>CM066031.1:293433991-296403991 GCA_033557465.1 Ichthyophis bannanicus | reverse complement strand
TGGAAGCGCTTTTTCTTTCTATCTCCTCTTTTTGCTAGATTCATTACATTAAGTGATGGATACCAAGTAACCAGAGCTCTATCTAGTGGCCGCCTTTGGAATTGCATCTAATTATTTGTGCTGCTATCTGGAGCCCAGTGTCTTAGTTTTTCTTATATACTTCCAGTTCTCGTTAGGGTCTTACATAATAAATTTGGGAATTTGCAAATATGAAGAGATTGGAGGGTGGATGTCTATAAGGGGGTCTAATCCGCTAAGGGGTACATGAATTCTGATTTCCATAGATTTGTGGGTTTGTGAGAGTGTTGGTCCCTGGAGGGGGCAGTAGGCGTAGGTGAGGTATGTTTATGGGGGGGGGGGGAGGTTTATGGCAACAATTATCTTTAAAGGTACCTGGGGAGGGGGGGGAATTAGCGCAATAGGATCTTGGGGTAGAAGGGCTGTAGAGCTTCCTTTCCATCCCTTTCGGGGCACTACTGCACCTCTTTTATTTTCTTTTAACTTATCCATCAATGTTTTCGTCCTTTAGATATAGGACTGCAGGGAGTTGTGGGAGGATTAGGGGTTTGGTATGGGGGGCTAGAGGTTTAGGAGATATATGTACTGGGTGGGTTATTTGTTTACAGTTGGAAAGTGACAATAGGATGAGGTTGAAGTTACGAATTTGGGTTTCTCTTCTTGCTATAGGTGCTGCTGTGCCCAGTGCTTCAGAGACGTCTGATACGCTCTATTCTCTTGAACCAGATGATTATGTACAAGGTCTTCATAATCCAGTTAAGCGACGGCGAGTAACATAGTATATGATGGCAAGACCAGTATGGTCCATCTAGTCTGCCCAGCAAGGCGGCAAGAGTAGGTGCACCTGCTGCTCCGTGCAGGTCACCCCTCCCCATCCTTTGTTTAGGGGTGTACCCACCACTCCACGTAGGTCACCCTTATTTGTTGAGATATGAGATAGTTATGTTTGTTTTTGATTTTATCTTGTTGCTATAAAGGGATCCACTGTGTCTATCCCTTGCTATTTTGAATTCTGTCACTGTATTTGCCCCCACCACTTCCATCGGGAGGGCATTCCAAGCATCCACCACCCTTTCACTGAAAACGTATTTCCTGACATTGCCTTTGAGTTTACCCCCTTGCAGCTTCAGGTTATGCCGTCTAGTTTTTACAGCTTCCCCATCTTTAGAAGAGGTTGATTTGTTCATGAATACTCTTAAGTATTTAAAGATCTGAATCATATCTCCCTTGTCCCTCCTCTTCTCCAGAATGTATGTATTTGGGTCTTCAAGTCTCTTTTCATAAGTCTTCTGACGCAGGCTCCAAATCATTTTGGTCGCCTTCCTCTTAACTGTTTGCAGTCTTTTTATATCCTTTGCGAGATATGGTCTCCAAAACTGAAGACAATATTCCAAGTGAGCCTCATCAGCGACTTTTACAGTGCATTAGTACCTCTTCCTTTCTGCTGGTAATTCCTCTTTTAATGCAACCCAGCATCCTTCTGGCTTTTACCACCACCTTGTCACACGGTTTTGCCATTTTAAGATTGTCGGAAACAATCACTCAGAGGTCCTCCTTCTGGTTCGTGCACACCAACCTCTTGCTCCCTATCGCATACAATTCTCTTGGATTTCTGCTTCCCAAGTGCATGACCCTGCACCACTTCACATTAAATCTGAAATGCCAAGCATTAGACCATTCTTCCAGCTTTTGTAGATCTTTCCTCATCTTATCCACTCCCTCAGGGGAGTCTACTCTATTGCAAATTTTCATGTCATCTGCAAAAAGACAGACTTTTCCATTCAGTCCTTCACCAATATCACACACAAATACGTTGAACAGTATCAAAGGCTTTGCTGAAATCTAGGTAGATCACATCCATCGCATGCCCTTGAGCTAATTCTCTGGTTACCTAGTCAAAGAACTCAGATTTGTTTGTCGAGTTCGTCCTTTAGTAAAACCATGTTGCCTCGGATCATGCAACCTGTTGGTTTCTAGAAAGTCCATTATTTGCTCTTTCAGGAGCACCTTCATTACTTTTCCTGCCACTGAGGTAAGGCTTACTGGCCTATAGTTTGTCACTTCTTCCCTATTACCATTTTTCTGAAGAGGTACCACATCATCCCTTCTCTAGTCCTGTGGAACTTCTCCTCTCTCCAAGGATCTGTTGAAAACATTCTTTAATGGCCCTGCAAGAACCTCTGAGCATTTTCAGTATCCAGGGATCTGTCCCATCCAGTCCCATGGCCTTGTCCACTTTCAGTTTTGCAAGTTGTTCTAACACATCATTTTTTGTAAATGGTGTGGTATCTACTCCAATCTCCAGGAACAAGCAGGAATGAGTCTTCACATATGGGTCCGTCGGTACCGACGGAGCCTGTGCGGGAACGCTCCCCAGCGTCCAATCAGAAAGCTTTTGGGAGCATCCCACAGCGCCTGCGTGCTGCCTTCCCGCCTTTCCCAACTGTCTCTCCTCAGTTCTTCTTTTCCACGGAGCCATCAGGTCGTGTTCCTGTCACCGCAGAAGAATTTCCATATTTTTTCTTTATTTCTTTTGTGTCGCGTCTGCCTTCTTCGACGCTGTACCGGTACCACCGGTCTTTGTTGTTTTCTTCTTGTAAAAAAAACAAACAAACCTTTTTTCCGTTCTTTTTCTTCAGGTGCACTTGCGTTTTGGACTTTAGACCTAAAACTTTTTTTTTCCTTAAATATGCAAAAGCCTGCCTCAGGATTTAAAAAGTGCACAAAATGTGGCAGTACCATTTCCGTCACCGACACCCATGACTGGTGTCTAAAATGTTTAGGTCCTGACCATTCCCTAACAGATTGTGTGTCCTGTTCCATGATGTCTAAAAGAGGTCAGCAGAACCGAGCTGCCAAGCTCAGTACCCTGTTTCCCTCTGATGCGGCTTCGGTGGCATCGACGTCTTCCAGGGCTGCTTCTTCCTCACATGGATCTCAGGTAACTAAACATAAATCCAGCTTGTCCTCGAAGGGTAGATCTCCTTCTAAGCATCGAGATGCCTCTGGCCTTGCCCTCGAAGATTCTGCACCGGCAAAATTACCCCGGCGGGAGGTTTCGGCCTCTAAAGCATCATCATCGGGGGTTCCAGGATGATCTCAATTGCGTGGCCTCGACAGATCTCCTGGTGCCATGTTCTGGGGTACCGGTGGCTTCCACCGGTACCGTCTTCCAAGCATTGGCGGCATCAATGGATCAGAGGATTCTGTCCATGGAACGCAGTCTGGCGGCTTTCCTTGTGGCATCGACACCCGTGGTACCGCAAGACTACTCCGCCGGTACCGGCTCTAGCATCGCCATCGGTACCGATCCCGGTACCGGTGGCATTGACATCGGCATCGGTGTCCACTATGCCGGTACTCTGTCCGCTAAAGCCCTCCGGTACTGATACCCCGGTACCGGTTATTCCCGATACCGACCCCGGTTGGTACGGGTATTGGGCTTTGCAAGAGCATCCGGACAAACGATACTTCGATTCCTCTGAGGATTCTGAAGAGTCAGTCGATGCAGTGATGCTTCTTCCACAGGAGGAGTCCTCTCCTAAACGAAGGATGTCTCCTCCAGAGGACTGTCTTTTCAAGACTTTTTATCAGGGAGGTGGCTCGGGGCCTCTCTATCACAGTGGCCCCTGAGACAGAGCCCAGAGCCAAGGAGTTAGATATTATCCAATATCCTAAGGAGGCAGCTACCTTGCCTATTCATGAGATTCTGTATGATCTCATGTTGAGGATGTGGGAAGCTCCTCTAACCACCTCTCCTCATTCTCGCAGGTTGGATACCATGTATCATGTCCCTCCTTGTCCTGATTTCCATAAAACTCAACTTCCTCACCACTCTATTGTGGTTGAGTCTGCAATGAGAAAGATTAGAAGTGCCAAAAGACATGCCTCTAATCCTCCAGGACGTGAATGTAGAACCCTGGATGCTTTTGAAAGAAGAATCTTCCAAGCTTCCATGCTTGCTGCGAGAATTAATTCTTATAGTCTCTACATGGGAATGTTCTTAAAAGAAGTCACTGACCATTTGCAGGCTTTAAGTCCTTTTATCTCTGAAGATAAAAGGCAGGACTTTCTCACTGGGCTCAAACATGCTCAAAATATCTCCAAATTCTCCAACCGTGCAGCTTTCGACTCCTTTGAATGCGTAAGCAGAGCCTCAGCTATTGTCATAGGTGCACGTAGGATTGCTTGGCTTCAAGCATCTGATTTGGAGATCTGGGTTCAAGATGAATTAGGGAATATCCCTTGTACAGGTGAGAACCTGTTTGGTAAGGATTGGCAAGCAAAAGCCAGTCAGATGGATGCTGAAAATTCTGTTTTGGATAGACTATCCAAATCCACAGCCGCTCCTGCTAAGAAAAGGTTATTCAAGAAAACACCTTTTTCTAAAAAGGGAAGATTCTATCCTGCTTATGGTCAGCGGGCATCTTCTGCAGCTCAGTTCCCTACCAAACGTCAGCAATCTTCCAAACAGACCAAAGCAAAGGCTGCTAGGCCTGCTCCAGCCCAGCAACCTCAGCCCCCTCAGGGCCTTTGACTTTCCGCTAGAGAACTTAGCCTTCCTGGCTCTAGAAGGACCAGAGCCCTCCACCATTCCAAGAAGGTTATGTCACTTTGCTCCCAGGTGGGGGCAAATTACAGCAGAGCATTGGACACTCTCCATCATAAGAGAGGGGTACAAACTTCATTTTTCAAGCTTGCCCCCTCTCACAAGAGTGCACCAGTTCAATTCTCCAACCTCCCTCCTCAACCTGTTGGGGCAGGAGGTTGCCACTCTTCTCGCCCAAGGGGCAATAGAAGAAGTACCTCTTCTTCAGCAAGGCACAGGGTTCTACTCCCCTTATTTTCTTATTCCAAAGAAAACAGGGGACTACAGACCCATCTTAGATCTCAGAGAATTGAACAAATTTCTATTCAAGGAGAAATTCAAGATTTCTCTCGGTGCTCTGCTTCCATACCTTCAGAGTCAGGACTGGCTTTGTTCTATAGATCTCAAGGATGCGTACACTCATGTTCTCATCCATCCAACTCACAGAAGGTTCTTTGGTTCCTTTTTCAAGAGAAGCACTATCAATAGAGTGCTCCCATTTGGTCTGGCCTCTGCACCAAGGGTGTTCACGAAATGCATGGCAGTGGTAGCTGCTTTTCTGCGAACCCTGGGAATATTCGTCTTCCCTTACCTGGACGACTGGCTGATTCGAGCTCCCACTCAATCAGAGGCCAAAGGTTTTCTAACCTGCACAATGCGTATCCTTCATTATTTAGGGCTGGTAATAAACATCCCAAAATCCAATTTGATCCCTATTCAGTCCCTGGAGTTTATAGGGGCATTGTTGGATACCACAAAGGCAAGGGCCTATCTTCCCCAGGCCCGTTGCCTTCGCTTAGTGCAGTTAGCTTCTCAAGCAGAGTTGAAACCCCTCCTAACTGCTCGAGAGATGTTACAGTTGCTAGGCCACATGGCATCCACCGTGCATGTGGTACCATATGCTCGCCTTCACATGAGGGCAGCTCAATGGACTTTATACAACCAGTGGACCCAGGCATTAGGCTGCCTGTCAGACAAAATAGCAAACACAAGTCTCCTCATTTTGTCCCTCCAGTGGTGGAAGTCCCCTCAAAACCTGTTGCTGGGGTTCCCCTTTCAACAGTCTCTACCCCAAGCAACTCTTACAACAGATGCCTCTCCAATGGGGTGGGGAGCTCATCTGCACGACCTCTCCACCCAGGGCATCTGGTCCCCACAGGAGACTTGTCTACATATCAATATCTTGGAGCTCAGAGCAATCTTCCTTGCTCTGCGTGTTTTCCACACCCTGCTTATCCACAAGACAGTCCTTATCCACACGGACAATCAGGTAGCCATGTTCTATGTGAGCAAGCAGGGAGGAACTGGCTCTCTGTTTGCAACGAAGCTTTGCGACTGTGGGCCCTCGCCAGGGAGCATCACATTCATCTTCTGGCAGTTTATCTTCCAGGCGTTCAAAACTCTTGGGCAGACAGGGTCAGTCGAGTTCTGCTTCCACACAAGTGGTCCCTAGATATGGACCAGGTGTCCAAGATTTTTCAAATTTGGGGAACCCCGGACATAGACCTCTTTGCAAGTCCGTGGAATGCCAAACTTCCCCGATTCTGTTCCAGAACTCTGGCTCAGGGAGCTCAGGCAAGGGATGCTTTCCTCCTTCACTGGGCTCAAGACTTCCTCTATGCCTTTCCACCCATTCCCCTAATTCCCAAAACCCTGTTCAAGCTTCAGAGAGACAGAGGCCACATGATCCTCATTGCTCCACATTGGCCACGGCAAGTGTGGTACCCTCTGCTTCTACATCTCTCTCAAGCTACCTCCCTGGAGTTAGGGTCTGCTCCCAGACCTCCTCTCTTAAGAGGACGGAAAGTTGTGGCATCCCAGGGCTTGGTTGCTGAAGGCCTAGATCTCCAGGATCTTCATCTTTCTCAACAAGTGAAAGATGTTCTTTATGCTTCTAGGAAACCTTCCACTAGACGTTCTTATGCTTTCAAGTGGAAGAGGTTTACTATCTGGTGTTCTGGGAAGGGTCTTAACCCCCTTGCCATACCTCTGGAATCTTTGCTGGAGTATCTCCTCCATCTGTCTAATGCAGGCCTTAAGACAAATTCAGTAAGGGTCCATTTGAGTGCTATTGCAGCTTCCCTTAAGCCTCTAAATGGATAACCTATTTCCTCTCATCCTCTTGTAGCCAGATTCATGAGAGGCCTCCTTTTAACAAAGCCTCCCATTAGACCACCCCCGGTGGCATGGGACTTAAACTTGGTTCTTGGTCAGCTTATGAAGCCGCCTTTTGAACCTTTAGCTACCACCTCCTTGAAATACCTTTCTTGGAAGGTTGTCTTTCTCATTGCAATCACATCAGCACGTCGTATTAGGGAATTGCAAGCACTCGTAGCTAATTCACCTTATATAAGGTTCCATCATGACAAGGTGGTCCTTAGGACTAATCCACACTTTATGCCAAAGGTGGTCTCGCCTTTTCACCTCAACCAGGAGGTCTACCTACCTTCCTGTCTTTTTTCCAGGACCTCATGCATCAAGTGCAGAGAGGAATCTTCATACCCTGGACTGTAAAAGACTCTAGCTTTTTACTTACAAAGGACACAGCAACATAGAAAGTCTTCCCAACTCTTTGTTGTCTTTGATCCTTCTCATTTGGGACTACCAGTCTCCAAGAGAACACTATCTAACTGGATTGCCCAGTGTAATTCTTTTGCCTATCAGAGCAAGAACCTTTCTCTGGAGGGCCATGTCACAGCTCACAATGCGAGAGCCATGGCAGCCTCAATGGCTCATCTGAACTCTGTGTCTATTGATGACATCTGTCGAGCAGCCACTTGGGCCTCGGTTCATACCTTCACAGCCCATTACTGCTTGGACAAGGACTTCCGCCGGGATGCCTTGTTTGGTCAGGCTGTTCTTAAACACCTGTTCCATACTTAATCAACTCCTACCCACCATCCCTCATGGGATGCCAGAGATCCATGTGGGGAAGTGCAGCCCTGTCCCAGGGACACACAACTTATGGGATCTCTCCCTGGCATCTAAAGCTAGGGAGTTCCCATATGTGAAGACTCATCCCTGCTTGTTCCTGGAGATAGCACAGTAACTTACCTGTAACAGGTGATCTCTGGGAACAGCAGGAATAAGTCTTCACAACCCACCCACCTCCCCTAGGAGTTGTCTCTATCTCTCTTTCCTTTCCCTCTCTCTCTCTCTCTCTTTGTCTCAGCTCTAAAACTCAACTGAGGAGAGACAGTTGGGAAAGGCGGGAAGGCAGCACGCAGGTGCTGTGGGATGCTCCCAAAAGCTTTCTGATTGGACGCTGGGGAGCGTTCCCACGCAGGCTCCGTCGGTACTGACGTACCCATATGTGAAGACTTATTCCTGCTGTTCCCAGAGATCACCTGTTACAGGTAAGTAACTGTGCTTTCCCATTTGTATGTTTGTCAATCACAGGTGGTCTTTCTCCAGGATTTTCTTTAGTTAAAGCAGAACAGAAGTATTTAGCATTTTTGCTTTTTCAGTGTCACTTTCCACAAAACCGTTCCTGGCACTTTTGAGTCCTGCAATTCCACCTCTGATTTTCCTCCTCTCCCGAATATACTTGAAAACTGTTTGGTTGCCACACTTCACATCTTTAGCCATCTTTTCTTCTGCCTTTGGTTTTACTATCCTTATTTCTTTTTTTGTCTCTTAGTTTTATCCTGCTTTCTGTGTTCCTCTCTTTGCAAACTTCAGAATTTTGTGAAAGCTGTGTTTTTTGCCTTTATTTGTGCAGCCACTTTGGAGAAGCAAGTAAGTTTCTTTTCCTCTTGTTTTCATTTACTTTCTTTACATATGTATTTGTTGACCCTTTTATTGCCTCCTTTAATTTAGCCCATTGCAATTCCACTTCCCTTATTCCCTCCCACCCTGCCAACTCCTCCTTCAGGTACTTAGCCATTTTACTGAAGTCACTGTTTTTGAAGCCTAGGACTTTGAGCTTGCTGTGATTGGACTACACCTTGACTTTTATCTCAAACCACACCGTGTGATGATTGCTGCTGCTCACATGGGTACCCACCTGGATATTTGACACGCTGTCTCGGTTGGTGAGTACTAAATCCAGCATAGAGCTTTCCCTGATAGGTTTCATCATCATTTGTCTAAGTAATGCATCTTAGAAGGTATCCACAATTCTTTTTACTTTTCCAGATCTGCAGAAGAATACTCCAGTCCTTGTCGGATAGATTAAAGTCACCTAATTTGATCACTTCCCTCTTCATGGCTATCTTTGCAAGATCAATAATCAATTCACTATCCATTTCTTCGGTTTGAGTTAGAGGCCTGTAGACTACACCAGTATGGATGACCATGCCATCTCCTCTTTCCAACACAATCCACAGCGCTTCATCTTTTCCCCACGTCCCCTGCATTTCAGCAGCTTTAATATTGCTTTTGTAGCTACAAATATTAGTTAAGCTCCACTACTGACCATTTGTGACTAACTCACTATGAAATTTTACACAATGCAAGGTTCCATATTAGGAACCACCACCCAGGAAAAAGATTTAGGCATCATTGTGAATACCATGTTAAAACCCTCGGCCCAGTGTGCAGCGGCGGCCAAGAGAGCAAATAGAATGCTAGGTATGATAAGGAAAGGAATGGAAAATAAAACAAAAGATATTATAATGCCTCTGTATCGTTCCATGGTGAGACCGCACCTTGAATATTGTGTGCAATTCTGGTCGCCGTATCTTAAAAAGGATAAAGCGATTTTAGAAAAGGTTCAGAGAAGAGCCACCAAAATGGTAAAGGGGATGGAAGGATACTCCTATGAAGAAAGGCTTAAAAGGTTAGGGTTCTTTAACCTGGAAAAGAGACGGCTGAGGGGAGATATGATAGAAGTCTATAAATTAATGAACGGAGTGGAACGGGTAAACGTAGATCGATTGTTTACCTTATCAGAGTATAGAAAGACTAGGGGACATGCAATGAAGCTACAGGGTAAACTATTTAAGACTAATAAAAGAAAATATTTTTTCACTCAACGTGTAATCAAACTCTGGAATTTGTTACCGGAGGATGTAGTAAAGGCTGTTAGTGTAGCTGGGTTTGGACAAGTTCCTGGAGGAAAGGTCCATAAACCATTATTAAGAAGGGACCCAGGATATCAATGCTTGAACCAATACAAGCATTGTGGAACCTGTGTCTCTTGGGGAAACTGCTAGGTACATATGACCTAGATTGGCCACTGTTGGAAACAGAATACTGGGCTTGATGGATCTTGGTCTGACCCAGTATGGCATATCTTATGTTCTTATGGAAGATCCTATTATATTGTTTGAGGTACAGAGTGCCTTTTGGAAGCTTAAAAATGCCAGAGTTGCCGGTATGGACTTGTTCCTGGCTGAACTTTATAAAACTTTTCCAAGCATTTTTGCTCCAGTGCTGGTTCGAGTTTTTAATGAAATCTATTTCAGCGCAAACCTCTTGAATCATTTTATCAAGCCACAATTATGGTGATCCTGAAGGAAGGCAAAGACTGCTGCTTTGCAGTAGCTATCGCCCAATATTGCTGTTAAACTTAGAATATAAGATCTTCACAAAGGTATTATCGACCTGTTTGGAATCCCACTTTCATGAGCTGATACATCCAGACCAGACTGGTTTTATCCGACAATGGTATAGCTTCGAAAATGTCCAGCACCTGATCAATATTCTGTCAGGATTGAGGCATGTCCCTGTGGACTTTGTGATTTTGTCATTTGATGCTGAAAAAGCCTTTGATAAAGTTGAATGGAAGTATTTATTGACTGTTTTTGAACAGTTTGGATTTGGCCCGGACTTCCGCGGCAGGATTGCAGCACTGTATGCTGCCCCCAAAGTTTCTGTGTTGGTCAATGGTTTTCTTTTCCTACCTTTTTGAATTAGGCTGTGGCACTCTGCAGACATGTCCACTTTCTCCAGACCTGTTTGCACTGGCTATAGAGCCTCTGGCAGCACACTTGCAGAAGTTGGCTCCCCAGATAACCATCTGGCTTGGGGGGATATAACCATATTGTCTCACTTTATGCAGATGGTACACATCTTTTTAATGAGTCCTGTCCTCCCTACCTATTAGTGACATCCTCCAAAGGTTTTCCTTGGTCCCTGGGTTTATGGTTAATAAACAAAAATCGATACTTCTGCCCTGTATCTCTGCTGATTCATGCTGATTCACACTGAAATCGGCAGCCTTCAAATGAGTTTTTGCTAGTTATGCAATTCAAATTTTTAGGTGTTCTAATTCCCCAAGATCTCTCCAAATTGTATATGGTTAACTATGTTCCCCTTTTACACGTTGTATCCTGGGATATTAATTTCTGACAGGTGTCATCTGTATCTCCAGGAACAAGCAGGAATGTAGTCTTCACATATGGGTATCGTCAGTACCGACGGAGCCTGCGTGGGAACGCTCCCCATCGTCCAATTAGAAAGCTTTTGGGAGCATCCCACAGCACCTGCGTGCTGCCTTCCCGCCTTTCCCAACTCCCTCTCTCCAGTTCTTCGTTTTCCGCGGAGCCAGCAGGTCGTTTTCCTGTCACTGCAGAAATTATCCCATATTTTTTCATTCTTTTTTGTGGTAGCGTCTGCCTTCCTTGATGCTATATCGGTACCGCCGGTTCTTTCTTAAAAATTTTTTTTTGTAATTTTTTATCTGGATTTTCCAGCCTTTTTTCTCTCGGGTGCCACGCGCCATTTTGGGCACTAGGCCCAATTTTTCCTCAACATGGAAAAACCCGCTTCGGGTTTTAAAAAGTGTTGCAAATGTTGCGGTACCATCTCCGTCACCGACACTCACGAGTGGTGCCTCAAATGTTTAGGTTCTGACCACTCCATCTCGGAGTGTGTTGCCTGTGGGATGAAGTCGAAGAGGGGTTGGCAGAATTGAGCTGCTAAGCTTAGCACCCTTTTTCCCTCCAATGCAGCATCTGTGGCATCGACGTCTTTCAAGGCTTCATCTTCCTCCCATGGATCTCAGGTAACCAAACATAAATGTGGCCAGTCCTCAAAAGGTCGATCTCCTTCCAAGCATTGAGATGCCTCTGGCGTTGCCCTTGAGGGACTTGTACCGGCAAAATTGCCCCGGCGGGAGGATTCGGCTTCCAAAGCACTATCGGGGCTCCAGGATGTTCTCGAGGCCTCAACCTTGGCCGCTTCGTCCGGGACCGACACCCAGGCATCGGCAGTGTCAATTGACCAGAGATTCCTGGCTATTGAGCGCAGTCTGGCGGCTCTCCTTGCGGCATCGGTGCCTTCGGGACTGCTTCAGACAGTTCAACCGGTATCGACATCGGTACCGGCACCGATATCGGTACCGGCACCGATATCGGTACCGACAGCATCGACATTGGCGAGCGTGTTACCGACACCGAGTCATGCTATTTCCTCTGGTATCGACAGGCCGGTACCGGATCCCTCCGGTACCGACTTCGATCGGTACCGGTATCATGCTTTACAAGAGCACCCGGACAGAAGATATTTTGAATCCTCTGACAGCTCTGTCGATGCTGGAGTATTTCTCTCTGAGAAGCCGCCTTCTCCTAAACGTAGGATGTCCCCTCCAGAGGATATATCCTTTCAGGATTTCATCAGGGAGGTGACTAGAGGTCTTTCCATCACAGTGGCTCCTGAAACAGAGCCCTGAGCAAAGGAGTTGGAGATTTTACAATACCCTAAAGCTCCCAAGGAGGCAGCTACTTTGCCTATTCATGAGATCTTGCATGATCTCATGTTAAGAATGTGAGAAACACCTCTTACCACCTCTCCTCATTCCCGTAGGCTGGATACCATGTATCGAGTGCCTCCTTGTCCTGGATTTCAGAAAACTGTTACCACATCACTCCATGGTGGTGGAATCAGCTATGAGAAGGATCAAGAGTGCAAAAAGGCATGCATCTAATCCTCCAGGACGTGAATGTAGGACTCTTGATGCTTTGGGCGTATAACTTTCCAGGCCTCTATGCTTTCTGCCAGGATTAGTTCCTACATCTTATACATGGGAATGTTCCTTAAGGAGGTTACTGGAGATCTAGAGCTTATGAGCCCTCTCCTTCCTGATGATAAGATTCAGGATTATCTTACACTTGTCAAACATGCCCAGGATGTTTCCAAGTTCGTTAATCGTGCAGCTTTTGACTGCTTTGAGTGCATAAGCAGAACCTCTGCCTTTGCCATAGGTGCTCGTAGGATTGCCTGGCTCCAGGCATCTGACTTTAGAGCTCTGGGTACAGGACAAACTGTGGAATATCCCTTGCACAGGCGAAAATCTCTTTGGCAAAAATTGGCAAGAGAACGCTAATGAGCTGGATGCTGATAACACCATTTTGGATAGACTGTCCAAGGCTACAGCTAATCCAGCAAGGAGGAAATCCTACAAGAAACCATTCTTCTCTAAAAATAAGGTTTTACCCCTCCTATACCCAGCAGGTGCATTCTGCAGGTCAGTCTGCCTGAAAGGGACATCAGCCCCCAAAGCAAAGAAAAACAAAGATGGCTAAGCCTCAACCGGCCCAGCAGACTCGGCCTCCACAGGGGCTTTGACTCCCATCTAGAGAACTTGGCCTTCCTAGCCCTGAACGGGCCAGAGCCTTCCACCATCCCAGGAAGGTTGTGTCATTTTGCCCCCAGATGGGGGCAGATAACAGCAGAAGAATGGACTATTTCCATTGTAAGAGAGGGGTACAAGCTTCATTTCTTCAACATGCCCCCTCCTACAGTGGTAAGACAGTTCAATTCTCAGACTTCACCCAACACTCAGTTGGGTCAAGAGGTCAGTTTACTTCTTGCCCAGGGGGCAATAGAAGATGTACCCATTTCTCAACAGGGTACAGGGTTTTACTCCCCCTATTTCCTTATTCCAAAGAAAACAGAGGGACACAGACCTATTTTAGACCTCAGAGAATTGAACAAATTCCTGTTCAAAGAGAAATTCAAGATGATTTCTCTGGGAACTCTGCTGCCATACCTTCAGAGTCAGGATTGGCTTTGTTCTGTAGATCTCAAGGATGCGTACACTCATGTTCTCATCCATCCAACTCACCGAAGATTCCTTCGTTTTCTTTTTCAAGGAAAGCACTACCAATACAGGGTGCTTCCTTTTGGCCTGGCCTCAGCACCAAGGGTGTTTACGAAATGCATGGCTGTGGTAGCAGCATTTCTTCGCATTCTAGGACTATTCGTCTTCCCCTACTTAGACGACTGGCTCATTCGAGCTCCATCAGAGTCAGAGGCCAGAATTTCTCTATCTTGCACAATGCGTATCCTTCAGTATTTGGGCCTGGTCATAAACATCCTAAAATCCAGCCTAACTCCCACTCAGTCTCTAGAGTTTATAGGAGCTTTGCTGGATACCAGAAAAGCAAGGGCCTATGTTCCTCAGGCCCGCTGCCTTCGCATTGTGCAGTTAGCCTCCCAGGCAGTGTTAAAAACTCATCTCACTGCTCGGGAAATGTTACAACTACTAGGCCACATGGCATCTACCATGCATGTGGTTCCCCTATGCTTGCCTCCATATGAGAGCAGCCCAATGGACTCTATCCACTCAGTGGACTCAGGCATCAGGCTGCCTATCAGACAAAATAGCAAACACAAGTCGCCTTATTTTGTCTCTACAATGGTGGCAGTCAACCCAAAACCTGTTGGTGGTGTCCCCTTTCCAGCAACCCCTACCGCAGGTCACTCTAACAGACGCCTCACAAGTGGGTTGGGGGCTCATCTGCAAGATCTCTCCACCCAAGGCACCTAGACTCCACAGGAGACCCACTTACATATCAATCTCCTAGAACTCAGAGCAATCTTCCTTGCTCTTCGCGTGTTCCACACCCAGCTGAGCTACAAGACAGTCCTAATTCAGGCGGACAATCAAGTAGCTATGTTCTATCTGAGCAAGCAAGGAGGAACAGGCTCTCTGTCGCTTTGCAACCAAGCTTTGCGACTATGGGCCCTCGCCAGAGAGCATCAGATTCATCTCCTTGCGGTGTATCTGCCAGGCATTCAAAACTCTTGGGCAGACAGACTCAGTCGAGTTCTGCTTCCATGCGAATGGTCTCTCCATGCAGACCAGGTAGCAAAAATTTTTCAAATTTGGGGAACTCCGGACATAGACCTCTTTGCAAGTCCGTTGAATACCAAACTTCCCCGGTTCAGGGTTCTCAGGCCAGGGATGCTTTCCTCCTCCATTGAGGTCAGGACTTCCTATATGCCTTTCCACCCATTCCCCTAATTCCCAAAACCCTATTCAAGCTTCAGAGAGACAAAGGCCATATGATTCTCATAGCTCCACATTGGCCGCGGCAGGTGTGGTACCCTCTGCTCCTACATCTCTCTCAAGCTCCATCTCTGGAGTTAGGATCTGCTCCACATCTCCTGTCTCAGGAGGACGGGATGTTGTGGCATCCCAATCCCCACTCTCTGCATCTCAGGGCCTGGTTGCTGAGAGCCTAGACCTTCATGGTCTTAACCTTTCTCAACAAGTAAAAGATGTCCTTTATGCTTCCAGGAAACCTTCCACAAGACGCTCTTATGCTTTCAAGTGGAAAAGGTTTTCCATATGGTGTTCACAAAAGGGTCTTCACCCCCTTGCGATACCTCTGGAATCATTACTGGAGTATCTCCTTCATTTATCTAATGCAGGACTTAAGATTAACTCAGTAAGAGTCCAGTTAAGTGCTATTTCAGCTTCTTTAAGGCCTTTAAATGGACAGCCTATTATCTCTCATCCTCTCATAGCGAGATTTATGAGGGGCCTTCTTCTAACTAAGCCCCCCATTAGGCCTCCTCCAGAGGCATGGGACCTGAATCTGGTTCTGGGGCAGCTCATGAAGCTGTCTTTTGAACCGTTAGCTACTACCTCCTTGAAATTCCTTTCCTGGAAAGTTATCTTTCTCATTGCAATCACATCAGCACGTCGCATCAGTGAATTGCATGCATTAATTGCTGATCCTCCTTACACGAGGTTCCAGGAACACAGACCAGATAGTACTTGTATCCAAACGGTACTGCCTCAAGAAGTACTTTACTGTAAATAGATTGGCCAGTATGTAAATAGACTACCAATATTGTAACTGTAAAATGTACATAGTTTCCCCCAGTTCAAATCTGTTACGTTCCCTGTTATTTGTAAACTTAGGACAGATCTGCCACTGTCTGAGAGTCATATTGTTGAATGTAAACCGCACTGATAACAAAGAGCGCGGTATAGAAGAGCTGTTAAATAAATAAATAAATCATGATAAGGTAGTCCTCAGGACTCATCCACATTTAATGCCAAAGGTGGTCTCAGCTTTTCATTTAAACCAGGCGGTTTACCTGCCTGTGTTTTTTCCAAGGCCTCATGCTTCAAATGCAGAAAGGAATCTTCATACTTTGGACTGTAAAAGAGCACTTGCCTTTTACTTGCAAAGGACACAGCAACATAGAAAGTCCTCCCAACTCTTTGTTGCTTTCGATTCTTCTCATTTGGGACTTTCAGTCTCCAAGAGAACATTGTCCAACTGGATTGCACAGTGTATTTCTTTTGTCTATCAGAGTAAGAACCTTTCTCTGGAAGGCCATGTCACAGCTCACAACGTGAAAGCCATGGCAGCCTCAATGGCTCATCTACACTCTGTGTCTATTGACATCTGTCGAGCAGCTACTTGGGCCTCGGTTCATACCTTCACAGCCCATTACTGCTTGACACAGACTCCTGCTGGGATGCCTTGTTTGGTCAGGCTGTTCTACAATACCTGTTCCATACTTAATCAACTCCTACCCACCATTCTCGGTAGGATGCCAGAGATCAATGGGGGGAAGTGGAGCCCTTTCACAGGGGCACACTACTTCTGGGGTCTCTCCCTGGCATCTGTAGCTAGGGAGTCCCCATATTTGAAGACTACATTCCTGCTTGTTCCTGGAGATAGCATAGTTACTCACCTGTAACAGGTGATCTGCGGGAACAGCAGGAATTTAGTCTTCACAACCCACCCACCTCCCCTAGGAGTTGTATCTCTCTCTTCTTTTCTTTCCCTCTCTCTCTCTCTTTGTCTCAGCTTTAAAACTCAACTGGAGAGAGGCAGTTGGGAAAGGCGGGAAGGCAGCACGCAGGCACTGTGGGATGCTCCCAAAAGCTTTCTAATTGGATGCTGGGGAGCGTTCCCGCGCAGGCTCCGTCGGTACCGACGATACCCATATGTGAAGACTAAATTCCTGCTGTTCCCGGAGATTACCTGTTACAGGTGAGTAACTATGCTTTCTTGGTTGGGCCGTATAAATACCATCAAAATGCTATTCCTATCTAAGGTTCTTTTTCTGCTCTTGCATTTCTCTATCTGGGTTCTGTGCTCCTTTTTTTGAACTATGCAGCATTTGTTTACAAGTTTTATTTGGCAGGGCCACCGGCCTCGGATCAATTGGGCCACTTTGGTTCACCCAAAAAGGGATCTGGTAGCCTCGGTCTTCCAAATCTTGAACTGTACTATTACTACTCCTGTCGACGGGTCTTGTATTTTTGGGAACGTGATTCTAACTCCACATGGGTGAAATTGGAAGCAGGCTTTTCACAAGATTCTGCACAACTCCTCGGCCCCCTGCCTTGACTCGCTCATCAGCAAACCTCCTGCTAAAAGGGCATGAAGATCGTCAAATCAAAACCACCTAGCCATCCCATCTCTAAAGACAAAATGCTCCCAGCACACACTCAACAGAGCATTTTCCTTTTTTGCTCCCACAATCTGGAACTTGCTCCCAGATCACATAAGATCAATGCAGGACCTGAAGAAAATAATAAAAACCCACCTCTTCATTGAACATTATGGCCCCAATGATAACATATAGCACCTTACAATTTGGTGTGGTACAAACTGCTTTGTTAAACCAAGTTGACTTCTCCCTAAGTTTGATGTAACTGCTTCTCAATGGAGTTTGCTTATTCTCTGTAAATCACTTTGGCTAAAGGTGGTATAGAAAAACTTGTTAAATAAAAAAAAAAAAAATATACAGCCCTACAAGTGCCAAGAGCAGTTGTGCAGATGACGTCACCTCCCGCGCCACCCCTCTCCATTCCCCAGTGGGGTGTTTGTTGGTGATGTAGGGCTGGGTGTTGCCTCCTGGAGTAAATGCCACTTCTAGCTACTATACCAGCTACACTGGCTACCAATACACCATCACACCAGGTTTGAGACAACACTCAACATCAAAATACTAAGGAACTGTGGTAGGCTATGGCCTGTAAACTAGGCCTAGACCCCAACCCCCACTTGAGACTGGTGTTGAAGAAAACCAGAGTTTAAGAAACTGCTTTGAACTGCTTTACACTGCTTTTGAAAAACTTGTATAATTCCTCTTTGCTGCTGATAGACATGTTCCTGCATTCTCTGAGCTAGAAATGTCCTTGAAGTAGAAATGTATCAATATCTAAAACTATGCCTTTGTTAGAATAGTCTGAGAGGGGGGAACAGAGAGCTAGGCCCAGAGAGGGTCCCCGATTGGACAGGTGCAAGGGGCATTGGGACCAATAGAAAGTTTGCTTGTATCAAACTGTAAAAATTGTATAAAAGGAATTTGCTCCTGTACTCCATTGCTCAGTCACTTTTGGACACACTCCTGTCTGAGCCTGTGCACAATAAATTGGCTTGGAACCTGCAATTGACTCCTGGTTTTATTCATTGCGTGCACTTCGCTGCTACATATTCTTGGTGCGTTGGCCGGGAATGTGCGAGTAGTGGATGGTATTCAAGTGAATATATCAAGATTTGGCCCGGTTGGAACCGTGTCCGTCCGACCGCAGGGGAAACCTCAGGCGCCACCAGTCCTCTTGTATCAGAGAGGGTTCCGCCTTGCCTCGGTGGACTACTGGTCCGGCCGGCCAACATCTCCGAACCTGAGGGGAGTCCAGGATTCAACCCAAGAACTGGTTTTGCATCGGGTACCGGATCCGGTGAGTAGCAATCTCCTTGCTCCTCAGTCAGTTAGGTTTGGGTACGTCTTGCATGAGTATACGCGAGACTGATTTGGTATGGGAATAAGGTACCGAGAGCCTGATCACCTCTCAGGGCATGTTCGAGTAAGCCTTGCATGAGAATGCGCGAGGACGAAACTACTGCTGTTGGTTAGTAAGGTAGGCCTGGGAATTTGGGAAAACGTTGCTAGCATGTTTACGGTTGTGTGTATGAATGAGAGGTCTTGAAACATAGACCAAGTAAGAGTGGACTCCTGAGTAGCGCAGTTCCTGGCCGGGCGACCGTGCCCAGGTCGTGAAAAGGAGGAAGCGTTCGGTGTTTGTCTACCTATTTGTTTCTAGGGCTGTATGGACCCTTTGCCTGCAGCCCGACCACCCGCCCCTACTGTCTGTTGTTGTTGTACGTCATTATGGGAGGGTCGGAGTCCACGCAAACTCCGCTGAAGTGTAAGATCAAGAATTTCAAGAAGGGATTTGACGGCGACTATGGAGTAAAAATGTCTCTGTCCCGATTAGGAATACTTTGTGACAGGGAGTGGCAGGTGCTGGTCATCGTGTGGCCCCCTGGTGGTACTTTTGATGTTAGAATCATATCCCGAGTACATCAGATTGTACGTAGAGAACACCCTGACCAGTTCCCCTATATAGATTCCTGGTTAAATATTTGTGATAAAGAGCCCTCTTGGATGAAGCATTGCCACGAGGAACAGTGTAGGATAATGGTAGCGACCACAAGGGGGGCCCGGAAGTCTGGAGAAGAGAAGCTGCCCGTATATTCTGTTCCGGAATCTCCAGATATTCTGACCCATTCGCCCCAGTTCCTTTATAGGCCAGTCCCCTCAGCTCCGTCACTGCCCCGAGCAGAGCCTGGCGCAGGAGGACCCCCTCCTGCTGACTTACCCCTAGTCCTCCAACCGCCTCTGCAGCAGGAGGAGGCGCACCCCCTCCTGCCCGCAAGCCCCAGCTCCGTCCAGAGTGCCCCGGAAGGACTGCAGTCCACCGATGACACTGCAAGCAGGGATTCATTTGCTAGTTCAGGGTCACTTACTGCCAAAGACCAAAGCAGGGGAGCCGAATTCCAACAAGCCAGACTACATTACGCTCTTTGGAGTACAACGGCAAGTCAGAGGGATGGTCACGTCATGCCATTGCGCCAGGTCCCGGGGCTACCTATCCTTAATGAACAGGACCAGGTTGTGGTGGGGCCAACAAGTCTCATTTATGTGCCCTTCTCTACCACAGATTTACTGAACTGGAAGACGCATTATGCGTCCTATACTGAGAAGCCCCAAGAACTGACAAAATTAATGTCTAGTATTATGCAGACCCATCAGCCTACCTGGTCTGATTGCCGCCAGTTCCTGTCTACCCTCTTCACTACTGAAGAGCGAGCACGGATCGTGCAAGCATCCACCCAATGGTTAGAGGAAAATCCCATGGAAGAAGCAGGCCTAGATCCCCGACAAGCGGCCGCCGCAGATTTTCCAAATGACGATCCCAAGTGGGATCCAAACAGTGCAAACGGGGCGACGGCCCTCACTAGGTTCCGCCAGGCCCTACTGCAGGGCCTGAAGAGAGGAGGCCAGAAGGCCATGAATATAGGAAAGGTAACGGAAGTCATCCAGCATCCAGATGAGAGTCCAGCAGCCTTTTATGAACGCTTATCTGAAGCTTACAGACTTTATACCCCATATGATCCAGCAGCCCAGGAAAATTTGCGTATGGTGAATGCAGCCTTTGTGAGTCAGTCCCAGGGAGACATAAAACGGAAACTGCAAAAGTTGGAAGGATTTGCGGGCATGAATGCGGCCCAGTTAATGGAAGTTGCTCAGAAAGTGTTTGTGAATCGTGATCAAGAACGGCAGAAGGAAAAGGAATGTAAAATGAAGAAGAAAGCTGATTTCCTTGCTGCAGCTTTAGTTGAACGACGCGGAGGAAGTTTCTCTAACCGAAGGACTCGGGGACGTGGAAGGGGCCGAGGAGATGATCGGTCCCCATTGGGCGCAAATCAGTGTGCCCACTGTAGAGATGGACATTGGAAAAATGAATGCCCGAACGTTGACTTCACCTCCTGGAGGGGAGGAGGGAGCATGCGGAGAGCCGAGGGAAGATTCCGGCATTGGGGAGGAATGTATCGCACACAGTTCCAACAGGGAGAAGCAGCTGTAGAGGGAGTGGCAGCCGAAGAGGGCTACAATATGGATGAAGACTAGGCCAGATCGGGCTCTGAGTTTCCTCTAGGTCCCCAGGAGCCTATGGTCAGTTTGAAGATTGGGGACCAATATATGGACTTTATGGTGGATACGGGGGCTGAACATTCAGTAGTAGCAAAACCAGTGGCCCCTCTGTCTTCTCGATCCATCACCATTGTCGTAGCTACTGGAGCTAGGGCCACAAAGCCTTTCTTGCAGAACCACACTTGTGAACTAGGGGGACGGAAGATAACACACCAGTTCCTATACATGCCCGAATGCCCAATTCCCCTTTTGGGCCGAGATATGCTTGCTAAGCTCCAGGCGCAGATATCCTTTGTTGAAGGAGGACAGATGGAAATGACTGTGAACTCGAAATCTGCTGGCCTGATGGTGCTGACTGTCCCCCGGGAAGAAGAATGGCGGTTCTATAGTGCCTCTCCGACCAAGGCAGCCAGCCTCCATATACCCATCAGAATCTCAGCTCCTCCAGGATAATCCTCCAGGCCTAGCAAAGAATATAGCCCCTGTGCTTGTCACCCTCAAACCAGGAGTGGAACCAGTGCACGTGAGACAATATCCTCTCCCGCGACCGGCGATTGAAGGAATTCACTGTCATTTAATGAAATTACTGAAGTACGGACTTCTCAGAGAGTGCCAGTCGCCCTGGAATACCCCCCTCCTCCCAGTCAAGAAGCCTGGGACAGGTGACTACCGCCCAGTGCAGGACTTGAGATGAGTAAAAAATGCAGTTGAAACCATACATCCAGTAGTACCAAACCCTTATACTCTCCTGGGACTGATCCCCGCTGAGGCTACTCACTTCACCGTCTTGGATTTAAAGGATGCCTTTTTCTGCTTACGTTTAGCACCAACCAGTCAACTCCTGTTCGCGTTTGAATGGGAAGACCCTACCACAGGAAGGCGAGGCCAACTCACCTGGACTCGATTACCCCAAGGATTCAAGAACTCGCCTACTCTCTTCAGTGCTGCCCTAAATCAGGATCTTTCAAATTATTCTGTGACTCCAGGGAAGAGAGTCCTTCTTCAGTATGTGGATTACCTGCTAGTAGCCACCAACTCCAAAAACGAATGCCTGCATGCCACCAATGATCTCTTGCACCTCCTGAATGAAGCCGGATACAAGGTCTCAAGAGCCAAGGCGCAGTTGTGCCAAACTGAGGTAAAATATCTGGGATTCCATTTGTTCAGAGGGATCCGGAGATTGGGACCAGAGCGAAAGGAAGCAGTGTGCCGCATCCCTATCCCCACCACCAGAAAGCAGGTGAGGGCCTTCCTGGGAGCTGCAGGCTATTGTCGAATATGGATACCCAATTTCACGCTGTTGGCAAAGCCATTGTATCAGGCCACCAAAGGAATGGAGCGATCTCCCCTGGAATGGGGCCCAGAACAGGATACAGCATTCCGATCATTGAAAGCAGCCTTGATGTCATCACCAGCCTTGGGCCTGCCAGATGTACAGAAACCATGTCGTCTCTATGTCCATGAGTCAAGTGGAATTGCTTTGGGAGTATTGACTCAATCCCTCGGATCTTGGCGGCGACCTGTGGCTTACCTATCAAAGCAGCTGGATACCGTCGCAAAAGGGTGGCCACCTTGCCTGAGAGCCGTTGCAGCTACAGCCCTCCTGGCAGGTGAGGCCGACAAGCTCACTCTAGGTCAGGATCTCCAAATTACGGTACCGCATTCTGTTCTAACCCTCATGGAACACAAAGGAAATTATTGGTTCACGAATTCACGGATGCTAAAGTACCAGAGCATGTTATGTGAAAACCCCCGATTGCAGTTGATCGTCAGTCAAGCTTTGAACCCTGCCACGCTGTTGCCAATTGGTCCAGGCCCACCCGATCATGATTGCTTGGAAGTTATGGACACTATTCTCGAGTCGCCCTGATCTAACTGATGTCCCATTAGACGACCCTGAACAAACTTTCTTCGTGGATGGAAGTAGCCTTGTCATCAATGGACGACGATGTGCTGGTTATGCAGTGGTGACCCTGGACATGGTAATAGAATCCTCAGCTTTGGCCCTGGGGACTTCAGCACAGAAAGCTGAACTGATAGCCCTCACCAGGGCACTGATAATAGGGACAGGGCTCTGTTTAAATGTGTACACAACATTGCATGCACATGGAGCCCTGTACAAGGAACGTGGGTTAATAACCTCGGGAGGCAAGTCCATCAAGTATGGCCCTGAGATATTAACATTACTAGATGCTGTATGGGCCCCTAAACAAGTTGCAGTAATGCACTGCTGAGGTCATCAGGTAGGGGAAGGAGAAGTTTCACGAGGAAATAGATTTGCTGATGCTTTGGCTGGAGAAGCGGCCACAACTGGACAAGTTCCTGCCACTAGTACTACAGTCCAGGCAGCTATATTTCCAGTGCCCCTCAGTGCATGGACTCCCCGATATACTTCCAAAGAGACTATTATTGTCAAGAGGAAAGGGGAGTGTTATCAGAAACCAGATGGATAGTGCTACTGCCGCCAGCGGGTGGTCTTCCTCCAGGTCCAACTGTGATCCCTGAAGCATTAGGTCCAGCAAGCCACACATTATGGGAAAACTGCAATGGAAAAAGCTCTCAGACCCCATTTCTGTATCTCATTATTAAGACCCCTGTCAGCCTCAGTAGCCCGCAAATGTGTAACCTGTGCAAAGAACAATGCCCGGCAGGGTCCTAACCTACCCCCAAGAGTTCAGTCAGTAGGGGGTCACCCCCATGGGAAATATCCAGGTGGACTTTGCAGAAATGCCACGAGCTAATGGATATCATTATCTGTTAGTCTTGGTTTGTACATTCTCTGGGTGGGTGGAGGCTTTCCCCACCAGAACTGAGAAAGCCAGGGAAGTTACCAAAATTCTGCTCCATGAGATCATTCCCCGGTTTGGAATACCATTAGTTATAGGATCAGATAATGGGCCCTCATTTGTGTCCCAGGTAACTCAGCAGTTGGCCCAGGCCCTACAGGTGCAGTGGAAGTTACATACAGCTTACAGACCCCAAAGTTCAGGAAAAGTAGAGCGAATGAATCGGACCCTAAAGTCCCAGCTGTCCAAACTCTGTCAGGAAGCTCACCTGAAGTGGCCCCAGGCTCTCCCTATAGCCCTCCTCAGGATACGTTCAGCCCCCACCAAGTCATTAGGAGTCTCCCCTTTTGAGGTCTTGTATGGGCGACCTCCGCCTATTGTCCAAGGGATAAAAGGGGATATGAGTCAGATTGGATCCAAAATCACTAGACAAGAACTATTGGCTTTACGTTCTGTCTTGCAGTCTTTATGCGTGGGTACAAGATCAGCTGCCCATCAACTTGACCGAACCACTGCATCCCTATAAGCCTGGAGCTTGGGTGTGGATCAAGGAGTGGAGAAAGACACCGTTAGCACCTCACTGGAAAGGACCCTATGTTGTCATATTATCGACCCCTACAGCAGTCAAAGTTACGGAATTAGAACCTTGGATCCATCACAGTCGGGTAAAGCCAGCGGTGACTACCAAACCTCATCCCTGGACTTCAACCACCAATCCAGCATCACCATTGCGGCTCACTCTGCGACGACAACCACTGCTGTGAGACTCTACAGCCCTACTCCTGCCACCTACCGGACGCTGGCAGGTCTACGTACGGCAGAAGCTTGAGGAATCTGCAACCCTACTCCTGTCACCAACTGGAAGCTGACAGGTCTACGTACGGTAGACGCTGTGGAAAAAGAGAACTTCAGTAAAGACTTTGACATTTCTAGACAAACTCATTGAAATATTGTAATTATGTTGCCTCTATGTGTTTATATTGTACTTGCGGTAGCCCTGGGGCCCCTTGGAATGACTTTTGCCGTACCTCCCTGTGCGGCCTGTATAACTACTACCCGAATCGGGACAAAGATTACCCAAACTTTACTTTATCACTCCTACTACACCTGTACTGGTGTAATTAGCTGATGTGTATATAACGGTATGGAATTAAGTATCTGTACTAGAGGGAAGGTGAGAACTTATTTTAACCTCCGACAAAACCCCTCATATCATGTTCTAGAGTTGCGATGGAACAACGAGTATGGGGCCCTCCTAAATGCCACACGTCAGCTCGCAGATCCCACCAAATCAGCCCCTCTTTACTTTGATGCTTGTGATGCCATCAACATAAATGTCTACTATAGCTGTGGGTCTGTTGACCAAGAGCGCAGTTATTACTATGATGAAAAATACATGTGCCCCGAAGGAGCATACAAGTGGGGAAAATGCACCGGGACACATAACTCGACTAGTTATGTCAAAGCATCAGAAGATGCCTACTTTTGCCCCAAGTGGGAGTGTGTATATTATGCCACCTGGTCGGACGGACCTCAGGGGCAAGATGGGGATAATTGCAGAGCTAATTTAGAGAGACTACCATTGCTGGAGCCCCTTAAGTGTCCAAAAGGTACTTGTAACCCCTTAAAGCTCCTTGTGCTTGACCCTAGCCAGTGGAGGCAAGGATATAGATTTGGCTTACGAATAGCGGGTAGGGGAGTAGACCCTGGAACCTGTGTGTTACATACAGCTTAACACCAAGACCTGCATTTCCTCACCTTATCAAATACACCATACATTCTATGAAGCCATGCAGACAGAGATAGAGCTTCCCCAGACTACGCAGAATCTATTCATTGAACTAGCTGTAGCTGTAGCTTCTAGTCTCCACATTTCTAATTGTTTTCTTCTGTGGGGGGAACCAAGATGGGAGACCAATGGCCCTGGGAGGCAAGAGAATTGAACTACTCCATCCCCTATAACCAGACTGCTTTGAATAAAACCGCAAGTGAATGGGTATTGGCCAACAACATTGTCGGCTGTCTCTGTTTTGTCCGCACAGGACCACAGTTCACCATGCAGGTGGGACAACTGGTCTGTCTAAGCCAATGAATTTATAATGCCACTACGAAGAGGACATCCTGGTGGTCAGGTGTTAATGCTACTGAACCCTCCAATCCTTTAATCGCTTTCCCTTATCTTGCTAAGATATGGACTGACCTCACCTTCTCCAATACTTGGGAAGCCTCTCCTGGGCTTTATTGGATGTGTGGCACTCGGGAATATGCTCGACTCCCTAATAACTGGGGAGGGGCATGTGTCTTGGGAACAATACGACCGTCTTTCTTCCTTATTCCCATCTCTCAAGGGGAGGTGATAGGCTTCCCCATCTACAATGGTCGACAGAAGCGAAGCACTTTGAAGATAGGTCAATGGGATAAGTGGGATGGTGATGAGTGGCCGCCTGAGAGAATTATTGCCTATTATGGGCCAGCTACTTGGACACAAAATGGGACCTGGGGATACCGCACTCCTGTTTATATGCTAAATCGTATTATACGCTTACAAGCTGTTGTAGAAATTATAACTAATAAAACAAGTAAAGCATTAACTCTTTTAGCCAAGCAAAGTACCCAAATGCGTACAGCTATTTACCAGAACAGCTTAGCACTTGATTATTAGCATCTGAGGGTGGGGGGTGTGGAAAGTTTATTCTAACTAACTGTTGTTTACAGATTGATGACCAAGGTCAGGTTGTTGAAGACATAGCTAACAATATATGTAGACTAGCACATGTCCCAGTTCAGACTTGGAATGGACTGGACCTCAGTGGATGGTCTGGAACTCTATTTTCAGGGCTCGGAGGATTGAAGACTATTATGTTTGCAGTACTAGTCATGGCAGCTATGTGTTTACTCCTTCGATGTTTTCTGCCTCTTTGCTTACGTATGTTTACCTCCATCATTGACAATACAGTTGAACGTAAGACAGCAGCTCGGGTACTAGCCATGTGGAAGTATCAGGCCATACCCCAAGAAGAAGCATTAATTTGAAAAATGTTTGATATGTGATTATTTTCTCACCCTCTTTTATTCGGGTTGAGAATAATCAAAGGGGGGAATGTGGTAGGCTATGGCCTGTAAACTAGGCCTAGACCCCAACCCCCACTTGAGACTGGTGTTGAAGAAAACCAGAGTTTAAGAAACTGCTTTGAACTGCTTTACACTGCTTTTGAAAAACTTGTATAATGCCTCTTTGCTGCTGATAGACATGTTCCTGCATTCTCTGAGCTAGAAATGTCCTTGAAGTAGAAATGTATCAATATCTAAGACTATGCCTTTGTTAGAATAGTCTGAGAGGGGGGAACAGGGGGCTAGGCCCAGAGAGGGTCCCCGATTGGACAGGTGCAAGGGGCATTGGGACCAATAGAAAGTTTGCCTGTATCAAACTGTAAAAATTGTATATAAGGAATTTGCTCCTGTACTCCATTGCTCAGTCACTTTTGGACATACTCCTGTCTGAGCCTGTGCACAATAAATTGGCTTGGAACCTGCAATTGACTCCTGGTTTTATTCATTGCGTGCACTTTGCTGTACAGAACAACTCTGCTGACATACTTCATGAACTTATTACCAGAGAACCAAACAATAACAAGAACATGATTCACACACCCAGCAACTACTCAAAGTCCAAGCACATCCCATCCAGAAAAGCATTTTCATTGCAGCTTCAGCATCATGGAACACACTCACAGAAGATATAAGATCCACTCTGGACATTAAAGACTTCAGAAAAAAGTTAAGAACACATCTTTATAAAGAACTCTTTGGAAGTATCACTTAGTGCCATATTGCATCTGATGCTGGACAGACGCTGTAAAGACATCAGTGAACAAACCATCTTGTACATAACTTAACTTGTTCTAGAACTTATCTCGCATGCCATGTTTCCTCCTTCCTAGTATTTGGTAGAAATGTTGAGTTGTAATGTAAACCGCTTTGATTTAAGGATAAAGCTGTTTAGAAAACCTGTTAAATATAGAAGATTTTCATGTCTCCATTCCATACTGCCCTATTCTGGTGAGACCTGCCCAGTTTGATTTTCAGTTTTTATGGGAAGGATTGATAGTATTAGCTGAAATTGAGAGGAAAAGCATTTATCTAAGAAGTGCCAGCATCTGTGATTTCAGTGGATGAACTGTAGCAGGATATGTTAAATGTTAAGCAATGTTTTGTGGCCTTGGAAGAGAAGGTGTCCGTTTGTTTCAGAAGCTAAGGAACAAGCTTTTGTATGGGACTCTGATGATATTTGTAGGAAACTGGAGTCTTTAGTGAACATTATTAGGAAGAGGAATTTGTCTCCTGAATTCTCCTTGAATTCTGTCAGTTACCCCACTAGAGAGATTAGTTTGCCACTACTGTTCTGAAAATTCCTCTGGAGTCCATTTTTTCTTTATCCAAAGCTTATTTGCCAGGTCAACAAAGGAAAGAAGGGGAAGGAGGAAAGCAACTAGCACTGATGACATTTGATACTTTGGAACGGCTTACCTTCTTGGAAGGTATGGACATGGGACAGATTTCCACTGCTACTCATTTGATTACATGTGCTTGAGATTCTGATCAAGACTGGTTCATGAAGGCTTTTTTTTTTTTAGTGCAAGGGATAACTCAGTTTGTGGGGTGTAAGATTCTTATGTTTCCTGATGTGGCTAAATCTATTCAGAAGTAGAGGAGACGTTTCTTTTGTTGAAGCATGAGGTGGTACAGTTATGGGGGCTTTTCTTTTTATGGTATCCTTGTAAATGTTAAGTAAAATGTAAGGATGTTAGATATGTCTCTTCTGATCCGCAGCAGCTTTCTGTTTTTATTAATGTCAGGCTGTTTGAAGTTTTCTACCCGTCCCCAGCATGCTGCTTTCTGGAACACCAAAACCATCTTAGATGTTTATATTCACTTTGATATTGTCGCTGTTTAATGCTTGCATATTTCTTTGTTTAATTTTCTTGTGTATAGTGCTTGGTCTCCCTGTTTATTATGAGCTAATGCTAATAGTGTTGCTTTATTCCTTTTAAATGATAGATATCTATAAAATTTTTCTTTTTTTTATATTTTTCTTTTTGGTTGTGGATATAATATAAAAGTTCATAAATATAAAATAAAAAAAATTGCTTCTTGATTAATGTAAAAGGTTGTATAAGAGACATTTTAGGTATTCTGGTATATACCCATGCTTCTTAATGTGACCCAGAGTTTTTCATGATTTATGCAATCAAAGGTCTTATTGTAATTAGTAAAACACATGTAGATATCCTTTTGGTATTCTTCTGTCTTTTCAAGGATCAGTTTAACATCCACAATGATTTCTCTTGTTTGCCCTTTCCTGAATCGTGCTTGCGTTTCGGGCAGTTCTCGTTCCAGCTATGGTTGCAGTCGCCACTAAATGATCTTCAGTAGAATCTTGCTGGCGTGTGGGATAAGAACAATTGCACAATAATTTCTACAGTTTGTCCACTTTTCTCCAGTATTGGTATGAACAAAGATCTTTTCTAGTCAGTTGGCCAAGATGTCTTCTAAATTTTTTGTCAGAACTTTGTAAGTATTGTAACAGCTGCATTTGATTGCTGTAATACATCACTGGGAATGCCATCAATGCCTGAAGCTTTGTTTTTTTGATAATGGTTTCAATGCTGCCTCAACTTCTTTTTCCATCACTAATGGTTCCTGATCACAAGGTACAGATTGAAATGGCTATTGATCCACTTGATCTTTATGGTATAAAGACTGTATTCTTTTTCTTGGTCTTCTCAGCATCATTCTACATGGAGTCTTGAATATCTTTTGCATTCCAGTTTGAGGCTGAAATTTTCTTTAGCTTTTGTAGCTTTAGAAAAGCCAATCTAGTTCTGCTGATAGTTTCTGATTCTGTTAACTTGCATACATCATTGTAGTACTTATCTTTGTGCTGTCTTGCTGCATGTTGGAAATTTCTGTTAATTTCTGTAGTTACTACTTTTTCTCCTCTGGCTTTAGCTTCTCTCTGTTTCTGAGCAATTTTCAATGTCTCTTTGGTCCATTTGGTGTTTTTTCTTTTTAACATTTTGCAGAGACTTTTTTCACTTTCTTCAAGCATAGCTTTCTTGATGTCATTCTGGTGCTGTGTCTTTAGTATCCAAAGCGGTGAATGGATTTCACAGGCAGTTTTTAAATTTTGTGGCATACATTCACGAGTGGCTTCTTGTTTTTCAGTTTGAATTTTCATATTATTAGCTGGTAATGTGAACCACCTTTTCTTTGTTGATGTTACTGAACTTTTCTATTGACTTCCACAAATGTAGTGAATTTGATTTTTGTACAGCCTTTTAGGTGAAGTCCATGTGTATAGGCGCTTGTGTTGCAGGAAGAAGATATTTGAGATGAATAGATTGTTGGTCTTGTAGAATTCCATCAGTCTTTTTCCAACTTCATTTCGGTTGCCAAGCCCATACTTTTCAACTACTTTGTCATCTTTGTTTCCCAGTTTTGAGTACCAGTTGCCCATGATTATCAGTATATCTTGTTTGCGTATTCTGCCAATTTCATCTTGTACTTGTTCATGGAACTGATCTGCATTTCTTATTGGTGCATAATAATTGTGTTGATGGGCATTCATAGAAACATAGAAACATGATGACAGAAAAAGACCACAAGGCCCATCTAGTCTGTCCTTCCATAAAAACTACAACAGTCCACTTTTTACCTTTAGAAATCCTCTGTGTTGGTCCCATGCTTTTTTGAATTCAGTTACTGTCCTCATCTCTACCACCTCCACTGGGAGACTATTCCACGGATCCACTACTCTTTCCGTAAAGAAATATTTCCGCATATCACTCCTGAATCTATCTCCCTTCACCCTCATCCCATGTCTCCTCGTAGCAGAACTTGCTTTCAATTGAAAGAGGCTCTCTCCCTGAACATTTATGCCACGGAGGTATTTAAACATCTCAATCATATCATCTCTATCCCACCTTTCCTCTAAGGTGTACATATTAAGATCCTTAAGTCTGTCCTCATATGCTTTATAATGAAGCCCATTAATCATTTTAGTAGCAACCCTTTGCACCAACTCCATCCTGTTCACATCCTTTTGAAGGTGCGGTCTCCAGAATTGCACACCATACTCCAAATGAGGTCGCACCAAAGACTTATACAGAGGCATTATCACCTCCTTTTTTCTGCTAGCCATTCCTCTCCGTATGCACCCAAGCATCCTTCTAGCTTTTGCCGTCGCCTTTTCTACCTGTTTAGCTACTTTAAGATCATCAGACACAACCACGCCTAGGTCCCGCTCTTCTTTAGTGGACAAAAGTACTTCACCTCCTATACTGTATTGCTCCCTTGGATTGCTGCAGCCCAAATGCATGACCTTACATTTTTTAACATTAAATCCCAGCTGCCAAATTCTAGATCATTCTTCAAGCTTAGCTAGATCCCTCCTCATGTTATCTACACCTTCCTGGGTGTCTACTCTATTGCAGATTTTGGTATCAACCGCAAAGAGGCAAACCTTACCCGACAGCCCTTCCGCTATATCACTAACAAAGATGTTAAAAAGAATCGGACCAAGGACAGATCCCTGGGGCACACCACTGGTAACATCCTTCTCAGAGTGAGCTCCATTTACTTGTGCTCTTTGTCGCCTCCCACCCAACCAATTTCTAACCCAAGCAGTAACTTTAGGGTCCATCCCTAGGGTGCTCAGTTTGTTTATAAGTCGCCTGTGAGGAACAGTGTCAAAGGCTTTACTGAAATCTAAATACACCACATCTAGAGCTCTCCCTCGGTCCAACTCCCTGGTCACCCAGTCAAAGAAATCAATCAGATTTGTCTGACAAGACCTGCCTCTGGTGAATCCATGCTGCCTCGGATCCTGTAATCCGCCGGACTCCAGAAACCTCACTATTTTCTCTTTCAGCAGTGTTTCCAATAATTTACTCACCACCGAAGTTAAACTAACCGGCCTGTAGTTTTCAACCACATCCTTACTTCCGCTTTTGTGTAAAGGCACCACATGAGCCTCTCTCCAGTCCTTTGGCACCACTCCCGACTCCAACGAGGCATTGAAAAGGTCAGTCAGTGGAGTTGCTAGAATGTCCCCAAGTTCCCTCAGTATTCTAGGGTGTATCCCATCCGGTCCCATCACTTTGTCTACTTTAAGTTGAGCTAGTTTCTCACGAACACAGTCTTCTGAAAATTGTTCAAGATGTCCCTCGCTTCTGTTCTTATTTGTGGGTGTTTTCTGAGGTCCTGCTCCTGGTTCTTCATCTGTGAACATAGAACAAAAATATTTGTTAAGCAATTCCGCTTTATCCTTATCAGCTTCTACATATTCCCCCCCTGCACCCTTGAGTCTGACAATACCACTTTTGCCCTTCCTCTTCTCACTAATATATCTGAAAAATGTCTTATCCCCCCATTTTAGTGCATTGGCTATTTCCTCCTCCTTTTGAATCTTTGCCTTCTTGACTACTTTGCTAGCTTCTCTAAGTTTTTCCAAATACAGATGCCTGTCTTCCTCTCTCTGTGATCTCTTGTATTTCATGAAGGCCTCCCTCTTTTTCTTCACTTTTTCAGCTACTTCCTTCGAAAACCATAGCGGTCTCCTGTTCCTTTTGCCTTTATTTACCATTTTAACAAAAAGGTTGTTGCCTTTAAAATACCCCCTTTCAGTTTTGCCCACTGTTTTTCTACATCCCCCAGCTGTTCCCATCCCACTAACGACTCCCTGAGGTATTGGCCCATCTTCGCAAAGTTAGTCTTCCTAAAGTCTAAGATCTTCACCTTGAAATGGATTCTAACAGCCCTAGTCCTAATACTGAACCACACCATCTGGTGATCACTGGATGCAAAATGATCTCCCACTACAACATCAGAAACACTTTCACCATTGGTAAGCACCAAGTCCAGTATGGCCCCTTCACGTGTGGGGTCTGTTACCAATTGCCTGAATAGTTCTCCCTGTAGAGAATCCAGGATCTCCTTACGTCTAGATGATACTGCAGCAGGAATGTGCCAATCAACATCTGGCATATTGAAATCTCCTAGCAGTAGCACTTCCCCTTTCCTAGCAATGCTGCGTATGTCTTCAATTAACTCTGTCCACCTCTTCCTCTTGTGAGGGAGGTCTGTATATCACACCAATGCAAATAGATTTCTCTTTCCCTCTTTCTAGTTTAACCCACAATGCCTCCTCTCTCCCTTTTAAGCTCTGTAATTCCAAAGCTTTAATAGTAGTTTTTACATATAGTGCCACTCCTCCTCCCCTTCTTCCTACCCTGTCCTTTCTGAATAAAGTATAGCCAGGTATAGTTACATCCCAGTCATGGTTTTCTGTGAACCATGTTTCTGTAACTGCCACTAAATCCAAGTCAGCCACTCCCACCAAAGCTTCAACTTCAGGGATCTTATTTCCCATGCTACGGGCATTAATACACACTGCTTTCCATATGTTAACCCCTGTTACCCATTTCCATAAAGGTATTTAATGTATCACCTACCTGGGGGCTTTCACTTACCTGGGGTCTTTCTTCACCCATCCCCAACGAATCTAGTTTAAAGCCCTCTTCAGTAGATTAGCCAGTCTACTACCAAAGATGCATTGACCTTTCTTGGACAGATGGATGCCATCTCTGTTCTGCAACCCTTGGAACAGCATCCCATGGTCTAGGAAACCAAAACGCTCTCGAAGACACCATCCATGCAGCCATGCATTCATCTCCAGGATGCGAGCCTCTCTGCCTTGGCCTTTACCCTCAACAGGGAGGATTGAAGAGAACACCACCTGTGCACCTACCTGCTTCACCCTCTGTCCCAGAGCCATGAAGTCACTTTTGATACGTTCCGAGGTATACCTGGCAGTATCATTTGTTCCAACATGGATTAGCAACATTGGGTAATAGTCAGTGGGCTTGATGAGTCTCGGCAAACTCTCCGTAACATCTTGGATCTTGGCACCAGGCAGACAGCATACCTCTCTGGACATCAAGTCTGGTCGGCATATGGACGCCTCAGTACCCCTCAGAAGAGAGTCTCCAACCACCACTACCCTTCGTTTCCTTCTGGTCACTGATTCCGCAACTATGGGGTACTTGAGCTCTGGTTCTTCCCTTTCCAGGGATGCTTTCACCTCCTCCACTTCCAGGGCTGCATAATGGTTCTTCAATTCAAGGGCTGGAGAAGTTGGATTGGTGATTTTGCAGGCTCTGGTGACTTTTGTCCAACCATCGACATTCTGTTGGCACCATTCTTCTCCTGTGCTGGAGAGCCTGCTTGCTGCAAGAAGCATCTCATCAATGTACTTCTCACTGTCTTGAATGCTCCTCAGCCTCGCCACCTCCTCTCTGAGTTCCTCCACTTGTTTCCTCAGAGCTTCAGCATGCAGGCACCCTGCACATGGAACCGGTTCCTCAACTGGCATTAGGACCTCTGTCTGGACCGAGGCAGAAGCTGTAACGGGGGCAACAGCTTTAGCAATACGATTTTTCCCAGCCATTGTCCTGTTTGTGGAGCTTAGGTATTGTTTGATGTGTGGAGCCCTGGTTAGGAAAGCCTCAAAAGGGCAGGGCACAGAAGCTTTTTATGCAGGCTTCAACTGCACTCAGGAAACAGGCCCACTAACTCTTGATTAGGTGTTAGCAGTTTCTGAACCTGAGGAGGTTACAGAGTTCAGCAACCTACTGTGCTCAAGTAAAAGTTCCCTGTTTGATGTGTGGAGCCCTGGTTAGGAAAGCTTCTAGATGAACAGAAATGAAATGTTCACAAATTGCATTGTATTTCTTTACAGTTCTTGCAAATTTGTTCTTAATTATAAATTCAACTCCATATCTCCAGGAACAAGCAGGAAATGTAGTCTTCACATATGGGTATCAACGGAGCCTGCGCAGGAACGTTACCCAGCGTCCAATAGGAAAGCTTTTGGGAGCATCCCACAGCGCCTATGTGCTGCCTTCCTGCCTTTCCCAACTGTCCCTCTCCAGTTCTTCGTTTTCCGTGGAGCCGACACTGTCACTGCAGAAAATTCCTTTCTTATACTACTTTTTTTGTGGTCGCGTCGGCCTTCCCTCGACGCTATACCGGTACCGCCGGTGGTTCTTTTCTTTTTTCTAAAAAACAAACAAACTGTTTCTGGAGTGTCTCTCCAGTAATTTTCTTCACGGGTGCCACGTGCCATTTTGGGCACTAGGCCCAATTCTTTCCCTCAAAATGGAAAAACCCGTTTCGGGTTTTAAAAAGTGTTCTAAGTGTGGTGGTACCATCTCCGTCACCGACACCCATGAGTGGTGCCTCAAATGTTTAGGTCCTGACAACTCTATTTCAGAGTGTGTTGCCTGTGGTGGGATGTCAAAAAGGGGCCAGCTAAACTTAGCACCCTTTTTCCCTCTGATGCAGCCTCTGTGGCATCGACGTCTTGCAGGGCTTCGTCTTCCTCCCATGGATCTCAGGTAACTAAACATAAATCTAGCCGGTCCTCAAAGGGTAGATCTCCTTCTAAACATCGAGATGCCTCTGGCGTTGCCCTTGAGGGACTTTCACCGGCAAAATTGCCCTGGTGGGAGGCTTCGGCTTCCAAAGCACTAACGGGGCTCCAGGATGTAATAGATCCCAGCACAAAATGCAGCCACCTCCTCACATTCCACACAACATGCAGGTAAGTCCCTGGGCTGACGCACATTTCAGACATTTATCCACATCCACATCCACAATGTCCATATAATGTGCTCTGCTCTGAGCTATAAAACCCCAGTGCATAAACTTATGATGTAGTTCCTTATCACGCACTCAGCCAGTTGGCCACTACCAAACACATTCGTGCAGAAATCATCTTTATCCAACTCCACCCCCAATTCCCTATCCCACTTCGCCACAATTCCTGCCACTGATCCCCCTTCAACTGTCTCTGCAATTGACCATATATCCATGAAATTAGGCCCTACCCAAGGTTGATGTCTAAGAATAATCCGTGACGAGGCCCCTCCCTTAAAGTGAGAACCTCTCAAAAGGGATAGAATAAAATGCCAAACCTGTAAGTAAGCATAATGATTCTGTTGTGGCAAGGAGAAACTTTCAAATCCTCAAATGTTTGCACCCCATGTTCCCCAGAAGCTATCATCTGCCCCACTCAAGCCCCTTTTCCGTCCCACTGTTCGAACACCCCTTTTCCCATTCTCGGTACAAAATCCCCATTCCCCCATAGGCAGCAAATAAAACGAAGCCCTGAAGGAGGCTCCCATCTTTTTCCTCACCTATTTCCATTCCCATTGTGATGCCTGCACTACTATATTAACTGTACATTCCCACGATACCCAGCTTTTGAACGTGGAGCACATACCCAGGGAAATAAGTTCTCACCAGCTCATATTCCAAAGCAACATCCACGTGCCTAGAATCGTTCAACAATCATCCCCTAACCTCTCCTGCAACAAGCATGTCACTTTATAAAGGTGAATGTCAGGCACTCCCATCCCAAGGATCTTTCTGCAAAGTGGTCAGGCTGTTCCTTGGTCATCTCTTCTGCCATAAAAACTGAGTAACTGCTCCTATCTCATCATATCTCTTTTAGTCTTTACCACTGGGAGGCATGTAGCACATACAATCACCTAGGTAACACTACCATTTTGAGTGCCTGAACCCAACTCCACAGAGAAAGGGGTAAGTGCATCTAGGCCTTCAACTGTGCCTCAGATCGTCTCATTACTTCTCCAGTATTTAAACTATACAGCAAATCTAGATTCCTAGGCACCTTAACCCCCAAATAGGTCAGTACCCCAGGAGTCAACTGCAGAGGGAATCTACCCACCCACTGTTCCTTCTCCTTCCCAGTTAGATCCAGCACCATTGACATATCAATTAACCCTCAGGCCAGACAGGACTCCAAATTTCACCATCAACTCTAGACCTTCAGCAATGAAATCCCAGGTTCCCTTAGCAACATAAGTAAATCATCTGTGAACAGGGCAGAATGCACTTCCCTTCCTCCAACCCTCCCACCTTAACCTCCACATCCTGGGCCAGTTGTCATGCCAAGGGCTTAATGCACAATGCAAACAGGCCAGGAGACAAGGGGGAAACCCTTACTGGGTCCCTCCACTTAACTCCCAAGCTTCAGTTATTGCCCCATTAATCTAAAGACAGGCCTGAGAATGATCATGTGGTGTTTTAACTCCTGCCACAAACATTCCCTCAAACCTGAACCCCCGCATTGTCTTCCAGAAATAAGGCCAAGACACTTTAACAAAAGCTTTTTTGAAGTCAAAACTGCCCAACCTAGCCTAAAGTCCACTTGACTTTACAAAAACAGCGAAGGTCGACACTCATTTAACATGCTTTTATTTTTAAATCAACATTCAATAGAGATCTGGCATGTAAGAACTGGGCAATTCCACATCACGACTCAACTTCAGTAATACAATAATCGATGCTTGGTTCATCATGGGCCCCAGAGGCTGCCACTTCACAGCTGCCATAAATAGGGCCTGAAGCAGGTCCACAATCTGGTCTGTCAGAATCTTATAAGCTTCTGCCCTAAGTCCATCCGGCCCATACTGCTCTAATGCTGCTCTAATCTCTTCACAAGAAATAGGCACATTCAATTGCTTTTTCTCCACTCCAGTTAACTGGGGTAACCCTACCCTTTTGTATTTCCCTACCCTTGAGACATCCACTGCAGTGCCACCATACAGAAACTGATAGTAATTGAGGAACACACTCCTCACCTCCCTCATTAGATTTATGCCTTCTCTTCTTCCCATCTCGAACCACTGGGATGAACTGCTTCCCAAAAGGCTCCTGCAACAAATGTGCTAAACATTGACCTGTTTTATTACCATAGCAAAACAACCAATGCTTCTGTGCCAACAACACACTCATTGCCTGGCATGCATCAACATCCTAAGTTCTGTCTGTAATTGAAACAACTGCTCCCAGACAAATCCCGTTAGAGGACAGCAACCTTGGGCCGGAAGGACTGGGGTTTCTAGTCCCACAGGTGCTCCTTGTGGTCCTGGGCAAGCCACTTAACCCTCCATAGCCCATGTTCCCTGTAAAATAGTTATCTCCAAGTTATAATGCCCTGTTCAATGTAATTTCAGTTTGTTCAATGTAAACCGCACTGATGCAGAATAGCGCGGTATGTAAGAGAATGTAAATAAATAAATAAATCTCCCCTCATGTTGTGTGAATTTCCTCTGCAGTTTCCAAATATGCATCTCCAAGTCTAACATGGCAGCATTCATTCTTTTTTGCCATCTTACCACATATGCGATAATTGCATCATGCACCACTGCCTTCCCTGCCTATCAAAACGAGCAAGGATCTGACCAATGCTACACATAAAATGCTGCATACTCACTCTACTGCTGCCGCAGATATTTCACAAACTCCATGTCCCCCTGCAGCCCCGCTGGCATACACCAGCACTCATCTCACGTCATCACTCTCGGAACAAATAGAAACACAACTGGAGCATGATCCGACACAGACAGTTGACCAATCTCCACCTCTTCCACCATGGGTAACAGGGTCGCAGATGTCGGTATGTAATCGAGCTGGCGAAATGTGGGTGAACTCCCTTTCATTCAGATGAAAACACCCTCCACAAATGAGGACTCCCACAATATGGCAAAATTCCGCAAAGCCCTTACTCGGTCGTATTCTCTCTCTCTTCTGTCTTCTGATCCAAAACAGTGCATTATAATCCCCTGAAAAAAATCATAGGAACCTACTCCAGATGTGCCACCAAGTTCCCCATTATCTGAAAAAAAACACCTCATTTGATCCTGTGGGAAAATATACAGAAAAAAATCCATAATTTCTCCCCCTAAAAATCTTCCCAAACTCCCACATATTGACCCCCCCCCCCAAAAAAAAAAGCCTTGTAATACCTTACGCTTCACAAAGGGAACATCTTTATGGATAAAAACGACAATCCCAGCTTTCCGTGCCTTAGGGGCTGAGGCCACCCAACACCACCCCAACTCATCCCGTCTGCAACTTTTCACGCTCAGGTTCACTCAGATAAGTTTCCTAAAGTATGACGATTTGCACTTGTTGCCGCCTTAGCGGAGTTGATATCTGCTTCCTCTTCTCCAGAGACTCCACCCCATCTACACTTCAAGAAATCAGCACCTTCCCAGCCTTCATCCCTCCCTCTAATTCACACCTCCCCAACCATGCTAAACCACCTACACCAGCCTTTCCTTCCCAACTTCCCACCCATTCCCACCCTCTCCCCCTTTACGCCCCCCCAGACCCACCGGTCTGCAGTCTCTGGATGGTAGTGTCACTGCCAGACAGCCATCTATGCATACTGTCCCCAGGCGCCCCTACTGGCGTAGGAAATAAGGGCGTCCGGTGACATTTACTTTATTTTAAGGAGTGGTTGAGCTGAAGGACCAGGAGGATTCTGGTCCTTGTAGTGCAGAACTCCTTACAAAGAACAATGTACGCCAAAATGTAGGGTAATAAGGCTTTATTTCCCCGGTCGACGCTTAGGTTCAATAAGACACAAAAGAAAATGAAGGTAATTCTTTCCTCTAACAAAAAGGTTCCACTGTGATATAAGCAGTTAAAGGTTGTAGGCTTCACAATTAACTGTTTATCTGGGTTAAGGCTTCTTTCAAATCAATAGAAATTAACATCAGGAAACAAATGGTTATCAACTTCACCATATGCAGAGTTCTCCTTTCTCTATACATCTAGCAAGGCAATCAAGCTAGTTCTTGAACAGAAGTTACATTCCATTGGTTCACTCTGAGGAATGGGAACACTGGTTTCACAATCACAGTCCATTGATTCTGGGTCACTCCCTTCTTCAATGCTATGACTGTCTTCAGTATCTATTAACTCCTCACAGGGGTTCTTCTGTTTCTCATACAACTTCCATAGCACACTGTTAGGAAGTGCTTTTAAAAGGTTAGCTTTACTTCTTCTAACTTTCTGAGGCTTATCTATTTGCATAAGGTTTTCATCACTTAAACTTTCCCTTATAATGAAAGGCTTTCTCATACCTTGGCTTCTGTAGGCTGCCACACCCAGGACTCAGCTTGCGACGTAGCCTCTCAGGCTGACAAGCTGTTCTGTGCACTGCTCTACAATCAGAGTTACCAGGAAAACCTGACGTGGGTTTCCACTCTGTGTTTCTTGGCAAAAGTGTCACTGTAGAAGGAATCTCCTTTCCTTGTGCCTTTCTGGTTTAGCATAGGAGACTTACTTGGGCTAGGAGAGTTGCTTTCATCAGGCAAGCTGCTTCTTTGGTTTGCTTGGCTTTGGACTCCTTCCAATACCTTTGGCCTCTCTGGACTTTATCCCTTTGAGTATACCTCTTTTGGATTCTGTCTCCTTGAGTTGGCTGCACATGGAAGCCTTCCTGTTCCAGGCTTCTCTCACTGCTCCTGCTGCCGGTCCTTCTGACCTCGCTCTTGCCACTTCCCCAGCACTTGCTCTTGCCTCTCTGGATCTTGCTCCTGCCTCTGCCTGTTCCTTCTGTTCCTGTTCCTGTTCCTCTTCCTGTTCCTCCTCTTCCTCCTCTCTCACTGATCATCTGGTTTCCTTTATAAAGGGATTTCTGGTTTGCACGTTCTGAGTTTGAGGACAGGTGAAACTGCTTGTTACTAATGTGATCAATGCTAGAGCACGTTGCTTCAGGTACTGTGTAATTGTTCATGCGCCCTCTGGCTGAGCTGCGCTGGAACTGCGCTCTCTGCCTTTTCTGAGTTCCATGAAAATCAGGAGTTTTTTTTCAACACTGTTTCTTCTCTAGCTCAAGCCTCATGACAATACACAACCTGCTTCACATCCACAACCTTCGCTTTTACACTACAACTACTACCCCAACTCCTCTCTCCGACCTACCACCATCCACACCAAAAAGCCACCAAGTGAACACCCCTTCTTGACTCCCCACCACTAACCTGCACACCCACACAGACACCCCATCGCATATCCCAAACCCTACTCTCTCACCCTGCCCATCATCCTCTCCCTCCACACCCTCTCCATAATACATCCACTTGCACACATCTCTGATACAGAACCCAGAATCAAAACCACACTTTCCTCCACCTGTTGTGCAACTATTGCCAGCTTTCTTTCTTGGGCCCCCATTTTCTGCTTTCTCTTCCACTTGATTTCCTAACTTAATTATGTCAGACTGCATAGCTGCCATGCTTTCCTTCGCTCTCCGATCCAGCACATTCATCAAATCACTTTTCAACTCCTGTAGTAATATGCGCATAGCCACTATTGTTACCAGCTCCTGAGCCAAATCCATCGCCCCCTCACTCGAGACATCAGAGTTGCTTGCACTATCTTCCACACTCATCCTCATGCATTCAGTCTTAGCTCCCAATGTGGGCCCCTTCCCACTGGGTTAAAAAAATGTTTTTGATCAGAAATCTTACTTTTCACCATTAGCACACATGTAGGGATTCCCACAAACAGCCATAGTGAAAGCAGCAGCTTTTTCACACTAAAAAAAAGATTCAAGCTGCCATTTTGCAGATGACATCACTTCCTTCCACCCCCATGACTTAATTTCCTTAAGAGTCTCTTATGAGGGATCTTGTCAAAGGCTTTCTGAAAATCCAGATACACTATATCTGTCAGCTCATTTTTTATCTACCTGTTTATTTACATCTTCAAAAAATATAGCAGATTAGTGAGATAAGACTTTCCTTGACTAAAAAAATGCTGACTTGGTCCCATCAAACCATCACTAGGAGTAGCCTAGTGTTTAAAGCAACTACCTATTACCCAGAAGATCAAGGGTTCAATTTCCACTGGCACTCCTTGTGACCTTGGGCAAGTCACTTTGCCAGGCCTTTTTCTTCCAAGGCAATGGAGGGTTATCTACTTCCGGTGATACATTGCCAAAAAAGCCCAGAGGCAACTTGGGTCACCAGGAGTCAGCACCAACTTGATGGCACTAAAAAAAATCTATATGTTCAGCAGTTTTATTCTATATAATGGTTTCTGCCATTTTGCCTGACACTGATGCTGGGCTCACTGGTCTGTAGTTTTCTGGGATCAGCTCTGAAACTCTTTTTAAAAATAGTTATTTTTGCCACTGTCCAGTCTTCAAGTACTATAGACAATTTTAATGATAGTTTACTAGTAGTAGATCTGCAGTCTAGGCTTTGAGTTCTTCCAGCACCCTGAGATGTATACCATCTCTCCCAGATGATTTGTTACTCTCTAGTTTATTGAATTGTTTTCTTACATCTTCCAGGTTTATCAAGATTTGTTTCATTTCCTCTCATATCACCTTTAAATATCATTTCTGGCATAGGTAATTGCCCCACATCTTCATTCAGTCTCTCAGCTATGGCCTTGTCCTTCCTTAGTGCTCCTTTTATCCTTATGTCATCTAATGGTCCAACTGACTCGCTCATAGTGGTGTTAATTTTTTGTTTTTTTGGGGTTTTTGCTATGAGTGTACTTGAAAGTTTTTATTATCCGTTTTTACTTCCATGAAAAGCTTCTTTTCAATTTCTCTTTGCCTGCCTTATCAAGGCAGGCAAAGAGAATTTGATGTTTCACTTATGATGATTCCTGTTTTCATAATTTTTGCTCCTTTATCAATTTTCTGAAAAATGTTTTTGTGTGTATCTTCTGTGTTGTGTACTGTGCATGTGTTGCACGTGTGGGTTGTCTGGGGTTTTTGGGGAATGATCGCATTTTGTAGGGTGGTAGGGTGGTGGTGGTTAAGTGCCGTTGAGTCGGTGTCAGCTCATGGCGACATTCTGGATAGTTGTCCTAAATTGTGTTCGGTCTTCAGTTAGGTGGTTCATTGTTGACAGACTAGTATCCGTAGCTGCTGTTTTAGTATCAATCCATCTCATTGCTGGCCTTCCTCTTTTGCGTTGACCTTCTGTCTTGCCCAAACATGATGTTTTCCTCTAATGATCTCTCCGCATGATGTGTCCAAAGTATGAAAGTCAATCTTGTTATCTGAGCTTCTAAAGAAAGCTTAGGTTTGATCTCCTCTAGTACTGACTGGTTTGTTCTTCGGACAGTCCATGGTATTTGCAGTATTCACCACCAGCACCATAATTCAAAGGCATTAATTTTCTTCCTGTCTAGCTTTTATCTCCAGGAACAAGCAGGAATGAGTCTTCACATATGGGTATCATCGGTACCGACGGAGCCTGCGCAGGAACGCTCCCCAGCGTCCAGTAAGAAAGCTTTTGGGAGCATCCCACAGTGCCTGCGCGCTGCCTTCCCGCCTTTCCTAACCGCCTCTCTCCAGTTCTTTTCCGCGGAGCCAGCAGGTCGTGTTCCTGTTACCGCTGAAGAAGTTCTTTATTTTTCTTTATTTCTTTGGTCGCGCGTCTGCCTTCTTCGATGTCAGACCGGTACCACCGGTCTTTTCTTCTTTCTTTTAAAAAAAAAACAAACAAAAAATTACCGTTTCCCACTTCTGTGCAACTTTTCCTTCTGGGCCTTAGGCCTAGCAAAATTTTCCTCATGGAAAAGCCCGCTTCCAGGTTTAAAAAGTGCATGAAGTGCAGCGGTACTCTTTCTATCACCGACACCCATGACTGGTGTCTAAAATGTTTGACCCATGGATCTCAGGTAACCAAACATAAGTCCAGCCGGTCCTCGAAGGGTAGATCTCCCTCTAAGTATCGAGATGCCTCCAGGCTTGCCCTCGAGGATCCTGCACCGGCAAAATTACCCCGGCGGGAGGCTCCAGCTTCCAAAGCTTCATCTATGGGGTCACAGGTTGACATCGATGGCGTGGCCTCGACCGATCACCGGTGGTCTCCACTGGTACCGACATCCAGACATTGGTTGCGTCGATGGATCAGAATATTATGACCATGCAGCGTGCCATCACGGCATTCATACAAGCTGCGACGCCTCTGGTACCGCAACAAACTCCGTTGGCGGTACCGGTTCCGGCACCAATATCTGTTCCGGTGCCGGTACCGATTGCATCGACATCGGCTTCGGTGTCGATTGCAGCGGTACCCAGTCCTGTGATGCCCATCGGTACTGAATCGGTACCGATCACTCCCGATGTCGATACCACTCGGTACGCGTATCGGGCTCTGCAAGAGCATCCAGACAGGCGATGCTTCGATTCCTCCGAGGACTCTGATGAATCAGAGGCTTCTGTCGAGGCATCGGTACTCCTTCCTCAGGAGCCCTCTTCTCCAAAAAGAAGAATGTCTCCTCCAGAAGACTTGTCTTTTCAAGACTTCATTAGGGAAGTGGCCAGGGGCCTCTCTATTTCAGTGGCCCCTGAACCAGAGCCTAGAGCCAAGAAATTAGATATTTTACAATATCCTAAGGCTCCTAAAGAGGCAGCTACTTTACCAATTCATGAGATCCTTTATGATCACATGTTGGGCATATGTGAGACACCTCTTACTACTTCCCCTCATTCTCGCAGGTTGGACACCATGTACCGTGTTCCTCCTTGTCCTGGCTTTCATAAGACTCAGCTTCCTCACCACTCTATTGTGGTGGAGTCTGCCATGAAGAAGATAAAGAGTGCAAAAAGACACTCATCTAATCCTCCAGGAAGAGAATGCAGAACCTTAGATGCTTTTGGCAGGAGAATTTTCCAGGCCAATATGCTTACTGCCAGAATCAACTCCTATAGTCTCTTTATGGGGATGTTTCTAAAAGAAGTTACAGATCATCTGCTAACTTTATCTCCTTTTATCTCAGAAGATAAAAGGGAAGAGTTTCTCATCTGGCTTAAACATGCCCAGGATGTTTCCAAATTCTCCAACCGTGCAGCCTTTGACTCTTTTGAGTGTGCCAGCAGAGCCTCCGCTATTGCCATAGCTGCACGCAGACTTGCTTGGTTGCAAGCTTCTGATTTGGAACCCTGGGTCCAGGATGGATTGGGAAATCTTCCTTGTACAGGTGAAAACCTTTTTGGTAAGGATTGGCAAGCAAAGGCCACTCAGATGGATGCTGAAAATTCTGCCTTAGATAGACTTTCAAAGTCTACTTCTGCTCCTGCTAGAAAAAGGTTATTCAAAAAGACTTTCTTTCCCAAAAAAGGGAAATATTATCCTGGTTATGGTCTCCAGGCATCTTCTACAGGTCGTTTTGCTGCAAAGCGACAGCAACAACCTAAACAAGCCAAGCCTAAGGCTACAAGGACTGCTACGGCCCAACAGCCTCAGCCTCCTCAGGGCCTTTGACTTACAACTAGAGAACTTAGCCTTTCTGGCTCTAGAAGAACCAGAGCCTCTCACCATTCCAGGAAGGTTATCTAATTTTGCTCCCAGATGGGAACAAATCGCAGCAGAGCAATGGACCCTCTCCATCATAAGGGAGGGGTACAAGCTTCATTTCTTAACCCTTCCTCCTCACACTATGGTGAGACAGTTCAATTCTCCAACATCTCTCCTCGACCTTCTGGGTCAGGAGATTGCTACCCTTCTTGCCCAAAGGGCAATAGAAGAAGTACCCCTTCTTCAACAGGGTTCAGGGTTCTACTCCCCCTATTTTCTTATTCCAAAGAAAACAGGGGGCTACAGACCCATATTAGATCTCAGAGAATTAAACAAGTTTCTATGCAAGGAGAAATTCAAGATGATTTCTCTCGGTGCTCTCCTTCCATACCTTCAGAGTCAGGATTGGCTTTGTTCTCTAGATCTCAAGGATGCGTACACCCATGTCCTCATCCATCCAACACACGGAAGGTTCCTTCGGTTCCTTTATCAGGGAAAGCACTATCAATACAGAGTGCTTCCTTTGGGTCTGGCCTCTGCTCCAAGAGTGTTCACAAAATGCATGGCAGTAGTAGCTGCATTTCTACACACTCTTGGAATATTTGTATTCCCATATCTGGACGACTGGCTCATCCGAGCACCATCCCAGTCAGAGGCCCAGACTTCCTTAGCCTGCACAAGGCGTGTTCTTCAGTATCTGGGACTTGTAATAAACATCCCAAAATCACAACTCACCCCTACTCAGTCATTGGAGTTCATAGGGGCCTTGCTGGATACCACAACTGCAAGGGCCTATCTTCCCCAGGCCCGTTGCCTACGCTTGGTGCAGTTAGCCTCTCAAATTCAGTTAAAATACCCGTTTAACTGCTTGAGAGATGTTACAACTGTTAGGCCACATGGCTTCCACCGTGCATGTGATTCCTTACGCTCGCCTTCACATGAGGGTAGCTCAGTGGACTCTGTCCACCCAATGGACCCAGGCATCAGGTTGCCTGTCAGGCAAAATAGCAACCTCCAGTTGCCTCTTTTGGTCCCTCCAGTGGTGGAAGTCCACTCAAAATCTGTTGCTGGGGTCCCCCTTTCAACAGTTGCTACCCCAAGCAAATCCTCACAACAGATGCCTCCCCAAAGGGTTGGGGAGCTCATCTACAAGATCTCTCCACCCAGGGCATCTGGTCTCTACATATCAACCTCTTAGAGCTCAGAGCAATTCTTCTAGCTCTGAGTCTTCCACACCCTGCTCAGCTACAAGACAGTCCTCATCCATACGGACAACCAAGTAGCCATGTTCTACGTGAACAAGCAGGGCGGGACTGGCTCTCTGACGCTTTGCAACGAAGCTTTGAGATTGTGGGCCTTCGCCAGAGAGCATCAGATTCATCTCATGGCAGTGTATCTTCCAGGGGTTCAAAACTCTTGGGCAGACAGACTCAGTCGAGTTCTGCTTCCACACGAATGGTCCCTCCATGAGGACCAGATAGCCAGGATCTTTCGAATTTGGGGAACCCCAGACATAGACCTGTTTGCAAGTCCGTGGAATGCCAAACTTCCCCGGTTCTGTTCCAGGATTCCGTATCAGGGAGTTCAGGCCAGGGATGCCTTCCTCCTCCACTGGGGGCAAGACTTCCTCTATGCCTTTCCACCCATTCCCCTAATTTCCAAGACACTGTTCAAGCTTCTTAGCTCCACGTTGGCCACACCAAGTGTGGTACCCTCTACTTCTTCATCTCTCTCAAGCTCCCTCCCTGCACTTGGGGATCTGCTCCAGACCTCCTGTCCCAGGTGGAGGGAACGTTATGGCACCCAAATCCCCAGTCTCTTCATCTCAGAGCCTGGTTGCTGAAAGCCTAGACCTTCAAGATTGGCATCTGTCTCAGCAAGTGAAGGATATCCTTCATGCTTCCAGAAAGCCTTCCACTAGACGTTCCTATGCTTTTAAATGGAAAAGGTTTACCATTTGGTGTGCAGAGAAGGGTCTTAACCCTCTTGCAATACCTCTGAATTCTTTACTAGAGTATTTGCTGCATTTATCCCATGCAGGCCTTAAAACGAATTCAGTAAGAGTCCATTTGAGTGCTATTGCAGCATACCTTAAGTCTCTTAATGGACATCCTATTTCCTCTCATCCTCTTATTGCAAGATTCATGAGAGGCCTTCTTTTAACTAAACTTCCCATTAGACCACCTCCAGTGGCATGGGATTTGAATTTGGTTCTTGGCCAACTTATGAAGCCACCCTTTGAACCCTTAGCCACTACTTCCTTGAAATTCCTTTCCTGGAAGGTTATTTTTCTCATTGCAGTCACCTCAGCTCGCCGTATCAGTGAGCTGCAAGCCTTGGTGGCTAATCCTCCTTATACAAGGTTCCATCATGACAAGGTAGTCCTCAGGACTAATCCACACTTTATGCCTAAAGTGGCCTCACCTTTTCATCTGAACCAGGAGGTGTATTTACCTGTCTTTTTTCCAGGACCTCATGCATCATGTGCAGAGAGGAATCTTCATACCCTGGATTGTAAGAGGGCACTTGCTTTCTACTTACAAAGGACACAGCAACATAGAAAGTCCTCTCAACTCTTTGTTGCTTTTGATCCCTCTCACTTAGGACTTCCAGTCTCTAAGAGGACTCTGTCCAATTGGATTGCTCAGTGTATTTCCTTCGCCTGCCAGAGTAAGAACCTTTCTCTGGAGGGCCATGTCACAGCTCACAATGTGAGGGCCATGGCAGCCTCTATGGCTCATCTAAACTCTGTGTCCATCGACCAAATCTGTCGAGCGGCCACCTGTGCCTCGGTTCATACCTTTACAGCCCATTACTGCTTGGACAAGGACTCCCGCCGGGATGCCTTGTTTGGTTAGGCTGTTCTCAAACACCTGTTCCATACCTAATCAACTCCTATCCCCCTTCCCTGGTTGGATGCCCGAGATCCATGGGGTGAGGTAGAGCCCTTCTCAGGGACTCACAACTTTGGAGATCTCCCTGGCATCTCTAGCTGGGGAGTCCCCATATGTGAAGACTCATTCCTGCTTGTTCCTGGAGATAGCACATTTACCTGTAACAGGTGATCTCTGGGAACAGCAGGAATAAGTCTTCACAACCCACCCACCTCCCCTAGGAGTTGTATCTCTCTATCTATCTTTCCTTTCCTCTCTCTCTCTCTTTGTCTCAGCTTTAAAACTCGAACTGGAGAGAGGTGGTTAGGAAAGGCGGGAAGGCAGCGCGCAGGCGCTGTGGGATGCTCCCAAAAGCTTTCTTACTGGACGCTGGGGAGCGTTCCCGCGCAGGCTCCGTCGGTACCGACAGTACCCATATGTGAAGACTTATTCCTGCTGTTCCCAGAGATCACCTGTTACAGGTAAGTAACTGTGCTTTACTGTCCAGCTTTCGTCAGGGTGGGGGGGGGGGGAATGGGGGGGCCTACAGAGGGTGGGGAGGGGAGGTGAGAGGGAGTTGGGGAATTTGGGAGGGGCGGGTTTGTATTTATTCATGTTGCTTTCCTGTTTACTGATTTCTCCCTTATTGTTGTTTTGGGCAGATCCCCTGTGAGGCTGATGCTAGGTAGGGGGTCCCTTAGAGGCCTCAGGCATACTGTTACTACTGTTAGGGGATAACCCTATTGTGTTTGCTCCTCTTCTGTTAAGCGCTAACCCCGGTTAGCCGGTATTTTCCTGTTATGTGTATTTTTGCATTCCTCTGTTAGCAGATCTTGCTTATTATTTGTTTGAGCCTCCCTGATTGCTTGCCCTACCAGTTGGGGGGAGACACAAGTGACTGAGACTGTGTGTATCTCTATGGAAAACTCAATAAAAATGATTATACATACTGTCCAGCTTTCGCATCCATATGATGTTATTGAAAATACCATGGCTTGAACAAGTCGAATCTTTGTATGGAGAGAGACATCTCTGCTCTTGAGAATCTTGTCTAGGTCTTTCATAGCCATTCTGCCAAGAGCAGTGCGTCGTTGGATTTCTTGACTGCTTGTTGCTTCTTTATTGATAGTTGATTGAAGTAGGTTAAAGTTGTCCACGATTTCAATTTCTTCTCCTTCAACAATGAACTTATTGATTTTGCCAGTTGTCATGAGCTTTGTCTTCTTTACATTAAGTGCAGGCCCATTTTAAGACTATGTTCTTTGATTGTGAGTAGCAAATATTACAGATCTTCACTTTCAGCGAGTAATGTGGTGGTATCAGCATAGCAAAGGTTGTTGAATCTTCCACAAATCTTCACACCTCTGTTGTCGTCATACAATCCTGCTTCACTGATTTGTTCTCCATATAAATTAAACAGGTAGGGGGAAAGTATGCTGCCTTGTTATATACACTTTGCTTATTTTAAACCATTCTATTTCTCCTTGTTATGTTCGAGCTGTTGCTGCTTGATCAATGTACAGGTTGTGCAAGAGAACGATCAGGTGTTCTGGTTATACCCATGCTTCTTAATGTGGCCCAGTTTCTCATGGTTTTCACAGTCAAAAAAAGCCTTGCTGTAGTCAATAAAGCACAAATAGATATCCTTTTGGTATTCTTTAGTCTTTTCAAGGATCCATCTCACATCTGCGATGATGTCTCGTTCCTCGCCCTTTCCTGAACCCTGCTTGTGTTTCAGGTAGTTCTTGTTCGTGTGGTTGTAGTCTCTGTTGAATAATCTCCAGTAGAATCTTCCTGGCATGTAGGATCAGAGTGATTGTGCGATAATTTCCACAGTCAGTTGGATCACCTTTCTTTTGTATTGGTATAAACACAGATCTTTTCAAGTCAGTTGGCCATGATGTCTTCCAAATTTCTTGGCAGAGCCTTGTAAGTATGGTAACAGCTACATCAGATAGCTGTAATACTTCTATGGGAATGCCATCAATGCCTGGTGCTTTGTTCTTTGATAAGGCTTTCAGTGCTTCTTCGACTTCTTTCATCACCAATAGTTCCGGATCATAAGGTACAGGTTGAAACAGCTTTTGGTCCACTTGATCTTTATCATATAAAAACTCGGTTTATTCTTTCCACCTTTTCTTGATCTTCTCAGCATCATTCAACATATAACCTTGAGCATCTTGTAACATTCCAATTCGAGGCTGTAAGTTTTTCTTTAACTCTTGTAGCTTTAAGAAAGCCGATCTTGTTCTTCCTCTAATAGTTTCTGCTTCTATTTCCTTGCATGTGTAATTGTAGTACTTTTCCTTGTCCTGTCTTGCTGCACGTTGGAAATCTGAGTTCTGTGATTCTTTCTTTCTCCTGTGGCTTTAGCTTCTCTGCATTTCTGGGCAATTTTCAGAGTTTCTTCAGTCATCCATGTTGGTCGTTTTTGCTTTTTCACATTTTGTAGAGACTTCTCGCTTTCTTCCAACACAACCTTCTTGATGTCATTCCATAACTTTTCTGGATTTCTGTATCAAAAAGCAGCAAATCGATTTTGCAGGCAGTCTTTAAATTCCAGTGGTATGTAACTCCAAGGTCATATTTTGCTACATTCATGAGTGGCTTGTTCTTTTTCAACTTTTCTTGAGTTTTCATACTAGTAGTTGGTGATCTGTACCATAGTTAGCTCCAGGTTTTGTTTTTGTTGATATAGAGCTTTTCCATCGTTGACTTCCACAGATGTAGTCAATTTGAGTTGGGTGAATTCCATGTGTACAGTTGCCGTTTGTGTTGCTGGAAGAAGGTGTTTGAGATGAATAGATCGTTGGTCTTGCAGAATTCTATCAGTCTTTCTCCAGCTTCATTTCTGTTGCCAAGTCCATATTTTCCAATCACTTTGCCTTCTTCTTTGTTGCCAACTTTTGCGTTTGTCACCCCTATCAGGATATCCTGTATGCATGTAAATTTCAGCTTGTACTTGTTCATAGAACTCATTAATTTCATCCTCTTCTGAAGCTGTTATTGGGGCATATACTTGAATTATAATTGTGTTGATAGGCATTCCTCATAGACGAATAGAGAGTAAGTGTTCACTGACTGCATTGTATTTCATTACAGTTCTTGCAAGCTTTTTCTTTATTATAAATGCAACACCATTTCTTCTTTGTCTTTCATTTCCAGAATAGTAGACCATGTGATCATCTGATGCAAAGTGCCGAATGCCAGTCCATTTAAGTTCGCTGACACCCAACAGATGAAGTTGTACATGTTGCATTTCATTTTTGACCACCTCCAACTTCCCTTGGTTCGTGCATTGTATGTTCCATGTCCCAATATGTACGACATCTTTACAGCTTCTGACTCTCATCTCATGTGCAGCTACATCAGCAGTCAGATGTCCTGAGGGCTTTGATCCAACCACATCATAAATGCTGGCTTTACTCTGAAAAGTCTTCAGCTCCTCCCCAGTGGCTAGTTGAGTTCCTTATGACCTGGGGGTCTCGTCTTACAGCACTATAGTGCAATTAGTTTTGTTGTGACTATTCATTAGATTTTCATGGCAAGATACAGAAGTAGATTGCCAGGCTTTTCCTCCGCGCAGTTCAAGCTTAGTTTTGCCGTTGTCACAGAAATGTGATCCTCCGTCGCTAACACTATCCCATTCTGCTGCTGCCCAGATGGGTAGTTTGTCTTGGTCTTGCACCTCAGCTGAGACCTGTCCATCTTGGGAGACCCTGCCAGTAGTTAAACTACCGGTAGCTTAGCCCTCAGCATCACTGATGCACACAAGCCCTCACAGCATGACAAGCTGCAAACCAAGTGAGGGGTAGGGTGGTTAGGGAGGCATAATTTTGGGTGGTGGGTCAGTTATAGGGGACAGTTTACAAGGTGGTAGCTTTTGGGGATGGAGCAGTTTGTGGGCTGATGGGGTAGGTTTTGTAGGTGGGGCTGTTACAGGAGGTTATTTTTTTGATGTGAATCAGTTTGTGGGGTACTGGTGTGGCAGTTTTAGGGTTTGGAGCAGTTGTTGGGAGTGATGAGTTTTTTTGGGGGGAGAGGCATATTTAAAAGAAGAATTCCCTAATGGCTGGGTTTCACTGTATGTAAGTTTCTATGCTAAAGCTTGGAATTCCGTCTCCTATAGAAATCATTGGGCCATTTTTGGGTGCTTTTTCCTGTGAATCTCCCAATCAGATATGGCCCATTTTTTAACTTGATGTTCTCTTACCAATTTTTCCCACATGCCAAGTTCAATCCAGTTCTGCTAAATTTTCAGAGTTATTTTGCTTCCAGATAGGCATTCTTGACCTCTTTTAGAATTATTTCCAAGTTCCTTTGATTTGAAAAGAACAATAATGGTACGTAACTGGTATTTTTCCCCCAGAATTTGTAGAAAATATCATCTTTCCATAGTCTGTAGTTTAAGTGCAGAGAACTACCACAGAGAGAGATATTAACAGGTCAAAAATAAAAGATGTAAACTCCAAAGAAATATGTTTTAAGGGAAACTATTTCCACTGTCATAAATGTGATTCAGTAATAGGTTTCACTCGGGGAGAGGAAGTGTTGCATAATATTTGTGTCTAATTGTACTTTCTCCATCAGCTGTGGAGAATGTGTACTCTTGTGGATTAATATGCAATTTATTTTGAACTCTATGTACTTTCTAACATGCAAGAACCACTGATATAGAAAGGGTAAGTTTCCTTATTTTGATTCTCAGCTATTGAAGGATAGCAACTTAATAATCTTATTTTTTTTTCAGGTTTATGGAATCTTGTTTCTCTTTTTTCCAACTTGTGCTTATTTGTTCTTATGCCATTTGCCTTTTTCTTTCTGGAATCCGAAGGTTTTGCTGGGTTAAAAAAGGTAAATATTTACATTTACAGAAATAATTTTGCCTGTCTAAATTGAAACATTAAGACCCTGATTTTGGATATTACATTTAAGTCGAAAATGGGACATCCAAGATAGTTGACAATTTCTTGAATATTTTTTCAAAGGACTAGTTGAACATGGAGTCTTTTGTAGTATACGTATAGTGATGTGTAAGAATACATGTATTTGATGCAGTATGGCCTGTGGGAGTAGCCATTTTACAAAGACATCCAGAAAGAGCAGTATCACTAGGGGGCATGTTTACTAAGCTTGGCTAATGGTTAGTACTTGCTATTTGTAACTAAGTCCCATATTATTCAATGGAACCTAGTTACAAATAGTGCATGCTAACCATAAGCCCAGCATATGGTTAGCATGTCCTTAGGGGTTTTTCTGATACAATTTGTGAGTGTTGGATTTCAGAAAACGGATTCTTCTAGAGAGGCTTGGAGAGTGCTTGTGCTTTGTTTTTTGTTTTGGAACAGCATTTGTTGATTGCGATTGTTATGCAATTCTGTTTTGTTGGAATTTTTATACTGTTCATGTATTTTGTACACGGCTTTGTTTGATTGGGGAGCGATTTGTAAATGTTTTTAAATTAATAAAATTAAGGAACCAAATAAAATAACTCTATTTGAGACATTTGTAAATGTCCTGTATGCTGGAGAGGTAAGCACAAATGGCCCACAAAGACTGGTGTGAACCCCAGGTACAAATGAGCACTTGACACTAAGCTTGCCTCAGAGTAGGTGCCAATGCTGACTTCCATGCTTTTTTTTCACTACATGTGGATTCCCCTTTTGAAATCTGAAATCTATGTATACCTTTTGTTCCTACCCAAACCATATCTACCATAACATCTTGTGGTTTTCTAAAATTGTTACTTCAATGTGTTGGTCCTTTACATATGTAAATTCTGTTATTTACATATGTAAAAGCTGCAGGAATGTTCTAAAATGACAACCTGAGATTAGTTTGAATGTTGGGGTGGTATCTTCAAATAGGTTAATTTTGCACACACCAGTGCAGGAATGAATTTCACCTCCTATGCCAAGGTATTTTGGAGATAATCTGTCACTTGAATTCATCGCAAATGCTCATCTCCATGCTTACAGTGTTACAAAGACAATCTCCTTCTGGAGTTCATAAGTTTTAATATGCCAAGGCAACATTTCAAGATGCACTTGTAAATTTTTTAATCAAGCCAGTGGTTCCTAGTAGAATTTTCCTAATTTCTGAACCTTTCTGCCACATTTTCTTGGTCTCTGCATTTATTGGTACTTTAAGATCTTCTCCACATGTAGTACAGAATGATTACTTGGTACTGGCACTTCTATTAGAAGAACTGTTCTTCAGCATTTCTCCTTAACCACATTGGCTGTTTTTCTTGCATTGATCTTTTTATTTTGTTAGCATAAGAATGCCCCAGATAATCATTTTATCTTCATTCCCCACAATTCTGTTTGGATCGTGATTTCAGTTTTATTTTGGCACGGGTATGTTAAGTTTTCATATAGCTTTCGCTGGTTGAGATTTGCTACCCTATGGTGCCTTTCTTTATATAGATTTTCTGATATTAACTCATCGCACCCAGCAATAAGATGTGCAACCATTTTTGGTTTAACACTGCAAAAATTGTATTTTTCTGTTTTTAGTGTTGTTTTCAAGGCTGGCGTAAGCCATATTACCCATAGTCTACTTTTCTATGCTGTGGTAGTCGGCCTCTCACCTTTAGGTTTAAGTCCACCTCTTTCTGTCTTTTTGTATCAAGTTATCTACTTGTTTCTGAGTTAACTCTGTTTTACATTGAGAAACAGGACTGAGTGAGGTACATAAGTGAGTAACGTTCCTGAGCGGTCCTCCAGTTTAGTCCTCCACATCCGGGTAGTGCACCTCCTCCTGCAGCCTGGAGACTGGACCAATCAAAATCTTCCTCTGGTTGTAGGTATTCTGTCGGAGCTCCCATCAGCCCCCAGTGTGTCCAGTCTCCTTGCAGCTGGAGGACGTGTGTGCCTGGTGTGGCGCACTTCAGGACGCTTTGAAGCAACACTAGAGAGCTTTTTGTTAGGATTTTTCTTTTCCCTTTATTTCCTATACTTTAATTACTTTTTTAGGTAGCTGTCTCTTTAAGTCCTTCTGCACAGGCAAACAGCAGGGCAGAGCAGGACCCGGGCTATACTGACCTTCTCCCTCTCAGGCAGGGGTTGGTTGCAGTTGGGGGTTTTGATCTCTCCTCCTGGACTGTACAGAGGGGAGATCTGCCTTTAGCCAGCACTCTGTTCCTCCCGGGCAGTCTGCATTCTTCTGCTGCTTCTCTCCTTCCGTTCTGGCGTTTTGGCTGTTGATTGACAGCTCAGCTCGGCAGCGTGCTCCCGCTCTAGATTTGGGCGGTGAGCCGTCTGCCGGCGATCTGTGGACACTGTGGTGAGTGTTTCCTTCGGGGGACCTTTCTTTTTCCTTCAGGGGCTTTGATTTCTTTATTTATTATTTTCCTCGGGTGTTTTCGCGCCGTATTTTGTCGCCGGCGAAAATGTGCCGGCGGCCATTTTCTGAGGCTTTTTTCTTTTCCCGCGCCTTTTGCACGGCACGGGTTTCCCTTGAGTTTTTCTACGTTTTTTTGCATAGCGTTTTTGTTGGGGAGTGTCCCCCCATCCCTCCTATTTATTTTAAAAAAAAAAAAAAAAAAAAAAAGTTTTCTTTCTTTCTTTCTTTCTTTCTTTATTTCACTTGCTCCTCAAGTGTGACTGCTCTCCATAGTGCCTATTTTGACTGTATGGCTTCGCGACCGCAGTGTGTGATCTGTGGGTCGCGTAGGGGGACTGTAGCGGAGTCTGGTATTTGTAGGGGCTGCGCTTCAGTGTCCTCGGATTTAGAGCTTCAAATGGAACATAAAGAACTATCTGGCTCGGACAATCCGCCTGTCCCTGCGGACTGCGCTCCTTCTCCGGGGTCTCTTCCCTCTCTTTCTGTGCTCCCTCCTAAGGGGCAAGTCGATCCCCTCCCGCTTGAGCCTGCCGAATCTACATTCACGGATTTTTCTCCGGATTTTGTGCTACTTATGCACCAAGCCTTCCGCTTGGGATGCTCAGGCAAGTTGCCTGAGGCCTGGCCGTCGCCCCTGCCTTCTTTTAAAGGTAAGGAGCCCCGGCAGCCACTTCAGCCTTCCGCCAAGCGGTTGCGGTCTTTGGATCTCGACCAAGATGATTTGAGTTGGCAGGATCCCGATACAGAGATGGATCAGGAAGCGGGAGTGGACGACCTAGAGGACGGTGAAATCCCTGAGCCGGAGGACCAAGCCCACATAGTTCGGGTGTTTTGTAAGGAAGAGTTAGTGCCCTTGATTACGGAATCTCTTCATACGCTTAATCTGTCGGCCCCTCGTCCGGTGGACGGGGACGGCTTGGAGGATCCTCTCATTCAGGCGGTGCGGGACTCCCAAGTGGTGTTTCCGCTTTATCGAGTGGTGGAGCAAATGATTCAGTCCGAATGGGATCAACCTGAGTCCGGGTTGAAAGGTATTCGAACTATGAACCGTCTGTACCCCCTGGCGGACAAGGACAAAGAGAAATTTCGATCTCCACGGGTTGATGCCGCTGTTTCGGCGGTAACCAAGAAGACCACTATCCCTGTTGAGGGCAGTGCTGCTCTGAAAGACGCACAGGACAAGAAAGTGGATGGTTTGTTGAAGCAGGCGTTCGAGACCAATGCCTTGTCCTTGCAGGCCTCTATTTGTGGTGCTTGGGTGGCTAGGGCTTGCCTGCGTTGGGCGCAGCGCCAGCAGCAGCTTGCTGGCTTGGATCAGCAGGGGTTGCTGGAAGTTACTCGCTTGGAGTCAGGTTCGGCGTATTTGGCGGATGTACATTATGATCTCATCCGCACTCTCGCCAACAGCATGGCTTCCTTGGTGGCGGCGCGTAGATCTATTTGGCTGCGGAATTGAGCGGCCGACGGATCTTCTAAGTCTCGTCTCAGTAAACTCCCCTTTAAGGGTAAGCTCTTGTTCGGGGACGATTTGGATAAGTTGGTTAAAGATCTCGGCGAGTCTAAAGGTGGTAGGCTGCCGGAAGATCGGCCTAAGGTGTCTAAAGGTTTACCGGCCGTGCGCGGTCAGTTTCGGGATTTTCGGAGGTTTCGTTCCTCCCGTCTGTGGGGTTCTCAACGAGGTCGAGTTGGCTCCCGTTCCCAAGGTTTTAGAGGTTTTCGGCAGCGTCCTCCTCCTCCGCCTCCTCTTTTGCTCGAAAGCAGCAATGAAGTGAGGCGGGCTCCGGAGGGATGCCTAGTCATCGGGGGTCGTCTCCGCGATTTTTTTCCTTCCTGGGCCCAAATAACCTCAGATCAGTGGGTGCTCGAAATCATCCGCGATGGTTATGCTTTGGAGTTCGCTTCTCCGATTCCGGATTCGTTTGTCCTGTCTCCCAGCAAAGGCGAGCAGAAATCTCGTGACCTTCAGTGGACGCTGCACCGTCTCCTGGCGCTGGGGGCGGTGGTTCCCGTACCTCCTTCAGAGCACGGCGTCGGTCGCTACTCCATTTATTTTGTGGTCCCCAAAAAGGACGGTTCTCTCCGTCCGATTCTGGATCTCAAGGGCGTCAATCGTTTTCTGCGGGTTCCGCATTTCCGGATGGAGACCTTACGCTCCGTCATAGTGGCGGTGCGTCGCGGGGAATTTCTCACGTGTCTCGATCTCTCCGAGGCCTTTTTGCACATTCCCATACGGGAAGCTCATCAAAAATTCTTGCGTTTCGCCTTCCCTTGGGGTCACTTCCAGTTTCGAGCCCTGCCCTTCGGTCTGGCTACCGCTCCTCGCACCTTCACGAAAGTCATGGTGGTGGTCGCGGCGGCCTTGCGACGGGACGGGATCCTCGTCCACCCTTATCTCGACGACTGGTTGATTCGGGCGAAATCCCTCGAAGAGAGTGTGAGGGTTACGGGCAGGGTGGTAGCCTTGTTACGGACCCTCGGCTGGGTGGTCAACGAGAAGAAGAGTCATCTAGTGCCCACTCAGTCCCTCGAATACCTCGGAGTTCATTTCTACACGGCAAAAGGTGTCGTCTGTTTACCGGAACGCCGTGTTCAAGCCTTGCGCAGCCTTGTGCGCTCCTTCCTAAAGATCCCTTCGCCGTCCGCCTGGTGGTATCTCCGGCTGTTAGGCACTATGGCAGCGACGCTGGAGGTGGTTCCTTGGGCGCGTTTTCACATGCGCCCGCTTCAGAGCGCCCTGTTACGTCGTTGGTCGAATCAGTTACACTCCTTGAACAAGAGATTACCTTGCCCGTTGTCCGTGCGACGGTCCCTTCGGTGGTGGCTGTGCTCGCAGAACCTGCGGTTGGGAATGCCGTTGGAACAGCCTCCCTGGGTTCCGCTTTTGATGGATGCCAGCCTGATGGGCTGGGGGGCGCATTGCGAGGGCCGATTTGCGCAGGGGACGTGGTCTCCCCTCGAGGCGTTGTGGTCAATCAACCGCTTAGAGCTGCGCGCGGTGAGACTGGCGCTGTTAGCCTTCGAGGCGCTGCTACAGGGGCGTGCTGTACGGGTTCTGTCGGACAACTCCGCGACAGTGGCCTACATCAACTGCCAGGGCGGCACCGGCAGTGTGGCCATGGAGACAGAGGCAGCGGCTCTGTTCGCCTGGGTTCAATCTCGGCTGCCGGCGCTGTCGGCGGCGCATATAGCAGGAAAGGACAATGTCATGGCGGATTATCTCAGCAGAGTGCGGGTGGATCCCGGGGAGTGGGAACTGCATCCGCAGATATATGCGCAAATAGTACGCAGATGGGGGCCTCCGGTCATGGATCTCATGGCGACCTTTCAGACGGCCAAGACGGCTCGTTTTTACAGCCGACGGAGGGAGCGCATGTCCGAAAGCATTGACGCGCTCATTCTACCGTGGCCGGAAGGTCAACTTTGTCTTTCCCCCGTGGGCGTTGATCGGTCGTGTCGTTCAGCGCATCGAGACGCACCGAGGGCGCGTTCTGCTAGTGGCTCCGGATTGGCCCAGGCGGCCGTGGTACGCGGATCTGGTGAGGTTACGTGACGGTCTGCCTTGGAAACTGCCACCGTTACCGGATCTGCTGCTTCAGGGACCCCTCCGGATGCCTCAGGTGGATCGATTCTCGCTTACGGTTTGGCCATTGAAAGGGCTCGGCTGAGTAAGAAGGGTTACTCCGCATTGGTTGTTGCTACTCTCCTTCGGGCGCGAAAGTCTTCCACCTCGCTCGCGTATGTCCGGGTGTGGAGAATTTTTGAGGACTGGTGCTCCAGGCGTGGCGTGCGAGCTGCAACCGCCTCGGTACCGGTGATTCTCAGCTTTCTGCAGGACGGTTTTGACAAAGGTTTGGCGGCCAGTTCTTTGAAGGTTCAGTTAGCGGCGCTGGCTTGCTACAGGGGTAAGGTTTTGGGTCTTTCCCTGGGGTCCCATCCCGACGTGCGCCGTTTTCTTCAAGCGGTTTTCAGATTGCGACCGTCGCGCAGAGTTTCCATGCCGTCATGGGACTTGAATCTAGTGTTACAGGCCTTAGTGCGCGAACCTTTCGAGCCGCTTCGGCAGGCGTCTCTTAAGGATTTGACCTTGAAGATGGTTTTTCTGGTGGCCATCTGTTCGGCGAGGCGCATTTCGGAATTGCAGGCGCGCTCGTGTAGAGAACCGTTCTTGTCTATTTCTCGGGATCGCGTGGTTCTTCGACCGGTTCCATCTTTTTTGCCTAAGGTGGTGTCGCCTTTTCACCTGAATCAGGCCGTTTTTCTACCGGTTCTTTCCTCGGATTCGGCAGGTACCTCAGACGCTGACCTACATTTCTTGGATGTCCGGCGAGTCCTTCGTCGCTACCTCAAGGTGTCGGAATCGTTTCGCAAGTCCGACCGGCTGTTCGTGCTTTTTGGTGGAGCTCGGCGGGGTGAAGCGGCAGCGAAAGCTTCCATCGCTCGCTGGATTAAAGAAGCGATTGCTTCGGCTTATATTCTCCAGGGTCGACCGGTACCGGTGGGTCTATGGGCGCACTCTACAAGGGCTCAGGCAACCTCTTGGGCGGAGCATAGCCTTGTTCCGCCCGTCGAAATTTGTAGGGTGGCTACCTGGTCGTCTCTGCATACCTTCAGTAAGCATTATCGGTTGGATGTGCTGGCCGCTCAGGATTCTTGCTTTGGTTCGGCAGTACTGCGCGCCGGTTCGAAGGTGCCCGCCCGGTGTTAACTGCTCTGTTACATCCCGGATGTGGAGGACTAAACTGGAGGACCGCTCAGGAAATAGAAATTACACTTACCTGGTAATTGTAGTTCCTGGAGGGTCCAGTTTAGTCGTCCTTCCCGCCCAGGTGTCAGGGTTCCTTGTTGTTTGATACGGCGCGCGATCTCCGAATGGTACGGAACTGCATCAGTGACTTTTATATTCGCGTTCCGTCTTTCTACGCTGTCTTCTACGTTCTTCTGTTTCCGGCTCGGGAATTCTTGCCTTTTTTGGGATCGGATTCAGACATTTTTGCATTTTTGCTTCGCCTTTCGAGCGGGGCGTGGGCAGAGTTCTGGCTTCCTCGTTTGGGGAGGGGGTCGCTGATTTCAAAAAGGGGGAATTTTCTCTTTCTCTTATGTATTTATGATATTCTCATGTGTTGCTTCTCTGAGTCTGCTTTGTTACTAGTTCACTGGGGGCTGATGGGAGCTCCGACAGAATACCTACAACCAGAGGAAGATTTTGATTGGTCCAGTCTCCAGGCTGCAGGAGGAGGTGCACTACCCGGATGTGGAGGACTAAACTGGACCCTCCAGGAACTACAATTACCAGGTAAGTGTAATTTCTATTTATCATGAATCTGTGGGATGGAGTAGGACTCCCAAAGCTCAGAACTTACTTTAAAGTTCTGAATGTATGAAGTGTTTTGTGCATACAGCAGTCTCCTCGGCTGTTCTGTTTTGTTTCTTCTGCTCAGCCAAACAGACACAAAAACAGTTTTCGCCATTCTTTTTTGAGAGCTTTTTAACATGTCAGTGATGAAGCTCCTCATTGAGATGATTCCAGCACAAGTTACTGCCTTGAACAGAGCCAGTGTGTCCATCAGGTGAACTAGGTGATCTAGAGTGCAAACATTCTGGGGGCAGGAAAGGGGCACCGGCGGACCAGCAGCTCAGCCTCCAACTCTGCGGCTGGCATGAGAAAGGGTGCTTAAGAGCACTTCAATTTACTTGTGGCTTGGGATCAGTCTCACAGATCATCTAGTGAGATTGACCCCATGCTGCAGAGGAATCTGATGCACTCTTAAGTGCCTTGTCTTGCGCATCCCGGCCATGGGGAAAATTGATGCTGAGCTGTGGCCATTAGGTAGGTGTGCAGTGGTGGCGCCAGAAGGAAGTTTATAGTAGTGGTGGGGAGTGCCAGAAGGAAGTTTTGCCTAAGATGCCTGATATCCTTGCACTGGTCCTGGCTTGGAGCATCACCACCATGACTTTGACAGTGTAATCTTTGCAGCGCAAATCCGGCATACATCAGATACAATCAACACAAGATCTCTTATATTTTGCTGGTACAGTTCCAGTGCAGTGCAACTATTCTTCAGGATTCCTCCATGCAGTATTTGCTGACCCAACTTCTCATGCCATTGACTCCAGTACTGGTGACGTAGCAGACGAATCTTCATCTGTTTCACTGCCCATTTCAGAACAAACACATTCATACCTGCAAAAATGTTGAATGAGTTCATTACGGAGCACTGCAAGGATTTGCCAAATGTCCATTCTCAACAGTGCATGCATTGTTCTCAATTGACTGCAAGAGGAACAATCAATCTTCTTAAGATCCCATAATCTCTCTACTATCCACTTCATATTCGGGGCCTGAAACTGCATGTTCATTGACACTTTTGTCTCCAGAGTATGACATTTTGCATAACAGGCTGGAGGAGTTCTTAGATCTATATTTTATATCTCCTGAATCTTCCATATATTTTTTCACTCAACGTGTAATCAAACTCTGGAATTTGTTACCGGAGGATGTAGTAAAGGCTGTTAGTGTAGCTGGGTTTAAAAAAGGTTTGGACAAGTTCCTGGAGGAAAAGTCCATAAACCATTATTAAGAAGTGACCGAAGATATCAATGCTTGACCCAGTACAAGCATTGTGGAACTTGTGTCTCTTGGGGAAACTGCTAGGTACATATGACCTAGATTGGCCACTGTTGGAAACAGAATACTGGGCTTGATGGACCTTGGTCTGACCCAGTATGGCATATCTTATGTTCTTATATGTGAAAAAATATTCCATGGGATAACTTTTTGATCCATCCCCACTTATGGTGAGGTATGAATCTCCTTATTGATTGTATCTCTAACATGAGATTTCAGCGCATGGCAAGAGATGTACCCTTCATGCTACAGCAAGCAGCAAAACAAGGGCGAATAATTTTGGCCTCCTAAAATGTATAGAGGCTCTACATTTCACTGTGGCAGTATCAGTTCATGATTGCAGTCCTGTATGTGGCCAACTTTACTTATCATAAAGCCTGTTTACAAAAGAAGTGGTTTTAAACTGTAAGGACTAGCTGGTACATAGTTTCTGGTTCTTGTTTTCCTCTATTATAATTGAAGCAATGAAATGTAGAGAATTCTCCAGTATTCCTACTGGTAAAGATCCATGGTTTTTAGACCATCTAGACAAGAAGATGTTTCAGAGGCCATGCTGTCTGCTTACACTGCATCTTGTCAAATGTATATGGTGCAATATATGGATACCATTTTTCAAAAGCTACAAGTATTCTCGTCTAACCTTTCACCACAGCTTCAGCTCAGCAGCCACTTTATATAATGTTATGTTTCACGTTTATTTTATTTTTGTTTTGTTGTATTATTGTACTTAGTGATATTTGAGTTGGTTTTATTGTGTTTATTTTGTAACTCACTTAGACTTTTAAACTGATAAATAATAAATACAGAGATATTTATTTATTTTCTTATCTCCAGGAACAAGCAGGAATAAGTCCTCACATATGGGTACGTCGGTACCGACGGAGCCCGTGCGGGAAAGCTCCCCAGCTTCTTAGAATAGAAGCTTTTGGGACCTCCCACTGCACATGCGCACTGCCTTCCCGCCTTCCTGAACAGCTCTCCTCAGTTTCTCTTTTTCCGCGGAGCCAGCAGGTCGTGTTCCTGTCACCGCTGAAGAAATTGTTATTTTATTTGTTTCTTTAGACCGCGTACCTGCCTTCCCCATACCGATACCGGTATCGCCGGTCTTTTCTTTCTTTCTTTAAAAAATTATAATTCTTTTTTCTTATTTTTTAGCTTTTTGGTCACTTCAGAGAGGCCTCTCGGCCTACTCAATTTCTCCTCATGGAGAAGCCAGCCCCTGGATTTAAGAAGTGTACCAAATGTAATGCTGTTATTTCAGTCACAGACACCCATGACTGGTGTCTGAAATGTTTGGGGCCTGACCATTCCATACCGGACTGCCCATCTTGCTCCCACATGTCTAAACGTGGGCTGCAGAACCGGGCCAACAAATTCCATGTACTGTTTGCTTCAGAGAATACAGCATCACAGTCATCCAGGTCTTCTTCTCCGGAGGGATCTCAGGTAACCAAACCTTCTGTGGGCAAGTCCTCAAAGAGCAAATCTCCTTCAAAGCATCGAGAGGCTCTTAGCTTAGAACTTGAGGACCCTGCCCCAGCCAAACAACCCCGGCGGGAAGTCCAACTTCCAAAAACGCCAATTCAGGGGTCTCAGGTTGATATCGATGCTACGGCCTCGACAGATCACCTGTTAGCCTGCTCTGGGGTACCGGGTCACTCCGGTACCGACATCCAGGCAGCTATGGCGTCCATGGGCGATACTGTACAGTCCATGCAGCAGGCCGTCATGGCTTTCATTAAAGCTGCAACGCCATCGGTTCCGCTTTCAGCGGTTCCGGGCCCGATACCGGTATCGTCCGCCATGCCGGTATCGAGGCCGTCCACCTCTAAACGCAAGTCGGTACCGTATGGGCTTTCGCTCCATACCGGTTCCATACCCGATACGCCCGATATCGATACCGATCGGTACGCGTATCGTGCGTTAGAGGAAAGCACCGATTCCTCTGAGGATTTTCACTCCTCTGATGATTCTGCTGAGTTTTCACTCAACTTACCTGAGGAGCCCTCTTCTCCTAAAAGGAGAATGTCCCCTCCAGAGGATTTGTCCTTCCAGGACTTTGTTTTAGATATGGCTACAGCCCTTTCTATTACCACATCCTCTGAAAAGGAACCCAGATCCAAAAAACTGGATATTTTGGGATACTCAAAGGCCCCTAAGGAGGCAGTTACCCTGCCTATCCATGAAATCCTTCAAGAACAACTGATGGATTTCTGGGAAAATCCTTTGACTTTGTCTCCTTATTCCCGTAGGTTGGACACCATGTATAGGGTCCCTCCTTCTCCTGGTTTCCAAAAGACTCAATTGCCCCACCACTCTATTGTGGTGAAGTCTGCAATGAAGAAGATTAGGAGTACCAAAAGGCACTCTTCCACCCCTCCAGGACGGGAATGTAAGACTTTGGACTCTTTTGGTAGGAAAATTTTCCAGGCTAGTATGCTTATAGCCAGGATTAATTCCTACAGTCTCTATATGGGCATGTTCCTGGAGGAACTTGCCAAAAAGGTGCGGCATTTTGCCCCCTTTATCCCTGAGGATAAAAAGCAGGGATTCCTTTCCCTAGTGAAACAACTCTTAGAGGTTTCTAAGTTCTCTAATAGGGCAGCATATGATTCCTTTGAGGGAGCCAGTAGGGCTTCGGGCATTGCTATTGCAGCCCGACGTCTTGCTTGGCTCCAGGCCTCTGATCTGGAACCTTGGGTTCTAGATGGCTTACGGAATCTGCCCTGTACAGGTGAGAACTTATTTGGGGAAGAGTGGCAAATCAAAGCCACCCAGATGGATGCTGAAAATGCCACCTTGGAAAGACTTTCAAAGTCCACTTCAATTCCTACTAAGAAAAAGTCTTTTAAAAGGCCTTACTATAAGAAGGCCAGAGTTGCTTCAAATACTGGCCAGCAGTCTTCTCAACCTCGCTATACTGCTAAGCGTCAGCAATCCAAACAAGCACGAGCTAAGCCTGCAGCAGCTACTGTAGCTCAGCAGGCTCCAACCCCTCAGGGGTTTTGACTTGCTCCTAGGGAACTTGCCACTTCTGGTTCTAACACAACCAGAACCTCTCATCATACCCGGAAGGTTGGTTCACTTTGCTCCCAGATGGGAACAAATCACAACAGAACAATGGACCCTCTCTATCATTCGAGAGGGTTACAAACTTCATTTCTCCAGCCTTCCTCCCCATCATATGGTGAGACCATTCAATTCCCCCCCATCTCTCCTAACCCTGTTGGGTCAAGAGGTTTCCTCTCTTCTTGCCCAAGGGGCCATAGAAGAGGTTCCTCTTCCTCAACAAGGGTCCGGTTTCTACTCCCCTTATTTTCTCATTCCAAAGAAGACAGGGGGATTCAGACCAATCCTAGATCTGAGAGAATTGAACAAATTTCTCTTCAAGGAGAAATTCAAAATGCTGTCTCTCGGCATTCTCCTTCCTTACCTCCAGGGTCAGGACTGGCTTTGTTCTCTAGACCTACAGGATGCGTATACACATATACTCATCCATCCATCCCACAGAAAGTATCTTCGCTTTCTGTTTCAGGGAAAACATTTCCAATACAGAGTACTCCCCTTCGGTCTAGCCTCTGCTCCAAGAGTATTCACAAAATGCATGGCAGTCGTAGCCGCATTTCTAAGAGGCATGGGAATCTTTGTCTTCCCATATCTGGACGACTGGCTCATCCGAGCTCCAACTCAGTCACAGGCCCAGATTTCCCTGGACCACACAAGGAGCCTTTTGCAGTATCTGGGACTGGTAGTAAACCTTCCCAAGTCCCAACTCATCCCTACTCAATCTCTAGAATTCATAGGGGCCCAGTTGGACACCATCACTGCAAGGGCCTACCTTCCACATGTTCGAGGCCAGCGCCTCCTGAGTTTGGCCTCCCAAGCTCAGTCCAGCACTCACTTGACAGCCAGGGAAATGCTACGCCTACTGGGTCATATGGCCTCCACAGTGCATGTGGTGCCCTATGCTCGTCTTCATATGAGAGCAGCTCAATGGACCCTGGCCACTCAGTGGACTCAGGCGTCAGGAGCGCTCTCAGACCAAATACACACCTCCGATCGTCTGTTTTGGTCCCTCCACTGGTGGACTTCCACCAAGAATCTGTTGTTGGGGGCTCCATTTCAACCATTGCTACCCCAAGCAACCCTCACAACAGATGCCTCCCAAACAGGGTGGGGAGCCCATCTGCAAACTCTCTCCACTCAGGGCACTTGGTCTCTACAGGAGACCACCCTTCATATCAATCTTCTGGAACTGCGAGCAATTTACCTTGCCCTCAAGGTCTTCCACTCCCTCCTAGCCAACCTCACTGTCCTAGTTCAGACGGACAATCAGGTGGCCATGTTTTACATAAACAAACAAGGAGGGACGGGCTCTCTGTCGCTTTGCAACGAAGCTCTAAGACTATGGGCCTTCGCCAGAGAGCATCAGATTCACCTGCTAGCAGTGTATCTCCCAGGAGTTCAAAACTCTCGGGCAGACAGGCTCAGTCGAGTTCTGCTGCCACACGAATGGTCCCTACATTTGGACCAAATAAACCGAATCTTTCAGGAATGGGGGACCCCGGACATAGACCTCTTTGCAAGTCCGTGGAATGCCAAACTTCCCCGGTTCTGTTCCAGAACTCCGTGTCAGGGAGCTCAGGCTACGGACGCCTTTCTCCTGAATTGGAATCAGGCATTCCTATATGCCTTTCCACCCATTCCTTTGATTCCCAAGACTCTGTTCAAACTCCAGAGGGATCATGGAACTATGATCCTCATAGCTCCACGCTGGCCACGCCAAGTGTGGTTCCCTCTACTTCTACAGCTCTCCCAGGGATCCTACTTGGATCTGGGAGCTGCGCCAGACCTCCTGTCTCAGGAGGAGGGGACTTTGTGGCACCCAAACCCCAAATCCCTTCACCTCAGTGCTTGGTTACTGAAGGCTTAAGCCTTCAAGACTTTCATCTTTCCCAACCAGTGAAAGATATCCTTTCTGCCTCTCGGAAACCCTCTACCAGGCGTTCCTATGCTTTCAAATGGAAACGTTTTTCCCTTTGGTGTGCTCAGCAGGGTCTTGACCCTCTGGCACTTCCTTTGTATTCTCTTCTTGATTATCTCCTGCATCTATCCAATGCAGGCCTCAAGACGAATTCGGTAAGAGTCCATTTAAGTGCTATTGCAGCATCCTTGAAACATATAAATGGACAACCTATCTCCTCTCATCCTCTTGTTGCAAGATTCATGAGAGGCCTGACTCTCACTAAACCTCCCATCAGACCACCCCCGGTCGCATGGGATTTGAATCTAGTGCTCGGTCAACTTATGAAGCCACCTTTTGAGCCAATGTTTTCCACCTCCTTGAAATTTCTTTCCTGGAAGGTCATCTTCCTCATTGCAGTCACTTCGGCTCGCCACATCAGTGAGCTGCAGGCTTTAGTGGCTAATCCACCTTACACAAGATTTCATCATGATAAGGTGGTCCTTAGGACGAATCCCCACTTTATGCCTAAAGTGGTCTCGCCTTTTCATCTTAATCAAGAGGTATATCTACCTGTCTTTTTTCCAGCTCCTCATGCATCCAATGCAGAGAGGAACCTTCATACTCTGGATTGTAAAAGAGCTCTCGCTTTTTACCTTAATAGGACTCAGCCACATCGAAAGTCTTCTCAACTTTTTGTGGCCTTTGATCCTTCCCATTTGGGACTTCCAGTCTCCAAGCGTACACTTTCCAATTGGATTGCTCAGTGTATTTCTTTTGCTTACCAGAGCAAAAACATTTCTCTGGAAGGCCATGTCACTGCTCACAATGTGAGGGCCATGGCAACTTCTATGGCTCATCTGCACTCTGTTTCCATAGATCAGATCTGTCGAGCCGCTACCTGGGCCTCGGTTCATACCTTCACAGCCCATTACTGTTTGGACAAGGACTCCCGCCGGGATGCCTTGTTTGGCCAGGCTGTCCTCAAGCACCTGTTCCATTCCTAAACAACTCCTGCCCACCTTCCCAGAATGGATGCCTGAGATCCATACGAAGATGGCGAACCTTTACAGGGGATCCCATGCATCTAAGCTAGGGAGTCCCCATATGTGAGGACTTATTCCTGCTTGTTCCTGGAGATAGCACAGTTACTTACCTGTAACAGGTGATCTCTGGGAACAGCAGGAATTAGTCCTCACAACCCACCCACCTCCCCTAGGAGTTGTATCTTTTATCTATCTATCTTCCTGTCCTCTCTCTGTTGACTCAGCTATAAACTCGAAACTGAGGAGAGCTGTTCAGGAAGGCGGGAAGGCAGTGCGCATGTGCAGTGGGAGGTCCCAAAAGCTTCTATTCTAAGAAGCTGGGGAGCTTTCCCGCACGGGCTCCGTCGGTACCGACGTACCCATATGTGAGGACTAATTCCTGCTGTTCCCAGAGATCACCTGTTACAGGTAAGTAACTGTGCTTTATATGCAAATCCTACCTGTCCAATAGATGGCAACAAGTGAGGATCGGTGCCACAACATCAGACCCATTCCTACAAGAACAGGGAGTACCTCAAGGCTCCTTGCTATCCGCTCTATTGTTTAACATTTACATGCAACCCATCTGCGACTTGATTTGATCCTTTAATGTAGCCTGCCTTGCATACGCAGACGATATTCTCCTTTATATGCCTTTTACAATGGACCAACCTGATTTTACCCCACTGATCAGCTGTTTTGACACAGTTGCAGAGTGGCTCCTCACACACAACTTGCGAATCAACCACAGCAAGACTGACGTATTCATCACAAAAAAACAGGACTTCACACCCCCACTCACACTAAAGGTAAAGGACACAGAACTAACAGCTAAACCCACTATCCGATACCTAGGCATCACACTTTACCAAAGGATGGACATGAAAACTCATATAAAAAAACACAGCAAAGTCAATATACCACAAAATACGGACACTTCGCCACTTACGACCACTGCTTGGCGTACACGGATTTCAGAACAATCTAGCAAACCTTGGTGATGCCACACATCAATTTCGCAAACTCAATCTTGTATGGGCTTCCACAAGCAACTCTAAACCCTCTCCAACTGGCAATGAACACGGCCGCTAGGGTGCTAGAAGGAATCTCAAGGACTGACCACGTCACTCCAATCCTGAAAAGGCTCCATTGGTTACCAATTCAAGCCAGAACCCAATATAAGATCATAATTATGACCTTCAAAGCCCTGAACAATCAGGCCCCCACAGTCATCACTGAGCTGATAGACACCTCACCCCCCAATAGAAGCAGAAGATCCGCAGCAATAAACACCCTGACAGTCCTGAAAGAAACAACGAGATGCACAAAGACAACAACTAACAGAGCCTTCAGCATCTATGCTCCCAGAGCCTGGAATGCCCTCCCCCTAGACATGAGAGTTATCACCAACCTAACCCAATTCAGGAAGGCCCTAAAGCACTACCTATTCACACGATACTTCTCAGTGCAGACCCGATAGGAAATACACTCACCATGTAAATAACTGTAGATACTCGACAATGTAATAACTGTTGATGTTTACCCTTGTTATCCAAGTTTCAATCCCTGTTCAAATGTAAATACATTGCAGTGCGGATAAAGGAGAAGCCGTGGTGGTGATGGACAAACATAAATACATTGAAGAAGTTAACAGACAGCTTAATGACAAAAGTTTCTATTTTCGTCTAGATGGAGATCCTACGGAGGCTTTAAAACGTACTATTGATAATATCGTCCTCAAGGCCCATGATAACTAGACATATAACATGGAAAGAGGGATTTTCTTATTGTAGACAAACCCATTATGCCTACTATTTATATGATTCCTAAGATTCATAAATCCTTGGTTAATCCTCCTGGCCGGCCCATTGTTTCTGCAATTGGTTCACTCTTAGAACCGATTTCTTAATTAATGGATGTTATTTTAAGACCATATATTTCTAAAATGTGGTCGTATGTACGGGACTCGTCACATACAATAGAAATTCTTTCCAGATTTGTTGATTTGGGCCCTCAAGTTTTACTTGTCACATTGGTTGTTGAATCCTTGTACACCAATGTACCGCAATTTGAAGCATTAGGCATTATTGACGAGCTTCTCCTTGAGAGGCAAGGATCTAATCGGATGTCCAGTTCCTTTCTTCTAACACTAACTGAAATTGCATTATGTAAAAAATTTTTTGTTTCAGGGACTTGTATTACCAACAGATTAAGGGTGTAGCTATGGGGTCCTCTATGGCCCCAGACATTGCTAATTTATACATGTATAAATTCAAAGAATGTTTTTTAAAGAATCACCCTTTCACATCATGTGTTAAAGTATAGATTAGGTACATTGATGACGTTTTAGTTATATGGTACGTTTCCTTGGAAGTCTTATCGGCATTTAACGTATGGATTAATGGATTGGATGATAATCTTAAGTTTCAGTTGACATACGATCCGTTACAGATTCCGTATTTGGATCTGTTGATTAAAAGAGAGGGGAGAGGTCTCTGTACAATGTTATATAGGAAACCTACTGACAGAAATCAGTTATTGCACTATACCAGTTTTCACAATCCGGCTCTAAGAAACAATTTACCTATTGGTCAATTTTTGAGAGTTAGACGTATATGCACTACAGACTCTGAGTTTGAGCGACAGGCCTCAGAATTAAAAAATAGGTTTGAGGCCCGTCAGTATCCCCAACAATGTATCAATAGGGTATATGTCAGAGCTCGTAACACTTTGCGCACAGAATTATTGAAACCACGAGATAAGGTTACTGAAACTAAGATAGTATGTCCACTGTTGTATTCTTTACAGTCTCGGAACATTGTTTCCATTCTTAAAAGAGTGGCACTTGATACAGGCTATTCCAGGCTTTCAGGACATTTCACTCGTGATAGCTCACAAGCGAAACGTCAATTTGCGCAACCTTTTAGTTCCGTCTGCCTTTACAGAGAGGAAGATGCTGTCTACATATAAGGGTCAATATCAATGTGGCCATTGTTCAGTTTGTGTTAATGTGTTACCGGTACGGAAGGTATATATTCATCCGGTCACACAAGTTAAATCTCACATTCAAGATTTTGCAAACTGTGATACCATTCGATCTGTCCGTGTGCATATTGTGGAACATAAGAGCTGTATTAATAGGAACCTTACTGATAAGCCTCTTGTACAACATTGGATGGAAAAAGGACATAGGGCGACAGATTTAAAATTTTTTGTCATTAAGGTTATTCCCAATTGGAGAGGAGGTGACATTGATAAAACACTTCTCCGTTTAGAACAGAGGTATATATTTTCTCTTAATACAATGTCACCCTATGGATTGAATTTAGAACGTGATTTTTCTGTATTCCTCTGATGGAGGTTCTATTTTAGTTTGTTTATTGTTCCAATCCATTTCTTTGGGTAGCATTTTCCATGTTTGTCTTTTTATAATGTTCCTCTTGGTTTTATCCATGATTGCACTTTAGGTATACATTCACTGCTGGTGTCTTAATTTGCACAACAAGCCACCTTGTCTTTGGCATAATTTACGTGTTCATTCTACACGTTGTTCCTAGTAATATATGAGATTTCTCTTCATTATCTAACGATTGTCCATATACATAACAGCACATACAATTTGTGCCCTCTGTTGTCCTGATAGTTTCACGATTCTACGGTGGATCTAGGGTCCCCCTCCGAGTATGTTTTTTATTGTAGTTTCCTTTATATATGCAGTTGTTTCTTAATACATTAGTGCAAGTTTGTCCCGTTCATGGGCACACTAGGTTTTAAATATTCACCTTACATTATTAGAGTGCTTGTTTTTATTTTTCCCGCGGTTTGCAGACTATTTAGAATGCGCATGCGTCCGCGTTTTTTTTATTCAGTACAAAAATTCAGATGTGTCCTCGTATGTGCGGTTCACTATGGTGTTTTTGCTGAAAAGTACAGGGCCCCTTCTTTATTCCTTGATGAGACAATTTCTGCGTTTTGGTTCAGTTCCGCTGATTTTAAAGGTTTTTTTTGCTTGCAGTTTAATCTCGCTAGCTTTATGTGGGAGGTTATATACGCGGCTGTATATTCATAATCCTCTCGCTGGCGTGTGCAAACCACAGTGAGTATTTTACCAATGAAAGATTCCAACTATTTTATTATGGAATACCTTTTATTTATATAAATAAGCTTTGTTTATGGTGTTCCACTCTCTCCGGTACCGGTTTTGTTTTCAAGTTGTGCTACTTCATTGCGTTCGGTTTTTTATGTTTTTATGCTCACATTTTAGAGTCACTATTTCAATTCTTATTTATATTCCTTTATGGCAATTGTTTTTATCAGTTTTATTATTATTATTTTCACAGCATATATATTGTTCCTTGCTGTGTAATCACCTGGTCCAAGGTAACTCTCCTCCGTTTTTAACTCTCCTCCGTTTTTCACTCCTACTTCTTTGTTAGTGGTTTATATAATAAAAATTCCTTTTGAGTGGCTAACGAATTATACTACTTCCTCTTTTGAATTTCTCCTTTAAGGTTTATTATTTTAGTATTCATGTACACAATGACTCGATGTTTCTTCTTTTACATGCCTTTATATTTACAACGGTGTTTGTTTCTTTGTATTTTCATGTTCCTCACAACATTGTTGTTAATATCTTGTTCATATGTGGTTTTATTAGGTTCATTCTAATTAATACTATGATGGTTTTATTAATGAATTTATTTATCAATATGATATGACTTTTTTTTTCATGTGGTGCATTTGACAATTTTGTTATGCTTTAGTTTGACAATTTGTGCTCACTCTTTTGTACTCTTTGTTCCATTATTAATTGTTTTTAATATGGTTTTTAATTATTTATTGTATTTGATTATCAATTTTTGTTATGTTTTTACTCTGTTCTTTTATGATTTTATTTTGTTTTGTAGTTTGTGGTGTGCCTCACCCCTGACAAAGTACCCACGAAACACGGCCTGTGTTTGGGTCTGGCCCCCCCCCTCCTTTTATTACATAAGGACCAATAAAAGTTTTGTATACTGCTCACGTTTTTCGTCTTGGTTGCTACGCTTGTCTACGTGGCAGTTGCTGCTTTCTTTCTTGGTGGACATACACTTGGATGGTATACTGCATATTTCTCTATGCCCAGGCAGGCCTGAGACTTGAGGAGCATGTCACAGCTCGCAATGTCTGAGCCATGGCTGCATCGGTGGCAGACTTGCTCGGTCTCCATAGAGGGGATTTGCAGGACTGCAATATGGTCCTCTGTCCACACCTTCACAGCCCATTATTTTCTGGATGGAGATCCCTGTGACAGGACGGCAACTTTGGCCAAGCCATACTCTGGCATCTGTTTGGGACTTAGGTTCAACTTCTTCCCACTGGCATTTCTGTCCACCCAGACTGCCAAAGGAGTCCTCTCGGTGTAGATGTACGCTTTGGACGCTGATTCGGTTGAGTCCCCCAGGGGGACTACCCGCACTGTTTTTCTGGTTCTCCAGTTCAGTGGCCTCTATTGGGCTTGTTTCCTCAGTTTTTCAATAGCCTGTAGCTTGAGATTCCCATACATGAGGACTGACTTCTGCTTGTCCATGAAGAAAGTGCAGTTACTGGACAGCAGGAGTAAGTCCTCACAACATCCCTACCTCCTTGAGAAGTTGTGTTTTTCTGGCTATTTGCTTTTATCAAACTGGAAATAAGATGGTGCCACGGCAGGTGGGAAGGCAGGCGTGCATGCGCGGTGGAACCTCTAGAGAGCTTCCAGTGGAAACTGGGGAGTGTTCTCATGCGGGGTTCTGTTGGGATGTCACCAGTATATGAGGACTTATTCCTGCTGTCCACAGAGAATACTTGCTACTAGTGAGTAACTAGGCTTTCTTTCATTCTTTCTTTATTTAACTGTATTTATATCCCGCTTTTCACCGGGTCAGAGCGGTTTAACAACAAAGGGGAGGGGCAGTAATCAATTCTTAGGGTGGAGGGGCTGTCACCGGGGAGGCCAACATTAATGATCTGAACAGACAGTAAGGACTTAGACAATGTACATAAGGTCTCTTAGTAGGTAGACCTGTGGGTATGTTAGAAGGTCTGGAGGGGTAGACAGTGATGGATGTTTCTTTCTGGTCCGAGGTATTCCTGGAACAGGATGGTTTTTAGTTTCCTGAATGTTGAAGGATCTCCGTTTCTGATTTGACTTGGTAGCGAGTTGCAGAGGGATGATGCGTATAGATCAAAGGCTCTGTTGCAGGTCCGTTGATTGTATTTAGTTTGTTCGTGGGGGATGGTGAGGGTGTTGCTGGTGGTTTGTCTGGTTGTTCTGTTGTGGGTGGGTTGGGGCAGTAGAGTGCGGAGTTGGGAAGTCTGTGTTTGAGGGCTTTGTGGATAAGTAGGACAGATTTGTATTTGATTCTTGCTTCGAAAGGGAGTATGTGCAGTTCTATCAGGACTGGGGTGATGTGATCTTGTTTTTTTGATTTCTGGATAATTCTTGCTGTGGTATTTAAGGCAATTCATAGTGGGTTGGTGTGGGTGGCGGGTAGTCCGTGATAGATTATATGATTTTAATAGCGCGGTATATAAGAAATGTAAATAAATAAGAAATGTAAATAAAATATTGCAGTAGTCCAGGTGAGGGAGCGTCATAGCTTGCATGACTGTGGATCGATGAGAGGCCTGAGGCGTTGTACTGTTTTTGCCTTGTGGAATATTATTCCGGTAGTCTCTTTGATTTGTTGCTTGAGTATGAGCGCTTGGTCTATGATGATTCCCAAGTATTTTATGCGTGGTTGAATTTGTATTTGTGTGGTTCCTAAGTGGAGGTGTGGTGGTGGTGTGAAGTTTGGGTCCTTGGTTACTATGAGGGCTTCTGTTTTTTTTTATGTTGATGGATAGGTTGTTCTTTTGTAACCAGCTGGAGACTTCTATGAAGCAGTCTGATAGGTGATTGTTTGTTGGGTTGGTGGTTGTGATCGGTCCATAGAGCATTATGTCGTCTGCGTAGATGTGGTAGTTGATGTTATGAGCACGTATGATCGTGCAGAGTAGTTGCAGGTAGATGTTGAAGAGCATGGCAGATAGTGTGGATCCTTGGAGTACTCCTTGGTGGTGTTGAAAGGGGGGGAGGTTGCTATGCTTGTGCGGATCAGTTGTTGTCTATTGGTCAGGTAGGAGTGGAACCATTGAAGTACAGTTTCTTGAAGTCTATGTAGGAGGATGTTGTGGGAGATGGTGTCAAAGGCTGCAGATATGTCCAGGAAGAGCATAGCATATCCAGAGTGCTTGGTCTGTGTGCCCTTGATGAGGGTGTTCGTTAGTGATGTCATGAGGGTCTCGACTTCGTGGAATGGATGGAAACCATGTTGCGGGTCCAGTATGTTGTTGGTATCTAGGTGGTCTTGAAGTTGTTGAACTATCTTCTCAATGATTTTGGCAGTGAATGGAAGACTTGCTATAGGCCTGAAGGAGGCGGGGTCCAAGTTGTGTGGTGGTTTTTTTTTTTTTTTTTTTAGCGTTTTTATTAGATATCCTTCACCAGCCAACTTGTGGAAAGAAGTTATCCTAGCAATCTCCTAGACTTGGCCTTTACTTTATCATTTCATCCCACTCATAACAAAAACCCTCTACAAATTTCAGCAGAATCAGAAATATGTAGTTAAAAAGACTTGCAGTTCTAGCCCCTATGCAGGCTGTCATTAATTGCTCAAAACAAGGGCTGTGTTCTCCATCCTAAGCTCAGTTTGTTAGCCTTCGTAATGTAGAATTTGAGCAGCATTTATTCTCCACTTTAGGACTACTAGAGCATGTTCAAGCTATTTTAGTTACTGCAAGAAAACCTTCTCCCAGAAGTACCTGTGCTTTTAGGTGGGGAAAAGGTTTGGTGTTTCTTGAAAGGCCATGACCCATATTAGCTGTCCATGTGACACCATTGTGCATTTGTTTTTGTCTTTTTTGTTGTTTTTTAGTGCTGTCAAGTCAGTGCTGACTCCTGGTGATCCAGCTGCCTCTGGGTTTTCTTGGTAATGTATCACTGGGAGTAGATTGCCAAGCCTTTTCTTCCGAGGCAGTAGGGTAAAGAGACTTGCCCAAGGTCACAAGGATTGCCAGTGGGAATCGAACCCTTGATCTTCTGGGATGCTCTAACCACTAGGCTACTCCTCCATAGTTATACCATCTTTATCTGGAACTCCAAATCTCTTCCTCTAAGTACATTTCAGTGTGCTCTTGGCGAATTACAGTTCAGTAGAGAGAGGCTTTCAGCTTCCCAAAATCCTATCATTTTTTTGTTTGTGAAAGAGCTTTCTCTAAATCGAAGTAGCCTAATGGTTAAAGCACTGGCTTTGGCACCAAGAGACCAGGGTTTAATTCCCACTAGCACTCCTTGTGGTCTTGGGCAAGTCACTTAACGCTCCATTGCCTCAGAAGAGTCCAAGTTATCAATGTCCCTGTTGAATGTACATTACCAAGTTTAAAGTTACAATGTAAACCGCTTTGACTGAAATGATAAAGCGGTATTAAAAAACCTGTTAAATAACACCATTATTGCAGAAGCATCCTGTGCCCTGGGACATCAATATCATTCTGACATCACTTAGAAAGCTGGCATTTGAGCCAATGGAGTCTACTTCACGTAGACATATTGCCTAGAATACATTCTTCATAATAACTTATTCTTCTAGCCAAAGTAATGACTAATTTCAAGACTTAGGGGCTGATGCAATAAAGTGTGCTACGCTTTGTACATAGGTTAGCCCCGTTTTAGTGCACTACCGTGGATGCCCAGTTTAAAAACATTTAATGTGCATAAGCTAATTGTGTGCTAAGCCTTGAGTAGACATCAGTGCACAGCACATGTGCAGCGCCTTGCGAAAGTATTCATCCCCTTGGGTTTTGTCCTGTTTTGTCGCATTATGTACAACCTGGAAAGAAAATTGAGGTTCATTTGGATGTTAATGGACCTAACAATATAGACAAAATTGGTGACGTGGAATGACAATAAGATACCTTGTATATATCATAAAAAAAAGTCAAAACTGAAAAGTTGAGTGCATATGTATTTCATCCCTTTTGCTATGAAACCGCTAAATAAGATCTGGTCCAACCTATTAACCGCAAAACACACACAAATCGTTGATTAGGATCCACCTATGTGCAATCAGTGTCACATGATACATTACATTATGCCTGTATAAATATACCTGTTCTGAAAGGCCCCTGACTCTGCAACACCACTAAGCAAGCAACATGAAGACTAAGGAGCACTCCAACCAGGTAGGTGACAAAGTTGCGGAGAAGTATAGATCAGGGGTTGGTTTATAAAAAATAAATATCCCAAATTCTGAATATCCCACAGAGCACCATTAAATCCATTATAACAAAATGGAAAGAATATGGTACCACTATAAACCTGATAAGAGAAGGCCGCCCACCAAAACTCACAGACTGGGCAAGGAGAGCATTAATCAGAGATGCTACAAAGACATAGTAACATAGTATATGACATCAGATAAAGACCAGTAAGGTCCATCTAGTCTGCACAGCAAGGTGGCAAGATTAGGTGCACCTGCTGCTCTGTGCAGGTCACCCTTCCCCATGCCTTTGTTTAGGGGTGTACCCACCACTCCGTGTAGGTCACCCCTATTTCACACCAAGGATAACTCTGAAAGAGCTGCAAAGAACCACAGCAGAGATGGGAGTATCTGTTCATAGGACAACTTTAAGCCATACATTCCACAGAGTGGGGCTATCTCCATGAACAAGCAGGAATGTAGTCTTCACATATGGGTATCGTTGGTACCGACAGAGCCTGCGCGGGAACGCTCCCCAGCGTCCAATTAGAAAGCTTTTGGGAGCATCCCACAGCGCCTGCGTGCTGCCTTCCCGCCTTTCCCAACTGCGCCTCTCCAGTTCTTTGTTTTCTGCAGAGCCAGCAGATTGTCGTTCCTGTCACCGCAGAAATATTTTCTTTATTCCTTCTTTTTTGTGGTCGCGTCTGCCTTCCTCGACACTATACCGGTACCGCCGGTTTTTCTTTCTTTCCTTCTTTAAAAAAAAAAATATATATATATATACTATTTTTTTCCAAACTTTTCTTTTTCAGGTGCACGCGACATGTTGGGCCTTAGGCCCAAAATTTCCTCCACTATGGAAAAACCTGCTTCGGGTTTCAAAAAGTGCACCAAGTGTGGCGGTGCCATCTCCGTCACCGACACCCATGAGTGGTGTCTTAAATGTTTAGGTCCTGACCACTCCATCTCCGAGTGTATGGCTTGTGCCATGATGTCCAAGAGGGGTCGACAAAACCGAGCTGCTAAGCTTAGCGCCCTTTTTCCCTCCAATGCAGCCTCTGTGGCATCGACGTCTTCCAGGGCTTCGTCTTCCTCCCATGGATCTCGGGTAACTAAACATAAGTCTGGCTGGTCCTCAAAGGGTAGATCTCCTTCCAAGCATTGAGATGCCTCTGGCGTTGCCCTTGAGGGTTCTGTACCGGCAAAATTGCCCCGGCGGGAGGCTTCGGCTTCCAAAGCATTATCGGGGCTCCAGGATGTTCTCAGGCCTCGACCTCGGCAGAACTACTGGTGCCATGCTCTGGGGTACCGGCTGCTTCCGGTACCGATACCCAGGCATCGGCAGCGTCGATAGACCAGAGGTTCCTGGCAATTCAACGCAGTCTGGCGGCTCTCCTTGCGGCATCGACACCCTCGGAACTGCGTCAGATAGTTCAACAGGTACCGGCATCGATGCCGGTATCGCTAGCGGTACTGACAGCATCGACATCGACATCGGTGTCTGCTTTGCTGGCACCCAGTCATGCGATGCTTTCCGGTACCGATACACTGGTACCGATTCCCCCCGGTACCGACTTCAGTCGGTATGGGTATCGGGCTCTTCAAGAGCATCCGGACAGCAGGTACTTTGAATCCTTGGAGGACTCTGAGGATTCTGACAGCTCTGCCGGTACCGGAATACTTCTCCCGGAGGAGCCTTCCTCTCCTAAACGTAGGATGTCTCCTCCAGAAGATAACTACTTTCAGGATTTCATCAGGGAGGTGGCTCGAGGTCTGTCCATTATTGTGACTCCTGAAACAGAGCCCAGGGCTAAGGAGTTGGAGATTTTACAATATCCCAAAGCTCCTAAGGAGGCAGCTACTTTGTCTATCCATGAGATCTTACATGATCTCATGTTGAGAATGGGGGAGACACCTCTTACTACCTCTCCTCACTCTCGCAGACTGGATACCATGTATCGAGTCCCTCCTTGTCCTGGTTTCCAGAAAACTCAGCTTCCTCACCACTCTATTGTAGTGGAATCAGCTATGAGAAGGAAGGATCAGGAGTGCAAAGAGGCATGCCTCTAATCCTCCAGGACGTGAGTGTAGAGCTTTGGATACCTTTGGACATCGTACTTTCCAGGCTTCCATGCTTTCTGCCAGGATCAGTTCCTATATTTTATATATGGGAATGTTCCTTAAAGAAGTCACAGGAGACTTGGAGATTTTAAGCTCTCTCCTTCCTGATGACAAGAGGCAGGATTTTCTCACATTGGTTAAACATGCCCAGGATGTTTCTAAGTTTGTCAGTAGTGCAGCTTTTGACTGTTTTGAGTGCATAAGCAGAACCTCTGCCATTGCCATAGGTGCACGTAGAATTGCCTGGCTCCAGGCATCCGATTTGGAGCTCTGGGTGCAGGACAAACTGGGCAATATCCCTTGTACAGGTGAGAATCTATTCGGCAAAAATTGGCAAGAGAAAGCCAATGAGTTGGATGCTGACAACTCCACTTTGGATAGGTTATCCAAAGCCACAGCTGATCCTGCAAGAAAGAAATCTTTCAAGAAACCATTCTTCTCAAAAAAGAAGAGGTTTTATCCCTCTTATTCCCAGCAGGGACGTTCTGCAGGTCAGCCTGCCCGAAAGAGTCAGCAACCACCTAAAAAAAGGAAAGCAAAGACTGCTAAGCCTCAACCATCTCAGCAGTCTCAGCCTCCACAAGGTCTTTGACTTTCATCTAGAGAACATAGCCTTCCTGGCCCTCAATGGACCAGAGCCTTCCACCATTCCAGGAAGGTTGTGTCACTTTGCCCCCAGTTGGGGGCAGATAACAGCAGAACATTGGACACTTTCCATTATAAAAGAGGGTTACAAGCTTCACTTTCTGTGCATGCCCCCTCCCAGAATGGTAAGACAGTTCAATTCTCAGACCTCTTTCATCAACCTGTTAGATCAAGAGGTCACTATGCTTCTTGCTCAAGGGGCAATAGAAGAAGTACCCATTCCTCAACAGGGTACAGGGTTTTACTCCCCCTATTTCCTTATCCCAAAGAAAACAGGGGGACACCGACCTATTTTAGACCTCAGAGAATTGAACAAATTCCTGTTCAAAGAGAAATTCAAGATGATTTCTCTGGTAACTCTGCTGCCATACCTTCAAAGTCAGGATTGGCTTTGTTCTCTAGATCTCAAGGATGCGTACACTCATGTTCTCATCCATCCAACTCACCGAAAGTTCGTTCGGTTCCTTTTTCAAGGAAAGCACTACCAATACAGGGTGCTTCCTTTTGGCCTGGCCTCAGCACCAAGAGTGTTCACGAAATGCATGGCTGTGGTAGCAGCATTTCTTCGCACTCTAGGGATATTCGTCTTCCCCTACTTAGACGACTGGCTCATTCGAGCCCCATCAGAGTCAGAAGCCAGGACTTCTCTATCTTGCACAATGCGTATCCTTCAGTATTTGGGTCTGGTCATAAACATCCCAAAAATCCAGCCTAACTCCCACTCAGTCTCTAGAGTTCATAGGAGCTTTGCTGGATACCAGAAAAGCAAGGGCCTATCTTCCCCAGTCCCGTTGCCTTCGCATGGTGCAGTTAGCTTCTCAAGCAGTGCTAAAGCCTCATCTCACTGCCCGAGAAATGTTACAACTACTAGGCCACATGGCATCTACAGTGCATGTGGTTCCTTATGCTTGCCTCCATAAGAGAGCAGCCCAGTGGACATTATCCACTCAATGGACCCAGGCATCAGGGTGCCTGTCAGACAAAATAGCAAACACAAATCACCTTATTTTGTCTCTCCAATGGTGGCAGTCCGCTCAGAACCTGTTGCTGGGGTCCCCATTTCAACAACCTTTACCCCAGGCAACTCTCACGACAGATGCTTCACCAATAGTTTGGGGGGCTCATCTGCAAGACCTCTCCACCCAAGGCACTTGGACTCCACAGGAGACTCATCTACATATCAGTCTCTTAAAGCTCAGAGCAATCTTCCTTGCTCTTCGAGTGTTCCACACCCTGCTCAGCTACAAGACAGTCCTCATTCATACGGACAATCAAGTAGCCATGTTCTACGTGAACAAGCAGAGGGGAACAGGCTCTCTTGTCGCTTTGCAACGAAGCTTTGCGACTATGGGCCCTCGCCAGAGAGCATCAGATTCATCTCCTGGCAGTGTATCTTCCAGACATACAAAACTCTTGTGCAGACAGACTCAGTCGAGTTCTGCTTCCACACGAATGGTCTCTTGGTTATCAGACTGTGACAACGTCATATTCAACCAAATGCTACCCCCAACTTCTCGCTCCACACTTCCCATAGAGCCAACCAAAGAGGAGGCGGAACTCTGATTCTTGTAAAAAATGAACTTCAATTTCAGCTAAGCAACACCATCAGCAGAACCCACCTCAACACGGTCTCCATTTTTAACACCACCTGCTCAATCAATCTAGTCTGCAGAGCACCGACAGCGTAAATAGAGGACCTATCAACAATAATAGACCTAGCCTGCAACACAGATAAACTGCGATCATCGAGCTGGCTATTAGGCGATTTAAACCTTCCCACCTTACAAGATGCCCAAACCACAGCCTTTCTTGAAGCCCTTGACGACCTAGGCTACTGTCAAGTAGTCAGAGCACCCACACATAAGAAGGGAAACATGTTAGACCTGATCTTCGCCCCGCAGGCAATCACAGATGCAAATCATGACCTTGCGATAACTATAACGCCGGTACCATGGTCTGACCACTTCCTGATCGAATTCCAACTACCCACCCACCTTAACAATCAAAACACCAATACCACCCCTCCCAAACCACCAGCGAGAAGATTCTGCTCCTTCGACAAAGAGAAAATAATAAAGTCCTTCCAATCCTAAACGCCTCAGAACCTGGCCTGGATGACCTAATTAATACCTGGAATAACACCCTCAACTCGGTCGCGCATCTCCCAGATACGAATAGGACTACGAGACGAGAACATGTAGCCTGGTACTCAAATGAACTACGTGCATCACTCCTCCACCTGCGTAAGCTCGAGAGACATTGGCGCAGTTCTCGATCTACCGAAGCTCATACTGTATACCATTCACACTTTAAAAAAAAGCATCGCCAAGAAATAGTGGAGAGAAGAAAGCAATTCCATACTGACCACCTCAAAGATCAATAAACAAGCACCATGACCTATTCAACATAGTAAAAACATTAGCACAAGAACCAACCCCAGAACAAGCACACACAATTCAACCCCAGGATTATGCTAACTATGTGAAATAAGAAATGATCCAGACCACCAAAAGCTCCATTCTCAATAGTTCCTCACCACTACCCATGCTACACCCACACCCAATGACTGAATTCTACACCATAACACCCAAAGAGATTGAGTATACCATTGCCTCCATCAATGCTACCACTGCACCAAATGATCCCTGTCCAGCGTCCTGGATAAGAGAACTCTGCCATGAACTAAGCCACTTCCTAAATAAAATCTTGGAACAATCGTTCGCTACAGGAACCTTTCCACAAAGCCTGAAACACACCTCCATTAGGCCACTACTGAAGAACAACAAACTGGACCAGCTAAAGGTCGAATCATACAGACCGATATCCAGCATACCACTCTTAGCCAAAATAATTGAAAAGGTAGTACAATGACAACTTAAACAACACATCGATACTGAAGCCCCCCTGGACCCATCCCAACATGGCTTCAGGGAAGCACATGGCTTGGAGACCCTCCTCATTTCTCTTCAACACCTTAATTACAGGAATAGATAACACCCGCCAAGGTTTTGTCCTTATATTCTTAGACATTGCAGCTGCGTTCGATTCTTTAAGTCATCAAATACTTATCGAACACCTTGAAGAAAAAGGAATCCACAGATCAGCATTGAGATGGTGCAAATCCTACCTGGCCAACAGATGGCAACAAGTGAGGATCGGCGCCACAACATCTGACCCTTTCATACAAGAACAGGGAGTATCTCAAAGCTCCTCGTTATCTGGTTATTATTTAACATCTACATGCAACCCATCTGCAACCTGATCCGATCTTTTAATGTAGCCTGCCTAGCATATGCAGACGATATCCTCTATATGCCATTCAAAACGGACCAACCTGATTTTACCCCACTGATCAGCTGTTTCGAAGCAGTTGCGGAGTGGCTCCTCACACAGAACTTGCGAATCAACCACAACAAGACCGACGTACTATTTATTACGAAGAACCAGGACTTCGCACCCCCACTCACGCTAAAGGTAAAGGAGACAGATCTAACAGTTAAACCCACAATCCGATACCTAGGCATCACCCTTGATCAAAGGATGGATATGAAAACACATATAAAAAACACAACAAAGTCAATATACCACAAAATACGGATGCTTCGTCATTTACGTCCACTACTTGACTACACAGATTTCAGAACAATCTACCAAGCCCTGGTGATGCCACACATTGATTTCGCAAACGCAATACTGTATGGGCTTCCACAAGCAACACTAAACCCCCTCCAACTGGCAATGAACACGGCCGCTACGATGCTAGAAGGAATATCAAGGTCTGACCACATCACTCCAATTCTGAAAAGACTTCATTGGTACCAACCCAAGCCAGAACTCAATATAAAATCATAATTATGACCTTCAAAGCCCTGAACAATCGGACGACCTCAGCCATCTCTGAGCTGATACACACCTTACCCCCCAATAGAAGCAGAAGATCTGATGCAGTAAACACTCTGACAGTCCCGAAAGAAATAATGAAATACACAGAGACAACAACTAACAGAGCCTTCAGCATTTGTGCCCCCAAAGCCTGGAATGCCCTCCCCCCCAGACATTAGAGTTATCACCAACCTGACACAATTCAGGAAAGCCCTAAAACACTACTTATTCACAAGATACTTCCCTACATAGACATGTTAGGGAAATACATTCACCTTGTAAATAACTGTAAATAATTGACAATGGTAGTAACTGTTGATGTTCATCCCTGTTTATCCTAGTTCTACCCCTGTTCATATGTAAATACATTGTAGTCTAGGAAGGGTATTCTTTAAAGATCAATAAAAAGCCTATGGCCCGACACAGGCCGTGTTTCGTTGCCTTCTTCAGGGGCAGGCTACATAAATAATAAACAATAAAATTACTACAAATATATGCACATAATAATATCATAATACCTAAGAATGTAAAACACATACATATAACAAAATATAAAATAAATGTTCAAATTATGATAATATTGTTCTATAGAAACCATGTGTAAAACTATATACAACCATCCATACACAAAAAAACATGATCAGCACAGCAACAAACGTCAAAATGATAACATCCATATGTTATATAACATACATAACACGTGGTAAAAGATAAAATGAACAAGCATCTTTTAAAAAAACGAACAAGCATCTTTTAAAAACACATCATTAAAAAGCAATGCACAAATATCTACATTAAGTAAAAAAGGAGGATAAGAAATAAATACATAAATAATAATTCATAAAAGCTGCCAATATAGAACTACATTAAGATATGAAAGAATAAGAAATAAATACATATAAATAATGCATAAAAACTACCTATTCATAACACATACCTTATAAAACTGTTCAACCTCCTATGGTGTATTATTTACCATCGGGACTTAATTGATAAACTAATGTGGATAAAGAAAACATATTTATAACATAAGCATGTTATCCAAGTTGTTTTCTCCTGTTCTATGTGAAGCCAAACAGTTTGTTATGGTCATTTTGTTGTATGTAAACCGCGCTGACAATAGTGCGGTATATAAGAAATTGTAATAAATAAATAAATAAATATTTATTACCTAGGGTAAAACCACCATTGTGATAAGTGTATCCATGTCTCTAAAGATTATCATTAATATATCACTTTGAACAGATCAAATCAAACAACTGAGTCAGTGGAATATTTGACTATTCTGGTTGATAATATTAATATAGATTAAATCTTTACCTGTATAGAACCCAATTCTCTGTAATACTTCCACTTACAAGGGGCAGCGTAAACCGCCACAGGATTAAAAAACTGAAAGGAGGGGGGAAAAGAAACCGTGGCTGCATTCATAATTTTAACCTTACAATAGCCATACCATCATAAGTCTATAAAGATTATCCTTATATATCATATTATGTATTCGTTATAAGCGGCAACTCACATATACACTCGATGATAATCCAATGTCGTCTTGCAGACCCAGCTGACTTTGAAATTGTAAAAGGAAACAAACGCCGACGTCTGCGCACTAAATCAGCCAAGTTTTCCCGCGGGATGCAAATGAAATGACGTCAAAATTCTCAAATTACCACGACCCTTCCTTTCACTATTTATACAGTCAGCATTAGCTCCATATTCTTAAAAAGTTACTTGCACATACAAACTATTAAACGTGCGTTTCAAAATGCTTCATAGCATCTTCAATATTCAATTAAAATACATTGAGAATGCTGTCGGACTTCTCAGGTTGTCACGATCGTTCCACCTTAGAAAAAGTCAACATTACCTCCATATTCTTTTTAGTTAAAACTATTAAACATATTTATATAAAACTTTAAATAAACACTTGCTACTTCTAAGCCACCTCATACTGCAATCCGCTGCCCGCTCTTATCCAACAACCAAGCCTTTTAAAATAATAAGACTTTTCTTAAAACATAAATTAAAAAATGTTCTTTGAATTAAATAAGAAAGTCCACCAGCATGCTTCTGCCACACTATGTGAAAGATTCTTTGGAGTAAAATGATCTCATTTTCTGTCCTCAAATCCCAGTTTCACCCATATTACCGGTATTCAACGTTTTGGGTTATTGTGATGCAGGCAGCCATAATACCAGACGTGCACATAAAGAATTTTTTAGAGCAAACGATCTCATTCGCTGTCATCTATAATACAAATTTGCCCTTATTACCGGTGATCAATGCTTCGGGCTATTATGATGCCAATCGCCCATAGTCTCAGGCGTACATAACCTTCAGCTATACCTAATGAATTATAACTATGTATATGAGGGACTCACCATATACTGTCTTATCCCTAAACTATAAACATCTAAAAATTCACTTACCGAAGGACTTGAATTACTGTTAGCTAAGCACTACACCATATTGCATACAACAGTGCAATTCTTATATTAATCCTTACACATCTTACTTTTGATTAAGAAAGCAAATAGTATCAAGTCCACTGACATACCTTTAATTCAATGGTATAAATGTAAGTAAATCACCCAAGGGTAACCAAAGGGGGATATACAGACACCTTACAAAAACGCAGACAAATCTTTTTCCATGTTTAAACCATTAGGAAATAGACTGCCAAGTTGAAAAATGTATCGCGCCTCCAACCTACGAATGGTTTTTTTCAACATCTCCTCCTCTCCAATTAACTTTCATCTTCTTGATGACAAAGTACTTCAAATCTGCAATTTTATGTGAACACTCCTGCCAATGGCTAACCAAAGGTTTATCTATTGCACCCCGTTTAATGCAACTACGGTGTTCAATGATCCGACTACGAACCGGACGGGTAGTCTTACCCACATAGTTTTTTACACGGACATTGGACTACATATATAACATGACTAGTAGAACATTTAGAAAAGTCGTCATCTAAATAAAATACATATCCATTTGTAGGATGAATATATTGTTTCCTGACAACAAGGACATGAGTACAGACTGAACATTTACCACACTGAAAATGACTCTTATGTTTAGATAAAAATGCCCTCTCTGTAAATGCTGACGGAACCAGCATATTTGTCAAATTTACATTACGTTTGTGTGCAATTGTGACTTTTAAATCCCGAAACATTGGTATCGCTTGGATCAAATGCCAGTATTTTCTTATTATCTTAGCTATACGACGTGAGTGGTATGAATACAGCAATGGGCACACTATACCTACATCATTTTCCTTCTTATGCTGATGTAACAATTCCTGACGAGAGCATTGTGCTGCTCTATTATATGCCCTCTGTATTGATGTATTTGGATAATATCTTGCCTTAAATCTATCTTTCATTATGATAGCTTGCTCCTTAAATTCCTGTTCTAAAGTACAATTTCTACGGATCCTCAAAAATTGACCAACTGGTAAATTGTGCTTCAAGGATAAAATATGAAAACTATGAAAATGAAGCAAACAATTGCGATCTGTCGGTTTTTTATAAAGCGTTGTGATAAATTCTCTGTCAGTCTTGATAATGAGTAAATCCAAATATGGAATTTTCTTGTCATCAGAGGTTACTTGAAACTGTAGATTTTCGTCACAGGAATTGATCCAAACATTAAACTCGTCCAAAAGGGATACAGACCCTTCCCACAACATGAGGACATCGTCTATATAGCTAATCCATAGCTTCATATTTTTCTGAAATGGGTTATCCTTAATAAACAGCTCTTCAAAATTAAAAACATATAAATTCGCAATGTCGGGGGCCATAGAGGACCCCATGGCCACCCCTTTTATCTGTTTGTAAAATAACCCTTGAAAACAAAAATAATTTTCACAAAGAGCGTAACGAGCTAAATCCAAAAGAAATGCCGTAGGAATCTGCCTCCATTCTTGCCTATTACATAGATACCTCTCCACTATATTAATTACTTCTTTCTGCGGAATGTTAGTATATAATGACTCAATATCAAGCGTGACTAACAACCACTCAGGATTAAATTCTTGTAATGAAGATAATATATGAATGACTTGTGTCGAATCCCGAACGTATGACCACATTTTGATCACATAGGGTCTCAAAAATACATCAATCAGCTTCGAAATTGGTTCCATTAGAGATCCGATAGCTGATATAATCGGACGTCCAGGGGGTTGTTCTAAGGACTTGTGTATTTTTGGATTAATGTAGATAGTTGGCATAACAGGACAATCTACTGTAAGAAAGTTTTTCTCTTGTACGGTAAGGTGTCCAAGTTCATATGCAATCCAAATTAAATTGTCAATAGAACGTTTAAGCCGTATAGTTGGATCATCATCTAACCTTGTATAAAACGTGGTGTCCTTTAATTGCCGATAAATCTCATTAAGATAATGATCTTTACCCAGAACAACAATGGCACCACCCTTATCTGCTGGTTTTATGATAATATCTGGGTTATTTTTCAGCGTTCTCAATGCCTGTCTCTCTTCTGCTGTAAGATTATCATATGAAGATTTTTTACTCATATTAATCTGATCCACCTCTTTCATCACTATTGTCTCAAAAGCTTGTATCATAGGGTCAGAACTTGGGGGCAGATTCCATTTGGACTTATGTTTAATAACAGATTAGTCTTTTTTTGAGGGATCACATGTGGCAAAAAAAATTTTTATCCTAATTTTCCGAAAGAACTTGTATAAGTCTATATGAGTTTCAAAATGGTCATATCTTTTCACCGGCACAAATGTCAAACCCTTATTTAAAAGAGAGATCTCACCAGGCGCTAAAGAATATTTTGAAATATTGATAACATTATTGCTCTCATTTATCCTTGATAGGGCCTCTCCGTGGATCTCTCGGATCCCCTGCGACTCCACCCTCTGCCCCGACCACATCCGCGACCTCTGTGTGGATTTTGTTGTCCAAACTTCCTGGGATTCTGATCGTATGTCCATTGGTTGTTCTGAGGACGTGTCCGAGCAGATCCCCGCCCGCCTCCTTTCCAAAGAGCTTCCATGTCTAAAAAACGTTTACCTTGTCCCTTATCCTGACCATTCTGCTTATCAGCCATTTTTTTAGAATTTGAGAACAAGGATGCTGAAGCATCCACGGATTCCACTGACTCACTCCTTGATCGTTTTTTCTTTTGTTCAACCGGTACTTCTCCATCAGTTTCATGATCTTTCTTATCAAAGAAGGTAGATCTTTTTTTGAAATATAATCGGTCCCCCTCCACCTTCTTACACCGCGGATACACCTATCCATAAAGATAGTCATCTTCGTCCCTTTTAAATTTATCCATCTTACTACTCTTTACTTCCTTTTTAAAAACTAAATTATTTCTTTCATATTCTTTATAATCACCATCAAAATTCTTATCCTTATTTTTTAATGATATAAGTTTTTCGTCCATCTCAGCTTTATATATCTCTGACTTCTTATTTGCTGTGCTGATCAGTAAAATCATTAGATCTAAAGAACATTTATTTAAAATCGCATTCCAACATTTAACAAAGCCAGTTTCATCTTAATACAGTCCAGGTGCCTTATACATCCTCAGGCCTCTCGGTATTATTTTGGACCGGCAGCTTTCGACGAGATATGCAGCATGAAGCTCTTCTTATCTCCAGGAACAAGCAGGAATGAGTCTTCACATATGGGTACGTCGGTACCGACGGAGTCTGCGCTGGAACGCTTCCCAGCATCCAATCAAAGAGCTTTTGGAAGCATCCCACCACACCTGCGTGCTGCCTTCCCGCCTTTCCCAACTGCCTCTCCTCAGTTTTCGTTTTCTGCGGAGCCGGCAGGACGTCGTCCTGTCACCGCAGAAAATTCTTGTTTTATTTCTTTAGTTTTCTTGTGGTCGCGGCTGTTTTTCCCGACGCCACCGGTACCGCCGGTGTGTTCTTTTCTTTTCTTGTAAAATCTTCCTTTTTCAAGGGATATTTTTTCTTCATAGTGTCCCACGGTTTCTTAGGCCTTTTAGGCCTCTTCTTTTTCCTTCATGGAACCGCCAGCCACTTTCTCCAAGAAATGTTCAAACTGTGGCGGTACAACTTTATTTTTAGACCCTCGAAGTCGGTGTCTAACCTGCTTGGGTCCTGACAACAGTTTGGTGAGAAGAGGTCTTCAACATCGAGGTTCCCTCGGTACACGGTTTCCCTCAAACTTTGGGGCACCGTCCCCTTCTTCTACACAGGATCAGGTAACTCACAAACAGTCTGTTAAGACTAGCCAGCCCTCGAGTGGTAGGTCTCATGCACAGCATGTAGACGGCTCCGGCCTTGCCCTCGAGGGCCCACTGGCTTCAAAACCCCGGCGGGAGTCTTCTGTCTCCAAAGCCTTTCAGGGGTTTCAGGTTGTTCCTGGGGTTCACCCCTCACAGAACATACCTGAGCCGTGTCCGGTGGTGGCATCCGCTTCGAGTGGTACCGATACCCCGGCATCGGCACTGGTGTTGGATGAAACACTCCTCACCAGGGATTGTCATCTGGCGTCCTCTGTACCTTCGGGACCGGTGGATACTCTCCAGACTGACTTTCCATTATCGGTACCAGCACCGATACTACCACCGACGTCGGTACCCTCCAGATGTGCATCGATAGCCTCGCTTCCTTTGATGCCGAGTCTGGAATCGATCTCCAGTCTGGAGGACTGGGTACCGACTCGCCTTGGTACCGGCTCTCGGCGGTACCGAAGGCTCGGTTCCGATGATTCGGATCCGCAACTCTAGGTTCCCCTGAGGCCGATTGAGTTGCCACTGGTTGACTTTCATCCACCGGTATCAGACACGGTACCGAAGTCGGTACCGATGTCCTCATTACCCTTACGGTCGGTGCCTTCCATGCTTCGCTTATCAGGCTCTCTGCCCTCGATGCCGAGTTTGGAATCGATCTCTAGTCTGGAAGACTGGGTACCAATATGCTTTGGTACCGACACCGATTGATACCGGTGGCTCGGTACCGAGGATAGCACCCGGAGGTTTTCGGTTACCTCGGTACCGATTGAACTGTCACCGATGACTGCTCCAATGTCTCTGTCGGGCTCAACTCCGACATCGGTACCGGTATCCACAGTAGCATCGTGGCCAACTCCTGCCATGCTTTTTTCAACAGGATCGCTCCCTTCTATACCAAGCTTGGAGTCGATACCTGGCATGGACAATGTGGTAATGACGGTCGCTGCTCCTGACAGCCAGTACCGGCGACCATCCCTTAAGCATTCCACACTGCACTGTGCAGGATCTTCTATTCCTATATATTTGGATAGCTCTGTCGGTGCTCAGGCTAGTTCTTCAGATCTAACCTGTCCAAGGGAGATTCCTGTTGGGGATCCCTCTTTTCAGAGTTTCCTCCTGGATATAGCAAGATCTCTTGCCATTCCTATCCCAGGACATGATCCTGCACAAGGCTCTGTTTCTACCAAAGCAAAGGAGAACATAATGCTTCCTTTGCATCATTCCTTGCAGGATCTCCTTCTAGGAATGTGGGAAACACCTTTAAGGGTACCCCCACCTTCCAGAGCAACTGATCTTTTATATCAGGTGCCCCCCTCTCCAGGGTTTCAAAAGACTCAACTTCCTCATCATTCCATAGTAGTGGAATCAGCAATGAGGCGGGTAAAGAGTAAGAAAAAGCACTCTTCTTATCTGCCAGGTCGTGAGTCTAAGACACTAGATGCCTTTGGACGTCAAACCTTCCAGGCATCTATGCTTTCTGCAAGAATTCTCTCATATATTTTTTATGAGAGTCTATCTCTTGAGGAGGTCACAAAGCAGTTAGATCTTTTGACTCCTTCCCTTCCAGAGTCCAAGAGTGCAGGCTATTCTTCACTGCTCAAGCATCTTCAGAATATCTCTTGGTTTCTTACTCGTGTTTCCCTAGACTCTTTTGAGTCTGTTAGCAGGACTTCTGCTATAACTATAGGGGCACGACGTAGAGCCTGGCTCCAAGCTTCAGACTTGGACAAATGGGCACAGCAAAGACTGGGACATACTCCTTGCACTGGAGACAATCTTTTCAACAAGGAGTCTTTACGTCAGGTTACTCAGTTGTCCACTGACTTACCTGTTCCTAGGGGCTGTTCTGCACCTTCTTCTGTCCCAGTAGGTAGGAAATGTCCTGCCAAACTTTCTTCCCGTAGGAGAAGGAGGTTTTATGCATCATCTGCCCATCATACAGATGTTCCCAAACAGGGGAAGCATCGTCCTGGTCTGCAGAATTCAACCTCTCACCAGGCTCAGCAAACCCAGCAACCACAGGGTTTCTGATCAATCTCCATCAGATGCTTGTGACTCTTGGGGTTAGAATCTGCAGTTGCTTCTTCTCAATAGAGGCAGTCCACTGCTGTCATTCTAAATCCTAAACATGGATCTCTTCCCAAAAGACATCCATTCTTTCTATGTTCTATGAGCTGTCAGGATGTTCATGCTTCTAGGTCAAAGGGTTCTCCTCTTCTTCCTGCTAGGGAAAGAGGTCTAACCACTATCAAACAATAGTTTCCTGTGCCAGCATGTCTTTTTTTCCTTTCTATAGACTTACTACTTTGTAAGTCTTCTTCAGCTCCATTCTCTTTACCCTCTTACCAGGTTTTTTCTCTGTAAGAGCGGTATTGCTTCACTGGAGGGCTTTTTCTTCAGCCTCTCTAGTTTTGTTACTTTTCCAATGCGGAGTTCTCTTCTCTGAGTTGACTCCTCTTTTTCAATCTTGCTTTGAAGCAGTTCATCAGACATGTCCAGAGTTTTCTACTCTTGTTCTGTCTGTTCTTTCTGTTTTTAAACAGTAACATTCTTTCTGCTGTCTGGCAAGCAGCTGCCAATGCAGGAGCCTTAATGTTTGGACCACTGGTTCTTGTCCACCAGCAACCAGATTTGTCCTCCACTAACATTCTGTCTGGTCTTAGTAGTGGCTCCAAGTCAGTGCTATCATCTGTCTTGGAAATTTTTTCACTACAAGCTTGTTGGATTGTCTTCTCTTTCTGCCATCTCCATTCCCCTGGGTTTGGCAGCATAGTTGACATAGGTACTGGCTCTTCAGCAGCCAGTTCTATCTCCTCATTCTCCTGCATCATGCTCTCTGCAATTCTACAGAGAAGCTCTCCACTATGGGCCCTTGCTAGAGAGCATGGGTTTTTTTCTCCAACAGCTATCCTAGATGGTTGGAAAAGGCTTTTTCAGTCTGTCTCCCATGACTAGAAAGGTTCTCCTTTTTAATATAAAGGACATAGGCCTTCTCTTACGTGAAAGCTTAAGGAGTTGCCAATTCCCTGCTTTGGTCCATAGTATTTCCAATCGGGAATATGCTTTTCTCCTTCCAGCTCGTCCTCATGGTAAGAACGCATGATACCTTTTTTGCCCTTATGCAGGTCAGCATGGTATCTCATTTTTATGCGTCTTCTGTTCACTTACCATGCTAGAGTTCTAGAATACTCGGGACTTGCTGGCTGCAGACTGATATCATCCTCTGCTTTTCACGTAACCATCCGGTTATTCCACTAGCTAGCATCCCTGTAGCTCATAACCAGTGGGAATAGATTCTCTATATATCTTCTCAAGTAGGTTCCACCTTCTTGTTAAATGAATCTTTCCTCTCCACATTTCCTATGTGAATACCGTTTTTGTAGGCATATCTCTGTCTGCTTCATTGCAGACACCCATATAGAGGCCTATATATTCATATCTATAGCATACATCTTACAGATGTCTGTCTTTCATTTGTGTGTATTTTATGCCCTTCATATCTCACTATATATATATAGATATAGATATAGATATAGATATAGATAGATAGATAAGAATATATCTATATATATATGTATCTGTCGAGATATTTTACTATCGGTAGATATGTATTCTGCATTTATCTACCTGACTGTCGAGGCTCATATAGCTATATGATTCTGACAGATGGGCTTTACCCATACCTATGCTATCGAGCATGTTTGGGGTTCTACACTCACAACCACTTCAGTGGTAGTTAACAACTTCCACCATAACCTTAAGGTTTAGGTACCTCTGAAGCTCTCCATGTTCCAATATCTCTCCTAGCTGACTCCAGTTAGGAGAGACATTGCGGATCTTCAGCTAATCACAGGCTCTAACGCCTCAGGCGTTTGTCCTTTTTTTTTTTTGGGATACAAGGGGTTTCCATACCTTTTCCTCCCACAAGGACTGTGCCTGTTTGTCCAATTCGGTCGGCCTTCTCTTTTTGCTCCCAAGGGTGAGCCACTCTGTCGCCAAAAGAGTTCGGCATTTATCATAAAGCCTTCCGCTGAAGGCCCACCGTTTTTGGTACTACCCCAGTTATTACTGGGGTCTCCTCTTACCTTTCAGGAATCTGACCTCCACTGTTTTTTCCTACAGGTTTATTACCTCCACTTCACAGTGAGGTCCTCCTTGAGGTTCCTCTACTGGGTTCCCCAGTAGATCCCATGAACCTCTTTACTGCTGTGTAATCCTGTTAGGGGAGGTCCATATTGCAATATTCCTTTCAATATCATTAATGATAACTATCATCCACACATGGACTCCTTGTCTGCAGTCCAATGCTAGGTTAGCTGTTCCACAGCACCTTTCTTTCTTCAACTCCTACCCTCCATCCTCAGGATGCCTGGTGTTGTGGGGGATAGCATGTTCCAACCTATGACATGCTGGGACTCCAGGCATCTCAGCTTGGGAGTCCCCATATGTGAAGACTCATTCCTGCTTGTTCCTGGAGATAGCACAGTTACTTATCTGTAACGGGTGATTTCTGGGAACAGCAGGAATAAGTCTTCACAACCCACCCACCTCCCCAGGAGTTGTATCTCTATCTTTCCTTTCCTCTCTCTCTTTGTCTCAGCTTTAAAACTTAACTGAGGAGAGGCAGTTGGGAAAGGCGGGAAGGCAGCACGCAGGCGTGGGGGGGATGCTTCCAAAAGCTCTTTAATTGGACGCTGGGACGCATTCCCGCGCAGACTTTGTCGGTACCAACGTACCCATATGTGAAGACTTATTCCTGCTGTTCCCAGAGATCACCTGATCTCCAGGAACAAGCAGGAATGAGTCTTCACATATGGGTACGTCGGTACCGACGGAGCCTGCACGGGGATGCTGCCCAGCTTCCAATCAGAAAGCTTTTGGCAGCCTCCCTCGCGCCTGCGCGCTGAGTTCCCGCCCTCTCCAGAGCCTCTCTTCAGTTTTCGTTTTTCCACGGAGCCGGCAGGACGTCCTCCTGTCACAGCAGAAACTTTTCTTGTTAATTTCTTTAATTACTTTAGTTTTTTGTTTTCTTGTGGTCGCGGCTGTATTTCCCGCTGCCACCGGTATCGCCGGTGGATTTTTGACTGAATTCTGAGAAACATTTTCTTCAGTTTTTTGCCTTAACTTGTTGGGCCTACCAGGCTTCTTCATTATGGAGCCTTCTTTTCCTAAGAAGTGCATTCGATGTAGAAACACCTGTTTCTTTTTAGACACCAATAGTTGGTGTCTCAACTGTGTGGGTCCTGACCCTTTTTTCCCTGACTTGTCAGGGGATAATTTTGTGGGGAAACCTTCACTTTTTAGAGTTTCCCTCGATACCGTTTTTTCCTCGGCAGTGAGGGTACCCGGTTTCTCTACTTCACAGGATCAGGTAACCCACAAACAGTCTGTTAAGACTAGTCAATGCTTGAGTGGTATGTCCCATGCCCAGCATGGTGACGGCTCCGGTTTTACCCTCAAGAATCCATTGGCATTACCCCTGTGGGAGTCTTCGGGCTCCAAAGCGTTAAAGGGGTTTCAGGTTGTTCCTGGGGCTCACCCCTCACAGAACATACCTGAGCCATGCGCGGAGGTGGTATCCGCTTCGAGCGGTACCGAGTCTCCGGCATCGGCACCGGTGTCGAGTAGCCTACTCTTCACCAAGGATTGTCATCGGGCATCTTCGGTACCTTCGGGCCCGATCGATCCGCACCGCATTGACTTCCTTCAACCTCAGCCATGCTCCGGGCCGGTACTGGCGTCGATCGGTTCCGATACCCTGGCATCGGCATCGAGGTGGACCACCTTTCCCTTTGAAAAAGGTGCTCATCGGGTATCCTCGGTACCATCGGTATCGGTCGATGTGACCCAGTCTGCCTTAGGGGTATCGGCATCGCCGATACTGCCATTGGTGTCGGCGCCTTCGCGACACGCATCGATAGTATCATTTACTTCGATGCCGAGTCTTGAGTCCATATCTAGTCTCGATGACTCCGTACCGACGTGCCCTGGAACCGACTCAGGTCGATTCCAGCTCGGCAGTTTCAAAGATCATAGTCATAACTCTCTCATGATCTCGCTACCACTTCAGCAGTTCCCGATGGCTGCTTCATCTGCTACTCCTGTATCAGTAGCGATGCCTCTTCTGGCACCCATGCCTACTTTAGAACCGATACCTGGCATTGGTGTAGTCCCCTGTACCTCCTCTGGAGCTCCGGCTTTTTCTTTAGCCGGGCCAGGGATGGTTCCCATAGGAGATCAGGCTTTTCTCTGGGACATGGCAACCTTTCTCAATATATCTATCCCTGGTGGTAGTCCTACTCAGGGCTCACTGGCACAGATGGAAAATATACAATTTCCTTTACATCCTGCTCTGCAGGATCTCCTTCTCAGGGTCTGGAAATCACCCTTACGACTTCCTCCAGTTTCTACAAACATTGAGGTTCGGTACCGGGTGCCACCCTCTCCAGGGTTCCAGAAGCCTCAACTTTCTCATCGTTCCCTTGTAGTGGAATCGGCTCTGAGAAAAGTTAAGAGCAAGAAGAAGCATTCTTCTTATCCACCGGGTCATTCTTCAAGAACATTCGATGCTTTTGGTCGTCAGGCCTTCCAAAACTCTGTTGGCCTCCAGAGTTCTCTCATATATTTTTCACATGAGTCTAACACGCCAGGAAGTCACAGAGAAATTGTCTCTTTTGACCCCTTTTTTACCAGAGCCCAAGGCTACTGATTATTCCTTACTCATCAATCACAGCCGGAATATATCTTGGTTCCTGTCTCGTGCTTCTATAGACTCTTTTGACTTGAGTAGATGGGCACAAACTATACTGGCTCATTCTCCTTGTACAGGAGAGGGTCTCTTCAATAAGGAGGCTTTAAGTCAGGTTGCTCAATGCTTCACTGACTCTCCTTCCACTAAGGACCTTTCTAAGCCACCTCCTTCTTCGAGAGGTAGGAAATGTCCTACCAAACCTTCTTTCCCTAAGAAAAGAAAGTTTCATTCCTCTCCTGCCCATCATTCGGCTGTACCTAAACAGGAGACACCTCAGCCTAGTCTGAACTCCTCCAGCTCTAACCAGTCTCAGCATTCCCAGCAACCATAGGAGCTGGGACTTATACTCTATACTTTCCTTCTACTTCATTAGAAGTTTATACACTGTGTTTCTTTTCAGTGTACTACCTTGTGAAACATTTTATGTTCAGGGACTGCTAACTTCTCCTCTTCTTATTCTCTAGAAGAGCAGTTGCACCTATCCCATGATGGTTTTGTCCCAACTGAACATTCTTCCTTCTGTTGACTTACCCTATGGGTATGTCACCCTCTAATTACTTGCTCTACCCTCTCCAATGGGGTTTTTTCCCTAACGGAGGGGTACCATACTAAATAGTTTTTACCAAGCTTATTCCACAGACCGGGAGAAGTTATTTCTCCTCCCTCTTTATCTGTTTTTTCTTTATGGGGCACAGGGCAATCTTTCTGCTGTTTCTGTCAGCTGCTGTGCCTGCAGGAGTTACAGTGATTGTATTACTGGTACTTTTGCCAAGTTCTAGTCTTTTGTTCAATTTCTGTCTAGCCTTAGTAGTATTTCCAAGCTATTCGTTAGCTACCTTGGATCCTCCTACTCCCTTAGGCTTTCTCACATTATTCTATCCATCTCCTCTCCTAGGATATGGTAACAAACCTGACTTCAGTCAGTTTATCTCTCCTGCACAATGCTCTCTACAATCTTCAGAGCAGCTTTCTACTATGAGGGCCTGCTATTAGAGCATTGACCTTGTCTCTGAAGCTTCGCTATTAGTAGGAAAAAGCTTGTTCACCCTTCCCATGCCTGTGAAGGTTCTCCACACCCTTTAACCTGGGGTGTTAGCACGAGATATATTCTTCTACGTGAAGATCCAAGGCTGACATTCATGCATGCTACCTCGGGGTCCCTCTATTGGGTCCCTCTGGTATCTTCCCCTGCATTTTGCACTTCTGCCATGTCAGTGTTCGGTGGAACTCCCGCCTTGTTCCTTACAGATTCATCTTATAATCTGTTCTCACGCAATCATCAGGGTTGTTTTGTTGGATTGCCTTCCTGCATACCTCAATTCATAGAAATAGATTCTCTCTACATATCCCAAGTGGCTTCACCCTCTGGTAGTATACAGAATCTTTTTCTTTTTTATTTCCCATGTACAATCATGGGGCTGGGTGCTAGACATGTTCTTCAACCTGTCATCTTGTATGTAGCATCTCTATATATGTCTACATACCTATATCATTTCTCTGGTGGTGCAATTCCATGCCCCACAAAGATATCTATATTATATATATATATATATATATATATATATATATCTCCACCCATGTCCCGATTTATGCATCTGGACATATCGATTCAGGTTTAGATCCCCCCACATATATATATAAACATCTGTATATATATGTGTCTCTTGGGCGGTTTCTTAAGGGTTCATATCTCTATACTCTCACCCTTACTGTCTATACTAAATGTTACCTCCTAGAGGATTTAGACAGTCCATCGCCCTATTTCGCATACCATGTTACCATGCAGAAACTGTTAGACACCACTAACCATTGTGGTGCTAACTTCTCTATTTTTTCTTAAACCCTTGAAGCATCAAGCTTCAATATTTTTTCCTCTCTCTCACCAGTTAGGAAAAACGGTGTACATCTTTATCTTTGAGTACACAGCTCTTCTCCTTGGGAATAGGGATTTTTTCCACTTTCCCTCTCCCCGTCAGGACTGGGCTAGTTCTACAACTCCGTCAGTCTTCTTCCTTAGTCCTCCCTGTTAATAACATTATGACTAAAGGAGTTTTTCAGCTTTTTCTCATAAAGCTTTCCATTGAAGACATGACGTCCCATCCTACCCAGTTGACACCTGGATCGTCTACTACCTCCAGGTCTGGACCTTCATCCTCACTGCTGGGAGGTCCCTTCAAGATTCCGCCACTGCTTCTCCAGCAGACTACATCAGGCGTTCTACTTCCTACAGTGCAGTAGGTAAGTGACCTATCTAATGGTACGTTACATGTGTTTCATGTGACTCCTCATATACACCAAGGACTCCTACAATCTGTACGGCCCTCTAGTCCTTGGCTATGCTGTTCTTCCTCACAGCTCCTTTATTGTCAACTCCTACCCTCCATCCCACATTGGATGCCAGGGATTTCTGGAAACAAAATGCACCCCTGGTCCAGGCTGCTGCATTTTTATGGGATCTCCCCCTGGCATCTCCAGCTCGGGAGTCCCCATATGTGAAGACTCATTCCTGCTTGTTCCTGGAGATAGCACAGTTACTTACCTGTAACAGGTGATCTCTGGGAACAGCAGGAATTAGTCTTCACAACCCTCCCACCTCCCCTGGGAGTTGCATCTCTTATCTTCTTCTCCTTTCTCTCCTCGCCTTTGTCTCAGCTTTGAAACTCAACTGAAGAGAGGCTCTGGAGAGGGCGGGAACTCAGCGCGCAGGCGCGAGGGAGGCTGCCAAAAGCTTTCTGATTGGAAGCTGGGCAGCATCCCCGTGCAGGCTCCGTCGGTACTGACGTACCCATATGTGAAGACTAATTCCTGCTGTTCCCAGAGATCACCTGTTACAGGTAAGTAACTGTGCTTTACAGGTAAGTAACTGTGCTTTACTTGCTTTTGTGTAATGTGTACCACATCTTCCCATTGACTCATAATATTATCATTATCGTCTTAGATGTGAGTAAGCAATGCTTCCTGCGATGAGAATCTATCCAATGCATCATCCCCGAAGCTTATAGTGTCCTTCCATGGGGAGAACATGCTGTACAATTACAGATACCAACAAAGGAGCACGATACCACGTGCTAGATACAAACCCAGTCAATTCGTGGATAGCAAAGGAAGGGTATTCTTTAATGATCAATAAAAAGCCTATGGCCCGACACAGGCCGTGTTTCGTTGCCTTCTTTAGGGGCAGGCTACATAAATAATAAAAACAATAAAATTACTACAAATATATGCACATAATATCATAATACCTAAGAATGTAAAACACATACATATAACAAAATATAAAATAAATGTTCAAATTATGATAATGTTGTTCTATAGAAACAATGTGTAAAACTATATACAACCATCCATACACAAAAAGAAACATGATCAGCACAGCAACAAACGTCAAGTTTTGTAAGGTATGTGTTGTGAATTGGTAGTTTTTATGCATTATTTATGTATTTCTTATTCTTTTATATCTTAATGTAGTTCTATATTGGCAGTTTTTATGAATTATCATTATTTATGTATTTATTTCTTATCCTCCTTTTTTACTTAATGTAGATATTTGTGCATTGGTTTTTTAATGATGTGTTTTTAAAAGATGCTTGTTCGTTTTTTTAAAAGATGCTTGTTCATTTTATCTTTTACCACGTGTTATGTATGTTATATAACATATGTATGTTATTTTGACGTTTGTTGCTGTGCTGATCATGTTTCTTTTTGTGTATGGATGGTTGTATATAGTTTTACACATTGTTTCTATAGAACAATATTATCATAATTTGAACATTTATTTTATATTTTGTTATATGTATGTGTTTTACATTCTTAGGTATTATGATATTATTATGTGCATATATTTGTAGTAATTTTATTGTTTTTATTATTTATGTAGCCTGCCCCTGAAGAAGGCAACGAAACACGGCCTGTGTCGGGCCATAGGCTTTTTATTGATCATTAAAGAATACCCTTCCTTTGCTATCCACGAATTGACTGGGTTTGTATCTAGCACGTGGTATCGTGCTCCTTTGTTGGTATCAATACATTGTAGTCTGCCTGCAATGTATATGTTTTGTTTGATGTACACCGCACTGATGCTGATAGCGCGGTATTGAAGAAATATTAAATAAATAAATAATACATGCAGACCAGGTGGCCAAGATTATTCAAATTTGGGGAACCCCGGACATAGACCTCTTTGCAAGTCCGTTGAATGCCAAACTTCCTCGGTTCTGTTCCAGAATTCTGGCTCAGGGTTCTCAGGCCAGGGATGCTTTCCTCCTCCACTGGGGTCAAGAATTCCTGTATGCCTTTCCACCCATTCCCCTAATTCCCCAAACCCTCTTCAAGCTTCAGAGAGACAGAGGCCGTATGATTCTCATTGCTCCACATTGGCCATGGCAAGTGTGGTACCCTTTGCTTCTACATCTCTCTCAAGCTCCCTCTCTGGAGTTAGGGTCTGCTCCAGATCTCCTGTCTCAGGAGGATGAAATGTTATGGCATCCCAATCCCCAGTCTCTGCATCTCAGGGCTTGGTTGCTGAAGGCCTAGATCTTCATGATCTTAACCTCCCTCAGCAAGTAAAGGATATCCTTTATGCTTCCAGAAAGCCTTCCACAAGATGCTCTTATGCTTTCAAGTGGAAAAGGTTTACTATATGGTGTTCGCAGAAGGGTCTTAACCCCCTTGCGATACCTCTGGGATCATTACTGGAGTATCTCCTTCATTTATCCAATGCAGGACTTAAGACTAACTCAGTAAGAGTCCATTTGAGTGCTATTGCAGCTTCTTTCAAGCCTCTAAATGGACAACCTATTTCCTCCCATCCTCTTATAGCAAGGTTTATGAGAGGCCTTCTTCTAACTAAGCCTCCCATTAGGCCCCCACTGGTGGCATGGGACTTAAACCTGGTTCTTGGTCATCTCATGAAGCCTCCTTTCGAACCCTTAGCTACTACCTCTTTGAAGTTCCTTTCTTGGAAGGTTATCTTTCTCATTGCTATCACATCAGCACGTCGCATCAGTGAGTTGCAGGCACTAGTGACTGATCCACCTTATACAAGGTTTCATCATGACAAGGTAGTCCTTAGGACTCATCCACACTTTATGCCAAAGGTGGTCTCGCCTTTTCATTTAAACCAAGCGGTCTACCTGCCTGTGTTTTTTCCAAGACCTCATGCATCTAATGCAGAAAGGAATCTTCGTACTTTGGACTGTAAAAGAGCTTTAGCCTTTTACTTGCAAAGAACACAGCAACATAGGAAGTCCTCTCAACTCTTTGTTGCTTTTGATCCTTCTCATTTGGGACTTCCAGTCTCCAAGAGAACACTGTCCAGCTGGATTGTTCAGTGTATTTCCTTTGCCTATCAGAGTAAGAATCTTCCTCTGGAGGGCCATGTCACAGCTCGCAATGTGAGAGCCATGGCAGCTTCAATGGCTTATCTACACTCTGTGTCTATCGACGACATCTGTCGAGCAGCCACTTGGGCCTCGGTTCATTCCTTCACAGCCCATTACTGCTTGGACAAGGACTCCCGCTGGGATGCCTTGTTTGGTCAGGCTGTTCTTCAACACCTGTTCCATACCTAATCAACTCCTACCCACCATCCCTGGTTGGATGCCAGAGATCCATGGGGGGAAGTGGAGCCCTTTCACATGGACACACAACTTCTGGGGTCTCTCCCTGGCATCTAAAGCTAGGGAGTCCCCGTATGTGAAGACTACATTCCTGCTTGTTCCTGGAGATAGCATAGTTACTCACCTGTAACAGGTGATGGCCGGGAACAGCAGGAATTTAGTCTTCACAACCCACCCACCTCCCCTAGGAGTTGTATCTCTCTATCTCTTTCTCTTTCCCTTTCTCTCTCTTTGTCTCAGCTTTAAACTCAACTGGAGAGAGGCAGTTGGGAAAGGCGGGAAGGCAACATGCAGGCGCTGTGGGATGCTCCCAAAAGCTTTCTAATTGGACGCTGGGGAGCGTTCCCGCGCAGTCTCTGTACCGACGATACCCATATGTGAAGACTAAATTCCTGCTGTTTCCGGAGATCACCTGTTACAGGTGAGTAACTATGCTTCATGGAAGAGTGGCCAGAAAAAAAGCCATTGCTTAAAGAACGAAATAAGAAGGTTCTCTGGTGAGATGTGACAAAAATTGAACTTTTGGACCATCATGGGAAACATCCATGTGGGGCGCAAACGCAACACTTCCCATCACCTTGCGAACACCATTCCCACAGTGAAAGATGGTGGTGGGAGCATCATGCTATGGGGATGTTTTTCATCTGCAGGGACAGGCAAACTGGTCAGGATTGAAGGAACGATAGATAGCGCTTAAATACAGGACAATTCTGAGGAAAACCTCTTTCAGTCTGCCAGAGATTTGAGACTGGGACGGAGGTTCACCTTCCAGCAGGACAATGACCCTAAACATACTGCTAAGCTGGTTTAAAGGTGTCATGCCTTGAAGATTGCTGTACACCAATGCAACCCATCTAACTTGAAGGAGTTGGAGCAGTTTTGCCTTGAGGGATGGGTGAAAATCCCAATGGCTTGATGTGCTAAGCTAATAGAGACATACCTCAAGAGACTTGCAGCTGCAGTTGCAGCAAAAGGTGGTTTTAAAAAGTACTGACTTTGGGGAGTGAATACTTATGCACACTCCTGATATCATTTTTTTTAAATTGTCGTTTGTCACAATAAAGGATATTTTGTACCTTCAGTGTCATAGGCATGTTGTGTCTGTCACAGGGTGCTATCCCCCAAAACTCCATTTTAATTCCGGGTTGTAATGCGACAAAACAGGAAAAAACGAGGGGATGAATACTTTCACAAGGCACTGTAAATCCATTTAAATGCATGATAATGAAGCAATTAGCTATTCATTGCAGATGCAGAAACGTGCACAGACGATTAAAAGGTTGAGCACAGTGTTGGTGTTTTAATGCAAGGTCTGAGGAGGAGTAAAGGATTAGTTTGTTCTTTGGCCAGTTCTAGTGAGGAATTTTATATCTATTTCTCTTTACCTAGAGCGTACAGTCCCCACAACTTTTTTTCCTGGCATTTTTGAAGGGGAATGGTTAAAAAAAAAAAAACTGCAGGGGAGGAGGAGCTGAAAAGGTGGTGTCCTGAAACAGTGTATCCACATATGCTGGAATGCTATTTTGCGCATAAACATGAATAATCTGCGCAGAAACCTACTGACCTAACACAACACATTGATATTTCTGTGCAGTATAATTTTGTTTATGCACAAAATAGTATTCTAGCACATATGCCTAACTGCAGAGAATTTTTTTGTGTACAAAGCTTTCTGCATTTGTTCCTAAGTTACCTATGAATTATACACTGTAATCCTAAGAAGGTGGAGCCTCAGACTCGCCGTAATTTTCATTCAAGATGGTAACACTGTTGCACATAAATGAGAAACCCTTTTGTTTGTCTATAGCCTCATAAGAAATCATGCAAGAAAGTCCTTCACACTCTGGACTGTAAACTGGCTCTTTCTCGGTGTCTTAAAAAAACTGAATCTGAGTCTACACAGCTCTGCGTCCTTTCCCCCTAGCACAATTGACAGTCTAGTTGCCAAATAAACTAGCAGTTTGGCTAGCATCCTGCATCCAATAATGTCACAAATGGTTGTGGTTGCTCTTCTAAACAATATAGTGAATTCTATACTGTGGCTCTCCTAAAGTATGCTTTGCTGGATACTATTTGTAAAGCATTGATCTAGTCGTTGCATGATATCTTCTTCTTTGCACTGCTGCTTGGCTCAGTCCCCAGTATGAGAGAGTGCATTTGATTGTACTGTGCTGGCCAGTCTATGTGGTGTTGCAACTTTTGCACTGTTTCATATGCAGGCTACTTTTGAAAAATGGGCAGCACATAAAGAGATGAGCAGCTCTGAGTTTGAAAGTTGTCTACATGCCTTCCTGCTTGACTCAGTCCTGCTTGTCAATAGAGAAAGCTTTGTTGCTTACCTATAACGGGTGGTTTCTGTAGACATCTGGATTGATAAGGCACATAATACCTTCCACCTCCCCAGGAGTTGTATTCTCCCTGAGCTATGGAGCTGAGGAGACCACTGCACATGGGAAGGGCTGTGCATGCTCAGAACGTCACACTAAATTCTGAACTCTAGAAGAGCTGTTCCATCCTGTCAACATGCAGTGTTGCCACCCACTTATTTGCCTGATCAATCTTATTGTCTGCACTACAGAAAACATTTGTTACAGGTAGGCAACAGTGCTTTCTTTTCCTACTTAATATTCTAAGACTTTCTCAAGTATAGTTTTTATTTGGTTGTTTTGGGCTAGGATAAGGGAGTGGAGGAGTAGCCTAGTGGTTAGAGCACTGGCTTGGTAACCAAGCAACCAGGGTTCGATTCCCACTAGCACTCCTTGTGGCCTTGGGCAAGTCACTTAACCCTCCATTGCCTCGGAAGAAAGGCCTGGCAATCTACTTCCGGTGACACTGCCAAGAAAACCCAGGAGCTTCTGGGTCGCCAGGAGTCAGGACTGACTCGAAGGCACACATTGCATTTGCATGTGACTGCAGGAAACAAACACCTTTTTAATGCATTTTACTTCCAGGCTATAAGGCAACAAAGTAAATATTCTGGAAGGTCATGTAGACTCTCTATAGACTCTTTATAGTCACTGTATATTGTTGGTCAGAGTGATAGCAAGCCCAATAGTCACAGATGTATTTCTTTTTGTGATAGTATATGTCTGAAATATGAGATTGCAGACATGCTATTAGTAATCTGTGAACTATCATTAAAATCATCTGCAATACCTGAAGATTGGAGGATCGCCAATGTAACACCAATTTTTAAAAAGGGTTCCAGGGGTGATCTGGGAAACTACAGACCGGTGAGCCTGACGTCAATACCGGGAAAAATGGTAGAAACCATCCTAAAGAATAAAATTACTCAGCATGTAGATAGTCATGGCCTAATGGGAGACAGCCAACATGGCTTTAGACAAGGAAGATCTTGTCTTACTAATCTGTTATGTTTTTTTGAAGGTGTGAATAAACAGGTAGACAAAGGTGAGTCGGTTGATATAGTGTATCTGGACTTTCAGAAAGCCTTTGACAAGGTCCCTCATCGGAGACTTTTGGCAAAACTAGAGAGTCATGGGATAGGAGGCAGTGTACTACTGTGGATCAGGAACTAGTTAAAAGATAAAAAGCAGAGGGTAGGGCTAAATGACCAATTTTCCCAATGGAGAAAGGTGAATAGTGGTGTACCCCAGGGATCTGTGCTGGGTCCGCTGCTTTTTGACATATTCATAAACGACCTGGAAAGTGGAATAACGAGTGAGGTTATCAAATTTGCATTTGACACAAAACTATTTAAAGTTGTTAAAACCCAAGAGGATTGTGGAAAATTGCAAGAGGATCTTGATAAATTGGAAGACTTGGCATCAAAATGGCAGATGAAATTTAATGTTGACAAGTGCAAAGTTATGCACCTAGGGAATAACAACCCAAACTATGGTTACACGATGCAAGGTTCCACATTAGGAGCCACCACCCAGGAAAAAGATTTAGGCGTCATTGTGGATACCATGTTAAAACCCTCGGCCCAGTGTGCAGCGGCGGCCAAGAGAGCAAATAGAATGCTAGGTATGATAAGGAAAGGAATGGAAAATAAAACAAAAGATATTGTAATGCCTTATCATTCCATGGTGAAGACCGCACCTTGAATATTGTGTGCAATTCTGGTCGCCGTATCTTAAAAAGGATATAGCGATATTAGAAAAGGTTCAGAGAAGAGCCACCAAAATGGTAAAGGGGATGGAAGGATACTCCTATGAAGAAAGGCTAAAAAGGTTAGGGCTCTTTAACCTGGAAAAGAGATGGCTGAGGGGAGATATGATAGAAGTCTATAAATTAATGAACGGAGTGGAACGGGTAAACGTAGACCGATTGTTTACGTTATCAGAATATAGAAAGACTAGGGGACATGCAATTAAGCTACAGCTATTTAAGACTAATAAAAGAAAATATTTTTTCACTCAACGTGTAATCAAACTCTGCAATTTGTTACCGGAGGATGTAGTAAAGGATGTTAGTGTAGCTGGGTTTAAAAAAGGTTTGGACAAGTTCCTGGAGGAAAGGTCCATAAACCATTATTAAGAAGGGACCCAGGATATCAATGCTTGACCCAGTACAAGCATTGTGGAACCTGTCTATTGGGGAAACTGCTAGGTATGTATGACCTAGATTGGCCACTGTTGGAAACTGGATACTGGGCTTGATGGACCTTGGTCTGACCCCAGTATGGCATATCTTATGTTCTTATGTCTGACTGCATTACCAAGAAGTGCAAATTTTGTTGTGCTACAGCACATTAAAACAAAATGCTGTATTTACTATTTTATGTGATTGTAGATTCTGAATGAAAATAGCTGTATAAATTGCATGCTTTTATTTGATAGTTTGCATATATAAGTGTAAATATGACTGTCAAAATCTGTCGGTAAAATCTATTTAGTATTGTTTTAGTCCTTGCATATTCATGGCACAAATAATTGCATTATTCATATTGGAGTGAATTAATTGCTAGAAATTCTAGTTCAATAAAATAAGTCTGTTTAGTCTGCTGAAGTTAGAAATAGATTGAAGTAGTTGAGGCTGTAATTTGTGCATCACAGGGTGTGTAATCCCTGGCTGGTGTGCATGTTTTTTTTTTTTTTGCTGGATCAGAGTCGGTGACTCTGTGCACACTCTCTCATAAGATCAAAGCATGACATCTGTGATGAAAAAAATCATTCTAATTAGATGGTTGCTGAGTGTTCCAAGTACAAAGCATTTGGTGTTCTTGGGGCGAAAGTAAACACATACTTGGTAACCTTTGTATTGTTTAGTTAGTGAAAGGAAGCTAATGTACTGCATGTAAAAATGATAGCACAGGAGTTTGGCACAGTACATTTGAGCTGTGAGGAAGAAAGATGGAAATGACATCCATCAGTTAAGAGGCATAACATGAAACTCCTTACAGTGGTGTGCAAAAGTCTGGAATCACTTGTAAATTTGACGTTTTTCCAACTTTGTGACCTTATATCTTAATTTCTTTTTCCTTCCAGTGGCTTTTTCTGTGTATCTTATGATAAGTGATAGATTTGGTTATTAGGGCCAACTTTTAGCATTGGTTTGGCCCTTATTTTCTGAGTTTGTTCCCCATAGTTGTCCTGTTGATAGATTTTCTGTGAAAATCGCATAATGTACATCGTTTGCCAACAATATATTATTGTAAGTATGCTTTAAAATATTATGGATGCACGCCAGGTTTCTTTCAAATTAATGTATGTGGCCTTGAAAAAGGCTGTTTTTATGTGTCAGTGATGGCTCAGTATTTGATGGGCCACCCTTTGTTCTTGATCACCTGACCACCTTGTCAGCATTGAATGTACCAGTCTGACAAGGTGATCATTGGTGACAACGCAGTTCCAAGCTGCAATGAGTGACTTAATCAGCGCACACTTTGATGTCGGATGCCTCTTGGATATTTCCAAGGCCACCTTGTGCCATAGGTTCTCGATTGGATTCAGATCTGGAGACTGGGCAGGCCAGACCATTGACTTGATGTTGTTCCGCTGTTTCCAGCTGATCACCTGTCTGGAGCGATGGCAGAGTGCATTGTCATCCTGGAACAGGAACTGGCCAGGAAACTGGTGTGCTGATGGCACCATGCACTTTTGCAGTATGGTGATGTATTTGGCCCCATTGATCATTCCATCGACGATGTGAAGATGTCCAACGCCACTGGCAGCCATGCAGCCCCAGACCATGACCTTCAAAGGATGCTTCACAGTGAGGTTGAGGCATTCAGGCTTGAATTCCTCTCCAGGAAATCTCCTCACATAGGTGTGGGCCTGGTTATCAAACAGGCAGAAGGTGCTTTCATCGCTGAATAGCACCTTTTCCCACATTTCAGTCAACCAGGTTGAGTGCTTTCTCTCCCACACGATCCGTTTACGCCTTTGTATGTCATTCATCAGTGGCTTATTCCGTGCTTTGCAACCCCCGGGGACCAAACTGCAGGCACTGGCGACCAACTTTTGATGAGCTGACACTGACCTAACTCTTCTCTGACCACTCTCGAAGTAGCTGAGGAGAGGTCATCTTGTGATTAGTCACTGAAATGCGTCGTAGTGCGCGGTCCTGGCGTGATGTTGATGCACATGGATGACCTGAACAAGGCTTGTCCACCACTGAACCCATTTCTTTCTTTTTCTGTACAATCTTAACAGCGCTCTGACTGCAGCCAACTTTCCTGGCTATCTGACGGCTTGAAAATCCTTCCTTGCTCATAAAGGACACACGAACACGCTCCTCCAACGTCAGGGTCCGAGTCATCTTCATGGTCAATCCAGAAAGCGTATGAAATTCAAAAATTCCGCACGTTTTTATAGCTGCACTGTTGGCTAGATATCTGCATTGTGATTGGTTAGTGAAACCAGCCTCCTGATTGGTCAGAAATAACATGTGCATAGTGGATAATCTCGATCCAGTTTTGACAAAAATTGCAGTAGCTATCTCCCAGTGTCTGTAAAGTATTTAAATTGGAAGCAAGGAATGCAAAAAAGTCAACTCTATTAGCCAAATGTATCCCTTTTAACGTGGTAGAAAGATGAATATGCTGGGCTAACGCTAAATTTAAAAAAAAAAGTACGTACGAAAAACGCAAAACTCACAAGTGATTCCAGACTTTTGCACACCACTGTAGCTTTATTTTAGAACATTGGTTCTCAACCCAGTCCTCTGGGACCCCCAGGCCAGTCAGGTTTTCAGGATATCCACCATGGATATGTATGAGATAGATCTGCACGCACAGCTTCCATGGTACACAGATCTATCTCATGCATATTCATGGTGGATATCCCGCAAACCTGACTGGCCTGGGGGACCCGGAGCATTGGTTTAGAGCTCTCTGTTTTGATTCTTTTTAGATATCCTATGTCTAAACTTTAATATCGAATGTGCAAGAAAATAAGTGTGTGTGTGTGTGCTCGACTGAAGCATCGGGGAAGGAGCGGCATGCAAATGTTCCCCGGAAAGATCAGACTGTGGACAGTCCTCAGTATCCAGACACTATCCTAGTCGAGGATGCCTCTTTGGGGGAGCTGGCATCAGATTCGAGACCCTCCGTGCCGTGCTGAAGGCTGTGGAGCCTTCTGGTCTGGAGTCCAGAATTGGCAGCTCTTGAGTGCAGTTTGTATGCCTTCGTGGATCAGTAGCGGGCGCTGTTGTCTCGCATGACCGGATCATCCGCCCCGACCACCGGGCCCTCGACATCCAAGACGTCCCTGGAGGCCGAGGATGCGATCCAAGTCCTGCTTGACGGGACTGTGGTCACCCCTGGCAAGGCCTCCGGAGCAACCCTCCTACAATTCTTCGACGGACTACTCCGAGTGGGAGGTGGAGGAAGAGGAGTTCCCCTGATACTTGTTGCCATCGCAACATCCCATTTGAATCCCCCATCTCTGAGTCTTTTTTTTTTTTTAAATCTGAATTTTCAACAACTAAACCAAGCAACATGCTTGTACAGAAAAGTGTACACTTAAGCAATTTCAAAAAGAGCATTATATAAAGAAAACCACAGTGACACATCATTAGTCCCCAAGTGAGGGGAAGATAAGCTAAAAAGAAAAACACACACAGGGGAGAAGACCCCCATGTGTATATTTATTTTATTTTATTTATTTTATTTAGCAAGCATTTGTATCCCGCTCCTTCCAGCGATCAGAAGCGGGTAGGATTACTATTGTGAAACTGCCGAATCAAGGCAGGTACAAATTTTGTTTACATACAGATTGTCAGAAAAGCACATCATACAGAGTTAACACTTCTTAGCTATGGGGGAGTTCATTTACATATATACATAAATACATATATACAGGATAATCTTCTTGGACACAGTGGTCAGGGGCTGCTCCATCTGTGGGTTTAGTTCAGGTTGAAATGTGATTGGAAAATGTGCGTTTTGAGTTTCTTTCTGAAGTCTAGAAGGTCATTGCTAGCTCGTAGTTCTGGTGGGAGTTGGTTCCACAGTGTTGGCGCCGCATATGAGAAAGCCCTGTGGCTGGTGTTAGCTTTGGCAGATCTTATATCTGTTGGAGTGTGAAGGATGTTGGAATTGTGGGTTCTTCTGTTTCGGGTAGGAGGTTGCAATCTTACTAGGTTGTTGAGGAAGGAAGGTGCTAAGTTGTGGATGAGTTTGAAGGTGGTTGTTAGTATTTTGTATTTTGTGCGAGCTGTTATGGGTAGCCAGTGTAATTGAATTAGTACTGGTGTGATGTGGTCACTTAGATTTTTCTTCATTATGACCCTGGCAGCTACATTTTGTGCCATTTGTAATATGTTTAGGGGTTTTTTAGGTAAACCTTGTAGGATGGCGTTGCAGTAGTCAAAATGTGGCATGATGAGTGCTTGGGCCACTGTTCTGAAGTCTTGGGGATCAATAATATTCCGAATGGGTTGGAGCACTCTAAGCTTGTGGAAAACTGCTCTGTTGGTCTTTCGGAGGTGTTTTTCCATCTTTAGGTCACAGTCAAATGTGACTCCTAGATACTTTATTTCTTTTTTTGTTTGGTAAGTGTTGTTACATAGTGTTATTGATGTGGGAGGGTCAAAATTCGGTTCTTTGGAGATGTACATTACTTCGGTTTTTTTGTGATTAATTGACATACTACTTTGTTGTAACCAGTCTTGCATCTCTCCGATACATGTCTCCAGTGGGTTGTAGTCTGGGTTTTTAGTGTCTAGTTGTGTGTATAGCATGATATCATCGGCATAGATGTGGTAATTAATTTCGTGCCGTGAGAAAATTTTGCATAGTGGCTGCATATATATGTTAAACAGAAGTGCTGAGAGAGCAGAGCCTTGGGGGATTCCCTGTGTTTGTGAGAAAGATTCTGCTTTTTCTCCGTTGAATTGAACCTGTTGTGTTCGATTTGAGATGTAGGATGAGAACCATTTTAGTGGGGTTCCTGTTATTCCTATTGATTTTATCCTATTTATGAGGGTCCCATGATTAACTGTATCAAAGGCAGCTGAGATGTCAATGAATACAAGAATGTACATTTTCTTTTTGTTTTCAAGGCCCTTTAGGAGGTTGTTAAGTAGAACTAGTAACAGGGTTTCAACTCCATGATGTTGCCTGAAGCCATATTGCTGGTCATCAAGAGGAGCACTGTCAGTCAGATGGTCTTGGAGTTGTAGAAGGACCGTTTTTTCTATGATCTTTGCCAGGAATGAGATACTTGATATGGGACGGTAGGAGGCTGGGTCTTCTCCGTTGAGTGTAGTGTTTTTTAGGATCGGTCTAATGACTGATTTCTTTAGTTCTGAGGGCATGATTCCTTGTTGTAGGGATAGGTTAACTATGTGTGCTATGTGAGGTGCTATGTCTTGTTTCACTGCCTTGATCCAGGATGCAGGACAGGGATCTAGTGGGGAGGTGGTGCTTTTCAGGCTTGTGACAATGGCTGTGATTTGCTTGGTTCCTATTTTGTGGAAGTGCTCCCATAACTGGTTTTGCGTTGTGTTGTTCTCACTTCTGATTTGTGGTGTTGGTGGGGGGGGTGGAGGACCAGGGGCCGTCAGTTTGGTCGCGTAGTGGTTTGCCAGTGTTTGGACCTTGATGGATTTGTTGAGGTTGGCATTTTGGTCGGTTTTGGTTAATGATTTGACTAGTTCAAATAACTCTCGTGGGCGATTGATTGCCTTGTTTAGGATGTTGGTGTGATGTAATTTTTTTGCATTGTTCACGTCGTCTTTGTATTTTGCGAGATGGGCCATGTATTTAGTTTTGAGATCGGAGGATTTGGTTTGTCTCCATTTTCTCTCTATTTTACGGAGCTCCCTTTTTGATTTTATTAGAGTTCCTGTGTACCAGGGTTCCGAGTTGATCTTATGTGGGTTTGATGTGGGTTTCAGAGTTGGGTTAGATGTATTTTGGATGTGTGTGTTCCATCTGTTAGTTCGTCTAGGTCTGTGGAATCTAGGTTTATGTGGGATGCAATGGTGCTTATGAGGTGTTCCTCGTTGAGTTTGCTGAATTTCCTAATGGGGTTGGTAATTCTCATCTCCTTTGAGTTTTTGGGTTGGCACTGTAGTTTAAGTTTACAGTTGATTTGGTGGTGGTCTGACCATGGTACTTGAGTTATGTTTATTATAGGTGGTTCATTGCTTTGTTGTGGATTTCTGGGTATGAAAATCATATCTAGGATGTTTCCTCTATCGTGTGTGGGGTTGCTTATTATTTGTTGGAAACCCAATTGGTCGATGGCTTCATAGAAGGAGTCCGTGTGGGACGGAGGAATTGATGCTAGGTTCAAATCTCCGAGGATGATCTGGAATTTTTTGCTTTGTGTGGATGTGATGGTTTCTAGTGCTGTGGCTAGTGTTTCGTGCTGTGGTGAGGGAGGTCGATAGATTAGGCAGATGGATAATGCCATGCTCTCGACTTTAAGTAGGTCAAGATCTGGATTTGTGACCGTAGATGTGGTTGTGAGTTCAAGGCTGGTTTTGGCTGCTATAAGGACTCCGCCTCCTCTTCTGTTGATGCGTGGGCAGTTGTATAGTTGGTATCCGGGCTTCTGTATTTGGTTCATTGTTGCAGAGTCCGAGTCAGTGAGCCATGTTTCTGTTATGCATAGGATATCTGGTTGTTCATCAGTTAGAATGTTGTGGATAATATGCGTTTTATTCCTTATTGACCTAGCATTAATAAGGATAATGTTACATGTGTGATGTTCTTGGTGTGTGGTTCGTGTGAGTTGTATTTGAGATCCAATAGTGTTCTTTGCTTTGGTTTTAGGGTGTTTTTGAGATTTGTTCCCTTTGATATGGGTGTGTCGTTGGGGTAATTTACTTGGTGTTTGTGTGGTGGTGATAGGATTTAAGTTGTATTGATGCAGGATGGGTACTGGCGGGGGGGGGTGGAGAAGGTAGATTGGTGTATATAGTAGAGGAATGCAGTATTGTGAGTGTGGGATGGTTCTATATGAAGATGTTAGTATACACATGCACAAAATCAGGAAGGTGTGAGCAGGCTCCATTTTATGTCTGCCAGAAATACTGAGTATATAACTCTTAGGCAAAAAGTAAAGAAATAAGCATAGTGACGGAGAAAGAGGAACATTTCCAAAAGTGAACGCTAAGGCACCTTAAGCAGGAGAAGATGTTACAATATGAGTACTGAGATAGGTGGATAAATCACCAGGCTGAAAAAATACATATTTTTGAGACTTATGAACCACAATACATTTGCAAGGAAACCTCAGCAAAAAGGAAGCTCCTAACTGAAGTACCCCAGGTTTTAATAGTAAGAAAGCTTTACGCCTTCTCTGGGTGTCTCGAGCAATATCGGGGAAGATAGAAATCTTTTTCCCCATAAACAGAACATTTCTCTTTTGGTAATACATCTTAAGAAGCCAGTCTCTGTCCGAAGACAACGCAAATGTCACCAACAAAGTGGAAACCTCAATATCTTCCTCTTGAGGGGAGCGAAGCAATGCTGACACATCCAGCGAATCCATCTCCAGCACACCAACTATACGTTTCCTCTCCTTTTTACCAGCAGGAAGAAAGTACGCTTTCGAAACCGGGGGAATCAAATCAGGAGGTATCATTAGAGACTCTTGAAGGTACTTCTTAAAAATCTCTACTGGTGCTACCGCAGAGAACAGGAAAATTCAACAGGCGTATATTTGAAGTTCTGGTAGCATTTTCCAGGGTCTCTAATTTCCCTTTCAAAACGATATTATCTTTCATCAATGACTCAGTTAGACCAGAGACCTGTGAGAGTTTCTGGTCAAGAGCAACTACTTGTTTCTTCGTTTCCTCAGAGTCCACAGACAATTCATTAACATTACTCTCCATTTTAGCTAAATTAGAGAAAGACACAGTCAATTGTTGATTAACAACATGGGAAAGTTGATTTATAGCTTCCCATATACTCTCAAGAGTCACCTTGACCAGTCGTACAAGCTCTATCAACGGGGGACTCACAGTAACAGGAACTCCAAGGGGGAGTGGCTTCTTTAAGATGGCGGCGGCGTTTGTGTGAGCAGCATGCCTAAACGTAAGGGCAAATCTCGAGCTCTCCCCACGGAGTCCGTACCTGCCGTTTCTGGTCCAATGGATCGTTTTGTACGGCTCACCGAGGAACAGAAAGGGGAGATTTGGCAGGGCTTGGTCGCGCCGGCTGAGGAGGGCCCGGCTGCTTCCGCCCATGAGATCCCTCTCTCCCCGGATGAACACTTCCCTCCTGCAGTCCCGGCGCTATCGAGCAGCACTTCGGGGCGCGGATTTACAGCGACGCCTGAGCAGGCGGTTGCCGTGATGCCGGTGTGGGGCGCACGGAAGTTAACTGCTGATAGTGCTCTGACCGGGACTGAAAGCCAGATGGTTTTTCCTGGCAAAGAACAGCATGTCGAGGTGGTCGGTGCCTTTTGTTCGGAGGCTGAGGCTGAGAGAAGGAAGAAAGAGATGGAGTTCCCATTTCTGAGTCTTGACAGCGGTCCCCATCCAAGGATATGGATTTCCTTGATTTTGTAAAGGACATGTCTAAAGCCCTGGCATTCCCGACCGAGTCGAAGGAGGACCTTCAGGCGGATGAGTTGGAAATCCTCCAATACAAGGCCCCTCCGTGGAAATTGCTCAGTGTCCATCCCTCCCATCTTGGAACAACTGATGCTTCGAATGTGGGAGACACTGGCCTCGGTTCCAGTGGTGAGCAAACAGCTTGACTCAATGTATTGAGTCCGCTGGAGCCCGGGCTTCCAAAAATCACAGCTGCCGCATAACTCCATATTGGTGCAGTCTGTCATGTGTTGGCTGAAAAGCCAGAAGGCGCACTCCTCAATGCCCGCCAACAGGGAGACCTGCACCCTGGATGCCTTCTATCAGAAAGTGCTACCAGGACTCAATGCTCATCGGCCGCATCCAGGCCTAACAGCTGTACAGCCGGGTTCTCAGCTGGTTTCTCCAAGGAACCTTTGCAGAGGTTCAAGAACCTGGCCAAAGCAGTCCTTGAAGGCTCCAAATTCATGTCTCGAGCGGCCTATGAAGAGGTCCGAGTCGGCGGCTCAAGTAGCGGCGGCTGGCATTGGTGCACGCCGTCAAGTTTGGCTACAGTCATCTGACCTCGAGCAGTGGGTTCAGGACAAATTGGTCGATGTCCCCTGTCAAGGAGAGAATCTCTTTGGCAAACTCGTGACCAACCAGACTGCTGAGCTGGAGACGGAATTCATGACGAGGACTAAGCTCTCAAAAAAGACCGCTGCCCCTCCCTGTCGGAAGGGCTCGGATAAAAAGTCCTTCTACTCGAGGAAGGGAGCTGCTTACAGAAACTACCCACCTTATCAGGCCTCCCCAACAGGGTCAGCAGGCCAAAGGACATGGGAAAGACCTACATAAGCAGAAGGCTCCAAAATCTGGTTCCATCCCAGTTAAGGTGGAGACCATCCCTTTGGAAAAGTCACTCCTTTCCCCAGAATGTTCCCCAGTTCCTAACAAATACAAAATCCTCTTCCTTGCATCATCGTCTCATGCACACATTGAGACTCCGGAGCTCTGCTTGCCTTTTGGGACCTGCTCGTGGAACGGGAAGCATTTTGGAGAATGCTATCCTGGAAGTTCTGTATTTCAACTAACTACTTAAAATCCTAAATTTAATCTCCAGAACCTCCCTAGCATGCTTTCCTGGGTCATTGGTACTGACATGTACTAAGACAGTAGACTCCTCCCCAGGACTACCTAAGCTATGTCTTGTTGGCGCGTGAGGACCGGGACCCAGGGGCGGCCCAAGGGGGGTGCGGGGCCATGTGCGGAGACTCGGTGCAGGGCCTCATTTGCATAAGTGGCCTTATTTGCATAAATATTTGCATAATGTTACCATACACTAACTTTTAGTAAACATGTCTCTTAATGAGTGTATGGATAAAGAAAGACTAAAAGATTTCTACATTACTATAATCCAGTGCCAACCGCCAGGCACATTAGGAACTACTACAAACGCTGCCCATTTAGAACCCATAGCAAACCCGCTGTATCCTGACAGCATTACCAGGACTCACAAAGCACCAGACCCTACCTATCAAAAGGAAACACTGCAAATATTAAACCAGTACATTTCAGAGAATACTGGGGAAAGAGAACAAGTGGCAATGTCAAATAGGAATTACATAAACAGAATACCTCAGCTCAGTTACACATGCAGAACATAGACCATCACCAAACAAGGAATCGCAATTTAGAAACAGGAAGGCAATAATTAAACTGGGAACCCCAAAAGCCAAACTTGGAATGTACAACAACACTGTAGAAATAAAACTATAAATCAATTTCCTCTTGTACCAAACAAAGCGCAGACGTTAATGATGCACATTTCCCAGAGCTTTCATATTCCAGTTAATAAATTCAAAATAAAGAGATATATTTCTACCTTTTGTGCATTTTTTTTCAGTTGCAATTGCTCCAGCCACTTTCTTCTGGTTTCTTCATGTTTTCTGCTAACTCTCCATCGTCTGCTGTCCATTTGTCCTTTCTTCTCTCTTCTAGTTTTCTTTCCATCCTCTCTCTCTACATCTGCTTTAACATACTAATCTTTATCCTTTTGCTCTTTCCTCATTCTTATTTCATCCACACAAATTTTACCCCTCCATCCTCAATCCCCACTTACTCTCCCAATACCCGGCCAATTGTAGATTTTTCATCCCTCCCACACAAAATATTTTTCCCCTCTCCATTTTACTCTCCCAGCCCCATCCCATTCTAATCCTCCCCCAACATCAGCTCCCTTCTAGTTCCAGTCTCACCCAGCATCCATTCCCTTCTAGTCCCTGCATCAGCCCATTTCCAGTCCTAGCCCCCCCATCAACCCATTTCCAGTCCTAGCTCCCCCATCCATTTTCAGTCTGAGTCCCTTCATCAGCTCATTTCCAATCCTAGCCCCCCATCAGCCCATTTCTAGTCATTTCCTAGCCCCACCATCAGCCCATGTCAAATCCTAGCTCCCCTCCACTCAGCCCAATTCCAGTCCAAGCCCCCCCATGAGCCTACTTCCAGTTCTAGCCCCTCCATGAGTCCATTTCAATTCAAGCCCCCACCACAGCCCATTTCCAATCTTAGCTCCCCCCAACAGCCCATTTCCAGTCCTATCCTAGCTGTTCCATCAGCCCATTTTCAGTTCTAGCTCCCTTCCCTCACAGCCCATTTCCATTCCAAGCTCCCTCCCCATCAGCTATTTGCAGTTCAAGCCTCCCCGTCCACTCAGTCCATTTCCAGTCATAGCAATCCCCCAACCCATTACCAGTCCTAGCCCCCCATCAACCCATTTTCAGTTTAAGCCCCCCCTATAACCCATTACCAGTCCTAACCCCCCATCAGCCCACTTCCAGTCTTAACCCCATCAGCCCATTTCCAGTCAGCCCCCCATAGCCCATTGCCAGTCCTAACCCCCCCCATCAGCCCACAGCCCATTACTAGTCCTAACCACATCAGCCCAGCTCAAGTCCTAACCCCTCCCCATCAGCCCTTTTCCTGTCCTAGCGCCCCCATAGCCCATTAGCAGTCCTAACCCCCCCCCATAGCCCATTAGCAATCCTAACCCCCATCACCCTATTTCCAGACAGCCCCCATCAGCCCACAGCCCATTACCAGTCTTAACCCCCCCAGCCCATTTCCAGTCCTAACCCCCCATCACCCCATTTCCAGTCAGCCTCCATCAACCCCCAGCCCATTACCAGTCTTAACCCCCCCAGCCCATTACCAGTCTTAACCCCCCCAGCCCATTTTCAGTCCTAAACCCCCCCCAGCCCATTTCCAGTCAGCCTCCATCAGCCCCAGCCCATTAGCAGTCTTAACCCCCCCTAGCCCATTTCCAGTCCTAACCCCCCCCAGACCATTTCATGTAATAAGCGCACTGTCCACATTTCCTGTCATCCTCCATCAGCCCCAGCCCATTAGCAGTCTTAACCCCCCCCAGCCCATTTCCAGTCCTACCCCCCCCCAGCCCATTTCCAGTCAGCCTCCTTCAGCCCCAGCCCAGTTGCATCATTATCCCCCCCTAGCCCATTTCCCGTCCTAACCCCCCCTCCAGCCCATTTCCAGTCCTAACCCCCCCCTTGCACATTTCCAGTCCTAACCCCCCCTTGCACATTTCCAGTCCTAACCCCCCCCCTTGCACATTTTCAGTCCTAACTCCCCCCCCCCTTGCACATTTTCAGTCCTAACCCCCCATCACCCCATTTCCAGACAGCCTCCATCAGCCCCCCCCCCTTCCCTTCCCTTCCCTTCCGGCAAATTTAAAAAAAAAAAAAAAAAACCTGGCTCTAGCTGCTGCCGCTGCCACGTCCGTCGCAGCAGCGGCAGAATGGCGTGTCCCGCGGGGCCCCCTCTCCTCGTCGAGCCCTCTGCAAGGGCTTTCAGATTCGCGAAGGGAGAGTGCTCCCTCGCGTCTCTGTAAAGCCCGCAGGGCCTAATGGGAAATTTCCCATCAGCCCCTCGCGTCTAACGGGGCAGATGGGAAATTTCCCATGAGCCCCTGCGGGCTTTACAGAGACGCGAGGGAGCACTCTCCCTTCGCTAATATGAAAGCCCTTGCAGAGGGCTCGACGAGGTGAAGGGGCCCCGCGGGAACCGCCATGCTGCCGCTGCTGCGACGGACGCGGCAGCGGCAGCAGCTAGAGCCAGTTTTTTTTTTTTTTTTTTTTTAAATTTGCCGGACGGGAAGGGAAGGGAAGGGGGGGGGGCTGATGGAGGCTGTCTGGAAATGGGGTGATGGGGGGTTAGGACTGAAAATGTGCAAGGGGGGGGAGTTAGGACTGAAAATGTGCAAGGGGGGGAGTTAGGACTGGAAATGTGCAAGGGGGGGTTAGGACTGGAAATGTGCAAGGGGGGGGTTAGGACTGGAAATGGGCTAGGGGGGGTTAAGACTGCTAATGGGCTGGGGCTGATGGAGGCTGACTGGAAATGGGCTGGGGGGGGGTAGGACTGGAAATGGGCTGGGGGGGGTTAAGACTGCTAATGGGCTGGGGCTGATGGAGTCTGACTGGAAATGGGAAATTTCCCATTAGCCCCTGCGGGCTTTACAGAGACGCGAGGGAGCACACTCCCTTCGCGAATCTGAAAGCCCTTGCAGAGGGCTCGACGAGGAGAAGGGGCCTCGTGGGACACGCCATTCTGCCGCTGCTGCGACGGACGCGGCAGCAGCCAGAGACAGGTTTTTTAAAAAAATGTAATTAAAAAAAAAAGCAGAATGTTCTTTGCGCGGGGCCCCCTGAAACGCGGGGCCCTGTGCAAAAAACATTCTTGCTCAATGGACGGGCCGGCCCTGCCGGGACCTTCGCACCAGGCAGGTATGTTATCAGATGATCCTCACGTCCACCAACTACCTATCTATCTACATGCTAAATTATCGAATCACCAACTATAACAGCTGTCCTAACCCTTTCCTCATGGACAGATGGCCCTGGAGAAACCACCTAGTTGCGAGAGTGTTTTACATAAACCTGGAGGTCAGGTCCTAGCTACAGGATCACTTCCTGCCACACCAGAGTGATGCTCTTGTCACGTGACCTCTCTCCTCCATGGCAACAGGGATGCTGCCAGACTGGATGTGGGCAAGTTGTTATACCTTGTTTTTAAAATTCAAGGCAGCCTGTAGCTAGGGATTTCCGTATGTTAGGATTTTTTTTCTTGCTTTTCCATGGAGAAAATTTAGTTGCTCACCTGTAGCAGTTGTTCTCCATGGAAAGCAGGAAAGGTCCTCATAACTCTCCCACCTCCCCTATCGAGTTGCAATCATCAGCTTTTTCATTGGACTGAGGCTAAGATGGCACCGTGGCTGTGGGCAGGAAGATGCACATATGTGCAAAAGAGTTTCCAAAAGCTTTTAGGAGGAGCTGGGAATGCTCCTGTGTAGAGACTCCATTGGATATCACCCATACGTGGTTACTTTTCCTGCAGTCCATTGAGAACACCTGCTACAGGAAAGTAGCTATGCTTTATGGACTCTGCTTTTGGGGGTCTAGTAAAGTATGTCTCACTAGTATGGTTGTGACTGTTTTGGGTGAATTGTAAAGCATCTGTATGGGGTCTAGTGATGTGTATGACTTTTATATATCATACCATTCACAGGGATACACATGTATGGGTCTATAAGGACTGTGGATGTTATGTGTCTTTTGGGATGAGTGGAGAGTGTGTTAGAGATGTTGGGGAGTGGTAGGGTGTTTGTGTTGGACATTCCTTACATTGTGACTAGGTGAGTGAATGGAGACGTGTATCTTTTGAAACTGTGTGAGTGTGTTAGGAGTTTTCTGTGTGTGTCGAAGATAGGGGTTGGTGTGTTGAAAGTTTGGGAGTATTTGAAAGGATACAGAGATGTTAGGCTGTAGTGGGAGAGTGCGTGTGTTTCAGGATTCACTGCTGTTTGCCAGAGGATATCACTGCCATCTGTTATAACACCATGTGGCTTGGGATTCCCCATGGCACCATTTTCTTTCTCTTTGGGCTGCCTGCACTGCCTCTCCTGATATTGCAGGGATTGGAATCCCTGCAGTAGCAATTTGCTTTTCTTTGCCATGGCCACCAGCACAGTTTTTTTTTTTTCCTTTTTCTTTTTTTTTTTTGCCACCAATGTGGGGTTTGGGATTCCCATGGTAGCAATTTGTTTTTCTTGGCTGCTGTTGCTAACATTGCTTTTCTTCTAGTGCTGCAGGCCTGGGATTCCCTGGCACCAATTTCTTCTGTCTGCTATCCTCTTGCTGCCATCTTCTTCCCAGCTCTATTTATTCATAGGTTTACTTGCACATGTGCAAAATTACTTAAGCAGACAGACAGATGAATAGATCCTCACCAATAGGTGCTATTGCTAGATAAAGCTCCTAAAAAAGGGCAAGTGTCAGAAAGCTAAGTAAAATGAAAATCCTTGTCCTTCCGGTCTCCCTGTGCTCTTGGAATTTACCTTTGTTTTCTTTACTGTTCCTGCTTTTCCTCTCTTCAGAGCTACGTTTCTTAGCTCTCTAAATGATATCTAACAACTTCCCATTAAACTCCTTAGAATTCACTTCTATCTCTTATCTATTTTCATTCATTTCATTGTGTCTTGTGAGAAAAAGGAAGCACTTGTTCTCTGGACCCATGTGGTGCCAGTGGCCAGAAAGAATGATAAGAGCCAAAACAAATCTCCCTACACTCTGCAGGCAATTAAATGTGCCTGGCAGGTAGAATAGGGAGCTGATGTTGATAGGACAATTTTTTTTTTTTAGGTTTTCAGATGAATTTGAATTAAAAAAAATTCTCATTATCTAACATACAACATAAAGCAAGCAGACTAATCCTAAATAAGATAAAATAAAATTTACCACATTTCAAGAAAGAGAAGCTGAATATTAAAGAAACAAAAAATCAGTCAGAAAATAACAGAATTCCACTAACTGGCAGCACTGTATCTTCGACTCCTAACTTCACATTTCCAAATAATCAGCCAATATGATGATCTAACATATATTTTCATGGAGCCAATACATTTGGAAAAGTTTAACTGTTCCCTTTAAGGTGAAAAAAGGAGAGAGAATGTGCCCCCTGTGGCCAAAACCTTTGTATGATAAGTTAAAGAACATTTTCTATCTGACTTAAGTGACATGTGCTGCATCAGGAAACAAGCGAATTTTTTGACTGCGGAAGACAAAATCCTTTTTTTTTTTTTTTTTTTTTAAAGAAACATTTCAAAAAATCATATTTTTATTTTTTTCATGGAGGAAAGAAACTATTGGGGTCGTACAAAAGGAAATTTCATCCTTGAAATCCTCCAAAAACTGAGTTAACAGAGGAAACAGAAACCAATTTATCCATCTCTCCTTCTACCTTATTAACCAACTACTTCTACTAATCATTTGTGTAGTGCTACAAGGCGTATGCAGCGCGGTACATATAGACGTAAGACACAGTCCTTGTTCATCAGAGCTTACAATCTGATTTTAAGAGGAATATAATATATATTAGATATCAAAATCTCATCCGGATTAGATATAAAAAAACTTCTTCGAAATACTTTATCAGAATTTCTGTAGATAACAAATGAGAAACTGGAAAATTTTAAAAAATGCTTGTTTTAGGGATGTGATGGCAGAGCCATGATGGACACTAAAGCACGTGCTCCCGAGTGAGCTTCAGCAAATCCAACACAATATAGCATGTATTCACCTCGAACCCTGGTGCTTGATAGAACCTCCATTGCTGCAGAATGGGGTATGGTTGGGACAGCACAAAGAAAAAGTGTAGACCTCAAAGTCTATGCTTTCAAGAGTGGGGAGATGCCGCCAGGGGGAGTCCAGAAAATGGCCGATGTAATACAAACTACAGCACCCGCGTCTATGGCTGCAGCTAGTAAAGGGGGCCATGCTGTAGGATCGAATGCAGAGCTATCAGCTCTATGACGTGAAATGTGCCAGTAGTTCACTGAGCTAGAAAGCAACACAAACTCGCTCCAGTAAGATGTTCAAACTTGGATGGCAGATATTAGGGCAGACATACATGAGTTGGGGCAGAGGAGTGAAGGTATGGAATCCTGCTTGGAGGATCATGAGGAGACCCTATCTGACGTGTCCCAAAAGTTGGCGGTGGCGCTAGAGTCTCAGGAAGGCATCTTGTCAAAACTGGAGAACCTTGAGAATCGATCCAGGCGCTGCAATTTTTGAATTCGGGGCCTCCTGGAAGCATCTGGACCTGTGGATTATATAGATCTTGTGCGTTTATGCAAAGGTGTGGTATAGGCAGCCCAGGTGGATCTGGGGCCGCCATGCTTCAAAGTAAAAAGAGCATACTGTACCTTGGGCTAGCTGTGGAGCAGGAAACCGCGTGATCTCTTGGCCTGCATGCATGAATTCACATCTAAGGAGACTATTTTACAGGCGGCCTGAAAACTGGGTAACTCTTCTTGGAACAATGCCATCCTTGAATTTTACAGTAACTTGTCTGCAGTAATAATGAAGAAAAAGCGTGAGTTTTGACCAGTAACCCAGCATCTTTAAGAGGAAAAGGTGAAATACTAGTGGACTTTTCCATTCGGCCTTCAATTTGCTGTAAATGGCCATACAGCTAAAGTCAAGAACTCAGAGGAGGCTTTGAATCTGCTAAGACGCTGGATGGACAAACTTACCAACGTGACCTAGCCGCAATTAGAGGCCAAGAAAATGGAGGCCGCAAAGCCTCAGTGGGAAAGAGCTCGTGATCAAGCCTCCGTCGTCATGTTGATTCACTGGGACCTGAACGCGAACCAGACCCCAAGATTTGAGGGCCAAGGGCGAGATTGCAAGAATGCCTGGCTAGATGACAATATTATATAGTTTTGTGTGAGCTGCATCCCACCCCAGGATTTCAATGATTATGGCTTGTGGATATGGAGCTTCCTGGGGGTCTTGACAATTGGGGGGGGGGACAAGGAGGTTTGTAGCTGTGTGCTGGGTTTTTGTTTGCCTGTTGGGCTGGGGTATTAAATGTGATTGCATGTGAGGGGCGATTATGGTTGTTGTGGAACCCAAGTGGAGTGGTTGGTTGTGGAGATTGGTGGGGGAGGGTTTGGGAGGGGATAAATTGATGGACTGGACAAGATGGGGGATATGAAGATAGGGACCTTTAATGTTAGGGGGCTCAATTCCCCATTCAAGAATCAACTACTATTTAAAGAGCTCTTCCGACCCTAGCTATAGATAGCTTGTCTGCAGGAAACTCACCTTTTACAACGGGATAAATTTAGGCTAAAACATAAGTACTATAAATATGGTCGGTTTGCATCTAACCGTATTAAAAAAAAAAAAAAAAAAAGTGAGTGGAGTTGCAGTTTTGTTGGCCTCTGATATTCATTTTAACGTGCTTGACATTTGCAGAAAGAGGGCTGTTTCTTGCTTATCAAGGAGAAACTGGGGGATCAAAAAATTTACCATAGACAGCCTTTGTACTCCAAATGTAATCTTGCTTTCCCTCTATGCGGCAGCTATGCTTGCCTGAAGGGGAATTTCTATAAAGCACCATCAGTGGTCTAAAAAACTTCTATCTTTACTTCAAGTACATTCTTGCTTTAAAGATTGGTATGTTCGTGTTACATATCAGTGTGGCAGGAATATGAAAGATCTATGCCCAGCTGTACCCCACGAGCAAGGTTCATCTACACCCAGACATAGATCTTGTGGCCATTGATGGAAAATTATGTGATAGCTGTTATTGGAACTTGTAAGATTAGTTATATGCAACTGATTGTTCCACTGATTTTGTTGTATATGCTTTAAAATGTCCGTGTAATAAGTTTTATATAGGAAAGACAACTCGCCAATTGAGGACAAGACTGGGAGAACATAGTACTACTACTACTACTACTGAGCATTTGTATAGCGCTACAAGTCATACGCAGCACTGCACAGACATGTACGAGACAGACCCTGCTCATCAGAGCTTAGTCTAGTCAAGACAGACAACACATCTAGTCAAGAAAGACAAACAAGTAAACATTGTTTACTTAAAAAGAAGAATGATGCTCGTATGGTGCCAGTTATTACAACATGATTTTTTTTAAATTTTCGCTGCTATGTGATTGATCATATTCCAAGTAATATCCAGGGTGGTGATCGTGGATTAATGTTGCAACGTGAGCAGAGTTGGATAGTTGACCGTAACACTGTAGAACTGATGGACTAAGTACCGTTATAGATTGGGGGGTGTTGGCTGTGAATTACAGTAATGAGCCACGTTACTCCTCTTCCCCCTCTCTTTGATTCAAAAAGGTATTTAATTTCAGCATTGACCTCAGACGCTGTGGCTAGAAGCTGGATAGTTTGGAGTGGTGAAGTCAGCCCCCAATGAAGCGGCGTGTTCACGAAACAGAGATCTTCATAGGGTGTTTGCTGCAATGGTTATATGTTCCTGGATGACACACTAAAGATAAGTGCTTGTTGAGTCTGTTTTTTCAACCATAGAAGAATTTGGCTGTTGGGATATCATTTTTTCTTATAGGGCCGCTTTGTTGCTGTGCACTGTGAGGCGCTGAATATTGCGGTGGCAAGTTTGACCGTATGGAGCCATGCTGAGTTGTGTATGACAACGTGGAGCTGTATTGAGCTGATTGTAATATATTAGTATTTTGCTTTTTATGTGGTAAAAGAAAATAGAGAGGAGTTTTTTTAGACCGCTGATGGTGCTTTATAGCAGTTCCAATTCAGGCAAGCGTAGCTGCCACATAAAGGGAAAGCAAGATTACTGAGGTCTTTTCTCCTTCTTGTTTTAGTGTCTCTTGGAATATGGTTTTAAAAATGATTTGTTAAAATATACTGAGTTTTTTTCGTATTAGATTGTTTACAACTTCAGTTTTTGTTCTATATTGGATTTAGTGCCCCAAATGTAAACCAGGGTCCTTTCTTTGACCAGATCAGCACAGTGATGGTCATTTTTGTGGAGGAGTGATCTTAGTAGGCGGCAATTTCAATCTAGTCTGCAACTTAAAAATAGATACCTCGAGGTGGGTTGGGTGCATGCCATCAGGGTTTCAGAGTGTGGGCGTGACTATTTGATTTGGTGGATTGTGGCATGTGAAACACCCAGGAGAACGGGATTACACTTTTTCTTTTAGTGTACATGACTCATATATGTGTATAGATTATATTTGGCAAGTAAGGCAGTAGTGGGAACCACTGATGAGTTGCCACATCTCCAATAGGACATGTTGGACCATGCTCCAGTGTGGGCATGAATGAAGTTGGGCTCTCCTTTTTGACCACCGGGGGGGTTTGGGGGGTGGAGGGGGGGGGAGGGGGTGGCATCTCAATGACACACTCTTGGAGGACCCTAAGGTGTGTGTCCGGGGACTATTTGGGATTGTTTGAGGGCGATATTGAGAGGCCACCTCATCAGCATAGGGTCCTATAAGAAGCAAGAGCGAGAAATTAGTGTATTACATGAAGGGATTGAAAAAGTAGAAAAGCAGCTGAAACTAGGCAGTTGGGACCCCAACTACAGAGGGAGAAAAGGAAAGCCTTGAATGAGAATTTCATCATGTCCATTATTTGGGCCAAACACATTTTGAATATGCGAATAAAGCAGAGGTGGGTTTTTTTTGGTGTTTAAACTGAGAAAGGCCCAATCCCGTAACATGGTTTGGAAAATTAAAAATCAGCATGAGGTGGAGCTTACGGAACATGCAGACAATCAACAGCGCTTTGTGGAATTTTACAAAACACTTTATATCACTGACTGGGAAGCCTCACCAGATACAATTAGGGACTACCTAAAGGGCTGCATCTTACCTAGCATTTCTGAGGAGGAACGAGGTCTCTTGGGATGCCCTATCTTTGCAGTGGAGATTCTTCAGGTGATTAAGGGGCTCCAGTGCTCTAAAACAGGGCTAGATGGGTTTACAAATTTGTTCCAGAATCAAATCGTAGACCACCTGGTGCGGGTTTATAATAGCTTCTTAGAAGAGGGCACTATGCCCCCATCTATGAGAGTTGCTGGGGTTGTAATCCTGCCTAAGGAAGTGAAAGACCCCTCTATGCAGATCTTACTGCCCAATATCTTTACCTAGGCATAGATCACGAGATATTTGCAAACATTTTTGCAAATCATTTAAAACCTTTGCTCTCAAAGCTGGTACATAACAATCGGGCTTTGTACTGGGTAGACAGTGTGTGGATAATATACAGAAAACTCTAAATCTCATTGAGAAGGCTATAAATGCACTGGGGACCAGACCCCCCCCCCTTCTAACTGTTGATGCAGAGAAGGCCTTTGATAGGGTCTACTGGCCTTATCTATTTCAGGTCCTGAAAAAATTGTTTTGGTGGACTGTTTTAACAATATGTCCAAATTTTGTATTCAAAAACAGCAGAGGAGGACGAGTTTGCATTCTCACAAACAAGAACCTTAAATTTAATACCATAAACACCGTCTCTGCACCCAGCCTTGACGACATCACAATCTCAAATCACCACCTCACCATCTGCCTGACATACAGATCCTGCAAAGCAAAGCTGAGGAGCTCGCCACACTACTTCAAACAATCTGTTCCCATTCTTCCACACAAAAGGACTTCATCCTACTTGGAGATCTAAACCTTTCCTCTGCTTCCAGCAACCACACCTCTGCCTTCCTCGAAGCAATGGAAGACCTCCAATTCACATAGCTAATATCCACTCCAGCACATGCATAGGGTGGGATCCTCGACTTGATCTTCTTTCCAGACCGTCTCTTAAATACAGCAGGATATGCTCCACACACAATACCAGTTCCTTGGTTTAACAATAACATATCCTTTAACATACCCATCTTCTGTATGCATATCCCACCACAAAACTCCTTTCTCTCAACACAGAGATTCCTCTCATTTGATGAACAAGCCTTTCTCCAAAAACCCCAACAGCCCTGACAAGCTTACCAGCTCAGACTGACCTTGAAAACTATGATCATCCCATGGAACTCAACCATTTCTGTTGATGCTCTTGCACCACCTAGAGCTCCCTTTAAAAAAATGACCACATGCACCTTGATTCTTTGCAGCACAAAAGCGTGACCTACGTCGTCTTGAATGACAATGGAAGAAGTCACAAAACCATCAACTCAAAACCCTTTACCTAGACAGTCTAAAAATCTACTACAGTTTAACCATTATAGCCAAAAAAGAATGCTATAACAACCTTATACTCAGTGCCATCAATAAGCCCTGGGAGCTTTTAGATATTGTCAAATCACTCATCAAAGACTCTATTCAACCAAGTCAAGACAACACCCTACACCCGCAGGACATGGCCTCCTACTAACAAACTAAGCAAAACTCTGTCTCCTTCAATGTCCCCGCCATACCCACTTCAAATGAGGACACTGAGTATGACCACCCCTGGACTGCTTTCAGAACTATATCCCTGGATGATCTCAACAGCATAATTGGCAACATCAACATACAATCTTTGCATTAATCCATGCCCAGTCTCCTGGATAAAAATCACAAGAACACAAGAACACAATATACCCATTGAAAATAATCATATCAACAAGAAATGCGTCCTGTAATTATGTAATTTATGTATATATGTAAACCCGCCTCTCAAGAAATCAAATGTAAATCTGTAACCGTTTGATGTGACTATTACCCATCCCTGCAATCATACTGTATGCTCTAATTCTGGCCTGTACAGCCTCACCCTTATGTATAGAAAACCGCTGCTGATCGCTGGAAGTAGCGGGATACAAGTGTACACTAAATAAATAAATAAATTTCTACCATTCATTTCCAAAATACTACATTCTTCTCTCTCACAAGGTTTCATCCCTTCTTCCTTCAAACAAACTTCAATCGGACCTCTCCTAAAGAAATCAAGCCTTGATCCCTGCTCACCTGCCTCATACAGACCGATAACCAGTGTACCATTCATATCAAAAGTCATTGACAAGGCCATCCAAACCCAACTTCAAGATCACATAGACCACTACGCATCACTAGACCAGCATCAACATGGCTTCTGACCACTGTTCCCTCTAAGCTGTGCGCGTGTGCGCGCACACACACCTCGCCGAGCGAGCGCACATACTTTATAACAGAGCGCACAAAAATTATGGTTCTGATTCTGATAGAAAACAACACAGACATCTTAAAATTTAAAAGTTGTGTATTTATGGTTTTCACAAGTTCTACAATATTATCTAGTGCAATCAATGTGGTGTACATACTGTATTCTGACGTGTAGTCAAATTCTAAAGTATAGAACTCCAATGTGACGCACAAAAATTTAACCTTCATTCAAAAGCTGCACAGCTGATATTTTATGCGCACTCAGCCTACAGAAAATTAGAGGGAACATTGCTTCTGACCCTACCACAGTGCAGAAACCCTACTGAACTCCCTTTTAAACACACTCATAACTGGCACAGAAATACTCACCCAAGGTTTCATCCTGCTCTTTTTGAACATCTCCGCAGCTTTTGACACCGTATCCCATCAAATCTTTCTCAGCCAACTCCATCACATTGGTGTCTGGGCATCCCTCTCAAATGGATCCACTCCTCCCTATCCAGCCGGAATCAACAAATAAAAATTGGAACACACACCTCAGATCCTTTCACTCTAACCCAAGGAGTACCCCAAGGCTCTTCCCTCTCCTCTCTGCTATTCAACATCTACATTCAACTCCTGTGCACCATCCTCTAAAAATTCAGCATCAAATACCTGATCTGTGCTGATGATGCAATGATTTATGCACCTTTTTCCGTGCCTGCTTCTGACTACTCCGAAATCACAAGCATTTTTTCTGAAGTAATCAAATGACTCCATCGTCACAATTTATTCATCAACTTCAACAAAATAGAAATTCTTCATGTCAAAAAGGACTTCAACTTCACTCCCCCTGCTGCCATCAGGATTTGCAACGACGACATTCACGTCAAAATGGAGATTAAATAACCAGGTATCATACTTGATCAGCAATTGCGTTCAAAGCGCCACCAAATCTGTATATTATAAGATCAAAACTCTGAAGAACATATTTTTATTACATTTAATTGTTAGCATTTATATACCATGTTTTCCAGAGATCCAATGTGGTTTACAGTAAACAAGATCAATTACATGTAACAGTTCAAGTAACTTTGTATGAGGGGTGTCCGATATTAAACATAGAAACATGATGACAGAAAAAGACCACATGGCCTATCTAGTCTGTCCTTCCATAACAACAACTACAACAGTCCACTTTTTACCTTTAGAGATCCTCTGTGTTGGTCCCATGCTTCTTTGAATTCAGTTACTGTCCTCATCTCTACCACCTCCACTGGGAGACTATTCCATGGATCCACTACTCTTTCCGTAAAGAAATATTTCCGCATATCACTCCTGAATCTATCTCCCTTCACCCTCATCCCATGTCCCCTCGTAGCAGAACTTGCTTTCAATTGAAAGAGGCTCTCTCCCTGAACATTTATGCCACGGAGGTATTTAAACATCTCAATCATATCACCTCTATCCTGCCTTTCCTCTAAGGTGTACATATTAAGATCCTTAAGTCTGTCCTCATATGATTTATAACGAAGCCCATTAATCATTTTAGTAGCAACCCTCTGCACCGACTCCATCCTATTCACATCCTTTTGAAGGTGCGGTCTCCAGAATTGCACACCATACTCCAAATGAGGTCGCACCAAAGACTTATACAGAGGCATTATCACCTCCTTTTTTCTGCTAGCCATTCCTCTCCGTATGCACCCAAGCATCCTTCTAGCTTTTGCCGTCGCCTTTTCTACCTGTTTAGCTACTTTAAGATCATCAGACACAACCACGCCTAGGTCCCGCTCTTCTTTAGTGGACAAAAGTACTTCACCTCCTATACTGTATTGCTCCCTTGGATTGCTGCAGCCTAAATGCATGACCTTACATTTTTTAACATTAAATCCCAGCTGCCAAATTCTAGACCATTCTTCAAGCTTAGCTAGATCCCTCCTCATGTTATCTATCCCTTCCTGGGTGTCTACTCTATTGCAGATTTTGGTATCATCCGCATTAAAGGTACAGGTGGCAATCATACCAACTCCGCATACGCAATACGTATAGTCTGGTCTTAGCCCCTTCGGATTTTCATTTATTCGGACCTTTGAAGAAATTCTTGGTGGGAAATGCTTTGCGGATCAGGAGGAATTGCAAGGCACCGTTATGGACGACTTCAGGCAACTTGACACGCAACTGTACAGTGAAGGGATGTTCAAACTAGTGTCACGCTGGGATAAATGTCTTAATGTTTACGGCGATTATGTGGAGAAGTAAACAAAAGTATGTAGTTTTTGGTGGAATGTATTGAATAATTTCTTTAAATACAAATGTTAGTGTAATTTTGGCTTGTACCTTTAATATCGGACACCCCTCGTACAATGAACAATAAACATATGCCCTCTCCTATCCAACAAAATATTCCGCACAGTATGTCAGGCCATCATCACTTCTCTATTAAACTACTGCAATTCTATATATCAGGGCTTATCCAAGCATGCTCTGCTTCCATTACAACTCACCCAGGACACTACAGCATGGACCATCTGCCAAATTTCAAGGCAATCCCACATCACACCAATCCTCAAACTTCTGTGCTGCTACCTATCAGCTCAAGAATAAAATACAAGGTCCTCACTACTATTCTCAAAACTCTAAACAAACAATCCTTAGAGCACCTTCAGATGCTAATACACACTCCTAATACTAACAGACCAAGATGAAAGAGCACTCAAAATCTCCTCAGTCTTCCATCTCAGACCTGCAAGAGCAACCAGAACACATGACTCACAGCATTCGTACTGTATGCCCCCACCCTCTGGAACTTACTACTCCCCACAATACAAACCATTAAATTCACATCAGACTTCATAAAGAAATTAAAAACCCGTCTCTTTCAAGAACACTTCGGTGCCAGATCACATCTGGACACAAAGCAACATGACCCTGCACAAACAAGATCTATCCCACCCCACTTCCATGAAGTTCCCCCCCACAGAATCTCTTTCGCACCCTCCCCAGCCCATACCCTATTATGTATATAGTTAATCTCCAGGAACAAGCAGGAATGTAGTCTTCACATATGGGTATCGGCACCGACGGAGCCTGCGTGGGAACGCTCCCCAGCATCCTATAGGAAAGCTTTTGGGAGCATCCCACTGCGCCTGCGCTGCTGCCTTCCCGCCTTTCCAACTCTGTTTATTGTTTTCCGTGGAGCCGACAGGCAGCAACTCCTGCCACCGTTTCTTTTTTGTGGTTGCGTCTGCCTTCCCTTTGACGCCAACATTGGTACCACCGATGTCGTCTTTATTTTCTTCTTTCTTCTAAAAAAAAAAAATAAAAAAAAAAATAAAAAAGCTTTATCTCCAGGAACAAGCAGGAATGTAGTCATCACATATGTGTATCTTCGGTACCGACAGAGCCTGCGCGGGAACGCTCCCCAGCGTCCAATTAGAAAGCTTTTGGGAGCATCCCACAGAGCCTGCGTGCTGCCTTCCCGTCTTTCCCAACTGCCTCTCTCCAGTTCTTCGTATTTCCGCGGAGCCAGCAGGTCGTTGTTCCTGTCACCGCAGAAAATTCTTCCTTATTACTTTGTTTTTTTGTGGTCGCGTCTGCCTTCCTCGACGCTTTAATGGTACCGCCGTTTTTTCTTTCTTTACTTCTGTTCTTTTTTTTAAAAAAAAAAAATATATATATACTTAGTATTTTTCCCCATTTTTCCCAGGTGCACGCGCCATTTTGGGCCTTAGGCCCAAAACTTTTTCATGCAATGGAGAAACCTGCTTCAGGTTTCAAAAAGTGCACCAAGTGTGGCGGTACCATCTCCGTCACCGACACCCATGAATGGTGTCTGAAATGTTTAGGTCCTGACCACTCCATCACGGATTGTATGTCCTGTGCCATGATGTCTAAAAGAGGTCAGCAGAAACGAGCTGCTAAGCTCAGTACCCTGTTTCCCTCTGATGCAGCTTCGGTGGCATCGACGTCTTCCAGGGCTTCCTCTTCCTCCCGTGGATCTCAGGTAACTAAACATAAGTCCAGCCAGTCCTCAAAGGGTAGATCTCCTTCTAAGCACTGAGATGCCTCTGGCATTGCCCTTGAGGATTCTGCACTGGCAAAATTGCCCCGGCGGGAGGCTTCGGCTTCCAAAGCATTATCGGGGCTCCAGGATGTTCTCGAGGCCTCGACCTCGGTACCGGCTGTCTTCTCTGGTACCGACATCCAGGCATCGGCAGCGTCGATAGACCAGAGGTTCCTGGCTATTGAACGCAGTCTGGCGGCTCTCCTTGTGGCATCGACACCCTCAGAACCGCGTCAGACAGTTCAGCCGGTACCGGCACCGGTATCGATATCATCGACATCGATAGCATCGACATCGATGTCCGCATTGCCAGCACCCAGTCACCCGATGCCCTCCGGTACCGATACACCGGTACCGATTCCCCCCGGTACCGACTTTGGTCGGTACGGGTATCGGGCTCTACAAGAGCATCCGGACAGAAGGTACTTCGAGTCCTCAGAGAAATCTGAGGATTCCGATAGTTCTGTCGATACCGGAGCACTTCTTCTAGAGGAGCCTTTCTCCCCTAAACGCAGGATGTCTCCTCCAGAGGATATCTCCTTCCAGGATTTCATCAGGGAGGTGGCTTGGGGTCTCTCCATTACTGTGTCTCCTGAAACAGAGCCTAGAGCAAAGGAGTTGGAAATTTTACAATATCCCAAAGCTCCTAAGGAGGCAGCTACTTTGCCCATCCATGAGATCTTGCATGATCTCATGCTCAGGATGTGGGAGACCCCTCTTACCACCTCTCCTCATTCTCGTAGACTTGACACTATGTATCGAGTCCCTCCTTGTCCTGGTTTCCAGAAAACGCAGCTCCCTCACCACTCTATTGTAGTGGAGTCAGCTATGAGAAGGATCAGGAGTGCAAAGAGGCATGCCTCTAATCCCCCAGGACGTGAGTGCAGAACTTTGGATGCTTTTGGACGTTGTACCTTCCAAGCTTCCATGCTTTCTGCCAGGATCAGTTCCTATATTTTATATATGGGAATGTTCCTGAAGGAAATCACAGGAGATTTAGAGGTTTTGAGTCCTCTTCTTCCTGAGGATAGGAGACAGGATTTTCTGACATTGGTCAAACATGCCCAGGATGTTTCCAAATTTGTCAACCATGCAGCTTTTGACTGTTTTGAGTGCATAAGCAGAACCTCTGCCATTGCCATAGGTGCACGTAGAATTGCCTGGCTTCAGGCATCTGATTTGGAGCTCTGGGTACAAGACAAATTGGGCAATATTCCTTGTACTGGTGGGAACCTGTTTGGCAAAGATTGGCAGGAAAAGACCAATGAGTTGGATGCTGACAGCTCCACCTTGGACAGATTATCCATGGGCACAGCTGATCCTGCAAGAAAGAAATCTTTCAAAAAACCATTCTTTTCCAAAAAGAAAAGGTTGTATCCTGCTTATTCCCAGCAGGGACGCTCTGCTGGTCAACCTGTCCGGAAGGGTCAGCAACCATCCAAGCAAAGAAAAGCAAAGACTGCTAAGCCTCAACCGCCTCAGCAGTCTCAGCCTCCACAAGGCCTTTGACTTCCATCTAGAGAACTTAGCCTTCCTGGCTCTAAATGGACCACAGCCTTCCACCATTCCAGGAAGATTATGTCACTTTGCCCCCAGATGGGGGCAGATAACAGCAGAGCATTGGATACTCTCCATTATAAAAGAGGGGTACAAGCTTCATTTCCTGAGCATGCCCCCTCCCACAATAGTAAAACAGTTCAATTCTCAGACCTCTCTCATCAGCCTGTTAGATCAAGAGGTCACCATGCTTCTTGCCCAAGGGGCAGTAGAAGAAGTACCCATTCTTCAGCAGGGTACAGTGTTTTATTCCCCCTACTTTCTTATCCCAAAGAAAACAGGAGGTCACAGACCTATTTTAGACCTCAGAGAATTGAACAAATTCCTGTTCAAGGAGAAATTCAAAATGGTTTCTCTAGGAACTCTGCTGCCATACCTTCAGAGTCAGGATTGGCTATGTTCTCTAGATCTCAAGGATGCGTACACTCATGTTCTCATCCATCCATCTCACATAACGTTCCTTCGGTTCCTTTTTCAAGGGAAGCACTACCAATACAGGATGCTCCCGTTTGGCCTGGCCTCAGCTCCAAGGGTGTTCACGAAATGCATGGCTGTAGTAGCAGCATTTTCTCCGCACTTTGGGAATATTCGTCTTCCCCTACTTAGACGATTGGCTCATTGAAGCCCCATCAGAGCCAGAGGCCAGAAAAGCTCTATCTTGCACAATGCGTATCCTTCAGTATTTGGGTCTAGTCATAAACATCCCAAAATCCAGCCTAACTCCCACTCAGTCTCTAGGGTTTATAGGAGCTGTGTTGGATATCAGAAGGGCAAGGGCCTACCACCCACAGGGCTGTTGCCTTTGCATGGTGCAGTTAGCTTCTCAAGCAGTGCTAAAGTCCCATCTCACTGCTTGAGAAATGTTACAGCTACTAGGCCACATGGCTTCTACTGTGCATGTGGTTCCTTATGCTCGCCTCCATATGAGAGCAGCCCAGTGGACTTTATCCACCCAGTGGACTCAGGCATCAGGGTGCCTGTCAGACAAAATCGCAAACACAAATCGCCTTATTTTGTCCCTTTGATAGTGGCAGTCCACTCAAAACCTGTTGCTGGGGGTCCCTGTTCCAACAACCCTTACCCCAGGCAACTCTCATAACAGATACTTCTCCAATGGGTTGGGGAGCTCATCTACAAGATCTCTCCACCCAAGGCACTTGGACTCCACAGGAGACTCATCTACATATCAATCTCTTAGAGCTCAGAGCAATTTTTCTTGCTCTTCGAGTGTTCCATTCCCTGCTCAGCTGCAAGACAGTCCTTATTCACACGGACAACTAGGTAGCCATGTTCTATGTGAACAAGCAAGGAGGAACATGCTCTGTCGCTCTTCAATGAAGCTTTGCGACTATGGGCCCTCGCCAGAGAGCATCAGATTCATCTCCTGGCAGTGTATCTTCCAGGCATACAAAACTCTTGGGCGGACAGACTCAGTCGAGTTCTGCCTCCACACGAATTGTCTTTACATGTGGACCAGGTGGCCAAGATTTTTCAAATTTGGGGAATCGCAGACATAGACCTCTTTGCAAGTCCATTGAATGCCAAACTTCCCCGGTTCTGTTCCAGAATTCCGGCTCAGGGATCCCAGGCCAAGGATGCTTTCCTCCTTCACTGGGGCCAAGACTCCCTTTGTCTTTCCACCCATTCCCCTAATTCCCAAAACCCTGTTCAAGCTTCAGAGAGACAGAGGCCGTATGATTCTCATAGCTCCACATTGGCCTTGGCAAGGTTGGTACCCTCTGCTTCTACATCTCTCTCAAGCTCCCTCTGGAGTTAGGGTATGCTCCAGATCTCCTATCTCAGGAGGACAGAATGTTATGGCATCCCAATCCCCAGTCTTTGCATCTCAGGGCTTGGTTGCTGAAGGCATAGATCTCTATGATCTTAACCTCCCTCAGCAAGTGAAGGATAATATTCTTGCTTCCAGGAAGCCTTCCACAAGACGCTCTTATGCTTTCAAGTGGAAAAGGTTTACTATATGGTGTTCGCAGAAGGGTCTTAACCCCCTTGCGATACCTCTGGAATCTTTACTGGAGTATCTCCTTCATTTATCCAGTGCAGGACTTAAGACTAACTCAGTAAGGGTCCATTTGAGTGCTATTGCAGCTTCCTTCAGGCCTCTAAATGGGCAACTTATCTCCTCTCATCCTCTTATAGCAAGATTTATGAGAGGCCTTCTCCTTACTAAGCCTCCCATTAGGCCACCGCCGGTGGCATGGGACGTAAACCTGGTTCTTTGGCAGCTCATGAAGCCACTTTTTGAACCCTTAGCTACTACCTCCTTGAAATTCCTTTTTTGAAAGGTTATCTTTCTCATTGCAATCACATCAGCACGTCGCATTAGTGAGTTTCAAGCACTAGTAGCTGATCCACCTTATACAAGGTTCCATCATGACAAGGTAGTCCTTAGGACTCATCCACACTTTATGCCAAAGATGGTCTCGCCTTTTCATCTAAACCAAGCGGTCTACCTACCTGTGTTCTTTTCAAGGCCTCATGCATCAAATGCAGAGAGGAATCTTCATACCTTAGACTGTAAAAGAGCTTTAGCTTTTTACTTACAAAGAACACAGCAACATAGAAAGTCCTCTCAACTTTTTGTTGCTTTTGATCCTTCTCATTTGGGACTTCCAGTCTCCAAGAGAACACTAACTGGATTGCCCAGTATATTGCCTTCGCCCATCAGAGCAAGAATCTTCCTCTGGAGGGCCATGTCACAGCTCACAATGTGAGAGCCATGGCAACTTCAATGGCTCATCTGCACTCTGTGTCTATCGACGACATCTGTCGAGCAGCCACCTGGGCCTCGGTTCATACCTTCACAGCCCATTACTGCTTGGACAAGGACTCCTGCCGGGATGCCTTGTTTGGTCAGGCTGTTCTCCAACACCTGTTCCATACCTAATCAACTCCTACCCACCATCCCTGATAGGATGCCAGAGATCCATTCGGGAAAGTGGAGCCCTTCTCAGGGACACACAACTTCTGGGGTCTCTCCCTGGCATCTAAAGCTAGGGAGTCTCCATATGTGATTACATTCCTGCTTGTTCCTGGAGATAGCATAGTTACTCACCTGTAACAGGTGATCTCCGGGAACAGCAGGAATTTAGTCCTCACAACCCACCCACCTCCCCTAGGAGTTGTATCTCTCTATCTATCTCTTTCCCTTTCCCTCTCTCTCTCTTTGTCTCAGCTTTAAAACTGAACTGGAGAAAGGCAGTTGGGAAAGGCAGGAAGGCAGCATGCAGGCGCTGTGGGATGCTCCCAAAAGCTTTCTAATTGGATGCTGGGGAGCGTTCCCACGCAGGCTCCGTCGGTATGTGAGGACTAAATTCCTGCTGTTCCCGGAGATCACCTGTTACAGGTGAGTAACTATGCTTTCTTGAGGGTCTGTCCCCTCTTAGTGCTTCGGTGCCATTTTGGGCACTAGGCCCTATTTTCTTTCAAAATGGAGAAACCAACTAGTGGTTTCAAAAAATGTTCAAAATTTGTGGCGGTAGCATTTCTGCTACCGACACACATGACTAGTGTGTTAAATGTTTGGGCCCAGACCATTCTCCATCGGAATGTCTCCTCTGCAGAAAGATGACTAAGAGGGGGCCTGCAGAATAGAGCTGCGAAGCTCTAGACCCTTTTTGCCTCGGATGCCATGTCCGTTGCATCAATGTCATCCAGGAGCTTCATCTTCCTCCCATGGATCTCAGGTAACTAAACCTAGCTCTTCCTCGAAGACTGGTCGGTCCTCAAAAGGTAGATCTCCTTCTAAGCATCGAGCTGCTTCTAGTATTGCCCTCGAGGACAATACACCGGCCAAACAACCCCGGCGGGAGGTCCTTGCTGCCAAAGCATTAGCGGGGTCCCAGGATGTTCCCGATGCGTCCACCTCCGGAGAGCTCTTGGTGCCATGTTCTGGAGTCGTGACCTGCTCCGCCAGTACCGACACCCAGACATCGGCAGGCTCCATGGATCAACATATCCTAGCCATTGAGTGCTGTCTAGCGGCCTTGTTAACAGCCTCCGTACTGCTAAAGCCACTACAATTGGTTCCGCAGCCATCGGTACCGGTACCGGATGTATCTACGTCTACTGTTGAGCTGCTCTCCATACTACCAGCCACGCCGGCTCTAGAATCGTTGTCCGGCATAGAGGGTCTGGTATCGAGGCATTCCAATGCTGACTTCAATCAGTACCGTCGACAGGCAGTACGAGAGCACCTGGCCTGTCGATACTTTGAGTCTTTCGATTCTGATGATTCTGATGACGCCATCGGTACCGGAACGGTTCTTCCGGAGGATCCCTTTCCTTTGCCGCAACGTCCGATGTCTCCTCCGGAGGACATGTGTTTTCAAGACTTCATACAGGATGTGGCTCGGGGCCTCAATCACCGTGACTTCCGAGAAGGAACTGAGAGCTGAACAACTTGAAATTCTTCAGTATCCAGCAGCCCCTAAGGAGGCTGCAACCCTTCCCATACACTGGATTTTGCATGATTTCATGCTTAGAATGTGGGAAATGCCCTTAATGGTGTCTCCATTCTCGAAGGCTTGATACAATGTACCAGATACCGCAGTGTCCCGGATTCCAAAAAACTTAGTTACCACACCATTCCATGGTTGTGGAATCGGCGATGCGCCGAATCAAAAGTTCCAAGACATATTCCTCGAATCCTTGAGGCGAGGACTCTCGATGCCTTTGGTCGTCGATGTTATCAGGCTTTTATTTATCGGCCAGAATAAGTTCTTACATATTCTACATGAGTATGTTTCTTCGAGAGGTTACTAAAGATTTGGAACTCATGGCTCCTCTTCTTCCTGATGACAAGAGGGCCGATTTCCTTACTCTTGTTAAGCATGCCCAAAATGTTTCTAAATTCATGAACTGGGCAACCTTTGATTGTTTCGAATGCATTAGCAGGACCTCTGCTATTTCTATCTGTGCATGTCTGATTGTTTGATTACGGTGGAAGACAAGCTGGGGAATATTCCTTGCATGGGAGAAAACCTCTTTGGCAAGGACTGGCAGGATAAAGCTTCTCAGCTTGAGTCCAAGACCACTACCTTGAATAGACTATCCAAGACCACTGCCAACCCAGCTAAGAAAGACAGTTAAGAAACCCTTTTTCAACAAGAAAAAGAAATTCTATCCTCCTTACACCCAAACTGTCCACTGCCCCATCCATGCTCCCTAGAAGGGGCAGCAGCAGCCGAAACAACAAAGAAAGGCTCAATTCGCCAGAGCTCAACCAGCTTAGCAGACACAGCCTCCACAAGGTCTTTGACTCCTTCCTAGAGAAGCTAGTCATCCTTCCTAGAGAACCTAGTCATCCTTCCTAGAGAACCTAGTCATCTTTCCTCTAAAAAAATACCAGAGCCTCTCAACATTCCAGTCAGACTGTTACTTTGCCAAGAGGTGGCAGCAGGTAACATCAGAGCATTGGACTCTCTCCATAGTGCAGAGGGGTACAAACTCCACTTCCACCGTATCCTCTTCTTTCTACTCCAAGAGTTTAGTTCTCGACCCCCCCCCACCACCACTCTCTTGTGTCAAGAGGTCACCTCACTCCTTGCTCAAGGAGCAATAGAGGAGGCACCTCTTTCTCAACAAGGCCTGGGCTTTTACTCCCCCCTACTTCCTTATATCAAAGAAAATAGGAGGGTATAGGCCCATACTGGACCTCAGGGAGTTGAACAAGTATCTGTTCCGAGAAAAATCCAGCCTGATCTTTCTTGGAATACTTCTCCCTTACATTCAGAGTCAGGATTGGCTATGTTCTCTAAACCTAAAAGACCCCTGCACACATATCCCTATTCATGCAGATCATAGGAGGTTTCTTCGATTCCTCTTTCAGGGAAGACATTACCAGTACAGAGTTCTACCTTTTGGCCTGGCTTCCACCCCAAGAGTCTTCACAAAATGCATGGCAGTAGCAGCAGCATTTCTAAGGACTCTAGGGATATTCTTTTCCTACTTAGACGACTAGATGATCCGAGCACCAACAGCTCCACAAGCAGCTTTGCTCTTTCCTGCACGATGCAAATCCTTCAGTATTTGGGATTGGTCATAAATATCCCAAAATCCCATCTCACCCCTTCTCAGTCTCTAGAGTTCATAGGGGCTCTTCTAGACACACGGCAGTCAAGGGCTTTCTTGCCACAACTCCGCTGTGCTCGAATAGTTCAATTGGGTTCTTAAGCAGCTATGAAAACTTTCCTGAGTGCTCGAGAAATGCTTCAGTTGCTGGGGCATATGGCGTCCACTGTACATGTGTTCCCCTAGGCTCGCCTACACATGCGAGCAGCCCAGTGGACCCTAGCCTCTCAGTGGACACAGGCGTCAGGTGGTCTGGGGGACAAAATCAGAAGCTCTTCACGCCTCATTTCGTCCCTTCAGTAGTGGCAAACACTAGAAAACCTTCTCGTAGGCTCACCTTTTCAGCAGCCACTGCACCAAGCTACCTTGACGACGGATGCGTCAAAGTCAGGTTGGGGGGCTCATACGGGCAGTCTCTCCACTCAAGGTCTCTGGACTCAGCAGGAGACTTGTCTTCACATAAATCACTGGAACGCGGAGCCATTTTCTACACTCTGAGTAGTTCAGGACCATCTGTTCTACAAGACAGTTCTTGTCCAGATGGACAATTAGGTAGCCATGTTCTGTGTGAACAAGCAGGGTGGAACAGGCTCTCAGGCATTGTGCAACAAAGCTCTGTGCCTCTGCTCCTTCACAAGAGGCCTTCAGATTCACCTACTAGCGGTGTATCTCCCAGCCAAACAGAATCTCCTAGCAAACAAACTGTTGAGTACTGCTGCCACACGAGTGATCTCTTCATTCAGAGCAGATTGCTCGAATCTTTCAAATCTGGGGAACCCCAGATATAGACCTATATGCAAGTCCTCAGAATGTCAAACTTCCCCAATTCGGTTACAGAATTCCGGATCGGAACAGTCAGGCAATGGATGCTTTCCACCTCAACTGGGGTCAGGACTTCCTATATGCCTACCCACCCATTCCCCTCATTCCCAAGACTCTGCTCAAACCTCAGAGACAGGGGCCATATGATCCTCATAGCCCCATGCTGGCCACGACAGACGTGGTATCCACTGCTTTTACATCTCTCTCAAGCCAGACCTCTGGAGTTGGGATGTGCTCCAGATCTTCTATCCCAGGAGAACGGGACGCTTTTGCACCCGAATCCTCAGTCTTTACACCTGATGGCCTGATTACTGAGAGCTTAGAATTCCAGGATGTCAACCTCTCTCAGCAGGTTAAAAATATCCTTTTGGCCTCAAGGAAACCTTCCACAAGGCATGCCTATGCCTTCAAGTGGAAAAGGTTCTCTATCTGGTGTTCAAAAAAGGAAGTTAATACTTTTTCAGTTCCAGTAGAGGCGTTACTGGAGTATCTCCTCCACCTTTCATCTTCTGGAATTAAGACTAATTCAGTAAGAGTCCACCTTAGTGCCATTGTGGCTTTCCACAAGCCCTTTGATGGACAACCTGTCTCCTCTCAGCCACTTGTAGCATGGTTTGAGAGGTCTACTCTTAACTAAGCCTCCCATTAAGCCACCACCTGTGGCATGAGATTTAAATCTTGTCCTCGGACAGCTCATGAAACCACTCTTTGAGCCCTTAGCCACTACATCCCTGAAGTTTCTTTCTTGGAAGGTAATTTTCCTAATTGCCCTCGCTTCTGCAAGATGCATCAGTGAGCTACAAGCTTTAGTGACTGATCCTCCTTACACAAGGTTCCACCATGATAAAGTAGTCCTTCGGACTCATCCTCACTTTGTCAAAGGTGGTTTCGCCTTTTCATTTGAACTAGTTGGTTTATCTTCTTATCTTCTTCCCTAGGCTTCATGCCTCTAGTGCAGAAAAGAATCTTCACACTCTAGATTGTAAAAGAGCTTTAGCCTTTTAACTTCAGAGGACTAGGCAGCATAGAAAGGCTTCCCAGCTTTTTGTTGCCTTTGATTCCAGTCACCTGGGGTTACCAGTTTCCAAGATAATACTTTCCAGGTGGCTTGCAGACTGCATATCCTTTACCTATGAGAGTAAGGGACTTTCTCTCGAAGGTCATGTCACAGCTCACAATGTTAGAGCAATCGCTGCCTCTATGGCCAACCTTAACTTGGTGTCGATTGACGACATCTGCAGAGCAGCCACTTGGTCCTCGGTCCACATCTTTGCAGCCCATTACTGCTTGGACAAGGACTCCCATCGGGATGCTTCGTTTGGCCAGGCTGTTCTCCAGCATCTCTTTTAGACTTAGAACAACTCCTACCCCCCCGTCCCAGGTTTCGATACCAGAGATCCTTGGGAGGAAGTATGACCCATCTCAGCCTGGGTTTCGCTGCTCTCTGGGGTCATCTCCCTGGCATCTCTAAGCTTGGGAGTCCAAATATGTGAAGACCGCATTCCTGCTTGTTCCTGGAGATAGCGTAGTTGCTCACCTGTTAACAGGTGATCTCCGGGAACAGCAGAAATTGAGTATTCACAACCCACTCACCTCCTCTAGGAGTTGTATCTCTATCTCTCTCTTTCTTTCCTTCTCTCCTTTTGTCTCAGCTACAAACCCAACTGAAGAGGGAGAGTTGGAAATGTGGGAAGGCAGCAGCGCAGGCACAGTGGGATGCTCCCAAAATCTTTCCTATAGTACACTGGAGAGTGTTCCCATGCGGGCTCAGTCTGTGCTGATACCCATATGTGAAGATTCAATTCCTGCTGTTCCTGGAGATCACCTGTTACAGGTGAGTAACTACGCTTTACACCTTATTTAAACCTATGAACACCTTGTTTCACTGCGTTTATAAGTCCCACTTCTCCCAGCTTTATATTTAGTTCATTGTTTTTATCCTTATTAGTTACATTTCTAGTTCCTATGGTTTTATGAAAAATGTTCATTCTCCAGGAACAAGCAAGAAGTCAGTCTTCACATATGGGTGACGGTGACGACAGAGCCCACGGAGAAGCATATCTCCAGCTTTCAAAGAAAGCCTTTGGGAGATGCACTACGCATGCGTGGTCCGCTTCTCGCCCAAGGGTGCTATATTGCCTCAGTCTCCTTTTTTCCGTGGAGCCCTTTAGATGCAGTCCAATTTCCCCCGGAACAAGTCTGATTTTATTCTCAAGTCTTGTCCGGTTTGCGTACTGATTCCTTTCTGCCCCGAGCCAGCTCACCTTGGCATCGCTCCTCGGATCCATTGGTTTATTTTCCCTTCATTTTTCATCATGGTTTCCTCGACTGGTGTTCACACCCTTTTCCAGCAGAAGGCCTCAGACCCTGCTGGGAGGTAGGGACCCTCTTTTTCCTATGACCCCCAGTGGCTTCAAAAACTTTGACTGGTGTGGCAAAATATTACTCACCGACCCACACGACTGCTGCCTTGGTCCAGAGCACAATGAATCCAACTGTGAGCTCTGCAGAATCATGATCCCAAAGGCCTTAAAGAGCCGCCATCAGCAACAGGAGAAGTTCTTCCAGAAGTCCAGCTCCGCCTTGGAGTCTCTGGTGACACCACGCTCCATCGCTCCCTCTGATACCTCAGTGCCCTGCAAAGCCAGAGCCTCTTCGGAGTCCCACAGCTGTGTTTCTTCTGAGCAGAAGTCCCCGAAGTGGAGCATAAGAAGAAAAAATCTTCGAAGACCGCCTTGGAGAATGGATCCGGGAAGAAGGTGAAATCCCAACCCAGGTCCTGCAGTCTCAGGCATGAGTCCGGGGAGTCTAAGTAGGAACAGCACAGCAAGATGCCTTGCAAGGAGTCATCTGTTCCTGTTGCCTAGCCTCGGGCCTTTGAGGCCATCCTCATCGAGGACTCTCCCTCGACAGTACTGACCCCAGGCATCACAAGGAACGGGATTGTGTCGAAGGCTGTGGAGCCAACTGGCATGGAGACCAGAATGGCAGCCCTAGAGAGCAGTATATATGGCCTACTGGCCATGCAGGGGGCGTTTGTCTGGTTCATCTGCCCCAACGACGGGACCCTTGACATTAAGGGCTTCCTTGGATGTCGAATCGGTCCTCAAGCTCCATCATCCTCAAGAGAGCCCCCAGTTGAGGTTCTAGTCCCGTTCCTTGGGACACCGGTCCTCCCTGGTGAGCACCCAAGGGTTGGACCGATGATTCTCCAGAGTTCATGCACTGCAAGGAGTGGTCCTTGACCAAAGTGATTGTGCAGTGTCAGAGTCCTACTCAGACTTTGAGTCTGAATGGGAGACTGAGGATGAAGAGTCCCCAAACACGAGGCGCCACTATGACATGCCCTTGGACCTGTCTTCCCCGGCAACCCGACATCATTCCCCTCTCATGCACGGTGGCGTTCCTCGATTTTGTGAGGAATATGGCTCAGGCTCTCGCTATCAAGGCCAAAGCAAAGGAGTCTTTGCAAACTAAGAAATTGGAGGTCTTCCAATATGAGGCACCCCTTACGGTCTCCATTCCCCCGATCCTCAACTGCCTCCTCTTACGCATGTGGGAAACACCATCATTGTTACCAATTGTTAGCAGACGCCTCAATGCCATATACAGAGTACGCTGAAGCTTGGGGTTCCAAAAGACCCAGCTTCCCCACAACTCCATGATCGTGGTATTGGCCATGCGTAGGTTCAAGAGCCAAAAAAAATATTAGTCTGTGCCACCCAGCATGAAGGCCTGAACCCTTGATGCCCTCATCTGGAAAGCCTTTCAGGGCTTGATGCTAACATACTGAATCCAGTTCTACCAGCTCTACATCAGCATGTACCTGAAGGACCTGTTGAAGGAGTTCAAGTGAATCTCCAGGAACAAGCAGGAATGAGTCTTCACATATGGGTACGTCGGTACCAACGGAGCCTGCGCGGGAACGCTCCCAAGCTTCCCAAAAAGGAAAGCTTTTGGGAGCATCCCACAGCGCCTGCGCGCTGCCTTCCCGCCTTTCCTAACCATCTCTCCTCAGTTCTTCTTTGCCGCGGAGCCAGCAGGTCGAGCCCTGTCACCGCTGAAGAAGTTCTTTATTTTATTTTATTTCTTTGGTCGCGTGTCTGTCTTCCCTGACTCCGGACTGGTACCGCCGGTCTTTTTCTCTTTCTTTCTTTCAAAAAAAAAAAAAAAAAAAATCTACTTTTTCTTCACTTAGTGTATTTCTCCTCTTGGGCCTCAGGGCCTACAAGAAAATTTCCCTCATGGAAAAACCAGCCTCCGGGTTTAAAAAATGCACTAAGTGTAGCGGTACTATTTCTGTTACAGATACCCATGAATGGTGTCTTAAATGTTTGGGTCCTGAACACTCCATTCCGGATTGTCCGTCCTGCTCTCTAATGTCTAAACGGGGGTTACAGAACCGAGCAGCTAAGCTCCATGTGCTGTTTCCCGCTGATGCAGCGTCGGTAGCATCGACATCTTCCAGGTCTTCTTCTCCTGATGGATCTCAGGTAACCAAACATAAACCTAGCAGGTCCTCGAAGGGTAGATCTCCCTCTAAGCATCGAGATGCCTCCGGGCTTGCCCTCGAGGATCCTGCACCAGCAAAACAACCCCGGCGGGAAGCTCCGGCTTCCAAAGCTCCTCCTATGGGGTTACAGGTTGACATCGATGGCACGGCCTTGACCGATCACCTGTTAGAATGCTCTGGGGTACCGGCACAATCTCCCGGTACCGACTTCCAGGCATTCATGGCGTTGATGGATCACAATGTTCTGTCCATGCAGTGGGCTATTACGGCCTTCATTCAAGCTGCGACGCCGCTGGTACTGAAACAAACTCCGTTATCGGTATCGGCTCCGGTACCGGCACCAGCGCCGATACCGGTACCGACTGCATCGACATCGACCAGGATACCGGCTGCAGTGGTTCCTTGTCCAGGATTGCTTATCGGTACCGATCCGGTACCGGGGACGCCCGATGTCGATACTGCTGGATACCCGTATCGAGCGTTGGAAGAGCACCCTGACAGGCGATACTTTGATTTCTCTGATGATTCTGATACATCAGACGAGTCTCCTGAAGTATCCATAGCCCTTCCTGAAGAGCCTTCTTCTCCAAAAAGAAGAATGTCTCCTCCAGAGGACTTGTCCTTTCAAGACTTCATAAGAGAAGTAGCTAAAGGACTTTCTATTTCAGTAACCTCTGAATCAGAGCCTAGAGCAAAAAAATTGGATATTTTGGGCTATTCTAAGGCTCCTAAAGAGGCAGTCACCTTACCAATCCATGAGATTCTTTATGAACACATGATTGATCTATGGGAGAGACTCCTCTCACTCTCTCTCCTCATTCTCGTAGATTGGACACTATGTATCGTGTCCCTCCTTGTCCTGGATTTCAGAAAACTCAGCTTCCTCACCATTCCATTGTGGTGCAGTCAGCTATGAAGAGGATAAAGAGTACAAAGAGACACTCTTCTGCTCCTCCAGGAAGAGAATGCAGGACCTTGGATGCTTTTGGTAGGAAAATCTTCCAAGCCAGTATGCTTATTGCCAGAATCAACTCATATAGCCTTTACATGGGTATGTTTCTAAAAGAAGTTGCACAAAAACTGCACACTTTCCTCCCTTTTCTTCCAGAGGATAAAAGGGAGGAATTCCTCATTTGGCTTAAGCATACCCAAGACATTTCAAAGTTTTCCAACAGGGCAGCCTTTGACTCCTTTGAAGGTGCCAGCAGAGCTTCAGGCATTGCCATAGCTGCTCGCAGAATTGCTTGTCTCCAGGCTTCTGATTTAGAACCCTGGGTTCAAGATGGCTTAGGAAATCTTCCCTGTACAGGTGAAAACCTATTTGGCAAAGAATGGCAAATAAAAGCCACTCAAATGGATGCAGAAAACTCTGCTCTGGATAGACTTTCAAAGTCAACCTCCATTCCTGCCAAGAAAAAGCCTTTTAAAAAGTCTTTCTTTAAAAAGGGCAGATTTCCTTCTACTTCTGGCCAACAATCTTCTACAGGTCGCTTTACCACTAAGCGTCAGCAACCTAAACAGGCCAGGCCTAAGCCTACAGGGGCTGCTGCAACTCAGCAGGCCCAACCTCCTCAGGGTTTTTGACTTGAGGCTAGAGAACTTAGCCTTTCTGGCTCTAAAGCAGCCAGAGCCTCTCGCCATTCCAGGAAGGTTGGCTCATTTTGCTCCCAGATGGGAGCAAATAACATCAGAGCAGTGGACCTTCTCCATCATAAGAGAGGGCTACAAGCTTCATTTCTCAGACCTTCCTCCCCACACCATGGTGAGACACTTCAATTTTCCCACATCTCTTCTCGACCTAGGTCAAGAGGTAGCTACCCTTCTTGCCCAAGGGGCAATAGAAGAAGTTCCTCTTCTTCATCAAGGGTCAGGGTTCTACTCCCCCTATTTTCTCATTCCAAAGAAGACGGGATACAGGCCCATCTTAGATCAAAGAGAATTGAACAAATTTCTATGCAAGGAGAAGTTCAAGATGCTTTCTCTGGACACTCTCCTTCCATACCTTCAAAGTCAGGATTGGCTTTGTTCTCTAGATCTCAAGGATGCGTACACACATGTCCTCATCCATCCCTCTCACAGAAGATTCCTACGGTTTCTTTTCCAAGGAAAACATTACCAATACAGAGTTCTTCCTTTCGGTCTGGCCTCTGCTCCAAGAGTGTTCACCAAATGCATGGCAATAGTTGCTGCATTTCTACGCACTCTGGGAATATTTGTCTTCCCATACCTGGATGACTGGCTCATCCGAGCTCCATCTCAGTCAGAGGCCCAGATTTCCCTGGACCGCACAAGGCGCATTCTGCAGTATCTGGGACTTGTGGTAAACCTCCCAAAGTCTCAGCTCACCCCTACTCAGTCCCTAGAATTCATAGGGGCCTGGTTGGATACCACTACTGCAAGGGCCTACCTTCCTCAGGCCCGTTGCCAATGTCTAGTGCAGTTAGCCTCCCAGATTCAGTCAAAGAGCCACTTAACTGCCCGGGAGATGCTACAACTGCTAGGCCACATGGCTTCCACAGTGCATGTGGTACCCTATGTTCGCCTACACATGAGAGCAGCTCAGTGGACTTTGTCCACCCAGTGGACTCAAGCTTCAGGAGCTCTCTCAGACCAAATAGCAACCACCAAACGTCTCTTTTGGTCTCTCCAATGGTGGATGTCCACTCAAAATGTGTTGCTGGGGTCCCCCTTCCAACAGTTGTTGCCCCAAGCAACCCTCACAACAGATGCCTCCCAAACAGGTTGGGGAGCCCATCTACAGGACCTCTCCACTCAAGGCACTTGGTCCCCAAAGGAGACCTCTCTTCATATCAACCACTTGGAGCTTCGAGCAGTTTTTCTAGCTCTCAAGGTCTTTCATACCCTTCTCAGCTACAAGACAGTCCTCATTCATACAGACAATCAAGTAGCCATGTTTTACATAAACAAGCAAGGAGGAACTGGCTCTCTGTCGCTTTGCAACGAAGCTTTAAGATTGTGGACCTTCGCCAGAGAGCATCAAATCCATCTCCTGGCAGTATACCTCCCAGGAGTCCAAAACTCTTGGGCAGACAGACTCAGTCGAGTTCTGCTCCCACACGAATGGTCCCTGCACATGGATCAGGTACTCAGAATCTTCCAAGAATGGGGAACCCCGGACATAGACCTCTTTGCAAGTCCTTGGAATGCCAAACTTCCCCGGTTCTGTTCCAGAATTCCGTGTCAGGGAGTTCAGGCCAAGGATGCCTTCCTCCTTCATTGGGGTCAGGGCTTCCTGTATGCATTTCCACCCATTCCCTTGATTCCCAAGACTCTGTTCAAACTCCAGAGGGATCAAGGATCTATGATCCTCATAGCTCCACGCTGGCCACGCCAAGTGTGGTACCCTCTACTTCTACATCTCTCCCAAGCCCCCTCCCTGGACTTGGGAGCTGCTCCAGACCTTCTGTCCCAGGAGGAAGGGACTTTGTGGCACCCAAACCCCAAGTCCCTACACCTCAGAGCTTGGTTACTGAAGGCCTAGACCTTCAAAACTGGAATCTTTCTCAACAAGTGAAGGATATCCTCCATGCTTCCAGAAAACCTTCCACCAGGCGTTCTTATGCTTTTAAATGGAAGAGATTTTCCATTTGGTGTGCTGAAAAGGGTCTTGACCCTCTAGCACTACCTTTAAATTCTCTGTTAGACTATCTCCTGCATCTTTCCAATGCAGGCCTTAAAACGAATTCAGTAAGAGTCCATTTGAGTGCTATTGCAGCATCCCTTAAGCCCATCAATGGACAACCTATTTCCTCTCATCCTCTCATTGCAAGATTCATGAGAGGCCTAACTTTAACTAAATCTCCCATTAGGCCTCCTCCGGTGGCATGGGACTTAAATTTGGTTCTTGGTCAGCTCATGAAGCCACCTTTTGAACCCTTAGCCACTACCTCCTTGAAGTTTCTTTCATGGAAGGTTATTTTCCTCATTGCAGTTACTTCAGCTCGCCGCATCCGTGAACTGCAGGCATTAGTGGCTAATCCACCTTATACAAGGTTCCATCATGATAAGGTAGTCCTTAGGACAAATCCACACTTTATGCCTAAAGTGGTCTCACCTTTTCATCTTAATCAAGAGGTATATTTACCTGTCTTTTTTCCAGCTCCTCATGCATCCAGTGCAGAGAAGAATCTTCATACTCTGGATTGTAAAAGAGCTCTTGCTTTTTACTTACATAGGACACAGCAACATAGAAAGTCTTCCCAGCTTTTTGTTGCTTTTGATCCTTCTCATTTGGGACTTCCAGTCTCTGAGAACACTGTCCAATTGGATTGCTTAGTGTATTTCTTTCGCCTACCAGAGTAAGAACCTTTCTCTGGAGAGCCATGTCACAGCTCATAATGTGAGGGCCATGGCCACCTCTATGGCTCATCTAAATTCTGTGTCCATCGACCAGATCTGTCGAGCAGCCACCTGGGCCTCGGTTCATACCTTCACAGCCCATTACTGCTTGGACAAGGACTCCCGCCAGGATGCCTTGTTTGGTCAGGCTGTCCTCAAACACCTGTTCCATTCTTAAACAACTCCTACCCTCCTTCCCTGGATAGATGCTTGAGATCCATAGGAGGAAGTAGACCCCTTTCCAGGGTCTCATATCCTTGGGGATCTCCCAGGCATCTTAGCTAGGGAGTCCCCATATGTGAAGACTCATTCCTGCTTGTTCCTGGAGATAGCACAGTTACTTACCTATAACAGGTGATCTCTGGGAACAGCAGGAATAAGTCTTCACAACCCTCCCACCTCCCCTAGGAGCTGTATCTCTTTTTCTATCTTTCCTTTCCTCTCTCTCTCTATTGTCTCAGCTTTAAACTCGAACTGAGGAGAGATGGTTATGAAAGGCGGAAAGGCAGCACGCAGGCGCTGTGGGATGCGACCAAAAGCTTTCCTTTTTGGGAAGCTGGGGAGCGTTCCCGCGCAGGCTCCATCGGTACCGACGTACCCATATGTGAAGACTTATTCCTGCTGTTCCCAGAGATCACCTGTTACAGGTAAGTAACTGTGCTTTTTCAGCAGGCCTCGAGGGCAAACCCCTGCTGAGGTTCAAGACTACCGCTGCAGTAAAAGAATACTGGAAGTTTCTGTCCCGAGCAGCCTATGATGGCTTCGAGTCATTGGCCAAGGTGATCGCCGCCGGTATCGGCACACGACATCGCCAGTCATCTGTTCTGGAGCAATGGGTACAGAAAAAACTAATCAATGCCCCCTGCATAGGTGAAAACTTATTCGGGAAGCCCATGGCGGGTAAAGCAGCGGAGATAGAGACAGAGTATATCACGAGAACCAGACTTTCAAAGAAGACTTTGGTGTGACCCTGGAAGAAAACTCTTGTTGGGGGGGGGGGGGGAAGCTCTTCTTCCCAAGGAAGAAATGGGCCTTTGATAGCACTCCACACTTTCAGGCCTTCTCAGCCCTTCAGCAGAGCGAGCAACAGAAGGGCGGCCAGGGGCATGGTCTCAGAAAACAAAAAGCCCCAAGCACTGGCTTAGGCCCAGCCTGGGGGAAGCTTTTGACTGCTTGGGTTTGACCTCCACTCCCCCAGGAGGTTCTCTGCTGTGCACAGGGGGGCACCTAGACCTGTTTGCCCACAGTTGGACAGCCATCACCCCCGATACCTGGGTGTTACAAGTGTTCGAGGAGGGTTACCATCACCACCCTCATACTAATGGGAGAACCCACCAGGCCTCTCCTCCACCAAAACCTGCTCCTCACTGAACTAGCAGGAAAACTCCAGGATAGAGCAGTGGAGCCAGTGCCTCAACCTCTCTGGGGCACTGGTTTCTACTCCAGGTATTTTCTCATACCCAAGAGGGCTGGAGGCATCAGGCCCTTCCTGGACCTGCGAGAGCTCAACAAGTTTCTCGTCAGGGAGAAGTTCAAGATCCTCACCCTTGGAACACTGCTGCCATTCCTCCAGCAGGGAGATGGGCTTTGCTCCTTAGATCTAAAGGATGCCTACACTCGCATCCTAATTCACCCCCACCACAGAAAATACCTTTGGTTCATGGTGGGGGGATAGCACTACCAATACAGGGTGTTGCCTTTGGTCTGGCTTCATCTCCAAGGGTCTTCTCAAAGTGCCTCGTGGTGGTCGCAGCCCACCTCAGGCTTCAAGGGGCCTTCGCCTTCCCTTATTTGGATGACTAGCTCATAAAGGGGGACACAGCTGCAGAGGCACAATGCGCCACCGGATGTCCCATAAACACCCTGCAGCATCTGGGGTTTGTCATAAAGTACCCCAAGTCTCACCTCACTCTGGCTCAGCGCCTAGAGTTCATTGGGGCGCAGCTGGACACCCTTCAGGCAAAAACCTTCCTCCCTGAGGAGAGGTCAGAACACCTCAGGGAATTAGCTGCAGAAGTGCAACGGCGCAGGACACTTATCTGCCCGGTTTCTTTTGCTAGGACACATAGCCTCCACGATCCACGTGACACCAAATGTCCACCTGCACATGAGAACAGCCCAGTGGTGCCTCCATTCTGTGGGCCCAAACTACAGGCAGGCTCAAGGACAGAGTGCAGCTGACCCGCCAGTTAGCAGGCTCCCTAGGATGGTGGCAGAACCCATGTCGCCTTCAGACCAGGATGCCCTTCCAGGCACCCACTCCCCAGAAGGTCCTCACCACGGACGCCTCTTTAATGGACTGGGGAGCACGTTGCGAGAGCCTCCAAACACAAGGCGGCTGGTCCTAGAGGGAATCCGAAATGCAGATCAACCTGCTGGAAGTCAGAGCGATATTCCTGGCCCTCAGAGCCTTCAGCCACCAACTACAGCACCACACAGTGCTGATCCAGACCGACAACCAGGTTGCAATGTTCTATGTGTACAGCCTCACCCTTATGTATAGAAAACCGCTGCTGATCGCTGGAAGTAGCGGGATACAAGTGTACACTAAATAAATAAATAAACAAGGGGGGGGGGAACAGGGTCATACTCCCTCTGTCAAGAGGCAGTAGTCCTCTGCTCCTATGCTGTACGCAGAGGGATGCTCCTAAGGGTGGTCTACCTCCCAGGCCAGGACAGTGTCTTTGCGTAAAATGAGCAGATACTCCATCCACATAAGTGGCATCTGGACCCAGAGGTAGCCTCGCTGCTGGTCCGGCTCAGGGGCATCCCAGTGATGGACTTGTTCACTAGCCTGGACAACGTACAGTTGCCTCGTTTCTGGTTCTGCCGACCGCACCTGTCTCGGGTAGTGACGGATGTATTCCTCAACATGTGGGCGGAAGGCCTCCTGTATGCCTTCTCTCCAACACTGCTGATAGCCAAGACCCTGTTCAAGGCTCAGTATATGACAGAGCATCGCTAGTGCTGACAGCCCCTCAGTGGTCCAGACAGCCCTGATTTCCGGTGCTCCTCTCCCTATCGACGGCATTGCCAATTCCCCTGGGTCAAGTTCTAGAACTACTCTCGCAGGAGCAGGGCGCTCTCCTACACCCTAATCTGGGATCCCTCTTGCTCACGGCTTGGCTGCTGAATGGGTAGTGTAAGCCCCTTTCAATCTCCCATGAGACGTGGAAGAGATTCTTCTGGCCTCTTGTAAAGCCTCCCGAGAAGGGTGTATACCTTCAAGTGGCGCTATTTCTTATTGTGCACAGAAAAGGCGGATGAACCTATTCTCCTGCTCAGTGCATGTGGTACTCCAGTACCTTCTCCACCTATTGCAGGTGGGATTGAAGTCCAACTCAGTAAACCTGAATGCCATTGCAGCGCATTATCACTCCGTCAAGGGGAAATCCCTCTTTGTTCAACCCCTTGTGTCTCAGTTCCTATGGGGCCTCATGTTGTCCAAACCCCCCCCCCCCCCAATCTGCCCTCCTGCGGCAGAGTGGGACCTTAATGTGGTGCTCTCCCAGCTCACCAAGCCTTCATTTGATTCCTTTGCCACCTGTGGTACCTCTCCTGAATGGTCACCTTTCTGGTAGCGCTCATATCGCACAGTCAGCGAGCTCCAGGCTCTGATGGCAGAGTCTCCTTATACGAGGTTCTACAAGAACAGGGTGGTGCTCCGCACACACCCCAAGTTTCTGCGAAAAGTGGTGTCCCCATTCCACCTCAATCAGTAGGTGGTGCTCCCCACCTTCTTTCCCAGGCGTCACACAGGTAGGTGGAGGCCGTTCTCCATACTCTGGATTGCAAGAGAGTCCTGTCCTTCTACTTGCAATGGACTCGGAGCCATTGCAAAGCTCAACAGCTTTTCGTATTCTATGACCTCAGCCATCTGAGGCCCCCCATTGACTAAGCGAACTCTGTACACTTGGGTGGTGGACTGCATTACCTTTATCTTTATTATCATTTGATATACCGCCTTAGACAACAAGGCATCAGAGCAGTTTACGGTGGTCAAAATATAAAAGTGAAAGGAATGGAACGCCAATTAGTGATAGACAGTAAAAAGAGGGAGGAACAAAGTTAAGGAAGACAGGCAGGGGGGAGGACTAATCACAGGAGGAGGTCATACGCAATGCTGGAATAAGTGGGTTTTGAGAAATGATTTGAATTGGGTGTACAGGGGTTCTGCACGCAGGGTAACAGGCAGGGAATTCCATAAGGCGGGGGCAAGAATGAAGGCAGAGTGCAGACCACAATTAGAGAGTAAGAGGATAGAAAAGACCGGAACCATTGAAGAGCTGTGTCTCGGAACTCGCAGTCAAATAGACATGAGAAGTAGTAGTGAGTGGTCCACCAGGTCAAAGGCTGAAGATAAGTCCAGGGAAACCACAAGTGAGATGTTACCCTGTTTGTGAGTGGTGCATACTTCATTTTGTAGAGAGAAAGATATGAGCAAGCGGGGATCCCACTGGACCAGAGTGTCACGTTGCACCATGTCAGGGCCATGGCGACTTCCGTAGCCAATCTGCCGGACCGCCACCTGGTCTTTGGTCCATACCTTCGCAGCTCCTACTGCCTGGAGAGGGAGCCCACCAAGACAGCACCTTTGGCCAGGCCATACTCCGTAATCATTGCGGATTGTAGGCAACTCCTGCCCTCAGACCCTTCTGTGTTCAGCCTTCCGGAGTGCTAGTTCTCACTGGACACTTGGGTCTTGCTAGAGTCTCTCTTGGGATTCAACTGCTGCTAATCACAGTTCAACTTTGTAGGTCACCGTGGCATTTTCTATAGGTTTCATAGCCTGTAGCTGGGGAGTTCCATATGTGAGGACTGACTTCCTGCTTGTTCCGGAGAAAGCATAGTTGCTCATCTGAAAAAAGTGTTCTTTGGGGACAGCAGGAATCAGTCCTCACAACCCTCCCTCTTCCCCTTGGAGCTGATTCTTTACCTTCTTTTATTTTTGCCATCTTAGCTATGTCATTTGACTGAAGCAAGATGTCGCCCTTGGGCAGGAAGTGGATCACTCATGCTTGGTGCATCTCCCAAAGGCTTTCTTTGAAAGCTCAGGAGATGCTTCAGCATGGGCTCTGTCGGCACTGACATCACCCATATGTGAAGACTGATTCCTGCTGTCCCCGGAGAACACCTGTTACAGGTGAGTAACTATGCTTTGTATTCATTCAGTTCCATGTAAACAGTTTTGACTAGTAGAAAAAACGGTATATCAAAAATTGTTAAATAAAAACATTAGCTTGATTAAAAATAAATGCATCATATACTTCCCACTTTGAACTCTGAAGAGGGACCTGACAGGGGTGCCCTCTCTCACCTCTTCTATTTGTTCTAGCTATGGAGCCAATGGCCCAATATATTAGATCACGGGTGGATATAATGGGGATGGAAGGGGGGTTCCCAAAACTCTATAATCAGTGTTCGGAGATGATTTATTCACCCTATCAAAACCTGTGTGCTCCCTAGCTGGTGTAGGGGAAGAATTGGAATGGTTTGGTCATGTATCTGGATTTAAGATGAATGCGTCCGAGTCCAAGAAATTAAATATATCCACAAGCCAAACCATCTAGCTAGCTATACAAGCGTCCCACAAGTGGGTTAGGTCTCACATTCATTATTTGGGGGTAAACATAACCTGGGATCATAACAGTCTGCTTTCTTTGAATTTTGATCCCCTATGGAAATCTATTAATTCCGATCTCCAACAATGGTGGAAAATGAGTCCCTCGTGGTTTGACAAAATTAGTAGTATTATAATGGTATTGCCTAATTTTTTATATTTAACGCCTTACCAGGGGTCATTCTGGATAATCTGTGGAACAAGTGGCAGCATGGGATAATGGCCTTTATCTGGGGGGTATAAGTGGCCTAGGGTATCCCAGAAAGTGCTCTGTAGTCCCAAGGAAAGGTTGGAGGGTGGGGGTTTAGTATGCCGGATATTTGGAGGTATTATGAAGCAGCCCAACTAAGAGGAGCGGTGGAATGGACAGCCTGTGACTGGATGGAATGGGTGGCTTTAAAGCAAGATATGATGGGAGCCTGCCCTTTGAGGCACGTTTTATGGCAAGGAACTTTGAATGTTACTTTCATCAGGTTAACCCCTGGGTGGAACTCACTCTGCAGATTTTGTTGACCTATCGGAAAAAACTGCGGGGTCCTTAGTGCATATTTTGATATTCCCCCATTTGATTTAATCCATTTTGCCCCAGGCCTTGCGGATTTAGCTTTTGGGAAATGAGAGGAGTTGGGTCTGCCAAAAATGGGCCAATTAGGGAGAGGCGGGGAAAATCCTATCATTATTGGATGCCCAATGTGAATTTGGCTTAGATGGTAAAGACCACTTCCCTTATTTACAGATTAGACTCTACTTAAGGGTGAGCAAACATCTAGTTGTCCCAAAGATCCCATCCTATTAGATGCTATTTTCATGAGGGCATCTATGAAAGGATGTCTGTCTTATGTGTATAAATTATTTGGGGAGGGGAATAGCTTGATGCTTTCCCACCACTTCCGTTGGGAACAGGACCTAGGGGTAGAGTGGGAAGAAGAGTATTGGACACCGGTAATTCTTACTCTGTATAAGAGCTTACAGTTGGTATACCTATTGGAAGGAGGACAACCAGTGGGGACACTGTGATACCTGGAAGCAAATTATATTGCAGTGATAGAGTAGAACCAATTGGTGGAGGGGTTGCACTCTGTTTGTTAGAGAGAGCATTGAGCCACACAGGATTAAAGTTTTGCAGGAAACAAACTACACTCTAGAATTTCAGTAGACTGAAATACATGATTGCTTCTTGGAGCAGCTAGTTCATGAACTGACAAGAGGGGAAGCCATTTCAGACCTAGTCCTTGGTGGAACACAAGATCTGTTGCAAGAGAAGGGTGTTGGGGCCACTTGGCAATAGTGATCATAGCATGATCGTGTTTGATTTAATCAATGGAGGAAGGACGGCAAGGAAATCCACAGTACTACTTTTTAACTTTCAAAAGGGAGACTATCATAAAATGAGGAAAGTAGTTAAGAAAGAACTAAAAGGAGCAGTTGCAAAGGTTAAAGATTTACATCCAGCATGGCTGTTTAAAACTACGATTTCGGAAGCCCAGACCAACTGTATTCCATGCTTTAAGAAAAGTGGAAGGCAGTCCAAAAAACTGCCAGCATGGTTTAAAGGTGAGATCAGAGAGCTGTTGTAGCCAAAAAGAGCATCTTTCAGGAAATGGAAAAAGGAGCCAATTGATGAAAACTGGAAACAGCATAAGCACTGGCAAGTTAGATGCAGGGCAGGCAAAGAGAGAATTTGAAAAAAAGCTTGCTGTGGAAGCAAAAACGCATAATAAAAGCTTTTTCAAGCACATTTGTAGCAAAAAAAACAGTTGGAACATTAGATGATAGAAGGATAAAATGGGCACCATGAGGGAGACAAGACAATAGCGGAGAAACTGAATGAATTCTTCTTTGCTTTGATCTTTACTGAAGAAGATGCAGGGAATTTACCCATGACTGAAATGGTATTTAAAGGTGATGCATTGGAAGAATTGAAAGAAATATCAATAAACTGGGAAGATGTATTACAGCTATTTGATCAACTAAAGAGCAGCAAATCACCTGGACTGGATGGTATACATCCAAGAATGTTGAAAGAAATGAAATATGAGATTGCAGACCTACTATTAGTAATCTGTGAACTATCATTAAAATCATCTGAAATACCTGAAAATTGGCAAATGGCCAATGTAGTGGCAGTTTTTAAAAAGGGTTGCAGGGGTGATCCAGGAAAACACAAGACCCGATGAGCCTGATGTCAGTACTGGGCAAAATGGTAGAAACCATTATAAAAAACAAAAGTACTGAACATGTAGAGAATCATGGTTTAATGTGAGAAAGCCATCATGGCTTTAGCCAAGGAAGGTCGTCTTTTACTAATCTGTTATATTTTTTGAAAGTGTGAATAAACAAGTAGACAAAGGTGAGCCTGTTGATATAATGTATCTGGATTTTCAAAAAGCCTTTGACAAGGCCTTCATGAGAGACTTTTGGCAAAATTAAAAAGTCATGGGTTAGGAGGCAGTGTACTATTGTGGATCAGGAACTGGTTAAAATATAGAAGACAGGGTAGGGCTAAATGGGCAGTTTTCCCAATAGAATATCCAGGGATTTGTGCTGGGTCTGCTGCTTTTTAAGATATTTATAAATGACCTGCAAATGGGAATAACGAGTGAGGTAATCAAATTTGCAGATGAGAGAAAATTATTCAAAGTTGTTAAAACCCCAGAGGATTGTGAAAAATTGCAAGAGGATCTTGATAAATTGGAAAACTGGAATCCAAATGGCAGATTAAATTTAATGTGCACAAGTGCAAAGTTATGCACCTAGGAAAGAACAACTCAAACTATGGTTACATGATGCAAGATTTCACATTAGGAACCACTACCCAGGAAAAAGATTTAGGTGTCATTGTGGATAAGAAGTTGAAAACCTCTGCCCAGTGTGCATCAACGGCCAAGAAGGCAAATAGAATGCTTGGAATCATAAGGAAAAGAATGGTGAATAAAACAAAGGATATTATAATGTCTCTGTATTTTTCTGTGGTTCGACTGCACATTGAATATTGTGTGCAAGTCTGGTCACTGTATCTTAAAAAGGATATAGTGGAATTAGAAAAGGTACAGAGAAGAGCCACTAAAATGGTAAAGGGGATGGAAGGATTACCCCTATGAGGAGAGGCTTAAAATGTTTGGTCTCTTCAACATGGAAAAGAGACAGGTGAGGGGAGATATAATAGAGGTCTATAAATTCATGAATGGAGTGGAGCAGGTAAACGTAGATCGATTGTTTATGCCATCAAAAAATAAAGACTAGGGGACATGTATTGAAGCTACAGTGTAACCCTTTTAAGAGTAATACAAGAAAATATTTTTTTTCACTCAATGTGTAAACTCAATGTGTAATCGGGATCTGGAATTCGTTACCGGAGGATGTAGTAAAAACTGTTAGTGTAGCCGGGTTTAAAAAAGGTTTAGACAAGTTCCCGGAGGAAAAGTCCATAAGCCATCATTAAAGAGGACCCTGGAAATCCACTGCCTTCCCCAATACAAGCATTGTGGAATCTGTGTCTTTTTTTGGGAAACTGCCAGGTACTTGTGACCTGGATTGGCCACTGTTATTAACAGGATGCTTGGCTTGATGGACTTATGTTCTTAAAATTCCTATAAACTCTATTACCGCTGGTACTTCCCACGACTCATCTACTGTAACCGAAGTGGTGTAAACAGGAAGTATTGGTGCTTGTGTGGGGAAAAAGAGTCTTTAATACATATATGGGGGAGTGCCCATCAATAACCTCTTTTTGGGAAGACACTGCAGGCTTTATACAGCAGGTGTTACACTGCAGAGTAGTGCTTACAGCAGCATTGATGCTGCTGCTTAAAGAGGAGGGGACTCTTAGTTCGGATCGAGAGTGGTTACGATTCCTCTTCATTGCAGCGAGTTTATTGCTGGCACAGTATTGGAAGTGTGTGGAAATCTCTCCTTTAAGCTTGGTAAGAAGGAAACTTAACTACCTATTCGGGATGGCCAAGCTAATGGCCATGCGATGACTGAGGATGCAGGCCTTTTATAAGGCCTGGGAGCAGTTTGAAAAGTGATGTGGAATGAATGACCATTTGCCTGCATGACTGAAGAAAGGGCAAGGGACAGAGTAGTGGGTAAATTCATAAATAATACAAACAAAAAGGGATACAACCAGCATGGTTTCAGTAAGGCATCTGGGTCCGCAATAATAGGAGGTGGTGATACTTGTCTCACTCCCGAGCAAATTTATAATTGAATGTTATTGTAGTCTGTCTACCTCCTTACCTGCCTTGTTCTATGGGCTCTTACCCTGTGTTATGGATATCATGCTTTAGGTTTGTATTGTTACACCATCATGTTGGAAATTGACTCCTTTCAGAGGAGGGAGAGAGGGGAGTCTGCTATAGTTGATTAATGCAGCATTTATCGTACTCTGCTGGTTTATGCTAGACATATCTTTCACTGTATTTTGATGAAGCCTCACCGCTAGATGAGTTTGTTGTTTCTGGTTTTTGTGAACTATGTGACTGCCGTAATGAGGTAATGCTGTTATGTAGTACAATTTAATACATTTTAAATGGAAAAAAAATGCAGGTTTTAGTCCGCTTCAATTTCTCCAGTGCCTATGGCTTATTATGGAAGAACAAGACTATCTTTCACAGCTGAAACACTGACAGATTGAAGGGAGACCAGCTGGGGCTCCAGCTTAGAAATCTGTAACACAATTATATTTAAAGTAGCATCTATAGACTGAACCTTTTGCCTGAGTCCTGAGTAATACATAATAAAATAGTACATGACAGCAGATAAAGACAAGTATGGTTCATCTAGTCTGCCCAGCGGCAAGAGTAGGTGCACCTGCCACTCTGTGCAGGTCACCCCTCCCCATGCCTTTGTTTAGGGGTGTACCCACCGCTCTGTGTAGGTCACCCCTATTTATTGAGATACAAGAGATAGTTATGTTTATTTTGATTTTATCCTGTTATAAAGGGATCCATGTGTCTGTCCCATGCCATTTTGAATTCTGTCACCGTATTTGCCCCCACTACTTTCATCGGGAGGGCATTCCAAGCTGCCACCACCCTTTCAGTGAAAAAGTATTTCCTGACATTGCCTTTCAGTTTACCCCCTTGCAGCTTCATGTTATGCCCTCTAGTTTTACAGCTTCCCCATCTTTGGAAGAGATTAGTTTATTCATTAATTTCCTAAGTATTTAAAAGTCTGAATCATCTCTCCCCTGTCCCTCCTCTCCTCCAGAGTGTACATATTTAGGTCTTCAAGTCTCCTAACTTCGTCTTCTAATAGAACATAATTGTGAAATCGTCCCATTCAACAAAGATTTGCTCCTTGAAACAATTTTCCAAATATTGGTTAATGATATATTAGAAGGAGAATACTCTGTAGAGGCAATAATCATAGCAACTCAGGCAAACTAACAACTTGAGGAGTTTTCACAAGGGCTGAACTTGAAGAAAAAAACTGATTTCAGTGCCTGATTCCACTAAGGAAGTCTGTCTTAAACCAGATGGTGGTGATGGAGGGAGTCTATTTGATGGACTCAATGAAGGCCCTTCTGGGCAGTAAACTGGGGCTTTATCCACCAGAAAGAGGCCCGACAACAAATGCTTATTCTTCGGGCCACTCACTTCGCGTGTTGAAGTTGTTGGCTGTTTACCTCTGCCTTTTTGTTTTTCTCTTTGCCATCCAGTAGCAGACAGTGCTTCTCTTCTGTCGATGCTCTACCTGTGCTCCAAAGGGGCATTAGCTGTCCTTTTGGGCACAACCCTGTGTACATGCTCATAGCCCCTGCAGTGCTTTGTTACTCACCGGATTCCCCTGATGACGTTAGGGGTGGCAAAGGACCCAGCGCTGCTCAAATAGTGCTGGTTCCTTCCCTGCCAATGCTCTGTCTTAGACAGATGCTTTTCCAATCAGTCACGGCCCCTACAGTGCTTTATGCTGCTCCTTTGATGACGCTTGGGATGGCAAAGGACCCAGGGTCATCCAAACAGTGCCGGTTGCTTCCAGGCCAATGCTCTGCCTCAGACAGCTGCTCTTTCAGGCAGGGCAGTTTTGATCAGGTTGGAGGAGGCTTGCAGAATCGGGTCAAAGTTGACCGCCTGCTTGTTGGTGTATAGTGCGCTTTCTTGTTGAGTTCATGGGGTGTGTGTATGACCATGCGCTATTGCCAATATGTTGCTGAAGGTTTCGGACCCCCTCCCCCAAATAAAATAACCCAGTACATTTCTATAGGAAGGCAATTTCAGCAGCATGTATAATCTGGGAGTGACATCTACTAGCTAGCTAGATTATAAGACTTGTGGTGTTTTTCTTTCCAATCTAAGAGAATGTTATAAAGAATTTATATAGAGGGGCTCAAAACTGTCAGGCGCAGACATGCAAACTTGCCTCCCCACCCTTCCCTTAGGAAAACAAATACATAGATGCAAAGACTGGCAGAGGGGTCAGAAAGAATCCCATGAGCTATGCTCTGCTTTCTTCCTCACTTACCGATTGTTAATGCTGTTATGGATTTGTGAGAGTTGATCTTTCTTTTGATACTAGTTCAGATCTTTAATTTTTGTAAAGAGCAGGAACGATAGAGACTGCTTTGCTGTACTTGCTGCGTATTAGTGACTGACTTGTAGAGAGAATCAAAGACCTTTTGCTCTCCTCTGATGTTGAAGTAGTTGGTCATAGTTTTTAATTTTGTGAAATAATGTCTGGTTCTAGCCTTAAGAAACCAAGAATGAGAATGAATCTGCTTCTCATCTGCCAGACATTTGATTTGTTGTTGCCATATATGCCTCACTTAGATGCACAATGAGATGCCCCTCAGTAGTGCTTACGGTTCCCATTGGCAGAATGGATGTTGAAACTATGCTTTGATAGTTTTCTAGCTTGGTGGTTCTCAACCCACTTGGGAAAAAATGTAGCCATTTTGGTTTTGAGATTATTCACAATGAATATAAATTAGATAAATTTATACACACTGCTTCCCTTAAGTGCAGATCTGACTCATGTATTTCATTGTGGATATCCTGAAAAACCAGACTGAATTAGTATTTTACAAAGACTACGTTAGAAACGCGTATTATAGCCTATTCTGAAATTTAAATTGTTTCCTTGTGGAACTACACAACATATTGTATGCTTTCAACATGTAAGAATAATTATGGAAATAATAAAGAATAAAACTGAAAATTGACACTTTTGATTGACACTGTCCATTTAAGTAGTTAAATGATTGCTATGCTCTTTCTCTGGGTTTGATTTATTGCTGCTTCTACTTCATTTTATTCCTCTTTCTATTTTAGAAGTATACTGTAGGAAAACATTTCGTTTTATTTATTCATTTGTAACTTGCCTATTTTTCCATTGCTAAGCAAGGATGTTGTAAGAACGTTAACAATGAACATCAGAGTTTTCAGGAACAAAATAACTTATCAAGGGGGGAGCCATGTTAGTCCCTAATAAAGAAAATGACAGAGTCTGGTGGCTCCTTATGGACTAACCAGATGTGTTGAGGGACTTTTGAGGATAATCTACTTTGTTAGAACTTAAGTTGTCTGGTAAGGAACTGGATGAAATTAGCTGTATTTAGTAGGTGGCATCTGATAGCACCGAGATGGACTGGCATTCTCAGAGCTTGGAAAAATTGTTCAGGGTACAGGAAAACGTCACCGCACCAGGAAGGGTGGTATACCAAATTTTGACAAACATATAAACTCTTGATTTTTCTAACATTATGGATATTGAAGGCCAGGTAATACCAATCTTGAAACCATTTCAAGAAGTGGAATTTATTTCTTGCTTCCAGGAAACCAACTTCTAAAATATTATATAATTTCAAGTAGAAAAATTCCTGATCTGGTGTTCCAAAAATTATCAGAATCCTTGGCTTTTCATTTTTTTTATGTGGTATGTTGTATGATTTGCTGCTCATGCATGTTTTTCCCCTACTTTATAAAAGTATATTTTTGGATTAACAGCATATAAAATCATCATATTAGATAAAACTAATAAATAAGCTTTTCAGTTTCGTCAAGCAGAATTGAGTTAAGCACACAAGTGGGTGATGGCATCGCATGTCACTAGAATGAAATAGCTCTCCCAGATCTCAGAACTTAGTACAAAGTTCTTAGCATGAGGTAATTTCCCAACTTGTTTAGTTTTATGTTTCTCTGCTCTGCTAAATTGACGTGAAAACAGAGCTCTTCCAACATTGTTTTGGTTGTTCTCATTTTTATTTCTAATTAATTTTATCTACCATGTCATCAGTGTAGCAGAAAAAATTCAGAATTTTGGTACATATTTGTAGTATAGAAGTGAAGTACTTCTGTGCATGAAATAAGAGTAGGACCTGAAGGTGATGGTCTCTGATGATCTTAAGGTGCCCAGACAGGTAGAAAAAGTGATGGAAATCACATAAGGATGCTTGAGTGCTTAGGTAAAAGAATGATTAGCAGGAAAAAGGAAGTGATAGTATCTTTATATATCTCCTCCCTCTAGTCCCTCTCCCACCAATGCCACTGATCCTTTAAGCTACACGTGTGTGTGTGTGTGGTGGAGTGCCTGTGTGTGTGTATTGCCTGTGTGTGTGTGGTGGGGTGCCTCTATGTGTGGGGTGGGGGGGGGGTGAGGTCGGAGGTGGGGTGCCTGTGTGTAGTCCCTGCATGTGTGTGTGTGTGAGGAGTGTGGAAGTGGGGGGGTGGGGGTTGCCTGCATGTATGTGGTAGGAGAAGGGGTGGGGGTGGGGGTGCCTGCATGTATGTGGTAGGAGAAGGGGTGTGCCTTTTGCACATGCACATTCCCATACTTCCCATGCTTTCATCTCTTCGTTGTCGAACAGCTTGCACTATTCCCTTCTCCACTCCAACCCCTCTCTTGTGGCCCCTCCCCCATCTCTCCCTTCCCAGACTGTCCCCTTCTCCCTCCTTCTTGCACTCATCTCCTGCCTCCAAACCTCCCCACCTTTATTTAAAAAAGGAAAAAGCTGCTGCTTTAAATTTCTTCACTAGTCTGTGCAGCAATATCCCCCACCTCTAAACTTTTTTCTCTCTGCAGGGTCTGGCAGCCCTTCTGCTGAGATCACTACCTATCTCCAGGAACAAGCAGGAATGAGTCTTCACATATGGGTATCGTCGGTACCGACGGAGCCTGCGTGGGAACGCTCCCCAGCGTCCAATAGAAAGCTTTTGGGAGCATCCCACAGCGCCTGCGTGCTGCCTTCCCGCCTTTCCCAACCGCCTCTCTCCAGTTCTTCTTTTCCGCGGAGCCAGCAGGTCGTGTTCCTGTCACCGCAGAAGAAGTTCTTTATTTTTTCCTATTCTTTTGTGTCGCGTCTGCCTTCTTCGACGTCGGACCGGTACCGCCGGTCTTTTCTTTCTTTCTTAAAAAAAAAAAAAAAAACTTCACTGTGCATTTTCAGTTTTTGGACCTTAGGCCTAAAAATATTTTCCTCATGGAGAAGCCCGCCTCCAGGTTTAAAAAATGCACAAAATGTGGCGGTACTATTTCTGTCACCGACACCCATGACTGGTGTCTAAAATGTTTGGGGCCTGACCATTCCATTACGGATTGTATGTCCTGTACCATGATGTCTAAAAGAGGTCGGCAGAACCAAGCAGCCAAGCTCAGTACCCTGTTTCCCTCTGATGCAGCTTCGGTGGCATCAACGTCTTCCAGGGCTGCTGCTTCCTCCCATGGATCTCAGGTAACCAAGCATAAATCTGGCCTGTCCTCAAAGGGTAGATCTCCTTCCAAGCATCGAGATGCCTCCGGGCTTGCCCTCGAGGATTCCGCGGCGGGAAGCTTCGGCTTCCAAAGCATTTTCTATGGGGTCACAGGTTGACATCGATGGCTCGGCCTCGACAGATCACCTGTTGCCGTGTTCTGGGGTACCGGTGGCTCCCACTGGTACCGACATCCAGACATTGGTGGCGTCGATGAATCAAAAGATCCTGACCATGCAGTGCACCCTAGCGGCATTCATACTGGCTGCGACGCCTCCGGTACCGCAACAATCTCTGTTGTCGGTATGGCTCCGGCACCGGCATCACTCCCGGTGCCGGTACCGATTGCATCAACATCGGCTTTGGTGTCGGCTGCAACGGTACCCTGTCCTATGATGCCCATCGGTACCGAACCGGTACCGGTTACTCCCGATACCGATCCTACTCGGTACGGTTATCGGGCTTTACAGGAGCATCCAGACAGGCGATACTTCGATTCCTCTGAAGACTCTGAGTCTGAGGGTTCTGTCGAGGCATCCATACTTCTTCCTCGGGAGTCGTCTTCTCCTAAGCGAAGAATGTCTCCTCCAGAAGACTTGTCTTTTCAAGACTTCATCAGGGAAGTGGCCAGGGGCCTCTCCATCACAGTGGCCCCTTAGTCAGAACCCAGAGCCAAGGAATTGGATATTTTACAATATCCTAAAACTCCTAAAGAGGCAGCTACCTTGCCTATCCATAAGATACTGTATGATCTCATGTTGAGGATGTGGGAGACACCTCTTACCACCTCTCCTCATTCTCGCAGGTTAGATACTATGTATCGTGTCCCTCCTTGTCCTGGCTTCCACAAGACTCAGCTCCCTCACCACTCTATTGTGGTAGTCTGCCATGAGAAAGATATAGAGTGCAAAGACACACTCATCTAATCCTCCAGGACATGAATGCAGGACCCTAGATGCTTTTGGCCGAAGGGTTTTCCAAGCTTCTATGCTAGCTGCCAGGATCAACTCCTATAGTCTCTATATAGGGATGTTTCTGAAAGAAGTGATTGGCAAGCAAAGGCCAATCAGATGGATGCTGAAAACTCTGCTTTGGATCGACTTTCAAAGTCTACCTCTGCTCCTGTTAAGAAAAGATTGTTCAAAAAGACATCTTTTTCTAAAAAGGGAAGATACTATCCTGCTTAAAAGTCAGCAGGCATCTTCTGCAGGTCGTTTTGCTGCAAAGCGTCAGCAACCACCTAAACAGGCCAAATCAAAGGCTGCTAGGCCTGCCATGACCCAGCAGCCTCATCCTCCTCAGGGCCTTTGACTTGCAGCTAGAGAACTTAGCCTTTCTGGCTCTGGAACCAGAGCCCCTTACCATTCCAGGAAGGTTCTTACTTTGCTCCCAGATGGGAACAAATCACAGCAGAGCAATGGACACTCTCTCTATCATAAGGGAAGGGTACAAGCTTCATTTCTTAAGCCTTCCCCCTCACACCATAGTGAAACAGTTCAATTCTCCAACATCTCTCCTCGACCTTCTGGGTCAGGAGATTGCCACCCTTCTTGCCAAAGGGGCAATAGAAGAAGTACCTCTTCTTCAGCAAGGCACAGGGTTCTACTCCCCTTATTTTCTTATTCCAAAGAAAACAGTGGGCTACAGACCCATCTTAGATCTCAGAGAATTGAACAAATTTCTATTCAAGGAGAAATTCAAGATTTCTCTCGGTGCTCTTCTTCCATACCTTCAGAGTCAGGACTGGCTTTGTTCTCTAGATCTCAAGGATGCGTACACCCATGTCCTCATCCATCCAACTCACAGAAGGTTCCTTCGGTTCCTTTTTCAAGGAAAGCACTACCAGTACAGGGTGCTTCCTTTTGGTCTGGCCTCTGCACCAAGGGTGTTCACGAAATGCATGGCAGTAGTAGCTGCATTTCTACGCACCCTGGGAATATTCGTTTTCCCATATCTGGACGACTGGCTCATTCGAGCTCCCTCTCAGTCAGAGGCCAAGACTTTTCTAACCTGCACAATGCGTGTCCTTCAGTATTTGGGACTGGTAATAAACATCCCAAAATCCAATCTCACCCCTACTCAATCTCTGGAGTTTATAGGGGCTGTCCTGGATACTACAGCTGCAAGGGCCTATCTTCCTCAGGCTCGTTGCCTACGCTTGGTGCAGTTAGCCTCCCAAATACAGTTAAAGTCCCATTTAACTGCTCGGGGAAATGTTACAACTCTTAGGCCACGTGGCATCCGCCGTGCATGTGGTTCCATATGCTCGCCTTCACATGAGGGCAGCTCAATGGACTTTGTCCACCCAATGACCCAATGGACTCAGGCATCAGGTTGCCTGTCAGACAAAATAGCAAACTCCAGTCACCTTTTTTGGTCTCTCCAGTGGTGGAAGTCCTCTCAAAACCTGTTGCTGGGGTCCCCTTTTCAGCAGTCACTTCCCCAAGCAACCCTTACAACAGATGCCTCTCCAATGGGTTGGGGAGCTCATCTGCAAGATCTCTCCACCCAGGGCATCTGGTCTCCACAGGAGACTTCTCTACACATCAATCTCTTGGAACCCAGAGCAATTTTCTTAGCTCTCAGAGTGTTCCACTCCCTGCTCAGCTATAGGACAGTCCTCATCCACACGGACAACCAAGTAGCCATGTTCTATGTGAACAAGCAGGGAGGGACTGGCTCTCTGTCGCTTTGCAACGAAGCTTTGCGACTGTGGGCCTTCGCCAGAGAGCATCAGATTCATCTTATGGCAGTATATCTTCCAGGTGTTCAAAACTCTTGGGCAGACAGACTCAGTCGAGTTCTGCTTCCACACGAGTGGTCCCTCCACATGGACCAGGTAGCCAGGATTTTTCGAATTTGGGGAACCCCGACATAGACCTCTTTGCAAGTCCGTGGAATGCCAAACTTCCCTGGTTCTGTTCCAGAATCCCGTGTCAGGGAGTTCAGGCCAAGGATGCCTTCCTTCTTCACTGGGGTCAAGACTTCCTTTATGCTTTTCCACCCATTCCCCTAATTCCCAAAACACTTTTCAAGCTTCAGAGAGACCGTGGTTCCATGATCCTCATAGCACCACATTGGCCACGCCAAGTGTGGTACCCTCTACTTCTGCATCTCTCTCAAGCTCCCTCCCTGGAATTGGGCTCTGCACCAGATCTTCTATCCCAGGAAGACGGAACGTTGTGGCACCCAAACCCCCAGTCTCTCCATCTCAGGGCCTGGTTGCTGAAGGCCTAGACCTTCAAGTTTTTCATCTCTCTCAGCAAGTCAGAGATATTCTTCATGCTTCTAGAAAGCCTTCCACTAGGAGTTCTTATGCTTTCAAATGGAAAAGATTTACCATTTGGTGTTCAGAGAAGGGTCTTAACCCTCTTGCAATACCTCTGAATTCTTTACTAGAGTATCTTCTGCATCTATCCCATGCAGGCCTTAAAACAAATTCAGTAAGAGTCCATTTGAGTGCTATTGCAGCGTCCCTCAAGCCTCTCAATGGACAGCCTATTTCCTCTCATCCTCTTATAGCAAGATTCATGAGAGGCCTTCTTTTAACTAAACCTCCCATTAGACCACCTCCAGTGGCATGGGACTTAAATCTGGTTCTTGGCCAGCTTATGAAGCCACCCTTTGAACCTTTAGCCACCACCTCCTTGAAATTTCTTTCTTGGAAGATTATCTTTCTCATTGCAGTCACCTCAGCACGTCGCATCAGTGAATTGCAAGCCTTGGTGGCTAATCCTCCTTATACAAGGTTCCATCATGATAAGGTAGTCCTCAGGACCAATCCACACTTTATGCCTAAAGTGGTCTCGCCTTTTCATCTGAACCAAGAGGTATACTTACCTGTCTTTTTTCCAGGACCTCATGCATCAAGTGCAGAGAGGAATCTTCATACTTTGGATTGTAAAAGAGCTCTCGCCTTTTACTTACAAAGAATACAGCAACATAGAAAGTCTTCTCAACTCTTTGTTGCTTTTGATCCTTCCCATTTAGGACTTCCAGTTTCTAAGAGAACACTGTCCAACTGGATTGCTCAGTGTATTTCTTTCGCCTACCAGAGTAGGAACCTTTCTCTGGAAGGCCATGTCACAGCTCACAATGTGAGGGCCATGGCAGCCTCAATGGCTCATCTAAACTCTCTGTTCATCGACCAAATCTGTCGAGCGGCCACCTGGGCCTCGGTTCATACCTTCACAGCCCATTACTGTTTGGACAAGGACTCCCGGGATGCCTCGTTTGGTCAGGCTGTTCTCAAACACCTGTTCCATTCCTAATCAACTCCTACCCACCTACCCTGGTTGGATGCCAGAGATCCATGGGGGGAGGTGGAGCCCTTTTCAAGGACACACAACTCTGGGGTCTCTCCCTGGCATCTGCAGCTAGGGAGTCCCCATATGTGAAGACTCATTCCTGCTTGTTCCTGGAGATAGCACAGTTACTTACCTGTAACAGGTGATCTCTGGGAACAGCAGGAATAAGTCTTCACAACCCACCCACCTCCCCTAGGAGTTGTATCTCTCTATCTATTTTAGAAAAAAATTAAAAACTCACTTATTCATATTACACTACAATACACCCTCAGAACAGAATACTCAAATAGATACAGGCTAACATTTATACATTATTATTACATACTCTATTTTCAAAATAAATATCACTAATACACTATTAACCATACCACACTCTCATTCACATGATGATTATAGATTTAAACTAACAATGTATATATGTTCTAATATGTTATACCTTTAATGTTACAACATTCCTTGTAAATTATAATTATCTGTTCTATGTAAACTGACTTGGTATATTACATACCAATTAACCTACTGTTCCATGTAAACCGCACTTGATACTAGGGAAAGAGCGGTATATAAATAACTGTTAAATAAATAAATAAATAAATAAAATCTATCTTTCCTTCCCTCTCTCTCTCTCTCTTTGTCTCAGCTTTAAAACTCGAACTGGAGAGAGGCAGTTGGGAAAGGCGGGAAGGCAGCACGCAGGCGCTGTGGGATGCTCCCAAAAGCTTTCTATTGGATGCTGGGGAGCATTCCCACGCAGGCTCCGTCAGTACCGACGATACCCATATGTGTGAAGACTTATTCCTGCTGTTCCCAGAGATCACCTGTTACAGGTAAGTAACTGTGCTTTTTCAACCCTTCTGCCCATGGGGATCTCATTTCCCACATGCAGAAGGGTTTCAAAAGACCCAGTGGCAGCTGAGACCTGTCTGTTTGCCCACAGTGATCCCATCTCCCTCAGGCAGACTCTGCCAGTTGCGGCAGCCATCGTAGACCTTTGCAGCCCGTCTGCCTGCTGGAGATGGGATCCCTGAGGCCAGACTCTGCTGGTTTCAGCTGCGATCGTGGCCTTTTGTAGTCCTGCCTGCAAGGATCCATTCTCCCACAGGCAGAAGGGCTACAAAAGGCCATGATCGTGGCTGAGACTGGGCTGTTGTAGCCCTTCTGTCCATGGGAGATGGTATCCCAGCTGACAGAGAACTAGCCCATATGTGTTCTGAGCCCCAGGTGACTTGTACGAGTTTTCAGTTGCTAAGCCGACCTGGCACCTGGGGTTTGTCCAGACCTGGTACAACCAAACAGGAGGTGAGCCGCCTTCAAAAAAAAAAAAAAAAGGAAGCTCTGGAATGAGGAGGCAAAGGAGGAAGGTGAAAAGGGATAGACTCAGGAGCAATCGGTGGAACTATTTCTATAAGGAAAGGCTAGAGAATGCGTGGAATAGCTTCTCAACAGAGGTGATGGAGATGAGGACTGTATCTGAAATTAAGAAAGCTTTGGACAAGCGTGAAGGATCTTTAAGGGAGATAAAAGGATTTGTAGAGCTTAGTATTTGGTATGGATGGGTAGGCTGGATGGGCCTTATGGTCTTTTATATGCTATCGTTTTCTTTGTTTCTTTTTTAATCTGTTTTGGTTCTGACCACAATCGAGCTGAATGTAACTGTTGTACAGTCAGTCCTCAGTATTCGTGTTCCATATTCACGGATTTGCGTATTCGTGCAAAATAAGTAATCCATTCTTCGCTGTTCATAGACACCTCGCGACTATTCGCGGCGGCCATGTGCAGTAGGCAAAAATTTTCAGTTCTTAGTGCGCAGCATCAAGGGTGGGGTTAAGCAAGGCGATACTGCCTCCTTGCTCTTGTGGATTTCGTCGTGTTTGTGCAGCATCATTTAATCCATGTTTTTGCTTATTTTTTCTTTATTAATGGAATCCAAACATAGTGCAAGTGCTAAGGAAAGTGTGCTTTCAAGTATTCCTAAGTGAAAGAAGACTGTTATGAGTCGCATTCATAAAGTTTGTGTGCTAGACAAACTTCGTCTGGGATGTCTGTAGTAGTGGTAGCCTGCAAATTCGGTGTGAACGAAGCCACAATTAGGTTCATCTGCAATAAGGAAGATATTCGTAAAACTGTGCATGAATCTGCAGCAGAAAGTGCAAAACTTGATTGAGCGGTTCTTGATGAGACCATGAAAAAAATGGAAAAAGGTTTGTTTTTGGATCAATGAGATGGTGAATGATTGAAAAAAAATAGTGTTGTGGATACAGTCTGCAGCCCTTGTAGCTGTTTTGAGTTTGTGATAGGTGGATTTTGTGTTGCTCTTGATGTGAGGGTTGAGGGTCGAGCCGTGATCAAGCGTGATACTTAGGTAATGAACTTCTTGTTTGACTTGCTACTGAGTTCCAGCAATGGTTATGGTGGGAGGCGGTCTAAAGCGGTTGTTTTTGGTGACATACAGCACCTCTGTCTTCTTATAGTTTATAACCATGTTATGTTCGGAAAGCCAGTTTGTGATGGCTTTGAAACATTCTCAATACGTGAGATTATGGGGTTGAGAATGGTGTGTATAACATTACATCATCAGCATAAATGTGGTATAGTATGTTGTGTGCCTTTTTTTGATTGTACATAATGGTTGGAGGAAAATATTGAAGAACAAGGATGATAGGGCAGACCTTTGAGGGAATCCTTGATCCTGTGTGAATGTTGATGATCTCTTGGGGCCCATTCTGACTTGACACTGATGTTCAGTGAGATAGGATTTCAACTACTTAAGACCACTTTGAATAGACAGGGGAGAAATGTTGGGGGTAGCTGGAAGACAAGGGGAGAAAAGAGAAATGGAGTGCTGCTAGGCAAAATAATGGAAAAGAAGTTTGATATAGAAATAGGGAAAAAGGAGGAGGAGGTAGGAGAGAGGAGAGAGGAGATAAAGGAAATAGCAGAGAAGTTGAGAGAATAATGGACTGAGCAGGTAGATAAGAGATATCTCAGAGCCTAGGGAGGAGTAAAACAAAGGTGGAAGGTAAGAAGATACATGGTAACTTAGTAAATGATGGCAGATAAAGACCAGCATGGTCCATCTAGTCTGCCCAGCAAGGCGGCAAGAATAGGTGCACTTGCTGCTCCATGCAGGTCACCCCTCCCCATGCCTTTGTTTAGGGGTGTACCCACCGCTCCATGTAGGTCAGCCCTATTTGTTTAGATATGAGATTGTTTGTTTTGATTTTATCCTGTTGCTATAAAGGGATCCACTGTGTCTGTCCCATGCCATTTTGAATTCTGACACTGTTTGCCCCCACCACGTCAATCGGGAGGGCATTTCAAGCATCCACCACCCTTTCAGTGAAAAAGTAATCTCCAGGAACAAGCAAGAATGTAGTCTTCACATATGGGTATCGTCGGTACCGATGGAGCCTGCATGGGTACGCTCCCCAGCGTCCAATAGGAAAGCTTTTGGGAGCATCCCACAGCGCCTGCGTGTTGCGTTCCCACCTTTCCCAACTGTCCCTCTCCAGTTCTTCATTTTCCGCGGAGCCGATAGGTCGCACATCCTGTCACCACAGAAAATTTCCCTTCTTATTCTTCTTTTTTGTGGTCGTGTCTGCCTTCCCTCGACGCTATACTGGTACCACCGGTGGTTCTTTTCTTTTTTCTAAAAAACTTTGTTTCTGGAGTCCTTTCTCCAGTAATTTTCTTTTCGGGTGCCACGCACCATTTTGGGCACTAGGCCCAATTTTTTTCCCTCAAAATGGAAAAACCCGCTTCGGGTTTTAAAAAGTGTTATAAGTGTGGCGGTACCATCTCTGTCACCGACACCCATGAGTGGTGCCTCCAAATGTTTAGGTCCTGACCACTCTATTTCAGCGTGTGTTGCCTGTGGGATGATGATGAAAAGGGGCCGGCAAAACTGAGCTGCTAAACTTAGCACCCTTTTTCCCTCCGATGCAGCCTCCATGGCATCGACGTCGTCCAGGGCTTCGTCTTCCTCCCATGGATCTCGGGTAACTAAACATAAATCTGGCCGGTCCTCAAAGGGTAGATCTCCTTCTGATCATCGAGATGCACCTGGCATTGCCCTTGAGGGACTTTCATCGGCAAAATTGCCCTGGCGGGAGGCTTCTGCTTCCAAAGCACTAACGGGGCTCCAGGATGTTCTCGAGGCCTCAACCTCGACAGAACTACTGGTGCCATGCTCTGGGGTTCCGGCCGCTTCATCTGGCACCGATACCCAAGCATCAGCAGTGTCGATAGACCAGAGATTCTTGCCTATTAAATGTAGTCTGGCGGCTCTTCTCACGGCCTCGATGCCCCTGAAACCGCTTCAGAGAATTCAACCGGTACCGGCACCGACTGCATCGACATCGGCAGGTATTCTACCAGGGCCGAGTTGTGCGCGTCTATCCGGCATCGACAAGTCGGTACCGGACCACTCCGATGCCGACTTCAGTACCGGTACCGTGCCTTGCATGATCACCCGGATCTGGAGATACTTCGAATCCTCGGATGAGTCTGAAGACTCTGAAAGCTCTGCTGATACCAGAGTACTTCTTCCTGAGGATTCCTCTTCTCCTCAGCATAGGATGTCTCCACCAGAGGATATGTCCTTTTTATTTTATCCGAGATGTGGCCCAAGGTCTTTCCATCACAGTGGATCATGAAAGAGCCTAGGGCAAAGGAATTAGAAATCCTACAATACCCTAAAGCTCCCAAGGAGGCAGCTACCTTACCTATTCATGATCTCTTGCATGATCTTAAGTTAAGGATGTGGGAAACACCTCTGCCACATCTCCTCACTCTCGAAGACTTGACACCATGTATCGAGTTCCTCCTTGTTCTGGGTTACAGAAGACTCAATTACCACACCATTCCATGGTCGTAGAATCAGACATGAGACGGATAAAGAGTGCAAAAAGGCATGCATCTAATCCTCCAGGACGTGAGTGTAGGACTGTTGACGCTTTTGGATGTCAATCCTTCCACGCTTCCATGCTCTCTGCTAGGATCAGTTCCTATATCTTGTATATGGGAATGTTCCTTAAGGAGGTCACAGGAGACTTAGAGTTTATGAGCCCTCTCCTTCCTGATGATAGAAGGCAAGATTATCTTACTCTTGTTAAACATGCTCAGGATGTTTCCAAGTTTGTGAATCGTGCAGCCTTTGACTGTTTTGAATGCATAAGCAGAACCTCTGCTATTGCCATAGAAACATAGGCCATGTGGTCTTTTCCTGTCGTCATATTGCTATCTAGTCTGTCCTTCCATATCAACAACTACAACAGTCCCCTTTTTACCTATAGAGATCCTCTGTGTTTGTCCCATGCTTTTTTGAATTCGGTTACTGTCCTCATCTTTACCACCTCCTCTGGGAGACTATTCCACGGATCCACTACTCTTTCCGTAAAGAAATATTTCCGCATATCACTCCTAAATCTATCTCCCTTCACCCTCATCCCATGTCCCCTCGTAGCAGAACTTGCTTTCACTTGAAAGAGGCTCTCTCCCTGAACATTTATGCCACGGAGGTATTTAAACATCTCACTCATATCACCTCTATCCCGCCTTTCCTCTAAGATGTACATATTAAGATCCTTCAGTCTGTCCTCATATGCATTATAATGAAGACCACTAATCATTTTAGTAGCCACCCTCTGCACCGATTCCATCCTGTTCACATTCTTTTGAAGGTGCGGTCTCCAGAATTGCACACTATACTCCAAATGAGGTCACACCAAAGACTTATACAGAGGCATCACCACTGTTCCCTCTAAGCTGTTATGTGGCGCACAAAAATTTAACCTTCCTTCAAAAGCTGCACATCTGATATTTTATGCGCACACAGCCTACAGAAAATTAGAGGGAACATTGATTATCACCTCCTTTTTTCTGCTAGCCATTTCTCTCCGTATGCACCCAAGCATCCTTCTAGCTTTTGCTGTCGCCTTTTCTACCTGTTAAGCTACTTTAGGATCATCAGACACAACCACGCCTAGGTCCCGCTCTTCTTTAGTGGACAAAAGTACTTCACCCCCTATACTATATTGCTCCCTTGGATTGCTGCAGCCCAAATGCATGACCTTCAGTTTTTTAACATTAAATCCCAGCTGCCAGATTCTAGACCATTCTTCAAGCTTAGCTAGATCCCTCCTCATATTATCTACACCTTCCTGGGTGTCTACTCGATTGCAGATTTTGGTACATTCCGCAAAGAGGCAGACCTTACCCGACAGTCCTTCTGCTATATCACTAACAAAGATGTTAAAAAGAATTGGACCAAGGGACAGATCCCTGGGGCACATCACTGGTAACATCCTTCTCCTCAGAGTGAGCTCCATTTACCTTACTCTTTGTCGCCTCCCACCCAACCAATTTCTAATTTATTTATTTCTCTTATATACCGCGCTCTTCAACATCAGTGCGGTTTACATGGAACATTTAGGTTTTACGGTGGGGTTAAACCATAAAAATACAGATAACAGGTAGCTCAACTTGGATAGTCAAAATTAACTATTTATACACATTTGATACATAGTAATATTTACATATTATACAACATTTGAGGGATGATTACAGTGGACATGGAGCTTATTTGCGGGAAGGTCGAGATGGTGCACCTTCATTTGGGTAACATTCATGGAAAAGGTGGTGTTTCAATGCCCTTCTGAATTTAGTTAGTTCTGGGATTGCTCGTATGTTGGGAGGCAGGGCATTCCAGTATCTGGGAGCACTGATACTAAAGGCCCTGCTTGCTGTAGCCTGTGTACACTGGGTCAATGTTTTGGGGATTGCCAAGGTGTTTATTGCTGTAGTTCTTCTGGCTCTATTGGGGGGGGGGGGGTTCTGTGTGTGAGACAAGCGAGTGACGGGGGGGGGAGGGCCCAAAAATTGAAAACATAAGCATCCCCATAAAAGATGAAATAAGATACCTTGGCGTTATCATAGACAGAACGTTAAGTCTAACAACACACATCAGGAATACAACAAACACAATATATAATAAATTAGGATATCTTAAAAATCTAAAACCATTATTATCAAATCTGGACTTCAGATCAGTCTTTCAAGCCCTGATTCTGCCTCACTTAGATTTTAGTAACATAATTCTTCAAGGTATTCCAAAACATGCTTTACACCAACTAAAAGTAGCACAACATGTTGCTGCAAGAATGCTTATAAATGCAGGTCCAACTGAACACATAACCCCTATACTGGGAGTGGAGGAGTAGCCTAGTGGTTGGGGCAAGGTACTTCAGGCCGGAAGGTCGGGGGTTCAAATCCCACTAGAGGACAGCAACCTTAGGCTGGAAGGACTGGGGTTTCTAGTCCCACAGGTGCTCCTTGTGGTCTTGGGCAAGCCACTTAACCCTCCATAGCCCATGTTCCCTGTAAAATAGTTATCTCCAAGTTATAACGCCCTGTTCAATGTAATTTCAGTTTGTTCAGTGTAAACTGCACTGATGCAGAATAGCGCGGTATATAAGAGAATATAAATAAATAAATAAAATACTGTACAAACTTCACTGGTTACCTATACAAAGTAGGATAAAATAGAAAGTTATCATAACAACGTTCAAACTGATAAGAGATATAGCCCCATCATATCTAACTGATCTACTGGCAATTCATTCAAGGACCAGAACAGTGAGACAAAGGAACCTGAACACACTACTTGTTCCAAACAACTTTTCAAAATTCAATAAAACTACAACAAATAGGGCATTCAGCTTCAATGCTCCTTTAATATGGAACGCTCTGCCGGATAAACTCAGAGATATCACAGATCTTTCAGCATTTCGAAAAGATCTTAAAACTCACCTATTTATTGAGTACTTTGGAGACTCATTCCCAGTAGATGAAATATTTCCCACTTAAACTCATGTATACTCATATTCATTAATTCACAACTTACTTTTTCCTTTTTCTTACTCTATCTTACAATACCCAATTCTCCACATTATCACATTTACTCTTTACACTAATAATTCTAGTGAACTACAATACATTTTTCCTTGCTCAGATAAGATTTTTGAAATTTGTAAATACATGTCTTTAAATCTGTATATATGTTTAAACTATCTATATACCTAATCAGCATTTACTCAGCATTGTAACCCTCAAATTACCATTTTTATTATATACAATTTAATGTTCACTGTAATTTCAATTGTTTGAATAAGTTTCAATGTAATGTTCAAGTTTTGTTCTATGAAAACCACTTTGATTTTTCTGACAGGCGGTATATAAAACCGTTCAATAAATAAATAAATTAATTTATGGTCTTGAATATTAGTAGTAATGTTTTGAAGACGATCCTACAGTGGATAGGGAGCCAGTGGAGACTTTTGAGGATGGGTGTTATATGGTCTCGCCTCGAGGCCCCATTCAGAACTCTGGCTGCGGTGTTCATGGCAAGCTGGAGCGGGCTTAGGGTAGATTTAGGTAGCCCTTGGAGGATCGCGTTGGCATAGCAAGCAGTAACTTTAGGGTTCATCCCTAGGGTGCTCAGTTTGTTTATAAGTCGCCTGTGAGGAACAGTGTCAAAGGCTTTACTGAAATCTAAATACACCACATCTAGGGCTCTCCCTCGGTCCAACTCCCTGGTCACCCAGTCAAAGAAATCAATCAGATTTGTCTGACAAGACCTGCCTCTGGTGAATCCATGCTGCCTCGGATCCTGTAATCCGCTGGACTCCAGAAACCTCACTATTTTCTCTTTCAGCAGCGTTTCCAATAATTTACTCACCACCGAAGTTAAACTAACCGGCCTGTAGTTTTCAACCACATCCTTACTTCCGCTTTTGTGTAAAGGTACCACATGAGCCTTTTCCAGTCCTTTGGCATCACTCCCGACTCCGAGACATTGAAAAGGTTGGTCAGTAGAGCTGCTAGAACATCCCCAAGTTCCCTCAGTATTCTAGGGTGTATCCCATCCGGTCCCATCGATTTGTCTACTTTAAGTTGAGCTAGTGTCTCATGAATACAGTCTTCTGAAAACTGTTCAAGATGTCCCTCGCTTCTGTTCCTGTTTGTGGGTGTTTTCTGAGGTCCTGCTCCTGATTCTTCATCTGTGAACACAGAACAGAAATGTTTGGTAAGCAATTCCGCTTTATCATTATCAGCTTCTACATATTCCTCCCCTGCACCCTTGAGTCTGACAATACCACTTTTGCCCTTCCTCTTCTCACTAATATATCTGAAAAATGTCTTATCCCCCCATTTTATTGCATTGGCTATTCCCTCCTCCTTTTGAATCTTTGCCTTCCTGACTACTTTGCTAGCTTCTCTAAGTTTTTCCAAATACAGATGCCTGTCCACTTTCTACCTTTAGAGATCCTATAGAAACATAGAAACATGATGACAGAAAAAGACTACAAGGCCCATCTAGTCTGTCCTTCCATAACAACTTCCTCTGTCTGTGATCTCTTGTATTTCATGAAGGCCTCCCTCTTTTTCTTCACTTTTTCAGCTACTTCTTTCGAAAACCATAGCGGTCTCCTTTTCCTTTTACCTTTACCATTTTAACAAAAAGGTTGGTTGACCTTAAAATAGCCCCTTTTAGTTTTGCCCACTGTTTTTCTACATCCCCCAGCTGTTCCCATCCCACTAACGACTCCCTGAGGTATTGGCCCATCTTGGCAAAGTTAGTCTTCCTAAAGTCTAAGATCCTCACCTTTGAATGGATTCTAACATCCCTAGTCCTAATATTGAACCACACCATCTGGTGATCACTGGATGCAAAACGATCTCCCACTACAACATCAGAAACACTTTCACCATCGGTAAGCACCAAGTCCAGTATGGCCCCTTCACGTGTGGGGTCTTAACAATTGCCTGAATAGTTCTCCCTGTAGAGAATCCAGGATGTCCTTACTTCTAGATGATACTGCAGCAGGAATGTGCCAATCAACATCTGGCATATTGAAATGTCCTATCAGTAGCACTTCCCCTTTCCTAGCAATGCTGCGTATGTCTTCAATTAACTCTGTCCACCTCTTCCTCTTGTGAGGGAGGTCTGTATATCACACCAATGCAAATAGATTTCTCTTTCCCTCTTTCTACAGTGGTGGGCAAAAGTCTGGAATCACTTGTGAGTTTTGCGTTTTTTGTATTTTCTAAGGTTTTTTTTTTTCATTTTGCGTTAGCCCAGCACATTCATCTTTCTACCTCGTTAAAAGGGATACATTTGGCTATTAGAGTTCACTTTTTTGCATTCCTTGCTTCCAATTTAAATACTTTACAGACACTGGGAGATAGCTACTGAGATTTTTGTGGATCCTGCATCAAAACTGGATCAAGATTATCCAATATGCATATGTTTCTGCCCAATCAGGAGGCTGGTTTCACTAACCATTCACAATGCAGATATCTAGTCAACAGTGCAGCTATAAAAATTTTTGAATTTCATACGCTTTCTGGATCGACCATGAAGATGACTCAGACCCTGACGTTGGAGGAGCGTGTTTCTGTGTCCTTTGAGTGAGGAAGGATTTTCAAGCCGTCAGATAGCCAGGAAAGTTGGCTACAGTCAGAGCGCTGTTAAGATTGTACAGAAGAAGAAAGAAACTGGTTCAGTAGTGGAAAGCCTCGTTCAGGTCATCCACATGCATCAACATCACGCCAGGAATGCGCACTACGACGCATTTCACTGACTAATCGCAAGATGACCTCTCCTCAGTTACTTCGAGAGTGGTCAGACAAGAGTGAGGTCAGTGTCAGCTCATCTTGGTCTCCAGGACTGCAAAGCACAGAATAAGCCACTGATGACTGACATACAAAGGCGCAACCGGATCGTGTGGGCGAGAAAGCACTCAACTTGGTCGACTGAAATGTGGGGAAAGATTCTATTCAGCGATGAAAGCACCTTCTGCCTGTTTGATAATCAGGCCCACACCTATGTGAGTTGATTTCCTGGAGAGGAATTCAAGCCTGAGTGTCTCAACCTCACTGTGAAGCATCCTTTGAAGGTCATGGTCTGGGGCAGTATGGCTGCCAGTGGTGTTGGATGTCTTCACATCGTCGATGGAATGGTCAACGGGTGCCAAGTACATCACCATACTGCAAAAGTGCATGGTGCCATCAGCACACCAGCTGTTTCCTGGCCAGTTCCTGTTCCAAGATAATGCACCCTGCCATCGCTCCAGACAGGTGATCAGCTGGAAGCAGTGGAACAGCATCAAGTCAATGGACTGGCCTGCCCAGTCTCCAGACCTGAATCTAATCGAGAACCTGTGGCACAAGGTGGCCTTGGAAATATCCAATAGGCATCCGACATCAAAGCATGAGTGACTCAACTCATTGCAGCTTGGAACCACATTGTCACCAACGATCACCTTGTCAGACTGGTTCATTCAATGCCGACAATGTGCAGTCAGGTGATCAAGAACAAAGGGTGGCCCATCAAATACTGAGCCATCACTGACACATAAAAACAGTCTTTCAAGGCCACATACATTAATTTGAAGGAAACCTGGCATGCATCCATAATATTTTAAAGCATACTTACAATGATATATCGTTGGCCAACAATGTACATTACGTGATTTTCACAGAAAATCTATAAACAGGAAACTATGGGGAACAAACTCAGAAAATAAGGGCCAAACCAATACTAAAAGTTGGCCCTAATAGCCAAATCTATCACTTATCATGAGATACACAGAAAAAGCCACTGGGAGGAAAAAGAAGTTAAGATATAAAGTCACGAAGTTGAAAAAATGTCAAATTTACAAGTGACTCCAGATTTTTGCACACCACTGTAGTTTAACCCACAATGCCTCCTCTCTTCCTTTTAAGCTCTGTAATTTCAAAGCTTTAACAGTAGTTTTTACATATAGTGCCATACCTCCTCCCCTTCTTCCTACCCTGTCCTTTCTGAATAAAGTATAGCCAGGTATAGTTACATCCCATTCATGGTTTTCTGTGAACCATGTTTCTGTAACTGCCACTAAATCCAATTCAGCCACTCCCACCAAAGCTTCAACATCAGGGATCTTATTTCCCATGCTAAGGGCATTTATACACATTGTTTTCCATGTTACCCCTGTTGCCCATTTCTATAAAGGTAGTTAATGTATCACCTACCTGGGGGCTTTCTTCACACATCCTCAACGAATCTAGTTTAAAGTCCTCTTCAGTAGATTAGCTAGTCTACTACCGAAGACGCATCGACCTTTCTTGGACAGATGGATGCCATCTCTACTCTGCAACACTTGGAACAGCATCCCATGGTCTAGGAAACCAAAACGCTCTCGATGACACCATCCACGCAGCTATGCATTCATGCACGTAGAATTGTCTGGCTCCAGGCATCTGACTTGGAAATCTGGGTACAGAACAAACTGGGGAATATACCTTGCACAGGAGAGAATCTCTTTGGCAAGAATTGGCAGGAAAAAGCTAATGAGATAGATGCTGACAATATCACTTTGGATAGATTGTCTAAATCTACAGTTGATCCTGCGAGGAAAAGATCCTCTAAGAAACCATTGTTCAGCAAGAAGAAAAGGTTTCACCCCATCTATACCCAGCAGGGACATTGTTTATCTCAATCTGCCCTAAAGGGACAGCAGCAACAACCTAGGCAACAAAGGAAGCCAAAAGCAGCTAAGCCTCAACTGGCTCTTCAGACTCGGCCTCCACAGGGGCTTTGACTCCTGTCTAGAGAACTTTGCCTTCCTGGCCCTGAACGACCCAGAACCCTCCATCACAGGAAGGTTATGTCATTTTGCCCCCAGATGGGGTCAGATAACAGCAGAAAATTGGACTCTGTCTATTGTAAGAGAGGGATACAAGCTTCATTTTCCTCAGCATGCCCCCTCCTACAATAGTAAGACAGTTCAATTCTCAGACCTCTCTCAACGATCGGTTAGGTCAAGAAGTCACTATGCTCCTTGCTCAAGGGGCAATAGAAGAGGTATCCATTCCCCAACGGGGTACAGGGTTTTACTCCCCCTATTTCGTTATCCCAAAGAAAACAGGAGAACATAGACCCATTCTAGACCTCAGAGAATTGAACAAATTCCTGTTCAGAGAGAAATTCAAAATGATATCTCTAGGATCTCTGCTGCCATACCTTCAGAGTCAGGATTGGCTTTGTTCTCTAGATCTCAAGGATGCTTACACTCATGTTCTCATTCATCCAACTCATCGAAAGTTCCTTTGCTTCCTGTTTCAAGGGAAGCACTACCAATACAGGGCTCTTCCTTTTGGCCTGGCCTCTGCACCAAGGGTGTTTCTTTTCTCCGCACCCTGGGAATATTCGTTTTCCCTTACTTAGACAACTGGCTCATTCGAACCCCTTCAGAGCCAGAGGCCTGGGTTTCTCTGTCTCGCACAATGCACATCGTTCAGTATTTGGGACTTGCTATAAACTTCCCAAAGTCCAACCTTGCCTCCCACTCAATCCCTAGAGTTTATAGGAGCTCTTCTGGATACCAGACAAACAAGGTCCTACCTTCCACAGCCCCGCTGCCTTCGCATTGTGCAGTTAGCTTCCCAAGCAGTACTAAACCTCACCTCACTGCTCTGTAAATGTTAGTTGCTAGGCCACATGGCATCCACCGTGCATGTGGTTCCTTATGCTCGCCTCCATATGAGGGCAGCCCAGTGGACCTTATCCACTCAGTGGACTCAGGCGTCAGGTTTCCTGTTAGACAAAATAGCAAACTCAATTCGCCTTATTTTGTCCCTCCAATGGTGGCAGTTACCAAAAAATCTTTTGGTGGGGTCTCCTTTTCAGCAATCTGTACCCCAAGCTACTCTAACGACAGATGCTTCACAGGTGGGTTGGGGAGCCCACTTTCAAGGCCTTTCTACCCAGGGTACCTGGGCCCCACAGGAGGCCTATCTCCATATCAATCTCCTGGAGCTCAGAGCAATCTTCCTTGCTCTTTGAGTATTTCACACCCAGCTCAGCTACAAGACAGTCCTAGTTCAAATGGACAATCAAGTAGCCATGTTCTATATGAACAAGCAGGGCGGAAGAGGCTCTCTGTCGCTCTGCAATGAAGCTTTGCGACTATGGGCCCTCGCCAGAGAGCATCAGATTCATCTCCTTGCGGTGTATTTTCCAAGCATTGAAAACTCTGGCAGACAGACTTAGCCGGTTTCTGCTTCCACACGAATGGTCTCTCCATGCAGACCAGGTGGCCAAATGTTTTTAAATTTGGGGAACCCCGGACATAGACCTCTTTTCAAGTCCGCTGAATGCCAAACTTCCCCGGTTCTGTTCCAGAATTCCGGCTCGAGGTTGTCAGGCCAGAGATGCTTTCCTCCTCCATTGGGGTTAGGACTTCCTGTATGCCTTTCCACCCATTCCCCTAATTACCAAAACCCTATTCAAGCTTCAGAGAGACAGAGGTCATATGATCCTCACACGTTGGCCATGGCAAATGTGGTACCCTCTACTCCTACATTTCTCTCAAGCTCCGCCTCTGGATTTAGGATCTGCTCCAGATCTTCTTTCTCAAGAGGACAGGATGCTGTGGCATCCCAATCCCCAGTCTCTGCATCTCAGGGCCTGGTTGCTGAAAGCCTAGAACTTCATGGTTTTAACCTTTCACAGCAGGTAAAGGATATCCTTTATGCTTCCAGGAAACCTTCCACAAGACACTTGTATGCATTTAAGTGGAAAAGGTTTACCATATGGTGCTCGCAGAAGGGTCTTAAGCCTCTTGCGATACCTCTGGAATCATTACTGGAGTACCTCCTTCATTTATCAAATGCAGGGCTTAAGACTAATTCAGTGAGAGTCCATTTGAGTGCTATTGCAGCTTCTTTCAAGCCTCTAAATGGACAACCTATTTCCTCTCATAGCGAGATTTATGAGAGGCCTTCTTTTAACGAAGCCTCCCATTAAGCTACCACCAGTGGCATGGGACTTGAATCTGGTACTTGGGCAACTCATGAAACGGCCCATGAACCATTAGCCACTACCTCTTTGAAATTCCTTTCCTGGAAAGTTATCTTTCTCATTGCAATCACATCAGCACGTCGCATCAGTGAATTGCAAGCCTTGGTGGCTGATCCTCCTTATACAAGTTTCCATCATGATAAGGTAGTCCTTAGGACTCATCCACACTTTATGCCAAAGGTAGTTTTGCCCTTTCATTTGAACCAAGCGGTTTACCTTCCTGTATTCTTTCCAAGGCCTCACGCCTCAAATGCAGAAAGGAACCTTCATACTTTGGACTGTAAAAGAGCTTTGGCCTTTTACTTGCAAAGGACACAGCAACCCAAAAATCTCAACTCTTTGTTGCTTTTGATCCTAGTCATTTGGGACTTCCAGTCTTCAAAAGGACACTGTCCAACTGGATTGCACAGTGTATATCTTTTGCCTAAGAGAGTAAGAACCTTCCTCTTGAAGGCCATATCACAGCCCACAATGTGAGAGCCATGGCAGCCTCAGTGGCTCATCTTCACTCTGTGTCTATCGACGACATCTGCCGAGCAGCTACGTGGGCTTCGGTTCATACCTTCACAGCCCATTACTGCTTAGACAAGGACTACCACCAGGATGCCTTGTTTTGTCAGGCTGTTCTTCAACACCTGTTCAGACTTAATCAACTCCTACCCACCATCCCTAGTAGGATGCCAGAGATCCATGGGGGAAATGGAGCCCTTTCACAAGGGCGCACAACTTTCTGGGGCCATCTCCCTGCATCTGCAGCTAGGGAGTCCCCATATGTGAAGACTACATTCCTGCTTGTTCCTGGAGATAGCATAGTTACTCACCTGTAACAGGTGATCTCCGGGAACAGCAGGAATTTAGTCTTCACAACCCGCCCACATCCTTTAGGAGTTGTATCACTCTCTCTCTCTCTCTCTCTTTCCCTCTCTCTTTTGTCTCAGCTATAAACTCAACTAGAGAGGGACAGTTTGGGAAAGGCATGAAGGCAGCACGCAGGCCCTGTGGGATGCTCCCAAAAGCTTTCCTATTGGATGCTGGGGAGCGTTCCTGCACAGGCTCCGTCAGTACCGACGATACCCATATGTGAAGACTAAATTCCTGCTGTTCCCGGAGATCACCTGTTACAGGTGAGTAACTATGCTTTTCCTGAGATTGCCTTTCAGTTTGCCCCCTTGCAGTTTCATATTATGCCCTCTAGTTTTACATCTTCCCCGATCCATAAATTCTCTAAGTATTTAAAGGTCTGAATTGTATCTCCCCTGTCCCTCCTCTCCTCTAGAGTGCACGTATTTAGGTCTTCAAGTCTCTTCTCATAAGTCTTCTGATGCAGGCTCTAAATCATTTTGGTCGCCTTCCTCTGAACCGCTTCCAACCTTTTTATATCCTTTTTGAGATACAGTCTCCAAAACTAAACACAATATTCCAAGTGAGGCCTCACCAGTGACTTGTACAGTGGCATTAGTACCTTTTCCTTTCTGCTGGTAATTTCTCTCTGTATGCAACCCAGCATCCTTCTGGCTTTTGCCAATGCCTTGTCACACGGTTTCGCCACCTTGAAGTTGTCAGAAACAATCACTCTGTACTCCTGGTCCGTGCACACCAATCTCTCACACCTTATTACATACAATTCCCTTGGATTTCTGCTTCTCAAATGCATGGCACTGCACTTCTTCGCATTAAATCTTAACTGCCAAGCATTAGATCATTCTTCCAGCTTTTGTAGATCTTTCCTCATGTTGTTCATTCCCTCAGGGGAGTCTGTTGCAAATTTTGGTGGTTTCTGCAAAAAGACAGACTTTTCCTTTCAGATCTTCGACAGTATCTCTCACAAATTTTTTTGAACAGTACCGGTCCCAGGACTCAACCCTGGGACACACCTTCCTTTTATCAGAGTAAGTTTGGTTTACCATCACCTTCTGTCGTCTATCAGTCAACCAATTTCTGATCCATTTCACCATCTTTGGACCTATTCCTAAGCTGTTGAATTTATTGATAAGCCTCCTATAAGGAAGAGTATCAAAGGCTTATCTCAAATCTAGGTAGATCACATCCATCACATGCCCTTGATCTAGTTCTCTGGTTACCCAGTTAAAGAACTCAATCAGATTTGTTTGGCAATATATTCCTTTGGTAAAACCATGTTGCCTCGGATCATGCAACCTGTTGGTTTCGAAGAAGTCCCCTATTCGCTCTTTCAGGAGCGCCTCCATTACTTTTCCCGCCACCGAGGTAAGGCTTACTAGCCTGTAGTTTGTCACTTCTTCCCTATTACCACTTTCGTAGAGAAGTACTTCATCAGCCCTTCTCCAGTCCTGTGGAACTTCTCCTGTCTCGTGGAACTTCTCCTGTCTCCAAGGTTCTGTTAAAAACATCTTTTAAAAGCCCTGCAAGAACCTCTCTGAGCTCTTTCAGTATCCTGGGATGTATCCCATCCGATTCCATAGACTTGTCTACTTTCAGTTTTGCAAGCTGTTCTAACACACCATCTTTTGTGAATGGTGTAGTATCTACTCTATTCCCATTTGTATATTTATCAGTCACAGGTGGTCCTTCTCCAGGATTTTCTCTAGTGAAAACAGAGCAGAAGTATTTGTTTAGCATTTTCACTTTTTCAATGCCACTTTTGTGTTGGGCTAGAGGTAGTAGTAAATGATTGTACTGTGATAAAATGCTCACTTGCAAAAGTGATGTGACCGAAACAGGGCACACCTACACAAGTCTTGGAAAAAATTAGTGTGTTGGTTGTAAGTAGGTTTTTTTTCTTCCTTATGCTTATCTGAAAAATAAGTGTGGTTGATTGGTTGTCTTTGATATACCTATAGTATTGGATTATAGAATGTATGTTGGATTTTACCTATAGTAGCATCAGTCTGTTAAGTGGACCTTTGTTCGATTGGTGGTATAGTAAAATTAGAAAATAAAAATATTTTTTATAGCTGCTGTATTTCAGTACCTTTACAAAAGGTGTCATAATTATTGACATATCCTGTGTATTTTCAGAATGAAAATTAAAACTAATATTTGAAATCGGAGATCATACAGGACTGTTCCTGGGCTTCTTAAGTTAATTACTGAAGAAACCATGGGTTGAAGAGTTGAACTTCATTTTTTTGGAGTAGCTGGCATCAGATTTAATGGAAATTTTGATAGATTTGTCATTGTCTGTGACTGATACCCACAGGCTAATGTGATTAATAGTTCACCAAGCAGTACTGCATTTTGCACTTCTAAAAGCTTGTGTTTATTTGGCATTCAAGCTTAAATTTATTTGGCTATGAAATCATTCATTCACTGTGAACAAGGCTCTGATCTAAGTGAACTATTTACTAGTATGCAGGTGAATTATTACACATTATTATATTGTAGCCCATTTACTTATTCTGTTAGTATTGCTGGACAAAGGTTTGTTTAATTAATAACATCAAAGGCAGCAGATTTGTTTTTAGTATATTCTACATGAGTTAACATTTTTTAAGTTCAAATACATAAGGTCAGATTTTCTTTAAGAACCCAGGTCATTAAACAACCACTCCACTTCAAATTTATTACTTTTTACGTCCCAGTAGGAAGGGAGCCCTTGTTGTCAGGTCTTATAATAGATTATCGGGTTTTATTATTTTAGTGTCAGTATGAATAGTCATCTCTCTAGACTGTGCAACACTTTGGGGATCCTGTTTACTAAGCATTTTTCTCATGAACACACAATGGGAGAAAACCTTTAGTAAACAGGACCTTTGGTTTGCTCTCAAATTTTAGGACCAGGATCTTTGATAACATTCTCTGAAAGAGTTAATATTAGTTTAAATATTTTTATGTAGAAAGATGTGATGTACTGGGATTTTCAGTGAGAACAGTGTTCCAGTTTGCCAAGCTAGTTTTTCAAACTTTATTAATTGTAAGAAAATGATAGAATAGCTTTCAGAAGCTGGAATGTTTTAAGTGGATAGGCGGTAGCAATAAAATTCTACTTTCTGTGGCAGTGCTGTCAAGTGTAATTCTCAAAAGACTGAAAACCAGTCTAGTTTTCAGGGTATAACGAATATGCATGAGATATATTTGCATGTACTACCTCAATTGTATCCATATATGTGCTTTGCATATTCGTTAGGGATATCCTGAAAACAAGACTGGCTTGCAGTCCTTGAGGATTGTACTTTCGTAGTCCACAGTTAATTGCCTAATTCAGGTATGGCCACAACAGGACTGGGTTTTTTTTTTTTAGGACTTTCGCAGTGAACATACATGAGATATTTGTATGCATAGTCTTGACTGTATGCAGCCTACTATATTCATTGTGAATGTCCTGAAAACAAGATTTTTGTTTGTGGTTCTTGATGACTGGAATTGGCTATCGCTAATCCTAATGGATATGTCACTCTTTTTTGTCTTAGTGCTATTATGATTTTGACTTATTTATGTCCATGATGTTTTCTTCTGTTTGTAAAACTGTCTTGCTCTTTTTATTGTAATTAATTGTTATATTTTATTTTGGAATCTACTGTTTTGAATAAATAGGTGTTTATAATATACTTAGTTCCCCCCCCCCCAAAAAAAAACCCCATAAGCCATTTTCGAATGTGTGATAAGACCAATCTTGCTTCATGCACAACATTGAAGATGCCAGATAACATCAGTCTTAACACACATCCATTTCTGACTTGTTGCTTGTCTCTTTGTAAATGCTTGTGAAGTACTATGGTTATTCCTAAATCTAGGGAGTACTTTTCGGGCAGAAATATTATCTAAACAGCATTTGCTTGAAAAACAGTGTAGTAGGATGCAAGATATCTTATATCATGCTACAATGTACAGACTTGTTAAAATTGTTAATGGTATCCTACTCCTAAAATGTCCTTAATGTACGTTGTCCTGACTAGCTGTGTTCTGTGTTAATAAAAGAGGCATGACGTCGGGGCTCGACAACCCCAGGCGTTAGGTCGCCATGGTGACTAAAGAATTGGACTGGGCTCCTGTGGCTTGAAACACCTGCAGCATGATGGGCCCTGGCTGCCTGTGGGGGTCCCATTCCTGTGGGCAGAAATGCTGCCCAAGCGGCGATAACGGCTCTGACTGCCCACGGGGATCTTACCCCTCATGGGCAGAAGGAGGCAACTGCAATCGCAGCACAGATGCAAGCTGTCTGTCCATTGGAGATGGGATCCCCGTAGGCAGACAACTTGCATCTCTGCTGCGATGGCAGCCCTCCCTTTTTCTTCTACCTGCTGGAGATCGGATCCCATCTGGCATGGGGATAAAAGGGCGCAATGCCTATTTACCTAAAGAAACAAAAAATATTTATCGGTCACTTCTCACAAGCGAGTGCTTTAAATAGAAAAAAAGTAATATATCACGCTCAATCTTCACCAAAAAGAAACTTCAGTTCCAAACAAAATTGATGGCATTTTCATTGTATCTCAAAAGAAGGTCTCAGACAACATTAGTGCACTCTATCACGGGCCGACACGCGGTCCTTATGTAGTGCTCCTTTTGCATCAATGACCTTCATACTATACAGCCAACTTTACATGTGTACTTGACTAAATGCAACGTTATTTTGTACATTCAACATAAAAGCAAGTACTTAGCTCAATCTTGTTGGCTGTAGTAATATTGCTCTAAGAGAATTGTTTCAATCTCATGTCAATCCCTATTTACCTAAAGATGCATTCCCCTCCCCCAAGAACACAAACACAAGCATACCACACCACACACAAGCACCCCACCTCTGTAGGGGAGAGACACACCTCAGCGCCACACTACATACTGTCACCACGTGGCCAGCCCTCCGCCTAGGGTGCAGAGTGTTGGTCTGCCATGATAATCCTCTATTCAGATAGTGAGACTACAGCTGTGGCTCTTGCAAGGCCCCTTGGGAATTGTAGTCCCTTTTTTTTTTTAGCTCTCTGATAAAGAAGCAATTGTAGTCCGTTTAAGGCAAAATGACAAGGATTTATTCCCCTCACAAATAGAACTTTGGTGCAGAACAAAAATAGGACAGTCTCCAGGAGTTTAGCATGAGGCTTATATACAATAACTAAGGTAATTGCTTATTCACTCTCTGGTTCCAAACATGCAGTGCTCGTTGCAAGTACAAAATGGAAAACAAAACAGCTTCTCACAGCAAAGAAAACATAGTTCCTATTTCTTTGCTGTTTCTCAGCACTTTTACTTCAAGGCTTAACACAGTGACACAATGTTGTCAGCCAAACAAAGCGTGCAATCCATTTGCATATCTGCTACTTCATCAACATTAGAGTATTTGCATATCTTCTGTCTCAGGACTAACAGCATTTGTCTGCAAACCGTTACTATGGGATTTAAGATAACTTCCCTCTGTAAACTCAGGTGTTTGCCCTTTCCACAACTCAAAACAGCACGGGTTTAAAGTACCTGTTGCTCTGGAGTTTCTTCTTTGGCTCTCCTCTAATTCTTGGCAGCTATGAGGAAATACTTTTGTGCTGGGCTCCCACCTGTGCAAACTCTGAAGGCTTTCTTCTGACTGAAGGGCTCCCTGCTCTCTCCGTTCCAGCCAGTTCCTGGTTACAGGGCGTGCCTTCCCTCCTAGCCTGCTGGCTTTTCTCCCAGACCTGTAGGTAGTTTCTTTACCCGGTATCCAACCTTCCGGAGTTTCTGAGCCTCTCCAAGCCCGTCTTACCAGAGGTCTCTCCTCTCTCCTGTCTTTGCTGTCCAGGACTCCTCTTTCTCTTCCTTTCCTTCCTTGTGTGGCTTCTTTTCCTTCTCTGCCACAACTCCAACTTTCTCTGCTGCCACTGCTCCAACTGCCGTCTGAACTGCAATTACCACTCCAGCCTCCTTTCCAGCTTCCTTTCTCTCCTGTTTCTCCTCTCTCTTTCCTGGAAGCTAATGACGAGGTTTTATAATTCTGTTCCCCTGGGCTTGTCTCTGCTCTCAACCTGAACAGATGTGATTGATCAAGCTCCAGGCTTGCTGCTACGTCAGAGCTTGGGCGTGTCAGCTCAGCTCCTGTCTTTCTCTGTTTACCTTTTCTTTGTAAACAGTGAGCCATGTGTTGTAGCTGCCTGTCAGTTTTAAAGGTGGAATCTTCCTTTCTCTCTATTTCCATGGGCTCCGTAGGGGTCTCTACATCACAGTACACAAACAGGAACCTCACCTCTGCACAGCACACAGGAGCTCCCCCAGCTGTGTGCGCACACGCACACACTGGCACACCACCATGACACACCACCATTGCACTACACACCCACATAGACACTTCCTATCTGAAGCTATAGCTGTTATCTAAAGATAACACATAGTATAGGAACTCTAGCACTGATCTCACAAGACTTGAGACCATGAGATCAGCGCAAGAAAATGGGGGGACATGAGGTTGTCACAAGCACTGGTTCCTAAGATTTTTCCCTGGCTTCTAAATCCACACAACATTTGTCAAGGGCTGCATTTAAGTAGTGATCATAATTGGACATATATTAGGGTGAAGGGAAATTTGGTTGGCTTCTTAACAGATGACTGCTGGGCTGAGGAGCTGGAGCTTTGCCCTTGAGCCACTGTGTGGCTATGCTAAACTGAAGATGAACAAGGACTTGCTTATCTGGTCTAGCTCAGACCTATAATGATGTCCCAGACTGGTCCTCAAAGATTTACAAATCAGAGCTGAATGTGAATTACAGGCAGGTATACAAGTTATTTCCCTGCTCAGTTGGAGTTAGTCTAAGCTGAACCTGAGGCAATGGAGGGTGAAGTTGCCCAAGGCTGTGACTGTGAAAGTTAATTTGAATGACCCGGATTGAACTGATCTGTTTTGTACTGGAGTATTGGGAGCTATTTGTGCTCCCAACTTGGAGAGCTTACAGGATCTGGGACATCGTGGCTTAACTAGAGAGAGGCCTTGTCAGACGAATCTGATTGATTTCTTTGACTGGGTGACTAGAGAATTGGATTGGGGAGAGCACTAGATATGGTATACCTAGATTGGGACGGGACTCTAAGGTGACTAACTGGATAGGAAACCGTCTGAGAGTGACGGAGGATAGTAAAAGGAGTTCACTATGAAGATTAGGGGCATTATCAATGGTATGCCCCAAGGATTGATCCATGGTTCTCTTCTTTTTGATATTTTGTAAGCAATTTTGTGGAAGGTCTGTTAGGAAAGTTATGTCTGTTTGTGGATGATAACATTTTCAACAGGGTAGACATCTTGGAAGGAGTGGATAACATGATGAAGGATCTAGTGAAACTTGAAGAAAGATCAAGAATTTAGCAGCAATCATTTAATGCCAAAAAATGCAAGATCATGTATTTGGGGTGTAAAAACCCTAGGGAACAGGGTACAGTATAGAGAATGACGTACTTCAATGCATAAAAGAAGAGCGGGATTTGGGGTTGAGAATATCAAATGATTTTAAAGTGGCCAAACAGATAGAAATGCATAGAGAAAGGAATGGCCAACAGAGAATAAGAGGTAATAATTCTTTCATCTAGTGAGACTTCATTTGGAGGACCTTGTACAATAATGGAGACTGCACCATTAAAAAGGATATAAACAGAGGACGGTTATAAAAATGGTCAATGTTCTTCATCATAAGGCATATGGGGATAGACTTAAAGATCTCAATATGTATACTTTGGAGGAAAGGAAGGAGAGGGGTGATGTGATATGGACATTTAAATGTATCTATAGCATAATGCTTAGGAGATGGCCCTTTTACAGCTGAAAGGAAGTTCTGTAATGAGGGGTTCAAGGATGAAGATGAAAGAGAATAGACTCAGGAGTAATCTGAGGCAATATTTCTTTAAAGAAAGGGTGGTGGACACATGGAACAACCTCCCGGTGGAAGTGGTGTAGACAAGAACTGTAACTGAATTTAAAAAAAAAAAGGGGGGGGGGACAAATACAGAGATTCTCTGAGGGAGAGGAAGGGATTGTAGGTCTTAACAGTTTTTATGGATGGGCAGACTGGATAGGCTATATGCTCTTTCTCCGGAACAAGCAGGAAGTCAGCCCTCACATATGGGTGATGTCAGTGCTGACGGAGCCCTCGCGGAAGCATCCCTGCAGCTTTCAAAGAAAGCCTTTTGGAGATGCCACCACGCATGCGTGGTGCCCTTCCCACCCAAGGATGCCATCTTGCTCAGTTTCCTTTTTTGCGCGGAGCCCTTCAGATGTCTGTCTGGTCTTTCCCCGGAAAAAGTTGATTTTCCCGATTGAGTTTCATACTCTCTCCAGTACTCTTCCCGCCATCTGAACTTGCTACCCCAGCATTGAGTCTCTGATTCTTAGGGTTTTTTTCTCCTTTTGGCGCCTTCACACCTTTTTTCCAACTGGCAGTACCACGGGTCTTCAATCTCTCTGAGATACTTTTTTCCCCCATGGCTACCAGTGGCTTTAAAAAGTGTGATTGGTGTGCAAAAATAATGTCCCTAACAAACACACACATGACTTCTGCCTTCACTGCCTGGTGCCGGACCTCAACCCCATGGAATGTGACCTCTGTAAAAGGATGACCACTAAGTCCATCAAGAGCCACCAGCAGCAGCACAATAAGTTTTTTTTTTTGCCAGAGTTCCTGGTACCTTCGAAGGCTAAGGCGTCCTCCGAAGCTGCAGAGTCTCGGGGTAGCCTTAAGGACCCTGATTGACGCCATGGCTCTTCGGAAAGGGGACCTCCCTCGAGGGAACTCAAGAAGAAGAAAACCTTGAAGGCGGCATCCCTGGATGGCTTCAACAGGCCGGGTAAGCCCAGAGCCAGGTCCCACAGTCCTCGACGAACGTCCAAGGGATCAGAGAAAGAGTGTCCTGTGATGGTCTCCTGAAAGGTTTCAACCTTAGACTGGCTTCTGTCGCCAGACACTTTCCTTGTCGAGGACTCCCCCTCAGAGGAACCGGTGTTGGGCCCGATTGCTTCGGTGCCCGTGCCAATGGCTGCGGAGCCTTCTGGACTCGAGCCCAGAATGGCAACCCTGGAGCACAGCTTGTCTGCCTTCATGGACCAGCAGTGGGCACTGTTCGATACCACCAGGCCCTCGATGTTCGCGGAGGCCGAGCCGATCCTCGAGATCCTTTCTGCCTCGAGTTGATCCTTGGCCAAGATCTCAATCTGGTTCCTGCTCCACAGGGCCGTGATTTTCCCAGACTAGTGCACTTGGCGCTAGCTGCAGGGCCTCTGAGGGTCGCGGGCAGGACTCAGGCCTGGAGCCTATTAGCCATCCTTTCCTAGAGTCCTCAACAGACTAGTCTTAGTGGGGAGACGGCAGATGAGGCGTCGCCAGACCCCATCACTACCGCGACATCCCCGCGGACTCCCCTCCTTCAGAGCCCTAGCATTGGTCCCCGCCCAAGGACATGGCATTCCTCTACTTCGTCAGGGACATGTCCAAGGCTCTAGGATTCCCAACAGAATCAGGACCCTTGTACTTATATATGCACACATATTTGACACACAAAAGAATCAAATAAAACAAGACCAATTAAAAAAGGTAATAGCAGGAAATGGTATAAAAACTGGGACATTGCCAGGACATGATTATTACCGTAATTACTAAACCCCAAAAGTGTTCCCCACCAATATACTATAATTCTTATCAAGAGCAACACTCATCTATCATATTTTTTGTTGGAATATACACTGTGAAGATCAATATTCTGCACCTTCTCGTAGTGTATTCTTGTTCTTTTTTTCTTTCTTTTAAAGGGGTAACTAACCCCTAAACCACACTAAGGAAACTTATCTCCATAGTATGTACCGATGTGACCATTTCATTCATGTGAAAATCAAGACCAAAAAAGCACTTAGCTGTCGTCACATAGGACCGGAGAAGAAAACGTTCACAATGGAGGACCATCCCCTTTTCCACTTTCACGTTTCCATGTCATCAAATGTCAAAACGCCATCAGATGTTTTAAAGTTCTCCGTTCTTCAATAGCTAAGCCGCTTTAGAGGCTATCATAAAAGCAACTAGCCCATGAATTTTCATAGACAATCATGACCCAATGTTGTGTTTCGAGCCTTTCGATCCTCTCGGCCCTTTATCAAAATTCGTTGCTCAAGCTCCTCTTCAACTCTGCTTGATCTTATATACTATCACATGACCAGTCCTTTAACTAATGGAACCACTGATGGTAAATGAATCCCAGCTGGGAACTCACAAAATACTCCACCAGTCCAAAGAAGAATTTAAACCCATAGGCACCACCGAGTCTAAAGTATAGTTCCAGTACTATTCACGGGACCTCAAAGCCAAATCCCAATCTCCTCCCCGAGATCTGAAAGGTATATGATCCAAAACCCTCCATTGTAGATCCGAAAATGAATGACCTTTTTGTTGACAATGCGATACCATTGGAGCTGACGTCACTCCCGTAGTGATGCGAGAACGATGCTCTAACAATCTCCTCTTCATCGTTCTAGAGGTCTTACCAATGTATAATTTCAAGCATGGACAAATTATCATATAGATGACGAAAGAGGACTGGCAAGTAGTGTAAAATCTACTAAAGATCCGACGATGTTGAGACGGAAGCTCCCATTCTTCACCTTCCAATGTCTGAGGATAAAAATCACACGTGGTGCATTTAAAGTGGCCCCGAACACTTGCTGCAACAGGTGGATTTATATTTTTAATCACCCAATCTCCGATATTCCGGCCCCTTTCAAAGGCCATCCTTAAAGGTTTATTAAAGCAAGTATGCAGGGACAACAGTGTCCAGTGTGAACGAAGGACTTTTAACACTTCTGTCGAATGGGGCATGTAAGGTAATACACCCACGTAAGGAGCAATTGTGTCCTGATCAACAGACTGTCCCGTTGAACCCCACCATTCGGGGTAATTAAAACGTGCTCTTCGATATGCTTTATTTATGACAGATTGTGGGTATCCCCGTTCCAATAAACGGACCTTTAAAATAGTCGATTGTGATTTAAAATACTCTAGTGTTGAACATATCCTCCGCAATCTTAAAAATTGACCTATTGGTAGACCCCTACGAAGAGGGCCAGGGTGAAAGCTTTGGTAGTGCAACAATGTATTGTGCTGGATCTCCTTCCGAAATAAGGTAGAACGTATTTCAGAACGATCTTTAATTATGCAGATATCAAGAAATTCAAGGGTCTCAGCATGATATTTCGGTGTAAATTTTAAATCACATGATGATGTATTAATCCAAGCAAAAAAATCTTGGAGATTACTTTCCGTGTCTGTCCAAAAGAAAAAAATATCATCTAAGAACCGTACCCATAAACGAATATGTTGAAACCATACCGAAGGATATATGTACAGAGATTCAAATGCCGCCATAAAGTGGCTATAGAAGGAGCCACTGTGGCCCCCATTGCTATGCCGTATATTTGATGGTAAATAATATTAAACTGAAAAAAATGTTTTGTTAATACCAATTGTAAAAGTTGAAGTACAAATTCCTTAGGTAATCGGGAGGGTAAATTCAATGGAATATCTGCTGCCATCTGTAGGGCTGCTTCCTGATTGATATTAGTATAAAGGGCCTGCACATCCATAGTAACCAACAGCCAGTTAGTTTTATCACCCATTTGTTGATGTACAAGAGACAAGAAGTGGAAGGAATCTTTAATGTAAGAAGGGATAGTAGGCAACAAAGGTCTAAAAAACACATCACAAAATTGCGATAGTGGTTCTAAAAGGGAACCACGACATGAGACGATCGGACGTCCCGGAGGATTCTCCAAACTTTTGTGAATCTTCGGCACCATGTATAGTATGGGAAGGATAGGATATTTTTTATTCAAAAAAGAAAATTCTTTTTCAGTGATCCATTCCCGTTGTCTTGCCAAAGTGATGTGCTCAGCTATCTCATTTCTAACATCATTAGTAGGGTCCTGCTCCAACCGCTTGTAATATTTTTTATCCAAGAGGTGAGCTTGTGCTGCTGCCTCATATTGACATCGATCTCGAATCACGGTGGCTCCCCCTTTATCAACCTGATGTATTATAATGTCATGACGTTCCCCTAACGATCTTAATGCCTGAAATTGACGTTTAGTAGTAATGGAGAATTTCTTACAATTCATTCTTGCTTCCAACATGCCAACATCTCGCAAAACCAGTTTTTGAAAAGTTTCAATAGTAGGATCCAGAAAACCATGAGGCATCCATTTTGACGGGTTTTTAACTACAGAAGAATCGGTATTTATAAATGTCTCAGAATGTTGATGAAAAAATTGGGAAACATGCAGTTTCCTAAAAAACTGATACAATGCTTCCTGCATCTTAAAAGGATCAGAACTACCATCAGTGGTTCCATTGGTTTGTGACTGGTCATGTGATAGTATATAAGATCAAGCGGAGTTGAAGAGGAGCTTGAGCAACGAATTTAGATAAAGGGTGAGAGGGTCGAAAGGCTCGAAACACAACGTTGGGTCATGATTGTCTATGAAAATTCATGGGCTAGTTACTTTTATGATAGCCTCTAAAGCGGCTTAGCTATTGAAGAACGGAGAACTTTAAAACGTCTAGTGTTTTGACATTTCACGATATGGAAACGTGAAAGTGGAAAAGGGGATGGTCCTCCATTGTGAACGTTTTCTTCTCCGGTCCTATGTGACGACAGCTAAGTGCTTTTTTGGTCTTGATTTTCACATGAATGAAATGGTCACATCGGTACATACTATGGAGATGTTTCCTTAGTGTGGTTTAGGGGTTAGTTACCCCTTTAAAAGAAAGAAAAAAAGAATAAACAGGAATAATACACTACGAGAAGGTGCAGAATAATATTGATCTTCACAGTGTATATTCCAACAAAAAATATGATAGATGAGTGTTGCTCTTGATAAGAATTATAGGGCATGATTATTGGCACCCTTATAAACCATTCAAATCAGTTTAAATAGAAGACCAAATTCCCATTGCAGTAAAATTAGATGCAGCTGTGATCAATTTATTTTATTTATTTATTTAGTACACACTTATATACCGCCACTTCCAGCGATCAGCAGCGGTTTGATTACATCTTTGGGAGTAGTCAAATCAAGACAGAAAAGGGGGGCAAATATACACATAGAATTGGGGGTAAGGCACAGCACACAGGATTAGTGTCTTGGGGATTGGACTGCAAATATTTACATTATTTACATTTATACATATTTATACATTTCTCGGATCCTTTGCTTCATCTATCTTGTACAGTGAGTCACAGCTGGTTGTAGTGACTTTTGAATAGATGAGTTTTTAGTTCCTTCCGGAAAGCAGTAATGTCCTTGATTGATCGCAGCTCAAATGGTAGTTGGTTCCAGATAGTTGGTGCAGAGAATGAGAACGCCCTGCGACTAGTACTTGCTTTCACAGATCTGATGCTGGTAGGGACTTGTAGTGTGCCTGAGTTGATAGTTCTCCTGTCCCTGTTTGTTGGTTGGGTGCTGATAAGTGTGGAGAGAAATGATGGGGTTATGTTATTTATAAGTTTGAACGTGGTTAACAATGTTTTGTATTGGATCCTGGCTGCAATGGGAAGCCAATGTAGCTCGATCAAAACAGGCGTGATGTGCTCAGCAATGCCTGTTCTCATGATGATCCTGGCCGTCACATTTTGGGCCATTTGAAGGATATTTAGTGATCTTTTAGGGAGACCTTGTAAGATGGCGTTACAGTAGTCCAGGTGTGGCATAATGAGTGCTTGTGCAACAGACCGAAAATCACAGAGTTCGATTATATTCCTCAGAGGTTGAATCACTCTAAGTTTATGGAAGATTGCCTTGTTTGTTTTACGCAGTTGCGTTTCCATTTTTAGGTTGCAGTCGAGTGTGACTCCCAGATATTTGATCTCTTTTTTTGTGTTGTACGTATTGTTACACAGGGTGATTGTAGGAGGAGGCTCAAAATTCAGTTTATTGGATATATACATGACTTCAGTTTTCTTATGGTTGATTGTCATGTTGTTTCGCTGTAGCCATGTTAACATCTCGTCCAGGCAGGTTTCGAGCTGTGTATATTTAGGGTCTGTGGTATCCAATTGTCAGTACTTACATGACTTGAGTCAACCAGTGAATGATGGCTCTGTTTAAAATGCCTACCTTCACTCCCTGTTCCATTTTCATAGTGGTGGAGACGAGCTGCCTGAGACTATCAGAAAATCCATTATCACCAAACTTCAAAGGGATACAAGGCCATATACAAAGACCTTGGGATTCCTGTGTCTGCAGTTTGCAATGTTAAGGCATTTTCTGCTAATGGAACTGTCAAGAACTTCACAGGACATTGTGGGAAGAGGAAAATTAATCCAAGAAGTCTTGGAGGGTTAGTGCGAGCTGTTGGAAAAATACCACATACAACATCCAGAGAGCCTAAGGTTGACCTAGAGCAATCTGGAATGGTGGTTTCAACCTGCATCATACGCCGCATACTAAACAAAGAAGGACTTCATGAGTGAAGGCCAAGGAGGGACCCCATTGATGAAAGGCAGACATAAAAAGGCACGCCTGATCTTTGCCCAAACCCACCTAGAGAAACCACAATCCTGGGAAAATGTTCTGTGGACAGATGAAACCAAACCTGAGCTCTTTGACAATGCAGACCATTTACAGCAAAAAAATTAAGCTTATAAGGGGGGGAAAAAAGCACCCTTCCCACAGTTAAATATGGTGGAGGTTCCATAATGTTGTGGGGCTGTTTTGCTGCCTCAGGAACTGTAGGCCTGGAACCGTATTAATGGAATCATGAAGTCTGAGGACTACCAACGTATTGTAAAGTGAAATGTGCTACAAGTATCAGAAAGCTAGGTCTGGGTGAAAGGTCATGGGTCCTCCACCAGGGCAATGACCCAAAACATATATTTAAAAGTATAAAGGAATGGTTAAAAAAGAACAAATGCACTGTTTTAAACTGGCCAGCAATGAGTCCTGATCCGAATCCAATAAAGAACCTTTGGAAGGAGCTGAAATCTGCCGTTGGTAAAAGGAATCCTGGAAGCATTCATGAGCTGGAACAAATTGCAGTTGAAGAGTGGAAGAAACTACCAGCAGACAGATGTATGAAACTTATAGTTGGCTACAAGAAACATTTGGAGGCTGTCATCACTGCCAAGGATTGTGCAATCAAATATTAAGGATGCCATTAATCCTGTCCAGGTCATATTTTGTTTTGTTCTCAGAAATTACTACATCTAAGTTGCACAGACTTTTGTTTTGTTGTATACCTCTGAACAGGCTATTAAAATATTATGATGATGTACAGTTGGAATATTTCCAAATATTTCTCAAGATATTATACACAACATACTTAAAATGCAAGGGTGTCAATAACGACCATTATCCTTTAGCTAGCAATCTTATAATGTGGGGGATAAACGTTGACACCTCTTATGAACCATATCCTTTACAGTAATCTTGAAACTCCTGTGCTGTTTGTTAGAGATGTGCATTCATTAATACATCTTAAATGACTTAGCATGCACTAAATTTTTTAACACACACTAATGGACTTAGCAATCTCCTTAGCGTGTACTAAAATTTCCATATTGAAATGAATGTAAGCAACTAACCAAAAACGCATCCAAAAATCATGAAAAATTAGTGAAAAAAACAAAAGCTCATCAATTTTTTCTTGATTGTGCTCAACCCTCCTATCTATTGCTCCATGTACAGTTTTTTTTAAGCGCATATTTAATGGTGGTACATATATGGGTTGTATGTCGGAGGAATAGCTGGTGCTAGTGAACCACAAATCATGGTGGGTACATAATTCCTGAGCTTTTATATTGCTTCCCCTCTTAACTTAATTTTCATCCAGGCCTTTGATTGCTCTAAGCCAGCTTTGGAGGGCCCTGGTTTAGTGCCTAGGGGCTAGATTTGGGACTGGATTGTAGCTCTTAGTTAAGCACCTAGAAATATACATCAGCCAGGAATATGGTTTGAATTGCAGAAGTTACATCTGATTTTAACTGGAACTCTTCTATCTCCAGGAACAAGCAGGAATGAGTCTTCACATATGGGTATCGTCGGTACCAACGGAGCCTGCGCGGGAACACTCCCCAGCGTCCTGAAAGAAAGCTTTTGGGAGCATCCCATAGCACCTGCGCGCTGCCTTCCCGCCTTTCCTAACTGCCTCTCTCCAGTTCTTCTTTTCCGCGGAGCCAGCAGGTCGTGTTTCCTGTCACCGCTGAAGAATTTCTTATTTTCTTTTCTTTTTCTTTAGTCGCGTGTCTGCCTTCTCGATTCCGCACCGGTACTACCGGTTCTTTTCTTTCTTTAAAAAAAAACAAAAAAAACTTCTACTTTTTTCAGTGCATTTTTTTTTTCTGGGGCCTTAGGCCTACAGAGAGATTTTTCCCTCATGGAAAAACCCGCCTCCGGGTTTAAAAAATGCACAAAGTGCAGTAGCACTATTTCTGTCACTGACACCCATGACTGGTGTCTCAAATGTTTAGGTCCTGACCACTCCATTGCGGATTGTGAGTCCTGTTCCATGATGTCCAAAAGAGGGTTACAGAATCGGGCAGCTAAGCTCAGTACCCTGTTTCCCTCCGATGCAGCTTCCGTGGCATCGACGTCTTCCAGGGCTGCTTCTTCATCCCATGGATCTCAGGTAACCAAACTTAAATCTGGCCGGTCCTCAAAGAGTTCATCTCCCTCTAAGTATCGAGATGCCCCCGGGCTTACTCTTGAGGATACCACACCGTCAAAATTACCCCGGCGGGAGGCTCCGGCTTCCAAAGCACTATCTATGGGGTCACAGGTTGACATCGATGGCTCGGCCTCGACCGATCACCTGTTAGAATGTTCTGGGGTACCGGCAGTTTCTACCAGTACCGATATCCAGACATTGGTGGCGTCAATGGATCAGAATATTCTGACCATGCAGCGTGCCATCACGGCATTCATTCAAGCTGCAACGCCTACGGTACCGTAACAAACCCCGTTGTCGGTACCCGTACCGATTCCGGTACAGGATCCGATTCCGGTTCCGATACGAGTACTGCTTGCATCGACATCAGCATAGACGGCAGCGGTACGCTATCCAGTGATGCTTATCAGTACCGGCCCAGTACCGATTACTCTCGATGTCGATACCTCCCGGTACGCGTATCGGGCTCTACGAGAGCATCCAGACAGTCGATACTTCGATTCTTCTGAAGACTCTGACTCTTCAGAGGCCTCAATTGAAGCATCGGGGATCCTTCCTCAGGAACCCTCTTCTCCAAAAAGGAGAATGTCTCCTCCTGAAGACTTGTCTTTTCAGGACTTTATTAGGGAGGTGGCCAAGGCCTGTCCATCTCAGTAACCTCTGAGACTGAACCTAGAGCCAAAAAATTAGATATCCTACAATATCCTAAGGCTCCTAAAGAGGCAGCCACCTTACCAATACATGAGATTCTTTATGAACACATGTTGGGCATATGGGAGACTCCTCTTTCCACCTCCCCTCATTCCAGAAGGTTGGACACCATGTATCGTGTTCCTCCTTGTCCTGGGTTTCATAAGACTCCGCTTCCTCACCACTCCATTGTGGTAGAGTCTGCTATGAAAAAGATCAAGAGTACAAAAAGGCACTCCTCTGCTCCTCCAGGGAGAGAATGCAGAACCCTAGATGCCTTTGGCAGGAAAATCTTCCAGGCCAGTATGCTTGTAGCCAGAATCAACTCCTATAGTCTCTATATGGGGATGTTTCTAAAAGAAGTTACAGATCATCTGCAAACCGTATCTCCTTTTATGTCAGAAGATAAGAGAGAAGAATATATCACCTGGCTTAAACAGGCACAGGATGTATCCAAGTTTTCCAACCGTGCAGCCTTTGACTCTTTTGAGGGGGTCAGTAGAGCCTTGGCTATTGCCATAGGTGCACGCAGCGTTGCTTGGTTGCAAGCCTCTGATTTGGAATCCTGGGTACAGGATGGTCTAGGTAACCTTCCCTGTACAGGCGAAAACCTGTTTGGCAAAGATTGGCAAGCAAAGGCCAACCAGATGGATGCTGAAAATTCTGCTTTAGTTAGACTTTCAAAGTCTACTACTGCTCCTTTCAAAAAGAGGTTGTTCAAAAAGGGATCTTTCCCACAAAAAGGGAAATTTTCTTCTTATGGTCAGGCCTCTTCTCAAGGTCGTTTTGCTACAAAGAGGCAGCAACAACCAAAACAGGCCAAAACCCAGGCTGCGAGGACTGCTACGGCCCAACAGCCTCAGCCTCCTCAGGGCCTTTGACTTTCCACTAGAACATCCAGAGCCCCTCACCATCCCAGGAAGGTTAGCTCACTTTGTTCCCAGATGGGAACAAATCACAGCAGAGCAGTGGACCCTCTCCATCATGAGGGAAGGGTACAAACTTCATTTCTTAAACCTTCCTCCTCACACCATGGTGAAACAGTTCAATTCTCCAACATCTCTCCTCAACCTTCTAGGTCAGGAGATTGCTACCCTTCTTGCCCAAGGGGCAATAGAAGAAGTACCCCTTCTTCAACAGGGCTCAGGGTTCTACTCCCCCTATTTTCTCATCCCAAAGAAAACAGGGGGCTACAGACCCATATTAGATCTCAGAGAATTGAACAAGTTTCTATGCAAGGAGAAATTCAAGATGACTTCTCTCGGAACTCTCCTTCCATAGCTCCAGAGTCAGGACTGGCTTTGTTCTCTAGATCTCAAGGATGCGTACACCCATGTTCTCATCCATCCAACACACAGAAGATTCCTTCGCTTCCTGTACCAAGGAAAGCACTATCAATACAAAGTGCTTCCTTTCGGTCTGGCCTCTTCTCCAAGAGTGTTCACAAAATGCATGGCAGTAGTAGCTGCATTCCTACGCACTCTAGGAATATTCGTATTCCCATATCTGGACGACTGGCTCATCCGAGCTCCATCCCAGTCAGAGGCCCAGACTTCTCTAGCCTGCACAAGGTGTATTCTTCAGTATCTGGGACTGGTAATCAACATTCCAAAATCCCATCTTACCCCTACTCAGTCTCTAGAGTTCATAGGGGCCTTACTGGATACCACAACTGCAAGGGCCTATCTTCCCCAGGCCCGTTGCCTACGCTTGGTGCAGTTAGCCTCCCAGATTCAGTTAAAATCCCATTTAACTGCTCGAGAGATGTTGCAACTTTTAGGCCACATGGCATCCACGGTGCATGTGGTTCCCTATGCTCGCCTTCACATGAGAGCAGCTCAGTGGACCCTATCCACCCAATGGACCCAGGCATCAGGTTGCCTGTCAGACAAAATAGCAACCTCCAGTCGCCTATTTTCGTCCCTCCACTGGTGGAAGTCCACTCAGAATCTGTTGCTGGGGTCCCCCTTTCAACAGGTATTACCCCAAGCAACCCTTACAACAGATGCCTCTCCAAAGGGTTGGGGGGCTCATCTACAAGATCTCTCGACCCAGGGCACCTGGTCTCCACAGGAGACATATCTTCATATCAACCTCTTAGAGCTCAAAGCAATCTTTCTGGCTCTGAGTCTTCCACACCCTGCTCAGCTACAAGACAGTCCTCATCCACATGGACAACCAGGTAGCTATGTTCTACGTGAACAAGCAGGGAGGAACTGGCTCTCTGTCGCTTTGCAACGAAGCTCTGAGATTGTGGGCCTTCGCCAGAGAGTATCAAATCCATCTCATGGCAGTATATCTTCCAGGAGTTCAAAACTCTTGGGCAGACAGACTCAGTCGAGTTCTACTTCCGCACGAATGGTCCCTCCATGGGGACCAGATAGCCAGAATTTTTCGGATTTGGGGTACCCCAGACATAGACCTGTTTGCAAGTCCGTGGAATGCCAAACTTCCTCGGTTCTGTTCTAGGATTCCATGTCAGGGAGTTCAGGCCAGGGATGCCTTCCTCCTTCATTGGGGGCAAGACTTCCTTTATGCCTTTCCACCTATTCCCCTAATCCCCAAGACTCTGTTCAAGCTTCAGAGAGACAAAGGGACTATGATCCTCATAGCACCACTTTGGCCATGCCAAGTGTGGTACCCTCTACTTCTGCATCTCTCTCAAGCTCCCTCCCTAGACCTGGGGTCTGCTCCAGATATCCTCTCCCAGGAGGAGGGAACCTTGTGGCACCCAAATCCTCAGTCTCTTCATCTCAGGGCCTGGTTGCTGAAGGCCTAGACCTTCAAGATTTACAACTTTCTCAGCAAGTGAAGGATATCCTTCATGCTTCCAGAAAGCTTTCCACCAGACGTTCATATGCTTTTAAATGGAAAAGGTTTTCCATTTGGTGTGCAGAGAAGGGTCTCAACCCTCTTGCAATACCTTTGCATTCTTTACTAGACTATTAGCTGCATTTATCCCATGCAGGCCTTAAAACAAATTGAATCAGAGTCCATTTGAGTGCTATTGCAGCATCCCTTAAGCCTCTCAATGGACAACCTATTTCCTCTCATCCTCTTATAGCAAGATTCATGAGAAGCCTTCTTTTGACTAAACCTCCCATTAGACCACCTCCAGTGGCCTGGGACTTGAATCTGGTTCTTGGCCAGCTTATGAAGCCACCCTTTGAACCCTTAGCCACTACCTCCTTAAAATTCCTTTCTTGGAAGGTTATTTTTCTCATTGCAGTCACCTCAGCTCGCCGTATCAGTGAGCTGCAAGCTTTAGTGGCTAATCCTCCTTATACAAGGTTCCATCATGACAAGGTAGTCCTCAGAACTAATCCACACTTTATGCCTAAAGTGGTCTCACCTTTTCATCTGAACCAGGAGGTGTTTTTACCTGTCTTTTTTCCAGGACCTCATGCATCAAGTGCAGAGAGGAATCTTCATACCCTGGATTGTAAAAGAGCACTTGCTTTCTACTTACACAGGACACAGCAACATAGAAAGTCCTCCCAACTTTTTGTTGCTTTTGATCCTTCTCATTTAGGACTTCCAGTCTCTGAGAACTCTGTCCAATTGGATTGCTCAGTGTATTTCCTTCGCCTACCAAAGTAAGAACCTTTCTCTGGAGGGCCATGTCACAGCTCACAATGTGAGGGCCATGGCAACCTCTATGGCTCATCTAAACTCTGTGTCCATCGACCATATCTGTCGAGCGGCCACTTGGGCATCGGTTCATACCTTCACTGCCCATTACTGCTTGGACAAGGACTCCCGCCGGGATGCCTTGTTTGGTCAGGCTGTTCTCGAACACCTGTTCCATACCTAATCAACTCCTACCCTCCATCCCTGAACTGGATGCCTGAGATTCATGGGTAGAGGTAGAGCCCTTCCCAGGCATCTCTAGCTGGGGATCCCCATATGTGAAGACTCATTCCTGCTTGTTCCTGGAGATAGCACAGTTACTTACCTGTAGCAGGTGATCTCTTGGAACAGCAGGAATAAGTCTTCACAACCCACCCACCTCCCCTAGGAGTTGTATCTCTCTATCTTTCCTTTCCTCTCTCTCTCTCTCTCTCTCTCTTTGTCTCAGCTTTAAAACTCGAACTGGAGAGAGGCAGTTAGGAAAGGCGGGAAGGCAGCGCGCAGGCGCTGTGGGATGCTCCCAAAAGCTTTCTTTCAGGACGCTGGGGAGCATTCCCGCGCAGGCTCCGTCGGTACCGACGATACCCATATGTGAAGACTTATTCCTGCTGTTCCCAGAGATCACCTGTTACAGGTAAGTAACTGTGCTTTATGCACACAATGAATATATATGTATTCGTTTTATTTATAAAAATTGTTATACCACCTTCCTATTCCAGTCAGTCAGTAAAGTGGTATGAAATGAAATAAAATAGTCGACCATATATCAATTAGGCCTCAAAAAACCTATAGCAGTTGCTAAGAGCTGAAAACAAAAGATCCCTCAACTTTTTTCTGAAAGCCATATATATTTGTTTCCAGCCTTAAATCCAAAGATAAGGACTTCCACAACTCTGGTACCACAGTTGAGAAAGCTTTTGCTCTCTATCTTTTCTGTCGAACCATCTGTCTCAAAGGGATGGCCAAATGATATTCCTGACTTAACCTTAGTTCCGGCTAGAAAATACCACCGTAGTAAATCAATCATATTTCCTTATTGTCCGTCCAGTCCAGTCCAGTACATGTGGGTTATCAGCCCCTTCCAGCAGCTGGGAACTGAGCATGTCAGATTTCTGATGTCATAGTAGAAGAGCTCCCTCCATAGGCTCTAAAGATCAGTATCTCTAGATTGGAGGAGTAGCCTGATGGTTAAGAACACAGGCTTGGGAACCGAGAGACCAGGGTTCAATTCCCACTAGTCCTCCTTTTGTGGCCTTGGGCAAGTCACTTAACATCCATTGCCTCAGAAAAATCCAAGTTATCAATGTCCCTATTTAATGTACATTACCAAGTTTAAGTTTCAATGTAAATCGCTTTGATTGAAATGATAAATGATAAAGCGATATATAAAAAACCTGTTAAATAAACAAATCTCAGTTCCCAGAAGCTGGGGATAGCTTCCCCTTGACTGAACTCCACTGGAAGAATTTATTCAGGCTTATCAAAAAAACAACCTAAGGTTTAATAGAGGAGAAAGAGTGAAAAGAATTGGAGGCTGCAGTTTACTAGCAGAAGCTACCCAGTACAAGCATTGTGGAACCTGTCTTTTGGGGAAACTGCTAGGTACGTATGACCTAGATTGGCCACTGTTGGAAACAGGATACTGGGCTTGATGGACCTTGGTCTGACCCAGTATGGCATATCTTATGTTCTTATGTTCTAAGCTGACCAGCTCTGTCTGAGGAGCTTAAAGGTTGAGCAATTTCCTCTGAGAAACCTTTTACTGGTAGGGGCTGGCAGGATCTGCCTCTTCAGCACCAGAACCCTTGAGTGGGTCAGGTACAGCCCAGGGATCAAATACCTGGTGTTCCAGGTCCCTTCCCCTCCCCCCCAGCCGGATAGTCCCGTATTCCTCTAAGGGGGCTCTGCTGACTTTCCTAATTTTCCTCCCTTCACTTCAGTCTTTGGTATTTATTTATATGCTGCTGTGCATTTGAATTCAAACAAACCAAAGCTGTATACCAAGGGTGATTTCAGTGTCTTGTCTTAGCAGAACAGCAAGAGGTTTTTAGTGCTGTGGAAAGTTTGCTTTTCATTTCAGAGCACCGTCTTTTTCTCTTTCCTTCCGGCTCCTTCTGTTTTTTTTTTTTTCAACCTGCACTTTTCCTCTGCATATTACAGGCTCCCTCCTGCTGTGCTGTGTGGGGGGGGTGGGTGGGTGGGGGGGGAGCAGCAGTTTGCAGAGGTTATTTTAGGCAGGGAAGGTTTAATCCAAAGGGTTTTTTTTAACATCGGGGGACATGGATTTTTCTTCAGTTACAGTACAGGATTCCTCTCAATCTGGAGCTGCCGCTGATTTGGCGGGAACAGCAGCCATTTCCCCTCAGCAAGCTAAGAAATGCCAGAAAAAAGCATAAGCATTTAGTTTCAGCACCAGACACAGCTCAAACTTTTGTTCCCGGGCAGTCAGAAAAGAGTTTTTCCCCAGAATTCATTCTAGCTTTGCTAGAAGCATTTTTACTAAAGAGAAAACTTGGGGCACAAATTTCCAAGGCTTCTAGGTCAGAGAATTTGCCTAACACCCTGCAGGAGACCTCTCTTTCTGTGGAGGTTCTTCCATCTAAAATGAAAAGGATTGAGAATGGTTCTTGGTTAGACCATGATTCACCTCAGTCTCTCCACTCAGAGGAACCTCTGGAGGGGGCAGCGGCTACTGAAATAGAGGAAGGGGAGATCTCTCAAGGGGAGGATCCCAATCTGGTTTGAGTTTTTCACAATGAGGAGCCAAGAACATGGCTTCGATTATTGCGGCCAGGCACTTTCTGTGGTTAAGAAACTGGTCAGCTGATGCCTTCTAAGACTAGGCTCAGCAAGCTTCCATTTAAGGGCAAGCTGCTCTTTGGAGAAGCTCTGGACAAATTGGTTAAAGATCTGGGCGAGTCTAAGGACAAAGCAGGGGACTGTCCCAAGGGTTCAGCCTAGGGATTTTTTGAAAGTTTTGATCTACTCATTTTACCCCTTTTCAGTGAGGTTGCTGTACTTCGAGAGGCCAGCCTTTTCGAGGCTACAGAGGTTCCAATAGGGGGTACTTCTCCACCCCTGTGGTTCCTTCCAAGAAGTTCCAATGAAACGAGACCAGTCCAGGCGGGGGTATTTCCATTAGGGGGGATCATCTTCAACAGTTTTACTTCTCCTGAGTGTCTATTACCATCGACCAATGGGTGCTGGAAGTTTTCAGAGAGGGGGTATGCTTTTGAATTGGCTCATCCTCTCTCGGATTCCTTCGTGCAGTCCCCTTGCGAAATTCACTCGAAACAGCATGCGATCTAGGATGCGTTACAGCAGTTGCTGAACCTCCAGGCTGTAGTACCTGTTCTGATCGATCAATGTGGATCTTGTTGATACTCCATTTATTTTGTGGTCCCCAAGAAAGACAGTGCCTTCCGTCCCATCTTAGACCTCATGCAGGTAAACCAGGCCCTTTGGGTGCCACATTTCCACATGGAAACCTTGCGTTTGGTGATTGTGGCAGCCGGGAAGGGAGAATTCCTTTTGGTGCTGGATCTCATGGAAGAGATGACTCATATTTTGCCGTAAAGGCGCTTTTGGCAGTTCATGTCGTTTTGGCTAGATTTATTTATTTAACAGTTTCTTCTATACCGCCCCTTCCAGAGATCAAGGGCGGTTTACATGACTGTTCAAGCAGAGTTTTTTCAGTCTGTACTGCGTAGACCTGGGAGAATGGGAACGAAATGCAGCAGTGTTTCACGAGATCACCTACCTATGGCATGTGCCGGTTATGGATCTCATGGCCTCCGCCTCCAATGCCAAGGCAAACAGGTTCTTCAGCAGGTGTCAGGAGCCCATATCCGAGGGCTTCGATGCTCTGTCGGAGAGGTGGCCGACAGAAGGACTCCTGTATGTATTTCCTCTGTGGCCTCTATTAGGACGTCCCCTTCAATGCACAGAGGCCCATCCTGGAAAGGTGGTTCTCATCGGTCCGGACTGGCCCCAGAGGCTGTGGTATGCTGACCTACGCAGGTTTTTGATAGTCCCTGGTGTCTCCAGAACAGAAGCTCGAGAGACAGTGGCGCCAAACCCGGACCTCTGAGGCACTCTGCGCTTACTCCTCTCACCTACAAACACACCAAACAAAGACGATGGAAAAAAGAAAACATTACCATTCTGATTTACTAAAGCGGTCGCTGAACAAACCACATGACCTGTTCAGTATAGTAAAGTCCTTAACAGGTGACCCAGCACTCGCTCAACCACCCATGCCCCAGCCACAGGACTACTCCAACTATCTACAGTCGAAGATGATCCAAACTAACATGAATGCAACCTCCATAACCCTCTCCACCCCACTCAAAACTCCCCATCCAACCCCTCTACTCAAGTTCCGTGAGGTATCCAACAAAGAGATCCAAGACATTATCTCATCCATTAACCTCACCACTGCCCCCAACGACCCCTGCCCAGCTAGCTGGATTAAAGAGCTTCGCCACGACCTCAGCCCTGCCATAAGCAGAATTCTGAACCAATCTCTCTCAACAGGGCCCTTCCCACAGAGCTTAAAGTATACATCAATTCGTCCACTGCTGAAGAACAGCAGACTCGACCCCTCTAAAGTTGAATCCTTCAGACCAATTTCAAGCATCCCCCTGCTTGCAAAAATCATTGAGAAGGTGGTCCAGCGACAGATTCAACAGCACATCGACACTGTAGCACCACTTGACCCATCCCAACATGGCTTCAGGGAAGTACATGGTGTTGACACCATCCTCACAACCCTCTTCAATGACCTAGTCACAGGCCTCAAACATCCACCAAGGATTTGTGCTCATCTTTATGGACATCGCTGCCGCCTTTGACTCGGTGAACCATGAGACACTGCTACTCCGTCTCATAGAGAAAGGAATACAAGTCTCAGCTCTTGCATGGTGTAAATCCTACTTGACCAACAGATGGCAACAAGTCAGATCAGGCCCCAAGACCTCAGATCCATTTCCACTGAAACAAGGTGTGCCTCAGGGTTCATCCCTATCTGCATTGCTGTTTAGCATCTATATGCAACCAATCTGTGCCTTAATCCGCTCCTTCAATGTTCAGTGCCTGGCCTATGCAGATGACATCCTGATTTACATACCTTTCAAGATCGATCAACCAGACTTCTCACCAATATTAAGATGCTTTGAAGCGGTAGCAGAATGGCTCCTATTACAGAACCTACGGATTAACCACAGCAAAACTGATGTCCTCTTTGTTACGAGAAATCAGAAGTTCACGCCACCCTCCTCATTACAAGTCAACAATGCTGAGTTAAAGACAAAATCCACAATTCGCTATCTAGGCATTACACTTGACCAACGACTCGACATGTCAGCACATGTGAAAAACACCACGAAAGCAATCTACCACAAGATACGGATACTATGTCATCTCCGCCCTCTACTTGACTTCACCGACTACCGAACAATTTTCCAAGCCTTGGTACTCCCACATCTTGACTTCGCTAATATCATTCTCCACGGACTTCCCCAGTCAACGCTAAGCCCACTCCGTCTAGCCATGAACTCAGCCGCCAGGGTACTTGTAGGATTACCGAGGTCGGATCACATAACGCCAGTCCAGATGAACCACCACTGGCTACCTCTACAGGCTAGAACCCAATACAAGACTCTAGTCCTGACATTCAAAGCCCTAAGGAACCAGCCCCCCTCGCCCATCAGCAAACTTATCCAGAGCACGCCATTCATCAGAAATAGGAGATCCACATCGACGAACACTCTTGTAGTCCCTAAGTTACTAGCAAAATGCACGAAGACAACAGCCAGTAGGGCCTTCTCCATATTTACACCCAGGGCCTGGAATGCCCTCCCTACCGAAATCCGAGCCATCTCGAACTTAACATTATTTAGAAAAGCCCTCAAACACCACCTCTTCTTAAAACATTACCCGGAAGCTAATTCTGGAAAACACCCAGCCACCACCACTCCCTACCCAAACCACCCCATAACCCAGCCTCCCATAGAGAATGGTTAGTTAGTCAGTTCCTCCCCTTCCCCACCCCTGACTCCTGAACTTATACCTTTGCAAAGACCCTTACATGCCTCTGATATATGAAAATTTGACTGTATTTTGTAAATAGTTACTCTGTTAAAGTTCCTTAGTTCAGCTACTATATCTTGTACATAGTTCCCCCTGTTTACCTCCAGTTTTTTTTTTTTTAAATTCTTTATTTTCGTTTTATAACAACAAAGGAAAAGGAAGACATACAGCTAAAAGACAGATACATAAAGTGTAATACATACACCAAAGTAAACCCCTGCCACCCCCCTCCCCCCTGCTTCTTCTCTAGAAAACTAATCATTCCCGAAGCGGGCGTGTACTTACATTATTGTGTTACAAAACCTAACGGTGATCTGAAACATGATGAGTGCACATTAAACAGGCATGTCGGAACAATGAGCAGATTGTACATAATCATTAAGCATCTGCCATTTAGACAAGCGAGAGTGAGTTTGGGCATGGGGAATAGCTCTCCGAGGTATCTGCTCATATTTACTATATAAGCAGACGAGGTTCCACCATTCATTGACAGTAAGTCGAGAGCTATCCTTCCAATTCCTCGTGATTAAGCATATGGCTATACCCAGCATGAAATCAAGGAGAAAGCGACCCTTCTGAGGAAGAGAGGGGACCTCCGCCACAGAGCGGAGTCCCACGATCTTCCAAGAGAGAGGTTCGTGAAGGTGTAAGATAAATTGAATACAACCCCAAACCCGCCCCCAATAAACCTGTAGTTGAGGACATTCATAAATAACATGAGCGAGGGTTCCCACAGCAGTATGGCAAGACCAACACTGGTCCCCAGCAGTTGTGTTCCATTTGGCTATTTTTTCTGGAGTATAAAAGCATCTGTGTGCAAAAAAGAAGAGAGTTTGGGTAACAGAGGCAGACTGGGAAACCCGCACTACTTTGCTCCAGAAAACGCTCCATTGCACAGGGGTTAAAGTGGTTTGCAGTTCGCGCTCCCAGGCTTGTTGGGCTCTAAAAGTGGCCGTGTCTGTACCCTGACATAATATTTTATAAAAGTTGGAGGCTACCCCATGTGTACTACTAATAGAGTGAACTATCTCTAATAGCCCGTCCTCAGTAGGGGCAGAGGGCGGCATGATTTGAGCACTTTTGAGGCAGTGTTGAAGCTGCATCAATTGAAAGTAGTGTTTCGCTGGTAACGCAAATTCCTTTTGTAAATCAGAAAAGGTTTTCCAACGAGCTGCAGAGAAAAGCTGTTGGGGTGTCCAGATCCCCCTTGAGTACCAGGGTTTCCATGCTATCGTTCTATTTAGGACTTGAATTCTGGGGTTATTCCATAGCGGGAGTCCGTCCTGAGGACATACGTTCGGACCCAGTGATAGAATGAGAGTGTTAAAGGCCGCAAGAGTATCGACAATCATTGGTGGATGGCGGGTGTCTACTTGATAGGACATACCGGGGAGACGGGTCAGCGGAATTGGGCTACTAAGCTCCTCTTCTATGTCAAGCCAAACTGGTCTGCTGTCTGTTGAGGCATCTAGCCATCGGGCACCTTGCTTAAGTAGGAAGGCTTGATGATATCTAAGAAAATCAGGAAATCTGGTACCCCCTATTTCCTTTGCAGACTGTAGTTTTTGTTTAGCTATCCTTGGTGGCTTGCCCTGCCAAAGATAACGGACGAGAAGGCCCTCAATATCTTTAAGTATGTAGCGGGAGTAAGCATGGCAGCATTTCTAAAATGTAGTTCACTTTGGGGACTATCATCATTTTCACAGTTTCTAGGCGGCCTCACCATGTAAGAGATAAGGGAGACCAACGATTTGTGAGCTCACGGACTCTGGAGACTACCTCTTTGGCATTAAAACTGATAGTGTCTTCTAAAGGAGAACAGTAATGGACCCCGAGATACTTCACCATGCGGGATTGCCAAAGGAAGGGAAAGGCCTGCATGTCAGCCTCATGTACCCAGCGGTTCAGTGGGAATGCTACAGATTTGGTCCAGTTAATTTTATAGCCCGATAATTGTGAGTATCCGTCAATCAGATCCAAGACAGCTGGAACCGAATCGAGGGATACGAAAAGCATAAGGTCATCTGCATATGCAGAGAGTTTAATCTCCCTATGACTGAAGGGGACACCTCGAATACGTGCGGACTGTCTAATAAGGAGAGCTAGGGGTTCAAGAGCTAGATCAAAGAGCATTGGTGATAGGGGGCAACCTTGACGCGTGCCTCTTTGGAGATTAAATGGCTGAGACTTAATGGCATTTACACAAATACTGGCGACGGGTTGAGTATACATGACTTGGAGATATCGGAGGAAGCCCTCCCCAAAGCCATACCATCGGAGAACTGCAAATAAGAAGGGCCATTCTAGGCGATCAAAGGCTTTTTCGGCATCTAGGGAAAGACCCACCCATGGATGATCTAGATTGGCAGCACTGGATAGCACATGGCACAAGGTCCGAGCATTGTCAGCAGTGGATCGGCTGGGTATAAAACCGCATTGGTCGGGGTGGATTAGGGTGGCCATCCTGTCAGATAGCCGGGTGGCCAAGATCGTTGCGAAGATCTTATAATCGGCATTAAGTAGGGAGATTGGACGGTAGTTGGCGGTTAGCAGCGGGTCTCTGCCTTCTTTCTCAAATACTACCACATTAGCTGCAGAAAAGGATCCCAAAGAGGAGGTATCTACCGCAAGGGCAGTAAAATAGAGTTTTAAATAGGGAACTAAATCTGCACTGAACGTTCTGTAGAATTCGGTCGGGAGACCATCGGGCCCTGCGGCACGGCCCGAGGCTGTTCGTTTTAGGGCAAATTGGATCTCTGAAGTAGAGAAGGGTTCATCCATCGCATCCCGATCATCTTCAGAGAGGGTCGGCCGCTGAATGCCAGAAAGCAATCGCTCGAATGTCTCTGACGAGAACTCACATTCAGATTGATATAGGCGGGTATAGAAATCCCGAAAGAGTTCTACAATGTCGGAGTCTGTGGTCAATATGCCCCCTCCCTGTGGGGCTCGGAGGGCTGCTACGCGTTTGGCTTCTTTTTGACCTTTCAAGGCGTTGGCTAAGAGTCGACCGGCTCGGTTATTTTCACGATAATATGTCCCTCGTTGAAGCTCAATACTCTTAGAAGCTGCAGTTGAGAGGATTGAATTATATTGAAAACGGAGACGCTGTAATCGAATTAATACACAGGGATCAGTACGTGAAGTTAGAACTCGTTCGCCTGCTTTTATTTGTTGGTCTAGTATGAGTAGCTGCTGTTTGCGTTGTTTCCGCAGGCGGATTTGATAGCTAGTGATCGTTGCTCGAATGGCCGCTTTGAAGCCCTCCCACCAAGCCCAATTCGCAGTATCCTGGGGTAGATTAAAATGGAAGTAATCCTGTATGGCTGCTCGAATTTCTAACTGGAACTCTGGCTGAGTTAACAGGGCTCTATCAAAGAACCAGGCCCCCGAATTCCCTTGGGGTGCAGTAGTGTGTAATTGAAAGGAAATAGCAGCATTATCTGAAATATGTTGGGAGTGAATCTTTGCAGTGTCCACCTGAGGAACTAACAGTTTTGATATTAGAAAGAAGTCTATGCGAGACTGGGATTTGTGAGGGGAAGAGAAGAAGGTGAAGTCAAGCTCATTGGGGTGTAGTAACCTCCATAGATCAACTAAAGCAAGATCTTTGATCAAAGAGGTAAGCGTGGTGTGACTCTTGGGGGGACCACTTGTCCTAGGCGGCTGTTTGTCAATCAGGGGATCAAGGACTAAATTGAAATCCCCCCCAATTATCAATGAAGTGTTAGCAGAGGCCTGCGCAACCTGAGCAATGGTAGCAAAAAAGGCAGGGTCATCCACATTAGGAGCGTAAAGGCATATACATGTAACTTCAAGGCTACCTATCTTGAGGTGAACTCTGGACCATCTACCTTCTGTATCTGAGCTAGTCGCAATAATAGTAGCATGCAAAGATTTCCTAACCAGTATGGCAACCCCACATTTCTTAGAAACGGCTGGGGAATAGGCGGCCACCATGTAAGGTTTAATATTGAGTTTAAGAGTTTCCTTCGAATTTAAATGCGTTTCTTGGAGAAAAATCAGATCCGCAGCTTCCTGACTGAGGTAGCTTAGGATTTTCTTCCGTTTTATCGGATTATTGATTCCTTTTACGTTCAATGAGAAAATCTTACATGGTGCCATCAATCGGTAATAGACATTTTAGGTAAGGGCGCTTGAAAACATACAACATAATCAGAATCTGTGCAACAATGACATAATCACCGAGTATGCTGGCTAATACACCCCATATTGAAAAGTATGTACCAAAGTATCTTAGAGAAGAAGCAAAACCCCCAATGAATATGGCGACCATATGTCTGCGGGAGGAGGCCCTAGAGAGGAAATAAAAGACATGAAGAAAAAAGAAAAACACCAGAGTCCATAATTAACACTGTCTCTGATACTCATCGAGGCTACTGTGGGTAGATGGAGTCGGGTCACAGATATCATCAAAAGTAAGGCAAACAAACTGCCCTCGCCTGACTCTTTGCTGGGCTGCGGCAGATCCAGTATGGCAGGTACAGCGGATATGAGAATGCTTGCAGGAATATTCTGGAAGTCAGCGCATCAAGTCGGCTTCTTTGGAATCCAAAAACTCCGCTAGTAGATCAGGGTCCTCAAATGTTCTTGTCTGATTGTGAAGCGTGACTCGGAGCTTGGCCGGGTACATCAGGCCATAGCGTGCTTGTAGTTGTTGAAGCCTCGGCCGGAATTCCAGAAAGCGCTTTCGGCGGTCGACCGTGGGTTTAGCCAAGTCAGGATAGAAGGAGATCTTGTGGCTCTCAAACTCCATATGGCCCTTTGCCCGAGAGGCACTGAGAATTTGCTCCACGTGTTGATATCTCAAAAGTCGAAAAATGATAGGCCGCGGGGTCTTCCTGTTGAGCGTTATGCTTGTGGGTACACGATGAGCGCGATCGATCTCCAAATCTTTGGCAAAGGTGATTTGGAGCAGGGAAGGGAGGATTTTGCATAAAAACTCTTTCATGTCTCCCGATTCCGCTCCCTCCGGTATGCCCACGAGTCGTATGTTGTTGCGGCGCGCTCTATTATTGCCATCTTCCACTTCTTTCTGCAAGGCCCGTACCTGACGTTCAACTTTGTCGAGTTTGGACAACCGGGCCGCATGGGAGTCCAATATGCTCTCCATTTTGTCCTGACGTGAAGAGAGCCCCTCTAGCTTGCCCTGCAGCACACCAAGATCTTCCCGCAGCGCTCGGAGTGCTTCACCGTTTGACTGCACGAGGTCCTTGACCCCTCTAATCTCTGCGAGGATTTCCTGCTGCATTTCGGGGCCCTCGCGCAAGGCCAGCCCCTTCTGCGGGGACGGGGGTTCAGTTTTGGAACGTTTGCCGTGAGAAGCCGCTGGAGATCCAAATTTCAGGCGCGTGGGTTTGGTCCCCGCCATCTCACCAATGTGCCCCGGCAAGATCAGAGTAGAAGTTCCAAGTATGTACGGTGTTAATTCAGGATTCTGAGTAGGCCTCTCGGGAGCCTCAGCGTTATGCGACCATCCCGCTGGACATCAGGCTCCGCCCCCTTACCTCCAGTTTTAACTACCCTGTTCATTGTCAACTCGATGTTCCTGTGGCATTGTAGTATGTTCTTGTTCAACTGTAAACCGCACTGATTATATTAGTGCGGTATATAAGAAATATAAATAAATAAATAATCAATCTGCTCTCACACTGGCCTATCCTGATGTCTCAAGTGGATTGATTCTTGCTTACAGCATTGCTTTTGAAAGGGCACAACTGAAGCAGGAGGACTACTCTGTGGCAGTGGTAGCCACTCTTGAAAGCCCGTAAACGTTCAACATCCTTGGCTTATGTCAGAGTGTGGAATGTGTTTGAGAGCTGGTGTGGGGACATCGGGCTCTGGGCCATTTTGTCCTCTTCTGGATGTTCTGGCCTTCTTGCGGGCTGGGCTGAACAAAGGGGTTAGCCCTAATTTCCCTCAGCGTCCAGGTGGTAGCACACTCATGTTACTGGGGGCACATACAGGGTTTCTCGCTGGCAGTTCACCTCGATGTGGTCTGGTTCCTTAGGGCAGTAAAGCAAGCGTGGCCACCTCTGCAGGTTATTGTTCCTATGTGGAACCTCAACCTGGTGCTGTCGAGTTTTACACAGGTGCCTTTTGAGCCTCTCATGAACACTGCTTTGAAGGATCTTACCTTGAAGGCTGTTTTCTTGGTGGCAATCTGTTTGTCATGTCGAATTTTAAAGCTCAGGCTCTATCTTGTAGGGAGCCCTTTCTAGTATTCTCTAATGGAGAAGTGGTGTTGAGACCGGTTCCATCCTTTTAACCGAAGATAGTGTTGCATTTTTCATCTCAATCAGGCCATGACCCTTCTGGTTTTTAATGATTTGCAGGATACTGAGGGGGATCAGCAGCTGCACTTGTCTGTACCTGTGCGGGATCTTGCATTAGTATCTTAAGACAACGGAGTCCGATCGTTTCTTTGTTTTTTTTGGGGGCCACACAAACGTGAAGCGGCTTCCAAGGCTTCCATTGCCCAGTGGGTCATGGAGGAAATCGGCTCTGCTTATATGCTAACGAGTAGGTCGCTCCCAGCTGCTCTGAAGGCACATTTGATGAAATTTCAGTATGCCTCTGGGGCGGAGTTTAGGCTAGTTCCATCAGTGGACATTTGCAGGGCGGCCACTTAGTCGTCCTTGTATACCTTTATGCATCATTACTGTCTGGATGTGCAAGCCTCGAATGATGCGGGGTTTGGGTCTTAGGTACTCCAGGCCAGACTCGTGGGTCCCTCCCTAGTTTAGTTACCGCTCTGGTACATCCCACACGTCCTGGACTGGATTGGAAGGACGATAAGGAAAGCAAAATTAGACCTTAGCTGTTAATTGTCTTTTCTTGAGTCTATCCTGTCCAGCCCAGAACCTCCACTATGGGAACGACATTCCATATTTTGAATTCTAGGAGCACTGGACGAGTCCAGCAGTTTGTCCTGGCGAGAAACCGGGGAGTCCTCTTGGATGGTTTCTTTACTTTATGGCAAGTATGATCCTGGCTTCTGTAAATAGTTCTCAAAGTTTTCTCTTCTGCAACACAAGGTTTGGGGGGGGGGAGCTTAGTTTTGCACTTAGGTTTGTGTACTGGGAATATTGCCCATGTTTTTCTTGGAGTCTGCTTTGTCAGTAGGATACTGATCTCTGGAGCCTATGGAGGGAGCTCCTGTACTATGACATCAGAAATCTGATATGCTCCATTCCCAGCTGCTGGAAGGGGATGATAACCCAAACGTACTAGACTGGACTTGATGGACTCAAGGTAAGACAATTAACAGGTAAGATCTGATTTTTGCCATTTAGGTCTACCAGATCTTACAACCTTGAAAACTAAATCAACTCAAATTTCACATTCTTCTGTATTGGAAGTCAGTGTAATTTTATTTAAGAAGGCTGTGCACTTTATTCTTACAGCCAGTCAGTACCTGAATGGTTGCATTCTGAATAACCTGAAGCCTCTGCATCACTCTGTTTGGGAGACCAGTATGCAGAGCATTGCAATAATTCAGTCCGCTTATAACCCGAGCTAAAATTACAGACCACAAGACATCAGGTGTAAACAGTGGTTTTAACTGTCCAACTAACCGTAGTGTGAAACACTGTACTTGAGTGTCATCTGACATGCTGCTGTTTTTGATTTATGCATCACTGAAGTCTTCTTTTCCATCCCTGTCTGAGCTGCTCTTTGATCTTAGCTTCCGCTTTGGATGAACTGTCATGAGGCTGATAGCTTTTGAATTTAAACCTCCCCCACCCTACCTTGCATTCCCCATGATGCCATTTTTCTCTCTCTCCATTTTGTGGTCATCCTCTCGTAGATGAACCTGGATTTCCTTCTTACAGGCAGTTATCTGGAGCTATAAAGTAATTTTAAAAAAGTGATTGCTTTTAAGTACAGTCCGAGTTCCCACACAAGGACAGAGGAAGGATAGAACTTCCCAGGTAGTGTTCTATGTAGAGAAGGCAGAGAGGGAGAATTAAGTGGGCTGGTACTTCAGGGTGAGGCTGGCTCCCTTGGTCAGACTGGACTTTTCAATATGTGGCGGGAGAGCAGTATAACAGTAGTGGCTATGGTGCATATCTGCCGAAGTAACTAGTATAGTCTATTCCACCTAGGAGGGCCAGTCACAACTGACTGCAGCACTCAATGCTGCCCATTTTTAGTGAAGTGCGATTGATAGCCACTTGTGTCATTAGGGGTGTACCAGAAAGTCTGTACACCATTTGGTGTGGTGAGTGCTTTAAGCTATGGAGCTTCAGTTTCATTAGCTAATGGGTTCAAGCATACCCCAGGAATGATCCTTTTATTTTTCTTATGTTTTGCAGGGGTTTTCGCATGAGCAGGGAACTACATCCATTTTGTGGTGGCTGTGGGGTTCCTGTGCTTTCAGTTGCAGGTCTTAGGAAGTATGTGTTTCAGATTTCTACGTATATTGCTTCCTCTAAGTTTATTGGTGGCGAGTCAGATTTTTCAGTGGTTCCATGGATTTAATTTAAAAAAAAAAGGGGGGGGGGGGGGTGGAAGACTTGCTCAGATTGCAAAACTTGCATTCTTGTGAGTTAAGATAGACTTCTGCCAATCTCTACACATCTGTGGCCTTTGTTTGTCCTTTTACCCTTAATAGAGAGGTTTCCATAACATCCTGCTAGACTAGTCTAGACAAGTAGGTTGTGTTCCCTTGCCAGCAGATGTGGAGATGGAAAAAATATTCCAAAGGCTTTGTTTGACGACCTCCTGCCAAAATAGCCAGCACAACTAAGGTCATACTTCAGTATTTGTCTCCAGCAGATGGTAGATGCAAGTTTTTACAGCTCTCATGAAATCTGGAAAAGGTTTCAAGAAAGATTGATTTAGCTCATGAGCAGCTACCCTCAGGTTGACTTTCTCACTAGAGTGTAGCACTATAGGCTCCACTAGAGTCACCCTTAAAACTGGTGCTCTTTTGGGTATTGCAGTATGGGAAGGGGAATTGGTTCACCTCCTCATCCTTATACTGCTAAGGACTAGTTGAACAGCCAGAAGTTTTGGAAAAGGATCCTTCAAGCCTCTCACAACCTTCCTCCTTTCTTCTGGCTCTCCCCCAAAGATTAGAATCAGACTCCTCAGAGGCATGTGACTGCTGGCCCTAGCAACAGGGAAATAGCACTAAGCCCAGCATGGTTTGCCTGCCTTTGGCTCCCCAGGGATACATACCAAAACTAAATCTCTGTCTTGTCTGACTTGTTGTGTAGGGGCTACCCGACTTTGCCCGCTGACTGCATTCATTGGTGTCACCAGTTTTCCCGCCTCACTGGGCTGCCTGCCCGTGTTAGCTGTGCTTTGTGAGTTTGGTACACAGTTTACTACACTGTGCGCATTAAGCACATGCTTTAACTCTGTGTGTAGCTGTAGCACGGAGTCTGTGCCCACATGGCCAGAGGGCGCACCACAGTGTGCTTTATTAGTATACCCTAAGCCTGTAAAGCCAGGCTGTTAGCAGTGTCTAAGACTGATATTGTTGTCACAGACACATGCCTGCTTCTAAGAAATGCTGTTTGATCTGAGGAAAGTGGAGAGTTGTGTCTCTGGACTCTGGTTTCTGCAATTCCTACATGGAAGCTTTTGATGCACCTTTGGAGGGCCCGTTTCCCCTTTTGCAGCAAGGGGACATTGGTGCCCTGGCCTTATTGTCCTTGCTGCAGTAGGCTGTGGATGTGGCGATGAAGGATGATCTCCAGGCCTTGGATGCAAGCTCTCACTCTGCTACTATTCCCTTTCTCTTAAGGCTGTGACAGCAAGCCTGCCGTCAGCAGGTGGGGGGACCATTCCTATCAGAGAGCTACCAGTTTCCGATTATCCTGCCTGGAATTCTTCTAATTTCTGCAGCAAGCTTGGTCCTCCTTGCGAGGCAATTCAGACCCTAGGACCCCCTGGTCCTCTTGCTCTCTTACCACTCATTCAAAAGAAGGGGCCAGTGGCACAGGATAGCCAAAGCTCGGGACAGACGCAACCACCTAAGCAATTTTGGTGGAGATTGGAATCCAGTTTTTGGATCTCCTTTCCTTTGGCCAAGGCCTAGAGTCCAGTTCCGATGCCTCTGGTGACAATTCCAACCTTGAAGACAGAATCTCTTCTCCTTCAGAGGATCAAGATGAATCTAGTATTAACTGCCTGTTCAGGAAGGAAGAACTGCTGGCTCTAATTGCCCAAGTATCTTCCACTCTTTGGCTGATCCTCTGGAAGAACAGGCACTGCAGGCACACTCCCTCATGCAGGAGTTTTGGAAGTCTACGAAGGCCTTTCCATTTCTGGAGCTTATCAAAAGAATTGGTCTGCTTGGAGTGGGACTTACCCAACTCCCAAGTGAAGGGGCTGAGGGTCCTTAAGAAGCTTAATGTCCTGCCACAGGAGGATTACATCGCATGGTTCAGCATTCCTTGGGTGAAGGCGCATGTCGTTACGGCCATTAAGTGGACCACCATCCTGATGGGAGGTGGTGCATCCCTAAAGGACCACATGGATCCATAAGATGGAAGCTCTCCTGAAGTCGGTTTTCAATTTCACGCTGTACCCAAAAGGTTCATTCTGTGGCAGATGTCCTGGTCCCCTCAGTGATCCAGGTGATGCAGCATGTAGAGTTCCTTACGTCTCTGGATCTGGCTGAGGCTTATTTCCTTATTCCTATTCATGAGGATCAGCAGTGCTTTCTGTTTTGCCATAATTAGCCCTCATTTTCAATTTGGCCTCTCCGCCACCCCAAGGATATTCTCGAAGGTCATGGAAGTGGCAGCCATAACACTGAGGCGCTAAGGTATCTGTGTTGAATCGTATCTGGACAATTGACTCATTTGAGCTAGGTTGCAGTCAGAAATGTCTCGGGTGTTTGGCTAGTATGATGCAGCTTCTGGAGACTCAATAGTGGGTAGAGTGACTTGGAGTCTTTCAGTCACTGGAATACTTGGGAGCATGCTTTGACATTAGGGTACACTTAAAATGATCCCTAAAGTTACCTTTATATAGCCTCCCTTAACCTAACGGACAAAACAAACAAATTTCAATAATTTTTGTCGGATCGCCTGTAATGAGGATGTCAAGCATACTCTTGTAACAGGCCCTCCATTTTATTCAATTTTAAAAGAGGCCATTCAGCCAACTTCGCTTGAGGATATATAGCCCAATGGACCAGCCCCCGCGAACACTCACTTTTATAAGACTTATGCTAGCTTTGTTCAAGTCCCAAAACAAGCGAGAACTGCTTTAAGGTATTCAATGAGAATATATATATCGCTCTAGAGAGAACAGAACTACTCATCTGAAAGAGTGACACTTCTTGAGATGAGTTCAAAAGCAGAGACGTATAGCAATCATCCTTCCTGCAAAATCCTCCCAATTGGTTCACAATCGCTATAGATAATCAGCGTCCATGCTAAAACATTTTTCTGCTGAGCGTGTAAACATTCAGTCGGGTAACTGCAACACAAATTGTTGTGTTTCAAGCCTGTTGTCTTAATGGCCCTTTATCAAGCAACGTATACCCAACTTCCCGTTCCGAAAAGACGTGCTGACGTCAGCCAGGGTTCAATAGTAACTGATGGATACAACTGTAAACCTACTTGCATGTACTTCATCATGAACCCTGTACATAGTTAAATTATAACACGTGTTTTAACATGTTCTCTTCTATTTTGTAAATAGTTTGAGATATTGAGTTATTTGATTTATTTGAAATTAATGTTACCCTACAATGTTCAATGTTATCTGCTTCTCACTGTTATATGTAACTGCTAACTGCAGAGTTTAATTGTTAAATGTAAACCGCTGCTGATCACTGGAAGGAGCGGTATAAAAATGTGTTCAAATAAATAAATGACATCAGACACAGCTGATTTTAATGAAGCTTAATTCAAAGTCCACCATTCAACATCCGTGTTCAACCCAACTGGGGCTATAGATCGAAGCATGTAGATCCACCGTTGCTCCTTGTAATGTAATAAATTTTCACGGTCACCCCCGCGTCGCAGCGGAGGGACCACATCCAATATTGTCCATTTTAATTGATCAAATGTATGCCCGTATTGCACGCAATGCTGTACCAATGGGGCCGACATGGGGGGGGTTCTAAATTTATAGTTGACATTAGGGTAGGCAGGGTCTTCCTTCTTGAAGAGAATGAGAAAGCTGTTGTCTCAGCTGGCAGCCTTCTGGACTCAGGCGGTCAGAATTTGGGATTATCTGCAGCTTCTTGGCTTGATGGCAGTATCAATCAAAATGTTCCTTTGGGTGCAAGCTCATAAGAGGCCATTGCAGAGGTCCTGGTCTCCAGGCTCTTGGGATTGTGAGGCCAGGCTTCCCCACCTTCTGTTGGTGGTCTCCAGCCTGCGTTGATGGAGGCAGCCCCAGCATCTGAGGAGGGGCATGCCATTGGACAGTCCTTCATGTCTCTACCTTTTGATGAATGCCAGCCTGTAGGGAGCCCATTGCAAGAGCTGAATAACTCAGGGCCATTGGAACAGCCTGGAGGCAGCATGGCCCATCAACCACCTTGATGCAAGGGCTATTTGTTTGGCCCTATTGCATTTCCGGTCCTTAGTCTGGGGCAGAGTGGTCTGGGTATTCTCAGACAATGCCATGACAATGGCATATGTCCTTTTTTTTTCTTCAATGAATTTGATCAGTTACAAACATAAGCAAACTTGCAAGGGAATAGGCAGTAAGAGGGCATGAAAAGTGCCAGAGTGGCCCTAGCGATGACCCTCTTGTTTTTCTTGGCAGAAAGGAATCTCCTATCTCTCTGCACAACACATTGCGGGAGTCGCCACTGTGGAGGTGGACTTCCTCAGTTACCACTCCCTTGATCCTAGGGAGTGGGAATTGAGTCAGTCGGCATTTCAGCAGATTCTGCACCTCTGGGGTCATCCTGAGAAGAATCTGATGTTGACCTGGTCCAGTGATAATGCACAGAAATTTTTCAGTTGCCACAAGGAAACAGGCTCTGAGGATGTTGACACCCTGATACAGCTATGGCCAAAACAATGCTGTATATGTTTATTCTTTGGCCACTCATGGTGCATGAGCTTCACTACGTAGAGCAACATCCAGGCTGGGTTGTCCCAGTGGTACCGGACTGGCCATGGAGACACTGATTTGTGGACCTGATGTGGCTTCTACAGGACCCCCCTCTGTGACTTCTTACAGCCTGAGGGCAGCCTGTTAATGCGGCAGGGGCTGGTTCTTCTGGATGACCCAGCTTCCTTGTTTATGGCTTGTATCTTGAGAGGTGTCATGTAGTGTTAAGGGATATTCTACTGCTGTGGTTTCCATGCTCCTCAAGGCAAGGAGAGGTTCTACCAGCCTTGCATACATGTGTGTTTTGTGCCTATTTGAGCTTTGGTGCTATGAGCATCAAGTTGGTCTTAGTATGGTGGACTTGCTTTCCTTGCTTGCCTTTCTTCAGGATGACCTTTCCCTTAGTTCCCTATAGTTCAGGTGGCAGCCTTATGCTTCAGGGGACCAGCTGCAGGGCATTGTATAGCCTCACACCCAGAAGTATCTCATTTTCTTTATGGGGTATGGCACATGCATCTTCCCCTGCATTTGGTCATTCCCTCATGAGATCTGTGCGTAGTTCTCAGAGCCCTGATGTCGGAGCCTTTGAGTCCTGTCATGCCTAAAGATCTGACCCTTAAGACCATCGTCTTGGTTGCGATATGCTTGATGAGAAGGATTTCTGAGCTGCAGGCATTATCATGCAGGGATCCTTACTTGTTCTCGGAAGTGGCCATGCACATTCTGTCCCCCCCTCCCCCTCTAGTGCAATCTTTTCATATTAATCAGGCGGTCTGCCTGCCCTCCTTTGCTAGGGAACAGTATTTTATATTTATTAGTTTATACATACATTCAAGAATACATCTTGAAACGGAAATTGAGAAGGGTACAAGCAAACAATATTACAGACTAAACAGTCCCAGCAATAAAAAAACAAGAAATTATATCAAGTACACAACTCACTCTAGCCCTCAATGGGGAATACCAAGAGGAAAGAGGAAAAAGAAAATTATAACCCAAATTCCAAAAGGAAATAGAGGTATGAAAAGCAGCTAGAATCACATACTCAAACAGCAGATGATGAGAAGACACCCATTACCCCTTAATGACGGGCATTAATGAAGTCCAGCAATTGTGAGGGCTCAAAAAAACCATAGGATTCCGACTGATATATTTAATCAGACATTTACACGGAAATTTTAGAAAAAAGTGCCCCGCTAGGGAACAGTATTAAGGGAAGGACAAGGACTTTTGCCTGGTGGATGTCAGGAGAGTGCTTCAGTAATTTAAGGTCACTGATTCCTTTCGCAAGTTAGACTGTCTAGTTCTGTTTGCGGGACTGTGTAAAGGTGATGTGGCTACCAAGTTTACCCTGGAGTGCTGGATCAAAGAGGCCATTGCCTCAACATATCTCTTGTGGAAACCGACTGGTTCCAGAGTGTTTGCAGGCACACTCCACTTGGGCACAGGCATCCTCCTGGGTGGATCTCAGCTCTGTCGTCCGCTCAGACATTTGTCAGGTGGCAACTTGAGCATCACTTTCCACTTTTGTCAAGAATTACCACTTGGATGTCCGTATTCAGGCAGATGCAGCCTTTGGCTCAGAGATCTTATTTATTTATTTATTTATTTAGTATACACTTATTTCTCCAGGACCCAAGCAGGAAGTCAGTCCTCACATATGGATGACGTCGGCGCCGACGGAGCCCTCGCGGAGCAATTTTCCCCAGCTTTCAAAGAAAGCCTTTGGGAATTGCAGCGCGCATGCGCGGTCCCCTTCCCGCCCAAGGGTGCCATCTTAGCCAGTCTTCTTTTTTCCGCGGAGCCCTACAGACGTACCCGTCGTGTCCCCGCGAAAAAGTTGATTTTTACTCATAATTTTCTCTTTTTTCCTTCGGTTCGACGCCGGTCTTTTTCCCGCCCGGACTCGCGACGCCGGTCACGAGTCCTCTTCTTCTTTTTCGGTTTTTCTGACTTAGTCAGTTTCGTTTTCGGTTTTTCCCTGGCAGCCCGGTCCTTTGACCTTGACGGGGACCTTTTTCCCCCGATGGCTGCCAGTGGTTTCAAGCGGTGTGGTCAGTGTGACCGAAATATGTCACTAACTGACACACACGACAATTGCCTCCGCTGCCTGGGCCCGGATCATGAAGAAATGATCTGTGGGCCCTGCGGCAAAATGTCCTCCAAAGCGTTGAGAAGTCAGCGGCATCAGCGGGATAGGATCTTCGCTGACCCCAGCCGTACCCGGACCTCGTCGGAGGCCTCCGCGTCCAGAGGTTCCAGCTCGGACCGTCGCCGGAGTTCCTCCGACAGGGGTTCTCCCTCCGGGGACCATCGACGGAAGGTGAAACCCGCGAGGGCGGCGTCGGTGGACGCTCCTGGCTCCGCGAGGGCCAGGTCGCATAGCCCCGATAGCCGTCCCGGGTCCTTGGAGAAGGAGCAACTCTCGAAGCGACCTCGCCTGGAGTCGGAGCTGCCTGCTCGGGTAAGTCCTGTGGTCCTCCTGGACTCGCCTCCGAGACCGCCGACGTCGGGCCCGACGCCGTCGGGGCCCGAGTCGGGGGCTGCTGGGTCGCCTGAGCTCGGACTCAGGTTGACGGCCTTGGAGAGCAGACTGTCTGCCTTCATGGACCAGCAGCGGGCACTGCTCGCTGGCCTCGCTGGCGCCGCTGCCCCGACCGCCGGGACGTCGACGTCTAAGTCGACCCCGGAGACCGAGCCGATCCTCGAGTCCATGCGAACTCGAGTCGATCCTCGGTCGAGGTCACCCTCGGCCTCCCGTTCGGGACCGAGGTCGCCGACGCCGACTCCCTCGGCGTCGGGGCGGCAGGCGCCGCGCCCTGCCCGGGCCGACCCCACCGATTCCTCGTCGGAGTCGGTCTGGGAGTCTGAAGAGGAAGAGTCACCTGATTCTTTTTGGACTCGGTGTGTCCCCTCGGACTCACCTGAGTCCGAACCTCGGAAGCAGTCCCCCCCGGAGGATGCCCGGTTCTCGGACTTCGTCAGGGATATAGCCAAGGCTTTGGCCTTCCCTGCGGATCCCGAGGAGGAGCCTCGAGCCGAAGAGCTCGACGCCCTCCAGTATGACTCTCCCGCCAGGGAACACTTTACTGTACCGGTTCCTCCCATGCTGGAACGACTACTCTTCCGCATGTGGGAGAGTCCGGCCTCCTCGCCGGTCCTGAGCAAGCGGGTCGATTCTATCTATCGAGTCCGCAAGAGCCCTGGCTTCCAAAAAGCACAGCTACCACACCATTCCATGGTAGTGGAATCGGCCATGCATCGTCTTAAGAGCCAGAAGATGCACTCCTCGGTGCCTCCTGGCAGGGAGGCCCGTAACCTGGATGGCCTTGGTAAGAAGTGTTTCCAGGGCTCTATGCTTGCGTGTCGTGTCCAGACCTACCAGCTATACATGGGCATGTATCTCCGAGACCTGGCTAAAGAGCTAGCCGGATTCTCCGCTGGTTTGTCCGAGGAACCCTTGCGGAGGTTCCTGGCCTTGTCCTCTGGCATTCGGGAATGCTCAAAATTCATATCCCGAGCAGCCTATGATGGCTTTGAAGTATCGGCTCGAGTGGCCGCAGCCGACATGCTTGGCTTCAGTCGTCTGACCTTGAGCCCTGGGTGCAGGACAAGTTGGTCGATGTCCCCTGCCGAGGCGAAAACCTCTTTGGCAAGCCCATGGCTGAAAAGGCTGCACAAATCGAGACGGAGACTCTCACCAGGACTAGGCTTTCTAGGAAGACCTCCGCCCCTTCCCAGAAAAAGAAGGGCTCGGGAAAGAAGTCCTTTTACCCGAGAAAGGCGGCTGCCTACAAACAATACCCCCAATATCAGGCCCCTGCAGCTCCCCAACAGGGCCAGCAGGCCAAGGGACGGGGTAACGGGTCCCGTAGGCAGCAAGCCCCCAAGCCTGCACCACCAGCCCCTGCTCAGCAGGGTGGGGGCTTTTGACTCCTTAAGCATAGCCTCTCCCCCTCCGCTGGTTCCTCCCAGCACCGGAGGCCGGCTGGTTCACTTCGCCCACAGGTGGTCCAGCATCACCTCAGATGCCTGGGTGCTTCAAGTCGTGAGAGAAGGCTATCTTCTCCACTTCCACCAGGTCCCTCCCTCCTATTTTCCGGGAGAACCTCCACGACTCCCTCTGCACAGGGAATTACTCCTTCAGGAGTTAGCAGGTCTTCTACAGGAACAGGCGGTGGAACCGGTGCCCCACCACCTGAGAGGTCAAGGCTTTTATTCCAGGTATTTTCTAGTACCAAAAAGGACAGGAGGCCTCAGACCCATCCTGGACTTGCGCAACCTCAACAAATTCCTCGTGCGGGAAAAGTTCAAGATGCTTACCCTTGGAATCCTTCTGCCCTACCTCCAGCAGGGAGATTGGCTATGCTCCTTGGATCTAAAGGATGCCTACACGCACATCCTCATCCACCCAAGCCACCGCCAATACCTACGGTTTGTGGTGGCAGGAAATCATTACCAGTACAGAGTACTGCCCTTTGGCCTGTCCTCCGCACCGCGAGTCTTCACAAAATGTCTCGCGGTGGTGGCGGCCCATCTCCGGCTTCACGGCCTCTATGTCTTTCCGTATCTCGACGACTGGCTCATCAGAGCAGCGTCCGCTCCGGAGGTCACCAACGCCACACGCCGCACGGTGACTCTTCTGCAGTACTTGGGCTTTGTTATAAACTTCGCAAAGTCCACTTTGCTCCCCTCACAGGATCTCGAGTTCATCGGCACAAGGCTGCACACTCCTCGGGCACGAGCGTTCCTACCGCTCGACAGGGCTCAACGGCTCATGGACCTAGCCGACCGTTTTCGCAGCCAGCCCCTGGTCTCCACCAGGCGCTTCCTGAGACTACTCGGCCATATGGCTTCCACCGTCCATGTGACCCCCAATGCCCGCCTGAATATGCGGCCTGCTCAATGGTGTCTCCGCAAGCAGTGGCAACAAGCCACAGGCGGCCTAGCAGACCTAGTGCGCGTCTCCGAGCCGCTGATCTCGTCTCTCCAGTGGTGGCTTCATCGGCCGAACCTGGTACTCGGCATGCCTTTCCAGTCACCTCAGCCGGCCCGGGTGCTGACGACAGATGCATCCCTCCTGGGCTGGGGAGCACATTGCCAAGGGGCACGTACTCAGGGCCTCTGGACCACGTGGGAGTCTGCTCAGCAGATCAACTTCCTGGAGCTCAGAGCGATCCGCCTGGCTCTCAAGGCCTTCTCCCTCCTGACCTCTCACCAGTCCGTCCTTGTCCAGACGGACAATCAAGTTGCCATGTTCTACGTGAACAAGCAGGGGGGCACGGGCTCCTTCCTTCTCTGTCGGGAAGCACAGAAGCTCTGCTCTTGGGCCGTCAGTCACGGCGTTCTTCTCAAGGCAGTTTATCTCCCAGGCCAAGAAAATTGCCTGGCGGACAAACTCAGCAGGATCCTCCAGCCGCCCGAGTGGCGCCTGGATCCCTTGGTAGTTCAGAAGCTCTTTCTAAAGTGGGGCCTCCCCACGATGGATCTCTTTGCCAGCCCTCTCAACCGGCAACTTCCTCGCTTCTGCTCTCGTCAGCCACATCCCCTTCGAGTTGCGGCAGACGCTTTTCTACTCTCATGGTCGGAGAGCCTTCTGTACGCTTTCCCTCCCGTCCCGCTAGTCTCTCGGACTCTTTTCAAGGTTCTCCGAGACAAAGCCTTCATGATCCTGGTGGCCCCTCGCTGGCCCAGACAGCCGTGGTTTCCACTCCTGCTGCAATTAGCGGTAGAGGATCCATTCCCTCTGGGGTTACAACCGGATCTCCTCACTCAGGATCAGGGGTCTCTGCTACACCCCAACCTCAGATCTCTCAATCTAATGTCCTGGCTGCTGAGAGGGTAGTCCTTGCTCCCCTTCTTCTGCCGGCAGAGGTGGAAGAGGTCGTCCTAGCTTCTCGGCGACCTTCTACCCGCAAATGCTACGCCCTTAAATGGCGTCGCTTTTCCGTTTGGTGTACCCAACAGTCTCAGGATCCCTTCTCCTGCCCGGTGTCGGTGCTCCTGCAGTACTTGCTATACCTCTCTAATCTGGGACTTAAGTCCAACTCCGTCAAAGTTCACCTCAGTGCTCTTTCAGCACATCATGTGCCGGTGGACGGCAGACCTCTTTCCAGCGACCCTCTTGTAGCGAGGTTTCTCCGAGGTCTCCTTCTGCTTAAACCACCTCTGCGCCCGCCAGCGCCTGACTGGGATCTGAATGTGGTTTTACAGCGGATCACCTGTCCGCCTTTTGAACCTATGGCTACCTGTTCTCTCCGTTTTCTTTCTTGGAAAACATTGTTCTTGATAGCCCTCACTTTCGCTAGACGCGTAAGTGAATTGCAGGCCCTCGTGTCTGATCCCCCTTACACTCGGTTCTACAAAAATAGGGTAGTCCTACGGACTCACCCAAAATTTCTTCCAAAAGTGGTCTCCCCTTTTCACATCAATCAGGAGGTGGTACTTCCGACCTTCTTTCCCAGACCACACTCCAGCCGAGCTGAAACGGTCCTCCATACCCTGGACTGTAGAAGGGCATTGAACTTCTACCTTGACCGTACGCGGGAGCACCGTAAAGCTGCTCAGCTTTTTGTGTCTTTTGACCCCAATAAATTGGGGCTCCCGGTCTCCAAGCGTACTCTGTCCATCTGGGTTGCGGACTGTATCACTTGGGCTTATGGGGCAGCCGGACTCTCCTTGGAAGGTCGAGTCACGGCTCATTGCGTTCGGGCAAAGGCTACGTCAGTGGCTTACCTCCGCTCTGTTCCGCTGGCAGACATCTGCCGGGCCGCTACTTGGTCTTCGAGCCAGACTTTTGCGGTCCATTACTGTCTCGAGAGGGAGTCCCGCAGGGACAGTGCTTTCGGACAGGCAGTCCTTCGTAATCTCTTTGAGGTCTGAGCAACTCCTACCCTCCATCCCGGATGTGGGCTACCGTTGGGTAATAATTCAGCGAAGATTCCTTCCTTCTGTGCTGCTGAGCTAGAGGGAGCTCATTTTTGTGCTTAGGGTCTCCGGTAGCCTTAAGCTTGGGAGTCCCATATGTGAGGACTGACTTCCTGCTTGGTCCTGGAGAAAGCGTAGTTACTCACCTGTAACAGGTGTTCTCCAGGAGCAGCAGGAATCAGTCCTCACAACCCTCCCTCCTCCCCTTGGAGTTGCAATCATCTGCTTTAGTTTTTTTGCAAATTTTTATGCTGTCTTTTTTAGCTATGTCATCTGACTGGCTAAGATGGCACCCTTGGGCGGGAAGGGGACCGCGCATGCGCGCTGCAATTCCCAAAGGCTTTCTTTGAAAGCTGGGGAAAATTGCTCCGCGAGGGCTCCGTCGGCGCCGACGTCACCCATATGTGAGGACTGATTCCTGCTGCTCCTGGAGAACACCTGTTACAGGTGAGTAACTACGCTATACCGCTACTTCCAGCGATCGCAGCGGTTTGATTACAAATTTGGGAGTTGTCAAATCATGACAGAAATGTTGGGGAAATATACACATAGATTTGAGGGTATGGCACTTCACACAGAAATAGGGACTTAAAGATTAGGCTTTACATATTTACATTTCTACATTTTTACATATAACATTTCTACATTTTTACATATAACATTTCTACAGAGCATAAATCATGTTTCGTTTGATTTATCTGGTGTCCCACTGTGATTTACATCCGGTTGTAGTGACATTTGAATAGATGAGTTTTTAGTTTCTTCCTGAACGCACTAATGTCTCTGAATGCTCGTAGTTCGTATGGTAGTTGATTCCAGATGGTTGGGGCAGAGAATGAGAATGCTCTGCGGCTAGTACTGGCTTTTACTGATCTGATGCTAGTGGGAATCTTGAAAGCTGCTGTCTCATCTTCCTACCCATTGTAGTTATAGTATTGGTATGTCCCACTTTTCTGGACTGGTCTAGCAGGACAATATGGAAGGTGACATTTAACTTACCAAATAATGTCCTTTCCTTGAGTCCTACTAGACCAGGCCAGGACCCATCCCTAGAAATGGAGGATTAAGTGACTTCTCAAGACCACTAGGAATGTCAGTGGGATTTGAACCCTGGTGGTTCTGGTCTCAGGCTACTGACCTAGTCACTGTGCTAATCTGTTACGGTCTGCTGTATTTCTCTAGTTGGCCCTGCATGCTCATACCTTTTTGACAAACCACCTTTCTGAAAATGATCCTGTACGCAGTTATGGTTCTTGTTCTATTGAACTCACTGATGTTGTATGTGGTCAAGGATTCTTGACCATGTGCTTGGATATGACTACTGAAGTATGCCCGTAGCTGTACTTGACTATTCACCAGGAACAAGCAGGAAGTCAGTCCTCACTTATGGGTGACATCAGCACCGATGGAGCCCGCATGGAGCAATTCCCCAGCTTTCAAAGAAAGCCTTAGGGATTGCTGCCACGCATGCATGGTCCTCTTCCCGCCCAAGGGTGCCATCTTGCTCAGTCTCCCTTTTTCTGCAGAGCCTTTCGGACGCACTTCCTCTTTCCTCTGAAAAAGTTTTTTTTTTGGCCTACAGGCCTTTTGTTTTTGGCCTACAGGCATTTTGTTTTCCAGTTGCACCGGTCCTCTACCCGTCCTTCCCCCTGCTCTATCTTTTTAGAGCTGTCGGGGAAAGTTTTTCTTTCTTCATTTTTTGTCACGGGCTTCGCGCCCTTTTTCTTTCTCTAACCGCTGGCCACATAGGTCTTTGACCTCGCAGGGGTTTCAAAAAATGTGATAGATGCTCTAGGAACATGTCGCTTACGGACACTAGCTGGCGCTGTGATAGGCTATGGCCTAGAATAGCCTGCATAGCCTGTAGAAGTAAGAAAAGCCTGTAGGTTAGGCCTGAGTCCCCAACCCCCACTTCAGAATATTATAGCTGAGCAGAGCTGAAAAGCCAGAGAAAATAGAAAACAGCTTTAAACTGCTTTGCTGATAAGAATGCAAGACTTTTCCATTGAGCTTATGTTATTCACAGATGTATTGCTATCTCTGGCTTTCACACAGTTTTTGTGCTGCGAGTGACCTTGTAAGCAGAAAGCAAGGCAGAATGTGTTATGTCTAGAAACAGAGCCATGGCTAGGAAGACCTGTGCAGGGGGAGAGCGGTGTGGGCCCGGTCAGAGATCTCCATTGGATGGGGGGTGAGGGGGCCACGGGGACCAATGAGGAGTTTGTCTGTATAGAACTGATGAAGAAAGCTATAAATGCTGTTGTTTTACTGAACGCCATGCTCAGACAATTTTGAAAGTGACAAGTGTCTGAGACTGTGCACAAATAAACTGGTTTGAATTCTAGTAAATAGACTCCTGGTGTATTCGTTGCGTGCACTTCGCTACAGCATATTCTTGGTTCCCTGACCGGGAAGATGGGGTACGTGAATGGTGCGCAAGTGAATACTACCACGTATTACCGCCTCCAGGTTTGGTCCGGCTGGGACTGCAGCCGGCCGACAGCGGAGAGGATCCCAGGCGCCGCCGGTCCCCTTGCATCGGAGGGTTCCGCCCTGCCTCGGCGGCTTGCTGGGTCCGGCCGGCCAACACCTCGAACCCTGAGGGGAGTCCAGGATTCAACCCAAGGTGGAACTGGTTGCGCAGCGCATTAGCTACCGTATCCGGTGAGTAATGATTTTTCTGGTTCTTAGTCAGTTAGCTCTGGGAAAGTCTCGAGACTAATATGGTATGGTAACAGGTAAAGGGAGTCTGATCAACTTCCAGGGCGGTCCTAGTAACCCTGCATGAGTATGCGCGGGGCGAAGCCACTGACCCTTTTGGTTTGGTAATTTTGGTTTAGTCAGTTAGCCCGGGAATTTGGAATTTGGGAAATGCTAGCATGTTTGGTTGTGTGAAGTGTGCTTGAGAGGTCTTGCAATACAGGCCGAGCGAGAGCGGACTCCTAAGTAGCGCAGTTCCTGGCCAGGCGACTGCGCCCAGGTCGCAAAAAGGAGGAAGCGTCTGGTGTTTGTCCCCCTCCTTGTTCCGTGGGCTGTGCAGACCCCTTACCTGCAGCCATCCTACCCACCCTTTCTGTTTGCTGTCTTGTCCGTCATATGTCATAATGGGAGGGGCGGAGTCCGTACAAACTCTGTTGAACTGTATGATCACGAATTTTAAGAAGGGTTTAGTGGGGATTATGGGGTGAAAATGTCACCGACCCACTTAGAAATATTGTGTAGTAGGGTGTGGCCGGCGCTGGACGCCGTGTGGCCACCAGAAGGTACTTTTGATATTCGAATCGTGTCCCGAGTGCACCAGGTGGTGCGCAGATATAGTTCCGAACAGTTTTCCTATATAGACTCCTGGCTAGCTATCTGTGAGAAGCAACCTCCTTGGATAAAGCGTTGCCGTGAGGGGCAGAGTAGAATTATGTTAGCAACTGCAACGGGAGTCCCTGCTAAGAAAGAAAAGCCCCCTATTTTTGCAGCCCCAGAGCCTCCAGAGGTCCTGGGTTATCCACCCACATTTCTGTATACACAAGTCCTGTCATCTCCACGAGTACCCCGAGTAGAGCCAGAAGTGGGAAGACGACCCCCAGCTGAGGTACCCCCACCCGATCACCCACCACCTCCACCACCCGAGGATCACCCCCTTCCCCAGAGTCGGAGCCCTAGTCCTGAGCAGAGCGCTGCAAGCCCTGAGCGGAGCTCTGCAAGCCCTGAGCGGAGCTCTGCAACGGAACCATCATCCCCTGAAGAATCCGCTAGCGGAGGGTCAGATGCCAGTCCAGGGCCATCCACTAGTCCAAGCACCAGCAGCAGAGCCACCCCTGCAAATCTGCGTTACGCCCTCAGAAGCAGGACAGCGGGCCAGAGAGAAGTTCGCCAAATGCCACTGCGGCAGGTCCCAGGATTACCTATTGTAAATGAAGAGGGTCAGGTTGTGGTCGGACCGACCAGTCTAGTTTATGTGCCTTTCACCACAACAGATTTATTAAACTGGAAAACGCATTATGCCTCCTATACTGAAAATCCCCAAGATTTGACAGAGTTAATGTCCAGTATTATGCAAACTCACCAGCCCACCTGGTCTGACTATCGCCAGCTTTTGGCTCCCCTCTTTACTACTGAAGAGCGGGCACGGATAGTGCGAGCAACCACTAGATGGTTGGAAGAGAACCCTGAAGATGGGAGAAACCTAGATCCCCGACAGGCAGCAGCCGCAGATTTCCCAAATGAAGATCCCGGATGTGACCCAAATAGTGATGATGGAGAGAAGGCCCTCACTCGGTTCTGCCATGCCTTACTGCAGGGCCTAAAGAAGGGAGGGCAGAGAGCTATGAATGTTGGGAAAGTAGCGGACGTTCTTCAACGCCTAGATGAAAGTCCAGCTGCTTTCCATGAACGATTAACTGAAGCCTATAGACTTTATACCCCATATGATCCAGCAGCCCAGGAGAATTTACGTATGGTGAACACCGCTTTTGTGAGTCAGTCCCAGGGAGACATAAAACGAAAACTGCAGAAATTAGAAGGATTTGCGGGCATGAACTCAACACAGTTAATGGAAGTCGCACAAAAGGTATTTGTGAATCGTGATCAAGAATGCCAACGGGAAAGTGAAAGAAAGATGAGGAAGAAAGCGGATCTGCTCGCTGCAGCACTAGTTGAAGGATGCGGAGGAGGATATCCTAATAGAAGAGCCAGAGGATGGGGAAGGGCCGGGGGGGGGGGGTGCTCGGCCCCCCTTAGGTGCGAACCAGTGCGCCTGTTGTAAGGAAGAAGGACATTGGAAGAACGAGTGCCCGTACATTAGCTCCACCCCCTGGAGGGGGGAGGCGGGAGCGCTAGGAGAGCGGGAGGGGGGGTGATTTCAGCAGCGAGGGGGGATGCAGCACGCGCAGTTTCAACAGCGAGAAGAGACTGCCATAGCGGGAGTGGCAACCGCCGAGAACAATTTTATGGATGAAGACTAGGCCAGACCGGGCTCCAAGTTCGTCCTAGTTCTCCAGGAGCCTATGGTCAAATTAAAGATTGGAGACCAGCATATGGACTTTATGGTGGACACGGGGGCCGAGCATTCAGTAGTAGCCAAACCTGTGGCTCCTGTGTCCTCTCGATCTGTCACAATTGTGGGAGCTACTGGAACTAGAACCACAAGACCTTTTCTGCAGAACCGCGCCTGTGCACTAGGGGGACAGACGATAACACACCAGTTCCTGTATATACCTGAATGCCCAGTTCCCCTTTTGGGCCGAGACATGCTTGCAAAGCTTCAAGCACAGATATCCTTCGTTGAAGGGGGAAAAATGGAAATGACTATAAATTCAAAACCTGCTAGCCTGATGGTGTTAGCTGTCCCCCAAGAAGAAGAATGGCGGTTCTATTTACCTACATCCAAAGCAGCAAGCTCCTGTATACCTACCAGCATTGCAGCCCCGCCTGGAGTATGGGCAGAGAATAATCCACCTGGCCTAGCAAAGAATATAGCTCCTGTGCTTGTCACCCTTAAGCCAGGAGCAGAACCAGTGCATGTGCGTCAGTATCCCCTCCCACGACCAGCAATTGAAGGTATAATGCAGTGTTTGTGTTCATCGCTTCCCAGTAGGCGCTCTCAGCCAGCTTTGCTGACTCGCACTCAGAGACCGTGGGTCCCTCGCATGGGACACCGAAATCTATCTAGGAAACCCCCGAGAGCCGTGGGCCTCGTGAGGGTCCTCGACGTCGGTCTCACTCGCCCTCCCATTCTTTGGAGGTGAGATCTTCCAGGGCCTCGGGCCCCAAGCGGGCACCGGCTGTTGGACAGGGCGATGTGCCCGGCTCAGATTCCTCGACCGATTTCTTGGAGTGGGAGTCCGATGGGGAACCTCCCCGGAAACCCATACCTACCGGGATCTTCTGTCGGACCCCTCCCCGCCTGTGTTCCTGCGGCGCTTGCCACCCGGGAACACCTTCCTGGTGTTCATTCGGGACATGGCACAGGCCCTTAACCTGACCACTTAGGCCGAAGAGGACCCTCGTGCTGAAGAACTCAATATTCTTCAGTACGAGTCTCTGCCCAGGAATCTCTCACTGTGCCGGTTACACGTATTCTATCTCGGCTGCTACTCTGCATGTGGGAGGCCCCCTGCCTCGGACTCCATTGTGAGCAAGCGCCTTGATACTATGTACAGGGTACAACGTGGGCTGGGGTTCAGGAAGACCCAACTTCCCCACACTTCTATGGTGGTGGAGTCGGCCATGAGGAAGCAGAAGAGCCCAAAATCGCACTTGTTAGTACTGCCAGACCGAGAGTCGAGAGCCCTTGATGCCCTGGGCCGCAAGGCTCCATGGTCTCTTGTCGCATTCAAGCATACCAACTATACATGGGTATATTCTTGCGCGATTTAGCCAAGGAGCTTGGAGGGTTCTCTGCGTGCCTCGAGGGCAAGCCCCTCAATGGATTCGGCATTCTGTTGAAGTCCATCGCAGACTGCTCAAAATACCTCTCCTGAGCCGCCTATGATGTATTTGAGTCATCGGCTCGAGTGGCGGCCACGGGCATCAGGGCCCACCGCCAGGCATGGCTCCAATCCTCAGATTTGGAGCAGTGGGTGCAGGAAAAGCTCCTGGACATGCAAGCAGCTCTTCAGCAAGCCGGTGGAGGATAAAGCTGTGGAGATAGAGACGGAGTTAGTCACCAGAACCCATCTCTCACGCAAGACCTCCACTCTTCCCTGGAAAAAGCAACCAGCCAAGAAGCCCTTCTTCCCTCGGGCCTTCAGTACCGGGGCTACCAGGCAACCCCAATGCTGACCACCCTGGCGCAGGGTAAATCCGGCCAAAGGCATCGCAAGCCGAAAGGGTTGAAAGGCCAAACTCCTGCTCCTCCACAACCCGCACAGGGGTTTTGACACCATCGGCATAACCCCTCACACTCTGGCGACGCAGCAGCAAGTAGGGGAGGACGCCTGTCTTATTTCGCCCCACTCTGGGCTTCCATCACCTCAGACACCTAGGTTCTCCAGGTCGTCCGAGATGGCTATCGCCTTCGCTTTGACAGGCTTCCACCTCGCTTCTCCCCGGAACCAGGTTTTACTGCAGTGGTAACTACTCTCTCTTCTTGCCCAACGGGCTGTCGAGAAGGTCCCTCCGCACCTTCGAGGTCAGGGCTTCTATATCCGGTACTACTTCGTCCTGAAAAAGACAGGGGTCTGCAGCCCATCCTCGACCTCCGCAAGTTGAACAAGTTCTTGGTGCGGGAGAAGTTCAAGATGTTATCCCTTGACATTCTGCTGCCCTTCCTCCAGCAGGGCGACTGGCTATGCTCCTTGGATCTAAAGGATGCTTACACCCATATCTTAATCCACCCCCAGCACAGGCAGTATCTGCGCTTCAGGGAGAGCACTTCCAGTACAGGGTGCTCCCCTTCGGCCTCGTGTCCGCCCCACGAGTCTTTATGAAATGGCTCGTCATGGTCACCGCCCGCCTCAGGTATCAGGGCATGCCGTTCTTTCCCTACCTCGATGACTAGCTCATCACGGGGTCCTCGGTCGAGGAAATCGGGTGAGCAATGTCGCGCACAATCCTGTTGGAGGACTTGGGGTTCTTGGTCAACTACCCAAAGTCTCACCTTGAGCCAGTGCAGGCACTTGAGTTCATTGGGGCGTGCCTCGATACTCAGCGGGTGACTGCTGTCTTACCAGCAGATCACACCAAACACCTCCGAACTCTGGCGGCCTGCGTCCAAAACACTCCCCAGGTCACCACTCGGACCATGCTATGTCTCCTGGGCCACATGGCCTCTGTCGTGTATGTAGTCTCTCATGCCCACCTGCACATGTGGACAGCTCAGTGGTGCCTCAGCGCTCAATGGAGCCTGTCCCTCGGTCACCTCAGGGACTCTATCAGGGTCCTTCCCGACCTTTGCTTGTGGCAAAACCCCCACAACCTCCTCCGGGGATTGCCCTTCCAGTTCCCGCAGCACGTTGTGGTGCTTACGACAGACGCTTCCCTGTTAAGGTGGGGAGCCGACTGCGGGCCGCTGTGCACGTAGGGGAAGTGGTCATCCGAGGAGTCTCAGCAGCAGATAAACTTGTTCGAACTCTGGGTGATTCAGTGGGCCCTGAGGACTTTTGAGAACCACCACAAGGGGAGGTTGGTTCTCATGCAGACCGCCAACCACGTGGCAATGTTCTACATCAACAAAGAGGCACGGGATCGCGCTCCCTCTGCCGGGAAGCGGTCCTCATCTGCTCCTCTTCGCCATTCCCCAGAACGCGCAGCTCCCCTGCTTTTGTGGGCCAGTATCGCACCAGAGCAAGGAAAGCCCCGATGCATTCCTTCTGGACTGGTCATCCAGCCTGCTCTATGCATTCCCTCCCTTCCCTCTCATTGCGAGAACCCTTTTCAAGGCTCAGCGGGATTGGGCATCGTTGATCTTCATAGCCCCCTTGTGGCCTCAGCAGCCTTGGTTCCCGCTTCTGCTCCGGTTGTCACTGGAGCCTCCTGTTCCACTTCTCTAAAGATTGCTTGTGGATGTGGATCATTGGCAGATGCCAAAGGTCTAATATTCACATTTAAGTGTAGCCTCTCTACCAATGGCTTTCATAGACCCATTTTTTTTTTTAGTTGCCTTCCTTGAAAGCAGTTTGAGGTAGTTGCTGTGCTTACTACTTTTCTTAGCTTAATCCTTTTTTAGGCAGCTGCTCATTGGAGTTTGGTTTGCATTCCACGGCTGTTCTCCATTCTTTTCACTAAGTCATAAGAACATAAGATATACCATATTGGGTCAGACCAAGGTCCATCAAGCCCAGTATTCTCTTTCCAACAGTGGCCAATCTAGGTCATATGTACCTAGCAGTTTCCCCAAGGGACACAGGTTCCACAATGCTTGTATTGGTTCAAGCATTGATATCCTGGGTCCCTTCTTAATAATGGTTTATGGACCTTTCCTCCAGGAACTTGTCCAAACCTTTTTTAAACCCAGCTACACTAACAGCCTTTACTACATCCTCCAGTAACAAATTCCAGAGTTTGATTACACGTTGAGTGAAAAAATATTTTCTCTTATTTGTCTTAAATAGTTTACCCTGTAGCTTAATTGCATGTCCCCTAGTCTTTCTATATTCTGATAAGGTAAACAATCAATCTACCTTTACCCGTTCCACTCCATTCATTAATTTATAGACTTCTATCATATCACCCCTCAGCCGTCTCTTTTCCAGGTTAAAGAGCCCTAACCTTTTTAGCCTTTCTTCATAGGAGTATCCTTCCATCCCCTTTACCATTTTGGTGGCTCTTCTCTGAACCTTTTCTAAAATCGCTATATCCTTCTTAAGATACGGCGACCAGAATTGCACACAGTATTCAAGGTGCAGTCTCACCATGGAACGATATAGAGGCATTATAATATCTTTTGTTTTATTTTCCATTCCTTTCCTTATCATACCTAGCATTCTATTTGCTCTCTTGGCTGCTGCTGCACACTGGGCCGAGGGTTTTAACATGGTATCCACAATGACGCCTAAATCTTTCCTGGGTGGTGGTTCCTAATGTGGAACCTTGCATCGTGTAACCATAGTTTGGGTTGTTCTTCCCTAGGTGCATAACCTTGCACTTGTCCACATTAAATTTCATCTGCCATTTTGATGCCCAGTCTTCCAATTTATCAAGATCCTCTTGCAAGTTTCCACAATCCTCTTGGATTTTAACAACTTTAAATAGTTTTGTGTCATCTGCAAATTTGATAACCTCGCTCGTTATTCCACTTTCCAGGTCATTTATGAATATGTCAAAAAGCAGCGGACCCAGCACAGATCCCTGGGGTACACCACTATTCACCTTTCTCCATTGGGAAAATTGGCCATTTAGCCCTACCCTCTGCTTTCTATCTTTTAACCAGTTCCTGATCCACAAAAGTACACTGCCTCCTATCCCATGACTCTTTAGTTTTGCCAAGTCCTTGATGACCTGCTTTTTTATTTTTTTCTGATGGGGATTTTTCTTTAACTTATTTAGTTGCATCGTCTGTGGGATGTCTTTTTTTTTTTTTTTTTTTGTATTGAAAATTTTTATTGTGGACATCAGCACATGTTACAATCATAACACACCTTACTAGGTGCCCATGGCCTGTCACAATCCACTTATTTATTTTTTCCCCTCCCCCTCCTCTCCCCACAGTTGACACAGACATTCCCCTTAACATTTACTATCCTAGAACCCCGTTCCATCATATGTCTTCACTAAGCATTCTATATTGAGCTAGTAGGAAAATAGGAAACCGCATACTCTTAAACATAAGACTAAACTACACAGTCTGCCCCACATCATTCCCTGCCCCATGTGATACCTTCATCTCTTCACTCTCTCACCTTCCTCTTCTGCCCCCTTCCACCTGTCCAAGCTGTAATGGTACTGGTAATGGTAATGGTACTGCAGTAATGGTAACAGCCTCCCTGCTTCATACCCTTATCTGACTGTTATTTCAATTTAATGTTATTTTTACATAATACTATCAGAGCAATACCTCTTTCACTCATATATTTTGAGCTGCGGGGTCAGTCAGTTAACCAATTTACCTTCTTCCCTGGAAAGAGAGTATATCATTGGTGTTCGCGCTACCTTTCATAAACCCTCCATTGCTCCTGAAATCGTTGAGGATTGGAATGCCATTGAACCGTGGCCTCACACATGCTATAAATCCAGTCTAATTTTTTTCTGCACTTCAGTTATATTTGGTAGGTCTTTATCTTTCCATCCCCTGGCCAGAACCATTCGGGCTGCCAAAATACACATGCGGGCAGGTACCCGTACCTCCCCTATCATCCCTTGGAGAGGAAGATTCAACAAAAACGTTTTAGGATCGCGCTGCACCCTTCGTCCACCCCACTTAGCTATCAAATCCACTACTGCGTCCCAATACTGGGTCACCACTGGACAGTCCCATCACATGTGAAAAAATGAGCTCATTTGTCCACATTCCCTCCAACATTTCCCCGCTGCCCCCTCCCCCTCCTGTTGTTCACCCATTTTGCTCATTCTTTCTGGGTCCCAGTATATACAATAGAGCAGCTTGTACCCCTGCTCTACTATGGCTGATGCCACCGAAAGCTTCCCTGTAGCTTCACTGCTCCAGGAACAAGCAGGAAGTCAGTCCTCACCTATGGGTGATGTTGGCACCGATTGAGCCTGTGCAGAGCATTTCTCCAGCTTTCAAAGAAAGCCTTTGGGAAAGCTACCATACATGCATTGGTCCCTTCCTGCCCAAGGGTGCCATCTTGCTTGGTCTTCTTTTCTCCGCAGAGCCCAACGGATGTAGTCCTTTACTCCCCCGTAAAAAGTGCCAATTTCTTCTTTCCTCCGGTGCTGCACCAGTCGTCTCCTCGCCTCAAGTCGGCGCCCTTGGTGATGGTCTCGGCCCTTACCCCTTTTTTCCTCGAGGTTCTCCCTTGACTGGCCTTTGTGCCATTTTTTTGCCCGGGGGTCGTCGACTCTGGCCAGGTGTTCACCCACCATATCTCCTGATGGTGGGTTCAAGAAGTGCGACTGCCGCAGTCAGACTTTCTCAGTCACTGACTCCCCATGTTTGTTTATTAAAACTTTATATACCGCCCAATACAGTTAGCATCTGGGCGGTTCACAATACATAAAATTGTTTAAAAGGAGAGGGCTGCGAAAAAGAGCCAGAAAAGGAACGCCATAAAATCAAAGAAGAAAGGGCTAGAAACAGAGAGCAGTCGGGGGACAAAGATGGCTAACAGATGGGAAGAGGAACACAGCAACAACAAAGAGGGAGATGTAAAACAAGGGTAGGGATATAGTGTCATAGGCCTAGGGAGGGGAGGAGGGTGGGGCAGGAAGAGAGATTAAATGCAGAACAGAAAAGATGGGTTTTCAGGTTGGCTTTGAAGGAAGGGTAGGAGGTTTCTAGACGTAGAGACAGGGGAAGGGAGCTCCAGAGCCTTGGACCAAGAAAAAAGAAAGCTGAAGACCGAGTGGATTCTAAGTGTGCTTGGGAGGGGGGGGTAGAAACATACGATTAGCATGAATAGAACGTAGAGGTCGATGAGGGGTATGAAGGTGAACCTGGCTGGCAAGATATACCTGAGTGGATCACCTTGTGTACAAAAATAAGGATTTTAAACTGAACACGAAAGACAACAGGGAGCCAATGGAAATGCATTAACAGAGGGGTGACATGATCGAACCGTGAGGCATGGGAGAGGACACGAACAGCAGCATTTTGAACATGTTGAAGATGACAAATTTGGGATTGGGGAAGACCAGCAAGACAAACATTACAGTAGTCGAGACAAGACATAAGAGAGATGATGAGAGTAGCCATAGAAGAAATGGTAAGAAAAGGACGTACGGCACAGTGTTGTTTTAAGGTAAAGGAGCGTTGAACAACTGAGGAAATATGTTCTTTAAAGGAAAGGGAGGAATCAAGAATCACACCCAAGTACCGCAAGGAGGGAACGGTGGGGATGGGTGAAGAAGAAAACAAGGGAGTGAGGATAGGAGGAGGGGTATTACCGAAGGTGAACCAGATAGCCGAAGTTTTCAAGAGATTAATGTGAAGAAAATTAGTTGAAAACCAGGAGACTACAGAAGAGAGACAGGTGTTAAAGGCAGTGATGTCGGGTGCAGCGGAATCGGTGTGATAAAGAAGAAAAATATCGTCCGCGTAGTAACAGGCAGAAACACCGTGCTGCTGAACAAGAAGGGCAAGGGGGGCTAGGAATACATTGAAGAGAAGAGGAGCGAGAACAGAGCCTTGAGGAACACCACAGGGAAGGGGAGTAGAAGGGGAGGACCCCGAACCAGTGTGAACTGAGAAGGTGCGACTGAACAAAAAAGAGTGAAACCAACGAAGAACCAAGCCGGAAAGACCGGCATCCTGAAAGCAAGATAGTAGAGTGCGGTGATCAACCAGGTCAAAGGCAGCTGAGAGATCTAGAGAGACAGCAAGAGAGAGTAGACCGCGATCGTGAGCAGAGTGCAGATCATTGAGGAGGGAGAGAAGAACAGATTCTGTGCTATAACCTGGATGGAAACCTGATTGACGTGGATGGAGAGTGAGAGAGACCTCGAGGTGAGAGGAAAGCTGAGAAAAGACCAGTTTTTCCAAGAGCTTAGAGAGAAAAGGGAGATAGGATGCCACCTGGAGGGAGAGGAGGTGTCTAGAGAGCCTTTCTTAAGGATGGGACGGACAGTAGCATGCTTCCACGGGGAAGGAAAAGTGCCAGAGGAGAGACTAGAGTTGAAGAGCGAGAGAATAAGGGGGGACAGTGCAAGGGAAGGTTCCAACAACCAAGAAGAAGGGATGGGATCCGCCGGGCAGGAGGTTTTTCGGGTGGAGGTGAAAACCTTAGTGAGAATGTCAGAAGTAATAGGCTCAAAGGTGGACCAGTGATGTGAGAGAGGAGGATTGGTAGGGAAAGAGGAGGTGGGAGGAATAGGAGAAGGGGGTGCTACCAAAGGGGGAGGAGAGAGAGGGGAAGGAAAGGATGGGAAGGATAGGCGGAGGGACTGGACTTTAGAAACAAAGTAGGTAGCCAAGGAAGAGGGATCGGGAGTAGAAAGGGAAGAGGGAGGGATAGAGGAAGAATGCGGGGCAGAAAGAGAGCGGAGGACAGAATGTAATTGGCGAGAAGAATTTGAAGAAAGAGTAATGAGATTGGAGAAATAACTGTTTGGCAGAGTGGAGAAGGGAAAGGTAGTGACGATGGGCAGAACGGAAACAAGATAAGGTAGAAGGGTTTGGATGTTTACGCCATAGACGTTCAGCTCGGCAAAGATACCTACGGTGGAGAAATAACCCAGAGTGAAATCAAGGGTGACGGATAGATCGACGAGAGGGGCGGGGGGAACGTAAAGGAGCAATAGAATCAAGGGCAGTAGAGAGGGTTGTGTACCAAGAGTTAGCCTGAGAGTCAGGGGAGAGAAGATGAAAATCTGGTGGAAACAGAGCGTCAGACGCAGGAAACTGAAGAAGAGTGGTAGGGGTAATATGATGAGATGGAGGGGAAGGAGAGCCTAAGGAGGAGATCGGGGAAGAGGAGGGACAGGGAAGGGAGAAAAGAAGACAGAAGTGATCAGTCCATGGAAGGGGAAGAGGATAAGGAAGAGGGAGGAAAAGAAAGGGATCCAGGAAAAATAAGTAGGTTCAGGGAGTGACCGGCGGTGTGAGTAGGGAAAGAAAGAGGCTGGACAAGAGAAAGATCGGATAGAAAAGTCAGAAAATTACGAACTCGAGGAGTAGAAGGAGAGTCTATATGGATGTTAAAATCGCCTAAGATCAAAAGGTGAGGAAAAAGAAGAGTGGCTTCTGAGATAGTGGCGAGAAGACTATCCCAGAGCTGAGGAGACAAGGAGGGCGGAGCATAAATAAGGAGAAAGTAGAGAGGGGGAGAGGGGAACCAAGGCGAAGAAGGAGAGACTCGGGATAGTGCAGGGCGGGTGAAGAGAGTTCCTGGAAAGGGAGGGAGGAGTGATATAGTACTGCAGTCCCTCCACCGCTCCTGCCCCTGCTGTTTTCATTGCCATGGCCCAGACCATGACAGTTCCACCTGCGACCGGTGCCAAGCCATGACCCCCAAAACAAACAAGGCGGTCAGAGTTGCAAGGGAAGCTGTTTCTAAGATCTGACTTTGCCTCAGCCTCCCCATCACCAAGCCCCAAAGCCGGCCCTTTGCAAGAGGTCTGGGCATCTTCGGAGTTCCACAGTGGGGACTCCTCCGGACCCTCCCAAGGGAAAAAAAAAAGGTGGTCCTGAAAGAGGTGCCTCCGATGAAGCCTGGCAAAGTCCCTCACTGGGACTTGGGCGGCTCCGAGCAGCGCCCTCAGAAGGTATCGAGATAAGAGTCCTCAGCTGGCGGAGACTGCGCCAGGACCCATGAACCCATAGTTCTCGAACGCACTCTCTGGAGTACCGGTGTTTGACCTGAGACCCTCGGTATCCATGCTGGGAGCAGCACAGCCATTGGGCCTAGAGTCCCGCATGGCGGCCATGGAACAGTGTCTCTCCTCCATCCTGGCTTTGCAGCGGGTGTTGATGTCTGGGCTCCCAGCATCATCAGCCCCGACACCAGGCCCCCCAACCTCGGGGGAGTCCCTGGGCATTGAACTAGGCACCGAGCACCACCAGCCTTGGGTAAGTCCTCAGTGTTGACCATGGTCTTGATCACGCTCCTCAGGGATCCGGTCTTCCCCGGCGAGTTTCCAGGAGTCTGATCCCAGGTTCTCTGGAAGGGGGGGCCTGGTTCCCCGGGGCCGATTTCTCGACGTCCTTGGATTCTGATTGGGAAACAGAGGACGAGGCCTTATTTATTTATTTATTTTTTATTTAGCAAGCATTTGTAGCCCGCTCCTTCCAGCGATCAGAAGCGGGTAGGATTACTATTGTGAAACTGCCGAATCAAGGCAGGTACAAATTTTGTTTACATACAGATTGTCAGAAAAGCACATCATACAGAGTTAACACTTCTTAGCTATGGGGGAGTTCATTTACATATATACATAAATACATATATACAGGATAATCTTCTTGGACACAGTGGTCAGGGGCTGCTCCATCTGTGGGTTTAGTTCAGGTTGAAATGTGATTGGAAAATGTGCGTTTTGAGTTTCTTTCTGAAGTCTAGAAGGTCATTGCTAGCTCGTAGTTCTGGTGGGAGTTGGTTCCACAGTGTTGGCGCCGCATATGAGAAAGCCCTGTGGCTGGTGTTAGCTTTGGCAGATCTTATATCTGTTGGAGTGTGAAGGATGTTGGAATTGTGGGTTCTTCTGTTTCGGGTAGGAGGTTGCAATCTTACTAGGTTGTTGAGGAAGGAAGGTGCTAAGTTGTGGATGAGTTTGAAGGTGGTTGTTAGTATTTTGTATTTTGTGCGAGCTGTTATGGGTAGCCAGTGTAATTGAATTAGTACTGGTGTGATGTGGTCACTTAGATTTTTCTTCATTATGACCCTGGCAGCTACATTTTGTGCCATTTGTAATATGTTTAGGTTTTTTTTTAGGTAAACCTTGTAGGATGGCGTTGCAGTAGTCAAAATGTGGCATGATGAGTGCTTGGGCCACTGTTCTGAAGTCTTGGGGATCAATAATATTCCGAATGGGTTGGAGCACTCTAAGCTTGTGGAAAACTGCTCTGTTGGTCTTTCGGAGGTGTTTTTCCATCTTTAGGTCACAGTCAAATGTGACTCCTAGATACTTTATTTCTTTTTTTGTTTGGTAAGTGTTGTTACATAGTGTTATTGATGTGGGAGGGTCAAAATTTGGTTCTTTGGAGATATACATTACTTCGGTTTTTTTGTGGTTAATTGACATACTACTTTGTTGTAACCAGTCTTGCATCTCTCCGATACATGTCTCCAGTGGGTTGTAGTCTGGGTTTTTAGTGTCTAGTTGTGTGTATAGCATGATATCATCGGCATAGATGTGGTAATTAATTTCGTGCCGTGAGAAAATTTTGCATAGTGGCTGCATATATATGTTAAACAGAAGTGCTGAGAGAGCAGAGCCTTGGGGGATTCCCTGTGTTTGTGAGAAAGATTCTGCTTTTTCTCCGTTGAATTGAACCTGTTGTGTTCGATTTGAGATGTAGGATGAGAACCATTTTAGTGGGGTTCCTGTTATTCCTATTGATTTTATCCTATTTATGAGGGTCCCATGATTAACTGTATCTTGCCGGAGATCTCTCAGCACAGGGACGTCTTCTCCGAGCCGTCTCCTCTGAAACCTTGGCACCACTCTCTGCCTGAGGACGTAGCCTTTCAAGACTTCATCCACAACATGGCCCGGGCTCTCTTGATCCAGACAGAGTCAGAGGAGGATCCTTGCACTGAGGAGCTCAAGATCCTGCAATATGTCCCCTCCCAAGGAGAGACTCACAGTGCCAGATCCACCCATCCTCAGAAGGCTACTCCTTGGGATGTGGGAGGCCCCGACCTCGGTGCCTGGACGTCATTTGGTGCCTGGACGTCATTTAACATGTCTGGAAGGCCCTCGGATTCCATAAGCCACAACTCCCCCACAACTCAATGGTGGAGTCCTCCATGCAGAAACTGAAGAGTCAGAAGACCCTACTCCTCAGTTTCCCCCCCAACAGGGATGTCCGGGCCCTTGACGCCCTAGGCCACAAGTGCTACCAGGGCACCATGCTCGGGTGCTGAATACAGGCATACGAGTTGTACATGGGGATGTGCCTTAAAGACCTGATACAGGAGCTCTGGGGGTTCTCGGCAGGCCTCGCCAGGGAACCTCTGCAGAGGTTCCAGTCCCTGGCGGCAGGCATCCGAGACTGTTCCAAGTTCCTCTCCTGAGACGCCTATGATGGGTTCGAGTCTGCAGCCAGGGTAGCAGCCGCTGGCATTGGTGCCTGGCGCCAGGCCTGGTTGCAGACCTTGGACCTGGAGCATTGAGTACAGGAAAAGCTGTTATATGTTCCCTGCAAAGGAAAGAACCTCTTCGGGAAACCAATGTCTGATAAGGCAACTGAGATTGAGGCCGAGGTAGTAACCCAGCAAAGGTTGTCCAAGAAGATCTCGGCCCACCCCAGGAAAATATCCTTAGGGGGAAAAAGCCCTTTTTCCCTGAGGAAAAGGACTTCTTCCAGGCCGGCCACTACCAGCCTTACTCTGGGCAACCATATCAGGCCTCACAGCACAAGGCTCCCAAGCCTCAGACACCAGCTCCCGCCCAAGTGGGTGGGAGCTTTTGACTCCCGGGGCTGGACCTCCCCTCTCCCAGGAGTCCCACCTCTGCCCACAGGGGGTCGTCTGGCCTCTCTTGCCTACAGATGGGCCAGCATTGCCACAAACCAGTGGGTCCTGCAGGTGGTAAGGGAAGGTTACTTCCTCCATCTACAGCACAACCCTCAGACTTCTTCCCAGGAGAGCCATCACAATCTCTCCTCCACCAGGCCTTGCTTGCCACAGAACTCGCAGGCTTGCTCAGAGACAGAGCAATAGAGCCTGTACTGCAACACCTTTGGGGCAAGGGGTTCTACTCAAGGTATTTCCTTGTCCCAAAGAGGTCAGGAGGCCTCTAGTCCATTCTGGACCTGTACAGCTTGAATAAGTCCCTGGTGAGGGAGAAGTTCAAGATGCTCTCCCTTGGAACACTGCTGCCTTACCCTCTGCCAGGGCAACTGGCTTTGCTCCTTGGACCTCTAGGATGCCTACACCCACATCCTGATCCACTCCTCCCACAGGCAATACCTGAGATTCGTTGTGGGGGAGCAGCACTACCAGGACAGGGTGCTACCCATTCGGCCTCGCCTCCTCTCCAAGGGTCTTCACAAAATCCCTAGAGGTTGTTGCTGCTCGTGCATCTCCAGGGGGCCCATGTCTTCCTGGACAACTGGTTCATCAGAAGCAGCACATTCCTTGAGGCCAGCCAAGCCACAATACTCACAATCCACACCCTGCAGCAGTTGGGATTCATCATCAACTACCTCAAGTCCAGCCTCTCCCCATTCAATACCTGGAATTCATAGGAGTCCAGCTGGACACTCTGCAGGTCAAGGCCTTTCTCTTGGTGGACAGGGCCCCACTGCCTGACACAGTTGGCAAAGAAGGTGCAAGGCTGCAGGTCGGGTGTCATCTTGGCTGCTTCTCTGTCTGTTAGGTCACATGACCTTGATGGTTCACGTTATGCCCTTGGCTTTCCTTCACATGCGAGTAGCCCAGTGGCGCCTCAGATCCCAATGGACGCAAGCCACAGGCAGGCTGAGGGACAGGGTGAGGGTAACACACCGGTGGGTGGCCTCCCTCACCTGGTGGCAGTCCCTGAATCATCTAAGGCAGGGATGAACTTCCAGGCACCAACACCTCAGAGGGTCCCCACAAAAGATGCCTTCCTCACGGGCTGGGGTGCACATTGCGAGGGCCAGTGCACCCAGGGCAGCTGGTCCCCAGAGGAATCCCTCATGCATATCGACCTCCTCGAGCTCAGGGCCATCTTCCTAACCCTACAGGCCTTTTGCTGCCTCCTGAGCAGCCTCCTGGTCCTCATACAGACAGACAGTCAGATTGCCATGTTCTGTGTGAACAGGGAAGGGGGCACAGGGTCGTACTCCCTCTGTCAGGAGGCAGTGGCCCTCTACGCCTTTGCAGTACGCAACGGCATGCTCCTGAGGGCAGTATACTTACCGGGCCAGGACAGCCACCTGGCAGACAAGCTCAGCAGGGTCTTTCGGCCACATGAGTGGCACCTGGATCCCAGGGTGGTCTGAAGGCTCTTCTGCCTTCTGCCTGTTCACGTTCCCAGACAATGCACAGCTGTCAAAGGTTTGCTCCCCTCAGCCACACCACATGAGTGGAGGAGTAGCCTAGTGGTTCGAGCGCTGCCTTAGTACCCATGAGACCAGGGTTCTATTCCCACTAGCACTCCTTGTGGCCTTGGGCTAGTCACTTGACCCTGCATGCCTTGGAAGAAAGACCTGACAATCTACTTCCGGTCACACTACCGTGAAAACCCAGGGACTACTGGGTTGCCAGGAGTCAGCACTGACTCGATGGCACATTGCATGCATGAACCACACCACAGAAGTGAGCACGCTTCAGTAATCCTGATTGCTCCCGGGTGGCCCAGGCAGCCTTGGTTTCCTCTGCTGCTCTCCCTGTCAGTGGCAACCCCAAAACCATTGGGCCGGGGCCGGGACCTGGGCCTCCTATCACAGATGGGGGGCTCCCTGCTACACCTCAACCAGTGGTCCATAACGCTGACAGCATGGCTGCTGAAAGGGGTAGCACTGGCCCCTTTCATCCTTCCCAATGAGTTCGAGGAGATCCTCCTGGCCTCCCAGAAACTGTCCACCAGAAAGAATTATGCCTTCAGGCAGAGGAGATTCTCAGTCTGATTCGCAGAAAGGAATGTGAATCCATTCTCCTTTGCTTCTAAAGTAAGTGGGAGACTCGGGTAAAGACCAGGTCCCTGCAAATGAAAGTATTTCTACTCCAAGTAGCTTTATATCACAAGTGTTCCTGGCCAGTAGGCCTTATATGGACTGAGGGCACACTTAGATATCTGATTTAAGAACATAAGAACATAAGATATGCCATACTGGGTCAGACCAAGGTCCATCAAGCCCAGTATCCTGTTTCCAACAGTGGCCAATCTAGGTCATACGTACCTAGCAGTTTCCCCAAAAGACACAGGTTCCACAATGCTTCTACTGGGTCAAGCATTGATATCCTGGGTCCCTTCTTAATAATGGTTTATGGACCTTTCCTCCAGGAACTTGTCCAAACCTTTTTTAAACCCAGCTACACTAGCAGCCTTTACTACATCCTCCGGTAACAAATTCCAGAGTTTGATTACACATTGAGTGAAAAAATATTTTCTTTTATTAGTCTTAAATAGTTTACCCTGTAGCTTCATTGCATGTCCCCTAGTCTTTCTATATTCTGATAACATAAACAATCTCTCTACGTTTACCCGTTCCACTCCGTTCATTAATTTAAAGACTTTTATCATAACTCACCTCAGCCATCTCTTTTCCAGGTTAAAGAGCCCTAACCTTTTTAGCCTTTCTTCATAGAAGTATCCTTCCATCCCCTTTACCATTTTGGTGGCTCTTCTCTGAACCTTTTCTAATAACGCTATATCCTTTTTAAGATACGGCGACCAGAATTGCACACAATATTCAAGGTGCGGTCTCACCATGGAACGATATAGAGGCATTAATATCTTTTGTTTTATTTTCCATTCCTTTCCTTATGATACCTAGCATTCTATTTGCTCTCTTGGCTGCCGCAGCACACTGGGCCGAGGGTTTTAACATGTTATCCACAATGGCACCTAAATCTTTTTCCTTGTTAGTGGTTCCTAATGCCTAACCTTGCATCGTGTAACCATAGTTTGGGTGGTTGTTCCCTAGGTGCATATCTTTGCACTTGTCCACATTAAATTTCATCTGCCATTTTGATGCCCAGTCTTCCAGTTTATCAAGATCCTCTTGCAATTTTCCACAATCCTCTTGGGTTTTAACAACTTTAAATAGTTTTGTGTCATCTGCAAATCTGATAACATCACTCATTATTCCACTTTCCAGGTCATTTATGAATATGTCAAAAAGCAGCGGACCCAGTACAGATCCCTGGGGTACACCACTATTCACCTTTCTCCATTGGGCTACACAACAAATGTAGGCAGTCAGAATATTCCCAAAAATCAATGTATAACCAACAGTTAAATTCTATATCATCCGTAACAAAACAGGCAAAAAAGATACAAGGCTGAAAGCTTAGCGCTGTGGAGGCTCTGGAAGCTGTGAAGACTAGAGTTGATCAGGTACTTGTGGAAAGGCTGTAAGATAATTTAATTAGCCCCACCCTGTGAGCAGGCTTGCAACAAACAATGGAAGTAGGAATAGTCAAACTGAACTTAACTTCTATTTCTCCATGGACTGCAGGATTGCGTCAGCCACACTTGGTGACGTCCTCCGGGCGGCGCCAAGTTCGGAAGTGCTCTCAAGCTCAGGTTTCTGAGCGTGCCCAGGTAGCTCACCTCCCGGTCCTGCCCCTAGCCTGGCCAGTTCTTGTTCTTCCGCCTTGCCAACAAGACGGATCTGCTCTCCACTTCTACAATTCAAGATCTTCTAGCAATATTCATACTCACCGCAATGCCCAAACCGGGTTTTAAGAAATGTTCCTGCGGTAAGAAGCTAAACTCCACAGATTCACACGACTTGTGCGTCCGCTGCTTGGGGCCATCTCATAATGTGGACTGCTGCCTCCTCTGCATCAAGATGTCCAGGAAATCCAAGGGAGACACACGGCAGGAACATCTCACCGCCGGCTCTCCTGCCACGACTAGTACAGCCGCTGCAAGCACGGCCCAGGATGTGCCCCTCAGGGCCTCCATCCCCAGCCTGGCTGTTGGTACCCCGGCATTACCTGCTCCGGCCCCTGCCCGGGAAATCCTCATGCCTTCTGCATCCTTTGGACCTGCCCCGGACCACGCGGCGACCCCCGGATATGCGGCACAACACGCGGCCAGGAAAGATGGCGTCGGTGAGTTCCTTCCTTCTTCTAATATGCTGGGATCCCCTTTGCCTGCCACAGCCAGCCCCGCCCCTGGACTTCATATCTCCTCGACGCAGGGCGCTCTGCTGAACATCACCGCTAGCCCCGCCCACAGACGTCATTTCCCTTCGACGCCAGGCGATCCACATCATCGGGCCTCGACCCCAGGATACCTGCCCGACACAGAAATCAGCGCAACAGAGCCCCGACGACTTCAAGGAAAGGCTGCCAAACGCAAAAAGAGCCGGATCAGGGAGAGGAGCGATACAACTCTCCATGCCAGCTCGCGGGGCTCCCACAAGAAGAAGAAGCAGCGCAGGAGTGTACGCTCTGCCAGCCCTAGTGACTCTAGCGACTTCAGCTCGGACTATGAGCATCACAAGGGACACAACTCGAGGGGGCACTCTTCCATACACAGATCACGCTCTCACAGAAGTGCCTCTGTTTACTACAACCCTGCCAATTCCTCAGCTATCATCCAGCTGCTCACTCAACTTGTTCAACAAACTGCGCCTTCTTCAACAGCTGGTCCTATTGCAACCATCTCATCCTTGGGGATCCCTCCACCACTTGCAGTGGCTCCGCCACAGGCAATGGCCCCAGCACCTCCTCAGGCAGCCCTCTCTCCAGATAGCTCTGCAGAGGAACCGGAGGAGGAAGCGGCGGTCGTGGGGTCCACTTCCTCGGACCCGACCACCTCAGCGTCCAGACAGTCCCCTGAACCAGAATGGCGGCCACCTCCTCCAGAGGATCTTACGTATCCCAATTTCCTCAACAAATTGTCCGCGACCTTGGTCTTTACCTCTTCCAGTGCCCCAGAGGAGACAGAACCGGAGGTGCTCAACTACCTTACTACCCCTAAAACCCCCTTCGCCTTGCCTCTGCACCACAAGCTGAGAGAGAACCACTCAAGACTTTGGCTCACACCGGCATCAGGGCGCGCAACTTCCCGGAAGGCTGGACTCAAAATATCAAATTCAGCCCACCCCAGGATTTGAGAAACCACACTTGCCTCATCAATCCATTGTTGTCTCCTCAGCCCTTAAGAAAGCCAAGTCATCGCGTACACACACCAACCACCCTCCCAGACGAGACCACAAGCTACTCGATGATATTGGGAAGAAAGTTTTTCAAGGGGCCATGCTCAGCGCAAGAATCGCCGCCCACCAGTTTCAACAGGTCCTTTTCCAGGACGCCTGTGTAGTGAACATCAGGAATGCAGTCTCCTCTTCATAAGGACAACAACATTGTAAAATCAATCACCGATGTACCATGGTCCGACCATAAACTTATAAACCTACACATTCCCCTGAACAACAGTCATCTTCTTAACAGAAAACTGGACAACACATCAAGAGCCCCAACAAGAAGCTTTCGACCTTTCAACAAAGAACTTATACTGTCAAGTACCCAACCACTCCTCAACAACACAACACTCAGCCTTGATGACTCAATTGCCACCTGGAACGACAGCTTCAACACCGTTGCTCAACTACCACACAAAAAGAACATATCAAGGAAAAGAACCGCTGCTCCTTGGTTTTCTCCCGATCTGCGGTCTTCTCTTACGCACCTACGCAGACTCGAAAAACGTTGGCGCCGATCACTATCCATTGATGATCATACAGCCTACAATCTCCACTTAGCGACTCCACGCGAGGCAATCACAACCAAAAGGAAGCAATATCACACCGATACGCTCAAAAGGTCATTGAACAAACCTTGTGACCTTTTCAATTTAGTCAAATCACTATCAAAGGAACCATCCACTGAACAAAAGGAAGATATCCACCCGCAAGAATTTGCTGATTACCTGCAATCAAAACTTCTACAGACAAACGAGCTCTCAAAAAGCAACTTACAAGAAACAACCTGCCTAATATCCCTATCTACACTTACCACACCTTCTGCTAAACACATTGAAGACACCATCACCTCACTCAATACTACCACTGCACAAACCGATCCTTGCCCAGCCTTTTGGATAAAGGATCTTCGAAGTACAGTTAGCCCTTTCATTGCAAGAATCATGAACCTCTCATTCACAACTGGCTCCTTCCCATCTGCACTAAAGCTCACTTCCATTAGACCACTGTTAAAAAACTCCAAACTAGACCCAAAAAGGCCTGACTCATACAGGCCTATAGCTAGCATCCCCCTCTTAGCAAAGATTTTTGAAAAGAGGTACAACGTCAAATCCAAGACCATATAGATTCAGCAGCCCCTCTAGACCATTTTCAACATGGCTTTAGAGAATATCATGGCGTTGAAACACTGCTTACCACCCTCTTCAATGATGTTCTCACCAGCATAGACAACATCCGGCAAGGCGTTGTGCTAATCTTCTTAGATATAGCAGCAGCGTTTGATTCGGTAAATCATGAGATACTCCTCGGACGACTGAAAGAAAAAGGCATCTGCAACTCAGCACTTGAATGGTGTAAATCATACCTGGACACTAGAATGCAATACGTAAAATCTGCAACAGGAGAATCAAAACTCTTCCATCAAAAATAAGGCGTTCCGCAAGGATCCTCTTTCATCTCTCATGTTTAACATATATGTGCAGCCTATCTGCAATATCATCAGATCATTCAATGTAAAATGTATGATATACGCAGATGATATCCTACTTTACATGCCATTTTCCACAATGCAAATGGATTTATTGCCCATAATAAATTGCTTCGACGCAGTCTCCGAATGGCTCCTGTCACAAAACCTCCGCATTCAGCACAAGAAAACTGAGGTTCTCTTTATCACAAGAGACCCCAACTTCATCCCACCATCACATAAGTGTTAAGGGAGCTGATTTATGTACTAAGGAAACAATGAGATACCTCAGTCACACTGGACCATCGTCTCGATATGAAATCTCACATAAGTAATGTTGTAAAAGCCGTGTACTTCAAGATACGCACACTCAGACACTTGCGTTCATTACTAGCCCTAGAGGACTTCAGAACCATCTACCAAGCCCTAATCTTACCGCATTTCGACTTCGCCAACTCCATTCTGCAAGGACTCCCACAATCCACCGTGAGCCCATTACAGCTTGCTATGAATACTGCTGCAAGGGTTCCTCAAGGAGCGTCCAGAAGTGAACATATCACACCTATCCTCAAGCAGCTTCATTGGCTCCCTATACACGGAAGGCTTCTATTCAAGACCTTGATTCTCACATTTAAGGCCATCAATGGTCTATCAGCCAACTCACTTACTGAGCTCATCCAAACCGTACCATCAAACAGACACAGAAGACAGGTAGCATTAAACTCCCTAATAACGCCTAAGGCCATAACAACATGCAGCCTATCAACAGCGAACAGAGCTTTCATCTTTTGTGCCCCAAAATACTGGAACTCTCTACCACCTGACATCCGTGCCATAACCGACTTAGCCCAGTTCAGAAAGGCCCTTAAGTTTAACCTATTTATCAAATACTACCCCATATGAAGTGAAACATAATAGCCCCAACACAAATTCAACCACAATCTTCTCCATTATCCTAGCACTCTTGCTAACCTATGTAACTAGTTCAAACATGTTACCTAGTTGTTAGATATCTATTCTATGTAAATAGTTCGCCCATGTTTTCCAAGTTGATACTCCTGTTCTATGTAACACCAAACAGCCGCCTGTTCTGGTTTTTTTGTGTTCTCTGTAAACCGCGCTGATGCCAAATAGTGCGGTATATAAGAAATTGAAATAAATAAATAAATGAGTCGCAGGCCTCCTTCTCCGCCGTGCTCAATGACATGACCGAATGCAACAAGCACCTGGCAAGCACAGCTTTCGATGCCTTCGATACGTCTGTACATACAGCGGGCACAGCGATATCCGCCAGGAGATTGGCATGGCTGAAGGCATCCGGACTGAGGGAGGACTCTCACGACAAGATTGCCGACGCCCCCTGCGCGGGCGAATCCTCCTTTGGAGAAAAAGTTTCTGACATGGTAAACAACATGGAGGACTGTAATACCCTGCAGGCCTTGGCAGAGGACGGCTTCAAGCGCTACGTCCGCACCCAAAAGAACAGTTACCAGCGGAAGCTCTATTACAGCTACAACAAGAGGTACTCTTCGAGCAGGAAGTGGCAGGGCTCCAGGTACAAGTCCAACTCCTACCAAGGACCCTCTCACCAGCGCCAGCTCCAGAGAGACCGTAAGCAGAAGAAGGGCAGCAACATGCAGGCCACTAAAGGCGGCCCTTCTTTTTGACAATTATGGGCAACCCCCCTCCCAGATCGGGGGGCGCCTCTCCTTCTTCCTCCCGGAATGGGAGAGGATCACCTCAGACTCCTGGGTCCTGCGGATGAGCCGCAAAGGGTACCGCATCCGCTTTTTGGCGCCACCCTACCAGCGCAACAGACCCACCAGCAAGACACCTCCGCACCTGCAGTGTGCCATGGCAATGGAGCTGATACGCTTACTGTCTTCCAATGTGATAGAACCAGTCCCACCATCCGAGATCAATACAGGGTTTTACTCAAGATATTTCCTCATCCCGAAGAATTCGGGCGGGGTACGCCCCATCTTGGACCTGCGCAAATTAAACAAATTTGTCACCAAGGAGAAGTTCAGAATGTACTCCCTCAATTCCATCCTCCCTCTGATCCAGACGGGCGATTGGCTCGCATCCCTGGATCTGCAGGAGGCGTACCGCACGTCAGCATCCACAAGGCGCACAGGAAGTTCCTCCGATTCCATGTGCTGGGGCATCACTACCAATACAGGGTTCTCCCCTTCGGACTGTCCCCGGCCCCACGCATATTCGCAAAGTGTGTGGCCGTCGCAGCAGCTCACCTCCGCAAACAAAACATCGCCGTGTTTCCATACCTGGACGACTGGCTCATCTCAGCACCCTCTGTTCAAGAGCTGCTAGCATCCCTACACACAACCATTGCCTTGATCTCCGCCCTGGGGTTTGTCATCAACTACAGCAAATCCCAACTTCATCCTTCTCAACGGATGGAGTTTATCGGAGCTGTCATCGACACTCAGTCCTCGAAAGTCTATCTCCCACATCAGACTGTTGACTGTCAGCTCGCTGTCTTCCAGCGTAGCGGCAGCAGCGAGCCCCTTGGCTCGATCACTGTTGTGTCTCCTGGGACACATGGCAGCCACAACCTCAGTCATCCCGGTGGCAAAAATGCAGATGCGCATGCTGCAGTGGCATCTCAGAGTTCACTGGAATCAACACTCAAAATCGCTGGCCTCCAGAATCCCGATGACCTCCCCAATCAGGTCACAACTTCACTGGTGGACCATACCAGCGAACCTCTCCATGGGCAATCCTATCCACCAGCCTCAGCACCAGGCAACCCTCACCACAGACACCTCCTGCTCCGGCTGGGGAGCGGACTTCCGTCAGCTCAGCACACAAGGAGCATGGTCCCAGAGCGAACGGAAACTGCACATCAACCTCCTGGAGCTGAGAGCTATCAAATATGCCCTCAAGACCTTCCTGCCGCACCTGCGGGGCACTTCCATCCTCATCCAGACGGACAACCAAGTTGCCATGTTTTACCTCAACAAGCAAGGGGGGCACAGGCTCACGCCCCCTTTGCAAGGAGGCGCTAGCGATTTGGTCTTCAGCTTTGAAGAACAAGTGCTGGCTGCGCGCCTCTTATCTCCCCGGAGACATGAATGTCCTGGCAGACAAACTAAGCAGGCAGCTGCAGCCCCACGAATGGGCTCTCCTCCCAGAGGTTGCCAACACCCTCTTCCTACAGTGGGGAGTCCTGGAGGTCGACGTCTTTGCCTCCGAGGAGAATGCCAAATGCCCCCAATTCTGCTCAAGACACCCATCGAACAAGAGACTTTCGGGGGATGCATTCGACGTGTACTGGGGGGAGTGGTCTCTGGTGTATGCCTTCCCTCTGACCCCCCTCATCCCAGCGACACTGCAACGCATTATCCAGGACAAAGCACAAGTCATCCTCGTGGTTCCTCACTGGCCACGACAAATGTGGTTCGCGCTCCTGAGACGCCTGGCGCAGGATGGCCCAATTTAACTACCGCTATACCCGGACCTTCTAACACAGAATGGGGGGATTCACGAGACACCCCAACCTCAAAGCCATGTCGCTCACTGCCTGGAAGTTGATCGGATGAACCTTGCTTCCCTCCAGCTTCCCTCAAAGGTGCAGGACGTGGTTCTGGCAGCCAGGAGGCCTTCCATCAGAAAGTCTTATGGCCTAAAATGGAAAAGATTCAGCCTCTGGTGTGCTGCACGAGGGCTTGACCCGTCGTCCTGCCCAGTCACCCGTATCTTACAGTACCTCAGTTCCCTCGCTGATCTCGGTCTCCAAACACAATCCATCCGAGTGCACCTCTCCGCCATTGCGGCTCTCCACGCACCCATTGATGGGACCGACTCCATAGCGATGCTACCCCTTACGACGCGCTTCATGAAAGGTCTGTCGAACCTGCGGCCTCCGCTGAGGGCCCCGGTACCTCTGTGGAACCTCAGTGTCGTCCTCCACCGCCTTACCCAGGCCCCCTTCGAACCTCTGCAGACCGCAGACATGAAATACGTCTCCTGGAAGACACTATTCCTGGTGGCCATCACCTCGGCCAGGAGAATCAGCGAATTCCAAGCACTGGTGGCGCACCCTCCATACACGCAGCTCCACCAGGACCGCGCCTCCTTGCGGACACACCCCAGATTCGTACCAAAAGTGGCATCTGCGTTCCATATCAACCAGTCCATCGAACTGCTCTCCTTTGTTCCTGAGCCACACCACTCAGAGGAGGAATGGCGTCTCCATACATTGGACTGTCTCTGTGCCCTACGGATCTACCTTGCCAGAACCCGACCCGCCCGGAAAGGCGAGCAGCCGTTCATTTCCTTTGACCCCCACAGGCCCGGACAACCTGCCACGAAAAGGACTCTTTCCCATTAGGTTGCCTCCTGCATCTCCTGCCTCGACCCAACCGGAACTCAGCCGCGGAACAAAGTGGGACCTCATCAGCTGCAAGCGTTGGCCACCTCAATAGCCAACCTGCGGTCAGTTCCCCTAACTGACATCTGTAAAGCAGCCACGTGGTCGTCGCCTCACACGTTCCAGAAACACTACTGCCTCGACCTCCGGTCCCAGGAGGGCTGCGCAGTCGGTAACGCCGTCCTCGCCACCGCCCTGCAGACCCCTCAGACTGCGATGTGAGGGCTGGCCTACGGCACGTTTCCGAACTCTATGCACCTTATGCTTATAGTACATGCATCTGTACTGTTCCTGTTTGCGCACTGTTGATGGCACTGTTTGCACATTGCTGATTGCATTGTTTGCGCATTGTTGATTGCACTGTTTGCTCACTGGTTGCACTGTTTCATATTGTTTGATTGTAAGGTTCACGGCACATGTCTCACGCACCTCATTGCTACTGTCGTTATTGGCACCTGTGCTGCCCTGCATTGTTCCAGTAAAGACAAACTTAACACTGCCTTGGTAGCCTTCTGTTCATGCCTCCCTCCTCTACCTCAGCGCGCTGCACGCAGCTTGGGAGTCACCAAGTGTGACTGACGCAATCCTGCAGTCCATGGAGAAAGCGAGGTTACTTACCTGTAACGGGGGTTCTCCGTGGACAGCAGGATAAGTCAGCCACACGTTCCCGCCCGCCTCCGCTGGAGGAGGTCCGCCTGAAGATCCGCACCCTAGCTGGGATATCAAGCTGGGAAAACAACTGGCCAGGCTAGGGGCGGGACCGGGAGGTGGGCTACCTGGGCACGCTCAGAAACCTGAGCTTGAGAGCACTTCCGAACTTGGCGCCGCCCGGAGGACGTCACCAAGTGTGGCTGACTTATTCTGCTGTCCACGGAGAACCCCCGTTACAGGTAAGTAACCTCGCTGTATCTGCCTACTGTGCAAAGGTCCCTGTAACTTTAAATGATACCTTTGCTTCTAAAGTAAGTGGGAGACTCAGATAAAGACCAGGTCCCTGCAAATCTAAGTATTTCTAGTCTAAGTAGCTTTATATCACAAGTGTCCCTGGCCAGTAGGCCTTACATGGACTGAGGGCACACTTAGATATCTGATTTAAGGGCTACACAAGGAATGTAGACAGAATATTCCCAAAAATGATTGTATAACCAACAGTTAAATTCTATATCAGCAACAAAGCAGGCAAAAATGATACAAGGCTGAAAGCTTAGCTGTGTGGAGGCTCTGGTTTAAGGCGCGTTCCTCCAGGAACTTGCCCAAACCTTTTTTAAGCCCAGCTACACTAACAGCTTTTACTTCATCCTCCGGTAACAAATTCTAGAGTTTGATTACATTTTGAGTGAAAAAATATTTTCTCTTATTAGTCTTAAACAGTTTATCCTGTAGCTTCATTGCATGTCCCCTAGTCTTTCTGTATTCTGATGACATAAACAATCGATCTACGTTTACCCGATCTCCAGGAACAATCAGGAATGTAGTCTTCACATATGGGTATTGTCGGTACCGACAGAGCCTGCGCGGGAACGCTCCCCAGCGTCCAATTGGAAAGCTTTTGGGAGCATCCCACAGCGTCTGCGTGCTGCCTTCCCGCCTTTCTCAGCTGTCCCTCTCCAGTTATTCGTTTTCCGTGGAACCGACAGGTCGCACATCCTGTCATCGCAGAACATTCCCTTATTATACTTCTTTTTTGTGGTCGCGTCTGCCTTCCCTCGAAGCTATACCGGTACTGCCGGTGGTTCTTTTCTTTTTTTCTAAAAAAAACCCCAAACAAACTTTGTTTCTGGAGTCTTTCTCCAGTAATTTTCTTCTCGGGTGCCATGCGCCATTTTGGGCACTAGGCCCAATTTTTTCCCTCAAAATGGAAAAACCCGCTTCGGGTTTTAAAAAGTGTTCTTAGTGTGGCGGTACCATCTCCGTCACTGACACCCATGAGTGGTGCCTCAAATGTTTAGGTCCTGACCACTCTATTTCAGAGTGTGTTGCCTGTGGGATGATGTCAAAAAGGGGCCGGAAAAACCGAGCTGCTAAGCTTAGCACCCTTTTTCCCTCCGATGCAGCCTCCGTGGCATCGACGTCCTCCAGGGCTTCATCTTCCTCACATGGATCTCAGGTAGCTAAACATAAATCTAGCCCGTCCTCAAAGGGTAGATTAAACATCGAAATGCCTCTGGTGTTGCCCTTGAGGGACTTTCACCGGTAAAATTGCCCTGGCGGGAGGCTTCAGCTTCCAAAGCACTAACGGGGCTCCAGGATGTTCTTGAGGCTTCAACCTTGGCAGAACTACTGGTGCCATGCTCTAGGGTTCCGGCTGCTTTATCTGGTACCGATACCCAAGCATCGGCAGCGTCGATAGACCAGAGATTCTTGGCTATTGAACGCAGCCTGGTGGCTCTTCTCTGGGCCTCGATGCCCCTGAAACTGCTTCAGACAATTCAACTGGTACCGGCACCGACTGCGGCAAGTATTCTACTGGGATCGAGTCATGCATCTCTATCTGCCATCGACAAGTCAATACCGGACCACTCCGATGCCAACTTTGATCCGTAACGGTACCGTGCCTTGCATGATCACCCAGATCGGAGATACTTCGAATCCTCGGATGAGTCTGAAGACTCTGAAAGCTCTGCCGATACCAGAGTACTTCCCGAGGATTCCTCTTCTCCTCAGCATAGGATGTCTCTACCAGAGGATATGTCCTTTCAGGATTTTATCCGAGCTGTGGCCCGAGGTATTTCCATCACAGTGGCTCTTGAAAAGGAGCCTAGGGCAAAGGAATTAGAAATCCTACAATACCCTAAAGCTCCCAAGGAAGCAGCTACCTTACCTATTCATGATCTCTTGCATGATCTTACGTTAAGGATGTAGGAAACACCTCTAACCACATCTCCTCATTCTCGAAGACTCTACACCATGTATCGAGTTCCTCCTTGTCCTGGGTTTCAGAAGACTCAATTACCACACCATTCCATGGTGGTGGAATCAGCCATGAGACAGAGTGCAAAAAGGCATGCATCTAATACTCCAGGACGTGAGTGCAGGACTCTTGACGCCTTTGGATGTCGATCCTTCCAGGCTCTCTGCTAGGATCAGGTCCTATATCTTGTATATGAGAATGTTCCTTAAGGAAGTCACAGGAGACTTAGAGCTTATGAGCCCTCTCCTTCCTGATGATAAAAGGCAAGATTATCTTGCTCTTGTTAAACATGCTCAGGATGTTTCCAAGTTTGTGAATCATGCAGCCTTTGACTGCTTTGAATGCATAAGCAGAACCTCTGCCATTGCCATAGGTGCACATAGAATTGCCTGTCTCCAGGCATCTAACTTGGAAATCTGGGTATAGGACAAACTGGGGAATATACCTTGCACATGAGAGAATCTCTTTGGCAAGAATTGGCAGGAAAAAGCTAATGAGATAGATGCTGACAATATCACTTTGGATAGATTGTCCAAATCTACAGCTGATCCTGCGCTGAAAAGATCCTCTAAGAAACCATTCTTCAGCAAGAAGAAAGTTTTATCCCTCCTATACCCAGCAGGGACATCGTTCAGGTCAGTCTGCCCAAAAGAGACAGCAGCAACAACCTAGGCAACAAAGGAAGTCGAAAGTAACTAAGCCTCAACCGGCTCAGCAGACTGTCTCCACAGGGGCTTTGACTCCTGTCTAGAGAACTGTGCCTTCCTGGCCCTAAACGGCCCAGAACCCTCCACCATCCCTGGAAGGTTGTCATTTTGCCCCCAGATGGGGTCAGATAACAGCAGAAAATTGGTCTCTGTCTATTGTACGAGAGGGGTACAAGTTTCATTTCCTCAGCATGCCCCCTCCTACAGTAGTAAGACAGTTCAATTCTCAGACCTCTCTCAACGACCGGTTAGGTCAAGAAGTCACTATGCTCCTTGCTCAAGGAGCAATAGAAGAGGTGCCCATTCCCCAACAGGGTACAAGGATTTACTCCCCCTATTTCCTTATTCCAAAGAAAACAGGAGGATACAGACCCATTCTAGACCTCAGAGAATTGAACAAATTCCTGTTCAGAAAGAAGTTCAAAATGATTTCTCTAGGGACTCTGCTGCCAAACCTTTGGAGTCCGGATTGGCTTTGTTCTCTAGATCTCAAGGATGCGTACACTTATGTTCTCATCCATCCAACTCAATGAAAGTTCCTTTGATTCCTGTTTCAAGGAAAGCACTATCAATGCAGGATTCTTCCTTTTGGCCTGGCCTCTGCACCAAGAGTGTTCACAAAATGCATGGCTGTGGTAGCAGCATTTCTCCGCACCCTGGGATTATTCGTCTTCCTGTACTTAGACGACTGGCTCATTCGAGCCCCTTCAGAGCCAGAGGCCAGGGTTACTCTGTCTCGCACAATGCGCATCCTTCAGTATTTGGGACTTGTCATAAACTTCCCAAAGTCCAACCTTGCTCCCACTCAATCCCTAGAGTTTATAGGAACTCCTCTGGATATCAGACAAACAAGGGCCTTCCTTCCACAGCCCCGCTGCCTTTGCATTGTACAGTTATTTTCCCAAGCAGTGCTAAAACCTCATCTCACTGCTCCGTAAATGTTACAGTTGCTAGGCCACATGGCATCCGCCGTGCATGTGGTTCCTTATGCTTGCCTCCATATGAGGTCATCCCAGTGGACCTTATCCACTCAGTGGACTCAGGTGTTAGGTTGCCTGTCAGACAAAATAGCAAACTCAGATCGCCTTATTTTGTCCCTCCAATGGTGGCAGTCACCCCAAAACCTTTTGGTGGGGTGTCCTTTTCAGCAACCCCCACCCCAAGCCACTCTATCAACAGATGCTTCACAGGTGGGTTGGGGGAGACGACCTGCACGGCCTCTCTATCCAGGGTACCTGGATGCTACAGGAGGCCTATCTTCATATCAACCTCCTGGAGCTCAGAGCAATCTTCCTTGCTCTTCGAGTATTTCACACCCAGCTGAGCTACAAGACAGTCCTAGTTCAAATGGACAATCAGGTAGCCATGTTCTATGTGAACAAGCATGGCGGAACAGGCTCTCTGTCGCTCTGCAACGAAGCTTTGCGACTATGGGACCTCGCCAGAGAGCATCAGATTCATCTCCTTGCGGTGTATCTTCCAGGCATCCAAAGCTCTTGGGCAGGCAGACTCAGTCGAGTTCTGCTTCCACACGAATGGTATCTCCATGCAGACTAGGTGGCCCAAATTTTTCAAATTTGGTGGAACCCCAGACAGACCTCTTTGCAAGTCCGCTGAATGCCAAACTTCCCCGGTTCTGTTCCAGAATTCCGGCTTGAGGTTGTCAGGCCAGGGATGCTTTCCTCCTTCATTGGGGTCAGGACTTCCTGTATGCCTTTCCACACATTCCCCTAGTTCCCAAAACCCTGTTCAAGCTGCAGAGAGACAGAGGTCATATGATCCTCATAGCTCCACGTTGGCCACGGCAACCATGGTACCCTCTGTTCCTACATCTCTCTCAAGCTCCGCCTCTGGAGTTAGGATCTGCTCCAGATCTTCTTTCTCAAGAGGACGGGATGCTGTGCCATCCCAATCCCCAATCTCTGCATCTCAGGGCCTGGTTGCTGAAAGCCTAGAAGTTCACGGTCTTAACCCTTCCCAGCAGGTAAAGGATATCCTTCATGCTTCCAGGAAACCTTCCACAAGACGCTCTTATGCATTTAAGTGGAAAAGGTTTACCATATGGTGCTCGCAGAAGGGTCTTTTTTTTTTTAAACTTTATTTAAGTCCACCATTGAATCAGACAACATATCAACAGGCGGCACCACGGGGGAGGTTTACTCTTCTCCCCCCTGGGAGCCAACAGAGAAACAATACAATAGGTGGTCATTTTATACTATAGCCCTACCCCCCTTCTCCCACCCCCTCCCCTCACCCACCCTCCCACCCTCACTCCATTACCGACTTCTCACTTCAAAAATCACCTAAAACAGTAAGGCAGCTGCCCCCTATCCGCTCCTCAAGTCCACCTTCAGTCAGCTCCCCCCTTGGAGGGCTGCACTACGGCTGTGGGGTCCCAATTGCTGAATATAAGGTTCCCAAATTGACAGAAAGACTGTCCAACGCTTGGCACTGCCCCTCGCCATCCAACGTTCCGTTAGCATTAATTGATGAAAGTTATTCCGCCATTCACTAAAAGTGGGCGGTTGGCGGTCTCTCCATAATCGAAGAATTGGCCCTTTACCCACCAGACAGGCCTTACGCACAAGCAAACTCTCACCAACCTTAACAGGGCCAGGAGTCGGCAAATGATCCAGCGTTACAAATAAACCCGTCCAACGGAGCCTCCGCCGAAGGAGTGTGCATAAAAAGTTGCATATCCGTGCCCAATATGCCCGTATTCCCCGACAGCCCCACCACATATGTAGAAGAGTAGCCAAAGGCTCCGAACAGCGTGGGCAGGCGCCGTCAGTGTCCAGACGACTGCGCAGTGCTCGTCGCGGCGAGAAATGAGCCCTAGTCACGCATTTAAATTGGATCTCACGCCAACGCATTCCCTGTACCAGTCGTCCGATCCGTTTCAATGCCGTCAGTACCAATCCCGGCTGTACATCTTCTCCCAGTTCGGTCGCCCAAGCGCGTTCGACCCCACTGTAATCAGGGAGGGGGCGGTATCGCTCCAAACTACGTTTCAAACTGGAAATTGACGGCGTCCGTTCCTCCCCCAGCTGAAAAAATTCCAAAATACGGGCTGAGCGCTCAGCCTGCAACGCCTCGCGCGGCAGTGCTGCCACATAGTGGGAAATTTGGATATAGGCAAAACAATGCGTATCGGGGAGATCATATTCTCGACTAAGCATTCGAAAGGATTTACAGCTGCCTGTTTGGTCCACTAAATGCCCTACCATCCGGATGCCACGTGTCACCCAGTCTCGGAACACCGCAGTCTCGGTCCCTGGAGTAAATTGGGCATTGCCCTGCAATGGCAACCAGCAAGACACCTTCCACGATTCCTGCCAATATTTATTAAGTTGTTGCCATGTGCGTCGGGCCGAGTCCACTAATGGACTCCGTCGGTTGGAGTCCATGTAGACCTTATGTGTGCCGTGCAAAGCCCCCAGGAGAGTCGCCGGAGCCACCAAACACTCCTCTAAAGACCTAGGTGTATACACTTCCGTCCCCCCCAGCCAATCGCCCAGGTGTCTAGCCTGGCAGGCCAATGCGTAGGTCCTCAAGTCGGGCAAGCCCATACCTCCCTCTCGCCATTTTCCAAGGAGTCGGTCCCACGGGATCCGCGCCCGCTGCCCCCGCCAAAGAAACCGCTTAAGCAAAGCCTCCATTCTACTCAGGTCTCGTCGAAGCAACCAGACTGGAAGAGTCTGCAGCCAATACAATATTCTAGGTAAAACTATCATCTGTACTGCTGCTATCCTCCCTGCCAGAGACAACGGGAGAGGCCCCCATGCACCCAGCTGTACTGCCAGATGTCTCAGTATCCGGTCTAAGTTACGCCGGTATAAATCCTGGGGATTTCCAGTCAGTATTATGCCCAAATAGAGGAACTCTTTATCTGCCCACCGTAAAGGGAAGGGTCCCCTCCAGGAACTGCGGACGTGCCCCAACACATCTACTACTTCAGACTTATCTTTGTTAATTCGTAAGCCGGCAATTGCTCCAAACCGTTGAAACTCGTCTAACAACATTGGTAGAGAGGTGGTCGGAGTCGTCAGATGGACTAGCAGGTCATCGGCAAAGGCCGAGATCAGGAAGGTTTGCGACCGTAGCCGCACTCCCTGTATCCTCCCCGAGTCCACGATGGAGCGAATCAACGGGTCCAAAGAAAGAACAAAGAGTAAAGGCGACAAAGGACAGCCCTGCCTCGTACCCCTTCCCAACGGGAAGTCGTCTGAGATGAGGCCATTGCACATTATGCCGGCTGTTGGCGAAACATACAAACCCTGCACCATCTTACAAAATTCTTCCCCTATGCCATAGCGCGGTAGCAGACTCCAAAGATAGTGCCAGTCCACCCTATCAAAGGCCTTCTCTGCATCGAAGCTGATCAATAGCGACGGGATATGGTGAGCATGCACCCACTCCAAGGAGGCCAGAATCTTCCTAAGATTGCGTACGGCGTGGCGGCCTTTCACAAAGCCCACTTGTGCATCATGGATTAAGTAGTCTAACACCCCTGCCAGGCGGTCAGCAAGAACTTTCGCCAAGAGTTTAAGATCAAAGTTTAGTAGGGAGATAGGTCTGTATGAAGCTGCCTGGAGCGGGTCCTTACCCGGCTTCGGGATCAAGGTGATATATGCGTGATTACGCCCCCAGCGGAACGCCTTTTGCTCCGTTCTAGTGAGAAAGACCTCTCGTAGTAAAGAACTCACCCCATCCCCTAAAATCTTGTAAACTTCGGCTCCGAATCCGTCTGGCCCTGGTGTTCTGTAACACTGGGCCGAAGTTATTGCGGATTGTATTTCCTGTATGGAAATAGGTAAATCCAGAACCGCCCGCTGGGCTGAAGTGAGCTGAGGCAACTCCAAGTCCTTGAAGTAGTCCTGCAGCTCCTCAGGAGAACCAGCTGTGGTTCGATATAAGTTTTGGAAGAAAGTACGAAATATCTCTGCGATTTCTTTGCTTTCCTTATGCACACGTCCCTGGCCCGCTGTCAGTGCCGCTACGTGAGCAGGACTCCGTCGGGCCCGCAGGCATCGTGCCAGCAACTTGCCCGGTTTGTCCCCGTAGCAGTGCAATCGAAACCGATAAAACAGAACCGATTTCTTTGCGCGTTGATGTAAAAGCTCGTTAAGCTCCGTCTGAGTTTCCCATAACAATTTCTTATTAGGCAGCGTTGGCGTGTGAGCACATCTCCGCCGTAGAGTAGTAACTCGACGCTCAAGTAGTACAATACGTTCCGTCATCAGCCGGCGTCTCCTCGCGGCGTATCCTATGATGTCCCCGCGGAGAACCACCTTTGCCGTTTCCCAGACTAATTCGGGGTCGTCTGAATGAACTTGGTGATTGCCAAGAAATTCCCCCCATCGCTGACGCAGAAATTGGCGAAATTGCTCATCCGAATAAAGCTCTAGGGGAAATCTCCACAGGCGTGTCTGATTCATGTCTCGCCCCCAGTGTAGGTCAAGCCACACCATCGCATGGTCAGAGATTTCGGAGGGACCAATCTGTGCAGCTTCAGTGTGCGTAAACAATGTCCCCGAGATCATTACGTAATCAATACGGGCACTAGTACCGTGTGCTCGAGATTGATGGGTATAGTCCTTTTCGGAGGGGTGTAGTACCCGCCAAGGGTCAATTATACCTAGTCTTCGACAGAACCGCAACAGTATCTGGGAGGGCACTACCCTCTCCCGTCCACTACCTCTCCGAGAGGTATCTAGGTCTACATCCAGGACTCCATTGAAGTCCCCTCCAAAAATCACCGGGCACTCCGGAAGCTGTTCCACCCTCGACGCCAAACCATTGTAAAAGCCCGGGTCGGCCACGTTGGGGCCATAGAGATTTCCCAGAATCACCGGTTTTCCATCTAATTGGCCATATAACAACAGGGATCTACCAATATCATCAGTAAGAACCGTCTCCTCTACAAATCGTATGCGTTTATGAATTAGAATCGCTACACCTCCCTTATGCCCCTGGGCGGGGGATCCCCACACCTGACCCACCCAGTTTCGACAGAGTTTGCTATGTTCAACAGCCGTCTGGTGGGTTTCTTGAAGAAGAGCAATGTCACACTTATGCCGAGCCAATGCTTGCAATATTTCATGCCGCTTGATAGGGTTACCCAGCCCACAGACATTCCAAGTGATTATTTTTAAAGCGCCAGGGCAGTGCCAAGGTGCCACCACAGAGTCACATCTAAGTATTTCAGAGGGACACCCCCAGCCTGGCACCCCTCCTCGTCTATTGGTAGGCAATCATCCCAGCCACTAGCAGTCAATGGAGTAAACCCCTTCCCCTCCCCTTGCCCCACCCTCCCCCTCCCCCCTCCCATCCCTCTCCTCCCCCCTCCCATCCCTCTCCTCCCCTCCCCCCCCTTCCCTCTCTTCTCCAAACTCTCCCATCCCGCCATAGCCGGGACTACTTCCTATGGCAGACGGGCTCGCCCCTCCGATGGTCCCCCCTGCCTAGCAGTGAATTTAAAGGAAGGAACAGTAGACACAAAGTCTCTCTTGCGAACCGCTGTGGTATGTCCCCCACAGTTGGCTCTAGCGCCCTCCACCCGTCCCCTCATACCCTGTCTCCACCCACAACCACCCAAAGTATCCCTCATCCCCTCCGCCCTCCCCTCTCATCAAGTGCATGTACAGCGGATTTGGCGAGGCCAGCCCGCACTCCCCCAGCATCAGTTCCAGATCGCTCTCATACCCCAGCTACTCCTGAGGGAGAGTGGCCCAAAACCTGCACTGTACCCGGTCACTCAGCCACACACGCTCTTGATCTCACCAGCCATTGGCATGGTCATCTTCAGTCCTACCCCCTTCCAGGCCGCGGTGGCAAAGGAGGGGAGCCCAGGCGTCAAGCCTGAGATAGAAATTGTTAAGATGGTGGTAACAAATCTGGTCCTAAAGCCCTTGCCCCCTTAACCCCAGCGGCCCCCTAACTTAATCACCGCCTACCCCTTTTGCATCACGTCAAAGTCCCACCTGTCAGGGGATAAAAAGAGGGAGGGGAGGGAGAGGAACAAGCACAAATTCGGGGGGAGAGACAAGGCAGGGAGAAGATAGTCAGGGAGCCAGCAGAACAGCAGCTATTATAACACAATAGCAATTGTAACAAAATAACAGTGATACAATGTCTCCCTTGGCAGAATAACTGTTACCAGTTCAATGAGGCCCTTTAGTTCAGCTTAGCACACCACATGAAAGGCAAAAACCGAAAGTTCTTCCATGTCAGTGTAGACTGTTAGGAGTCCATCAGTCACTGTTCAACCCCCGGGGGCTCCAGGTCACCACACCACACCTGGGGCGATATACCCCACACCTAGTCAGTTGTCCAGCAATTAGGAGACCGATTGAGCAGGCAGGGAGTCCAGAAAGGTAGTTGCCTCGTCCAGGGACGCTAATATGCGCGTGTGGCCTTGATGATCGATCCGCAGCCGGGCTGGGTAGAGGAGTGAGAATCGAATGCCACGGTTAAACAGCTGGGTGCAAATCCCTGAAAAAGCCCTTCGCTGTTGGCTGACGATCACCGAATAGTCCTGGAATACTAAGATCGGTTCGGCGTCCTGTTGATGTCTCCGCCGGCCCCTCGCTGCTTTCAACACCTCCTCTTTCTGTCTGTAGTCGAGGAAGCGGGCTATTACGGCACGTGGTTTCCTGGCCTGTTCTCTTCTCTGGCCTAGTCGGTGTATCCGCTCTATTTTGAGAGATCCTTCTCCCATGTGTGGCAGGAGGTTCCCAATCCAAGATTGTAAATATGCAGATAGGGCACTGTCCGCGACACTCTCAGGGATGCCGACGAATCGCAGGTTTTTCCGCCGACCGCGGTTCTCCAGTTCATCCAGTTTGTCTCCCTGTTGTTTCACCAAAGTCTCTAGGGCGGCTACTTTGGCCACTACTGATTGTTGCGTGTCCTCCACATCGGACACCCTTGTCTCAACTTGCTCTAGGCGCTCTTCCACCGCTGTGAAGCGCTGTCCCAGCGTTTGAATCTGCTCCCCCAGGTCCTGGAAGCGGGTGCTAAGCGCCGTCACCACTGCGGCGCTGACCTCGGCCACTAAGTCTGGTGGACTGCCCGGTTTCGGGCTAGAGGGGGAGCCTTCCGCCGCTTTTCCCTCCGTCATTCGAGGCCTCTCTTTACGCGGAGCTTTAGATGCCATTCAGAGAGCAGTGTTAAGCCTCCACACCCCAGGAGCAGAGTGATGGATGGGGCAGTAGAAGAGAGATCCAAGCTCGATGCAGCTGCTGTCTGATGTACACTGGTGCTCGCCGGAGTCAGGCAAGAAGGCCGCAGATCTCCACCGCCCCCCAGCAACCGTGAAGAGCGCTGTTGTCTCGTTGGATAGGGTCCCCAAGCTCTCCTATCTCCGTCAGCAGCCCCTCACCCCCAAACAGGCAGGGAGACTCACAAACCCCTGCTGCGTTGGGGAATCAATACCCCGCGGGGGGAGCCAACCGTGGCAGCAGGAAAGAGGATGGGGGTGCACGGGCGCGATGCACAGTTCCTCCACCGGATTCTCTGCTCTCAGGGGTTCGACCCCGCGTGGATGCAGCGCCGCTGTTGATAGCAGGGGAAATATCCAAGCACGTTGCGGCCTGCTTCCTAGCAATGGTGATTGACTGCGGGATCGTGATAGAGGGCCGCCGGTCTTTCCCCGCCGGGACTACACCTCCTCGTGCAGGCGGAGCACAGCCGACAGTGGCAGAAGCGCCCGATCCCGTCCCCACTTACTTGGGCAGGGACCGACACACCTCCCCGGTTTATTAGGGGCGGTCACAGATCCAAGGCCTCCCGCTCCGTGTCCCGCAGAGAGCAATCTGAGTCCAGCGGTGGGGGAAGTACCCGCTCGGCCCCCGCACTCTCTTTAGTGCGCCGGAGAAACCGCTCCAAGTGCTGCGGGGGTGGCCGCGAAGTGCTTCAGCGGCGGAGGATCAGATCCCCGTCAAGGAAGTTTCACTGCAGGTAGGATCCAGAAGATTTTAATGCCGATTTGTAGCAGGAATGTGAGGGCGGTTGCCCGGAGCTGATCGCGAGTCGTCCGATTAGCTCATTGCCCAGACCGGAAGTCTCGCAGAAGGGTCTTAATCCTCTTGTGATACCTCTGGAATCATTATTGGAGTATCTCCATTTATCAAATGCAGGGCTTAAGACCAATTCAGTGAGAGTCAATTTGAGTGCTATTGCAGCTTCTTTCAAGCCTCTAAATGGACAACCTTTTTCCTCTCATCCTCTCATAGCGAGATTTATGAGAGGCCTTCTTTTAACGAAGCCTCCCATTAAGCAACCACCGGTGGCATGGGACTTCAATCTGGTTCTTGGGCAGCTCATGAAACCGCCCTTTGAACCATTAGCCACTACCTCTTTGAAATTCCTTTCCTGGAAGGTCATCTTTCTCATTGCAACCTCATCAGCACATCGCATCAGTGAATTGCAAGCGTTGGTGGCTGATCCTCCTTATGCAAGGTTCCATCATGATAAGGTAGTCCTTAGGACTCATCCACACTTTATGCCAAAGGTGGTTTCGCCCTTTCATTTAAACCAAGCGGTTTAATTTCCTGTATTTTTTCCAAGGCCTCACACCTCAAATGCAGAAAGGAACCTTCATACTTTGGACTGTAAAAGAGCTTTGGCCTTTTACACAGCAACATAGAAAATCCTCCCAATTCTTTGTTGCTTTTGATCCTAGCCACTTGGGACTTCCAGTTTCCAAAAGGGCACTGTCCAACTGGATTGCATAGTATATACCTTTTGCCTATGAGTGTAAGAACCTTCAAGCGGTACTCCGTAATCTCTTTGAGGTTTAGGCAACTCCTACCCTCCTACTCTGGTGTTGGGCTACCGTTCAGGTGTGGTCTCCGAGAAGATTCTCTCACTGTTGCTGAGGTTCTAGAGGGAGCTCTATTTTTCAGCCTGGGTTCCTGGTAGCCCAGAGCTAGGGAGTCACCCATATGTGAGGACTGACTTCCTGCTTGGTCCTGGAGAAAGAGTAGTTACTCACCTGTAACAGGTGTTCTCCAGGAGCAGCAGGAATCAATCCTCACGACCCTCCCTCCTCCCCTTGGAGTTGCAGTTGTATATAGTTCATGTTCTTTTTTGTGCTGTCTTTTAGCTATTTCATCAGACTGAGCAAGATGGCACCTTTGGGCGGGAAGGGGACCGCGCATGCGTGCCTGCATTCCCAAAGGCTTTCTTTGAGAGCTGGGGAAATGCTCCGCATGGGGGCTCCGTCGGCACCGACATCACCCATATGTGAGGACTGATTCCTGCTGCTCCTGGAGAACACCTGTTACAGGTGAGTAACTAGTCTTTATCTCCTAATTGGCTTTCCTTGAGTACCCGCCCTGAATTAGAGGGAGTGAGTACATATCTGCGAAAATGGGCCTGAAGAAGGACTATCATTGCATGAGAGGCTGGGATCCAGATTATACTGACATGGCTGCGGGACCTTCTCGAGAGATTGCGGTTATTTTGTTCCGTGTTTAGTAGGTGCAGGGATGGTAAATAAGGAAGACATCAGGAGGCTACACCCGTACCTGAAGGAGATGAATGCCTTGGCCTCACTTGGTCAGTATTCAGACTGAGATGTATGTAGCAAGCCTTTTTTGAGGCTGCCTGTAGAAGTTGGATGCAGCAGTCTGCCTTTTCTGTTTTAAAAGATCTGTAATATATTTTCTGTTAACAGTTCTGTTGCTCCTGTGAGCCTGCTTTGCCAGTAGGATACTGAAGGCTGGGGTGTGTGACTAGCTAGCTATGTATCGTGATGTCATTAAGTTTAACACGCTCAGTTTCCAAGCTGCTGGTGGGGATTGAGAAACCCACAGGTCGGGATTAGACTGGGGGTACTCAAAGCCAATTAGCAGGTAAGACCTAATTTCACCATGGTCCATTTTGTCTTTCCAGCAAGGTGGCTAAAGTGGTTGTAACTGCAGCTCCGTGCAGGTCACCTTCCTGTATGCCTGTGTTTAGGGTTGTACCTGCTGCTCGTTGCATGTCAGCCCCCCTCTATTTGAGTGTGAAAGATAGCTAAGTTAGGACAGCCAACTGTGAACCTGGATAAAACCAGATCTAGGAAATGCCACCTTAAATTGGATCCCTGGAATATCCGTCTTTTACCTACTACTACTACTACTACTAGTTTGTATAGCGCTACAAGACATACGCAGCACTATACATATAGATATGAGACAGGTTCCTGTCATCAGAGCTTATAATCTAATCAAGACAAAACATAGTGAAACTGGGGACTACAGTATGATATCTATCTATATATCTATATATATCTATCTATATATTTTTTTTTTTCTAGTGCCATCAAGTCAGTGTTGACTCATAGCGACCCAGCTACCTCTGGGTTTTCTTGGCAATGTATCACCGGAAGTAGATTGCCAGCCTTTTCTTCCGAGGCAATGGAGGGTAAAGTGACTTGCCCAAAGTCACAAGGAGTGCCAGTGGGAATCGAACCCTTGATCTTCTGGGTACTAGGCAGTTGTTCTAACCACTAGGCTACTCCTCCACTATCTATCTATATATCTACTACTTACTGTATATATGTGTGTATGTGTATGTGTATGTATATATATATATAGATATAGATATAGATATATATCTATCTATATATCTATATATCTATATATATATCTATATCTATATCTATATATATATATACATACACATACACATACACACATATATACAGTAAGTAGTGGACAACAGAGTGAGGTGCATCAGGATCAAAAAGCGGCTTCAAAGAGAGAGGTTTTTAGCCTGAATTTGAACAGGACTAGAGAAGGAGCCCGACGCACAGACTCGGGTAGTCTGTTCCAGGCATATGGAGCAGCAGGATAGAATGAATGAAGTCTGGAGTTGGCAGTCGCGGAGATAAAAGGGATCAGCCAGAGGAGCAAAGTTCCCGAGGAGGGTTTTAGGGTGAGATAAGAGAGGAAAGGTAGTGAGGAGCCGCAGAATGAATGGACTTTTGTAGGTCAGTAGGAGAAGTTTATACTGGATGCAGAAACAGACAGGGAGCCAGTGAAGTCGACTTGAAAAGAGGGGTTACATAAGTATAATGACATTGGCAGAAGATAAACAGTGCAGCTAAGTTTTGAATAGATTGAAGGGGAGAGAGATGATTCAGAGGGAGACCAGCAAAGAGCAAGTTACAGTAGTCAAGGCGGGAGGTGACTAGTGAGTGAATAAGGGTCTTAGTAATGTGAGTAGGTAGGTAGACTAATTTTGCTGATAAAGAGAGAAAAGCGGCAGGTTTTAGCCATCTGTTGAATGTGCCCAGAGAAAAAGTAGAGTCAAAGATGACCCTGAGGTTGCGAGCTGAGGAAACAAGGAGGAGTGTAGTGTCATCCACAGAAATAGAGAATGGAGGAAGGTGGGGTAGATGGGTTTAGGGGGAGAGATAAGGAGCTCAGTTCTGGCCATGTTAAATTTCAGATGGCAGCAATGCGGGGTAAGCAGGCGGAGATCAGGGACTGGATTCCTTGTGAGATTTCAGGTTGAAAATTCCAAGCTGAATCCTTGACAGTGTGCTACTCCTTAAGAACATAAGATATGCCATACTGGGTCAGACCAAGGTCCATCAAGCCCAGTATCCTGTTTCCAACAGTGGCAAATCTAGGTCATACGTACCTAGCAGATTCCCCAAAAGACACAGGTTCCACAATGCTTGTACTGGGTCAAGCATTGATATCCTGGGTCCCTTCTCAATAATGGTTTATGGACCTTTCCTCCAGAAACTTGTTCAAACCTTTTTTAAACCCAGCTACACTAACAGCCTTTACTACATCCTCCGGTAACAAATTCCAGAGTTTGATTACACGTTGAGTGAAAAAATATTTTCTTTTATTAGTCTTAAATAGTTTACCCTGTAGCTTCATTGCATGTCCCTTAGTCTTTCTATATTCTGATAATGTAAACAATCGATCTACGTTTACCCATTCCACTTCGTTCATTAATTTATAGACTTCTATCATATTGTCCCTCAGCCGTCTCTTTTCCAGGTTAAAGAGCCCTAACCTTTTTAGCCTTTCTTCATAGGAGTATCCTTCCATCCCCTTTACCATTTTCGTGGCTCTTCTCTGAACCTTTTCTAATAACGCTATATCCTTTTTAAGATACAGCGACCAGAATTGCACAAAATATTCAAGGTGCGGTCTCACCATGGAACGATATAGAGGCATTATAATATCTTTTGTTTTATTTTCCATTCCTTTCCTTATGATACCTAGCATTCTATTTGCTCTCTTGGCCGCCGCTGCACACTGGGCTGAGGGTTTTAACATGTTATCCACAATGATGCCTAAATCTTTTTCCAGGGTGGTGGTTCCTATTGTGGAACCTTGCATCTTCTAACCATAGTTTGGGTTGTTCTTCCCTTGGTGCATAATTTTGCACTTGTCCACATTAAATTTCATCTGCTATTTTGATGCCCAGCCTTCCAATTTATCAAGATCCTCTCGGGTTTTAACAACTTTAAATAGTTTTGTGTCATCTGCAAATTTGATAACCTCACTCGTTATTCCCTTTTCCAGGTCATTTATGAATATGTTAAAAAGCAGCGGACCCAGCACAGATCCCTGGGGTACACCACTATTCACCTTTTTCCATTGGGAAAACTGGCTTTTTAACCATACCCTCTGCTTTCTATCTTTTAACCAGTTCCTGATCGACAATAGTACACTGCCTCCTATCCTATGACTCTTTAGTTTGCCAAAAGTCTCTGATGAGGGACCTTGTCAAAGGCTTTCTGAAAGTCCAGATACACTATATCAATTGACTCACCTTTGTCCACCTGTTTATTAACACCTTCAAAAAAACAAAGCAGATTAGTAAGACAAGATTTTCCTTGTCTAAAGCCATGTTGGCTGTCTCCCATTAGGCCATGACTATCTACATGCTGAGTAATTTTGTTCTTTATGATGGTTTCTACTATGTTTCCTGGTACTGACGTCAGGCTCACCGGTCTGTAGTTTTCCGGATCACCCCTGGAACTCTTTTTAAAAATTGGCGTTACATTGGCTATCCTCCAGCCTTCAGGTATTACAGATGATTTTAATGAAAATTCACAGATTACTAATAGCAGGTCTGCGATCTCATATTTCAGTTCTTTCAACACCCTTGGGTGTATACCATCCGGCCCAGGTGATTTGCTGCTCTTCAGTTTCTCTAATAGTTGTAATACATCTTCCCGATGTATCGATATTTCCTTCAATTCTTCCACACCTTTAAATACCACTTCAGTCATGGGTAACATCCCTACATCTTCCTCAGTAAAGACCAAAGCAATGAATTCATTCAGTCTCTCCGCTATTGCCTTGTCGCCTCTTAGTGCCCCTTTAATCCTTCTATCATCTAATGGACCAACTGACTCTCTCACAGGTTTTTTGATACAAATTTACTTGAAAAAGTCTTTATTTCGCGTTTTTGCTTCCGCAGCAAGCTTCTTCTCAAATTCTCCCTTTGCCTGCCTTATCAATGCCTTGCATTTGACTTGCCATGCTTGTGCTGTTTCCAGGTTTCGTCGTTTGGCTCTTTTTTCAATTTCCTGAAAGATACTTTTTTGGCAACAGCAGCCTCTCTGACCTCACCTTTAAACCATGTTGGCAGTTTTCTGGACTTCCTTCCACTTTTCTTAAAGCATGGAATACAGCTGGTCTGGGCTTCCAAGATAGTATTTTTCAACAACGCCCAAGCTTGATGTAAGTCTTTAACCTTTGCAACTGCTCCTTTTAGTTTTTTCTTAACTATTTTCCTCATTTTATCATAGTCTCCCTTTCGAAAGTTAAAAGGTAGTACTGTGGATTTCTTTACTATCCCTCCTCCACTAATTAAATCAAACGCGATCATGCTGTGATCACTATTGCCAAGTGGCCCCAACACCCTTATCTCTTGCACTAGATCTGGTGTTCCACTAAGGACTAGGTCTAATATGTCTTCCCCTCTGGTCGGTTCATGAACCAGCTGCTCCAAGAAGCAGTCATTTATTTCATCTAGGAACTTTATCTCCCTAGCATGTCCTGCCGTGACACTGACTCAGTCGATACCGGGGTAATTGAAATCACCCATTATTATTACTGCGCTGTAACTCTTGTTAGCTTCCTTGATTTCTTTGAGCATTTCATCATCCATGTCTTCATTCTGGCCAGGTGGTCGATAGTACACCCGCACTGCCATCTCCTTTCCCTTTTTACATGGAATTTCAATCCATAGAGATTCTACAGCTAATTTTGTTTCCTGCAAAACTTTAATCCTTTCTGACTCAATGCCCTCTCTAACATAGAGCACAACCCCTCCACCATTTTGATCAGCTCTATCATTACGATATAGTTTGTTCCCAGGTATCGGTGTCCTACTGGTTGTCCCCCTTCCACCATGTGTCTGATATTCCAATCATATCTAACCTCTCATTTAGTGCTTTATATTCTAACTCTCCCATCGTATTTTTTAGACTTCTAGCATTTGCATGCAAGCATTTTAGAGACTGTATTTTATTCATATTAATCAGGCTATTGGTAGACATGGGTAATTTGGGATCTTTAAGCTCTGTCTGCTCCATACTCACGGGCATTTGGGTTACTTTACTCTTTTTTGGAACCTCTCTGCTTTTGGTAGTATCTTTCAAGGATACATTCTTCCGAACCATGCACTTTTGGGTGACTGTCAGCTTTCCCCTATTATCTAGTTTAAAAGCTGCTCTATCTCCTTTTTAAAGGTTTATTTATTTATTTATTTATTTATTTAGCTGTATTTATATCCCGCTTTTCACCAGGTCAAAGCGGTCAATTGGGGGATACATTTAACACGAGGGGATATGACACACATACGCTAATACTTACAGGGAACATGGGCAATGGAGGGTTAAGCGGCTTGCCCAAGACCACAAGGAGTGCCTATAGGACTAGAAATCCCGGTCCCTCCGGCCTGAGATTGCTGTCCCCAGGTGGGACTTGAACCCCCGGCCCTCCGGCCTGAAGTACCTTGTCCTAACCACTAGACCACTCCTCCCTGGTTAATGCCAGCAGCCTGGTTCCATCCTGGTTATTGTGAAGCCCATCCCTTTGGAAGAGCCCCTCCTTTCCCCAGAATGTTCCCCTGTTCCTAACAAATCCAAACCCCTCATCTCTGCACCATTGTCTCATCCACGCATTGAGACTCCGGAGCTCTGCCTGCCTTTTGGGTCCTGCGCGTGGAACGGGAAGCATTTCTGAGAACGCTATCCTAGAAGTTCTGGATTTCAACTTCCTACCTAAAAGCCTTAAATTAGCCTCCAGAATCTCCCTACCACATTTTCCTATGTCATTGGTACCGACATGTACCAAGACAGCAGATTCCTCCCCAGCACTATCTAAGACCTTATCTAGGTGGCGCGTGAGGTCCGCTACCTTTGCACCAGGCAGGCATGTTACCAGGCGATCCTCACGTCCACCAGGTACAGTGAGTAGAACTTCAGAATTGTGCAGTGAGCTACCTAGCATGACTCAGTTGGCCAAACCCCTGATGAAGGCAGTGCCGATACACAGCCGTGACAGGTTGTCAATAAGAGATTCTCCCTGAGATAATCGTAATGAATACTGTTTTGTTTACACCTCATTCCAGACTGATTGGAAAACTTTGCACCCATGCAGGGTTTGATCCTAGCAAGGCTGTGGCTTTTAGGCAATTTTGCCATGGATGTCCTTCCATTCTCTTGATTGCAATCTTAGATATATAATTTGTTAAATCATTTTCGCTGTGGAAAATATTCAGAAAAAGCATAATCCATCTTTAAAACTAACTTTGTAAAACCCAAAAGATCTGAAGAAATGTTCTCTTGTGGACTGAGATGGTTGAAATTAAATTTAATCGTCAAGTGTGATCTCTTATAACAAATCTCCATAGTTTTAAGAAAAGAATGGTCATTTTGGACAGTGAATTTATTATGTTTTTGACTGGTTTTATATATTGTCTTAGAGTCAAGGTGGTTTACAGGTAAAATGTTAGAGAAATTAATGTTGAAGCTTAATGTTAGGGTTTACATGGAACAAAGCAACATAAAACATAATGGAACACAGTAACATAAGATATGTCTTAACTTAATGAAACCAATAATAATTATTTTACGAGAATGAACCTCATATATTTTTGTTTAAAATACCTACAGTACTTCTGTACCTGTGCACTAAATTGCTCGGAGATTAGACTATGTTTTTTTTTGTTGTATTTTTTAGGGACTCAAAGCTCGCATTTTGGAAACACTTGTTATGCTGATTCTTCTGGCGCTGCTTATCCTTGGTATAGTATGGGTGGCTTCAGCCCTTATTGACAATGATGCTGCCAGCCAGGAGTCTTTATATGGTAAGGAGTGAGCAGACTATTTTTCTGAATAATGCAAAATATATTAATAGTTTTTGCTCTAAAGTGTTACATTGTCCATTCATCCACAAAATTTGTAATGTGTTAAATTTACATTTGTGAAATTAGTATCTTATGCTATGTATAACCAATATTAAATTTTGAAAATTTAAATATCATAACTGTTGATTTTTTTTCCACAGCGTGTTAAAAACCCTGTGTTAAATGTAAAATCACTGTTAGGATCTTTTTAAAGGGGTAATTTCACCCTCGTATCTTCCTGAAGAGCTTAAGGAAAGCTATCAAGGAAAGGATTACCTGTCTATACACTTCAATTGACAAAGAACTAGCATAGTATTCTTTGTAAGACCTAGGGACAAATGGCATTCTGTTGACCCCAAGTGCATCTTCCTGACTTTATTCTCCTAATAGAATTCCATCTTCCCTGGAGGCTGAAACAACTATTCCTTTCTGAAGTTCCGTCTCTTGGTGAGAAGAGCAGCTAAGAGAGACACTTAATTAAGCAGTTGTTAAAGACTTCTATTACTGCTTGCTCTGAATTTCATTTTATTTGTATTTATTTAGTAGTTTGTGTTTGTATTTTTTTATCTGTATGTATTTTGTTATGCTTTTTTGGATTCTGGATTGCTGCCCTAACTGCTTGATTTGTTTTCTTTCTGGTTTTGTGCTGCGTCTTCTAATTTCTCTTTCTGCCTGTATCCCTCCTGTTTTCCTCTAGAAAAGAAAATTAACCCTTGGCACTGTCTAACACTGACTTTTCTCAGGTACACACTGACCCACTAGATTGTCTTCGCCTACTTTACCATATTATATATCCTCAGATCTTTTCCTCCACATCTCTTCCTATGGCTCTACATTAATTTCTCTTCTCACCAATCTTTTCCCTTCATTCGAACAGCTTCAGACACAAAGTTCATATCATCCATTCCCTACTTTCTTCAACTTTCCAGCCATTTTATCTTCTGCCCTTTCATCTGCTCTGGAGTTTCAACATGTCTTTCCTTTCATTCAGCTATCTCTACTCTGAGAGCTTCTTACCCTCGCTTCCTCTTCTCTTTCCTGTACTCTCCTCCTCCTCTCTTCCCTGTACTCTCCTCCTCCTCTTATCCAGGGATATCAACCCAATCCTGCCCCCTCCCCTTCAGGTATCTCTCACACTCCTGTGCAGATCCAAATGCAACCCTTCCAGTCTCTATTCATATTCTCTTCTGCTCCTTTCTCATGTGCCTTGTGGAATATCTACTCTGCCTTCAACAAACTTAACTACATTTCATGACCTCTTTATCTTCAATGCTCTGCATCTTCTTGCTGTAACAGTCTTGGCTTTTCTCTGAAGATCCTGCTTTGGTTGCTACCCTATTACCTGAAGGCTACCTTTTCTCCTATATAACTTGCCCAGTTCCACTTCAGCCTTACTCCTTTCCTTCCTCTGAAGTCCACTCCATCCGCCTATTTTACTCTACCACTTCTCTGGGTAGTTGTCATTTATAAACCTCCTGACAAGTCCCACTTCTTCCTTTCTCGCTGACTTTAACTCCTGGCTTTCTTTCCTCCTTGAACCATCTTCCCCTTCCCTCATTCTTGGGGATTTTAACATTCATGTTGATGACCCCTCAGCCTCTTATGCCTCAAAGCCATGACCTCATAATTCAGCCTCCAGCTGTGTTCTGCTCCTGTTCACCAGTACGGCTACTGCCTCAACCTTAATTTTTCCTCCAACTGCCTTCTCTCACACTTCTTGTCCACTTCATTTCCTCCCCTATCTGACCAACATCTGTTAACTTTCACTTTTAAGCTTCCCCTGACAGTCTCATACAATCTCCACCAACATGTTTAGGAATCCTCAGGTTATCAACCCTCCCGCTCTCTCCACTGCTGTCTCTCATCCTGCATGTCATCTAACTCTGTCAATAAGGCAATCTCTTCCTATAACATTATACCTTTTCCTATGTTTGGATGCTCTCACTCATCCCATTCCCCATCCCATAGTCTGGTATCCCAGCCTTGGCTGACCTCCAAAACTGCTACCTACATTGCTTTGTCCACTCTTCTGAGCACCTTTGGTTAAAATCCTTTGCAGACACTGAATTTGTACATTTAAAATTCTTGCTAACCTCCTTCCAGTCTGCTATAACTTTTGCCAAGCAAAAGTACTATGTCCATCTGACAAATTCTTTTGCCTCCACCCTTGCTTTCTCTTTCCCATGTTCAACATTCTAATCAAAGTGCCTTTACTTCTGACCTTCCCCTTCACTGTCTGCTCAGATTCAGACTAGATTGTTGCTCTAACCACTAGAAAAATTGTAAATATATTATTTATACAAGATGTTAATAAAATCTCTATTCATTGTATATAATTTCATAACATATATGTACATAGTTTCACCAAGTTGAATCCCAGTTGAATCTTCCTGTTTCATGTAAACCTGTTGCTTGCTGTGAGTATTCTTGTTCATTGTAAACCGCGCTGATGAAAAAGAGCGCGGTATAGAAAAGCTATAAATAAATAAAAATAAATAGACTTCTCCTCCACTCCACACATTGTGTAGATGCCCCAGTTTCATCCCATGATTTTCAGTGCCATCTTTACACTGATATGTCTAAGATTTACTTCTCTACAGCAGAAATATTTGCAGGAATCCAGGCCTGAATCTGTCTACCTGTCCGATATTACTGCCTCGCTGTTTCACTGCTGTCTGCAACTAAAGATACCCAAGATGGAGTTTCTTATATTCCTCCCCCTAAACCCATCTTCCCCCTTCCCCCTTTCTCCTTTTTCTGTTTTTTTTTTTATAACTTTGCTATCCTCCCTGTTTCCTCACTTCATAACCTTAGAGTCATCTTTGACTCTTTTTTTCCCTCTTTCTCTGCACATATCCAGCAAATAGCTAAAAGCTAGCATTTCTTTCTCTCTAGCATCAGAAAAATGTGTCCCTTTTCTGAACATACTACCAAGGTCCTTATCCACTCTCTCACTTCCCACTATTGCAACCTGCTCCTCACTGGTCTCTCATTGAATCATCTCTCTCCCCTTCAGCCCATTCAGAACTCAGCTGTATGGCTAATCTTCTACTAGTGTCGTTCTGCTCAGTAATACCTTTTCTCAAATCACTTCTTTGGCTCCCCTATCTGTTTTCTGCATACAGTTCAAACTTCTACTGACCTAAAATGCATTCAATCTGAGGCTCCTGATTACATCTCTTCTCTTATCTCTCCCTACCCTCTCTCCTTGGGAACTCTGCTCATCATGCAGAACACTTCAACCTGTGTCCTCTTCAACTGCCAAGTCCAGGCTCTACTCACTTTACCTTGCTACCTTGTATGCCTGCAGTAGATTATCCTGAGTCAGGCTCCATCTCTAATCCTATTCAAATCCAGGTTAAAAACCCACCTCTTTGAGATTGCTTTTGGACCCTGACCATCCTCCACCCCTTATTCTCCTGTTTAACACTGATATGTGTTAATCATATCCTTTATAGAATTACCGTAGTCACCTGTATATTCTGTTTGTCTTGAATAAATAGTCCCTACTCCATACAGTTTACAATCTCATACATGTATGTGCACAGCATTGCATATGCCTAGTAATGCAATACAAATAATTAGTAGTAGTAATAGTTCTTTTGGGGGCTGCATGGCTGTCAATGAGTTTGAGAGACAGTGTGTCCAATTTCTTCTGCTTTTTTCACAAGGCCTTTTTGAAGTACTTTCCCTAAAAATTGAGAATGGTGAGCTGGTGGTTTAAAAGCTATATATGGTCTTCATACAAGTTGTGTGTAACCTGCATTGCCTTATGGGGTCCACTTCCCCCTTCTGTTTTCTTGACCAGCAGCATGTTAGCATGATTTGGTGAGAAAAAACAGAATGTATACAGTCACTTTAACATAGTTGCTCTTTCTCTGGCTGTGATGTCTACTGTTTAGAAAAGGAGCCTTGGGAATGAGAAGAGGAGGAGCAATTGGAGTGGCTTAGTTAGAGTAACAGACTAAGAACCAGGGAATCGAGGGTAGGAACTTCACTTTTCCTGCCAATGCTATTTGAGATCTTAAGCAAGTCATTTCATCATCCATTGCCTCAGATTCACACTTAGGGCTAAATTTACAAACATGACTGCTCTCATTAATCCTCGGGGAGTGCTTGGAGAGGATAAGGTAATACGGTAGCTGAAAAACTAAATTTCTTTGCTTTGATCTTTAATGAAGAGGATGTTGGGGAGTCATACCTACACCATAAACCTCCTTTGATGCTGATTCTGGAGCAGCTAAAGTATATCACTTTAAGTCTAGAAACTGTTATAGTGCAAATTAAAATGCCCTAGAGCCAGGGGGTCTCCAAACTATGGCTCACGGGCCACATCCGACCTGTTACAAGATTTCATCTGGCCTGCAGCAACTTGAAATATATTTTTCCCAAACATGCGGTCAGACAGTTAACACGTGCAGTTCTGTCCGCCACACTCCTTTCCATATGATCAGAGTGGTGTCAGCCTGGCAAACCCTCATTTTCAGTCACCTGGGCAATATACTTTAAGAGCCTCCAACTATCATTATTCAATGGTAACTTCACTCCTGCTGACAAAACAAATCAGTTTCTGCATTTTGACTTTTCAACAACTCCATAAAACGATCACGGTGAGGAAGTAGCATCATTTTTGCACATGCATAAATAAATCTTCCACAACAAACGGGGCAGAGACAGTGTGCTGTGCGCCTCTTGCCTCCACACTATATAAGAGACTCGTGTCGAGTCCTGCTTCTTGTATTATCTCTAACTATCATCTTTGCACAAACCCTAATCATTTTCTTTTGTTATATGTTATTTTCCACCGTGCTTTAGTTATTGCAGTTATTGTGCACATAGTGTTTCAACAGTGAATTTCAATCGCTCACAGACTTAATCTTCACCAGTATTTTCTGAAAGAAACTGATTGATTGAATTTGTTGACTTGTCATATTATAGAGCAGTTTGATGGCTTAGTTGTGGAAAAATTCCATCACCGTTCTTTCAGCTCAAAGAGGATATCGATTCATTTCTCACAGAGAAGAATAGACCCGAACCACTTTTATAAAACACTAACTGGCTTTGCAAATTGCCATTTTTTGCAGAGTTGTTAGGCCATATGAATCAATTGAATCTGAAGTGGCAAGGTGAAACAAATTTGATTTGTGATCTATTTGTGCATTTCAAGGCATTCAGGGCAAAACTGATGCTATTTTTAGGACAGGTGAAAGTTCATAACTTGGTTCATTTCCCATGTTGTGAAAAATTTCATGAAGAAAGTGAAGCATGATTTCTTTATTTGCAACAGAAATCATTAAGGACATGCAAAAATAATTTCAGGAATGATTTTCTGATTTTGATAGAAAAACAGATGAAATCTGTTTCAAAATCCATTTGACTGCAATGTTGAAACATCCACAAGTCAGTCTCAGTTTGAAGTTATTGATCTCCAATCAAATGACATGCTGAAAGACAAGTATAAAGAAGTAATCTGATACAGTTTTATAAAACTTTGCAGCCTGAGCAGTTTCAAAATTTGAAGGATTTGCATCAGTTTTTGGTACAACGTACCTGTGTGAACAGACATTTTCAAAAAAGGAAGTTCCTTAACGTCCCTCCAGTCTGGTCCCGAAACCTCTGGGTTCCGCTCCTCTTCCAGCAGCTTGGAGACTGAGAAACATCACACTTGTGATGTCACTGGTACATAAGCTCCAGAACCGCCTCCAGACACCAGTTACCTCAGTCTCCAAGCAGCTGGAGGGTGGTGAGCCAAGTACGGCTCACCAGAGGAGCAATTAAGGAGAGTTAGGAGCCAGTGGGTTTTGGCTGGTTAAGGGTCCGTTATTTTGGTCCTTTATTTTACTCAGTTATTTTCTTTAATTTCTTTAATTTCTGTATTCTTTATTTTCTTTATTTTATTCTGAGGCCTTCAGTTTGACTGGGCCGGGTAGGTTCTGTGCTGCAGGTGCTAAGGTCCTACCCCCCCCCTGGCATCTGCTTGACTGGAGGGGGGCAAAGACTCACCAGAAGCAGTCTGGTACCGAGGCCCATAGCACGCAGAAGTGTTGCCTGCTAGAGCTACCGAGGCCGTCGGGGGTACTGGCAGTGCAGCAGGAGAGAAGTTTCTGCCTCACATTCCTGCCTGGCGCTGAGAGCTCCGGCCCGGCGGCTCCCGCGCTTAGCGGTAGAGCCCGGAGCGGCAGAGATCGTGTCTTGGCGTCCCAGGACGCAGTTAAGAGGGGCCTCGCTGATCGGGAGAGCCGGCAGGGCTCGGGGCGCCATTTAGCGCAACGCTGTGGTGTCGGGTCATTCGAGCCGCGTGGAGAAAGCGCGGGAAAGAGGCCGTGTTCAGTTTATTTGGCCTTCAGCAGCTACTAGCAGTGTCGGGCAGCCTCGTTTCACGGCGGGGCTCTGGTGGTCAGCTTGGAGGCACGGAGAGTGCTTCATTGAATTAAAAAAAAAAAAAAAAAAAGAAATTAGAACAGGAAGCCTTAGCACAGCACAGTAGTTTGATTGGTGCTGGGAGCAGGACGTAGTGCTTAGGAGTGGCTGTTGAGGTCCGCTGCAGCACGGTGCTCGATAGGGATAGAGCACCGTTCAGAGGACAGGATGCCTAGACCTCTTTGTTTAATTTGTGGAGTTAAAAAAGGCACCCTGTCAGAAGCAGGGATTTGTAAGGGCTGCACTCAGGAGACTGCAGCCCTGGAACTGGCCGCAGAGCAGGCAGAGGACGCTAGGGGGAAGGTCCCCATATCCCCTCATCAGCCAGGTTCCCTAAGCTTCCCTTCTCTGGAGCCCATGCCAGGCACGTCGTCTTCTGAGCCTCCTGCTGCGCAGCCCGTACTGCCAGGGGGCTTGGCGGCGATTTTTTCTTCAGATTTTGTGATGCTGCTTCAGAAGACCCTTAGCAGTTCTTCAGGTACGCGGATTTCATGGGCCTCAGAAGGGACCTCAGGGCTGAAATGGCCAGGGGCGCCAATGGAGGCAGACATGACAGGTCTGTTGGCGAAGATGCCCAGGGCCGACAGGGAGCGGTCGGCTCAGTCCGTGCTATCGGAGGGCCTCCGTTTGGAGGAGCAGAATATTGAGTTAGATTTGGAGGACGACCTGGAGGACGGGGAAATTGTGTAGCATGAAGATCAGGCCAGGGTCGTGCGCGTTTTTCGGAGAGAGGAGTTGCCGGCTCTTTTCTTGGAAACGTTGAAGGCACTAAATATGCCGACGGGGGGGCCGTCGGAGGATTCCTCCCTGGAGGATCCGTTGTTGCAGGCTTTTCGCAAGACTCAGAGTGCCTTCCCGGTGCACTGAGTGGTTAAGGAGATGATTCAGGAAGAATGGGATTTGCCAGAGTCTGCGCTAAAGAGCTCTCGAGTGATGGCGCGGCTTTATCCTCTAGTGGACCAGGATCGGGAGTTGTTTAAGTCTCCCAGAGTTGATGCCACAGTGTCAGCAGTTACTAAGAAAACTACCATTTCCGTTGAGGGGGGTGTGGCCCTTAAAGACCCCCAGGACCGGAGATTGGAGGCTCTGTTGAAACAGGTTTTTGAAGTCAATGCACTCTCGATGCAAGCATCTATTTGTGGAGCTTGGGTAGCAAGAGCATGCCTGAGATGGGTACAGCGTATTCAGACAGATAAAGCCGAGGAGATTTCGGCGAAGGCAGCCAGGTTGGAATCCGGGGCTGCCTATTTGGCGGATATTCATTATGACCTTATCAGGGGCCTTTCTAAGAGTATGGTGTCGGCGGTGGCTGCTCGGCGGTACCTTTGGCTAAGCAACTGGGCGGCGGACAGAGCTTCCAAAGCACGGTTGAGTAGGCTTCCTTTTAGGGGGGGAAGCTATTGTTTGGAGAGGACTTGGATAAGTTGGTTAAGGATTTGTTGGAGTCTAAGGGCGGCAGATTGCCGGAGGACAAACAGAAACAGGAGCGTCTCTCTTCCGGACCTAAGGGTCCGCTTCGAGAATTTTGATGCTTTCGTTTCCCCAGATTTGGACAATCTCAGCGTGGGCGTTTTCCCTACAGAAACCGTGGGTTTCGGGGAGCGGGTCACGGATTTGGGGCCACCTCCTCCGCTTCCTCAGGTTCTCGGAAGTCACAATGAAGCCGAGCGGGCCCAGGTGGGGTTGGTTCCCATCGGGGGTCGGTTACGGGATTTTTACCCTGCTTGGGTCCAGATCACGTTGGATCAGTGGGTGCTGGAAGTGATTCGAGAGGGCTATGTCTTAGAGTTCCAGAGAATAGTGAGAGATTCTTTCGTGCGGTCACCGTGTGGGGCAAGGCTCAAGCGAAGGGCAGTGCATGACACGGTGCGGAGGTTATTAGCCCTCAACGCAATACTGCCGGTTCCTTCAGACCAATGCGGCAGCGGTCGATACTCCATCTATTTCATAATGCCGAAGAAAGAGGGTACTTTTTGGCCAATTTTGGACCTAAAGCGAGTAAACCGTTGTCTCAAAGTGTCTCATTTTCGGATGGAGACCTTGCGTTCGGTGATAGTGGCGGTTCAAAGAGGGGAGTTCCTCACATCCCTGGACCTCTCGGAGGCATATCTGCACATCCCGATATGAAGAGAGCACCAAAGGTTTCTCAGGTTTTCGGTGCCTTTGGGGCATTTTCAGTTCCAAGCGTTAACTTTTGGACTGGCGACGGCGCCGAGAAAGGAGGGGGTACTAGTTCACCCTTATCTAGATGATTGGTTGATCCGAGCAAAGTCGAGAGCAGAAAGCGAAGCGGCAACCACCAAGGTGGTGGCGTTTCTACAGATTCTCGGCTGGGTGGTCAACATGTCCAAGAGCAAGTTGACACCATCACAGCACCTGGAATATCTCGGAGCGTGCTTCAATACAAACTTAGGGAAAGCTTTTCTACCAAAGCTGCGAGCGCAACGTCTTCGGCAGATGGTCCAGGATTTTCTCCGCGTATCGTCCTCAACAGCGTGGAGCTACATGCAGTTGCTGGGGACAATGGCGGCAACGCTCCAGTTGGTTCCCTGGGTGTGAGCGCACATGAGGCCGTTACAGAGGGCATTGTTGCAAAGATGGTCCCATCAAACGGATGCGTTGACAAGGCGGCTGCCCTGTCTTCCGGAGACGCTGAGCTGATGGTTGCGACCAGGAAATCTGGAGAGAGGAATGTCCTTAGAGGCCCCCGAGTGGGTAGCGTTGACGACGGATGCCAGTCTCTCAGGCTGGGGGGGCTCACTGTCAGGGCAGTTTCGCTCAGGGACAATGGACAGAACTGGAAAGGAGCTGGCCCATCAACAGGCTGGAGTTGAGGGCGGTGGTGAAGGCGCTGCTCGGTCTTCAGCCTGCTCTCGCAGGGAATGCCGTTCGGGTGTTTTCTGACAATGCGACGGCGGTGGCGTATATCGTCAAGGGGGCACCAGCAGTGCGGCTCTCGAAGCCGAGGCCGGGGATTTGTTCGTGTGGGCCGAGGAGAATCTTCTGGCACTGTCTGCAGCACATGTAGCAGGGGTGGACAATGTTGAGGCCGACGACTTGAGTCGGGCAAAGGTAGACCCAGGAGAGTGGGTCCTTCACCCGGAAGTGTTCGCCTTGCTGGTCTGTTGTTGGGGGACGCCGGTGATTGATCTCATGGCATCTTTTCGGTCGGCTCAGGTGAGTCGCTTCTTCAGCAGGAGAAGGGAGCGAATGTCAGAAGGGCTGGATGCTCTTATTCAGGCTTGGCCAGAGGATCAGCTTCTGTACATGTTTCCGCCCATGTTTCCGCCCTGGGTGTTGATAGGGCGAGTGCTGCAGCGCATAGAGCATCATCGAGGTCAGGTGATATTGATCGCGCCAGATTGGCCCAGGAGACCGTGGTATGTGGACTTGATGAGACTTGTGATAGGACAGCCGTGGCGGCTTCCTCGGTGGGTAGACCTTCTTACTCAAGGGCTGCTGGTCATGCCTCGCGTGGATCGGTTCTCGCTTACAGCCTGGCTCTTGAAAGGGCAAGGTTGATGGCAAAGGGGTACTCGGCGGCAGTTATTTCCACTTTGCTTAAGGCTCGTCGGCGTTCAACTTCTTTGGCCTATATTCGGGTCTGGCAAATTTTTGAGGCTTGGTGTCAGGTGAGGCAGCTCGAGGTATTGAGAGTCTCTATTTCACAGGTCCTGTCGTTTCTGCAGGATCGTTTTCAAACAGGTTTGGCGGCCTCGTCCCTAAGGGTGCAGTTAGCGGCTCTGTCCTGCTATAGAGGCAAGGTTCAAGGGGTGTCGGGAGTACATCCGGATATTAAGAGTTTTTTAAGGGCAGTAGCCCTGTTGCGCCCTCCAAGGCGGCCGGTGGTACCGAACTGGGATTTGCCGCTAGTTCTTGACGCATTGGGGCGTGAACCCTTTGAACCGCTGTCGAGGGCATCGCTTAAGGACCTGACCTTGAAGGTGGTATTCTTGGTGGCTGTTGCATCAGCGCGGCAAATTTCCGAGCTGCAAGCGTTGTCCTGTCGAAAACCCTTTCTATCTTTTAGTGAGTCAAAGGTAGTCCTGCGGCCGGTACCGTCGTTTTTGCCAAAGGTGGTCTCGGTTTTTCATCTAAATCAAGTGGTTTCCTTGCCCGTTTTTGGTTCTGCAGGTGACAGCTCTTCCTCAAAGCGCTTACACGGCCTGGATGTCCGGAGGGCTTTGAAGCTCTACTTGCGTAGGACGGAGGCCTTCCGGACGTCGGATAGGCTTTTTGTGCTCTTTGCGGGGGTGTGAAAGGGAGAGGCAGCTTCTAAGGCTTCCATCGCCCGCTGGGTGAAGGAGGCGATCGCATCTGCATATCTGCTCAAGGGCAGGTTAGTGCCGAAAGGGTTGAGAGCTCACTCTACGAGGGGGCAGGCGGCGTCCTGGGCGGAGTGCAGTTTGGTGCTGGCTGCGGAAATTTGTAAGGCAGTGACCTGGTCGTCTCTGCATTCCTTTGTTAAGCATTACCGGCTGGATGTCCAGGCGGGAAGGGATACCTGTTTTGGATCTGCAGTGCTTCAGGCAGGTCTGCAGGATCCCACCCATTGATTTTTCACTGCTCTGTTACATCCCCAGAGGTTTCAGGACCAGACTGGAGGGACGTTAAGGAAGGCGAAATTAGACTTACCTGCTAATTGTTGTTCCGTACGGAACTCCAGTCTGGTCCCGTATCCCGCCCTGGGGTTTGTAGTTCTTGAGCGCTTGCAGCACGGGGAAGTTACAAGTAAGTAGCACAGGCAAGAGGAGAGCAGGTGACTGCGTTTGTTTCCCCAACATAGGCATTCTTGCAGTTTAAGTAGATGCCATAATCCCTACAGGGGGGGGAGGCGGACCGTGGCATTTCTGGAACAGTCTGCGGTCCAGGTGTGATTGTTGGGGGTTTTTGAATAAAGTTAGTCAGTGTTCTTGTTGGATATATTGTTTACTACTTAATTGTTGCTCCGGGGAGTCTGCTTTGTCAATAGGTTACTGGTGTCTGGAGGCGGTTCCGGAGCTTAGGTACCAGTGACATCACAAGTGTGATGTTTCTCAGTTTCCAAGCTGCTGGAGGAGGAGCGGAACCCAGACTGGAGTTCCTTAAGGAACAACAATTAGCAGGTAAGTCTAATGTCACCTATGTCAAGTCCAAATATCGAGCAAATGTATCTGATGAGCATTTGAAGTCCATTTTAAACTTGAAACCTCAGTTCAGTTATATTTTGAAATTTAAAAATCAGTTCCGTCATTCACATTAATCCTGTGCTTCGTGTTTTATTGTTTGAAAACTCCAAATTCCAGGATTGTGTGGAAAGGGTCAGACTGAATTTAGTTTTGTTAGACCTTTATTAATGGCTGAAGTTTATTTTGAATGTCTTTGCTTTATTTTACTGAAGTTTTCTGGGAGTGTTTATTTTTCTTATTGTGTGCCACAAAATTGGACAAATTCTCATTTGTCCAGTTTGTAAAATTTCTCTTTTGTTCCGAATCCTATCTCATACTGATTACAAAACAAATCCAAGTAAAACTTATACATTTATTTAAATTTTATTCATTCATTTATAAAACTGATTTTTTTTGACTCGTGAATATTTGTAAAATATATGATGTGGCCCTCATACTGTAAAGTTTGGAGACCCCTGCCCTAGAACAACAAATCACCAGGACCTGAAAGCATTCACTCCAGTGCCCTGAAAGAACTCTTAGCATGAAATTACTGATCTGATGCTAGTAATCGGCAATCTGTCATTCAAAATGGCTGTGATAGGTGACTATTATAGAGTGGCCAGTGTACCACCAGTTACTAAAAATAACTCAGGTGATCCAGGAAACAATAGACTTGAGTCTGATATGTTTGTGCTGGGCCAAAATGGTTGAAGCTATACTTAAAAAAACAAAACAAAAAAAAAAAACGACAAACCCCCCAAAAAACCTGACCATACAAATAAACACATCTTGATGGGAATGAGTCAACATGCATTCAACAAAGGCAAGCCTTGCCTTGCCAATTTATTAGATTTTGAAGATATAAACAAAAAAAGTGGATAATACTGTGTGCATTGATATAGTATATTTCGATTTTCAGAAGGTGTTTGATCAAGTCCTTCATGAGAGGCTCCTTGGGAAACTAAAGTATCTTGGGATAGGAAATCATGTCCTTTTGTAGATTGCAAGCTGGCTAAAAGACAGAAAGCAGAGTGGTACTGAATGATCAGTTAACTACATGGAAAGAGTGACTAGTAGAGAGTCCCAAGGGTCTATATTGGGACCCATGCTGTTCAACATATTTATAAATAGTCTATTGATGTGTGATGAAGGAGGCAATCAAATTTGCAGATGAAATAACATTATTTCTTAGCGTCCCTCCAGTCCAGTCCCTTTCCTCTGGGTTGTGCTCCCCTTCCAGCAGCTTGGAGACTGAGTACGTCACTCTTTTTTGATAACTGTAGTATATATATATAGCGCTGGCACCTCCCACCAGCTCCAGTATACAAGCAGCTGGAGAGAGCAGCAAGCCAATGGATAGGCTTCCTGGAGAGACAGGTTAAGGATTTTTTAAAATATTAATTTGACTTTTTATTTATTTATTTATTTAATTTATTTTAACATTTTTTATATACCGTCTTTCTACAAATCAAGATGGTTTACATAAAACAAATAATGGCAGTATATTTCAACTGTTTACAGTGTAATGTAACAAGGATACATAGGCGTAAATGTGAAACTTTTTACAATAATCAACTATTTACATAGGTACATAAAGGATGCCGCATGGTTACATGATTGAAATTGAGAGAGCAGGAGTGAGGAGGTGGAGGCAGAGGGCGAAGTACTATGGTGGTAGGGAAAAATGTTCCAGGAAGAGATGAGTTTTTAGCTTCTTCCGGAACTCGGAGTGGACAGAGCAGTTTCGCAGCTCTTGAGGGAGGGCATTCCATAAGGATGGGGCATATAGGGAGAAGACCCGATTACTAGTAGATTGTTTGCTGTATCTCTTGTTTGTTGGGATAGGCAGTAGGTTTTTGGTGATGGAGTGGCGTGTTCTTGTATTGTTTATGGAGGGAAGGAGTGAGGAGAGGCATGGAGCTGACTCATTGGAGATGATTTTGTGTGTAAGGGTAAGTACCTTGAATTTAACTCTGGATTGAATGGGGAGCCAGTGGAGATCGTAGAGGACTGGTGTGATGTGGGATCGTCTGGGGCAGTTGGTTAAAAGCTGGGGTATCGTGTTCTGGGCCAGTTGGATCGGTTGTATACTGTTCTTGGGAAGGCCATGGTAGATAAGATTACAGTAATGAAGAGTAGGGATAGTAAGGGCCTGACAGACAGTACGAAAGGAGTCGGGGCTTAAGAGAGGTTTGAGGTTCCGAAGGGTACGTAATTTTGCGTATATTGTATTAGAGGTTCTTTTTATCTGATCATTGAAGGAGAGGTTCTGGACAAATATAATACCAAGATATTTCAGTTGTTTTTTTTTATAGTGAGTGAGAAATCGCCAGTGGTAAGGGTTGGAGGTGGGGTGTATGAAGCGTTGGAAAATACTTGAAGAACCTCGGTTTTGGATTGATTAATTAGGAGGTTGTGCTGGGAGAGCCAAGATTTTAGTCTAGTAAGGCATTCACTTAGTTTAGTAAAATTAGGGTTTGCAAGGTTAAATGGAGTGAAGCACATCATATCGTCCGCATATAGTTGGTACTGAATTCCATAGCTTTGTAAAATCTTGCAGACAGGTTGAAGGAAGATATTAAATAGTAGAGCGGATAGACTAGATCCTTGGGGGACCCCCTGTATTAGGATAAATGGAAGAGAAGTATCATTTCCAATGCGGACCTGTTGCGTTCTATCATCTAAGTAGGAGCGGAACCAGTTTAGGGTTGTGCCTCTCAGTCCTATTTCATGGAGTCTGATTAGAAGTTGATGGTGGGGAAGGGAGTCGAAGGCAGAGGATAAATCAAGGAATATGAGTAGGCATCCTTGGGTAGGATTCTGGGTGTGAAGGTACAAGGAATCTAGAAGTGAGGTAAGGAGGGTTTCTACTCCATGGTTCTTTTTGAAACCATGTTGGAATAAATGGAGGGGAGAGTGTTCATCAATATAATTCTGGAGTTGGGTTTGGACTAGCCTCTCTGTTATCTTTGCAAGGAAGGGGACACTAGAGATGGGTCTGTAGGAGGTAGGGGAGGTGGGGTCGAGTTTTGTTCCTTTTAGGATTGGACGGATTGTAGCACACTTAAGTGGAGCTGGTACGGAACCAGTCTGGAGGGAGGGTTGAACAATATGAAGAATGTAGGGGCTAATGGAACTTCTAGTAGATTTGATCCAGGGGACAGGGCAAGGGTCAAGGGCAGAGGTAGAGGCATTTAGGTCTTTGATAACATTAGTTACGCTTTCTAGGGTGAGGGGTTCAAATTCGTTCCATGTGTTTAAGTGGGTTGGCTCATGTGGTTGGGTGTTGCAGTCAGCAATAGGTTGGGTGTCGTTGGTTGAGGGGGGTGGAAGGAATTTAGAGATGAGGTGGTTAGCTATAGTTTTTGCAGTTATTTTTGGTGGCTGGTCATGATGTGAGGGTTCATTTATTAAGGATTTGGCAATGGAGAAAAGTTCTCTGGGTTTGAGTGACCGTTGAATAATATTTTCATTATATTCTTTTATGGCTGAGGGTTTCAGAGCAGTAAGCTTGGAGTTTGTTTTTGTAGGCGGTATGTGTATTAGGGTCACGAGAGAGTCTCCATTTACGTTCAAGACGTCTTAGCTCTCTTTTGAGGTTTCTTAGTTTTGTAGAGAACCAGGGGACTCTTCTGCGGTGCTTTTGAGGCGATTGTTTAGGTGGGAGTAGGGCGGCAGTTGATAGGATTTCGTTCCATTCAGTGATGTGGGACTCTTGGTTCAGGCTCTTACCATTTAGAAGGTCAAGAGATGGGATTATTTGCTCTAGAAAGTTGGCTGCGTTGAATTGTTTAAATTTACGGGTGTGTTGAGGATGGGTGAATTGTTTGTGTTATGTGAGTGGAGTAGGGGATGGAGAAGAGGATGAGAGCGTGATCCGACCAGGGTATGGGTTGAATAGTGTGTAGGACCTGATTGGAGGATAGTGAATGCTGTGGGATAAATATCATATCAAGGGTATTTCCTTTGGAGTGTGTAGGTTGTTCCAGTATTTGGGTGAAGTGGAGGGTGTCCGTTGCTTGTAAAAATGTAAATGATTGTTTTGGAGTTGTAGAGTGCAAGTTTAGGTCACCTAGGATTATAAGGGGACGTGAAGCAGGTTGGGGGGAGCAGGCTGTGTCGAGGATCGTGGCGAGGTCAGTTGAGTCAGTTTGAGGTGCTCTGTATAGAAAGTGCAATGAGAGGGTAGAGTTGGAGACTCTAACGGAATCCATCCCTGTTGTAGAGGTGGATTCAACTGTAGAAAATTGTAAGTGGGATCTTGATATAACAGCTACACCTCCTCCTCTGCCATTTGTTCTGTTGCATACGTTAATTGAGTATGCTTTGGGGCATAGTTGGTTTATTAGGACCATGTCGGAGTCATGGAGCCAGGTTTCAGTGAGGCAAAGTATATCAAGGTCGTAATCAGATATAAGGTCAGCAATTAAGGGGATCTTATTTCTAGCTGTGCAGACGTTGAGTAGAGCACATTTGAGGGGGGATGGGGGAAGTCAAAGGGAGGATTGGAGTTAAGGTTGGGATTTAAACTGATAGTTCTCAGCTTACAGGTACGGTGGTGGGGATTATAATGAGCATGGGAGAGATGTAGTGGGATGTGAGAGTGTCTGATAGAGTGGATTATAGGGATGGGGCGCTATGAGTTAATGTTAGCGCATATGGAAAGGTGAGAAAGGAGATGAATAGTATAAGAAGAGTTGACCACAGAGTAAATGAGCAAGAATTAGGAGGAGCCATTCTGGGATGGGTTAGGAATATGCTAGGCAATATAGGTTACGGAATAAGTAAATTATTGTGTGAGAGGGGGAAAAGGTAGGACAGCAGTAGAGATAGCTGAAAGTAGCGTCTGTTCAGGGAAGTTATATAAGTTGCTTACATATCACAGCAATTAGATACTTTGGTAGCATAAGGTGTAACAATGTAACATTGAGTAATTATATTGTATTAACAGCATGAGAATCACAATTATTAATTGGAAACATTAGAAAACATTGTATATGGATGGTAGAAAAGTGAATAGAGTTTCTTACGTTAAGAGCTGGAGTGAGGTTCACAGATAGGCCCTACAGCAGCAACACGGACTAATCCTATGTGAGTATAAATTGATAGGAGCTTGGATGGTGGCTGGACCTCGAGTAGGGTGAACAGCGGGTGAGTCTTCCGTTCCCGGGCTGGTCAATCGGAGAAATGAACCCCAGGTACAACAGAAGTGAGACGCGGACTCACTTCAAGTTGAAATGATAATGAACTCAAAGAGGTTCGTAGACGATCTGTTTAGTCTGTATTCTAGTGCCACGCCAAAGGGCCCTCTGGCGAGGTCCTCAGGCACGGGCCCGCCCGATGGCACTTCTCCCTTTATCTGCAGGGGTCTGCCCTGATTGATTTAACTCTCCTGGCTTATACATATTTCTCTTTATTTTGCAGGGTTTTAGTAAGGTTCCTTCCCCCCCCCCCCCCACAGTTTTCGGGTCCAGGGGTTTGGAGGAGGCTGCGGGTGCCTTAAATTTAAAAAACAAACAAACAAACAAAAAAAACATTGGTGATACCGGCAGGCTTGGAGTGCCGCCGGAGCCGTTGCAGCAGCGGGGCCTACCTTGTCTGTCTTTCCCGCCTCATAGCTGAAGCCCCTTGCTGGCGGCTGAGCACGAGGGTGGGAAGACTCAGCCAGCTGGAGGAGGAACTCGAGGAAGTGTTGCAGAGGAGGAACTTGAAGAGGCAGTATATATATATACACACACACACACACACACACACACATTATAGGTTTATATATGTACTGTGTGTGTGTATGTATGTATGTGTATATTTGAATTGAGAGCATTTTCTTGGAATTGGACTCCGTTGCCATGCCTGGGAGACCGCAATGTTTGGTCTGTGGGACCCGGCGGGGGGTGGTGTCGGAGACCGGCGTGTGCAGGGGCTGCATGGTGGAGGCAGTTTCAGTGGAGCAGGGGATACAGGCCATTGGGTCTCAAGGCCCCCCTTTCTTCGCTCTCCCAGGAGTTAGAAGCGCCCCCCTGGTCACCGGGTTTGGAGCAGGCGGTTCCTTATCTCCCTCATCCCGGTCCTTCCACATTGTCAGGAGGTTTGGAGGGGGAAGGCTTTGGGGGTTTTCCCCCGGAATTTGTTTTGCTTCTGCACAAGGCATTCTGTCCACGGCAACAAGGGGGTCATGGGCAGATAGCAGCGCGGGGCTAAGCGGGGGCCAGAGGCCAAGGGGCAGGAGGAGGCGCTATCTCCTTAGCGGCTTAGACCCTTACAGGAGGACATTCCTCATGCCCCCATGTTGGAGACTCTGGAGGGGGAGGTCACAGATCGAAAGTTGGGGGAAGATGAGGAGGAACTTGAAGGTGAGATTCCTGAGGAGCGCAAGTGAGGATTGTTCAGGTCTTCTGGCGGGAGGCGTTGCCAGCTCTGATTGGTGAGTCCTTGAAAGTTCTCAAAATTGCCGCAAGGGTTCCAGCGCAGGAGGAACCCTTGGAAGACCCACTCATTCAGGCGGTGAGGAAGTCTGAGGGTGTTTCCTGTCCACCGGGTGGTCTGGCAGATGATTCAGGAGGAATGGAATCAGCAGGAGTCCACATTAAGAGGGGTCAGGTCTATGTCACGCTTGTACCCCTTGCCGGAGTTGGAGAAGGAGTTGCGCTCTCCTAGAGTGGATGCGACAGTGTCGGCAGTCACCAAGAAGACTACCATTCCAGTTGAGGGCAGCGCGGCCCTTAAGGATGCCCAGGATAGGAAGCTGGACACTTTATTGAAGCAAGCCTTTGATGTCAGTGCCCTGGTGCTTCAGGCCTCAGTCTGTAGGGCATGGGTTGCCCGGGCTTGTCTGCGGTGGTCACAACAGATACAGTCTGCTGGCAACTCTCCGAGCGGGTCACTGGGAGAGGCGGCTAGAATTGAGTCCGGTGCGGCTTACCTGGCTGATAGCCAATATGATCTGATAAGAAGTTTATTGAAGAACATGGCTTTGGTAGTGGCGGCTTGTCGCTACCTTTGGCTCTGCAACTGGGCAGCAAATAGCTCTTCGAAGGCCCGCCTTAGCAGACTCCCATTTAAAGGCAAGCTGTTTTTCGGGGAAGAGCTCGATAAGTTGGTAAAGGAGCTGGGCGAGTCCAAAGGGGGCAGGATCCCTGTGGACAGGCCTAAGCAGAGCCGTACCCCCACTCAGGTGCGGTCTCAGCTGTGGGAGGCTCGGATGTTTTGAGTGGCACGCTCGTCGCCCTTTCAGAGGGGTCGCTTCCTCTCGAGAGGGCAGAGTTTCCAGGGATTTTGGGGGCAGGAAGGAGCTTTGGGGCCTCTTCCTCCTCCGGCCCTAGGAAGCAACAGTGAGACACCGGGGGCCTGGGCGGGAGTGCTGCTAGTGGAAAGACATCTACGGCAGTTCTTTCCCGCTTGGGTCCAGGTTACGTCCAACCTATGGGTCTTGGAAGTGGTACGGGAAGGCTATGCTCTAGAATTTGTGAGGCCGGTTCTCCCATCGTTCGTGCAGTCTCCTTGCGGGTCACTGCCCAAGAGGGCAGCGGCAGAGGAGCTGCTGTCAAGACTTTTGGCTTTGGGAGTGGTTGTGCCGGTGCCAAAAGACCAGTGCGGCTCCGGTTGATATTCCATCTACTTTGTGGTACCAAAGAAGGAAGGGCTCCTTTCAGCCAATTCTCGACTTGAAGTGGGCCAGTCGGTGTCTTTGGGTCCCTCATTTTCGTATGGAAACACTGAAGTCCGTAATTGTAGCGGTGCGGGCGGGAGAGTTTCTGAAGTCTCTCGACCTCACAGAAGCATATTTACATATTCCCATTCATGAATCCCATCAGCAGTTTCTGCTGTTCACAGTACCAAGAGGTCACTTTCAGTTTCAGGCTTTGCCGTTTGGCCTGGCAACGCCCCCGCATACCTTTACCAAGGTAATGGTGGTAGTGGTGGCGGCATTGCGCAAAGAGGGGATTCTAGTCCACCTGTACTTAGACGATTGGTTGATCTGCGTGAAGTCCAGAGAGGAGAGTACAAAGGTAACTGCCAGGGTAGTCGGGCTCCTGAGAAGTCTGTTGGGTGATCAATCTGGTAAAGAGTAGATTGGTACCTGCGCAAGAGATCGCGTACTTGGGAGCATGATTCGACACCAGTGCAGCCAGGGTGTTTTTGCTGGCTCAGTATGCAAGAGAGCTAAGGCGCCCTCAGCTTGGCACTATCTGCAGGTCCTGGGGACCATGGCGACGATGCTAGAGATGGTGCCCTGGGCCAGGGCCCACATGCGGCCACTTCAGCGGTCGCTTCTTCGGTGTTGGTCTCATCAGCGCCATCCTTTGAGGATGATGCTTCCTTGTTCACCAGCAATCAAGGGAGCATTTTAGTGGTGGCTCCATCCGAGAAACCTGGAGAAGGGTGTGCCTCTAGCATCTCTGCGGTGGGTGCAGGTGATGACGGATGCCAGTCTGGCTGGTTGGGGGGCCCACTGCGAGGGACACTTTGCTCAAGGTCTCTGGAGTGTCCAGGAAGCCCAGTAGTTCAACAGGTTGGAATTGCGGGTGGTGGCTTTGGCTATCAGGGCGTTTGAGCAGTGGGTCCACCAGAAGGCGGTCCGGGTACTGTCGGACAATGTAACAGCGGTGGCCTACCTCAACCGTCAGGGCGGTACAAGTAGTCCTCCCTTGGAGGAGGAGACAGAGTCTGATGGAACGGGCCGAAGCTCATCTGCTGGCCCTATCAGCGCAACATGTAGCCAGAATAGAAGACATCACGGCGGACTACCTCAGCAGGTGCAGGGTGAATCCCTGCGAGTGGCAGCTTTGCCAGGATGTTTTCGAGCAGGTGGAGCACCATTGGGGGCCTCCTATCATGGATCTGATGGTGCGATAGGAGTCGGCCAAAGCGAGCCGATTCTTCAGCAGAAAGAAGGAAAGGATGTCAGAGGGCGTTGGTTCAGAGGTGGCCCACAGAGGGGCTTCTGTATGTGTTTTCGCTATGGGCTCTCATAGGCAGGGTCCTCCAGCGGATAGAGGCTCATCCAGGTTGGATGGTTCTGATAGCCCCAGACTGGCCTCGGAGGCCGTGGTATGCTGTGCTCATTCGACTTCTGGCCGACTGTCCTTGGCGTCTTCTGGTGAGGGATGACCTTCTGGTGCACAGGGTGCCATACAGATGCTGCAGGTGGATTGGTTCTCGCTTATGGCTTGGGTATTGAAAGGGCAAGGCTGCTTAAGAGTGGGTATTCTTGAGCAGTGATTTCGGCATTACTGAGGGACTGTAAGTGGTCGACCTGCCTTGCTTATGTGCGAGTTTGGCGCATTTTTGAGGGCTGGTGTGAAAGCCTACAAAAGCGGCCGATGGCTGTCTTAGTCCGGAGGTATTGGATTTCTTACAGGCGGGCCTTGCGAAAGGCCTGGCTGCCAGTTCCTTGTGAGTGCAGTTGGCGGCCATTTCCTGTTACAGGGGCAAGATTCAGGGGAAGGCATTAAGCGAGCACCCGTTAGGCGAGCACAGCACCTGCGGCCTCAGCAGCGGTCGTTTGTCTCGCCTTGGGATTTCAATCTGGTACTGTATACGCTGGCGGGAGAGCCGTACGAACTGGTGGGACATGCCTTGTTACAAGACCTGACTCTTAAGGTAGTTTTTCTCGTGGCTATTTGTTCTGCCAGGCGTGTGTCGGAGTTGCAGGCTTTGTCGTGCCGGCCGGCTTTCCTCTCCTTCATCAAGGATAAGGTAGTGTTGAGGATGGTTCCTTCCTTTCTGCCCAAGGTGGTTTCGTCGTTTCATTTGAATCAGTCTGTTTCCCTCCCCTCCTTTCCTGGGGTGGGTCAGGGGGAGGTCGATGCGAAGTTGCGCCAGCTGGATGTGCGCAGGATTCTGAAGCGCTATCTGAAACACATGGAGGCGTTACGCAAGTCAGAGCGGTTGTTTTGTTTGAGGGACCGCATAAGGATGAAGTGGCAGCTAAGGCTTCCTTTTCCAGATGGATCAGGGAGGCCATTTCTTCGGCATACATCTTGAAGGGAAGGTGAGTCCCAGTGGGGTTCCAGGCTCATTCCACTAGGGCTCAAGCAGCCTCTTGGGCTGAATTTAGTCTAGTTCCGCCGCTGGACATTTGTAGAGTGGCTACCTGGTCTTCCCTTCATACTTTTGCAAAGCATTATCGGTTGGATGTTCAGGCAGTGGGATATGCTGGGTTTGGAGGAGCGGTACTTCGGTCCGGTCTTGCAGGCCCCTCCCAGGCTTGAACTGCTCTGCTACATCCCAGAGGAAAGGGACTGGACTGGAGGGATGCTAAGGAAGAAGTAATTAGGCCTTACCTGCTAATTGGTATTCCTGAAGGAACTTCAGTCCAGTCCCTGGTCCCGCCCAGTGTCTGAAGGTAAGAAATTGCTACCGGCCCGAAGAGTTGGAAGGGCAGGTGTGGAGGCCGTTTCAGAAGGCCTTCCGTTGAAGTCTTCAGTGGTGGGGCAGATTTGACAGACGTGGTGGGTGCCCTCTACTCAGAATTGTGGGCATCTGCGCTTACAGGTAAGCCGCCTTCTTTCCCGGGAGGTGGAATGTTCCTTACCAGGAAGGGGGGAAAAGAGTTAGATCTTGCGTTTCAAGTTGGTTCCAGTTATTAGTTCTTTTCTTAATTGTCTCTCAGTGAAGTCTGCTTTGTCAATAGGATACTGGAGCTGGTGGGAGGTGCCAGTGCTATATATATCCTACAGCCGTCAAAGAGTGACGTACTCAGTCTCCAAGCTGCTGGAAGGGGAGCACAACCCAAAGGAAAGGGACTGGAGTTCCTTCAGGAACACTAATTAGCAAGTAAGGCCTAATTACTACTTCAAAGCCATTAAAATGGCAGAAAATTGTGAGGCAACTCGGAAGGATCTTGTGAGACTAGGAGATCTAAATGGCACATGAAATTTAACGTGGGATAAGTGCAAAGTGGTGCAGATAGGAAAAATAATCCAAATTACATGTACAAAATGCTGAGCTCTGAGTTGGAAGACACCACCCAAGAAAAAGATCTTGACGTTATTGTGGATAATGCAATGAAATTTTCAGTCCAGTGTGTGTCAGCTCCTAAAAAAAAAGTGAATAGATTTTTAGGTATTATCTGAAAAGGCATGGAAAACAAAACTGAGAATATCATTAGGGCTCTGTGTAGTTGCCTGATGCATCCCCCGCCTTGAGTATTGTTTGCAGTTCTTGTTGCCATATCTCAAAAATGATATAGTGAAACTAGAAGGTTCATAGAAGAACAACAAAAATAGTAAAGCAGATGGAACGCCACCTCCCTTATGAAGAGAGACTAAATAGTTTAGGATGTTTTAGCTTAGAAAAAAGATACCTCTGAGGATATGCAAGAGGGGTCTGGAATTGAGTGGGCTGGAACCATTAGATAGTGAAAATGTTTTCAACCTGTTAATACAAACACAAGAAGACATTCTATGAAATTAACGACCAGCAGATTGAAAACTAATCATAGAAAGATTTTTTGTATTGCATAATTAAGCTGTGGAATCGATTACCAGAGGATGTGGTCATGGTGACCAACATAGCAGGATTCAAGAGAGGAGTGGACAAGTAGCCATGTAGAACTAGGGGAGCCATTGTTAATCTCTGGACATGAACTGTGGGAAATCTACCTTTTGGGATCTGCTGGGTACTTGCAACCCTCAAACAGGGATAAATGCCTACCAACCTCAAGACATTCATTATCTGCCCGACCCTCAAAGCCTGAACTGGATCCAACAGATCCTACCTCTTACAGACCAGTAGAAAGCCTCCCATTCACTGCAAAACTTATTGAAAAGATAGTTCAACAGCAACTGCAGGATCACCTAGACACTAACAACACTCTAGACCCACAGCAGCACGTGTTCCGCCCTCAACATGGGGTAGAAACCCTCATGATCTCACTCACAAACACCCTAATCAAAGGAATCCAAAACGAGCATACTGGATACGCCTTGATCTTTTTGAATATCTCTGCTGCATTTAATACCATCTCCCATACCATCCTCCTACACAGACTACGAGAAATTGGAATAATGGAATGGAATAATGGAATGGAATAACGTGCTTAAATGGTTCCACTCTTACCTGACAGACTGATGTCAACTAATTCGAACCAGCACCACTGTCTCCACACCCTACCGACAAACGCAGGGAATACCGCAGGGCTTCGCACTATCTGTTATGCTTTTCAACATCTACCTTAAACCACTCTGCTCATTGTTAAGGACCCACAATATCAATTGCGGCATAAAAAACAGTTCAGATAAATAAATAAAATCAATTTCCATATATACACAGATAGCATTATGCTCTATGGACCCATTGCAACTTTAAATCCAACAAACCCAGACCTAACAAACTGCTTCGATGATGTCTCCAATTGGCTACAGGACAGCAACTTCACTATAAACCTTAAGAAAACAGAAGCTCTGTTTGTTAAAAAAAAAGACCAAAATTTCACCCTAATCCAACCTCCCAACCCCTAACCCACCTCACCCTAGGAACAACACAAATTAAGATCCAGACTCAAAGTATCTAGGCGTCATATTGGACCAAGCACTGTCCTTAAAACAACAGATCACAAGAACAGCAAAAACTGTATTCTTTAAAGCCAAGATGCTCCAACGACTCAGACCACTCCTTGACCCTCCGGACTTCAGATCGGTCATGCAAACAATGACTCTTCTCCCTCATAGACTATTTCAATGCGATATACCAAGCACTACCAGCCAGCAATCTCAACCCTCTACAAATAGCCCTCAACACAAAAGTGAGGATCATACAAAAAGGGAAAAAATATGATCACATCACTCCAATATTACGAGACCTCCGCTTTCTCTCTCTCGTGGCATAGATCAAATATAAAACACTGGTTCTGATTCACAAATCATTCCACCAACAAAAAAACACACATATGAGCACCCTGCTAACACGGCTGAGCTCCAAAAGACCAACACGGCAGCCCACATTCGACCCTACTAGAAGTACCACAAGAGAGAACAAAATTTAACCAACAATCCTGCAACCAAGTTTTTAACTTATATGCCCCGTTATTGTGGAACACCCTTTTGACCAACATCCGTGGTAGCAAAGATCTTATCTCCTTCCGGAAACAACTAAAACTGCACCTATTCACCATCCACCTAGGACACGAACGAACAAGCACCAACTGACCCCAGATTCATCCTCCATCTGGGTCAGAGTCCCTCAACAAACCTGGCATTTTGTAAATATTATGGCTGTATTGTTTTTAACCCCTCCTTATCCTTTTGAACCCCCCCCCTTTTTTTTTTTCCTTATGTTATAACTTCTCTCATTGTATTTCCACCTTGATTTTGTAAACCGTTTTGACCCGGTGAAAGGTGGTATATAAATATAGCTAAATAAATACAAATAAATAAATACTGGCCACTGTCAGAGACAGTATGGAGTTTGTTCGTAAGTGGTGATGTGCAATCTCCAGGAACAAGCAGGAATGTAGTCTTCACATATGGGTATCTGGGACTCTGGGAATATTTATCTTCCTTTACTTAGACGATTGGCTCATTTGAGCATCAACAGCACCAGAGGCCAGCTTCACTCTTTCTCGAGCAATGAGCATTCTTCAGTACTTGAGACTGGTCATAAACCTCTCAAAATCTCACCTCACCCCCTCAATCTCTCGAATTCATAGGGGCTTGTCTAGATACACGGCAGTCAAAGGCTTTCCTGCCACAGCCACGCTGTCTAAAGATAATACAACTAGCATCTCAAGTATCTATGAAGATGTTCCTTACTGCTCGAGAGATGCTTCAACTCCTGGGACATATGGCATCCACTGTCCATGTGGTTCCCCTATGCTCGCCTCCACATGCGAGCAGCCCAGTGGACCCTATCCTCTCAATGGTCACAGGCCTTGGGCCATCTAATGGACAAGATCAGAAGCACCATATGTCTGATTTCGTCCCTGCAATGGTGGCAATCTCTGGAAAACCTCCTTGTAGGCTCTCCTTTCCAGCAGCCTTTATACCAGGCCACCCTAACAACAGATGCGTCCGAGATGGGTTGGGGAGCCCTAAACCTCGTAGAGTTAAGAGCCATCTTCAATGCTATTCAAGTCTTTCAGGCCCATCTCAGCAAAAAGACAGATCTCCAGGAGCAAGCAGGAATATAGTCTCCACCTATGGGTATCATCGGTACCGACAGAGCCTGCGCGAGAACGCTCCCCAGCGTCCAATAGGAAAGCTTTTGGGAGCATCCCACAGTGCCTGCGTGCTGCCTTCCCGCCTTTCCCAACTGTCCTTCTCCAGTTCTTCATTTTCTGCAGAGCCGACAGGTCGCACATCCTGTCAACGCAGAGAAATTCTCTTCTTATACTTCTTTTTTTGTGGTTGCGTCTGCCTTCCCTCGACGCTACACCGGTACCGCCAGTTCTTCTTTCTTTTCTGATTAAAAAGAAAAAAAAAAACTTTCTTCTGGAGTCTTTCCAGTAATTTTCTCTTCAGGTGCCACGTGCCATTTTGGGCACTAGGCCCAACCTTTTCCTTTAAAATGGAAAAACCCGCTTCAGGTTTTAAAAAGTGTTCTAAGTGTGGCGGTACCATCTCAGTCACCGACACCCATGAGTGATGCCTCAAATGTTTAGGTCCTGACCACTCTATTTCTGAGTGTGTTACCTGTGGGATGATGTCGAAAAGGGGCCGGCAAAACCGAGCTGCTAAACTTAGCACCCTTTTTCCCTCCGATGCAACCTCCGTGGCATTGATGTCTTCCAGGGCTTCATCTTTCTCCCATGGATCTCAGGTAACTAAACATAAATCTAGCCGGTTCTCAAAGGGTAGATCTCCTTCTAGACATTGAGATGCCTCTGGCGTTGCCCCTGAGGGACTTTCACCGGCAAAATTGCCCTGGTGGGAGGCTTCGGCTTCCAAAGCACTAACGGGGCTCCAGGATGTTCTTGAGGCTTCAACCTCGGCAGAACTACTGGTGCCATGCTCTGGGGTACCGGCCGCTTCATCCAGTATCGATACCCAAGCATCGGCAGCATCGATAGACCATAGATTCTTGGCTATTGAACGCAGTCTGGCGGCTCTTCTCACAGCCTCGATGCCCCTGAAACCACTTCAGACAATTCAACCGGTACTGGCACCGACTGCATCGACATTGGCAGGTAGTCTACCGGGACCGAGTTGTGCGTGTCTATCCGGCATCGACAAGTCGGTACCAGACCACTCCGATGCCGACTTCGATCAGTACCGGTACTGTGCCTTGCACGATTACCCGGATCGGAGATACTTCAAATCCTCGGATGAGTCTGAAGACTCTGAAAGCTCTGCCGATACCAGAGTACTTCTTCCTGAGGATTCCTCTTCTCCTCAGCGTAGGATATCTCCACCAGAGGATATGTCCTTTCAGGATTTTATCTGAGATTTGGCCCGAGGTCTTTCCATCACAGTGGCTCCTGAAAAAGAGCTTAGGGCAAAGGAATTAGAAATCCTGCAATACCCTACAGCTCCCAAGGAGGCAGCTACCTTACCTATTCATGAGATCTTGCATGATCTCATGTTAAGGATGTGGGAAACACCTCTAACGACATCTCCTCACTCTCAAAGACTCGACACCATGTTTCGAGTTCCTCCTTGTCCTGGGTTTCAGAAGACTCAATTGCCACACCATTCCATGGTGGTGGAATCAGCCATGAGAAGGATAGAGTGCAAAAAGGCATGCATCTAATCCTCCAGGACGTGAGTGTAGGACTCTTGACGCCTTTGGACGTCAAACCTTCCAGGCTTCCATGCTTTCTGCTAGGATCAGTTCCTATATCTTATATATGGGAATGTTCCTTAAGGATGTCACAGGAGATTTAGAGCTTATGAGCCCTCTCCTTCCTGATAAGGGGCAAGATTACCTCGCCCTTGTCAAACATGCCCAGGATGTTTCCAAGTTTGTGAATCATGCAGCCTTTGACTGCTTTGAATGCATAAGCATAACATCTGCCATTGCCATAGGTGCACGTAGGATTGCCTGGCTCCAGGCATCTTACTTGGACATTTGGGTTCAGGATAAACTAGGGAATATTCCTTGCACAGGAGAGAATCTCTTTGGCAAGAATTGGCAGGAAACAGCTAATGAGATGGATGCTGACAATATCACTTTGGATTGATTGTCTAAATCTACAGCTGATCCTGCAAGGAAAAAATCCTATAAGAAACCATTCTTCAGTAAGAAGAAGTAGTTTTATCCCTCCTATACTCAGCAGAGGTCAGTCTGCCCAAAAGGGACAGCAGCAACAACCTAGGCAAAGAAAAGGGCAAAAGCAGCTAAGCCTCAACCGGCTCAGCAGACTCAGCCTCCACAGGGGCTTTGACTCCTTTCTAGAGAACTTTGCCTTCCTGGCCCTGAACGGCCCAGAACCCTCCACCATCCCAGGAAGGTTATGTCATTTTGCCCCCAGATGGGGTCAGATAAGAGCAGAAAATTGGACTCTGTTGTAAGAGAGGGGTACAAGCTTCATTTCCTCAGCATGCCCCCTCCTACAATGGTAAGACAGTTCAATTCTCAGACCTCTCTCAACGACCAGTTAGGTCAAGAGGTCACTGTGCTCCTTGCTCAAGGGGCAATAGAAGAGGTACCCATTCCCCAGTGGGGTACAGGATTTTACTCCCCCTATTTCCTTATTCCAAAGAAAACAGGAGGAGACAGACCCATTTTAGACATCAGAGAATTGAACAAATTCTTGTTCAAAGAGAAGTTCAAAATGATTTCTCTAGGAACTCTGCTGCCATACCTTCAGAGTCAGGATTGGCTTTGTTCTCTAGATATCAAGGATGCTTACACTCATGTTCTCATCCATCCAACTCACCGAATGTTCCTTCGCTTTCTGTTTCAAGGGAAGCACTACCAATACAGGGTTCTTCCCTTTGGCCTGGCCTCTGCACCAAGGGTGTTCATAGAATGCATAGCTGTGGTGGCAGCTAGTCTCTGCACCCTGGGAATATTTGTCTTCCCTTACTTAGACAACTGGCTCATTCGAGCCCCTTCAGAGCCAGATGCCAGGGTTGCGCTCTCTCGCACAATGCGCATCCTTAAGTATTTGGGACTTGTCATAAACTTCCCAAAGTCCCACCTTGCTCCCACTCAATCCCTAGAGTTTATAGGAGCTCTGCTGGATACCAGACAGACAAGGGCCTTTCTTCCACAGCCCCACTGCCTTCGCGTTGTGCAGTTAGCTTCCCAAGCAGTGCTAAAACCTCACCTCCCTGCTCGGGAAATGTTAGTTGCTAGGCCACATGGCATCCACCGTGCATATGTGGTTCCTTATGCTCGCCTCCATATGAGGGCAGCCCAGTGGACCTTATCCACTCAGTGGACTCAGGCGTCAGGTTGCCTGTCTGACAAAATAGCAAACTCAGATCGCCTTATTTTGTCCCTCCAATGGTGGCAGTCACCCCAAAATAGTTTGGTGGGGTCTCCTTTTCAGCAACCCCCACCCCAAGCCAGTCTAGCAACAGATGCTTCACAGGTGGGTTGGGGAGCCCACCTGCAAGGCCTCTCTACCCAGGGTACCTGGCTCCACAGGAGGCCTATCTCCATATCAATCTCCTGGAACTTAGAGCAATCTTCCTTGCTCTTCGCGTATTCCACACCCAGCTCAGCTACAAGACGGTCCTAGTTCACAAGGACAATCAAGTAGCCATGTTTTGTGTGAACAAGCAGGGGGCAACAGGCTCTCTGTCGCTCTGCAACGAAGCTTTGCGACTATGGGCCCTTGCCAGAGAGCGTCATCTCCTTGCGGTGTATCTTCCTGGCATTCAAAAGTCTTGGGCAGACAGACTCAGTCAAGTTCTGCTTCCACACGCATGGTCTTTCCATGCAGACCAGGTGGCCAAAAGTTTTCAGATTTGGGGAACTCTGGACATAGACCTCTTTGCAAGTCCTCTGAATGCCAAACTTCCCCGTTTATGTTCCAGAATTCCAGCTCAGGGTTGTCAGGCCAGGTATGCTTTTCTCCTCCATTGGGGTCAGGACTTCCTGTATGCCTTCCCACCCATTCCCCTAATTCCCAAAACCCTGTTCAAGCTTCAGAGAGACAGAGGTCATATGATCCTCATAGCTCCACGTTGGCCACGGCAAATGTGGTACCCTCTGCTCCTACATCTCTCTCAAGCTCCGCCTCTGGAGTTAGGATCTGCTCCAGATCTCCTTTCTCAAGAGGATGGGATGCTGTGGCATCCCAATCCCCAGTCTCTGGTTGGGGCAAGGTACTTCAGGCCGGAAGGTCGGGGGTTCAAATCCCACTAGAGGACAGCAACCTTGGGCCGGAAGGACTGGGGTTTCTAGTCCCACAGGTGCTCCTTGTGGTCTTGGGCAAACCACTTAACCCTCCATAGCCCATGTTCACTGTAAAATAGTTCTCTGTGTGCTGTGCTTTCCTGTCTAATCAATGTGTTTATACCTCAAAAATTTCCTGTCATGATTTGACAATTTCCAATCTGTAATCAAACCGCTGCTGATCGCTGGAAGTAGCGGTATACAAATGTATACTAAATAAATAAAAATAAATAAATAAAATCTCAGGGCCTGGTTGCTGAAAGCCTAGAACTTCACGGTCTTAACCTTTCCCAGCAGGTAAAGGATATCCTTTATGCTTCTAGGAAGCCTTCCACAAGACGCTCTTATGCATTTAAGTGGAAAAGGTTCACCATATGGTGCTCGCAGAAGGGTCTTAACCCTCTTGCGATACCTCTGGAATCTTTACTGGAGTATCTCCTTCATTTTTCAAATGCAGGGCTTAAGCAATTCAGTGAGAGTCCATTTGAGTGCTATTGCAGCTTCTTTCAAGCCTCTAAATGGACAACCTATTTCCTCTCGTTCTCACGTATCGAGATTTATGAGAGGCCTTCTTTTAACATGGGACTTAAATCTGGTTCTTGGGCAGCTCATGAAACTTCCCTTTGAACCATTAGCCACTACCTCTTTGAAATTCCTTTCCTTGAAGGTCATCTTTCTTATTGCAATCACATCAGCACGTCGCATCAGTGAATTGCAGGCGTTGGTGGCTGATCCTCCTTATACAAGGTTCCATCATGATAAGGTAGTCCTTAGGACTCATCCACACTTTATGCCAAAGGTGGTGTCGCCTTTTCATTTAAACCAAGCGGTTTACCTTCCTGTATTCTTTCCAAGGCCTCACGCCTCAAATGTAGAAAGGAATCTTCATACTTTGGACTTTAAAAGAGCTTTGGCCTTTTACTTGCAAAGGACACAGCAACATAGAAAGTCTTCTCAACTCTTTGTTGCTTTTGATCCTAGTCATTTGGGACTTCCAGTCTCCAAAAGAACACTGTCCAGCTGGATTGCACAGTGTATATCTTTTGCCTATGAGAGTAAGAAACTTCCTCTTGAAGGCCATCTCACAGCTCACAATGTGAGAGCCATGGCAGCCTCAATGTCTTCACTCTGTGTCTATCGATGACATCTGTCAAGCAGCTACTTGGAGTGGAGGAGTGGCCTAGTGGTTGGGACAAGGTACTTCAGGCCGGAAGGTCGGGGGTTCAAATCCCACTAGAGGACAGCAACCTTGGGCCAGAAGGACTGGGGTTTCTAGTCCCACAGGTGCTCCTTGTGGTCTTGGGCAAGCTACTTAACCCTCCATAGCCCATGTTCCCTGTAAAATAGTTATCTCCAAGTTATAATGCCCTGTTCAATGTAATTTCAGTTTGTTCAATGTAAACCACACTGATGCAGAATAGCGCGGTATATAAGAGAATTAAATAAATAAATAAATAAAATACCTTCACAGCCCATTACTGCTTAGACAAGGACTCCTGCCGGGATGCCTTGTTTGGTCAGGCTGTTCTTCAACACCTGTTCCATACTTAATCAACTCCTACCCACCATCTCTGGTAGGATGCCAGAGATCAATGGGGTGAAGTAGAGCCCTTTCACAGGGACTCACAACTTCTGGGGTCTCTCACTGGCATCTAAAGCTAGGGAGTCCCCATATATGAAGACTACATTCCTGCTTGTTCCTGGAGATAGCATAGTTACTCACCTGTAACAGGTGATCTGTAACAGCAGGAATTTAGTCTTCACAACCCACCCACCTCCCCTAGCAGTTCTATCTCTCTCTTTCCCTCTCTCTCTTTTTGTCTCAGCTTTAAACTCAACTGGAGAGAGGCAGTTGGGAAAGGCGGGAAGGCAGCACGCAGGCGCTGTGGGATGCTCCCAAAAGCTTTCTAATTGGACGCTGGGAAGCGTTCCCGCGCAGGCTCTGTCTGTACCGACGATACCCATATGTGAAGACTAAATTCCTGCTGTTCCCGGAGATCATCTGTTACGGGTGAATAACTGTTTTCTTCCTGTAATCCTCCCATGCAAGTCGTGTTTGTGGAATAAACTCGCTGTTTTAAGAAAAGCCATATGATATACTATATGGTGTTTGCAAAGGATTTAGAGGTTTTCTTGTTTGAACTCTATAATCTCCGTGCTAAGCGATATTGGAGTAACCTTGTAAAACGTTTTTCTGTGGATAAACCTTGACATACCTGTGAAAAGGGCTTTTATAAAATTACCCCGATTGTCTTGTACATACCTATAAAGTAGGTGTGGAAAATAATTATCACACTTCTGTTTGGGTAGGGGAGAGAGTTTGGGTGCAGCAAATGCATTTACACCAATTCCTATGCAGGTGTATTTACCCATGATTGTTGCAGGTTATATGAGGCTATTTTATAAAGACGTATTGAGTGCCTTTTACTAAAGGACGCTAGCTGTTAGCATAGGTTTGTCAGTGTGGACATTCATTGACAGGCAATAACATTACTTGACAGCACAGCTGGATTTCAGCATTAACTATCCATGACGCGTTAAAGTTTCAAGTGGGCAGCTTAGGGGTGGAGAGTTGGCTGTGTGAGTGACATGCAGTCAGCGCACCCACACTGCATGCATAGTGAGCAAGTAGCGCAGATAGAAGTAAGTGCACATGCGCTGTTGTCATGCTACAGCAGAGGCTGCGTGTATTGCGTTGGCCGCTGGAAACATGCGGTGCTGTGGTGTTGCCCTAACATGTCTCAGATGCACATTATTGGCCTGTTAGGAGCAACCTCACAACACCCTTTAATAAAAGGGTCCCTTAGGCACCTGTGTGTCTTTATTAAATATCACCAAAAGAGGCACCTACTTGGACTTCTTGCATAGGTGACCTATTATAAAATTCCTTACCATATGTGGCATTAACCCATCCCCACAATAAAACAGTGTTTTGCTGTAGTGATGGCTAATATCTCTACAAATAAAATATAGTGTGGCAGCATTATGTTGTGGGGACAGTTTGGAGCAACAGGGACAAGCAGACTTATGAGGATCAAGGGAAAGATGGATGATGCATGATACAAGCAAATCCTGGAGAAAAACATGTTCCAGTCTATCCTGCCTCTATGTGCATAAATGTACTTGAACTAAAGGGAGCTGTTCCCAGGGTTATGGAGGGGTTAGCACTGTAAAAAGCAGTTTACTCAATCACCTTTCTGAAAATTGTTCACTGTGCATCCAGGAAAAAATACTTGCTTCATTTCAAAACCTGTATTTTTAACTGTACTGTAGTAGAAAAGGTAGAAAAGTAGAAAACATTAAATCCCAGCTGCCAAATTCTAGACCATTCTTCAAGCTTAGCTAGATCCCTCCTCATGTTATCTACACCTTCCTGGGTGTCTACTCTATTGAAGATTTTGGTATCATCTGCAAAGAGGCAAACCTTACCCGACAGCCCTTCCGCTATATCACTAACAAAGATGTTAAAAAGAATCGGACCAAGGACAGATCCCTGGGGCACACCACTGGTAACATCCTTCTCCTCAGAGTGAGCTCCATTTACTTGTATTTACTTAGATCTAAAGGATGCTTATACTCACATTCTCATCCATCCAGACCACAGACAATATCTCAGATTTGTGGTGGGAGGAAAACATTTTCAGTACAGAGTACTTCCCTTTGGCCTAACTTCCACCCCCACGGTTTTCACCAAATGCCTGGTGGCAGTGGCGGCCTATCTCAGAAATCAGGGAATTTGTCTTCCCATATCTGGACGACTGGCTCATCAGGGGTCAGTCTCTCCAGGAGGCCAGACAAGCCACTCTTTGCACTGTCTCTCTTCTTCAGCATCTCGGCTTTGTCATAAACTACGCAAAGTCCACTTTGCTCCCCTCACAGAACCTAGAGTTTATAGGGGCAAGATTAGACATCCTGCAGGCAAGAGCTTACTTGCCTGAGGACAGGGCCCACAGACTGATGGACTTGGCCAACCAGTTTCGAAGCAATTCTCAGGTCTCTGCCAGACACTTCCTGCGGCTCCTGGGCCACATGGCATCCACGTTACATGTGACCCCGAATGCCCGTCTGCACATGTGGGTGGCTCTGTGGTGCCTCAGAGCTCAGTGGACGCAAGCCACAGGCGACCTCCGAGACAGAGTGAAGGTGTCCAAACCACTCTTGGACTCCTTGCAGTGGTGGCTACATCTCCCAAACCTCATGGGGTTACCCTTTCAGGCCCCAGCACACACAAGCGTACATTGTCCACTTGGATAGCAGATTGTATCGCCTGGGCGTACAAGGTAGCTGACCTCCCCTTGCAGGGTCGAGTCACGGCCCACCGTGTCAGGGCGAAAGCCGCGTCAGTAGCTCATCTCTGCTCTGTTCCGTTGGCAGACATCTGCCAGGCTGCTACTTGCTCTTCAAGCCAGACTTTTACGGCCCACTACTGCTTCAAGAGAGAGTCCTGAAGGGACAGTGCTTTCGGACAGGTGGTACTTCGCAATCTCTTTGAGGTTCAGGCAACTCCTACCCTCCGGCCCTTGTGTTGGTCTACCGTACGGGGGCGTTCTCAGAGGATATTCTTATCTCGGATGGTGAGGCTCTTCAGAGGGAGCCATTTTATCAGCTTTGGGTTCCCGGTAGCCTAGAGCTGGGGAGTCCCATATGTGAGAACTGACTTCCTGCTTGGTCCTGGAGAAAGAGTAGTTATTCACCTGTAGCAGGTGTTCTCCAGGAGCAGCAGGAGTGAGTCCTCACAGCCCTCCCTCCCTCCTCCCCTGGAGTTGCAGTCATATACTTTATTTTGATTTTTGCTGTCTTTTAGCTATGTCATCAGACTGAGCAAGATGGCACCCTTGAACGGGAAGGGGACCGTGCATCCCAAAGCCTTTCTTTGAAAGCTGGGGAAATGCTCCGCACGGGGGCTCCGTTGGCGCCGATGTCACCCATATCTGAGGACTGATTCCTGCTGCTCCTGGAGAACACCTGTTACAGGTGAGTAACTACTCTTACAGACATAGCCGCGGTTCCCTAAGAGACAGGGAGCCGCGACTGCAGAAGGAGGAGGCAGACATGGGGAGAGAGGGGAGCAGGGAACCTGCAACGGGGCTGATATGGGGGAGGGGGGCTGACCTGGACGGGGGGCTGACATGGAGGGAGAGATGGGGGCTGACATGGACCGGGGGGGGGCTGACATGGAGGGATGGAGGGGGAGCTGACATGGAGGGAGGGATGGAGGGGGAGCTGACATGGATGGAGGGAGGGAGGGGGTCTGACATGGACAGAGGGGGGACTGATATGGAGGGAGGGAGGTGGGCTGACGTGGACAGAGGGGGTTGACAGGGAGGGAGGGGGGCTGGGATGGACGGAGGGAGGGAGGGGGGCCGACATGGACAGAGGGGGGGGGGCTGACGGGGAGGGAGGGGGCTGACATGGACAAAGGGAAGAGACGGACATACTGGACAGACGGGGAATAAATGCTGAACAGAGGGAAGAGAGTGCGGGTTAGGAATATAATAGGCAGATGGGGGTGGGACTAGGACTGGTAATGGGTTGATTAGGGAAGGCTAGGACTGGGAATGGACTTATCAAGGGGGGTTGGGACTGGTAATGGACTGATGGGGGGCTAGCATTGGAAATAAGCTGATCGGGGAGGTTAGGACTGGAAATGGGCTTATTAGAGGAGGCTAGGACTGGTAATGGGCTGATGGGGGGGGGTCTAGGACTGGTAATGGGCTGATTAGGGGAGCCTAGCACTGGTAATGAGCTGATGGGGGGGGTAGGACTGGTAATGAGCTGATTAGGGGAGGCTAACACTGGTAATGGGGTTGAGGGGGGACTAGCACTGGAAGCGAGCTGATTGGGGGGTTTCGACTGGGAATGGGCTGATTGTGGGGAGGGGAGGATAGAGCTGCTGGCCCTGGAAGAAAACTGGGGGCTAAGGCTACAAATGGGCTGATACGAGGGGATGGGAGAATGGAACTGGAAGGGAGTGGATCTGAGAGGGGCTGCCATGGTATTTGTACTAGAAGGGACTGGTCAGTGGGGAAGGAGGGGGACTGGAAGGGAATGGACACCAGTGGCAGTCATGGGAATGCAAGTTGACATTGGAAGGTACTGGGAGTGAGGACTGGAAAGGGGCTGATACTGGGGAGGGTTACTGGGATTGGAAATAGGCTGATGGAAAGAAGTGAAGAAAACGAAAGAGATAAGAAATGGCAGATGGACCATAGACCACAGAAAGAGAGTTAAGAGAAGATAGGAAAGCAGAAGCCTCAGATCGGGACCAGCATGATCAGAGAATAAGTTGGTCAGACAGCAAAGGTAGAAAAAATAATTTTACTTCGTTAGTGATTTGACTACAAAATCATCATAATTTTGAAATCAAATATTGTTACTTGTTATTGTGATTAATTATTGTGGTTTAAATAAGTAAATTTTATAAATAAAAACATATTGCAAAGGCCTATAATATATTAATAGTTCAACAAATGATTACAGCGACTTTGCGTTAATGGTAAAGGAAGAGAGACGCATTTGAGTTTCATTGGGGGTCACCACAAGTTGACCAATGGTTAAAGGGGTCACGGTACAAAAAAGGTTGAGAACCACTGCTCTAGAGGAATGCTGCTGTTGCAGATGCACCAGTTTGCCTCTCCGAACAAGAGGCTTAGGCAGTCACCTAAGCCTTATGTTAACATTGCCTCCCTGTCCTTTTTTTCTTCCATGTGTTTACCCTGTTTCTGTCCATCATATACTGTAAGACTTGCATACGAGCCGTGCATTCGCGATAGGATAGCATGGCAGATGCAACTATTGCCTGATCAAGAAGCAGGTGGTAGTTGCGCCTGTGCTAGTGGCATTTTTGTGCCTCCTGAACTCCACCAGCAGTGTTGCACTAGCAGTGCTCGGTAGTTGCCACCCACTTTCCACCACCCAGCTCCGCCCTAATCCTTCCTGTCCATGCGTTGCTCTTCGGTCCTAGCTAATGTGCTTTAGTATACATGCATCTGTTTTGGACTTTCAAAAGTATGCTCATAATTTTATCAGAAAAAAGTATTTGCAGCTAAAGCAGATGTAAATCTCTGTATGTGCTTTTTTCTTAGGCAGTTTTCAGTGTGAAGGTACTTAGAAAACTGGAGCAAAAGACCATGGCTAAAAAGTATCTGCAAACTTTGCACGAATGAGGATAGGTCGAAAACTGTTCTATGGAGAACACAATAAAATGAGAAGTGAGGCTGATTACAGTACAAATATAAACATTTTATTAATTTTAAGTGATAATACCTTCATATTGTGTAGTATGTCATTTGCTAGCTATTCTGTCTACCCTGTAATTGATTTTGTTTTGGAATTACTGCCATAGACCTTATGGTTTCACTTTTATTTGCACATCTCAAAGTTTACAAAACAGGTGGCTTCCATGCTGGTAATATTTTTTACTTTATTAAAATGTGATTTTTATAGGAATTTTACTATTTTTCATTAAATCTCTAGCACATCCATGATAACGCCTTATTGATTTTTTTTATTGTTTCATAATGATATTACTGTGTTATGTTCTGAGTTTACTTGTAATGCTTTTTTTTTTCTTTCAATGCTTGTATTACAGATCTTTGGGATTTCTACCTCCCCTATTTATATTCCTGCATTTCACTTATGGGATGTCTATTACTTCTTTGTAAGTAATTTTTCTACTTACAGAATATTTTCATGTTTTATTGTTTGATGGATTAGGTAGTGTTAATCTATCTGTAATTGCTATTAAAAAAAATACTGCTGGACCAAAAATTGTTGCTGACCGTGCTTGTAAAGCAAATATTAATTTCATAATGTGAGAATCCAGCCTTTCAGAAGACTGTAACTCACCTTGAATTAGTATTGGATAGCTGTGAGTTAAATACAAATAACAAAATAAATACAAGTAAGGAAAGTGTGCAGACTTCAGGAATTTTTTTCTATAATGAATTTGTCACAAGTAGATAAGGAGGATATAACAGTCACACAGGTGAGGGTGACATCACTTCATAGCACTGGGATGAAACAGCTTTGCCAGAGCTCAGAAATGAGCGTAAAGTTCTGAGCATGCAGAGCCCTTCAGTGCTTAAAAGTCTCTTCGTCCTGTCAGGGTTTTTTTTCTGCTCTGCCAAACGGACTCAAAAATAAAGTTCTCCATATTTTTGAAGGGTTTCTTCTTTAGTTGCCTGAATTTGTTTCTCATCTTCAGTTTGTTTTTAATTTGATTAAAAAAATCATATATTCTGGATATTTTTTTCTTTCCAAATGTTCTTCATGCCCGTGAAACCTGGCATAGATCAAGTCAGATTTTTGTGTTCCGTTTCTGTGCAGGGATCCACAGCAGTCCAGTTTGTTCTTTCTTTCTAATAGGAGGTGTATTGATGATCTGTATTCATAATGCTATCTTTTCAAAGATGGGCTTTCTGATCTTGTGAGCTAGTGCTGCTGTTTTATGCCAGGTGCCAAGTGTGTCCTTTTTTTTTTTTTTTTTTTGCAGGGTTCTATATTTCATAAAGTAGAGGGATTTTGTTATTCGCTTACTGAAGTGTTTGCAGAATTTGGATATATTGGTTGTATGGTGAGTTGTAGGAGACATATTCCATCTCCAGGAACAAGCAGGAAAGTAGGCTTCACATATGGGTGATGTCAGTACCGACGGAGCCTGCTTAGGAATGCTCCCCAGCATCCAATAGGGAGCAGTCCACTGCACCTGCTTTGCTGCCTGCTGGCCTTCCCAATTCCTTCTCTTCAGTTCTTTGTTTTCTGTGGAGCCAGTAAGAAGCAAATCATGTCACCGCAGAAAAAACTTTTTTGTGGATAGCATCTGCCTTCCTGTCGACACCGGCACCATTTAAGACATCGCTGGTTCCCTTATTCTTTTTTCTTTCTTTTTCCTTTCTTACTTTCCTAACCCCCCCCCCCCAAAAAAAAAACAACCCACTTGGGCATTGTTAATGCCCTTTTAGGCCTTTGACCTTAAGCCTTCCATACTCTTCATTCTTTTGAATATGGAGAAACCAACTAGTGGTTTCAAAAAATGCACTAAGTAAGCCAGCACCATCTCAGCGACTGACACTCATGACTGGTGTCTAAAATGTCTCGGCCTAGACCACCAGCCCAAAGGACTGTGTCCTTTGCCAGAAAATGACCTGGAGAGGCCTACAGAACCGGGCTTCTAAATAAGGTACACTCTTCGCCTTGGTGCAGTATTGTTGGCATCCACTTAGTTGATGGCCTCTTTATCCTCTCCTGGATCTCCGGTATCCTCTGAGTCCAAGCACAAGGCTGCATCAAAGTCCGCGGGCACCTCCAGGGAAAGATCTCGCTCTGAACATTGAGATCCCTCGGGGGTTGCCTCTGAGGCAGATTGGTCTGCCAAACAACCCCGGCAGGAGGCCCTTCCCTCCAGAGCCATCAAGGGGTTCTATGATGCTCCCAAGGCCTCAACCTCTGGAGAGCTACTGGTGCCATGCTCTGAGATGGTGGTGAAAATATCTGTCGCTGATACCCAAGCATCGGCAACCTCAATAGACCGGCATATATTGGCCACCAAGCGTAGTTTGGCAGCCCTACATGCAGCCTCTGTGCCCATAAAACCCTTGGTTACAGGTACCAGGTAATTGGTTCCGGTACTGACAGACATTGGTTCCAGGTGCGACATTGCTTCCACACATGCCTTCCCTGGAATCCCTTACCGGTGCAAGGCCCAAATGCCTCACTGAGGCTGATATATCAGAACTTCGGTATTGGCATCTATTTTCTGGTGCACACCGTACATATTGATACTTTGAGTCCTCCAATTGAGATTCCCCTGATTACAATATGGAGTCTCTCAATTCACAGGGGTCTCAGGGCCTTCCTTCAGACCTTTCCCCACCTCAACAGCGGCACATGTCTCCTCCAGAAGACATGTCCTTTAAGGAATTTATTCGAGACCTAGCCAAAAGTCTCTATATTACTGTGACATCAGAGAAGGAGCCGAGGGCAGAAGAACTCTAGATCCTCCAATCCCCAACGGCACTCATCTTTACCAGTGCACCGCATCCTTCATGACCTTATGCTCCGTGTGTAGGAGACTCCTCTCAAAGTCTCACTCCAGAGTAGACGTCTTGATACCATGTACCGGGTACTAGAGTGTCCCTCCTTCCAAAAGGCACAGCTTCCCCACCATTCCATGGTGGTTGAATCGGCTGTGCACTGAATCAGAAGCTCAAAGACTCATTCCTCTAACCCACCCACCTGGTAGGGAATCGATAACCATCGATGCCTTTGGGCATCGATGCTTCCAGGCCTTCATGCTCTCAGCTAGGATCAGTTCCTATATACTTCATATGGGAATGTTCGTGAAGGAGATCTAAAGGGATCTCAAAGCATTTGCTCCTTGCCTCCCAGATTACAAACTAGCCCTAGTTAAACATAGCCAAAATGTATCAAAGCTTGTCAGTAGAGCTGCTTTTGATGCTTTTGAGTGCATGAGTAGGGCTTCAGCAATTTGCATCGGTGCACGTCTCACTGCATGGCTTCAGGCCTCAATCTTGAACAGTGAGTTCAAGATAAGCTGGACAACATACTAGCAGAGGAGAAAATCTCTTTGGCAAAGAATAGCAAGATAAAGCCTCCCTCTCAATTAGTCAGAGAATGCTACTCTAAAGAAGACTGTCCAGAGTAACAGCTGACCCTGTTAGGAAGAAGACTCTTGCTAAGAAGTCTTTTTACAATAATGAGACATTCTTCTCCTACTATCCCCCTGCTTCTCAGTATCTGGGCCAGGCCCCACAGAAGAGGCAACAGCCTCCTAAGCAGCAGAAGAAGCCACAGGTGGCTAAATCTCAATCAGTCCCACAGCCACAGGCTGCACCTGGTTTTTGACTAGTTTGTAGAGAATATTGCCACTCTGCCTCTGGAGGATCCCCAATCTCTCCATATAGCAGGCAGATTGTCACTACACCCACAAGATGGTACCTCATCACCTCTGAGCAGTGGACACCCACCATAGTTCAGGAGGGGTGCAGACTTTATCTGCAAGCTCTGCCCCCTTCCACATACAAGAGGGAGTATCAAACACAACCTCCTCTCACTGCTCTTCTGCAAGATGAGGTGTCCTCTCTTCTCTCTTAAGGTGCCATAGAAACATGACAGCAGAAAAAGACCACATAGTCTATCTAATCTGCCCTTCCAATACAACCACTACAAAAGTCCCCTTTTTTCCTTTAGAGATCCTCTGTGCTTGTCCCATGATTTTTTGAATTCAGATACTGTCCCCATCTCTACCACCTCCACTGGGAGACTCTTCCACGCATCTACCACTCTTTCCATAAATAAATATTACCGCATTTTACTCCTGAGTCTATCCTCTTTCATCCTCATCCTGTGTCCCCTCATAGCAGAACTTGCTTTCAACTGAAAGAGGCTCTTGTCCTGTGCATTTATGCCATGGAGGTATTTAAACATCTCAGTCGTATCACTTCTGTCCCGCCTTTCCTCTAAAGCATACATATTAAGATCCTTAAGTCTGTTCTCATATACTTTATAATGAAGACTACTAACCATTTTAGTAGTCACCCTCTGTACAGAGTCCAACCTGTTTATATCCTTTTAAAGGTGCGGTCTCCAGAATTGCACACAATACTCCAAATGAGGTCGCACCAAAGACTTATACAGAGGCACTATTACCTCCTTTCATCTGCTGGCCATTCCTCTCCCTATGCACCCAAGTATCCTTCTAGCTTTCACCATCACCTTTTCTACCTCTTTAGCTACTTTAAGATCATCAGACACAATCACACCTAGGTCCCGCACTTCTTTTGTGGACAGAAGTACTATATCACTCCCTTGGATTGCTGCAGTCCAGATGCATGACCTTGCATTTTTTAGCATTAAATCTCAGCCGCCAAATTCTAGACCATTCTTCCAGCTTACCTAGATCCTTCCTCATGTTATCTACACTTTCCTGGGTGTCTACTCTATTGCAGATTTTGGTATCTGCAAAGAGACAAACCTTACCCGACAGCCCTTCCACAATATCACTAACAAAGATGCTAAAAAGAATCAGATCAAGGACAGATCCCTGTGGCACACCACTGGTAAACCTCTATTTCAGTGTGCTCCATTTACCTGTACCTTTTGTTGCCTCCCACTCAGACATTTTCTAACCCAGTCAGTAACTTTAGGGTCCATCCCTGGGGCGCTCAGTTTGTTTATAAATTGCCTGTGAGGAACGATGTCAAAATCTTTACTGAAATCTAAATACACCACATCTAGGGCTCTCCCTCGGTCCAACTCCCTGGTCACCCAGTCAAAGAAATCAACCAGATTTATCTGACAAGACCTGCCTCTGGTGAATCCATGCTGCCTTGGATCCGGTAATCTGTTGACTTCAGAAATCTCACTATTTTCTCTTTCAGCAGTGGTTCCAATAATTTACTCACCACCGAGGTTAAACTAATCGGCCTGTAGTTTTCAACCACATCCTTCCACTTTTGTGTAAAGGGACCACATGTTACCTCTCTTCAGTCCTTTGGCACTACTCCTGACTCCAATGAGCCATTGAAAAGGTCAGTCATTCGAGCTGGTAGAATGTACCCATGTTCCTCAGTATTCTTGGGTGTATCTCATATGGTCCCATCGCTTTTTCTACTTTAAGTTTAGCTAGTTCCTCGAGAACACGGTCTTATGAAAATTGTTCAATATGCCCCTCACTTCTGTTCTTGTTTGTAGGTGTTTACTGAGATCCTGCTCCTGGTTCTTCATCTGTTAACACAGAACAGAAATATTTGTTAAGCAATTCCACTTTATCCTCATCAGCTTCTACATATTCCTCCCCTTCATCTCTGAGTCTGACAGTACAATCATTGCCCTTCCTCTTCTCACCAAAATATCTGAAATATGTCTTATGTCTTAACCCCCCATTTTATTGCATTGGCTATTTCCTCCTATTTTTGAATCTTTGCTTTCCTGACTACTTTGTTAGCTTCTCTAAATTTTTCCAAATATAGATGCCTGTGTTCCTCTCTCTGTGATCTCTTGAATTTCTGGTAAGTGTATATGTCCCGATCATAGGCCAGCAAATGTTCCTCGAAGAGCTGTTTGTGAAAATAGGGGGCTGAACCACTTACCCAGTGATACATGGGGGTGATGTTCAGATTGTGGTCAGCGGGCGGTGGACTGGTCCACCCAGGCAGGAGAGGGCGGGGGGAGTGGGCCTTCCTTCGGTCAGTGAAACATCGGCACAACCTGGTAGATATATGGAGGCTTAAGAACCCTGGGGAGCAGGCTTACACATGTTTCTCCTCGGTTCACTCTTCTTACTCGAGATTAGATTATTTCCCAGGAGCAAGAAGGAAACAGTCCTCACATATGGGTGACGACAGTGTCGATGGAGCCTGCACGGAGCATTTCCCCAGCTTTCAAAGAAAGCCTTTGGGACATGCTACCATGCATGTGTGGTCCCCCCCCCCCCCCCCCCCCCGGGTGCCATCTTGGTCAGTCTCCTTTTTTCCACGGAGCCCAGTGGATGTCTGTCCTGTTTCCCTGGAAAAATCCTTGCTAATTTTCCTCAAAATAGTTAGTTTCCAGGTTTGCATGCTGGTTCTTCTTCCCGCCTCAAGCCAGCGCCATCCCCAGCACTGTTCTCAGCTCCTTTTTGATCGAGGCTCATGTCGATCGGCGTGTGTGCCTTTTTTCTCCCATGGGTCGTCGACCCCATCTGGGTGTACCCCACCATATCCCCAGGTGGGTTAAAAAAATATGACCACTGCAGTCAAACGATGTCAGTGACCAACACCCACGACTGCTGCCTACACTGCCTGGGACCTGTGTCAGGCCATGACACCTAAAACCAATAAAAAGAGGTCTGAGTTGCAAGAAAAACTGTTCCCTCAGCACTGGCCTCTCAAACGCCACGCTTCAAGCCCAGCACTTCCCGTGAGGCCTGAGCATCCTTGGAGTCCCGCAGAGGCTCAGAGAAGATCTCGGACCTTGAGAGAAAAAAGAAAAAATCCTCAGTTCACAGAGGTTGCACCGGAGAAATCCGGTAAAACCTCTCGGAGGGACTTGGGTGGCTGTGAGAAGCGTTCTACCAAGGTCCTCAAGAAGGATTCCTCGGCTGGCAGAGACCGTGCAAAGTTCCTCCAGGGTAGTCTTCATTGAGGACGCACTCACAAGAGTGCTGGCGCCGGGCCCGAAGTCCTCGGTGTCCACGCCGAAAGCTGCAGAGCCTTCTGGTTTGGACACCAGAACAGTGTCCTTGGAGCAGAACATCACTGCTATCTTGGTCCTGCAACAGGCAATGATGGCTGATTCATCTGCATCATCTGCCCTGACAACCAGGCCCCTGACTGCAGGGGAATCCCTGGTTGTCAAGCCATACTCGCGTAAGCCCTCTGCACTGGTCAAGGTCTCTGTCGCTTTCCTCGTGCATCTGGTCCTCCCTGGCCAGATTTTGCGACTTGGACCCCAGGTCCTCCGGAGGCTGCTGGCCACCCGGCCCCAACCTTGACATTATGAGTCTCAGGGCCTCTGACTCTTCATGACCACTCGACTCTGAATGGGAGACCGACGACGCGTCCTTGGAGATCAAGTGACACTGAGATATTTCCTCTGACATGTTGCCCCGGTGCCATTCTCCTTTAGAAGATGTGGCCTTCCACAACTTTGTCAAGGATATGGCCAGAGCCCTCTTGGTGCAAACCTAGGTGGAGGAAGATGTGCGCACCGAGGAACTGGAGATTCTCCAGTATGAGTCTCCACCCAAGGAGACACTCATGCTGCCTGTGCAGCTGATCCTCGAGTGGCTGCTACTCAGGATGTGGGAGACGCCAACCTCTGTGCTGGTGGTGAGCTGGCACCTCGATGCCATCTACCATGTCTGGAAGGGCCCTTGGTTCCACAAGCCGCAACTCACATAACTCCATGGTCATCGAGTTGTCCGTGCAGAAGCTTAAGAGCCAGAAGAGTCACTCTTCGGTTCCTCCCGGGAGGGATGCTAGAGCCCTCGATGCCCTCGGGCGCAAGTGTTATTAGGGCTCCATGCTGGGTTGCTGGATCCAAGCCTTTGTTCATAGGCATGTACCTAAAGGCTTTAACCCAAGAATTGTCTGGGTTTTCAGCAGGGCTTACTGGGGAACCCCTCCAGTGGTTCCAATCCCTGACCTCCGGAATCAAAGGCTGTTCTAAGTTCCTTTCCTGGACAGCCTATAATGACTTTGAGTCATTGTCTCAGGTAGCAGTGGCCGGCATTGGTGCTCGAAGCCAAGCCTTGCTGCAGTCCTCAGACCTCGAGCAATGGGTCCAAGACAACCTGCTCAATATCCCCTGCACTGGGGAGAACCTATTAGGAAACCTATGACTGACAAGGCAGCCGAGATCGAGGCCAATGTGGTGACTCGACAGAAGCTCTCCAAGAAGAGCTCATCCTTTCACTGCAAGAGACCATCGAGGAAAAGCTCCTGTTCCCAAGGAAAAAGGGGCCTTTTCAACAGAGTCACCACTGCTAGTTCTCCTTGGGCCAGCGACAGGGTTCTCACCCTAAAAGGCAAAGCCATGGGGCTCAGAAGCTGAAGGTATAGAAGCCCCAGGCCTCAGCTCCCACCCAACCCGGGGGGAGCTTTTGACTTCTGGGGCAAGGCCTCCCCTCCCCCGGGAGACCTTCACCAGCCCACAGGGGGTCGCCTGGCACTCTTCACCCACAAGTGGACCAGTGTCAACTTGGACCAGTGGGTACTGCAGGTGGTAAGGGAAGGATAACCTCCTCCCCCTACAGCAGGTACCACCCAGGTTCTTTCCAGGAGAGCCAGTGCAACCTCTCCTTCACCAGACCTTTCTGCTCTCAGAGCTTGCAGGTCTGCTCAGGGACAATGCAGTGGAGCCTGTACCCAACATGTATGGTGAACATGCTTCTACTCCAGATATTTTCTTGTCCCAAAGAGAACTGGGGGCCTCAGGCCCATACTAGACCTGAGAAACTTAAACAAGTTTCTGGTGAGGGAGAAATTCAAGATGCTCTCCCTTGGAACATTGCTGCCTTACCTCCACCAGGGAAATTGGCTGTGCTCCGTGGTCCTAAAGGATGCATACGTATACTCACATCCTAATCCACGCCTCACACAGGCAGTATATACGGTTCTCAGTAGGAGGAGGGCACTGCTAGTACAGGGTGCTATCCTTCGGCCTGGCCTCCTCGTCAAGGGTCTTCACCAAATGCCTGGCAGTGGTAGTTGCTTACCTGTGCCTACAAGGGGCTTTTGTCTTTCCCTACCTGGACAACAAGCTCATCAGGGGCAGTGTGGCCTCAGAGTGCAACGCTGCTTCTGCAGCACCTGGGGTTTGTCTTCAACTACCCCAAATCTCATCTCTCTCCTTTCCAAAGCCTAGAGTTCATAGGTACTCAATTGGACACATTACAGGTCAAGGCCGTCCTCGCAAGAGAGAGGATAGAACACCTCAGGAAAATGGCAGGAGAGATACAGCATCGCCCATTAGTACCAGCTCATCTTCTCTGCCTACTGGACCATATGGCCTCGACGGTCCATGTCATGCCCTCAGCCTGCTTACACATGCGGACAGCCCAGTTGGTACCCTTGCTCGCATTGGGCTCAGACCACATGCAGGCTATGGGACAGGGTCAGGGTTACCCGCCAACTGGCGGAGTCCCTCAACTGGTGGCAAAACTTGGGCCATCTCCAGGCAGGAATGCCCTTCCAGGCACCCGCGCCACAGAGGACCCTGACCACAAACACCTTCCTCCTGTGTTGGGTGGGCACATTACGGAGACCGCCGCACACAGGGCATCTGGTTTCAGGAGTCGTCATTCCTACTGATCAATCTCCTGGAGCTCAGGGCAGTCATCTTGGCCCTATGAGTGTTCAGCCACTGCCTGTGACATTGACCTGTGCTGATCCAGATGGACAACCAGGTCGCCATGTTTTATATCAACAAGCAGGGGGGTACGGTTTCTTCCTCTGCCAGGAGGTGGTAGCCCTCCTCTCCTTTGTAGCACACAACAGCATGCTTTTGTGAGTGGTATACCTCCCGGGCTAGGATAACTACCTAGCGGACAGGCTGAGCAGAGTCCTTCATTCACATGAGTGGTCCTTAAACCCCAGAGTAACGAAACAGCTCTTCCAATCCTGGGGCAGGCCCATTGATGGACCTATTTGGCTCTCTGGACAACATGCAGCTACCCTGCTTCTGTTCCCGTCAGACACACCCGGAGAGAGTCGTGTCAAATGCCTTCCTGATCTCATCATAGGGCCAACTTTGTTCCCACTGACCCCTCCCCCCCCCCTCCCCAGTTGCCAGGACTCTCTTCAAGGTCCAGAGCGAAAGGGCATCAGTTATACTGATTGCCCTCAGATGGCCCAGGCATCCTTGGTTCCCTCGGCTATTTTCCCTGTCAGTGGCACTCTGTCCTTCTGGGCCAAGCCCCTACCCTCCTGTCCTAGGAGGAGGGCTCCCTCCTGCACCCCATGGGGTCACTAATGCTAACAGCGTGACTGCTGGAAATGTAGCGTTGGTCCCATTTCAGTCTTCCAGGAGAAGTCAAGGAGATCCTACTGGCCTCCTGAAAACTCTCCCCCAGATGGGCTTATGCCTTTAAGTGGAGAAGGTTCTCCATCTGGTGTGCGGAAAGGGTGGAGAGCACTGTTCCCTCTAAGCTGTGCGTGTGTGCGCGCGCACACACCTCGCCAAGCGAGTGCACATACTTTACAAAACAGTGCACAAAAATTACGGTTCTGATTCTGATAGAAAACAACACAGATGTCTTAAAAATTAAAAGTTGTGATTGTAATTACTAGAAATTTTCCGCTTCATTTAGTAATCGTCTATTTTCATTTAATTTGATTAAAATCAATGTGGTGTACATACTGTATTCTGATGTGTAGTCAAATTTTAAAGTATATAACTCCGAGTGTCGTTATGTGGCGCACAAAAATTTAACCTTCCTTCAAAAGCTGCACAGCTGATATTTTATGCGCACACAGCCTACAGAAAATTAGAGGGAACATTGGTGGAGAGTACCTTATTCTGCCATGTACAAGTAGTAGTTCAGTACCTACTGCATCAGTCACACACCTGCCTGCAATCTAATTCAGTGAGGGTACATCTGAAAGCCATAGCCTCTCACCACCACCTTATCGAGGGGAAAACCCCTCTCAAGCTAGTCCCTGGTCTCCAAGTTCCTCTGAGGCCTCCTGTTATCCAAGCCCCCTCTCCATCCTCCGGTGGCAGTGTGGGACCTCAACGTGGTGCTCTCCCAGCTCACCATACTGCAGTTCGATCCCTGGCCACTTGCCACCTGCGGTACCTGTCTTGGAAAGTGGCCTTCCTGGTGGCCCTTAAGTCCGCTTGAAGAGTAAGCGAATTCCAGACCCTGGTGGCAGATCCACCATATATAAGGTTCTACAAGAACAGGGTAGTGTTCCGCGCACACCCCAAATTCCTTCCGAAGGTGGTGTCTCCTTTCCACTTCAACCAAAGGTGGTCTTCCCCACCTTCTTTCCGCGGCCTCATGCCGGCATGGAGGAACTAATACTTCATACACTAGATTGCAAACAGGCCCTGTCCTTCTACTTACAGTGGACTCAGGCCCATCGAAAAGTGCCTCAGCTTTTTGTGTCTTATGACCCCAGCAAACTGGGACTCCCTGTGACTAAGCCAACTCTGTCCACTTGATTGGCAGACTGTATTGCCCTTGCCTATGCGTGAGCGGACCTCTCCCTCGAGCTTCGGATCACAGCGCATCACGTGAGGGCAATGGCTGCATTGGTGGCCAACCTCCGCTCAGTACCGGTGACAGAAATCTGCAAGGCTGCCACGTGGTCTTCAGTTTATGCATTCGCATTTCACTATTGCCTGGAGAGCGAGTCCTGCAGGGACAGTGCCTTTGACCAGGCAGTACTCTGTAATATTCTCGGAGTATAGTAACATAGTAAATGACGGCAGATAGACTAGTATGGTCCATCTAGTCTGTCCAGTAAGATGGCAAGAGTAGGTGCTCCTGCCGCTCCATGCAGGCCACCCCTCCCCATGTCTTTGTTTTAGGGGTGAACCCAGCGCTCCGTGTAGGACACCCCTGTTTGTTGAGAAATTAGTTAACTTTATTTTAATTTTATCCTGTTGCTGTAAAGGGATCCACTGTGTTTGTCCCATGCCATTTTGAATTCTATCACTGTATTTGCCCCACCACATCCATCGGGAGGCAACTCCTGCCCTCCGACCCTTCTGTGTTCAGGCTACTGGAGTGATAGTGTCACTGGATGCTAGAGTCTCTCAGTGGGGACTCACATTCTGCAACTCACTGCTACCCGTTTGGTTGCCGTTGTTGCTGTCGTGGTTCGGTCCTCGGCAGCCTGGAGCTAGGGAGTCCCATATGTGAAGATGGACTTCCTGCTTGTTCCTGGAGAAAGCGTAGTTACTCACCTGTAACAGGTGTTCTCCAGGGAAAGCAGGAATCAGTCCTCACAACCCTCCCTCCTCCACTGGGAGTTGTCTCCCTACCTTGTTTTAGTTTTTACTGCCGTCCTAGCTATGTCATCTGAGCAAGATGGAACCCTTGGGTGGGAAGGGGACCACGCATGCATGGTAGCATGTCCCAAAGGCTTTCTTTGAAAGCTGGGGAAATGCTCCACGCAGGCTCCGTCGGCACCGACACCACCCATATATGAGGACTGATACCTGCTGTCCCTGGAGAACACATGTTACAGGTGAGTAACTACACTTTCGTGATTGGGTCCTCCCTGTGCCCTTCAGTCACAAAATGTAGTATTGGGAACATTTCCTGCTTGGACCATGCACCGGTCCATCTTTGGTTGGGTGGGGGAAGGCGAGCACGCCCCATCAGACATCCCTGGAAGTTGAACACTTCGCTGGTGGCTGGGCGGGAGGAGGGTCAAGAGGAGATGTGACTACCTCCAAAATCATGATAGGGGAGAGGGCTTGATAGTAGTCTTGTGAGGCGCATTAAAGGTGGTGGTTTGTGGGGGGGGGGGGGGCTGATAGAATTGGGGTCCCGGAAGAAGCAGGAAAGGGAGATGAGACTGGAAGAGTTGGAAAAAAAACTCAGCAGACTGGAGAGGGAATATATGTAGGCACCTAGAGAGGAAGGAGCCTGTCTATTGTCCTTGAAAAGGGGGGAATTGAAGGCTTTCCTAGCCGAGAGGGTGGAGCTCATGTTTAAATAGGTGAACCAGGACTTTTACAATAGGGGAGAGAAATATAATAAATTGCTGGCCCTCCATTTGAAGTAGAAGCAGGCACAGACCACTGTCCTCCAGGTGCACGATTCCTCGGGAGTGCTCCAGCATACCTGAGAGGGAATAGAAAAAGTATTTGGGGAATTTTACTCCCAGCTGTTCTCATCTGAGTGCAAGGCAACTCTTGAGCAGATATTGGGCTACCTGGAGGGCAAACGAGAAGTGGCTGGCAGACTAACAGTAGGAGTGGGTGGACAGGTCCATCACCATACAGGAAATTCAGAAGGCCATGATGACCTGCCACTTGGCAAGGTAACAGGACTGGATGGATTCCCGCTCATATTTTATAAAGCCTTGGGGGGTAATCTCCTTTGTGCTAGAAAGGCTGTTCAATACAGTCTGAGAGAGAGCGGACCTCCCCCCACCCTTTCTGGAAGCACATATTACCCTAATACAGGAATGTCCAAATTCGAACAGGTCGTGATCTACTTTTTCCGGCCAAAAGTGCTGGTGATCTACCACCATGAAAATTAAGTTTCTAATTAGTTTCAAATTAAATTTTAACCCAATAAAATTGGAGGATATCCCCCCCCCCCCCATTTTTAATGAATCTTCTGTCATTTACCTGGATGTGATCAGCTGTTAAGCAAATCAAGCAAAAACAAAACAGAGATTGAAGATCTAGTAAGAACGGCAAGGGGAAATGGAAAGTACATTTTTCTTAAAGTTTTATTGACTAATAACCTTCTTTAATTGTCTTAATAACTTTCTTTAACTTTTATTGAGTAATTTGTGTTAAATTTAGGTCGAGTATTGATCCAGGCTGTTCTTGCACAATCTTTAATATTTCGCTCTTGCTCATTAGTGAGACATCTGAGCCTGCATTTCATCCACCAGCTTTTTGAAGTTGGGTGAATATTGCGTGAGGGCCAGTCTCAGGGAATTCTGGAGATGTTCATCTGTCATGTTATAACTTTGTGTACTGTCATTTTCAGATGGGAAAACGCAGATTCACACAAATAAGTTGAACCGAAACAGGAGTGTATAGCTTCACTGCATTTTCTCAAGATGGGAAATTTGTCTTTATCTTTATTAAAAATTTGATAAACCGCTTTTCGTGGAGACATAAAGCGGTGTACAATAAAAGGTTGGCAGTGCGAAGACAAAGAAAGGAACGCCAAAGTGAGACAGGAAAGGAAAGTATAAAAGCATAGGTAAATAGAAGACAAGATTAGCTTCCAAAACGTTTCTTTCTCAGCACGGGTCTTGAGAAAAATGTCAATTTTAAGGGTTAATATTTTGTTTTCGAGAGATGGCTTGTTCAATGAGTAATTTTTACTATGATAGCTGCAGTTTCTTTAATGTCCACATCTACTTTGAATGGGTATGGCAAGTACTCCACAACTGTCCCAATTTTTTGGAAGTCACAGAATCTATTTTCGAATTCCTGGATAACAGAACAGATTTCTGTCACATACTTCTCGTTCTGAAAAACAAAATTTGGATATTGTCCCAGATGGTCCTGCGTATTAGGAAAATGATCAAAAGTGTTTGCAAGGTCATTCATCATTAGCTCAAATTTGCTCTTGTAGGATGAAACTGTACTCATCTTGCCAATGCATTTGTTTTTACCTTGTAGTTCAAGGTTCATATCACTTAGTTCGCCTGTAAAATCAGCGAGAAATGCCAGATCACATAACCACTCCTCATCTCCCAACTCTGCTTGGTCATCTCCCCTCTCCTTCAAATAACTTTTTATTTCATTCAGCAAATCACAAAATCTTTGCAGAAATTTGTGCCTACTTAGCCATCTTACATCTGTTTGCAAAATGATTTCCGCTGCCCCTTCGTCAAGAGTAAGATTGAAAAGCCGTCTTTGAAGTGATCTTTCACGAACTGAAATTACAATTTTGAAAGTGATGTCCATGATAGTCTTTGCATTGAGTCTCTTGCTTGCCAAAGCTTGCTGGTGAATGATGCAGTGATAAGAAAGGAAATCTGGGAAGTCGTCATGCTGTCTACAGAGGGCTATGAAACCGTTAACCTCACCTGTCATTGCTCTTGCTCCATCAGTAGTGATGGAAACAAATCTATGCAATGGAAGATTACACTTTGTCACAAAAGAATGGAAAGAACTGACTATTTCCTGACCGGTAGTTCTCCCTTTTAAAGAAATCATTCCAAGTAGTTCTTCTTTAACACTGAAGTCTTCAAAAACCATCCGGATAAAGACTAATAACTGGGCTATGTCTCTTATGTCTGTAGATTCATCCAGTTGGAGTGAGAAAGCAACACAATTTGAAACATCCTCCAACAATTGTTCAGTTGTGTCTACACACATTCTTTTCTATTCGCCGCACGACAGTGTTTCTTGACAATTGTATATCTTGAATAGCAGCTATGATCTTTCTTATTTTTAAATCCTTCAAAAAGATTGTCAGCTGCTTCAAGAAAACAATCTTTTACAAATTCCCCTTCGTGAAAGGTTTGCATTTCTTTGCGATTAGGTTGCTGACCTTGAAGGATGCTATGGTTGCATTGACCGAATGTGACCTTGGCTTCGCCATCAACTGTTGCTGAGTAGCCAATTTCGATTTAAGTTCTTTGAGCTTCAGTTTACGAATTTCACTTTTGGGTGGAAAATCAGCATCAAACTTATTGCTATGCAGAGCCTTATAATGACGTTCCAGATTACCCTTTTTGGGCAAGGATACTGGGGCGTTACAAATTAGACAACTACACTTGTCTTTCACCATGATGAAGAAGTAGTCCATGTCCCATTCATCATGAAAGTGGCAGGTTTTGCTCTTCTTTGGAACACTCATCTTCGTTATACTGGGGTGGCTGGATGTAAGAAGGCCAAATATGCTAAGTTAGTATAAACAATGGCTGATCTGGTCCAAAACTGTCACTGTCCCAAAGTATTAAAGATCAACAGGAACTGAAGACCTCTGGATGATGTGCAATACAAGGACTGGAGATGCCAAAACCACACATGTAGTTCTAAAAGTAAAAATAAGAATTCATCATACTGGCACTGATAATCAAATACTACCAAACAATCATCAAAAAACCTCACACACCTGTCCAGCAAACCAGATAAAATCAAATACAACCAAACAAGTTCAAATACCACCACACACGATTTAATAAATTCTGCACACAGTGTAGAATCAATGCAAAGGCTAGGCAAAATAAAATTGCAGTGTAGAATCAGCAGAAAGGCTAGGCAAAATAAAATTGTAGAGGCAAGCAAAAGTCACAGTGGTTTGAACCAGTTCGAAGGCAAGGCAAAGGCAAGTTAGAACAAAATTGGAAAAGCTCGCCAAAATCATCAAATTCTTGACACTTTGCCCGAAAATGTTTAATGAAAGCGAACTATAAAGCGACAAACGACCAGCACACGACACAACTAATACGGTAAATGTATTCAGGTAAAGCCCGGGCGAATGGATATCGCCCGGTATATAACACACTTCTAAGGGGTGTTGGACCGGGGGCAGGAATGGGTGATTCTGAGAGGCAGGAGACCAGGTATGACGCCGGGCCTGTTGCGTCTCGTCATGGGGCGCAGGTGGCAGCTCCCTGGGGTACCCACAAACTATTGCCACGAAAACAACAAGTGCCCCTAATACACCCGCAGGCAAGATTCCCGCAGGCAGGGAAAAAAGACAGGCAAAGGATCAGCAGTGGTGGCAAGCCCTCAGCAGACCACCTGCCGGCACGAGCTCTCTCCTAGCGACGGGGCGAGCTGCTGGAGAGATGGAGCCAAGTGGGGCTGGCGATCTACCTCTGACCCCTCTGCGATCTACAGGTAGATTGCGATCTACCCGTTGGACATGCTTGCCCTAATACATTAGAAAGATAAAGACCCGGCCTCTCCGGACTCCTGCAGGCAGATCTCCATATTTATTTATTTATTTATAGTCTTTTCTATATCGTGCTATTCAGCATCAGCGCGGTTTACAATAAACAATGAAATCACACATTTCCAATAGTACTTTGTGTTTACAGATGAACAGGACATTTAACTTGGCTAACAGGGGAACTATATACAATTCATATCTACAATTCATATTAAATATAGATGCCAAGTTGCTGAACAAGATTTTTGCACAAGGCTTAGTCAGGTTATACCTGATCTGATTCATTGAGATCAAACTGGCTTCACTGCAGGTCGTAACTTAGCAGATAATGTTAGGTGGGTGTTAGGGGTAGTGCACCAGTGTGAGACAATATGAGCTCAACCGACAGTCTTCCTGGCACTCAATGTGGAAAAAGCTTTTGGCTGCATCAAGTGGCCCTATCTGTTGGAGGTGCTGGAAGCCTACAATTTTGGTAGCGGGTTTCTGCGGTTAATTAAAGCGCTATTATAGCAGGCCTGTTACCCAACTCTGAATAAATAGCCAGCTTTCCCCCAGATTCGGCTTGGCAAGGGGACTGAGACATGGGTGCCCATTATCTTCCTTGTTGTTCGCGTTGTCCCTGGCGCCATTTACCCAGGCCCTTCGAATGAATAAGGCAGTGCAGGGCATCGATATTGGTGGAGTGGAACACAAAGTAGCGATGTATGCAGATGACATCCTTTTGTTTTTATCCAACCTGATGCGGTTGCTAGAGACATTTGGCTCTGAATATGGGAAATTCGGAGAGGTATCAGGATACAAGTAGAATTCTACTAAATTAATTATCTCCAGGAACAAGCAGGAATGAGTCCTCACATATGGGTACGTCAGTACCGACAGAGCCTGCGCGGGAATGCTCACCAGCTTCCCAGAATGAAAGCTTTTGGGGCATCCCACAGCGCATGTGCGCTGCCTTCCCGCCTTTCCTAACCAACTCTCCTCAGTTCTTCTTTTCCGCGGAGCCAGCAGGTCGTGTTCCTGTCACCGCTGAAGAAGTTCTTTATTTTAATTTATTTCTTTGGTCGCGTGTCTGCCTTCCCCAACGCCGGACCGGTACCGCCGGTCTTTTCTTTTATTTTCTTTTCTTTCAAAAAAAAAAAAATATATATACTTTTTCCTCACTTGGTGTATTTTTCTTCTTAGGCCTCCAGGCCCACAAGAAACTTTTCCCTCATGGAAAAACCAGCCTCCGGCTTCAAAAAATTCACTAAGTGTAGCGGTACAATTTTTGTTACAGATACCCATGAATGGTGTCTTAAATGTTTGGGGCCTGAACACTCCATTCCGGATTGCCAGTCCTGCTCTCTAATGTCTAAACGAGGGTTACAGAACCGAGCAGCCAAGCTCCATGTGCTGTTTCCCACGGATGCACCGGCGGTGGCATCGACATCTTCCAGGTCTTCCTCTCCCGATGGGTCTCAGGTAACCAAACATAATCCTAGCAGGTCCTCGAAGGGCAAATCTCCCTCTAAGCATCGAGATGCCTCCGGGCTTGCCCTCGAGGATCCTGCCCCAGCCAAACAACCCCGGCGGGAAGCTCCGGCTTCCAAAGCTCCTCCTATGGGGTTACAGGTTGACATCGATGGCATGGCCTCGACCGATCACCTGTTAGACTGCTCTGGGGTACCGGCACAATCTCCCGGTACCGACATCCAGGCAGTCGTGGCGTCCATGGATCACACTGTTCAATCCATGCAGCAGGCTATAATGGCTTTTATTAAAGCTGCGACGCCGACGGTACCGCAACGAGGTTCGTTGTTGGTACCGGCACCGGTACCAGCTCCGATACCGGTACCGACTGCATCGACATCGGCCAGGATACCGACTCAGGTTCCTTGTCCAGGGTTATTTCTCGGTACCGATCCGGTACCGGGGACGCCCGATGTCGGTACTGATCGATACGCGTATCGATCGTTGGACGGGGACAGACGATACTTCGATAACTCTGATGATTCTGATTCATCAGATGAGTCTCCTGAAGTATCCATTACCCTTCCTGAGGAGCCTGCTTCTCCAAAAAGGAGAACGTCTTCTCCAGAGGATTTGTCCTTTCAAGACTTCATAATAGAAGTGGCTAAAGGACTTTCTATTTCAGTAACCTCTGAAGCAGAGCCTAGAGCAAAAAAATTAGATATTTTAGGATACTCTAAGGCTCCTAGAGAGGCAGTCACCTTGCCAATTCATGAAATTCTTCATGAACATATGATTGACTTATGGGAGACTCCTCTCACCCTTTCTCCTCATTCTCGCAGATTGGACATTATGTACCGTGTCCCTCCTTGTCCTGGATTTCAGAAAACTCAGCTTCCTCACCACTCCATTTTGGTGCAGTCAGCTATGAAAAGGATAAAGAGTACCAAAAGACACTCTTCTGTTTCTAAAGGAAGTTGCACAAAAGCTGCACAACTTTCTCCCTTTTATTCCAGAGGATAGAAGGGATGAATTCCTCCTTTGGCTTAAGCATACTCAAGACATGTCAAAGTTTTCCAACAGGGCAGCCTTTGACTCCTTTGAAGGTGCCAGCAGAGCCTCAGGCATTGCCATAGCTGCTCGCAGAATTGCTTGGCTCCAGGCTTCTGATCTAGAACCCTGGGTTCAGGATGGCTTAGGAAATCTGCCCTGTATGGGTGAAAATCTCTTTGGCAAAGAGTGGCAAATAAAAGCCACTCAAATGGATGCAGAGAATTCTGCTCTGGATAGACTTTCCAAGTCAACTTCCATTCCAGCCAAGAAAAAGTCTTTCAAAAAGCCTTTTTACAAAAGGAGCAGATTTCCTTCCACTTCTGGCCAGCAATCTTCTACAGGTCGCTTTGCTACTAAGCGTCAGCAACCTAAACAGGCCAGGCCTAAACCTGCAGGGGCTGCTACAACTCAGCAGTCCCAACCCCCTCAGGGTTTTTGACTTGATACTAGAGAACTTAAGCTTTCTGGCTCTACAACAGCCAGAACCTCTCACCATTCCAGGAAGGTTAGCTCATTTTGCTCCCAGATGGGAGCAAATCACATCAGAGCAGTGGACCCTCTCTATCATAAGAGAGGGCTACAAACTTCATTTCTCAGACCTTCCTCCCTACACCATGGTGAGACACTTCAATTCTCCCACATCTCTCCTCGACCTTCTGGATCAGGAGGTGACTACCCTTCTGGCCCAGAGGGCCATAGAAGAAGTTCCTCTTCTTCAGCAGGGGTCAGGGTTTTACTCCCCCTACTTTCTCATTCCAAAGAAAACGGGGGGATACAGACCCATTCTAGATCTCAGAGAATTGAACAAATTCCTATGCAAGGAGAAGTTCAAGATGCTTTCTCTAGGCACTCTCCTTCCATACCTACAGAGTCAGGATTGGCTTTGTTCTCTAGATCTCACGGATGCGTACACTCATGTCCTCATCCATCCATCTCACAGAAAATTCCTACGTTTTCTGTTCCAGGGAAAACATTACCAATACAGAGTCCTTCCTTTCGGTCTGGCCTCTGCTCCAAGAGTGTTCACCAAATGCATGGCAATAGTTGCTGCATTTCTACGCAATCTGGGAATATTTGTCTTCCCATATCTGGACGACTGGCTCATCCGAGCTCCAATCCAGTCGGAGGCTCAGATCTCCCTGAACCGCACCAGGCGCATTCTGCAATACCTGGGACTTGTGGTAAACCTCCCAAAGTCCCAGCTCACCCCTACTCAGTCCCTGGAATTCATTGGGGCCTGGTTGGACACCACTTCTGCAAGGGCCTACCTTCCTCAGGCCAGTTGTCAAAGTCTAGTGCAGTCAGCCTCCCAGATTCAGTCAAAGAGCCACTTAACTGCCAGGGAGATGCTACAGCTGCTAGGCCATATGGCTTCCACAGTACATGTGGTGCCCTATACTCGCCTACACATGAGAGCAGCTCAATGGACTTTGTCCACCCAGTGGACTCAAGCTTCAGGAGCGCTCTCAGACCAAATAGCAACCTCCAAACGTCTCTTTTGGTCTCTCCAATGGTGGATGTCCACTCAAAATCTGTTGCTGGGGTCACCCTTCCAACCTTTGTTGCCCCAGGCAACCCTCACAACAGATGCCTCCCAAACAGGTTGGGGAGCTCATCTACAAGACCTCTCCACCCAAGGCACTTGGTCCCCACAGGAGACCTCTCTTCATATGAACCACTTGGAACTTCGAGCAGTGTTCCTAGCTCTCCAGGTCTTTCATACCCTCCTCAGCTACAAGACACTCCTCATTCAAACGGAAAATCAAGTAGCCATGCTTTACATAAACAAGCAGCCATGCTTTACATAAACAAGCAAGGAGGAACTGGCTCTCTGTCGCTTTGCAACGAAGCTCTAAGATTATGGGCCTTCACCAGAGAGCATCAAATCCATCTCCTGGCAGTATACCTCCCAGGAATCCAAAACTCTTGGGCAGACAGACTCAGTCGAGTTCTGCTTCCACACGAATGGTCCCTGCACATGGATCAGGTACTCAGAATCTTCCAGGAATGGGGAACCCCGGACATAGACCTCTTTGCAAGTCTGTGGAATGCCAAACTTCCCCGGTTCTGTTCCAGAATTCCGTGTCAGGGAGTTCAGGCCAAGGATGCCTTCCTCCTTCATTGGGGTCAGGACTTCCTGTATGTCTTTCCACCCATTCCTTTGATTCCCAAGACTCTGTTCAAACTCCAGAGGGATCAAGGATCTATGATCCTCATAGCTCCACGCTGGCCACGCCAAGTGTGGTACCCTCTACTTCTGCATCTCTCCCAAGCCCCCTCCCTGGACTTGGGAGCTGCGCCAGACCTTCTGTCCCAGGAGGAGGGGACTTTGTGGCATCCAAACCCCAAGTCCCTTCACCTCAGAGCTTGGTTACTGAAGGCCTAGACCTTCAAGACTTCAATCTTTCTCAGCAAGTGAAGGATATCCTCCATGCTTCCAGAAAACCTTCCACTAGGCGTTCCTATGCTTTTAAGTGGAAAAGATTTTCCATTTGGTGTGCTCAAAAGGGTCTTGACCCTCTGGCACTTCCTGTGAATTCTCTATTGGAATATCTCTTGCATCTTTCCAATGCAGTGCTTAAGACAAATTCAGTAAGGGTCCATTTAAGTGCTATTGCAGCATCCCTTAAGCCTATCAATGGACAACCTGTTTCCTCTCATCCTCTTATTGCAAGATTCATGAGAGGCCTAACTTTAAACCTCCCATTCGACCTCCTCCGGTGGCATGGGACTTAAACTTGGTTCTTGGTCAGCTTATGAAGCCACCTTTTGAACCCTTAGCCACTACCTCCTTGAAATTTCTTTCCTGGAAGGTTATTTTCCTTATTGCAATCACTTCTGCTCGCCACATCAGTGAACTGCAGGCCTTAGTGGCTAATCCACCTTATACAAGGTTCCATCATGATAAGGTAGTCCTTAAGACAAATCCTCACTTTATGCCTAAAGTGGTCTCACCTTTTCATCTTAATCAAGAGGTATATTTACCTGTCTTTTTTCCAGCTCCTCATGCATCCAGTGCAGAGAGGAACCTTCATACTCTAGATTGTAAAAGAGCTCTTGCTTTTTACTTACACAGGACACAGCAACATAGAAAGTCTTCCCAGCTTTTTGTTGCTTTTGATCCTTCTCATTTAGGACTTCCAGTCTCTAAAAGAACACTGTCCAATTAGATTGCTCAGTATATTTCTTTTGTTTACCAGAGTAAGAACCTTTCTCTGGAGGGCCATGTCACAACTCACAATGTGAGGGCCATGGCCACCTCTATGGCTCATCTTCATTCTGTGTCCATTGACCAGATCTGACGAGCAGCCACCTGGGCCTCGGTTCATACCTTCACAGCCCATTACTGTTTGGACAAGGACTCCCGCCGGGATGCCTTGTTTGGTCAGGCTGTCCTCAGACACCTGTTCCATTCTTGAACAACTCCTGCCCTCCTTCCCTGAATGGATGCCTGAGATCCATAGGAAGACGAGGAACCCTTCAGGGTCTCATACCCTTGGGGATCTCCCAGGTATCCTAGCTAGGGAGTCCCCATATGTGAGGACTCATTCCTGCTTGTTCCTGGAGATAGCACAGTTACTTACCTGTAACAGGTGATCTCTGGGAACAGCAGGAATTAGTCCTCACAACCCTCCCACCTCCCCTAGGAGTTGTATCTCTCTCTGTCTTTCCTTTCCTCTCTCTCTCTATTGTCTCAGCTTTAAACTTGAACTGAGGAGAGTTGGTTAGGAAAGGCGGGAAGGCAGCGCGCATGCCCTGTGGGATGCCCCAAAAGCTTTCATTCTGGGAAGCTGGGGAGCATTCCCGCGCAGGCTCCGTCGGTACCGACGTACCCATATGTGAGGACTAATTCCTGCTGTTCCCAGAGATCACCTGTTACAGGTAAGTAACTGTGCTTTACTCTCCTATGTGCCTACTGAGATGGAGCAGGCGCTTTGAGCGTGTTACCCTTACCAGTGGGAGAAACAGTGTCTATCCTACCTAAGGGTTAAGATCCCCATTCAGCTTGGATGACTGTTCCAATTGCATTATCCACCCCTGCTTAAGAAAGTTCAGGAGGACCTTCTCAGGTGGGCATTCCTATCCCCCTCACTCCTGACTGGAATTAACATAGTCAAAGTGAATATCCTGCCCTGGTATATATATATACCATTTTCTGATGCTGCCCTGTCTCTTTCCCGACGTGTATTTTACTGAATTAGAGTGCTAACCCTCTTTGTGTAGAATGGAACAGGGCGAAGATAAAGCTGAGTTTAATACCCCCCCCCCCCCCCCCCGAGATAGGGGAGGGCTGTTTATGCCAAATTTAAAGCTCTTTTTCTGGGATGCACAAGTGAGTCCATCTATTACGAGTGGGTTGCAAACCCGGTTCAGCACTGGTTGGGCGGGGTGAACATAGGGGCAGTACTCTTCTCTGCTAGAATGAGGGGAGAAGGGCATGCTCAGAATCACCTACTGGTGGGCCCAACCCTGGAGAAAAGAGTGAAAGTTTACTAAGTGGTTTAAATGGGACCCCACGACATCTCAACTGGTCTCCGTGACTCAAGGGGATTTGTTCCCCCCACCTTAGCAGACCCAGTAAGGTTCCATTGGATGAGGAGTAATGGGTTGGAAAGAGTATTGGATTTCATGGGAAAGGGTAGTTTTCTCACTAGGAATGAGATTATGTAGCGGTGCATGGACCTCCCTTTCACTTTTTTCCCTGTTTCAGATAGTACACTTCCTGCAAACTCTTAAGGGGAGATATATCAGCCCTACCCACCCATTAGAGGAGTGTTTTTTAAAATCAGAGGGGACAAGGACTTTTGGCGTAGATCAACAGGATATTGGGACAGGGGGTAGCGGAGCATCATGGATACCAGGATAAATGGGCGAGAGATCTGGGGGGAGAATGGACGGAGGAGCAGCGAGGGAGGGAGTATGGGACAATACTAGGCAGATGTTGATATGTCAGATGCATCTAGATCCCCAAAACCAACTGCTGTTTAGAATGTATCTAACACTCAGTAGGCTGCACACGATGAACCTCGCTTCAGGGAGTGTGTTGGAGGGCCTGTGGGGGTCTGGGGCACCCTGCTACACATAATGTGGGATTGTGGGAAAATCCTAACCTTTTGGGGCAAAGTTTTGAAGCTGTGCGGGGCAGATCACAGGGATGGGTTTGGATATGAACACTGGACTCATGTTGCTGGGATTGCAAATGGGCCCCCCTCTGGTGTGGTTTAAAGGGAAAAGTGCTACCTAACCTTTTTGTTCCTAATGGCCCAATTCGAGATCACAGTGAAGTGGAAGCAGCTGGAAGCCCCCACGTTGATTGATTGGGTGTCCAAAGTGGCCGAGATAATGGAACTTGAAAAAGGAATAGTACATATGCGTGGCACTATGGACCAATTTGATAGTTTGGCAGCTGCTTGACCATTTCATGTGGGAGTGGGAGGGAGTGGGCTGGGGGGTGGATCAATGTTGGAGGTTGTGTAAAATGGTTTATATCATTGTATTGCCTTTTGTTATGTCTGCTCCCTCCTGTGGCACCAGTGAGGGTCTCAGCTGAGCCGGGGGTAGGCTGTACCCTTGGTTATCCTGTCCTGTGGCCCCTCTTCACGACCGCCCGCTGCTGCTCTCGATGGGGATGTTCCTTGGAGAAGCACACAAGATCTGTTATTGTTATGGTTAGATGATTATATGGTTCTTACATTAATATAAATCAAAAGTAAAAAATATGATGTAACAGTTGGGATAGGATGTATTACTGGAAATAGTTTGTTTTGGGGGGGGGGGGGGAGTAAAAAGAAAGAAATATTAAAAAAAATTTGCCTATAGCTTGCGTTACCCAGTCCAGCTGTCCATAGATTTTGTTTGTACCACAGATTGCATAAGATCTGTTATCAAAGTTTCCCCTGCCACAACTGTAAGGGTCACTGGTGCAGTGTTAGCCATCTTATTTCTTGAATGCCTTTTTTTGTTCTTTATCCTTTTTGCAGACTTAGAGGCCATGGTTATCCCAGATTTTACAATCTATCCATCCATACACTACAGCCAGAAACGGTGATGGTCGGATAGTTAGATAAAATTTAAAAGAATCATGTCAGTGGGCCCTGGAAGCCCTCAGAGCAGCAGAAGCTCATGTCTATCCCTGCTCACCACATCACCCAACTCAATTTATAAGTCGCTTATATAGAATTGTTTCAAAGGCCTTGCTGAAATCTAAGTACACCATGAATTTAGTGCTCTCCTTCCGTCCAGCACTGTGGTCACCCGGTTAAAGAAACTGATCAGATTTGTCTGACAAGACCTATGTACGTCTAGTAAAACCATGCTACCTTGGATCCTGTAGTCCACTGGATTCCAGAAACTCCACTATCCTCTGTTTCTCCAGGACCAAGCAGGAAGTCAGTCCTCACATATGGGTGTCATCGGCGCTGATGAAGCCCCTGCGGAGCATTTCCCCAGCTTTCTATGAAAGCCTTTGGGAATGTAGGCACGCATGCGCGGTTCCCTTCCCGCCTAAAGGTGCCATCTTACCTCAGTCTCTTTTTTTCCGAGAAGCCCACCGGACGTGAGTCCTGTCCTCCTGGTTAAAAGTAGATTTTTTTTGGCAATTTTCGCTATTTTTTCTCCCGGTTCGACGCCGGTTCCCCTCACACCGGGTTCGGTACACCGGTATCGAGCCCGATTCCTCTTTTTTGGTTTTTGCCCTTAGTGGCTGGCGTTGGCGCCCTTTTTTTCCATTTTCCCTGGAAGGCCGGTCCTTTGACCTCGCGGGGACTCTTTTTTCCCCGATGGCTTCCAGTGGTTTTAAGAAGTGTGATCGGTGTAAGAAATTAATGTCTCTCACCGACACACATGACTGCTGCCTTCGGTGCCTCGGCCCTGTTCACGACCCTAAGTCGTGCGGGCCATGTGGGAAGATGTCTTCCAAGGCACTCCGAAGTCGACAGCAGCAGAAAGAAAGGCTTTTCTCGGACTCAGCCTCCGGCCGGGCCCGGACCTCGTCTGAGGCCTCGACATCTCGGGATTCCGATCCCGAGCGCTGTCGAAGCTCCTCGGACATGGGGTCCCCCGACCGGGAACGGAAGAGGAAGAAGCGGCTCGCGAGGTCGTCGTCGGAGGAGGTCCCTGGCTCCTCGAGGGCCAAGTCTAAGACCCCCGACTGTCGCCCCGGGCCCGTGGAACAAGAGAAGCCTGCCAAAGTTCCTCACGTGGAGCCGGAGTCTGCTGGACACGTAAGCCCCTTAGTCCTCGAGGACACTCCTCCCAGAGAGCCGACGTCAGTGGCTGCTGCGTCTCCCGAGCTGAGTCTCAGGATATCAGCCTTGGAGAGCATACTGTCTGCCTTCATGGAGCAGCAGCGGGCGCTGATGGCCTGCCTGTCTGGCGCATCTGCCACGACCACCGGGATATCGACTTCGAAGTCAACCCCGGAGACCGAGCCAATACTTGAGTCCATCATGGCTCGAAGTCGACCTCGGTCGCGGTCTCCCTCAACCTCCAGTTTGGGACTGAGGGCGTCGACGCCGGTGCCTCCAGCGTCGGGGCGGGTGCTCCAGGGCCCCGCGGGGTCGGACCCTGACTCCTCCTCGGATGAGTCCACCTGGGAGACGGAGGACGAGGAGTCTCCCAATACGTTCAAGACTCTGTGCGTCCCGTCGGACTCACCGCAGTCTGAGCCCCGGAGTAGATCCCCTCCGGAGGATACTCGGTTCTCGGAGTTCGTCCGGGATATGGCCACTGCCTTGGCTATTCCGGCGGACCCCGAGGAAGAGCCTCGAGCCGAAGAGCTTGAGGCGCTGCAGTATGACTCTCCTCCGAAGGAGGCCTTTACTTCCCTGTTCCTCCAATGCTGGAACGGCTCCTCTTCCGTATGTGAGAGGCACCGGCCTCGACGCCGGTTCTGAGCAAGCGAGTAGACTCGATCTATCGACTCAGGAAGAGCCCTAGTTTTCAGAAGGCACAGCTACCACACCATTCTATGGTTGTGGAATCGGCCATGCATCGTCTGAAGAGCCAGAAGATGCACTCCGCGGTGTCCCCTGGCAGAGAGGACCGAAACCTTGATGGCGTCGGTAGAAAGTGCTTCCAGGGCTCGATGCTTGCTTGCCGTGTCCAGTCGTACCAGCTGTACATGGGCATGTACTTGCGGGACCTGGCCAAGGAGTTGGCCAGGTTCTCTGCTGGTCTCTCTGGGGAACACTTGCAGAGATTTAAGTCCTTGTCCTCGGGGATTCGGGACTGCTCGACGTTCATGTCCCGCGCCGCCTACAATGGCTTCGGCCCGAGTTGCGGCAGCCGGCATCGCGGCTCGACGCCAGGCATGGCTGCAGTCATCGGACCTCGAGCCATGGGTTCAGGACAAGTTGGTTGATGTCCCTTGCCGAGGTGAAAACCTTTTTGGCAAGCCCATGACCGAGAAGGCCGCCCAGCTCGAAACAGAGCACCTTACACGGACAAGGCTGTCTAGGAAGACCTCTGCCCCTTCTCATAAAAAGAAGGGCTTGGGTAAAAAGCCCTTTTACCCGAGGAAGGGCACTGCCTACAAACAGTACCCTCAATATCAGACTGCCCAAGCTGCCCCTCAGGGTCATCAAGCCAAAGGGCAGGGTAATGGGCCCCGTAGGCAGAGAACCCCCAAGCCTCCGGCCCCTGCTCCCATTCAGCAGGATGGGGGTTTTTGACACCTTGAGCGTAGCCTCTCCATCCCTGCTCTCCCAACCCTGCACAGGAGGTCGCTTCGCCCTCTTTGCCCACCAGTGGCCCCTTATCACCGGGGACAGTTGGGTGTTGGACATAGTCCGCAGGGGCTATGCACTGCATTTTCACCCACTGCTTCCTCCTTACTTTCCAGGGGAGCCTCCAAGGCCTCCCCTTCACACAGACCTTCTCCTTCAAGAGCTTCAAGGTCTGTTGGTGGACAGGGCGGTGGAGCCTGTGCCTCCCCTCTTGCAAGGTCACGGATTCTACTCCAGGTATTTCCTGGTACCCCAAAGAACTGGTGGCCTTCGACCCATTCTGGACCTCAGGAACCTCAACAAGTTCCTAGAGAAAGAAAAGTTCAAGATGCTTACTCTTGGAACACTTCTGCCCTACTTCCGGAAGGGAGATTGGCTATGCTCCTTAGATCTAAAGGATGCGTACACTCACATCCTCATTCATCCAGACCACAGAAAGTACCTCAGGTTCATTGTGGGAGGAAACTGCCTTTTGGCCTCACCTCCGCCCCCAGGGTCTTTACCAAATGCCTGGCAGTGGTGGCGGCCTACCTGAGAAATCAGGCAATCTTTGTCCTCCCCTATCTGGACGACTGGCTCATCAGGGGTCATACGTCCCAGGAGGCCAGACAGGCCACCCTCAGAACTATTGCTCTTCTTCAAAGCCTGGGGTTTATCATAAACTTCGCAAAGTCCAATTTGCTCCCCTCCCAGAACTTGGAGTTCATAGGAGCAAGGCTGGACTCTCTGCTGGCAAAGGCTTTCTTGCCAGAAGACGGGCCCCAACGGTTGATAGCCTTGGTAAATCAGTTTCTCAGCAGGTCACTGGTCTCCGCCAGACTCTGCCTGAGGCTGCTTGGCCACATGGCTTCGACAGTACATGTGACCCCAATTGCCAGGCTCCCATATGAGGCCTGCACAGTGGTGCCTTCGGACTCAGTGGTTACAGGCCACAGGCAGCCTCAGAGACAGGATAAGGGTGTCCAGACAATTTCTGCACTCCCTCAACTGGTGACTACACCCACCCAATCTACTGAAAGGGGGGTGCCTTTTCAGATTCCTGGGTACACGGTGGTACTGACCACAGACGCCTCCCTGCAGGGCTGGGGAGCTCATTGTCTAGGCCAGAGGTCTGCAACCTTTAAGACATAAAGAGCCACTTGGACCCGTTTCCGAAGGGAAAAAAAAAACTGGGAGCCGCAAAACCATTGCGACATTTAAAACAAATCTAACACTGCATATATTGTTTCTTACCTTAATGCTATATACGACCCCTACTTTTCCTGTTAAAATATAGGTGTTTGGCCTATACTCGCCGTATAAGACTACCCCTCTTCCGTCGCACACCAAAAAAAATACGCCAGAAAATATAACAACAAGAAGTAACAATATTTGATTTCAAAATTATGATGATTTTGTAGTCAAATCACTAATATGAAATAAAATTATTTTTTCTACCTTTGTTGTCTGACCAATTTATTCTTTGATCATGCTGGTCCCGATCTGAGGCTTCTGCTTTCCTGTCTTCTCTTAGCTCTCTTTCTGTGGTCTATGGTCCATCTGCCAGTTCTTATCTCTTCTTTCGTTTTCTTCACTTCTTTCCATCAGCCTATTTCCAGTCCCAGTAACCCTCCCCAATATCAGCCCCTTTCCAGTCCTCACTCCCAGTACCTTCCAATGTCAACTTGCATTCCCATGATTGCCACTGGTGTCCATTTCCTTCCAGTCCCCCTCCTTCCCCACTGACCAGTCCCTTCTAGTACAAATACCATGGCAGCCCCTCTCAGATCCAGTTCCATTCTCCCATCCCCTCATATCAGCCCATTTGTAGCCTTAGCCCCCAGTTATCTTCCAGGGCCAGCAGCTCTATCCTCCCCTCCCCACAATCAGCCCATGCCCAGTCAAAGCCCCCCAATCAGCTCGCTTCCAGTGCTAATCCCCCCTCAACCCCATTACCAGTGCTAGCCTCCCCTAATCAGCCCAATACCAGTCCTACCCCCCATCAGCTCATTACCAGTCCTAGCCTCCCCTAATCAGCTCATTTCCAGTGCTCGTCCCCTCAACCCCATTACCAGTGCTCCATCCCTCCATGTCAGCCCCCTCCCTCCCTCCCACCATAACAGCTCCCTCCCTCCATGTCAGCCCCCTCCATGTCAGCCCCCCTCCCTCCATGTCAGCCCCCTCCATCCCTCCATGTCAGCCCCCCTCCCTCCATCCATATCAGCTCCCTCCCTCCATGTCAGCCCCCTCCCTACATCCATATCAGCTCTCTCCCTCCATGTCAGGCCCGCTCCCTCCCTCCATATAAGCTACCTCCCTCCATCCCTCCATGTCAGCCCCCCTCCCTCCATCCATATCATATCTGCTCCCTCCCTCCATGTCAGCCCCCCTCCCTCCATGTCAGCCCCCTCCATCCCTCCATGTCAGCCCCCCTCCCTCCCTCCCTCCCTCCATGTCAGCCCCCTCCATCCCTCCATGTCAGCCCCCTCCCTCCATCCATTCATATCTGCTCCCTCCCTCCATGTCAGCCCCCTCCATCCCTCCATGTCAGCCCCCCTCGATCCATCCCTCCATGTCAGCCCCCCTCCCTCCATGTCAGCCCCCTCCATCCCTCCATGTCAGCCCCCCTCCCTCCATTCATTCATATCTGCTCCCTCCCTCCATGTCAGCCCCCTCCATCCCTCCATGTCAGCCCCCCTCCCTCCATGTCAGCCCCCTCCATCCCTCCATGTCAGACCCCCTCCCTCCATCCATTCATATCTGCTCCCTCCCTCCATGTCAGCCCCCTCCCTCCATGTCAGCCCCCTCCATCCCTCCATGTCAGCCCCCTCCATCCCTCCATGTCAGCCCCCCTCCCTCCATCCATATCAGCTCCCTCCCTCCATCCATCCATCCATATCAGCTCCCTCCCTCCATGTCAGCCCCCTCCCTCCATGTCAGCCCCCCTCCCTCCATCCATTCATATCTGCTCCCTCCCTGTCAGCCCCCTCCATCCTTCCATGTCAGCCCCCCTCCCTCCCTCCCTCCCTCCCTCCATCCATTCATATCAGCTCCCTCCCTCCATGTCAGCCCCCTCCATCCCTCCATGTCAGCCCCCCTCCCTCCATCCATTCATATCTGCTCCCTCCCTCCATGTCTGCCCCCTCCATCCCTCCATGTCAGCCCCCCTCGATCCAGCCCTCCATGTCAGCCCCCCTCCCTCCATGTCAGCCCCCTCCATCCCTCCATGTCAGCCCCCCTCCCTCCATTCATTCATATCTGCTCCCTCCCTCCATGTCAGCCCCCCACCCACCAAGTCAGCTTCCTCCATCCCTCCATGTCAGCCCCCCTCCCTCCATTCATTCATATCTGCTCCCTCCCTCCATGTCAGCCCCCTCCATCCCTCCATGTCAGCCCCCTCCATCCCTCCATGTCAGCCCCCCTCCCTCCATGTCAGCCCCCTCCATCCCTCCATGTCAGACCCCCGCCCTCCATCCATTCATATCTGCTCCCTCCCTCCAGGTCAGCCCCCCTCCCTCCATGTCAGCCCCCTCCATCCCTCCATGTCAGCCCCCCTCCCTCCATCCATTCATATCAGCTTCCTCCCTTCATGTCAGCCCCCCTCCCTCCATGTCAGCCCCCCTCCCTCCATCCATTCATATCTGCTCCCTCCCTCCATGTCAGCCCCCCCCCTCCATCCATCCAACCATTCATTCATATCTGCTCCCTCCCTCCATGTCAGCTCCCTCCCTTCTTCTGCAGCCGCGGCTCCCTGCCTCTTACGGAACCGCGGCTGTGCTTTTAAAATCATCTCGGAGCCCTTCCTGTCTTGACGGGCTCCGTGCAGCATTGTCCCGCCTCCAAAACTTCCTTTAGAGGCGGGACAATGCTGCACGGAGCCCGTCAAGACAGGAAGGGCTCCGAGATGATTTTAAAAGCACAGCCGCGGTTCCCTAAGAGACAGGGAACCGCGGCTGCAGAAGAAGGGAGGGAGCTGACATGGAGGGAGCCCATAACGCGACGTTTAAAGCGGGCAGTGTGCTCCGGAGCCGCGGCAAAGGTGAGAAAGAGCCGCATGCGGCTCCGGAGCCGCGGGTTGCCGACCCCTGGTCTAGGCAAATGTACCCAGGGCCTATGTTCTCCTTGGGAAGCTGCACAGCAGATCAATCTCCTCGAGCTCAGAGCTATTCGATTAGCACTCAAAGCTTTCTCTCCTACCCTGGCTCATCAATCTGTCCTGGTTCAGACAGACAACCAAGTAGCCATGTTTTATGTGAACAAACATGGCGGGACTGGGTCCAGAATCCTTTGTCGGGAGGCTCAGGACCTTTGTTCATTTGCCCTCAAGCACAACATGCTCCTCAAGGCTGTGTACCTTCCAGGCCAGGACAACTACCTGGCCGACAAGTTAAGCAGGATTCTGCTGCCCCATGAGTGGCAGCTGCATCCTTCAGTAGTTCAGAAGATCTTTCTAAAATGGGGTCTCCCTTTGGTAGATCTCTTTGCCAGCCCATTGAACAAGCAACTGCCAAAGTTCTGCTCCCGGCAACCGCATCCTCTGAGAATAGCAGTAGATGCTTTTCTGATTCCATGGTCTCAGGGCCTCCTATATGCGTTTCCTCCCACGCCCTTGGTGGCCCGGACTCTCTTCAAAATTCTTCAGGACAAGGACTCGGTCCTGCTGGTGGCTCCCAGGTGGCCGAGGCAGCCAGGGTTTCCTCTTCTGCTTCAACTGGCGGTGGATCCTCCACTGCCTCTGGGGTTGCAACCCAACCTTCTCTCGCAAGAGCAGGGTTCCCTTCTGCACCCCAATCTCAAAGCTCTCAATTTGATGGCCTGGAGGCTGCAAGGGTAGTTTTGGCTCCCTGGGGCCTACCTCAGGAAGTTGAGGAGGTTGTCCTAGCCTCTAGGAAACAATCCACTAGGAAAACCTATGCTCTCAAATGGAAAAGGTTTTCTGTGTGGTGTCAGCTACGTACAGAGGATCCTTTCTCCTGTACTGTACCAGTGGTGCTTCAGTATTTACTGCACTTATCCAATCAGGGACTTAAGTCCAACTCTGTTCGGGTCCACCTCTCAGCTCTTGCAGCTCACCACTCACTGGTGGAAGGACATTCTCTGTCGGGTCACCCCTTGGTGTCCCGCTTTCTCAGGGGCTTGCTTTTGCTCAAGCCTCCAATCCGTCGTCCTGCCCCTGTGTGGGAGTTGAATGTGGTCTTGCAGCAACTGACTCGCCCACCTTTTGAGCTGATGGCTACTTGTCCACTACGCTTCCTATCCTGGAAGACACTCTTCCTAATAGCCCTTACCTCGGCTAGGCGAGTGAGTGAGCTTCAGGCCTTGGTCTGTGATAGGCCTTACACCAGGATTTATAGGAACAGGGTAGTCCTCAGGACTCATCCAAAGTTCCTCCCAAAGGTTGTCTCCTCTCTCCACCTCAATCAGGAGGTGGTTCTTCCAACATTCTTCCCTAGGCCTCATGCAAGCCAGGCTGAGGCAGTCCTGCATACTCTGGACTGTAGGAGGGACTTATCCTTCTACCTTGACCGTACGCAGGGGCATAGAAGGGCTACTCAGCTCTTCGTTTCTTTTGACCCTAATAAGTTGGGGTTGGCTGTGTCCAAGCGTACCTTGTCCATCTGGGTGGCTGACTGTATCACCTGGGCTTACAAGGCGGCTGACCTTCCTTTGCAGGGTGCCTCAGTGGCTCATCTCCGCTCTGTGCCCTTGGTAGACATCTGCAGGGCTGCAACTTGGTCTTCAAGCCAGACGTTTGCGGCCCATTACTGTCTGGAGAGGGAGTCCCATAGGGACAGTGCTTTTGGCCAAGCAGTACTCTGGAATCTTTGAGGTTTAGGCAACTCCTGCCCTCCTGCCCTCTGTTGGGCTACCGGTGGAGGTTGTGTCCTTGAAAAGCCTTTCTTTGCTGCTGAGACTAGAGGGAGTTCTCTTGTTCAGCCTGGGTTCCTCGGTAGCCCAGAGCTAGGGAGTCACCCATATGTGAGGACTGACTTCCTGCTTGGTCCTGGAGAAAGAGTAGTTACTCACCTGAACAGGTGTTCTCCAGGAGCAGCAGGAATCAGTCCTCACAACCCTCCCTCCTTCCCTTGGAGTTGCAGTTGTACATAGTTTATTTTTCATTTTTGTGTGCTGTTCTTAGCTATGTCATTTGACTGAGGTAAGATGGCACCTTTAGGTGGGAAGGGAACCGCGCATGCGTGCCTGCATTCCCAAAGGCTTTCATAGAAAGCTGGGGAAATGCTCCGCTGGGGCTTCATCAGCGCCGATGACACCCATATGTGAGGACTGATTCCTGCTGCTCCTGGAGTAACTACTCTTTTTTAGCTGTGTTTCCATTAATTAATTTCATCACCTAAGTCAAAATGACCAGCCTCTCAGTCCCATTCTCCTCCTCCTACTTTTGTAGAAGAACCCCGTCCACCTTTCTCTAGAACCCTAGAACTAATCCTAACTCTTACGACATGTTGAAAAGGTCATACAGTGAAGCACCCAGTACATGACTCTGTTTTTTTAGTACCCTTTTGGCTTTTCTTAGTTTAGTTGGCTCCTTATGAACACAGCCTTCTCATAATTGTTTGAGGTCTTACTCACTTCCATTCCTGTTTGTTTATTTTTTGGGGTACTATTCCCAGCTCTTCATCTATGAACATGGAAGAGAAATATTTTATTAGACAATTTTGCTTAATCCTCATCCTCTATATATTCCCTAGGCCTCTTCCCCTTTAAACTTGAGTCTCACAGTGCTACTTTTTTTTTAACTTGTCACTAACATATCTAAAGAGAACATTTGGTGTCCCCCTATTTTACTCTATTAGCTGTTGTTTTCTTCCATTCTCAGCTTTGCTTTCTTGATTGCTTTTCCAGCTTCTCTTAGCTTTCCAGATATTGTTTTTTCTTCCTTTCTGTGATCTCTCATACTTTGAGCACTAACCTCTTTTTCCTCACCTTTTTGCTTCTGTTTATGAAAGCCATAGTACTAAATGATGAGGGACACTCCACTTCAAACTATTGGCTCTTTAAACAATATCAGCAAATTATTAGTCGTACGTAGTCTCAGATCAAACTTGCGCTTATGATCACATTTGTTCAGTGAAACATAAATGGCGCTTGATGACATCAATGACTACTAGATATTTGTTTTCTCTTGCTGATATGTAGATAAAACTTTTGGTACTTATTCTTAATATCTTTTTTATCTTTTTATCTTGTGTATTTCTACATATGAAAGCCATAGTGGCATCTTATTTTTATTTACTTTCCTAATGAAAAAATTCATTTCCCTTAAAATGTTTCCTTCATTTTCTTTAACCTGTTCAGAAAATCTGTAATGTGTTTTTGTTGGGGTTTAAGAAGCCCTTTCATAAGTTCAGATATTTTCTCTGAGTGTACCAATATAAGGTATGATTGGTGTGACAGGGTATCTGGGTTTGTAGATATTTTAGTAATATATGAATGGTGCTCACAGAAAGATGAGTTGGTATCAGGGTTTTCAGGTAGGACTGTAGTTACTTTGGAAATAAGTTAAGATTTTTCAGTTCTTTAGTATATTTCTATGTGAGTACACAGTCAAGTTTAAGCAGCACTCAGCTTGGGATTCCCTGCTTGTGTGGCTGATTGATTCTGCTTGTCATCAGGGATGCTATTTTGCTTATGTGTAATGAAGATTTTCCATAGGTAGGTTGAGTCAGCCACCCATACATTCCCACTCCCCCTTGTTTAAGTTGGCATCATGAGTTTTTGTATTATATTGAGAGAGCTCTTTCAGAGGTTTTTTTGCGTGAACTATGTACTCATAGAAGCCTTCTAGATCTTTCTGCGCTCTAAGAGATCTGTTTTTCTTCAGCACCATTTATGTGGCTGATGGATCCAGCTGTCTACGATGAGCCTCTATTACAGCTAGGAACCTTTTTGGAGGGGGCAGATGTCTAGTATTGCTTTCCATAATTAAAACATCATTAGGATAGATGGTATATTAAGACAAGAGAAGATGACTGACAGGCTGGAGATCTAGGGATCCTATAGATATCGCCTTTTTTATTTACTTATTAGTGTTTAGTTCACACCTTTCCAAAGGGACGACAAAGGCTTGCCTGACTTTACCCGTGGGAGCTAACTGGGCAGCGGCTCAATATCACTGCTGCCTGGTTAGCTTCCAGGCTATGTGGCGACACAGATATTTAATGCTGGTGGCTGAATTTGGCCCCAGCATTGAATATCAGGGGTTAGTATTCCGCAGTGATGGCTATGCACCTTACTAGCACGAGCTGCCACCATTGAATATTCCCCCCCTTTGGTGCTACCAATGAAATTGTCTTCATTTGAAAACTTTCTAGATGCATTGTGTGTCTTAAGGCCCTGTTTACTAAAGGTCTTCTCCCATTTTGTGTCTGAGAAAAATGATAGTAAACAGGGCCCTTAGAATATTTTGTGATCAGATAAAAGTATTAATTGCACTGCTTATGCTACCATATATCCGTCTTAATTAATCTCTTTATAACTGTGATTTGTTATGTGAGAACATACCCACATAAATTGTTTGGTTTATATTTGATAAATTGTAACTGTATATTACAGTGTATATCCAGAGTTTCATAATCACATATATATTTTTTCCTCTTAGTATGCACACCTGTGGGTCTTTCCAGAATGTTTACTGTGATGGGTCAGCTGTTAGTCAAGCCAACAGTAAGTATTGAGTCAAGACAGCTTGGGATGTTGCAGAAGCAACATTCATAGCTCTGAGGAGAGGGGAGTTACCATACCAGTGGCATATAATAGCTAGACATAAGAGTCTGCAATTGCTGGAGTCCAGAAGGAGCCTTGATTCATGGTCCATTTTAGAAAGCAGTTTAAAGACGACCCCAGTGCGAGGACATCCAAATCAGAATGGGGGCACGGTGCAGGTGTGTCCAGGGTGTTCCCAAGAATCTGGAAGTCCTCATCTGATTTCAGAAACTCCTTGCACATCCTGAGCTGTGTCACTGTTTATTCCTGCCCTGGCATGAGTAAGCATGGGAAAAGTACTTCTTTTGCCAACCAAATATCCAGAAGGTGTAGAGAAGGAGGTACACTCATATCCCCTATATTTTCTCTGTTGACAACGAGCACTGGCGAGGCATGCGGGCTCTTGTTTTTGTTTTGCTGTGCTAATGGATGTCCCGTATGCAAACTAGCATGCGTTAGATGTCCGCACCCCACTTTTTTGTAATGGGGACATCTGTGTTGATTCTGGCGTGGGAAGCCACATTGGGGAGTCTGTTTCTAAAATTTTAGGCCGAAACGTAGACATCCCTGGTGTTTTTCTGCACGTTTTACCTTGGACATCCCAGATTGCATCTGGGCATTCTTTCTAAAATGCCACTTCATATTTTCAAATGCTTTAAAAGTGTATTTTTAACACCTGCCAGGGAACAATTTTTCATTAACATGTTAGTAAAAATAAGACAATTCTCATTCTTTGTGGTGCAATATTTAGTCGTATATCAGTAGTTATGTACGTATGTTTTTTCCTGTTCTATCAATGGCACTACACAGACTAGTATTCTCTTCCTTTCAGAGGCAAAAAAAGAGAGATCATTGAGCTCAGGAAACCATTTCTTTCTACTACAGCCCAAAAATATCTTTCCCAGTGGTGGCTTTCTGGGACCTAGAATTCCCTTTCCACTGGATCAAGGAAGCATAGTGGTAATATGGTGGTCATTTTCTCAAAACAAGCAGTTTACTTTATTTAAACATGTGGGTCATGAGATCACACAACACCAAATGGATGAATTCTTTGAGAATGTTCTAGAAAAGTATAAAATCCTTTGTTCATTCAGGATAGTTAGCATACTGCCACAGCTCTCTCTGCCATTGCTTTTTGTATGCCTGTACCATTGGATACATTTTTTTTCTTAGTGGCCTTACAGAGCTGCTGAAAAAATGTTTTTTTTTCTGACTTTGGCTAAAAGTCATAAAAACTCTGGATCTTTCCAAGTTAACGTTTTGGCATTTTTTGTTTCATTTTCTGTTTCTTGCCATTGGCCTGGCTCATGGTTGTTTTTTCTGATGCTTTTATTGCTATTAGTTGCCATTTTAATTTTTTTTCTTAATTGATATTACTACTTTGCTTTATAGATATGGTGAGAAAAATCAATGTCTCTCAAATGCGAACAGGATATTTACCACTTACAATTGCATTTTTTGCTGTAAATGACTAGGGGACAAGGTGTCAATGATTTAGGTTGTGCTGTCTGTGCAAGGATGTCATCTTGAGTGATCTGAGCCTGAAAGATCTGTTCTTGGCCAGATAAATAAAAGTTCAACTAATCAATTCTGGCATCAAAGATTTTATGTGATGACTATGGAGCCACTTGGTGCTTCAGAAACCCTCAACCTCTTCATCTCCCTCAGTCAGAGAACCAGGTCCAGTAGTGAAGAGAAATTGTACCCACTTGAGCTTAAACAAAGACTCTGAGTGCTTGAATATGGAACTGGAGAGTTGGCATTGAGTGGAGGCTACAAAATATTGAAAATTCTCTTTAGAACATGGTTTCAGAAGCAAGGAAGGTCCATAGTGGTTACACCTGAAGGTGAGTTCTACTTCCTAGTCTTAGATAAATCTTGTACATTCAGCATTGACTTTCAGAAAAGCATAGAGGAGAACCATAGCTCTATGAGACCTTATCCTCTCTTTTCATGTTGTCATCACCCTGGTTCATAAATGTTTCACACTGGAATTCTATCATATCTCTCCTCCCTCATTATCCTTCACACCCCTCATCGCATTCTCTATCCAATTCACTCCACTGCCTTTAACTTTCCTCTGCGTCCCACGTTAAGCTGGAGTCTACCTGTCATTCTTCATTTTATTTCCTTGGTCCTTCCCTCTGGAATAACCTGCCCCTGATCTCCAGCTGGAACAGTCGCATTCCACCTTCACATCTAAATTTGAAATATATTTATTCCACCAAGCATATGACCTTCCTACTACCTGATGTCGCTCAAAACCGTTGCACTACCCTCTTATCCTTCTTCCCCCTTCCCTGGAATGACTGTAGCCATCTCTCTTATCATATGATTTGTATTTCTTTTCTTTTTAGTCTGAGGATTTCAGTTTTTAATGTGAACCGCCCTGCTGCTGCTGCTGTGAAGGGGAGTATATCAAGTTTTAATAAAGATAAACATACAAACATTTTTATTGATAGAGCTCAACAGAGTTGATTTCTTGATATCTCAAACACATTATGGTCCTACTATCAAGCACCTCGATTTCCCTTGATACATCAAGTGATCCTCATCTGGAGGTCAACCATGTCAGCAACAACATATATCTGGTGTTCCAAACCAGTCCCGGAACTATCCATGCTGAATTGGTCTAAAAGGTTAAGCATGGGAAGTGTCTTCTGCTCCTCAATGCTGCTAATGCCCAGTGCCAAAGGAGTAAAGATTTAGAAAATAGAGTTCTTTGGCTCCTGGGTCATCGTTTTTCCAATCTTTATTCAACCAGTATTGTTTTAGAGGATGAGGATTTGGTATTTGTTGGAGGAGTACTTTAAGAGGAGAGATACTCAACTGAGCCACCATCTGGGCTTTCTGCCACAGGCATGGAGTAGGTCTTCAAAGAACTTTCCTGTATTTTGTACAAAAGATGGCCAAAGTCATATCCTTTCAGTTACAGGTTGGCGGTGAGCCTAGATCACCTCTTATCCTTCTCAAATACCTGAATGCCTCTAAAGAATTTGTGTTAGTGCCCGTCAACTCTCTCTCTTTCAGGGTATATGGAAGGGCATGTTAGGAAGTTGGACTTTGAAGTATTGTGTCCAGCCAGTTGAGAGAGTTGACAGGTCCCAGTTACTGCACCATTGGGCCCAATGTACAAAGTATTTTCTCCATAGTCACAAAATAGAAAAATTGTTTACCATGTAAGCCCTATTTGTGTGGTAGTTCAATCCACCCTACTTGATTTTTTTATTTTATTTTCTGTTTATCACTTTACCATTATAAATCTCATCTCATGATATCATATGAAAAAGATGTATTTACTGACTCCAAAATATAAATAGAAGATATAAGAAGAAAAAGGACCCTAAAAACATCAGCAGTCCACACAGTTGACTCGATTTTAATATGTTATTTTATTTTTATTTGAATTGTTTACTTGGTTGGTTAAGTGATCTTATTTTAATGATTTTATATGGTATATGTCTTGATGTCACATCTGTTTATTTTTTGTGTTGGTGAAAATCTTAGGGCATTAATTTTATCAGGCATTTCACACTATATAAACTGAAATGGTAAATAAAAAAAATAAGGGCATACATTTGACAGTTCAAGCCACGGATATGACTTTCAAACTGTTGTCTTTTTTTAGGAAAGAGCATTATGAAAATATTGTGGTGTAGTCCTTAGGCTGAGCTTCCTTTTTTTTTTCTATGTTTTTGGTTTGATTTTGTTTACTGTCCTTTGGGTTTTTATTTTGTGGAATTGCTGGGTTGTTTTAATGGGTGGTGTCTTGTGGAGAGCTCATGGATGCTTTCTATTTATTTTATCTGGTATATTCATGTTTGGGCCAAGGGAAAATATCAGTGGTTATCACATAGATTTGGGAATGTTAATAGTAATTTAAAGTAAGAGCATAAAATCCTGGTTACCATCCCATGAGTAGGTATTTTGGTTCAAGCTGATGCAGAGTTTGGAATGTTCGGTTGTAGCTCAAGAAATTATTCCTATAGTAGGGAAAAAAAGTTAAGCAGCTGTATTTAGTGCTGTTTGTGTTAAGTATAGACGTGCTCCTCTGCTAATGATGATTCCTTGGGGACTCCATTTTCTCTGACTATCTAAATTTGAGGATTCTACCAAGAAATTGTAACTTCTAAAGCCTAATCTGTTAATAGTAAGCTACCTATTGATGGTTAAGGAAGAATAACGAGGTTTTATTAGAAAAATCTGTTTAGAGAATGAAGATACTGTGACTCCTTCATAATTGTATCCTCTTAATTATGGGTTTTTGGAGCAGGCTAGACCCAGGGCAGAGGACGTAGGATGACCAAAAAAAAGCAATGTCTGCCTTCAAGTCAGTGCTAACTCCTGGTGACTCAGCAGCTCCTGGTTTTTCTTGGCAGTGTGGCTGGAAGTAGATTGCCCAACCTTTCTTCCAAGACAGTGGAGCGTTAAGTGACTTGCCCAAAGTCACAAGGAGTACTAGTACTCTAACCATTGGGTTACTCCTCCACATAGCTAATTGTTTTAAATCTATATGTAGATTAAAATCACTTTTCTTTAATTTGCCTATAGCGATTACGAAAATGGATATGAGAAAATGGGCTCTGTTGCTGAAGAGATTTCTCTTGAGAGGCTATAGGCCTCAGTTTACAGATGTGTATTTTACAGAGGGCACAGTAGATAGGGAGTTAGATTATCAAACCTTCATATGTATAATGTTAGCTATTTGTTGAGAATAGTAAGGGAGTGGTTGTTAAATAAATGTGAATGCATAGATGTGGAGTTTGAGACACAGTTGGTGACCCCTTACTCATTAGCCTATGCTTTGTATGCAGTGAGCCTGGATTGTTTAGTGATTAGGGGCAGAGCTGATTGATTTGTTTCACTAGATGGCATGGATGTGTGCGCTGAAAAAACTGAATTTCTTCTAAGGTTTCTCGGAACCCTCCCTCTGTGGGAATAGAGAATTTCTTTCGGGGTTGGGGGAGACTATATTTCATAAATGGGCTTTGACAGGGTTGGTAACATTTGGGCAAGTACTGGAATCTAGGAGAATGGGATTATGTAGCTTCAATGATTTGAAGGTAGAATTCTATTTAGAAGCACATGGCTTTCATGGGAATTTGCAAATGCGACATTGTGGACTCCATTTTAAGAAATGCAATCCAGTCTTTGAAGAAGAGAGGCCTTTGATTTGATTTTGATGGACAAAAATCCTTACAGTGAGGTTAGTTTCACAGCTATATGTGTGTTTGTTCATTTAAGTGAAAGGGGGTTGTTTTTTAGCCATAGTACAAAATGGAATGACTTATCAATGTATATGGATGAGGAAGATAGTACAGTAGTAGAGGGTACAATAGTAGTGTGTGATGTGGTAGGTGATGCACTTCAAATTCTTTTTTTTCTTTTTAATTATTATTATTAAAGATTTAAACATACAATTGAAATATATCTACAAGGATATAGAAATACAGAAGAAATAAAACGAAAGCAAACCAAATTATCATCTAGTCCACATCATAGAGAGGATGCAAAACTTAAAAAAAAAAAGAAAATAAATTAACAGTAGTTGTTTAGAACAAATATTCAGAACCAATTCAACCTAAAAATAAAATAGTTATCGAGCAGTATGATTCTTCCAAAAATCTTCCAATTGTGTACAGCATCAAAAGTACAGTAATTGCCCAAGATGGCTTCATCTTTGTTGTGTAGGTCTAGAGACATTAGGGAACATGCTATTTCTGACCATAAAACATTTTGTCGTTCCTTTGAAAATAAAATTTCAAAATAGTATTCTTAACTATCTTGGGATTAGAGGTAACAAATAATGTAGCTTGCATTGGAATCTCATATTTAGAAGACTCCAGAAAAGCTGACAGGTCTAAGCTATCCATCAAGGAGATTTGATCCTTCCCCTCTTCCCCCTTCCATGTTTGTTTTAATGCCTCTAGGTAAATAATAGATATTAGGTAAATGTAAGGATTCAACATTAGAGTAACCCAAAGAGACAAATAACGGGTAAAGGGAAAATTTAAAATACTTCAAATTCTTATCTGGCTTATTTGCACTCTACTCAGGCCTTCGGGGCTAGTGTGATTAATATTGGTGATTGTAGTAAGTATATGAAATCCAAGTTATTTTTGCTAATACTGTATGGGGATACAAAAGTATTGAGAGCTTTTGGAAGGTGATGATTGAGAGTTTGTTACATATGGGGAGGAGCTACAATAGACAGCTGAGAAATGTCAGTTGGATTAAGATGATTTGCCCTTTGGTTCCTGCGCAGAGATTTTGCTGGCGTGGAAGTCATATGTGTTTGCTGGCTAAGAAATGTATATTGCTACATTAAAGTGAGCCCTTCTTAGCTGGAGGGATAAGAATACAAATCCATCATCCAAGGGTTCCATCAAGATGAAATGCCTTCCTGTTTCCTCAGCTAACAGGCGTACAAGCGAAATACTAAGCATTATTGGAAAAGAAAGTAAGGACAGTAAAATTTGTTATGATCCACTTGGGGACAAATGACCTGACAAGAAACACCATCCTTGTAACATAGAGAAATTTCCAGAAGTTGGGGGAGGGGCTAAAGTAGTTAAGGACTGTAGCTTTTTTAGCTTTTTCAGAAGTACTGCCTACCTTTGTAAAGGGAGTGGAAAGGATACATTATACAGACAATGTCAATAAATGACTTAAAATCTAGTGGCAAGAGGTGATTGTGGATATGTTGGAGGCTGGGGCAATAGATGGAAGAAATAAAGTTATATTCTAATGATGGTTTACATTTTTTTGTGGCAGGAAAAAAGATCCTAAGTGGGAAATTTAAGAAGTATATTACTAGGCAGCTAAACTAGAAGATGGGGGGTGACACACAGAATCTGATGAGTTCAGGATGTCACTCTCAAAAAAAGAGAGCAGTGGGAAAAAACAAAATACACCATCTTAGCAACTCATTTCTCAGTAATGAAGTAGAGAAGGAAATTAGGCAAAAGGCTTTCAAGTACATGGAAAAAGCCAACAAAAAAGAGCTTTAAAGCAGTGAATGCACACTCACAATCTAGGTAACAACATTCCAGACCTGCATGCCCTAATGGTAGAGACAGACTTAGATATTGTTGCTATTACAGAGACATGGTTCATTGAGTCTCTTGAATGGGACGTGGCCATACAAGGTTAAAATCTCTTTAGGTGGGACAGAGAAGGCCAAAAGGGTGGAAGAGTAACCTTTTCTCCAGGACCAAGCAGGAAGTCAGTCCTCACTTATGGGTGACGTCGGTGCCGACGGAGCCCTCGCGGAGCAATTTTCCCCAGCTTTCAAAGAAAGCCTTTGGGAATTGCAGCGCGCATGCGCGGTCGTCTTCCCGCCCGAGGGTGCCATCTTAGCCAGTCTTCTTTTTTCCGCGGAGCCCTGCAGACGTCCCCGTCTTGTCCCCGCGAAAAAGTTGATTTTCCTCTTTATTTTATACTTTTTTCTTTCGGTTCGACGCCGATCGTTTTCCCGCCCGGACTCGTGACGCCGGTCTCGAGTCCTCTAGCGTTTTTTCGGTTTTTCTGACTTAGTCAGCTTTCATTTTCGTTTTCCCTGGCAGCCCGGTCCTTTGACCTCGCAGGGGCCCTTTTTCCCCCGATGGCTGCCAGTGGCTTTAAGCGGTGTGGTCGGTGTGACCGAAATATGTCACTAACCGACACACACGACTTTTGCCTCCGCTGCTTGGGCCCGGATCATGAGGAACTGATCTGTGGGCCCTGCAGCAAACTGTCCTCGAAGGCGTTGAGAAGTCGGCGGCATCAGCGCGAGAGAATCTTCGCTGACCCCAGCCGTACCCGGACCTCGTCGGAGGCCTCCGTGTCAAAGGGCTCCAGCTCGGACCGTCGCCGGAGCTCCTCCGACCGGGGTTCTCCCTCCGGGGACCATCGTCGGAAGGAAAAACCCGCGAGGGCGGCGTCGGTGGACGCTCCTGGCTCCGCGAGGGCCAGGTCTCATAGCCCCGACAGCCGCCCCGGGTCCTTGGAGAAGGAACATCTCCCGAAGCGACCTCGCCTGGAGTCGGAGATGCCTGCCCGGGTAAGTCCTGTAGTCCTTCTGGACTCGCCTCCGCGACAGCCGACGTCGGGCCCGACGCCGTCGGGGCCCGAGTCGGGGGCTGCTGGGTCACCTGAGCTCGGACTCAGGTTGACGGCCTTGGAGAGCAGACTGTCTGCCTTCATGGACCAGCAGGGGGCACTGCTCGCTGGCGCCGCTGCCCCGACCGCCGGGACGTCGACGGCCAAGTCGACCCCGGAGACCGAGCCGATCCTCGAGTCAATGAGAACTCGAGTCGATCCTCGGTCGAGGTCACCCTCGGCCTCCCGTTCGGGACCGAGGTCGCCGACGCCGACTCCCTCAACGTCGGGGCGGCTGGCGCCGCACCCTGCCCGGGCCGACCCCACCGAGTCCTCGTCGGAGTCGGTCTGGGAGTCTGAGGAGGAAGAGTCACCTGATTCTTTCCGGACTCGGTGTGTCCCATCGGACTCACCGGGGTCCGAACCTCGGAAGCAGTCCCCCCCGGAGGATGCCCGGTTCTCGGACTTCGTTAGGGATATGGCCAAGGCTTTGGCCTTCCCTGCGGATCCCGAGGAGGAGCCTCGAGCCGAAGAGCTCGACGCCCTCCAGTATGACTCTCCCGCGAGGGAGCACTTTACTGTGCCGGTTCCTCCTATGCTGGAACGACTACTCTTCCGCATGTGGGAGAGTCCGGCCTCCGCGCCGGTCCTGAGCAAGCGGGTCGATTCTATCTATCGGGTCCGCAAGAGCCCTGGCTTTCAGAAGGCACAGCTGCCACACCATTCCATGGTAGTGGAATCGGCCATGCATCGTCTTAAGAGCCAGAAGATGCACTCCTCGGTGCCTCCTGGAAGGGAGGCCCGTAACCTGGATGGCCTTGGCAAGAAGTGCTTCCAGGGCTCTATGCTCGCATGTCGGGTCCAGACTTACCAGCTCTACATGGGCATGTATCTCCGGGATCTGGCTAAAGAGCTAGCCGGATTCTCCGCTGGTCTCTCCGAGGAGCCCTTGCGGAGGTTCCTAGCCTTGTCCACGGGCATTCGGGAATGCTCAAAGTTCATGTCCCGAGCAGCCTATGATGGCTTTGAGGCCTCGGCTAGAGTGGCCGCAGCCGGCATCGGTGCCCGCCGACAGGCTTGGCTTCAGTCGTCGGACCTTGAGCCCTGGGTACAGGACAAGTTGGTCGATGTCCCCTGCCGAGGCGAAAACCTCTTTGGCAAGCCCATGGCGGAAAAGGCTGCACAAATTGAGACTGAGACTCTCACCAGGACCAGGCTTTCTAGGAAGACCTCCGCCCCTTCCCAGAAAAAGAAGGGCTCGGGAAAAAAAGTCCTTTTACCCGAGGAAGGCGGCTGCCTACAAACAGTACCCCCATTATCAGGCCCCTGCAGCTCCCCAACAGGGCCAGCAGGCCAAGGGACGGGGTAACGGGTCCCGTAGGCAGCAAGCCCCCAAGCCTGCACCACCAGCCCCTGCTCAGCAGGGAGGGGGTTTTTGACTCGCTCAGCATAGCCTCTCCCCCCCCGCTGGTCCCTCCCAGCACCGGAGGCCGGCTGGTTCACTTCGCCCACAGGTGGTCCAGCATCACCGCAGATGCCTGGGTGCTTCAGGTCGTGCGAGAGGGCTACCTTCTCCACTTCCATCAGGTCCCTCCCTCCTATTTTCCGGGAGAACCTTCGCGCCCCCCTCTGCACAGGGAGTTGCTCCTTCAGGAGTTAGCAGGTCTGCTGCAGGAACAGGCGGTGGAACCGGTGCCCCACCACCTGAGAGGTCAAGGCTTTTATTCAAGGTATTTTCTGATACCAAAGAGAACAGGGGGCCTCAGACCCATCCTGGACTTGCGCAACCTCAACAAGTTCCTTGTGCGGGAGAAGTTCAAAATGCTTACCCTTGGAATCCTTCTGCCCTACCTCCAGCAGGGAGATTGGCTATGCTCCTTGGATCTAAAGGATGCCTACACGCACATCCTCATCCACCCCAGCCACCGCCAATACCTAAGGTTTGTGGTGGCAGGAAATCATTACCAGTACAGAGTACTGCCCTTTGGCCTATCCTCCGCACCGCGAGTCTTCACAAAATGTCTCGCGGTCGTGGCGGCCCATCTCCGGCTTCACGGCCTCTATGTCTTTCCGTACCTCGACGACTGGCTCATCAGAGCAGCGTCCGCTCAGGAGGTCACCAACGCCACGTGCCGCACGGTGACTCTGCTGCAGCACTTGGGCTTTGTCATAAACTTCGCAAAGTCCACTTTGCTCCCCTCACAGGATCTCGAGTTCATCGGCGCAAGGCTGCACACTCCTCGGGCACGAGCGTACCTACCGCTCGACAGGGCTCAACGGCTCATGGACCTAGCCGACCGCTTTCGCAGCCAGCCCCTGGTCTCCGCCAGGCGCTTCCTGAGACTGCTCGGCCATATGGCTTCCACTGTCCATGTGACCCCCAATGCCCGCCTGAACATGCGGTCTGCTCAATGGTGTCTCCGCCAGCAGTGGCGACAAGCCACGGGCGGCCTAGCAGACCTAGTGCGCGTCTCCGAGCCGCTGCTCTCGTCTCTCCGGTGGTGGCTCCGGCAGCCGAACCTGATATTCGGAATGCCTTTCCAGTCACCTCAGCCGACCCGGGTGCTGACCACCGATGCATCCCTCCTGGGCTGGGGAGCACATTGCCAAGAGGCACGTACTCAGGGCCTCTGGACCACGTGGGAGTCTGCTCAGCAGATCAACTTCCTGGAGCTCAGGGCGATCCGCCTCGCACTCAAGGCCTTCTCCCACCTGACTTCCCAACAGTCCGTCCTTGTCCAGACGGACAATCAGGTTGCCATGTTCTACGTGAACAAGCAGGGGGGCACGGGCTCCTTCCTCCTCTGCCGGGAGGCACAGAAGCTCTGCTCTTGGGCCGTCAGTCACGGCATTCTCCTCAAGGCAGTTTATCTCCCGGGCCAAGAAAATTGCCTTGCAGACAAACTCAGCAGGGTCCTCCAGCCGCACGAGTGGCGTCTGGATCCCTTGGTAGTTCAGAAGCTCTTCCTCAAGTGGGGTCTCCCCACGGTGGATCTCTTTGCCAGTCCTCACAACCGGCAACTTCCTCGCTTCTGCTCTCGTCAGCCACACCCCCTTCGGGTTGCGGCGGACGCCTTTCTGATCTCGTGGTCGGGGAGCCTTCTGTACGCTTTCCCTCCCATCCCGCTGGTCTCTCGGACTCTTTTCAAGGTTCTCCGAGACAAAGCCTTCATGATCCTGGTGGCCCCTCGCTGGCCCAGGCAGCCGTGGTTTCCACTCCTGCTGCAACTGGCGGTGGAGGGCCCAATCCCTCTGGGGATACAACCGGATCTCCTCACTCAGGATCAGGGGTCCCTTCTGCACCCCAACCTCAGGTCTCTCAACCTTATGGCCTGGCTGTTGAGAGGGTAGTCCTTGCTCCCCTTCTCCTGCCGGCGGAGGTGGAGGAGGTCGTCTTAGCTTCGCGACGGCCTTCTACCCGCAAATGCTACGCCCTTAAATGGCGTCGCTTTGCAGTCTGGTGTACCCAACAGTCTCAGGATCCCTTCTCCTGCCCGGTGTCGGTGATCTTGCAGTACTTGCTGCACCTCTCTAATCTGGGACTTAAGTCCAACTCCGTCAAAGTTCACCTCAGTGCTCTTTCAGCACATCATGTGCCAGTGGACGGCAGACCTCTCTCCAATGACCCTCTCGTAGCGAGGTTTCTCCGAGGTCTCCTTCTACTTAAACCACCTCTGCGCCCGCCAGCGCCTGACTGGGACCTGAATGTGGTTTTGCAGCGGATCACCTGTCCGCCTTTTGAACCTATGGCTACCTGTTCTCTACGTTTTCTGTCTTGGAAAACACTGTTCTTGATAGCCCTCACTTCCGCTAGGCGCGTAAGTGAATTGCAGGCCCTCGTGTCTGATCCCCCTTACACTAGGTTCTACAAGAATAGGGTAGTCCTACGGACTCACCCAAAATTTCTGCCTAAAGTGGTCTCCCCTTTTCACATCAATCAGGAGGTGGTACTTCCAACCTTCTTTCCCAGACCACACTCCAGCCGAGCTGAAACGGTCCTCCATACCCTGGACTGTAGAAGGGCATTGAACTTCTACCTTGACCGTACGCGGGAGCACCGTAAAGCTGCTCAGCTTTTTGTGTCTTTTGACCCCAATAAATTGGGGCTCCCGGTCTCCAAGCGTACTCTGTCCATCTGGGTTGCGGACTGTATCTCTTGGGCTTATGGGGCAGCCGGACTCTCCTTAGAAAGTCGAGTCACGGCTCATTGCGTTCGGGCAAAGGCCACGTCAGTGGCTTACCTCCGCTCTGTTCCGCTGGCAGACATCTGCCGGGCCGCTACTTGGTCTTCGAGCCAGACTTTTGCGGTCCATTACTGTCTCGAGAGGGAGTCCCGTAGGGACAGTGCTTTCGGACAGGCAGTCCTCCGTAATCTCTTTGAGTTCTGAGCAACTCCTACCCTCCATCCCGGATGTGGGCTACCGGTGGGTGGTAATTCAGCGAAGATTCTATCCTTCTGTGCTGCTGAGCTAGAGGGAGCTCATTTTTGTGCTTAGGGTCTCCGGTAGCCTTGAGCTTGGGAGTCCCATAAGTGAGGACTGACTTCCTGCTTGGTCCTGGAGAAAGCGTAGTTACTCACCTGTAACAGGTGTTCTCCAGGAGCAGCGGGAATCAGTCCTCACTACCCTCCCTCCTCCCCTTGGAGTTGCAATCGTCTGCTTATGTTCTTTTTGCAAATTTTTATGCTGTCTTTTTTAGCTATGTCATCTGACTGGCTAAGATGGCACCCTCGGGCGGGAAGACGACCGCGCATGCGCGCTGCAATTCCCAAAGGCTTTCTTTGAAAGCTGGGGAAAATTGCTCCGCGAGGGCTCCGTCGGCGCCGACGTCACCCATAAGTGAGGACTGATTCCTGCTGCTCCTGGAGAACACCTGTTACAGGTGAGTAACTACGCTTTATGTGAAAACCAATATGAAAACAACTGAAATGCAGGGGGTTTGAGGAACTATATGGATTATTTTGGAAAGAGAAGGTGGAACTTTAATCCACAGAAATGTCTACAGATCTCCAACTCAAATAGAGAAACTCGACAGAGATCTGGATATCCAAAGGCTGGGAATGAAAGGGGAGGTTGTAGATGCCATACAAGACACTCTGCTGAGACAAAGGTAAAATAACCCGTGTGAGAAGGGGGTGACATTGGATCTAGTATCACAAATGGAGACAAGTGGGTTGCCCCCTTGGACAGCAGTAATAATCGTACAGTATGGTTTGATATAAGGGTTAAAGTGGAGTTCAGACACAAAACTCAAAGACCCAATTTTTTTTTTCACTTTAAATCTTTATTGAAATTTTTAATATAATACAAAAATAACATAGGGCCGAGGCCCTTGACAACCTTACATCTTCAAATATCCCCCCTCCCACCCACCCCCCATTCTTATGCCACTGTGAGACGATTCCTCCTACTGTAATATTGCAGTCCACATCTATAGCCAGGATCTTCCTCCCCTGAGAGCTTTGCGTTCCCTCCTCCCCTTATTTAGATACCCATTGCCATATGCAATTCCAAGTTCTTTCGACTATTTCCCCTATCCTCTTTTTAAAGCTGTCAATTTATGGAGTTTGTAGAGATCCGCAAGTCTTTGCTTATAGCTAGTAAGCCTTGGTAAAGCGGATTGATTCCAGTGTGTGTGGCTGTTTCACACCTTGCCGCTACTATACCCTGGGCCACCACTCCTTAGTGCCGCCGAGGTACCACCTCCGTCTTCTGGTGGAGCAGAAATATCACGGGCTGCCATGGTATCTTCCAACCCCCCATATCTTCCAGCGATTGCCGCACCATCTCCCAGTAACTTTGCACCACTCTACGGTCCCACCACATGTGGAAAAAGGTTCCCCTTCCCCCACATTGTCACCAGCAGGCTCCTGTTCCCAATACTTCTGCCCGTGACAGCTTTATTGGGGTTAAGTACCATCTAAGAAGTATTTTATGGCCATTTTCTAATACTTTGGTAGCTATGGAGAGCTTCATTATGCCATAAATGATTTCATACCAGATTTCCCTATCTCATTTGGTGCCTAGGTCTACTTCCCATTTGACCATGTAGTCCAATTAGGCTTTCCTCTCCCCATTAACCCTCTGTAGCACTTTGAGATAATTCTTTTCCCTCCCAGAAGACACATACCCTCAAACCACTCCTCCTCTCTTCCAACCTCTTCCCATATTTTATTCTTTAGCAGGAAAGCTTTATCTCCAGGAACAAGCAGGAATGTAGTCTTCACATATGGGTAACGTTGGTATTGACAGAGCCTGTGCGGGAATGCTCCCCAGCGTCCAATAGGAACGCTTTTGGGAGCATCCTTCAGCACATGTGCGCTGCCTTCCCACCTTTCCAACTGTCCCTCTTCAGTTATGTTTGTAGCTGAGTGAAAGGATAGAGGGAGAGAGGAAAGAGACAAAGCGATAGAGAGAACTCCTAGGGGAGGTGGGTGGGTTGTGAAGACTAAATTCCTGCTGTTCCCGGAGATCACCTGTTACAGGTGAGTAACTACGCTATCTCCAGGAACAAGCAGGAATGTAGTCTTCACATATAGTGATTTTAAAAGATGTGCTAAGTGTGGCGGTACCATTTCCGTCACTGACACCCATGATTGGTGTCTTAAATGTTTAGGGCCTGAACATTCTCCATCTGAATGTCTCTCCTGTATGGGGATGACTAAGAGAGGAAGACAGAACTGGGCTGCAAAGCTCGGTACTCTCTTTTCTTCGGATGCCAGATCCATTGCATCAACATCTTCAAGAGCCTCCTCTTCCTCCCATGGATCCTCAGGTAACTAAACAAAAAAATCGGTCCTCAAAGGGTAGCTCTCCTGCTAAGCATCTAGAGGCCATTGGCATTGCCCTTGAGGGGAACCACACCGGCAAAACAGCCCCGGCGGGAGGCTTTGGCTTTGGCTTCCAAAGCATCAATGGGACTCCAGGATGTTCTCGAGGCCTCGGCCTCGCAAGAACTACTGGTGCCATGCTCAGGGGTCCCGGCCGTTTTCACCGGTACCGACACCTAGGCATCGGCAGCGTCGATAGACCAGTGGTTCCTCGCTATCAAACGCAGCATTGCAGCTCTTCTCACAGCTGCGGTACTGTTGACACCTATGGTTCAAATGGCACCGGTATCGATGCCGGTACCGGCTCCGGTGGGAATTCTTCCCACGCCATCTTTGGCTGGAATCGACAGATCAGTACCAACTTCGATCGATACTGGGACCGTGCTTTACATGAGCATCGTGGTCAGGAATACTTTGAATCATCTGATTCCGAAGACTCTGACAATTCTGCTGGTACCAGAGGGTTTCTCCTAGAAGATCCCTCTTCTCCCCAACGCAGAATGTCACCTCCAGAGGACATGTCTTTTCAAGATTTTATTTGTGATGTGGCCAAGGGCCTTTCAATCACGGTAGCTCCTGAAGAGGAACCCAGAGAATAGGAATTGGAAATTCTCCAATATCCTAAAGCTCCAAAGGAGGCAGCCACTCTGCCCATCCATGAAATTCTGCATCACTTGATGCTCAGAATGTGGGAGACACCTCTGACTACATCTCCACATTCTAGGAGACTTGATATGTATCGAGTTCTGCCATGTCCTGGATTTCAAAAGACTCAGCTGCCACACCATTCAATGGTGGTGGAGTCAGCCATGCGTAGGATAAAAAGTGCAAAGAGGCATGCTTCCAATCCCCCAGGTCGTGAATGCAGGACTCTGGATGCTTTTGGGCGCCGAACTTTTCAGGCTTCTATGCTTTCAGCTAGGATCAGTTCACATGTACTATATATGGGCATGTTCCTCAAAGAAGTTACAGGAGACTTGGAGCTTATGAGCCCACTTCTCCCAGATGAGAAGAGACAAGACTTTCTTGCTCTAGTTAAGCATGCTCAAGATGTCTCCAAGTTTGTGAATCATGCAGCCTTTGACTGCTTGGAATGCATCATCAGAACCTCTGCTATTGCCATTGGAGCACGATGGATTGCCTGGCTTCAGGCATCAGACTTGGGTACAGGACAAATTAGGCAACATTCCTTGCACGGGAGTGAATCTCTTTGGCAAGAACTGGCAGGAAAAGGCTAACGAGTTAAATGCTGACAATACCACTCTAGATAGATTGTCAAAATCTACAGCCACTCCAGCCAAAAAGAGGCCTTATTAAAATAAAAAACCTCTTTCAGCAAAAAGGAAATTTTATCCTTCCTATACCCAGCAGAGTCAAACTAGGGGTCAGGTTGCCCAAAAGGGGCAAACTAGACAGCAAAAGAAGCCAACCAGCTCCGCAGGTTCAGCCCCCTCAAGGGCTTTGACTCCTTCCTAGAGAGCTTAGCCTTCCTGCCTCTGAGGGGTCCCCAACCCCCCAATATCCCAGGCAGGTTATGCCACTTTGCCAAAAGATGGCATCAGATAACAGCAGAAGATTGGACTCTGTCCATTGTAGGAGAGGGGTACAAGCTCCATTTTCACAGCATGCCCCCTCCTACGATTCTAAGGCAATTCAATTCTCAAACCTCCGCAGACAATCTGCTAGATCACGAGGTCTCAACACTTCTTATCCAAGGGGCAATAGAAGAGGTACCCATTCTTCTACTCCCCCTATTTTCTTATTCCAAAGAAAACAGGAGGACACAGACCCATTCTAGACCTCAGAGAATTGAACAAATACCTGTTCCGAGAGAAGTTCAAAATGATTTCTCTTGGAACTCTTCTGCCATACCTTCAAAGCCAGGATTAGCTTTGCTCTCTAGACTTAAAGGATGCATACACTCACATTCTGATCCATCCAAATCACAGGAAATTCTTACGATTCCTTTTCAAGGGAAAACATTTCCAGTACAGGGTTCCTCCCTTTGGTCTGGCTTCAGCTCCAAGGGTATTCACGAAATGCATGGCAGTAGTAGCTGTATTTCTGCGAACCCTGGGGATGTTTGTCTTCCCTTACTTAGACAACTGGCTCATTCGAGCCCCTACAGTTGCAGAGGCCAGCACTGCACTGTCTCGCACAACGCAAATCCTCCAATACTTGGGGTTGGTAATGAACTTCCCAAAATCCCAACTTGTTCCTTCCCAATGCCTGGAATTCATAGGGGCCTGTCTAGATACCAGACAGGCAAAGGCTTTCCTTCCACAGGCCTGGTGTCTTCGCATAATGCAACTAGCTTCTCAAGCAGCAGGGAAATCCTCCCTAACTGCTCGAGAGCTACTGCAGTTGCTGGGACATATGGCATCCACAGTTCATGTAGTCCCATATGCTCACCTCCACATGCGAGCAGCTCAGTGGACCCTATCCACAGGGCATTTATCAGACAAAATAGTAAACTCTCAACGACTAATTTTGTCCCTCCAGTGGTGGCAGTCACTAGGAAATCTGACAGTGGGGTCTCCTTTCCATCAACCCCTTTTTCAGGCCACCCTAACAAGGTGGGTTGGGGAGCACACCTGAATCATCTCTCTACCCAGGGTACCTGGACTCCACAGGAGGCTGGTCTACACATAAACCTCCTGGAATTAAGAGCAATCGATTTAGTTCTTTGAGTATTTCACGCCCAGCTCAGCTACAAGACAGTCCTAATTCAGACGGACAATCAAGTAGCCATGTTCTATGTGAACAAGCAGGGCGGGACAGGCTCTCTGTCATTATGCAACGAAGCTTTACGACTGTGGGCCCTTGCCAGAGAGTATCAAATTCACCTTCTAGTGGTATATCTTCCAGGTATTCAAAACCTTTGGGCAGACAAACTCGGTTGAGTACTGCTGCCTCACGAGTGGTCTCTCCACCTAGACCAGGTGGCAAAGATATTTCATCTCTGGGGCACTCCAGACATAGACCTCTTTGCAGGTCCATTGAATGCCAAACTTCCCTGGTTCTGTTCCAGGATTCCGGCTCGCAATTGTCAAAGGGATGCCTTCCTCCTTCACTAGGGTCAGGACTTCCTTTATGCCTTCCCACCCATTCCCCTCATCCCCAAAACACTCTTCAAGCTTCAGAGAGACAGGGGTCGCATGATTCTCATAGCGCCACAATGACCACGCCAAGCGTGGTATCCCCTGCTTCTACATCTCAAGCTGCACCTCTGGAGTTAGGACATGCTCCAGATCTCCTTTCCCAAGAGGACGGGATGCTATGGCACCCGAGTCCCCACTCCCTGCATCTCAAGGCCTGGTTGCTGAAGGCTTAGACCTCCAGGATTTCAACCTGTCCCAACAGGTAAAGGATATCCGTCGGGCTTCTAGAAAACTTTCCACAAGAAGATCTTATGCCTTCAAGTGGAAACGTTTTACTATATTTATTTATTTATTTACAATTCTTATATACCGCACTATTTGCAATCAGCGTGGTTTACATAGAACAAAAACATCCGACAATATACATATGTCTGGTCATTACATTGAACAGGGAATGTAACTTGGATTACAGAGGTAAACTATATACATAAGAAGTTCAATAGAAAAGGCTCCTGTTTGGTGATTTACATTTTTGGGGACGAACTATACGAGAGTGGCTGGGGTTCAGGGCTGTAAGTGAGATATTTGATAAAGAGGAAATGTTTCAGGGCCTTCCTGAACTGGCTCAGGTTGGGGATTGCTCTGATGTGTGGTGGTAGGGTGTTCCATAGACTTGGGGCGCAAATACTAAAGGCTCGGTTGGATGTTGTATTGGTGCAGTTTGTCGTTTCCTTCGGTATAGATAACATATTGGTCTCTGCGGTTCTTCTTAGTCTGCTGGGGGCAAGTGGTTGTATGACGTCAGACAGAGAGGTGGAGAAGAGCCCCTTGATGGCTTTGAACGTCATCAACAAGGTCTTAAAACTGATCCTGGCTTGAATGGGGAGCCAGTGCAGCTGTTTCAGGAGGGGTGTGATATGTTCTCTTCTGGAGGCTCCGAATAGTATCCGCGCTGCACTGTTCATGGCCAGTTGCAGGGGGTTTAAGGTTGCTCGGGGGAGTCCTTGTAGGATGGCGTTTGAATAATAGAAATGAGGAATGATGAGGGCTTGGTAAATGGTGCTCCAAGAAGGGATTAAACCCCCTTGTCATATCTTTAGGATCGATTCTAGAGTATCTCCTTCACTTTTCGAATTCTGATCTAAAGACCAATTCGGTAAGAGTCCATCTTAATGCAATTGCAGCTTCTTATAAGCCTCTGAATGGACAACCAATTTCCTCTCATCCACTCATATCCAGATTTATGAGAGGTCTTCTGTTAGCCAAACCTCCCATTAAGCCACCACCAGTGGCATGGGATCTAAATCTAGTTCTCGGTCAGCTCATGAAGCTGCCTTTTGAGCCTTTAGCCACTACAACCTTAGGTTTTTGACCAGGAAGTTCATCTTCCTAATTGCAATCACCTCTGCACGTCGCATTAGTGAACGGCAAGCTTTAGTGGCTGATCCTCCTTATATACTAGGTTTCATCATGATAAGGTTGTTCTTAGAACTCATCCACACTTTATGCCAAAGGTGGTTTCGCCTTTTCATTTGAATCAATCAATTTATCTTCCTGTATTTTTTCCGAGGCCTCACGCTTCTAATGCAGAAAGAAACCTTCATACTTTGGATTGTAAAAGAGCCTTAGCCTTTTACCTACAGAAAACGCAGCAACATAGAAAGTCCTCGCAACTTTTTATAGTTTTTGACTCTAGTCAGTTGGGACTTCCAGTCTCCAAAAGAACTTTATCTAAATGGATTGCCCAATGCATATCCTTTGCTTATGAGAGTAAGAGTCTTCCTCTTCAGGGCCATGTCACAGCTGATAACGTGAGAGCCATTGCAGCTTCCATGGCTAATCTCCACTCCGTGTCTATCTGACATTTGTCGAGCAGCTACCTGAGCTTTGGTACACACCTTCACAGTCCACTACTGCCTAGATAAAGCCTCCCGTCGGGATGCCTTCTTTGGCCAAGCTGTTCTTCAAAATCTCTTTCAGACCTAATTCATCTCCTACCCACCAACCCTGGTGGAATGCCAGAGATCCATGGGAGGAAGGATGCCTACCTTTTTAGGGTGTTACCTTCCTGGGGCTTTCTCCCTGGCATCTTTAGCTAGGGAGTCCCCATATGTGAAGACTACATTCCTGCTTGTTCCTGGAGATAGCGTAGTTACTCACCTGTAACAGGTGATCTTCGGGAACAGCAGGAATTTAGTCTTCACAACCCACCCACCTCCCCTAGGAGTTCTCTCTATCTTTGTCCCTTTTCTCTCTCCCTCTATCCTTTCACTCGGCTACAAACTTAACTGAAGAGGGACAGTTGGAAAGGTGGGAAGGCAGCACACATGTGCTGAGGGATGCTCCCAAAAGCATTCCTATTGGACGCTGGGGAGCGTTCCCGCGCAGGCTCCGTTGGTACCGACGATACCCATATGTGAAGACTAAATTCCTGCTGTTCTCGGAGATCACCTGTTACAGGTGAGTAACTATGCTGACCTGCAAGTAGTTATATCTATCTTGTTCTCCTAAGTTGTATAGGTCTCTTATGCCTTCAAAAGGCCACACTCCTCTTTTGTGAAGTAGTTGTGATACCCTTTGCCTCCCATCTCGCCGGTATCTGCCACTGTGGGCCTTCCCCTATTTTAAAACACGATCTGATGGGCATAATTGAAGACACTGATTTTCCAGCTAGTACTACTGGGCGGTGTTTCTTCCACAGTCCCATTGTGACGCATGGAAAGGGATATGAGGCCCACTGCTGTCCCCTATGCCAAATTAAAGTATCCAATGATTCTGGTTATTGCCCTGACCCTTCTAAGCTGACCCATTGCTGCTGCTTATCTTTTAGCCACATATAAATGGTCTTTAATTGCGCTGACTGATAATATTTTGACAGTTCGGAAAGCCCCAGTCCACCTTCTGTACGAGGTGCTTGCATAACTGATCTAATTATTATAATCCAAAAACCAAAAATGCTCATCCACACTAACTTACTATCAAAAAGGATAAAACATATGTCCTTATCTCCTAACTGTCATTAGAACATGAAATTATTTGTCGGAGCTTGTGCCATGAAAGAAATCTCCTTCTCGTAGCACAATTCTCCTTTTTAATCTATTTTAAAGGGAATAAACCCTATACCACAAACCAAGGGATAATGAAAACGTCCCCTAGGAAAAATCCGTGTGTGCAATATATCAAAGGAGAAATATCGTCGGTACTTAGCTTTCTGATGAGATGACAAGCGAACCACTGCAGAGGCCTTTAATGTTGGCGTTTCAGCATGGTCATAGCATAGCTGACTGGGTAGTACGTACTATCAATTAATCTCCATTGCCTGAGGTTAAAGGCCACTTTGCATGCAATTCTTGTGATTTTTGCCTAACAACTGTAGAAGGAGCACAATGGGAACATCCTGTTACAAAACATGCGTTTCAAAGTGTAACATATACCAATTGTTCCTCCTCTTTTGTGGTGTGCATCCTGATTTGCCCCTGTGATAAGATTTATGTGGGCCGAATGACAAGATCTATGTGGAAACGGCTGCAGAAGCACCGTTCACAGAACAACACGAAGGTGACGACAGCGCCTGTAGCCCTGCATTGTGAGAAACACTCATTTCAGGACTTACGCTGGCGGATTGTGCATCAGGTATTGGAGAAAGCACGGGGTGGAGATTGGGTATCCTGCTTACAATATCGCGAGCAAAAATGGATTTACTGGTTACATTCAGTAGCACCTATGAGGTTGAATTTGTCGCAGGATTAGAGTTTGATTTGATGTATTAACTTGAAAGGAATGGTGATTGACAGCCAGTGCCCTGGGGAAGATGGACACCACATGATCTTCTTTCAGTATATAAGAGGGGGATAGCGTCATAACGCCCCAGATACGTAATAGGTTTTGATGAAGGGCCGGGAGATTCAACGGTCAGAAACACAGCGTTGTGTCAACTAAATCATTGAACACACAATCTATGAGAAATTGCACTCTGTTTTAAGAAGTGCTATATACTGCGATATATCGTGATGAGGAGTATTTCCACGGAGTTTATTTCATTGTATGGACGAGAAAAGGCTTTTTGCTTGACCTTTTCAACTTCGTGTAATGCTGGGGTACTGCCATGAATTGAAACGGTGTAGTGGTTTTTTCCTCTGCAGTGGTTCGCTTGTCATCTCATCAGAAAGCTATTTCTCCTTTGATACATTGCACACATGGAGTTTTCCTAGGGGACGTTTTCATTATCCCTTGGTTTGTGGTATAGGGTTTATTCCCTTTAAAATAGATTAAAAAGGAGAATTGTGTTATGAGAAGGAGATTTCTTTCACGGCACAAGCTCCGACAAAAAATTTCATGTTCTAATGACAATTAGGAGATAAGGGCATATGATTTATCCTTTGTGAATAACTGATCTAGCAACCCAAGGGGGCTAGCCTCACCAGATAAATTGGGAGTTTTGCTATTGTATTCATTTTAGTATCCTAATAGGCAACTCGACTGGGAGGACTTGAAAGAAATATATGAATCGTGGGAGTAGCATCTTTTTGACTGTTGCAACTAGACAGGAGAGGTTCCACCTGCTGTACCAATTTTTTTTATGATTTAGGGTATACAATTCAGTATGCTCTCTCCCTATGCATACTCCTAAGTAGCGGATATGGTGCTCTGCCCACCTGAATGGCAGACTAGATTGCAAGCGTATCTTCAAAGTGTCTAGTGTAGTGAGGTTAAGAATGGTAGATTTGTCCCAGTTTATTCGGAATCCAGATAACCACCCATACTCCTTTAATTCCCACATAATTATCGACAGTGAACTAGCCGGGCGCGTAACTGCCATCAGCGAATAATGAGGTACACTGGTCTTGACCCCCTAAATTGATGCCCCCTATATTCTGGCAGGCTCTAATCCGAGCTGCTAGGGGCTCCATCATGAGTGCAAATAATAAGGGGGATGGGGGCATCCTTGTCTCGTTTCTCTTTCCAGGGGGAAGAACTCAGAGTATTGGCCATTCACTTTCACACACACCTGTGGTTTATAATATAGGGCCCGGACCCACTCTTTAAAGTGTTATCCAAAACCCATCCTGCCCAATACTCTAAACATAAAGTCCCATGACACATTGTCAAATGCTTTTTCAGCATCTAGCGAGACCAGAAGGGCCGGTTCCGGGCGTCGTCTGGCTTCCCATATAAGATTAAGGATCTTATGGACATGATCTGCGCCTGCCTCCCTGGCATGAAACCCGCCTGGTCTTCATGAGTCAAGCTCAAGAGTCCTTGGTTTAAGCGGTGAGCCAAGACCTTGGCCAAAAGCTTCCCATCCATGTTAAGTAACAAGATGGGTCTATAAGAGGAGCAATTCAGCTGATCTTTCACTTCCTTAAGGATTATGGAGACCCCCACCCATCCCATGGTATCTGCTAATATCCCCCCTCTTCCCTGGGTGCATTAAAGAGCCATACTAGAGAACCTGCAACAAGGTTCCCAGCTTCTTATAAAAGCGTGCTGTGAATCCATTGAGGCCTGGGGCCTTTTCGTTCTTTAATTCTTTTATAGCCTGCATTACCTTTGCTTTATCTAGGTACTTCCGCTCCTCTGGACTTAATTTAAGAAGATTGGTGGACATGAGGTAGCTTTCCACCTGCTCTTCGGGCAATGGAGTGGCGCCTTATATAGGTGTTTATAGAATTTAACAAATTCTGCCCTAATTTTTCTTTCTTTATTTTATTAACATTTATATACCGCATTTTCCAAAAGATCAAATGTGGTTTACATTGAACAACTTCGCAGTATACAATTACAGTTCTTTTCATTTACATAGAACAGTTGAACTACAGTATATACAAAGATCTGAACATACCTTAGGCTAACAACTAGACTAAGTTAGGAACTATGTACAATAAGAAAGATCATTAGGTTTGCTGTTATGTATGTGGGGATGATTTGGTGTGAGAGTATTCTCTTTGAGTGAGTAAGGCGCTGTGGGAATGAGTTTGAGAGGTTAAGATTTTTGTTGTGAGGTTAATATTGGGGGAATCTCTTGAATTTCAAAATGCAGTTTGAAGTAAGTTTTTAATTTTTAACTGAATGCAGTGAGGTCATTGATTTCTCTTAGTTTATCTGGGAGGGCATTCCAGAGAGTAGGTGCGAAATGTGAGAAAGCTCGAAGGTTTGTGGCTTTGTTTTTTCAGTAGTCTGAGGGAATGGATAGTTTGTTTTTTATTGCTTCTTTGTTTTGATCGAGTCTCTACGTCCTTATACGTTTGAGTAGTGAGGTGTGATGGGGCAATGTCTCTAAGGAGCTTAAATGTAATCATTAGTATTTTGTAATGTATGCGGCGTTAGACTGGGAGCCAGTCAAGTTATACAAGATGGGTGTAATGTGTTCCGATATACTTGTGTTACTTGCTATTTGTGCAGCCACATGTGCCATTTGGAGTGGTTTTAGAGTTTTTGTTTTAATCCTTGTAGAACACTATTACAGAAGTCAAAGTGAGGTGTGGTGTTTGCTTGAAGGATGGATCTAAAGTAGTGGATGGGTAGTAAAGGAGGAGTTTTATCATTTTAAGTTTGTAGTAGATTGTTTTTGTTTGTTTTTATGTGTTCAGACATGGAGCGTGTCTGGTCCAAAGTGACCCCTAGATATTTTACTTCATTCTTTATTTTACAAAGTGACCCCTAGATATTTTACTTCACCTTTAATTGTACTGTCTAAATGTTTACATGTACCCTAATATTAATTGTAACTCTCCAATTGTGATGTGACGTGATCACCTTGATTGAAGGATAAGGTGGTATACAAGTCTGTCTAAATAAATAAATATCAGTATCAATAGTTCTGATAGTGGTCGGTGGGGTGAATCTTTGCTTTCTGGTAATGTACAGGGCTTCCATTTTTCTGAAGTTGATCAGTAGATTATGGGATTTTAGCCACTCAGATGCTTCAGTAACAATCTATAATTTGATGCAGTATAGGGTTGGTGGCATTGGGTAGATATAACATTATATCAGCTGCGTAAATGTGATGGTTTACTTTGAATTTTTTAAAAATTGTGCAAATGGGCTACAGGTAGATATTGAAAAGGAGGACAGATATGGTGGATCCTTGGGGAAGTCCTTGTTCTTGATTATATAGTTCAGATGTCTGTAATCCAGATTTAACCTGTTGTATTCTGCCGGAGAGATATGATTGGAACCATTGAAGCACCGTGCCTTTGATTCCTATTTGTTGTAGTTTGGTAAGCATAATAGAATGATTTATGCTGTCAAATGCAGCGGTTATGTCTAAGAATATGAGGATGAATGCCTTTTTAGAGTGGTCTATCCCTTGTACCAGATTGTCAGGTAGAGTAATTAGGAGCGTTTCCACTCCATGGTGAGATTGGAACCCATATTGTTGTTTGAGGGGGGCATAGCTGTCAATGTGATCTTGAAGCTGAATTTGATCTATTTTTTCAATTAGCTTGGACATGAAGGGGAAGGCTTGAGATTGGTCTGTAAGGTGTAGGGTTGCTTTTATCCAGTGAACTGTTTTTTTAAGATTGGTTGGATTATTGCATGTTTAAGGGGTGGGGGGCATGTGACCTTGTTGCAGTAAGTAATTGATGATGTGGAGAATGAAAGGGGAAAGCTCTGCTTTTGTGGCCTTTACCAGCTGATTGGGCAAGGATCAAGACTGGATGTAGTAGTGTGTTAATTTTGGTAATGATGTTACTGAGGGAATCCTTCCTGGACATAGAGAATGCTGACCAGGTGTGATTTGGTAAAGAATTTGTTTTGGGTGAAGAGGTTTGGTCTACTAGTTGATGTTTTAATTTTTCTTTATAGTGATTGGCCAAAATTTGAGGATCGATAGTATGGTTCTTAGAGTCGTCCTTTACAGTGTTTTGTGTGAGAGTCTTTACAATTTCGAACAGTTTCCTGGGGCGGTTGAGTGATTTTGAGAGGATATTGAAGTAATATTCCTTCTTGTTGTTGATGGTGTTTTTTGGAGTGTTGGAGTGTGGTCATATATCGAGAGCATAGTACCGGGGATTTTGTCTCTCCCCATTTACGTTCCATTTTAAGCATTGAGTTCTTTATCTTCTTTGTACCATGTTGTATTTTGCTTTGTAGTGTGTGTTAGATGGTTTGTTTTAATAGTGGCTGCATCAGATATTGTATCGTTCCAATTGGTTATAGCTTCATCTATGTCCCAGCACATTACAAAAAAAGTCCCCTACCTATTGCATCCCCCACAGATTCGCAAATTCAAAAAATTTGATATCAACTTGTTACTAAACCAGGTTATACCACAACTAGAAAGCCTCACTGACAGCAATACTAACTTAACATCCCAAATTGACGAATGGAATAAGATTGCTGCCGCACAAGCTCCCCCCAAGACCCACCTCCACACAAACATCGTAATAAAGCTCCATGGTTCTCTACTTCTTTAGGAGATTAGAACGCCACTGGCGTCATTCACGAGACCTCTCCAGACACACCAGGTATACAGAAAAGCTCCGCTCCTACTGCTCCGAAACTTTAAGACAGAAAAGAGAATACTATGAAAAAGTAATCCTGCGTTCCTTAAACGCAGGGAACTATTCTCCATTGCTAAATCCCTACTAAATGATCCATCAGAACAGGAGCTGGATGTAAAAATATCCCCACAGGTAATAGCAGACCATCTCTGCTCAAAATACTGCCCATCCCCATATCGACTTAGCCACCACACAGAGTCCTTTATTCCTAACATAACAGCCAAAACAACCTGGAACGAGTTAGACACTCTATCCCTCGACAACATAATTAGAATAATCAAAAACCTCAGTACATCCACCTCTGTCCTTGACCCATGTCCAGTCACTTGGATAAAGAGCACCAAGGAAACTCTTAGCCCCTACATCCGGTCAATAGTAAAAACTTCCCTCTGCACTGGAATTATGCCATTGTCTCTGAAAAAGAGCTCCGTTCGCCCCATCCTAAAAGGAAACACTTCACCAATCTCTTACAAGACTTTCAGAACAATATCAAGTATCCCCTTCCTGGCAAACATAACAGCAAAGATTATTCAAACTCAACTTCAGAACTACATTGACGCCCTCACCCTCCTGGATCCCTTCCAACATGGTTTTAAAAGGAAGCATGGGGTGGAAAGTCTGATCAGGCCCTTTTAGACTCTATGATCACATGCATCCAAACACCTACTCAAGGTTGTCTACTAATCTTCCTTGACATATCATCTGCATTGACTCCCTCCCACATGAACAGCTCCTGGACAGACTGCATGACATCGGCCTAAGAAATACTACACTGAATTGGTTCCGTTCCTACCTTGATCATAGAACACAACAGGTATGAATCGGTGATAAAACCTCCCTGCCATTCACCCTCATACAAGGAGTTCCACAAGGTTCCAGCTTATCTGTACTCCTCTTTAATATCTTCCTCCGACCCATATGCAAAATATTTCAAGAACACAACATACAATATCAATTATACGCAGACGATATAATGTTCTTCACCCCCTTCAACATAATAATGCCAGACTTCACCAATATTAGCAACTGCTTCACCAAGATAAGACAGTGGCTCCACCAACACAACCTAATAATTAACCAAGCAAGAACAGAAGCACTTCACATCTTCTCCAGTCCATCCTTTGTTCACCCAACATCTCTTGATCTCCAGGAACAAGCAGGAATGTAGTCTTCACATATGGGTATCATATGTACCGACGGAGCCTGCGTGGGAACGCTCCCCAGTGTCCAATAGGAAAGCTTTTGGGAGCATCCCACAGCGCCTGCGTGCTGCCTTCCTGCCTTTCCAACTGTCCCTCTCCAGCTCTTCGTTTTCCGCAGAGCCAACAGGTCATATACCCTGTCATCGCAGAAAAATTTTGTCTTTAATCTTTGTTTTTGTGGTCGCGTCTGACTTCCTTTGACGCCATACCAGTACCGCCGGTTCGTTCTTCTTTCTTTAAAAAAAAATAATTATAGTTTCTGAGGTGTAGGCGCCATTTTGGGCACTAGGCCCAATTTTTTCCCTTAAAAATGGAAAAACCTACTTCAGGTTTTAAGAAATGTTCTAAATGTGGAGGTACTATTTCCGTCACCGACACCCATGATTGGTGTCTCAAATGTTTAGGTCCTGACCACTCTATTTCAGAGTGCCACTCCTGTGGAATGTCGTCAAAAGGGGGCCAGCAGAACCGAGCTGCTAAACTTAGCACCCTTTTTCCCTCAGACGTGGCGTCTGTTACATCGACATCCTCCAGGGCCTCATCTTCCTCTCATGGATCTCAGGTAACTAAACATAAATCTAGCCGGTCCTCAAAGGGTAGATCTCCTAAGTATCGAGATGCCCCTGGCGTTGCCCTTGAGGAATTTTCACTGGCAAAACTGCCCCGGTGGGAGGCTTCGGCTTCCAAAGCACTAACGGGGTTCCAGGATGTTCTCGAGGCCTCAACCTCGGCAGAACTACTGGTGCCATGCTCTGGGTGTCCGGCCGCTTCTACCGGTACCGACACCCAAGCATCGGCAGTGTCGATAGACCAGAGATTCCTTGCTATCGAACGCAGTCTAGCGGCTCTTCTCACGGCTTCAGTACCGTTGAAACCGCTTCAGACACCTCATCCGGTACCGACACCGGAACCGGGACTGACTGCATTAGCATCGGCGGGTATGCCAACCATACCGAGTCATGCCTATGTCTCCGGCATCGACAGATCGGTACCGGAACAACCCAATACCGACTTAGATTGATACCGGTACCGTGCTTTGCATGATCACCGGGATCGGAGGTATTTTGAATCCTCTGAGTCTGAAGACTCCGAAGACTCTGCCGATACAAGAGTACTTCTCCCCGAGGATTCCTCTTCTCCTCAGCGCAGAATGTCTCCGCCAGAGGATATGTCCTTTCAGGACTTTATCCGTGATGTGGCCCGAGGCCTTTCCATCACAGTAGCTCCTGAAAAAGAGCCTAGGGCAAAGGAATTGGAAATTCTCCAATACCCGAAGGCTCCCAAAGAGGCAGCTACTCTGCCTATTCATGAGATTTTACATGATCTTATGCTAATGATGTGGGAAACACCTTTAACCACATCTCCTCATTCTCGAAGACTCGATACCATGTATCGAGTTCCACCTTGTCCTGGCTTTCAAAAAAACTCAATTACCACACATAAGAACATAAGAACATAAGATATGCCATACTGGGTCAGACCAAGGTCCATCAAGCCCAGTATTCTGTTTCCAACAGTGGCCAATCTAGGTCATACGTACCTAGCAGTTTCCCCAAGGGACACAGGTTCCACAATGCTTGTATTGGTTCAAGCATTGATATCCTGGGTCCCTTCTTAATAATGGTTTATGGACCTTTCCTCCAGGAACTTGTCCAAACCTTTTTTTAAACCCAGCTACACTAACAGCCTTTACTACATCCTCCGGTAACAAATTCCAGAGTTTGATTACACGTTGAGTGAAAAAATATTTTCTTTTATTAGTCTTAAATAGTTTACCCTGTAGCTTCATTGCATGTCCCCTAGTCTTTCTATATTCTGATAAGGTAAACAATCGATCTACGTTTACCCGTTCCACTCCGTTCATTAATTTATAGACTTCTATCATATCTCCCCTCAGCCGTCTCTTTTCCAGGTTAAAGAGCCCCAACCTTTTTAGCCTTTCTTCATAGGAGTAGCCTTCCATCCCCTTTACCATTTTGGTGGCTCTTCTCTGAACCTTTTCTAAAATCGCTATATCCTTTTTAAGATACGGCGACCAGATTTGTACACAATATTCAAGGTGCGGTCTCACCATGGAATGATATAGAGGCATTATAATATCTTTTGTTTTATTTTCTATTCCTTTCCTTATCATACCTAGCATTCTATTTGCTCTCTTGGCTGCCGCTGCACACTGGGCCGAGGGTTTTAACATGGTATCCACAATGACGCCTAAATCTTTTTCCTGGGTGGTGATTCCTAATGTGGAACCTTGCATCGTGTAACCATAGTTTGGGTTGTTCTTCCCTAGGTGCATAACCTTGCACTTCTCCACATTAAATTTCATCTGCCATTTTGATGCCCAGTCTTCCAATTTATCAAGATCCTCTTGCAATTTTCCACAATCCTCCTGGGTTTTAACAACTTTAAATAGTTTTGTGTCATCTGCAAATTTGATAACCTCACTCGTTATTCCACTTTCCAGGTCATTTATGAATATGTCAAAAAGCAGCGGACCCAGCACAGATCCCTGGGGTACACCACTATTCACCTTTCTCCATTGGGAAATTGGCCATTTAGCCCTACCCTCTGCTTTCTATCTTTTAACCAGTTCCTGATCCACAATAGTACACTGCCTCCTATCCCATGACTCTTTAGTTTTGCCAAAAGTCTCTCATGAGGGACCTTGTCAAAGGCTTTCTGAAAGTCCAGATACACAATATCAACCGACTCACCTTTGTCCACCTGTTTATTCACTCCTTCAAAAAAACATAACAGATTAGTAAGACAAGATCTTCCTTGTCTAAAGCCATGTTGGCTGTCTCCCATTAGGTCGTGACTATCTACATGCTGAGTAATTTTATTCTTTATGATGGTTTCTACCATTTTTCCCGGTACTGATGTCAGGCTCACCGGTCTGTAGTTTCCCGGATCACCCCTCGAACCCTTTTTAAAAATTGGTGTTACATTGGCGATCCTCCAATCCTCAGGTATTAGAGATGATTTAATGATAGTTCACAGATTACTGATAGCAGGTCTGCAATCTCATATTTCAGTTCTTTCAACACCCTTGGATGTATACCATCCGGCCCAGGTGATTTGCTACTCTTCAGTTTATCTAATAGTTGTAAGACATCTTCCCGATGTATCGATATTTCCTTCAATTCTTCCACACCTTTAAATACCACTTCAGTCATGGGTAACATCCCTACATCTTCCTCAGTAAAGACCGAAGCAAAGAATTCATTCAGTCTCTCCGCTATCGCCTTGTCGCCTCTTAGTGCTCCTTTAACCCCTTTATCATCAAATGGACCAACTGACTCTCTCACAGGTTTTTTGCTACGAATGTACTTGAAAAGGTCTTTATTTCGCGTTTTTGCTTCCGCAGCAAGCTTCTTCTCAAATTCTCTCTTTGCCTGCCTTATCAATGCCTTGCATTTGACTTGCCAGTGCTTGTGCTGTGTCCAGGTTTCATCGTTTGGCTCTTTTTTCCATTTCCTGAAAGATGCTTTTTTGGCAGCAACAGCCTCTCTGACCTCACCTTTAAACCATGCTGGCAGTTTTTTGGACTTCCTTCCACTTTTCTTAAAGCGTGGAATACAGCTGGTCTGGGCTTCCAAGATAGTATTTTTCAACAACACCCAAGCTTGATGTACGTCTTTAACCTTTGCAACTGCTCCTTTTAGTTTTTTCTTAACTGTTTTCCTCATTTTATCATAGTCTCCCTTTCGAAAGTTAAAGGGTAGTACTGTGGATTTCCTTACTATCCCTCCTCCACTAATTAAATCAAAGGTGATCATGCTATGATCACTATTGCCAAGGGGCCCCAACACCCTTATCTCTTGCACTACATCTGGTGTTCCACTAAGGACTAGGTCTAATATTGCTTCCCCTCTGGTCGGTTCATGAACCAGCTGCTCCAAGAAGCAGTCATTTATTTCATCTAGGAACTTTATCTCCCTAGCATGTCCTGTTGTGACACTGACCCAGTCGATGCCGGGGTAATTGAAATCACCCATTATTATTACTGCACTGTAACTTTTGCTAGCTTCCTTGATTTCTTTGAGCATTTCATCATCCATTTGTTCATTCTGGCCAGGCGGACGATAGTACACTTATTAAAAAAGGGCTGCTACACAGTACCCTGTCCTGTGCTGCTGAGGTAAGCTATATTCTGATTTGATTTAAATTATAGCTCTTTGCTGCTGCTAGGCTCTAACCTATTATGAAATTAAACTACAAGCTCTCTGCTGGATTCTAAATTTAACCAGAAAGCTCTCTTCTGTGTTTTAATTTGAAACTAAAAGTACTTTGCTGATGCTAGGCCCTGAGTGACTATGAAATTTAAACTACAGCTCCCTACTGGGTATGAAAGGTAACCAGAAAGTTCTCTTCTGTGTTTTAAATTGAATCTTAAACTGTTGCTACTAGGCCCTGACTGATTTAACAAAAAATAGTGGGTTCACAGATTAATTAGCTTTAAAAGAAAAAAAAATTCCTTTCAGAAAAATTCCCAGAAGTATATACTCACAATTTCAGATTTCTTTCCAGAAGTAACAGCCCCCCTTTCTAGTCCTTCAATGGTGGTGGAATCAGCCATGAGAAGGATGAAAAGTGCAAAGAGACATGCATCCAATCCTCCAGGTAGTGAATGTAGGACTCTCGATGCCTTTGGGCGTCGATGCTTCCAAACTTCCATGCTCTCAGCTAGGATCAGTTCCTATATCTTGTATGTGGGAATGTTCCTTAAAGAGGTCACAGGAGACTTGGAGCTTATGAGCCCCCTCCTTCCTGATGACAAAAGGCAAGACTATCTTACTCTAGTCAAATATGCTCAGGATGTTTCCAAGTTTGTAAATCGTGCAGCCTTTGACTGTTTTGAGTGCATAAGCAGAACCTCTGCTATTGCCATTGGTGCACATCGGATTGCCTGGCTTCAGGCATCTGACTTGGAAATTTGGGTACAGGATAAAGTAGGAAACTTTCCTTGCACAGGAGAAAATCTCTTTGACAAGAATTGGCAGTAGAAGGCTAATGAGATAGATGCTGACAATATTACCTTGGATAGATTGTCCAAATCTACAGCCAATCCTGAAAGGAAAAAATCCTCTAAGAAACCATTTTTCAATAAGAAAAGGGTTATCTCCAGGAACAAGCAGGAATAAGTCCTCACATATGGGTACGTCGGTACCGACGGAGCCCGTGCGGGAAAGCTCCCCAGCTTCTTAGAATAGAAGCTTTTGGGACCTCCCACTGCACATGCGCACTGCCTTCCCGCCTTCCTGAACAGCTCTCCTCAGTTTCTCTTTTTCCGCGGAGCCAGCAGGTCGTGTTCCTGTCACCGCTGAAGAAATTGTTATTTTATTTGTTTCTTTAGACCGCGTACCTGCCTTCCCCATACCGATACCGGTATCGCCGGTCTTTTCTTTCTTTCTTTAAAAAATTATAATTCTTTTTTCTTATTTTTTAGCTTTTTGGTCACTTCAGAGAGGCCTCTCGGCCTACTCAATTTCTCCTCATGGAGAAGCCAGCCCCTGGATTTAAGAAGTGTACCAAATGTCATGCTGTTATTTCAGTCACAGACACCCATGACTGGTGTCTGAAATGTTTGGGGCCTGACCATTCCATACCGGACTGCCCATCTTGCTCCCACATGTCTAAACGTGGGCTGCAGAACCGGGCCAACAAATTCCATGTGCTGTTTGCTTCAGAGAATACAGCATCACAGTCATCCAGGTCTTCTTCTCCGGATGGATCTCAGGTAACCAAACCTTCTGTGGGCAAGTCCTCAAAGAGCAAATCTCCTTCAAAGCATCGAGAGGCTCTTAGCTTAGAACTTGAGGACCCTGCCCCAGCCAAACAACCCCGGCGGGAAGTCCAACTTCCAAAACGCCAATTCAGGGGTCTCAGGTTGATATCGATGCTACGGCCTCGACAGATCACCTGTTAGCCTGCTCTGGGGTACCGGGTCACTCCGGTACCGACATCCAGGCAGCTATGGCGTCCATGGGCGATACTGTACAGTCCATGCAGCAGGCCGTCATGGCTTTCATTAAAGCTGCAACGCCATCGGTTCCGCTTTCAGCGGTTCCGGGCCCGATACCGGTATCGTCCGCCATGCCGGTATCGAGGGCCGTCCACCTCTAAACGCAAGTCGGTACCGTATGGGCTTTCGCTCCATACCGGTTTCCATACCCGATACGCCCGATATCGATACCGATCGGTACGCGTATCGTGCGTTAGAGGAAAGCACCGATTCCTCTGAGGATTTTCACTCCTCTGATGATTCTGCTGAGTTTTCACTCAACTTACCTGAGGAGCCCTCTTCTCCTAAAAGGAGAATGTCCCCTCCAGAGGATTTGTCCTTCCAGGACTTTGTTTTAGATATGGCTACAGCCCTTTCTATTACCACATCCTCTGAAAAGGAACCCAGATCCAAAAAACTGGATATTTTCGGATACTCAAAGGCCCCTAAGGAGGCAGTTACCCTGCCTATCCATGAAATCCTTCAAGAACAACTGATGGATTTCTGGGAAAATCCTTTGACTTTGTCTCCTTATTCCCGTAGGTTGGACACCATGTATAGGGTCCCTCCTTCTCCTGGTTTCCAAAAGACTCAATTGCCCCACCACTCTATTGTGGTGAAGTCTGCAATGAAGAAGATTAGGAGTACCAAAAGGCACTCTTCCACCCCTCCAGGACGGGAATGTAAGACTTTGGACTCTTTTGGTAGGAAAATTTTCCAGGCTAGTATGCTTATAGCCAGGATTAATTCCTACAGTCTCTATATGGGCATGTTCCTGGAGGAACTTGCCAAAAAGGTGCGGCATTTTGCCCCCTTTATCCCTGAGGATAAAAAGCAGGGATTCCTTTCCCTAGTGAAACAACTCTTAGAGGTTTCTAAGTTCTCTAATAGGGCAGCATATGATTCCTTTGAGGGAGCCAGTAGGGCTTCGGGCATTGCTATTGCAGCCCGACGTCTTGCTTGGCTCCAGGCCTCTGATCTGGAACCTTGGGTTCTAGATGGCTTACGGAATCTGCCCTGTACAGGTGAGAACTTATTTGGGGAAGAGTGGCAAATCAAAGCCACCCAGATGGATGCTGAAAATGCCACCTTGGAAAGACTTTCAAAGTCCACTTCAATTCCTACTAAGAAAAAGTCTTTTAAAAGGCCTTACTATAAGAAGGCCAGAGTTGCTTCAAATACTGGCCAGCAGTCTTCTCAACCTCGCTATACTGCTAAGCATCAGCAATCCAAACAAGCACGAGCTAAGCCTGCAGCAGCTACTGTAGCTCAGCAGGCTCCAACCCCTCAGGGGTTTTGACTTGCTCCTAGGGAACTTGCCACTTCTGGTTCTAACACAACCAGAACCTCTCACCATACCCGGAAGGTTGGTTCACTTTGCTCCCAGATGGGAACAAATCACAACAGAACAATGGACCCTCTCTATCATTCGAGAGGGTTACAAACTTCTTTTCTCCAGCCTTCCTCCCCATCATATGGTGAGACCATTCAATTCTCCCCCATCTCTCCTAACCCTGTTGGGTCAAGAGGTTTCCTCTCTTCTTGCCCAAGGGGCCATAGAAGAGGTTCCTCTTCCTCAACAAGGGTCCGGTTTCTACTCCCCTTATTTTCTCATTCCAAAGAAGACAGGGGGATTCAGACCAATCCTAGATCTGAGAGAATTGAACAAATTTCTCTTCAAGGAGAAATTCAAAATGCTGTCTCTCGGCATTCTCCTTCCTTACCTCCAGGGTCAGGACTGGCTTTGTTCTCTAGACCTACAGGATGCGTATACACATATACTCATCCATCCATCCCACAGAAAGTATCTTCGCTTTCTGTTTCAGGGAAAACATTTCCAATACAGAGTACTCCCCTTCGGTCTAGCCTCTGCTCCAAGAGTATTCACAAAATGCATGGCAGTCGTAGCCGCATTTCTAAGAGGCATGGGAATCTTTGTCTTCCCATATCTGGACGACTGGCTCATCCGAGCTCCAACTCAGTCACAGGCCCAGATTTCCCTGGACCACACAAGGAGCCTTTTGCAGTATCTGGGACTGGTAGTAAACCTTCCCAAGTCCCAACTCATCCCTACTCAATCTCTAGAATTCATAGGGGCCCAGTTGGACACCATCACTGCAAGGGCCTACCTTCCACATGTTCGAGGCCAGCGCCTCCTGAGTTTGGCCTCCCAAGCTCAGTCCAGCACTCACTTGACAGCCAGGGAAATGCTACGCCTACTGGGTCATATGGCCTCCACAGTGCATGTGGTGCCCTATGCTCGTCTTCATATGAGAGCAGCTCAATGGACCCTGGCCACTCAGTGGACTCAGGCGTCAGGAGCGCTCTCAGACCAAATACAAACCTCCGATCGTCTGTTTTGGTCCCTCCACTGGTGGACTTCCACCAAGAATCTGTTGTTGGGGGCTCCATTTCAACCATTGCTACCCCAAGCAACCCTCACAACAGATGCCTCCCAAACAGGGTGGGGAGCCCATCTGCAAACTCTCTCCACTCAGGGCACTTGGTCTCTACAGGAGACCACCCTTCATATCAATCTTCTGGAACTGCGAGCAATTTACCTTGCCCTCAAGGTCTTCCACTCCCTCCTAGCCAACCTCACTGTCCTAGTTCAGACGGACAATCAGGTGGCCATGTTTTACATAAACAAACAAGGAGGGACGGGCTCTCTGTCGCTTTGCAACGAAGCTCTAAGACTATGGGCCTTCGCCAGAGAGCATCAGATTCACCTGCTAGCAGTGTATCTCCCAGGAGTTCAAAACTCTCGGGCAGACAGGCTCAGTCGAGTTCTGCTGCCACACAAATGGTCCCTACATTTGGACCAAATAAACCGAATCTTTCAGGAATGGGGGACCCCGGACATAGACCTCTTTGCAAGTCCGTGGAATGCCAAACTTCCCCGGTTCTGTTCCAGAACTCCGTGTCAGGGAGCTCAGGCTACGGACGCCTTTCTCCTGAATTGGAATCAGGCATTCCTATATGCCTTTCCACCCATTCCTTTGATTCCCAAGACTCTGTTCAAACTCCAGAGGGATCATGGAACTATGATCCTCATAGCTCCACGCTGGCCACGCCAAGTGTGGTTCCCTCTCCTTCTACAGCTCTCCCAGGGATCCTACTTGGATCTGGGAGCTGCGCCAGACCTCCTGTCTCAGGAGGAGGGGACTTTGTGGCACCCAAACCCCAAATCCCTTCACCTCAGTGCTTGGTTACTGAAGGCTTAAGCCTTCAAGACTTTCATCTTTCCCAACCAGTGAAAGATATCCTTTCTGCCTCTAGGAAACCCTCTACCAGGCGTTCCTATGCTTTCAAATGGAAACGTTTTTCCATTTGGTGTGCTCAGCAGGGTCTTGACCCTCTGGCACTTCCTTTGAATTCTCTTCTTGATTATCTCCTGCATCTATCCAATGCAGGCCTCAAGACGAATTCGGTAAGAGTCCATTTAAGTGCTATTGCAGCATCCTTGAAACATATAAATGGACAACCTATCTCCTCTCATCCTCTTGTTGCAAGATTCATGAGAGGCCTGACTCTCACTAAACCTCCCATCAGACCACCCCCGGTCGCATGGGATTTGAATCTAGTGCTCGGTCAACTTATGAAGCCACCTTTTGAGCCAATGTTTTCCACCTCCTTGAAATTTCTTTCCTGGAAGGTCATCTTCCTCATTGCAGTCACTTCGGCTCGCCGCATCAGTGAGCTGCAGGCTTTAGTGGCTAATCCACCTTACACAAGATTTCATCATGATAAGGTGGTCCTTAGGACGAATCCCCACTTTATGCCTAAAGTGGTCTCGCCTTTTCATCTTAATCAAGAGGTATATCTACCTGTCTTTTTTCCAGCTCCTCATGCATCCAATGCAGAGAGGAACCTTCATACTCTGGATTGTAAAAGAGCTCTCGCTTTTTACCTTAATAGGACTCAGCCACATCGAAAGTCTTCTCAACTTTTTGTGGCCTTTGATCCTTCCCATTTGGGACTTCCAGTCTCCAAGCGTACACTTTCCAATTGGATTGCTCAGTGTATTTCTTTTGCTTACCAGAGCAAAACATTTCTCTGGAAGGCCATGTCACTGCTCACAATGTGAGGGCCATGGCAACTTCTATGGCTCATCTGCACTCTGTTTCCATAGATCAGATCTGTCGAGCCGCTACCTGGGCCTCGGTTCATACCTTCACAGCCCATTACTGTTTGGACAAGGACTCCCGCCGGGATGCCTTGTTTGGCCAGGCTGTCCTTAAGCACCTGTTCCATTCCTAAACAACTCCTGCCCACCTTCCCAGAATGGATGCCTGAGATCCATACGAAGATGGCGAACCTTTACAGGGGATCCCATGCATCTAAGCTAGGGAGTCCCCATATGTGAGGACTTATTCCTGCTTGTTCCTGGAGATAGCACAGTTACTTACCTGTAACAGGTGATCTCTGGGAACAGCAGGAATTAGTCCTCACAACCCACCCACCTCCCCTAGGAGTTGTATCTTTTATCTATCTATCTTCCTGTCCTCTCTCTGTTGACTCAGCTATAAACTCGAAACTGAGGAGAGCTGTTCAGGAAGGCGGGAAGGCAGTGCGCATGTGCAGTGGGAGGTCCCAAAAGCTTCTATTCTAAGAAGCTGGGGAGCTTTCCCGCACGGGCTCCGTCGGTACCGACGTACCCATATGTGAGGACTAATTCCTGCTGTTCCCAGAGATCACCTGTTACAGGTAAGTAACTGTGCTTTATCCTTCCTATACCCAACAGGGACACCGTCCAGGTCAGACTGCCCAAAAGGGACAACAGCAACAACCTAGACAACAAAAGAAGCCAAAAGCTGCAAAACCTCAGCCACCTCAGCAGGCTCAGCCTCCTCAGGGGCTTTGACTCCTCTCTAGAGAACTTTGCCTTCCTGCTTCTGAATGGTCCAGAACCCACAACCATCCCAGGCAGGTTATGTCATTTTGCCCACAGATGGTACCAAATAACAGCAGAAAATTGGACTCTGTCCATTGTACGAGAGGGATACAAGCTTCATTTTCACAGCATGCCCCTTCCTACAATTGTAAGACAGTTCAATTCTCAGACCTCTCTCGACATTCTCTTAGGTCAAGAAGTCACAATGCTCCTTGCTCAAGGAGCAATAGAGGAAGTACCCATTCCTCATCAGGGTACAGGGTTCTACTCTCCCTATTTCCTTATTCCAAAGAAAACAGGGGGGAACAGACCCATTTTAGACCTCAGAGAATTGAACAAATATTTGTTCCGAGAGAAGTTCAAAATGGTCTCTCTAGGAACTCTGCTGCCATACATTCAAAGTCAGGATTGGCTTTGTTCTCTAGATCTCAAGGATGCGTATACTCATATTCTCATCCATCCAAATCACAGGAGATTCCTTCGATTCCTGTTTCAAGGAAAGCACTACCAATACAAGGTTCTTCCCTTTGGCCTGGCTTCTGCGCCAAGAGTGTTCACAAAACGCATGGCTGTGGTAGCAGCATTTATCCGCATTCCCTTACTTAGATGACTAACTCATTCGAGCCCCTACAGGGCCAGGAGCAGCTCTGCTCTGTTTCACACAATGCAAATCCTTCAGTATTTGGGACTGGTCATAAAACTCCAAAAATCCAATCTTGCTCCCACTCAGTCCCTAGAGTTCATAGGAGCTCATCTGGATACCAGACAGACAAGGGCTTTCCTTCCGCAGCCCCATTGTCTTCGCATAGTACTACTAGCTTCCCAAGCAGTGCTCAAACCTTGTCTCACTGCTCGGGAAATGCTACAATTGCTTGGCCACATGGCATCCACCGTGCATGTGGTTCCTTATGCTCGCCTCCATATGCTCGTGGCCCAGTGGACTTCATCCGCTCGGTGGATGCGGGCCTCAGGCTGCCTGTCGGACAAAATAACAAACTCAAATCGTCTTATTTCGTCCCTCCAATGGTGGCAGTCATCCAGAAACCTTCTGGTGGGGTTTCCTTTCCAGCAACCCTATCCCAGCCCACCCTAACAGATGCATCACAGGTGGAATGGGGAGCCCACCTGAACGGCTTCTCTACCCAGGGTACCTGGACTCCACAGGAGGCCTGTCTTCACATCAACCTCCTGGAGCTCAAAGCAATCTTCTTTGCTCTTCGAGTATTTCACGCCCAGCTCAGCTACAAGACAGTCCTAGTTCAAATGGACAATCAGGTAGCTGTGTTCTGTGTGAACAAGCAGGGCGGAACAGGCTCTTTGTCGCTGTGCAACGAAGCTTTGCGACTATGGGCCCTCGCCAGAGAGCATCAGATTCATCTCCTTGCGGTGTATCTTCCAGGCATCCAAAACTCTTGGGCAGACAAACTGAGTCGAGATCGGCTTCCACACGAATGGTCTCCACCCAGACCAGGTTGCCCAAATATTTCAGATTTGGGGAACCCCGGACATAGACCTCTTTGCAAGTCCGCTGAATGCCAAACTTTCCCTGTTCTGTTCCAGAATTCCGGCTCGATGTCAGGCAAGGGACTCCTTCCTTCTCCACTGGGGTCAGGACTTCCTATATGCCTTCCCACCCATTCCCTCATCCCCAAAACCCTATTCAAGCTTCAGAGAGACAGAGGTCATATGATCCTCATAGCTCCATGTTGGCCACGGCAAATGTGGTACCCTCTGCTCCTACATCTCTCTCAAGCTCCACCTCTGGAGTTGGGAAAGAAGATCTGGAGCGGATCCCAAGAGGACGGGATGCTCTGGCATCCGAATCCCCAATTTCTGCATCTCACGGTCTGGTTGCTGATAGCCTAGAACTTCAGGATCTTAACCTTTCCCAACAGGTAAAGGATATCCTTCATGCTTCTAGGAAACCCTCCACAAGACGCTCGTATGCCTTTAAGTGGAAAAGGTGTACCATATGGTGCTCGCAGAAGGGTCTTAACCCTCTTGCGATACCTCTGGAATCGATACTGGAGTATCTCCTTCATTTGTCAAATGTGGGTCTCAAGACAAATTCAGTAATAGTCCATCTTAGTGCTATTGCAGCTTCTTACAAGCCTCTAGGTGGACAACCTATTTCCTCTCATCCTCTCATAGCGAGATTTATGAGAGGCCTTCTTTTAACAAAGCCTCCCATTAAGCCACCACCGGTGGCATGGGACTTAAATCTGGTGCTCGGGCAGCTCATGAAACCGCCCTTTGAACCATTAGCCACTACATCTTTGAAATTCCTTTCTTGGAAAGATCTTCCTCATTGCAATCACATCAGCACGTCACATCAGCCAATCTGAGCACTTTTCAAATCATTTAAAATCCCTTCAGCAAAGGCTCCAACGATCCTGTGAGCAGTGAGTGAGAATCAGCTGTGCCTACTTAGTTGGGAACTGTGTGTGAGAGAAAACTGCAGCCAATCTGAGCACTTTTCAAATCATTTAGAATCCCTTCAGCAAAGGCTCCAACGATCCTGTGAGCAGTGAGTGAGAATCAGCTGTGCCTACTTAGTTGGGAACTGTGTGTGAGAGAAAACTGCAGCCAATCTGAGCACTTTTCAAATCATTTAGAATCCCTTCAGCAAAGGCTCCAACGATCCTGTGAGCAGTGAGTGAGAATCAGCTGTGCCTACTTAGTTGGGAACTGTGTGTGAGAGAAAACTGCAGCCAATCTGAGCACTTTTCAAATCATTTAGAATCCCTTCAGCAAAGGCTCCAACGATCCTGTGAGCAGTGAGTGAGAATCAGCTGTGCCTACTTAGTTGGGAACTGTGTGTGAGAGAAAACTGCAGCCAATCTGAGCACTTTTCAAATCATTTAAAATCCCTTCAGCAATGGCGCACCCGTGCCTTGCGGGCCCGCGCCTGAGGGCCTCGCAAGAGGGCCCTTTGGCGTGGCCCTTAGGCGGTGGACCGTGCGAGACCCACTATCTGCTGCTATATGCTCATTCTGTTCAGCGATATGCTGTTTGTAGTTAATGTAAGGTAATGTAATGTAAGTTATGTACTGTGTTCCCTGTTTGTACTCCTAGTGTTTTGTTGTGATGTAATGATAATGCAATGTATGTTTCCCTCACCTTTGTTTAACTTTGTGCTGTATTAACCGCTTTGATTGAAGGAAAAGGCGGGATACAAAACATGTTAAATAAATAAATAAATAAATCAGTGAATTGCAAGCGTTAGTGGCTGATCCTCCTTATACAAGGTTCCACCATGATAAGGTAGATCTTAGGAATCATCCACACTTTGTCAAAGTTGGTTTCGCCTTTTCATTTAAACCAAACGGTTTACCTTTCTGTATTCTTTCCGAGGCCTCATGCCTCCAGTGCAGAAAGGAACCTTCATACCTTGGACTGTAAAAGAGCTTTGGCCTTTTCCTTGCAAAGGACACAGCAACATAGAAAATCTTTTCAACTCTTTGTTGCTTTTGATCCTAGTCATTTGGGACTTCAAGTTTCCAAAAGAACTCTAACTGGATTGCTCAGTGCATATCCTTTGCCTATGAGAGTAAGAACCTTCCTCTTGAGGGCCATGTCACAGCTCACAGTGTGAGAGCCATGGCAGCCTCAATGGCTCATCTTCACTCTGTGTCTATCGACGACATCTGTTGAGCAGCTACTTGGGCCTTGGTACATACCTTCACAGCCCACTACTGCTTAGACAAGGACTCCCGCCGGGGTGCCTTGTTTGGCCAGACTGTTCTTCAACACCTTTTTCAGACTTAGTCAACTCCTACCCACCATCCCTGGTAGGATGCCAGACATCCATGGGGGGAAGTATGGCCTTTTCAGAAGGCCTAACAACTTCCTGGGGCCATCTCCCTGGCATCTGCAGCTAGGGAGTCCCCATATGTGAAGATTACATTCCTGCTTGTTCCTGGAGATAGCATAGTTACTCTCCTGTAACAGGTGATCTCCGGGAACAACAGGAATTTAGTCTTCACAATCCACCCACCTCCCCTATGAGTTGTATCTCTCTCTCTCTCGCCCTCTCTCTTTGTCCCAGCTATAAACTCAACTGGAGAGGGACAGTTGCAAAGGCGGGAAGACAGCACGCAGGCGCTGTGGGATGCTTCCAAAAGCTTTCCTATTGGACGCTGTGGAGCGTTCCTGCGCAGGCTCCGTCGATACCGATGATACCCATATGTGAAGACTTAATTCCTGCTGTTCCCAGAAATCACCTGTTACAGGTGAGTAATTACGCTTTCTTAGTTATTATACCATCTGTAAAGAACAAAGTCAAATATCTCGGACTAATAATTGACCAGAATCTTATCTTCCAGGAACAGATAAGAAAAACAACGACCGCAGTATACACCAAAATAAGAACCCTGAGAAACCTCCGCCCCTTACTAAACCCTGACTTTTTCCGTACCATTGCCAAGCCCTAACCACACTGATTCTAGACTATTGCGACGTCATATATCATGATCTCCCTAAACACAGTATCCACACCCTCCAAATGGCCCAGAATACAATCACACACCTAATAACCAACATACCCAGACGAGCCCACATCACCCCTGTCCTCTAGGACCTCCAGTGGCTCCCTATACTAGCCAGAATAAAATTTAAAAACATCACACTAATTCACAGAGTAATACACAGTGAATTTTCCCTCTGTCTACTCTCCCTTCTCTCCAAACCAAACAACTCCAGATCACATAGACCAAACACTGCAAACATCCTAATCATACCATCTCAGAAAAAGTGCAAACAATCCACCTGCAACCAAGCCTTCTCCCTCTATGCCCCTTCCTTCCGGAACACTCTCCCACCTGACTTAAGAGGATGCTCCGAGCACTCTGAATTCTGAAAAAGGCTTAAAACCTTCCTCTTTCAAGAATACTTTGCCCTATCCCCCTATACCACAGCCATCTTAACCCATTGTAAACCGACCACCCAGTACCCCCTAATCCCCCCCATGTACCCGTCCACCCCCCTTGCCCTTCCCTAATTCTTCCTCATCCTCTCACCTCCGCCTTGTTAGTATGTAAAACGTTAACTGTTGAATTTGCCTGTTCACTGTTGTGAAATTATTGTTCTCTATAAAACAGCTGTGTCAACACTATTACCTTATGTTCTATGTAAACCATCTTGAATTGTAGAAAGACGGTATATGTGTTTAGGGTCTGCATTTAGATACTGGAGGGTTAAATGTGTTTAGGGTCTGCATTTAGATACTGGAGGGTTTGTTTTTTGAAACTATCCTTTTCAGATCTCTTGTATCTTTTGGGTGGTAAGTCACATGTGGGAGCTGTACATATGGGGGTGAAGGGTGGGAGTTGAAATCGTATTATGTGATGGTCTGACCGAGGGACAGCCTGTATCTGTAGCATGGTAGGATGAGGGGAGTTGAAGATTTTGTTGGGTATGAACATTAAGTTGAGGATGTTGCCTTTTCTATGTGTGGGTACGTTGATTATATGGTGGTCCATATTGGCTATGGAGTTTAGGAATGCGGTGGCATGATTGTGGTGTTGTGAGGCTAGTTTAAAGTCACCTAGAAGTACTAGTTGTCTTTTGCTAGAGGAAGAGCATATTTCATTTAAGATATCTAGATTGTCGGTGGTTGAATTAGGGGGTCTATAGACTAGACAGAAGGATAGATTGTTGCTTTTAATCGTGAGGATGTCTATATGTTCGACATTGTTTGAAGTGAGGGATGCATTAAGTTCATCCTTGATAAGGACACCTCCCACATGCTTTGTAGGTCTAGGGGAGCGAAATATATTGTAACCTGAGGCCTTAAGTTGATTGACTAGTACAGAGTCTGATTCTGTGAGCCATGTTTCAGTAATGCAGACAAGGTCTGGATTATTATCAGTCAATATGTCATGGAATATATGGTATCTTGTTTCTTATGGAATGTGCATTTGAGAGGTAGCATGTTAGTTTTCTTGTGGAGTGTGGTTACAATTGAAGGTGTAGGGTTTGAAATTGGTTGAATGTTGATAAGTCTGTCTGGGTTGTGTTTAAAATTGAGTGAGTCTGTATCTTATATGGGGAGAAATATGTTGATTTGGAGTATAGATTATGTGTATGAAGTGATTGCTGGAGAGTGTGGTTTTGTATTACGATGCAAAGTGTGATGATTGTGAATTTTATACAGAGTGAATGTTTGCCTCTGTTCTCATACACAATACTGCAACCATATTTAACAATGTTCAACTGGATGTTTGTATACTCAGTTGGGTGTATTAAAGAGTTTTTTCCAATCTTGTTATCAAAGTTAGTAGCTATAAAATAAATGTTATAGGGTACATTTAATAACACATTTATGATTGGGCATAAAGTTAGAGCTGCTGGTAAGGTGTGCATAGCTAAATGGTTTGAAAAGATCATGACATTAAGGAGTATATGGTAAAGAATGCTTTGCTAAAATGTATATAGCAAATCAAGCAACCCTGCAAGATGACTGACAGGTTTATAACAAATGACTATACGAAATGAGGATAAGCTAACTAAATGACTGTCAGTTCAAAATGTAGAAATTGTGATGGTAATGACATATATGGATTACTTATAGTATGGGGTTAATCGCTTAAGTGGCAATTACAAGTATATCTGTAATGTCTGCGGGTACAATCAGTACTTAGTGTCTTCTCTGGAGCGGGTGAGTGCCCCCCTACCCTTATAGCCAAGATGTGCGAGCACAACTTAAGTTTCCGTAGGTGTTGTGCCAAGTATTTGACCATTTTATTCCCACTTTCAAAGTATTCCTGTCTGGCTAACTGCATTTTATAGCAAATGTCTGCAGCTTCAAGAGCTTTCAATTAGGCTCGAACTGCTAGGACCTGACCTCTAAAGCTACCCCCTTGTCTCTAGCATCCACTTGCTCCAGCAAGTAAAGCTGGCTGTGTGGTTTATGCACCTGTTCATATTGTTCCCGTTTTTTCCGCATCCCCCATTTGTTTAAAATGCCCCTCACCACTATCTTAAATCCATCCCAAATGACCCCCCCCCCCCATCCTACCTCCCCATTATCATTCTCCTTAAAGTATTCTGGTATTAGTTTCTTTCTCTTGTATCACTCTAGTATCTTAGAAACATAGAAAAATGACAGAAAAAGACCACATGGCCTATCTATTCTGTCCTTCCATATCAACAACTACAACAGTCCCCTTTTTTCCTTTAGAGATCTTCTGTGTTTGTCCCATGCTTTTTAAAATTCAGATGCCGTCCTCATCTCTACCACCTTCACTGGGAGACTATTCCACAGATCCACCACTCTTTTAGGAGGGAGTTGTTAAGTAGCCAGAATTTTGCCCCTCTTTCATCCCCCTGGAACTTAATACGAACTGCCACTGGCGCATGGTCTGACCTGGTTATTGCTTCCATGCTTGCATCTAGCAATCTAACCAGCAACTCTTTCCCTATCTATATCATATGTATTCTGGAATATGTTCCATGGACTGGTGAGTAGAAGGTAAATTGCCACTTCCCAGGGCTCAGAAAGCGCCAAGCATCCACCAAATCTAAAGACTGTGCAAAGCGCTTTAACCAAGCTCTGTCAGTCCGACGTACCTCTCCTCCACCTGTGCTAACCTTCCCCAGTTTCATCATTAAGTTGAAGTCTCCCCTACATATTAGTAACCCTTCACCTAGGTCATCTATGCGCTTTTCTACTTCCCAAAAATTCCCCCTGATTTCCGTTTGGTGCACAGACAACTATTATTCGTAGCCACCCATACTCTATCTTTCTCCAGGACCAAGCAGGAAGTCAGTCCTCACGTATGGGTGACGTCGGCGCCGATGGAGCCCTCATGCGGAGCATTTCCCCAGCTTTCAAATTAAGCCTTTGGGAATTGCAGCGCGCATGCGCGGTCCCCTTCCCGTCCAAGGGTGCCATCTTGCTCAGTCGTCTTTTTTCCGCAGAGCCTGACGGACGTAGTTCGTTTTTCGCCGAGGAAAAAGTTGATTTCCCTGTTTTTTTTCTTCTCCTTTGGTTCGACGCCGGATCCTTTTCCCGCCTGGGCCCGATACGCCGGTATTGAGCCCACTCTCTCTCTTTCGGTTTTTGTCCTTCCTGACTAGTGTTCGCGCCATTTTTTCTTTTTTCACTGGCAGCCCTGTCTTTTGATTTTGCAGGGGCCCTTTTTCCCCAGATGGCTGCCAGCGGGTTTAAAAAGTGTGATCGGTGTAAGAAACTTATATCTCTTACCGACACACATGACTGCTGCCTCCGCTGCCTCAGACCCGATCATGACCCGATGATCTGTGGTCCATGTGGCAAAATGTCCTCGAAGGCGTTGAGGAGTCGGCAGCACCAGAAGGATAGGATCTTCTCTGACTCCGCGTCCGGACGGGCCCGGACCTCGTCAGAGGCCTCGGGACTCCGGCCCCGAGCAGCGTCGGGGTTCCTCTGAGCGGGGGTCGTCTTTGCAGGAACAGCGCAGGAAGAAGAAACCCGCGAGAGCGTCGTCGGTGGACGCTCCTGGTTCCTCCAGAGCCAGGTCGCATAGCCCCGATAGCCGTCCCGGGTCTTCGGAGTCGGAGAGGCCTGCCAAGCAACCTCGTCTCAAGATGGAGTCTCCTGGACACATGAGTGCTGTAGTCCTCGTGGACTCTCCTCCAGGGGAGCCGACGTCTGGCCCGACGCCGTCGGGGCCAGAGTCAGGGGCTGCTGGATCTCCTGAGCTCGGACTCAGGTTGACAGCCTTGGAGAACAGCCTTGCTGCCTTCATGGAACAGCAGCGGGCATTGATCTCCGGTCTCACCAGTGCATCTGCCCCGACCACCGGGACATCGACGTCCAAGTCGACCCCGGAGGCCGAGCCGATCCTCGAGTCCATGCGGGCTCGAGTCGATCCTCGGCCACGGTCACCCTCGGCCCCCCTTTCGGGACCGAGGTCGTCGACGCCGGTACCCTCGGCGTTGGGGCGGATGGCATCGGTGCCTGCCCGACCGGAGCCGCTCGATACCTCCTCTGTGGAGTTGGGCTGGGAGACGGAGGACGAAGAGTCACCTGACACCTATCGGACTCGGTGTGTCCCATCGGACTTGCCGGAGTAAAAACCTCGGAGACGATCCCCACCGGAGGATACCCGGTTCTCGGACTTCGTGCGGGATATGGCCAAGGCCTTGGTCTTCCCCGTGGATCCCGAGGAGGAGCCTCGAGCTGAGGAGCTCGAGGCCCTCCAGTATGACTCTCCCCCGAAGGAGGCCTTTACTGTACTGGTTCCTCCGATGCTGGAGCGGCTGCTCTTCCGCATGTGGGAGACCCCGGCCTCGACGCCGGTGTTAAGCAAGCGGGTCGATTCCATCTATCGAGTCCGCAAAAGCCCCGGGTTCCAAAAGGCACAATTACCGCACCACTCCATGGTTGTGGAATCGGCCATGCATCGACTGAAAAGTCAGAAGATGCACTCCTCGGTGCCTTCCGGCCGGGAGGCCCGGAACCTGGATGCCCTCGGTAAGAAGTGCTTCCGGGGCTCTATACTTGCTTGCCGTGTCCAGCCATACTAGCTCTACATGGGCATGTATCTCCGAGACCTGGCAAAAGAGATTTCCGGGTTCTCTGCTGGTCTCTCCGAGGAACCTTTGCAGAGGTTCCAGGCCTTGTCCACTGGTATTCGAGAGTGCTCGAAGTTTATCTCTCAAGCAGCCTACGATGGCTTCGAGGCTTCGGCCCGAGTAGCCGGGGCCGGCATCGGTGCCCGCCGACAGGCTTGGCTACAGTCATCCGATCTCGAGCCATGGGTACAGGATAAGTTGGTCGATGTCCCCTGCCAAGGTGAAAACCTCTTTGGCAAGCCCATGGCTGAAAAGGCTGCAGAACTCAAGACCGAGACTCTGACCCGGACTAGGCTGTCCAGAAAAACCTCTGCCCCTTCTCAGAAAAAGAAGGGCTCGGGAAAAAAGACCATTTACCCGAGGAAGTCATCTGCTTATAAACAGTACCCTCATTATCAGGCCTCTAAAGCTCCCCAACAGGGTCAGCAGGCCAAGGGGCAGGGTCATGGGCCCCATAGGCAGAAGGCCCCCAAGCCACCAACACCGGCCCCTGCTCAGCAGGGTGGGGGGTTTTGACTCAGAAAGCATAGCCTCTTCTCCTCAGCTGGCTCACATCAGCACAGGAGGCCGGCTGGCCCACTTTGCCCACAGGTGGTCAGCCGTCACATCAGATACCTGGGTGCTCCATATAGTCCAAAAGGGCTATCTTCTCCATTTTCACCAGGTACCTCCCTCCTATTTTCCAGGGGAGCCTCCAAGACTCCCTCTGCACAGGGACCTACTCCTTCAGGAGTTAGCAAGTCTGCTACAGGAAAAGGCTGTGGAACCGGTGCCCCACCACCTGAGAGGTCACGGCTTTTATTCCAGGTACTTTCTGGTACCAAAAAGAACAGGAGGCCTCCGACCCATCCTAGACTTGCGCAACCTCAACAAGTTCCTGGAGAAGGAAATGTTCAAGATGCTTACCCTTGGAATCCTGCTGCCCTACCTCCAGCAGGGAGATTGGCTATGCTCCTTAGATCTAAAGGATGCTTATACTCACATCCTTATTCATCCAGACCACAGACAATATCTCACATTTGTTGTGGGAGGAAACCACTACCAGTACAGAGTACTACCATTTGGCCTGACCTCCGCCCCCAGGGTGTTCACCAAGTGCCTGGCGGTGGTGGCGGCCTACCTGAGACTTCAGGGTCTTTTTGTGTTTCCATACCTGGATGACTGGCTCATAAGGGGCCAGTCTTCCCAGGAGGCCAGTCAAGCCACCCTTCGCACTGTGGCTCTGCTTCAGCACTTGGGGTTTGTCATAAACTTCGCAAAGTCCACTTTGCTCCCGTCCCAGAACTTAGAGTTCATAGGAGCAAGGTTGGACACTCTTCAGGCGAAGGCTTTTCTGCCATTGGACAGAGCCCAAAGGTTGATGGATCTAGCCAGGCAGTTTCACAGCGATTCCCTGGTCTCTGCCAGGCAATACCTGAGACTTCTCGGCCATATGGCTTCCACGGTTCATGTAACCCCCAATGCGCACCTGCACATGCGGCCTGCTCAGTGGAGCCTTCGAACTCAGTGGCATCAGGCCACGGGGAGCCTCGCAGACTCAGTAAGAATATCCGCCCTGCTCGTCTCCTCTGCAATGGTGGCTTCATCTTCCGAATCTGGTACTCGGAGTGGTTTTTCAATCCTCTCCGCATTCTCAAGTGCTGACAACAGATGCTTCTCTTATAGGTTGGGGAGCACATTGCCAAGGGGCATGTACTCAGGGTCTCTGGACCCCTTGGGAGGCTGCTCAGCAGATAAACTTCCTGGAGCTACGGGCGATACGCCTAGCTCTGAGAGCCTTCTCCCACCTCACATCTCACCAGTCTGTGCTGGTCCAGACGGACAATCAAGTTGCCATGTTGAACGTGAACAAACAAGGGGGCACAGGCTCCTTCCTTCTCTGTCAGCAGGCACAACGGCTGTGCTCTTGGGCCGTCAATCACGGAATCCTCCTCAAGGCTGTCTACCTCCCAGGTCAAGAAAATTACCTGGCGGACAGACTGAGCAGGATCCTGCAACCACACGAATGGAGGTTGAATCCATTGGTGGTTCAGCAGATCTTTCTGAGGTGGGGCCTCCCCACCCATGGATCTTTTCGCCAGTCCTCTGAACCGGCAACTCCCAAGATTCTGTTCCAGACAACCGCATCCTCTCAGAGTAGCAGCAGATGCGTTTCTGATCCCGTGGTCCACAGGCCTACGGTATGCGTTTCCTCCCACGCCACTAGTGTCCAGAACACTTTTCAAAGTCCTCAAGGACGGGGCCTCCATGATTCTGATAGCCCCCAGGTGGCCGAGGCAACCGTGGTTCCCACTTCTGCTCCAACTGATGGTGGACACTCCTCTTCCTCTGGGGATTCAACACGATCTCCTGTCTCAGGAACAGGGATCTCTCTTGCACCCCAACCTCCAGTCCCTTCATCTGATGGCCTGGCTGCTGAAAGGGTAGTCCTAGCTCCCCTACTACTGCCTAGAGAGGTGGAAGACGTAGTCTTGGCTTCTAGACGGCAATCCACCAGGAAATCCTATGCTCTTAAGTGGCGTAGATTCTCCGCATGGTGTGCTCAGCACAGTGAGAATCCCTTCTCGTGCTTGGTAGCGGTAGTATTGCAATATTTGCTTTACCTCTCCAATCTAGGCCTCAAGTCCAACTCTGTCAGGGTACACCTCAGTGCTCTCTCAGCGCACCACTCGCCAGTGGACGGAAGGCCTCTTTCCAACCACCCTTTGGTGGCTCGTTTTCTCAGAGGCCAGCTCCTGCTTAAGCCTCCTTTACGTCCACCAGCCCCTGAGTGGGATCTGAATGTGGTCTTACAGCGGATTACTTGTCCGCCATTTGAACCTATGGCTATCTGCCCTCTCTGTTTTCTCTCCTGGAAAACTTTATTTCTGGTAGCTCTTAGCTCTGCTAGGCGGGTAAGTGAACTTCAGGCACTAGGGTCTGATCCCCCTTACACTAGGTTCTACAGGAATAGGGTAGTCTTACGGACTCACCTGAAGTTTCTTCCTAAGGTTGTCTCCCCTTTTCACCTCAATCAGGAGGTGGTTCTTCTGACCTTCTTTCCCAGGCCTCATGCCAACCGGGCTGAGATAGTCCTGCATACCCTAGACTGTAGGAGGGCGTTATCCTCCTACCTTGACCATACGCGGGAGCATCGGAGGGCTGTTCAGCTCTTCGTTTCTTTTGACCCCAACAAGTTAGGGTTACCTGTCTCCAAGCGTACTTTGTCCATATGGGTCGCTGACTGTATCGCCTGGGCTTATGGGGCAGCCGGCCTCTCGTTGGAGGGTCGAGTCACGGCTCATCGTGTCAGGGCAAAGGCTGCGTCAGTGGCTCATCTCCGCTCTGTTTCGTTGGCAGACATCTGCCGGGCCGCTACTTGGTCTTCAAGCCAGACTTTTGCGGCCCATTACTGCCTTGAGCGGGAGTCCCGCAGGGACAGTGCTTTTGGACAGGCAGTACTCCATAATCTCTTTGGGGTTTAGGCAACTCCTACCCTCCGACCCTGGTGTTGGGCTACCGGTCGGGGGCGTTCTCAGAGAAGATTCATTCCTTACGTACTGACGAGCTAGAGGGAGCTCATTTTTTCGGCTTGCGGTCTCCGATAGCCTTAAGCTGGGGGAGTCCCATATGTGAGAACTGACTTCCTGCTTGGTCTTGGAGAAAGAGTAGTTACTCACCTGTAACAGGTGTTCTCCAGGAGCAGCAGGAATCAGTCCTCGCAACACTCCCTCCTCCCCTTGGAGTTGCAGTCATATGATTTATTTTTGCTAATTTTTTTGCTATCTTTTAGCTATGTCATCAGACTGAGCAAGATGGCACCCTTGGGCAGGAAGGGGACCACGCATGCGCGCTGCAATTCCCAAAGGCTTTCTTTGAAAGCTGGGGAAATGCTCCGCACGAGGGCTCCGTTGGCCCCGACGTCACCCATATGTGAGGACTGATTCCTGCTGCTCCTGGAGAACACCTGTTACAGGTGAGTAACTACTCTTTACCCAGGCAAATAGATATCTCCCTCTCCCCCCCTGTCTTTCACCACCTCTCTCGTTTCCTCCCTCAGATGATTGGCAATGAAGATTGCCACTCCCCCCTTTTTCTGCTCCACTAGATTAGACACAGAGTCCCATAGCATAGTCCCATAGCATTGCCCTTTGGTCTTACCAGGAGTTCATGCTTCTTGCACCAAATAAATATCTGCTTTTTGCCTTGTCATTTCTTTATCCAATAATTGTCTCTTAAAAGGAGAGTTCAACCCTTGCTCAATTTTATAGCCCATCGTTATATCCCCTATTCTCCTCTATACCTAGCTCTGCCTTAGCCACCCTTTCCCCCCTCCCCTCTGTACTATCCTGTCCTCCTCCTCTCTATAAGACAGTAGGACCCGACATCTCAGGGTAGACAGCTACCATTTCTACTCCCGACCAGCCTTCCTCTTCCTCCCGCTTATCTCCTGCCCCTCAGTAATTACCCCCCTGCATTCCTTTTCTATCTTCCCTCTCCCCCCACTCCATCTCTTTGGTTTTGAGCCCATCAAGCCTTAGCATAGCAATAGCAGCATGCATAACCAACTGTTCAAAGCCAATTCCCCCATCTTTGTTTCCTCTATTGGGGACACTCATGTTAAATCACATCAAGCCATCTCCAATGAGTATTATCCAAGGATCCACAGTGTTACCTCCCGGCACTATTATGTCCCAGTCACTGTTCTCTCTAAGCTGTGCGCATGTGCGCGCGCGCACACACCTCGCCGAGCGAGCGCACATACTTTACAACAGAGCGCATAAAAATTATGGTTCTGATTCTGATAGAAAACAACACAGACATCTTAAAATTTAAAAGCTGTGATTGTAATTGCTAGAAATTTTCCACTTCATTTAGTAATCTTCTATTTTTCATTTAATTTGATTAAAATCAATGTGGTGTACATACTGTATTCTGACGTGTAGTCAAATTTTAAAGTATATAACTCTGAGTGTCGTTATGTGGTGCACAAAAATTTAACCTTCCTTCAAAAGCTGCACAGCTGATATTTTTTTTTTCAAAATTTTATTTATGAACCATCAAACATAAACGGCAAAGACATAACTGATAACAGTCGCTCCCTGGGGTGGACTCTGATCCCCAAGGGGCAGAACACATTAATGGTTACATGGTTTATGAAATTTTTCCCCCCTTTCCCCCTCCCCCACCCCATCTCCCCCCAAGGAACCCCCCCCACCACCCCAAAGCATTGCGAACCAGGACCAGCATATACATCCTTATAGAACATCAGTGTGTCTCCCCAATCAAGTGAGGCTATCAACAGCCTAGTTGCAGGATCACATTGCGAGTCCGAGGACTTAGATTTTGAATATAGGGCTCCCACAGTAGCCAGAAAGTGGACCATCGCTTAACATGGCCTCGAGCAGCCCTACACTCCAGGAGCATAAGTTGATGGAAGGAGTTCCGCCACTCCCAAAAGGAGGGAGGGTGGTTGTCCCTCCACCGACGTAGAACTGGCCCTTTACCCACCAGACATGCCTTCCGCACCAGCCAGCGGCTCCATTTCCCCTTCGGAGAGGTAAGGCCCATGAGATCTAGGACGATCAAGGCAGCATCCCAGTAAACAGGTTGTCCAAGAAGGTCGGCCATAAATAAAGCGATTTTCTGCCAGTAGGGTCGTATCCGTCGGCAGCCCCACCACATGTGGCACAGTGTCGCCATAGGCTCTGCACACCGCGGGCAGCGACCATCCGCAGTCAAGTGGCAGCGAAGGGCACGCCGAGGGGAGAAGTGAACCCTAGTCAAACACTTAAGCTGGATTTCCCGCCAGTGGACGCCATCCACCAGGCTCGCCACTCTCCGAAGGGCCACCAAAATCGTGTCAGGGGGGATCTCCCGTCCCATTTCCACCCCCCAAGCCCGTTCCACATCGCGGTAGTCTGGCTGCGGTCGAAACTGTTCCAACCTAAGGTGAAAGGTCCGAATAGACGGCCGTTCGACTTCGTTCAAACCAAAGAACGCTATTATCTGGGCCGAACGGTCGCTGGATAGTTCCGTCCTCGAAAGGGAAGCCACGTAGTGTGCCACTTGCATATATGCAAAAAACTGCCGGGGCCCCAACTCATACTCACGAGATAATGCGAGGAAGGGCTTAGGTTTGCCCGCCAAGTCCACCACATGGCCCAAAGTATGTATACCTCTCTCCCCCCACAGACGGAACGCGGCGGTTGCAGTGCCCGGCGTGAAATTGGCATTACCCCGGACGGGTAACCAGCTCGACACCTGCCAGTGACGCCCCCAGTAAGCATTCAAATGCCGCCAAGTCTTACAAACCGGTGCCAGTAACACGCTGTCCCGCCAAATGCGCGGGCCACCTATGTACCTCCAAATGCAAAAGGGCTCTTAGGGAGTGGGGTGCCACGTATGCCTCCTCAAAGGCCCGAGGGGTATAAAGATCGGTGTCACCCAGCCAGTCCCCTAGGTGACGTGCCTGGCAGGCCAGTGCATAAGCACCAAGGTCTGGAAGCCCCCACCACGCACCCTCCCCACTAGTCGACGGTAGGAGATATGAGCTCTCGACCCCCCCCCCCCCAGAGAAGGCCCCGAAACTCCGCCTCAAAACGCTGAATATCCCGTCGGAGGATCCAAACAGGGAGGGTCTGTAGCCAGTATAATATCCGCGGCAGAATGACCAGTTTAATCGCCGCAATTCTCCCCATAAGGGATAGGGGAAGAGGCAGCCAGGCCTGTAACTGAGTTCTCACCTTGTTCAACATCCGTCGCAAGTTACTCCCATATAGTTGACCTGGCTGACAGGACAGTACAATCCCCAGGTATATGAACTGGCGCTCCGCCCACCGGAGGGGGAACTCGCCAGACCAGTTGCTCCGAAGTCGGCCCGAGACATCCAGGGCTTCGGATTTATCCTGTTAATACGAAACCCCGCAAACTGCCCAAAGGCTCGAAACTCCTGCAAAAGAAGAGGCAGGGAATCCCCAGGGGAAAGCAAAGTGCACCAATAAATCATCGGCAAAGGCTGAAATCTTAAACTCTTGATTGCCAATACCTACTCCCTGAATTGTCCGCATACCCGCCACGCGCCACAGGAGAGGATCCAGCGAAAGAACGAAGAGAAGAGGGGAGAGGGGCAGCCCTGGCGAGTCCCCCTTTGCAGCGGAAAGTTCTCTGATAATACCCCATTACAAAGTATCGCTGCGGTCGGACAAGCATACAAACTCGCGACCATATTACAAAAAACAACGGCCCTATACCATATTGTGGGAGGATAAATTTCAAATATTGCCAGTCCACCCTGTCGAAAGCTTTTTCTGCGTCAAAGCTAACCAACAGAGAGGACAGATGTCTATGCTGGACCCACTCTAAGGACGCGATGATCTTGCGTAAGTTACGAACCGCATATCGCCCCTTAACGAAACCGACTTGTGACTCGTGGACCAGCTGCCCCAAAAATTCCGCCAGGCGATCCGCCAAGATCTTAGCCATTAATTTAAGGTCGAAATTAAGTAAAGAGATAGGACGATACGAAACTGCAGAAAGAGGGTCCTTTGCCGGTTTGGGGATAAGAACAATGTGAGCATGGTTAGCCCCCCACCGAAAGTAGCCTTGTTGTGCCCGCCGATTATGTACGGCGGCCAGCGTTGGGGAAATCTGTTCGTTAAGAATTTTGTAGAGTTCGGCTCCCAGGCCATCGGATCCTGGGGATTTATAGCAACTGGCTTTGGAGGTGGCCCCTTGCAGCTCAGCCACCGTAATCGGCCGGTCCAACTGTGCTCTTTGCTCTATTGATAGGCGAGGTAGGTCCAGTCCCCTCACATAATCCGCCATCTGCGTGATGGAGGTCGCCTCCACAGCATAGAGGTTCTGAAAAAAGGAACGGAAAATACGCACTATTGCCAGGCTCTCCCTATGTAAGGTCCCCAATTCATCTCGCAAGGCTGGTACCAATTTAGAGCCCCTGGGTCCCCGCAGGCACCGAGCCAATAACTTCCCGGGCTTATCCCCATATCGGTACAATTGGTAGCGATAATATAATACTGACTTCTTAGCCCTCTGGTGGAGGAGTTCATTTAATTCCGTTTGAGAGTCCCATAGCTGCTTTTTAAGCCCGGCGGTGGGAGTTTGGGCCCCACAACGTCTCAGCTTCGTCACCAATCTCTCTAAATCCATGATACGTTCGGCCCTCAATTTTCTTTTCCTGGCAAGGAACCCGATTATATCTCCCCGCAGTACGACCTTCGCCGTTTCCCAGAGCAACTCTGGGTCATCCTGATGACCCCTATGATCCGCTTCAAATTCCTGCCACCTCCTCTGGATAAAGGTACGAAATTGCGCGTCTCTATATAATTCCAATGGAAAACGCCATTGACTGGCCTGGGGAGTACGCCCACTCCAAAAGACCTCCAGCCAGACATAAGCATGATCGGATATCTCTACGGGCCCTATCTGGGCATCCCCAACGTTGGCAAACAGCCCCGAGGACAGCAACAGATAATCAATACGTGCGCTCGTGCCATGAGCCCGGGACTGATGCGTGTAATCCCGCTCGGCCGGGTGTAGTAATCGCCATGGGTCCACCAGCCCCAGACTGGAGCAGAGGCGTCGCAATGCCCGGACCGTCGCCATCCTGTCTCTTTGCTCCCCCCCTTTGGAGGTATCGAGGTCAACATCCATGACCCCATTGAAATCCCCCCCCAGAATAACGGGGATTTCCGGCAGCGTCTCAATTTTAGAGGCAAGGCGCGCATAAAGGGATAAATGAATTACTGGCCTCCCCTCAAGGACTCCCTGCACCAGTACAAATCTGCCCGACGGATCAATCAAGTCCTTCAGCACCTCCATCCTTACGCGTTTGTGTATCAAAAGTGCTACCCCTCCCTTCTTACCAAGGGCCGGGGCACCCCAGACCTGTCCCACCCACTCCCGGCAGAGTTTACGGTGCTCTTCGGCAGTCTGGTGGGTTTCCTGGAGCATAGCGATGTCCGCCCCCTGCCTTGCCAGGGCCTGCAAAATTTTTGCCCGTTTAATCGGGCTGCCCAGGCCACATACATTCCAAGAGATGATCTTAAGCGGCATGTGTTACTAGGTTTGGCCCAATAGTATCTGTTATTAACCATATAGAATATAGGGAAAGCACCCCCCCAGCCTGAGGTCCTCCCCCATGTCCCTCCCAATGTAGCCCTCGCACAATTCCCTCCTCAACTGGTCCCCTAAGATACCGCTCTCCATCCCCGCCCCCTCCCCCTCTCTCCCACCCCTCCCTCCCCCCTCCTATCCATCCCCCTCCCCCTCCCCCTCCTATCCCTCCCCCTCCCCCTCCCACTCCAATTCCTTATTTCTACCACCATCTTCCTCACCTCCTCTATGAATTCCTAGATGCGTGAGGTACCCCCCCCACCCCTCCATTATATCGGCTCCGCTGCGGGCCATCCGGGATCCACCCCGGGCGCTCCCCCCCCCTGATTCCTTCTCCCTCCCCACTCCCCTCCCTCCGCCGAACACCCCCAACTACTCGGGCCGCCCCCCGCCCGCCTCCCGCACACAAAAAACACAGCCAACATCCCTACTTAAAGGTAGTTTGAACAGACCCCTTACCCCCCCCCTCCCCCAACCTGGTTACCATCACCATATCTGTGCAGTCCAAAACGAAATAGTCCGGGCTTGTTTTTCACAGCAATAGTCCTCTCCTCCGGTCCTCAGGACTCGACCGCCACTGCAGCCCTCCGCCGTATCTCCTCCACGTAGGGCGTTGCCGCAGTCGCGGAATCAAAGGACCGGCGGGTCCCACCATGAGTGAAGATCAACCGGGCGGGATATTGCACCATGAATTTGATATTATTGTCAATCAGGATCTGGCACAGGGGTCCGTACTCTCGTCGTCGCTGTCCCAGGGCCGCTGAGTAATCCTGGACGATACGTAGCCGGACATTGTCCTTTTGAATGGTCCCTTTCTTTCGCGCAGCACGCAAGACCGCTTCTTTCTGTGGGAATCTCAGGAACCGTGCTAGAACCACCCTGGGTCGGCCGTCACTGGTTCTCCTAGGCCCGACCCGGTGCGCCCTCTCTATTTGCACTAGGGTGCCTTCAGGATCATTCACCAGGATTTGTTTCACCAGGTCTTCCACATAGGGTTGTAAGTCCCGATCCTCTTCCCGCCCAAGGGTGCCATCTTGCTTAGTCTTCTTTTTTCCGCGGAGCCCGACGGACGTAGTTCATTTTTCCCCGAGGAAAAAGTTGATTTTCTCTATTTTTCTCTTTTTTTTCTCCGGTTCGACGCCGGATCCTTTTCCCGCTCGGACCGATACGCGGGAGCATCGAAAGACTGTTCAGCTTTTCGTTTCTTTTGACCCCAATAAGTTGGGGCTCCCTGTCTCCAAGCGTACGTTGTCCATATGGGTTGCTGACTGTATCGCCTGGGCTTATGGGGCAGCCGGCCTCTCGTTGGAGGGTCGAGTCACGGCTCATCGTGTCAGGGCGAAGGCTGCGTCAGTGGCTCATCTCCGCTCTGTTCCGTTGGCAGACATCTGCCGGGCCGCTACTTGATCTTCAAGCCAGACTTTTGCGGCCCATTACTGCCTTGAGAGGGAATCCCGCAGGGACAGTGCTTTCGGACAGGCAGTACTCCATAATCTCTTTGGGGTTTAGGCAACTCCTACCCTCCAGTCCTGGTGTTGGGCTACCGGTCGGGGGTGTTCTCAGAGAAGATTCCTTCCTTCTGTGCTGACGAGCTAGAGGGAGCTCATTTTTCCGCTTGAGGTCTCCGGTAGCCTTAAGCTAGGGAGTCCCATATGTGAGGACTGACTTCCTGCTTGGTCCTGGAGAAAGAGTAGTTACTCACCTGTAACAGGTGTTCTCCAGGAGCAGCAGGAATCAGTCCTCACAACCCTCCCTCCTCCCCTTGGAGTTGCAGTCATATCATTTATTTTTGCTAATTTTTTTGCTGTCTTTTAGCTATGTCATCAGACTGAGCAAGATGGCACCCTTGGGCGGGAAGAGGACCGCGCATGCGCACTCCAATTCCCAAAGGCTTTCTTTGAAAGCTGGGGAAATGCTCCGCATGAGGGCTCCGTTGGCGCCGACGTCACCCATATGTGAGGACTGATTCCTGCTGCTCCTGGAGAACACCTGTTACAGGTAAGTAACTATTCTTTTTGTGCTATCTCTTTACATTCGCTGAAGGCTTCCATTTCCGCCACACAGATTGTTTTGCCTGGATCTATTCTCAAAGTCCTCAAACTTATCTGCCAGCTCTGCATGCATTTGGTCTAGGGCCTTCATCTTATTTTCAAATACACCCAGACTGTCGTGTTGGCTTCTGTACGCTCCATCTCTTCCACTTTTTGACAAAGATCACTCTGCCTGGATCGTAGGCCTTCTATACTTACAACCACTTCTGCACATACTTGCGCAATGTCCAATTTTAGTTCTTTAAACCATTTGCGCATTTCCTCCTGCAGACCTCCATCACCTATGATCCCCGATCCTGGGCTGGCTGCCGTTGTTGCCACTTCTACTGCTGCTGGGGCACTCGGGCTTTGAGTTCCTGCCAACTGGGTTGTTGCGACCATCATCTTGTCTGGGTTTTTTTTTTGCTGCCGCAGCGCCCATGAATACAAACTCCTTCAAATCCTGCTTTTATGATTTTGCCATCTTCTCCTGGTGGTGTATACCCTCCAGCGCCAATTGGTAGCGTTCTTTTTAATGGGGCTTATGCTCAGTTTTAACTTTTTTTTTTTTTTTTTTTGTTGCAGGTCTGCAGGAGCTCTTGTTTAGTCAGCCATCTTGTCTGGTGACATCACCAGCCTCCCGAAAGACCTGAATTTTAAACACATTGGACTTTAGTAAAATGGGGCAGTACCTGAAGGAGGAGTTGGCAGGCTGACTGGAGATAAGGAAAGTGGAAAGGCAGTGGGCCAAACTGAATAGAGCTCACAAAATGGCAAATAATGAAAGCCAATAATGAAAGGAGGCCTGTCTGTATAGGGCTGTGTACGCTGTGAAGCACTGGATAGGTATTCAATAGTAATATTACTTGAAAGCTCTCAGAGTTAACACCACAGATTCAGTAGCTCAGACATTCCAGAGCTTATTGCTAGGAATGGCCTTGGGGAACTCTACAGAAAGTTTAGATACTGCAGAAAGGCTGTGAGCGCATTTACAGCACAGAAATTGCAGGGAAGAACTGTCTTCGGTTCTGAAACACACTGTCAGAAATGCTTGCTTGTAGAATTATTGTTTAAGAAGTTATGTCTGGAAATACATGTATGTCTCTGTACTGATGACCTATACTAGTAAGATCTGACCTATGACATGAAGATTCAAATTATGAATATGCATTAGTGAAAAATGTAATACAATTCCTAACGTAGGAAAATAAGATGGAAAGTATACTGTGTAATGGCTTTTTGAACCAATAAAAAGGTTACCAAGGAGGGTGGGGATTAGAGAGAAAGTGTTGGCTATGCAGTTCTCTCTCCCAAATCGTTGGTCCTGTTTGGAACACAATTTTGTGTGAATTGTTTTATGTATTATTATTGCTTCCCTCTCTTTGCTTTGCGTGAAGAGATCCGATCCCAAGAGCCCAGATTCTGTTGCTGGTGAGGGGTGAACGCAGGTACATTTCAAATAACAGCAAAAGGAGAAGGAAACATATCTGGTTATCCAAGGAAGTGACTAAACAAATACAAAAAATGTAGCATTCACAAAATACAGAAGTTCACAAGAAGAACACAGAAAAGAATAAAAGGTAAAGCTTAGAGTCAAAGAGTAATCAGAACAGTAAAAGCTTGGGCAGAAGCAAAAATGCCTAAAGATCTAAAACAAGTTGATGACTTTTTCAGATATGCTGGAGAGAGGAGGAAGGTCAACAATGGACTTGTAAGACTGAAAGATGCTGAGGATTGCAAAAAGCAAAATTCAGAACAAATAACCCATTTCTGCATTTATGAAAATATCTTGGAGAAAGACCACATATTGGCTGATAGATATATGGAAATGGATCAGATATGACATTCTACTACTATTACTGAACATTTGTATAGCGCTACAAGAAGTACGCAGTGCTGCACAGACACATGTAAAAGACCGTCCCTGCTCATCAGAGCTTACATTCTAGTCAAGTCAGATAACACAGTAGCTGTAGACATGGGATATAGCTAGGGAGAATGGTGGAAGAAAGTGTTTGACAACTTGAAAAACTAAAAGTGGACAAAGCCATGGAATCATGTAAGGTACATCCCAGGGAACTCCAAGATTCTGGCATGTCCTCTTAAGGATGGGTTAGAGGTGGGGGAGGTTGCTTAGGACTGAAGAAGAGCTGCTGTGATCCGTCTTCACAACAGAGGTAAAAACAGTCTGTTTACCAGACTGTAGTTTCCCACAAGAGGTAGGAAGCTGCTGGATGATAAACCTTAGCTCAGTGTTTGGAAAAATAATGGCATTATTAAAGGAAAGGATAGTGAACTTTCTACAATCCAGTGATGTGCAAGACCTCAAGCAACATGGTTTTACCAAAGGCATATCCTGCCAGAGGAATCTGATGGCTTTCTTTGACTGGTTGATCAGAGAACTTGATCAAGAGCATGACCTGGATGCGGTCTGCTAGAATTTCAGCAAAACCTTTCTTACTTTTTCTCAAAGGAGGCTCATGAAGATATGGAGTAGTCTGAAACTAGGACGCAAGGTGGTGAACTGGATTAGAAACTGGTTGCCTGACAGATGGCAGAGGATGGTGATACATGGAATGCACTCTGAAGAAAAGGAGGTGAGTAGTGGAGTGCCTCAAGGATCCATACTGGGACCAATTCTGTTCAGTATCTTTGTAAATGACATTGTTGAAGGTTTGGAAGAAAATGTTTGCCTTTTTGCGATGAGACAAGGATTTGCACAGAATGGACACCTCAAAGGGAGTTATCATGAGAAAAAATCTACAAAAATTATAAAAATGGTCTAATGCTTGGCAGTTAAGATTTAATGTGAAGATGTGCAAAGTGCTGCACTTGGGGTGCAGAAATCCAAAAGAGCAGTATGCAGTAGGGAGTGAGGGGACAATGTGCTCAGATCAGGAGAGAGCGACCTCTGGGTGAGGGAAAGCAGTGTGAGAAGACAGTGTCCAAAGCCATAAGGATGCTAGGCTGCATAGAGAAGGGGGAAGGTCAGGTGGAATTGTAAGACTGAAAGATGCTGAGGACTGCTGTATGGGGTGTGATGAGAGGGAACCACTGATGTACATAGTTACCCCGTTTCTTCCAAGTTTCTACTCCCTGTTAAATGTAATGACCAGACATATGTAAACTGTCGGATGTTTCTGTTCAATGTAAACCGCGCTGATAGTAAATAAGTAAATAAGAATTGTTAATAAATAAATAATAAAAAAGGCAGGTCAGCAGGATATTGGTGAGGCCTCACCTATAGGTACCATGCTAAGTTTTGGAGGCTGTATCTCGCTAAGGATATAAAAGGACTTGAAGTGATAAAATGATATGAGGTTTGTGCCAAAAGCCATATGAGAAGATAACACAGGTAAACTAAAAAATTTTTTTTTAAACTGCCTCTAATGTTTCGATTGATTTTTACGTGTTTTGGTGCGCTGAATCCAAATCTGGTAACCAATTTGCTCCATCACGTACAGATTTTTTGCTACATTGGGTTAGCAGTTTGAGGTGAACGTTTGAGATTGAGTGCGATCGAGATAAAAGTTTCTTGGATGAATTCTTTATACTAATTGTTTAGTAGTTATTCAAATAAGAATAAAGAAAATTGTAACAAGGCAGCACATAAGAATAGAGTAATGTCAACAAAACACACTGTGATGGTAGCAAAATTGTCTGCACTTAAAACAGCCACATACATGTGCACAAACATTGAGCATATAAGAGCGAGGTTAGACACAAAGCAAAGCAAAGAAATGTGCAAAAAATGTTGTACAGGTATGTATGTAAGAATAGAAAACGCAAACCGCACCATTGCAATACATGAAGACAAACACCCGATGGTGTGAAAATAAAATTCTAATAAATGAGATCCGACACTGTGGTAATAACTAGCAAATTTTTATTTCAAAGTTTAGTAAAAACACGATATTTGTCAACACAGTTTAGATTTTAAAGTCATTCTTGGGTCAATCAATCTCCTGGTGGGCCCGTTTCTTCTTCCCCCGAATGCTTCTCTTGGTGCGCTGCTTGGCGTATTTTTCATCTGGGGTTTCCCGCAGCAGCAACCAGCAGAAATCAGCCATCATAGTGGTGTTCCATCTTCCTTGGTACCTTCTCTCTGCGTCCTTGATGTCCTGGTGAAACCTTTCACCTTGTTCTTCACTGTACGCCCCCAAGTTTTCGGGAAAGTAGTTCACATGGGAGTGCAAGAAATGGACTTTCAGGCTCATGTTACAGCCTTGTTCTTTGAAGGCATTGAGCATCCTGGCAACAATATCCTTATAGTTCTCATCCCGCCTGTTCCCCAAGAATTTGAGAACAACATCCTTGAAGGAATCCCAGGCTTCTTTTTCCTTCTCAGACATCGTTTCAGCGAATGCTCCATCTGAAATGAGTTTCCTTATATCAGGGCCAACAAACACTCCTTCCTTTAGCTTTGCTTCAGAAAGTCGGGGGAACTTTGAGCAAAGGTACCGAAAGCACTCACCATCTTTTGGAAGGGACTTGATGAATTGCTTAATGAGACCCAACTTAATGTGGAGAGGTGGTAATAGAATTTTATCACGAGGTACCAAGCTCTCATGAAGAACATTTTTCTCACCGGGTCTCAAATACTCCCGAATTGGCCAGTCTTTTTTCCCCCAGTGTAGGTCGCGGGCCCGGCTATCCCACAAGCAAAGGAAGCAGGGATATTTGGTGAAACCGGATTGCTGCCCTAATAGCATGGATAGAATTTTAAAGTCTCCACAAATCATCCACTTATGCTCATCATAACGAATCTTCTGAAGAATCAGGGCCAAATTCTCGTATTTTTCTTGGAGAATAACAGAGTGAGCAATAGGAACTGAAGCGAATGTGTTGCCATTATGAAGAACACCTTTTATGCTGTCTTTTGACGAATCAATGAACAGCCGCCATTCAGCAGGATCATACTTGAGTTTAAACTTTTCCATCACTCCGTATATATCGTTGCAAAATACCAAATCTTCCTCTTTGCTGAAATACTTCAAAAATTGTGTCTCGCGGTTGCGGTACCAATAAAAAGTTGTTCCTGGTGACAATAGATTTTTCTGTTTAAGCCGAGAACCTAGCAGTTGGGCAGCATCTTTTGGGAGTCCTAAATCCCGGACTAAATCATTCAATTCGGCTTGAGAGAAAAGTTCAGGTTTCGGATCTGGTTCAGTTTCAAACTCAGAAGTACTGGACTCATCAGGAAAAGCCATCTGATGAGTCTCATCATGATCAGAACCGTCCACACAAATATGATCCAAAGATTTTGGTGGTTCAGGCACAGGTACTTCGTTGCTATGAGGCATAGGCCTAATTGCTGAGGGAAGGTTGGGGTAACTTATTACGTTCTTATTTTTAAGTTGTATCCCTTCACAATGCAAGAGCAAAAATAGCAGTCACTGCTGTGGTCTCTTTGTTCACGCCCACATCATAGGTATTCCGAAACAAAATGCTTGTTTTTTACCTTTCATCCATAAGCGTAGATCTTCCTCACATGTCTTGCACACTTTGTGAGGAGCCCACGGTTTGTCTTGATCGCCTAACTTCAAACCGAAATAGGCGAAATATACTTTTTTAATAAATGCAGAAATGTTCCTCTGCCGCTTTTTCACGGTATATTCCCCACAAATAAAACAAAAACTGTCCGGAGAGTTGACGCAACCTCTGGCTCTGTGAGCCATCACAAATACACAGCACTGCAAACTACAACTGTAGTGAACCACTTCGGAATAAAGCTGGATTACGACTGAGCAAACAAAAGGTAATAATGAACTTGCAAGAAACTGAAATTTGACAGGAACGTTCATGTCGCAACCACCGTGTTTGAGCGAGCGAATGAGGCGAGGCGAGGCGAACAGGAAAGAACATGCGCCAGCGCGAGTACTGGATTTAGCCCCCCGCCTCCCAATTGTCCTGTTAATGCATAAAATGAATACAAAACACTCTAAAATATCATGAGGGAGTGTTTCTAGTTAGTTAACCATTACAACCTCTATTTTGGGCCAAGAAAATAAACTGCAGTCGGCTAAAAAGAAATTATGTGAACATTCCTTATATGGGTAAGAAATCTAATTTTGCAAGAAAACGTGACGTGATGGAACATTTTGGCTATTTTTCCTGGATTCAGCACCCCAAAATCTATAGGAATCAGTTGCAAAACTGGAGGCAGTTTTTTGGTAGTGTACCTGTGTAATTGTAAATATATATCTCCAGGAAGAAGCAGGAATGAGTCTTCACATATGGGTACGTCGGTACCGACGGAGTCTGCGAGGGAACGCTTCCCAGTGTCCAATCAAGAGCTTTTGGAAGCATCCCAGCACGCCTGCGTGCTGCCTTCCCGCCTTTCCCAACTGCCTCTCCTCAGTTTTTGTTTTTCTGCGGAGCCAGCAGGACGTCGTCCTGTCACCACAGAAAATTATTGTTTTTATTTTTTAGTTTTCTTGTGGTCGCGGCTGTCTTCCCGATGCCACCGGTACCGCCGGTGTTTTCTTTTCTTGAAAAATTTTCCTTTTCCACGGGATATTTTTTCTTCATAGTGTCCCACGGTCTCTTAGGCCTTTTAGGCCTTTTCTTTTTCCTTCATGGAACCGCCAGACACTTTCTCCAAGAAATGTTCAGACTGTGGCGGTACAGCTTTATTTTTAGACCCTCGAAGTCGGTGTCTAACCTGCTTGGGTCCTGACAACAGTTTGGTAAGAAGAGGTTTTCAACATCGAGGCTCCCTCGATACACGGTTGCCCTCCAACTTCGGGGCACCATCCCCTTCTTCGTCCACACAGGATCAGGTAACCCACAAACAGTCTGTTAAGACTAGCCAGTCCTCGAGTGGTAGGTCTCATGCGCAGCATGTAGACGGCTCCTGCCTTGCCCTCGAGGGCCCACTGGCTTCAAAACCCCGGCGGGAGTCTTCGGTCTCCAAAGCCTATAAGGGGTTTCAGGTTGTTCCTGGGGTTCACCCCCCACAGAACATACCTAAGCCGTTTACGGTGGTGGCATCTGCTTCGAGCGGTACCGATAACCCGGCATCGGCACTGGTGTTGGATGAAACACTCCTCACCAGGGATCGTCATCTGGCGTCCTCTGTACCTTCGGGACCGGTGAATACCTTCCAGATTGACTTTCCATTATCGGTACCAACACCGATACTCCAACCCACGTCGGTACCCTCCAGATGTGCATCAATAGCCTCGCTTCCTTCGATGCCGAGTCTGGAATCGATCTCCAGTCTGGAGGACTGGGTACCGACTCGCCTTGGTACTGGCTCTTGACGGTACTGAAGGCTCGGTTCCGATGATTCGGATCCGCAACTCTCTGTTCTCCCGACACCGATTGAGTTGCCACTGGTTGCCCTTCCTTCACTGGTATCAGATACGGTACCGAAGTTGGTACCGATGTCCTCATTACCTTCACGGTCGGTGCCTTCCATGCTTCGCTTATCAGGCTCTTTGCCCTCGATGCCGAGTTTGGAATCGATCTCTAGTCTAGAAGACTGGGTACCAATAGATTTTGGTACCGACACGGATCGATACCGATGCTTCGGTACCGAGGATAGCGGCCGGAGGTTTTCGGTTACCTCGGTACCGATTGAACTGTCACCGATGACTGCTCCGATGTCTTTGTCGGGTTCGACTCCGACATCTGTACCGGTACCCACAGTAGCATCGTCGCCAATTCCTGCCATGCTTTTTTTTAACAGGATCACTCCATTCTATACCAAGCTTGGAGTCGATACCTGGCATGGACGATGTGGTAAGGATGGGGGCTGCTCCTGACAAGCCAGTACCAGCAACCATCTTTTAAGCATTCCACACTGCACTCTGCAGGATCTTCTATTCCTATATATTTGGATAACTCTGTGGATGCTCAGGCTAGTTCTTTAGATCTACCCTGTCCAGGGGAGAATCCTGTTTGGGATCCCTCTTTTCATAGTTTGCTCCTGGATATAGCAAGATCTCTTGCCATTCCTATTCCAGGACATGATCCTGCACAAGGCTCTGTTTCTGCCAAAGCAAAGGACAACATAATGCTTGCTTTGCATCATTCCTTGCAGGATCTCCTTCTAGGAATGTGGGAAACACCTTTAAGGGTACCCCCACCTCCCAGGGCAACTGATCTTTTATATCAGGTGCCCCCCTCTCCAGGGTTTCAAAAGACTCAACTTCCTCATCATTACATAGTAGTGGAATCAGCAATGAGGGGGTTAAAGTGTAAGAAAAAGCACTCTTCTTATCCGCCAGGTCGTGAGTCTAAGACTCTAGATGTCTTTGGATGTCAAACCTTCCAGACATCTATGCTTTCTGCAAGAATTCTCTCATATATTTTTTTATATGAGTCTTTCTCTTGAGGAGGTCACAAAGCAGTTACATCTTTCGACTCCTTTCCTTCCAGATTCTAGGAGTAAAGACTATTCTTCACTGCTTAAGCATATCCAGAATATTTCTTGGTTTTTTTCTCGTGCTTCCCTAGACTCTTTCGAATCTGTTAGCAGAACTTCTGCTATTGCTATAGGGGCACGACGTAGAGCCTGGCTCCAATCTTCAGACTTGGACAAATGGGCACAACAAACATACTCCTTGTACTGGAGAAAATCTTTTCAACAAGGAGTCTTTACGTCAGGTTACTCAGTTATCCACTGATTTACCTGTTCCTAAGGTTTGTTCTACACCTTCTGTCCCACTAGGTAGGAAATCTCCTACCAAACTTTCTTCCCACAGGAGAAGGTTTTATTCATCACTTTCCCATCATACAAATGTTCCCCAACAGGGGAGGCATCGTCCTGGTCTGAAGAATCCAACCTCTCACCAGGCTCAGCAAACCCAGCATCTGCAGGGTTTCTGATCAATCATCAGATGCTTGTGACTCTTGGGGTTAGCATCTACAGTTGCTTCTTCTCAATGGAGGCAATCCACCGCTTCATTGTAACCCCTACACATGGATCCCTTTCCAAAAGATATCCATTTTTTCTATACTTCTATGAGCTGTCAGGATATTCATGCCTATAGGTCACAGGTTTCTCCTCTTTTTCCTGCTAGGGAAAGTGGTCTAACCACTATCAAATGATAGTTCCTGTGCCAGCATGTATCTTTCCTTTCTATAGATTTCCTACTTTGTAAGTCGTCTTCAGCTCCATTCTCTTCACCCTCTTACCAAGTTTTCCCCTGTAAGAGGGAATTACTTACTGGGAGGCTTTTTCTTCAGCCTCTCTACTTTTCTCACTTTCCAGTGCGGAGTTTACCTCCTCTGCTTCAATCTTGCTTTGGGGCAGCTTATCAGACATGTCCAGAGTTTCCTACTCCTGTTCTGTCCTTTCTGTTTTTGAACAGTAAGATTCTTTCTGCTGTCTTGCTAACAGCTGCCTATGCAGGAGCTTTAATGTTTGGACCACTGGTTCTTGTCCACAGACAACCAGATTGTCCTCCACTAACATTCTGTCTAGTCTTAGTAGTGGCTCCAAGTCAGTGCTTCATCTCTCTTGGAGATCATCTCACTACAACCTTTCTAGATTGTCTTGTATTCTGCCCTCTTCATTTTCCTGACTTTGTCAGCATAGTTGGCAGAGATACTGGCTCTCTAACAGCCAGTTCTATCTCCTCATTCTCCTGCATCATGCTCTCTGCAATGTACAGAGAAGCTCTCCACTATGGGCCCTTGCTAGAGAGCATGGTTTTTTTTTTCTCCAACAGCTATCCTAGCTGGTTAGAAAAGGCTTTTCAGTCATGTCTTCCATGACTAGAAGGTTCTCCCTTCTTTTACTATCTCTTTTTTTTTTATATAAAGGACATAGGCCTTCTCTTACGTGAAAGCTCAAGGAGTTGTCAGTTCCCTGCTTTGGTCCATAGTATTCCCAATCGGGGATATGCTCGTCCTCATGGTAAGAATGCATGATACCTTTGCCCTTAAGCAGGTCAACATGGTATCTCATCTCTAGGCGTCTTCTGTCTACTTACCATGCTAGAGTCCTGGAAGACTCGGGACTTGCTGGCTGCACATTGACATTATCCTTTGTTTTTCACGTAACAGTCCTGGTTATTTTTCACTAACTAGCATTCTTGCAGATCATGACCAGGAGGAATAGATTCTCTATATGTCTTCTCAAGTAGGTTCCACCTCCTTGTTATTAGATGAATCTTCCCTCTCCGCATATCCTATGTGATCACTGTGCTGTAGGTATATCTCTTGTCTGTTTAATTGCAGACACCCATATGTAGGCCTACATATCCATATTTATTTTTTTGTGTGTTTTTTATGCCCTGCCATATCTCACTATAGATATATTTTTATATGTCTTTCTATCTATATATATAGATAGACAGACATATAAAAATATATCTATATATATATATGTATCTGTTGAGATATTTTATTATAGATATGTATCCATATACATATCTATCTCACTGTCTTTCCTCATATAGCTATATGATTCTGACAGAGGGGCTTTACCCATACCTATGCTATCTAGCAGGTTTGGGGTTCTACACACACAACCACTCCTGTGGTAGTCAACAATTTTTATACCATAACCTAACGGTTTAGGTACCTCTGAAGCTCTCCGTGCCCAATATCTCTCCTAGCTTACCCCAGTTAGGAGAGACATTGTGGATCTTCAGTTAATCACAGGCTTAACGCCTCAGGCATTTGTCCTCTCTTTTTGGGATACAAGGAGTTCCCACACCCTTTCTCCCCACAAGGACTCTGCCTGTTTGTCCAAATCGGTTAGTCTTCTCTTTTTGCTCCTAAGAGTGACTCACTCTGCCTCCAAAAGAGCTGGGTTTTTTCTCATAAAGCCTTCCGCTGAAAGCCCACTGTTTTTGGACTACCCCAGTTTCCCTACTGGGGTTACCTGTTACCTTTCAAGATTCTGACCTCCACTGGTTTTCCTACAGGATTATTACCTCCACTTACAGTGAGGTCCTCTTCAAGGTTCCTCTACTAGGTTCCCAGTAGATCCATGAACCTCCATACTTCTGTGAAATCCTGTCAGGGGAGGTCCATATTGCAATATCCTTTGCAATATTATTGATGACCATCATCATCCACACATGGACTCCATCTCTGCAGTCCTATGCTAGGTTAGCTGTTCCACATCATCCTTCTTTCTTCAATTCCTACCCTCCATCCTCAGGATGCCTGGTGTTCTGGGAGATAGCATGTTCCAGCCTATGCATCTCAGCTTGGGAGTCCCCATATGTGAAGACTCATTCCTGCTTGTTCCTGGAGATAGCACAGTTACTTACCTGTAACAGGTGATCTCTGGGAACAGCAGGAATAAGTCTTCACAACCCTCCCACCTCCCCAGGAGTTGTATCTCTATCTATCTTTCCTTTCTTCTCTCTCTCTCTTTGTCTCAGCTTTAAAACTTAACTGAGGAGAGGCAGTTGGGAAAGGTGGGAAGGCAGCATGCAGGCGTGCTGGGATGCTTCCAAAAGCTCTTGATTGGACGCTGGGAAGCGTTCCCGCGCAGACTCCGTCGGTACCGACGTACCCATATGTGAAGACTTATTCCTGCTGTTCCCAGAGATCACCTGTTACAGGTAAGTAACTGTTCTATATACACACACCTTAGAGGAAAGGAGGAATGGGGAGATATGTTTATTTTTCAGTGTTGTCAAGTCTGTCGAATCATGGCAACCCTCTGGATAGTTGTTCTAAACTGTGTTTGGTCTGCAGTCAGGCAGTTTATTGTTGATAGGGTTGCATCCATAGCTGCTTTTGTATCAGTCCATTGTATTGCTGGTCTTTCTCTTTTGCGCTGACCTTCAACCTTGCCAAGCATGTTGTTTTTATCTGATGATCTTTCTCTTTGCATGATGGGGCCGATAATTATTCAAAAGGCATTTACATGGTTCACAGCTCAGTAAACCATCTAAATGCCTTTAATCAGGATATTCAATGGCACTTACATGGTTAGTGCCATTGAATATCCCCTTCTAACCCCGCTACATGCCCTGATGCTATGCAGTTAACATCAGGGCATTCCGGGGTGGAGCGGAGGCGAAGACTGTTGCTAACCGGGCAGCGGCAATATTGCATGCTACCTAGTTAGCTACTGCGGCTTCCGGCATGTGCAGCGATCTCCAGATATTCAGTGCTGGGCTGCATATGACCCTGCCATTGAATATCCGGGGTTAAGGGTTGGCGGGCACGGCTATAGCCTGCCCAGATGAATATCGGGCCTGATGTGTCCACAGTATGAAAGTTGATGTCTGATCATTTGAGCTTCTAAAGAAAGCTTAGTTTTGATCTCCTCTAGTACTAGTTGATTCGTCGTTCGGGCAGTCCATGGTATGCACAATATTTCTTTCCAGCACCATTATTCGAAGGTATCCGTTTTCTTCCTATCTTTCTTTTCTTCAGTTCAACTTGCACATCCATATGACTTTAATGAAAATACCATGGTTTGGACAAGTTTAATTTTTGTATGTAGAGACATGTTTCTGCATTTGAGAATTATGTCTAGGTTCTTCATAGTCATTCTGCCAAGAGTCTGATTTATTGACTGCATTGTCTGATTTATTGACTGCTAATTGTTTCTTTACTGATTATTGATCCAATCAGATTAAAGTTGTTGACCAGTGGTCAGGATCTTAGTCTTCTCCATATTAAAATACAGGCCCGTTTTAGGACTGTTTCTTGATCTTAATAAGCAGATGTTCCAGATCGTCTAAATTTTCACCCACTAATGTGATATCACCAGCATAGCAATGATGGTTGATGACTTTTCCACTAGTCTTTATATCTTGGTTGTCTTCATACAGTTCTGCTTCTTTGATGATCTGTTCTTCATATAAATTAAACACATTTGGAAATTATGCAGCCTTGTACTCCTTTGCTGATTTTAAACCATTCTGTTTCTCCTTGTTCTGTTCAAACTGTTGCTTCTTGATCAATGTGAAGGTTGTACATGAAGGCTATCAGATGTTTTGGTATACCCATGCTGCTTCATGTGGCCCAGAGTTTTTCATGATTTACTCAATCAAAGGCTTTGCTATAGTAAATAACACACACACAGATATTGATCTCCAGGAACAACCAGGAATGTAGTCCTCACACATGGGGTGACATCGGGTACCGACTGAGCCCGCTCAGGAAGCTCCCTAGCTACCAAAAGGAAAGTCTTGGGAGCAGTTGCCTGCGCTGCTGCCTTCTCGCCCTGCCAACTGACTCTCCTCAGTTCTTTCTTTTCCGTGGAGCCGACAGGATCTCTCCGATATCCACTGAATAACTGCTACCTTCACCCATATCATTGATACCTCATACTTCTCATTATTCTATCACTAATCTTTATATTCCTAATCTATCTTGATAAAATTAAGAAAAGCCCCTTTCTCCAAGCTTTCTTTTCCTCTGAGGCCTCACCAGACCTACCCTCTGAGGCAACATGGACAAACCAGCCATTGGTTTTAAAAAATGTACGAAATGCTCCCACACAATATCGATAAATGACAAACACGACTGGTACCTCAAATGCCTCGACCTCGCTCATGTCCCCACAGTGTGCACACGCAAACAGATGACAAAACGAGGCTTTGGGAATCGAGTTAAGAAGTTTGAAGAGCCCTTCCTAGCAGACACCCTCTCCTTGGCCTCCATCTCCTCGAGGGCTTCCTTTGGCTCCAAGCACTCAAAAGACTCCAGACAGGGTGAGAGAGGATCCTCCCCTTCCTGCACTCCCAGGGAGAAGTCGCTGCCCAGGGAGCCCTCGGAGACCCGGAGGAACAGAGCAAAGAAGATGAAGGACCACTCTGGTAGGCCAAAGACATTGAGGGAGCGGTCGAGGGAAAGGTCCCAGGAGCCTTCTTGCGCTCATCAGGAGTCAGATTCCAGTAATAGGTCAAGGCATCCCCAGTGGGAGGACTCCTCTAAAGCCTCAGTGGGGAGGCGAGAGGTACCTGGAGTGCCTACCTCTGTGGAACCTCAGACACCATGCCCTGGTCTGGTGGTGGCTGACCCCGCTCCATCCGATGACCAGGCACCAGAAAAGTCATTGAATCAGTGCATGGCTGACTCTGGAACTCAGCCTAGCAGCGCTGCTAGCAGCCTCGGTGCACCTACCTACATTGGCCTGATGTCATTGTAGACTACATCTGCACCGACATTTGGACTGCAAGCCGGCTCGGTGCCGATGTCGATGCTGCCATCAACCTCATTGTCTATTCTTCCCCAATGCCGCTATCTTCCCTGATGCTGGTACTGTCACTGATGCCGGCAGATCCATCCTCTCCCATGCCTGCGCGGAACCAGAGGACATGGACCTGCGTTGCTACTCTAAACACCGGCGATACTCTCCAGGATCTGACTCAGAAACCTCTGACTTAGCCCATAGATCCCTGGACTCTGATGACCTCAGAGATGTCGTCTGAAAACCTTCACCACCACAGATCAGTACCAGAAGGAAATCCCCGCCAGCAGATACGTCTTTCCAAGAATTTATAAAGGACATGGCGGCGGGTCTCTCCATTCCTGCTGCTTCGAAGCCAGAGCCCAGAGTAGAAGAACTCGAGATATTACAATATCCCACTGCACCGAAAGAAACAAGCATCCTACTGGTGCACTGCATACTGCACAACCTGATGCTTCGAATGTGGGAAACACCATTATCCATCGCTCCCATAAGTTGATGTCTCAATACCATGTACCGGGTTCCCAAGTGCCCTTGCTTCCAGATACAGCAACTCTTTCACCACTCCATCATGGTGGAATCGGCGATGCATCAGATAGAATGCCAAGAACCATGCCTCGGTTCCTCCAGGACGCAAATCAAGAACCCTCTATTCCATCACGAGGTGCACCTTCCAGGCCTCCATGCTCGCCAGCAGGATCAACTCATACATCTTGTATATGGGGATGTTCCTTAAAGAGTTGAACAAAGAGTGTGAGGGCTTCCTGTCGTTCCTTCCTAAAGAGAAGCGCCCTGCCTTTCAGTTAAAACGTCTCTGTCAACAGAGCAGCTTTCGATGCCTTCAAATCGAATAGTAGAACCTCCTCCAGAGCCATAGGGGTGAGGCGGTTGGCTTGGCTCCAGGCATCTGACTTAGAACAGTGGGTGCAGGACAAGTTGGCCAATATCCCCTGTACGGGTGAAAACCTCTTTGGGAAAAATTGGAGGGAAAAAGCAGGAGAACTTGAAACAGACGACACCACCCTCAAGGTTGTCAAGAAAAACTTTGGATCCCTCAAAAAAAGAAGGCTCAGTCAAAAAAAAGGCCGCCTATCCAAAAAAGAGGAGATACTACCCAACCTACTCCCAACCCACCTACCCTCCACAACACAAGCAACAGGGAGCTAAGCAAGCCAAAATGCCACGGTTGACCAAACAAACATCTCAACCTCAACCAGCTGTCTCAGCACAATCCTTTTGACTCTTACACGGGGAGCATGACCAATCACATCCCCGTACCATTCCAGAAAGGCTCTCAAGGTTCATCTTTCAATGTAGAGCTATAGTTTCTGAAAAATGGACACTGTCCATTGTCTTCAAGAGATATCGTCTCAATTTCAGAGGACTTCCCCCTCATCATTTCAGGAGTTAAGCCCTGTCCAAAAACTCTCTCGACACCCTTTTACATCAGGAGGACACCTCATTCCTCTTTCAAGGAGCCATCAAACCAGTACCCCTCCAGGAACATTGCAGGGGATTCTACTTTCCCTACTTCCTCATTCCAAAGAAATCAGGAGCCATCGGGGCCTATCCTAGACCTCCGCGATCTCAACAAGTTTCTCTTAAAGGAAAAATTCAAGATGATCGCCTTGGGGACCCTCCTTCCTCACCTTCAACAAAATGACTGGCTTTTCTCCCTAGACCTCAGAGGTCTACACTCACGTTCTCATCCGTCCCTCTCACAGGCAGTATCTGCGATTCGTGTGCCAGGAGAGACATTATCAATATAGGGTGCTCCTCTTCGGCCTTGCCTCAGCACCAAGAGTCTTGACAAAATGCATGGCTGTCGTGGTGGCTCATCTTCAGATCCAGCCACATCTACGTCTTCCCCTACTTAGATAATTGGCTCATAAAGGCAGACTCTCCTGGGGAGCTCTCCTCTGCACAGCACAAAACTATAGGCCTCCTAAAGTCCTTAGGCTTTGTGATCAACTTTCCAAAATCACAGCTGGTTCAGACACAGACTGGAGTTCATAGGAGCCGTCCTGGACACTGTCCAATGCAAGGCCTTTCTACCACAAGACTGTATGCAGAGACTCATACTATTAGCAGAGATCATGCGACAAAGCCAGTCAGCGCCAGCACGATCCTTCCTACTGCTACTGGGCCACATGGCCTCCACGGTACACGTAGTTTCAAATGCCAGGCTGCTCATGCGCCAAGCACAGTGGACTCTGTCAACCCAGTGGACACAGGCCACCGACGGTCTGCATGCGTCCATCACCATCTCACCACACATGGCACAATCACTACAATTGTGGACAACACCCGAAAATCTTCTCAAGGGATATTCTTTCCTCCCCCCCAGCCTCAACATACCCTAACAACGGATGCATCCAAACTCAACTGGAGAGATCAATTGGATGCTCTCTCCACGCAAGGCCACTGGACTTCCCTAGAGTCCCCGCAACAGATGAACCTCTTGGAATTTCGAGCTGTGTCGAGGGCTCTCCAAGGCTTCAAGCATCTTCTCGCCAACAGTTCTGTCCTTGTAAGAATGAACAATCAAGTGGCCATGTTCTATATCAACAAACAGAGGCACGGGCTCTCTTCCCCTCTGCACGGAGACGTGCCATATCTGCGAGAAAGCCATTCAGCATCACATACTGTTCAGGGCAATCTACATTCCAGGTCAGGAACCTGCAGGTGGACAAGCTCAGCAGGCTGCTCCACCCTCATGAATGGGCTTTAGACCAGACAGTGGCCAACCACCTGTTCGGAACCTTGGGAATTCCATGGATAGATCTATTTTGCTACTTAGCGCAATGCCAAACTTCCCCGCTTTTGCTCGAAGTTGCCAACAAACCTCAGTCTGTCCAACGACGCCTTCATAATTCTGTGGAATCGGGGACTTCTCTATGCATTTTCGCCAATGCCCCTGATCCTGGAAACACTTCTCAAACTACGAGAGGACAAGGGGTACATGATTCTCATAGCCCCCTGCCGGTCCCGCCAATCCTGCTTCCTCCTCCTTCAGCATTCTCAAACTCAACCAATCCTGCTGGGATCCTCACCGGGTCTCCGAACAATGGAACACTTCTCCATCACAACCTCCGATCCCTTCGCCTAACAGAATGGCTCCTGAAAGCTTAGCATTGCAGCATCTTCCTCTCTCCATGGAGGTCAGAAGTATTTTCCTCAGTGCCAGGAAACCTTCCACAAGAAAGGCTTATTCACTAAAATGGCGCAGATACAACGAATGGTGTTCACAAAATGCATACAATCCTTTTCAGACATGCAACACCACTACCTCTGACATCTCTCTTCTCAAGGCCTCAAATCATCCTTGATAAGAGTCCACCTAAGTGCAATCTCAGCTTACCATGACCTGGTGAATGATAAACCCATCTCCACCAACTCCTTGGTTGCACGGTTCATGAGAGGTCTCCTGCTTACCAAGCCACCCATCCGCCCACCCCCAGTGACATGGGATCTCAATGTCATTTTAGCTCAACTGCTTAAAACCATCCTTCAAACCATTAGCCACTGCTACACTACGCTACATTTCTTGGAAGGTACTCTTCCTCGTAGCCTTAACTTCAGCCAGACGAGTCAATGAGTTGCATGCCCTGGTGGCGCACGCCCCCTACACACATTTCTACCACAACAAGGTGATTCTACGAACACCCCATTTCCTTCTGAAAGTGGTCTCCATCTTGCACATAAATCAATCAGTCATCCTTCCTGTATTCTTTCCCAGACCACACGCCTTCCGGATGGAAGCCATACTCTGGACTGCAAAAGAGCTCTGGCTTTCTACATACAAAGAACAGAAGCCCATAAGGAAGTCATCTCAACTTTTTGTCGCCTTTGACCAAGCTCATCTGGGACTTGCAGTTTCTAAACGCACCCTATAGACATGGATAGTGGACTGCATATCTCTCTGCTACAACAATGCAGGCTTATCCCTCACTGGACACATCACTGCACACAACATTCAGGCAATGTCCAGTACCGATCGCTGAAATCTGCTGAGCTGCTACATGGTTCTCCATCCATATCTTCGCAGCCCACTACTGCTTAGACAAGGACTCTCGCCGGGATGCGGCCTTTGGCCAAGCGGCCCTTTGGCATCTCTTTGGAACATAACACAACTCCTACCCCCTCCCCCCCCGCATGCTTCAATCCAGATCTCCATGCTGGGGACATTTAATTCAACGAACCTATTCAAGCTCCAACCCCAACAAGATCTGGGAGCTAGGGAGTCACATACGTAAGGACTACATTCCTGCTTGTTCCTGGAGATAGCGTAGTTACTTACCTTTAGCAGGTGATCTCTGGGAACAGCAGGAATTTAGTTCTCACAACCTGCCCTCCTCCCCGAGGAGTTGTAGGGTTCTCTCCTTCTTTCCTTTTTCAGCTATACTCTCTGCTGAGGAGAGTCAGTTGGAAGGGTGGGAAGGCAGGAGCAGCACAGGCACAGTGGACTGCTCCCAAAGGCTTTCCTATTGGTAGCTGGTGAGCTTCCCGTGCAGGCTCCGTCTGTACCCGATGTCACCCCATACGTGAGAATTAAATTCCTGCTGTTACCTGGGATCACCTGCTACAGGTGAGTAACTACGATTTCTCCAGGAGCAAGCAGGAAGTCAGCCCTTACTTATGGGTGATGTTGGCACCGACTGAGCCCGCGCAGAGCAAGTCCACTACTTCAAAGAAAGCCTTTGGGATTGCTGCCATGCATTCGTGGTCCTCTTCCTGCCCAAGGGTGCCATCTTGCCCAATCTCCCTTTTTCCGCGGAGCCCTTCAGACGCACGTCCTTGTCCCTTGGAAAAAGTTTTCTCTTCCTGTCCTTTGGCCTTTTTTCCGGTTACACCGGTCCTCTCCCGTCCTCCCTGATGCCCCCACTTTGGCTGTGGGCCAGGGGACTCTCTCTTGTTTTTTATACTTTTTTCTTGCTTCGGGCCCTTTTGGTGCCTTTTTTTTTTTTTTTTTTTTTTAACTGCTGGCCTCGACGACATTCGACCTCGCAGGGGCTCTTTTTGTCCCCAAGGCCACTGGCTTCAAAAAATGTGACATGCTCCAAAAATATGTCACTCACGGACACCCATGATGTTGTCTGCGGTGCCTTGGGGCTAACCACAACCCAGAGCTCTGCTCGCTCTAAGAAAATGTCTGCAAAAGCCTTGCTAAACCGTAAACAGAAGTCAGATGACATTTTTCGGAAGGCAGCCCTGGGGTCCCCGGTGGCAGCCTGCTCCACTGATCCACCACATGCGGGGTCCCCTGCAGTGACTCCACATCCCAGGTCTCACTCTGACAAGGGTTTGCCTGAGGTGGAATGGCAAAAGAAGACGACGACCTCAAAGTCACTGTCAGGGGCTCCCGGATAAGCATGAGCAGACTCGCGCTTGTTCCCTTAGCCCTCCCCGGCATTCCCGAGAGTCAGACAAGGAGTGGTCTTGAAAGGTACCTCATACAGATATGGAGGCCTCCGGCGATGGCGCCTGGTCTCTTCAGGGTCATCCCGGTGAGGACCCCCTCTCCTCCTCCACGCCACACCTGGTAAGCCCGGCGTCTATGTCCCAGGGACCCATTCCTGAGTGGTGCTGGCACTAGAGCACAACATTTCTGCCTTCCTAGCTGCCTAGCAGGCACTCTTGCCCAGCACGGCTGGCCCACACCTTGAGACCGAGGGGCCCTCATCTGTGGTCCCAAAAACTGCCTTGGAAACCCCTGAGACATGGGCCTCGTGAGGGCCCTCGGCACTGGTCTCGCTTGCCATCCCATTCCTCGGGGGCGAGGTCTTCCAGAGTCTGTGCCTCGGGCTCCAAGCGGGCCTTGGCCATGGGACATGGGGATCAGCCTGACTGAGTCCTCCTCAGACCTCTCAGGCTGGGAATCGGACGAGGACACGTCCCCTGAAACCCACGCCCATAGGGACCTTCCTTCTGATCTGTCCCCTGCCCGCCTCGCAAAGGCGGTCACCTCCCGAAGATACCTCCTAATTGGTATTTGTGTGGGATATGGCTCAGGCCCTCAATCTGCCCACGCAGACTGAGGAAGAGCCAAGGACAGAGAAACTCGACATTTTGCAGTACAAGTCTCCCCCTAGGGAGTCTCTCACTGTCCCTGTGCCAGCCATCTTGACCTGGCTGCTACTCTGCATGTGGGAAGCACCTGCCTCGGTCCCTATTGTCTGTAAAAGACTTGATGCCATGTACAGAGTCCAGCGCGGCCCTGGGTTTCAAAAGACCCAACTTCCCCATACCTCCATTGTAGTGGAATATGTGATGCAGAAGCAGAAGAGTCCAAAGTCGCACTCTTCAATCCCACCTGGTAGAGAATCCCGTGCCCTCAACGCCCTTGGGTGCAAGGCCTACCAAGGATCCATGCTGGCATGGCACATCCAGGCATACCAGCTGTATATGGGTATGTTACTTCGCGACCTCACTAAAGAGCTCGGTGGTTTCTCCACGGGCCTTGGATGTGAACACCTTTTCAGATTTCAGACACTTGAGATCGGTTGTGGACTGCTCGAAATAGCTTTCCCACGCAGCATATGACTGGTTCGAATCTTCTGCCTGTGTGGCAGCGGCTGGCATCGGAGCTTGGCGTCAAGTGTGACTCCAGTCCTCAGACCTGGAACAGTAGGTCCAGGAGAAACTCTTGGATGTCCCCTGCCTCGGCGAATGGCTGTTCGGCAAGCCGATGAAGGACAAAGCGGCTGGGATAGAGACTGAGTTCATGACCCACACCCATCTCTCTCGCAAAACCTCTTCCCTTCCTCGGAAGAAACAGCACAGTAAGAAGCCCTTCTAGAGGAAGGAGCTCCCTTACTGGGGATACCTACCCTATCCGCCCGCCCCTGCGCTGGCACCCAGTGGCCAAGGCAAAGCGGGAGCTCAGGGTCACCAGATACCTAAGGGGGCCAAGGCCCAACCACCGGCACCATCCCAGCCAACCCCTTGGTTTTGATGCCAAATGCATAGCCTCTCGCCCCCCACAGCGGTACCCCCACCATTGGGGAGACGTCTGTTCCTCTTCGCCCCCAAGTAGGAGGCCATCACATCAGACACCTGGGTCCTCTAGGTAGTCCGGGATGGTTATCGTCTGGACAGACTCCCCCCCCCCTTCTCCCCCGAGGAGCCTTCTCTGCTCCCCTCGCACCAGACTTGCCTACACCAAGAGCTGAACAACCTCCTCGGTCAACAGGCGGTTGAAAGGGTCCCGCCGCACTTTCAAGGTTGGGGGTTTTACTCCTCTTACTTCCTTGTTCCGAAGAGGACAGGGGCCAGTGCCCCATCCTCGATCTCAGAAATCTAAACAATTTTCTGGTGCAAGAGAAGTTCAGAATGCTATTGCTTGGCGCCCTGCTGCACTTCCTCTGGCAGGGTGATTGGCTATGCTCCTTGACCTCAAAGATGCTTACACTCACATCCCTGTCCACCCCAAGCACAGGAAGTACCTGCATTTCAGGGTGCAGGGGGATCACTTCCAGTACAGAGTGCTCCCCTTTAGGCTTGCGTCCGCTCCGCGGATCTTCACAAAATGCCTGTCAGCAGCCGCATCCCACCTCCAGCTGCAGGGCATATCCGTCTACCCTTACCTAGACGACTAGTTTGTCATGGGCATATCGGCAGAGGAGGCTTGCCTTTTGGCGTCATGCACTGTCGTCCTCCTCCTCCTCCTCCTCCTCGAGCGCCTCAGTTTTCTAATCAACCAAGTCTCACCTTGAGCAAGTGCAGGCACTGGAATTCATCGGCGCTCTGCTCGACACGGAATGAGCGACCATCTTCCTTCCCTGAGCACGCACAGACCGCTTCCACACACTGGCTGCAGAAGTCCAAAGCTGGTCCAGAATCTTGGCACGGGCCATGCTGCACCTTCCGGGGCACATGGCCTCGACCATACATGTCGTTCCCTATGCTTGCGTGCATATGTGAGCGGCTCAATGGTGCCTCAGAGTGCAATGGTCCCAGGCCTTGGGCCAGCTCCGGAACCCAATCTTGGAGTCACGCAGTCTATCCAGTTCCCTGGTGTGATGGCAGAATCCCCGAAGCTGCCGCCTTTTCATGCCCTTCCAGATTCCGCACCACGAGCTTGTCTTGATGATGGATGCCTCGCTGTCGGGCTGGGGAGCCCACTGCGACGACCTCCATACCCAGGGATAGTGGCCGCCCAAGGAATCTCTGCAGCAGGTCAACCTGCTCGAGCTTCGAGTGGTCCAGTTGGCCCTGAAGGTCTTCGAGCACCACTTGCGAGGCAAGTTGTGTTTGTGCAGACCGACAACAAGGTTGTGGTGATCTACATAAACAAGGAAGGGGGGTACGGGCTCCCGCCTCCTCTGTCAGGAGGCAGTCCTCCTCTGCTTCTTTGGGCCGTGACGCTAAGAGCTGTCTACCTTCCGGGCCAAGATAATGTCCTCATGGACAGGCTCAGCAGGCTTCTCTGCCGCACGAGTGGCGCCTGAGTCCAGAGGTGGTTCTCCACCTGTTTCGCCGCTGGGGGACTCTGTCCATAGACCTGTTCGCCAGTCCAGCAAATGCACAGCTCCCCTGTTTTTGCAGGCTGATACTGCACCTGAGCAGGGTAGCCTCGGACGCGTTCCTTCTGAGCTGGACCTCTTGGCTTCTGTATGCGTTCCCATCCCACTTCTCTCATTGCGAGGACCTCCATAAAATTCAGTGGTACTGAGCCTCGGTTATCCTTGTGACTCCTTTGTGGCCTCGTGAGCCTTGGTTCCCGCTGCTACTCTGACTCCTCGGAGCCTCCGATCCCCCTGGGCAGTGCCCTGGGTCTGCTGACACAGGATTAGGAATGGGTGCTTCACCCGAACCTGGGCTCTCTATCCCTAACAGCTTGGCAGCTGAGCGGGTCTCTTTAGCCTTGCTGCACCTCCTAGAGGAGATCGAGGAAGTACTGCTTGCGTCGAGGAAGGACTCGGCAAGACGGGCCTACGCCTTCAACTGGCGGCGCTTCTTGGTCTGGTGCTCAGAGCTCTAGATTGGTCTGTTTTCCTACTCCACCTGGTGGGTTCTCCAGTACCTCCTCCACCTCTCGCAGGTGGGGCTGAAATGCAATTCAGTCAGGGTTCACCTGAGCGCCATTTCAGCCAACCACTTCCCCGTCGAGGGCAAACCCCTCTCAGGCCAGCCTCTGGTCTCCCGCTTCATGCGGGGCTTCTTGCTTTCCAACCCCCCCCACCCATCTGGCCTCTGCCAGTGGAGTGGGACCTGAACACTGTGCTCATGCAGCTGACGCAGCTGCCCTTCGAACCGATGGCATCGTGCTCGCTTCGGCACCTCTCCCAGAAGGTAATCTTCCTGGTGGCGCTGACCTCGGCTCAACTAGTCAGCAGATTGCAAGCCCTCATGGCCGCTGCTCCTTACACCAGGTTCTACAGGAACTGGGTGGTCCTCCGGACTCACCCTAAGTTCCTACCGAAAGTTGTCTCGGACGTCTCTCTCAACCAAGAGATAGTCTTACCGACTTTCTTCCCGAGACCTCACGCTGACCAGGCGTCGGCAGTTTTGCCTAACTTGACTGCAAAAGGGCTCTCGCCATCTATCTGCAATGCATGCAGGGTCATCACAAGTCCGACCGGCTCTTCATCACCTATGACCCTAACCGTCTGGGGCTGGGAATGACAAAGCTCATTCTCTCCGCCTGAGTGGTGGACTGCATCACCTTCACTCAGGCAAAGGCTGGGACCCTGCTGGATCGGCAAGTCACCGTGCATGGCGTCCGTGCCAAGACGGCATCGGTAACTTCACTGCGCTTAGTGCTTCTGAGAGACATTTGCCAGGCTGCGACCTGGTCTTCAGCGAATACCTTTGCTTCACATTACTGCCTGGAGAGGGAATCCCGCTGGGACAGCGCCTTCAGCCAGGCTGTACTCCATAATCTGTTTGGGATATAAGCAACTCCTGCCCTCTGATCCTCCTCCTGCAGCTACCGATAGATGGCCCCTGAGGACTCTGGCTCCCTTCGGATTGTCAGTTTCTGCTAATGGCTTCACAGAGGCGTTGTTGCTATGGGTTTCAGTAGCCTATAGCTGGGAAGTCCCATAAGTGAGGACTGACTTCCTGCTTGTTCCTGGAGAAAGTGTAGTAACTCACCTGTAACAGGTGTTCTTCAGGGACAGCAGGAATCAGTCCTCACTACCCTCCCACCTCCCCTGAAGAGTTGCAATTTTTTATCCTTCCCTTGCCATCTGCTTAGTAGGGCTCTAGTTATGGCACCTGACTGAGCAAGGTGGCAACCTTGGGTGGGAAGTGAAGGTGTACTCTGCAACCCCCCTCACCGGTAACTCACCAGGGCTCTTGGGTAACGGATATCCACACACACAGCAATGAGAAGGAGAATCGGTAAATCAGTAAATAATACACAACACACTTGTATTATTAAAAATAAACAACCAAAGATTTGGGAGAGCAAACCAAGTTACCACCTTGTTTACTCTGCCATCTTAGCTTTCAGCCATTTTATTTATAGGTAAATATTCCATTACACAGCATGATTTCCACCTTATTGTTCTACGTCAAGCATTGCGTATATCCATAACATGCATCTCTATATTTCTACGTCATAGGTCAATTCTTATTAGCATAGGTCATCATGAAGAGACATACACATATTCCCAGACATAACTTTTTAGACAATTAATTCTAACACTTGCAGTTTGATATCTCTTGAGTCGAGACTGGGAGACAACTTCTCCCTTTACTTATCTTTATTATAACAGGACTAGTGTCTTTGTTGTTAGAAATCTTCAGCCTAGTTATTTCAGCAGAGTCTTTCAAGGTTATTGCTGAGTAATGAGCTCTGGAATAGTGTTAACTCTTTCTTAGTTCTGTTGGTAATATAATATCATTAAGTTCCCTAACCATGTACACAGACCTGTACAGACAAGCTTACTTTCAGGAAGCGGACCACGTATGCGTGGCCGCAATCCCAAAGGCTTTCTTTGAAAGCTGGGGAATTGCTCTGCACAGGCTCCGTCTGTGCCGACGTCACCCATAAGTGAGGACTGATTCCTGCAGTCCCTGGAGAACACCCGTTATAGGTGAGTTACTACGCTTCTTGGTATTATTTTGTCTATTCAAGGATCCATCTCACATTCACAATGATGTCTTGCTGAATCCTGCTTACATTTCAGGCAGTTCTCATTTCATATACAGCTGTATTCTTCACAGAATAGCATCTTGCTGGTGTGTGAGATCAGAGCAATTTGTGAGATAATTTTCATAGTCAGTCGGATCACTTTTCTTCAGTATTGTTATGAACACAGATCTTTTCCAATCATTTGGCCATGATGTCTTATAAACTTCCTTGCAGAGACTGTAAGTATTGTAACAACTGCATCAAATTGCTGTAATACTTCAGTGGGAATGCTGTCAATGCCTGTGCTTTGTCCTTTGATAATGCTTTTAAATGCTGCTTCGACTTCCTTCATCACCAACTGTTCCCGATTATGAGGTACAGGTTCTCCAGGACCAAGCAGGAAGTCAGTCCTCACATATGGGTGACGGTGCCGACGGAGCCCCCGTGTGGAGCATTTCCCCAGCTTTCAAAGAAAGCCTTTGGGAATGCAGCACGCCTGCGCGTTCCCCTTCCCGCCCAAGGGTGCCATCTTGCTCGGTCTTTATTTTTCTATGGAGCCCGACGGACGTGGGTTCGTATCACCCGGGAAAAGTTGATTTTTTTTCTGCGATTTTCACGTTGTATTGTCCGGTTTGACGCCGGTTCCCCTTCCCACCTGGGCTCGGTACACCGGTATCGAGTCCGGAGTTGTGATTTTCGGTTTTTGTCCTTCGTGACTAGCGTTTGCGCTCTTTTTGTGTTTTCACTGGCAGCCTGGTCTTTTGACCTTGCAGGGGCTCTTTTTCCCCCGATGGCTGCCAGCGGGTTCAAAAAGTGTGATCGGTGCAAGAAACTTATGTCTCTCACTGACATACATGACTGCTGCCTCCGATGCCTCGGGCCCGACCATGACCCGCTGGCCTGTGGCTTGTGCGGCAAAATGTCGTCGAAGGCGCTTTGGAGCCGTCAGCATCAACATGAGAATTTTCTCTGACTCCGCGTCCGGCCGGGCCTGGACTTCGTCAGAGGCCTCGACGTCTCGGGAGTCCGACCCCGAGCGTCATCGGGGTTCCTCTGAAAGGGAATCTCCCTCCCGGGAGCACTGAAGGAAAAAAAAGTTTGCGAGGGCGGCATCGGTGGAGGCTCCTGCTTCCTCGAGGGCCAGGCCGCGTAGCCCTGACCGCCACCCCAGGCTCTCTGAGTCGGAGAGGCCTTCCAAGCTATCTCTTGTGGAGCCGGAGTCCCCGAGTCACGTAAGTGCAGTTGTCCTTGTAGACTCTCCTCCGGGGGAGCCGACGTTGGGCCCGACACCGTCAGGGCCCGAGTAGGGGGCTGCTGAGTCTCCTGAGCTTGGACTCAAGTTGATGGCCTTGGAGAGCAGCTTGGCTGCCTTCATGGAATAGCAGCGGGTGCTGATCGCCGGTCTGACCAGTGCATCTGCCCCGACCACCGGGACCTCAACGTCTAAGTCGACCCCAGAGACCGAGCCGATCCATGAGTCGATGAAGTCTTGAGTCGATCCTAGGTCACGGTCCCCCTCGACCTCCCGTGCAGGGCCGAGGTCGTCGATGTTGATACCCTTGGCGTTGGGGCAGGTTGCACCGAGGCCCACACGGTCGGAGCCGCTCGATTCCTCCTCGGAGTAGTTGGAATGGGAGATGGAGGACGAGGAGTCCCCAGACACCTTCCGGACCCGGTGCATCCCTTCGGACTCACCGGAGTCTGAGCCTCAGAGACGGTCCCCCCCCTGGAGGATACCTGGTTCTCGAACTTTGTGAGGGACATTACCAAGGCCTTGGCCTTCCCTGCGGACACTGAGGAGGAGCCTCGAGCTGAGGAGCTCAATGCCCTCCAGTATGACTTTCCTCCAAAGGAAGCCTTTTGCTGTACTGGTTCCTCCGATGCTGGAACGGCTGCTCTTCCGTATTTGGGAGGCACCGGCCTTGACTCTGGTTCTTAGCAAACAGGTCGATTCCATCTATCGAGTCCGCAAGAGCCCCGGGTTCCAAAAGGCACAATTATCGCACCACTCCATGGATGTGGAATCGGCCATGCACCGTCTGAAGAGTCAGAAGATGCACTCCTCGGTGCCCCCTGGCTGGGAAGCCCAGAACCTGGATGCCCTCGGTAGAGAGTGCTTCCAGGGCTCTATGCTGTCTTGCCGTGTCCAGACCTACCAGCTGTACATGTGCATGTACCTACGAGACCTGGCAAAGGAGATTGCCGGGTTCTCAGCTGGCCTCTCCGAGGAACCTTTGCAGAGTTTCAAGGCTTTGTCAACAGGGATTTGAGAGTGCTCAAAGTTTCTCTCTCAAGCAGCCTATGATGGCTTCGAGGCTTCAGCCCGGGTAGCCGCGGCCGGCATCAGTGCACGCCATCAGGCCTGGCTACAGTCGTCAGACCTGGAGCCATGGGTGCAGGACAAGTTGGTTGATGGCCCTTGCCGAGGTGAAAACCTCTTTGGTAAGCCCATGACTGAAAAGGCTGTGGAAATCGAGACTGAGACTCTCACCCGGGACAAAGCTGTCCAGGAAGACTTCTGCCCCTTCTCAGAAAAAGAAGGGCTCGGGGAAGAAGCCCTTTTTCCCCAAGTAAGGGTGCTGCCTACAAATCCTACCCTCAATATCAGGCCTCTCCAGCTCCCCAACAGGGCCAGCAGGCCAAGGGGCAGGGGCAAGGGCCCCATAGGCAGAAGGACCCCCAAGCCGCCAGCTCCGGCTCCTGCACAGCAGGGAGCGGGGTTTTGACTCCCACAGCATAGCCTCTTCTTCACAGCTGGCACCACTCAGCAACAGGAGGTCGGCTGACCCCTGTATGTTTACAGGTGGTCAGCCATCACAGGGGATACCTGGGTCCTCAGCATAGTCCAAAACGGCTACATGCTCCACTTCCACCAGATACCCCCCTCCTATTTTCCAGGGGAGCCTCCAAGACTCCCTCTGCACAGAAACCTCCTCCTTCAGGAGCTGGCAAGTCTTCTAAAGGAACAGGCGGTGGAACTGGTGCCTCACCACCTGGAAGGGCAAGGCTTCTACTCCAGGTATTTTCTGGTACCAAAAAGGACAGGAGGCCTCCAGTCTATCCTAGACTTGCGAAACCTAAATAAATTTCTGGAGAGGGAAAAGTTCAAGATGCTTACCCTTGGGATACTGCTGCCCTACCTCCAGCAGGGAGATTGGCTATGTTTCTTAGACCTAAAGGATGCTTATACCCACATTCTCATCCATCCAGACCACAGACAATATCTCAGATTTGTGGTGGGAGGAAACCATTTTCAGTACAGAGTACTGCCCTTTGCCCTAACTTCTGCCCCCAGGGTTTTCACCAAATGCCTGGCAGTGGTGGTGGCGGCCTATCTCAGAAATCAGGGAATCTTTGTCTTCCCATACCTGGACGACTGGCTCATCAGGGGTCAGTCTCTCCAGGAGGTCAGACAAGCCACTCTTCGCACTGTCTCTCTTCTTCAGCATCTGGGCTTTGTCATAAACTACGCAAAATACACTTTGCTCCCCTCACAGAACCTAGAGTTTATAGGGGCAAGATTAGACACCCTGCAGGCAAGAGCTTACTTGCCCAAGGACAGAGTCCACAGGCTGATGGACTTGGCCAGCCAGTTCCGAAGCAATTCTCAGGTCTCTACCAGACACTTCCTGCACCTCCTGGGTCACATGGCATCCACGGTACATGTGACCCCGAATGCCCGTCTGCACATGCGGGTGGCTCTGTGGTGCCTCAGAGCTCAGTGGGCGCAAGCCACAGGCGACCTCCGAGACAGAGTAAAGGTGTCCAAACCGCTCTTGGACTCCTTACAGTGGTGGCTACATATCCCAAACCTTCTCAGGGGGGTACCCTTTCAGGCCCCAGCACACACAAGGGTGCTGATGACCGATGCTTCCTTAAAGGGCTGGGGTGCACATTGCTAGGGCAGGTGCATTCAAGGCCTCTGGTCTCCTCGGGAGGCCACACAGCAGATCAATCTTTTGGAGCTGTGAGCAATCCGCTTGGCTCTACAGACTTTTTCTCATGCCCTCTCTCACCAGTCTGTCTTAGTTCAGACAGACAATCAGGTAGCAATATTCTGTGTGAACAAGCAAGGGGGCACAGGGTCCAGGCTCCTGTGTCAGGAGGTGCAGGCCCTTTGCTCCTTTACAGTCAAACAAGGCATGTTTCTCAAAGCAGTTTATCTACCTGGTCAGGAGAACTTCTTGGCAGACAAACTAAGCAGGAATCTCCAGCCTCACGAATGGCAGTTTATTTATTTATTTTATTTATTTATTTATTTTTCTTATATACCGCGCTCTTAAATCAGTGCGGTTTACATATGAACAAATATAAACACAATGGTACAAACAGCATTGGTTTTTTTACAAAGAACAAGGTACATAAACTTGGTGGAAAACAGGGTAACTATATACAATTAACTATATACATGGCAACTATATACATGGTTATTTTGGTTAATCTATAATGCCGTGGATAAGAAGTTAATTAAAGTACAGAATAAATATGCCAAATATAGTGAGAATAAATATGGCATAGTATAGTGAGCAGGTAATAATCATCATAATTACCCATTCTCTACCGGGGTCAAATATGAAAGATCTGCATGAGGACTATTGTCAGATGGAGTAGCTGCGGGGTAGTATGTTAGGAACAAATAGTGCTTCAATGCCTTTCTGAACTTCATCAGACTTGAGATAGCTCTTATTTCGGGTGGAAGGGCATTCCAGGCTCTGGGAGAAGACAGAGAGAAGGCTCTAGAGGCTGTTGATTTAGAACATTTTGTGAGGAGTTTTGGGAGGTCAATGGAGTTTAATGTAACAGACCTCCTGGATCTGTTATTTGGGGTGATATGTATCATATTGCTGAGAGGTGATAGCGATGGGCACTTTGAGGCTTTAAAAGTCATGACCAGGGTCTTGTATAGAGTTCTGGCCTGTAGGGGTAGCCAATGTAAACTCATCAATATTGGGGTTATGTGTTCTGATCGTGGAGCACCTACGAGGATTCTCGCGGCAGCATTCATGGCCAGACGGAGGGGATTTAGGGTGGATTGCGGGAGACCGTGTAGAATGATATTGGCGAAATCCAAGTGTGGTAATACCAGGGCTTGGAATATAGTACGGAAGTCGGAGTAGTTAAGTAAAGGTCGGAGATTACGTAGTGATCGCATCTTGTGGTAGATTGCACTCGTTGTTTTCTTAATGTGGGCTGACATATTAAGCTGTTGATCTAATATAATTCCTAAGTATCGAATTGTGGGTTGTGCTTTCAGCTCAATGTTGTTTACCTGAAGGGAGGTAGGTGGTATGAATGTTGGGTTCCGTGTAACGAATAGAACATCTGTTTTGTTGTGATTTATCCGTAAATTCTGATTGAGGAGCCAGTTGGATACAGCTTCAAAGCATTGAGTTATTGGTGTAAAATCTGGTTGTTTTATGTTGAATGGAGCAAACATGAGGATGTCATCAGCATAGGCAAGGCATTATATGTTGAAGGTGCGTATGAGATCGCAGATTGGCTGCATATAGATATTGAACATTAAGGCAGACAATGAGGAACCCTGCGGGACACCTTGTTTAAGGGGGAAAGGATCGGACATTGCTTCTCCTGTTCTGACTTGCTGCTGTCTATCAGATAAGTAGGATTTACACCAGTTCAGGGCTAGTCCTTGGATTCCCTTGTCTTGGAGGCGCTGTAGGAGAGTATTGTGGTTTACTGAATCGAATGCTGCAGCTATGTCGAGAAAGATAAGAGTGAACCCTTGGTGGGTATTATCAATGCCTATGATTAGGTTATTGAACAGTGTTGTGAGAAGGGTGTCAACACCATGTTCTTCTCTGAAGCCATGTTGTGAGGGGTCCAGAGGAGATTCGGAGTCAACATGATGCTGTATTTGTCGCTGGACTACTTTTTTCATGATTTTTGCTAGTAGAGGGATGCTGGAGATGGGTCTGAAGGATTCAACTTTTGTTGGGTCAAGTTTACTGTTCTTCAGGAGTGGACGGATGGATGAGTACTTCAGGCTCTGAGGGAAGGATCCTGTTGAGAAGGAATAATTGACAATCTTGCTAATAGTTGGGCTAAGTTCATGTCGTAGTTCTTTGATCCATCTGGCTGGGCAGGGGTCATTTGGTGCGGTAGTTAAATTAATAGCTGCTATGATATCTTCGATCTCTTTGTGGGATACCTGGGAAAATTTGTCAAGCGATGTTAATTGGACCACGGTCTGTGGGGTAGAAGGTGATGAAGTTGTGGGGATCGTATTAGTGTGTATCATTTTTGATTGTAGGTATATGGCATAGTCTTGGGGGTGTGGCATAGGTGGTTGGGTTGTGGTTGGGTCACCTGTTAAGGATTTAACTATATTGAAGAGGTCATGTGGCTTGTTTAAGGACCTCATTAGTGTATCTGAGTGGAATTTCTTTCTTCTCTCAATTGTCATTCTCCGGTGAGTTTGTAGGTATGAATTGTACGTGCAGAGTGCGTCGGGAGAACGAGAGGAGCGCCAGCGTCTCTCAAGTCTGCGCAGGTGAAGGAGAGATTCTTGTAGTTCAGTGGAGAACCATGGTTTATGTTTGTCCTTGGTCTTGATCCTGTCGGTAGCAGATATGCATGCAGCGGCTTTTAATGTATTGTCCCAGTTGGTTACTAAGTCGTCTTGCGAAGGTAAGTCTTTGTGGAGAGCAGGTAGGATTTTCTCCAGGATTTCGATCTTATTGAAAGGACGGAAGCGTGTTTCAAGGGCACTTGGGGGGCGACCTGGTTTGTTGCAGTCAGTAGTGGAATGTTCAGTGGGGATGTTAAAGAGGAGTAGATTGTGATCAGACCAGGGTACAGGGGTTATGGAGATCGTGATCTTCTGAGATGTGTTGGTTATCAGTTGAGGTGCGAATATTAAATCCAGTGTGCTTCCTCTGGTATGGGTGGGGGCGTCAATAAGTTGTTCATAGCCTAGTTGGCGCATGGCTTCGAGGAATGCTGAGGCGTGTGATGCTTGTAACGAAGGCAAGTTAAAATCACCAACTAGCCAGTTAGGAGATTGTGGGTTTGGGACGTTACATGCCAAGTTGATTATTGGTGAAAGATCATCTGAGGAAGGTGATGGCGCTCGATAGAGTAAGTTGATTGTACAGGACCTATTTGATATTGATAGGGCATCAAGATGCGATGTGCTGGATGTATTGATCTGTTTGAATTGGAGGTCCGATCTAGCAAGGATGAGTGTGCCACCCCTCTCTCTGATTGGATCTGTGGCAGGTGAAGATGGAGAATTCTGGTGGGATCATCTGGTTGATGAGGACGTTGTCGTTGTCGGTTAGCCATGTCTCAGTTATCAGCAATATATCCAGATTATGTGCTGCTATCAGATCAATAGCTACAGGCCATTTGGAGCGTATAGATCTGGCATTAATTAAGGCACACTTGAGTAGCCGGTTGGTCTTATATTTCTCTGTAGTGTCCTTGGCAGTGGGCAACAATGGTATATGTAGTAGGTGAGAATATGGTATTTTGGTTCTCAAGGTGGCGTGGCATGGGTCTTCCGTTGAGCGCCTTCCCATGCTATAAAGTATAGGGATCTGCTTGATTCCAGGTTCAAGTGCAAGTGTTATGGCAGGGGTTGCTGCGATAAGCAGGATAAGTATCAAGTGAATTATTTGATACATGGTAGGAGGCAAGGTATGGGCATCGTAGTAACTTTGCGAGGAGTTTCTAGAGTGCCCTGGACCGGGCAGCAGGGCAAGCGGAGCAGAGCGATTGAGACAAAATATATTACTAGTTGTAAAACTTGTTTCCTTGGTGGAGTGTTGTCGTCACTTTGATGCTTTACATTATCTCAGTAGGCATAGGGGTGGAAGAACTACAGTGATATTTACAGAGGAAAACGAGACCACGGTGATGTATATCAGATAGGTAGTGCAATAATCGATACAGGCTATTCACAATAGAGAATGGTTGTACTGATTAGTAATGAGGTTAAAAACGTTGCAGGTGGTAATGATATTAGTTAACAGGAGTAGCAACGTAATGTACAGTCTAGTTTACTAAATGGCTGCTGAAGATGGTATGTCTAGACATGATTAGATAAGCTAGTAATAGTAGTTATGCAAACAATATTTAATACAGGCAGTTTATTCGATGTGGAATGGACCAGGCATGACTATATGAGCTAGCAATATTAGCTATGAAAACAGTATTTAATACAGACAATTTATTTGGCTGTGTTGTACTTGCAGTATCAGCAGTTTGATAAGTCCTGTTGAAGAACCCACTGAGATGCTAGTTACCGTCCATAGAGAGTAGTCGCTGCAGGCAATGGAGGATTGTTGCTGAAGAACGGGGGAGCGTACAAATCAGCGTTGCTTCAAGGGTCCACGCCTAAGGGCCACGCCAAAGGGCCCTCTGGCGAGGCCCTCAGGCGCAGGCCCGCCAGGCGCGGGCGCGCCCGACTGGCGCGGCCTTTTAAGGCCTGGAGAGGAGCCCGGATTGGGCGATGCTTTCTTCGCTGCCCTCCTGCCGTCGGAGGCTCGATTCCCGTGCAGGGGAGAGCTGAGGATGGTGGCAGGAGGTGGAGAGATCCTGCGCCCGACTGGCGCGGCCTTTTAAGGCCTGGAGAGGAGCCCGGATTGGGCGATGCTTTCTTCGCTGCCCTCCTGCCGTCGGAGGCTCGATTCCCGTGCAGGGGAGAGCTGAGGATGGTGGCAGGAGGTGGAGAGATCCTGCGCCCGACTGGCGCGGCCTTTTAAGGCCTGGAGAGGAGCCCGGATTGGGCGATGCTTTCTTCGCTGCCCTCCTGCCGTCGGAGGCTCGATTCCCGTGCAGGGGAGAGCTGAGGATGGTGGCAGGAGGTGGAGAGATCCTGCGCCCGACTGGCGCGGCCTTTTAAGGCCTGGAGAGGAGCCCGGATTGGGCGATGCTTTCTTCGCTGCCCTCCTGCCGTCGGAGGCTCGATTCCCGTGCAGGGGAGAGCTGAGGATGGTGGCAGGAGGTGGAGAGATCCTGCGCCCGACTGGCGCAGCCTTTTAAGGCCTGGAGAGGAGCCCGGATTGGGCGATGCTTTCTTCGCTGCCCTCCTGCCGTCGGAGGCTCGATTCCCGTGCAGGGGAGAGCTGAGGATGGTGGCAGGAGGTGGAGAGAGTTGAATCCACTGGTGGTCCAGCAGATCTTTCTACAATGGGAGCTTCCATCCATCGATCTCTTTGCAAGTCCATTGAACGATCAGCTGCCCAGGTTTTGCTCCAGACAGCCGCATCCCCTGAGAATGGCAGCAGATGCTTTTCTGATCTTGGTCTACGGGCCTCCTGTATGCGTTTCCTCCCACGCCCCTGGTGGCCCGAACTCTGTTCAAGATTCTACAGGAACAGGCCTCGGTCATTCTGGTAGCCCCCAGATGGCCAAGGCAACCGTGGTTTCCACTTCTTCTGCAGTTGGCAGTGGAAACTCCATTCCCTCTGGGGTTGCAACCCGATCTCCTGTCTCAGGATCAGGGTTCCCTTCTGCACCCCAATCTCAGATCCCTCAATCTGATGGCCTGGCTGCTGAAAGGATAGTGCTAGCTCCCTTGCGTCTACCTAGGGAAGTTGAGGAGGTAGTTTTGGCCTCGAGGAGGCAATCCACCAAAATGTCCTATGCACTCAAGTGGTGCAGGTTCTCAATATGGTGTGCTCAGCACAATGAAGATCCTTTCTCCTGCCTTGTGCCAATAGTACTACAATACCTACTTCACCTGTCAGACTTAGGCCTTAAGTCCAACATTGTTCTGGTCCACCTCAGTGCTCTTTCAGCACACCACTCACCGGTGGAAGGACAGTCTCTGTCGGTTCACCCCTTGGTGTCCCGCTTCTTCAGAGGCCTGCTTTTGCTCAAGCCTCCGATTCGTCCACCTGCCACTGAGTGGGATTTGAACGTGGTCTTGCAACAACTTACTCGCCCACCGTTTGAGCCGATGGCTACTTGCCATTTACGCTTCCTTTCTTGGAAGGTGCTCTTCCTGGTAGCTCTTACCTCGGCCAGACATGTGAGTGAACTACAAGCTCTGGTTTCTGATAGACTGTACACACGGTTCTATAGGAACAGGGTGGTCCTTAGGACTCATCCTAAATTCCTTCCTAAAGTTGTCTCCTCTTTCCACCTCAACCAGGAGGTGGTTCTTCCGACATTCTTTCCCACGCCGCATACGAGCCGGGCTGAGACAGTCTTGCATACTCTGGACTGTAAGAGGGCGTTGTCCTTTTACATTGAACGTACGCGGGAGCATCGAAGGGCTACTCAGCTCTTCGTCTCCTTTGACCTTAATAAACTGGGGTTACCTGTCTCCAAGCATACGTAGTCCACTTGGGTAGCAGATTGTATCGCCTGGGCATACAAGGCAGCTGATCTTCCCTTGCAGGGTCGAGTCTCGGCCCACCGTGTCAGGGCGAAAGCTGCGTCAGTAGCTCATCTCCGCTGTGTTCCATTGGCAGACATCTGCCAGGCCGCTACTTGGTCTTTAAGCCAGACTTTTGCAGTCCACTACTGCCTCGAGAGAGAGTCCCGAAGGGACAGTGCTTTTGGACAGGCGGTACTCCGTAATCTCTTTGAGGTTTAGGCAACTCCTACCCTCCGGCCCTTGTGTAGGGCTATCGTATGGGGGCGTTCTCAGAGGATATTCTTATCACAGATGCTGAGGCTCTTGAGAAGGAGCCATTTGTTCAGCTTTGGGTTCCCAGTAACCTAGAGCTGGGGAGTCCCATATGTGAGGACTGACTTCCTGCTTGGTCCTGGAGAAAGAGTAGTTACTCACCTGTGACAGGTGTTCTTCAGGAGCAGCAGGAATCAGTCCTCACGACCCTCCCTCCTCCCCTGGAGTTGCAGTCTTATACTTTATTTTGATTTTTGCTGTCTTTTAGCTATGTCATCAGACTGAGCAAGATGGCATCCTTTGGCGGGAAGGGGACCGCGCAGGTGCGCTGCATTCCCAAAGGCTTTCTTTGAAAGCTGGGGAAATGCTCCACAAGGGGGCTCTGTCGGCACCGACATCACCCATATGTGAGGACTGATTCCTGCTGCTTCTGGATAACACCTGTTACAGGTGAGTAACTACTCTAAATGGCTGTTGATCCGCTCTATGTATCGTTTCCATCTTTTCTTGATCTTCTCAGCATCAGTCAGTATGGATCCTTGAACATCTGTTAGCATTCCAGTCCGAGGCTGGAATTTCTCTTTAACTCTTGTAGCTTTAGGGAAAGCCGATCTTATTCTTTCTCTGATAGTTTCTGATTCTATTTCCTTGCATGCATCATTGCAGTAGTACTTTTTTGTCTTTCCTTGATGCACTTTGTAAAACTCTTTGTATTTTTGAGCAATTTTCAGAGATATTTTAGTCATCCAATTTGGCTGTTTTTGCTTTTTCACCTTTTGCAGAGTCTTTGCTTTCTTGGAGCACAACTTTCTTAATGTGATACTATAGCTTGATGTCATCCCATAGCTTGATCATTTGTATCCAAAGTGGCAATGAATTTTGCAGTCAGTCTTTAAATTCCGATGGTATATTTTCCAGATTATATTTTGCTATATTCATGAATGACTTGCTTTAGCTTGAATTTGCATGCTAGTAGCTGCTAATCTGTATCACAGACAGCTTCAGGTTTTGTCTTTGATGTTACTGAGCTGTTCCATTGTTGACTTCCACAGATGTTGTTCATTTTGTTTTTTGTATAGGCCATTAGGTGACGTCCATGTTTACAGTTGCTGCTTGTGTTCAGGGCCAGTCCATTCACTAGCCAAACCAGTCAGATGCTAGTGCAGCAGACTGTGGTGGGCATACAGCATGATTTTTTCACAGCAGTGACTCTGTGCCACCACTTTGGTGCTTGCAGCAGGTCATGCACTTCAGCATTCATGGCATGAAAACCATGGTTTGCTGCTCCTGCCCCCCCCCCCCCCCATGCAGCTTTCTGTCAGAGGGGGGCAGGAGCAGCAGGCCAAGTGTGTTCATTCAGGCGCCGAAGTGGCAGTACAAAGCTGCCTCTCTTAAATTAGGGGAAGGATTGTGCTGCTTCAAAAAATGCATAGCAGGGGTAGCTGTCACAGAGCGGCAGTTACAACCTTCAAGTAAAAAAGCGTAAAAAGCAAGGGGGGGGGAACCTGAATGGAATGGCAGTTAAAACCATAAACACCTTGCTGTGTAGACTAGACGGGCCATGCTGGGTCATTTATAATGTTATGTTATTGCCTTTCCTAGCAAAAATGATGGCAAAGGTTCTACAGCTGCATCTCCAAGATCACATCAACGTACATGCATCCTTAGACCCACAACAACATGGCTTTAGGCCCAAACACAGTGTTGAAGCCCTCCTAATGGCTCTCATGAATAGGCTAACACAGGGCATCCAGCAGCCTCTCCGGGACCAAGCAGGAAATCAGTCCTCACATATGGGTGATAGAAACATAGAAATATGATGACAGAAAAAGACCACATGGCCTATCTAGTCTGTTCTTCCATATCAACTACTACAACAGTCCCCTTTTTCCCTTTAGAGATCCTCTGTGTTTGTCCCATGCTTTTTTGAATTGAATTACATTGAATTACATACATCAGTATGATTAATCTCTCTCAACCAATGTAAATAGTTAATATGTTTACAATTATATTTTTAGGTTCCTATGTAACTAATTTTTCACTGTTAATGTTCCATGTAATGTTAATGTTAATTTTTGACATGTTTTCTGTAAACCGCTCCTGATCTCTGGAAGGGGCAGTATAAAAAAAAACACACAAATAAAATAAATAAATAAATACTGTCCTCATCTCTACCACCTCCACTGGGAGACTATTCCACGGATCCACCACTCTTTCCGTAAAGAAATATTTCCGCATATCACTCCTGAATTTATCCCCCTTCACCCTCATCCCATGTCCCCTCGTAGCAGAACTTGCTTTCATTTGAAAGAGGCTCTCCCCCTGTACACTTATGCCATGGAGGTATTTAAACATCTCAATCATATCACCTCTATCCTGCCTTTCCTCTAAGGTGTACATATAAAGATCCTGAAGTCTGTCCTGATATGCTTTATAATGATGTCACAGATGGAGGTTGTACGGGAAGCTCTCCCCAACTATTAGAAAAAGCCTTTGGGAGGTTGACCACATATGTGTGCCCGTCTTCCTGCCTGAAGGAGCCATCTTACCTTAGTCGTATTTTTTCTGCGGAGCCCTGTTGGTGTCTCAGAATCTAGTTGCTGTCTTATGGCTGGTTTTCCAGGGTTTTTTTTCTTTTTCAGGTTGTATGTTTTGGTGTCTTCTTCCCTTTCCAGACTCCGTTCCACCTCAAGTAGGCGGTAAAGATTACCCACAGGTGCCCCTTCGTAACCTCCAACACCTGTGCCCTCCAAGCTAGGGATACCGACTGCATTTCCAACAGCTTCCTCCCATCTTTCCAGGGAAGTACCCTCTCCAGCAACACCATCGCGTGCTTCTCCAACAGGAGATCCAGGCCCTCGTAGCAGATTGGGCTGCGGAACTTGTTACGTCATCTCAAATAGGAAGAGGATTCTACTCCTACTACTTCTTGGTCCCCAAGAAAACTGGCGGCTACAGACCCATTCTGGATCTCCGCAATCTCAATCGCTTCCTGGAAAAGGAGAAGTTCAAGATAGTCTCCCTTTGAACATTGCTGCCCTACCTCCATCAGGAAGATTGGCTGTGCTTCTTGGTTCTCAAAGGTGCCTGTATGCACATCCTAATTCATCTTCTGCACCGTCAGTACCTCAGCTTCATGTATGGTAAATAGCATGATTAGTACAGGGTTCATAAGAACATAAGGAATGCCATATTTGGGTCAGTCTAAAATTCATCAAGCCCAGTATTTTGTTTCCAACAGTGGCCAATCCAGGTCACAAGTACGTGCCAGGTTCCCAAAAAGAGACACAGGTTCCACAATGCTTGTCCCGGTGCAGGCAGTTGATTTCCCGGGTCCTCTTTAATATAATGGTTTATGGACCTTTCCTCCAAGAATCTGTCAAAACCCTTTTTAAACCCAGCCTATACTAACAGCTTTACTACATCCGGGAACGAATTCCAGAGTTTGATTATGCGTTGAGTGAAAAAATATTTTCTTATTAGTCTTAAACGGGCTCTACCCTTCAACCTTGCTTCTGCCCCATGGGTCTTCACAAACTGCTTGGCGGTTGTCGCTGCCTTCCTTCGGTCTCAGGGCATCTTTGTCTTCCACTATCTGGCTGACTGGCTTATCAGGGACACAACACTGGAAGAGGTTTGACGATCCACGACCCACACCATTCAAGTGTTAGAGCAGCTGGGGTTTGTCATCAGTTACCCAAATTCCCTCTTTCAGCCTTCTCAGTGGAGTTCATTGGCGTTCTCCTCAACACTTCTCTGGCTCGAGCCTTTATGGCATGAGGTCCAACATTGCTCGTTGATCACAGCACGACAAATGCTGCACCTCCTGGTTCATATGGCCGCCATTGTCCATGTTTCCCTTCAGAAGCAAAAACAGGAAGCGGCAGATTCAACACCCAATAAATTTATTATAACCAAATAAGTGGCCTAAGCCCAACACAGGCCGTGTTTCGTATACAACTTCCTCAGGGGCTATCAGGACACACTAAAAAATAAATTATAAAACCATATTAGTATGAACAAACAATAAATAAACCAAAAAAGAAGGGTTAAAAAATATAAAAAATAAAAAATTATAGCACGAATATACAATATTCATAAAATAAAGGCGAAATGGACTACATCAAATGACTTGCTGAGAAAACTCATCAATAATAATCAATTAAAATCATAGAAAACCATATATAGTCACTGAAAATAAACCCTAATCTATTCAATAAACTGTACTATGGATCTAATGACATATAAGTCTATACAATAAACTGTTCTATGGATCTGATGACATATAAATATGTATACATACATAAATAGAATAAATAAATAAATTAAAAATGCTAAATGGAATCCAATTAAAAATTAAAAAATTACCAGGCAATTTGTAATCATACAAACATATACAACAGAAAATGTAAAAAATGCCATATACAAACATTTAAAATTGAATCCTCACATATTAAATAAATTATGCTATAAGTCAGTTAACATATAAATATGTATACATACATATACCTTAAGTATATAAATAAAAAATTATCAAATAAATAAATAACTAAAAAAACTGAGAGGAATACAAAAAATAAAATCAAACATTTATATTTGTACATGAATATACCAAAAATGTAAAAAAGTAAAAAACAACTATGTACAATCAAAGATGAGAAGGGATGAGGAGACTAAAGGAGTAGGTCTAATTGAATAACAATAATGTTAATACTAAAAAACTATATGTAAAATTGAACATTACCTGTGGGTGTGATGTGCATAAACTGCACCAGGCTCAAAAAAGACAATGGAGGTCGCAACTAACAGAAAAACTTCTGAAGATTAAAAATAAGAGCGGAAAACTTACGCCAAAATAGACAATAAAAGAATAAAGTCATATACGAATATTGCACTCTACTTTAGAAGAATAATAACAGTAAATGAAAATATTAAATATAAATGAACAATAAATAAAGTATGTAAGAGATAAGAATATACTACTATATACTGGGGAATAGAAGGTGTTGGATACTACCCCCATAAAAATATAAATATATTTCTAATTATAAAAAAATATATACCCCCATTCAAAATACATAGTCATACACATAAGTCAATGGTAGAATGATAGATCAATAAAAAATGTATAGGTAATACAAGCCAAAAAGAGAAAAAAAGAGAAAAGAAGAGGAAGACAAAAAAAGGGGGGGGGGGAGAGGGGGAAGGAAAGAAAGGGAGGGGGGAGGAAGAGGAAAGGGAAAAAGAAAAGGGAAAAAGGGGGAAGGGTAAAGAAGGGGGGAGGGAAAATGAGAGGGTGGCAGGGAAGGGGAAAGGAAAAACAAAGGGAGGGAGAGGGAGGGAGGGGGAAGGAAAGGGAGAGAACCGGAAAGGAAGGAAGGGGAAGAAGGGAAAGAGGAAAGGAAAAGGAAGGGGAAGGAAGGGGGAGGGGGAAGGGGAAGGAAGGGAAAGGAAAAGGGGAGGGAGGGGACAGGGAAGGGGAGGAGGGGGAGTGGGGGAGGGGGAGGAAAGGAAGAAGGGGAGAGGGGGAGTAGGAAGGAAGGAAAAGGGGGGGAGGGGAGGGAAGGGAAAAGGAGGGAAAGAAGGGAAAAGAAGAACTGTATCCAACCATTGTAAACCCAAACTAACTCCAATGTTGGAGGAACATGTCTCTCTAGAAATCTATATAGGGAAAACCCATAATATTAAGAAATGGGGACACCAGACTTTTTAATGTGATCTGTTTTTAGAATAAGGCTTTTCCTGAATTTCATTATGTATTTTAGTCTTTTGGTTGGGTTTTTCTCGAATGCATTTTCAGACGGACATGTGCAGTTGATTCAGTCTTCCTGTAGGAGTTTACAATGCTCCTTTGGTTTGGGCAGATTGAAGTTTTCGCTTTTTGTTTCAGTGTTTATATCATTTTCTCTGCACTTTTGTTTGGTCCCATTGTAACCCATTATGCATTTCTTTTTAAGGTTCTATGAACATTGTTTCAGAATCCTGTAGTGGATCACGTGGTACGATGTATCCATCGGATTTTGAGAAGGCAAGAGAGATTGTAATGTCGGGATGTGTTCATTTGGACTTCTTTTTTTGATCACTGTCTGCTGTCCCCATTTCTTAATATTATGGGTTTTCCCTATATAGATTTCTAGAGAGACAACATGTTCCTCCAACATTGGAGTTAGTTTGGGTTTACAATGGTTGGATACAGTTCTTCTTTTCCCTTCTTTCCCTCCTTTTCCCTTCCCTCCCCTCCCCCCCTTTTCCTTCCTTCCTACTCCCCCTCTCCCCTTCTTCCTTTCCTCCCCCTCCCCCACTCCCCCTCCTCCCCTTCCCTGTCCCCTCCCTCCCCTTTTCCTTTCCCTTCCTTCCCCTTCCCCCTCCCCCTTCCTTCCCCTTCCTTTTCCTTTCCTCTTTCCCTTCTTCCCCTTCCTTCCTTTCCGGTTTCTCTCCTCCCTTTCCTTCCCCCTCCCTCCCTCTCCCTCCCTTTGTTTTTCCTTTCCCCTTCCCTGCCACCCTCTCCTTTTCCCTCCCTCCCCCCTTCTTTACCCTTCCCCCTTTTTCCCTTTTCTTTTTCCCTTTCCTCTTCCTCCCCCCTCCCTTTCTTTCCTTCCCCCTCTCCCCCCCCCCCTTTTTTTGTCTTCCTCTTCTTTTCTCTTTTTTTCTCTTTTTGGCTTGTATTACCTATACATTTTTTATTTGATCTATCATTCTACCATTGACTTATGTGTATGACTATGTATTTTGAATGGGGGTATATATATTTTTTTATAATTAGAAATATATTTATATTTTTATGGGGGTAGTATCCAACACCTTCTATTCCCCAGTATATAGTAGTATATTCTTATCTCTTACATACTTTATTTATTGTTCATTTATATTTAATATTTTCATTTACTGTTATTATTCTTCTAAAGTAGAGTGCAATATTCGTATATGACTTTATTCTTTTATTGTCTATTTTGGCGTAAGTTTTCCGCTCTTATTTTTAATCTTCAGAAGTTTTTCTGTTAGTTGCGACCTCCATTGTCTTTTTTGAGCCTGGTGCAGTTTATGCACATCACACCCACAGGTAATGTTCAATTTTACATATAGTTTTTTAGTATTAACATTATTGTTATTCAATTAGACCTACTCCTTTAGTCTCCTCATCCCTTCTCATCTTTGATTGTACATAGTTGTTTTTTACTTTTTTACATTTTTGGTATATTCATGTACAAATATAAATGTTTGATTTTATTTTTTGTATTCCTCTCAGTTTTTTTAGTTATTTATTTATTTGATAATTTTTTATTTATATACTTAAGGTATATGTATGTATACATATTTATATGTTAACTGACTTATAGCATAATTTATTTAATATGTGAGGATTCAATTTTAAATGTTTGTATATGGCATTTTTTACATTTTCTGTTGTATATGTTTGTATGATTACAAATTGCCTGGTAATTTTTTAATTTTTAATTGGATTCCATTTAGCATTTTTAATTTATTTATTTATTCTATTTATGTATGTATACATATTTATATGTCATCAGATCCATAGAACAGTTTATTGTATAGACTTATATGTCATTAGATCCATAGTACAGTTTATTGAATAGATTAGGGTTTATTTTCAGTGACTATATATGGTTTTCTATGATTTTAATTGATTATTATTGATGAGTTTTTCTCAGCAAGTCATTTGATGTAGTCCATTTCGCCTTTATTTTATGAATATTGTATATTCGTGCTATAATTTTTTATTTTTTATATTTTTTAACCCTTCTTTTTTGGTTTATTTATTGTTTGTTCATACTAATATGGTTTTATAATTTATTTTTTAGTGTGTCCTGATAGCCCCTGAGGAAGTTGTATACGAAACACGGCCTGTGTTGGGCTTAGGCCACTTATTTGGTTATAATAAATTTATTGGGTGTTGAATCTGCCGCTTCCTGTTTTTGCTTCTGCTCGTTTGAGTGGCTAGCGCTGTTTCTTTGTGGACTCCATGTTTCCCTTCAGCCCGCCTTCACATGCATCAGGCGCAGTGGATGCTCTGCACACAGTGGCGTCAGACGACCAGCAATCTCTTGGACAGCATAATGGTAACTCCACCACTCAAGGAATTCTTCTGGTGGCAGGACAAACAGCACCTGCTTGTGGGCCTTTCCTTCCAGGCCTTGCCCATCAGAGTGTGCTGACAACAGATGCCTCCAAGCTGCGCTTGAGCGCACACTTGGATGGCCTGAGCACAGAGGGTTTGTGGATGACGGCGGAGAGCCATCATCAAATCAATTTTCTTGTGCTCCGGGCCATTGACAATGTCCTATGAGTGTTCTGGCTACAGCTCTCTATTCAGATCATCCTTGTACAAATGGACAAACAGGTGGCCATGTTCTATATAAACATACAAGGTGGCACGGGCTCATATTTCTTCTGCTGTGAAGCAGTCAGTCTCTGGGTTCCTCCATGCACAGCATGCTCCTCCGATCGATTTATCTATGTGGGGAAGCTCAATGCATTGGTGGATCGACTCAGCAGAGTTCTTCAACCACATGAATGGTCTCTCAACACCCAGGTAGCCGATGACATCTTTCAAATGTAAGGCACCCCATCCATGGACCTTTTTGTCACACCTCACAATGCCAAGCTGCCAGTTTTGCTCCAGGGTTCCCTGCATCAATCGGATAGCCTCCGATGCCTTCCTTCTGGATTGGAGTGATGGTCTTCTCTATGCCTACCCACCACTGGTGGCCAAGACCCTCTTGAAACTGCAGGCAGACAAAGCCACCATGGTACTCATAGCACCGCATTGGCCCAGACAGTCCTTGTTTCCCCTACTGCTTCAACTCTCCCAGAGGCCACCGATTCCTCTCGGCTATGCCCTGGATCTGCTGATTCAGGAGGAGGGGACCCTCTTCCATACCAACCTCAAATCCCTATCACTCACGGCTTGGATGCTGAGTGGATAGCTCTTGCAAACTTCAGCTTACCAAAGGTATTTGGACCGCCATGTCATGGCAGAGTGTCCAAACTTTGGCAGCTTCTGTAGCTAACCTCTGCTCTGTCTCTGCAGTAGAGATTTGTAGGGCTGCTACATGATCATCTGTCTACACTTTCACAGAACACTACTACTTAGATATGGATTCCCAGCATGACAGCACCTTCGGCCAAGCCGTACTCCAGCACCTCTTTGAGAATTGATACAACTCCTTCCCACCGGTCTTTCTATCCGTCCAGGCTACTGTAGAGTCGAACTGACTGTCTGAACTGTTCAGTTTTTCTGCTGTTCTTCCTGTTTCAATTTTTTTGGTTGCCCATTGGGCTATTTACCAGTTTTTTGGTAGTTTGTAGCTTGGGAGTCCCATATGTGAGGACTGAGTTCCTGCTTGGTCCCAGAGAAAGCATAGGTACTCACTTGTAGCAGGTGCTCTTTGGGGGCAACAGGAATCAGTCCTTACTACTCTCTCTCCTCCCCGTGGAGTTTTTTCTTTTTTGAGTTTTATTAAGCTATGTCGTCATACTGAGGTAAGATGACTCCTTTGGGTGGGAAGACAGGTACGCATGTGTTGTCGACGTCCTAAAGGCCTTCTCTGAAAGCTGGGGAACGTTCCCCATGTGGGCTCCGTTGGTGACTTCAACCATATGTAAGGACTGATTTCTGCTGCTCTCAGAGAACTTATGATACAAATTAGTAAGTATGCTTTACAACTAGTCCAGAACACTGCAGCCCAGATACTGTACGGGTCTCCCAGATATGAGGATATAACCTCAGTTCTTGGGAGTTCACACTGGCTTCCCATTGCAACTTACAACTTTGTAAGTGTATACCACAACGTTTCATCATTATTTTCAATGTTTTATACACAAAACAATAGACCAAGAAGAGACAATATGCAATTTACCCTCACCATTGTTTCTTCATGTAGGAGGAACAGCCAGTGCGCATCAGATAGAGCCTTCTCACTCTATGCTCCCAGCTTACGGAATGCACTTCCTCACAACATCTGGGTTACTGGTGACCTGAATGAGTTCTTCCAGAAGCTGAAAACTCACTTGTTCATTGAGTATTTTGGCACCAAAGGCTAGCCATCCCAACACGTTGTGCTGAGATGTATATCAATCCTTATCTCACAGACACAGCTTCTATAGAGGATACGAGCCACTACCTCCTGGACTTCCACCCTGTCTGCCATACACGTCCTGTAGATCTCACTTTTCCTCACCCCCCCCTCTTTGCTTTTCGCCACTCCACCTATTCTCCCCTCCCCTAGCTATTTACAAGGTCTGTTAACTGATGGTACATCTCCTGTTGTTCGCATGGTTTGTCTAAGATTAGACTGATGTTTTGTTCCTATGTTCTCTTGTTCCATGTAATTTCTAACGTTAAGTTTTGTTCAGTCTGTTTACTTGTAAACTACTTTGACACTAAGATAAGGTGGTATATAAAACCAGCTAAATACATATGTTATCTCTCACTGCAAAAAGAGCATCTTTCGGCTATGACAACATCTGAACTCAAGAAGAGGAAGCAATTTTAAAGGTGTGACATCCCTTTATTTATTTATTTATAGTCTCTTCTATACTGTGCTATTTGATATCAGTGCGGTTTACATGTAACAAACGCGTTTATACGGGCAGAAATCTACACTGTATTTACAAATAACAGGTGAATCAACTTGGATAACCAGGGTAACTATTTACATATTTATGGTACAATATCGGTCTATGTCACCAGGGTAACTATTTACATATCTATGGTACTATATCAGTACATGTTACAGCTTAAGCAAAGCGCGTTATTGTGTGTGACAATATGATCAATATGATCTCAAGCCCCAGATGGCATAGTGATATCTTGACTAGAATTAAAATGTAAATCAGTATCAGGGGAGGGGAGATATTTTCTAGGGGACTGAGCAGTGGTTGTTGGCAATAGTGAGCTTGTGCTTTGTTCTTTATTGTGTAATTTTATGTTTTGCTTTGAAAATTCAATTTAAAAGTGATGGTTCTGTCCCATCCTATACATTAGGCCCTTGAACAAGATTCTGTATTTAGAAAAGTTCAAATGGTTTCCTTGGGCACCCTCATTCTCTAGCTCCTGAAAGTACACTGCTTATGTTTTCAGGACTTGAATGATGTGTACACTCGCACAAAGATACAGCCAAGTCACTGGAAATATCTTAGATTTCAAATAGGGAAACACAATTACTAATACCACTCTCTTCCCCTAGGCCTCACTTCAGCTTCACAAGTATTCACAAATGTCTAGCCATAGTAGCTGCATACCTGCACAGGTTGTGGGTGCATGTATCTCCCTATCTGGACAACTAGGCTGGTCAAAAGCACAACTCTGGAAGGAGCCCAAAGATATTGATGTATCCATCCAGATGCTGGAATGGTTCATAAATTATTTAAAGTCCCAGTTAAGCTCATTACTTCTGTTGGAGTTCATAGGAGCTCTGCTAGACATGGCTCAGGCGAAAGCCTTTCTTCCACCTGAGAGAATTACCACACTGCTATTCATTATGAGAGAAATATAAATGAGTCAGCATATACCAACACTGGGCATGTTGAGGATATTGGGCAAGTGACTTTGACCATGCATACTGGCACAACCTTTTTTGCTGCTGTTACTGTATCTAGATATTTTTTCTGGTTAGTAGAGTGACTATTGCTACTAACCGGGAACTCAGAACTCCAACCACAGACCACTCCAGCATTATTCGTAGATGCTGATGCAGTCAGAGGAAATATTCAGCAGCACTACACAGGCCAACACTTATCCAGTTAACAGGTACTGTTAACCTAATGATTACTTTTGAATATTGGCCCCAATAAATTAATTAGTTATTTTTATTAATTTAATAATTACTGGCTCTTGTTATCCTGCATATGATCAATCAAGACCCTAAAGCAGCTTACAATTAAAAATCCATACAACACAGAAAAAGTATAAAATATATCTATCTAGCAGGATAACCCCCATCATATCAACTCAACACCCTAGAATCTCAACCTCCCCCCACCCCTAAATGTTTCACTGAACAGCCAGCTGTTTTCCACTTTCCGAAACTAACAAATTTACTTCTTCCTGCACCAAGACTGTTCCACAACTCAGGTGCAAAACACCAAAAACTACACTTCTGCGAAGTAGTTACCTTGTTTTCCATAGATCGTTATCTGTAATGAAGCACACTGAGTCGATTGCAATAACCAGGTAGACATGGATGCACTAGATCGACAGAGTACAATGGCACTCTTATTCTCAAACACAAAATCTTAAACTTGACATACAGCTTCACTGATAACTAATGTAATTCTTGCAACCTTATCCATGTAGCACTCCAGTTATCTAAAACACCCAGCCAACAAAAACCTCCGAGCTGCCGACCACTGAAATGTGCCATCATTAACGCACGCTCTATTCGCAAAAAATGGCCTGTTGTACTAGACACAATCTCACTTTACGACCTAGAAATACTTATGATCACAGAAACCTGGTTATCATCGGAGGACAACGTTATCCTCAACCAACTCCTACCCCCCAATTTCTCCATACACACGAGACATAGAGAAAACAAGAAAGGAGGTGGGGTGCTTATAATCACCAAAACAGACCTTGACTTCCATATATCAGACTCCTCTAGCACAATCAGTCTAGACATCCTCTCTATTGCAAACCAGCATTGCTCCCTCAACCTGTTATACAGAACGCCGTCGGCTTGTCCAGATGACCTCCCAACCATTATTGACCTTGCGGCCAACACCCTCAGTCCCAATAAACCAAATTGGATAATGGGTGATTTCAATCTCCCATCGCTACCCCATAACCACGCGAATGCCTTCCTTGGTGCCATGGAAGAACTAGCACTCAAGAAAATCATCAATGAACCCACACATATAAAGGGGAATGTTCTTGATATGGTATTTGCTCCTCAGCCAATCATCGAACAAAACCATAATCTACCAATATCAGTAATTGATGTACCTTGGTCAGACCACAAATTGATTATTATCCAGATACCCATCAACTATGAGCAGCTGCACAAAAGCCGAAATCAGAACAGCACATCACGAGCATCCACAAGAAGCTTTCGCCCATTTAACAGGGAACACATTCTATCTGAGACCCAATCACGCCTCAACAAAACCACGCCTGACCTTGAAGAACTGATCTCATCCTGGAACTCCAACTTAAATGCCATCGCACAATGCCCAGACTCCAACAACACAGCAAGGATGATGAGAAGCTCTGCCCCCTTGGTTCTCTCCTGAACTGCGATCTTCCCTTACTCATCTACGTAGACTTGAGCGCCGATGGCGCCGATCGCTCTCTATTGAAGATCAGACCGCCTACCAAACTCACCTGTCAATTCATCGTGAAGCAATCACAACCAAAATGAAACAATATCACACCGACACCCTAAAGAGATCCTTGAATAAACCACGTGACCTCTTCAACTTGGTCAAATCCCTCTCGAAGGAGCCATCTCCCGATCATCATAATGTGATTCACCCACAAGAATACGCTGACTACCTGCAATCCAAGATCATTCAAACTAAAAAGGAGTCAGCAGTACAGTTTCATGAACCAACGGGCCTAACCCCACTTGACAAGTTTTCCACACCTTCTACTAAATGCATTGAAGATACCATAGCATCCCTCAACACCTCCACTGCGCAGACTGACCCATGCCCAGCCTTCTGGATCAAGGAACTACGTGGTGTGCTCAGTCCATTCATCGCAAACCTAATGAACCTCTCCTTCTCAACAGGATACTTCCCCACAACACTCAAGCAGACTTCCATTAGGCCACTATTGAAAAACCCCAAGCTTGACCCACAAAAGGTCTTTTCTTATAGGCCAATAGCCAGTATTCCCCTCCTAGCCAAGATAACTGAGAAAGAGGTACAACGGCAAATTCAAAATCACATAGACTCCACAGCTCCCCTAGATCACTGTCAACATGGGTTTAGAGAATATCATGGAGTCGAGACCCTACTTACTAGCCTATTCAACGTTATTATCACAGGCATAGACAACATTCATCAAGGTTTTGTGCTCATCTTCTTAGACATCGCCGCTGCGTTCCACTCGGTGAGTCACGAAATTCTCCTCGGAAGGCTGAAAGAGAAGGGCAGCAGCAACAGTGCGCTAGGATGGTGTAAATCCTACCTGGAAGGAAGATGGCAATACGTGAAGTCTGGATCAGAGGAATCGAAACACTTCCATCAAAAATAAGGTGTACCTTAAGGCTCCTCGTTGTCCTCCCTACTATTCAATATTTACATGCAGCCCATCTGCAACATCATAAGATCATTTAACGTGAGCTGTTTGATATATGCAGATGACATTCTTTTATACATGCCGTTCTCCACAGCCCAAATGGACCTAGCACCACTGATAAACTGTTTCAATGCGGTCTCAGCGTGGCTCCAATCACAAAACCTACGCATTCAACATAAAAAGACGGAGGTGCTTTTCATCTCCAGAGACCCCAACTTTACTCCTCCATCCCATGTCAGTGTCAAGGAAGCTGACTTACTAACCAAAGAAACAATAAGATACCTTGGAGTTACGCTAGACCAACGTCTGGATCTGAAACAACACATAAGCAACATAGTCAAAGCTGTATATTTCAAAATCCGCACACTCAGGCATCTGCGCTCCCTGCTGGACCCAGATGACTTCCGGACCATATACCAAGCGCTAATCCTGCCTCACTTCGACTTTGCAAAAGCTATCTTACAAGGGCTCCCTCAATCCACACTGGCCCCATTACAGCTGGCTATGAATGCTGCAGCAAGGGTCCTACACGGAGCCGCCAGAAGTGACCACGTGACTCCCATTCTCAAACAACTTCACTGGTTACCTATCCATGGGAGGATCATCTTTAAAACCCTACTCCTAGCATTCAAGGCAATCAAAGACATTTCATCCTCTTCACTCACAGATCTTATTCATATGGTGCCCCCCAACAGATCCAGAAGAGCAATAGCCATAAACCTACTAGTAACACCAAAGGCATCGTCGAAGTGCAACATATCAACCACAAACAGGGCGTTCAGTTTCTATGTACCTAAATGCTGGAATGCTCTACCCCCTGACATTAGGGCTTTTGCCGACCTATCGCAGTTCAGGAAGGCACTCAAATACCATCTTTTCCTCCAATGCTACCCATCCAGCAATAGCACCTAGACATCCCCTCTGAAGAAATGACCCACTTAGGAAACGACCCTTACTTTCATTATGATATTGTTACTCATTGCCATGCAAATATATCATGTATATAGATGACCCCTGTTAACCAAACAGCTTGTTGTTATGGTCGTTGTGTTATAATGTGAACCGCGCTGATGCCGAATAGTGCGGTATATAAGAAATTGTAATAAATTAACGGGGGGGGGGGGGGGTTACAGCTTTATATTTACCCATTCCATAAACCAATCTGACCATACAATTTTGCACATATTAAACCCACTGCACCTGATATTCTGGCAGACCAAAATAAACTCCAATATAATAATCATTATAATATGATACCAGAGCATGCATCACTACAGGATAGTCCCATATGTCAAAATAAGGGCGTAATCTACTAAGGTGCCAAAATGCCCCAAATGCCCCTTTACTACTCCCGCAGTCTGTTGAACTGAGTATAACTTGACAATCGAGCTGCACACCCAAAATCCATACCACCTCCTGCGGCTTCAAAACCACTCCCTCTGTCTCCTTGTATTTAGCTCATGATCTCTGGTATATCACAGCAACTCTCACTTATTTGGTTTAACTTCATGCAATGCATGAGTAGCTAATTGGCAATTTGACTTAATCTGTCGTTTGGTGGTGGCACTTCCCACCCTAAATTCCTAGCAGCATTCATCATTACAATTAATTTAACATTATTTGCATACAGATGACACGTAATTCCCAGCTACATCATTAATTACCCCAAGGGAGCCAAATAAATATTAAACTGTAGCAGGGATTACACTGACCCCTGAAGTATCCTAGTCAGCACTTGTCTCTTAACCACATACTGATCTTTCCATAATATCTTTTGTGTATGATCTGTCAAAAAAAGTGCATCCACGATAAAACAGTGCTTCCAACACCTATTAAACTTAAAAACAGACTTAAAAGCAAAATTAATAAGAGAAAAATTGCACTCTTAATGTGACAAAATGGCATGTATCCCTCTGGTTACTTTTATGGCATCAAGGCCAGCCCCAGAGTTGGTTCAAGGTATTAGTATTGTAGGCAAACCTTAAGACTAGACTTATGCTTCCCCTGGCTGTCAGAATCCTTTGTTTAGCTCTGACTGCCTTGCCCTTTGCCTCCTCCTAGAAGTTGCTGCCTTAGAAGACCGCTTAGTTTGTTTAATGGTTGGGCTAGTTTCTTATTTATTTTTTTTTCTTATATCCGTGCTTCCGAAGATCAGTGTGGTTGACAAAGAACGTAACATTACATGAAACGGTTTTGCATAAAACTGTAAATATTTTACATAGAACAGATATAAAACTAACTATAACAAAACACTGTAACTGTGTACAATTAGAGTTGCTGTATCTGAGTATTGGGTGGGAAAGGGTAGGGGAGGAGGAATAAGGAAATGAGAGGTGGGTCATGTAATGCCATCAAAGTGTTCCTTAAATAGGTAGGTCTTAAGCAGCTTCTGGAATGTTGCTAGGTCATGATTTGGTGTAGTAGGGAATTCCATAGGTGAGGGGCATGAAGGGGGAATGCTCTAGTGCAGGTCGACTGATGGCATTTGGTTAATGCTGGAGGAAGGATTAGAAGGTTTGATGATGCTGCTTCTTTGGCGATTTTCTGGGATTTTGTTATAATTGATTGAAGATATTTGTGGATAGTTGGTGGATTACTTTAAAGGTTGTCATCAGAGTTTTATAATTGATTCGACTAAGGAGAGGTAACCAGTGTAACTCTATTAGGGTGGGTGTGATATGGTTATTTCACGGTGAGCTTGTCAGGATTCGCGCAGCTGTATTCTGTGCAAGCTATAGAGGGTAAAGGGAGTTTTTTGAGAGACTTTGCAGAATAGCGTTGCAGAAGTTGAATTGTGGTAGTATCATTGTTTGGAAGACCATCCGAAAATCATGTGGCTCAAGTAGGGGTCGTAAATGGCGGAGTGTCCTCAGCTTATTGTATATGCTTTGAGTTACTTTGCTTATATGTGGTTGGAAAGTGAGGTGTTGGTTACGCCCAGGTATCACACTTCGGATTTGACTTCCAGGTTAGCATTGTCAATCTTTAGGGACTTTGGGGGGGGGGGGGGGAGGAATGATAGATTTCTGGTGAGGAATAGGACCTCTGTCTTCTTGAAGTTGATGCTTAGTTTGTGTTCTGATAGCCATTGGTCTATGGCATTGAAGCAGTTTGTTATAGTTGAGTAGTTGCTGCCCTTGGTGGTTAATGGAGCATAAATCATAATATCTGTGTAAAGATGGTAGTGTACATTAAATGAATTTATGATGTCACAGACTGGCTGTATATATATGTTAAACAGCAGTGTGGAGAGGCAGAACCCTGAGAGTCTCCTTTTGTCTGAGAGAATGGGTTGGAAGTTTTTTGGCCATTTTGCACATACTGGCTGTGGTTTGTGAGGTATGAACGAATCCATTTGAGGGCATTGTCACGGATTTCTATATTAAATAGACACTGAAGGAGGATGTCGTGGCATATGGTATCGAATGCTGAAGCAATGTCCAGAAAGATGAGTATGAAACCTTATTGTAAATATTTCTACTCCCTTGATGAGTCTGTCGATTTAGGGAGACTAGTAGAGTTTCCACTCCGTGATGGTTGCAGTTGCTACCAGTCCAAGGGAGCACTTTTGTCAATGTGATTTTGCAGTTGGAGGACTACCTTCTCAATAATTTTTGCAATGAAAGGCAAGCTGGAAATAGGTCTGTAAGAGCTTGGGAGTTTCCGGTCAAGTTTTGGGTTTTTGAGTATGGAGTGGATGGAAACAGTTTTGAAGTATTTTGGGAAGTAACCTTGTGTGAAGGAGGTTGAGATTAGCTTGAGGATTGGGGTGAGTTGCCAAGATGGGCCAATACCTTAGGGAGTTGTTAGCAGGATGGGAACAGCTGAGGGATTTAGAAAAACAGTGGGCAAAATTGTAAGGGGATGTTTTAAGGGCAACCAACCTTGTAGTTAAAATGGTAAATAAAGGTAAAAGGAAAAGGAGAGCGCTATGGTTTTCGAAAGAAGTAGCTGAAAAGGTGAAGAAAAAGAGGGAGGCCTTCATGAAATACAAGAGATCACAGAGAGAAAAAGAGGAATTGCTTAACAAATATTTCTGTTCTGTGTTCACAGATGGAGAACCAGGAGCAGGACCTCAGAAAACACGCACAAACCGGAACAGAAGCGAGAGGCATCTTAAAGAATTTTCAATAGACTGTTCATAAGAAACTAGCTAAACTTAAAGTGATGGGACCAGATGGGATACACCCTAGAATATTGAGGGAACTTGGGGACATTCTAGCAGCTCCGCTGCCTGACCTTTTCAATGCCTCATTGGAGTCAGGAGTGGTGCCAGAGGACTGGAGAGAGGCACATGTGGTCCCTTTACACAAAAGCAGAAGTAAGGATGTGGTTGAAAACTACAGGCTGGTTAGTTTAAACTCGGTGGTGAGTAAATTATTGGAAGCATTGTTGAAAGAGAAAATAGTGAGGTTTCTGGAGTCCAGCGGATTACAGGATCCGAGGCAGAAAGAGGCAGGTCTTGTCAGACAAATCTGATTGATTTCTTTGACTAGGTGACCAGGGAGTTGGACGGAGGGAGAGCCCTAGATGTGATGTATTTAGATTTCAGTAACACCTTTGACACCGTTCCGCACAGGCTACTTATAAACAAACTGAGCTTCCTAGGGATGGACCCTAAAGTTACTGCTTTGGTTAGAAATTGGTTGAGTAGGAGGCGACATATGGTACAGGTAAATGGAGCTTACTCTGAGGAGAAGGAGGTTACCAGTGGTGTGCCCCAGGGATCAGTCCTTGGTCAGATTATTTTAACACCTTTCTTAGTGATATTGCGGAAGGGCTGTTGGGAAAGGTTTGACACTAAAATCTGCAAAAGAGTAGACACCCAGTAAGGTGTAAATAATATGAAGAGGATCTAGCTGAGCTTGAAGAATGGTCTAGAATTTGGCAGCTGAGATTTAATGTTCAAAAATGCAAAGTCATTCATTTGGGCTGCAGCAATCCAAGGGAGTGATATAGGGGATGAAGTACTTCTGTCCACAAAAGAAAAGCAGGACCTAGGCGTGATTGTGTCTGATGAACTTAAAGTAGCTAAACAGGTAGAAATGCGACAGCGAAAGCTAGAAGGATGCTTGGGTGCATAGGGAGAGGAATGTCTAGCAGAAGAAAGGAGGTGATAGTGCCTCTGTATATTCTTTGGTGCGATCTCATTTGGAATATTATGTGCAATTCTGGAGGCTGCACCTTCAAAAGGATATAAACAGGTTGGAGTGGTACAGAGGGTTGCTACTAAAATGGTTAGTGATCTTCGTTATAAAGCATATTAGGAAAGACTTAAGGATCTTAATATGTATACTTTAGAAGAAAGGTGGGATAAAGGTGATATGACTGAGACGTTTAAATACCTCCATGGCATAAATGCACAGGAGGAGAGCCTCTTTCGATTGAAAGCAAGCTCTGTTACGAGGGGATATTGGATGAGGATGAGGGTGAAAGGGGATAGGCTCAGGAGTATTGCGGAAATATTTCTTAAGGAAAGAGTGGTAGATGCATGGAATAGTCTCCCAGTGGAGGTTGTAGAGACGAGGACAGTATCTGAATTCAAAAAAGCGTAGGACAAACATAGAGGATCTCTAAAGGGAAAAAGGAGACTGTTGCAGTGGTTGATATGGAAGGGCAGACTAGATAAGCCATGTGGTCTTTTTCTGCCGTCGTGTTTCTATGAGTTCTGTTTTTGTGATCTTAAATCAGGAAAAGGGACATGGGTCTAGTGGGGAGATTGTGGTGGTGAGGCTGTGGATTATGTTCTCCTATTGTCCTATAGATATAGGATTGAAGGAACACAGAGGTGCGCTTTCATTGTATTGTTTTTTGGGTTTGATAGAGATTTGAGGAGACAGCAAGGAGTGTGATAGTGTGGGGTATTTTGATTGTAGAAATTTCGCCTTTTCTTCCTGAGGTCCACATCATCTGCCTATTTGCATAGAAACATAGGCCATGTGGTCTTTTTCTGTCGTCATATTTCTATCTAGTCTGTCCTTCCATATCAACAACTACAACAGTCCCCTTTTTTTCCTTTAGAGATCCTCTGTTTGTCCCATTCTTTTTTGAATTCAGTTACTGTCCTCATCTCTACCACCTCCACTGGGAGACTATTCCATGGATCCACTACTCTTTCCGTAAAGAAATATTTCCGCAAATCGCTCCTGAATCTATCCCCCTTCACCCTCATCCCATGTCCCCTCATAGCAGAACTTGCTTTCAATTGAAAGAGGTTCTCCCCCTGAACATTTATGCCACGGAGGTATTTAAACATCTCAATCATATCACCTCTATCTCGCCTTCCCTCTAAGGTGTACATATTAAGATCCTTAAGTCTGTCCTCGTATACTTTATAATGAAGACAACTAACCATTTTAGTAGCCACCCTCTGCACCGACTCCATACTGTTCACATGCTTTTGAAGGTGCGGTCTCCAGAATTGCACACTATACTCCAAATGAGGTCTCACCAAAGACTTATACAGAGGCACTATCACCTCCTTTTTTCTGCTAGCCATTCCTCTCCGTATGCACCCAAGCATCCTTCTAGCTTTTGCCGTCGCCTTTTCTACCTGTTTAGCTACTTTAAGATCATCAGACACAACCACGCCTAGGTCCCGCTCTTCTTTAGTGGACAAAAGTACTTCACCTCCTATACTGTATTGCTCCAATGGATTGCTGCAGCCCAAATGCATGAACTTACATTTTTTAACATTAAATCCCAGCTGTCAGATTCTAGACCATTCTTCAAGCTTAGCTAAATCCCTCCTCATGTTTTCTACACCTTCCTGGATGTCTACTCTATTGCAGATTTTGGTATCATCCGCAAAAAGGCAAACCTTACCTAACAACCCTTCCGCTATATCGCTATCAAAGATGTTAAAAAGAATCGGACCAAGCACAGATCCCTGGGGCACACCACTGGGAACATCCTTCTCCTCAGAGTGAGCCCCATTTACCTGTACTCTTTGTCGCCTCCCACCTAACCAATTTCTAACCCAGGCAGTAACTTTAGGGTCCATCCCTAGGAAGCTCAGTTTGTTTCTAAGTTGCCTGTGAGGAACAGTGTCAAAGGCTTGACTGAAATCTAAATATACCACATCTAGGGTTCTCCCTCGGTCCAACTCTCTGGTCACCCAGTCAAAGAAATCAGATTTGTCTGACAAGAACTGCCTCTGGTGAATCCATGCTGCCTCGGATCCTGTAATCCGCTGGACTCCAGAAACCTCACTATTTTCTCTTTCAGCAGCATTTCCAATAATTTACTCACCACTGAGTTTAAACTAACTGACCTGTAGCTTTCAACCACATCCTTACTTCCGCCGTTGTGTAAAGGAACCACATGAGCCTCTCTCCAGTACTTTGGCACCACTCCCGACTCCAACGAGGCATTAAAAAGGTCATTCAATGGTGCTGCTAGAATGTCCCCAAGTTCCTTCAGTATTCTAGGGTGTATCCCATCCAGTCCCATCGCTTTGTCTACTTTAAGTTGAGCTAGTTTCTCACAAACATAGTCTTCTGAAAAGTGTTCAAGATGTCCCTCGCTTCTGTTCCTGTTTGTGGGTGTTTTCTGACGTCCTGCTCCTGGTTCTTCATCTGTGAACACAGAACAGAAACATTTGTTAAGCAATTCTGCTTTATCCTCATCAGTTTCTACTTATTCCTCCCCTTCACTCTTGAGTCTGACGATATCACTTTTGCCCTTCCTCTTCTCACTAACATATCTTAAAAATGTCTCTTCCCCCCATTTTATTGCATTGGTTATTTCCTCCTCTTTTTGAATCTTTGCTTTCCTGACTACTTTGCTAGCTTCTCTAAGTTTTTCCAAATATAGATGCCTTTCTTCCTCTCTCTGTGATCTCTTGTATTAATTTTTTTTTTGAATTATTTATTTATAAGGTATTTCAATATTACAATAAGAAAAGAATACAATCTCAAAACCATATTAATTTACAGCCTCAAAAATCAATAGTCCACATCAAGGAAGTACTTTCAAATATAAGTAAAAGAAAGACCCTGAATGGTCCCTGCAACAAATAAAACTCCTTTTATCTTATCGATAAATTAAGAAAACATTAACAATACTAAGAGAAAAGTAAATAAATTAAGTCTTACTGTCGAGAAAAGCCACCATCTCATCTACTACAAGAAATATATATCTCTTCCCTTGGTAAACAATATGACATTTACATGGGAATTTTAGGTAAAACGTCGCTCCGAGGGCCAAAGCCCGAGGGCGAAGTTCAAGGAAAGATTTACGTCGCCTCTGGGTGTCCCTAGAAACATCCGGGAACATTTGAATTACATATCCACAAAATTTCTCATTCTTTTTTAAAAAGTACGCTCGCAAGACTTATCTAGTTCTGAAACAAATTTTACCAGGAGAGTAGCCCTAGAAGATATAACATCATCATCAGATTCAATAAATTCCGAGATGTCCAAAGGAGAGGAGACAAGCTGCCCTAACTGAGGGACTGCCTCACCTTCCTGCACATCTCTATCTATCTTACCCTGAGGGATATAATAAAGTTTGGAAATCAAAATCGTTTCAAAATCAGTAAAACGGCAAAACCTCCTTAAAGTATTTCCGTAATAAAATCAACGGAGACAGGAAATGAGTTTTTGGAAAATTTAACAACCGAAGATTATGAGATCTCATAGCATTCTCCAAAAACTCATCCTGTCGATGTAACGAAATAGAATCTGCAACAAACTTTTCCAAGGAAGTCTTTTGTGATAAGGATAATGAGTCTTGAACCTCCATCCGTCTTTCCAAAGACAATACCCGATCTTCATGATCCGATAATTTTGATACAGTCTCTTTGGAAAAATCAGAGATCTTTTGCAAAGAAGTACTCAGAGCTGATTCCATACGGGAAACTATCACCCATATGTCCTTTAGGGAAACCTCCAGAGGCGGAGAACCAACTTCCAATACCGAAGAAAAAGTTAAAACGGCAGGCATAGGTGGAGGCAAGGTCGAAACAGAATCGACACGAAGAAAAGACGAAGGTAGTAAGGCTAAGCCTAGATCGGCGTGCTCAGGGATAGCACCCTGAGAGGCCGGCCCAGACAAACATTAAAATTCATCGATGGGGGGAGTTAAACCCGATTTGCTTAGAGAAGGAGTAGAAGAGGTACTCACAGCTGATATGTTCATCGTGCCGTCTGTCGATGGTAAAACAGACACAAATACAGATGAATCTTGCACCTTCACATGGGTATCCATCGGGCCTACGATCTTTACTGCCTTCATTTGGACAGCCGGCGGGTATCTCTTCTTTCTCTTATCCATAACAAGGGAAGAGAACCTTCTCACGCCGACGTGCGCCAAAGGGGCGTGGCCTGCCCCTTTGGTCACGCCCCCAAAGGGACGACCGCGTCCTGCGGTAGGGCAGTGGATTTTAAAGCCCTTGGAGCAGACCAGCAACCAATCAGTGCAGCCGCTGCAACCAGCAACCATCCAGGAGCGTTCAGCCAAAAGGAAGCAGGAAATGAAAGACCTCTGATCTAGGGTTGCCAACTGGCCGGTTTTCAGCCGACCTGGCCGGTTTTTCCATGGCCAGGCCGGCTGCCGGCGCAGAGGCAAAACCGGCCCTTGAAAAGCCGGTTTTTTTGCTCTGGCCGCAAGATCGGGAGCGGCCAGAGCAAAAAAACTGGCTTTTCTCCCCCGGAGGGCTTCAGAGGGAGCCGGGGAAGCCCGCGCGAGGCCCCGGCTCACTCTGAACAGCCGCCAACGTGAAGAGCCTTTACCTTCACGCTGGCAGCTGTTCCTGTGAAGCCGCGATTGGTGGGAAAGGTTAAAGGCAATGCCCTTTAACCTTTCCCAGCATTCGCGGCTTCACAGGAACAGCCGACAGCGTGAAGGAAAAGGCTCTTCACGCTGGCAGCTGTTCAGAGGGAGCCGGGGCCTCGCGCGGGCTTCCCCGGCTCCCTCTAAAGCCTCAGACAGCCGCGGTTTTGGGGGGGGGGAGGCCAAGGACTGCATGGTCTGTGATGGGGGGAGGGGGCCTGGACTGGAAAAGGGCTAGGAGGGTGGAATTTGACTGGAAATGGGTTGTGATGGGGGGGGGGGGGGACCTGGACCGGAAAAGGACTATGGGGGGGGGGGAAAAGGACTGGAAAAAAACGGGCTGTGATGGGAGGGGACCAGGACTGAAAAAGGGCTATGGGGGGGGACATGGACTGGAAATGGGTTTTGATGGGGAGGGGGACCTGGACTGGAAAAGGGCTGGGGGGGGGGGGCACATGGACTGGAAATGGGGTGTGATGGGGAGGGGGACCTGGACTGGAAAAGGGCTATGGGGGGGAACTTGGACTGGAAAAGGGCTATGGGGGGGGGACCTTGGACTGGAATGGGGCTATGGTGGCGGGAGGGGGAACGGACTGGAAATAGGCTGTGATTAGGGGGACTTGGACAGGAAATGGGTTGTGAAGGGGGGGGGGACCTGGACTGGAAAAGGGCTATGGGGGGGCATTGGACTGGAAAGAAATGGGCTGTGATGGGGAGGGGGACCTGGACTGGAAAAGGGCTAATGGGGGGGGGGACATGGACTGGAAATGGGTTGTGATGGGGAGGGGGACCTGGACTGGAAAAGGTCTATGGGGGGGGGAGGGAACTTGGACTTGAAATGGGCTATGGTGGAGGGAGGGGAAACTTGGACTGGAAATAGGCTGTGATTAGGGGGGCTAGGACTGCAAATGGACTGTGATGGTGGGGGGGTAGGACTGCAAATGGGCTGTGATGGTGCGGGGGGACTCGGACTGCAAATGGGATGTGATGGGGGGGGCCTAGGACTGGAAATGGGCTGTGATGGGGGACTTGGACTGGAAATGGGCTGTGATGGGGGGGGGGCTAGGACTGGAAATGGTCTGATGAAGAGCTGGAATAGGACTAGAAATGGGCTGATGTGGAGCATGGGAGAATGGGATTAGAAGGGAGTGGATGCTGGGTGGGTCTAGAACTATAAGGGAACTGATTTTGGGGGAGGACTAGAATAGATGGGGAATGAGAATGGAGAGGGGAAAAAATATTTTGTGTGGAAGAAAAGTCTATGATGGGCTGGGTATTGGGAGAGTGAGGGGCTTGAGAATGGAAGGGTGAAATTTAAATGGATGATAAAGGAATAAGGAAAGAATTGGGGGAAAGAGCAAAAGGGAAACAATCAGTATGTTAAAGCAGAAATAGAGAGAGAATGGAAAACATCTAAAAGAGAAGAAAGGACAAATGGATAGCTCGCAGAAGACACGAAAAAACCAGAAGAAAGTGACTGGAGCAATTGCAACTGAAAAATAAAACGCCCAAACAGAAGGTAGAAAAATACTTTTTATTTTGAATTTATTAGCTGGAATATGTTTGGTCTGGGAAGTGTGTATTGATAACATCTTTGCGTTTTTGTTTAGTGCAAGAGGAAATTACTTTATAGTTTTATTTCTCCAGTGTTGTACATTTCATGTTTGGATTTTGGGGTTCCCAGTTATTATCTGACCAAGGAAGTTAGCCTACACGTATCCTCGGTAATTTTTGTGGGTGGGGCTGGGGGCGTAGCAGGGGTGGGACTAGGGGCGGAGAATGGGTGGAGCATGGCAAGCCATAGGTGTCGGGTTTTTCTCGGTGAAAAAGTTGGTAACCCTACTCTGATCTCTTGTATTTCATGAAGGCCTCCCTCTTTTTTTTCAGCTGCCTGTTTACTACCCCTAGAGGTTGCTAACATTTATCGACCTTCTGACTTGTCCATCTATTCCTTTTTCTGACTTTGACGGCTGGCTTTCCTTCTTTCTGAACCCATCTTCCCCTTCCCTCATCCTTGGGTGATTTTAAACTTTCATGGTGATGGCCCCTCTGTCTCCTATCCCTTAACCCTCCTTGGCTTAACCACCTCATTCAAATTCTAGCTGTGTTCTACTGCCTCTTTTCACCAGCATGGCCACTGTCACAACCTCGTCTTTCTCCTACTGCTCACACCTCAAATTTCTCCACCTCAGCTTTTCCCTTATACTTCCAGTCATACCTTGCCAAGAAAACCCAGATGCAGTTGGGTCGCCAGGCGTCAGCACTGACTTGACAACACAAAAAAAAAAAAAAATCAAGCAAAATTACACTAAATTAAAATTGTAGTTGGGTTCTTGACTTAGGGGTCCTTTTTACAAAAGTGTGGCAAAAATGTGTAGTTACTAAATGTTACATTTTGCAATTAACCTGCTGTAAGTGCAGAGCTCTGTGGTAATTGCTAGAGAGCATGCCCAGCATATTCCCATACAGTTAACTTGGAGGAAAAAGGTGTGGTGGGGAGGACTTTTTGAGAAGGATGGCTCGGCCTTAACTAGGGTGAAACCAGGCTGCTGGTATTAACCTTTAAAAACAAGAGAGAACTGCTTTTAAACTACGTAATGGGGGAAAGCGGACAGTCGCCCAAGAGCTCATTGTTCAGAATAATGGTTTTTTTTTAAGTTACCAGCAAAACAGTGAAGTTAGGGCATTCCAATAGAAAGGTTCAAATGAAGGTAAAAGTAACCCAGGTGTCTATATATGAAGAGCAGAGTTGAAAGACTGCAAATTACCCCCATCAATTGATAACCAGATTATTAATATGAACAAAAAACTAACTTTGAAATGCTTGTATGCAAATGCTAGAAGTCTAAAAAATAAGATGGGAGAGTTAGAATATAGAGCACTGAATGAAAGATTAGATATAATTGGCATCTCAGAAACCTGTTGAAAGGAGGATAAGCAGTGGGACAGTGTGATACCCAGATATCAATTATATTGCAATGATAGGGTAGATCAAATTGGTGGAGAAGTGGTGCTATATGTTAGAGGGCACAGAGTCATACAGGATAAAGGTTTTGCACAAAAATAGACCTTTTCCAGAAATAAGCAGGAATGTAGTCTTCACATATTGGTATCGTCGTTACTGATAGAGCCCGTGCAGGAATGCTCCCCAGTTTCCGATTGAAAAGCTTTTGGGAGCAATCCACTGTGCATGCACATCTGCCTTCCCACCTTCCCAAGTGCTCTCTTCAGTTCTTCATTTTCCACGGAGCCAGCAGGTTGTTTTCTTCCTGTCCCTGCTGAAAAAAAGTTATTTTTTTGGTTTAAATCTGTGCTCTACCTTTTCCATCGATGCCGGTAGCTTCCATGATATCGGCCCTGATATTTATTTTCCTTTAAAATATTTTTCTTTCTTTTATTTTTTCTTAGGCCCCGAGGACAAGGAAGCGTTGAATCCCCTTCCCATTCCTTGAAACCCCCCTGATCCTTCGAGGGGAAACAACCACTCTGGAAGGGCGCGAAACGGGCTGACCCAAACCACCTGAACTCTCATGGCTGGGACTGCGATGTAGGGACTTGGCAGCTCTGTTTCTGTTTATCTTCTGGCTGGCGTCCTCACTTGGATTTCCCCAAGTCCTTCAGCAGCTTGTCCAAGTCTTCCTCCAAAGAGAAGCTTCCCCTTAACACTAGAAGCCCCAAATTGTGTCAATTGACGCAAATGCATCTTCGAAGTTGTATACCAGCGCCACTGCTAGAACCATGTCAGTTATGTTCCATGGCTTTGTTAGTGAGACCAAGATGTTCAAATATGTGCATCGAAAATTAATGACAGATGTGCCACCTAGCCGGAAAATGACTGTGTACCTAGAAGCCCCAAAGTATGGCAGTTGACGCAACCAAGAAAATTGAGTGGTTTTCACAAGTTTCATACAATGACTAACATAAGAACAGTGTTAACTAAATGTAAAAGTAACTGCAAAGTCCATGTCAGTTAGCGAACGAACAGGATAAGCATGTACGCCTGCACAACCTGTAACATGTAGGTCGTTTGAATCTGATTTTGCACCAGCACATCTAGGCACTGCTGTCGTCTTACAAGGTCTCGGCATTCTGTAAATGGAATTGTAGAAAAAAAATGAATAAAATTTCAGGGAGGAAGCGATATGCTAAAAGTTCTGGAGTATCGGCCTGTTCAAGGGTGTGTTCGAAAGTCACGAAATTATACATACCTGTGTAACAGAGTAAATTTCGTTTTTTAATCAATCACTGTTTACAGTTTTACTCCGACATTACAAAACAATAGACACACGATGACTTCATGTAATGACATCACCTATTACACGTATTTAACAAATAAGTAACTTCAAATTAATTCAGATCTGCATTTCATGCTAAACGCAGTCGTCGTGATAATGCGTCACTTGACGCACTTTGGGGTTTCTAGATAAAATGCCTTTTGGGGCTTCTAGTGTTAAAGGGGAGCTTGCTGAGCGCTGGGCCTTGGAGGAAGAGTCCGCCGCCCAGTTCCGAAGGCAGAGGTAGCGGTGTGCCGCTATCAGAGAGGCTACTCAATTTTTTAGACAGACCCCTGATAAGGTCATAGTGTGTGCCTGAGAGAGACTGCCCCCGATTCTATCTTCACTGCTTCTTCCGCCACGCCTGACTCCGGATCTCCCGGCTGCTGAAGCCGTTGAGACCAATGGAGACATGCCCTCGCCACCCAGGCCCCGCACACAGAAGCCTGCAGGGAGAGGGCATTGATATCAAAGGCCTGCTTTAACAAGGTGTCCAGCTTTCTATCCTTGGCATCCTTGAGCACCATGCTACCCTCAACTGGGATAGTCGTCGTCTTGGTTACTGCTGACACCACAGTGTCAACCTTTGGCAACCTGAGCAATTCTCATTCTTGTTCCGGCATCGGGTACAGACGAGCCATAAACTGCACCCCTTCCCCCCTCTGTAATCCTGCCTCCAGCAGGCTCCACTCATCCTAAATCATTTGTTTGACCACTCTATGGACCGGGAAAACCTTCTGCGGCTTCTAACAGCCTGAATTAGTGGATCCTCCAACTCTTTGTCCTCTGATGGGAGACCTGTAGGCATATTAAGTGCCTTTAATGACTCAACTATGAGCGCAGGCAACTCTTCTTGGTGGAACACCCAAACAATTCGGACCTGCTGCTCCTGCTCTGGAATTTCTTCCTCTGAGTTTTACTCCTCCTAGTCATCCAATTATTTGTCCAGTTTTCCCCCTTCTGGGCCCTCTGATGGGGAGATTAGTCTCCCCAATCCTCCTCAAGTCTAGCCCTCTTGGACATCCCTGCCACCGGACTAGAATCCAGTGGACTGGACCTCTTAGTTCATTCCTGTGCCAGGCAGGGAGCCTCTGCCCCTTGCTGGTGCAGACAAAAGGCCTTATGAAGGAGTAGGACGAATTCTAGAGAAAAACCTCTGAGAGCTCCTCTGTCCCCAAGATCTGAGAGGAAGGACGGCTGAGGGTCAGAAGTTGGTTGTAGCTGTGCTGCCCTCACCTCCGCTCCCCTGGCCTTGATCTCCATCGCCTGAGGCACTTGGGAAAGGGAGGGACTACTTCCACTGTCCCCACTTGCCTTCAAGTCCCGTTCAATAGAGGAGGCTTCGGTAGCGCATCCCCTGCAAATGTTTGCTTCCGAGATGTCCCACGTCTGGTTCCGCATACCAAACATTGAGGCCTGGCAGGCATCTTGCCAACCTGGGGCCTTTCTCCACACACTGAGACCCACTGTAGAGCTTCTTGTTCTTCCCTTAACTTGGTTTTTTTTTTTTTTAAATGATGAGACAAAAAAAGGAAACTTTGCCCTTCTCAGCATTGCCCTTGTAGACTGCTGTCCCAAAGAGCCCTGCAAAGGTTGAAGGGAAATGAAGGCCTCAACTGCGTTTGCAAAAAAAATGGCACACTTTTTCCCCCTGCACTGCTGCTGGTGCTCTACCTGCCACCTGGCTGCTCACCGCTCTCACCTACTCCGCTGTTGGGAGTCCTCCACTACTACCTGCTTCTAATGAGAGTCCCGACATACCTGGGCAATGCACAAGCATTCTCCTTTCACCGCCAGTGAAATGCACAGCAGACCTGGCTCTGAAGGACCTCCAGCCACCCCATGCTCATCCCTAACCTCTGGCGTCAGCAGGGGGTAGGCCGGAAACTGCAGGCTTTTCTTTAAGCGTATTCCAATGGGGATTCAGGAGCCGCTGCTAGAGGCAGATATCTTCTGCTCTCAACCCCCCACCTTAAGCACTCTGGGGGGTGGGGGACACCTCTTCTTTTCTGTTGTCTTTTTCTTTTGCTAGAAAGAAAAAGCTACTAATTCACCAGTAAAGAAGGAAGTAAAGAAATTAAAACTTAAACTAAACTACCCCCCTTAGTAGTTCCTTCGGTGAATCAGCACCCTGGCTCACCACCTCCTTCAACTGTTTTGAGACTGAGCTAACTGGAACTGGTGGGAGGTGCCAGAGGTATAGATATATGTATACTAGGGTCATCAAAAAGATGACATGCTCAGTCTCCAAGCTGATGGAAGAGGTACACTACCCAGAAGTGCGGGACTTCTCTGGAGTTCCTCCAGGAATGCTAATTAGCAGGTAAGTCCTAATTACTCTATCTCACTCTGACGCCTCTCCAGAAAGATGTCAGATCCTTCTAGGAGAAAGACTAATCCAAAGAAAACTTTAAATCCAAAGAAAACTTTCTATCCTAAGAAGAAGAGATGATATCCTTATTATCCACCTGCAGCTGTTTACCAACCGCAACAGCAAGGCCCTCATCAGCCCATAAAGCCTGACACCTAAGCCACAACGAGCTTCGTATCCACAGCCAGCAGTTGGTTTTTGACTCCTTCCTAGAGAGCATAGCTACTCTGCCTTTATCGGGTTCCCCACCCCTACGCATAGCAGAGGGGTCAAGGGGAAGTGCAGTATAAATTTCACTAGCTGTGGTTGGACTTCTATGCTTTTCTTAGGGGGGGGGGGGTGGATTATAGTTTCCTCCCTAAATCTTGCTGGGTACCTTCACGTGGTGACTCTGTTGTACAGAATCTTTACTGAATCCCAGCAAGGCGATACTACGATTGCAATATGGTAGGAACGAGAAAAAAAAAACATACTGGCCGCACGTCGCCCAGGATAAAATGTGCTTACCCATAGCTTACGCACTAGGGCTAACAATAGTGGTTGCGATAGTGCAAGCACTACAGATGTAGATTACATCCCTGCCACAGATAAAGGCTTCAGTGAGCATGTTCACGGACCCATTGTGGCTGGAGATAAACCATGGAAATTAATGAAAATGTTAAGAAGATTAACTACAGTTAAGTGGGCTATTGCAGATAAGGAGGAGATAATGTACTGCTACTTTTATGCTACAAACTCTATTTTTAAATCAAGAGGGTATATTTATTTATTTATTTAGCTGTATTTATATACCGCTTTTCACCGGGTCAAAGCGGTGTTACATAGGGGTGAGGGAATTAAGTACAAGGGTAGGGCCATCACCGGGGAGGCAACATTGATGATTTTGACATAGGACAGACTTTGGACATAGACAGGTTAGGGTAGCTTTGAGTTAGAGGTTCATTGTGGGTGAGATCAGGGGTTTGTGGGTTTTTCGGTGGGATTCGAGTTGAAGTATTCCTGGAAAAGGATGGTTTTTAGCTGTTTTCTGAAAGTTAGTAGGTCGTCGTTGTTTCTGAGATAGCTCGGTAGAGAGTTCCATAAGGATGGAGCATAAAGTTCAAAGGCTCGATTGCAGGTCCGTTGCGAGCATTTGGTTCTTTTGTGAGGGACGGTGAGGGAAATGCTGGAGGTTTGTCTAGTAGATCTGCCGTGGGCTGGACGAGTCAGTAGGGTGCGAAGCTGGGTGTCCTGTGTTTGATGGATAGCTTTGTGGGTGAGTAGGATGGCTTTGTATTTTGTCCGTGCTTCGAGGGGGAGAATGTGTAGTTCTTTCAGAATTGGGGTGATATGGTCGGTTTTCTTTGCGCTCTGAATGATTCTCGCAGTGGTGTTTAATGCAGTTCGGAGGGGGTTGGTGTGTGTGGCTGGAAGGCCATGGTAGATTATGTTGCAGTAGTCCAGATGTGGGAGTGTCATGGCTTGCATCACTGTTCGGAAGTCTTGATGTTCCAGGAGGGGTCTGAGACGTTGCACTGTTCTTGCCTTATGAAATATAGTTCCGGAGGTTTTATTTATTTAACATCTCTTATATACCACGCTCTTTATCATCAGTGCGGTTTACATTGAAACAATATCAAACTAGGTCAGTCAATTCTGGCCGTCGTTTACAAATAACAGGGCATTAGTATGGATGTAAAAAACTGGGGAAACTATATACATTTTAGAAATTTACAAGTTGGTACTCCCTGCGGGTTCTATGAGATCAGATAGGGGAGGTCTGAGGATGTGAGGGTGAGGAGGGGTGGTAGGGGGGGATGTTTAGATGAGTAAAATGTGTGATAAAAAGGTGATGTTTGAGGTATACAAGGGGAATCGGCCAAAAACAGGAAGAACGAGGAAAATTGCCACAAGAAAAACTACCAAAAGCGTCACAGATCAAAGCAAAGTAGTATTTGAATGATAACATCTTGAAGCAACTAAGGGCTTCCATGGAAAGAGACATAGAGGGAGGAGGAAGCGACATGGGTGAGAGTACTGGAAGAAAGGAATATGCTTTAACAGAAAGCTGTCGAGGGGAGAGATTGAGCTTGGAGATCTGGAACTGCAGGAGAGTGAGAACTACAGGGCAGGTCAACCAATCAACTGAAGAGGAGGAAGAAAGGGAGGAGAGAGACCCAGAAGTGTGAAGGATATTTGATCAAACTCCTAGTCCATATAAAAAAAGATGAATATGCAGGATTTCAGGGAAGGGAAAGATTATTCAAGTTAAATTGAACACCTAAGGTTAAAACATAAGAACATAAGATATGCCATACTGGGTCAGACCAAGGTTCATCAAGCCCAGTATCCAGTTTTCAACAGTGGCCAATCTAGGTCATACGTACCTAGCAGTTTCCCCAAAAGACACAGGTTCCACAATGCTTGTATTGGGTCAAGCATTGATATCCTGGGTCCCTTCTTAATAATGGTATCTGCAGGAACAAGCAGGAATGAGTCTTCACATATGGGTATCGTCGGTACCGATGGAGCCCACGCGGGAACGCTCCCCAGCGTCCAAAAGGAAAGCCTTTGGGAGCATCGCACAGCGCCTGCACGCTGCCTTCCCGCCTTTCCCAACCGCCTCTCTCCAGTTCTTCTTTTCCGCGGAGCCAGCAGGTCGTGTTCCTGTCACCGCTGAAGAATTTCTTATTTTCTTTTATTTCTTTGGTCACGTGTCTGCCTTCTCGATGCCGGACCGGTACCGCTGGTCTTTTCTTTCTTTATTCTAAAAAAAAAAAAAAACCTGCTGTTTTTCTCACTTAAGTGCATTTTTCGTTCTGTGGCCTTAGGCCTACGAAAACTTTTCCTCATGGAAAAGCCTGCCTCCGGTTTTAAAAAGTTCACGAAGTGCAGCGGCACTATTTCTGTCACCGACACCCATGACTGGTGTCTAAAATGTTTAGGTCCTGACCATTCCATTACGGATTGTGAGTCCTGTTCCCTGATGTCTAAAAGAGGTCTACAGAATCGAGCAGCCAATCTCAGTACCCTGTTTCCCTTTGATGCAGCTTTGGTGGCATCGACGTCTTCCAGGGCTGCTGCTTCCTCCCATGGATCTCAGGTAACCAAACTTAAGTCCAGCCATTCCTCGAAGAGTAGATCTCCCTCTAAGTATTGAGATGCCTCCGGGCTTGCTCTCGAGGAATCCGCACCGGCAAAATTACCCCGGCGGGAGGCTCCGGCTTCCAAAGCTTTATCTATGGTGTCACAGGTTGACATCGATGGCTTGGCCTCTACCGATCACCTGTTGCCATGTTCTGGGGTACCGGTGGTTCCCACTGGTACCGACATCCAGACATTGGTGGCGTCGATGGATCAGAATATTCTGAACATGCAGCGTGCCATCACGGCATTCATACAAGCTGCGACGCCTTCGGTACCGCAACAAACTCCGTTGTCGGTACCGACTCCGGCACCGATATCGGTTCTGGTGCCGGTACCGATTCCATCGACATCGGCTTCGGTGTCGACTGCAGTGGTACACTGTTCTGTGATGCCCTTCGGTACCGAATCGGTACCGATCACTCCCGATGTCGATACCACCCGGTACGCGTATCGGGCTCTGCAGGAGCATCCAGTTAGGCGATACTTCGATTCCTCTGAAGACTCTGATGAATCAGAGGCCTCTATCGAAGCATCGGTGATCCTTTCCTCAGGAGCCCTCTTCTCCAAAAAGGAGAATGTCTCCTCCAGAAGACTTGTCTTTTCAAGACTTCATTAGGGAAGTGGCCAGGGGCCTTTCCAACTCAGTGGCACTTTTCAAATCATTTAAAATCCCTTCAGCAAAGGCTCCAACGATCCTGTGAGCAGTGAGTGAGAATCAGCTGTGCCTACTTAGTTGGGAACTGTGTGTGAGAGAAAACTGCAGCCAATCTGAGCACTTTTCAAATCATTTAGAATCCCTTCAGCAAAGGCTCCAACGATCCTGTGAGCAGTGAGTGAGAATCAGCTGTGCCTACTTAGTTGGGAACTGTGTGTGAGAGAAAACTGCAGCCAATCTGAGCACTTTTCAAATCATTTAAAATCCCTTCAGCAAAGGCTCCAACGATCCTGTGAGCAGTGAGTGAGAATCAGCTGTGCCTACTTAGTTGGGAACTGTGTGTGAGAGAAAACTGCAGCCAATCTGAGCACTTTTCAAATCATTTAAAATCCCTTCAGCAAAGGCTCCAACGATCCTGTGAGCAGTGAGTGAGAATCAGCTGTGCCTACTTAGTTGGGAACTGTGTGTGAGAGAAAACTGCAGCCAATCTGAGCACTTTTCAAATCATTTAAAATCCCTTCAGCAAAGGCTCCAACGATCCTGTGAGCAGTGAGTGAGAATCAGCTGTGCCTACTTAGTTGGGAACTGTGTGTGAGAGAAAACTGCAGCCAATCTGAGCACTTTTCAAATCATTTAAAATCCCTTCAGCAAAGGCTCCAACGATCCTGTGAGCAGTGAGTGAGAATCAGCTGTGCCTACTTAGTTGGGAACTGTGTGTGAGAGAAAACTGCAGCCAATCTGAGCACTTTTCAAATCATTTAAAATCCCTTCAGCAAAGGCTCCAACGATCCTGTGAGCAGTGAGTGAGAATCAGCTGTGCCTACTTAGTTGGGAACTGTGTGTGAGAGAAAACTGCAGCCAATCTGAGCACTTTTCAAATCATTTAAAATCCCTTCAGCAAAGGCTCCAACGATCCTGTGAGCAGTGAGTGAGAATCAGCTGTGCCTACTTAGTTGGGAACTGTGTGTGAGAGAAAACTGCAGCCAATCTGAGCACTTTTCAAATCATTTAAAATCCCTTCAGCAATGGCGCGCCCGTGCCTTGCGGGCCCGCGCCTGAGGGCCTCGCAAGAGGGCCCTTTGGCGTGGCCCTTAGGCGGTGGACCGTGCGAGACCCACTATCTGCTGCTATATGCTCATTCTGTTCAGCGATATGCTGTTTGTAGTTAATGTAAGGTAATGTAATGTAAGTTATGTACTGTGTTCCCTGTTTGTACTCCTAGTGTTTTGTTGTGATGTAATGATAATGCAATGTATGTTTCCCTCACCTTTGTTTAACTTTGTGCTGTATTAACCGCTTTGATTGAAGGAAAAGGCGGGATACAAAACATGTTAAATAAATAAATAAATAAATAGAGCCAAAAAATTAGATATTTTACAATATCCTAAGGCTCCTAAAGAGGCAGCCACTTTACCAATACATGAGATTCTTTATGATCACATGTTGGGCATATGGGAGACTCCTCTCACCACCTCCCCTCATTCTCGTAGGTTGGACACCATGTATCGTGTTCCTCCTTGTCCTGGCTTCCATAAGACTCAGCTTCCTCACCACTTCATTGTGGTGGAGTCTGCTTTGAAAAAGATCAAGAGTACAAAAAGGCACTCTTCTACTCCTCCAGGAAGAGAATGCAGAACCTTAGATGCCTTTGGCAGGAGTGTTTTCCAGGCCAATATGCTTGTTGCCAGAATCAATTCCTATAGTGTCTATATGGGGATGTTTCTAAAAGAAGTTACAGATCATCTGCAAACTTTGTCTCCTTTTATTTCAGAAGATAAAAGGGAAGAGTTTCTCACCCGGCTTAAACATGCCCAGGATATTTCCAAGTTTTCCAACCATGCAGCCTTTGACTCTTTTGAAGGTGCCAGCAGAGCCTTGGCTATTGCCATAGGTGTACGCAGAGTTGCTTGGTTACAAGCTTCTGATTTGGAACCCTGGGTTCAGGATGGACTAGGAAACCTTCCTTGTACAGGTGAAAATCTTTTTGGCAAAGATTGGCAAGCAAAGGCCACCCAGATGGATGCTGAAAATTCTGCTTTAGATAGACTTTCAAAGTCTACTTCTGCTCCTTTTAGGAAAAGGTTGTTCAAAAAGGGATTTTCCCCCAAAAAAGGGAAATATTATTCTGCTTATGGTCAGCAGGCATCTTCTGCAGGTCGTTTTGCTACAAAGAGACAGCAACAACCGAAACAGGCCAAGCCTTAGGCTGCTAGGACTGCTAGGCACAACAGCCTCAGCCTCCTCAGGGCCTTTGACTTACAACTAGAGAACTTAGCCTTTCTGGCTCTAGAACATCCAGAGCCTCTCACCATTCCAGGAAGGTTAGCTCACTTTGCTCCCAGATGGGAACAAACCACAGCAGAACAATGGACCCTCTCCATCATAAGGGAAGGGTACAAGCTTCATTTCTTAAACCTTCCCCCTCACACCATGGTGGGACAGTTCAATTCTCCAACATCTCTCCTCGACCTTCTGGGTCAGGAGATTGCAACCCTTCTTGCCCAAGGGGCGATAGAAGAAGTACCCCTTCTTCAACAGGGCTCAGGGTTCTACTCCCCCTACTTTCTTATCTCAAAGAAAACAGGGGGCTACAGACCCATTTTAGATCTCAGAGAATTGAACAAGTTTCTATGCAAGGAGAAATTCAAGATGACTTCTCTTGGTACTCTCCTTCCATACCTCCATAGTCAGCACTGGCTTTGTTCTCTAGATCTCAAGGATGCGTACACCCATGTCCTCATCCATCCAACTCACAGAAGGTTCCTTCGGTTCCTTTTCCAAGGAAAGCACTATCAATACAGAGTGCTTCCCTTTGGTCTGGCCTCTGCCCCAAGGGTGTTCACAAAATGCATGGCAGTAGTAGCTGCATTTCTACGCACTCTAGGAATATTTGTATTCCCATATCTGGACGACTGGCTCATCCGAGCACCATCACAGTCAGAGGCCCAGGCTTCCCTGGCCTGCACAAGCCGTATCCTTCAATATCTGGGACTTGTAATAAACATCCCACAATCCCATCTCACCCCTACTCAATCTCTGGAGTTCATAGGGGCCTTACTGGATACCACCACTGCAAGGGCCTATCTTCCCCAGGCCCGTTGCCTACGCTTGGTGCAGTTAGCCTCCCAGATTCAGTTAAAGTCCCATTTAACTGCTCGAGAGATTTAACTGTTAGGCCACATGGCATCCACTATGCATGTGTTCCCTTATGCTCGCCTTCACATGAGGGCAGCTCAATGGACTTTGTCCACCCAATGGACCCAGGCATCAGGGTGCCTGTCAGACAAAATAGCAACTTCCAGTCGCCTTTTTTGCTCTCTCCAGTGGTGGAAGTCCACCCAAAATCTGTTGCTGGGGTCCCCCTTTCAACAGGTGTTACCCCAAGCAACCCTCACAACAGATGCCTCCCCAAAGGGTTGGGGGGCTCATCTACAAGATCTCTCCACCCAGGGCATCTGGTCTCCACAGGAGACATCTCTACATATCAACCTCTTAGAGCTCAGAGCAATTTTTCTAGCTCTGAGTCTTCCACACCCTGCACAGCTACAAGACAGTCCTCATCCACACGGACAACCAAGTAGCCATGTTCTACGTGAACAAGCAGGGGGGGACTGGCTCTCTGTCGCTTTGCAACGAAGCTCTGAGATTGTGGGCCTTCGCCAGAGAGCATCAAATTCATCTCATGGCAGTGTATCTTCCAGGGGTTCAAAACTCTTGGGCAGACAGACTCAGTCGAGTTCTGCTTCCACACGAATGGTCCCTCCATAGGGACCAGATAACCAGGATCTTTCAAATTTGGGGAACCCCAGACATAGACCTGTTTGCAAGTCCGTGGAATGCCAAACTTCCCCGGTTCTGTTCCAGAATTCCGTGTCAGGGAGTTCTGGCCAGGGATGCCTTCCTCCTTCATTGGGGGCAAGACTTCCTCTATGCCTTTCCACCCATTCCCCTAATTCCCAAGACACTGTTCAAGCTTCAGATTGACAGGGGATCTATGATCCTCATAGCACCACGTTGGCCACGCCAAGTGTGGTACCCTCAACTTCTGCATCTCTCTCAAGCTCCCTCCCTGGACTTGGGATCCAATCCAGACCTCCTATCCCAGGAGGAGGGAACGTTGTGGCACCCAAATCTCCAGTCTCTTCATCTCAGGGCCTGGTTGCTGAAGGCCTAGACCTTCAAGATTTGCATCTTTCTCAGCAAGTGAAGGATATCCTTCATGCTTCCAGAAAGCCTTCCACCAGACGTTCCTATGCTTTTAAATGGAAGAGGTTTACCATTTGGTGTGCAGAGAAGGGTCTTAACCCTCTTGCAATACCTCTGAATTCTTTACTAGAGTATTTGCTGCATTTATCCCATGCAGGCCTTAAAACGAATTCAGTAAGAGTCCATTTGAGTGCTATTGCAGCATCCCTTAAGCCTCTCAATGGACAGCCTATTTCCTCTCATCCTATTATAGCAAGATTCATGAGAGGCCTTCTTTTGACTAAATCTCCCATTAAACCACCTCCAGTGGCATGGGACTTGAATCTGGTTCTTGTCCAGCTTATGAAGCCACCCTTTGAATCCTTAGCCACTACCTCCTTGAAATTTCTTTCCTGGAAGGTTATTTTTCTCATTGCAGTCACTTCAGCTCGCCGCATCAGTGAGCTGCAAGCCTTGGTGGCTAATCCTCCTTATACAAGGTTCCATCATGACAAGGTAGTCCTCAGGACCTATCCACGCTTTATGCCTAAAGTGGTTTCACCTTTTCATCTAAATCAGGAGGTGTATTTACCTGTCTTTTTTCCAGGACCTCATGCATCAAGTGCAGAGAGGAATCTCCATACCCTGGATTGTAAAAGAGCACTCGCTTTTTACTTACAAAGGACACAGCAACATAGAAAGTCCTCCCAACTCTTTGTTGCTTTTGATCCCTCTCATTTAGGACTTCCAGTCTCTAAGAGAACTCTGTCCAATTGGATTGCTCAGTGTATTTCTTTCGCCTACCAGAGTAAGAACCTTTCTCTAGAGGGCCATGTCACAGCTCACAATGTGAGGGCCATGGCAGCCTCTATGGCTCATCTAAACTCTGTGTCCATCGACCAAATCTGTCAAGCGGCCACCTGGGCCTCGGTTCATACCTTTACAGCCCATTACTGCTTGGAGAAGGACTCCCGCCGGGATGCCTTGTTTGGTCAGGCTGTTCTTAAACACCTGTTCCATGCTTAAACAACTCCTACCCCCCATCCCTGGTTGGATGCCCGAGATCCATGGAGGGAGGTAGAGCCCTTCTCAGGGACTCTCAACCTTGGGGATCTCCCTGGCATCTCTAGCTGGGGAGTCCCCATATATGAAGACTCATTCCTGCTTGTTCCTGGAGATAGCACAGTTACTTACCTGTAACAGGTGATCTCTGGGAACAGCAGGAATAAGTCTTCACAACCCACCCACCTCCCCTAGGAGTTGTATCTCTCTGTCTATCTTTCCTTTCCTCTCTCTCTCTCTTTGTCTCAGCTTAAAACTCGAACTGGAGAGAGGCGGTTAGGAAAGACGGGAAGGCAGCGCGCAGGCGCTGTGGGATGCTCCCAAAGGCTTTCCTTTTGGACACTGGGGAGCGTTCCCGCGCGGGCTCCGTCGGTACCGACGATACCCATATGTGAATACTTATTCCTGCTGTTCCCAGAGATCACCTGTTACAGGTAAGTAACTGTGCTTTATGGACCTTTCCTCCAGGAACTTGTCCAAACCTTTTTTAAACCCAGCTACACTAACAGCCTTTACTACATCCTCCGGTAACAAATTCCAGAGTTTGATTACATGTTGACTGAAAAAATATTTTCTTTTATTAGTCTTAAATAGTTTACCCTGTAGCTTCATTGCATGTCCCCTAGTCTTTCTATATTCTTATAACGTAAACAATCGGTCTACGTTTACCCGTTCCACTCCGTTCATTAATTTATTGACTTCTATCATACCTCCCCTCAGCCATCTCTTTTCCAGGTTAAAGAGCCCTAACCTTTTTAGCCTTTCTTCATAGGGGTATCCTTCCATCCCCTTTACCATTAACATAAGAACATAAGATATGCCATACTGGGTCAGACCAAGGTCCATCAAGCCCAGTATCCTGTTTCCAACAGTGGCCAATCTAGGTCATACGTACCTAGCAGTTTCCCCAAAAGACACAGGTTCCGCAATGCTTGTACTGGGTGAAGCATTGATATCAAGCATTCTTTTCCATTCTTTTCCTTATGATACCTAGCATTCTATTTTCTCTCTTGGCTGCTGCTGCACGCTGGGCTGAGGGTTTTAATATGTTATCCACAATGGCGCCTAAATCTTTTTCCTGGGTGGTGGTTCCTAATGTGGAACCTTGCATCGTGTAACCATAGTTTGGGTTGTTCTTCCCTAGGTGCATAACTTTGCATTTGTCGTTAAATTAAATTTCATCTGCCATTTTGATGCCCAGTCTTCCAATTTATCAAGATCCTCTTGCAATTTTCCACAATCCTCTTGGGTTTTAACAACTTTAAATAGTTTTGTGTCATCTGCCAATTTGATAACCTAACTCGTTATTCCCTTTTCCAGGTCATTTATGAATGTCAAAAAGCAGCGGACCCAGCACAGATCCCTGGGGTACACCACTTTTTAATTTTCTCCATTGGGAAAATTGGCCATTTATCCCTTCCCTCTGCTTTCTATCTTTTAACCAGTTCCTAATCCACAATAGTACACTGCCTTCTATCCCATGACTCTTTAGTTTTGCCAAAAGTCTCTGATGAGGGATCTTGTCAAAAGCTTTCTGAAAGTCCAAATATACTATATCAACCGACTCACCTTTGTCTACCTGTTTATTCACACCTTCAAAAAACACAACAGATTAGTAAGACAAGAGCTTCCTTGTCTAAAGCCATGTTGGCTGTCTCCCATTAGGCCGTGACTATCTACATGGTCAGCAATTTTGTTCTTTATGATGGTTTCTACCATTTTTCCCGGTACTGACGTCAGGCTCACTGGTCTGTAGTTTCCCAGATCACCCCTGGAACCCTTTTTAAAAATTGGTGTTACGTTCGCCATCTTCCAAACTTCAGGTATTACAGATGATTTTAATGATCACAGATTACGAATAGCAGGTCTGCAATCTCATATTTCAGTTCTTTCAACACCCTTGGATGTATATCATCTGGCCCAGGTGATTTGCTACTCTTCAGTTTATCTAATAGTTGTAAGACATCTTCCCGATGTATCGATATTTCCTTCAATTCTTCCGCACCTTTAAATACCACTTTAGTCATGGGTAACATCCCTAATCTTCCTCAGTAAAGACCGAAGCAAAGAATTCATTCAGTCTCTCCGCTATCACCTTGTCGCCTCTTAGTGTCCCTTTAACACCTCTATCATCTAATGGACCAACTGACTCTCTCACAGGTTTTTTGCTACGAATGTACTTGAAAAAGTCTTTATTACGCATTTTTGCTTTCACAAAAGATCAAGGCCATATCCAGTATAAAGGGACCATTTATTGACATTGCTAAAATAAATCAAAGACAGTATTGTGTAGCTCAAATTATTATTTTGAGAAAAATACCAGCTAAAGTGCACAGCCAGAGGAAAAAGAAAACAGTTCCTCCTTGGAAAAAGTGCATCGATGGAAAAAGTCATTGCGTGCAGAGGTATCCCTGATATACCGATTTCTGAAAGCATTAAGAACATCGAAGATATTAAGGAAGATCCATGACATTAAGCTGAAGCATGCTGCATTAACAGAAGAAGACCTGAACTTTTATATGTTACAACAATAAATTGAAAGTAGAAACAGAAGTGCAAAAACTGCAAAGATATTTATTTATTTATTTAGCTGTATTTATATTCCGCTTTTCACCGGGTCAAAGCGGTCAATTGGGGGATACATTTAACACAGTAAGAAGCTATAACCAGTCAGTACAATACTGTTGTCAGTAGAACCTATCACCAGTCAGTAAGAAGCTATAACCAGTCAGTACAATACTGTTGTCAGTACTAATTAGCCTCTCAAAAGCTATAATATTGTTATTTGCAACTCAATAATCTTTATACCATTGCCAATACTAACTTAGCACATTGTACTACCACTGTCTATAGTCCTTTGACTGTGCCAATAACAATTAATCATTGTACTGTTGTTAGCAATTGCGGGTCACTGCACTGCTGCTAGTCATTGCACTATTTCTATTTAATCTAAAATGTATAAGGTCCTGTTATCACTCACTACCCTCCTTACCTTTGGGCTCCCCCGCATCATAAACGCCCTCAACCACGATACTAGCTACATACCAATACTTCATACATATGGAAGGAGATGGTTCGAATTCCCCCACCACACAACTGCAAAACGCAACCACACATCCCACTCCCATCTACTTAACATTCCCCTTCAAATCATCAACAAAGCACAATATGAGAAACTCCATCGACAACGCCTCCTAAAATGTGCATTGATAAACGCCAGATCCATTCGATCAAAATGGCCTGCAGTCATGGACTTGATTCCTCAATACAAGCTTGACATCCTGATGGTCACGGAATCATGGCTATCTGATTGCGACAACATCCTCCTGAATCAGATGCTACCTCCTGGATTTGACCTCTACACAAGCCACAGATCCACTCAAAAAGGAGGCGGAACGCTCATACTCGCCAAAACAGATCTTAATTTCAAACTATGCAACTCCTCCAGCTCAACCCACCTTGACTCCCTCACTATATCTAATGAACTCTGCTCAATCAACCTGCTTTATCGAGCACCCTCCCCATCACCAGATGACCTTCCAACAATAATCGAGCTTGCATGCGCAACATCCACCTCACGCTCTCCAAATTGGGTAGTTGGTGATTTCAACCTCCCATCTCTCCATGACAGCCACTCTGAAGCATTTCTAGACGCACTAGGGGATCTAGGCTACAAACAATATGTTGATTCTCCCACCCACACTAAAGGAGGTAAACTAGACCTCATCTTCGCACCCCATTCCAACACCTTAACACACCAAGCCCTTGAACTATCGGTTATACCAGTACCATGGTCCGATCACAACCTTATCCAATTCAATATACCCACCCATACCACTCACGTGAGTCAAATACCATCTAACCCACCCGGAACCCACGCAGTCCGTTTTCAACCTCTCAACCGTGACAAGGTCCTAGATAACCTCCAACCACTCTTGACGGACACCTCCCTCAAGCTAGATGACCTGGTAGCCAAATGGGACGAGAACCTCAGAGCCGCCTCATGTCCAGAGCACAAGGATAAGAAAATAAGAAAACGAGAACACGCACCTTGGTTCTCTACTGACCTTCGTACATCTCTCACCCACCTACGCAAACTTGAAAGACAGTGGCGCCAAACCCACTCACCAGAAGCCCTTGAAACATACAATACACACCTAGCTACCCACCGTGAGAAGGTAACACTGAGTAAGAAGTTATACCACACAAACCTACTGAAACGCTCCATCAATAAACCTCATGCTCTATTCAACTTAGTAAAATCCATAACAAGAGAGCCAGTTTCAGCCCAACCTGCAATGCCTCGACCACAGGACTATGCAATCTACCTGCAATCAAAAATGATTAAGACCAGCACAAGCATAAATACCATCGACCCCATTATATCATCTAAGGCATCTCAAATAACTCCATTTTGCAACTTCAATACTATATCATCTAATGAAATTGAGAAAATTGTCGCCTCCATCAATCCTAGCACGGCACCTAACGACCCTTGCCCAGCCAACTGGATCAAAGACCTGCGACATGATCTAAGCCAAATCCTATGCAAAATACTGAACCAGTCCTTTCTAACAGGCTCATTCCCCCAGAGTCTTAAACACACCTCTATCAAGCCTCTACTAAAAAACAGTAAGCTTGATCCATCCAAAGCTGAATCATTTAGGCCAATCTCAAGCATCCCCCAGCTTGCAAAAATCATCGAGAAAGCTGCCCAACAACAACTCCAGCATCATATTGACACAGAAGCACCACTAGACAAATCACAGCATGGATTCAGAGAAGCACATGGAGTCGACACAATCCTTACAACCCTATTCAACGATCTGATCACAGGATTAAACAACATCAAACAAGGATTTATTCTCATCTTTTTAGACATTTCCGCCGCATTCGATTCTGTGAACCACGATATACTACTGCAACGCCTGAGAGAAAAGGGGATTCGAAGCACAGCACTAGAATGGTGTAGATCCTACCTTTCCAATAGGTGGCAACAAGTTAAAACAGGCCAGGAATCCTCAGAACCATTCCTACAGTCTCAAGGTGTACCACAAGGATCTTCACTATCGGCGTTAATGTTCAATGTTTATATGCAGCTGATATGTGAATTGATCAGATCCTTCAACGTACAATGCCTGGCATACGCTGATGACATCCTCATATACATGCCGTTCAAAACTGACCAACCAGTGTATACTCCAATAATCAACTGCTTTGGAGCAGTAGCTGAATGGCTGCTGACTCAAAACCTAAGAATAAATCATAGCAAAACTGATGTCCTATTTGTCACAAGGAATCTTAAATTCGTACCTCCTCCGTCGTTGCTGATCAACAACATAGAACTGACGTCCAAACCCACGATCCGATACCTCGGCATAACATTAGATCAACACCTGGATATGACAATGCATGTGAAGAATGTGACAAAGAATATATATCACAAGATCAGAACACTACGTCACCTCCGTCCACTACTGGACTATACTGATTACCGATCAACCTTCCAGGCACTAGTCCTCCCACATCTAGATTTTGCAAACATCATCCTCCATGGGCTCTCTCAATCAACATTAAATCCACTTCGTCTGGCTATGAATACAGCTGCAAGAGTCCTCTCTGGATCACCAAGGTCTGCTCATATAACGCCTATCATGAAAGACCTACACTGGCTACCTCTACAAGCCAGACTCTCATATAAGTCACTAGTCTTGACCTTCAAAGCCATGAATATCTACCCACCAACACCAATCAGAAAACTAATCCATAACACCCCTGAAAATAGAAACAGAAGGACTACAACTATGAACACCTTAATAGTTCCCAAGATGATGACATCATGTACTAAAGCTACATCAAACAGAGCTTTTTCATTATTCGCACCCAGGAACTGGAATATACTTCCCCATGAAATCCGCGGCATCAAAAGCCTATTACAATTCCGCAAAGCTGTAAAGCATCACTTATTCACAAAATACTACCCAGAAGTGACCACAGACACTCACACAGCCAACAGGCCTCCCACCCACACCAAACACTTTAACACCTTTATCCAATCAGAAAATGGTTAGTTCCCACGATATTTCACTTTACCTCTACTGACCCATGCCACCCATGAATTCACGTACAATATCCACTCGAGTTTAAATATGGTATATAATAAAAGCATATTCATAGTATAATGTTGATTGTACATAGTTATATATAATAAAAGCATATTCATAGTATAATGTTGATTGTACATAGTTATCCCTGTTATTCCATGTTATATATTCCCTTGTTCTCTGTAAACTCGATGTTACCTGTACACATTGCAGTATATTTTGTTCATTGTACACCGCACTGATTTTAATAGCGCGGTATATAAGAGATGTTAAATAAATAAATAAATAAAATAAATAAATATGACACACATACGTTAATACTTACAGGGAACATTGGCAATGGAGGGTTAAGTGGCTTGCCCAAGACCACAAGGAGTGCCTATAGGACTAGAAATCCCAGTCCCTCCGTCCTGAGATTGCTGTCCCCAGGTGGGACTTGAACCCCTGGCCCTCCGGCCTGAAGTACCTTGTCCTAACCACTAGACCACTCCTCCCTCAAGAAAACAACAAAAAAAAAGATATCAAAATAAGCTATTTAGAGAGAGGCCAAAACAGTATTACAGGGAATTGGGAAAGAGCATTAAGATAGTAAAAGCACCACCAACAAAAGCCGAAACAGAAAGCTTCTGGAGAAAACTATACTAGGACCCTATAAAGCACAATCATGAAGCAAAATGGATACCCTGCCATCACTGTTCCCTCTAAGCTGTGCGCGTGTGCGCGCGCGCACACGCCTCGCCAAGTGAGCACACAAACTTTACAACAGAGCGCACAAAAATTACGGTTCTGATTCTGATAGAAAACACAGATGTCTTAAAATTTAAAAGTTGTGATTGTAATTACTAGAAATTTTCCGCTTCATTTAGTAATCATCTATTTTCATTTAATTTGATTAAAATCAGTGTGGTGTACATACTGTATTCTGGCGTGTAGTCAAATTTTAAAGTATGTAACTGAGTGTCGTTGTGTGGTGCACAAAAATTTAACCTTCTTTCAAAAGCTGCCCAGCTGATAATTTATGCACGCACAGCCTACAGAAAATTAGAGGGAACATTGCCCTGCATACAGGAGCATTTAGAAAAAGCAAACATCACACCTATAGAATGGCCTGCAGTATAACAAATGAACTGGTAAGTAGGTTAAAGCGAGCCCCAAACAGGAAGATCCCTGGTCCAGATGAAGTAACCAATCTTTGGCTCAAACAGTTAACATCACTCCACCTAGACATGGTGAATTGTAAAAGTCAGTTGTTTATGCAGCTAGATTTAACACCACAATGGTTTACTACAGGAAGAACATTTTTCCTTCCAAAAGGAGACCCCAGTAACACTTCCAACAATTATAGATCAGTAACATGTCTACCTACAATCTATAAACTGTTCACTGCAATAGATGCAGACAAAATATATGGTCATATTGAGTCCAATAACATCTTGGCAATAGAGCAAAAGGGCATCAAGAAGGGGACATGTGGCACCAAAGACCAGTTAATGTTGAATAAGGCCATCATGGTCAGCGCTAAGAAAAGCAGAAATCTCAGTTTAGCATGGATTGATTCTCCAGGAGCAAGCAGGAAGTCAGTCCTCACATATAGGTGACATCGGCACCGACGGAGCCCATGCGGAGCATTTCTCCATCTTTCAAAGAAAGCCTCTGGGAATGCCACCACGCATGCATAGTCCCCTTCCCGCCCAAGGGTGCCATCTTATTCAGTCTCCCTTTTTCCACGGAGCCCTTCGGATGTGCGTCTCATACACAGAAAACATTTTTCTATTACCAACCAGTTTTGGCTATTGGGCCTTCGCCGATCCTCTTCCTGTCTCTCGTGCACCTCTGCTTTGGGCTTGGTCTCAGGGGGGGGGGGGGGAGGGATCAAATTTTTTTTTTTAATCGCATTTCGTGCCTTTTTTAACCACTGGCCACGTCAAGGGTCTTCGACCTCACAGGGGTCCTTTTTCCCCCAATGGCCTCCGGTTTTAAGAAATGTGATAGATGTTCAAAAAACATGACTTGTTTTAGGTGCCTAGGAACTGACCAGGACCCGGAGCTGTGCTCCCTCTGTAAGAAGATGATGTCCTCCAAGGCCATCCAGAATCTTAAGCAGAAGATGGATGATCTCTTCCGCAAGGCAGCACCGGTAGCCTCCCACTCTTCAGTCCCGCAATCCTGGAGTCTCCCAAAGCTCCTCCCCAGGCCTGGCGGCACTCTGACCAGAGGTTGCCCGAATGCGAGTGGAAGGAGGAGGTAGCCGCGAGGACCATATTGGGGGCGCCAGACAAGCGTGAGAGGTCACATGCCCGGTCTTTCAGCCCCCTTTGGAAGACTGGAGTCTGAGAAGGAGCGTCCCAATAAGGTACCTCGAACTAATGTGGAGGCTTCCAGCGAAGGCTCCCAGTCTCCTCAGGGTCATCCTGGCGAGGACCCCCTCTCCTCCTTGACACCTGACCCGGTCACCCTGGCATAGGTGTCGCAGGGCCCCATTCCTGAGTGGGAAGCTGAATGCTGGCCTTAGAGCACAGGGTTTCTGCGTTTCTCACTGCCCAGCAGGCGATGGTGCCTGGCTCCACCTGCATGCGCCTTGAGACCGTAGGGATCTCTACCTCGAGGACTCCCCAGACCGCTGCAGTGCCCCCGAGAGCTAGAAGCCTCCTGAGGGTTTTCGGCGAGGGTCTCGATCTCAGTTCTGTTCCTCGGGCGCGAGATCTTCTCAGGCAAGCACCTCCAGCTCGGGGCGGGCTTCGACTTCGGGAGTTGGCATGGATCACCGACCCATCTCAGGCCGCACAAACTAGAATCCTCCACGGACTACTCAGAGTGGGAATCTGATGGAGAGACCTCTCCGGAGACTCATTCCCACCGGGACCTCCCTTTGGACCCCTCCATGACACAGACGGCAGTCACCTCCTGAGAACACCTTTCTGGAGTTTGTCCAGAATATGGCATGGACTCTAGCGCTTGCCACAGAGTCTGAGGAGCAGCTTCGCGTGGAGGAGCTCAATCTTCAATATGAAGCTGCTCCGAAGGACTTTCTCTCGGTACCGGTTCCTTCCAATATGAACCGACGACGACTCCACATGTGGGAGACCCCGACCTCTGTCCCTCTCATGAGGAAGCACCTGGACGCTATGTATAGGGTTCAGCGGGGCCCGTAGTTTCGGAAAGCCCAGCTTCCTCACACCTCGATGGTGGTCGAATCAGCCATGCGGAATCTAAAGAGCCCAAAGATCCATTCTTCGGTTCCACCGGGCAGAGAGTTGCGTACCCTCGGGCGCAAGGCATATCAGGGCTGCATTCTGCCATGCCACATTCAAGTTTACCAATTATACATTGGAGTGTTCATCCGTGACCTCGCTAAGGAGCTCAGAGGCTTTGCGGTGGGCCTTGATGGAGACCATCTCTGACATTTTCAGGCCCTCTCAAAGTCTGTCGGAGAGTGCTCAAAGTAGCTCTCATGAGCAGCGTAAGACAACTTTGAGTCTTCTGCCCAGGTGGCAGCTTCCAGCTTCAGAGCCCGCCGATAGGCTTGGCTTCAGTCCTCAAACCTGGAGCAGTGGGTCCAGGAGAAGCTGCTGGATGTACCCTGCCTTGGGGAGCAGCTATTTAGTAAGGCAGCGGAGATTGAGACGGAGTATGTGACTTGCACTTGCTGCTCCTGCAAAACGTCTTTCCCTCCCTTGGAAGAAACAGCAGAGCAAGGACCCTTTCTTTCAGCGGAAGGGGCTCCTGAATCAGGGCTGTCCTGCAGATGTTGACCCCGGCCCAGGGTGGCCAGGGTAAGGGCCCGGCCCATGGCCCACATAAGCTGAAGGGTCCCAAGACCCAACCCCTGGCTCCAGCTCAACCGCCCTCATGGTTTTGATGCCATTGGCATAGCCTCTCGTCCACTGACAGATTGACTGTCCATCGGGGGCATCTGGTCCACTTCTCCCACAGGTGGAAGCCCATCTCTACCGATGCCTGGGTCCTCCAGGTCATTCGGGAGGACTAGCTCCTCCATCTGGACCAGCTCCCCCTTCCGTACTTTCCCGGGGAGCCAAAGTGGCTTCCCCAGGCCCTCTATAGTCAGGAGCTCACAGGTCTCCTAGAGGATGGGGAGGTAGAACCAGTCTTGCCCCACCTCAGAGGACAGGGGTCTTACTCCTGGTACATCATTGGCCCAAAGCGAATAGGGGGCTTCTGGCCCATCCTTGACCTGTGGAACCTAAACAAGTTCCTGGTGCAGGAGAAGTTCAAGATGCTGTCCCTTGGAACACTACTGCCCTAACTCCGGCAGGATGATTGGCTGTGCTCCTTGGACGTAAAGGATGCTTACGCTCGCATCCTAGTCCATCCCAAGCACAGAAAGTACCTTCGCTTCATGGTTCAAGGGAACCATTACCAGTACAGGGTGCTTCTCTTCGGCCTTGCGTCCGCCCTGCAGGTCTTCACAAAATGCCTGGCCATGGCTGCAGCCCACCTTTGTCTGCAGGGCACCTTCGTCTGTCCCTATCTAGACTGGCTCGTAACAGGAGGCACAGCTTCCAAAGCCCAGCAGACCACAGACTGCACCATTCACATCCTTGATCATCTGGGGTTCGTGATCAATTACCCCAAGTCCCACCTCACTCCAATTCAGTTCCTGGGCTTCCCTGGACACTCTACAGGCCAGGGCCTTTCTTAATAAAGGACAGGGCGGACTGCCTCATGTTCTTGGCGACCGAGGTGTGGTGACGCAGCGTTGTCTCGGTCTGGACGATGCTTCGCCTTCTCGGCCACATGGCCTTCACAGTCCATCATGCCCAATGCCCGACTCAACATGTGGGCAGCACAGTGGGCACAATTAACAGGCCGCCTCCAAGACCCCCATCTTGATCTCGTTCAGTGTGGCGGAGTCTCTCGCTTGGTGGCAGGAGGTCCAGTACCTGCTTCGAGGGATGCTCTTCTAAGCCCTGATGTATCAGGTGGTCTTAAATACGGATGCCTCTATGGTGGACTGGGGAGCCCACTGCAAGGGACGGTGCACTCAGGGTACCTGGTCCCTCGGAGTCCTGGCAGCAGATCAACCTGCTATAGCTCTGGGCCGTTTGCCTTGCGCTCAAGGTTTTTAGGGACTGCCTGCAGCACCGAGCAGTGCTTGTCCACACGGACAATCAGGTCATGATGTTCTACGTGAACAAGCAAGGAGGGACTGGCTCCCACAGCCTCTGTTCAGAGACAGTGCTGCTCTGCTGCTTTGCATGAACCAGGGCATGACCATCCGAGCCATCTATGTCCCGGGCCAGGGTAATGTGTTGGCCGACCAACTCAGCAGAGTCTTCTAGCTGCACGAGTGGTGCCTGTGTCCCCAGATGGCACAGCACCTCTTCCAGCATTGGGGAACTCCAGAGCTGGACCTCTTCTCCAGTCCTTTGAATTCACTGCTCTCCCGGTTCTGTGGTCCCCTCCCGCATCTGGGCAGGGTGGCCCCGGACGCCTTCCTCCTTTCGTGGGAAACTGGCCTGCTGTATGCCTTCCCCCCCCTGCCCCTCATTGCCTGGACCCTTCTTAAGATCCAGCGGGATAAGACCTCGATCCTTGTGGCCCCGAGGTGGCCCAGGAAGCCATGGTTTCCACTGCTGCTCAGTCTCTCAACGGAACCCCCAATCCCTCTCGGGAACTCACTGGAGCTGCTGATGCAGGAAGGGGTCCTGTTACTTCATCCCTACTTGGAGTCCCTTTCACAGCTTGGCGGCTGAGCGGGTTGCTCTAGCTGCCTACCATCTCCCCGAGGAGATAGAGGACATTCTTTTGGCTTCAGAAAAGGACTCGATCAGGTGGGCTTATGCCTTCAAATGGTGTCGATTTTCAGTGTAGTGTTCGGAACTCTGAGCGGCCCCATTTTCATGCCCTACTAGCCTGGTCTTGCAGTACTTGCTCCATCTCTCGCAGACTGGTCTAAATTCTGTCAGGGTTCACCTGAGTGCCATCTCAGCGAACCACCACCCCATTGAGGGCAAACCTCTCTCGGGGTAACCGCTCCTCTCCTGATTCATGCGAGGCCTGCTCCTTTCCAGATCCCCCACTCACCCTCCTCCGGCAGAATGGGACCTCGGTGTGGTCCTGATGCAACTGACCAAGCTGCCCTTCGAACCCATCGCTGCTCGCTGTGGCACCTGTCGTGGAAGGTGGCCTTCCTGGTGACTCTCACTTCTGCCCGGAGAGTCAGTGAACTCCAGGTGCTTAAGATAGAGGTTCTACAGGAACAGGGTGGTCCTGCGGACTCATCCCATGTTCCTCCCGAAGGTTGTCTCCGATTTTCATCTCAATCAAGAGAGAGTGCTGCCCACCTTCTTTCCGAAGCCCCACGCCGACCGGGCATCGGCAATTCTCCACACCCTGGATTGTAAGAGGGCTCTCTCTTTCTGCCTGCAGTGGACTTGGGACCACCGCATATCCAGGCAGCTCTTCGTCTCCTTTTTTTTCCCATCTGTCTGGGCTGGCGGTCACCAAGTGTATCGTGTCTGTCTGAGTGGTGGACTCCATCGCCTATGCCCAAGCCTAGGCCAGGCTTCCCCTGGACCGCCAAGTCACAGCTCACAATGAGTGATGGCAACGTCTGTCGCTAGCCTGTGCTTAGTGTTGCTGGCGGACATCTGGCGAGCTGCCACCTGGTCGTCCTCTCACACCTTTGCGGTACATTACTGCCTGGAGAGGGAGTCCCGTCAGGACGGCGCCTTCGGCCAGGCCTTACTCCGTAATCTGTTTGGGGTTTAAAAAACTCCTGCCCTCCAACCCTTCTTGTTCCAGCTACTGGGAGCCTGGGCATCCATGGACCCGGGGTTCTTGGGCTGTATTTGGCTTTTCACTGGCAACTGCTCATGGCTCTGCCGTGCTTTTACCTACAGGTCCTTGGTAGCCTGTAGCTCGGGAATCCCATATGTGAGGACTGACTTCCTGCTTGTTCCTGAAGAAAGCATAGTTACTCACCTGTAACAGGTGTTCTTCAGGGGCAGCAGGAATCAGTCTTCACAACCCTCCCTCCTTCCCTCGGAGTTGCTGTTACTGTCTTTTGCCATCTCAGAGGGGCTATAGCTATGGCACTTGACTGAGTAAGATGGCACCCTTGGGTGGGAAGGGGACCATGCATGTGTGGTGGCATTCCCAAAAGCTTTCTTTAAAAGCTGGGGAAATGCTCTGCGCGGGCTCCGTCGGTGCCAACATCACCCTTATGTGAGGACTGATTACTGCTGTTCCTGGAGAATACCTATTAGAGGTGAGTAACTATGATTTATAAGAGAGCTTTTGACAGAGTCCCATGCTCAAGGATAACAAATTGCCTTGAAATGTATAAAATAAATTCTGGTTTGATACAGTACATTAAGTTCACTATGACAATATAGCAAGCGACACTCTTTATGAAATATGCATATGGTCAGTATATCATTCCTAACATCAGGATCTGGAAAGGAATATTTCAAGGGAATTCCCTATCGCCCCTTCTGTTTTGTTTGATGCTTCATTCAGTGAGTACTGTCATCAACTCTTTGGGATATGGATTTAGCATGAATCCTAAAGAAGGTAACAGCTCAGAAGCAACATCTCATTTATTGTTTGTAGACTGTCTTAAGCTCTATAGTCCTAGCGACCAACTATTAGCAGAGCAACTCTGTGTGGTGAAAATCTTTTCTGATGACAACAGGATGACCTTTGGCCTTGAGAAATGAAGACTGTGACATCAAAGACCTTGAACAGGAAGGTGTGTATAAGTATCTCTGAGTAGAAGGAAAGACACTTAAGCAGAGCTTACTGAGAGAAATGATCAGTAAAGAATACTACAGGAGATAAAAATTATTATTGAAAAGTGCTTTAACATCATGGAATAAGATACAAGCTATCAATCAGCTGACAATTCCTGTACTTTCGTACAGCTTTGGGGTTGTGGACTGGCCTCTTAAAGATCTTGAAAAACTGGATGTGCGAACATGGGAACTACTCCATGCCCATGATGTGATTTACAAGAATCAGTGTATGCCATGACTGTGTTGTTGTTAAGTGCCGTCGAGTCAGAGTCGACTCATGGCGACCCTCTGGATAGCTATCCTAAATTGTGTTCGGTCTTCAGTCAGGTGGCTCATTGTTGACAGACTGGTACCCGTAGCTGCTGTTATTGTATCGATCCATCTCATTGCTGGCTTTCCTCTTTTGCGTTGACCTTCTATCTTGCCAAGCATAATATCTTTCTCTAATGATCTCTCTCTTTGCATGTGTCGTCCAAAGTATGAAAGTCGAAGTCTTGTCATCTGAGCTTCTAAAGAAAGCTTAGGTTTGATCTCCTCTAGTACCGACTGGTTTGTTCTTCGGGCAGTCCATGGTATACACAGTATTCGCCGCCAGCACCATAATTCAAAGGCATCAATTTTCTTCCTGTCTATCTTTTTCACTGTCCAGCTTTCACATCCATATGATATTATTGAAAATACCATGGCTTGAACAAGTCGAATCTTTGTATGGAGAGAGACATCTCCGCTCTTGAGAATCTTATCTAGGTCATTCATAGCCATTCTGCCAAGAGCAATGCGTCGTCTGATTTCTTGACTGCTTGTTGCTTCTTTATTGATAGTTGATCCAAGTAGGTTAAAGTTGTTAACAATTTCAATTTCTTCTCCTTCAACGATGAACCTGTTGATTTTGCCAGTTGTCATGATCTTTGTCTTCTGTACATTAAGGTGCAGGCCCATTTTGAGACTATGCTCTTTGATTGTGAGAAGCAAATGTTTCAGATCATCTGCACTTTCAGCCAGTAATGTGGTATCATCAGCATAGCGAAGGTTCTTGATGAGTCTTCCACCAATCTTCACACCTCTGTTGTCTTCATACAATCCTGCTTCTCTGATGATTTGTTGTGCATATAAATTAAACAGGTAGGGGGAAAGTATGCAGCCTTGTCTTACACCTTTGCTTATTTTAAACCATTCTGTTTCTCCTTGTTCCGTTCGAACTGTTGCTTCTTGATCAATGTACAGATTGCGCAAGAGAACGATCAGGTGTTCTGGTATACCCATGCTTCTTAATGTGGCCCAGAGTTTCTCATGGTTTACACAGTCAAAAGCCTTGCTATAGTCGATAAAGCACAAATAGATATCCTTTTGGTATTCTTTAGTCTTTTCAAGGATCCATCTCACATCCGCAATGATGTCTCTCGTTCCTCGACCTTTCCTGAACCCTGCTTGCACTTCAGGTAGTTCTTGTGCCAGGTATGGTTGTAGTCTCTTTTGAATAATCTTCAGTAGAATCTTGCTGGCATGTGGGATCAGAGCGATTGTGCGATAATTTTCACAGTCAGTTGGATCACCTTTCTTTAGTATTGGTATAAACACAGATCTTTTCCAGTCAGTTGGCCATGATGTTGTCTTCCATATTTCTTGGCAGAGCCTTGTGAGTACGGTAACAGCTGCATCAGATTGCTGCAATGCTTCTATGGGAATGCTATCAATGCCTGGTGCTTTGTTCTTTGATAAGGCTTTCAATGCTGCTTCAACTTCTTCTTTCATCACCAATGGTTCCCGATCATAAGGTACAGGTTGAAACGGCTGTTGGTCCACTTGATCTTTATCATATAAAAACTCTGTATATTCCTTCCACCTTTTCTTGATCTTCTCAGCATCATTCAACATAGAACCTTGAGCATCTTGTAACATTCCAATTCGAGGATGGAACTTTTTCTTTAACTCTCGTAGCCTTAGGAAAGCCGATCTTGTTCTTCCTCTAATAGTTTCTGCTTCTATTTCCTTGCAAGTGTCATTGTAGTACTTTTCCTTGTCCTGTCTTGCTGCACGTTGGAAATCTCTGTTGTGTTCTGCGATTGTCTTTCTTTCTCCTCTGGCTTTAGCTTCTCTGCGTTTCTGGGCAATTTTCAGAGTTTCTTCCGTCATCCATTTTGGCCGTTTTTGCCTTTTCACCTTTTGTAGAGACTTCTCGCTTTCTTCCAACACAACCTTCTTGATGTCATTCCATAACTCTTCCGGAGCTCTGTCATTTGTATCTAAAGCAGCAAATCGATTTTGCAGGCAGTCTTTAAATTCCAGTGGTATATTCTCAAGGTCATATTTTGGTGCATTCATGAGTGGTTTGCTCTTTTTCAACTTTAGCTGGAGTTTGCATACTAGTAGTTGATGATCTGTACCACAGTCAGCTCCAGGTTTTGTCTTTGTTGATGTTACAGAGCTTTTCCATCGTTGACTTCCACATATGTAGTCAATTTGACTTTTATATAATCCATTCGGTGAAGTCCATGTGTACAGTCGCCGCTTGTGTTGCTGGAAGAAGGTGTTTGAGATGAATAGATCATTGGTCTTGCAGAATTCTATCAGTCTTTCTCCAGCTTCATTTCTGTTGCCAAGTCCATATTTTCCAACTACTTTGCCTTCTTCCTTGTTGCCAACTTTTGCGTTCCAGTCACCCATGACTATCAGGATATCCTGTTTGCATGTTCTGTCAATTTCAGCTTGTACTTGTACATCACTAGAATTGAAGGAGGGTTAGGACTCAGATTGTTTACACATACAGAGCTACTATTATTGGCTTCCAGGCCTACTTAACTGCATCATCAGGTCCAAATATGCAAAGAGTGATGAAATATGAGAGTAAACATCCAGAATCTGTCTCCATCATTAATCTTGCACAAATACAGTGGGAAATACAGAGTGTTATTCCAGGAATCTTTTGTCGATCAAGACTGGACACATGAATAGTTAAGGAGGAGTGAGCTGAAACCGAAGGTTGAGAGATTGATAGTTTTAGCTCAGGATAGTGGTTTACAGACAGGATGGTTTTCAGCAAGCATTGAAAAAACTGGCAACACAGACATATCATTTCTGTAAGAAAGACCTAGAAACAGTGACTTACCTCATAGTTGGCTGTGAAGTTCTGATGACAGAAAATTTCAATACAGAAAGACATAGTAAAGTAGCATGCCTCTTACGTGGTGCAAACACTTACACAATCACTGTGCCCGAAAAGCACTGAGATCATGACCCTAAGAGAATTACAGAAAATGAGGAGGTTATAATCACCTGGGATACTCCCTTTCCGACGGATAAAAAGCTAGATGCGAGGAAGCCCGATATAGTGGTTAAGGAGAAACACACCAGAACGGCATTGATAATTATAGAAGTGTCATTTCCAAGCGACTGTGTGAGTCGCGTGGAGAGGCAGAAGATCCTGAAATATCAGGAAATGCAGTCAGAGACCAAGAAAATGTGGCAGAAAGATACAGAAATATTTCCCATGGTGTTGGGTGCCACTGGCTTGATAAAGAAGAATTTCCTGAAACACACCATTTACATGTACTGAGTGTAACAAAAGCTTCACTCTACTTTCATATCTAAAAATTTGCCAAATGACTCACGTGGGATGGAGAGGCAGAAGATCCTGAAATATGTATAGAGTGTAATAAAAGCTTCAGTTGGCTTTCACAATTAACAATTCACTAAAGGATCCACACAGGAGACCAACCATTTACATGTACTGAGTGTAACAAAAACTTTACTCAGCTTTCACATCTAGAAATTCACCAAAGGATCGATACTGGGATGGACAGGCAGAAGATCCTGAAATATCAGGAAATGCAGTCAGAGACCAAGAAAATGTGGCAGAAAGATACAGAAATATTTCCTATCATATTGGGAGCCACAGGCTTGATAAAGAAGGATTTCCAAGCCCATCTTGACAAACTTACCCATACATGTTACATCTTACGAATTCCAGCAGGAGGTTCTCTTTGGCATGATGCAAGTACTATGCCAATCCTTAGCATTAAATTTGAGAGACTGAGCTCATACTCCCCATGTTCTGACTTGTAAGTGAGGTTCACAACTATCATGATATGCGCAAAACTAACCCATTTGGAGAAACTGCCCCAGGCAGACTCTGTTCCTATGCTCACAAGTGGCACCTCATCACATCAGAGCAGTGAACTCTTATCGTTTAAAGGGGCTATCTGCTTCATTTCTAAATCTTCTCCCCACCATCCTCATAAGGGATTATCCTGCAAACATCTTGCAAACAAATATCTTATCTGTCGAGGTGTCCTCCCTATTAGCTCAGGGGGTCGTAGAAAGAGTTCCACCCACCTAGGAGGGCAGGGGCTTCTGTTCTCCTTACTTTATCTCCAAGAAGACAGGAGGTTTCAGGCCCATTTTAGATCTAAGGAACCTAAAGAAATTCCTTATTCAATTAAAATTCAAAATGATTTCCCTAGGTACACTTCTGCCATACTTTCCAAGGAGTGACTGGCTATGTTCTCTAGATATCAAGGAGGCATACACACTTGCTGATCCACCCTCAACACAGACAGTATCTGTGTTTTTGGTTCCAGTAAATCCTTTACCAATACCGGGTGTTCCCCTTTGGTTTAGCCTCCAAACCCAGTGTCCACAAAATGCATGGCAGTGGTTGCCGTCTATCTTTGTATTTTCGGGATCTTCGTCATCCCATACTTAGACGACTGGCTAATCAAGGGGAGAATCCCCACAAGAGGTAAAACTCTCTCTTCATCGCACCATCACTGTGCTCCAAGGGGTGATAGTATCAGAACTTAAAGTGGCCAAACACCTAAAAAAGGTAACTGCAAAATCTAGAAGTATGCTTGGATGTCTAGGGATAGGAATGGCCAGCAGGAAAATGAGATGAAGGGGCCTTAGGATAAATTTCTAGGGAAGTCTCACTTGAAATACTCTGTAACCGCACCTTCAAAAGGTCAGACCAGAAGGTAGCTACTAAAATGGTCAGTTGTCAGGAAGTCTCTTTTGCTTCAGCTGAAAGCCATAGAATCCATTTCAACACTGGAGAGAAATCATGGTTTTTATTCTAGGTACTGTCTCATCCCAGAGAAAGCAGGGGGAGGGGGGCAGCTTTCACCCCCTTCCTGGTCTTGGGGATTTTGGTGGACTAAGGCTGCTGTGTTTGTACCCCAGAGATGTATGAAGAACCTCGCTCTGCTCCAAACAGACTCAGACAGTTAGAAGAAAATGAGGTCTTAGACTTTTTACTGTACTATATTCTTATTGGTTGATCTAGCTCTATTTCCTGTGCAAGCAATTTCAGACTTTGACTTCCGCAAATGCTAGCAAATATGTTATCAGTTCTCTACCAGCTTGTCTCTAGCTTGACTTTACCTTGTTTCTAACCTCCTTTCCCTCCCCCTGTCTAGTCTGTGGTTGGCATATTTCCTATTTCTATATGTCCTGTACGTGGCCTACTGCCAGGAATTCTTCTGCAGTTCTCTGCAAGCAGTCTGTGCTCTGAAATCTACCCAGCAACAAAACAATGGTCACATTTAGTTAGACTCTTGCTTCAGGTCTTCTTCCGGTCACTCTGTTAGGCCACAGGATTGCTTTTAGAATATGGTATGAAGTAGGCTTCAACCTGCTTCTTCCCAACACTGGATGTTGAAGATCTCAACAGATCTCTTCTCAATGAAAAATTCAAAGTTACCACTCTCCTTTTTATTCTTCCTCTTCTCAACAAAGGAGAGACTGTGTATGCTGGATCTCAAAGATGTGTATACCCATGTCCCAGTGCTTTCATATTGCAAGAAGTACCTCAAGCTTTTGCTTCAGTTTAACAATTTTCAGTGCAATTTTGGCGTGGCCCTTAGGCGTTGGTCCGTGGCGTCCGTTGCTGTGGATGGCATTGATGACATAATGTGGACTAGAGTGATGTGCTGCTATTTTTGTGGTAACTTGCTGTTCCATGTTCCTCTTCTTCTCCTATCTGTTTGACTGTCTCTGTCCTCTTCTCTGTCCTATCATATAAATGGTGTTCTTTTCAGTTTTCCTCAAATGATATAGTATTGTAAACCGCTCTTATGCCTCTGGCCTGAGCGGTATATCAAATATGAATAAACATAAACATAAGCCTTTTGGCTCTTGTGATATAGTGGCTGCTCCCTTTACTAGCAGCAGGGTCATCTGGTATTTCTCTGGATGACTGTCTTCTAGTGTGCCACTCAGAAACACAGGGTTTGACTCTCTTGAAGAGTACCAATACTCATCTCCAATCTCTGGGATTTCTTATCAAATTTCAAGAGTCTTCACTGTTCCCAACAAAAAAATCTCATTTATAGTCATAGTATTGGACATTCTTTAAGTCAATGCTTTTCTACCAGAGAACAGAATTCAGACACTCATTTCACATATTCATGTCATACAGTCGGTACTCAGGGTGAGAGGCCGATAATATCTTCAGATGTTGGAGCATGTGGCAGCTGCAATTGATGTTAGACCTTTTCGCTCATCTGAAAAAGAGATTTCTCCAATGGGATTTCAAGTTCCGGTGGGATCAGTGTTCACAGACTATTTCGTCAGTTCTTTACCTGCTGCTTCAACTGCGCATAATGATGCAGTGGTGGACTCATAAGCCTGACCATTCCATAGGCATTCATTTTGCACTGTGGGAACACCAATAAATCCTAACCCAGAGGTTCATCAAAATTTGGGGGTGGAGCTCATCTTCATAGTATTTGCAGGAGAGGTGGTCAAGATAGACAAATATAGCAACATAGTAAATGACGGCAGATAAAGACCAGTATGGTCCATCTAGTCTGCCCAGCAAGGCAGTAAGAGTAGGTGCATCTGTCGCTCCATGCAGGTCACCCTAGCATTCTATTTGCTTTCTTAGCCACCACTGCAGACTGGGCGATTGGCTATGCTCCTTGGATCTCAGAGACGCTTACGCACATATTCCGGTCTACCCCAAGCACAGGAAGTACCTGCGCTCCAGAGTGCCAGTGGAGCACTTCCAATACAGAGTGCTCCCTTTCGGGCTCGCATTTGCCCCTGCGTGTCTTCATGAAGTGTTTGTCAGTGGTCGCAGCCCACCTCTGGCTACAGGGCATATCAGTCTACCCTTACCTGGACAACTGGTTTGTCATGGGCACATCGGCAGAGGATGCTCGCCTCTCGGCGTTGCGCACGGTCGTCCTCCTCAAGCGCCTCTGTTTCCTGATCATCTTTTCCAAGTCCCACCTCGAGCCGGTGCAGACCCTGGAGTTCATCAGCACTCTTCTTGACATGGGACAGGCGATTGCCTTCCTCCCACAAGCACGCGCGGAGCGGTTCCACGCTCTGGCCGCCGAGGTCCAAAGTCTGACCAGAGTCTCGGCGCAGGCCATGATGAGTCTTCTGGGGCACGTGGCCTCAACCATCCATGTTTTCCCCCATGCTCACATGCATATGCGAGCAGCCCAATGGTGCCTCAGTGCACAGTGGACCCAAGCCTCGTTCCGCCTCCAGGATTCTGTGTCGGTCTCCCGCAGTCTCTTCAGTTCCCTGAATTGGTGGATGAACCCCCAAAGCCGCCTTTGGGGCATGCCCTTCCAGACTCGACAATACAAGCTCATTTTGATGATGGATGCCTCACCGTTGGGCTGGGGAGGCCACTGCGGCAACCTCCGTACTCTGGGATGGTGGTCACCCAAGGAATCTCGGCAGCAGATCAACCTGCTTGAGCTTCTAGCAGTCCGGCTGGCCCTGAAGGTCTTCGAGCATCACTTGCGCAGCACATCGGTGTTCGTGCAGACCAACAACAAGGTCTTGACGTTCTACATAAACAAGGAGGGGGGTACGAGCAGTCCTCCTCTGCTCTTCACCATACGCCGGGGTATGACCTTGAGAGCAGTCTACCTCTCGGGTCAGGAAAATGTCCTCACAGACAGACTCAGCAGGTTCTTCACCCACACGAGTGGCGCCTGAGTCCAGAGGTGGTTCTCCACGTGTTCTGCCGCTGGGGGACTCCGTCCTTGGACATGTTAACCAGCCCAGCGAACACACAGCTTCCCCGCTTTTGCGGGCCGATACTGCACCCTAGCAGGGTAGCCCCGGGTGCGATCCTCCTGGACTGGACCTCCGGGCTTCTGTATGCATTCCCTCCCACTCCTCTCATTGCAAGGACCCTACAGAAGATTCAGCAGGACCGAGCCTCAGTGATCCTCGTGGCTCTTTTGTGGCCTTGACAGCCCTGGTTCCTGCTTCTGGTCCAGCTGTCGTCGGAACCTCTGGTCTCCCTGGGCAGCAACCCAGGTCTGCTAACACCTGGACAGGTGCTCCACCCAAACCTGGTCTTGCTATCCCTGACAGTCTGGCGGCTGAACGGGTGTCTCTAGCCTCGCTGCACCTCCCAGAGGAGATAGAGGAAGGCCTCCTCACATCGAGGAAGGACTCAAAGACAAGCCTATGTCCTGAAGTGGTGGTGCTTCTCGGTCTGGTGCTCTGAGCTCCAGCTCGACCCATTCTCCTGCTCTACCGGTGAGTTCTCCAGTACCTCCTCCACCTCTCACGGGGGGACTGAAATCCAATTCAGTCCGATTTCACCTGAGTGCCATCTTGGCCAATCACTTCCTCATCGAGGATAAACCCCTCTTGGGCCAGCCTCTGGTCTCCCACTTCATGCGGGGCCTCTTACTTTCCAAGCCTCCACTGGCAGTGTGGGATCTGAAGGTCGTGCTCATGCAGCTGAGGCAGTCGCCCTTCAAGCTGATGGCAAGGTGCTCACTTCGGCACCTCTCCTGGAAGACAGTCTTTCCTGGTGGCGTTCACCTCGTCCTGGCAGGTCAGCGAGCTGCAAGCCCTCATGGCTGCAGCTCCCTACACAAGGTTCTATGGGAACAGAGTGGTCCTTCAAACTCACCCCAAGTTCCTACCGAAAGTTGTCTCAAATTTCTATCTCAACCAAGATTTTGTCCTCCCGACTTTCTTCCTGAGACCCCACGCCGACTGGACATCGGAGGTACTTCATACGCTTGACTGCAAGAGTGCTCTCGCCTTCTACCTGCAGTGCACCCAGGATCATTGCAGGTCCGACCAGCTCTTCATTGCCTATGATCCTAATCGCCTGAGGCTCACAGTCACCAAGCACACACTCTCCGTCTGGGTGGCGGACTGCATCGCCTTCGCTCAGGCAAAGGCTGTGGCTCTGCTGGATTGCCGAGTCACCATGCATGGCATCCATGCCAAGGCGCACTGTCTGTGGCTTCGCTGCACTCAGTGCCCTCTGACAGACATTTGCCGGGCTGCGACCTGGTCCGTCGTTGAATACCTTTACTTCACATTACTGCCTGGAGAGGGAGTTCCGCCAGAACAGCGCCTTCAGTTAGGCTGTACTACAGAATCTTTTTGCGGTATAAGCAACTCCTACCCTCTGACCCTTCTTCTGCGGCTACTGAGAGCTTGGCCCAAGGGTCCGAAGACTCGGACATCCTTCGGTTATCCGGCTTCTGCTCACGGCCTTGCAGAGGCACTTTTGGCTTGCAGGTTTCGGTAGCCTGTAGCTGGGGAGTCCCATAAGTGAGAACTGACTTGCTGCTTGTTCCTGGAGAAAGCGTACTTTTCCAGGAACAGCAGGAATTAGTCCTCACTACCCTCCCACCTCCCCTTAAGAGTTGCCATTTTTGTTTTTCTTCCCATGCCATCTGCTGAGTAGGGCTCAAGCTATGGGACCTAACTGAACAAGATGGCACCTTTATTTATTTAGACAGATTTGTATCCCACTTTATCCTTCAATCAAAGTGGTCACAATACAAGTGGAAGGTTACAAATAACATAGGGTAGATAAGACATTAACAGATAAAACTAAGATGAATTAATGTAATAAAATGGGCCTATTGGTAAAAACTATTAATTATATATCAAATTATAAGTTTCAGCAAATAGCAAGGCCTTGCGAAAATCTTTGATATCAGTCATAATTCTGAGGTCCATCGGGAGAGAGTTCCAAAGTTTGGGCAGGAAGAGGACCACGCATGCATAGCAGCAATCCCAAAGGTTTTCTTTGTAAGCTGGGGAATTGCTCTGCGTGGGCTCTGTCAGTGCAGACGTCACCCATAAGTGAGGGCTGATTCCCGCTGACCCTGGAGAACACCTATTAAGGTGAGTAACTATGCTTTATCCACAATGATGCCTAAATCTTTTTCCTGGGTGGTGGTTCCTAATGTGGAACCTTGCATCATGTAACCATAGTTTGGGTGGTTGTTTTCCAGGTGCATAACTTTGCATTTGTCCACATTAAATGTCATCTGCCATTTGGATGCCCAGTCTTCCAATTTATCAAACTCCTCTTGCAATTTTTCACAATCCTCATGAGTTTTAACAACTTTGAATTATTTGGTGTCATCTGCAAATTTGATTACCTCACTCGTTATTCCTATTTCCAAGTCATTTAGGAATATGTTAAAAAGCAGCAGATTCAGTACAGATCCCTGGGGTTCTGCACTATTTACTTTTCTGCATTGGGAAAAATGGCCATTTAGCACTACCCTCTATTTTCTATGTTTTAACTAGTTCCTGATCCACAGTGGTACACTACCTCCTATCCCATGACTTTTTAATTTCGTCAAGAGTCTCTCATGAGGGAACTTGTCAGTGTCTTTCAGAAAATCCAGATACACTATATCAATCGACTCACCTTTGTCTACCCGTTTATTCGCACCTTCAAAAAAACATAACAGATTAGTAAGACAAGACCTTCCTTGGCTAAAGCCATGTTGGCTGTCTCCCATTAAGCTAGACAGCTACAAATTTCGGTTTTAAGCTCCACTATTCACCATTGATTATATTGACTAACTTACTATTTTAGCGATCAGGTCTCAGATTTGACTTCGGCTACTCACTGAATCTGCTTGTATGATACAGTGAACAAAGCCTTCAATACATCAATGACCTGTTGTGTATCGCTATTTTTATCCCTAAGTACTATTTTTTTCTTTTTTAATATTTTATCTTAAACTGGACTGCAGAGTATATTCATATTATCCAGGAGATTTTGTCAATCGAGATTACTTATCTTGGTGCATCTCGCCTCCTTGAGCGATGTTTTATCTTATCCACGGAACAAGATTCAAGCCCGACGGCTGTGATGTGCATGAAAGTCTTCCTGTTATCAGGTCGTAACTCCAGCAGTACCATTAACTTCTGCTCCCAGGCAATGTTTTCAACTTATGCTCCCAACGCACTGTCGTGGCTTTAGCGTTTCACTTATAGCGTTTCATCAGGGGAATGCCTTAAAATAAAAGTATTTACCTTAGCTGTAATATACTCAATTTGAAAGAAAGTGAAAGTTAGTCAAATGCTCTCCACTGAGTTACTCACGGCTCTTTCCGATTCAGGTCCAACTCCTTAAAAACGCCGCGCATGCAGGAGAGCATTTGACTAACTTTCAAATTGAGTATATTACAACTAAGGTAAATGCTTTTATTTTGATTAAGGCATTCCCCTGATGAAACGCTATAAGTGAAACACTACGGCGCCACGACAGTGCGTTGGGAACATAAGTTGAAAACATTGCCTGGGAGCAGAAGTTAATGGTACTGCTGGAGTTACGACCTGATAACAGGAAGACTTTCATGCACATCACAGCCGTCGGGCTTGAATCTTGTTCCATGGATAAGATAAAACATTGCTCGAGGAGGCGAGATGCACCAAGATAAGTAATCTCGATTGACAAAATCTCCTGGATAATATGAATATACTGCAGTCCAGTTTAAGATAAAATATTAAAGAAAAAAATAGTACTTAGGGATAAAAATAGCGATACACAACAGGTCATTGATGTATTGAAGGCGTTGTTCACTGTATCATACAAGCAGATTCAGTGAGTAGCCGAAGTCAAATCTGAGACCTGATCGCTAAAATAGTAAGTTAGTCAATATAATCAATGGTGAATAGTGGAGCTTAAAACCGAAATTTGTAGCTGTAGAGCATAAAGCTCTGAGAAGTGACAATACTAGAGTTTGTCCCATTAAGCTAGGACTATCTACATGTTCAACAATTTTGTTCTTTATAATGGTTTCTATCATTTTTCCCCACTACTGACTTCAGACTCACTGGTCTGACGTTTCCCGGATCACCCCTGGAACCCTTTTTAAAAATCGGCATTACATTGGCCGTCCTCCAATCTTTATGTATTACAGATTATTTCAGTTCTCATATTTCAGTTCTTTCAACACCCTTGAATATAAGCTATTCAGTCCAGGTGATTTACTGTTCTTCAGTTTATCAAATACTTGTAATACATCTGCACAATTAAAACATTTCTTTCAATTCTTCTGATATATCTCCTTTAAATACAGTACCATTTCAAGCATGGGTAACTTCCTCTCTATCAACAGTGATCCAACTAATTCTCTCAAGTTTTTTGCTACGGAAGTACTTAGAAAGGTTTTTATTATGTGTTTTCACTTCCACGTCCAGCTGTTTTTCAAAGCCTCTCTTTGCTTGCCTTATCAATACCTTTCATCTAACTTGCCAGTGCTTATGCTGTTACCCTTTTTTTATCATTTGGCTCCTTTTTCCATTTGCTGAAAGATGCTTTTTTTGGCTATATCAGCCTCTCTGACTTCACCTTTAAACCATGCTGCCAGTTTTTTGGCCTTCCTTACACTTACCTTAAAGCGTGGAATACATCCAGTCTGGTCTTCCAAAATAGTATTTTTATAACAACGCCCATGCTTGATTTGAATCTTTAACCTTTGCAGCTGCTCCTTTTAGTTTTTTCTTAACTATTTTTCTCAGTTTATCATAGTCTCCCTTTTGCAATTTCAAAGCTAGTACTGTGGATTTCCCTGCCATCCTGCTTCCATTTACTAAATCAAATGTGATCATGCTATGATCACTATTATCAAATGGCCTCAACCCCCTTTCTCTTGTACCAGATCCTGTGTTCCACTAAAGTCTAAGTCCAAAAGCTTCCACTCTTGTCTGTTCATGAACCAGTTGTTTCAAGAGGCAGTCATTTATTTCATCTAGAAACTTTATTTCCCTAGCATGTCCTGCTGTGACACTGACCAAGTCTATACTGGGGTACCTGAAATCACCCATTATTAGTGTGTTGTAACTTTTGTTAGCTTTCCTGATTTCTCTTAGAATAGAGATTCTGCAGTATATTTTGTTTCTTGATAAACTTTAATTCTGCGTGTCTCAATGCCCTCTCTAACATAGAGTGCAACCTCTCCACCAATTTGATCTACCCTGCCATTGCTATATAGTTTGTACCCTGGTATCAAGGTGTCCCATTGGTTGTCCTCTCTCTCCACCAGATCTCTGAGATGTCATTTGTATTCAACCTTTCATTTAGTGCTATATATTCTAGCTTTTTCATATTTTTTTAGATTTCTAGCATTTGCATACAGGCATTTTAGAGGTACCGGTATTTTATTGATATTAATATGATTATCATCTGAGAGGGATAATTTGGAATCTTTCAGCTCTGCACCTAAGGGCATCTTGGTTACTTTTATCTTTAGTGGAGCTTGTCTGTTGGGATGCACTAATGTCAGTCTTTTGTTAGTATCCTTCAAGTATACATCCTTCCATAGCATGTGCTCATGTGTGTCTGTTTAGTTTAAAAGCTACTCTGTCTCCTTTTTAAAGCTTATTGCCAGCAGCCTGGCTCCATCCCTGTTAAGGTGGCACTCATCCCTTCAGAAAAGAACCTTCCTTCCCCTAAATGTTGCCCAGTTCCTAACAAATCCAAAACCCTCGTCTTTGCACCATTTTCTCATCCACGTATTGAGACTCCGGAGCTCTGCCTGCTTTTTGCGTCCTGCACATGGAACAGGAAGCATTTCAGAAAATCCTACCCTGGAAGTTTTGGATTTCAACTTCCTATCTAAAAGCCTAAATGGAGCTTCCAGAACCTCCCTCCCACACTTTCCTATGCCATTGGTACCAACATGTTCCAAGACAGCAGACTGCTTCCCAGCACTATGTAAAACCTTATCTGGGTGTCGCATGAGATCTGCTACCTCTGCAACTACATAAGTGGGCTCTCAACACCCAGGTGGCCTGCAGGATCTTTCAGTTGTGGGGCATCCCCACCATGGATCTCTTCGTATCTCTTCGCAATGCCCAGCTACCACTGTTTTGCTCCAGGATGCCCTGTCCCAGTCAGATGGCATCCGATGTCTTCCTCCAGGATTGGAGCGGGGTCCTTCTCTATGCTTACACACCAACACCTCTGGTGGCCAAGACCCTCTTCAAGGTCCAAGCGGACAGGGCCTCCTTAATACTCACTGCTCTATGGTGGCTCCAGTGACCATGGTACCCCTTGTTACTACAGCTGTCTTGGGCACCGCCTCTTCCCCTGGGCTGTGCCCCAGATCTACTCTTACAGGAGGAGGTCACCCTACTAGACCCCAACCCTCCACTCCCTATTGCTCACAGCTTTACTGCTGAGCGGGTAGCTCTGATGGAGTTCCATATGCCCATAGATATCAAGAACATTCTCCTAGCGTCTCTCAAGGATTCCCCAAGAGCAGGGCTGGCCCAAAGGTTTCTGCCACCCTAGGCAGAAGCACCAGCCATGCCACACCCCTAGAGCTATGCCATCCCCCTTCCAAAGCTGTGCCGCCCCCTAGAGTCATGCCACCCCCCCTCACCAACCAGCAATGGGGTGGAGGGGGCTTGACTCTGCACAGCGGCAGGTGCACTCATCCTAAGTTTCTCCCTAAGGTGGTTTCAACATTCCACATAAACTAGTCTGTGGTACTGCCCACCTTTATCCCACAGCCTCACGCCTCCAAGTTGGAGACCTTTATCTCCAGGAACAAGCAGGAATGTAGTCTTCACATATGGGTGACGTCTGTACCGGAGCCCATGAGGGAATGCTTCCCAGCGTCCAATAGGAAAGCTTTTGGGAGCATCCCACTGTGCCTGCGTAGCTGCCTTCCTGCCTTTCCAGCTCTCCTTCCTCAGTTCTTTGTTTTCCGCGGAGCCGACAGAAAGCAAATCCTGTCACCGCAGAAAATTCCTTTTTTTCATACTTTTGTGGTTTGCATCTGCCTTCCCATCGACGCAGGTACCGACCTCCGTCGGTACTTTCTTTCTTTAAAAAAAAAAAAGAAATTGTGAAGAGGAAGGTTTTTTCCTTTCTTCAGGCGCATTGATGCCATCTTAAGCTTAGGTCTTCCATCTGTCTCTGATAAAATGGAGAAACCAGTGTTTTTAAGAAGCGTTCTAAGTGTGGCCACAGACACCCATGACTGGTATCTAAATTGCCTAGGGCCTGATCATCAACCATCAGAATGTCCTCTCTGTAGAAAGATGATGAAGAGAGAGGCCTTCAGAATTGAGCTGCAAAGCTGGGCACCCTTTTTGCCGCCGACGCTGTCTCTTTAGCATCAATGTCATCGAGAGTGTCTTCCTCCCAAATATCTCGGGTATCGAAACCTAAGCCTTCATCAAAGGCTGGCCGACCCCCCCCCCCCCCCCCCAGGGTAGATCTCCTCCTAAGCATCGAGATGCCTCGGGCGTCCCCTTGGAGGGGGACATATCAGCTAAACAACCCTGGCGGGGGGCCTTCCCTCCAAAACCTTAGTTGGGTCCCAGGATACTCCTGAGGCTTCCACCTCTGGTGAGCTTGTGGTGCAATGCTCAGGGATCGTGGCCTGCAATTCTGGTACCGCTATCCAAGCATCTGCAAGCTCCATGGATCAATGTATCCTTGCCATTGAGTGGAGCTTAGCGGCCTTACTGGCAGCCTTGGTTCCAGTGAAACCTTTACAGCTGGTTCCGCAGGCGTGAGTACTGACGTCGGTACTGATACAGGCTGCATCAGCTTTCTTGCCGCTTTTCACCTTACCGCCCATGCCGTCCCTAGAATCCGTTTCCAGTACTGAGTCGGGCTACACAGATTCCAGGTACCAGCTTTGACCGGTACAGAGTTCATATGGAGTGGGAACACCTTGCCCGACGATACTTCAAGTCTTCGGATTCCGATTCCTTGGACGACAAATTGGCCGATACTCGAGACATGCAGACTCTTCTGGAGGACCCGTCTCCGTCTCCACAACTCTGCATGTCCCCACCAGAGGATAAATCTTTCCAAGACTTTATTTGTGATATTGCTAGGGGCTTCTCCATAACAGTAACATCGGAGAAGGAGCCTAGGGCCGAAGAATTGGAAATTCTTCAATACCCGACAGCTCCAAAAGAGGCAGCTATGCTTCCTATCTATTGGATACTCCACGACCTCATGATTCGTATGTGGGAGACACCTCTGACTATTTCTCCCCATACCAGCCGGCTCGATAACATGTCCCAGGTACCGGAGTGTCCTCGTTTTCAAAAGAGACAATTGCCGCACCATTCCATGGTAGTGGAATCAGCAAAGCGTCAAATCAAGAGCACGAAAACACATTCCTCAAACCCTCTGGGTAGGGAATCGAGAACCCTCTATGCTTTTGATCGACGTTGCTGCAAGCTTCCATGCTATTGGCCAGAATTAGTTCCTCCATACTCTATATGAGTGTGTTCCTCAGAGAGTTGGCCAAAGATTTGGAGTTAATGGCTCCTCTTCTCCCCAATGACAAGATGGTGGATTATCTCACCCTTGTGAAGCATGCTCAGAATGTCTCAAAATTTAATAGAGCAACTTTTGATTGCTTTGAGTGCATCAGCAGAACTTCATCCATCTGCATCAGTGCACGCATGACTGCTTGGCTCCAAGCATCGGATCTTGAACAGTGGGTTCAAGATAAACTGGTTAATATCCCTTGCACTGGTGAAAACCTTTTTGGCAAGGATTGGCAAGACAAGAACACTACCCTAAATAGGCTCTCTGGATCTACTGCCAACCCAGCTAAGAAGAAAGCAGCGCAAAGAAAGCCGCCTTCATTAAAAAGAAAAAGTATTATCCTTCTTATACCCCTGCTGTTCAATGTCAGCATCATGCTCCTTAGAAGGGACAACAACCTCCAAAACAGCAAAAGAAGGCTTAGACTCCTAAGTCTCAGCCACCTCAGCAGACTCATATTGCTCCTTGTTTTTGACACCTTTCTAGAGAACAAAGCTGTCCTGCTTATGGAGAATCCCGACCCTATCCACATTCCAGCAGACTCTGCCATTATGCCAACAGGTGGCATCTCATCACTTCAGAGCAGTGGGCATTAGCAATACTACAGGAGGGATACAGACTTCATCTACGAAGCCTACCCCCCCCCCTTCACCAAGAGAGTTCCGTTCTCAGCCCCCTCTCGCTACTCTATTACTACAAGAGGTCACCACCCTTCAACTGCAATAGAGGTGGTTCCAACATTCCAGCAGGGAATGGGCTTCTATTCTCTCTGCTTTCTTATTCCAAATAGAACAGGGGGATACAGACCCATTCTTGACCTCAGGGAACTAAACAAACATCTTCTATGGAAGAAGTTCAAAATAGTCTCCCTGGGGACCCTTCTTTATCTCCAGAGTCAGGACTGGCTCTGTTCTCTAGATCTAAAGGAAGCATACACTCATATTCTTATCCATCCAGAACACAGGAAATCCCTGCACTTCATGTTTCAGGGAAAACACTATCAATACAGAGTCATGCTTTTCGGCCTCACCTCTGCCCCAGAGTCTTCACAAAATGCATGATGGTAGTAGCCATATTTTTAAGGATTCTAGGGATATTTGTCTTCCCTTACTTTGATGACTAGCTCATAAGAAGAAGCACCTCTCAAGAGGCCAGTCTGTCCCTATTACACAGCATGCAGGTGTTACAACACTTGGGATTTGTCATAAATCTGCCAAAGTCCCAACTCGTCCCCTCTCAAACTATAGAGTTCATAGGGGCCCTCTTAAATACTCAGCAGTCAAGGGCATTTCTGCCCAAACTCCACTGCACGCGTCTCAATCAGTTAACATCTCAGGCATGTTTCAAGAAATATCTGACTGCTTGGGAAATGCTACAACTTCTGGGTCATATGGCATCAACAGTGCATGTAGTTCCATGTGCCCATTTACACATGCGCACAGCGCAATGGACACTGGCATCCAGTGGTCTCAAGCATCAGGTCGCCTAGGGGACAAGAAAAGTCTCTACCCTTCTGGTCTCGTCTCTCCAGAAAATCTCCTTGTAGGGTCACCTTTTCAGATGCCTGCACATCAATGTACACTGAGGATGGACGCATCCAGACTGGGCTGGGGAGCCCATCTGGGATCTCTCTCCACTCTAGTCTCAGCAGGAGTCAAAACTCCACATAAATCTGCTGGAGCTCAGAGCAATTCTCAATGCTCTCAAAGTGTTCCAGGACTATCTTCGTTGCCGCAGAGTCCTAGTCCAAACCGACAATCAAGTAGCCATGTTCTACGTGAACAAGCAAGGCGGAACCAGGTTCTTGGACCCTCTGCAGCGAGGCTCTACATCTCTGGTTCTTTGCCTTACATCATCGCATTCACCTCCAAGCGGTGTATCTCCTGGGCAAACACAATGTTTTAACGGACAGGCTAAGTCGAATCCTTCTCCCCCACGAGTGGTCTCCATGTAGAGACAGTCTCCTACATTTTTCAGATCTGGGGGACTCCAGAGATAGACCTGCTCACAAGTCCTCTGAATGCCAAACTCCCCCACTTCTGTACCAGGACTCTTGCACAGGACAGCCAACTGGTGGATGCTTTTCACCTCCACTGGGGACACAGCTTCCTATATGTCTTTCCTTCCATTTTTCTAATTCCCAAGACTCTTCAAACTCCAGATGGACAGAGGCTTCATGATACTCATAGCCCCACGCTGGCCACGTCAACCGTGGTATCATCTCCTTCTAGGTCTGTCTCAGGCTCAACCCATAGATCAGGGGTCTGCTCCAGATTTGATCTCTCTCGGGAGGAGGGGACACTGCTCCATCCTAATCCGCGGTCTCTCCATCTCACAGCATGGCTACTGAAGACACAGCATTCCAAGGTATTGACCTTCCCCAGGAGGTTAAGGACATCCTCTTAGCTTCTATAAAGCCATCCACCAGATGGTCCTATGCTTTCTAGTGGTGTAGGTTTTTTTCTGGTGTCTCAGAAGAATCTTAATCGCTTCTTAGCTCCGGTGGAGGCACTACTTGATTATCTCCTCCACATGTCTTGTACTGGACTCAAAACCAGTTCGGTAAGAGTACACCTAAGTGCAATTGCAGCCTCTCACGTGCCCTTAGATGGCCAATCCATCTCCTCTCAGCCGCTCGTAGCACGCTTCATGAGGGATCTTCTATTAACCAAACCTCCCATTAAGCCACCACCTGTGACATGGGACCTCAGTGTTGTTCTAGGACAGCTTCTCAAGTCTCTCTTTGAACCTCTAGCCACTACGTCACTTAAGTTTCTTACATGGCAGGTCATCTTCCTCATTGCCCTCACTTTAGAAAGGTGCATTATTGAGCTCCAGGCCTTAGTGGGTGACCCACCTTACACACGATTCCACCATAATAAGGTAGTCCTTAGGACCCATCCTTACTTCATGCTGAAGGTGGTCTTGTCCTTTCATTTGAACCAGTTGGTCTACCTCCGTGTGTTTTTTTCCTAGTACACGCTCATCTAGGGCAGAAGCAACCCTTCATACTCTGGATTGCAAATGTGCCTTAGCTTTTTATCTTAAGAGGACTCGAGTGCACTGGAAAGCTGCTCAGCTGTTCAGCTTTGACTCTAGTCACCTCGGGTTGCCAGTCTCCAAACATATTCTCTCCAAGTGGATAGCTGACTGCATCACCTTTGCTTATGAGATGGCAGGACTCTCCCTCGAGGGTCATGTCACTGTCCATAATGTTTGAGCCATAGCCATCTTGATGGGAAACCTATGATCTGTAGCTATTGCCGAGATCTACAAAGCAGCAGCTTGGTCTTCAGTCCATACGTTTGCTGCTAACTACTGTCTGGACAAGGAGTCCCGCCGGGTTGCCATGTTTGGCCAGGCTGTTCTGTCATCTCTTTCAGACTTAGATCAACTCCTACCCTCCGTCCCGGATTTCGATATCAGACATCCATGGAGGCTACATGACCTCTTTAAGAATACCTGAGGCAAACCACAGCAAATTCTAAGGTCATCTCTCTTGCATCTTCTAGCTAGGGAGTCCCATATGTGAAGACTGCATTCTTACTTGTTCCTGGAGATAGCATAGTTACTCACCTGTAACAGGTGATCTCTAGGAACAGCTGGAATTTAGTCTTCACAACCCACCCTCCTTCCCTAGGAGTTGTAGGGTTTTTTTCTCTTTCTCTCCTTTTATCTCAGCTACAAACTCAACTGAGGAAGGAGAGCTGGAAAGGCGGGAAGGCAACTACGCAGGTTGTGGGATGCTCCCAAAGGCTTTCCTAGTAATAGGATGCTGGAGAGCGTTCCCGTGTGGGCTTTGTTGGTGCCGATGTCACCCATATGTGAAGACTACATTCCTGCTCTTCCCGGAGATCACCTGTTACAGGTGAGTAACTACGTTTTCCATACTTTGTACTGTAAGAGAGCTCTCTTTTTATCTTGAACAGATGAAACCCCATCGCCATTCCACTTTGCTCTTTGTTTCCTGTGATCCCAGCAGGCTGGGGGTTGCCATCTCCAAACGCACCCTGTCCAACTGGGTGGCTGACTGCATCTCTTTTGTTTATGCCCAGGCTGGGTTTACCTTGGAGTGCCTTGTCACAGTGCATAATGTTTGTGCTATGGCAACCTCAGTGGCTCATTTGTGCTCCGTCTCCACAGTAGAGATTTGTAGGGCTGCTACGTGGTCGTCTGTCCACACCTTTGCAGCCCACTATTGCCTGGATAAGGATTACCAATTTAACAGCACCTTCAGCGAAGCCGTACTCTGGCGCCTCTTTGGGAATTAGTGCAACTCCTTCCCTCTGGCCCTTCTGTCTTTCCAGGCTATCAGAGGGTCGACTGTTGGTTGATGCCTGAGGCTGGTGTTGAGACTTGGAACCTCAGCGTTTCCCGCTGTTTTCTTCGTTTGTTTTTGTGGTTGCGCCATTAGGTTGTCTACAGTGTTTTTCGGTAGCCTGTAGCTAGGGAGTCCCATATGTGAGAATGACTTTCTGCTTGGTCCCGGATAAAGCGTAGTTACTCACCTGTAGGAGTTGTTCTCCAGGAACAGCAGGAATCAGTCCTCACTATCCTCCCTCCTCCCCGTGGAGTAGCTTTCTTTTTGAGCTTCATTAAGCTACATTGTCATATTGAGGTAAGATGGCTCCTTCGAGCGGGAAGACTGGCATGCATGTGTGGAGCACCTTCCAAAAGCTTCCTTTGGAAGCTGGGAAGTGCTCCTGTGCAGGCTCCATCAGTGACATCACCTATATGTGAGGACTGATTCCTGCTGTTCCAGGAAACCTGCTACAGGTGAGTAACTATGCTTTTTCCAATGTTGCTCATACATGTCGGCACAAATGGTACTGCTAGATATATTTCCAAGTGTATCAAAAATGACTTAATGGCATGATAAGGTAGATAATCCCACCCACCTCCCCGATAATTGCTTCTCTGCCTGAGCTTTGAAACAAGCCGAGGAACTGCACATGCTCAGAAGTTTACACTAGGTCTGGACTCTGGGCAAACACTCCTGTCTTATCGCCTTCAGATAATGTTTCCCACCTATGTGCCATATCAGTTCTGCTGGCTGTGGAAAATAGAGGTGAGCAACACTGCTGTATCTGTAGCTGCTAATTTTCTATACTTTGTGGATACCATGTGATGTCTAATGTGGAAATGCCTACTCCACATTCTTCTAGATAAGGTATAGTTTCTCGATTACAGCAAGATAGTCACCCATGAAGGAGGAGATCTGTGCGGTCTTGAAAGCTTATGTATTGCATTTACTTTTTAGCACAAATCTAAGACTCCACTTTCTTGCTAGAAACTAATGTCTATTAGATTACCTAAATTAACTACATAGAAGCCAGGAACAAGCAGGAATGTAGTCTTCACATATGGATATCGTCGGTACAGACGGAGCCTGTGCGGGAACGCTCCCCAGCATCCAATAGGAAAGCTTTTGAGAGCATCCCACAGTACCTGCGTACTGCCTTTCCTAACTGTCCCTCTCCAGTTCTTCATTTTCCGCAGAACCGACAGGTCGCACATCCTGTCACCGCAGAAAATTCCCTTCTTATACTTCTTTTTTGTGGTCGCGTCTGCCTTCCCTCGACGCTATACCGCTACTGCCGGTTCTTTTATTTTTTCTTAAAAAAAAAAAAAGCAAACCTTTGTTTCTGGAGCTTCTCTCTAGTAATTTTCTTCTCGGGTGCCATGTGCCATTTTGGGCTCTAGACCCAACTTTTTCCCTCAAAATGGAAAAGCCCACTTCGGGTTTTAAAAAGTGTTCTAAGTGTGGCGGTACCATCTCAGTCACCGACACCCATGAGTGGTGCCTCAAATGTTTAGGTCCTGGCCACTCTATTTCAGAGTGTGTTGCCTGTGGGATGATGTCAAAAAGGGGCCGGCAAAACCGAGCTGTTAAGCTTAGCACCCTTTTTCCCTCCGATGCAGCCTCTGTGGCATTGACGTCTTCCAGGGCTTCATCTTCCTCCCATGGATCTCAGGTAACTAAACATAAATCTACCCGGTCCTCAAAGGGTAGATCTCCTTCTAAACATAGAGATGCCTCTGCCGTTGCCATTGAGGGACTTTCACCGTCAAAATTGCCCCGGTGGGAGGCTTCGGCTTCCAAAGCACTAACGGGGCTCCAGGATGTTCTCGAGGCTTCAAACTCGGCAGAACTGCTGGTGCCATGCTCTGGGGTTCAGGCCACTTTATCCACTTTGGGCACTGATACCCAAGCATCGGCAGCGTCTATAGACCAGAGATTCTTGGCTATTGAGTGCAGTCTGACGGCTCTTCTCACGGCCTCGATGCCCCTGAAACTGCTTCAGACAATTCAACCGGTACCGGCACTGACTGCGGTACCGGCACCGACTGCATCGACATCGGCAGGTATTCTACCAGGACCGAGTCATGCGTCTCTATCCGTCATCGACAAGTCGTACCGGACCACTCCGATGCCGATCGGTACCGGTACTGTGCCTTGCACGATCACCCAGATCGGAGATACTTCGAATCCTCGGATGAGTCTGAAGACTCTGAAAGCACTGCCAATACCAGAGTACTTCTTCCCGAGGATTCCTCTTCTCCTCAGCGTAGGATGTCTCCACCAGAGGATATGTCCTTTCAGGATTTTATTCGCGATGTGGCCCGAGGTCTTTCCATCGCAGTGGCTCCTGAGAAAGAGCCTAGGACAAAGGCATTAGAAATCCTACAATACCCTAAAGCTCCCAAGGAGGCAGCTACCTTACCTATTCATGAGATCTTGCATGATCTTATGTTAAGGATGTGGGAAACACCTCTGACCACATCTCTTCATTCTCGAAGACTCGACACCATGTATTGAGTTCCTTCTTGTCCTGGGTTTCAGAAGACTCAATTACTACACCATTCCATGGTGGTGGAATCAGCCATGAGACGGATAGAGTACAAAAAGGCATGCATCTAATCCTCCAGGACATGTGTAGGACTCTTGACGCCTTTGGACGTCGATCCTTCCAGGCTTCCATGCTTTCTGCTAGGATCAGTTCCTATATCTTGTATATGGGAATGTTCCTTAATGAAGTCACAGGAGACTTAGAGCTTATGAGCCCTCTCCTTCCAGATGATAAAAGGCAAGATTATCTTGCTCTTGTTAAACATGCTCAGGATGTTTCCAAGTTTGTGAATCATGCAGCCTTTGACTGCTTTGAATGGATAAGTAGAACCTCTGCTATTGCCATAGGTGCACGTAGAATTGCCTGGCTCCAGGCATCTGACTTGGAAATCTGGGTACAGGACAAACTGGGGAATATACCTTGCACAGGAGAGAATCTCTTTGGCAAAAATTGGCAGGAAAAAGCTAATGAGAGAGATTTATTTATTTATTTATTTACATTCTCTTATATACCGTGCTATTCTGCATCAGTGCGGTTTACATTGAACAAACTGAAATTACATTGAACAGGGCATTATAACTTGGAGATAACTATTTTACAGGGAACATGGGCTATGGAGGGTTAAGTGGCTTGCCCAAGACCACAAGGAGCACCTGACAATAGATGCTGACAATATCACTTTGGATAGATTGTCCAAATCTACAGCTGATCCTGCGAGGAAAAGATCCTCTAAGAAACCATTCTTCAGCAAGAAAAAAATGTTTTATCCCTCCTATACCCAGCAGGGACATCGTCCAGGTCAGTCTGCCCTAAAGGGACAGCAGCAACAACCTAGGCAACAAAGGAAGCCAAAAGCAGCTAAGCCTCAACTGGCTCAGCAGACTCATCCTCCACAGGGGCTTTGACTCCTGTCTAGAGAACTTTGCCTTCCTGGCCCTAAACGGCCCAGAACCCTCCACCATCCCAAGAAGGTTATGTCATTTTGCCCCCACATGGTGTCAGATAACAGCAGAAAATTGGACTCTTGTCTATGTTACGAGAGGGGGGTATAAGCTTCATTTCCTCAGCATGCCCCCTCCTACAATAGTAAGACAGTTCAATTCTCAGGCCTCTGTCAATGACCCCAAGAATTCACTATGCTCCTTGCTCAAGGAGCAATAGAAGAGGTGCCCATTCCCCAATGGGGTACAGGGTTTTATTCCCCCTATTTTCTTATTCCAAAGAAAACAGGGGGGACACAGACCCATTCTAGACCTCAGAGAATTGAACAAATTCCTGTTCAGAGAGAAGTTCAAAATTATTTCTCTAGGAACTCTGCTGCCATACCTTCGGAGTCAGGATTGGCTTTGTTCTCTAGATCTCAAGGATGCGTACACTCATGTTCTCATCCATCCAACTCACTGAAAATTCCTTTGATTCCTGTTTCAAGGAAAGCACTACCAATACAGGGTTCTTCCTTTTTGCCTGGCTTTTGCACCAATAGTGTTCACAAAATGCATGACTGTAGTAGCATCATTTCTCCGCACTCTGGGAATATTCTTCTTCCCTTACTTAGACGACTGGCTCATTCGAGCCTCTTCAGAGCCAGAGGCCAGGGTTGCTTTGTCTCGCACAATGCGCATCCTTCAGTATTTAGGACTTGTCATAAACTTCCCAAAGTCCAACCTTGCTCCCACTCAATCCATAGAGTTTATAGGAGCTCTTCTGGATACCAGACAGACAAGGGCCTTCCTTCCACAGCCCCGCTGCCTTCGCATTGTACAGTTAGCTTCCCAAGCAGTGCTAAAACCTCACCTCACTGCTCGGGAAACGTTACAGTTGCTAGGCCACATGGCATCCACCGTGCATGTGGTTCCTCATGCTCGCCTCCATATGAGGGCAGCCCAGTGGACCTTATCCACTCAGTGGACTCAGGCCTCAGGTTGCCTGTCAGACAAAATAGCAAACTCAGATCGCCTTATTTTGTCCCTCCAGTGGTGGCAGTCACCCAAAAATCTTCTGGTTGGGGTCTCCTTTTCAGCAACCCCCACCCCAAGCCACTCTAACAACAGATGCTTCACAGGTGGGTTGGGGAGCCCACCTGCACAGCTTCTCTACCCCAGGGTACCTGAACTCCACAGGAGGCCTATCTTCATATTAGCCTCTTGGAGCTCAGAGCAATCTTCCTTGCTCTTCGAGTGTTTCACATTCAGCTACAAGATGGTCCTCTAATTCAAATGGACAATCAGGTAGCCATGTTCTCTGTGAACAAACAGGGCGGAACAGGCTCTCTGTCGCTGTGCAACGAAGCTTTGCGTCTATGGGCCCTCGCCAGAGAGCATCTGATTCATCTCCTTGCAGTGCATCTTCCAGGCATTCAAAACGCTTGGCCAGACAGACTCGGTCGAGTTCTGCTTCCGCACGAATGGTCTCTTCATTTAGACCAGGTGGCCCAAATTTTTCAAATTTGGGGAACCCTGGACATAGACCTCTTTGCAAGTCCACTGAATGCCAAACTTCCCCGGTTCTGTACCAGAATTCCGGCTCGAGGTTGTCAGGCCAGAGATGCTTTCCTCCTTCATTGGGGTCAGGACTTCCTGTATGCCTTTCCACCCATTCTCCTAATTCCCAAAACCCTGTTCAAGCTTCAGAGAGAGAGTTCATATGATCCTCATAGCTCCACGTTGGCCACGGCAAATGTGGTTCCCTTTGCTCCTACATCTCTCTCAAGCTCTGCCTCTGGAGTTAGGATCTGCTCCAGATCTTCTTTCTCAAGAGGATGGGATGCTGTGGCATCCCAATCCCCAGTCTCTGCACCTCAGGGCCTGGTTGCTGAAAGCCTATAACTTCATGGTCTTAACCTTTCCCAGCAGGTAAAGGATATCCTTCATGCTTCCAGGAAACCTTCCACAAGACGCTCTTATGCATTTACGTGGAAAAGGTTTACCATATGGTGTTCGTAGAAGGGTCTTAACCCTCTTGTGATACCTCTGGAATCATTACTGGAGTACCTCCTTCATTTATCAAATGCAGGGCTTAAGACCAATTCAGTAAGAGTCCATTTGAGTGCTATTGCAGCTTCTTTCAAGCCTCTCAATGGACAACCTATTTCCTCTCATCCTCTCATAGCGAGATTTATGAGAGGCCTTCTTTTAACGAAGCCTCCCATTAAGCCACCACCGGTGGCATGTGACTTGAATCTGGTACTTGGGCAGCTCATGAAACCGCCCTTTGAACCATTAGCCACTACTTCTTTGAAATTCCTTTCCTGGAAGGTTATCTTTCTCATTGCAATCACATCAGCACGTCGCATCAGTGAATTGCAAGCTTTGGTGGCTGATCCTCCTTACAAGGTTCCATCATGATAAGGTAGTCCTTACAACTCATCCACACTTTATGCCAAAGGTGGTTTCGCTTTTTCATTTGAACCAAGCAGTTTACCTTCCTGTATTCTTTCCAAGGCCTTACGCCTCAAATGCAGAAAGGAACCTTCATACTTTGGACTGTAAAAGAGCTTTGGCCTTTTTCTTGCAAAGGACACAGCAACATAGAAAATCCTTTCAACTCTTTGTTACTTTTGATCCTAGTCATTTGGGACTTCCAGTCTCCAAAAGGACACTGTCCAACTGGATTTCACAGTGTATATCTTTTGCCTATGAGAGTAAGAACCTTCCTCTTAAAGGCCATGTCACAGCTCACAATGTGAGAGCCATGGCAGCCTCAATGGCTCATCTTCACTCTGTGTCTATCGGTGACATCTGTCGAGTAGCTACTTGGACTTCGGTACATACCTTCACAGCCCATTACTGCTTAGACAAGGACTTCTGCCAGGATGCCTTGTTTGGTCAGGCTGTTCTTCAACACCTGTTCCAGACTTAATCAACTCCTACCCACTATCCCTGGTAGGATGCCAGAGATCCATGGGGGGAAGTGAAGCCCTTTCACAAGGGCACACAACTTTCTGGGGCCATCTCCCTGACATCTGCAGCTAGGGAGTCCCCATATGTGAAGACTACATTCCTGCTTGTTCCTGGAGATAACCTGTTACAGATGAGTAGCTATGCTATCTCCGGGAACAGCAGGACTTTAGTCTTCACAACCCGCCCACCTCCCCTAGGAGTTAAATCTCTGTCTCTCTCTCTTTCCCTCTCTCTTTTGTCTGAGCTATAAACTCAACTGGAGAGGGACAGTTGGGAAAGGCGGGAAGGCAGCACGCAGGCGCTGTGGGATGCTCCCAAAAGTTTTCCTATTGGACGCTGGGGTGCGTTCCCGTGCAGGCTCCGTCGGTACCGATGATACCCATATGTGAAGACTAAATTCCTGCTGTTCCTGGAGATCACCTGTTACAGGTGAGTAACTATGCTTTACTTTTAGTGTTAAATGGAAACATTTATCTGGAATAAGACTAATTATACCTAGATAGTTTATGTAATTCCTGTAGGGAGGAGTGGCCTAGTGGTTGGGGCAAGTTACCTCAGGCCGGAAGGTCAGGGGTTCAAATCCCACTAGAGGACAGCAACCTTGTGCCAGAAGGACTGGGGTTTCTAGTCCTACAGGTGCTCCTTGTGGTCTTGGGCAAGCCACTTAAACCTCGATTGCCCATGTTCCCTGTAAGTATTAGTGTATGTGTCTCATATCCCCTCATGTTAAATGTATCCCCCAGTTGTGTTGTAACCACTTTGATTGAAGGATAAGGTGGTATACAAAACTGTTTAAATAAATAAATAAAAATAAATAAATAGTCCTATGGTTCCCCATCCTATCCTGGGGGGACAGTCAACCAGTTGAGATTTTAGAATATACATAATGAATATGCAGAAGAGAGATTTGAATGCACAGTGTCCTCTGCTTGCAGATTTACCTCATGCCGATTTACTGCAGAAATCCTGAAAAGTCAACTGGCTGGGAATCTCCCAGGACACATTCAAGAGCTGTTGCTATAACATTTTTATGTAAAAAAACATTTTTTCTCTAAAGGAAAGTCATGTATTGAAGCAGGTAACACGTGGCAAATGTGTATTTCTTAGTGAAAATAATATTGAATTTGTAATTCTTTTAGATCCTTGAAGACTTAGATGAACAGATTTATATGATTACTTTAAAAGAAGAAACTCTTCAGAGGAGATTAAATGGTATGTATGCAATTGTATTCTTCTTTAAATATGGCAATATGCTGTTGGCGAAATGGTGAAAAGCACCTACTTATTTATTCATGAAGGTAATTGCATGAAATCAAAATTACATCATGATAGATGGTAGATAAGAGTCATGTAATTGTTTACAAGATTTGAATGCTTCCATTTTTCCTGATGCTTTCAGGAATCTTAAATAGACACATTGTCAGTCTACTCGGGATGGGAGCTCATCTTATTTGGAACATTTTATCTCCAGGAACAAGCAGGAATGAGTCTTCACATATGGGTATCGTCGGTACCGACGGAGCCTGCGCAGGAACGCTCCCCAGCGTCCAGTAAGAAAGGTTTTGGGAGCATCCCACAGCACTTGCGCGCTGCCTTCCCGCCTTTCCCAACCGCCTCTCTCCAGTTCTTCATTTCCGCCGAGCCAGCAGGTCATGTTCCTGTCACCGCAGAAGAATTCTTTATTTTTTTCTTTATTTTTCTGTGTCGTGTCTGCCTCCTTTGACGTCAGACTGGTACCGCCGGTCTTTTCTTTTATTTCTTATACAAAAAAAAAACCAAACACTTTTTCTTTCTTCAACTGTGCATTTGCGGTTTGGGCCTTAGGCCTGAACATTTTTCTCCTCATGGAGAAGCCCGCTTCCGGGTTTAAAAAGTGCACGAAGTGTGGCGGTACTATTTCTGTCACCGACACCCATGATTGGTGTCTAAAATGTTTGGGTCCTGACTATTCCATCACGGATTGTGTGTCCTGTACCATGATGTCTAAAAGAGGTCTGCGGAAACGAGCAGCCAAGCTCAGTACCCTGTTTCCCTCTGATGCAGCCTCGGTGGCATCGACGTCTTCCAGGGCTGCTTCTTCCTCCCATGGATCTCAGGTAACCAAACATAAATCTAGCCGGTACTCGAAGGGCAGATCTCCCTCTAAGCATCGAGATGTCTCCGGGCTTGTCCTCGAGGAATCCGCACCGGCAAAATTACCCCGGCGGGAAGTTCCGGCTTCCAAAGCATTATCTATGGGGTCACAGGTTGACATCGATGGCTCGGCCTCGACCGATCACCTGTTGCCGTGTTCTGGGGTACCGGTGGCCTCCACCGGTACCGACATCCAGATTCTGGTGGCGTCGATGGATCAGAAGATTCTGTCCATGCAGCGCACCCTAACGGCGTTAATGCAGGCTTCGACGCCTTCGGTACTGCAAGAATCTTCGTTGCCGGTACCGACTCCGGCACCGGCACGAAACGATGCCGGTACCGATTGCATCGACATCGGCTTCGGTGTCGACTGCAACGGTACCCTGTCCTATGATGCCCATCGGTACCGAACCGGTACGGCTTACTCCCAGTGTCGATCCCACTCGATACGCGTATCGGGCTTTACAGGAGCATCCAGACAGGCGATACTTCGATTCCTCCGAAGACTCTGATGAGTCGGAGGTTCTGTCGAGGCACCGGTACTTCTTCCTCAGGAGTCTGATTCTCCAAAACGAAGAATGTCTCTTCCAGAAGACATGTCTTTTCAAGACTTCATTAGGGAAGTGGCTAGGGGCCTCTCCATTACAGTGGCCCCTGAATCAGAGCCTAGAGCTAAGCAATTAGATATTTTGCAATACCCTAAGGCTCCTAAAGAAGCAACCACCTTACCTATTCATGGGATTCTCTATGATCTCATGTTGAGCATGTGGGAGACTCCTCTTACTACCTCTCCTCATTCTCGTAGGTTAGACACCATGTACCGTGTCCCTCCTTGTCCTGGCTTTCATAAGTCTCAGCTTCCTCACCACTCTATTGTGGTAGAGTCTGCCATGAGGAAAATAAAGAGTGCAAAGAGACACTCATCTAATCCTCCAGGACGTGAATGCAGAACCCTTGATGCTTTTGGCAGAAGGGTTTTCCAAGCTAATATGCTTGCTGCCAGAATCAGCTCCTATAGTCTCTATATGGGGATGTTTCTAAAAGAAGTCACAGATCATCTGCAGACTTCAGCCCCTTTTATTTCAGAAGATAAAAGGCAGGAATTTCTCACTTGGCTTAAACATGCCCAAGATGTTTCCAAATTTTCCAACCGTGCAGCCTTTGACTCTTTTGAGTGTGTAAGTAGAGCCTCGGCTATTGCCATAGGTGCACGCAGAATTGCTTGGTTACAAGCATCTGATTTGGAAATCTGGGTCCAAGATGAATTGGGAAATCTTCCTTGTACAGGTGAAAACCTTTTTGGCAGGGATTGGAAAGCAAAGGCCACTCAGATGGATGCTGAGAACTCTGCTTTGGATCGACTTTCAAAGTCTGCTCCTGCTAAGAAAAGATTGTTCAAAAAGACACCTTTTTCTAAAAAGGGAAGATACTATCCTGCTTATGGTCAGCAGGCATCTTCTGCAGGTCGTTTTGCTGCAAAGCGTCAGCAACCACCTAAACAGGCCAAGTCAAAGGCTGCCAGGCCTCCCACGGCCCAGCAACCTCAGCCTCCTCAAGGCCTTTGATTTGCAACTAGAGAACTTAGCCTTTCTGGCTCTGGAAGAACCAGAGCCCCTCACCATTCCAGGAAGGTTAGCTTACTTTGCTCCCAGATGGGAGCAAATCACAGCAGAGCAATGGACCCTCTCCATTATAAAGGAAGGGTACAAGCTTCATTTCTTAAACCTTCCTCCCCACACCATGGTGAAACAGTTCAGTTCTCTAACATTTCTCCTCAACCTTCTGGGTCAGGAGATTGCTACCCTTCTTGCCCAAGGGGCAATAGAAGAAGTACCCCTTCTTCAACAGGGCTCAGGGTTCTACTCCCCTTATTTTCTTATTCCAAAGAAAACAGGGGGCTACAGACCCATTTTAGATCTCAGAGAATTGAACAAGTTTCTATTCAAAGAGAAATTCAAGATGATTTCTCTCGGTACTCTGCTGCCATACCTTCAGAGTCAGGATTGGCTTTGTTCTCTAGATCTCAAGGATGCGTACACCCATGTCCTCATCCATCCAACACACAGAAGGTTCCTTCGGATCCTTTTCCAAGGAAAGCACTACCAATACAGGGTGCTTCCTTTCGGTCTGGCCTCTGCACCAAGGGTGTTCACAAAATGCATGGCAGTAGTAGCTGCATTTCTGCGCACTCTAGGAATATTCGTTTTCCCATATCTGGATGACTGGCTCATTCGAGCTCCATCCCAGTCAGAGGCCCAGATTTGTCTAACCTGCACAATTATCCTTTAGTATTTGGGACTGGTAATAAACATCCCAAAATCCCATCTCACCCCTACTCAGTCCCTGAAGTTTATAGGGGCCTTGCTGGATACCACAACTGCAAGGGCCTATCTTCCTCAGGCCCGTTGCCTACGCTTGGTGCAGTTAGCCTCCCAGATACAGTTAAAGTCCCATTTAACTGCTCGAGAGATGTTACAACTATTAGGCCACATGGCATCCACTGTGCATGTGGTTCCATATGCTCGCCTTCACATGAGGGCTGCTCAATGGACTTTGTCCACCCAATGGACTCGGGCATCAGGTTGCCTGTCAGACAACATAGCAAACTCCAGTCGCCTATTTTGGTCTCTCCAGTGGTGGAAGTCCCCTCCAAATCTGTTGCTGGGGTCCCCTTTTCAGCAGTTGCTACCCCAAGCAAGTCTGACAACAGATGCTTCTCCAATGGGTTGGGGAGCTCATCTGCAGGATCTCTCCACCCAGGGCATCTGGTCTCCACAGAAGACTTCTCTGCATATCAGTCTCTTGGAACTCAGAGCAATATTCTTAGCTCTCAGAGTATTCCATTCCCTGCTCAGCTACAGGACAGTCCTCATCCATACGGACAACCAAGTAGCCATGTTCTATTTAAACAAGCAGGGTGGGACTGGCTCTCTGTCGCTTTGCAACAAAGCTTTGCGACTGTGGGCTTTCGCCAGAGAGCATCACATCCATCTTCTGGCAGTATATCTTCCAGGCATTCAAAACTCTTGGGTGGACAGACTCAGTCGAGTTCTGCTCCCACACGCGTGGTCCCTCCACATGGACCAGGTAGCCAGGATTTTTCGAATTTGGGGAACTCCGGACATAGACCTCTTTGCAAGTCTGTGGAATGCCAAACTTCCCCGGTTCTGTTCCAGAATTCTGTGTCAGAGAGTTCAGGCCAAGGATGTCTTCCTCCTTCACTGGGGTCAAGACTTCCTTTATGCCTTTCCACCAATTCCCCTAATTCCCAAAACACTATTCAAGCTTCAGAGAGATTGAGGGACCATGATCCTCATAGCTCCACATTGGCCACGCCAAGTGTGGTACCCTCTACTTCTGCATCTCTCTCAAGCTCCTTCCCTGGACTTGGGCTCTGCACCAGACCTTCTGTTCCAGGAAGGGGGAACATTGTGGCACCCAAACCCCCAGTCGCTCCATCTCAGGGCTTGGTTGCTGAGGGCCTAGACCTTCAAGATTTTCATCTCTCTCAGCAAGTCAGAGATGTTATTCATGCCTCTAGAAAGCCTTCTACTAGGCATTCCTATGCTTTCAAATGGAAAAGATTTACCATTTGGTGTTCAGAGAAGGGTCTAAACCCTCTTGCAATACCTCTGAATTCTCTACTAGAGTATCTCCTGCATCTATCCCATGCAGGCCTGAAAACGAATTCAGTAAGAGTCCATTTGAGTGCTATTGCAGCGTCCCTCAAGCCTCTCAATGGACAACCTATTTCCTCTCACCCTCTTATAGCAAGATTCATGAGAGGCCTTCTTTTAACTAAACCTCCCATTAGACCACCTCCTGTGGCATGGGACTTAAACCTGGTTCTTGGCCAGCTTATGAAGCCACACTTTGAACCTTTAGCCACCACCTCCTTGAAACGTCTTTCTTGGAAAGTTGTTTTTCTCATTGCAGTCACCTCAGCATGCCACATCAGTGAGTTGCAAGCTTTGGTGGCTAATCCACCTTATACAAGGTTCCATCATAAGGTAGTCCTCAGGACCAATCCACACTTTATGCCTAAAGTGGTCTCGCCTTTTCATCTGAACCAGGAAGTATATTTACCTGTCTTTTTTTCAGGACCTCATGCATCAAATGCAGAGAGGAATCTTCATACCTTGGATTGTAAGAGAGCTCTCGCTTTCTACTTACAAAGAACACAGCAACATAGAAAGTCTTCTCAACTCTTTGTTGCTTTTGATCCTTCTCATTTAGGACTTCCAGTCTCTAAGAGAACACTGTCCAACTGGATTGCTCAGTGTATTTCTTTCGCCTACCAGAGTAGGAACATTTCTCTGGAGGGCCATGTCACAGCTCACAATGTGAGAGCCATGGCAGCCGCAATGGCTCATCTAAACTCTGTGTCCATTGACCAGATCTGTCGAGCAGCCACCTGGGCCTCTGTTCATACCTTCACAGCCCATTACTGTTTGGACAAGGATTCCCGCCGGGATGCCTCGTTTGGTCAGGCTGTTCTCAAACACCTGTTCGATTCCTAATCAACTCCTACCCACCTACCCTGGTCGGATGCCAGAGATCCATGGGGGGAAGTGGAGCCCTCTGCAAGGGCACACAATCATGGGGTCTCTCCCTGGCATCTGCAGCTAGGGAGTCCCATATGTGAAGACTCATTTTCCTGCTTGTTCCTGGAGATAGCACAGTTACTTACCTGTAACAGGTGATCTCTGGGAACAGCAGGAATAAGTCTTCACAACCCACCCACCTCCCCTAGGAGTTGTATCTCTCTATCTATCTTTCCTTTCCTCTCTCTCTCTTTGTCTCAGCTTTAAAACTCGAACTGGAGAGAGGCGGTTGGGAAAGGCGGGAAGGCAGCGCGCAGGCGCTGTGGGATGCTCCCAAAAGCTTTCTTACTGGACGCTGGGGAGCGTTCCCACGCAGGCTTCGTCAGTACCGATGATACCCATATGTGAAGACTTATTCCTGCTGTTCCCAGAGATCACCTGTTATACAGGTAAGTAACTGTGCTTTACATCACTTTCATCCTACTAATTCATTTTTTGTCGTCTTGGATGCCTTTCTTCTACCAAGGTTGTATTGGTGGGACATATTACACAATTCTCCAGGAGCAAGCAGGAAGTCAGTCATATACAGAGCCCTCTGGACATTTGTCCAGTTTCTCCTGGAAAAAGTGTGATTTTTATGTTTGTCTGGTTTGTGTACCGGTTCCTTTGCGCCCCCGAGCCAGCTTGCCTCGGCATCGCTCCTCGGGTTCGTTCATTCGTTTTTCTCTTTTTTCATCGAGGTGTTCCTCGACCGGCATTCAGGCCCTTTTTCAACCGAAGGCCTCGGACCCCTGCCCGGTGGCAGGGACCTCCTTTTTACGATGGCGTTCAGTGGCTTCTGGAAGTGTGATAGGTGTAGCAAAATGTCACTCACCAGCCACCATGACTGCTGCCTCTGGTGTCTTGGCCCGGAACATAATGACTCACACTGTGAACTTTGCAGAATTATGACCTGAAAGACCCTAAAGAGCCGTCGTCAGCAGTAGGAAAATATTTTCCAGAAGTCCGACTCAGTGTCGGAGTCTCCAGTGACACCATGCTCCAGGGCCCCCTCCAATACCTGTGTCCTGCGAAGCCTGAGTCTCTTTGGAGTACCATGGCCACGGTTCCTCCGAGTGGAAATCCCCAGAGGTGGAACGCAAGACATCAAAACCCTCGAAGAATGCCTCAGAGAATGGGTCTAGGAAGAACAGAAAATCCCCACTCCAGGTCCCGCAGTCCCAGGCATGAGTCTGAGAAGTCAGAGTGGGAGTGGCTACGCAAGCTGCCCCTCATGGAGCCATCGACACCCGCCGACTGGCCTCGGACCCTCGAGACCATCTTCATAGAAGACTCCCCCTTGACAGTGCTGATGCCGACTCAAAGCCCTCAGTGCCCGCATTGAAGGCTGCGGAACCAACTGGTATGGAGACCCGGATGGTGGCCTTAGAGAGCAGTATCTCTAACCTTGTGGCCATGCAGTGGGAATTCATGTCTGGTTCATCTGCCCTGACAATGGGACTCTCGACATAGAGGGCACCTGGATCCAGCAGTAGCCTCCCGGCTGTTTCGTCTCTGGGGTGTCCACTCAATGGACCTGTTCACCAGCCTGAACAGCATGTAGTTGCCCTGATTCTGCTCCTGCCAGCCGCACCCATCCTATGTGGCAATGGATGCATTCCTCATCCCATGGATGAAGGCTTTCTGTACGCTTTCCCACCAACACCTCTGGTCGCCAGACCCTACTCTAGGTGCAGAATGACAGAGCATCACTAATGCTGGTAGTTCCTCGGCCCAGGCAGTCTTGGTTCCCACTGTTCCTCTCCCTATCGGTGGTGTCACAGATTCCTCTGGGTCAAGTCCCAGGGCTACTCTCCCAGGAGCATGGCTATCTACTACACCACAAGCTGGGGTCCCTGTCACTCACGTCTTGGCTGCTGAAAGGGTAGCGTTAGCTCCTTTCAACCTTCCATGGGATGTGGAAGAGATTCTTCTGGCCTCTCGTAAGGTTTCCACAAGAAAGGCATACAACTTCAAGTGGCGCCACTTCTCTGTGTGGTGTGCCGAAAAATGGGCAAACTCGTTCTCTTGCTCTGTAGAAGTGGTACTTCAATATCTGCTCCACCTGTTGCAGGCGAGACTAAAGTCTAATTCGGTTAGACTACATTAGCACTATCGTAGTGCACCACCATCCCATCGAGGGGACGTCCCTCTCAGCTCAGCCCCTTTTGAGTCTCTGTTCTTGCAAGGCCTCATGCTATCTAAACCTCCCCGTCCACCCTCCAGCAGGGGAGTAGGATCTCAATGTGATGCTTTCGCAGCTCACTAAGCCACTGTTTGGACTGACTCGGGGGTGGGAAGGAACCGGTACACAAACCGGACAAAACGTAAAAGAAAATCACACTTTTTCCAGTGGAAACAGGACAAACATCCGGAGGACTCTATATGTGAGGACTGATTTCTGCTGTCCCCAGAGAAAACCTATTATAGGAGAGTAACTATGCATTTTGTGGCAGAGGAATTAAGAACAACATCAGTTTTGAGTTGCTTATCAGAATACTCTTACAAGTGGTCTAAGGAAAGTGATTTTTCTTAATTATTTTTTTTTAAATTTCTGCAATCCCTAAAAATCACTCATGCAGTTTGTATCACTTCATCTGTACTTTTTTATGACACTTTTCTTAATTCTTTATTTTTAAAATTGCCTTAATTATTTAGCTACGATAGCCACAATTTTCTTCCTTATAACTCACTCAGTGCAGTTCTTCTCCTCCACTGTTGGCAAAGCGGCCAAAGCCACAGGTAAGGTTTCTGAGAAATATTGCTCTCATTCAACTCATCTGTTTCGGTCATACGGCTTAATCATCCATGCTTTTTCCCACCTGGTCTTTATATCGGTTCAGATTCCTGATATGGGCTCCTTGTGGCTTCAATTAGCTGCACTCTTCCCCGTTTCCTCATCTCGTAGGTCTGAACTTTTGTGGCATGATCATCCTTTCTTTGTCGGGGATTAGGCAATTTGATCAGACATCAGCAACCTTAGAGCAGAACTCTTCAAAGGTGAAATCAGCCTGCTCTCTTTCTCAATAGCTGCATTTGATTGCCTTCCTTCTGGTGGGACGCCCTGTAATCATTTCATTAACCCCAGATTTTGTATTACTGTTCTTTAGGATATTTATTATAGTTTGTAGCTCTCCTTTTATTACTTAGGCTTATTCTTACTTACTCCAAACCTTATCTCTTTACTAGGGTTTTCCAGCAGCTCATTGATTTTTCATGCTATCCACAATGAATATTCATGTGGTAAACATACATAAAGCATGTTTTTGCAAGTACAGCATGTTTTGCATATTGAAAACAGTGGTTCCTAAGTGTCTCTCCAGTCCAGCCCTTTCTTCTGGTTTGTGCTCCTCTTCCTGCAGCTTGGAGACTGAGTACGTCATTCTTTGATCACCTCAGGATATATACCACTGGCACCACCCACCAGCCTCAGTATATTCAGTCTCCAAACAGCAGAAGGGAGCAGTAAGCCAAAGGGGAGGCTTACTGGAGAGACGTTAGCTTAGAGGGGTTTTGTTTTGTCGCCTTTCTTTATTTTAATCTAGTTTGATTTTGTTTGATTTGGTTTAATTTTATATTTGCTGCCAGGGGCCCCTGCACAAGAGGATGAGCTGGAAGATCCGTTAATTCAGGCAGTTAGGAAATCTCAGAGAGTGGGATCAGCCGGAGGCTGATTTGAGGGGCATGCGGTCGATGTTGTGTTTGTACCCTCTGCCAGAAACGGTGAAGGAACTGTTAAAATCGCCTAGAATGGATGCAGCGGTTTCGGTGGTTACCAAAAAGTCTACCATCCTGGTGGAGGGCAGTGCAGCTCTAAAGGAGGCCCAAGACAAAAAGCTAGATATTTTGTTGAAGCAAGCCTTTGACATAAGTGCTCTTGCTCTTCAAGCATCGGTATGTGGGGCTTGGGTAGCCTGGGTTGCCTGAGGTGGTCCCAACAGCTACAGGTGGCTGGTGAGTCTGCTGGGGGGCCGCAAGTAGAGGCAGCGCGAATTGAGTCCGGCGCGGCCTATCTGGCGGATAGTCAATATGATCTGATTAGGATTTTGTCAAAGAACATGGCTTCTGTGGTAGCAGCTTGGAGGTACCTTTGGCTCTGCAATTAGGCGGCGGATGGTTCGTCCATGGCCCGACTTAGTAGGCTCCTCTTTAAGGGTAAGCTGCTTTTCGGGGAAGATCTGGACAAATTGGTGAAGGATCTAGGTGAGTCAAAGGGCGGTAGGCTTCCGGAGGATAGGCCCAAGCAGAGTCGCTTTCCTACTCCGGGACAGTCACAGCAGAGGAAGTCCCGGAGATTTCATCTGACTCATCAGAGCTCCTTTCAGAGGGGGCGATTTCCATCGAGAGGATAGGGTTTCTGGGGTTTCAAGGAGCGGGAAGAGGTTTTGGGGCCTCCTCGGCCGCTTCTGCCCAGTGAAAGCCACAATGAAGCTGCGGAGGCTCAGGTGGAAGTTCTGCCAGTAGGGGGGTGTCTACGGCAGTCCTTTTCCACCTGGGCCCGGGTTACGTCTGACCATTGGGTCCTGGAGGTAGTGCGGGTCGGTTATGCCCTTGAGTTCGCAAGGCTGGTTCTTCCCTCCTTCGTCCAGTCGCCTTGCAAGTCACAGGCCAAGAGAACAGCAGTAGAGGAAACCTTAACAAGACTGTTAGCCTTGGGAGCGGTCAACCGCGTGCCAAAGATCAGTGCGGCTGCAGTCGATACTCCATCTGTTTTGTGGTCCCGAAGAAGGAGGGTTCCCTAAGGCCGATTCTAGACCTCAAGAGGGTCAATCGGTGCCTTCGGGTTCCACATTTTCGTATAGAAACACTGAAGTCGGTGATAATGGCGGTTCGGCAGGGAGAATTTTTAACCTCTCTCGATCTCACTGAGGCATATTTACATATCCCCATCAGAGAGTCTCATCAGCAGTTCCTGCGCTTCGCGGTGCCAAGGGGACATTTTCAGTTCCAGGCGCTTCTGATCGATTTGGCGACGGCCCGCGCACCTTCCCCAAGGTGATGGTGGTGGTTGCAGCGGCTTTGCACAAGGAAGATATTCTAGTTCATCCTGGATGATAGATTGATCAGGGCCAAGTCCAAAGACGAGAGCCTGAGGGCAACCGCCAGAGTGGTCAGTTTCCTGCAAAGTTTGGGGTGGATAATCAAACTGTCAAAGAGCAGGTTGGTTCCCTCTCAGGAAATTGAGTACCTGGGTGCAAGGTTCAACACAGTTTCGGGCAGGGTGTTCTTGCCGGTTCAGAGAGCAAGAGACCTTCGGTGCTTGATTCGCAAATTTATGGCTCGGGGAGCGCCCTCGGCGTGGCACAACCTGCAGGTGCTGGGGACTATGGCAGCAACGTTAGACCTGGTACCCTGGGCCAGGGCCCACATGCGGCCGCTGCAAAGGTCGCTTCTGTGGCATTGGTCTCATCAGCGTCAGCCTTTGTCAGTGACGCTCCCCTGTCCCCCAGCAACCAAGGTGGCACTTCAGTGGTGTCAGTGGTGGCTATCTCCGGGGATTCTGGAGAGAGGAATGCCCCTCGAATCTCCTCAGTGGGTTCAGGTCACGACGGATGCGAGTCTGTCGAGCTGGGGAGCCCACTGCGGGGGGCACGTTGCCCAGGGACTCTGGAGTGCTCTGGAATCACAGTGGCCCATCAACAAATTGGAATTGAGGGTGGTGGCTCTGGCTCTCAAAGCGTTTCTGCATTGGGTTCGCAGGAGAGCGGTCAGAGTTCTCTCGGACAACGTGACAGCGGTGGCCTACATCAACAGATAGGGTGGCACAAGCAGTCCCATATTGGAAGAAGAGGCAGAAAGCCTCCTTGTATGGGCCGAGACTTTTTATTGGCTCTATCAGCTCAACACGTGGCCGGAGTGGAGAATGTTATGGCCGATTACCTCAGCAGATACAAGGTGGATCACGGAGAGTGGGAGCTCTGCCTGGAAGTCTTCCAACAGGTGGAACGCAGGTGGGACTCGCCGGTCATGGACCTGATGGTCATGGACCTGATGGCGCGCTGGTAGTTGGCTAAAGCAAGCCGTTTCTTCAGCAGAAGAAGAGAGAGAATGTCAGAGGGCTTAGACGCCCTAGTCCAACAATGGCCCACGGAGGGGTTGCTGTATGTGTACCCGCCATGGGCGCTCATAGGCAGGGTTCTGCAATGGATAGAGTCGCATCAGAGACTGGTGATACTGATGGCTCCAGACTGGCCAAGGAGACCGTGGTACGCCGATCTAATGCCACTATTGGCAGACCGGCCATGGCGCCTCCCGGTAAGAGAGGACCTTCTCAGTCAGGGTCCTGTGAGGATGCCACAAGTGGATCGGTTCTCACTTACAGCTTGGCTATTGAAAGGGCAAGACTGTGTAAGAGAGGATATTCGGGAGCAGTGATCTCGACACTGCTAAAGGTACGTAAACGGTCAACCTGTCTAGCGTATGTGAGAGTGTGGAGCATTTTTGAGAACCGGTGTGAGGGGTGACAGAAGAAGCCCCTGAAAGTTTCTGTCTCTGAGGTGCTAGATTTTTTACAGGACGGTTTTGAGAAAGGGCTCGCAGCCAGTTCATTGCGGGTACAGCTAGCGGCTATTTCTTGTTACAGAGGCAAGGTTTTGGGTAGATCGTTGGACGAGTATCCAGATGTGGTTCGATTCCTTAAGGCAGTGAGGTGTTTACGGCCTCAGCAGAGGTCGATCGTGCCTCCTTGGGATCTTAATTTGGTGTTAGATGCTCTAGCAGGTGAGGCTTTCGAACCAGTACAGCATGCTTTGTTGAACGCTTAAGGCAGTTTTTCTGGTGGCCATTTGTTTGGTCAGGCGTGTGTCTGAGTTGCAAGCTTTGTCCTGTCACCCCCCAGTTTCTCGTCTTTTTGAAGGAGAAGATGGTGTTGAGGATGGTACCGTCATTTTTGCCCAAGGTGGTTTCCCTCTTCCATGTGAATCAGTCGGTGTCTCTCCCTTCCTTTGCCACTTTGGGGCAGGGGGAGGGCTATGCACGATTGCACCTGCTGGATGTGCGAAGAATTTTAAAGTGTTATCTGAGAAGTACTAAGGCGTTCCACACGTTGGAGAGGTTGTTTGTTTTGTTTGGGGGACCACGCAAGGGAGAAGTGGTGGCCAAAGCTTCAAGTTCAAGATGGATCAGGGAAGCCATTGCGTCAGCTTATCTACTAAGGAGAAGGCAAGTTCCGATGGGGTTCTGAGCTCATTCCACTTGGGCTCAAGCGGCCCCGTGGGTAGAGTTTAGTCTGGTTCCTCCATTGGAAATTTGTAGGGTGGCTACTTGGTCTTCCCTACATACTTTCGCCAAGCACTACAGGTTGGATGTTCAGGCGGCGGCAGATGCTGGTTTTGGGGGAGCGGTGCTTCTGTCCGGTTTGGCTGGCCCCTCCCATGGTTGAACTGCTCTGTTACATCCCAGAAGAAAGGGACTGGACTGGAGAGACGCTTAGGAAGAAGTAATTAGACCTTACCTGCTAATTAGTGTTCCTGAAGGATCTCCAGTCCAGTCCCTGATCCCACCCGGTATGGTAAGGTAAGGAATAGGTTACCGGTCTGAAGAGGTGCAGGAAGCATGGTAAGAGCCTGGGGTTTTCTCGGTAGGCTATTTGCTCTAGGTTTTCGGTGCCAGAGTGGAATGGCAGTCGCATGGCTCTGCTACCAAATTGGCCGTCAAGGTGGCTATCAGAATTTGTAAGGGCCTTTCAGGTAAGCCGCCTCCTTGGAGGGAGGATTGGGATATTCCTTCCCGGGACGGGGAGGTGGTGAATTTGTTACAGTTATAGTTGTTTGGTTTAGTTGTCTCTCCGTTAGGTCTCCTTTGTCAACAGGACACTGAGGCTGGTGGGTGGTGCCAGTGGTATATATCCTGAGGTGATTAAAGAATTGCGTACTCAGTCTCCAAGCTGCAGGAAGAGGAGCACAATCCAGAAGAAAGGGACTGGACACGAGATCCTTCAGGAACACTAATTAGCAGGTAAGGCCTAATTACTTCTTATACAATTACACATCTGTGTGTGTATAGGTAGTCATGCCAACAATATTGCCATTGCCTCAAAAGAATCCAGGTTATGAATGCCCCTGTTTTATGTACATTCTCCGGGAACAAGCAGGAAGTCAGTCCTCACATATGGGTGACATCGGTGCAGACGGAGCCCCTCATGGAAGCTTCTCCCCAGCTTTCAAAGAAAGCCTTTGGGAGATGTATCATGTCTGCATGGCCCACTTCCCGCCCAAGGGTGCCATCTTGCCTCAGTTTCCTTTTTCTGCAGAGCCCATTGGATGCTGTCCAATTTCGCCCAGAAAAAGTTGATTTTTTTTGTTAAATTTTGTCCGGTTTGTGTACTGGTTACTTCCTGCTCCTGAGCCAGCTGGCCTCTGCATCGCTCCTCGGGTTCATACATTCTTTTTTTCATTTTTTCATCGAGGTGTCTCTTGACTGGCATTTGCGCCCTTTTTCATTTGAAGGCCTCAGACCCCTGCTAGGAGACGGGGACTCCCTTTTTTCCGATGGCCTCCAGTGGCTTCAAAAAGTGTGACTGGTGTGGCAAAATGATGTCACTTACTGACCCACATGACTCCTACTTCTGATGCCTTGGCCCAGAGCATAACGACACTGACTGTGAACTCTGCAGAACCATGACCTCAACGGCCTTAGAGTCACCATCAGCAGCAGGAAAAGCTTTTTCAAAAGTCTGATTCTGCACTGGAGTCCCCAGTCACACCACGCTCCAGAGCCTCTTCAGAGTCCTGCAGATGCAGTTCCTCTGAGCAGAAATCCACAGAGGTAGAGCACAAGAAGAAGAAGAAATCCTTAGACTGCCCTTGAGGACGGATCCGGGAAGAAGGGGAAATCCCACCCCAGGATCCACAGTCCCAGACATCAGTCCGAGGAGTCGGGATAGGAGTGGCCTTCCAAATTGCCCCGTAAGGAGCCGTCTGCACCCGCTGATGGGCCTCAGACGTCCAAAACCATCCTCATTGAGGACTCCCCCTCGACAGTACCAATGTCGGGCCCGAAGTCCTCGGTGCCTACGTTGAAGGCTGTGGAGCTAACTGGTATGGAGACCAGAATGGCAGCCTTAGAGAGCAGTATATTTGCTCTAGTGGCCATCTAGCGGTCGTTCATGTCTGGCTCGTATGGTTCATCCTCCCCGACGATGGGACACTCGACATCGAGGGCTTTCCCAGATGTCAAGCCAGTCCTCGAGCCCCATGGCCTCGAGAGAGTTCCTGGCACTGGACGAGGTGCCGGTTCCGTTCCTCGAGACATGGGTCCTCCCTGGCAATCGCCCGTGGCTTGGACTACAGATCCTCTGGAGGTCACGGACTTCCCAGAGCAGCCCTTGACCAAGGTGACTGTGCGGCATCGGACTCATACTCGGACTTCAAGTCCAAATGGGAGACTGAGGACGAAGAGTCTTCAGACATGAAGTGACACCGAGAAGTTCCCTTGCACCCATCTTCCCTGATGACAAGGCGTCGTTCCCCACCCAAGAGTGTTGCTTTCTTCGATTTTGTGCGGGACATGACCAAGGCTTTCACTATTGAGGCAGAGGAGGACCCACACACTAAGGAATTGGAAATACTCCAATACAAAGTTCCTCCGAAGGAAACCCTTACAGTCTCAGTGCCCCTGATCTTTGACCGCCGCCTCCTCCGAATGTGAGAAACGCCAGCATCTGTACCAATCGTTAGCAGGCGCCTCAAAGCCATATATTGGGTACACTGAAGCTCTGAGTTCCAAAAGACCAGCTTCTCCACAACTCCATGGTCATGAAGTTGGCCATGCATTGGCTCAAGAGCCAAAATACTCATTCATCAGTCCCACCTGTCAGACCTTTTAGGGCTCGATGCTAACCTGCCGGATCCAGTCCTACCAGCTCTATATTGGCATGTACCTGAAGGAACTGTTGAAGGAGCTCGGTGGATTCATGACAGGCCCTCAACGAGTAATCCCTACAGAGGTTTAAGATCCTGACCTCGGTGGTAAAAGAATGCTTGAAGGTTTTTATCCTGAGCAGCCTACAATGGCTTTGAGTCATCAGCCAGGGTGGCCACTGCAGGCATCGGGGCACAACGCCAAGCATGGCTGCAGTCATCCGACCTAGAACAATGGGTGCAGGACAAACTGATTGATGTCCCCTGCATAGGAGGGAACCTATTCGGGGAAACCCATGGCAGATAAGGCATCAGAGATAGAGACCGAGTTCATGACAAGGACCAGGCTCTCAAAGAAGATCTCGGTACAGCCCCAAAAGAGAACCCCAGGGAAAAATCCCTTCTTCCCGAGGAAAAATATGGGCTTTAGTGGTACACCGCACTTCCAGGCCTTCCCAGTCCCACAGCAGGGCCAGCAACAAAAAGCCCAAAAAGACAGTCCCAGAAAAGAAGACCTCAAAGTCTCAGGCGCCGGCTCTGGCCCAGCCTACGGGGGAGTTTGACTGCCTGGGCATGACCAACCCACCCCCAAAGGGGTCCCCTGCTGCTCACAGTGGAACGCTTAGCCCTTGTTGCCCACAGGTTGACAGCCATCACCACCGACACCTGCATGCTACAAGTGGTCAGGGAGGGCTACCTCCTCTACCTATAGTGGTAGGCTCCATCCTCTTACTTCCCAGGAGAGCCCACCAGACTTCTCCATCACCAGACCCTACTTCTCACCGAGCTAGCAGGCCTAATCCAGGACAAGGCAATGGAGCCAGTGCCAAAACATCTCTGGGCACAGGAATTCTACTCCAGGTATTTCCTCGTCCGCAGGAAGACGGGGCCTCAGGCCCATCCTGGACCTGCGAGAGCTCAACAGATTTATGGTTGGAGAAGTTCAAGATGCTCTTCCTTGTGACACTGCTGCCATTTCTCCAGCAGCGAGATTGGTTATGCTTCTTAGACCTAAAGGATGCCTACATACACATCCTAATCCATCTCGGCAACAGAAAATACCTCTGATTCGTGGTGGTGGTGGTTGGGGGGGGGGGGGCAGCACTACCAATACAGCGTGAAGCCCTTTGGTATGGCCTCATCAAGGGTCTTCACAAAATGCCTTGCGGTGGTCGCAGCCCACTTCCGGTCCAAGTGCCTTCATCTTCCCTTACCTGGATGATTGGCTCATAAAAGGGGATACGCTGCAAAGGCACAATGCCCCACCGAGCACACCATAAATGCCCTGCAGCACCTGGGGTTCATCATAAACTACCCAGAGTCCCACCTCACTCTGGCCCAGTGACTAGAGTTAATTAGGGCACAACTAAATACCCTCCAGGTGAAAGCCTTCATTCCTCAGGAGATACACAGATGCTGGACACTAGCTGCCTGGTTTCTACTTCAACTCTTGGGGCACATGGCCTTCACATTTGACGTGCCCCCATATACCTGCGTGCACATGAGGGCAGCCTAGTGGTGCCTCCACTGTTAGTGGACACAAGACACAGGCAGGCTCAGGGACAGAATCAAAGTGACCCATCAGCTGGCGGATTCCATTGGATGATGGCAGATCTCACGTCACCTTCAGGCAGGAATGCCCTTTCAAACACCCACCCCCGGAGGGGCCTCACCACAGACGCCTCCCTATTAGGCTGGGGAGTGCATTGCGAAGGCCTCTAGACACAAGGCTGCTGGTCCCAGGAGGAATCCCGACTGCAAATCAACCTGCTGGAGCTCCGGGTGATATTCCTGGCTCTCTGAGCCTTCCACCACCAGCTATAGCACCTCCCGGTGCTGATCCAGACCAACAACCAGATCGCAGTGTTCTCCTTGAACAAACCAGGGAGAACAGGGTCGTACCCCCTCTGCCAGGAGGCAGTAGCCCTCTGCACCTATGTAGCACATAGGGGTATGCTCCTAAAGGCGGTTTACCTCCCAGGCCAGGCAGTGCTCTGGTGGACAAACTGAACAAAGTCCTCCAGCCGCACGAGTGGTGCCTGGATCCAGTAGAAGCCTCCCGGCTGTTCCGCTTCTGTGGCATCCCCTCAATGGACCTGTTCGCCAGTCTGGACAACATGTAGTTGCCCTGATTCTGCTCCCGCCAGCTGCACCCTTCCCGGGTTGCAGTAGATGCGTTCCTCATCCCTTGGATGAAAGGTCACCAAGACTCTATTCAATGTCCAGCGCAACAGAGCATTTCTAATGCTGATAGCTCCTCAGTGGCCCAGGCAGTTCTGGTTCCCACTGCTCCTCTCTCTGTCGGCTGCATCGCTGATTCCCCTGGGCTAAGCCCCAGGGCTATTCTCACAGGAGCAGAATTCTCCTACACCCCAACCTGGAGTCTTCTACAACCCAATCTTGGCTGCTGAAAGGGTAGTGTTAGCTCCCTTCAACCTCCCGTGGGACATGGAGGAGGTCCTTAAAGCCTCCACAAGAAGGGTGTACACCTTCAAGTGGCACCGTTTCTAGGTGTGGTGCACAGAAAGAATGGCAAATTCATTCTCCTGCTCGGTATGTGGTACTCAGTACCTGCTCCACTTGTCACAGGTGGGATTAAAGTCCAACTCGTTCAGAGTACACTTGAGTGCCATTGCAGCGCATCACCATCCCATTGAGGGCAATTCCCTCTCAGTGCAGCCCCTTGTGTCCCGATTCCTTCAGGGCCTCATGTTATCCAAACTCCCCGTCTGCCCTCCAGCGGCCGAGTGGGATCTAAACATGGTGCTCTCACAGCTCATGATGCTCTGTTTGAGCCTCTGGTGACCTGCCACCTGCAGTATCTTTCCTGGAAGTTTGTATTTCTTTTAGCACTCACATCAGCTCACAGAGTTAGCCAGCTTCAGGTTCTGATGACAGAGCCTCCCTACATGAGGTTGTACAAGAATAGGGTGGTGCTCCGCACACATCCCAAATTTCTGCCGAAGGTGGTATTCCCTTTTCACCTCAACCAGGATGTGGTGCTCCCCACCTTCTTTCCGAGGTCTCACGCTAGTAGGGCAGTGACCGTCCTCCATACTCTGGACTATGAGGGCTCTGTACTTCTATCTTCTAATTGACTCAAGGCACCGCAAAGCACCTCAGCTTTTTGTATCCTATGACCCCGGTTGTCTGGGACTCCCAGTGAGTAAGCGAGCTCTGTCTGCTTGGGTGGCGGACTGCATTACCCTTGCCTACAAGCAGATGGGGATTCTACTGGACCAGAAGGTCATGGTGCACTGCATCAGAGCCATGGCTACTTCCATGGCAAAGCTGCACTCTGTCCCATAACGGAGATCTGTCTGGCTGCCACCAGGTCTTCATAGAAGAGAGATATGGAGAGGAGAACAGAGGTCAGAAGAAATAAGGATAGATGGGAGAGATATCACAGAGGATTGGGTGCACCTATGAATATGCATGGTAATTAGTCTTAAATGGGTTTCATTTTAGCATCATTGTGTTTCCTCTAGTTTTTCTACTTTTGATGGTGTAAACAGCTGATCTACTTTTACCTGTTCCACTCCTGTTCGACTTGTTCAAGCCATGGTATTTTCAATAACATATGGATGTGAAACCTGGACAGTAAAAAAGATAGACAGGAAGAAAATTGATGCCTTTGAATTATGGTGCTGGCAATGAATTCTGCGTATACCATGGACTGCCCGAAGAGCAAACCAGTCAGTACTGGAGGAGATCAAACCTAAGCTTTCTTTAGAAGCTCAGATGACAAGACTTCAACTTTCATATTTTGGACACATCAAGCGAAGAGAGAGATCATTAGAGAAAGACATCATGCTTGGCAAGATAGAAGGTCAACGCAAAAGAGGAAGGCCAGCAATGAGATGGATTGATATGGGTACCAGTCTGTCAACAATGAGCCGCCTGACTGAAGACCAAACACAATTTAGGACAACTATCCAGAGGGTCACCATGAGTTGACACTGACTCGACGGCACTTAACAGCAACAACAATACTCCATTCCACTAATTTATAGACCTCTATCATATCCCTCCTCAGACATCTCTTTCCAAGTTGACAACCCTAACCTTTTAAGCCTCTCCTCATAGAGGTATTCTTCCTTTCCCTTTACTGTTTTTGTTGCTCTTCTTTGTACCTTTTCAAATTTAGCTATATCCTTTTTTAAGATATGGCAACCAGAATTGCACACAATATTCAAAGTGCGTTTACACCTTGGAATGATAGTCTTTATAATATCTTTTGTTTTATTTTCTGTCCAGGAACAAGCAAGTTTGTAGTCTTCACATATGGGTGACGTCGGTACCGACTGAGCTCACGCAGGAACGCTCCCCAGTGTCCAATATGCAAGCTTTTGGGAGCATCCCACTGCACCTGCCTTCTGTTTTCATATTTTTGTGGTTCGTGTCTGTCTTCCTGTCGATGCCGATACCAACTCACCATCAGTTCTTTCTTTTTCATTCTTTCTTCTTTTTAAAAAAATAAAAATAATTTGTCAAGAAGAAAGTTCCACTTTCTTCAGGCGCATCGATGCCATCTTAGGCCTAGGCCTTCCATTTTTCTCCAACACAATGGAAAAACCATCCAGTGATTTTAAGAAGTGTTCCAAGTGTGGCGGTACTATCTCGGCAACAGACACTCATGACTGGTATCTAAAATGCCTAGGGCCTGATAACCAACGGTCAGAATGTCCTCTCTGCAGTAAGATGACAGAGAGGCCTGCAGAATCGAGCTGCAAAGTTGGGCACCCTCTTTGCCTCTGATGCTGTTTCTCTAGCATCGATGTCAGAGAGAGCTTCATCTTCCTCCCATGGATCTCAGGTATCGAAACATAAGTCTTCAAAGACTGGCCATCCCTCCCCCAAGGGTAAATCTCCTAAGCATTGAGATGCCTCATGCGTTGCCTTGGAGGGGGAGACACTGGCCAAACAACTCTGGTGGAGGACCTTTCCACCAAAGCCAATGTTAGGTCCTGGAGAACTCCTGGTGCCATGCTCAGGGATCGTGGCCCGCAATTCGGGTACTGATACCCAAGCTTCGGCAAGCTCCATGGATCAATGCATCCTTGCCATCGAGCGGAGCTTAGCGGCCTTACTGGCAGCCTCAGTTCTAGTGAAATCCTTAGTCTGTTCCACTGATGTTGGTACCATGTTGGTACTGCATCCACTTTCCTGCTGGTTTCCATGCTACTGCCCATGCCAGCCCTTGAATTCATTTTCGGTACTGACGTTCTAGCTACACAAATTCCAAGTACCGGCTTCGACTGGTACTGAGTTCACATGGAGCGGGAGCACCCTGCCCATTGATACTTCGAGTCTTCGGATTCCAATTCATCGGGCGATGAATCAGCCGGTACTCGATGCTTGCAAACTCTACTGGAGGACCCGTCCCTGTCTCCACAACGTCACATGTCCCCACCAGTGGGCATGTCTTTCCAATACTTTATTCGCGATGTTGCCAGGAGCCTGTCCATAACAGTAACATCGGAGAAAGAGCCTAGGGCTGAAGAATTGGAATTTCTTCAATATCCAACAGCTCCAAAAGAAGCAGCTATGCGTCCTATTTATCGTATACTCCACGACCTCATGTTTCATATGTGGAAGACACCTCTTACTATTTCTCCCCATACTTGCCGGCTCTATACCATATACTGGGTACCGGAGTGTCCTGGTTTTGAAAAGTCAATTGCTGTACCATTCCATGGTTGTGGAATCAGCAATGCGTCGAATCAAAAGCATGAAGAGACATTCCTCAAACCCTCTGTTTCCAGGCATCCATGCTTTCAGCTAGAATCAGTTCTTACATACTCTATATGGGCATGTTCCTCAAGAAGGTAACTAAGGATTTGGAGTTAATGGCTTTTCTTTTTTCCTGATGTCAAGAGGGCAGATTCTTATCCTTGTAAAGCATGCTCAGATTGTCTCAAAGTTTGTCAACGGGGCAACTTTTGATTTTGAGTGCATCAGTAGAACTACATCTGCCTCCATCGGTGCATGCAGGATTGCTTGGCTCCATGCATCGGATCTTGAACAACGGGTTCAAGATAAGCTGGGTAATATCCCTTGCACTGGTGAGAACCTTTTTGGTGAAGATTGGCAGAACAAGGCCTCTCAGAGTCTGAGAACACTACCCTGAATAGACTCTCTAGATCTACTACCAACCCAGCTAAAAAGAAGGCAGCAGCAAAGAAGACCTTCTTTAATAAAAAGAAGAATATTATCCTCCTTATACTCCTGCTGCTCAATGTCAGCATCATGCTCCTCAAAAAGGACAACAGCCTCCAAAACATCAAAAGAAGGCTGACTACCAAGTCTCAGCCACCCCAGCAGGCTCAGGCTGCACTGGGTTTTTGACTCCTTTCTAGAGAACATAGCTGTCCTGCCTCTGAAGAATCCCATCCCTATGCACATTCCCAGCAGACACTCATTATGCCCACAGATGGCATCTCATCACCTAGTGGACATTAGCAATAGTACGGGAGGGATACAGACTTCATCTGCAAAGCCTGCCCCTCCCTCCCCCCAACCTCATTAAGAGAATTCCATTCTCAGCCCCCTCTCACTCCTCTGCTTCTGCAAGAAGTCACCTCCCTTCTACCGCAGGGTGCCATAGAAGAAGTTTCAACATCCCAGCAGGGATTGGGTTCCTATTCTCCCTACTTTTATTCCAAAGAAAACAGGGGGATACAAGCCCATTCTGGACCTCAGGGACCTAAACAAGTGTCTTGTACGGGAGAAGGTCAAGATGGTCTCCCTGGGTATTCTTCTTCCCTATCTCCAGAGTCAGGACTGGCTCTGTTCTCTAGATCTAAAGGAAGCATACACTCATAATTTTATTAATCCAGAACACAAAGTTTCTGTGCTTCATGTTTCAGGGAAGACACTATCAATACAGAGTCTTACCTTTTGGGCTCACCTCTGCCCCAAGAGTCTTCACAAAGTGCATGGCAGTAGTAGCCACATTTCTAAGGACTCTAGGGATATTTGTCTTCCCTTACTTAGATGACTGGCTCATAAGAGCAAGCACGACTCAAGAGGCCAGCCTCTCTCTCTCATGCACCAAGCAGGTGTTACAATATTTGGGATTTGTCATTAATCTTCCAAAATCTCAACTCATCTCCTCTGGCGTTCATAGGGGCCCTATTAAATATTCAGCAGTCAAGGTCATTTCTGCCCCAACTCCGCTGCACTCGTCTCGAATCAGCTAGTATCTCAGGCATGTCTCAAGGACTATCTCACTGCTTGAGAAATGCTACAGCTTCTGGGCCATATGGCATCAACGGTGCATGTAGTTCCCTATGCTCATCTGCACATTCGCACAGCCCAATAGACTCTGGCATCCCAGTGGACCCAAGCCTCAGGTTGACTCAGGGACAAGATAAGTCTCTACCCCTTTGATCACATCTCTCCAGTGGTGGCGTTACCCAGAAAACCTTCTGGTAGGGTCACCTTTTCAGATGTCTGCACATTAATGCACCCTGACGATGGATGCATCCAAACTGTTTTGGGGAGACCATCTGGAATCTCTCTCCACTCAGGGCCTCTGGTCACAGCAGGAGTAAGAACTCCAGATAAATCTACTGGAGCTCCGAACAATCTTCAATGCTCTCAAGGTATTCCAGGATCGCTTACATTACCAAAGAGTTCTAGTCCAAACTGACACTCGGGTCACACCATGTTCTGTGTAAACAAGCAAGGCAGAACAGGTTCTTGGTCCCTCTGCAAGGAGGCTCTTCATCTGTGGTCCTTTGCTATACATCATCGCATTCACCTCCAAGCGGTGTATCTTCGGGCAAACACAATTTATTTATTTATTTATTTAACAGTATTTCTAAACCGCCTTATCTTAATAATCAAGGCGGTATCACAGCAAGCAATCAGGTAAAGTGTGTGTGTTGTACATGCAGTGAGGATAAAACTTAGTTGTGTGAGGGATGTGTTGGGTGCTTGATTTGTTTGAGCTATATACAGGGTGGGCTATTTACAGTGGTGCTAGAATCATATTTTATATATATTCAGTTGTTTGGGAGGATTGGAGTGCTGTTATCCATTCTCTTAGGTTATGTGATGTGACCATAGTGCTCTATGAACAGCATGGTTTTCAGTTGTTTTCTGAAGTCTTTGAGGTCTGGAGTTGCCCTTAGATCGTCCGGTAGATTGTTCCATATTGTTGGAGCAGCCATGGAGAGAGCTCTGTCTGTTGTGTCCTTGCGTGTGTGCTTGTACTCATTTGGGGTGCTGACTCGGTTGCGTGTTTGACTTCTTCTGGGACGTGCGCTGGTTTCCGGTTGTATGAGCAGGTGGAGGCTGTTGGCTGATGTGTGTTCTTTTATCTTAAATAGGTTTATGATAGTCTTGTATCTGATGCGAGCAATGATTGGGAGCCAGTGTAAGTCCTTTAGTGTAGGTGTGATGTGCTCCTGCCTTGCGGCTCCGGATATGATTCGAGCTGCAGTGTTTTGTGCCAGCTGTAGTGGTTTGAGAGCTTGTTTTGGTAGTCCGAGGTATATCGGATTGCAGAAGTCCAGTATTGGGGTTATCAGTGCTTGACAGACTGTACGGAAGTGTTCTGGAGCGAGGAGTGGTTTCAGTCTCCTGATGATTCGCATCCTGTAATATGCTTTTTGGATTGTTTTGTCTATGTGTGGTTTGAGGTTGAGTTTACTGTCCAGAGTAACCCCAAGGTATCTCACCTCCGATCTTATCGGTATCGTGGTGCTTTGTATCTTTATGTTTGGTGGGTGTGTGAAGCTTTGGTTTCGAGTGATGATTAAAGCTTCAGTCTTGTTGTAGTTTATAGCTAGATTGTTGTTTTGGCACCACTTCGCCATTTGGGTAAGGCAGTCTGCTATCTTAGAGAAGTCCGGGTTTTCGATTGATATCGGGGAGTATACCATTATATCGTCTGCGTATATTGTGTATTGGATGTTGTTCTCTTTCATAATGTTGCATATTGGTTGGATGTAGATGTTAAAAAGGAGTGCTGAGAGTGCGGATCCTTGTGGTACTCCTTGTTGGACGTTTATGGGCCGGGAGGTGTCCTGTCCCACCTTGACCTGTAGCTGTCTTTCTGTTAGGTACGAGTGGAACCATTTTAGAGTGGTACCGTGTATACCAGTGTTCTTCAGTCTCTCCAGGAGTATATTGTGATCAACTGTGTCGAACGCTGAGGAGATGTCGATGAAGATCATTATAATTCCATTCCTGATGTCGTCAATTATTCTTATGATGCTGTCGAAGAGGTAGATCAGGAGAGTTTCGACTCCATGGTTGGGACGAAATCCGTGTTGGTTGTCGTCGAGAGTTCCGTGTTCGTCAATGTGTTCCTGAAGTTGTAGTTGAACCGTCTTTTCGATTATTTTTGCGAGGAAGGGTATGCTGGAGATTGGTCGGTATGCTGCTGGGTCCTTTTTGTCGAGAGAAGTTTTCTTTGTGATTGGTCTTACTGAGGCAAGCTTTAATTGCTGTGGCATGAGTCCTTGAGTGAGTGAGTTGTGTACCATTTTATGAATGTTTGGTATGAGGCTTGCTTTGGTGGCTTTGACCCATGACACTGGGCAAGGGTCTGTAGGAGCAGTGCTTGTGTTGATTGTGGAGATGATGTCTGATATCTGCTCTTTTGAGGGTGAGTGGAATGTGCCCCAGGTTTTGGGGTGGACGTTCGTTCTGTTGGTTCTACTGGGTGTGAGCGCTCTGTGGAGTGAAATTTGTCTTTGATGTGGTCGGCGAATATCTGTGGATCCACTTGTATTTCTCTTTCTGCTGCTTGCTCTTTTGTCAGGGTTTTTACTATTTCGAAAAGTTCTCTGGGTTTGTTGATGGAAGAATTTATCAGGTTTGTGTGGAATTCTCTCTTTGATTGGTTGATGTGTTCATTGTATTGTTTTTGCTTTGTTAGGTAAAGATGTTGGTCGGAAGTAGTTTTGTTTTTTCTCCATCTCCGTTCAATTTTCCTGAGCTCCCTCTTTTCCTGTCGTATTTTTGCTGAGTACCATGGTTTGTTTTGTCTCTTGTTGTGGTGTTGTTTCTTGGTCCTGTCAACGGATGGTTTGGCGGCGTTAGCTAGGACATTGTTCCAGTTGGAAACTTGTTCCTCCAGGTCCTCTGAGTCAATGTTCAAGTGTTGTATTGTGTCCTGGATGAATTCGTCCTTGTCAAAGGACTTGAATCGTCTTTGTGTGTGTGGGAAGTTCGCTCTTTCGCTTGTCCAGTCTTCTTGTGATTGCAGATTTGTCTCGATTAAGTAATGGTCTTAGTGGACAGATTAAGTCGGATCCTTCTTCCCCATGAGTGGTCCCTTCATGTATACACAGTGTTCTACATCTTTCAGACCTGGGAGACTCCAGAGATAGACCTGTTTGCCACTCGTCAGAATGCCATGCTCCCTCGCTTCTGTATCAGGAATCCTGCGTCAGACAGCCAACAGGTGGATGCTTTTCACCTCCACTGGGGACACTGCTTCCTTTATGCCTTCCCTCCCATTCTCCTAATTCCCAAGACTCTTCAAACTCCAGGCAGACAGGGGCTTCATGATACTCATAGCCCCATGCTGGCCACATCAACCATGGTACCCTGTCCTGCTACATCTGTCTCAGACTGAACCCTTAGATCTGGGATCTGCTCCATGACTCTTCTCTCAGGAGGAGGGGACACTGCTCCATCCCAATCCGCAGTCTCTCCATCTCACAGCATGGCTGCTGAAGATATAGCCTTTCAAGGTATTAACCTTCCCCAAGGAGGTTAAGGATATCCTCTTAGCTTCTAGAAAGCCATCCACCAGATGGTCTTATGCTTTTAAATGGCGTAGGTTTTCTATCTGGTGTTCTCAGAAGAATCTTTATCCCTTCTCAGCACCAGTGGAGGCACTGCTTTAGTATCTTCTCCACCTTTCTTTATCTGGACTCAAAACCAATTCGATAAGAGTACACCTAAGTGCAATTGCGGTCTCTCACATGCCCTTAGATGAACAAACCATCTCCTCTCAGCCACTTGTAACACGCTTTGAGGGTCTTCTACTAACCAAGCCTCCCATTAAACCACCACTAGTGGCATGGGACCTCAATATTATTCTAGTGCAACTTCTCCAGCTGCCCTTTGAACCTTTAGCCACTACATCACTTAAGTTTGTGACATGGAAGGTCATCGTCCTTATTGCCCTCATTTCAGCAAGATGCATTAGTGAGCACTTCAGGCCTTGTTGGCCGACTTGCCTTACACATGCTTTCACTATGATAAGGTAGTCCTTAGGACTTATCCTTACTTCATGTTGAAGGTGTTCTCACCTTTCCATTTGAATCAGTCGGTTTACCTTCCTGTGTTTTTCCCTAGACCACATTCATCTAGGGCAGAGGCAACCCTCCACACTCTGGATTGTAAATGTGCCTTAGCATTTTATCTTTAGAAGACTCGGGAGCACTGAAAGGCTTCTCAACTGTTCATCTCCTTTGACCCTTGTCATCTGGGGTTACCAGTCTCCAAACATACTCTCTCCAAGTGGATAGCATACTGAATCACTTTTGCTTATGATGCGGCAGGACTCCTTCAAGGGTCATGTCACGACCCATAATGTTCAAGCTATGGTTACCTTGATGGCAAATTTATGTTCTGTAGCTATTGATGAAATTTGCAAAGCAGCTACTTGGTTTTCATTCCATACTTTTGCTATTCACTACTGTCCTGGACAAGGACTCCTACCATGTTTGGCCAGGCTGTTCTCCAGCATTTCTTTCAGACTTGGAGCAACTCCTACCCTCCGTCCTGGAATTTGATACCAGACATCCATGGGGAATCCATGACCTCTTTAGGCCTACTCTGAGGCAGACCTCCGCTGGTCCTGAGGTCCTCTCTCTGGCATCTTCTAGCTAGCTTGTTCCTGGAGATAGCGTAGTTACTCACCGGGAACAGCAGGAATTTTGTCTTCACAACTCACCCTACTCCCCTAGGAGTTGTGGTATTCTTTTCCTTTTCTTTCCTTTTATCTTGGCTACAAACTCAACTGAGGAGGGAGAACTAGAAAGGCAGGAAGGCAGCTGCGCAGGCGCAGAGGAATGCTCCCAAAAGCTTTCCTATTGGACGCTGGGTTGCGTTCCCATGCGGACTCCATTAGTACAGATGTCACCCATATGTGAAGACTAAATTCCTGCTGACCCCGGAGATCACCCATTACAGTAATTACGCTTTATTCCATTCCTTAAGATTTCTAGCATTCTCTGCTTTGTTGGCCTTGGCTACACACTGGGTGGTGGTTTCTAAGATGGTACCTTGCATCGTTTAACCATAGTTTGGGTTTTGCTTTCCTAGATGCATAACTTTGCACTTGTCCACATTAAATTTCATCTGCCGCTTGAACGTCCAGTCTTCCAGTTTGTCATGGTCCTCTTGCAATTTTTCAGTCTTTTTGGGTTTTAACAACTTAGAATAATTTTGTATCATCTGCAAATTTGATGACCTCACTCGTTATTCCTATTTTCAGATCATTTATAAATATATTAAAAAGCCACGTGCCCTGCACAGATCCCTGGGATACTCTACTATTCACCTTTCTCTATTGAGATAATTTACCATTTAGCCCTACTCTCTGCTTTCTGTCTTTTAACCATAGGTAACCATAGTTTCTGATCCACAATAATACACTACCTCCAATCTCATGACACTTTAATTTCACCAAGAGTCTTTCATGAGGGACCTTGTCATAGTCTTTCTGAAAATCCAGATACACTTTATCAACCAACTCACCTTTGCCTACCTCTTTATAAACATCTTAACAATATATAACAGACTAGTAAGACAAGACTTTCCTTGGTTACATCCATGTTTGATTGCTACCTTTAAATCATGTCTTATCTACATGTTCAGTAATTTTAGTTTTTTTAATGTGTTCTATCATTTTGCCCTGTACTGATATCATGTTCACCGGTCTGTACTTTCCCTGAACACCCCTGGAACCCTTTATTAAAACATTGGCCACTCTTCAATCCTCAAGTACTACAGATGATTTTAATGATAGTTTACAGATTACTAATAGTAGGTCTGCAATCTCATATTTCAGTTCTTTCAACACCCTTAGCACCCCTTTTACACCTCTATCATCCAGTAGTCCAACTGACTCACAAGTTTTTATTGCTACAAATGTACTTGAAAAAGTTTTCATTATGTATTTTTGCTTCCACTGCAAGCTTCTTTTTTAAATTCTCTCTTTGCCTGCCTTATCTATGCTTTGTATCTAACTTGCCAACTTACACTTAGTAAAGGCTGGCTTGCTACACAGGTCTTAGACCAGTGCTGCTTAGGTAATCTGTTAACAATTTCCTGGGTGATTCATGCAGCCTTTGGTTTGGTATAGGGAGCCTTTCAAATTGTCCCTTTGATGATTCACTTGACTTTAACACATACATAAAACAAATCCTTAGATCTCTTGCCTCCTAAATGGATGGCCTCTTTGTAAAGATTTCTAGAAATGATTTAATTCTTTCAACTCAAAGAATATTTTACCCTATTCTTCCTTCTATGTTAAATTGTACTCTGATTTGATTTAATTTAAAAGCTCTCTGCTGATACCAGATCCTGACTGAGTTTTAAATTTAAACGTAAGAGCTCATTGTTGGTTTTAAATTTTAACTGAAAGCTTTCTGCTGGTTTTAAAAGCAAACTACAAGCTTAAACTCAGTGCTCTCTGCTATGTTTTAAATTTAACCTAAACGCTCTCTGGTGGGTTTTAAATTTAAACTAAAAGCTTTCAGCTAATACTAGGCCCTGACTGAGTTAACAAATACTGCATTCTAAAATACACTGATTTATCAGTTTTAACCCAAAGAATTTCCTTTTCCTCAAGATTTAGAAAATTTCCCAGAGATAAATATTTACAAGTGCAGATTTCTTTCCAGCAGATGCAGTCCCTTTTGGTAGTCCTTCAAGACTGAGAATCGTAGAGCTCTGGTTCTAGGTAGTACTGTGGATTTCATTGGCTGCCTCCCCCCATTTATTAAATTAAATGTGATCATGCTATGATCACTATTGCTAAGTGGCCCCAACACCCTTATCTCTTGCGCCAGATTCTGTATTCCACTAAGGACTTGGTAAAAATAGCTTCCCCCCTTCTCTGTTCATGAACAAACTGCTCCAAGAAGCAGTCATTTAGGTCATCTAGGTACTTTATCTCCTAGCATGTCCTGCTGTGGCATTAACCCAGTTGATAGAAACATAGAAACATGACTACAGGAAAAGACCACATGGCCTGTCTAGTCTGTCCTTTCATATCAATCACTACAACAGTCCCCTTTTTTCCTTTATAGAAATATAGAAAAAAAAATGCACATTCTCCAGGACCAAGCAGGAAGTCAGTCCTCACATATGAGTGACGTCGGCGCCGATGGAGACCCCGTGCGGAGCATTTCCCCAGCTTTCATAGAAAGCCTTTGGGAATGCAGCGTGCATGCGCGGTCCCCTTCCCTCCCAAGGGTGCCATCTTGCTCAGTCTTCTTTTTTCCGCAGAGCCCGACGGATGTATATTTGTTTCACCCAAGGAAGAAGTTGATTTTTCTCTGCGTTAACCTGTTTTTCTTCAGTTCGACGCCGGTTTCCCTTTCCCGCCTGGGCCCGATACGTCGGTATCGAGCCCGGATCTCTCTTTCGGTTTTTGTCCTTAGTGACTAGCGTTCGCGACATTTTTTCTTTTTTCACTGGTAGCCCTGTCTTTTGACCTTGCAGGGGCCCCTTTTCCCCCGATGGCTGCCAGCGGGTTTAAAAAGTGTGATCGGTGTAAAAAAACTTGTGTCTCACCGACACACATGACTGCTACCTCCGGTGCCTCGGACCCAATCATGACCCGATGATCTGTGGTCCATGTGGGAAGATGTCCTCGAAGGCGTTAAGGAGTCTGTAGCACCAAAAGGAAAGAATCTTCTCTGACTCTGCGTCCGGTAGGGCCTGGACCTCGTCAGAGGCCTCGACATCTCGGGACTCTGGCCCCGAGCAGCGTCAAGGCTCCTCTGAAAAGGGGGTCTCCCTCGCGGGAGCATCGTAAGAAGAAAAAACCCACGAAGGCAGTGTCGGTGGACGCACTTGGCTCCTCGAGGGCCAAGTCGCATAGCCCCGAGCGCCGTCCCGGGTCTTCAGAGTCGGAGAGGCCTGCAAAACAAGCTCGTGTGGAGACGGAGTCCCCGGGTCACGTGAGTACTGTAGTCCTCGTGGACTCACCTCCAGGGGAGCCGGGGCCCGAGTCGGGGGCTGCTGAGTCTCCTGAGCTCGGACTCAGGTTGACGACCTTGGAGAGCAGCTTGGCTGCCTTCATGGAACAGCAACGGGCACTGATCGCCGGTCTCACCGGTGCATCTGCCCCGACCACCGGGACATCGACGTCCAAGTCGACCCCGGAGGCCAAGCCGATCCTCGAGTCCATGCGAGCTCGAGTCGATCCTCGGCCAAGGTCTCCCTCGGCCTCCCGTTTGGGATCGAGGTTGTCGACGCCGGTACCCTCGGCGTCGGGGCGGATGGCATCGATGCCTGCCCAACCGGAGCTGCTCGATTCCTCCTCCGAGGAGTCCGGCTGGGAGACGGAGGATGAGGAGTCGCCCGTGACCTTTCGGACTCAGTGCGTTCCTTCGGACTCGCCCGAGTCTGAGCCTCGGAGAAGGTACCCCTCGGAGGATACCCGGTTCTCGGACTTCGTGCGGGACATGGCCAAGGCTTTGGCATTCCCCGCGGATCCCGAGGAGGAGCCTCGAGCCAAGGAGCTCGAGGCCCTACAGTATGACTCTCCTCCGAAGTAGGCCTTTATTGTTCCAGTTCCTCCGATGCTGGAACGGTTGCTCTTCCGCATGTGGGAGACGCCAGCATCGACGCTGGTTTTAAGCAAGCGGGTCGATTCCATCTATCGAGTCTGCAAGAGCCCCGGGTTTCAAAAGGCACAATTACCGCACCACTCCATGGTTGTGGAATTGGCCATGCATTGTCTGAAGAGTCAGAAGATGCACTCCTTGATGCCTCCCGGCCAGGAGGCCCGGAACCTGGATGCCCTCGGTAAGAAGTGCTTCCAGGGCTCTATGCTTGCTTGCCGTGTCCAGACCTACCAGCTGTACATGGGCATGTACCTTCGAGACATGGCGAAGGAGATTGCCGGGTTCTCTGCTGGTCTCTCCGAGGAACCTTTGCAGAGGTTCAATGCTCTGTCCTCTGGTATTCGTGAGTGCTCTAAGTTTATATCTCGAGCAGCCTATGATGGCTTCGCGGCTTCAGCCCGAGTAGCCGTGGCCGGCATCGGTGCACGCCATCAGGCTTGGCTATCGTCATCGGACCTCGAGCCATGGGTGCAGGACAAGTTGGTCGATGTCCCCTGCCGAGGTGAAAACCTCTTTGGCAAGCCCATGGCTGACAAGGCTGTCAAACTCGAGACCGAGACTCTTACCCGGACAAGGCTGTCCAGAAAAACCTCTGCCCCTTCTCAGAAGAAGGGCTTGGGAAAAAAGACCTTTTACCCAAGGAAGTCATCTGCCTATAAACAGTACCCTCGTTATCAGACCTCTGTAGCTCCCCAACAGGGTCAGCAGACCAAGGGGCAGGGTCATGGGCCCCTAAGCCGTCTACTCCGGCTCCTACTCAGCAGGGAGGGGGATTTTGACTGCATTTGCATAGCCTCTCCTCCTCAGCTGGCCCCCATCAGCACTGGAGGCAGGCTGGCCCTGTTCGCCCACAGGTGGTCAGCCATCACAAGGGATACCTGGGTTCTAAGTATAGTCCAGAAGGGCTACCTCCTCCACTTCCACCAGGTACCCCCCTCCTATTTTCCAGGGGAGCCTCCCAGACTCCCTCTGCACAGGGACTTACTCCTGCAGGAGTTGGCAGGTCTTTTAAAGAAACAGGCAGTGGAACTGGTGCCCCACCACCTGAGAGGTCACGGCTTCTATTCCAGGTACTTTCTGGTACCAAAGAGAACAGGAGGCCTCAGACCCATCCTAGACTTGCGAAACCTGAAGAAGTTCCTGGAGAGGGAAAAGTTCAAGATGCTTACCCTTGGAATCCTGCTGCCCTACCTCCAGCAGGGAGATTGGCTATGCTCCTTAGATCTAAAGGATGCTTATACTCATATCCTTATTCATCCAGACCACAGACAATATCTCAGATTTGTAGTGGGAGGAAACCATTATCTGTACAGAGGTACTGTCTTTTGGCCTTACATCCACCCCCAGGGTATTCACCAAGTGCCTGGCGGTGGTAGCGGCCTACCTCAAGGTTCAAGGCCTCTTTGTCTTTCCATATCTGGACGATTGGCTCATCAGGGGTCAATCCCCGCAAGAGGCCAATCAAGCCACCCTTCGCACTGTCGCTCTGCTTCAGCACTTGGGGTTTGTCATAAACTTCGCAAAGTCCAGTTTGCGCCCCTCCCAGATCATGGAGTTCATAGGAGCTCGACTGGACACCTTTCAGGCAAAGGCCTGTCTACCAGTGGACAGGGCCCACAGATTGATGACTCTAGCCAGGCTATTCCACAGCAATTCTCTGGTCTCCGCCAGACAATTCCTGAGGCTCTTAGGCCACATGGCGTCCACTGTCCATGTGACTCCAAATGCCCGTCTACACATGAGGCCAGCTCAATGGGGCCTCTGGACTCAGTGGCACCAGGCCACAGGAAGCCTCACGGACAGAGTGAGGGTGTCCGGCCTACTACAGTCTTCTCTGCAATGGTGGCTTCATCTTCTGAATCTAGTGCAAGGGGTGCATTTCCAGGCACCTCCACACTCTCAGGTGCTAACAACCGATGCTTCTCTTCAAGCTTGGGGTGCACATTGCCAAGGGGCATGTACTCAAGGCCTGTGGACTCCTTGGGAGGCCGCACAGCAGATCAGTCTCTTAGAACTGAGAGCTATCCGCTTAGCCCTGAGAACTTTCTCCCATCTCATCTCTCACCAGTCCGTCTTGGTTCAGACGGACAATCAAGTGGCTATGTTCTATGTCCCGCCTTCGCTGTCAGGAAGCGCAGAAACTGCTCCTGGGCAGTCAATCATTGCATTCTTCTCAAAGCAGTCTACCTTCCAGGTCAGGAGAATTACCTGGCGGACAGATTGAGCAGGATCCTGCAGCCGCACGAATGGCAGTTGAACCCTTTAGTGGGTTCAACTGCCCTTTAGTGGTTCAACAGGTCTTCCTGAGATGGGGTCTTCCAACCATAGATATCTTTGCCAGTCCTCTGAACCGTCAACTACCCAGGTTCTGTTCCAGACAACCGCATCCTCTGAGTAGCAGCGGATGCGTTTCTCATTCCATGGCCTACAGGCCTACTATATGCGTTTCCTCCCATGCCTCTAGTGTCCAAGACACTATTCAAGGTGATCCGGGACAATGCCTCGATGATCCTGGTGGCCCCCAGGTGGCCAAGGCATCCCTGGTTCCGCCTACTGTTGCAACTGGCAGTGGACACTCTTCTTCCTCTGGGGATGCAACCCGATCTCCTGTCTCAGGAGCAGGGGTCCCTCTTGCATCCCAATCTCCAGTCCCTCAGTTTGATGGCCTGGCTGCTGAAAGGGTAGTCCTAGCGCCTTTACTACTGCCTAGGGAAGTGGAGGACGTAGTCTTGGTCTCTAGGGGGCAGTCCACCAGAAAGTCTTATGCCCTTAAGTGGCGTGGATTCTCTACCTGGTGTACTCAACACAACGAGAATCCCTTTTCATGCCTGGTACCAGTGGTGCTGCAGTATTTGCTTCACCTGTCCAACCTAGGCCTTAAGTCCAATTCTGTGAGAGTTCATCTTAGTGCTCTTTCTGCACACCACTCACAGGTGGAGGGTCAGTCTCTTTCCAGCCATCCTTTGGTGGCTCGCTTCCTCAGAGGCCTGCTTTTGCTTAAGCCTCCAGTGCGTCCACCTGCCACTGAATGGGATTTAAATGTGGTCTTGCAATGGCTTACTTGCCCACCATTTGAACCTATGACTACTTGTCCTCTGCGTTTTCTATCCTGGAAAACGCTATTTCTGGTAGCCCTTACCTCAGCAAGGCGAGTGAGTGAGCTTCAGGCCCTAGTATCAGAAGCACCTTATATTAGGTTCTATAGAACAGGGTAGTCTTACGGACTCACCCTAATTTCCTTCCAAAGGTTGTCTCCTCCTTCCACCTCAATCAGGAGGTGGATCTTCCGACTTTCTTTCCCAGGCCTCATGCTAGCCGGGCGGAAATGGTCTTGCATACCCTGGACTGTAGGAGGGAGTTGTCCTTCTACCTTGACCGTACGCTGGAGCACCGGAGGGTGGTTCAGCTCTTCGTCTCTTATGACCCCAATAAGTTGGGGTTGGCTGTCTCCAAGCATACTTTGTCCATATGGGTAGCTGACTGCATCGCCTGGGCTTACAGGGCAGCCGGCCTCTCATTGCAGGGTCGAGTTACGGCTCACCGTGTCAGGGCGAAGGCTGCGTCAGTGGCTCATCTCCGCTCTGTTCCGTTGGCAGACATCTGCTGGGCCGCTACTTGGTCTTCAAGCCAGACTTTTGCGGCCCACTACTGCCTTGAGAGGGAGTCCTGTAGGGACAGTGCTTTCGGGCAAGCGGTACTCCGTAATCTCTTTGGGGTCTAAGCAACTCCTACCCTCCGGCCCTGTTGTTGGGCTACCTTTCGGGGGCGTTTTCAGAGAAGATTCTGTTCTTGCATGCTGAGGCTCTAGAGGGAGCTCAATTTTTCAGTTTGGGGCCTCTGGTATCCCTGAGCTAGGGAGTCCCATATGTGAGGACTGACTTCCTGCTTGGTCCTGGAGAAAGAGTAGTTACTCAGCTGTAACAGATGTTCTCTAGGAGCAGCATGAATCGGTCCTCACAACCCTCCCTCCTCCCCTTGGAGTTGCAGTCCTATGATTTATTTTTGCTATTTTTGCTGTCTTTTAGCTATGTCATCAGACTGAGCAAGATGGCACTCTTGGGCGGGAAGGGGACCGAGCATGCGCGCTGCATTCCCAAAGGCTTTCTATGAAAGCTGGGGAAATGCTCCGCACGGGGGCTCTGTCGGCGCCGACGTCACCCATATGTGAGGACTGATACCTGCTGCTCCTGGAGAACACCTGTTACAGGTGAGTAACTACTCTGACTTTGCACAATGTACAAACAATAACCTAACATCAGTGCATCAATCCTAAGTTTTTAACAGAGGAAATTCAGCTCACAAGTGTGATCTGGGATTTGATCCCTGACTTCCCTGGTTCCCAGCTCGCTACTCTAACCACCAGGCTACTCCCCCACTGTTTTTTTTTTAAATATCTTTGAGGTTTCTTCCTTGGCCTTACTGACATCCATATGTGGTGCCTATGTAACTCGTATATGTTTGAGGTGGACTCGGAAATTGCCCATGTCTGACCAAAGGCTTCCTGAGATGTTATCAGAGGCGGTGATGCTGGAGTTGGAATCTGTCTTTCTGGCAGACACACTGTACGATTTAGTTAGAACTTTGGCTAAGAATGTGGCTTCAATAGTGATAGCACGGCTTTTGTTGTGGCTACCTAATTGGTCAGAGGATGTAGCATCCAAGACCCATCAGGGTAAACTCCTTTTTAAGGGTAAGCTCCTCTTTGCGGTGGCACTGGAGAAATTGATATGGATTTGCAGGACTTGAAGTTCCCGAGGCTGCCAGAAGATAAGCCGCATGGTGGTAAGTCTACGTCATCTTTAAGAGGGTATTGCTGAGAATCCTGAAAGTTTTTTGTTTACCGTGTTTTTGTGCTTTCCAGCATTCACATTGTCTTCATAGAAGCCGGCCTTTCGAGCAGATTGTGGAGGATGTAGTTGGGGGAGCCTCAGGAGGTTTGAAGAAATTCCAGTGAACGTTTGTGGGCCCAGGCGGGGCTGATTCCTGTAGGCAGTCATCTGCAAGCCTTTTACTTTTTTTGGGCCCAGATTACATCATACCAATGGGATCTCCAGGAACAAGCAGGAATGAGTCTTCACATATGGGTATCGTTGGTACCGACGGAGCCTGCGCGGGAACGCTCCCCAGCGTCCAAAAGGAAAGCTTTTGGGAGCATCCCACAGCGCCTGCACGCTGCCTTCCCGCCTTTCCTATCCGCCTCTCTCCAGTTCTTCTTTTCCGCGGAGCCAGCAGGTCGTGTTTCTGTCACCGCTGAAGAATTTCTTTATTTTATTTTATTTCTTTGGTCGCGTGTCTGCCTTCTCAACGCTGGACCGGTACCGCCGGTCTTTTCTTTCTTTATTCTAAAAAAAAAAAAAAAAAAAAAAACTTACTGTTTTTTCTCACTTCAGTGCATTTTCTTCTTTGGCCTTAGGCCTAGGACGTTTTTCCTCATGGAAAAGCCTGCTTTTGGGTTTAAAAAATGCACGAAGTGCAGCGGCACTATTTCTGTCACTGACACCCATGAATGGTGTCTAAAATGTTTAGGTCCTGACCACTCCATTGCGGATTGTGAGTCCTGCTCCATGATGTCTAAAAGAGGTCTACAGAATCGAGCAGCTAAGCTCAGTACCCTGTTTCCCTTGGATGCAGCTTCGGTTGCATCGACGTCTTCCAGGGCTGCTTCTTCCTCACATGGATCTCAGGTAACCAAACTTAAATCCAGCCTGTCCTCGAAGGGTAGATCTCCCTCTAAGTATCGAGATGCCTTCGGGCTTGCCCTCGAGGAATCCGCACCGGCAAAATTACCCCGGCGGGAGGCTTCGGCTTCCAAAGCTTTATCTATGGGGTCACAGGTTGACATCGATGGCTCGGCTTCGACCGATCACCTGTTGCCATGTTCTGGGGTACCGGTGGTTCCCACTGGTACCGACATCCAGACATTGGTTGCGTCAATGGATCAGAATATCCTGACCATGCAGCGTGCCATCATGGCATTCATACAAGCTGCAACGCCTTCGGTACCGCAACAAACTCCGTTGCCGGTACCGACTCCGGCACCGGTACTGACATCGGTTCCGGTGCCGGTACCGATTGCATCGACATCCGCTTCGGTGTTGACTGCAGCGGTACACTGTTCTGTGATGCCCATCGGTACCGAATTGGTACCGATCACTCCCGATGTCGATGATACCCGGTATGCGTATCGGGCTCTGCAGGAGCATCCAGACAGGCGATACTTCGATTCCTCTGAAGACTCTGATGAATCAGAGGTCTCTGTCGAAGCATCGGTGATTCATCCTCAGGAGCCCTCTTCTCCAAAAAGGAGAATGTCTCTTCCAGAGGATTTGTCTTTTCAAGACTTCATTAGGGAAGTGGCCAGGGGTCTTTCCATCTAAGTGGCCCCTAAGACAGAGCCTAGAGCCAAAAAATTAGATATTTTACAATATTCTAAGGCTCCTAAAGAGGCAGCCACTTTACCAATACATGAGATTCTTTATGATCACATGTTGGGCATATGGGAGACTCCTCTCACCACTTCCCCTCATTCTCGCAGGTTGGACACCATGTATCGTGTTCCTCCTTGTCCTGGCTTTCATAAGACTCAGCTCCCTTACCACTCCATTGTGGTGGAGTCTGCTATGAAGAAGATAAAGAGTACAAAAAGGCACTCTTCTGCTTCTCCAGGAAGAGAATGCAGAACCTTAGATTCATTTGGCAGGAGAATTTTAGGCCAGTATGCTTGTTGCCAGAATCAACTCCTATAGTCTCTATATGGGGATGTTTCTAAAAGAAGTTACAGATCACCTGCAAACTTTATCTCCTTTCATTTCCGAAGATAAAAGGGAAGAGTTCCTCACCTGGCTCAAACATGCCAAGGATATTTCCAAGTTTTCCAACCGTGCAGCCTTTGACTCTTTTGAAAGTGCCAGCAGAGCCTCGGCCATTGCCATAGGTGCACGCAGAGTTGCTTGCTTACAAGCTTCTGATTTGGAACCTTGGGTTCAAGATGGACTAGGAAACCTTCCTTGTACAGGTGAAAACCTTTTTGGCAAAGATTGGCAAGCAAAGGCCACCCAAATGGATGCTGAAAATTCTGCTTTAGATAGACTTTCAAAGTCTACTTCTGCTCCTTTTAAGAAAAGGTTGTTCAAAAAGGGTTTTTTTTCCCAAAAAAGGGAAATATTATTCTGCTTATGGTCAGCAGTCATCTACTGCAGGTCATTTTGCTACAAAGAGACAGCAACAACAGCCTCAGCCTCCTCAGGGCCTTTGACTTACAACTAAGAGAGCTTAGCCTTTCTGGCTCTAGAACATCCAGAGCCTCTCACCATTCCAGGAAGGTTGGTTTACTTTGCTCCCAGATGGGAACAAATCACAGCAGAGCAATGGACCTTCTCCATCATAAGGGAGGGGTACAAGCTTCATTTCTTAAACCTTCCTCTTCACACCATGGTGAGACAGTTCAATTCTCAGACATCTCTCCTCGACCTTATGGGTCAAGAGATTACTACCCTTCTTGCCCAAGGGGCAATAGAAGAAGTACCCCTTCTTCAACAGGGCTCAGGGTTCTACTCCCCCTACTTTCTTATCCCAAAGAAAACAGGGGGCTACAGACCCATATTAGATCTCAGAGAATTGAACAAGTTTCTATGCAAGGAGAAATTCAAGATGATTTCTCTCGGTACTCTCCTTCCATACCTTCAGAGTCAGGATTGGCTTTGCTCTCTAGACCTCAAGGATGCGTACACCCATGTCCTCATCCATCCAACACACAGAAGGTTCCTTCGGATCTTTATCAAGGGAAGCACTACCAATACAGAGTGCTTCCTTTCGGTCTGGCCTCTGCACCAAGGGTGTTCACAAAATGCATGGCAGTAGTAGCTGCATTTCTATGAACTCTAGGGATATTCGTATTCCCATATCTGGACGACTGGCTCATCCGAGCTTCATCCCAGTCAGAGGCCCAGACATCTCTAACCTGCACAAGCCGTATCCTTCAGTATCTGGGACTTGTAATAAACTTTCCAAAATCCCATCTCACCCCTACTCAGTCTCTAGAGTTCATAGGGGCCTTACTGGATACCACAACTGCAAGGGCCTATCTTCCCCAGGCCCGTTGCCTACGCTTGGTGCAGTTAGCCTCACAAATTCAGTTAAAATCCCATTTAACTGCTCGAGAGATGTTACAACTGTTAGGCCATATGGCATCCACTGTGCATGTGGTTCCTTACGCTTGCCTTCACATAAGGGCAGCTCAGTGGACTCTGTCCACCCAATGGACCCAGGCATCAGGTTGCCTGTCAGACAAAATAGCAGCCTCCAGTCACCTCTTTTGGTCCCTCCACTGGTGGAAGTCCACTCAAATTCTGTTGCTGTGGTCCCCCTTTCAACAGGTGTTACCCCAAGCAACCCTTACAACAGATGCCTCTCCAAGGGGCTGGGGAGCTCATCTTCAAGATCTCTCCACTCAAGGCATCTGGTCTCTAGAGGAGACATCTCTACATATCAACCTCTTAGAGCTCAGAGCAATTTTTCTAGCTCTGAGTCTTCCACACCCTGCTCAGCTACAAGACAGTCCTGATCCACACGGACAACCAAGTAGCCATGTTCTACGTGAACAAGCAGGGCGGAACTGGCTCTCTGTTGCTTTGCAACGAAGCTCTGAGATTGTGGGCCTTCGCCAGGGAGCATCAAATTCATCTCATGGCAGTGTGTCTTCCAGGGGTTCAAAACTCTTGGGCAGACAGACTCAGTCGAGTTCTGCTTCCACACGAATGGTCCCTCCATGGGGACCAGATAGCCAGGATCTTCCAAATTTGGGGAACCCCGGATATAGACCTCTTGTATGTCCGTGGAATGCCAAACTTCCCCGGTTCTGTTCCAGGATTCCGTGTCAGGGAGTTCAGGTCAGGGATGCCTTCCTCCTTCATTGGGGGCAAGACTTCCTCTATGCCTTTCCACCCATTCCCCTAATTCCCAAGACACTCTTCAAACTTCAGAGAGACAAGGGGTCTATGATCCTCATAGCACCACATTGGCCACGCCAAGTGTGGTACCCTCTACTTCTGCATCTCTCCCAAGCTCCCTCCCTGGACTTGGGATCTGCTCCAGACCTCCTGTCCCAGGAGGAGGGAACGTTGTGGCATCCAAATCCCCAGTCTCTTCACCTCAGAGCCTGGTTGCTGAAGGCCTAGACCTTCACGATATGCATCTTTCTCAGCAAGTGAAGGATATCCTTCATGCTTCCAGAAAGCCTTCCACGAGACGTTCCTATGCTTTTAAATGGAAGAGGTTTACCAATTGGTGTGCAGAGAAGGGTCTTAACCCTCTTGCAATACCTCTGAATTCTTTACTAGAGTATTTGCTGCATTTATCTCATGCAGGCCTTAAAACAAATTCAGTGAGAGTCCATTTGAGTGCTATTGCAGCATCCCTTAAACCTCTCAATGGACAGCCTATTTCCTCTCATCCTCTTATAGCAAGATTCATGAGAGGCCTTCTTTTGACTAAACCTCCCATCAAACCACCTCCAGTGGCATGGGACTTGAATCTGGTTCTTCGCCAGCTTATGCAGCCACCTTTTGAACCCTTAGCCACTACCTCCTTGAAATTTCTTTCCTGGAAGGTTATTTTTCTCATTGCAGTCACTTCAGCTCGCTGCATCAGTGAGCTGCAAGCCTTGGTGGCTAATCCTCCTTATACAAGGTTCCATCATGACAAGGTAGTCCTCAGGACTAATCCACACTTTATGCCTAAAGTGGTCTCACCTTTTCATCTGAACCAGGAGGTTTATTTACCTGTCTTTTTTCCAGGACCTCATGCTTCAAGTGCAGAGAGGAATCTTCATACCCTGGATTGTAACAGAGCTCTTGCTTTTTACTTGCAAAGGACACAGCAACATAGAAAGTCCTCTCAACTCTTTGTTACTTTTGATCCCTCTCATTTAAGACTTCCAGTCTCTAAGAGAACTCTGTCCAATTGGATTGCTCAGTGTATTTCTTTCGCCTACCAGAGTAAGAACCTTTCTCTGGAGGGCCATGTCACAGCTCACAATGTGAGGGCCATGGCAGCCTCTATGGCTCATCTAAATTCTGTGTCCATCGACCAGATCTGTCGAGCGGCCACCTGGGCCTCGGTTCATACCTTCACAGCCCATTACTGCTTGGACAAGGACTCCCGCCGGGATGCCATATTCGGTCAGGCTGTTCTCAAACATCTGTTCCAAACCTAACCAACTCCTACCCTCCATCCCTGCCTGGATGCCTGAGATTCATGGGTGGAGGTAGAGCCCTTCCCAGGGACTCACAACCTGGGTGATCTCCCAGGAATCTCTAGCTGGGGAGTCCCCATATGTGAAGACTCATTCCTGCTTGTTCCTGGAGATAGCACAGTTACTTACTTGGAGTGGAGGAGAGGCCTAGTGGTTGGGGCAAGGTACTTCAGGCCGTAAGGTTGGGAGTTCAAATCCCACTAGAGGACAGCAACCTTGGGCCGGAAGGACTGGGGTTTCTAGTCCCACAGATGCTCCTTGTGGTCTTGGGCAAGCCACTTAACCCTCCATAGCCCATGTTCCCTGTAAAATAGTTATCTCCAAGTTATAATGCCCTGTTCAATGTAATTTCAGTTTGTTCAATGTAAACCGCGCTGATGCTGAATAGCGCGGTATATAAGAGAATATAAATAAATAAATAAATAATAAAACTTACCTGTAACAGGTGATCTCTGGGAACAGCAGGAATAAGTCTTCACAACCCTCCCACCTCCCCTAGGAGTTGTATCTCTCTATCTTTCTTTCCTTTCCTCACTCTCTCTTTGTCTCAGCTTTAAAACTTGAACTGGAGAGAGGCGGTTAGGAAAGGCGGGAAGGCAGCGCGTAGGCGCTGTGGGATGCTCCCAAAAGCTTTCCTTTTGGACGCTGGGGAGCGTTCCCGCGCAGGCTCCGTCGGTACTGACGATACCCATATGTGAAGACTTATTTGTGCTGTTCCCAGAGATCACCTGTTACAGGTAAGTAACTGTGCTTTACTGGAAGTCATTTGGGATGACTATGCCTTTGAGCTGTCACCCTGCAAGGCATGTTAGACAAGGCAAGGGTAGTGGCAGAGACTCTTGAGCAGCTGCTTCAAGCTTGACGCCATGGTCAAAGTTCCCCCAGAAGCATGGGGGCAAAGCCAGTACTCTATTTTGTAGTTCCCAAGAAGGGAAGGCACTTTTCGACCCATTTTGTATCTGAAACATGTATAGTATATGATGGCAGATAAAGACCAGTATGGTCCTTCTAGTCTGCCCAGTAAGGTGGCTAGAGTAGGTATACCTGCCGCTTTGTGCAGGTCATTCCCTGCTATATGAAATGGACTTTTCGGGTTCTGCATTTTTGCATGGAGACCTTGCGATCCATCATTGTGGCAGTTAGGCAAAAGGAATTTTTGACTTCTTTAGACCTGCCAGAGGCTTATTTGTATATTCTGACTTGGACAGAACACCATTGATATTTTCACTTTTTGGTTCCCATTGGCCATTTTCATTTTCACTTTCAAGCCCTTCTGTTCAGCCTTGCCACATCTCCACATACTTTCATGAAGGTGATGGTAGTAACGAGAATCAAGCTTTGGTTCATAATTATCTGAATGACTGGCTGGCTCATCAAGGCAAAGTTGGCCTAGGAGAGCCAGGTTGCAACGAGGTGAGAATTTACCTTCCTCCAGGAGTTGGGATCGGTCATCAACTTTGCCAGAGGAAGTTTGGAACTGACGCAGTCTCTGGATTACTTGTGAGCTCACTTCAACACCAGGACAGGCCTGGTATCCCTGCTGCAGGAATGCATTTTTGCAGAACTAGGTTTGGGAGTTCTTGTTGGGGTCTTCTCATGTATGGGATTATCTACAACTTCTGGGATTTGTGTTGATGATGATAGACTTTGTGCCACTGGCCAAAGTGCATATGGCCTTTTCAGAGGGCGATTGTTAGCCTAGTGGTCACCCCAGAGACGTTCATTGTGAAAGAGGTTGCTGTTATGTGGAGAGACAGAACAAGTCTCAGGTGGTGACAGTATTCTACCAAGTTGTTGACAGAGATGCCCTTTGAACCGCCAAAGTGGGTGGTAGTAACTACAGATGCCAGTCTGTCTGGCTGAGGGGCATACTGTCAGTCCTAAGTGACACAGGGTCAGTGGTTTCAGGGGGGGAGAGAAAGTGGTCCATCAGTTGTTTGGATATGCGGGTGGTCTTTCTAGCACAGCAGACCTTTTGTCCTCTGGTTCAGTACAAGGCGATGAAAGTCTTCTCTGATAATGCAACCACAATGTAGTCTTCATCAATCGTCAAGAAGGCACCGTAAGTGTGCTGTTGATAATGGAGGTGGCCCCTCTGCTTATGTTGACAGATGCCTATCTTAATGCCCTGTCAATGCTCATGTGGCTGGAAAGGAAAACCTTTGAACTGATTATTCCGGTCAAAATCTGTTGGATCTGGGGGAATGGTCCCTAGAGGAGTCAGTACTTTATCAAATCATGATTTGTCAGGTGATGCTGGTCATGGATCTTATGGCATCCACCAACCATGCCAGAGTGTCCCTTTTCTTTAACCACAGGTGAGAAAGGATGTCAGAAGACCTAGGTGACTTGGCTCAAAGGTGACTGAGGGATGGTGTCCTTATGTTTTTCTTCCTGGCTGCTGATAAGCTAGGTGCTTCAGAAGATAGAAGCCCATTGGATTGTTCTCAGTGGCCATGGTATGCGGATCCTTTGTGGCTGACAGTGGAGGATCCATTGTGTCTCCCAGTGAAGGGCAATCTCCCATTTTAGGGTCCAGTTCTCATGGCTTGGCTCTTGAGAGGGCTCGATTGGGAAAGAAGAGATAGTCTTCTCAGGAGACTTTGTTTTGGACAAGAAAGTGTTCTACCTCTTTGGCCTATGTTCAGATCTGGTGTGTATTTGAGAGTTGGTGCCATGAGAGGGGGTTTTGTTCTCTTGCTTTGTGTCTGCTTGAAGTATTGGCCTTCTTGCAGGTGGGGCTAGATAAAGGGCCAACTTTGAATTCCGTGTGCATTCAGGTGGCAGCCCTAGCTTGCTTTTGAGGGAGAATTTAGGGAGTTTCCTTAAATTCTCACCTGGATGTGGTGCGATATTTGAGGGGAGTCAAACATGTTTGCCCTCCGGTTCATCATGGGACCTGATGTTGGCCTTGTCATACTTACAGAAGCTCCTTTTCAACTTCTCAGTCATACTTCTGTGAAGGATCTTATGTTGAAGACAGTATTCCTAGTAGCTATTTGCTCAGCATGTACAATTTCGGTGCTCTAAGCCTTGTTGTATAGGAAGCCTTTTCTAGTGATCTCCAAAGAAAAAGTGGTACTTCAGCGTTTCTGCCTAAGGTGTCAGTGTTTCACATTTATCAAGTGTGATTCTTCCAGTCTATTCTGATTTAAATAATAGTTTGGAGTCTTAGAAGTTGCATTTTTTGGACATCCTGTGGGTGCTTTGTCCGTAATTGGATTTTCAACTATCAGATCATCTTTGTGTCCTTTTTGGAGGGCAGTGTTAAAGGGAAGCAGCTTTGGAGGCATCAATTGATAGTTGTCTGAAGGAAGATATTGCATCCTCCCGTTTGCTCAAGAGTTGGTTGATTCTGGCAGGGCCTAGAGCCCCCTCGACCAGAGTTCAAGTAGTTTCTTGGGCCGAGAATGGTCTGTTGCCTACAATCAATATTGTAAACCAGTGACATGGTCGTCTCTCCATTCCTTGTACTGTCATCTAGATTTTCAGGCTAAGAGTGTTGTGTGGTTTGGCATGCAAGTGTTGCAGACCGGGCTCGTGTGTCCCCTCGCCACTCCCCTACCCCCCATCGTTAGGTGTTACTCTGGTACACTCCATGCATCTGGATTGGACTGCAGTGATGTTGAGGAAGGTAAAATTAGACCTTACCTGCTAAATTTCTTTCCTCGAGTTCCTCCAGTCCAGTCAAATCCATGACTCGACCTGTGTCATTTCCTTGAGCTCAGTCATGGGAAAGATTTCATTACCAATTTGGTTATGCATTCATGTTCATCATATGGCTGCTCTGAAGTGCTTTTACCTTGTATCTTCAGTAGGCAGGAGGAGTGGCCTAGATTTCAGTTGCATACATTGTTCCAGATCCTCTTCTGAGCCTTCAATTCCTTCTGTGCTGAAATATATATAGTTGACTGGTATTTTATTAATAAGTTTTATATCTGCTGTTCTTTGTGGGTCTGCTTTGTTAAAGAAATACTGGTGTGAGGAGGTCTGCACAGATCACTTATAGGATACCATCATCAAACCAATGTTTCTCAGTCTCCATCTGCGAGTAATAGGGCATAACCCACATATCTGGGCTGGATTTGAGGGACTCAAGGAAAGAAAATTAGCAGGTAAGGTCTAATTTCCCTACTTCACCCTTGTATCTGTGTCCTGTGTGGGGAGGGGGAAAGGGATTAGGATTTTTGAGAACGGCTGTTTGAACATTCTGCAACAATTTATTAATTTGTGTTTGAGTGCAGATCACATGCCTTCCATTCTGAAAAGAGCAAGTATTCATTTATATTTTTCCTTACCTAGGTTCATCCTGTCTTGTGTCAAGCCTACTGTTTTTGGCTGAATTGGTTGAGCATGCAGTTTTGGTTCAGTTGCAGAGTTTTGTTAACTTGAACTCACCGTTGGATGTGCAACAGCATGGATTTTGGGAACATTGTATAGCGGAGACATTGTTGGTCTTGCTTTTTGATCAATTAACTCATGGTCAAGTGAAAGAATGTCAGCTTTTTTATTGATTTTCTTTGATATCACTACAGCTTTTGATTCCATCAACCATTCCATTTTTTTAGAAAGGCTCAGGTAGTTAGGGATTGGACTTCCGATTCTCTCAGGGCTTCAGTCTTCTCAGGCAGGATGCAACAGGTCAGAGTGCGGTGCCAAGTTTCTGCATTATTATTTAATATATACATCCAGCCGTTATACTATTAAGAGTGACAATGTCCTATATCGTGTATGCAAAATGCAATGTGTTCCTTCGAGTTACCGAAGGGCAAGTATAACGAGCATCGGGCGGAGGCCTTGATTAATCATCGTTGGAGCCCTCAGGCATGGTGCCAGGAGCATTTGGGGTTCACAAGAGTGCCCCTCTAAGTGGTCCAAAGGGAAGAAAGTTCAACATCCATAATTCTGGAAGGGCAGTGACGGCCCCCAGATAGCTGAGAACAGGCTGCTGGTACACTTCCTCAGGTTTCAGGAACATCGGCTGAAGCAGTTGTATGCCTAGCGCTTTTGGAGATGGCAAATCTTTAGAATCATCTTCTGAGAGCTGTCAAGTTGCCCATGCAGCAACTCGGTGCCTCGAATGTTGCATGGGCACTTGTAGCCATCCAGCCTATCCTCAAAAAGCACAAAATGCCAGTGGGAGAGGCATTAACATCAGGGCATCAACGGACCCAGACACCGGTGCCTGCTCAGCTGATATAACTGTCCAGTGCATTGAGGTCTAATACAGCTCCAGTTCGCAAGAAGTCATTGGTGCATTGACGCTCCCAAAGGAGCTTTCTATTTCCCACAAGGAAGGACATTCAACCAGGCTGAGGCTCATAAGTACTGTACTCTGAGTCTGGTTCAGAAGGCTGGGTCACAGATGAGGAGTGTTAGGCTACGTCAGAGGATGTATCCCCAGAACTTCCCTCTAATCCGTCTCATGAAAGATAAGTTTCTTCCTGAGGATATGGCATTCCAGGATTTTGTGAGGGATATAACTAAAGCCATACCATTTTTTGGAGACTGCAGATGAGTCCAGAAGAATTGCAGATCATACAGTACTCTGCTCCCAAGGAAGCTGTGACAGTGTCCATGCATCGCATCCTTCAGAGGTTATAGATTATGATGTGGGAAAGCCCCCTCTTTGTACCTCCAGTCAGTAGAAAGTTTAACTCCATGTATCATTGCCTCGGAAGAAAGGCCTGGCAATCTACTTCCGGTGACACTGCCAAGAAAACCCAGGAGCTTCTGGGTCGCCAGGAGTCAGGACTGACTCAAAGGCACACATTGCATTGCATCAAGTTCAGAAGACTCAGATTCAAGAAGCCCCAGCTTCCACACAACTGCTTGGTTGTCAAATCCGCCCTCAAAAGATACAAAAGTTCCAAGAAGTACTCCTCTGTGCCCCCAGGGAGGGAGGCTCAGACATTGGATTCTTTTGGGAAGAAGATGTTTCACAGTTCCATGCTTGCTGCCCGCATGGCCTCTTATCAGCTCTACATGGGAATGCCCTTAAAGGAAATCATGCATAGCCTTAATGATATGTTCCGATTTCTTTCTCAAGAGAAACTGCACTAGCATTCCCTAGTGAGACATGGCAAGGACTACTTGAAATTCATGGTTCAAGCAGCCTATGACATATTTGAAATGGTATTGCGAACTTCTGCAGCAGGTATTGGTGCCCAGAGACTCGCCTGGCTCTGGGACTCAGATCTCCAACCATCCGTGCAGGATTTAGCTTGCTGTCATGTCATGCCTTGCTGTGGAGAAAATCTCTTTGAAAATAAACTTGAAGATAAAGCAGGCTTCTAAGAAAAGCAGCAAATGGCTCTTCAAAATCTCTTAAGGCGCACGGCTGAGCCAACCTTCTACTGCAGGATATATCAAGGTGGCAACCAGAGAAAGAGACCACCTACTCTCTATGGTGCAAGTACTTCCGTGGTTCTCACTATTTTCAGTCTAAATAGACTCCTTGAGCACAGCTGAAGCAAGAGACGTCGCAGAAGGCTCAATCTGCTCCTCAGCCAAAAACAGGCGTGAGGTTTTGATTGGTTCCTACAGAGTGTAGCCACTCTTCCTGTTGCCTCAGCACAGGATTCTCCAGTGGGAGGAAGGCTCACCCTTTTTGCCCAGTAGTGGCTTCTTGTAACCTCAGACATTTTGGTCTTGCAAATTATTCAGAGAGACTATAAATTGCATCTTTTTGACCTTCCTCCAAATTGCCCTCTGAGGGTTCCTCAATTTCAGGAACTACTTCTACAAGAAATGTCTGTCTTTTAAAAAGATCTAGCGATTGAGCTCATTCCACCAGAGCCAGAAGGGTGGGGATTTTATTAAAGATATTTCCTGGTCATCAAGAAAACGGGAGAATACTGACCTATCCTAGACCTAAGAGATCTGAGCAAATACCTGGTCAAAGAAAAGTTCAGAATGATTTTTTTTAGGCACTTTACTCCCTTATCTCCAAAAAGGAGAGTGGCTGTACTTTCTGGATCTAAAAGCTGCATATACCTACATAGATACATCCCATCACAGAACATATCTCAGATTTGTAGTAGGACAATGGCATTTTTAGTACCACATTCTGTCTTTTGGCCTTGCATCAGCGCTAGGGTTTCTGGCAACATATAGATCAGTGCATCCCTCCTCTATTACTATTAGTGGTATCTATCCTCCACCTCCCATTTTTTCCAAATATTCCTATGTGAACTCTCTTCACATGCTAGTATTTCTCCTTCAAATTGAATGTTGTAAGAAAATTGCAGTGAAGATGAGGTGCCTGTGTGCAATGCATAGGTTGGGGTGCCTGTGTGTGTGTGTGTGATGCCGAGGTTGGGGGTGCACCTGTGTGTGTGTGATGCGGAAGTTGGGCTATGCCTGTGTGTGTGTGGTGTGTGCCGGGGGAGGGGGTAGGGGAATGAACTTTTCATCGATTGCACCTTGTATCCTTTCCTACCCCCTCCAACGCCTCTTCTGCTGACTCCCCTACTCTGTACCCTTTCCAGACTCTCCCCCCTTTACCAAACCCCCTAGCTCTCCCATTCCGTGTTCTAAAATCCTCCCATCCTCCCTTTTCATAAGCCCACTTCCCCTTTACATTTTCCCTACCTTCTCTACCTCAGTTCCTCCTCCTCCTCCCCCCTCCACTCTGGAGGGAGCTTTGGAATCAAAACAAATTACCATTCTGGTGCTGGAAATACTAGGGTTCGTGGTCAATTATCCCAAATCCCACCTCTATCCCACCCAACAATTGGAATTAATCAGATATCTGACCGTTATGACTCATGCAGGAGAAAAGCTCTTGCCTAACGGACTATCTACAGTAGATTAACAGTGATAGTGTGGGAGATTCATATGAGTCAGCAGATTTCATCTCATGCCATGCTAAGACTGCTCAGTCCCATGGTCTCAAGAATGCATGTAAAACCCTTGGCATGTTTCATTATGAGTCAGGCTCAGGGGGACCCTGGGGACCCAGTGGTCACAAGCCACAGAAAATCTCAGACATTCTGTCCATCAGCACTCCACTTGTTCAGTCCCTGTCCTAATGGACAAATCATGGCAATCTGGCAAAAAGTCTTCCCTTCCAAATTTCAGTTGCACAAAAGTTATTGATGACAGATGTGTCTAAACTGGGATGGAGAGCTCATTGTGATGGATTCCACACATAGAACTTGGTCTCTCCAAGAAACGTTTCATCAGATCAACTTTTTGGAACTAAAAGAAATAGCGAACGATCAGAGGGCTGTTGGAGATCATTTGTCCAACCAAATTGTTCTGATTCATACCAAAATCAAGTAACTATGTTTTACGTCAACAAGCAGGGAGAAACGGGATCATACCTCCTGTGTTGGGAAACAGGTTGTGAAATTTCGCCTTTACTCATGGGATGGAGTTGAGCCACCTACCTACTTGGTGAACAGAACACACTGGCAGATAGACTGCCTTGAGTCCTTCAGCCTCATGAATGGATCCTGGATAGGGATGTTGCACAGCACATCTTTTGAGAGAAGGGCACTCCCTCAATAGAACTTTTTGCAACTCCTCAGTATACTCCAAGGTGAGGTCACACAGCAAACTGGCCTCTGTTTTCCTCCTCTATTAAGTGGCAGGTCTTCTGTACGTGTATCCTTGAATCCCTCTTATTGCCAAGACACTCTTAAAACTCAAAACTGACAAGGGTATGATGATTCTCATCGCTCTTTATTGGCCCAGGCAACTGTGGTTCCCTCAACTTTTTGAACTTTCCATTCAGTAACCAATATGTCCTGGGCAACCACCAGATCTAATATCACAGGAGAACAGAACCATGTTGCATCCCAGCATCAAGTTCCTAGCCCTCACAGTTTGGATGTTGAGAGGCTAACTCAGTGGTTCTCAACCCAGTCCTCTGGGACCCCCAGGCCAGTCAGGTTTTCAGGATGTTGTTGTTAAGTGCCGTCGAGTCGGAGTCGGCTCATGGCGACCCTCTGGATAGCTATCCTAAATTGTGTTCGGTCTTCAGTCAGGCGGCTCATTGACGACAGACTGGTACCCGTAGCTGCTGTTATTGTAGCGATCCATCTCATTGCTGGCCTTCCTCTTTTGCGTTGACCTTCTATCTTGCCAAGCATGATGTCTTTCTCTAATGATCTCTCTCTTCGCATGATGTGTCCGAAGTATGAAAGCCGAAGTCTTGTCATCTGAGCTTCTAAAGAAAGCTTAGGTTTGATCTCCTCTAGTACCGACTGGTTTGTTCTTCGGGCAGTCCATGGTATACACAGTATTCGCCGCCAGCACCATAATTCAAAGGCATCAATTTTCTTCCTGTCTGTCTTTTTCACTGTCCAGCTTTCACATCCATATGATGTTATTGAAAATACCATGGCTTGAACAAGTCGAATCTTTGTATGGAGAGACACATCTCTGCTCTTGAGAATCTTATCTAGGTCTTTCATAGCCATTCTGCCAAGAGCAATGCGTCGTCTGATTTCTTGACTGCTTGTTGCTTCTTTATTGATAGTTGATCCAAGTAGGTTAAAGTTGTTCACAATTTCAATTTCTTCTCCTTCAACGATGAACCTGTTGATTATGCCAGTTGTCATGATCTTTGTCTTCTGTACATTAAGGTGCAGGCCCATTTTGAGACTATGTTCTTTGATTGTGAGAAGCAAATGTTTCAGATCATCTTCGCTTTCAGCCAGTAATGTGGTATCATCAGCATAGCGAAGGTTGTTGATGAGTCTTCCACCAATCTTCACACCTCTGTTGTCTTCATACAGTCCTGCTTCTCTGATGATTTGTTCTGCATATAAATTAAACAGGTAGGGGGAAAGTATGCAGCCTTGTCTTACACCGTTGCTTATTTTAAACCATTCTGTTTCTCCTTGTTCCGTTCGAACTGTTGCTTCTTGATCAATGTACAGATTACGCAAGAGAACGATCAGGTGTTCTGGTATACCCATGCTTCTTAATGTGGCCCAGAGTTTCTCATGGTTTACACAGTCAAAAGCCTTGCTATAGTCGATAAAGCACAAATAGATATCCTTTTGGTATTCTTTAGTCTTTTCAAGGATCCATCTCACATCCGCAATGATGTCTCTCGTTCCTCGCCCTTTCCTGAACCCTGCTTGCACTTCAGGTAGTTCTTGTTCTAGGTATGGCTGTAGTCTCTTTTGAATAATCTTCAGTAGAATCTTGCTGGCATGTGGGATCAGAGCGATTGTGCGATAATTTCCACAGTCAGTTGGATCACCTTTCTTTAGTATTGGTATAAACACAGATCTTTTCCAGTCAGTTGGCCATGATGTTGTCTTCCATATTTCTTGGCAGAGCCTTGTAAGTACGGTAACAGCTGCATCAGATTGCTGCAATACTTCTATGGGAATGCTATCAATGCCTGGTGCTTTGTTCTTTGATAAGGCTTTCAATGCTGCTTCAACTTCTTCTTTCATCACCAATGGTTCCTGATCATAAGGTATAGGTTGAAACGGCTGTTGGTCCACTTGATCTTTATCATATAAAAACTCTGTATATTCCTTCCACCTTTTCTTGATCTTCTCAGCATCATTCAACATAGAACCTTGAGCATCTTGTAACATTCCAATTCGGGGCTGGAACTTTTTCTTTAACTCTCGCAGCTTTAGGAAAGCCGATCTTGTTCTTCCTCTAATAGTTTCTGCTTCTATTTCCTTGCAAGTGTCATTGTAGTACTTTTCCTTGTCCTGTCTTGCTGCACGTTGGAAATCTCTGTTGAGTTCTGCGATTGTCTTTCTTTCTCCTTTGGCTTTAGCTTCTCTGCGTTTCTGGGCAATTTTCAGAGTTTCTTCCGTCATCCATTTTGGCCGTTTTTGCTTTTTCACCTTTTGTAGAGACTTCTCGCTTTCTTCCAGCACAACCTTCTTGATGTCATTCCATAACTCTTCCGGAGCTCTGTCATTTGTATCTAAAGCAGCAAATCGATTTTGCAGGCAGTCTTTAAATTCCAGTGGTATATTCTCAAGGTCATATTTTGGTGCATTCATGAGTGGTTTGCTCTTTTTCAACTTTAGCTTGAGTTTGCATACTAGTAGTTGATGATCTGTACCACAGTCAGCTCCAGGTTTTGTCTTTGTTGATGTTACAGAGCTTTTCCATCGTTGACTTCCACAGATGTAGTCAATTTGATTTTTATACAATCCATTGGGTGAAGTCCATGTGTACAGTCGTCGCTTGTGTTGCTGGAAGAAGGTGTTTGAGATGAATAGATCATTGGTCTTGCAGAATTCTATCAATCTTTCTCCAGCTTCATTTCTGTTGCCAAGTCCATATTTTCCAACTACTTTGCCTTCTTCTTTGTTGCCAACTTTTGCGTTCCAGTCACCCATGACTATCAGGATATCCTGTTTGCATGTTCTGTCAATTTCAGCTTGTACTTGTTCATAGAACTCTTCAATTTCATTCTCTTCTGCAGCTGTTGTTGGGGCATATACTTGAATTATAGTTGTGTTGATAGGCAATCCTCGTAGACGAATAGAGATTAAGCGTTCGCTGACTGCATTGTATTTCATTACAGTTCTTGCAAGTTTCTTCTTTATTATAAATGCAACACCATTTCTTCTTTGTCTTTCATTTCCAGCATAGTAGACCATGTGATCATCTGATGCAAAGTGCCCGATGCCAGTCCATTTCAGTTCGCTGACACCCAACAGATCAAGTTGTACACGTTCCATTTCATTCTTGACCACCTCCAACTTCCCTTGGTTCATGCTTCGTACGTTCCATGTTCCAATGTGTAAGACATCTTTACAGCTTCTGACTCTCATTTCATGCGCAGCTACATCAGCAGTCAGACTTCCCGAGGGCTTTGATCCAACCACATCATAAATGCTGGCTTTACTCTGAAAAGTCTTCAGCTCTTCCCCAGTAGCTAGTTGAGTGCCTTCCGACCTGGGAGTCTCATCTTCCAGCACCATAGCACAATTTGTTTTGTTGTAACTATCCATTGGGTTTTCATGGCAAGATACAGAAGTAGATTGCCGGGCCTTGCTTCCGCGCAGTTTAAGTTTGGTGTTGTTGCCGTTGTCACAGAAATGTGATCCTCCGCCGTCAACACTATCCCATTCTGCTGCTGCCCAGATGGGTGGTTTGTCTTCGTCTGGCACCTCAGCTGAGACCTGTCCATCTTGGGAGACCCTGCCAGTAGTTAAACTACCGATAGTTTAGCTCTCAGCATCACTGATGCACGCAAGCCCTCACAGCACGACGAGCTGCAAACCAATGAATATGCATGAGATCTGCATACAGTGGAAGCAGTGCATGCAGATTTATCTCATGCATATTCATTGTGGATATCCTGAAAACCTGACTGGCCTGGGGGTCTCAGAGGACTTGGTTAAGAACCACTGGGCTAACGATATCCACTCTCTCCTAGCGGGTATCACCAATGTTCTCCAGGACCAAGCAGGAAGTCAGTCCTCACATATGGGTGTCATCGACGCCGATGAAGCCCCAGCGAAGCATTTCCCCAGCTTTCTATGAAAGCCTTTGGGAATGCAGGCACGCATGCGCGGTTCCCTTCCCGCCTAAAGGTGCCATCTTACCTCAGTCTCTTTTTTTCCGTGAAGCCCACCAGACGTCTGTCCTGTTCTCCCGGTTAAAATTAGATTTTTTTCAGCGATTTTCGCTATTTTTTTTCTCCCGGTTCGACGCTGGTTCCCCTCCAGCCGGGTTCGGTACACCGGTATCGAGCCTGATTCTTCTTTTTAGTTTTTTTTGCCCTTCGTGGCTGGTGATCGCGCCCTTTTTTCCATTTTTCCCTGGAAGGCCGGTCCTTTGACCTCACAGGGACTCTTTTTTTCCCTGATGGCTTCCAGCAGTTTTAAAAAGTGTGATTGGTGTAAGAAACTGATGTCTCTCACCGACACACACGACTGCTGCCTTCGGTGCCTCGGCCCCGACCACGACCCTAAATTGTGCGGGCCATGTGGAAAGATGTCTTCCAAGGCACTCCGAAGTCGCCAGCAGCAAAAAGAAAGGCTTTTCTCGGACTCAGCCTCCGGCCGGGCCCGGACCTCGTCTGAGGCCTCGACATCTCGGGATTCCGATCCCAAGCGCCGTCGAAGCTCCTCGGACAGGGGGTCCCCCGACTGGGAACGGAAGAGGAAGAAGCGGCTCGCGAGGGCGTCGTCGGAGGAGGCCCCTGGCTCCTCGAGGGCCATGTCTAAGACCCCCGACCGTCGCCCCTGGCCCGTGGAACACGAGAAGCCTGCAAAAGTTCCTCGCGTGGAGCCGGAGTCTGCTGGACACGTAAGCCCCGTAGTCCTCGAGGACTCTCCTCCCAGGGAGCCGCCGCCGGGGCCCGAGTCGGTGGCTGCTGCGTCTCCCGAGCTGAGTCTCGGGATGACAGCCTTGGAGAGCAGATTGTCTGCCTTCATGGAGCAGCAGCGGGCACTGATGGCCAGCCTGTCTGGCGCATCTGCCCAGACCACCGGGACATCGACTTCGAAGTCGACCCCGGAGACCGAGCCGATACTAGAGTCCATCGTAGCTCGGAGTCGACCTCGGTCGCGGTTTCCCTCGACCTCCCGTTCAGGACCGAGGGAGTCGACGCCGGTGCCTCCGGCGTCGGGGCGGGTGCTCCAGGGCCCCGCGGGGTCGGACCCTGACTCCTCCTCGGACGAGTCAGCTTGGGAGACGGAGGACGAGGAGTCTCCTGATACCTTCAAGACTCAGTGCGTCCCTTCGGACTCACCGCAGTCTGAACCCTGGAGTAGGTCCCCCCCCGGAGGACACTCAGTTCTCAGAGTTCGTCCGGGATATGGCCGCTGCCTTGGCTATTCCGGCGGACCCTGAGGAGGAGCCTCGAGCTGAAGAGCTCGAGGCCCTACAGTATGACTCTCCTCCGAAGGAGGCCTTTACTGTTCCAGTTCCTCCGATGCTGGAACGGCTCCTCTTCCGTATGTGGGAGGCACCGGCCTCGGCGCCGGTTCTAAGCAAGCGAGTCAACTCGATCTATCGACTCCGGAAGAACCCTGGTTTTCAAAAGGCACAGCTACCACACCGTTCTGTGGTTGTGGAATCAGCCATGCATCGTCTGAAGAGCCAGAAGATGCACTCCACGGTGCCCCCTGGCAGGGAGGCCCGGAACCTCGATGGCGTCGGTAGAAAGTGCTTCCAGGGCTCGATGCTTGCTTGCCGTGTCCAGTCCTACCAGCTGTACATGGGCATGTACTTGAGGGATCTGGCCAAGGAGTTGGCCGGGTTCTCTGCTGGTCTCTCCGGGGAACCCTTGCAGAGATTTAAGTCCTTGTCCTCGGGGATTCGGGACTGCTCGAAGTTCATGTCCTGCGCCCCCTACGATGGCTTCGAGGCTTCGGCCCGGGTTGCGGCAGCCGGCATCGCGGCTCGACGCCAGGCATGGCTGCAGTCATCGGACCTCGAGCCATGGGTTCAGGACAAGTTGGTCGATGTCCCTTGCCGAGGTGAAAACCTTTTTGGCAAGCTCATGACCGAGAAGGCCGCTCAGCTCGAAACTGAGCACCTCACACGGACAAGGCTGTCGAGGAAGACCTCTGCCCCTTCTCATAAAAAGAAGGGCTCGGGTAAAAAGCCCTTTTACCCGAGGAAGGGCACTGCCTACAAACAGTACCCGCAATATCAGGCTGCCCAAGCTGCCCCCCAGGGTCAGCAATCCAAGGGCCAGGGTAATGGGCCCCATAGGCAGAGGACCCTCAGGCCCCTGCTACCACTCAGCAGGGTGGGGGTTTTTGACTCCTTGAGCGTAGCCTCTCCTCCACTGCTCTCCCAACCCTGCACAGGAGGTCATCTTGCCCTCTTTGCCCACCAGTGGCCACTTATCACCGGGGACAGTTGGGTGCTGGAGATAGTCCACAGGGGCTATGCCCTCCATTTTCACCAACTGCCTCCACCATATTTTCCAGGGGAGCCTCCAAGGCCTCCCCTGCACACAGACCTTCTTCTACAAGAGCTTCATGGTCTGTTGGTGGACAGGGCAGTGGAGCCTGTGCCTCCCCACTTGAAAGGTCACGGTTTCTACTCCTGGTATTTCCTGGTGCCCAAAAGAACCGGTGGCCTTTGACCCATTCTGGACCTCAGGAACCTCAAGTTCCTAGTGAAGGAGAAGTTCAAGATGCTTACTCTTGGGACACTTCTGCCCTACCTCCAGCAGGGAGATTGGCTATGCTCCTTAGATCTAAAGGATGCGTACACTCACAAACTCATTCATCCAGACCACAGAAAGTACCTCAGATTCATTGTGGGAGGAAACCATTATCAGTATAGAGTGCTGCCTTTCGGCCTCACCTCTTCCCCCATTGTCTTTACAAAGTGCCTAGCGGTGGTGGTGGCCTACCTGAGAAATCAGGGAATCTTTGTCTTCCCCTATCTGGACGACTGGCTCATCAGGGGTCAGACATGCCAGGAGGCCAAACAAGCCACCCTCAGGACTATTGCTCTTCTACAAAGTCTGGGTTTGTCATAAACTTCGCAAAGCCCACTTTGCTCCCCTCCCAAAACTTGGAGTTCATAGGGGCAAGGCTGGACTCTCTGCTGGCAAAGACTTTCTTGCCAATAGACAGGGCCCAAAGGTTGATGGCTTTGGCAACTCAGTTTCTCAGCAGGTCCCTGGTCTCCGCCAGACTCTGCCTGAGGCTTCTAGGCCACATGGCTTTGACGGTACATGTGACCCCCAATGCCAGGCTCCATATGAGGCCTGCACAGTGGTGCCTTCGGTCTCAGTAGTCACAGGCCACAGGCGGCCTCAAAGACAGGATAAGGGTGTCCAGACAATTTCTGAACTCTCTCAACTGGTGGCTGCACCCACCCAATCTTCTGAAGGGGGTGCCTTTTCAGATTCCAGGGTACACAGTAGTGGTGACCACAGACGCCTCCCTGCAAGGCTGGGGAGCTCATTGTCTGGGAAAGTGCACCCAGGGCCTGTGGTCTCCCTGGGAAGCTGCACAGCAGATCAATCTTCTCGAACTCTGAGCTATTCGGTTAGCACTCAAAGCTTTCACTCCTACCCTGGCTCACCAGTCTGTCCTGATTCAGACAGACAACCAAGTTGTCATGTTTTATGTGAACAAACAGGGCAGGACTGGGTCCAGGATCCTTTGTCGGGAAGCTCAGGACCTTTGTTCTTTTGCCCTCAAGCACAACATGCTCCTCAGGGCTGTGTACCTTCCAGGCCAGGACAACTACCTATCAGACAGATTAAGCAGACTACTGCAGCCCCACGAGTGGCAGCTGCATCCTTCAGTAGCTCAGAACATCTTCCTGAAATGGGGTCTCCCTTTGATAGATCTCTTTGCCAGCCCAACAAACAAACAACTGCCAAAGTTCTGCTCCAGGCAACCGCATCCTCTGTGGATAGCAGCGGATGCTTTTCTGATATCCTGGTCTCAGGGCCTCCTCTATGCGTTTCATCCCACGCCCTTGGTGGCCCGAACTCTCTTCAAGATTCTTCAGGACAAGGCCTCGGTCCTTCTGGTGGCTCCCAGATGGCCGAGACAGCCTTGGTTTCCTCTTCTGCTTCAACTGGCGGTGGATCCTCCGCTACCTCTGGGGTTGCAACCCGACCTTCTCTCACAGGAGCAGGGTTCCCTTCTGCACCCCAGTCTCAAAGCCCTCAATTTGATGGCCTGGAGGCTGCAAGGGTAGTCTTGGCTCCATGGGGCCTGCCTCAGGATGTTGAGGAAGTTGTCCTAGCCTCTAGGAAACAGTCCACTAGGGAAACCTATGCTCTCAAATGGAAAAGGTTTTCTGTGTGGTGTCAGCTACGTACAGTTGATCCTTTCTCCTGTACTGTGCCAGTAGTCCTTCAGTACTTACTGCACTTGTCAAATCAAGGCCTTAAGTCAAATTCTGTTCGGGTCCACCTCTCAGCTCTAGCAGCTCACCACTCTTTGGTGGAGGGCCATTCTCTGTCTGGTCACCCCTTGGTGTCCCGCTTTCTTAGGGGCTTGCTTTTGCTCAAGCCCACAATCCGTCGTCCTGCCCCTGAGTGGGAGCTGAATGTGGTCTTGCAGCAACTGACTCGCCCACCTTTTGAGCCGATGGCTACTTGTCCACTACGCTTCCTCTCCTGGAAGACTCTCTTCCTGTTAGCCCTTACCTCGGCCAGGCGAGTAAGTGAGCTTCAGGCCCTAGTCTGTGATAGGCCTTACACCAGAATTTATAGGAACAGGGTGGTCCTCAGGACTCATCCAAAGTTCCTCCTAAAGGTTGTCTCCTCTTTCCACCTCAACCCGGAGGTGGTTCTTCCAACCTTCTTCCCTAGGCCTCATGCAAGCCAGGTTGAAGCAGTCCTGCATACCCTGGACTGTAGGAGGGCCTTGTCCTTCTACCTTGACCGTACACAGGGGCATAGAAGGGCTACTCAGCTCTTCGTCTCCTTTGACCCCAATAAGTTGGGGTTGGCTGTGTCCAAGCGTACCTTGTCCATCTGGGTAGCTGACTGTATCACCTGGGCTTATAAGGCGGCTGACCTTCCTTTGCAGGGTCGGGTCACAGCCCACCGTGTCAGGGCAATGGCTGCCTCAGTGGCTCATCTCCGCTCTGTGCCCTTGGTAGACATCTGCAGGGCTGCAACTTGGTCTTCAAGCCAGACTTTTGCGGCCCATTACTGCCTGGAGAGGGAGTCCCGTAGGGACAGTGCTTTTGGCTAAGCAGTACTCCGGAATCTCTTTGAGGTTTAGGCAACTCCTGCCCTCCTGCCCTTTGTTGGGCTACCGGTGGAGGTTGTGTCCTTGAAAAGCCTTTCTTTGCAGCTGGGACTAGAGGGAGTCCTCTTGTTCAGCCTGGGTTCCTTGGTAGCCCAGAGCTAGGGAGTCACCCATATGTGAGGACTGACTTCCTGCTTTGTCCTGGAGAAAGAGTAGTTACTCACCTGTAACAGGTGTTCTCCAGGAGCAGCAGGAATCAGTCCTCACAACCCTCCCTCCTTCCCTTGGAGTTGCAGTTGTACATAGTTTATTTTTCATTGTTGTGTGCTGTTCTTAGCTATGTCATTTGACTGAGATAAGATGGCACCTTTAGGCGGGAAGGGAACTGTGCATGCATGCCTGCATTCCCAAAGGCTTTCATAGAAAGCTGGGGAAATGCTCCGCTGGGGCTTCATCGGCGTCGATGACACCCATATGTGAGGACTGATTCTACTGCTCCTGGAGAACACCTGTTACAGGTGAGTAACTACTCTTTCTTTTGGCTTATAGGATGGCCTTAACGAGGAAATCTTATTCATTCAAGTGGAAGAGGTTTGCTATTTGGTGTGAGGAACTACTACTACTGTTCATTTGTATAGTGCTCAAAGCAGTACAGTGCTGTACATAAAGATATAAGAGACAGCCCCTGCTCATCAGAGCTTACAGTCTAATCAAGATGACAAAACATTGCAAAACTGGGGACTAGAGTATGGTAAGATACAAGTAGTGAAGGAGTGAGTAGTGAAGGAGTGAGTGAGTGAGTGGGGCATGAAGATCCAAAAGCAGCTTCAATGAGGTGTTTTTTAGTCTGGATTTGAATAGGGCCAGAGAAAGGAGCCTGATATACCAACTCAGATAGTTTGCTTCAAGCATATGGAGCAGCAAGGTGGAATGGACAAAGTCTGGAGTTGGCAGTGGCAGAGAAGGGCACATAGGAACGCTCCATAGATCGTTTTGTCCGTTCCACACAAACACTGTTTGAATATCTTGTGCACCTCTCAGAGTCTGGACTCCATAAGGTACACCTCAGTGTAATTGGAGCTTACTTCTTTTGAAACCTCCCTATAAACCACCTGCACAGTCTTGGGACTTCAATGTGGTTCTCACAAAGCTGGTGAAAGCTCCTTTCAAATGGCTAAATACCTGAAAATCTTGACCTGGAAGGTTTTATTTCTGGTGGCAGTCACTTCAACACGCAAAGTGAGCAAACTTCAGGCCCTAGTATTTCATCCACCTTAAACTAAATTTTATCATAACAGAATGGTACATAGCACTCATCCCAAGTTTCCTCTGAAGGTGGTTACAGAATTTCATGTCAACCAATTCATTTTTCCAGCATTCTTTCCAAAACTTTATTCTCACAAAGCGGAAGCTATGCTATACATGTCTGACTGCAAGTGATCTTTAGCTTTCTACTTGGTGCGGATGAAAGCCCATAGAAGGTCTATTTAGCTTTTTGTTTCTTTTGATCCCAGCCAGCTAAGGGTTGCCATCTCCAAAAGCTGCTTATCAATTTGGCTTGCATAATGCATCTCTGTCACTTATACCCAGGCAAGCCTAAGCCTTTGAGGGTAATGTCACGGCTCATGTCAGAGCCATGGCTGCATCGGTGGCCCAGTTGCGCTCAGTCTCCATGGAAGAGATTTGCAAAAGTTGCAACATGGACTTTGATCCACACTTTCCCATCTTACTAAAGTTTGTATGGAGATTCCTGATGCAACAGCAATTTTGGCCAGTCAGTACTTCGAAATCGGTTCGGAGAGTAGAATCACCAATTTCATCCCCTTTAGTCCTATTTCTTTCAGTTCAAGCTACCTTAAAAGAAAAAAAATACATGCAATCTCCAGGAACAAGCCGGAATGTAGTCTTCACATATGGGTATCGTCGGTACCGACGGAGCCTGCGCGGGAACGCTCCCCAGCATCCAATAAGAACGCTTTTGGGAGCATCCCACAGCGCCTGCGTGCTGCCTTCCCGCCTTTCCCACTGTCCTCTTCATTTCTTCGTTTTCCTTCTTTATTCATTATTTTTTGTGGTCGCATCTGCCTTTGTTCGACGCCAACCAGTACCGCCGGTTCTTCTTTCTTCTTTTCTCTTAAAAAAAAAAAAAAAAAGTTTCTGAGAGATTTTTCTTCAGAAACCTTTTTTCCTCGGTGCTAGGCGCCATTTTGAGCACTAGGCCCATTTTCCTTAAAAATGGAAAACCCAGCTACTGGTTTAAAAAAAAATGTTCTAAGTGTGGCAGTACCATATCTGTCACCGACACCCATGACTGGTGTCTTAAATGTTTAGGTCCTGAACATTCTCCATCAGAGTGCGCCTCCTGTAGGAAGATGACTAAAAGGGGCCTGTAGAATAGAGCTGCAAAACTCTGTACCCTTTTTGCCATAGATACGATGTCCGTTGCATCGACATCTTCCAGAGCCTCATCTTCCTCCTATGGATCTCAGGTAACTAAACATAAGTCTAGCCGGTCCTCAAAGAGTAGATCTCCTTCTAGGCATCGAGAGGCCATTGGCATTGTCCTTGAGGAAACTTCACTGGTGAAACAGCCCCGGCGGGAGGCTTCGGCTTCCAAAGCACTAACGGGGCTCCAGGATGTTCTCGAGGCCTCAACCTCGGCAGAACTACTATTGCCATGCTCTGGGGTTCCGACCGCTTCCACCGGTACTGACACCCAAGCATCGGCAGTGTCGATAGATCAGAGGTTTCTCGCTATCAAACGCAGTCTGGCAGCTCTTCTCACGGCTTCGGTACCGTTGAGACCACTACAGATTGTTCAACAGGCACCGGTACCGACGGCACTGGCCTTGATGGGTATACCCCAATGCCGAGTCTTGAGTCTATCTCCAGCATTGACAGATTGGTACCGGGACACCTCGATACCGACTTTGATCGATACCGGTACCGTGCTCTGCACGAAGATCGGGATCGGAGATATTTCGAATCTTCCAATTCCGATGATTCTGATGACTTTGCCAATACCAGAGTACTTTCTTCAGAGGGTTCTGGGGAAGGAGGGGATGGGAAGGGAGGTCTCCAGCTTGGAGGTTATTTGGTACGGAAAGAGAGGGTCGAAGGGGATGATTTCGGGATTATATAAAGGGGTTAAGGGGGAGGGAGGGGGGAAACACAAATATATGGGAGAGTGGGAAAGGGATCTGGGGAAGACAATGTTGTTAATAGAATGGAAAAGGGTGTGGGGTCAGATAAAGAGGGGGCCCTGCTCGAGCAGGATCAAAGAAAATTTTTATAAAGTGATGCTGCGCTTGTGTTATACACTGGAGAGATTACACAGGATATATCCGGGAGTATCTCCATTATGCTGGCGGGAGTGTGGGGAAGAGGGGACCTTCTGGCATGTGTGGTGGAGCTGTGCAAAGGTCCAAGGATATTGGAGGCGGATTAGAGGGTGGATTCAGGAGAAGTTAGGGGTAGGGGTGGAGCTCGTGCCAAATATCTTTCTCCTAGCGTGGTGGGAGGAGGGTCGGGAGCAACGGGGGGGGGGGGGGGGTAGGATGGTGTTGGCGTGCCTTAGTGCAGCCCGCTGTGAAGTGGCAGCAGCCTGGAAACAAAAAGAGATGCCCTCGGTGGAGCAATATGAGAGGAGGCTTAGGCATTTGGTGCTTATGGAGAAACTAACAGCGGCAAGGAGGCAGAAGGTGGGTTGGTTTGAGGAAGAGTGGGGTAAGCTGTGTGGTGTTCTTGGGGTGGAGTAATCATGGGAAGGGTGAGGGGGGGAAGGGGAGACGGAGAGGGGAGGGCAAGAGAGGGAGGGGGAAAAGTGCGCTCTGGGGTGAAGGGAATAAACCTGACTCAATAAGGGTAGAGGCAAGGAGGAACATACCAGGGGGAGAGGGGAAGGGGGTAAGGGGGTGAGTCTAGTGGGGGAGGGAAGTGGGATGAAAATAAGGGTAGGAATAAGGGATATAGGGGGGAAGTATTGGGACACGAAAATAAAGAATGTTACAGAGGCAGTGTTGTTCAGTTACACAAAAGGTGGGGTAAGGATTAATATAAGGATCAGGGGTTATCAGGGTGTGAAGGGCGTTGGGATGGGGATATTTATGATGAGGGATGCCTGTTGTACGAGGGACAAATTAATACTGTGGAGGGGACGGTTGAGTGGATTGTCAGTTCCCATTAATATAAGGGTTGCATTGTTATTGATGGGGGTAAGGGTCTGCAGAATGTTTGATACCCATTGTATAAGGAATAAGGGGATATGTTTGCCTGTATCTGGTTCTGTAAAGAAGTGTTAATAAAATATTTAAAGAGAAAAAAGAAATCCTTCAATACCCTAAGGCTCCCAAGGAAGCAGCTACTCTGCCTGTTCATCAGATCTTACATGATCTTAATGCTGAGGATATGGGAAACACCTTTAACCACATCTCCTCACTCTTGGAGGCTCGATACAATGTATCGAGTTCCACCTTGTCCTGGCTTCCAAAAAACTCAGTTACCACACCATTCAATGGTAGTGGAATCGGCTATGCGTAGGATGAAGAGTGCAAAGAGGCATGCTTCCAATCCTCCAGGCCGTGAATGCAGGACTCGATGCTTCCAAGCTTCCATGCTCTCAGCCAGGATCAGCTCCTATATCCTATATATGGGAATGTTCCTCAAAGAGATCACAGGAAACTTGGAGCTTATGAGCCCCCTTCTTCCTGATGATAAACGACAAGACTTTCTTACTCTTGTCAGACATGCTCAAGATGTTTCCAAGTTTGTAAACCATGCATCCTTTGACTGCTTTGAATGCATCAGCAGAACCTCTGCTATTGCCATTGGTGCACGTCCGGATTGCCTTGCTTCAGGCATCCGACTTGGAACTTTGGGTACAAGATAATTTGGGAAATATCCCTTGCACAGGAGAAAATCTCTTTGGCAAAAATTGCCACGAAAAGGCTAATGAAATAGATGCTGACAATATCACCTTGGATAGATTGTCAAAATCTACAGCCAACCCAGCCAAAAGGAAATCCTATAAAAAACATTTTTCAGCAAAAAATGGAAGTTTTATCCTTCTTATGCCCAGCAGGGGCACGGTCCAGTTCAGGCTGCCCAAAAGGGACAACAGGAACAAACTAGACAACAAAAGAAGCCAAAAGGGCCGAGAGCTCAGCCAGCTCCACAGGCTCAGCCTCCTCAGGGGCTTTGACTCCTACCTACAGAACGTAGCCTTCCTGCCCCTGAATGGTCCAGAACCCTTAGCCATCCCTGGCAGATTGTGTCATTTGCCAACAGATGGCACCAAATAACAGCAGAAAATTGGACTCTGTCCATTGTACGAGAGGGGGTACAAGCTTCATTTTCACAGCATGCCCCTCCTACAATCGCAAGACAGTTCAATTCTCAGACCCCTGTCAACAATCTCTAAGGTCAGGAGGTCACAACACTCCTTGCTCAAGGAGCAATAGAAGAAGTACCCATTTTACAACAGTGTACAGGGTTCTACTCTCCCTATTTTCTTATCCCAAAGAAAACAAGAGGACACAGACCCATTTTAGACCTCATAATTGAACAAATATCTGTTCCGAGAGAAATTCAAAATGATCTCTCTAGGAACTCTTCTGCAATACCTTCAAAGTCAGGATTGGCTTTGTTCTCTAGATCTAAGGGATGCATATACTCATATTCTCATCCATCCAGATCACAGGAAATTCCTGTGGTTCCTTTTCCAGGGAAAACACTTCCAATACAAAGTTCTTCCCTTTGGTCTGGCTTCGGCACCAAGAGTATTCACAAAATGCATTGCAGTAGTAGCTGCAATCTCCAGGAACAAGCAGGAATAAGTCCTCACTTATGGGTACGTCGGAACCGACGGAGCCTGCACGGGAAAGCTCCCCAGCTTCCCAGAAAGGAAGCTTTTGGGGCCTCCCACTGCACATGCGCGCTGCCTTCCCGCCTTCCTGACCAGCTCTCCTCAGTTTCTCTTTTTCCGCGGAGCCAGCAGGTCGTGTTCCTGTCACCGCTGAAGAAATTGTTATTTTAGTTTCTTTCTTTAGACCGCGTACCTGCCTTCCCCATACCGAAACCGGTACCGCCGGTCTCTCTTTTCTTTTCTTTCTTAAAAAAAAAAAAGCTTTTATTTTTTTAGCACAACTTGGTGACTTCTGTTAGGCCTCAGGCCTACACAAAATCTCCTCTTGGAGAAACCAGCTCCTGGTTTCAAGAAGTGTACCAAGTGTAGTGCTGTTATTTCTGTTACAGACACCCATGACTGGTGTCTTAAATGTTTGGGGCCTGACCACTCCATTCCGGACTGCCCATCCTGCTCCCAGATGTCTAAACATGGTTTGCAGAACCGGGCCAACAAATTCCATGTGCTGTTTGCTTCAGATAATCCAGCATCACAGTCATCCAGGTCTTCCTCTCCGGATGGATCTCAGGTAACCAAACCTTCGGGCAGGTCCTCAAAGAGCAAATCTCCTTCAAAGCATCGAGAGGCTCTCAATTTTGAATCTGAGGACCATGCCCCAGCCAAACAACCCCGGCGGGAAGCTCTGGCTTCCAAAACACCATCTATGGGGTTACAGGTTGACATCGATGGCACGGCCTCGACCGATCACCTGTTAGACTGCTCTGGGGTACCGGCCCATGCCGGTACCGACATCCAGGCAGCAGTGGCGTCTATGGACAATACTGTTCAGACCATGCAGCAGGCCATCCTGGCTTTCCTTAAGGCTGCGACGCCCTCGGTACCGCATCCAGCGGTTCCGGGTCCGGTTCCGGTACTGGCTTCCATACCGGAACCGAGGCCATCGTCTTCCAAACGCAGATCGGTGCATGCCGGATCCGGGTTTTCACCCGATACCGATCCCATGCCCGGTACGCCCGACCGGTATGCGTATCGTGCGTTGGAAGCGAATAGAAGATACTCTGATTCCTCTGAGGATTTTGACTCCTCTGACTCTGATGAGCTCTCTCTTGTTCTTCCTGAAGAGCCTTCTTCCCCAAAGAGGAGAATGTCTCCACCAGAGGATTTGTCCTTTCAAGACTTCATTATAGAAGTAGCTAGAGGACTTTCTATTACTACATCCTCTGAGAAAGAACCTAGATCAAAGAAATTGGATATTTTAGGATACCCTAAGGTTCCTAAAGAGGCAGTTACCCTGCCTATCCATGAAATCCTTCAAGAACACTTGATGGACTTATGGGAGGCTCCTCTAACATTGTCTCCTCATTCTCGTAGGTTGGACACCATGTACCGGGTCCCTCCTTCTCCTGGTTTTCAAAAAGCTCAGCTGCCTCACCATTCCATTGTGGTGAAGTCTGCGCTGAAAAAGATTAAGAGTACCAAAAGGCACTCTTCTACCCCTCCAGGGCGAGAATGTAAGACCCTAGACTCTTTTGGTAGGAAAATCTTCCAGGCTAGTATGCTTATAGCCAGGATTAATTCATACAGTCTGTATATGGGCATGTTTCTAAGGGAACTTGCCCTAAAGGTAAAGCATTTTACCCCCTTTATCCCTGAAGATAGAAAGGAGGAGTTCATTTCTTTAGTGAAACAGCTTCTAGATGTTTCTAAGTTCTCCAACAGAGCAGCCTTTGATTCCTTTGAGGGTGCCGGTAGAGCTTCGGGCATTGCCATTGCAGCCCGATGACTTGCTTGGCTCCAAGCCTCTGACCTAGAACCCTGGGTCCTAGATGGCTTACGGAATCTGCCCTGTACAGGTGAGAACTTATTTGGTAAAGACTGGCAAATTAAAGCCACTCAAATGGACGCAGAAAATGCTACTTTAGATAGACTTTCTAAGTCTACCTCTACTCCTACCAAGAAAAAGTCTTTCAAGAGGCCTTACTACAAGAAGACCAGATTTTCCACAAATACTGGCCAACAATCTTCTCAGCCTCGCTTTGCTGCTAAGCGTCAGCAACCTAAACAGGCAAGGTCCAAGCCTGCGGCGTCTGCTACACCCCAGCAGGCTCAACCCCCTCAGGGGTTTTGACTTGCCCCTAGAGAACTTAACCTTTCTGGCTCTAGAACAACCAGAGCCCCTCACCATTCCCGGAAGGTTAGCTCACTTTGCTCCCAGATGGGGGCAAATTACATCAGAGCAATGGACCCTCTCTATCATCAGAGAGGGTTACAAACTTCATTTTTCCAGCCTTCCTCCTCATACCATGGTGAGGCAGTTCAATTCTCCCCCATCTCCCCTGGCCCTGTTGGGTCAAGAAGTCTCTTCCCTCCTTGCCCAAGGGGCAATAGAAGAGGTTCCTCTTCTTCAACAAGGGACAGGGTTCTACTCCCCTTATTTTCTAATACCAAAGAAGACAGGGGGTTTCAGACCAATTCTAGATCTGAGAGAATTGAACAAATTTCTTTACAAGGAGAAATTCAAAATGCTTTCTCTGGGCATTCTCCTTCCATACCTTCAGAGTCAGGATTGGCTTTGTTCTCTAGATCTCAAGGATGCGTACACACATATACTCATCCACCCATCCCACAGAAAATATCTTCGATTTCTGTTTCAGGAAAAACATTTCCAGTACAGAGTACTTCCCTTCGGTCTAGCCTCTGCTCCAAGAGTGTTCACCAAATGCATGGCAGTCGTAGCCGCATTTTTAAGAGGCCTGGGAATTTTTGTATTCCCATATCTGGACGACTGGCTCATCCGAGCTCCATCTCAGTCAGAGGCCCAGATTTCCCTTGACCGCACAAGGCGCATTCTGCAGTATCTGGGACTGGTAGTAAACCTTCCCAAGTCTCAACTCATCCCTACTCAGTCTCTGGAATTCATAGGGGCCCGGTTGGACATCACCACTGCAAGGGCCTACCTACCTCAGGTCAGGGCCCAACGTCTGCTGTGCTTGGCCTCCCAAGCTCAGTCCAGCAGTCACATGACAGCCCGGGAAATGCTGCGACTTCTGGGCCACATGGCCTCCACGGTGCACGTGGTGCCCTACGCTCGTCTTCATATGAGAGCAGCTCAATGGACCTTGGCCACCCAGTGGACTCAAGCATCAGGAGTGCTCTCAGACCAAATACTACCCTCAAAACGTCTGTTTTGGTCCCTCCAATGGTGGGTATCCACCAAGAATCTGTTGTTGGGGGCCCCCTTCCAACCTTTGTTGCCCCAAGCAACCCTCACAACAGATGCCTCCCAAACAGGGTGGGGAGCCCATCTCCAAGACCTCTCCACTCAGGGCTCTTGGTCTCCTCAGGAGACCACCCTTCATATCAACCTCCTGGAACTGCGAGCAATATACTTTGCTCTCAAAGTCTTCTATTCCCTCCTTGTCAACCTGACTGTCCTAGTTCAGACAGACAATCAGGTGGCCATGTTCTATATAAACAAACAAGGAGGGACGGGCTCTCTGTCGCTTTGCAACGAAGCTCTCAGATTATGGGCCTTCGCCAGAGAGCATCAAATTCATCTTCTAGCAGTGTATCTTCCAGGAGTTCAAAACTCTCGGGCAGACAGACTCAGTCGAGTTCTGCTTCCACACGAATGGTCCCTACACAGGCACCAGATACGCAGAATCTTTCAGGAATGGGGGACCCCGGACATAGACCTCTTTGCAAGTCCGTGGGATGCCAAACTTCCCCGGTTCTGTTCCAGGACTCCGTGTCAGGGAGCTCAGGCCAACGACGCCTTTCTCCTGCATTGGGGTCAGGAATTCCTATATGCCTTTCCACCCATTCCTTTGATTCCCAAGACTCTGTTCAAACTCCAGAGGGATCACGGGTCGATGATCCTCATAGCTCCACGCTGGCCACGCCAAGTGTGGTTCCCTCTACTTCTGCATCTCTCCCAGGGACCCGCTCCAGACCTTCTGTCTCAGGAGGAGGGGACTTTGTGGCACCCAAACCCCAAGTCCCTACACCTCAGAGCTTGGTTACTGAAGGCCTAAGCCTTCATGACTTCAATCATTCTCAACCTGTGCAAGATATCCTGCATGCCTCTAGGAAACCTTCCACGAGGCGTTCCTATGCTTTCAAATGGAAACGCTTTTCCATTTGGTGTGCTCAGCAGGGTGTTGACCCTCTAGCACTTCCTTTGAATTCTCTACTAGACTATCTCCTGCATCTTTCTAATGCAGGCCTTAAGACGAATTCAGTAAGAGTCCATTTGAGTGCTATTGCAGCATCCTTAAAACCTATAAATGGACGACCTGTCTCCTCTCATCCTCTTATTGCAAGATTCATGAGAGGCCTGACTCTAACCAAACCTCCCGTTCGACCTCCTCCGGTAGCATGGGACTTAAACCTGGTTCTGGGTCAGCTGATGAAGCCACCCTTTGAACCGTTGGTCTCTACCTCCTTGAAATTTCTTTCCTGGAAGGTCCTTTTCCTTATTGCAGTCACTTCGGCTCGCCGCATCAGTGAACTACAGGCCTTAGTGGCTCATCCACCTTATACTAGGTTTCATCATGATAAGGTGGTCCTTAGGACGAATCCCCACTTTATGCCCAAAGTGGTCTCGCCTTTTCATCTTAATCAAGAGGTATATCTACCTGTCTTTTTCCCGGCTCCTCATGCATCCAGTGCAGAGAGGAACCTTCATACTCTAGACTGTAAAAGAGCTCTCGCCTTTTACCTCAACAGGACTCAACCACATTAAAAGTCTTCCCAACTTTTTGTGGCTTTTGATCCTTCTCATTTGGGACTTCCAGTCTCAAAACGTACACTTTCCAATTGGATTGCTCAGTGTATTTCCTTTGCTTACCAGAGTAAAAACATTTCTCTGGAAGGCCATGTCACAGCTCACAATGTGAGAGCCATGGCCACTTCTATGGCTCATCTTCACTCTGTATCCATAGATCAGATCTGTCGAGCAGCCACCTGGGCCTCGGTTCATACCTTCACAGCCCATTACTGTTTGGACAAGGACTCCCGCCGGGATGCCTTGTTTGGTCAGGCTGTCCTCAAACACCTGTTCCATACTTGAACAACTCCTGCCCACCTTCCCTGGATGGATGCCTGAGATCCATACGAAGATGGTGAACCCTTGGGAGGGGATCTCCCAGGCATCTTAGCTAGGGAGTCCCCATAAGTGAGGACGTATTCCTGATTGTTCCTGGAGATAGCACAGTTACTTACCTGTAACAGGTGATCTCTGGGAACAGCAGGAATTAGTCCTCACAACCCACCCACCTCCCCTAGGAGTTGTATCTTCTATCTATCTTCCTTTCCTCTCTCTATTGTCTCATCTATAAACTCGAACTGAGGAGAGCTGGTCAGGAAGGCGGGAAGGCAGCGCGCATGTGCAGTGGGAGGCCCCAAAAGCTTCCTTTCTGGGAAGCTGGGGAGCTTTCCCGTGCAGGCTCTGTCGGTTCCGACGTACCCATAAGTGAGGACTAATTCCTGCTGTTCCCAGAGATCACCTGTTACAGGTAAGTAACTGTGCTTTCTTGCGAACTCTAGGGATATTCATCTTCCCTTACTTAGACAACTGGCTCATTCGAGCCCCCACGGCTCCAGAAGCCAGCTCTGCTCTGTCTCGCACAATGCGAATCCGTCGATATTTGGGATTCGTAATAAACCTCCCAAAATCCCATCTTGCTCCTACTGAGTCCCTAGAATTCATAGAAGCTCGTCTAGATACCAGACAGTCAAGGGCTTTCCTTCCACAGCCCTGCTGTCTGCGCATAGTTCAAGCTAGCTTCCCAAGCAGCAGGGAAGACTTACCTGACTGTTCGAGAAATGCTCCAACTACTGGGACATATGACATCCACTGTACATGTTCTCTATGCTCGCCTCCACATGCAAGCAGCCCAGTGGACCCTATCCATTCAGTGGACACAGGCCACAGGTTGCCTGTCGGACAAAATAACAAACTCGCAACGTCTTGTTTCGTCCCTCCAATGGTGGCAATCACTGGAGAACCTTCTGGTGGGGTCTCCTTTCCAGCAACCCCTATTCCATGCCACTCTATTAACAGATGCATCACAGGTGGGATGGGGGGGGCCCACCTGCACGATTTCTCTACCCAGGGTACCTGGACGCCACAGGAGGCTTGTCTTCACATAAGCCTCCTGGAACTCAGAGCAATTGTCCTTGCTCTTTGAGTATTCCAAGCCCAGCTCAGCTACAAGACAGTCCTAGTCCAGATGGACAATCAAGTAGCCATGTTCTAAGTGAACAAGCAGGGTTGAACCGGCGCTCTGTCGTTATGCAACAAAGCTTTACGACTATGGGCCCTTGCCCCAGATAGCATCAAATTCACCTCCTCGTGGTATATCGTCCAGGCATTCAAAACCTTTGGGCAGACAAACTCAGCCGAGTACTGCTGCCACACAAATGGTCTCTCCACTCAGACCAGGTTGCCCAAATATTTCAAATCTGGGGATCCCCAGACATAGACCTCTTTTTAAGTCCACTGAATGCCGAACTTCCCTGGTTCTGTTCCAGAATTCCAGCTGGAGATTGTCAGGCAAGGGACACCTTCCTCCTTCACTGGGGTCAAGACTTCCTCTATGCCTTCCTACCCATTCCCCTCTTCCCCAAAACACTATTCAAGCTTCAGAGAGACAGAGGTCATATGATTCTCATAGCTCCATGTTGTCCATGGCAGACGTGGTATCCTCTGCTTCTACATCTCTCTCAAGCTGCACCTCGGGAGTTGGGGTGTGCTCCAGATCTTCTCTCCCAAGAGAACGGGACGGTATAGCACCTGAATCCCCAGTCCCTGCATCTCAGGGCCTGGTTACTGAAAGCCTAGACCGTCAGGATCTCAACCTTTCTCAACAAGTAAAAGATATCTTACAGGCTTCTAGAAAACCTTTCACAAGACGATCATACGCCTTTAAGTGGAAACAGTTTACCATATGGTATTCTCAAAAGGGACTTAACCCCCTCGCGATACCTCTGGAATCGGTACTGGAGTACCTCCTTCATTTATCAAATGCTGGTCTGAAGACCAATTCAGTAAGAGTCCATCTTAGTGCTATTGCAGCTTCCTACAAACCTCTAAATGGACAACCTATTTCCTCTCATCCACTTATAACAAGATTTATGAGAGGCGTTCTATTAACAAAACCTCCCATTAGACCACCACCGGTGGCATGGGATTTGAATCTTGTTCTAGGGCAGCTCTTGAAACCGCCCTTTTAGTCTTTAGCCACTATATCTCTGAAATTCCTTTCCTGGAAATTCATCTTCCTAATTGCAGTCACCTCTGCACGCCGCATTAGTGAATTGCAAGCTCTAGTGGCTGATCCTCCTTATACAAGATTTCACCATGATAGTCATTCTTAGGACTCATCCACATATTATGCCAAAGGTGGTTTCCCTTTTCCATTTAAACCAAGCGGTTTACCTTCCTGTATTCTTTCCGAGGCCTCATGCCTCCAGTGCAGAAAGAAACCTTCATACCTTGAACTGTAAAAGAGCTTTAGCTTTTTACCTACAAAGAACGCAGCAACATAGAAAGTCTTTTCAACTCTTCGTTGCTTTTGATTTTAGTCATTTAGGACTTCCAGTTTCCAAAAGAACTATGTCTAACTGGATTGCACAATGCATATCCTTTGCCTATGAGAGTAAGGGTCTTCCTCTTGAAGGCCATGTCACAGCTCACAATGTGAGAGCCATGCAGCCTCTGGCTAACCTTCACTCTGTATCTATTGACGACATCTGTCGAGCAGCCACTTGGGCTTCGGTACATACCTTTACAGCCCACTACTGCTTAGACAAGGACTCCCGCTGGGTTGCCTTGTTTGGCCAGGCTGTTCTTCAACATCTCTTTCAGACTTAATTCAACTCCTACCCACCATCCCTGGTGGGATGCCAGAGATCCATGGGAGGAAGCATGGCCCATCTCACAGTGGGTTGCAGCTTCCTGGGGCCATCTCCCTGGCATCTTCAGCTACGAAGTCCCCATATGTGAAGACTACATTCCTGCTTGTTCCTGGAGATAGCGTAGTTACTCACCTGTAACAGGTGATCTCCGGGAACGGCAGGAATTTAGTCTTCACAACCCACCCACCTCCCCTAGGAGTTGTCTCTATCTCTCTCTTTCTCTCTCTTCCTCTCTCCTTTGTCTCAGCTATAAACTCAACTGAAGAGGGACAGTGGGAAAGGCGGGAAGGCAGCACGCAGGCGCTGTGGGATGCTCCCAAAAGCGTTCTTATTGGACGCTGGGGAGCGTTCCCGCGCAGGCTCCGTCGGTACCGACGATACCCATATGTGAAGACTAAATTCTTGCTGTTCCCAGAGATCACCTGTTACAGGTGAGTACTTACGCTTTATACATATATAAAAGGCCTGTTTTCACCAAAAAGAATAGTTCTCTTGCCCCAGTTGGGCAGTTTATTATCCCCCTTTTTTGTTCAAGGTACCCTGTAGCTAAGGAGCCCCATATGTGAGGACTTTTTTTCCTGTTTGTCCACAGAGAAAATGTAGTTGCTCATCTGTAGCAAGTGTTCTACGTGGACCGCAGGAAAGGTTCTCACACCCTACCTTCTCCCCTACGAGTTGAATTCCTATCAGCTCTTGGAATAGACTGAAGCTATGATGATGCCACAACAGCAGGCAGGAAGATGCACACATGAACAGTGAGCATCCAAAAGCTTCTAGAAGGAGTTTGGATTGCTTCTGCACAAGGACTCCATCAGATGACATCACCCATATGTGAAAATCTTTCTTGTTGTCCATGGAGAACATTTGCTGCAGGTGAAAAAATACCTTTTTAGTTCATATCATAACAGTAATGATGCTCATTCCTCAGCCAGGGTATGTCGAGTATATCGGTCTCCACATTTAAGGCTAATGCTTGATGTAGAACTTGCATTGTGACAAAAGGAGCTTCTTTATGGAATTCATAAGATGTAACACATAGAGGCAGTTTATCCAGAGTGCTGTTTGGTGTTGGTAATTAGCTATCATTTTCCTTACTCTAGATATTTAATACACCAATTCTGACCATCACATGTGTGTTTCTTTTCAACAGTCAGCGTGTACATTTCTTAAAAAGCACAATCAACATAAAAACAATTTCTTAAGAAATTTTATGATGTTATTTTATATAGCAGAAGATTGTAGGACATGATGAAATTACAAGTTCATGAGATAAAACAAATCAATAAATGGTGTTTTCATTAAAATTAAACTTAAAATTGTCTTTTTTTAAGATAACTTTTTTTAAACTGCACATCTGCAGGGATATAGCATTAGTCTTTTGTAGCTGAAGGAAATACCAATTTGATCTTTTCCTGCAAAGCTTTCTCTTGTAATTTAGTTAAGATTCACACACATTTTTGCTAACTCTGAATACAATGGTTACTATGACAAAAGAATCCAAGATTCAAGAATTAGGATGGGCGTTCTTTGAGGTTAGCTTATTTTAGTCACCAGACGTCCTGGTTTCAGGATTAACAGTGGCTTCAGTGGCCTATTAAACTGATATGTTATCAGGAGAGGTTCCCAAGGCTAAATCTCAGAATATGATTTTAAACTAATATGCTTTTAAAATAAGTCTCTTGTAAATTTGTGGTGTGTGCTAGCTACACATCTTTAACTCTCTCCCTGCTATTCTGATTACCAAAATGTATATATTAATATATATATGTATACACCTGTAATAATTTCCAGATAATTTCCTTTACAACTTGTGTCAATAACTGCTACAATTACTACTACTATCTATAGTGCTATTAGACATGTGCAGCACTCTACGTATACATGTAAGACAGTCCTTTCTTGGCAGAGCTTATAATCTATTCAAGATTGACAAACAGGACAAATAAGAGATTAGGGAGTGAAATTTATTATAGGGAATAATTAAAAGCAACAGGTATAAACAAGAGAATAAAGGGTTAGAATTTAAAAGCTGCCTCATTAAGGTGGGCTTTCAGACATACCAACTCAGGAGGGTCTATGCCTGACATACTGTGCAGTAAGGTGGAAGGAAGAGAGTCCGGATTTTGACGGTAGAGGAGAAGGCACAGATGAGAATGATATCTCCAGGAACAAGCAGCAATGAGTCTTCACATATGGGTACATCGGTACCGACGGAGTCTGCGCGGGAACGCTCCCCAGCTTCCCAAAAAGGAAAGCTTTTGGGAGCATCCCACAGCGCCTGCGCGCTGCCTTCCCGCCTTTCCTAACCGCCTCTCTTCAGTTCTTCTTTGCCGCGGAGCCAGCAGGTCGAGCCCTGTCACCGCTGAAGAAGTTCTTTATTTTATTTTATTTCTTTGGTCGCGTGTCTGCCTTCCCCGACTCCGGACCGGTACCGCCGGTCTTTTCTTTCTTTTCTTTAAAAAAAAAAAAAAAAACTATATATTTTTCCCTCACTTAGTGTATTTTTCTCTTTGGGCCTTAGGCCTCACAAGAAATTTTCCTCATGGAAAAACCAGCCTCCGGGTTTAAGAAATGCACTAAGTGCAGCGGTACTATTTCTGTTACAGACACCCATGAATGGTGTCTTAAATGATTGGGTCCTGAACACTCCATTTCGGATTGTCCGTCCTGCTCTCTGATATCTAAACGGGGTTTACAGAACCGAGCAGCTAAGCTCCATGTGCTGTTTCCCGCTGATGCAGCTTTGGTGGCATCGACGTTTTCCAGGGCTGCTTCTTCCCCCAATGGATCTCAGGTAACCAAACATAAATCCAGCCGGTCCTCGAAGGGTAGATCTCCCTCTAAGCATCGAGATGCCTTCGGGCTTGCCCTCGAGGATCCTGCACCGGCAAAACAACCCCGGCGGGAAGCTCCGGCTTCCAAAGCTCCACCTATGGGGTTACAGGTTGACATCGATGGCACAGCCTCGACCGATCACCTGTTAGAATGCTCTGGGGTACCGGCACAACCTTCCGGTACCGAGTTCCAGGCATTCATGGCGTCGATGGATCAGAATGTTCTGTCCATGCAGCAGGCTATCAGTGCTTTCATTCAAGCTGCGACGCCGTTGATACCACAACAAACTCCGTTGTCGGTATCGACTCGGGTACCGGCACCAGCGCCGATACCGGTACCGACTGCAACGGCATCGACCAGGATACCGACTGCAGCGGTTCCTTGTCCAGGGCTGCTCATCGGTACCGATCCGGTACCGATGACGTCCGATGTCGATACTGCTCGATACGCGTACCAGAGCGTTAGAAGAGCACCCTGACAGACGGTACTTTGATTCCTCTGGTGATTCTGATACATCAGAGGAGTCTGCTGAAGTATCTATAGCCCTTCCTGAAGAGCCTTCTTCTCCAAAAAGAAGAATGTCTCCTCCAGAGGACTTGTCCTTTCAAGACTTCATAAGAGAAGTAGCTAAAGGTCTTTCTATTTCAGTATCCTCTGAATCAGAGCCTATAGCAAAAAAATTAGATATTTTGGGTTATTCTAAGGCCCCTAAAGAGGCAGTCACCTTACCAATTCATGAGATTCTTTATGAACACATGATTGATTTATGGGAGACTCTTCTCACTATCTCTCCTCATTCTCACAGATTGGACACTATGTATCGTGTCCCTCCCTGTCCTGGTTTTCATAAAACACAGCTTCCTCACCATTCCATTGTGGTGCAGTCAGCTATGAAGAGGATAAAGAGTACAAAGAGACACTCTTCTACTCCTCCAGGAAGAGAATGCAAGACTTTGGATGCTTTTGGTAGAAAAATCTTCCAAGCCAGTATGCTTATTGCCAGAATCAACTCCTATAGTCTTTACATGGGTATGTTTCTAAAGGAGGTTGCAGATAAACTGCACACTTTCCTCCCTTTTCTGCCAGAAGATAAAAGGGATGAATTCCTCATTTGGCTTAAGCATACTCAAGATATTTCAAAGTTTTCCAACAGGGCAGCCTTTGACTCCTTTGAAGGTGCCAGCAGAGCTTCTGGCATTGCCATAGCTGCTCGCAGAATTGCTTGGCTCCAAGCTTCTGATTTAGAACCCTGGGTCCAAGATGGTTTAGGAAATCTTCCCTGTACAGGTGAAAACCTCTTTGGCAAAGAATGGTAAATAAAAGCCACTCAAATGGATGCAGAAAATTCTGCTCTGGATAGACTTTCAAAGTCAACCTCCATTCCTGCCAAGAAAAAACCCTTCAAGAAGTCTTTTTTCAAAAAGGGCAGATTCCCTTCTACTTCTGGTCAACAATCCTCTACAGGTCGCTTTGCTACTAAGCGTCAGCAACCTAAACAGGCCAGGCCTAAGATTACAGGGGCTGCTGCAACTCAGCAGACCCAACCTCCTCAGGGTTTTTGACTTGATGCTAGAGAACTTAGCCTTTCTGGCTTTAAAACAGCCAGAACCTCTCACCATTCCAGGAAGGTTAGCTCATTTTGCTCCCAGATGGGAGCAGATTACATCAGAGCAGTGGACCCTCTCCATCAAACATTTCTCAGACCTTCCTCCCCACACCATGGTGAGACATTTCAATTCTCCCACATCTCTTCTCGACCTTCTAGGTCAAGAGGTGGCTACCCTTCTTGCCCAAGGGGCAATAGAAGAAGTTCCCCTTCTTCAACAAGGATCAGGGTTTTACTCCCCCTATTTTCTCATCCCAAAGAAGACGGGGATACAGACCCATATTAGATCTCAGGGAATTGAACAAATTTCTATGCAAGGAGAAGTTCAAGATGCTTTCTCTGGGCACTCTCCTTCCATACCTTCAAAGTCAGGATTGGCTTTGTTCTGTAGATCTCAAGGATGTGTACACACATGTCCTCATCCATCCATCTCACAGAAGATTCTTCCGTTTTCTTTTCCAAGGAAAACATTATCAATACAGGGTGCTTCCGTTTGGTCTGGCCTCTGCCCCAAGAGTGTTCACCAAATGCATGGCAACAGTAGTTGCATTTCTACGCACTCTGGGAATATTTGTATTCCCATACCTGGACGACTGGCTCATCTGAGCTCCATCTCAGTCAGAGGCCCAGACTTCCCTGGACTGCACAAGGCGCATTCTACAGTATCTGGGACTTGTGGTAAACCTCCCAAAGTCCCAGCTCACCCCTACTCAGTTGCTAGAGTTCATAGGGGCCTGGCTAGATACTACCACTGCAAGGGCCTATCTTCCTCAGGCCCGTTGCCTACGCCTAGTGCAGTTAGCCTCTCAGGTTCAGTCAAAGAGCCACTTAACTGCCTGGGAGATGCTACAACTGCTAGGCCACATGGCTTCCACAGTGCATGTGGTACCCTATGCTCGCCTACATATGAGAGCAGCCCAATGGACTTTGTCCACCCAGTGGACTCAAGCATGAGGAGCTCTCTCAGACCAAATAGTAACCTCCAAACGTCTCTTTTGGTCTCTCCAGTGGTGTATGTCCACTCAGAATCTGTTGCTGGGGTCCCCCTTCCAACAGTTGTTGCCCCAAGCAACCCTCACAACAGATGCCTCCCAAACAGGTTGGGGAGCTCATCTACAAGACCTCTCCACTCAAGGCACTTGGTCCCCACAGGAGACCTTTCTTCATATCAATCTCTTGGAGCTTTGAGCAGTCTTTCTAGCTCTCAAGGTCTTTCATACCCTGCTCAGCTACAAGACAGTCCTCATTCATACGGACAATCAAGTAGCCATGTTTTACATAAACAAGCAAGGAGGAACTGGCTCTCTGTCGCTTTGCAACGAAGCTTTAAGATTGTGGGCCTTCACCAGAGAGCATCAAATCCATCTCCTGGCAGTATACCTCCCAGGAATCCAAAACTCCTGGGCAGACAGACTCAGTCGAGTTCTGCTCCCACATGAATGGTCCCTGCACATGGATCAGGTACTCAGAATCTTCCAAGAATGGGGAACCCCGGACATAGACCTCTTTGCAAGTCTGTGGAATGCCAAACTTCCCCGGTTCTGTTCCAGAATTCCGTGTCAGGGAGTTCAGGCCAAGGATGCCTTCCTCCTTCACTGGGGTCAGGATTTCCTGTATGCCTTTCCACCCATTCCCTTGATTCCCAAGACTCTGTTCAAACTCCAGAGGGATCAAGGATCTATGATCCTCATAGCTCCACGCTGGCCATGCCAAGTGTGGTACCCTCTGCTTCTGCATCTCTCCCAAGCCCCCCCTCCCTGGACTTGGGAGCTGCTCCAGACCTTCTGTCCCAGGAGGAGGGGACTTTGTGGCACCCAAACCCCAAGTCCCTTCACCTCAGAGCTTGGTTACTGAAGGCCTAGACCTTCAAAGCTGGAATCTTTCTCAACAAGTGAAGGATATCCTCCATGCTTCCAGAAAACCTTTCACTAGGCGTTCCTATGCTTTTAAATGGAAAAGATTTTCCATTTGGTGTGCTGAAAGGAGTCTCGACCCTCTAGCACTACCTTTGAATTCTCTATTAGAATACCTCCTGCATCTTTCCAATGCAGGCCTTAAGACGAATTCAGTAAGGGTCCATTTGAGTGCTATTGCAGCATCCCTTAAGCCCATTAATGGACAACCTATTTCCTCTCCTCCTCTTATTGCAAGATTCATGAGAGGCCTAACTTTAACTAGACCTCCCGTTAGGCCTCCTCCGGTGGCATGGGATTTAAATCTGGTTCTTGGTCAGCTTATGAAACCTCCTTTTGAACCCTTAGCCACCACCTCCTTGAAATTTCTTTCCTGGAAGGTTATTTTCCTCATTGCAGTCACCTCAGCTCGCCGCATCAGTGAGCTGCAGGCCTTAGTGGCTAATCCACCTTATACAAGGTTCCATCATGATAGGGTAGTTCTTAGGACCAATCCACACTTTATGCCTAAAATGGTTTCACCTTTTCATCTTAATCAAGAGGTATATTTACCTGTCTTTTTTCCAGCTCCTCATGCATCAAGTGCAGAGAAGAATCTTCATACCCTGGATTGTAAGAGAGCTCTTGCCTTTTACTTACAAAGGACACAGCAACATAGAAAGTCTTCCCAGCTCTTTGTTGCTTTTGATCCCTCTCATTTGGGACTGCCAGTCTCTAAGAGGACACTGTCCAATTGGATTGCTCAGTGTATTTCTTTCGCCTACCAGAGTAGAACCTTTCTCTGGAGAGCCATGTCACAGCTCATAATGTGAGGGCCATGGCCGCCTCTATGGCTCATCTAAATTCTGTGTCCATCGACCAGATCTGTCAAGCAGCCACCTGGGCCTCTGTTCATACCTTCACAGCCCATTACTGCTTGGACAAGGACTCCCGCCGGGATGCCTTGTTTGGTTGTTTGGTCAGGCTGTTCTCAAACACCTGTTCCATTCTTAATCAACTCCTTCCCTCCATCCCTGGATAGATGCCTGAGATCCATAGGAGGAGGTAGAACCCTTCCCAGGGTCTCATATGCTTGGGGATCTCCCAGGCATCTTAGCTGTGGAGTCCCCATATGTGAAGACTCATTCCTGCTTGTTCCTGGAGATAGCACAGTTACTTACCTGTAACAGGTGATCTCTGGGAACAGCAGGAATAAGTCTTCACAACCCTCCCACCTCCCCTAGGAGTTGTATCTCTCTATCTATCTTTCCTTTCCTCTCTCTCTCTCTCTTTTGTCTCAGCTTTAAAACTCGAACTGAGGAGAGGCGGTTAGGAAAGGCGGGAAGGCAGCGCGCAGGCGCTGTGGGATGCTCCCAAATGCTTTCCTTTTTGGGAAGCTGGGGAGCGTTCCCGCGCAGGTTCCGTCGGTACCGACGTACCCATATGTGAAGACTTATTCCTGCTGTTCCCAGAGATCACCTGTTACAGGTAAGTAACTGCTTTACCTGATAGCGAGTCCCAGTGAGAAGTGTATGAGAGGAAAGGTAATGAGGAAATAGCAGAATGAATGCACTTATAGGTCATTAAGAGAAGTTTGAATGGTATGCGGAAATGGATAAGGAGCCAATGAAAGGACTGAGAAGAGAGGTTATGTGAATGTAATGACACTGGAGGAAGATTAGTCATACAGCAGAAATTTGAATAGATTAAAGGGGAGAGAGATGGTTCAGTAGAAGACCTATGAGTAGCAGGTTGCAGTAGTTGAAGCAGGAGGCAGTAAGAGAATGGATAAGGGTTTTGGAAGTGTGTTCAGAAAGGAAGGGCCAAATTTTGGTGGTGTTACCGATAAAGAGTTTAGCAGTCTGTTGGAAATGTGCAGAGAAAGAGAAGAGACGGGGAGTCTGACATTGTTAACCAATAGAAATCGACAAGGAGAGAAGGGGAGAGAGATGGGCTTAGGGGAAAGGTAAGAAGCTCTGTCGTGGCCATGATCAGTTTTAGATAGTGGAGTATCCAAGCAGCAGTCTCAGACAAGCAGGCTGAGGTTTGGGTCTGAATTCCTGATGAAATTTCTTGTGTAGAAAGATAGATCTGGGAGTCGTCAGCATAAAATGGTATTGAAAACCATGGTGGGGGAAGGGATATCAGAGCCAAGGGAGCAAATATATAGAGAAAGGTGAAGTGGTTTTGTCACCGTCCTGAGGTACTAATGACTGATAGTGAGATATCAGTGGAAGAGGATACACCACATATACTAAAATTGTGATTGGAGAAATAAGAAGATTAACACACAACTGTGCTCCGAAATCCCCTTGAAAACAGTATGTCAAGGAGAAGTTGATCGTCATCCGTGTCAAAAGCCTACACAGTGCATAGGTCAAGAAGGATGAGGATCTAGTTAAAGGCTGTTGGATTTGGCCAGGAACAACTCACTGGAGACTTTAGCAAGGGTTATTCTGTAAAGCATAGAGGGCAAAATCTAGATTGGTTTGCATCGAGAATGGCTTAAAATGAAAGAGAGTCAAAACAGCAATAGTGAAATACACGTTCATGTAGCTTGGATGTGAAAGGAAGGAGAGGAAGTTGTGTTCACTAAAAGTTGATTTCATGATGTCTTGAGATGATATACAACTCCGCATTCCTTTGGGAAAGTGTAGAACAGACACTGTAGACTCTTAAATCCGAGATTCCATATCGTCTGTTAGACAAGTCCAGACAAGTGAATTGTGTTCCCCTACCAGCAGATTGGTGGAGACAAAGACCCATTGAAAAGCCCAGGTTTCAATGACATCACTCCTGTGCCTCTATCTGCCTCAGCCACCAGAGGTCCCTTCAGTATTTCTTTGTCTCCAGCAGATGGTGGACAGATTTTCTTCTCTGTAGAAAATCTGAAGATTGAGAGGAAAAGAGATTGATTTAAACACTTGTGAATGACCATCTTAGGCCCTAAACAGGTGACTCACGTGAGCGTGATGTGAGAGGCTCCACTAGACTGGTTGTCTTGGTAGCCATAGGAGGAGGGAAAATTGCTTCAGCGCCATGTCCTTATCATGATAAGGGCCTATTGAGCAGCCACAAATTGGAAGGATTTGGAAGGATCTGGAAAAGTACAGTAGCCTCACAGAATCTCAGTGCCCCTGCATCTTTCTCCCTTCTCTCTCCCGAGGATTGCAGAATACTGAGGGATCTGCCTGCCAGTCAACTTTCACACAGTGCTCTTAAAATAAACCTAGCCAGTGAAGCAGTAGAGCTGAGCCCGGCATGGATCCTATGCCTGAGGCTGTCAGGGAATGAGTTGACATTGTCCTTGCTGGGGCCTCAAGTTCCATCTCTCAGGGATGCAATTTGGGGTAGAGTGCTAGCGACTGTTGGTGCTGTGTGGGTGTTTCCCGCTGTTTGGGTGGTGGTGATGTTTTTGCCTATTGTGTGCTTGGGAGTCACACAGTTCTAACGTGTGTTCTCCCCAAGCGGCTGCAACATGTACTGCTTCCTTAGCGCTTTTAACGGGTGTTGTTTAAAAACACATCTAACACATGCATGCAGGCCAACATAGCCTTAGTGTGCACTCTTATGATACTTACACTAATTCTTTATATCTTCTTTCAGGAAATGTCATTTGATCTGTGGCAGGCAAGGAGGCTCATCCTTTGATTCTGGACTCTGCCTTTCCTGAATGACAGCTTCTGAGTCACCACTGGCAGACATGTTTTTCCATTTTCAGCCAGGGTGTACAGTTACTCCGCCCTTAACTGCCTCAGGGCAGGAGGTGCAGGATGGCGCTAAGGGTAAGGATGCCCAGCCAGCCAGTGGCTCTGGCAACCATACTTTGAGCCTCTCCATCTTCTAGTGGGTCTGTGGTGGCTATGCCCCCTGGTGTTGGGGAGCCTTTTCTGAGAGGAGAGCTTCCAGAGTCTGGATTGTCCTCCCTAGAATTCTTTTCCTTTTTGCAACAGGCTTGGTACTTCTGCTGTGGAAATTCCAGACCCTGCAGCTTCTAGGTATCTCCAGACAGTGTCTCATCCTGGGCAGGCTGAAAGTAGACAGCCTATTCAATTCCTTTGGGTAAGTGTCCCCGGCGCGGGACACTCCCTAAAATGAAGAACAGTGGGGAGCTATCTGAGATGTTGATTATGCCTCGGTCCCAGATGCATTGGTATTGGGGTCTGATGTGGATGAGGACCTACTCTCACCTTCAGAGGACTCCGGTAGGAGGAGCTGGCAGCGTTGATTTCCAGGGTCTTATCCACCTTGAACTTGACAGATGCTTCCAGCACGGAGCAGGAACGGAAAGTAGAAACATAGAAACATGACAGCAGAAAAAGACTACATGACCTACCTATCTAGTCTGCCCTTCCATATCAACTATAATAGTTCCCTTTTTTTCCTTTGGAGAGCCTCTGTGTTTGTCCAATGCTTTTTTGAATTCAGATATTGTCCCCATCTTTACCACCTCAACTGGGAGAATATTCCACGCATCTACCACTCTTTCCGTAAAGAAATATTTCCGCATATTATTCCTGAGTCTCTCCCCTATCACCCTCAACCTATGTCCCCTCGTAGCAGAGCTCGCCTTCAATTGAAAGAGACTGTCCTTAGCATTTATGCCACAGAGGTATTTAAATGTCTCTATAATATCTTCCCTATCCCGCCTTTCCTCTAAAGCAGTGGTTCTTAACCTTGTTGGAGGTACTGAACCCCACCAGTTTCATATGCAAATTCACTGAACCCTTCTTTAATGAAAAATAAAATATGATTTTTTTTCAAATTCAAGACATAGGTATATGTTTTACTGGTTCACAAAATGAATCGTGCATTAACATCACTGTGTTTAAAGAACAAAACCAATACACAATGCATGAACTCACAACAAATTACATTCATAACTTTTCACAAAGACATGACCTTTTTTAATACTACCTCACTGAAATGGTTTTAATTTTTAACCTTATGTATTCCAATAATGAGCTTATTGTATTTATGCTATTTATTATTTTTAACATTTTAACACACACCCATCACCTAATTTCCATCAGGCTACACCGCTACAATAATAATGAATATTTACTGCAAATCAGTGTGACTTCTGCTGTTGCCTTTGAGAGACCAGTTCAGAAATGCGTGGCTTCACCTTGGCAAGTGCCACTCTCATGTCATTTTCACAGCAAAGTCTGTTCCTTTTCTTCGTTTTTATGTCCAGCATCCTCAAAGGATTGCTCGTAAAGATATGTTGTAACAAATGGTATAAAAATTTCCAGGGCTTTCCTAGCAATAACAGGATACGTTACCATTTGTCGACACCAAAACTTTGAGAGCGTCGTTGTTCTGAAGAGTTGCTGTTGAACCTGGCTCTGCTGAATTTCAATGATTTCGTCGAGGTATTCATCATTGACATCTGCTGTCTCAACACCAAACGTGAACGGCTGTCTCGCCCATGCTGGATATGACTCTCTTGTAGGGAAGTATCCGTCGAGAGACTTTGCAAGCTCATCTAAGTGCGTGACAATTGCTTGCTTCAGTTCCGTGGGTACAGAAATGTCTCCGATTCCAGACACATCTTCGATCTTACTTACACAGTCGTCCAGCAGGGGAAAGTTTGCGAAGTTATCGTTCTCTGTTTGTTGTTTCCATAACGGTAGCTTTTTTTGAAAAGCCTTCAGGTTTTCTTCTGCTTCGATGATGTTGACTCCACCCTGAATCTGCTGATTGAAGTGATTGAGAGATGCGAATATATCAGCCATGTACGCTAAAATGAGAATGAACTTAGAATTTTTGAAGCAATCTGCATGACAATGTTGGTGCTCTTGCAAAAACAGGGCTAATTCCACACTCATGGCAAAAACACAATTCAGCACCTGTCCCCAGGATAACCACCGAACGTTAGAATGGTACAGAAGTACCTCAAATTCAGAGCCCATTTCTTTACACAGCTCACTGAAGATGCAGTGCCTCAGTGCACTATTTTGCACATAGCTCACATATTCCACTACAATTTTTAATACTTCTGTCATTTCTGGAGGCAAGGTATTTGTTGCCAACGCATGCCTGTGCAGAATACAATGCGTAACAATGATGTGTGGTGCATCGGCTTTCACTAGCGCACCAAAACCAGACTTTCTTCCCAACATGACTGGAGCTCCGTCCGTACAAACTGCAGAAACCATATCCCATGAAAGATTGTTGTCTCTGAAGAAGTCATCCACAAGTTTCTTCACATCGGCTGCCTTAGTTGTTGTTGTAAGAGGCTTACAAAATAAAAAATCTCCCTTTATCATGTCGTCTTTCACATAGCGCACAAATACAGCAAGCTGACTTAGATTAGAAACGTCTGTGGTCTCGTCGACTTGGAGGCTGAATTTTGCCGGGCTTGAAATCAGATCTGCAACTACTTGAGCCAGGATGTCTTTGCTCATGTCCTCTATTCTGTCGCTGATGGTGTCATTTGAAAGAGGAATTTGGGATAATTTAACTTCGGCCGCTTTTCCCAGCATCAGATTCGCCATCTTCAACACAGCTGGTTTTATGAGTGTTTCACCAGTGGTGTGTGGTTTGCCCTGCTTTGCGATCAGGTAAGCAACTTTGTACAATGCTGTGAGGATCGGTTTGTTGATGGATACAAAGCCGAGAGCAGGCAGAGTAGCCTTTTCATCTGTGGCCTGGTTCCCACAAGCAGTTGCCCAAATATCACCAATCAAAGAATTACTTAGACGGCAGTTGCTTTTAACTACAAAGACTTTTATTTTAGCATAACAAAATAATAGTGTCATGCAGAACAGCAAAGCCTGTCTAGAAATGGCAGACAGTACTTTCTCTCTGTAAAGGGAGAAAGCACTGCCCACCCTTCCCTAAAATGGCTGATTTATATACATTTCTCCTTGTTTCAAATGTCTGTTTCAAATTAGTTTCAGTGAATTCATCGTAAGTTCTTAAGTGTCTGCAAGGCCCCAGGCGTCCTGCAACACTTTTCCCCAGGGGAGGGTCCCTTTACATTTATACATCTGGATCTGCTTTTAGGTCTGCTCAAGGCCTGTGACCTCTGCCCCTTCCTGTATTTTTCTTCTTGGCACTAATTGAAACCGTGCAGGGCAAGAGAGAGTGCTTTTGCTCATTAGTTTGAATTTGTTGAATTCCTAGCTTGGCCTGTACTTTCTTTTGCTAGGCCCCAATATTCTGCATACTCCTATCCAGAATATGGTTACCCAGAATCCTCCATAGCAGGCCGCATCTATTATCTTATGGCAAGCATATACTCTCATATAACTCATATGTATCGTCTTCTTGTCTTCTGTGCCATCCATATACTGTGTAGTTTCACCAGGCAAGGGTGCAGTCATATAAAGCCAATATATACAGCAGACCTAAGGCAGACTTAAGTCAAATTTCCCAACATTCACCACTTTTTCTTTTCCTTTTTTTCTTTTTGGGGGTAGCAAAAGTAATCCCACTAAGGGGCATGAATAACAACCATTTGAGACAAAGATAGATCATCCAAAGGGAATCGCTGGTACTGTTCCCTTGATACAATATACATGGTTTTAGTGCTTTGCGATATCATTCGTTTACAACAGGCAAGTAAAATGGATAAGGCACAACAGGCAATGATTGCAAAACAAGCTATACTTAAAAGCGTAATAAAGAAGGCTTTAAGTCCTACACCTAAACTAGCAAACCATGAAGCAATACTACCCCAGATATTATCAAGTTGAAGCCCCCCCCCTTAAAATCATCAATATGCAACTCAGAGAGATGCTTTATCTTATTCATAGCATCAAGGACAAAAATGGTATGGTTAGCAATGACAGTACAACAGTTTGTAGCATTAATGAAAGTGCATGTTCCGCCTTCAGCAGCCAAAAGTAAATCCAAAGCTTGCCTATTCTGCAGAGTCATTTGTGTATTTTGCTCAAGGGACTCAGCTAGGCGTGAGATAGATTCGGTAACAGCTTTCATTTGAATATGCAACAAACATTGCAAACGGCGTACAGCCATACCAAGCTCAGCAGTAAGGGCGGGGGTGGCAAAGGTAATCTAGGCCGTTGCGCTAAGGGCATCCAAACGAGTTTTAGTCATGGGATAAGTGGAATTGATATACTCGAATGAGGCCTGAATGGCATCATCCTCGGCTATAGAGGAATCCCAGGGGCTAGCATAAGCTGAGGAGCTACGTTTTAATCTATGCAGGGTGGAGCGAGAAGCAGAATGATGGGTAACATTAAGAGGTATCAAGACAGAAAAAGAAGAAACTTTGACCAAAGCACAGGGTAATAGGGAGAGGTTAACTACCTGATACAGAGTTTCCCCACACAACCCATAATGACCCACTACAGCAAAGAGGTTTGTAGCAGATGTCCATATGCGACTCATATGATGCCCATCAAACCACTTAACAAAAGATTTTCCCGTGGTAGCTGAGGTAAGATCCCTCCTGAAACTGGACATTGGGAGATAGCATGAAGTATATGGAGATTCATTCTGAGAACCCGTTGTCAGCACAGCTGAACCATCGTGGTAAATGGGACCAACCCCCACATACCAGCGGAAGTCAGATCCATTAAACACTACCGGGCTCCTTGTAATATTTCTCCAATCATATTTCATATTGGAGGGGTCCATATTACTGGATTGATTATACCACTTTATCATGACAGAATTACTAGCAAAATGAAAGGATCCATTAATCACATTATACGACAGGTTACACCTGTCTGAAAAAGCAATGGATACATTTGTTATTAGACATAGATCAAATATCATATTCGGGTCAACATATACACGCAAAGGGTCATGTATCATATTCATTGCATGCCACGTCTGGGAACAATTAAAAGCTTCATAACAACTGGCAGAAAAATTATTATTATCTACACAAGCAAGCTGTCCTGCATACTCATTTAAGGGAACCTTTTAAACATGTACTGGAGCATATGATACACCCTTTGGTAAAGGGGTACAAATAATGCAGTCTGCAATGTTCATCAGGGAAACAATGTGTAATACTGATTGCTTCCACAAGTTCAGAGAGCCTCCAGGTAAAGCTCGGGGTACTCGAGATATCGTCTGGTTAGTCTGGTTCCATCCCTGGAGAAACAAAGCTAGCTTTCCATCTGGATGTAAACACTCAATAAGGAGCACGATTATGACAGAGATTCCCAGAAGAAGGCACAAGGACGCCCACGGAGTAGGCTTGACAGCGATCATCTTTGGTACTAATAACATAGCACTGTGGTGAGAACACGTGAGTTCTGTAGGGAAATAAAACTGATTAATCAGATGGGACAGCTGGAGACGCTTTTAGATGGCTGACATGCACCCAAGTATCAGTATCATTCAGTCTGGCAGCAAAAGGGGAAGCAGCAGTGACAACGTGGGGTCCTGAAAAGGTTGGGCAGTCCCAGGATGCACGAACACAATTTCTTTTATAGACATTGGACCCTACAGGGAAGCAAGGTAATAAGGATGGACTGGACACAGACTGTGTGTTTGCTACACGGTCAGCAATTTCTTGAAGTGCAATCCGGAGTCCTGCAAGGTAAGCAGAGAGACTATCATGAATCAGAACCTGGGACTGTGATAAATTAGTCGTGCGCATACGGACAGACAGAGAAAACTAAACAACGTGGCCATTTCATGAGGTGGCCATTTCAGTGGCCATTTCATGAGGTGTCAGATGTAATCGCTTGATCGGGCTATTACGCAGCTGAAACAAGCACATTGGTAATGCTTGTAGCCAGGTCATGTGACCAGAAGCGCAAATCTTTCTGCGTTGAGTTTTCAAAATACCATTACATCGTTCAACAAGACCATTGGAAGTAGGTTTATACACAGAAACATACTTCCACTGAACAGGAAGATGCTGGGTGAGTGCAGTCACAAGAGCATTACGAAAGTGAGAGCCATTGTCAGAATATATGACTTTAGGAATGCCAAATCGGGGAATTATTTGTGTTAGCAAAACCTCTACTACTTTTTCAGCAGTCTCTTTATTGCAGGGGAAAGCCCCAATCCATTTAGACCAAGGGCAAACCCACACTAAAAGGTACCGCTTCTGAGCACATCTGTGAATCATGTCAGTGAAATCTACATACCAGGATTCAAAAGGACCACTTAGAACCGGGAGGTGACCTTTGACTATGGCCTTTCCCCCTGGCTGAGAGTTCAGAATACACACGGGACATTTAGCTACTAGTTCCTGAATGCGATTTTTCATGTGTGGACACCAAAAAATGTCCTCTAGCATGCTGTAAACATTTGCAGCACTAGAATGATAGGTATCATGAATGAGATCTGTGAGGCGTTTCAGTGCTACATAACAGATACAGAGTTTTCCTGATGGATGTACCCACATTTTCTTAATTTGGGAACAACCTAGTCTCTCCCAATTTCCTATCTCATGAGAAACAGCATCTTTCTGATAATCAGCAAGGTCAGGTACTAAATAGATCTGTGATCTGGTGACAGGTAAAGTCAGGGAAGCATTACTAGTTACTACTTTGGCTAACTGATCTGCCAGGGCATTGCCCATCTGGCGGAAAGAGTCTCCCTGTGTATGTCCAGGAACCCATTCACAGCACAGAAACAGATTGTTGATTCTGCATTTCTCTAAACACTCATAAATTTGATGTATCTCATCAAGATGTGAGATTGAGCTGGCTGAAGAGGTAATAAAACCTCTTTGTGACCATTTCTGATGAAGTGCTGTCAGCACTTGTGCTGCATAATGGGAGTCAGTGAATATGATAATGTTCTGTTTCTCCTGATGCAGTAAGACTGCCAAAATTGCACAGAGTTCAGCACCTTGAGCGCTGTAAGTACTCGGCAACTGATATTGCAGAACATCTAGGATGTCACCAGAAGGAGATATCTGTACTGCACTGAAACCAGAACATAGTGACGTCTCAGAACCATCAGTGAACCAGACTTCAGAATTGACAGGCATTTCGTGAAGAGACAAAATATTATCTGCGAAAGAAAAAATGGGGACCTTATCCCCTTCCTCACCAACAATAACAGAAACTAAATTTTGTAGGTAGCCAAAAGGGTGACTTGCAGGGAATGGCTTAATGAGGCTATGACTCCCGTAGCAGGGTAGCACACAGCTGGTGCACCCGATGTGGGGTAAAGTGGAGAGTATTACTGCATAACAATGCCTCTACATCACCGGAGCAATACACAGTGAGTCGCAAGGGATGAAAGGTGTTATAGGTCTTCTTGACTGCCTCACTGGTGGCTACTAACCCTCTCTCAACGTCAGGCAGAACTATTTCTGTAACAGAAAAAGACCCTGACAAGTAGGACACAATTTTACCATCATCCTGGTAAATCACAGCTGCCCACGTGTGATGTCCGTGAAAGCTAATGAGAAACATTTCCTTTGAATAGTCAGGGACTTGGTGTGTGCGAGACATCAGACAAAAGAGACTGAAGCAAAATCTGGTCAGGAGCTGACAGGCTGATAGCAGTCGACCCCTTAGCCCCCCCTTTTAAATATTTGCGAAAGGGATGTGTGCGTTGACTGTGACCCTGGGATCCAATTACGGCAGAAGTTTATCATGCCGAGCAGAGATCGCAATTGCTTTACAGTGGAAGGCATCTGTAATTGCAGGCAGTGTTGTTTAGTTTTCTCTGTCAGAGACAGCATTCCATCTCCTACTAGGAAACCCAGAAAAGTGACTTCAGTTTGGCAGATCTGTGCCTTGGCCATGTTAATCTGGTAACCACTTTCCAAAAGATAACAAACAAGTTTATCTGTGAGGGCCAGGTTTGTTGCAGCCTCAGCTGTGGAAAGCAGTAAGTCATCTACATACTGTAACAAAGACACATTGCTGGGCAGCTCTGCCCTGAATGATTGCAAATCAGCAACTAGTGCTTGAGAGAATATGGAGGGACTTTCCACGTATCCTTGGGGTAACCTGGTCCACTGATAATGCTGACCCTCAAAAATAAATGCCAGAAACTGCCTGGATGTGGGTTCGACCTCTATCCCAAAAAAGGCATGGGAAAGGTCCAGAACAGTATGATACTTGTACAGAGTAGTCGTTGTCAGCAATGTGGCAGGGTTTGAGACTACTGGAAACTGTGGTTCAATAACACTGTTAAGTGCACGTAAGTCATGAACTATTCGCCACTTCCCATTAGGCTTTTTCACAGGGAATAGTGGGCTGTTGTATGGGGAGTTACTGAGTTCAATGATTCCATGCTGTAACAGCTCCTGAATCTCCTGGCGAGATCCCTGCAGGGCCTCCAGTTGGAGAGGATACTGCGGAATCTTTGGTGGTTTACAGCCAGGCTTAATATGAATGGTAACAGGCAGATGTGATTTAACTCGGCCATAAGGGCTGAGGAGCAGTGACCGCTCAGGGCCTTTTTCTCCCAGCGGACCATAGGTGAATTCAACCTGTAATTTCACCAATAAGTCCCTACCCTCAAATTTACTGGGCAGTATGGGGCAAACAAAAAAGAATGAGAAATCTGCTGATCTCCTATTCTTAAACAAATAGGTGTAGTTAGGTAAGATGTAAGGGGTCTACCATCAAAACCAGTGGTAGTCATTTTCTTTCTACTAAGCTGGCATCTCTGTGGTAAAGCAGTTAATACAGAGGAAGTGGCTCCTGTATCAAGTAACATTTCTGTGGGCTCATCATTAAGATATACTGTGATCAGAGGTTCCTGATATGTGAGCCTCACCTGTAAGATATAGATTCCCAGTCATTGTTGGGGTGGGGGTCCAGAATCCCGGGGAGGTGTCCACAAGGGAAAACGCCTCCTGTCAAAGTTCTCATTTCTGCGCTGAACATGGCATGAGCGCTGAAAATGACCGTAACCACCACAGTTCCAACACTGTGGGGCAGGAGTACGGTTATTTTGTTGGTAAAAGGGACCTCGACGCTGTGGCTGAGGATAACGGGGTCGTTGGGCTCCGTTATAGTAAATGCGCTCCTTATCTCTATCCCATACCTCATCACAGGGGTCTGGAACATCATCCTCATAAGGATCCAGATATTCCATGTCATCAATTTTCTCCTGCTGTTCCCTAATTTTCTGTTTTAGTTGTCTAATAAGTTCATTATTAGATTTATCAAGATGTAATTTGGTGGTGGATTGGGGATCTTTAATTTCTTGTAACCCTTTAAGTTGAAGGTGTAACAAGCATGCTTGGACCTGTTTCAAATCCTTCTCAGGTTTCAAAGTGTCCTCCTCTAAAGATCGAATATAATGCAAAATATGGGCCTGTTGTTTAGGCCATGGCTCAGACTCCAAGGCTACTATAGACTTTAATTTTGCATTCACAGGTGGGGGTAATGTATTACACAAGGTCTGGAAAAATACGGGTCTCATACAAACATCATCGTATGGTACCCCCATTTGTGCTTCCCATAAATCTTGAAATCGTACGAGGTATGCACTGATATCCTCACCTATTTGGAATCTCATAGTAGTGAGAGGAGCCAAACTGCGCTGAGTAGGGTACATCTCCCTGAGGGCGTCCCAAATACGAGGACGAAACTCGTTGAAGGAAGCACCATCATAAGTGTTAACTGTGACCTTCACCTGGTCTAAGTCGGCATTGGCGAACACTTGATTTGTTGCACTATTTCCCAGAATTTTGGCCAATAAAGCTTTGATATCTCCTAAAGCCAAATTATATCCAGCCGTAATTCTTTCAAATTTTTGAATCCATGTCTCTCCCCCTCTACTGAGAGGAGGTAGACTACTGGCTATATTAGTCATATCAGTAAAACTCCATGGTGTATATTTAGATTTTCCTTCATTTGTGTAGATTACTGGAAACAGAAGCTGTTTATTAGCATCCTGATTCTTATACTTCTCACAAACCCTAAGACCTGCCTCCATATAGGCAGAATCTCAGTTAGGATCTCCCACTCCTCCGCGAATGCAGAGTCGGGCGGTGTTAAGGTGTACAGTTTCCAGTGATCCATTAGGGGGCCACTGTAACATCTGGGGCTGGTTGGCTCTTGTCCAACCGTACATGTTGGAGGACCAGCGGTAAACATAATAACCATTTCCATCCTTCTGCTCTATAATAAAAGTAAGAATACATGGTTGTGGAGCTCGAGGGGTTTTACCACTTTGCACAACACCACAAACCAGTGTAAATTCACTTTTTTTCTCTTCATCATCTACTTGCTCATCTACTTTCTCCTCTTCTTCCTCTTCTATAATCTCCTTAAGACGTTTTTCCCTATCTGCTAGGTCTAACTCCCATCTTTTAAGATTCCCAGTAATTTTTTCCTCAGATTGCTTTAAAGCTTGAGCCTGACTTACTAAATCTTCATGTTCTGCTGTCAATTGTTTCAACTCTTCTAATTTTGCCTGTGCCTCAGCATATGCATTGGGATCTGGGCAGGGGTGGCTTTTAAGTTAACATGACCCTCAATCTTTGCCCAAGCTCCCTCAGTGTCCAAGAGTTTATGCAGGACCTGTTCTGGGGGTAGAGAGGCTGCTGGGTGAGAAGTCTGTTCTAACTTGGGCTGGAAGACAGGGTCGGAATAGCCTATGGCTGCTATAGCTTTACTTTCGGCTGCCCAATAAGAAGGTGGGGGTACAGGGGCAGAAGGCAAAGGCTCTGGACCGGCCTGCATCCACAGGGAAATATGTCGCAAATGTTCCAATTGGGCTTTGCCACATTTGTTAAATAAAATATGATCCCTAATTTTGGTCAAAATGAGCGGATCAAACGACCCCTCTGCTGGCCAGGCAAGAGAGGGTGTTTTCTTCGTCCATTTTTCCCATTGTTTAGAACAATTTTTTATCGAGGCTTCCAATAGGGGGTTCTGTTTAACAAGGCTATCTATGGGGTTAGGACCGGGCTCAATTCCTTTCTCATTATTTTCTTGCTGTTTGGATTTTCTTTTAAACATTTTCCTAGCTGTCCCTTCTCTATAGTCTATGTAGACCTGGTGTTTTCACTGTTCAGGGACAGGGGCAATTAACTTCGCCTTTTACCAATAGCAAATTGAACCTCCTTATTTACAGAGGCGCGCGTAATTTCGCTTTTAGGTGGCAATCCAAACCCCTTAATTAACAGAGGTGCGAAATTACGAATCCAGGACTCATACAAACATACAACTCTTGAGCTTCGTCCAAACCCAGCCAATCCCCTCGCAGTGATGGGGGTATGAAAACGTGGATAAGGACACACACTCCGTATCAATAATACGTATAGTCTCAAGCGTACACCAATCAATCCCGGAAAGACAGACTTAATGTCTGGGCAAAACTTTCAAACTTTCTTTCCCTAACATTACAACTAAATGCAAAGACACTCTAACAATTTTCTACATAACAAAACATTAAGCACATAAAATACATGCATATGTGTAAATTTGGTACTCACCCACCAATCGAACCTGGGTAAATCTTCCGTCTTTGTTTGTAGACAGGAAAAACAAAACTCACCCGCTGGAGTCGTCCTAGGGTATCAAAATCTCTCTCGACGTCACTCAGAACGGTATTCCCATCTTCTGAACCAGCAGAAGGAATCCTCTTCTCCTAATGAGAAGGTATTCTCATCCCCTGTTTTTTTTCTCTGACAAAAACGCAGGCAAGTCAAAACTGCAGTCAGAGGAGTCCTTGGGCAATTTAGAAAAGAAAATTTAGAAGTATGGGGTTCGGCACCAATTGTGGCCTGGTTCCCACAAGCAGTTGCCCAAATATCACCAATCAAAGAATTACTTAGATGGCAGTTGCTTTTAACTACAAAGACTTTTATTTTAGCATAACAAAATAATAGTGTCATGCAGAACAGCAAAGCCTGTCTAGAAATGGCAGACAGTACTTTCTCTCTGTAAAGGGAGAAAGCACTGCCCACCCTTCCCTAAAATGGCTGATTTATATACATTTCTCCTTGTCTCAAATGTCTGTTTCAAATTAGTTTCAGTGAATTCATCATAAGTTCTTAAGTGTCTGCAAGGCCCCAGGCATCCTGCAACACTTTTCCCCAGGGGAGGGTCCCTTTACATTTATACATCTGGATCTGCTTTTAGGTCTGCTCATCTATGCATGGCCTGTGACCTCTATACATCTGGATCTGCTTTTAGGTCTGCTCAAGGCCTGTGACCTCTGCCCCTTCCTGTATTTTTCTTCTTGGCACTAATTGAAACCATGCAGGGCAAGAGAGAGTGCTTTTGCTCATTAGTTTGAATTCGTTGAATTCCTAGCTTGGCTTTACTTTCTTTTGCTAGGCCCCAATATTCTGCATACTCCTATCCAGAATATGGTTACCCAGAATCCTCCATAGCAGGCTGCATCTATTATCTTATGGCAAGCATATACTCTCATATAACTCATATGTATCGTCTTCTTGTCTTCTGTGCCATCCATATACTGTGTAGTTTCACCAGGCAAGGGTGCAGTCATATAAAGCCAATATATACAGCAGACCTAAGGCAGACTTAAGTCAAATTTCCCAACACATCAAATCTGGCTCTCTTCATCTTGAATTCAGCAAGCGTTGTGTTCTTGTATTCCCCATCTCCATACAGGTTAAGGAAGTGTTCCTTTAGTTTTGCCAGTACTAGACTAGAATTGCTTAACTTGGCATTGCAAATCATGCAGATAGGACGCTGACTCCCATCATGTTCTGTTATATATACGAATCCATGTTGTACATATTCGTCCGACCACTTTCTTTTTTTGCTCGACATAGTTAGTATGGATTAAAATATTAAGAAAGAAATCACACGACATACCATCACGACAATCACAAGTCGACTACTGAGTGCACCAAATTCCCTGCAGCACAGATTGGCCAAGCAATGTAGCGTGATCACCTGCAGCCAATGATGGCCAAGCGGGGCATGTCATCACAAATCATATGAGTCAGGTGCGTGTCTTGTGTCTTGACCTCCGCCGAATCCCTGAGACTGACTCACCGAACCTCTAGGGTTCAATTGAACCCAGGTTAAGAACCACTACTCTAAAGTAGACATATTAAGATCTTTAAGTCTGTCCTCATATGCTTCATAACGAAGACCACTAACTATTTTAGTAGCCGCCACCTGCACAGACTGCAACCTACTTTTATCCATTAGAAGGTGCGGTCTCCAGAACTGCACACAGTACTCCAAATAAAGTTGCACCAGGAACTTATACAGAGGCATTATCACCTCCTTTTTTCTGCTGGCCATTCCTCTCCACATGCACCCAAGCATCCTTCTGGCTATCGCAGTTGCCTTTTCTACCTGTTTAGCTCCTTTAAGATCATTAGATACAATTACACCCAGTCCCACTCCTCTTTTGTGGTCAGAGGTACCTCACCCCCCTACACTGTTCCCACTCCTTTGGATTTTTGCAGGCCAAATGCATGACCCTGCATTTTTTGGCATTAAATTTCAGCTGCCAAATTTTAGACCATTTTAAATGCTTAGTTAGATCCCTACTTATGTTATCTATTCCTTCCTGGGTATCTATTGCAGATTTTGGTATCATCCACAAACAAGCAAACCTTACCCGATAGCCCTTCATCAATATCACTAACAAAGATGTTAAAAAGAATCAGACCAAGGGCCAGGTCCCTGCGGCACACCACTATAAACTTCTCTTCCTCAGTGTGTTCCATTTACCTGTACCCTTTGTCGCCTCCCACTCAACCAATTTCTAACTCAAACAGTAACTTTAGGATTCATCCCTTGGGTGCTCAGTTTGTTTATAAGTCACCTGTGCAGAACAGTATCAAAGGCTTTATTGAAATCTAAGTACATCACATCTAGGACTCTCCTTTGCTCCAACTCACTGGTCGCCTATATTTATTTACTTATTTATTTTTTATACTGCACTCTTTAGAATCAGTGCGGTTTACATGTATTCTAACAGGTACTTTTTATTCCCTTGTCCCCCGAAGGGCTCACAATCTAAGTGTACGATCTAAGAAATCAATCGGATTTGTCTTGACAAGACCTGCCTCTGGTGAATTCATGCTGTCTTGGATCCTGCTATCCACTGGACTCCAGAAACTTCACTATTCTCTGTTTTAGTAGCCTTTCCAATAATTTACTAACCATAGAGTTTAGACTAACTGGCCTGTAGTTCTCAATGTCATCCTTACATCTGATTTTGTGTAAAGGGACCACATGTGCTTTTCTCCAGTCCTTTGGCACCACTCCCGACTCCAAAGAAGCATTGAAAAGGTCAGACAGTGGAGCCGCTGGAATGTCCCCAAGTTCCCTCAGTATTCTTGGCTATATCCCATCTGGACCCATTGCTTTGCTATTTTGAGTTTAGCTAGTTCCTCACAAACAGTCTTCTGAAAATTATTTGCGATCCCCTTTATTTTTTTATTTATGCTTTTATACCGCACTTTTACAATCAGCGTGGTTTACATGTTAACATAATACAATGAACAGGTATAACATTACATATAACAGGTACATTATAATAAATTAATAACTTAACTAGATTATCTAACATTTCCAACAGTTTATAATTAACATGGGACCTGGGTAGGTAACTATTTACAGGCTGATAATATGGTCGAATGTAGGTTGAGAGTATGCAGTGGTAAGGGGGCATGAGTATCTACGGAACATGGTCAAATGCAATCTGGAAGAGATGTGTCTTAATAGCTTTGCGAAAGGTTGCCAGATCGGTGATGAGGCGGATGTGTGGAGGGAGAGAGTTCCAGAGCAATGGTGCAAAATATGAGAATGCTCTATTTCTGGTAAATTGCAAGCTTTTTCTCACCATAGTAGGAATAAGTGTATTTGTCAAATTTGATCTCCTAGATCTGTTTTCAGGTGTCCATTGTAGGAGGTTTTCCAGCGATGCAGCTGGGATTTTGAATGAGAGTAAGAGGGCTTTGTATTTGTCGGTTGTTAATTGGTATATCAAAAAAACCTCTGCACTGTAACTTGAAAGCATGATACGTAACTAATCAAAGACTTGATAAAGTTACAAAATCAAATGATAATTGTTAATTGGTAACCAATGTAGGTGGATTAGAAGAGGTGAAACATGATCGTATTTGGACGCTCCATAGATTGTTCTGGCAGCAGTATTTAATGCCATTTGTAGAGGGTGGAGTACATATGCTGGTAGGCCATGAAGTATTATATTAGCATAAGATTGGAGTGACCAGGGCTTGGAATATAGTGCAGAAGTCGGTAGGTTCTAGTAGGGGTCGGAGCTGGCGGAGTGATCTTATTTTGAGGTATACAAGGAACAAGCAGGAAGTCAGTCCTCACTTAAGGGTGACGGTGACGTCGACACCGACAGAGCCCACACAGAGCAATTCCCCAGCTTTCAAAGAAAGCCTTTGGGATTGCTGCCACGCATGTGTGGTCCTCTTCCTGCCCAAGGGTGCCATCTTGCTCAGTCTCCCTTTTTCCGTGGAGCCCTCCGGACACACATCCTCGTCCCTTGGAAAAGGTGTTTCTCTTTTTGGCCTTTTGGTCTTTTTCCCGGTTGCACCGGTCCTCTCCCGTCCTCCCCGATGCCCCTGCTTTGGCTGTGGGCTGGGGTATCCCTATTTTTCCCCTTCTTCCATTTTTTCTTACTTTGGGCCCTTTTTGCATCCTTTTCTAACTGCTGGTCTCGAGGGTATTCAACCTTGCAGGGGCTCTTTTTGCCCCCATGACCACTGGCTTCAAAAAATGTGACAGATATTTCAAAAACATGTCGCTCACGGACACCCACGACTGTTTTCTGTGGTGCTTGGGGGCTGATCACAACCCAGAGCTCTGCTCGCTTTTCAAGAAAATGTCTGCTAAGGCTTTACTACACTGTAAGCAGAAGTCAGATGACATTTTCCGTAAGTCAGCCCCGGAATCCCCAGTGGTGCCCCACTCCACCGATCCACCACTTGCGGGGTCCCCTACAGTGACTTCGTGTCCCAGGCGTCACTCTGATCAGGGTTCGCCCGAGGTGGAATGGCGTATAAAGAAGACAACCTCAAAGACGCTGTTGGGGGCTCCGGATAAGCGTGAGCGATCTCGCGCTAGTTCCTTTAGTCCTCCCCGGTGTTAACAGAGGCCTCCGGTGATGGAGCCCAGTCCCCTGAGGGTATTCCTGGTGAGGACCCCCTCTCCTCCTCCACGCCAGACCTGGTAACCCCGGCGTCTGCATCTCAGGGACCCAATCCTGAGTGGGAGTCCTGTATGCTGGCACTAGAGCGCAGCGTTTCTGCCTTCCTAGCTGCCCAGCAGGCACTCTTGCCCAGCACAGCTGGCTCGTGCCTCGAGACCGAGGGTCCCTTGACTGCAGTCCCAAAAACTGCCTTGGAAACCCTCGAAAGCCACAAGCTTCGTGAAGGCCCTCGGCACCGGTCTCGCTCGCCGTCCTGTTCCTCGGGGGCGAGGTCTTCCAGAGTTAGTGCCTCCAGCTCCAGATGGGCCTCGGTCACCGGATGTGGGGATCAGCCCGACTCTGAGTCCTTCTTGGATATCTCGGGTTGGGAAATCAGATGGGGACATGTCCCCTGAAACCCGCGCCCATCGGAACCTTCCTTCTGACCCGTCCCTGCCCGCCTCGCGAAGGTGGTCACCACCCGAAGATACCTCCTTCTTGGTATTCGTGCGGGATATGGCTCGGGCCCTCAATCTGCCCATGCAGACCTAGGAAGAGCCAAGGGCAGAGGAACTCGACATTTTGCAATATGAGACTCCTCCAAGGGAGTCTCTCATGGTCCCTGTGCCGTCCATCCTGACACGGCTGCTCCTCCGCATGCGGAAAGCACCTGGCTTGGTCTCTATTATCAGTAAGATTTGATGCCATGTACAGAGTCCAGCGCAGTCCTAGGTTTCAAAAAGCCCAGCTTCCTCATACCTCCATGGTAGTGGAATCCATGGTGTGGAAACAGAAGAGCCCAAAGTCTCATTCTTCGGTTCCGCCCAGCAGAGAATCCCGTGCCCTCGATGCCCTCGGGTGTAAGGCTTACCAGGGATCCATGCTGTCACGCCGCTTCCAGGCATACCAACTATACATGGGTATGTTCCTTTGTGATGCTGTTAAAGAGCTTGGTGGTTTCTCCATGGGCCTTGAAGGTGACCACCTTCTCAGATTTCAGACCCTCCTGGGATCAGTCACGACTGCTCGAAATATCTTTCTCGCGCCGCATATGACGGGTTCGAATCTTCTGCCTGTGTGGCAGCGGCTGGCATCGGAGCCTGGCATCAAGCTTGACTCCAGTCCTAAGACCTGGAACAGTGGGTTCAGGAGAAACTCTTTGATGATCCCTGCCTCAGCGAACAACTGTTAGGCAAGCCCATGGAGGACAAGGCAGCTGAAATTGAGACTGAGTTCATAACCCACACCCGTCTCAGAAAACCTCGTCCCTTCCCCAGAAGAAACAGCACAGTAAAAAAGAAACCCTTCTTTCAGAGGAAGGGGCTTCCTTACCGGGGGTACCCACCCTATCTGCCTGCCCCAGCACGGATGCTCAACGGCCAAGGCAAGAATGGAGCTCAGGGCCACCGGAAACCTAAGGGGCCCAAGACGCAACCATCGGCGCCACCCCAGGCAGCTCTGGGGTTTTGACACCAAATGCATAGCCTCTCGTCTTCCGGCGGCACTCCTGCCGGTAGGAGGACGTCTGTCCCTTTTCGCCCTCATGTGGAAGACCATCACATTGGACACCTGGGTCCTCTAGGTTGTCTGTGACAGTTACCATCTCCATCTGGATAGACTCCCCCCTCCCTTCTCCCCAGCAGAGCCTATGTGGCTTCCCTCACACCAGGCTTGCTTAAAGCAAAAATTGGACAACCTCCTCGGTCAGCTGGCGATCAAAAGGGTCCTGCCGCATCTCTAAGGTTGGGGGTTCTACTCCTGTTACTTCCTCATTCCGAAGAGGACAGGGGGCCTGCGCCCCATTCTCGATCTCAGGAACCTGAACAAATTTCTATTGAGGGAGAAGTTCAGAATGCTATCGCTTGGCATCCTGCTGCCCTTCCTTTGGCAGGGCAATTGGCTATGCTCCTTGGATCTCAGAGATGCCTACGCCCACATCCCTGTTCACCCCAAGCACAGGAAGTACCTGTGTTTCAGGATGTGGGGGAGCACTATCAGTACAGAGTGCTTCCCTTCGGGCTCGTGTCTGCCCTGCGAGTCTTCACCAAATGCCTGTTGGCGGCCGCAGCCTACCTTCGGCTGCAGGGCATACCCGTCTACCCCTACCCTAAACAATTGTTAGTCATGCCTTGGTTTCCTGATCAATTACTCCAAGTCCCACCTCGAACCGGTGCAGGCATTGGAGTTCATCGGTGCACTGCTCAACACGGAATGGGTGATCGCCTTCCTTGAGCATGCACGGACCGCCTCTGCGCTTTGGCTGCCGAGGTCCAAAGCCGAACCAGGATCTCGACGCAGGTCATACTGCGCCTTCTGGGGTACATAGTCTCGACTGTACATGTCGTTCCGCACACTCTCATGCATATGCAAGCAGCTCAATGGTGCCTCAGAGCGCATTGATCCCAAGCCTTGGGCCGGTTCTGGAATCCTATCTCGGTCTCGTGCAGCCTATCCAGTTCCCTGGATTTGTGGCAGGATTTCCAAAGCTTACTTCAGGGCATGCCCTTCCAGGCTCTGCAACACGAGCTCAACTTGATGACTGATGCCTCGCTGTCTGGCTGGGGAGCCCACTAGATGACAGCTGTACCCAGAGACCATGGTCATCCGAGAAATCCCGGCAGTAGATCAACCTGCTTGAACTTCGAGCAGTCCGGTTGGCCTTGAAGGTCTTCGAGCACCACTTGCGAGGCAAGTCGGTGCTTGTGCAGACCGACAACTAGGTTGCGATGTTCTACATAAACAAGGAAGGGGGTATGGGCTCCCACCTCCTCTGTTGGGAGGTAGTCGTCCTCTGCTCCTTTGCAGTGCGCTGGGGCATGCCCCTAAGAGCTGCCTTTCTCCCGGGCCAAGACAATGTCCTCGTGGACAGGCTCAGCAGGCTTCTCCGCCCGCATGAATGGCGCCTGATTTCAGAGGTGGTTCTCCACTTGTTTTGCCACTGGGGGACTCCATCCATAGACATGTTTGCCAGCTCAGCGAATGCACAGCTTTCCCCGTTTTTGCAGACCGGTACCACACCCGAGCAGGGTAGCCCTGGGCGCATTCTTCCTGAACTGGATCTCCGGGCTTCTGTATGCATTTCCTCCCACTCTTCTCGTAGTGAGGACCCTCCACGAGATTCAGCAGCACTGAGCATCGGTGATTCTCATGGCTCCCTCATGGCCTCGACAGCCTTGGTTCCCGCTTCTACTCTGACTCTCGTCAGAGCCCCTGGTTCTCCTGGGCAGTGCTCCGGGTCTGCTGATGCAAGAGGAAGAACGGGTGCTTCACCCGAACCTGGACTCACTATTCCTAGCAGCCTGGCGGCTGAACAGGTCTCTTTAGCCTCACTGCACCTCCCAGAGAAGATCGAGGAAGTCCTGCTCACATCAAGGAAAGTCTCAATGAGACTGGCCTATGTCCGTAAGTGGCGGTGCTTCTCGGTCTGGTGCTCTGGGCTTCAGATCGATCTGTTCTCCTGTTCCACCTTGTGGGTTCTCCAGTACCACCTCCACCTCTCACAGGTAGGGCTGAAATCCAATTCGGTCTGGGTTCTCTCTTCAGTTCATGGTGGTTACAGGCTTTTGTGATTACAACTTAGAGAACAATGGATTTTCAAATTGGATTCTGTTGCCCCGAAGGGTCTGAACTTGGAATTGGTCTGGTATAGTTTGCTCTGATTTTGGCTCTGACAGTTCATTGGGTGGCATCTACATGGTTGTTTTCTACCCCCGTTGGCTGAGCAGTAAGCAAGTGATTTGGTAGTGACGTCAGACGCTGAGTGTTTAAATGGCTTCCCTGAGGGCTCTGGCTTTTAGTGTTGAATGGAGTGCAGCAATGGTGAACAAGATACCTGAAGCAGCGTTTGTAAATTGCGAAACCCGAAACGCAGGACTGCATCGTGCTGACTTTTCTAATCATCTGGACTCCGCTGTGCCAGCTTTTCGGATAAGTGCATATTTGTGAGGATACGTTTTAATTCTTATCCAAGTGATTAAAATGGATGCAACCTTTAGTTAAGGCAATGTCCTTAACTGGTGGTTATTGTCTGACAAAAAGATTTTTGTTCTCTAACAGGGAGTTGCTACATTCTGAACCAACCATTTATTACTTTGATTTCACGGGGCGGGTTGTGTTCTTTGAGGCCCTTGGGTAAATTTTGATTTGGTGAGGACATTATTGGCACCCTTATAAACAATTCAAATCAGTATGAACAGAACCACCACATTCCCACTGCAGTAAAATGAAATGCATATTTAATCACTTGTCAGTACTCACACTACTTGAATCAACCAATGAATGATGGCTCTAATGTTTAAAATTGCCACATTCACTCCCTCTTCCATTTTCACAATGGTGAAGACAAGAGAATTGCCTGAGGCAGTCAGAAAATTCATCACCACCAAACAAACTTCAAAGGGGTACAGGCCATCTCCAAAGACCTTGGATTCCTGTGTCTACAGTTCACAATGTTATTAAGAAGTTTGCTGCTCATGGAACTGTTAAGAACCTCCCAGGATGTGGTAGATAGAGGAAAATGAATCCAAGAAGTCTTCGAAAGTTAGTACGAACTGTTGGAAAAACACCACGTATAACATCCAAAGAGCTTAAGGCTGACCTGGAGCAATATGGAGTGGTGGTTTCAATCCGTACCATATGCCACGCACTAAACAAAGAAGAACTTCATGGATGAAGGCCAAGAAGGATTCCACTGCTCAAAGAAACATAAAAAGGCACGCCTGATCTTTTCCCAAACCCACCATGAGAAACCACAATCCTTCTGGGAAAATGTTCTGTAAACAGACGAAAGCAAACTTGAGCTCTCTGGCAATGCAGACCAATGATACATTTACAACCAAAGAAATTAAGTTTATAAGGAAAAAAACATGCTTCCTACAGTTAAATATGGAGGGGATTCCATAATGTTGTGAGGCTGTTTTGCTACCTCAGGAACTGCAGGCCTGGTACGTATTAAAGGAATCATTAAGTCGAGGACTACCAAGGTACTTTGGAGAGAAACGTGCTACCTAGTGTTAGAAAGCTAGGGTCTGGGTCAAAGATTATGAGTCCTCCAGCAGGGATCATGACCCAAAACATACATCCAAAAGTTCAAAAGAGTGGTTGAAAAGGACCAAATGGACCATTGTAAACTGGCCAGTAATGAGTCCTGATCTCAATCCAATCAAGAACCTTTAGAGAGAGCTGAAATCTGCCTATTAGGCAGCCACCTAGGGCCATAGGCACGAGTTGCCTTCTAATGTAAGAACAGTCTGTAGTCGAGTGTTATAGGCAAAAATAAATACAGGGCTTTATTCCCCTTCCCTTAGATTTCCTTTTTAACAGCAACAGAGGATAAACAAAACAACTGTTTCTTCACAGCAAAATAAACTCTTTTCTCCAAGTAATTATCACAGTGCTTCAGCTTGCTTGTTCAACATAAAGATTCAATCTCATCTGAGAAACATAGTGTACAATCCATGGGACTGGATTCCAAATCACAGCTAGCGTTTTCCCACTACATTGGCTCACAGTCTGGGTTTTCAGGTGGGTAACAATCCTTACAGCTGGTATTATCCCAACTCCCTCCTTGTGAGACACCGGTTATTCTAGCAGGAAACTGCTCTATATAGACAGGGTTCTGGGCACCTGTATCTTGGGCAGTTTCTCCTGGGAATTCTCTCTCTTTCCAGTAATGAGGATTTTCCTCTAAGCTTCTAGCCTTTGCTTTACTGGCTGTGCCCACCTCTTGCCCTCTAGGGAAAATAGAGTACTTAGCTTTTCCTCCGTGGCAGTTAGCTTCCCCTCTTCCCTCTGTTATCTGGGCTTCTCTCTTTGGGCTGTGGAGTGCTCTTTCTCGGGACCTCCAGCCACCAGTAGTCTGGGCAGTTCTATAGCCACGTTCTGGAGAGACTTTTTTCCTGCTGCTCCTTGCTACCGGGACACACCCACTGCTTCCTGGATCCAGCAAGCTCTCCTGTCTGACGTCTGCTTTCCACCTGGTTTCTCACACCTCCCAGGATGCTGCCCTCTCTGGCCTGAGAGACTCCTGCACTCGTCTCAGACTCCTGCTCTCCCACCTCCCCCTGCTGGGATTTCCCAGCAGCTTTTATCTTCCTGTTTCTTGCACACTGTACGTGCTTCCCTGAACAGGTGCTCCTGATTAGATTTTTGGTTTTCTGCTGCGTCATGACTAGTGTGTGGAAACCTTGCTCCACTACTCTTTTGCTCCTTGTAATCTGAATATGCTTGCTGCCTATGCGATTCCAAGGTAAGCTCTTCTTTTTCCCCTATTACCATAGGTTCTGTACCGGTCACTGCATCACAATACCCATTTTTAACAGACTCTCTAGTTATTAGAACAGTCCCATATGTTGTTCAAAAAATATCTCCTGTTCATCAACATTTTGTCCTCCTTTAAACTCTTCCCAAAGATGATTGATCTAGGTGATTTTAGGTTCTTTGGCTAGTTGAGGCGCTAAAGGACCACATTTGTAAGACTGAATTCCTCAGTGCTATTCTTTGTGCAGGTTATTCTATCAGCAGCTACCAAGTTTCCTACCTCCCAAACCCAAGCACATTCCATGACACAACCAAGCCCTGCAATACTAGAGACACTCTGTATAAGGTGGTGGCCAAGGCTTGGGCCCAAGCCAAATTAAACACCTTTTTAAACAAATATAATCACACTTTGCGCATGTTGTCTTTTACAGAGTGGATTTAAAAAAAATTCTGGCTACACAGAAAGGATAATAAAGTAATTAGCCAAACAGTTAGGTGCTTACATAAAATAATTACATTATTTAAAATGTAAATACCTACACTAACTAGTTACTTCATGACAGTATCCCTTGTTGTAACAGTTACTTAATCTCCATAACATTTCAACTTCTTTGAAGTCAGTACACATAGGAATGATTTCTCTAAGCACCTTTTCCCTAGTCTTTCATATTTTTACTAAGCCTTGGTCTATTTGTTCCTGTCTGTTTCTACAAATAAACAAAAATGCAGACTGACTGGATCAATAAGCCTCAGACAATATATTGTGTTCAGACATTTCCATTCATAGCCACACTGACATAATCCAAGGGGAGGGGATTTCCATCATCAATCCAGGTATCACAATCTTCTCTCAAAAAGCTGGTATACATTGCAAACCATAGTTTACGAACACAAATATTCTCAATTAGGAAAGATATATAAAATTAGCTTTCCTCTCTGTGTTTGCCTTATGAATCCAGTATGTCTGCTATTGCTGGGAAATTTCAACCTCCCATATGTGGAGTGGAATGTCCCTCTGCAGAATCAGAAACAAGTAGGGAGATCTTTGATGCCTTTCAAGGTTTTCTGCTCCATCAAATAGTGAAGGAACCCAAGAGGCAAAGGAAGATATTGAATCTATTGAATCTAGTATTCTCAAATGGAAAACGTGTGTCTAATGTCAGGATGGGTGCCCGCTTGGGCAGCAGTGATCACCACACAGTGTGGTTTAAGATAAATGCTAAGGCAGAGTCCAGTTGCAGCAGACTCCAAGTGCTAGATTTCCAAAATGCTGGGCAAGTACCCGATGGAAGAGATGGCAGTATGGGAAGAGATATGAGATATGAGAAATGGAAAGATAGAAGGCCAACCTGAGCTATTAAAATAGCAACAAATCTTTATGTAAAGAAAGTAAATAAAGTCAACAGGAAAAGAAAAACAATATGGTTCTCCATTTGCTAAGTATAGAAGAACACATGTAGAGGAACACAAAAGAATATGAGATAAAGCTCAGAGGTAAAGAAATAAGGATGGCAAAAGTATAGGCAGAAGAAGTAGTCGTCAATGATGTTAACCCTTTCCATTCGGATACACTTTCTATATCGCTCATGCAAGATCAGAATAAATTTTAACAAGGAACTGCTCAAATTACAACCAAAAGAAAAACATGACTGGTTACTGTATTTTGGGCCATAAACTGGCATGTTATTCATATGTCCCACAGGGTAAGACAAACGATCAGAATGGGACAATTTAAACGTCCCATGGAGTGGGACAGCCGATTGAAAAGGTTTAAGTGAGGTGAAAATACTTTTTTCAGATACAAAAGGGAGAAGACAAAGGCTAGAGGTCTTATTGTAAGACTGAAAGATGCAGAGGACCATAGTGTAGAGAGTGATGAGGAAAAAGTCTAAATGCTCAGCAAATACTTTTATTTCATGTACACGGAAGAAAATACTGGACAAGGGCCACAACTGGCTGACAAAGGTACATATGGGAATGGAGCAGATATGGCAGTTCTTGTAATAAACTGTTTATGAACTGGAAAATGTAAGGTTGACAAACCTTGGGGCTGGATGGGATACATCCTGGGATACTTAAGAGAGCTCAGAGAGATTCTGGTAAGTCCTCTTAAGGATGTGTTTAAGAGATCTTTAGAGACAAGAGATGTTCCATGGGATTGGAGGAGGACTGATATGGCTCCTCTTCAGAAGAGTGCTAACAGAGAAGAGGTAAGAAACTACAGGTTGGTAAGCTTTATCTCAATGGTTCAAAAAGTAATGGAGATGTTACTGAAGGAAAAGATAGTGATTCTAAGATTCAAGGCAACATGGTTTTAACAAAGGCAGACGGTATTGGATGAATCTGATTTCTCTGACTGGACCAGGGGGGCATGTGCTGGATGCAGTCTACTTGGATTTCAGCAACGATTTTGATACTGTTCCTCACAGGAGGAGGCTCATGAACAAACTGAACAAGCTGAAGTTAGGACCCAAAGTTGTGAACTGGATTGCAAATTAGACAGATGACAGAGGGTGGTGGTAAATAGGTTCGCTTGGAAGAAAGCAAAGTAGTGGAGTGCCTCAAAGATCAGTTTTAGGGTTGATTCCTTTCAATATTTTTGTGAGTAACATTGTCAGAAAGTTGCAAGGAAAGGTTTCCCTTTTTGTGGATTACCCACAGATCTGCAGCAGTATGGATACCTTGGAGAGAGTTAAGAACATGACAAATAAAATACAAAAATTAGAAGAATAGTCTAATGTTGACAGTTAAGATTAAATGTGAAGAACTGCAAAGAGATACACTTGGGGTGCAGAAATACAAAGGAGTAGTATATGATAGGGGACAAGAGACTGACATGCATGGACCAGGAGAGACACCTTGAGGTGATAGTGTCTGAGGGTTTCAAAGTGGCAAAACAATCTGAAAAGGCTGCGGCCAAAGCCAGAAGGATGCTAAGCAATATAGAGACAGACAATCTGCTGAAAGGAGGTGGTGATAATGCCCCTATACAGCTCATTGGTGAAGACTCACTTGGAGTATCATGTTTAGTTTTGGAGGCTATATTTCGCAAAAGATACAAAAAGACTTGAAGCAATACAGAGGAAAGTGACCAAAATAGTATGGCGTTAACGCACAAGCTGTATGAGAAGAGACTTGAAGACCTCAATATTTATACTCCAGAGGAAAGGAGGGGCAGGAAAGAGGGGAAAGCCAACAGTCGCCCAAGAGCGATGGTTTGGAAGAATGTATCCTTGAAGGATACTACCAAAAGCAGAGAGGTTCCAAAAAAGAGTAAAGTAGTCCAAATGCCCTTGTGTATGGAGCAGACAGAGCTTAGAAAACCCAAATTACCCATGCCTACCAATAGCCAGGTTAATATGAATAAAATAGACTCTAAAATGCTTGTATGCAAATGCTAGAAGTCTAAAAAATAAGACGGGAGAGTTAGAATACATAGCACTAAATGAGAGGTTAGATATGATTGGAATATCAGAGACATGGTGGAAGAAGGACAACCAGTGGGGCACTGTGGTACCTGGGTACAAACTATATCATAATGAAAGAGCTGATCAAATTGGTGGAGAGGTTGCACTCTATGTTTAGAGAGGGCATTGAGTCAGAAAGGATTAAAGTTTTACAGGAAACAAAATTTGCTGTAGAATCTCTATGGATTGAAATGTAAAAAGGGGAAGGTGATGGCAGTGGGGGTGTACTATCGACCGCCTGGCCAGAATGAACAAACGGATGATGAAATGCTCCTAGAAATCAAGGAAGCTAACAAAAGTCACAGCAGAGTAGTAATAATGGGTGATTTCAATTACCCTGGTATTGACTGGGTCAGAGTCACAGCAGGACATGCTAGGGAGATAAAGTTCCTAGATGAAATAAATGACTGCTTCTTGGAGCAGCTTGTTCATGAACCGACCAGAGGGGAAGCCATATTAGACCTAGTCCTTAGTGGAACACCAGATCTAGTGCAAGAGATAAGGGTGTTGGGGCCACTTGGCAATAGTGATCACAGCATGATCACATTTGATTTAATTAGTGGAGGAGAGATAGTAAGGAAATCCACAGTACTACCTTTTAACTTTTGAAAGGGAGACTATGATAAAATGAGGAAAATAGTTAAGAAAAACTAAAAGGAGCAGTTCCAAAGGTTAAAGACTTACATCAAGCTTGAGTGTTGTTGAAAAATACTATCTTGGAAGCCCAGACCAGCTGTATGCCACGCTTTAAGAAAAGTGGAAGGAAGTCCAAAAACTGCCAGCATGGTTTAAAGGTGAGGTCAGAGAGGCTGTTGCCAAAAAAAGCATCTTTCAGGAAATGGAAAAAAGAGCCAAACGACGAAACCTGGAAACAGCACAAGCACTGGCAAGTCAAATGCAAGGCATTGATAAGGCAGGCAAAGGGAGAATTTGAGCAGAAGGTTGCTGCGGAAGCAAAAACACAAAATAAAGACTTTTTCAAGTACATTCATAGCAAAAAACCTGTGAGAATCAGTTCGTCCATTAGATGATAGAGGGGTTAAAGGGGCACTAAGAGGCGACAAGGTGATAGCGGAGAGATTGAATGAATTTTTTGCTTTGGTCTTTACTGAGGAAGATGTAGGGATGTTACCCATGACTGAAGTGGTATTTAAAGGCGCGGAAGAATTGAAGGAAATATTGATACATCGGGAAGATGTATTACAACTATTAGATAAACTGAAGAGTAGCAAATCACCTGGGCCAGATGGTATACATCCAAGGGTGTTGAAAGAATTGAAATATGAGATTGCAGACCTGCTATTAGTAATCTGTGAGCTTTGTGATAAGGAAGCTTATCATAGCTCAGGAAGGAGCTATAGTAAAGGTGAAGTGACTCTGAACAAGCAACCTGTCAGTTCTGGTAGAAATAAGAAAACAGAATTTTGCCATAAAAGACTACCAGTCCCAGAATGCACCAGGTTTCCAACAGCCATTAGAGGAGCTGAAGTGGGGAAACGTGTGTTCAATAAGGAGGGCTATGAGGTAATCTCTAAGCACTCATCTCAAAGGGCAGGGCCTGATTCAGCACAGCTGCGCTGTGCTAGGGTGGAGCACTCATCTAAGCAGAATAAAGGTAGAGTTTATTCTACAGAGAATCATCCTCAGAATCATCTTCATGATCTTGGACAGCTTCATCATCTGGAGGATCATCAGAAGCAGAAGCCAGAGCGGACGGACAGAGAGGGCAAGAAACCCTTTGGAAGAAAGAAGAGAAAAGCATTTGGGAGGTCTAAAGGAGTCCAGAGCAGTACGTATACTGGGAGACATTCAAAAGGCCAGCATACACCATTGGACTGGGGAAAACCAGAGGAATGGTGCTGCAGAGCTAGGAATCTCCAGACGGTACCTGTGAGGGAGACGGCTGCACTTGGAAGGGACCCTTAGACCCGTGCCAGAAGGTATGTGAAGAGAGACCCAGTGTCCAGGGATCTGGATTGGAAGGCTGGACATAAGAACTGGACTACATACTGGCCAGGCTATTTAGAGAGGAACTCTAACAGCAATGGAAGCTCAGGTATGAACACTGATCTATGCCCTAGCTATACCCCTGAAAGATAGCAGGGAAACAAGTATTCTCCTGAGAATGTTCCATTGAGAAATTCCTCTGTGCCAATCCATGATATTGAACCCATGATTGTTGAAGAAGGGGGAGGGGTTGTAGATACAGGCTGTGAATACATGGATTGCTCTCTGTCTAAACTCCTTTGGTAATTTCTGTTACAAAGTACAACAACCATCACAAAGAAATACAAACTTGTTCTTTAATCTACTCAGAAAAGCTCCTGAGTAGAATTTGAGCCACGCAGTAGAAAGTAAGCCAGCTACTAAGGGGTTTCAGCTGGGTAACTGCTAGCAATTGAGCCTTACCTAATTGCTTGTGAGCTCTGAGGGAATCACTTATGAGTCTATGTGTGAAGATATAAGAAGTTAACCTGAAAAGAACAGTTTTTCCCTACTTTGTGGGTTTTGCTTGTTGATTAAAGCACTGCTAAGAAAAATATTAGCTAAAGCCTACAGAAAAGACCAGTTTGTTACCAACCAGGTCTTTATTCTTTTGCTTTGATTGCCTGACAAGTTCAGCTGTTGTTTTCCTGATTTTGTTTTTCTAAGTTTAACACTGAAAGCAAGTATCCTGTTTTATGTGCTACCAAGCATATCTGTGTTGGGAGAAATAACCCCATAAATAAATATCTTATTGGCTTTACACTCAAGCACAACTAATTATTGTGAGCGGCTGTGTCTGGTGTGAATGGACTGCATTTCCCACAATCCCTTGCAAATCATATTGATATATGCCTTTGCCAAGACTGTGAACATTCTCACCCAGGCACCCGTCTGACAACTTTCATTAAAATCATCTGTAACACCTGAAGAATGGAGGATCGCCAATGTAACGCCAATTTTTAAAAAGGGTTCCAGGGATGATCCGGGAAACTACAGACCAGTGAGCCTGATGTCTATACCGGGAAAAATGGTAGAAACCATCATAAAGAACAAAATTACTCAGTCATGGCCTAATGGGAGACAGCCAACATGGCTTTAGGCAAGGAAGATCTTCTCTTACTAATCTGTTATGTTTTTTTGAAGGTGTGAATAAACAGGTGGACAAAGGTGAGTCGGTTGATATAGTGTATCTGGACTTTCAGAAAGCCTTTGACAAGGTCCTTCATCAGAGACTTTTGGCAAAACTAGAGTCATGGGATAGGAGGCAGCGTACTATTGTGGATCATGAACTGGTTAATAGATAGAAAGCAGAGGGTAGGGCTAAATGGCCAATTTTCCCAATGGAGAAAGGTGAATAGTGGTGTACCCCAGGGATCTGTGCTGGGTCCGCTGCTTTTTGACAAATTCATAAATGACCTGGAAAGTGGAATAACGAGTGAGGTTATCAAATTTGCAGATAACACAAAACTTTTTAAAATTGTTAAACCCCAAGAGGATTGTGGAAAATTGCAAGAGGATCTTGATAAATTGGACATCAAAATGGTAGATGAAATTTAATGTGGACAAGTGCAAAGTTATACACCTAGGGAAGAACAACCCTATCTATGGTTATATGATGCAAGGTTCCACATTAGGAACCACCACCCAGGAAAAAGATTTAGACGCCATTGTGGATAACATGTTAAAACCCTCGGCCCGGTGTGCAGAGGCGGCCAAGAGAGCAAATAGAATGCTAGGTATCATAAGGAAAGGAATGGAAAATAAAGCAAAAGATATTATAATGCCTCTATATCGTTCCATGGTGAGACCACACCTTGAATATTGTGTGCGTTTCTGGTCGCCATATCTTAAAAAGGACATAGCGTTATTAGAAAAGGGTCAGAGAAGAGCCATCAAAATGGTAAAGGAGATGGAAGGATATATATATTCCTTTGAAGAAAGGCTAAAAAGGTTAGGGCTCTTTAACCTGGAAAAGAAACGGCTGAGGGGAGATATGATAGAAGTCTATAAATTAATTAATGGAGTGGATCGGGTAAACGGAGTGGAGCGGGTTTACGTTATCAGAATATAGAAAGACTAGGGGGACATGCAATGAAGCTACAGGGTAAACTATTTAAGACTAATAAAAGAAAATATTTTTTCACTCAACGTGTCATCAAACTCTGGAATTTGTTACCGGAGGATGTAGTAAAGGCTATTAGTGTAGCTGGGTTTAAAAAAGATTTGGACACGTTCCTGAAGGAAAGGTCCATAAACCATTATTAAAAAGGGACCCAGGATATCAATGCTTGACCCGGTACAAGCATTGTGAAACCTGTGTCTTTTGGGGAAACTGCTAGGTACGTATGACCTAGATTGGCCACTGTTGGAAACAGGATACTGGGCTTGATGGGCCTTGGTCTGACCCAGTATGGCATATCTTATGTTCTTATGTTCTAGATGATACAGACCTTTAAATACTTGAAACATATTAATGAATAAACAAACCTTTTTCAAAGATACAGAAGCTATAAAACTAAAGGACGTGAAGATACAAGGAGATGAACTTAAAAGCAACATCAGCAAGTATTTTTTCACAGAAAAGGTGGTGGATGCTTGCAATGCCCTCAGTGGAGGTGATGGGAACAAAAACTGTGACTGAATTAAAAAAGGCATGGGATAAACACAGAGATCCATATATAGCAAGCAAGAGGACCATTCCTGCTCGAAACAAAACTTAATTGACTTTTAGTCTTCAAAAAAGGCACAGAGCAGGGATGACCTGTACAGAGCGGCAATTATAACCCAAAGTAAAAGAACGATATTGGGCAGACTAGATGGGCCTTGTTGGTCTTTACCTGCCATCATTTACTATGTTACAAACGTTACTATGACGTATAATGCAGATTGTAGATAACACAGGTACACTAAAAAAAAATTTTTTTAAACTGCCTCTGTTTGTTTCGATTGATTTTTACGTTTTTTGGTGCGCTGAATCCAAATCTGGTAACCAATTTGCTCCATCACGTACAGATTTTTTGCTACATTGGGTTAGCAGTTTGAGGTGAACGTTTCAGATTGAGTGCGATCGAGATAAAAGTTTCTTGGATGAATTCTTTATACTAATTGTTTAGTAGTTATTCAAATAAGAATAAAGAAAATTGTAACAAAGCAGCACATAAGAATAGAGTAATGTCAACAAAACACACTGTGATGGTAGCAAAATTGTCTGCACTTAAAACAGCCACATACATGTGCACAAACATTGAGCATATAAGAGCGAGGTTAGACACAAAGCAAAGCAAAGAAATGTGCAAAAAATGTTGTACAGGTATGTATGTAAGAATAGAAAACGCAAACCGCACCATTGCAATTGTGATGATGTGAAGGCTGCAGAGCCCTTTAAAAGTAGAAAAAACTCTGAGATTTGTTCCCACAAGCGGGGGATGGGATCACAGAAGCACATTTCCCACAGAGAGAATGAAACCAAGGCACATAGAAGCAGGGTTAGCTTGAAGCCACACCCAACCTCTAGGACAGCTGCAAGCAGAGAGAGGGTGGGGTCAGAGAAGCAAACAGTTCACAGAACATATAAGCTGCGTCACACAGGAAGTGGGGAGAGAGAGGAACGGGAGCTGGAGAATCAGCTGAGAGTTGATTCCAGAGCTTCACACACACGAGGACTAGGCACAGGATGGTGCAAAGGAAATTGCAATGCTAAAGGGAAACTAGCAAAACCCCGAGGACAAAGTTTCTTTGAAGAATCAGCTGAGTGGGAGGAGGAATCAGGTACTGATCAAACGGTATGTGCTCAGACACCAGAAAGACTGCAAAGAAGGTCTGTTCAAAGGCAGGACCGGTTGCAGGCTAGGAGCCAAAGGAAAAGGCCAGTAAACCAGGGAAGGAAGCAGGATTTCAAAGCTGTTAATTCTGCTAAGCCCAGAAGGACTGACCACTACTTACAAGGCAAGTGCAAAGGGTGTGGGCATAGAAAGAACCGGCAGAGAAGCCTGGATTTTACCTCTGAATCAGAATATAGCAGTTCTAGTCTTGAACCTCCACACAGATATTATAGAAAGCCTGTTAGGAGGAGAGTTACTGCTAGTCAAGAAGCTTTTGCATTTCCTGATGAGAAACTATTAAGGGGGAGAAAAGCAAAAGGTTCCAACCCAGTTACAGAGGGGAACCGTGAGCTAAAGTGGAGAAACCTTTGTAAGCTTCTGAAGAACATACAACAGGTTAAACCAGAGATTACCCCAAGCTCAGAGCCATACAATTCCCCAACAGAAATGGACGTAGACTGTCTCTCTGATAAATCAATGTCCTCTGCTGAATCGATGGATTGCAGTCTCTGTGTGTCTAATGTATAAAGCTTTTCCTTTATGCTGTATGAAACAAGTAAGAAGACGTCAGGAGTTCAGATATCATTGTATGCTTGGAAAGCAGACAAGTGGATAAGAAAAACCTCATGTGAAAGCCTAGCTAGTTTTATTGCTGCTGTAACGTCAGTTGAAAAAGCTAGTGGTTTGAAAGCTAAGAGGTAGCACTCTGAGTAATGTTTCAAACTTGAAGTCAGCAAGGAAAGTAAAGCTTTTCATATTGCCAAAGTTTGTGAGTAATGCACAAAGATATTTCTACTGCATTTGTAAATACTAGAAAATACTGCTATCAAGGTTGAGAAGTTTATGGAAGAAATTCACCTTGCACATTTTGGAGAAGAATCCTATACCTTTGGTTGAATGTGTTTTACCTTTCTGGAATTTTGCCACAAATGATTTCCTTACAGAAAATTAAAATAAAAGCAATTTATGTTATAAATTGTCCTGTGCTCCTTCTATTCGGACTGCTAACAAAAGCAAACCACAACTACAATTAAGGAGGTGATCCACCGTCTCTCATCAGGCAGGTGTCTATACCAAATAGCACTATAAGTGTCCAAACAGAGACAATCTGCCGTGCCACCCCTAGGGGCAGTGCGGTGAGGGCGTTGGAAGGCGTCACACAATACATGAAGACAAACACCCGATGGTGTGAAAATAAAATTCTAATAAATGAGATCCGACACTGTGGTAATAACTAGCAAATTTTTATTTCAAAGTTTAGTAAAAACACGATATTTGTCAACACAGTTTAGATTTTAAAGTCATTCTTGGGTCAATCAATCTCCTGGTGGGCCCGTTTCTTCTTCCCCCGAATGCTTCTCTTGGTGCGCTGCTTGGCGTATTTTTCATCTGGGGTTTCCCGCAGCAGCAACCAGCAGAAATCAGCCATCATAGTGGTGTTCCATCTTCCTTGGTACCTTCTCTCTGCGTCCTTGATGTCCTGGTGAAACCTTTCACCTTGTTCTTCACTGTACGCCCCCAGGTTTTCGGGAAAGTAGTTCACATGGGAGTGCAAGAAATGGACTTTCAGGCTCATGTTACAGCCTTGTTCTTTGAAGGCATTGAGCATCCTGGCAACAATATCCTTATAGTTCTCATCCCGCCTGTTCCCCAAGAATTTGAGAACAACATCCTTGAAGGAATCCCAGGCTTCTTTTTCCTTCTCAGACATCGTTTCAGCGAATGCTCCATCTGAAATGAGTTTCCTTATATCAGGGCCAACAAACACTCCTTCCTTTAGCTTTGCTTCAGAAAGTCGGGGGAACTTTGAGCAAAGGTACCGAAAGCACTCACCATCTTTTGGAAGGGACTTGATGAATTGCTTAATGAGACCCAACTTAATGTGGAGAGGTGGTAATAGAATTTTATCACGAGGTACCAAGCTCTCATGAAGAACATTTTTCTCACCGGGTCTCAAATACTCCCGAATTGGCCAGTCTTTTTTCCCCCAGTGTAGGTCGTGGGCCCGGCTATCCCACAAGCAAAGGAAGCAGGGATATTTGGTGAAACCGGATTGCTGCCCTAATAGCATGGATAGAATTTTAAAGTCTCCACAAATCATCCACTTATGCTCATCATAACGAATCTTCTGAAGAATCAGGGCCAAATTCTCGTATTTTTCTTGGAGAATAACAGAGTGAGCAATAGGAACTGAAGCGAATGTGTTGCCATTATGAAGAAGAACACCTTTTATGCTGTCTTTTGACGAATCAATGAACAGCCGCCATTCAGCAGGATCATACTTGAGTTTAAACTTTTCCATCACTCCGTATATATCGTTGCAAAATACCAAATCTTCCTCTTTGCTGAAATACTTCAAAAATTGTGTCTCGCAGTTGCGGTACCAATAAAAAGTTGTTCCTGGTGACAATAGATTTTTCTGTTTAAGCCGAGAACCTAGCAGTTGGGCAGCATCTTTTTGGAGTCCTAAATCCCGGACTAAATCATTCAATTCAGCTTGAGAGAAAAGTTCAGGTTTCGGATCTGGTTCAGTTTCAAACTCGGAAGTACTGGACTCATCGGGAAAAGCCATCTGATGAGTCTCATCATGATCAGAACCGTCCACACAAATATGATCCAAAGATTTTGGTGGTTCAGGCACAGGTACTTCGTTGCTATGAGGCATAGGCCTAATTGCTGAGGGAAGGTTGGGGTAACTTATTACATTCTTATTTTTTAAGTTGTATCCCTTCACAATGCAAGAGCAAAAATAGCAGTCACTGCTGTGGTCTCTTTGTTCACGCCACATCATAGGTATTCCGAAACGAAATGCTTGTTTTTTACCTTTCATCCATAAGCGTAGATCTTCCTCACATGTCTTGCACACTTTGTGAGGAGCCCACGGTTTGTCTTGATCGCCTAACTTCAAACCGAAATAGGAGAAATATACTTTTTTAATAAATGCAGAAATGTTCCTCTGCCGCTTTTTCACGGTATATTCCCCACAAATAAAACAAAAACTGTCCGGAGAGTTGACGCAACCTCTGGCTCTGTGAGCCATCACAAATACACAGCACTGCAAACTACAACTGTAGTGAACCACTTCGGAATAAAGCTGGATTACGACTGAGCAAACAAAAGGTAATAATGAACTTGCAAGAAACTGAAATTTGACAGGAACGTTCATGTCGCAACCACTGTGTTTGAGCGAGCGAACGAGGCGAGGCGAACAGGAAAGAACATGCGCCAGCGCGAGTACTGGATTTAGCTCCCCGCCTCCCAATTGTCCTGTTAATGTATAAAATGAATACAAAACACTCTAAAATATCATGAGGGAGTGTTTCTAGTTAGTTAACCATTACAACCTCTATTTTGGGCCAAGAAAATAAACTGCAGTCGGCTAAAAAGAAATTATGTGAACATTCCTTATATGGGTAAGAAATCTAATTTTGCAAGAAAACGTGACGTGATGGAACATTTTGGCTATTTTTCCTGGATTCAGCACCCCAAAATCTATAGGAATCAGTTGCAAAACTGGAGGCAGTTTTTTGGTAGTGTACCTGTGTAATCACTGTTTCACTGTTTACTATAAATGTTTTAAACCTGCGAAACTGAATAAAAAAATTGCAAGGAAAAGATTTCAAATACATTTTGCTATTCTTAAATACTATTTTCATCTGTCTTGCACTTACTAAGATGTTTAGATTGTCATATTTAAGAAAGCCAATTCTTTTGCAGTGCATGCTACAAAATAGTACCACATAAATATAACCCCCATACCAATATCTATTATATTAAAACAAACTAATTCTAACCTCATTTCTAACATGCACATGAACTTCAGTGTCAGTACTGTCTAGCCAATAAATCAACTGGGTAGACATAACTTGTTTGGACTCGTTATGAAAAATTAGAAGGGATTCTCCAAGAAAACCACAAAGCAGCTCATTTAAGGTCAATTTAACGGTATTATTCTGTTTTTCTTCCAGTCCCGACATAAGGTTTCATTACCTCAAAGAAAATTGTAAGAGTATCTATTTGCATTCCCCTTAGGTGATTGGCAGTTAAACACCAATTAGTTCAAAATTACACTGTTACTAGCATGCAATAAAAACACCACCTTTCATCTTTCATACATAGGTAAGAATGCAGTCAGAGCCAATATCTTTGATCAAATAAGTATTTTTGATCTTGCCCCACCCGTCTCTTTGGATTTGGGAAAACTAATAGCTAAAGGCAACTTTTTCTTTTAATATAAAAGTCTAAGCTTTACCCTACTGAAAGATTGAAACATAATAGTTTGGAAGCAGCAATAATTTCTAAAGCCCAGCACCTCTCCAGCAAATAAAACGTGCAGAATCATTTACCAAATCATTAGAGGACAGCCTAGATAACAGGGTCACCATTCAGTACAAATTTACCCTAGCAGCATTAAACTGGAGAGAAAATGACCAACAGAGTCCTAAATATAAAAGCTTTTCACGCTTTTCTTTTTGCTGTTCAAAGCTTGAGTAAATAATTTGTAAGAAAACATATGAATATATTTTCAAAGCTCACAGTATTTAAAAATGTACTTTTCTCTTCATTGTAGATTAAGGGGCTTAGGGGCTTTGTCTTATTTGTATCTATGGGAATAAACCTACTTCATCTGGCCCCTAAAAAATCAAAAACTTGTTCTGGGAATTATACAGAAGGCTTCTGCATAGCAGCGCAAAGCATTACCACTGTGCCAAAGAGCTGACCCTTGGAATTTTTTGGTTCTTTAATTAAAAGGAACTCAGTTCACCCAAACACATAGGCCATATCGTGGCCAAATCAGCTAGTGGCGAGCCTCAAATCCATCTTGGTATGCTATACCTCACGAAAACTTCGTACTTTGGAGAAACTCAAAAGTAAAAAGTTTCCAATGTACTTCAAATACCAAACTGGAATTTGCATGAGTGAATGTGCACTCATTATCTACCCTCTGATGGCCTCTTCAGGACTAGCAGATACATGAAATAATGGAATTACAGTAATAGCAATGAAAACCTATAAAAAAAGCCACAAGGTGACATTTTACTTACCAGATAATGTCTTTTCCTTGAGTCCTGCTAGACCAGTCCAGACAAGTGGGTTGTATTCCCCTATCAGTAGATTGGTGGAGACAAATATCAATGAAAAGCCCAGATTTCAGTGACATCACTCCATGCCTCTATCAGCCTCAGCCACCAGAGGATCCCTTCAATATGCATATGGTAAATATATAGCAAGCCACACACAACTTCAATGTGGGCAACAATGAGTTACTTAACAGTAGTGAACTATGTACAGGAAGTAGAACATAAGGTTGCCAGAATAAAAACTCCTGCAGAGCCAAATACAAACTATGGTGGACCCTAGGGTATCGTAGCAAAAAACAGAGCAATACAGTGTCAAGGGCTGGTCCTGGACAGGTCAGGACTCAAGGAAAGAGTAGTTACTCACCTGTAACAGGTGTTCTCCAGGAGCAGCAGGAATCAGTCCTCACATATGGGTGACGTCGGCATCGACGGAGCCCCCATGCGGAGCATTTCCCCAGCTTTCAAAAGAAAGCCTTTGGAAATGCAGGCACGCATGCGCGGTCCCCTTCCCTCCCAAAGGTGCCATCTTGCTCAGTCTGATGACATAGCTAAAAGACAGCACAAAAAAGAACATGAACTATATACAACTGCAACTCCAAAGGGAGGAGGGAGGGTTGTGAGGACTGATTCCTGCTGCTTCTGGAGAACACCTGTTACAGGTGAGTAACTACTGTTTCTCCAGGACCAAGCAGGAAGTTAGTCCTCACATATGGGTGACTCCCTAGCTCTGGGCTACCAGGAACCCAGGCTGAAAAATAGAGCTCCCTCTAGAGCCTCAGCAACAGTGAGAGAATCTTCTCGGAGACCACACCTGAACGGTAGCCCCAACACCAGGGCCGGAGGGTAGGAGTTGCCTAAACCTCAAAGAGATTACGGAGTACCGCTTGCCCGAAAGCACTGTCCCTACGGGACTTCCTCTCGAGGCAGTAGTGGTCTGCAAAAGTCTGGCTTGAAGACCAAGTAGCGGCCCGGCAGATGTCTGCCAACGGAACAGAACGGAAGTGAGCTACTGATGCGGCCTTCGCCCTGACCCGGTGGGCCGTAACTCGACCCTCCAGGGAGAGGCCGGCTGCCCTGTACGCCCAGGCGATACAGTCTGCCACCCAGATGGACAACGTACGCTTAGTGACAGGCAACCCCAATTTATTAGGGTCAAAGGAAATGAAGAGCTGAGAAGCCCTTCTGTGCCCCTGCGTACGTTCAAGATAAAAGGACAGCGCCCTTCTACAATCCAGGGTATGCAAGACAGTCTCTGCTCTACTGGCGTGCGGCCTGGGAAAGAACGTTGGAAGTACCACCTCCTGGTTGAGGTGGAAGGAGGACACTACCTTGGGGAGGAACTTAGGATGAGTCCTCAAGACTACCCTGTTCTTATAGAACCTGGTATACGGCCTATCCGAGACCAGGGCCTGAAGCTCACTCACCCGCCTAGCCGAGGTGAGTGCCACAAGGAACAACACCTTCCAGGAGAGGAAACATAAATGGCAGGTTGCCATCGGCTCAAAAGGTGGGCGGGTCAGTTGCTGCAAGACCACATTGAGATCCCACTCAGTGGCCAGTGGACGAATAGGAGGCTTAAGCAGAAGCAGGGCTCTGAGAAAGTGAGACACCAGAGGGTGGCCTGAGAGAGATTGTCCATCCACCGGCGAGTGGTGAGCTGAGAGGGCACTGAGGTGAACCCGGACAGAGTTGGACTGCAGCCCTAGATTGGAAAGGTGGAGCAGGTATTGTAGCACCACCTGGACCGAGCAGGAGAAGGGGTCCTCTTGCTGTTGAGAACACCAAGTAGAGATCCTATGCCATTTCAGAGCATAGGCCTTCCTAGTGGAATGCTTCCTGGAGGCCAACACCACCTCTTCAACCTCCTTAGATAGGAGCAAGGGAGCAAGGACTACCCTTTCAGCAGCCAGGCCATCAAATGGAGGGATTTGAGGTTAGGATGCAAGAGGGACCCCAGATCCTGAGTCACAAGGTTGGGTTGCAGCCCCAGAGGAAGTGGAGTATCCACTGCCAACTGCAGAAGAAGAGGGAACCACAGCTGCCTGGGTGCTATCAGGATCACCGTGGCTCGGTCCTACTGGATTTTGAAGAGAGTCCGGGCCACCAGAGGTGTGGGAGGAAAAGCATACAGCAGGCCTCCTGACCAGGGGATCAGGAATGCATCTGCCTCCGTCCGCAGATGGTGCGGTTGCCTGGAACAGCACTTGGGTAGTTGCCTGTTCCGCGGACTGGCAAAAAGATCCATGGTCGGAAGTCCCCACTTCAGAAAGATCTGTTGGACTACCAGAGGATCCAGCTGCCACTCGTGAGGTTGCAGGAGTCTGCTTAACCTGTCCGCCAGGTAGTTTTCTTGGCCTGGGAGGTAGACAGCCCTGAGGGTCATGCCCTGCTTGATAGCCCAGGAGCAGAGAGCTTGTGCTTCCAGGCACAGGAGTCGGGATCCTGTGCCTCCCTGCTTGTTGACGTAGAACATAGCCACCTGGTTGTCTGTCTGAACTAGGACAGACTGGTGAGACAGGATCTGAGAGAAAGTCCGTAAGGCTAGTCGAATGGCTCTCAATTCCAACAGGTTGATCTGCTGGGCGGTCTCCCACGGAGACCACAGGCCTTGGGTGCAGGCCCCCTGGCAGTGTGCCCCCCAGCCTTGCAGGGAAGCATCGGTTGTCAGTACCTGAGTGCGTGGGGAGGCCTGAAAAGGAACCCCCCTGACCAGATTTGGTAGATGCCTCCACCATCGTAAGGAGTCCACCAAGAGTTTGGACACCTTTATTCTGTCTGACAACTTCCCTGTGGCCTGTAGCCACTGTGCCCTGAGGTACCACTGAGCTGGCATCATGTGCAGACGGGCATTTGGGGTGACATGCACCGTGGAAGCCATGTGATCTAAGAGCCGTAGGAAGTGTCTGGTGGAGACCAGAGAGTTCGCCCAAAACTGGACGGCCAACTTTATCAGCCTGTGAGCTCTGTCCACAGGCAAATAGGCTTTTGCATGGATGGTATCCAATCTCGCCCCGATGAACTCCACGTCCTGCGAGGAGACTAAAGTGGACTTGGGGAAGTTTATCACGAATCCCAGGTGCTGAAGCAAGGATATGGTTCTGAAGGTGGCCTGCCTGGCCTCTTGTGGAGACTGGCCCCTGATAAGCCAGTCGTCCAGGTAAGGGAACACAAAGATCCCCTGGTTCCTGAGGTAGGCCGCAACCACCGCCAGGCATTTTGTAAAAACCCTGGGGGCGGAGGTGAGGCCAAAAGGGAGCACACTGTACTGGAAGTGCCTTCCTCCCACCACAAATCTGAGGAATTGTCTGTGACCTGGATGGATGAGGATGTGAGTATAAGCATCCTTCAGGTCTAAGGAGCATAGCCAATCTCCCTGCTGGAGGTAGGGCAGTAAGATTCCAAGGGTAAGCATCTTGAACTTTTCCCTCTCCAGAAACTTGTTCAGATTTCTCAGGTCCAGGATGGGTCTGAGGCCTCCTGTTCTTTTTGGTACCAGGAAGTACCTCGAGTAGAAGCCCTGCCCTTCCAGGTGGTGATCCAAAACAAAAATAGAGAAAAAATCTGTTCAAATCTGACGTGTATGTGTGTGATTAAATGTCGGAAGTATAGCCATGAAGCGAAATTCACCTCTTGAAGCTAATCTTCCATTTTACTCAAATTAAATTGAGCCCATTAAAGAGCTAACAATAAATAAGGTTGAACACTACATAAAGTGCAACCAATGAAACTCTGTACAAAAATCTTGTCGTAATTTGCCAGAGGAAAAATATTAAGCCATTGAAAAGCTATGCAGGAGCTCGTAACAGCCAAAATGCAAGACAAAACCAACTTAGCTGAATCCAACAGAGTCCGGCAGTAGGCAGCAATTCTCAACAGCAACTTTAAAGATTCTTCCAGATAGACATGTGATGATATTGTCAGTACAAAATTCGCGAAATAGCAGACACAGCACTGCGTTTCGGGCGGCCAACATTTACACGCCCTGCTTCAACGCTCAGCTCACTGCACCGACAAACTTCTGTCTTCATCAGTCAAGACGCCAGCGCAAGTTTGTCGGTGCAGTGAGCTGAGCGTTGAAGCAGGGCGTGTAAATGTTGGCCGCCCGAAACTCAGTGCTGTGTCTGCTATTTCGCGAATTTTGTACTGACAATATCACATGTCTATCTGGAAGAATCTTTAAAGATTTTTGTTCTCTAACAGGGAGTTGCTACATTCTGAACCAACCATTTACAGAATTACTTTGAATAATCATGTCATGGCAACGTCCCAAGTTTTATACTTTTTCTTTCTATTTCCTTTTTTAATTGGTCGTCTTGTATTTGATTCCTTTGTGTCAGATATGTGTAGAGTTGCCAGCTGACTCCAGATGTGCTTATAAGGTGTACTTTTTGACACATTCTCAAGAGCTTTATTTAATTTTTCTCATGTGCGAAGTGTGTGTTTTATTTTGATATCTATACGCAGGTAAAACTGCGTTCAGGTGTAAGGTAACTTATATTCCCTTTGGTCTCCAGAATTGTAAAAGTCATACTTGTCAATCAAATGTAAATAGTGATCAGTTCAATGTTATATGCAGTATATTTTATATCACTGTAGTTTTAAAATATTTCTGCCCTAAACTGACTGTTCTATTGTAATCAATAATGTTGTGGAAAGAGTCTAAATTGTCTGTCTTTTTAAAGTAATCTTTTCATGAATACAAAAGAGGGAAAACTCTCTAATACATTCGTTTTAAACTCTCAATATGCAGAGAAATTTGTAAATGTTTAAAGGGTTTTATGCAGTTGCAGAAATAATCTGGCATTCTCAAAAGGAAGTTTATGAACCTTTTTTCGTTTAGGTTTATTTTTTGTCGAAATGCAAAATATGTAACTTATAAAATGTAGGATGATTCTCAGATTGGAGTTAGACATTTTCGGAAAAAAAATGTTTTCAGATATAAGAGAGAGTTATATTTGTTTTGATTTTATCCTGTTGCTATAAAGGGATCCACTGTGTCTGTCCCATGCCATTTTGAATTCTGTCACTGTATTTGCCCCCACCACTTCCATCGGGAGGGCATTGCAAGCATCCACCACTCTTTCAGTGAAAAAGTATTTCCTGACATTGCCTTTCAAGTTACCCCCTTGCAGTTTCATGTTATGCACTCTAGTTTTACAGCTTCCCCATCTTTGGAAGAGGTTTGTTTGTTCATTATTTCTCTTTAAGTATTTAAAGGTGTGAATCATATCACCCCTGTCCCTCCTCTCCTCCAGAGTGTACATAGTTAGATCTTCACATCTCTTCTCATAAGTCTTCCGATGCAGGCTCCAAATCATTTTGGTTGCCTTCCTCTGAACTGTTTCCAGCCTTTTTATGTCATAGTAACATAGTAAATGATGGCAGATAAAGACCAGTATGGACCATCTAGTCTGCCCAGTACGATGCTAAGAGTAGGTACACCTGCCGCTCCGTGCAGGCCCCCCCTCCCCATGTCTTTGTCCAGGGGTGATCGCGCCACTCCATGTAGGAGTCCTTTGCGAGTTATGGTCTCCAAAACTGAACACAATGTTCCAAATGAGGCCTCACCAGTGACTTGTAAAGTGGCATTAGTACTTCCTGCTGGTAATTCTTCTCTGTATGCAACACAACATCCTTCTGACTTTTGTCACCGCCTTGTCGCACTGTTTCGCCACCTTGAGATTGTCAGAAACAATCACTCCGAGGTCCTTCTCCTGGTCCGTGTACAATTCCCTTGGATATCTGCTTCCCAAGTGTAGGAGATTGCACTTCTTTACATTAAATCTTATCTGCCAAGCATTAGACCGTTCTTCCAGCTTTTGCAGTATTTCCTCATGTTCTCCACTCCCTCAGGGGGGGAGTCCACTCTGTTGCAAATTTTCATGTCATCTGCAAAAAGATAAAACTTTTCCATTCAGTCATTCAGCAATATCACTTACAAATACATTGAACAGTACTGGTCCCAGGACCGAACCTTGGGGTACACTGCTAATCACCTTCTGTCATCTATCAGTCAGCCAATTTCTGATCCAGTTCACTACCTTGGGGACCCATCGCCAAACTGTTGAGTTCATTGATAAGCCTGCTATGAGGAACAGTATCAAAGGCTTTGCTGAAATCCAGGTAGATGACATCCATCGCATGCTTTTGATCTAATTCTCTGGTCACCTAGTCAAAGAACTCAATCAGATATGTTTGGCAAGGTCGCCCTTTGATAAAACCATGTTCCTGATCGTGTGCCAGTCTAGTCCCGGACCTCTGGGTTCCCTATCTCATCCAGCAGCTTGGAGACTGAGAAAACTCCTCCTTTTTGTGATGTCAGTGCTATATCCTCCCGGGATCCGCCTCCTGTCACCAGTTACCTCAGTCTCCAAGCAGCTGGATAGATGGGAGCCCGGAGGTCCGGGCACACCGGAGAGACAATTGAGAGTAGTTTTAGGTTAATTGGGTTTAGTATTGAAAGTTTGCTACTAGATACTGCAAGGTTTTGAGCTACGGGTGCTGTTTCTTTAAATTTGACAGCAGGCCTTCTCTCTGCTCGTTTAGCTGTTCTTCCCCCCCTCCCCTCTCCTGCCTTTTCCTCCCACTAAATCTTTCACTTGCGGGTGTTCAGGTCATCTCCCTTTTCAGACGGAGTGCTCTCAGTCGACCCTGCAGCAGCCCGGGTCTGGATGCTAAAGAGAGAGGAAGCCGGAGCTGAGCCTTGCCGGCACCGCGCAGAAGCCTTGCCTGCTAGTGCGCTCGGCAGGTTCTCCGCCTTTGCACGAGGCTCCTTCCTACGGGGCAGCGGTGCGACGAGGTCAGCATCCCAAGTTCAGCGGTTGCATTCCAGAAAAAAAGGGGTCGGCATCTGTCAACCCCGTTCCACGGAGGGGGTTGCTGATCTGTCCACAAAGGTAAGGGAACGCAAGCGCTTCACTTGGTGAAGGGACGTGGTTTTGGCGCGAAATAAGTCAACGAGCCCGGCCGCGTGGCACCAGAGCGGGCCGTTGACGAAAATACTCTGCAAGGCCTGAGGAGACCTGGAGGCCGGGTCGGGAAGCCCTCGGGGGGTTTTCCTGACGGCGGAGGTTCGTCGAGTTTATAGTTAAACCCCTTTCTGGGTGACTTAATAAAAAAAAAAAAAGGGGGATCCCGTCACACCAGAAAGTTTTCAGAAGCTGGTAGAAGCAGGGTTTTTTTTCTCAACCCTGAGCGTGCAAGTTGCGCAGTACCGCAGCTTAGCGCAAGGCCAACATAGTCTGCGGCGACAGGTTCCGTGCGAGGCAGCTATGCCTTCTAAGCCTCAATGTATTGTATGTGGGGCTAGAAAGGGCGCAGCATCGGGTGTGTGTGAGGCCTGTTTGAAGGGGGCCTCGGGCAAAGATCTTACCGGGGAGGATAAGGAGCAAGTACCAGGGATCCTGGCAGAGGGTGCGCTCGCGTTGGACGTAGGCCGGGCAGAGCCGATAGTTGGGCCATCTTCGGCCCCAGATACTCAGACTGCTCAGGGAGACTTCCCCAAGGAGCTCTCTGCAATTTTTTCACGGGAGTTCTTTTTGATCTCCAGGAACAAGCAGGAATGAGTCATCACATATGGGTATCGTCGGTACCGACGGAGCCTGCGCAGGAACGCTCCCCAGCGTCCAATAGGAAAGCTTTTGGGAGCATCCCACAGCTCCTGCGTGCTGCCTTCCCGCCTTTCCCAACCGCCTCTCTCCAGTTCTTCTTTTCCGCGGAGCCAGCAGGTCGTGTTCCTGTCACCGCAGAAGAAGTTCTCTATTCTTTTGTGTCGCGTCTGCCTTCTTCGATGTCGGACCGGTACCGCCGGTCGGTCTTTTCTTTCTTTCAAAAAAAAACAAAAAAAACCCGCTTTATTTCTACTGTGCATTTTCAGTTTTTGGGCCCTAGGCCTAAAAATATTTTTCTCATGGAGAAGCCCGCTTCTGGGTTTAAAAAATGCACAAAATGTGGCGGTACTATTTCTGTCACCGACACCCATGACTGGTGTCTAAAGTGTTTGGGACCTGACCATTCCATCACTGATTGTGTGGCCTGTACCATGATGTCTAAAAGAGGTCGGCAGAACCGAGCAGCCAAGCTCAGTACCCTGTTTCCCTCTGATGCAGCTTCGGTAGCATCAAAGTCTTCCAGGGCCTCCTCTTCCTTCCATGGATCTCAGGTAACCAAGCATAAATCTGGCTGGTCCTCGAAGGGTAGATCTCCCTCTAAGCATTGAGATGCCTCCGGGCTTGCCCTCGAGGATTCCGCACCGGCAAAATTACCCCGGCGGGAAGCTACGGCTTCCAAAGCATTATCTATGGGGTCACAGGTTGACATCGATGGCTCGGCCTCGACAGATCACCTGTTGCCGTGTTCTGGGGTACCGGTGGCTCCCACTGGTACCGACATCCAGACTCTGGTGGCGTCGATGGATCAGAAAATTCTGACCATGCAGCATACCTTAACGGCTTTCATACAGGCTGCGACGCCTCCGGTACCGCAACAATCCCCATTGCTGGTACCGGCTCCGGTTGCTTCGACATCGGCTTCGGTGTCGACTGCAATGGTACCCTGTCCTATGATGCCCATCGGTACTGAACCGGTACCGATTACTCCCGATGTCGATCCCACTCGATACGGTTATCGGGCTTTACAGGAGCATCCAGACAGGCGATACTTCGATTCCTCTGAGGACTCTGATGAGTCTGAGGGTTCTGTAGAAGCATCGATACTTCTTCCTCAGGAGTCTTCTTCACCTAAACGAAGAATGTCTCCTCCAGAAGACTTGTCTTTTCAAGACTTTGTTAGGGAAGTGGCTAGGGGCCTCTCTATCACAGTGGCCCCTGAGTAAGAGCCCAGAGCCAAGGAGTTGGATATTTTACAATATCCTAAAACTCCTAAAGAGGCAGCTACTTTACCTGTTAATGAGATTCTTTATGATCTCATGTTGAGGATGTGGGAGACACCTCTCACCACCTCTCCTCATTCTCGCAGGTTAGACACGATGTATCGTGTCCCCCCTTGTCCTGGTTTCCACAAGACTCAGCTTCCTCACCACTCTATTGTGGTAGAGTCTGCCATGAAGAAGATAAAGAGTGCAAAAAGACACTCATCTAATCCTCCAGGGCGTGAATGCAGGACCCTGGATGCTTTTGGCCGAAGGGTTTTCCAAGTTGCTATGCTAGCTGCTAGGATCAGTTCCTATAGTCTCTATATAGGAATGTTTCTAAAAGAAGTCACAGATCATCTGCAGACTTTAACCCCTTTCATTTCAGAGGATAAAAGAGAGGAGTTTCTCACTTGGCTCAAGCATGCCCAAGATGTCTCCAAATTTTCCAACCGTGCAGCCTTTGACTCTTTTGAGTGTGTAAGCAGAGCTTCGGCTATTGCCATAGGGGCACGCAGAATTGCTTGGCTACAAGCTTCTGATTTGGAGCTCTGGTTCCAAGATCAATTGGGAAATCTCCCTTGTACAGGTGAAAACCTTCTTGGTAAGGATTGGCAAGCAAAGGCCACTCAGATGGATGCTGAAAACTCTGCTTTGGATCGACTTTCAAAGTCTACCTCTGCTCCTATTAAGAAAAGATTGTTTAAAAAGACATCTTTTTTCCAAAAAGGGAAGATACTATCCTGCTTATGGTCAGCAGGCATCTTCTGCAGGTCGTTTTGCTGCAAAGCGTCAGCAACCACCTAAACAGGCCAAGTCAAAGGCAGCTAGACCTTCTACGGCCCAGCAGCCTCAGCCTCCTCAGGGACCTTTGACTCACTACTAGAGAACTTAGCCTTTCTAGCTCTGGAAGGACCAGAGCCCCTTACCATCCCAGGAAGGTTGACTTAGTTTGCTCCCAGATGGGAGCAAATCACAGCAGAGCAATGGACACTCCATCATAACGGAAGGGTACAGGCTTCATTTCTTAAGCCTTCCCCCCCACACCATGGTGAAACAGTTCAATTCTTCAACATCTCTCCTCAACCTTCTAGGTCAGGAGATTGCCATCCTTCTTGCCCAAGGGACAATAGAAGAAGTACCTCTTCTTCAACAAGGCACAGGGTTCTACTCCCCTTATTTTCTTATTCCAAAGAAAACAGGGGGCTACAGGCCCATCTTAGATCTCAGAGAATTGAACAAATTTCTATTCAAGGAGAAATTCAAAATGATTTCTCTCGGTGCTCTGCTTCCATACCTTCAGAGTCAGGACTGGCTTTGTTCTCTAGATCTCAAGGATGCGTACACCCATGTCCTCATCCATCCAACTGACAGAAGCTTCCTTCGGTTCCTTTTTCAAGGAAAGCACTACCAGTACAGGGTGTTTCCTTTTGGTCTGGCCTCTGCACCAAGGGTGTTCACGAAATGCATGGCAGTAGTAGCTGCATTTCTACGCACTCTAGGAATATTTGTCTTCCCATATCTGGACGACTGGCTCATTCGAGCTCCATCTCGAGCAGAGGCCAAGACTTGTCTAATCTGCACAATGCGTGTCCTTCAGTATTTGGGACTAGTAATAAACATCCCAAAATCCAGTCTCACCCCTACTCAGTCCCTCGAGTTCATAGGGGCTTAGTTTGATACCACAACTGCAAGGACCTATCTTTCTCAGGCCCGTTGTCTACGCTTGGTGCAGTTAGCCTCCCAAATACAGTTAAAGCCCCTTTTAACTGCTCGAGAAATGTTGCAACTCTTAGGCCACATGGCATCCACTGTGCATGTGGTTCCATATGCTCGCCTTCACATGAGGGCAGCTCAATGGACTTTGTCCACCCAATGGACTCAGGCATCAGGTTGCCTGTCAGACAAAATAGCAAACTCCAGTCGCCTTTTTTGGTCTCTCCAGTGGTGGAAGTCCTCTCAAAACTTGTTGCTGGGGTCCCCTTTTCAACAGTCACTTCGCCAAGCAACCCTTACAACAGATGCCTCTCCAATGGGTTGGGGAGCTCATCTGCAAGATCTCTCCACCCAGGGCATCTGGTCTCCACAGGAGACTTCACTACACATAAATCTCTTGGAACTCAGAGCAATTTTCTTAGCTCTCAGAGTGTTCCACTCCCTGCTCAGCTACAAGACAGTCCTCATCCACACGGACAATCAAGTAGCCATGTTCTGTGTAAACAAGCAGGGGGGGACTGGCTCTCTGTCGCTTTGCAACGAAGCTTTGCGACTGTGGGCCTTCGCCAGAGAGCATCAAATTCATCTTATGGCAGTATATCTTCCAGGCGTTCAAAACTCTTGGGCAGACAGACTCAGTCGAGTTCTGCTTCCACACGAATGGTCCCTCCACAGGGACCTGATAGTCAGGATTTTTCGAATTTGGGGAACCCCGGACATAGACCTGTTTGCAAGTCTGTGGAATGCCAAACTTCACCGGTTCTGTTCAAGGATTCCGTGTCAGGGAGTTCAGGCCAAGAATGCCTTCCTCCTTCACTGGGGTCAAGACTTCCTTTATGCCTTTCCACCCATTCCCCTAATTCCCAAAACACTGTAAAAGCTTCAGAGATACCGAGGGTCTATGATCCTCATAGCACCACATTGGCCACGCCAAGTGTGGTACCTTCTACTTCTGCATCTCTCTCAAGCTCTATCCCTGGAGTTGGGCTCTGCTTCAGAACTTCTCTCCCAGGAAGACGGAACGTTGTGGCACCCAAACCCCCAGTCTCTCCATCTCAGGGCCTGGTTGCTGAAGGCCTAGACCTTCAAGTTTTCCATCTCTCTCAGCAAGTCAGAGATATTATTCATGCTTCTAGAAAGCCTTCCACTAGACGTTCCTATGCTTTCAAATGGAAAAGATTTACCATTTGGTGTTCTGAGAAGGGTCTTAACCCTCTTGCAATACCGGTGAATTCTTTACTAGAGTATCTTCTGTGTCTTTCACATGCAGGCCTCAAAACGAATTCGGTAAGAGTCCATTTGAGTGCTATTGTAGCGTCCCTCAAGCCTCTCAATGGACAGCCTGTTTCCTCTCATCCTCTTATAGCAAGATTCATGAGAGGCCTTCTTTTAACTAAACCTCCCATTAGACCACCTCCAGTGGCATGGGACTTAAATCTGGTTCTTGGCCAGCTTATGAAGCCACCCTTTGAACCTTTAGCCACCACCTCCTTGAAATTTCTTTCTTGGAAGGTTATCTTTCTCATTGCAGTCACCTCAGCACGTCGCATCAGTGAGTTGCAAGCCTTGGTGGCTAACCCTCCTCATACAAGGTTCCATCATAATAAGGTAGTCCTCAGGACCAATCCACACTTTATGCCTAAAGTGGTCTCGCCTTTTCATCTGAACCAAGAGGTATACTTTACCTGTCTTTTTTCCAGGACCTCATGCATCAAGTGCAGAGAGGAATCTTCATACTTTGGATTGTAAAAGAGCTCTTGCCTTTTACTTAGAAAGGACACAGCAACATAGAAAGTCTTCTCAACTCTTTGTTGCTTTTGATCCTTCCCATTTAGGACTTCCAGTTTCTAAGAGAACACTGTCCAACTGGATTGCTCAGTGGATTTCTTTCGCCTACCAGAGTAGGAACCTTTCTCTGGAAGGCCATGTCACAGCTCACAATGTGAGGGCCATGGCAGCCTCAATGGCTCATCTGAACTCTGTGTCCATCGACCAAATCTGTCGAGCGGCCACCTGGGCCTCGGTTCATACCTTCACAGCCCATTACTGTTTGGACAAGGACTCCCGCCGGGATGCCTCGTTTGGTCAGGCTGTTCTCAAACACCTGTTCCATTCCTAATCAACTCCTACCCACCTACCCTGGTTGGATGCCAGAGATCCATGGGGGGAGGTGGAGCCCTTTTCAGGGACACACACAACTCTGGGGTCTCTCCCTGGCATCTGCAGCTAGGGAGTCCCCATATGTGAAGACTCATTCCTGCTTGTTCCTGGAGATAGCACAGTTACTTACCTGTAACAGGTGATCTCTGGGAACAGCAGGAATAAATCTTCACAACCCACCCACCTCCCCTAGGAGAGTATCTCTCTATCTATCTTTCCTTCCCTCTCTCTCTCTCTCTTTGTCTCAGCTTTAAAACTCGAACTGGAGAGAGGCGGTTGGGAAAGGCGGGAAGGCAGCATGCTGGCGCTGTGGGATGCTCCCAAAAGCTTTCCTATTGGACGCTGGGGAGCGTTCCCGCGCAGGCTCCGTCGGTACCGACGATACCCGTATGTGAAGACTTATTCCTGCTGTTCCCAGAGATCACCTGTTACAGGTAAGTAACTGTGCTTTGCTGCAGCAGTCGCTAATGGGGGGTGTTCAGCAGCAGAAAAACCTCCCGGATGCGGCCGGCTCCAAGAAACCCGCGGAGTCTCAGCCCTCCGGAGTGCCCCTACACGGGGTCAAGCGGTCCCGCACCGAGGCGGAGACAGGGGAGCACTCCATAGTTTCGGAAGGTCTCCCGTCGGACGACGAGGGATACAGTATGGACATCGAGGAGGAGTTAGAGGAAGGGGAGCTCTCGGAAAGAGAGGACCAGTCTAGAGTGGTGCGTGTCTTCCGCAGGGAGGAGCTGCCGGCGCTCATCGGAGAGACTCTAAAGGTATTGAACATGCCGTTCCCAAGAGCGACGGTGGATGAGTCGTTGGAGGATCCACTATTGCAGGTGTTCCGAAAGAACCTAAGGGCTTTTCCGGTGCACAGAGTGTTTCAGGAAATATTTCAGGAGGAGTGGAACGTCCCGGAAGCCCCTCTGAAGGGATATAAGAACATAAGATATGCCATATTGGGTCAGACCAAGGTCCATCAAGCCCAGTATTCTGTTTCCAACAGTGGCCAATCTAGGTCATATGTACCTAGCAGTTTCCCCAAGGGACACAGGTTCCACAATGCTTGTATTGATTCAAGCATTGATATCCTGTGTCCCTTCTTAATAATGGTTTATGGACCTTTCCTCCAGGAACTTGTCCAAACCTTTTTTAAACCCAGCTACACTAACAGCCTTTATTACATCCTCCGGTAACAAATTCCAGAGTTTGATTACACGTTGAGTGAAAAAATATTTTCTTTTATTAGTCTTAAATAGTTTACCCTGTAGCTTCATTGCATGTCCCCTAGTCTTTCTATATTCTGATAAGGTAAACAATCGATCTAAGTTTACCCGTTCCACTCCGTTCATTAATTTATAGACTTCTATCATATCTCCCCTCAGCCGTCTCTTTTCCAGGTTAAAGAACCCTAACCTTTTAAGCCTTTCTTCATAGGAGTATCCTTCCATCCCCTTTACCATTTTGGTGGCTCCGTTCTGAACCTTTTCTAAAATTGCTATATCCTTTTTAAGATACGGCGACCAGAATTGCACAAAATATTCAAGGTGCGGTCTCACCATGGAAAGATATAGAGGCATTATAATATCTTTTGTTTTATTTTCCATTCCTTTCCTTATCATACCTAGCATTCTATTTGCTCTCTTGGCCGCTGCTGCACACTGGGCCGAGGGTTTTAACATGGTATCCAAAATGACGCCTAAATCTTTTTCCTGGGTGGTGGTTCCTAATGTGGAACCTTGCATCGTGTAACCATAGTTTGGGTTGTTCTTCCCTAGGTGCATAACCTTGCACTTGTCCACATTAAATTTCATCTGCCATTTTGATGCCCAATCTTCCAATTTATCAAGATCCTCTTGCCATTTTCCACAATCCTCTTGGGTTTTAACAACTTTAAATAGTTTTGTGTCATCTGCAAATTTGATAACCTCACTCATTCCACTTTCCATGTCATTTATGAATATGTCAAAAAGCAGTGGACCCAGCACAGATCCCTGGGGTACACCACTATTCACCTTTCTCCATTGGGAAAATTGGCCATTTAGCCCTACCCTCTGCTTTCTATCTTTTAACCAGTTCCTGATCCACAATAGTATACTGCCTCCTATCCCATGACTCTTTAGTTTTGCCAAAAGTCTCTCATGAGGGATCTTGTCAAAGGCTTTCTGGAAGTCCAGATACACTATATCAACTGACTCACCTTTGTCCACCTGATTATTCACTCCTTCAAAAAAACATAACAGATTAGTAAGACAAGATCTTCCTTGTCTAAAGCCATGTTGGCTGTCTCCCATTAGGTCATGACTATCTACATGCTGAGGAATTTTATTCTTTATGATGGTTTCTACCATTTTTCCCGGTACTGATGTCAGGCTCACCAGTGTGTAGTTTCCCGGATCACCCCTGGAGCCCTTTTTAAAAATTGGTGTTACATTGGTGATCCTCCAATCTTCAGGTATTAGAGATGATTTTAATGATAGTTCACAGATTACTAATAGCAGGTCTGCTATCTCATATTTCAGTTCTTTCAACACCCTTGGATGTATACCATCCGGCCCAGGTGATTTGTTACTCTTCAGTTTATCTAATAGTTGTAATACATCTTCCCGATGTATCGATATTTCCTTCAATTCTTCCGCACCTTTAAATACCACTTCAATCATGGGTAACATCCCTACATCTTCCTCAGTAAAGACTGAAGCAAAGAATTCATTCAGTCTCTCCGCTATCGCCTTGTCGCCTCTTAGTGCTCCTTTAACCCCTTTATCATCTAATGGACCAACTGACTCTCTCACAGGTTTTTTGCTACGAATGTACTTGAAAAGGTCTTTACTTCACGATTTTGCTTCCGCAGCAAGCTGCTTCTCAAATTCTCCCTTTGCCTGCCTTATTAATGCCTTGCATTTGACTTGCCAGTGCTTGTGCTGTTTCCAGGTTTCGTCGTTTGGCTCTTTTTTCCATTTCCTGAAAGATGCTTTTTTGGCAACAACAGCCTCTCTGACCTCACCTTTAAACCATGCTGGCAGTTTTTTGGACTTCCTTCCACTTTTCTTAAAGCGTGGAATACAGCTGGTCTGGGCTTCCGAGATAGTATTTTTCAACAACAGCCAAGCCTGATGTACGTCTTTAACCTTTGCAACTGCTCCTTTTAGTTTTTTCTTAACTGTTTTCCTCATTTTATCATAGTCTCCCTTTCAAAAGTTAAAAGGTAGTACTGTGGATTTCCTTACTATCCCTCCTCCACTAATTAAATCAAAGGCGATCATGCTATGATCACTATTGCCAAGTGGCCCCAACAACCTTATCTCTTGCACTAGATCTGGTGTTCCACTAAGGACTAGGTCTAATATGGCTTCCCCTCTGGTTGGTTCATGAAGCAGTCATTTATGTCATCTAGGAACTTTATCTCCCTAGCATGTCCTGACGTGACACTGACCCAGTCGATACCGGAGTAGTTGAAATCACCCATTATTATTACTGCTCTGTAACTTTTGTTAGCTTCCTTGATTTCTTTGAGCATTTCATCATCCATTTGGTCATTCTGGCCAGGCGCTCGATAGTACACCCCCACTGCCATTGCCTTCCCCCTTTTACATGGAATTTCAATCCATATAGATTCTACAGCAGATTTTGTTTCCTGCAAAACTTTAATCCTTTCTGGCTCAGTGCTCTCTCTAACATAGAGAGCAACCCCTCCACCAATTTGATCAGCTCTATCATTACGATATAGTTTGTACCCAGGTATCACAGTGTCCCATTGGTTGTCCTCCTTCCACCATGTCTCTGATATTCCAATCATATCTAACCTTTCATTTAGTGCTATATATTCTAACTCTCCCATCTTATTTTTTAGACTTCTAGCATTTGCATACAAGCATTTTAGAGAATGTATTTTATTCATATTAATTTGGCTATTGTTAGACATGGGTAATTTGGGAAGCTCTGTCTGCTCCATACTTGAGGGCATTTGGGCTACTTTACTCTTTTGTGGAACCTCTCTGCTTTTGGTAGTATCCTTCAAAGATACATTCTTCCGAACCATCCGCTCTTGGGCGACTGTCGGCTTTCCCCTAATATCTAGTTTAAAAGCTGCTCTATCTCCTTTTTAAAGGTTAATAAGAACATAAGATCATAAGATATGCCATACTGGGTCAGACCAAGGTCCATCAAGCCCAGTATTCTGTTTCCAACAGTGGCCAATCTAGGTCATGTGTACCTAGCAGTTTCCCCAAGGGACACAGGTTCCACAATGCTTGTATTGGTTCAAGCATTGATATCCTGGGTCCCTTCTTAATAATGGTTTATAGACCTTTCCTCCAGGAACTTGTCCAAACCTTTTTTAAACCCAGCTACACTAACAGCCTTTACTACATCCTCCGGTAACAAATTCCAGAGTTTGATTACACGTTGAGTAAAAAAATATTTTCTTTTATTAGTCTTAAATAGTTGACCCTGTAGCTTCATTGCATGTCCCCTAGTCTTTCTATATTCTGATAAGGTAAACAATCGATCTACGTTTACCCGTTCCACTCCGTTCATTAATTTATAGACTTCTATCATATCTCCCCTCAGCCGTCTCTTTTCCAGGTTAAAGAGCCCCAACCTTTTTAGCCTTTCTTCATAGGAGTATCCTTCCATCCCCTTTACCATTTTGGTGGCTCTTCTCTGAACCTTTCTAAAATCGCTATATCCTTTTTAAGATACGGCGACCAGAATTGCACACAATATTCAAGGTGCGGTCTCACTTTGCTGTCTACTTGGACTGGCTGTGTTATTGTTGACTGGAGGAGATTGGCATTTGAATCCCTGGTTTGACTGTCATCTGTATGCACATATCTGTCTTGTCCTATCCAGTGCCTGACTGCATCCCTGGATGCATAGAGGAGGGGTGATAGTCCCCACCATCTTTCTCCGAGGTATGCAGTAGGAAAAAATGCCAGCAGCCTGGTTCCATCCCGGTTAAGGTGAAGCCCATCCCTTCAGAAGAGCCCCTCCTTTCCCCAGAATGTTCCCCAGTTCCTAACAAATCCGAAACCCTCATCTCTGCACCATTGTCTCATCCACACATTGAGACTCCGGAGCTCTGCCTGCCTTTTGGGTCCTGTGCGTGGAACATCTAGGATTATGGGCCAGCTGTATCCGTTGCTAGAGCAGGATAAAGAGGTTTTTCGGCCTCCAAAAGTAGATGTGGCGTTCTCCGCAGTAACTAAAAAGACTATCATTCCCATAGAGGGTAGTGCAGCCCTCAAGGATTCTCAGGACAGGAAGCTGGATGTGTTGCTATGACAAATTTTTGACATAAATGCCCTGTCACTCCAGGTGGCTATCTGTGGGTCGTGGGTGGCTAGGGCCTGCCTTCGCTGGTCTCAGCGTGTACACGGGGGTCAAGAAGGTGAAGTGTCCGCAGAGGCGGCCAGATTGGAGTCCGGCGCAGCCTACCTGGCAGACATCCACTACGATCTTATGCGAGGGCTCTCCAAAAGCATGGCGTCGGCGATTGCGGCACGAAGTTACTTGTGGCTGCGCAATTGGGCAGCAGATACCTCCTCTAAAGCTAGGTTAAGTAAACTTCCCTTCAAAGGACGCTTGCTGTTTGGGGGAAGAGTTGGAAGAGTTGGAAAAGTTGGTGAAGGACTTGGGGGAGTCCAAAGGAGGCAAACTGCCATTAGATAATCCTAGAACAGGCCGAGCGATCCCGGCGGGCAGGGGGCAGCAGCGGGATTTTTGCCGGTTCAGGTCACAGAGATTCTTTCCGAGCCAGCGGGGAAGATTCCCTAATAGGGGCCAGGGTTTCCGGGGGTTTCATGGAGCGGGAAGGGGGTTTGGTCCTTCCTCCTCCTCGACCCCCTCTTCCAGGAAGCCTCAATGAGATGAGGGGGACCCAGGCTCCCTTACTGCCCATGGGGGTACGGTTGCAGGATTTTTATCTGGCCTGGGTCCGTGTCACTTCCGATCAGTGGGTCCTAGAAGTCATACGGGGGAGGGCTACACGCTGGAGTTTCTAAAGTCAGTGCGAGAGGCCTTCATACGGTCCCTCAGCAGGTCAGCCGCCAAGTGCGAGGCCATCCTGGAGACAGTACGGAGGCTGTTAGACCTGAAGGCAATAGTTCCAGTGCCTCCAGATCAATGTGGCTCCGGTCGATACTCCATTTATTTTATCGTGCCAAAGAAGGATGGAGGAGTCTGGCCGATCCTAGATTTCAAAGGGGTAAATCGTTGTCTTCGAGTGTCCCACTTCCACATGGAGACTTTGCGCTCCGTCATAGTGGCGGTGCAAAAAGGAGAGTTTCTCACTTTTCTGGATCTCTCGGAGGTGTACCTCCATATTCCGATAAGGACGGAGCATCACATATTTCTCAGGTTCGCGGTCCCGTGCGGGCATTTTCAATTCCGAGCATTGCCCTTCGGGCTGGCGACGGTGCCGAGAACGTTCACCAAGGTCATGGTGGTGATGGCAGCGGCGCTGAGAAAGGAAAGGGATCTTGGTGCATCCTTATCTGGACGATTGGTTGATCCGGGCAAAGTCAAGGACAGAAAGCGAATCGGCTACGGCCCGGGTGGTCTCGTTCCTGGAAAGTCTTGGTTGGATAGTCAATGTATCCAAGAGTCAGTTGATCCCCTCTCAGACCTTGGCTTACCTGGGGGCTCGGTTCGACACCCAAGTGGGAAAAGTGTTTCTAATGACAGAGAGGGCGCAGGGGCTGTGACCGTTGGTCAGGAGGTTCCTGCAGCTCAGAGCGCCCTCGGCGTGGCACTACCTGCAGTTGTTGGGCACCATGGCAGCGTCGATAGAAACTGTTCCATGGGCCAGGGCGCACATGAGGCCCTTGCAAAGGGCGCTCCTTCGGCGCTGGTCATATCAGAATGATGCGCTGTCCAGATGGCTGCCCTGTCTGGATGAGGTTCGCCAGGCCCTACAATGGTGGCTAATTCCTGCGTCTCTGGAGCGTGGGAGGGAGCTGGAATCTCCGACCTGCATACCCGTGATGACAGATTCCAGTCTCGGGGGATGGGGAGCGCATTGTCAGGGACGGTTCGCGCAAGGTCGGTGGAGTCCTCAAGAACAGGGGTGGTCCATCAACAGGTAGGAGTTAAGAGCAGTGACAGCGCTGCAGGAGTTTCGGTCCCTTCTCGGAGGCACGGCGGTCCGAGTATTGTCAGACAACGCTACCGCGGTAGCCTATGTCAACAGACAAGGGGGAACCAGCAGCGTGCCGTTGGAGAACGAAGCCGAAGTTCTTTTTCGGTGGGCCGAAACAAATCTTCTGGATATATCGGCAGCACATGTAGCAGGGGTAGACAATGTGGAAGCCGATTTTCTCAGTCGAGTCCGAGTGGACCCAGTAGAATGGGTCCTCCATCCAGAGGTCTTCAACATGTTGGCGCGCAGATGGGGCGCTCCGGTCATGGACCTCATGGCGACCTTCGCCTCAGCAAAAGTCAGCCGTTTCTTCAGCAGGCACAGGGAAAGGATGTCTGAAGGATTGGACGCGTTGATTCAGGAATGGCCGGTGGAGCAGCTAGTGCATGTCTTTCCCACGTGGGTTCTGATAGGCAGGGTGCTGAAACGAGTGCAGCGTTACAACGGACAGGTAATTCTGATTGCGCCAGATTGGCCTCGTCGTCCCTGGTACGGGGACCTGGTGAGGTTGTTGGTGGCGAAACCGTGGCGGCTTCCTCCTCGAGCCGGTCTGTTGACTCAGGGACCACTCTCTATGCCACACGTGGATTACGGCTTGGCTCTTGAAAGGGCAAGGCTGACGGCCAGAGGTTTTTCAAAGGTGGTCATTGCTACTTTGTTGAAGGCCATGAAGAGTTCTACCTCTCTGGCTTACGTTTGAGTATGGAGGATTTTAGAAGCTTGGTGCGTTGACCAGGGCTGCGAGGCGTTGAAGGCTTCTCTCCCTCAGCTCTTAGATTTCCTTCAGTATGGTTTTGACAAGGGACTAGCGGCTGCGTCGTTGAGAGTACAGGTGGCGGCCTTGGCATGTTACAGGGGCAGATTAGGGGGGCAGTCTCTCGGCAGTCAGAGGGACGTTAAGCATTTCTTGAGAGCGGCGTCGCTAGCGAGGCCTCCGTGGCGACAGATCTTTCCGACATGGCATCTGCCGTTTGTGCTAGATGCGCTGGTAAGCGAGCCGTTTGAGCCCCTGGCGAGTGCGTCCCTTAAGGATATCACTTTAAAAACGGTGTTCCTGGTGGCCATTGCGTCGGCCAGGAAAGTGTCGGAGCTTCAGGCCCTTTCCTGCCGGGAGCCTTATCTTTCCTTCTTGGCAGCTAAGGTGGTTCTGAGACCGGTGCCGGCCTTTCTTCCAAAGGTGGTTTCGGCTTTTCATGTGAATCAGGAGATTTCCTTGCCAGTTTTTGCCGCGGACGCAGGGAGCTCAGCATCAAAAAGGTTGCACCTGTTAGATTTAAAAAGGGCCTTAAAGAAGTATCTTCGGCGGGTGGCTAGTTTTCACAAGACAGACAGACTTTTTGTTGTTTTTGGGGGTCCAAGAAAAGGGGAAGCAGCCTCAAAAGCCTCCATTTCGCGATGGATTCAGGAAACGATTGCGTCGGCTCATATTCTGAAAGGTAAGCAGGTGCCGGAAGGTCTTAGAGTCTACTCCACCAGAGCGCAAGTGGCGTCCTGGGCGGAGGTTCGGCTGGCGTCGCCGGTAGAGATTTGCAAGGCTGCGACCTGGTCCTCATTGAATTCTTTTGTGAAGCACTATCGTCTGGATGTGCAGATGGCGGAAGAGGCTCATTTTGGATCAGCGGTGCTTCAGGCTGGTCTTGAAGGTCCCTCCCGTCATTAATCCTTTCACTGCTCTGGTACTGACCCAGAGGGTCCGGGACTAGACTGGCACATGATCAGGAAGGTGAAATTAGACTTACCTGCTAATTGTTGTTCCTGGAGTGTAGCCAGTCTAGTCCCGTATTCCCTCCCAATTTTCTTACGCGAGTGCGGGCCTGAAGTTGCTACTAAGTCACAGGTAAGAGCTGTTTATTTTTTGGGGGGGCCAGTATGTGTAAGGGAGGGGGCTGGTGCTGTGCAAGGCATTTCTCTGACAGGACTCTTTCTGTCTTTACTCTTGAGAGAGTGGCCTGTTCAAGTTTGAATCCACGGTTCAAAGTTAGTCTATAGGTAGACAGTTCTAATGTTATTTCTTACTTGTTCCTCCAGTTAGTCTGCTTTGTCAATAGGTTACTGGCGACAGGAGGCGGATCCCGGAAGGATATAGCACTGACATCACAAAAAGGAGGAATTTTCTCAGTCTCCAAGCTGCTGGATGAGATAGGGAACCCAGAGGTCCGGGACTAGACTGGCTACACTCCAGGAACAACAATTAGCAGGTAAGTCTAATTTCACCTTGTCTCGGATCACACAACCTGTTGGTTTCAAGAAAGTCCACTATTCGCTCTTTCAGGTGCGCCTCCATTACTTTTCAGTGCTCAAGTATTTTGCAGCCGGTGTACTAATGCAGGCTGAAAACTCACCTTTGGATCCTGATCCGCTTAGTCTCCTATGTGTTTCCTTACCATTCCCCTAGATATATCATTGTCCTCAGCTTTTGTGTTGTCTGTCTTCACTAGATTGTAAGCTCTGATGAGCAGGGGAACCATCCTTTACATGTATCTGTACAGCACTGCGTATGCCTTGTAGCGCGATACAAATAAGTAGTAATAGTTAAATATTTTCCCTTAATGTGTATTACTTGGAAAGGTTAATTCATAATTGCTGCAAAACTTCCTAGTTAACTGCTGAGGATATTTCTAGCACTTAGGGAATGCAGCAGTACCCCTAATGTGAGACAGTAGTTGCTATCAAGCACAAAAAGTACTGGTGCTAATGCGAAATGTTGTTAACTTGGCAGATAATGCTAGAGAAATAATTTTCAGTTAATGCACAATAACGCCCACATTAACTGCAAGACACTGTCTCCTCCCATTTTTATTCTTTGTTTTTTTTCATTATTTGCCTAACAAGCCAGACAGTATGAAAGCATCATTCATATTGGAATGGAACCAGACCAAACAAAACTGTGCACATATCCACAATAATAAAATAAGCAAAAATATCCTGCATTATAAGTTTGTTTGGACAACTAGTGCTTTTGCCTCATATCATGCCTTAAACCCCCATTTACCATGCTATCATATCTGTGTTAGGTGTTTAACACAGCAATTAACATGCACTAACGGTTAATGCAGTGCAATACTATTAATATATATCAAAAGCTGCATTACGCACCTAACCTGATTAGTAAACAGGCCTTTCTGTTATATCCTACAAAAGATTTGGAAAGGTAATTGAGATAATTTTAACAGGGCTGTAGCAAGTATGAAAGGGGCATGGATGAGATTACTTAGCTTCCAGGGAGCCTGATAAAAACAAGTTCCTGCACATGGCTTGGTTTGGGAATGCACTAGGTTTGCAAGTCACACAGAGTGCATTTTTTAGCTTGTTATGGTCCTGTATTTTAAATATTAACCCCTTACATTTTTCCAGGGGTGAGTACTGCTGCAGAGTGCAATGCAGTGGAGCTGGAACATGAACTTGACAATGTGAGAACCATGAAAACCAAACTGGGTAGGTCATATTTTCTTTGTATTCTGTTGTTGACTATGTACTATATAATAGTGACTTTGTTAGGTAGTAGGTGGTTTGATTTTTTTTTTCTTAATGAAATCTATTCATTCGTCCTCATCCCTGTTTCCAGATTACTTGTCTGCTTATCCCATTTCCTAGTATTCTCAGCACATCATCTTTGTTGACGCATGCATCTGGTATAACAATTTTATTTTAGTTTTAGTGTAGCAAATTAAAACAGGAGTGTCTGCCACCACTACCTTGACCAAAATTGAAATCTGCACTCCATTTTACTATGCCCTTTCCAAATACTCAGAAATCTATGTGGTTTGAAAGTAACATTGTATATAAACTTGATCTCCAGGAACAAGCAGGAATGTAGTCTTCACATATGGGTATCGTCTGTACTGATGGAGCCCGCGCGGGAACGCTCCCCAGCGTCCAATAGGAAAGCCTTTGGGAGCATCCCACAGCGCAAGCGTGCTGCCTTCCCGCCTCTGTACCTCTCTCACTTCAGTTCTTCATTTTCCGCGGAGCCGACAGGACACGGTACTCGGTCAATGCAGAAAATCTACCTTTATTTCTTGTTTTTTGTAGTCGCGTCTGCCTTCATTGCACGCCTACCAGTACCGCCGGTTCTCTTCTTCTAATTTCTTAAAAAAAAACAACAACTTATATTTTTCTTCAGGGATCTTTCCCTGTTTCTGGTGCTAGGTGCCATTTTGGGCACTAGGCCCATTTTTCTTCAAGCATGGAGAAACCAGCTAGTGGTTTCAAAAAATGCTTAAAATGTGGCAGTATCATCACCGTCACTGACACCCATGATTAGTGTCTAAAATGTTTGGGTCCTGAACATTGTCCAACGGAGTGTGTCTCTCCTGCACGAGGATGACCAAAAGGGGCCGGCAGAATACAGCTGCAAAACTCAGTACCCTTTTTGCCTCTGACACAATGTCAATTGCATCAATGTCTTCCAGGGCTTCATCTTCCTCCCATGGATCTCAGGTAGCCAAAAGTAAAACTAGCCGGTCCTCGAAGGGAAAATCTCTTTCAAAGTATTGAGATGCCTCCGGCGTTTCCCTCGAGGATACTTCACCGGCAAAACAGCCCCGGCGGGAGTCTTCGAGCTCCAAAGCATTAACGGGGCTCCAGGATGTTCCAGAGGCCTCGACCTCTGCGGAACTACTGGTGCCATGCTCTGGGGTTGTGGCCGCATTCACCGGCACCCAGGCATCAGCAGGAGCGATGGATCACAGAATCCTTGCTATCGAACGCAGTCTAGTGGCCCTCTTAGCAGCCTCGGTACCACTAAGACCTCAACAGACGGTTCCACAGGTATCAGTACCGACAGTACTTGCTTCGACAGGACGGCTTCCCCCCATGCCAATGTCCGGTATCGGTGATCAGGAACCGAGACATTTCAGTACAGACTTCGAGCGGTACCGATACCATGCGATGACTCAGACGATTCTACCGGTACCAGAGTGAATCTATTAGAAGATTCAACTTCCTCCCCTCAACGCAGGATGTCTCCTCCAGAGGATATGCCCTTCCAGGACTTCATACGTGATTTAGCAAAGGGTCTTGCAATCACTGTGATTCCAGAAAAAGAACCTAGGGCATTAGAATTAAGAATTCTACAATACCCTATGGCCCCCAAGGAAGCAGCTATGCTTCCCATTCACAAGATCTTACATGATCTGATGTTGAGAATGTGTGAAACTCCTTTAACGATATCTTCACATTCCCAACGCCTTGACACTATGTACCGAGTGCCAAGTTGACCTGGTTTTCAAAAAGCCCGGTTACCACACCATTCAGTGGTGGTGGAATCGGCCATGCGAAGAATCAAGAGTGCAAAAACACACTCTTCTAATCCTCCAGGCCGTGAATCCATGACATTCGATGCCTTTGGCCGTCGATGTTTTCAGTCCTCCATGCTGGGAGCCAGGATCAGTTCATTCTGTATATGGGAATGTTCCTGGAGGAAGTCACAAAAGACAGAGCTTATTAGTCCTGTCTCAGAGGAAAAAAGAGCAGACTACCTTATTCTGGTCAAACATGCCCAGAATGTCTCTAAATTCATGAACTGTGCTACCTTTAATTGTTTTGAATGTCTTAGCAGAACCTCTGCTATATCCATAGGAGCACGTTGTATTGCTTGACTTCAAGCATCAGACTTAGAACAGTGTGTGCAAGAAAAGCTGGGAAACATTCCTTGCACAGGAGAAAATCTCTTTGGCAAAGACTGGCAGGACAAGGCTAATCAGCTTGAATATGACAATACTACTTTGAACAGATTGTCAAAGGCTACAGTCAACCTAGCAAAAAAAAAAAAAATTTCAAGAAACCTTTTTTCATTAAGAAAAAGAAGTCTTACTAATCTTACACCCATGAAACTCACTGTCCACTTCGTTTCCCAAAAGGGACAACAACAGAACAGATAGAGAAAGCCAAAAGCTCAACCGGCTCAACAGACCCAGCCCTCTCAGGGTCTTTGACTACCACCTAGAGAACTTAGTCATTCTGCCCCTAAAAGTTCCAGAATCCTTGACCATTCCAGGCAGACTATGCCATTTTGCCAAAAGATGGCAACAAATAGCATCAGAAAATTGGACTCTGTCCATTGTAAGATTGGGATACAAGCTTCATTTCCTCAACTTGCCCCCCCCCCCACCTACAATTCTGAAACAGTTCAATTCTCAGGGCCCTGCCACCGACAACTTGTGGCAGGAGGTCACGTCACTTCTAGCTCAAGGAGCAATCGAAGAAATGCCCATACCCCAACAGGGACACCCAGTCCAAATGCGTGGTTTAACAGGAAGGATTACTTTATTAAAATTCTGAAAACTTGACAGCATTAAGCCCAAATAGCCCGACACAGGCGGTGTTTCGATTTCACTTCATCAGGGGTTTCGGGCGCGCTAAATTCATAAATACACAAACATAAACATTATAAAAACCATAAATGGAAAAGAATTATAAAACTCCAAGTTATACAATCATATCAGTTTCGTTTACATATACAAATACTAAAATAATAAAAAAAATCACATACAAATGATAAAAATAATAAAAGCATATGAATTATACTAAAAAGCCATTATAAACATGCACATACCTTAAACATAAAATAAAATGAACATTCTCAATAAATAAAAGATGAACTGTAAACATATGAAAGGGTGTGTAAATATCACCTCTTCTATATCTATACCTTAGATGTTAGTCAATTTGGTTGGTCTGTACACTAAAAAAGGAAGAAGTGGAGATTACTACATCATCACACTAGTGATCAATAAACAGGAGCAGGAGTGAGTATCTAAAATGATCCAGTTGTCTATGAGTGAAACTTAAAACACTTTTAGTACCTTCATCTTAAACTATTAAACCCCTATACTTTCTCATTGTAGGATTAAAAAGCTAAAGTAAATAGTGATATCATCATAACAGGGGGTTATTTAAAAATTACAATAGCATTTAGACAAGCTATATCTAACATTTAGAATTATAGATAATTAAAAACTAATTGTACCAGCATTACTTCATAAAGGGAACCATCCCTTTCACCATCTGTTCAGAAATTATGAATGCCCGAGATAATCATATATCTACTCTCATGTTAGGATTTGCTGATATAAAAAGCGCTTGTTTCATCAGATGTGCAATCAATTGGAATTTTTTTTATTTTCTCTATCTTGTTGCCATATAACTGTCTATCGGTTTGCATATACGGCCTCATTATAAAACCAGAGGCTAAAATATAAAAACGATCATTGAATAAAAAACTACTAATATCATATTATTGCAAGGAAAACTACTTAAAAACTCTCATAAAATTTGCTTATAGTGACTTCATACGCTTTCTTAAATTTAATATCCACGATGCTCATAAGGGCAAAACCAAAATGCTCCGAACTTACACAAGTGGTATTGTACAATGACACTTTTAACTTTATCCCACTGTTTCATTTACCAATATATTCCAACTGGCTAGCATCGTCTCTTATTGCTTAAAACGCTATACACTCTGCAAATCATAATTTACCTCCGTTTGACTGTCATTTATAAAAAACGGAGGTAAATTATGATTTGCAGAGTGTATAGCGTTTTTAGCAATAAGAGAAGATGCTAGCCAGTTGGAATATATTGGTAAATGAAACAGTGGGATAAAGTTAGAAGTGATGAAGTGAAATCGAAACACGGCCTGTGTCGGGCTATTTGAGCTTAATGCTGTCAAGTTTTCAGAGTTTTAATAAAGTAATCCTTCCTGTTAAACCATGCATTTGGACTGGGTGTCTTCTAGCAACGTGATGTAGTGCTCCTTTGGTGGACCATACCCCAACAGGGGACAGGGTTCTAATCCCCCTATTTTCTTATTCCAAAGAAGACAGGGGGACACAGGTCTGTACTAGATCTCAGAGAATTAAACAAGTATTTGTTCCGAGAAAAGTTCAAAATGATCTCCCTCGGAACACTTTTACCATACCTTCAAAGTCAGGATTGGCTATAATTCTCTAGATCTAAGAGATACATACACGCATATTCTCATCCACTCAGATCACAGGAAGTTCCTTCGATTCCCGATCCAAGGAAGACACTTCCAGTACAGAGTTCTTCCTTTCGGACTAGCCTCTACTCCAAGAGTCTTCACAAAATGCATGGCAGTGGTAGCAGCATTTATGAGGATTCTGGGAATATTCGTCTTCCCTTACTTAGACGATTGGCTCATTCGAGCATCGACGGCTCCAGAGGCCAGCTTCGCGCTCTCTCGAGCAATGGGAATTCTTCGATACTTGGGGCTAGTCATAAACTTCCCAAAATCTCATCTCACCCCCTCTCAATCCCTAGAGTTCATAGGGGCTCGTCTAGACACACGGCAGTCAAAGGCTTTCCTGCCACAGCCACGCTCTCTACGTATAATCAGGGCCGGCCCGTCCATTGAGCGAGAATGTTTTTTGCACAGGGCCCTGCGTTTCAGGGGGCCCCGCGCAAAGAACATTCTGCTTTAGAAATAAATTAAATTAAAATTTAAAAAAAAAAAAGCTGGCTGCTGCCACTGTGGCAGCAGCAGAATCGATTGTCCCGCGGTGCCCCCCCTGCCCGGCTGAGCCTCTCCGCGACAGCTTTCAGATCCACAAAGGGAGAGTGTCTCCCTCGCGGCTCTGTTAAGCCCGCAGGAGCTGATGGGAAATTCGGCTCTGTTAAGCCTGGAGGGGCAGATGGGAAATTTTCCATCAGCCCCTGCAGGCTTAACAGAGCCACGAGGGAGATGCTGTCCCTTCACGGATCTGAAAGCCGTCATGGAGAGGCTTAGCTGGGCAGGCGGGGGCCCGCGGGACACTCGATTCTGCCGCGGCGGCAGCAGCAGCCAGCTTTTTTTTTTAATTTTTAATTTTCCCTGGTCCGAGGGGGGGTTGGAACTGGTAATGGGCTGTTGGCTGATGGGGGGGATTAGGACTAGTAAATGGGCTATGGGGGGGGGGCTAGGACTGGAAATGTGCTGATGGGGGGGTTAGGACTGGAGGTGGGCTGATGGGGTTAGGACTGGTAATGGGCTGTGGGCTGATGGGGGGTTAGGACTGGTAATGGGCTATGGGAGGGCTAGGACTGGAAGTGGGCTGAAGGGGTTAGGACTGGTAATGGGCTGTGCGCTGATGGGGGGTTAGGACTGGTAATGGGCTATAGGGGGCTAAGTCTGGAAATGGGGTGATGGGGGGCTAGGACAGGAAATGTGCTGATTTATTTATTTATTTATTTCCAGTCTCTCTTATACCGCGCTATTCAACATCAGCGCGGTTTACAATAAAACATAGAACTACACATTTCCTTGGGTACTCTGTGTTTACAATGAACAGGGAATTAAAACTGGGATAACATGGGGTAACTTTATACAATCTTGCATCACGGTGTGGTTCACCTCATTGAGGTCTGATGGGGAGGGGTTAGGACTTGAGGTGGACTGATGGGGTTAGGACTGGTAATGGGCTGTGTGCTGATGGGGTTAGGACTGGTAATGGGCTGATGAGGTGTTAGGACTGGTAATGGGCTATGGGGGGCTGTCTGGAAATGGGGTGATGGTGGGTTAGGACTGGTAATGGGCTATGGGGGGCTAGGACAGGAAATGGGCTGACAGGGAGGGGTTAGGACTTGAGGTGGGCTGATGGGGTTAGGACTGGTAATGGGCTATGGGCTGATGGGGGGTTAGGACTGGTAATGGGCTATGGGAGGCTTAAACTGAAAATGGGGTGATGGGTTAGGACTGGAAGTGGGTTGATGAGCTAGGACTGGTAATGGGTTGGGGGGTTGCTAGGACTGGAAATGGGCTGAGTGGAAGGGGAGGCTTGAACTGTAAATAGCTGATGGGGATGAGGACTTGGAATGGAAATGGGCTGAGTGGAAGGGGGGCTTGAACTGCAAATAGCTGATGGGGAGGGGGGCTTGGAATGGAAATGGGCTGTATGGGGAGGGAGCTAGGACAGGACCTGGGGTGATGGAGCAGCTAGGATAGGACTGGAAATGGGCTGTTGGGGGGAGCTAAGATTGGAAATGGGTTGTGGTGGGGGCTTGGATTGAAATGGACTCATGGAGGGGCTAGAACTGGAAGTAGACTCATGGGAGGCTTGAATTGGAATTGGGCTGAGTGGAGGGGAGCTAGGATTTGACATGGGCTGATGGTGGGGCTAGGAAATGACTAGAAAAGGGCTGATGGGGGGGGGCTGGAATTGGAAATGAGCTGATGGACTCTGATAGGATTGGAAATGGATGGGGGAGCTAGGACTGGAAATGGGCTGATGGGGGGCTAGGGCTGGTAATGGGCTATGGGGGGCTAAGTCTGGAAATGGGGTGATGGGGGGGTTAGGACTTGAGGTGGGCTGATGGGGTTAGGACTGGTAATGGGCTGTGGGGGGCTAGGACAGGAAATGGGCTGATGGGGGGTTAGGACTGGAGGTGGGCTGATGGGGTTAGGACTGGTAATGGGCTGTGGGCTGATGAGGGGTTAGGACTGGTAATGGGCTATGGGGGGCTGTCTGGAAATGGGGTGATGGTGGGTTAGGACTGGTAATGGGCTGTGGGGGGCTAGGACAGGAAATGGGCTGATGGGGAGGGGTTAGGACTTGAGGTGGGCTGATGGGGTTAGGACTGGTAATGGGCTGTGGGCTGATGGGGGGTTAGGACTGGTAATGGGCTATGGGGGGCTTAAACTGAAAATGGGGTGATGGGTTAGGACTGGAAGTGGGTTGATGGGCTAGGACTGGTAATGGGTTGGGGGGTTGCTAGGACTGGAAATGGGCTGAGTGGAAGGGGAGGCTTGAAATGCAAATAGCTGATGGGTAGGGGGCTTGGAATGGAAATGGGCTGTGAGGGGAGGGAGCTAGGACTGGAAATGGGCTGAGTGGGGGGGGAAGCTAGGACAGGAAATGAGCTGATGGAGCAGCTAGGATAGGACTGGAAATGGGCTGTTGGGGGAGCTAAGATTGGAAATGGGCCGTGGTGGGGGCTTGGATTGAAATGGACTCATGGAGGGGCTAGAACTGGAAGTAGGCTCATGGGAGGCTTGGATTGGAATTGGGCTGAGTGGAGGGGAGCTAGGATTTGACATGGGCTGATGGTGGGGCTAGGAAATGACTAGAAATGGGCTGATGGGGGGCTGGGATTGGAAATGAGCTGATAGAGGGACTACGATAGGATTGGAAATGGATGGGGGATCTAGGACTGGAAATGGGCTGATGGGGGTTAGGACTGGTAATGGGCTGATGCAGGAACTAGAAGGGAGTGGATGCTGGGTGAGGCTGGAACTAGAAGGGAACTGATGTTGGGGGATGATTAGAATAGGATGGGGCTGGGAGAGTGAAATGGAGAGGGGAAAAATATTTTGTGTGATAGGGTTGAAAAATCTACAATTGGCCGGATATTGGGAGAGTAAGTGGGGATTGAGGATGGAGGGGTAACATTTGAGTGGATGAAATAGGAATGAGGAAAGAGCAAAAGGAGAAAGATTAGTATGTTAAAGCAGATGTAGAGAGAGAGAATGGAAAAAAACTGGAAGAGAGAAGAAAGGACAAATGGACAGCAGACGATGGAGAGTTAGCAGAAGGCACAAAGAAACCAGAAGAAAGTGGCTGGAGCAATTGCATCTGAAAAAAATGCACAAAAGGTAGAAAGATCTCTTTATTTTGAATTTATTAACTGGAATATGTCAGCTCTGGGAAATGTGCATCATTAACGTCTGCGCTTTGTTTAGTACAAGAGGAAATTAATTTATAGTTTTATTTCTACAGTAGTGGTGTACATTCCAAGTTTGGCTTTTGGGGTTCCCAGTTTAATAATTGCCTTCCTGTTTCTAAATTGTGATTCCTTGTTTGGTGATGGTCTATGTTCTGCTTGTGTAACTGAGCTGAGGTATTCTGTTTATGTAATTCCTATTTGACATTGCCACTTGTTTTCTTTCCCCAGTAGGTCATACATTGTTATTCTCTGAAATGTATTGGTTTAATATTTGCAGTGTTGCCTTTTGATAGGTAGGGTTTGGTGCTTTGAGTCCTGGTAGTGCTGTTATGATGCAGTGGGTTTGCTTTGGGTTCTAAATGGCTAATAAATAAGGATCACTTATGTCAAAACCTCATTCTTTTTCATTTATATAAATTGTGTTTAAAACAAATTTTTTGTCGGAGCTAGGCCGTAGGAAGGGCTGGGAGAATCCAGACCTCCACCAGGCTGTCAGCTTCTTTTATTTTATTATCGGTTCTTTACCAAAACTTTTCACTTATCTCAAATCCTTTGTTGACCATCCAAAGGATTTGAGATAAGTGAAAAGTTTTGGTAAAGAACCGATAATAAAATAAAAGAAGCTGACAGCCTGGTGGAGGTCTGGATTCTCCCAGCCTTTCCTACGGCCTAGCTCCGACAAAAAATTTGTTTTAAACACAATTTATATAAATGAAAAAAAATGAGGTTATGACATAAGTGATCCTTATTTATTAGCTACTTGATTTGTTTCACTTGTGGGGTAAATTTTGTTGGATTTCTTGGGTTCTAAATGGGCAGCATTTGTAGTAGTTCCTAATGTGCCTGGCAGTTGGCACTGGATTATAGTAATGTAGAAATCTTTTAGTCTTTCTTTATCCATACATTCATTAAGAGACATGTTTACTAAAAGTTAGTGTATGGGAATATCATGCAAATATTTACGCAAATGAGGCAACTTATGCAAATGAGGTCCCACACCTAGTCCCCGCACATAGCCCCGCACCCCCCCTTGGGCCGCCCCTGCGAATAATACATTTAGCATCTCAAGCATCTATGAAGGTATTCCTTACTGCTTGGAAGATGCTTCAACTGCTGGGACACATTGCATCCACTGTCCATGTGGTTCCTTATGCTCGCCTCCACATGCGAGCAGCCCAGTGGACCCTTTCCTCTCAGTGGTCACAAGTCACGGGTTGACTGACAGACAAAATCAGAGCTACCATACGTCTGATTTCGTCCCTGCAATGGTGGCAATCCCTGGAAAACCACCTTGTAGGCTCTCCTTTCGAGCAGCCTCTATACCAAACTACCCTGACGACAGATGCGTCCAAGATGGGTTGGGGGGCCCACTTGCACGATCTGTCCACTCAGGGTCTTTGGACCTCACAGGAGGTTTCCCTTCACATAAACCTCCTAGAACTAACAGCCATTTTCAATACTATTCAAGTCTTTCAAGGCCATCTCAGCAACAAGACAGTTCTGGTCCAAACCGACAATCAGGTAGCTATGTTCTATGTCAGCGATGGCGAACCTATGGCACGCGTGCCAGCTGTGGCACGCGAAGGCCTTGCAGCTGGCACGCGGGAAGGTCCGCTAAAACAGGTGTCTGCCTCCCTTCGTCTGCAGCCGCGGCTCCCTGCCTGTTAGGGAACCGCGGCTGTGCTTGTAAAATCGTTGCGGAGCCCTTCCTGTCTTGACGGGCTCCGTGCAGCATTGTCCCGCCTCTAAAGGAAGTTCTTGGTCAGCTTATGAAACCGCCCTTTGAACCTTTAACCACTTCAGATCTAAAGTTTCTTTCATAGAAAGATCTTTTACTAATTGCCGTCACTTCTGCGAGATGCATTAGTGAATTACAGGCATTAGTTGCTGACCCTCCTTATACAAGGTTTCACCATGATAAAGTAGTCCTCAGGACTCGTCCTCACTTTCTGCCAAAGGTGGTTTTTGCCTTTTCATTTAAACCAGTCGGTTTATCTTCCTATATTCTTTCCTAGGCCTCACGCCTCCAGTGCAGAAAGGAATCTTCACACTTTGGATTGTAAAAGAGCCACATAGAAAATCTTCTCAGCTTTTTGTGGCTTTTGACTCTAGTCATCTGGGACTTCCAGTTTCTAAAAGAACTCTGTTAAATTGGATTGCAGACTGCATATCCCACACATATCAGAGTAAGGGACTTTCTCTCGAAGACCATGTCATGGCTCACAATGTGAGAGCAATGGCAGCCTCAACGGCTAACCTTCGTTCTGTCTCTATTGATGACATCTGCAAAGCAGCCACTTGGGCTTCGGTACACAACTTCACAGCCCACTATTCTTAGACAAGGACCCCCATCGGGATGCCTCGTTTGGCCAGGCTGTTCTCCAACATCTCTTCCATACTTAATTCAACTCCTACCCACCATCCACAGTTTGGATGCCAAAGGTCCATGTGAGGAAGCATGACCCAACTCACCTGGTTTTGCAGCTTACTGGGGTCACCCCTTGGCATCTTCCAGCTGGGGATTCCCCCATATGTGAAGACTACATTCCTGCTTGTTCCTGGCGATAACGTAGTTACTCACCTGTAACAGGTGATCTCCAGGAACAGCAGGAATTTAGTCTTCACAACCCACCCACCTCCCCTAGGAGTTGAGTTGTCTCTCTCTCTCTCTCTTTCTCTACTTTGGTCTCAGCTATAAACTCAAGTGAAGTGAGAGAGGTACAGAGGCGGGAAGGCAGCACGCATACGCTGTGGGATGCTCCCAAAGGCTTTCCTAATGGACGCTGGGGAGCGTTCCTGCGTGGGCTCCGTCGGTACCGACGATACCCATATGTGAAGACTAAATTCCTGCTGTTCCCGGAGATCACCTGTTACAGGTAACTACGCTATATGCATGGTCACAACATATATTAATTTTTCAAGTAAATTATTCGTACTATGTACATACAGTAGAAATATACATGTGTTAGTGTGTACTTGGTATGTTAATGTACTCTCGTAAATATAGAGCGCACTAAATTTAATTCACATTATGCTCATCCCTAGCATACAGTGATATGACTTTTGAAGCTGCTTATTGGGGTAGGCCCCATCCTTCTCTGAGCACTCTGCACCTGACAGTTTCAAAATGCTTTTTGTCAGAAAATGTATTGGCCTAAAATAAAAATGACCGCTTTTGCTGTTCAAAGGGAAAGCTGTGATCAAAGTGGAGTTCCCATTATTATTTTTTAGTATGCGCCTTGTTTGTTACTGGTTTTGGTTACATTCTTCATGACATGTCCTTCCAGCAAGGCTCCACCATGGGCTTTAAAACAGTAGGAAAGCCCTACCTTATTCAAGTGGAGTAAAAATTGGATGAAAAGCAGACCCATTCTGGCTGTAAAAGCTAGGGAATGACCATTCTTAGACCTCTTTGCTGCAAAGGAGCTGGGGGTTTGAAGAAGAGAATAGGACTGCTGGAGAGAAGCCAAGGAAGAGAGTAGAATAGAATTACCAGGGATAAGCCAATTTTTGGGAGTGGGGAAAGGGATGACTGCTAGAAACAAACTGGGGTGGAGGGTGAGGAGACTTTGAAAGAGAGTATGACAGCTAGGGACAAGGAGAAGAGAGACTGACTGAAGAGGATGAGGGGAGAGGAGGAAGCAGGTTACTTGAGTTTCCCAATTAATTATAGCATTGTGGCTCTTGAAATATTTTATACAAAATAAAATATATATTTATTAAATAGCATTTCTATTTTGAAATGCTAGACTCTTGGTTTGGGAGATTATAGGCGATGGATTGATTTAATAACAGCAGCTATGGATGCCACTTTGTCAACAATTAGCTGTCTGACTGAAGACAGAACACAGTTTAGGACAACTATCCAGAGGGTCTCCATGAGTCGAAATTAACTCCATGGCACTTAACAGCAGCAACATATGAGAGGGTGGGAGAATTAGGGGTTGGGTCATGTATGTGGGTAAGATTACCAGATGTCCCTGATTTTTGGGGGTTATCCCCAATTTTAGAGCTATGTCCGTAACTCCTACGTGTTGGGCAGAGTTCTGTCCCTGATTCTGGCAATGGGGATGGAAGGAGGCATAAAAAAATTATATATTTTCATTTTAGTGATTTGAAAGCCAGTTTTTAGAAATTATATCCATTATCTTTATACTTTGCACAGTATGGGGAAATGCATTGCTCTTACTATCTCTCTCGATTTATCTGCTTGGAAGTGATATTGTTACTGTCATGGGATGAATTGAGGGGTGGGATACAGGATAATGACTCCTCTTTCCTCCTCCACACAATCTTGCTGAAACCTGAAAGCAAAGAATCCCTTCCTTCCTTCCACTTTGGATCAGTGTTCCAGATGTGTCTGCAAAACGTCTTGTAACCTTACAGTATATGTGAGCAGCTCTGGGGAATCTGCCAAATTGGGAAGGACAGGCGGAATGGTCAACTAGAATTAAAGCTTATATGTATGTTTAAAATATTGTACAAGTGGATGAGTAGCCTAGTGGTTAGAGCAACAGCATAGCACCCAAGAGATCTGGGTTCATTTACCACTTTACCCTCCTCTGCCTCAGGCCTTGCAATCTCCTTCTGGTCATACCCTGCCAAGAAAACTCAGGGGCTGCTGGGTCACCAGGAGTCAGCATTGGCATTTTCAATTTAAAAAAACCAACAAAAACACAATATTGTGCACTATTTTATTTTTATAATGTAAAATTTTTGAGGAAAATCAAAGCCCATTCCTGAAGTAAAGTAGCATTTTACCAGCAGAAATTATTGCACAGCCTGTTCATGGGTAAAAGGCAGATAGGGATTTAAGACATTGAACAATGACTGTTTATTTTAGCTTGCCATCAGGGAACAACCTGCACTGTCATGAGTGGTATCCCAAAGGGCACCAGCTCCTAAAATTCCTCTGTTTGGCTCTTCTCCTTCCCACTGACACTGGCCTGGGCATTGTGAGCCACCCCTGCTGGTGCAGTGTAAAAAAACTCTTTCAAGTCTATATTTCCTCTTGCCATCTTATACGATACTACTGAGACTCAGAAGTATATTGCAGAGGTTGTCCAGCAAACAAAAGCTGTAAAAATAGAAAGGATAATTTTCCAGATGATCATAGAGCTCCTAGCCTACACTTCTATGTCAAAGCTGATATCACCGCTATCTAGCTGCACATTTTTAATCAACAATTATCTCAACATGGATGCTCCCTGCTACACTCAGACCAGGCTTCCACTGCAGTTAGCTAGAGCTAGGTACCTATGTAGAGAGGGTTTACCGTATCAAGCTGAGTGAAGGCTGTGGCTTGTTGACAGTTAGGGTTGCCTTAAGGAACTGAAAGGAAATCCATTTGTGGAGGGAAAAAGGCATCCTGCACTTCTAGCCTTTGTTTTAACTGCCTCTCTTTGGCTATGGCATATTGGCCCATTATGACCAGAAACCAGATTACAGAGCATGGTGTGAATACATTACCTGTGACACTGATGAGTGTGCATGCATTTGGAAAGGGGAGCAGGTCTGACTGACTCCCTGTGGCAACATGACTGTTTTCAGCCATCTCCATATCAGTGCCACTTGGATACCTTGCTTTCTGATCATTTGGTTGACGTGTACAGTATGCCTATCTCTTTTCAGATCCTCAGACATCATGACACTATTTTGGGAGTGGAAGTATATGGAGGAGCAATCTCTGGTAGGCTGGGAGAGCGCTCCTATCATTTCTGTGGTTTGATGCCTACCCCATAGATGTCATCCCTTACTTAGAAGGCTAATAGGTGTTGGAATAGGTGCTTGGAAAAAGATTTTTTCTTATCTTGCCAGGCCATCTGGATTTTCTCCCACCCCTGTGCTGCTGCATGAGCTGGCCAATACCTATTGGGGCTGTACATAGTGCCCTCATGCAAGAGCATCAAATGCACCAGAAGGTCACACTCTACATCATAGAAGTTGTGCTCCCTCTTTGCTCCACTTTGGTCTTCTCTAAAGAAGGCCAACTAGAGGATACTGCAATATGTGGTGACTACAAGCACACTGACTTGGTTCCATAGGGCAATTAATGTCATGAGCATCTCAGGAGCAGGTGGACACGTCAAGTGGCATTCCATATCGTCTAGCTAGATCTTTCCAGACAAGTGGGATGTGTCTCCCTACCAGCAAAGTTGGAGTCGGAGAAGAAATTCCAAAGGTTTCTTATGACCTTATCATGCTATATTAGTTGGAGAGGGAGGGGAAGGATGTGCCCGATAGTGGGGTTATTTTGGGGGATTGTGTGGTTTTGGAGGGGGGGAGGGTTGCGTGGTTTGCAAAGAAATGGTGGGGGGTTTTATTGATCAGTGTTGTATTATTGTTTTATATTGTACATTGGACTGGGTGATTTTTCAATTGTGTGATTTATAAATGTAAATAAATACAGCTAAGGGGCACACTTCCAGTATGTCTCAGTCTCCTGCAGATGGTGGATTCATCCATGCAGCTTTGGTTTAAAAGACAAAATTGGAAAAGATTTGATTTAACTTGTGAGTAACCACCCTTAGGAATGACTTCCTCATTGGATTTTGATGCTGGAGGCTCCACTAGAGTCAGCCTGAAAACTAGTGTATGTTTGGGTTTTGCCATGCAGAGGAGGGGAATTGGTTCAGCTCCTCATCAGTTGAGCAGCCAGAAGTTTGGAAAAGGATTCTTCGCCTTGCACTAGCTCAGTGCCCCTCCCTCCTCATTCATGCCAGCTGTCCCCTGAATATTAGAAGAAGGCTCTTCAGAGGTATATGCCTGCAGGCCCTGGCAGCAGGGAAGTAGAACTGAGCCTGGCATGGTGAGTACCAAAACTGTCTGACTTGTTTTTGCGGGGCTTCCTGACCTTGTCTGCTGGGCTGTGTCTGTCAGTTTCTGGACTATTTGGGGCAACCGGTGGTGGTGCCTGTGTAGCCAGAGCATGCATTGCAATGTGCCTTATTTATCATGTCCTAAGCGTGTGAAGTTGGGCTGTTAGTGACCAATCAGGCACACACTTCTGGCACAGATACATGCCACCTTCTAAGAAACACTGGTCTGCAGAAAGTTACGTTGTTGGATTTCTACATGGAAGCTTCTGATGTGCCTGTCACCCCTCTTGCAACAGGGGGGGACACGGGCACCCTGCCCTTTTCCTCACTGCAGAACGCAGCAGATGAAATGGTAAAAGATGCCTCAAGCCTTGGACTCTAGTTTGTGCTCTGTTAGCCCACCCCCTCCTCTTAGGGTCGAACAGCAAGTCTTCCCCCTGTTGTTGGTAGGGCTATCCTAACAGAGAGCTCTGACCGACACACATGACTACTGCCTTCATTGCCTGGTACCGGACTATGACCCCATGGCATGCAGCCTCTGTAAAAAGATGTCCACCAAGGCCCTCGAGCCGCCAACTTCAGCACGATAAGTTTTTCCTGGAGTCCCCTGTACCTCTGAAGGCCAGGGCCGCCTCTGAAACCACAGAATCTCAGGGTAGCCTTATAGATCTCAGTTGATGCTATGGTTTCTCAGAAAGAGGGGTCTCCCTTGAGAGAACTCAAGGAGAAGAAGGCCTCTAAGCTGGCATCCCTGGATGGCTCAGACGGGCTGGGTAAGTAACGAGCCAGGTCGCGCAGTCCTAGATGCTCATCCGAGGGATTGGAGAAGGAGCAGCCTGTGAAGGTTCCCCAAAAGGCCCTGACCTCAGTTCGGCCTCTGTCACCTGGCATCATTCTTGTCGACGACTCCCCTTCGGAGGAACCGGAGTCTGGCCCGATTCCCTCGGTGCCTGTGCCAATGACTGCGGAGCCTTCTGGCCTGGAGAACAGAATGGCAGCCCTGGAGCGCAGCTTGTCTGCCTTCATGGACCAGCAGGGTCGCTGTTGTGTGGTACTACTGGTTCCTCCAACCAGACCACTGGGTCCTTGACGTCGAGAATGTTCCCGAAGGCTGAGCCAATCCTCGAGGTCTTTCAGCCTCGAGTCAATCCTCAGCTGAGGTCTTGATCCGATTCCCGTTCCACGGGGCCACAATCTTCCCCAGCTAGTGTGCTCAGTGTCAGCCGCGGGACCTGTGAGGGCCGTGGGTGGGGATCAGCCCTGGAGCCTGCGAGTTATTCTTTCCTCGAGTCCTCAACGGAGTATTCTGAGTGGGAGATGGAGGACAAGGAGTCACCAGACACCCATTGCCACCGTGACGTCCCCTCGGACTCCCCTACATTGGATTCCTGGCATCGGTCCCCATCCGAGGACATGGCTTTCCTCTATTTTGTCAGGGACATGGCCAAGGCTCTAGCTTCCTGACTGAATTGGAGGAGGACTCTGACAGACGAGCTAGATATCCTCCTATACGAGGCCCTTCCGAGGGAACATAAGAACATAAGATATGCCATACTGGGTCAGACCAAGGTCCATCAAGCCCTGTATTCTGTTTCTAACAGTGGCCAATCTATGTACCTAGCAGTTTCCCCAAGGGACACAGGTTCCACAATGCTTGTATTGGTTCAAGCATTGATATCCTGGGTCCCTTCTTAATAATGGCTTATGGACCTTTCCTCCAGGAACTTGTCCAAACCTTTTTTAAACCCAGCTACACTAACAGCCTTTACTACATCCTCCGGTAACAAATTCCAGAGTTTGATTACACGTTGAGTGAAAAAATATTTTCTCTTATTAGTCTTAAATAGTTTACCCTGTAGCTTCATTGCATGTCCCCTAGTCTTTCTATATTCTGATAAGGTAAACAATCGATCTACGTTTACCCGTTCCACTCCGCTCATTAATTTATAGACTTCTATCATATCTCCCCTCAGCCTTCTCTTTTCCAGGTTAAAGAGCCCTAACCTTTTTAGCCTTTCTTCATAGGAGTATCCTTCCATCCCCTTTACCATTTTGGTGGCTCTTCTCTGAACCTTTTCTAATAACTCTATATCCTTTTTAAGATACGGCGACCAGAATTGCACACAATATTCAAGGTGCGGTCTCACCATGGAACGATATAGAGGCATTATAATATCCTTTGTTTTATTTTCCATTCCTTTCCTTATCATACCTAGCATTCTATTTGCTCTCTTGGCCGCCGCTGCACACTGGGCCGAGGGTTTTAACATGGTATCCACAATGACGCCTAAATCTTTTTCCTGGGTGGTGGTTCCTAATGTGGAACCTTGCATCGTGTAACCATAGTTTGGGTTGTTCTTCCCTAGGTGCATAACCTTGCACTTGTCCACATTAAATTTCATCTGCCATTTTGATGCCCAGTCTTCCAATTTATCAAGATCCTCTTGCAATTTTCCACAATCCTCTTGGGTTTTAACAACTTTAAATAGTTTTGTGTCATCTGCAAATTTGATAACCTCACTCGTTATTCCACTTTCCAGGTCATTTATGAATATGTCAAAAAGCAGCGGACCCAGCACAGATCCCTGGGGTACACCACTATTCACCTTTCTCCATTGGGAAAATTGGCCATTTAGCCCTACCCTCTGCTTTCTATCTTTTAACCAGTTCCTGATCCACAATAGTACACTGCCTCCTATCCCATGACTCTTTAGTTTTGCCAAAAGTCTCTCATGAGGGACCTTGTCAAAGGCTTTCTGAAAGTCCAGATACACAATATCAACTGACTCACCGAATCTCTTATGTTGCCCATCTCACCCATCCTGGAATGGCTAATGCTCCAAACTTTGGGAGAAACCGGCATTGGTGGCAGTGGTGAGCAAGCAGCTCAACTCAATGTATCGAGTCCGCTGGAGCCCAGGCTTCCAGAAGTCACAGCTGCCGCACAACTCCATGGTGGAGTCGGCCATGTGTTTGAAGAGTCAGAAGATGCACTCCTCGATGCCCCCTGTCAGGGAGGCACGCACCCGGACACCCCTGGCAGGAAGTTCTACCAAGGCTCGGTGCTCATCGGCCGGATCCAGGCATACCAGCTGTACATGGGCATGTACCTGAGAGACCTGGCAAAGGAACTCGCAGGGTTCTCAGCTAGTCTATCCAAGGAACCCCTGCAGCAGTTCAGGAACCTGGCCAAGGCTGTCCATGAGTGCTCTAAGTTTGTCTCGGGCAGCCTATGACTGTTTCGAGTCTGTGGCTTGAGTAGCGGCAGCAGGCATCGATGCCCGACACCAGGCTTGGCTACAGTCATCCAACCTCGAGCAATGGGTTCAGGACAAATTGGTCGATGTCCCATGCCAAGGAGAGAACCTCTTTGGCAAACCCATGACCGACAAGGCTGCCGAGCTGGAGACAGAGTTCATGACGAGGACCAGGCTCTCTAAGAAGACCACTGCCCCTCCCCAATGGAAGGGCTTGAGTAAAAAGCCCTTCTACCCAAGGAAAGGGGCTGCTTACAGAAACCACCTGTCTTTCAGGGCTCCCCAGCAAGGGCAGCAGGCCATGGGCAATGCCCTCGTAAACAGAAGGTTCCCAAGCCCAAGCCAGGGGGAGCTGGGGACGTCTCGTTCACTATGCCCAAAGGTGGCCAACCATCACCACCAATTCTTGGGCACTCCAGGTGGTCAAGGAGGGTTACCTCCCCCATCTGGCCCAGACACCTCCCTCTTTCTTTCCGGGAGAGCCCCCCAGGTCTCCCCTTCACCAGGACCTTCTGATGAAGGAACTGACAGGTCTTCCCAAGGACAGAGTGGTAGAATCAGTTCCCCCACCATCTCAGGGGCATGGGGCTCTACTCCAGGTGCTTCCTTGTACCAAAAAGAACAGAGGACCTAAGACCCAACATCGATCTGCACAATCTGAACGGATCCTTGGTGAGGGAGAAGTTCAAGATGCTCTCCCTTGGAACATTGCTGCCTTACCTCCAGCAGGGAAATTGGCTATGCTCCTTGGATCTGAAGGATGCCTGCACACACATCCTCATTCACCCCAACCACAAGCAGTACCTGAGGTTCATGGTGGGGGGCAGCCATTACCAATACAGGGTGCTGCCCGTCAGCTTGGCTTCCACCCCAAGAGTCTCTTCACCAACTATCTGGCAGTTGTGGCCACCTTCCTCCGCCTCCAGGGGGTCTTTATCTTCCCCTACCTGGACAATTGGCTCATAAAGGGAGGCACGGCCTCGGAAGTGCAGCAGGCAACCGCACATACCATTCAGGTCCTGCTGCATCTGGGGTTCATAATAAACTACTCCAAGTCCCACCTCCTCCCGACACAGTGTCTGGAGTTCATAAGGGTAAAACTAGACACTCTTGGGTCCACATGCTCTATGAAAGGACTGAGAACAAGACTGGGGTCCTGAAGCAAGGGGGAAGAAAGACTATCCAGGGTAGTAGTGGGTTCTTCTCTTTCTATAGAGCTTTGCCGTCAACCTTTTTTTTGCAAGTTCAAAACAGCCCGTAAAACACATTTCATATTGCCTTCAATCTTCCTATCCCTGTCTCTTGAATCTTTTCCCCTTTTTTTCTTTGTAACTCTACACCGAGTGCTGCCCGATCCCTTGAGGTTCTGCACCTCCCTCCTCCTCTTTCCAAGTGCTTTCGCACGTGCCTTTCTGCCTGGTGGGCAGCATGCTTCACCTCTTCTTTCAGGAATGGAACTGGGTTACCAAGGATCGTTGGGTGCTAGATACTATTCAATTGGACTGTATCCTAGAATACAAGGAGCCAATTCCTGATGCCTTCATAGTTTACCCCAGGGGGTCTGCAATCAAAGGTTCTGTGGTGCGGACTACCTTGGATAGGTTTCCTTGCCTAAAGGCGGTGGTGGCCATTCCCCCCCCCCACCCCACCCACCCAACGAGAGGGGCAAGGTCAGATACTCCATCTATTTCATGGTGCCAATGGAGGATGGTTCCTTCCGGCTCAATCTGGACTTCAGACGGGTCAAAGCGCACTTGCGGGTACTGCACTGTCAGATGGAAACCTTAGGCTCCATGATTAAAGCAGGGCACCGAGGGAAATTTTTGGCTTCCTTGGATCTGGCTGAGGCATAGTTTCATATCCCAATCCAGTCTGATCAGCAGAAGTATCTGTGTTTTGCCATACTTGGCACACTACCAGTTCGCCGCCCTTCCTTTTTGGCTCTCCATTGCCCTAAGGATGCTCTCAAAGATCATGGTGGTGGTGGGGCTACTGCGCCAAGGGTTCTTTGTCCATTACTATCTGGACAACTGGCTCATTCAAACCCACTTCCTGTCAGAAGTGTCTCGGGTGACATCTCGAGTGGTGTCCTTTTTGAAAAGCCTCAGCTGGATAATCAATCAGGAGAAGAGCCAGCTTCTGCCTTCCCAGTCTTTTGGAGCTTCTAGGAGCACGTTTCAGCACTTGAGTGGGCAGAGCTTTCCTGTCAGAGGAGAAAGTCAGAAAACTGTTGAATTACTTGGCAATGTTCTGGGCACAACAGGCCCCCAGAGTCTGGGATTATCTTCAGCTCCTTGGATTGATGGTGGCGACCATAGAGATGATCCTGTGAGTGTGTGCTCACATACAGCCATTCCACCAGTTCTTGTTGACTCAATCGTCCCCAGGTTTTCCGGAGTCTGAGTGCAGGCTCCGCTGACCTTGAGTGTGAGGTCCAGCTTGCGGTGGTGAAAATAGACCCATCAGCTGAGGAGGGGGATCCTACTGCTAGCCTCTCAATCTGGGGAGCCCATTGCTAAGACTGTACGGCTCAGGGCTGTTTGAACTACAGGGAAGCGGTGTGGTCCATCAACTGCCTTGTGAGGCAAGGGCCATCAGATTGGCTCTAATGCATTTCTGTCCCTTGGCTGAGGGCCGCTTGGCTTAGTGTTTTTAAGTGCCATGGCAGTGGCTTAGGTCAATTGGCAGGGTGGTACAAGAAGCACCTTAGTGGCCCTGGAAATGGATCTCCTGTTGTTTGGGGGGAGAAGAATGTCCTAGCCTTGTTGTCTCAGCACATTCCCAAAGTGGACAATGTGGAAGCAGACTTCTTTACCCAGCACTATCTGAAATCCCGCAAGTGGGAGTTGATCCTATGCCATTGGGGTAGCTCCTAGATAGATCTGATGGTGATCTGCTCCAATGCTATAGTCTTGAAGGACTACAAAAGAGGACTGCTGCTTTTGGAGAGAGATCTGCAATTGTAAGTACTTCTGGGAATTTTGCTTAATCTTGGGGAAAATGGAATTCTTTAGATTAAAGCTGATTAATCTGTGAACCCAGTGCATTTGTTAAATCAGTCAAGGCCTAGTAGCAGCAAAGAGCTTTCAGTTTAAATTTAAAAGATAGCAGAGAGTTTTCTGGTTAAATTTAGAACCCAAGACTCCCTCTATCCAAGCAAGGGCTGTGGGACTTCCCCTGAAAATTGGTCACAGATTACCTTAGAAGCACAGGACAGGGTGCTGTGTAGCAGCCAGCTTTTAATAAGTCACCTTTCTTCCCTCCCTCCCTGACACCCACCCACCCCTGGGATAATTGTAGTTTTATAGGTACATAAAACCATTCAAAGGAAAGAAGGTGCCATATTCACTCTCAGGTGCAGCTGTTTGTCTTCAACAGGCATACATTAAGGACCTGAGATTAATTAAGCTTCAGGTGAACAAAGTACATTAACGTTATAAGGTGTAGTTTTATTAGTATGAGTATCCCTACCAACCTTTAGTAGGTAAATAACTTAAATACCAAACAAAACCTTAAATCTATGATGCAGACAGCAGTCCAGCAGCAAGATGGGGGTTTTCCAGTCTTTTGCATTGAGTGTCACATGTATGATTTTGTCTCATTTGGTGAGGGGTCTTACACGTGCACTAGGTGCAAGGAGCTCTTTGCTCTCAGGGAACGAGTCCGATCTCTGGAGGCTAGAGTAGCAGACTTGGAGAACATAAGGAAGACAGAGAGGTACGTAGACGAGACCTACAGGGATAAAGTACTGAAGTCCCACCTCCAGTCTGTCAGCATCTCTGTTGCCATGGAGGAGAGAGGTCACGTGATAGGAGAGCATCACCCTGGTGTGGCAGGAAGTGATTCTGTAGCTAGGACCTGTCCTCCAGGTGATGTAAAACCCTCTTGCACCGAGGAAGTTTCTCCAAGGCCATGTACCCTTGAGGGAAGGGTTTGGACAGCCGTTATAGTTGGTGATTCGATCATTAGGCATGTTAGGTAGCTGGGTGTCTGGTGGTCGTGAAGATTGCCTGGTAACATGCCTGCCTCGTGCGAAGGTGGTGGACCTCACGTGCCGCCTAGACAAGGTTTTAGATAGTGCTGGGGAGGAATCTGCTCTCTTGGTACGTGTCAGTACCAACGACATAGGAAAATGTGGTAGGGGGAAGTTCTTAAGGCTAAATTTAGGATTTTAGGTAGAAAGTTGAAATCCAGAACTTCCAGGGTAGCATTCCCGGAGTCTCAATGCATGGATGAGACGATGGTGCAAGGATGAGGGTTTTGGATTTGTTAGGAACTGGGGAACATTCTGGGGAAAAGAGGGGGCTTTTCCAAAGGAATGGGCTTCACCTTAACCGGGATGGAACCAGGCTGCTGGCATTAATCTTTAAAAAGGAAATAGAGCAGCTTTTAAACTAGATAATAGGGGAGATCCGACAGTTGCCCAGGAGCGCATTTTTCGGAACAATGTGTCCTTGAAGGATACTACCAAAAAAAATGAAGTTAGGGCATATCAGTAGAGAGGTTCCAATAAAGACAAAAGTAACCCAAATGTCCTTGAGTACGGAGCAGACAGAGCTTAAAGATTCCAACTTACCCCTGCCTACCAATAGGCAGATTAATATGAATAAAATACAGTTTCTAAAATGCTTGTATGCAAATGCTAGAAGTCTAAAAAATAAGACGGGAGAGTTAGAATATATAGCACTAAATGAGAGGTTAGGTATGATTAGTATTTCAGAGACATGATGGAAGGAGGACAACCAGTGGGACATTCTGTTACCTGGGTACAAACTATATCATAATGATAGAGCTGATCAAATTGGTGGAGGGGTTGCGCTCTGTTAAAGAGGGAATTGAGTCACAAAGGATTAAAGTTGTGCAGGAAACAAAATTTGCTGTAGAATCTCTATGGATTGAAATTCCATGTAAAAAGGGGAAGGCGATGGCAGTGGGGGTGGGGGGTGTACTATCGACCGTCTGGCTAGAATGAACAAATGGATGATGAATTGCTCAAAGAAATCAGGGAAGCTAACAAATGTTACAGCACAGTAATAATAATGGGTGATTTTTATTACCCTGGTATTGACTGGGTCATTGTCATGGCAGGACATGTTAGGGAGATAAGTTTCTAGATGAAATGAATGGCTTCTTGGAGCAGCTGGTTCATGAACCGACCAGAGGGGAAGCCATTTTGGACCTAGTCCTTAGTGGAACACCAGATTTGGTGCAAGAGATAAGTGTTGGGGCCATTTGGCATTAGTGATTATAGCATGATCGCGTTTGATTTAATAAATGGAGGAAGGATGGTAAGGAAATCCACAGTACTACCTTTTAACTGTCATAAGGGAGACTATGATAAAATAAGGAAAATAGCAAAGAAAAAGCTAAAAGGAGCAGTTGCAAAGGTTAAAGGCTTACATCAAGCTTGGGTGTTTAAAAATACTATCTTGTAAGCACAGACCAGCTGTATTCCACGCTTTAAGAAAAGTGGAAGGAAGTCCAAAAAACTGCCTGCATGGTTTAAAGGTGAGGTCAGCGAGGCAGCTGTTGCCAAAAAAGCATCTTTCGGGAAATAGAAAAAAGAGCCAAATGACGAAAACTGGAAACAGCAGAAACACTGGCAAGTTAGATGCAAGGCATTGATAAGGTAGGCAAAGAGAGTTTGAGAAGAAGCTTGCTGTGGAAGCAAAAACGCATTAGATGATAGAGGGGTAAAAGGGGCACTAAGAGGGGGACAAGGCCATAGCCGAGAGACTGAATGAATTCTTTGCTTTGGTCTTTACTGAGCTCTGCACTCTTGAGGTGTTCCTAACAGGGGCTATACATTTCAAGCAAAGTTAAGAGTTTGTGGCATTTTAAATTACAGCTCTCTGCCTGGGAGCTCTTAAAGGTTTTGGTGCATTTTTAAAACAGTTACATTATTTTTGGTGCTTTAGTTTAGAAGGAGAAATATTTTCTTTAGTGCTTTAGTATCTTTCTATGCTCTGCGAAGCTACTGACACCTAATCAGGTGTTGGTTCCCTCCCTACCCCCCCCCCCAACTCCCACCTACCCCGCCCTAGTGAGCAGTCTTGCTTTATAGGGCACCTCCCCAATTAACTACACACAGGGACTTGGAACAGCACAGTTTGAACATACTTAAAAGGTTTTAACTGCTTTTTCTCTGAAAGGACAACTGGGAAACTGGCTGGTACTTTGGTAGATCTCTCTCTTTTGATTTAACAGATACCTAAGCTCCACGAACTGAACAATGGCTGGTAAAAATTGTATCACTAAAGCTGTTGCCCCCATTACAGCTTCTGCCTCTGTCCAGACAGATGTCCCAATACCAGTTAAAGTACCGGTTCCAAGTGCAGCGTGCCTGCATGCTGAAGCTCTCAGGAAGCAAGTGGAGAAAATCCGAGAGGAGGTGGCGAGGCTGAAGAGCATTCAAACATTGAGAAGTACATTGATGAGATGCTTCTTGTAACATCCAAACTCTCCAGCCGAGGAGAAGATGGGTGCCTACAGAATGACAAAGGTTGGACAGAAGTCATCAGGGCCTGCAGAATCACCAATCCAATTTCTCCAGCCCTTGAATTGAAGAACCATTATGCAGCCCCTGGAAGTGGAGGAGGTGAAAGCATCCTTGAAAAGGGAAGAACCAGAGCTCAAATACCCCAAAGTTGCAGAATCAGTGACCACAAGGAAGCGAAGGATAGTGGTGGTTGGTGACTCTCTTCTGAGGGGTACTGAGGCATCCATCTGCTGACCAGACTTGATGTCCAGAGAGGTATGCTGTCTGCCGTGTGCCAAAATCAGAGATGTTAGAGAGTTTGCCGAGACTGATCAAGCCCACTGACTATTACCCAATGTTGCTAATCCATGTTGGCACAGATGATACTGCCAGGTATCCCTCTGAGCATATCAAAAGGAACTTCATGGCTCTGAGACAGAGGGTGAAGCAGATAGGTGCACAGGTGGTGGTCTCTTCAATCCTCCCTGTTGAGGGTAAAGGTCCAGGCAGAGAAGCTCGCATCCTGGAGATGAATGCATGGCTACGTGGATGGTGTCATAGAGAGCGTTTTGTTTTCCTGGACCATGGGATGCTCTTCCAAGGGCTGCAGAGCAGAGATGGTGTCCATCTGTCCAAGAAAGGTCGATGTGTCTTCAGTAGCAGACTGGCTAATCTACTGAAGAGGGCTTTAAAATAAATTCATTGGGGATGGGTGAAGAAAGCCCCCAGGTAAGCGAAACATCAAATACCTTTATGGAAATAGGTAAAAGGGGCAACATATGGAAAGCAGTATATATAAATGCTCATAGCATGGGAAATAAAATCCCAGATGTTGAAGCTTTAATGGAAGTGGCTGACTTGGATTTAGTGGCAGTTACAGAAACATGGTTCACAGAAAACCATGACTGGGTTGTAACTATACCAGGCTATACTTTATTCAGAAAGGACAGGGTAGGAAGAAGGGGAGGAAGAGTGGCACTATATGTAAAAAAATCTTATTTAAAGCTTTGGAATTACAGAGCTTAAAAGGGAGAGAGGAGTCACTGTGGGTTAAACTAGAAAGAGGGAAAAATAAATCTATTTGCATTGGCGTGATATACAGATTTCTCTCACAAGAAGAAGAAGTGGATGGAGAGTTAATTGAAGACATAGGCAGCATTGCTAGGAAAGGGGAAGTGCTACTGATAGGGGATTTCAATATGCTAGATCAGTGATGGCTAACCTTTTTGAGCCCGAGTGCCCAAACTGCCGCATAAAACCAAAGAATTTCCTCAAAGTGCCAGCACGTCATTTGCATAAGTGGTCTTATTTGCATAGATATTTGCATAATGTTACCATACACTAACTTTTAGTAAACATGTCTCTTAATGAGTGTATGGATAAAGAAAGACTAAAAGATTTCTACATTACTATAATCCAGTGCCAACCGCCAGGCACATTAGGAACTACTACAAAAGCTGCCCATTTAGAACCCATAGCAAACCCGCCGTATCCTGACAGCATTACCAGGACTCACAAAGCACCATACCCTACCTATCAAAAGGCAACACTGCAAAGCATAAACCAATACATTTCAGAGAATACTGGGGAAAGAGAACAAGTGGCAACGTCAAATAGGAATTTCCTCTTGTACCAAACAAAGCGCAGATGTTAATGATGCACATTTCCCAGAGCTGACATATTCCAGTTAATAAATTCAAAATAAAGAAACATCTTTCTACCTTTTGTGCATTTGTTTTTCAGTTGCAATTGGTCCAGCCACTTTCTTCTGGTTTCTTCATGTTTTCTGCTAACTCTCCATCGTCTGCTGTCCATTTGTCCTTTCTTCTCTCTTCTAGTTTTTTTTTCCATTCTCTCTCTCTCTACATCTGCTTTAACATACTAATCTTTCTCCTTTTGCTCTTTCCTCATTCCTATTTCATCCACACAAATTTTACCCCTCCATCCTCAATCCCCAATTACTCTCCCAATACCTGGCCAATTGTAGATTTTTCATCCCCCGACACAAAATATTTTTCCCCTCTCCATTTTACTCTCCCAGCCCCATCCCATTCTAATCCTCCCCCAACATCAGCTCCCTTCTAGTTCCAGTCTCACCCAGCATCCATCCCCTTCTAGTCCCTGCATCAGCCCATTTCCAGTCCTAGCCCCCCATCAGCCCATTTCCAGTCCTAGCTCCCCCATCCATTTCCAGTCCAAGTCCCTTCATCAGCTCATTTTCAATCCTAGCCCCCCCATCAGCCCATTTCTAGTCATTTCCTAGCCCCACCATCAGCCCATGTCAAATCATAGCTCCCCTGCACTCAGCCCAATTCCAGTCCAAGCCCCCCCATGAGCCCACTTCCAGTTCTAGCCCCTCCATGAGTCCATTTCAATTCAAGCCCCCACCACAGCCCATTTCCAATCTTAGCTCCCCCCAACAGCCCATTTCCAGTCCTATCCTAGCTGTTCCATCAGCCCATTTTCAGTCCTAGCTCCCTTCCCTCACAGCCCATTTCCATTCCAAGCCCCCTCCCCATCAGCTATTTGCAGTTCAAGCCTCCCCTTCCACTCAGCCCATTTCCAGTCCTAGCAACACCCCAACCCATTACCAGTCCTAGCCCCCCGTCAATCAACTTCCAGTCCTAACCCCCATCACCCCATTTTCAGTTTAAGCCCCCCTATAACCCATTACCAGTCCTAACCCCCATCAGCCCATTTCCAGTCAGCCCCCCATAGCCCATTGCCAGTCCTAAACCCCCCCATCAGCCCACAGCCCATTACCAGTCCTAACCACATCAGCCCACCTCAAGTCCTAACCCCTCCCCATTAGCCCATTTCCTGTTCTAGCCCCCCATAACCCATTATCAGTCCTACCCCCCATCAGCCCACTACCAGTCTTAACCCCCCCATAGCCCATTGCCAGCCCTCATCAGCCCACAGCCCATTGCTAGTTTTAACCCCCCCATAGCCCACTGCGTCTTAACCCCCCTCCCCAGCCCACTGCCAGTCTTAACCCCCCCAGCCCACTGCCAGTCTTAACCCCCCCCTCCCTAGCCCATTGCCAGTCTCAACCCCTCTCCCTCCCTCGCTAGCCCATTGCCAGTCTTAACCTCCCTCCCTAGCCCATTGCCAGTCTTAACCTACCTCCCTCCCTAGCCCATTGCCATTCTTAACCTCCCTCCCTCCCCCATTGCCAGTCTTAACCCCCCTCCCTCCCTCCCTAGCCCATTGCCAGTCTTAACCCCCCTCCCTCCCTCCCTCGCCCATTGCCAGTCTTAACCCCCTTTCCCTCCCTCCCTCCCTAGCCCATTGCCAGTCTTAACCCCCCTCCCTCCCTCCCTCGCCCATTGCCAGTCTTAACCCCCTTTCCCTCCCTCCCTCCCTAGCCCATTGCCAGTCTTAACCCCCTCCCTCCCTCCCTAGCCCATTGCCAGTCTTAACCCCCTCCCTCCCTCCCTAGCCCATTGCCAGTCTTAACCCCCCTCCCTCCCTCCCTAGCCCATTGCCAGTCTTAACCCCCCTCCCTCCCTAGCCCATTGCCAGTCTTAACCCCCCTCCCTCCCTAGCCCTTTGCCAGTCTTAGCCCCCCTCCCTCCCTAGCCCTTTGCCAGTCCTACCCGCCCCCCCCTCGGCTCATGGCAATTTAAAAAAAAAACTGGCCGCTGCCGCGGCGGCGGCATGGAGTGTCCCGCGGGGCTCCCTCTGCCCGGCGGGACTCTCCCGGCGCGACTCAGCCCCTCTCTGCCGGCTTGCAGATACGCGAGGGAGGGATACGCGAAGGGAGAGAGTCTCCCTCGCGTCTCTGTTAAGCCCGCAGGGGCAGATGGGAAATTTCCCATCAGCCCCTGCGGGCTTAACAGAGACGCGAGGGAGACTCTCTCTCCCTTCGCGTATCTGCAAGCCTGCAGAGAGGGGCTGAGTCGCGCCGGGAGAGTCCCGCCGGGCAGAGGGAGCCCCGCGGGACACTCCATGCCGCCGCGGCCAGCTTTTTTTTTTTTTTTTTTTAATTGCCATGAGCCGGCATATCTCAATTTGCGACCTTCCCGCGTGCCAGCTGCAAGGCCTTCGCGTGCCACAGCTGGCACGCGTGCCATAGGTTCGCCATCGCTGTGCTAGATATTGATTGGCACATTCCTGCTGCAGTATAATCTAGAAGTAAGGAGATCCTGGATTCTCTACAAAGAGAACTATTCAGGCAACACTGGTCAACATTGAAATCGTTACTGACTTTAAAAGGCCCTAATCTGTAGTATCTAGGTGAGCTGAACATGAATATAACATTAAAAAAAATTATTGGCTCTCGTTTTGAAGATATTGCATGTAGTTCATTTTTGACGTTTCACCATGTAAATTTATCCAGTAGGACATCAACAACATCCCAAATAAGCCTTGAATGATGTAATATTGCATCACATTGCATAATAACGGCATGCACACATCATCCAGAGTTGATTGCATCATTTTCTGATGCAATGCAATACTACTGCCAGAAGGCTGCTGAAGCCATTTGACGTCAGCAGTGTACTATACGCAGTCGGAAAGGAAAGTAATCTGGTATTCTGTTCCGATATTGAAAGCCTCATGAATGCCTTAAAAATCACTCATGACCCACAAGACTGGAGACTATTTATAGACTCTTCGAAACAGAGTCTGAAGGCTGTGCTTTTGAACAATGGAAACCATCTTCCATCTATTCCAGTAGCGCATGCCGTCCACATGAAAGAGACATACGATAACCCAAAGTATCCATTAACTATAACAAGTACAGCTGGCACCTCTATGGTGACTTGAAGGTAGTTGCCCTTTTAATGGGACTGCAGCAGGGATATATAAAATACATGTGTTTCTTATGGGAGTGGGATAGCCGAGCAAGGGATTGGCACTACTTGCGGAAGGAATGGAATCGCAGACAAAATGTAACAGTTGGAGAGAAGAATATCCAGCACCCAGCTCTGGTTTAGGCTCACAAAATCCTGCTACCACCCCATCACACCAAACTAGGTTTGATGAAAAACTTTGTGAAAGCCATGGACCGCACTTCGCCTGCTTTCCGATACCTGCATGAAAAATTCCATCGACTCAGCGAAGCAAAGATTAAAGAGGGAGTTTTTGTGGGTCCTCAGATTCGAGAGCTCTTCAAAGATGACCGATTCAACAACTTGCTGCAGGGTGATGAGAAACAAGCATGGAATGCTTTTCGCCTAGTGTCAACAAACTTTCTTGGGAATATTAGGGCAGAAAACTACAAGGAACTAGTAGAAGACATGCTGATGCAGTATCAGAAACTTGGCTGCAATATGTGGAGGAGTGGCCTAGTGGTTGGGGCAAGGTACTTCAGGCCGGAAGGTTGGGGGTTCAAATCCCACTAAAGGACAGCAACTTTGGGCCAGAAGGACTGGGGTTTCTAGTCCACAGGTGCTCCTTGTTCCCTGTAAAATAGTTATCTCCAAGTTATAATGCCCTGTTCAATGTAATTTCAGTTTGTTCAATGTAAACCGCACTGATGCAGAATAGCGCGGTATATAAGAGAATGTAAATAAATAAATAAATAAAATAAAATGTCTCTAAAGATCCATTTCGTTAATTCCCATCGATTTCTTTCCTGACAACTGTGGTATGGTTAGTGATGAACAGGGCGAACGTTTTCACCAGGATATCGCAACGATGGAGCAAAGATATCAGGGAAAATGGTCCACTACAATGCTGCTGCTGACTACTGCTGGACACTCCCCAGAGAAGCTCCCTAACAGCTGTACAAGAGACAGGCAAAAAAATCTAAGAAGTAGTCTGACTTGTTTTTTTGCAGGTATTAACCGAAGGCCATTATATTTACTATTGACATGCATTTTGTGATGTAAACATTAATTCTTGTAGATTACAAAAAAACTAGAGCCAACTTTGCAATTTCACTGTTATATTCGTGTTCAGCATATAAAAATTGATAAGAAATGACTATTTTTATTTCAGTAACATGACTTTTGTAAAATTTGTTGACCAGTGATTGGTAACAGACCCCACACATGAAGGGGCCATACTGAACTTGGTGCTTACGAATGGTGAAAGTCTTTCTGATGTTATAGTGGGAGATCATTTTGCATCCAGTGATCACCAGATGGTGTGCTTCAGTATTAGGACTAGGGCTGATAGAATGCATTCAAAAGCAAGGGTCTTAGACTTTAGGAAAACTAACTTTGCCAAGATGGGTCAGTACCTCAGGGAGTCATTAGTGGGATGGGAACAGCTGGGGGATGTAGAAAAACAGTGGGCAAAACTGAAAGGAGATATTTTAAGGGCAACCAACCTTTTTGTTAAAATGGTAAATAAAGGTAAAAGGAAAAGGAGACCACTATGTTTTTTGAAAGAAATAGCTGAAAAGTTGAAGAAAAAGAGGGAGGCCTTCATGAAATACAAGAGATCACAGAGAGAGGAAGACAGGCAACTATATTTGGAAAAACTTAGAGAAGCTAGCAAAGTAGTCAGGAAAGCAAAGATTCAAAAAAAGGAGGAAATAGCCAATGCAATAACATGGGGGGATAAGACATTTTTCAGATATGTTAGTGAGGGTAAGTGTGATATTGTCAGACTCAAGAGTGAAGGGGAGGAATATGTAGAAGCTGATGAGGATAAAGCGGAATTGCTTAACAAATATTTCTGTTCTGTGTTCATAGATGAAGAACCAGGAACAGGACCTCAGAAAACAGCCACAAACAGGAATAGAAGCGAGGGGCGTCTTGAAGAATTTTCAATAGACTGTGTTTGTGAGAAACTAGCTAAACTTAAAGTAGACAAAGCGATGGGACCGGATGGGATACACCCTAGAATACTGAGGGAACTTGGGAACGTTCTAGCTGCTCCACTGACTGACCTTTTCAACGCCTCGTTGGAGTCTGGAGTGGTGCCAAAGCACTGGAGAGAGGCTCATGTAGTCCCTTTACACAAAAGCGCAAGTAAGGAAGTGGTTGAAAACTACAGGCCGGTTAGTTTAACTTCTGTTGTGAGTAAATTATTGGAAACAGTGCTGAAAGAGAAAATACGTTTCTGGATTCCAGCGGATTACAGGATCCGAGGCAGCATGGATTCACCAGAGGCAGGTCTTGTCAGACAAATCTGATTTCTATGACTGGTTGACCAGGGAGTTGGACCGAGGGAGAGCCCTAGTTGTGTTCAGATTTCAGTAAAGCCTTTGACACTGTTCCTCACAGGTGACTTATAAACAAACTGATCACCCTAGGGATGGACCCTAAAGTTACTGCTTGAGTTAGAAATTGGTTGAGTGGGCGTCGACAAAGGGTGCAGGCAAATGGAGCTCACTCTGAGGAGAAGGAAGTTACCAGTGGTGTTCCCCAGGGATCTGGCCTTGGTCGGATTCTTTTTAACATCCTTTTTAGTGATATAGCGGAAGGGCTTTCAGGTAAGGTTTGCCTCTTTGCAGATGATACCAAAATTTGCAAGAGTAGACACCCAGGAAAGTGTAGATAACATGAGGAGGGATCTAGCTAAGCTTGAAGAATGGTCTAGAATTTGTCAGCTGGGATATAATGTTAAAAAATACAAGGCCATACATTTGCGCTGCATCAATCCAAGGGAGCAATATAGTATAGGGGGTGAAGTACTTTTGTCCACTAAAGAAGAGCGGGACCTCGGTGTGGTTGTGTCTGATGATCTTAAAGTAGCTAAACAGGCAGAAAAGGCGACAGCAAAAGCTAGACGTATGCATGGGTGCATAGGGAGAGGAATGGCTAGCAGAAAAAAGGAGGTGATAGTGCCTCTGTATAAGTCTTTGGTGCAACCTCATCTGGAGTATTGTGTGCTATTCTGGAGACAGTACCTTCAAAAGCATATAAACGGGATGGAGTCAGTACAGAGGGTGGCTACTAAAATGGTTAGTGGTCTTCATTATGAAGCATATGAGGACAGACAAGGATCTTAGTATGTACACCTTAGAAGAAAGGCGGAATAGAGGTGTTATGATTGAGATGTTTAAATGGCATAAATGCACAGGGGGAGAGTCTCTTTCGATTGAAAGCAAGCTCTGCTATGAGGGGACATGGGATGATGGTGAAGGGGGATAGATTCAGTAGTGATATGCAGAAATATTTCTTCACGGAAAGAGTGGTGGATCCATGGAATAGTCTCCCAGTGGAGGTGGTAAAGATGAGAAAGGTATCTGATTTCAAGAAAGCATGGGAGAAACACTGAGAATCTCTAAAGAAAAAAAGGGTACTGTTGTAGTTGTTGATATGGAAGGACAGACTAGATAGTCAATGTGGTCTCTTTCAGTCGTCATTTTTCTCTCTAAGATGTAGGGATGTTACCCATGACTGACGTGATATTTAAAGGTGATACTGCTGAAGAGTTGAAAGAAATATTGATACACCAGGAAGATGTATTACAACTATTTGATAAACTGAAGAGTAGCAAATCACCTGGACTGCATGGTATACAACCAAGGGTTTTGAAAGAATTGAAATATGAGATTGCAGACCTGCTATTATAGTAATCTGTGAACTATCATTAAAATCATCTGTACTATCTGAAGATTGGAGGATGGCCAATGTAATGCCAATTTTTAAAAAGGGTTCCAGAGGTGATTCGAGAAACTACAGACTGGTGAGCCTGATGTCAGTACCGGGAAAAATGGAAGAAACCATCATAAAGAACAAAATTTCTCAACATGTAGATAGTCATGGCTTAATGGGAGACAACCAACATGGCTTTAGACAGGGAAGATCTTGTCTTACTGATCTTTTTTTTTTTTTAAAGGTGTGAATAAACAGGTAGACAAAGGTGAGTCGGTTGATATAGTGTATCTGGACTTTCAGAAAGCCTTTGACAAGGTCCCTCATCAGAGAGATTTGGCAAAACTAAAAAGTCATGGGATAGGAAGCAGTGTACTGTTGTGGATCAGTAACTGGTTAAAAGATAGAAAGCAGAGTATAGGGTGAATGGCCAATTTTCCCAATGGAGGAAGGTGAATAGTGGAGTACCCCAGGGATCTGTACTGGGTCCGCTGTTTTTTGACATATTCATAAATGACCTGGAAATGGGAATAACGAGTGTGGTTATCAAATTTACTGATGAGACAAAACTATATAAAGTTGTTAAAACCCATGAGGATTGTTGAAAATTGTAAGAGGATCTTGATAAATTGGAAGACTGGGCATCCAAATGGGAGATGAAATTTAAAGTGGACAAGTGCAAAGTTATGCACCTAGGAAAGAATAACCCAAACTATGGTTACACAATACAAGGTTCCACATTAGGAACCACCACCCAGGAAAAAGATTTAGGTGTCATTGTGGATAACATGTTAAAACCCTCCACCCAGTGTGCAGTGGCGACCAAGAGAGAAAATAGAGTGCTAGGTAAAATAAGAAAAGGAGTGGAAAATAAAATAAAGTATATTATAATGCCTCTATATCGTTCCATGGTGCGACCGCCCCTTTAATATTGTGTGCAATTCTGGTTGCCGTATCTTAAAAAGGATATAGCATTATTAGAAAAGGTACAGAGAAGAGTCACCAAAATGGTAAAGTGGATGGAAGGATACCCCTTTGAAGAGAGGCTAAAAAGGTTAGGGCCCTTCAACCTGGAAAAGAGATTGCTGAGGGGAGATGAAACTCTGAAAATTGCCCAGAAACACAGAGAAGCTAAAGCCAGAGGAGAAAGAAAGACAGGAGAAGGAAAAGTACTACAATGACACATGCAAGGAAATAGAAACAGAAACTATTAGAGGAAGAACAAGATTGGCTTTCCTAAAGCTACGAGAGTTAAAGAAAAAATTCCAGCCTCGAATTGGAATGTTACAAGATGCTCAAGGTTCTATGTTGAATGATTTTGAGAAGATCAAGAAAAGGTGAAAAGAATATACAGAGTTTTTATATGATGAAGATCAAGTGGACCAACAGCCATTTCAACCTTTGTTCAGCCATTTCAGTTTGTTCAATGTAAACCGCACTGATGCAGAATAGCGCGGTATATAAGAGAATGTAAAAATAAATAAATTAATTAATTAAAAACCCTGTACCTTATGATTCGGAACCATTGGTGATGAAAGAAGAAGTTGAAGCAGCATTGAAAGCCTTATCAAAGAACAAAGCACCAGTCATTCATGGCATTCCCATAGAAGTATTACAGCAATCTGATGCAGCTTGTTACTGTACTTACAAGGCTCTGCCAAGAAATTTGGAAGACATCATCATGGCCAACTAACTGGAAAAGATCTGTTTTTATACCAATACTAAAGAAAGGTGATCCAATTTACTGTGGAAATTATCACACAATCGCTCTGCTCCCACATGCCAGCAATATTCTACTGAAGATTATTCAACAGAGACTACAACCATACCTGGAACAAGAACTACCTGAAGTGCAAGCAGGGTTCAGGAAACGGCGAGGAACAAGAGATATCATCGCGGATGTGAGATGGATCCTTGAAAAGACTAAAGAATACCAAAAAGATATCTATTTGTGCTTTATCGACTATAGCAAGGCTTTTGACTGTGTAAACCATCAGAAACTCTGGGCCACATTAAGAAGCATGGGTATACCAGAACACCTGATCATTCTCTTGCACAATCTGTACATTGATCAAGAAGCAACAGTTTGAATGGAACAAAGAGAAACAGAATGGTTTAAAATAATCAAAGGTGTAAGGCAAGGCTGCATACTCCCCCCCCCCCCACCTGTTTAATTTATATGGCGAACAAATCATCAGAGAAACAGGATTGTATGAAGACAGGGGTGTGAAGATTGGTGAAAGACTCATCAACACCCTTAGCTATGCTGATACCACATTTCTGGCTGAAAGTGAAGATGATCTGAAGCATTTGCTTCTCATGATCAAAGAACATTGTCGTCTTTACATTAAGGTGCCAGGCCCATTTTGAGACTAAGATCATGACAACTGTCAAAATCAACAAGTTCATCATTGAAGGAGAAGAAATTGAAATCGTGGACAACTTCAACCTACTTGGATCAACTATCAATAAAGAAGCTACAAGCAGTCAAGAAATCCGACGACGTATTGCTCTTGGAAGAATGGCTATGGAAGACCTAGACAAGGTTCTCAAGTGCTGAGATGTCTCTCTCCTTACAAAGTTTTGACTTGTTCAAGCCAAGGTATTTTCAATAACATCATATGGATGTGAAAGCTGGACAGTTTAAAAGATAGACAGGAAGAAAATTGATGCCTTTGAATTATGGTGCTGGCAGCGAATACTGCGTATAACATGGACTGCCCGAAGAACAAACCAGTCAGTACTAGAGGAGATCAAACCTAAGCTTTCTTTAGAAGCTTGGATGACAAGACTTCGACTTTCATACTTTGGACACATCATGCGAAGAGAGATATCATTAGAGAAAGACATCATGCTTGGCAAGATAGAAGGTCAACGCAAAAGAGGAAGGCCAGCAATGAGATGGCTCGATACAATATCAGTAGCTACGGGTACCAGTCTGTCAACAATGAGCCGCCTGACTGAAGACCGAACACAATTTAGGACAACTATCCAGAGGGTCGCCATGAGTCGACACCGACTCGACTGCACTTAAGAGCAACAACAATAATAAATTAATGATTTTAATGGAATGGGTAAATGTAGTTCAATTGTTTACATCATCAGAACTTAGAAAGACTAGTGGACATGCAATGAAGCTACAGGGTTACCTGTTTAAGACTAATAAGAGAAAATATTTTTTCACTCAACGTGTAATCAAACTCTGAAATTTGTTACCGGAAGATGCAATAAAAGCTGTTAGTGTAGTTGGTTTTTAAAAAGGTTTGGACAAGTTTCTGGAGGAAAGGTCCATAAACCATCATTGAAAGGGACCCAGGATATCACTGCTTGACACAATACAAGCATTGTGGAACGTGTGTCTTTTGGGGAAAATGCCAGGTACGTATGACCTGGATTGGCCACTGTTAGAAACAGGATACTGGGCTTGATGGACCTTGTTCTGACCCACTATGGCATATGTTCTTATGCCACTTCTTCAGTCATCACATGGAGATGGTGTCGAAGGGCATTCATGCCCTGACCCAGCCTTGGCCCAGTCAGTGGCTGCTGTACATGTTTCCTCCGTGGCCCCTGGTGGGGTGGTGTGATATGGTATATAGAATGCCACCCAGGCAGGATTTTTCTGGTAGTGCTGGATTCGCCACAGAGTGTGGTTCTGAAACCTAATGCGGTTCCTGAAGGCACCTCCTCTTCAGCTTCCTCAATCTCAGAGGCTATTGTTTCAGGGACCGATTGTACTGGAAAACCTGGCTCCTTTCTCACTTACCGCATGGTTGTTGAAGGGAGACTGCTAGCACATAAGGGCTACACTGCAGCAGTAATCTCTTTGACACCTGGTGCACAGAGGAGGTCTACCAAGCAAGCATACGTATGGATGTGGTGCCTCTTTGAGTGCTGCTGCGGCACACGGCACTTGGCTCCTGAGGCAGCCAAGGCGTCGTCCTTGTTGGCCTTTCTGCAGGATTGCCTAGAGAAGGGCCTCTCACTTAGCTCTCTGAAGGTTCATGTGGCAGCTTTGGCCTGTTCTTGTGGTCCGGTGGCAGACAAGTCCTTGGCCTTGCACCTGGACATCTTGCGTTTTCTCCAAGGAGTTAAACGTCGGCCCAGTGTGTAGCAGTGGCCAAGAGAGCAAATAGAATGCTAGGTATGATAAGGAAAGGAATGGAAAATAAAACAAAAGATATTATAATGCCTCTATATCGTTCCATGGTGAGACCGCACCTTGAATATTGTGTGCAATTCTGGTCGCCGTATCTTAAAAAGGATATAGCGATTTTAGAAAAGGTTCAGAGAAGAGCCACCAAAATGGTAAAGGGGATGGAAGGATACTCCTATGAAGAAAGGCTAAAAAGGTTAGGGCTCTTTAACCTGGAAAAGAGATGGCTGAGGGGGGAGATATGATAGAAGTCTATAAATTAATGAACGGAGTGGAACGGGTAAACATAGATCAATTGTTTACCTTATCAGAATATAGAAAGACTAGGGGACATGCAATGAAGCTACAGGGTAAACTATTTAAGACTAGTAAAAGAAAATATTTTTTCACTCAACGTGTAATCAAACTCTGGAATTTGTTACTTGAGGATGTAGTAAAGGCTGTTAGTGTAGCTGGGTTTAAAAAAGGTTTGGACAAGTTCCTGGAGGAAAGGTCCATAAACCATTATTAAGAAGGGACCCAGGATATCAATGCTTGAACCAATACAAGCATTGTGGAACCTGTGTCCCTTGGGGAAACTGCTAGGTATGTATGACCTAGATTGGCCACTGTTGGAAACAGGATACTGGGCTTGATGGACCTTGGTCTGACCCAGTATGTCATATCTTATGTTCTTTATGTTCTTATGTCTGCATCCTCCCCTTTCGTTAGGTTCTCTTTCTGGATTCTCTCACTGGTGCTCTGGGCCCTGACAGTGGCCCCTTTGAGCTGTTGAATTGTGCTACCTTGAAGGATTTGAGGCTCAAGACTGTCTTCTTTGTAGCAATTTGTTCTGCCAGGCAGATCTCCGAGCTGCAGGCTCTGTCTTGCCAGAGCCTTATCTGTCATTTTCAAGTGAGGCCATTTCCATTTTGGCACGTGCCTGCCTTGTTGCCTAAAGTGCTGTCTCCCTTTCAAATTATTTTGGATATCCCTTTCAAATGAACAGGCTGATTTGCCTGCCCTCCTTCCCTTTGAAGGAAGGATAAGGATTTTAATGTCTGGAGGGTGATTCTCCAGTACTTGGAGGTTTTGAATTCCTTTCTTAAGTTAGACCATCTTTTTCTACTCTTTGCTAGCCCACGCAAGGGTGAAGCGGTAGCCAAGTTGACTTTGGGGTGCTGGATTAAGGAGACTATTGCTTCTGCATATCTGTTATGGAACTGGCAGGTTCCAGAGGGTCTGCGTGCCCATTCTTCCCGAGTGCAAGCTTGCTCATGGGCAGGGTGGAGTGGAGCTCGGTAGCCCCTGCAGACATTTGTCTGGCAGCAGTGCCTGCATCCCTTTCCACCTTTGTCAAGTATTACCACTTGGATGTTCTCCGGCTCAAGAATTTTGCGGGCTGCGGTGTCTTCTTTCCGCCCAGTGGTGATGTAGCTTTGGTACATTCCACTTGTCTGGACTGGTCTAGCAGGACAATGTGGAAGGTGACATTTTACTTACCAGGTAATGTCCTTTCCTTGAGTCCTGATAGAGCAGTCCAGGGCTCGCCCCTGAAACTCTATTTGCTCTGTTCCACTGCTGCGGTACCCTTTGGTCCGCCATGATTCTGTATTTGACTCTGCAAGCTCATCTTCTACCGAAAGCCGCCTATTTCTACCTTCTTGTACATAGTTATCGGTTGTTGTTTACTCATTGTTTCCCACTTTGAGGTTGTATGAGGCTTGCTTTTTATCTCCCATTTGCTTTGGGACGAATACTGGACCTCTGGTAGCTGAGGCAGATAGAGGCACAGGAGTGATCTTTATCTTTATTCCGTTTCTTGATATACCACCTTTAGAAAAAAACATCAGAGTGGTTTACAAAAGAGCAAAAGGCATACTGCCAATAAAAGGAATAGAACGCCATAATTATGACAAGACAGGAAAGACAAAGGAATGGAGAAGTGCTAAGGAGGTGAGAAAGGGACAGAACAAAGAGAGGAAGAGGGAAACAGGAGAAAAACCTCAGCTAGAGACAGAGGGGGATGGGAGGTTAAAGGCAGTGCAGAAAAGATGGGGTACGCAGATAGTGATGTATATGGATTCATAAACTCCCTCAAGGGAGGCACTCTTGAGCAGCCAGTTGTCCAAATAGGGAAACACATGCACATCTAGTTTGTGTAAAAATGCTGCGACAACTGCAAGGCATTTTGTGAAGATGTGAGAAGTGGATGTGAGGCCAAAAGGCAGTATGTCATACTGGATATGATGTTTACCCATAACGAATCTCAGATACATTCTGTGAGTTGAATATATCTGTGGTTGTAAGCATCTTTTAGATCCACAGAGCATAGTCAATTCCCTTCTTGAAGAAAAAAGTAGAAGGGTGCCCAGGTCTTGGAAGTCTAGGATTGGACAGAATCCCCATTTCCTTGAGCACCAGAAAGTACCTTTAATAAAATCTCTGCCCTTCCTTGCCATGGTGTCATTGAACCCTAGTCTTTTCATTGGTTCTTTGTCTCCACCAATCTGCTGGTATGGGAACCCAACGTACTTGTCTGGACTAGTCTAGCAGGACTCAAGGAAAAGGACATTACCTTGTCTATCATAAATTTGTAGGCAAGTTCTAAAGTTACAGTCACAGTTCAAATACACAGTTTAATACGGAAGCTATGTAAGGTAAATTGACAAACATTAGTTTGTAGTTGTTGGTCCATGGCAGGAAATAACACGTTGTTTTTTTTTTATATCCATTATGAATGATTGATTTCTTTGACTGGGTGACCAGGGAGTTGGACTGAGGGAGAGCTCTAGATGTGATGTATTTAGATTTCAGTAAAGCCTTTGACACTGTTCCTCACAGGCGACTTATAAACAAACTGAGCACCCTAGGGATGGACCCTAAAGTTACTGCTTGGGTTAGAAATTGGTTGGGTGGGAGGCGACAAAGAGTACAAGTAAATGGAGCTCACTCTGAGGAGAAGGATGTTACCAGTGGTGTGCCCCAGGGATCTGTCCTTGGTCCGATTCTTTTTAACATCTTTGTTAGTGATATAGCGGAAGGGCTGTCGGGTAAGGTTTGCCTCTTTGCAGATGATACCAAAATCTGCAATAGAGTAGACACCCAGGAAGGTGTAGATAACATGAGGAGGGATCTAGCTAAGCTTGAAGAATGGTCTAGAATTTGGCAGCTGGGATTTAATGTTAAAAAATGTAAGGTCATGCATTTGGGTTGCAGCAATCCAAGGGAGCAATACAGTATAGGAGGTGAAGTACTTTTGTCCACTAAAGAAGAGCGGGACCTAGGCGTGGTTGTGTCTGATGATCTTAAAGTAGCTAAACAGGTAGAAAAGGCGATAGCAAAAGCTAGAAGGATGCTTGGGTGCATACGGAGAGGAATGGCTAGCAGAAAAAAGGAGGTGATAATGCCTCTGTATAAGTTTTTGGTGCGACCTCATTTGGAGTATAGTGTGCAATTCTGGAGACCGCACCTTCAAAAGGATGTGAACAGGATGGAGTCTGTGCAGAGGGTGGCTACTAAAATGATTAGTGGGCTTCATTATAAAGCATATGAGGACAGACTTAAGGATCTTAATATGTACACCTTAGAAGAAAGGCAGGATAGAGGTGATATGATTGAGATGTTTAAATACCTCCATGGCATAAATGTTCATGGAGAGAGCCTCTTTCAATTGTAAGCAAGTTCTGCTACGAGGGGACATGGGATGAGGATGAAGGGAGATAGATTCAGGAGTGATATGCGGAAATATTTCTTTACGGAAAGTGTAGTGGATCCATGGAATAGTCTCCCAGTGGAGGTGGTAGAGATGAGGACAGTAACTGAATTCAAAAAAGCATGGGACCAACACAGAGGATCTCTAAAGGTAAAAAGTGGACTGTTGTAGTTGTTGATATGAAAGGACAGACTAGATAGGCCATGTGGTCTTTTTCTGTCATCATGTTTCTATGTTTCTATTTATTACATCCAGATACAATATCGAATGATAAGAAAATACAGGGGCATATTAATACGAAATACTTAACAAAAGAAAAAAAAAAGGAAAAATCATCATCCCCTTCTAATTAGACTACAAGTATAATTAAGGGGGAAGTACCAAGAAAAATAGAGACCAATGGTCTTAACAGGAAAAAACATATAACACAACAGCAGGTAGACTTATACGTCAGCCAAATGAGGTGACCCAACTACTTCTACTATCACCTCCTCCCTAGCTTCCAGAAATTCTTGAAGCTGCCTAGGCTAAAAAAAGAAGTACACTTTCTGTTTATACATGACATAACACTTTGCAGGAAATTTTAGTTGAAAAGTAGCCCCTAGAGTAAGAACCCTGGGGCGAAGGGCCAAAAAATCCTTCCTTCTCAACTGTGTATCACGTGAAACATCAGCAAATATTCTAACATTAGAACCTAGAAAAACCTCAGTAATATTTCTGAAATACATTTTAAGAACATAAAATGTATCTGACTCTAGAGCCATAATAACAAGCAGGGTAGCCTTCCCTGTAACAACCTCCAAAGAGTTTTCTAGAAACCCAGTGAGGTCTCCTAACCCAGGGGAAGTGGGGGAACTACCTGGAACCTGATCCTTAACACCCACCAACAGGTATTGGGCCCTAGTCATAGGTGGAAACTGTTCCGGGGGGATCTTTAAAACTTCCCTGAAATACTTCCGCACCATGTCCAGAGCTGACAACACAGGAGACCTAGGAAAATTCAGAAACCGTAGGTTGTTCCTACGGATCTGGTTTTCCAAGTACTCCAATTTCTTAGTGGACACTAATTTATCCTTAAGCTGGGCAGTCATCAAGTCCCAAAGCTGTCCCAAATCTTCTTCCAACCTGGAAATCCACGCTGCTTGCTCCCCATAAGCATTAGAGAGAGTTACACAAGTCCTTCACCTCTAGCAAATCAGTCCACCACCGCTCCCACAAAGAATCAAACGCCCCAGGAACAAATGGATCACAGTGGGTTCTGGTAGATTGCGACCAGTAACACAGAGACATCCTGTACATCAAGAGATATCCCTGCACAATGCCTTCTCTGCCTTGGCTAATGAGGATGCCCAATCCAAAGAAACTGAAGGGCCCTTAAATGAGTCAGACAATGCTAAAGCACCAAATATGAAGAAAACCTCACCAAACAGAAAACTACTACTACTTGGAGACTCCATCATCAGAGGCACCAACTTGGGAACACCGTTCAAAGGAGAGAAGATAGTCATTTGCCTACCAGGCTCTTCAGCCAGCAGGAATACAAACCAAGTTGTTGAATTACTTAGCGCAAAAAGTGAACACTCCAAACTTGATGTTGTTATCCACTTAGGCACAAACGACCTGGCTAGGAACAGTACCTCCACAGCCCAAAAGGACTTCCAATCTCTGGGAGAGAAACTCAAGCGCATTGTTAACACTGTTGCATTCTCAGAAGTTCTACCTGTTCTTGGTAAGGGGACAAAAAGGCTGCATCGCATTAACAGCTTTAATACATGGCTCCAGACCTGGTGCAAACAAGGAGGATTCAGATTTATTGGTAACTGGGACAACAGATGGACCAACAAGAGACTATACTGTGCTGATGGACTACATCTCTCTGTCGCAGGGAAAAGAATCCTAAGTGAAAAATTCAGGCAGTATGTGGATATGCATTGAAACTAGGAAGAGAGGGTGACGGATGTGGAAGGTCAACATCTGCATGCCACCCCCAGCAAAAGCAGAACACCATCAGAAACAGCCACACTTTTAAACCACACATCAAAAATATGTGGGAAGAAGTAGGCAGAACAAAATCAATGCAAAATACACACAAGCCAGGAAAATGCTGGGAAGCAATGAGCACAAATGCTTGAAGCTTAACCAACAAAATTCCAGACCTGGAAGCCGTAATGGTGGAAACGAATTTGGACATTGTGGCCATTACAGAAACATGGTTTAATGAATCGCACGATTGGGATATAGCCATAGCTGGCTATAATCTTTTCAGAAGAGACAGAGAAAATGGAAGAGGAGGAGGAGTAGCCTTGTATGTCAAAAGCAATATTAAAGCTACTGAAATGCAGGGGACATGGGGAAAAGAAGCAGCGCTCTGAATTGCGTTGGAAAGAGGAGATGGCACTGTCATCCATATTGCTGTAGACTACAGACCTCCGACTCAAATTGAAGAGAGAGATAACGAATTGATTAAAGATATTGCCAAGATAGCAACAAAGGGGGAAGCGATCATATCTGGTGACTTTAATCTACCTGATGTGGATTGGATTACTCCTTCTGCACATCTGGAAAGAAGCAAAAAAATTGTGGATGCTCTCCAAGATGCATTATTTAGACAAATGGTGATGGAACCAACCAGGGAAAGCTCAACGCTGGATGTAGTGCTCACCGACGGTGATAGTGTATCGAATGTCTGCGTGAGTGCCCCTGTGAGCAACAGCGACCATCACACGGTGTGGTTTGAGATAAAAGCCATGGTACAGTCCAATCATAGCAAGCTCAAAGACCTAAACTTCAAATATACTGACTTCAATAAAATGGCAGAGTACTTAGAGGAGATGACAGGGTGGAAGGAGATAAAGGAAGTGGAATTGCAATGGGCTAAACTAAAGAAGGCAATAAAAGGGGCAACAGATAAATATGTAAGAAAAGTAAATAAAAACAAGAGGAGAAGGAAACCTATTTGGTTTTCCAAAGAGGTGGCTGCTCATATAAAGGCAAAAAACACAACTTTCGCAAAATTCAAAAGCTTGCAAACAGAAGAACACAGAAATGAATGCAGGATCCAACTCAGAGTCTAAAAGAGTAATAAGGATAGCAAAATCAAAGGCAGAGGAAAGGATGGCTAAAGATGTTAAGGGTAGCAACAAAACTTTCTTCAGGTATATTCGGGAAAGGAAGAAAATCAGAGTTGGAATTGCAGGACTCAGAAGTGCTGGGAAAGGACTCGTGGAAAGTGACACTGAAAAAGCAAAATTGCTAAACAAATACTTCTGCTCTGTTTTTACAAAAGAAGATCCTGGAGATGGACCAGCTGTGACTCTCAAATATAAAAATGGGAATGAAGTAGATACCACACCATTCATAGAAGACGAGGTGTTAGAGCAACTTGCTAAACTGAAAGTGGACAAAGCCATGGTACTGGATGGGATACATCCCAGGATACTGAAAGAGCTCAGAGAGGTTCTTGCAGGACCGTTAAAGGATGTCTTCAACAGATCCTTGGAAACAGGAGAGGTTCCTCAGGGCTGAAGAATGGCTGATGTCGTACCTCTACACAAAAGTGGTGACAGGGAAGAAGTGTCAAACTCCAGGCCCCTGAGCCTTACCTCTGTGGCGGGAAAAGTAATGGAGGTGCTCCTGATAGAGCGAATAGTGAACTTTCTCAAAACCAACAGGATGCAAGATCCAAGGCAACATGGTTTTACCGAAGGACGGTCTTGCCAAACAAATCTGATTGAGTTCTTTGAATGGGTGACCAGAAAACTAGATCAGGGGCATGCGATGGATGTCATCTACCTGGCTTTCAGCAAAGCTTTTGATACTGTTCCTCATAGGAGGCTTGTCAACAAGCTCAGTAGCTTGGGGATGGGTCCCAAGATGGTAAACTGGATTAGAAATTGGTTGACTGACAGACAACAGAAGGTGATTGTACATGGAGCTCACTCGGATGAGAGGAAGGTGATTAGCAGGGTGCCCCAGGGTTCGGTCCTGGGCCCCGGCACTGTTCAATGTATTTGTGAGTGATATTGCTGAAGGACTGAATGGAAAAGTCTGTCTCTTTGCAGACGACAAAATAATTTGCAACAGAGTGGACTCCCCTGAAGGAGTGGTTAACATGAGGAAAGATCTACAAAAACTGGAAGACTGGTCTAATGCTTGGCAACTACGATTTAATGCGAAAAAGTGCAGTGTCATGCACTTGGGTAGCAGAAATCCAAGGGAAATGTATGCGATAGGGGGTGAGAGGTTGGTATGCACGGTTCAGGAGAAAGACCTTGGTGTGATTATCTCTGATGATCTCAAGGTGGAAAAACAGTGCGACAAGGCAGTGGCAAAAGCCAGGAGGATGTTGGGCTGCATACAAAGAGGGATTACCAGCAGAAAGGAAGAGGTACTTATGCCACTGTATAAGTCACTGGTGAGGCCTCACTTGGAATACTGTGTTCAGTTTTGGAGACCATATCTTGCAAAAGATGTAAAAAGACTGGAAACTGTTCAGAGGAAAGCGACCAAAATGATTTGGAGCCTGCGTCAGAAGCCTTATGAGAAGAGACTTAAAGACCTAAATATGTACACTTTGGAGGAGAGGAGGGACAGGGGAGATATGATTCAGACCTTTAAATACTTAAAGAGAAATGATGAACAAACAAACCTCTTCCAAAGACTGGGAAGCTGTAAAACTAGAGGGCATAACATGAAGTTGCAAGGTGGTAAATTGAAAGGCAATGTCAGGAAATATTTTTTCACTAAAAGGGTGGTGGATGCTTGGAATGCCCTCCCGATGGAAGTGGTGGGGGCAAACATGGTGACGGAATTCAAAAAGGCATGGGACAAACACGGTGAATCCCTTTACAGCAATAGGATAAAAACAAGATAAACGGTACCATCTAACTTCTGAACCATATAACATCTCAACAAATAGGGGTGTCCTACATGGAGTGGTGGGTTTACCCCTAAACAAAGACATGGCGAGGGGTGGCCTGCACAGAGCGTCAGGTGCACCTACTCTTGCCATCTTGTTGGGCAGACTAGATGGACCATGCTGGTCTTTATCTGCCGTCATTTGCTATGTTACTAAGTACTCACAGACCCCAAGAATGTAGACAAGGAGGTGTTCGAGCAGTCAGACCATCCCATAGCGATTCCAAAGTAAACACTGCAGGTCTCTCCAAAATAGGAATCCCCATAGGCTTCTCCTCCCGACGCGGTACAGCCACAGACGTCACCTCCGATGTACCTCCAACTCCACTCGTCTCACATTGCACCTGCACACCAGGGAGGGCATCCAACTCAGCCAAACCTCCTCCCATGTTCCGCCGCACAGGAGTGCTCACCGGCAACCCTGCAGGCAGTACAGGCACGGCTGAGGACACACTTCCGGGTCGTGGTGGAGGGGTGCGCTGCTCAGGTGAAAGCCAGACACCCGATATGCTCAGGGTGTCTGGCTCTCCCATCGCCCCCTCCAAAGACGCTGCTCCGCTGCCGACCACAAAGCCACAGTCGCTGAGGACACGTTGACCCGAGGAGGAATAACACGTTTTTTAGCTTTTTTTCTGAATGTCAGATAATGTATTTCAGTGCATAATTCTGTGGGTAGTGTGTTCCATAGTTGGCCTCCAATCACTGAAATGATTCTTCTTCTTTTTTTTCTTTTTTTAAATCAGTAGAGCGGTTTGAATAGGGGGTAACATAAATTTATCTTTTTGACTTATACGTGGACTTACGGTTGGATTTTGATATTTAACTATATTTGGTAGATCTGGGATAGATCACATGTGTTTGATTTTGAACATAATAGAGGAGGCATTTAAAATGAACTTGTCAAATTGGTAGCCTGTGTAGTTCATTCAGTGAGGAGGACGTGTGATCATATTTATGAGGATAATATATCAAATGAGCTGTCACATTCCGTGTCTGCAAGGAGCGCAATAGTTGTTTAGGGATCCCCATATACATATATATATGGCAATACAATAGTCTATTAATGGTAGTTCCATTGCCTGTACTACAATCCAGAATGTTTCTTGAGTTAATACATACTTTAACCAGCGTAGCATCCTTAATCTAAAGAGGACATCCTGAACTGTTTTCTTCACTTGGACATCGAAACACAGGCATCTAGCCAAAGGCTATAGCTAGTCTAACATTCTTTGGTGAATTACTGAGTCAAATCTTGCAGATAGGTCAATGCATATAATAAAGACTGCCAAGTTACTGTTTTCAATTATTCTTAAGCTATAATAAATGAGAGAGACCAATAGGTTTTCATTATTATCATTTGCGTGAAATCCATGTTGCCATGGATCCAAGCAACCATGGGAGTCTAGGAATGAGTTTAATCGTAGACATAGAGATTGCTTGATTGATTTTCCTAGTAATGGGATATTCGCTGTGGCAATTATTGCAATCAGATGTGTCAAGATTGGCTCTGTTCAATAGCGGCCATACTGCTGAGTGTTTTAGCTGTTCTTGGAAGACTTGATTACTTAAGGAGGCATTTGCTAAATCTGCAATGAATGTTGCCACCATCTCCCTTATTAGTTTCACATAAGCTGTAGAGATAGTGTCCAAGATGCAAGTAGAGGAATTGGAGTTCATCAACACCTCGAAGATCTCTCTTTTGGAGGTGAGATTGAAGGACTCCCATAGTAAACCTGATTTTACTGGGGGAGAGAGAGCTTCATTTCTTATAATTGCTTTTGATTAGAAATGACAGATACTGCTGTACCTTCAGGGTTGGAGAGGTTGGTACTCTCTGGGCTTTTAGTAGACAATTTACAATATAAAATAATTCAGCTGACTGGTTACTGGATGCCAAAATCCTCTTTTAATGATAATTTTTCTTGGTCTTATTTATCTGAGTTGTATAATCCTGCATATTTTTGTTATATGTTGATTTGTGATCAGCCGTTAAGTGTTACACCATGCAACCCACCTATTTACTGAACATTTCAAGACCTTCCAAGTCAACTAATTGCAAGGACTATGACAACTTTCAGACAATTGCCAAATCACCAAGCATCTGTAAGAGTTCAAACACTTATGTAAATAGTTAAAATGTTAATGTAAACACTGTTGTTAACTGCTATTGTAAATAGTTCCAAAGGGTTCCATGTAAACAAAGTTATGTTCTCTGTAAACCGTTTTGGAGAATTCGAAAGGCGGTATATAAAAAAATGTTAAATAAATAAAATGCACCTTTTGCTCTACATGCAGTGCAATGTATGCCTTAGAGTCGGTGCTGACTCCTGGCGACCCAACAGCTCCTAGGTTTTCTTGGCAGTGTGACTGGAAGTAGATTGCCAGGCCTTTCTTCCAAGGCAATGGAGGGTTCCTGATCGTCCCTCCAGTCTAGTCCCGGAATCTCTGGGTTGTCATCCTCTTCCAGCAGCTTTGGAGACTGAGAAACGTCATCCTTTTGATGACCCTGGTATATATACATAGGGACCGCCTCCTCACACCAGTTCTCTGTCTCCAAGCAGCTGGAGAGTAGTGAGCCCAGAGGTTAGGGGCTCACTAGAGGAGCAATTAAGGTTTTTAGAGAGTTAGAAATAGGAGGAATTTAGTACCTGTTAAATTTAAATACATTTTCTTATTTTCTTGGCTCTATATCTTTAAATTTGGAGTGTGTAAGGCCCCCCCCCCCCCTCTCCCCTCCAGCTTAGTTGTCGGGAGAAAGGCAGCACCGAGAATAGGCTATTTGGAGGGGCAGAGAGAGAGGAATCCGGTTCCCGATCCCACTTTGCTGGGTGAGGAACCGGTCCCGAGGCTCTGTAACGTGCCAGAAGTCTCTCCCTGAGAGCATGCAGAGCCGACGGGAGCGGAGGAAGCGGCGGCGGCTGCTGAAAAGTGAGTCTTACCTCTGGGGCGGTCAGGCCGGACAGCAGCAGAGGGCACAGAAGGACTGAGGCAGCAGGGGTGAGAAAGCTCCGTCGAGGTAAGCTGCCGGGTGACGGGGCACCAGGCCGCAGAGCGCATGTGTCACTACAGACCCGACTGCGTGGTGCAACGCGGGAAGCGCCGTTTGGTATCAGGAGGCCTGAAAGGTCTCCGTTTTTGGAGCCAGAGCTTCGTTTTTGAGAATTTTCTTCAGCTTCCATCTAGGACTTCTGGGGGTTAGTGTTCCTATAGATTGAAGTGTGGAAAAAAAAAAAAAGAATTTGTTACATTCTTGAACCTTGAACCTGTACCGGATAGGGCTCCTGAGCCCATTATTGAGCTTTCTTTTTGGTAACAGAGATGCCCTCTAGACCGCAGTGTGTGCTCTGTGGTGCTAGGAGGGGGGTGGTCTTGGACACGGGAGTGTGCAGAGGCTGCATGCTGGAGGCGACCGAGATGGAACAAGCCTTAAAGGGGGAGAGTCCCAAGGCGGTGGTAGAACCTTCCCAGGAACCAGTTTCTCCAGCCGAGCAGCCGGGGGAGCCTGTGGCTGGGCCTTCCTCCGCTCCGGATGTCCCTTCGACCCTGGCGCTGCTGCCGGGGGGTCTGGAGGCAATTTTTTCCCCGGCCTTCATTACGCTAGTGCAGCAGGCACTTGGGGGGGTGTTAAGAGGGCTTTCCCGTCTTCATCTGCAGAAGCGGAGTCAGCGGATAAGAGGCCTGGTACCCCGGTTGCTGTAGGTTTAGCAAGGGGTCTGACTAAGAAGCCCAGGTTAGAGACACAGAATAGTCTGTGTTGTCTGAGGTAGGTCTTTCCGATGAGGGAGATCAGGACCTAGAGTTGGAGGACGAGTTAGAGGAAGGAGAGATCACGGAGCAGGAGGACCAGGCTAGGGTGGTCCGAATTTTCCACAGAGAAGAGTTACCTGCCCTCATTTCAGAGACGCTTAAGGCACTTAATATGCCTGCGGTGGGGTCGGCAGAGGAGGTGACTTTGGAAGATCCCTTGTTGCAGATCTTTCAGAAGACGCAGAGGGCGTTTCCGATTCACAAGGTCGTCAAGGAAATGATTCAAGGAGAATGGGATTTGCCGGAGGCCGCTCTCAAAGGATCCAGAGCTATGGGCTGTCTTTACCCACTGGTAGAGCAGGATAAGGAGTTGTTTCAGTCCCCGAGAGTGGATGCGGCGGTCGCCACAGTTACCAAGAAAACTACTATTCCGGTAGAGGGTAGCGCGGCTCTTAAGGATACTCAGGATAGGAAGTTGGATACCTTGCTGAAGCAGGTGTTTGACGTGATCGTGTTATCAGTTCAAGCATCTATATGTGGAACTTGGGTAGCTAGAGCTTGTTTGCGTTGGTTTCAGCGAATTCAAGGAGATCATATGGGGGCAGCGTCTGCTGAAGCGGCCAGGCTAGGGTCGGGGATGGCCTCTCTGGCAGATATCCATTACGACCTTATCAGTGGAGTTATCTAACAGTATGGCTTCAGTGGTGGCAGCGCGACGGTACTTGTGGCTCCGTAACTGGGCAGCGGATAGTTCGTCTAAGGCTTGCTAAGGCTCCGCAGCGGGAGTTTCGCCATTTTCGTGCCCCTATATTCAACCAGGGCCAGAGAGGGCGGTTCCCCTATTGAAACCAGGAGTTTGGGGGTTTTCGGAGAGCAGGCAGAGGGTTTGCGGCCCCCTCCTCGAACCTTAGGAAGACACAATGAAGCGAGGGGGACTCAGGCAGGAGTAGTACTGGTAGGGGGCAGTTACGAGAGTTCTACCCTGCCTGGGTCCAGATAACTTCGGACCAATGGGTACTCAAGGTTATCCGAGAAGGTTATTCTCTAGAATCGCTACGGCCGGTAACAGACTCATTCGTTCAGTCCCCCTGCAAGGCAGATCTCAAATTCGATGCCATCAAACAGACGGTAGAGAGGCTATTAGCCCTCAAGACAATAGTGCCGGTCCCTGTGGACGAATGCGGTTCCGGTCGGTACTTCATTTATTTCGTGGTACCAAAGAAATAGGGAACGTTTCATCCAATTCTAGATCTAAATAGAGTAAATCGTTGTCTGAGTCTCTCATTTTCACATGGAAACATTGAGGTTGGTCATAGTGGCCGTGCGGAAAGGGGAGTTCCTTACGTCCCTAGACTTGTCGGAAGCGTACCTGCACATTCCCATTCGACAGGAACACCGAAGGTTTCTCAGGTTTGCAATGCCGATGGGACATTTTCAGTTCCGAGCGCTACCTTTCGGTCTGGCTACCGCGCCAAGGACATTCACCAAGGTGATGGTAGTGATAGCCGCATCGCTGAGAAAGGAAGGCATCCTAGTTCATCCTTATCTGGACGATTGGCCAATCCAGGCAAAGTCAAGGACCGAAAGCGAGAGGGCCACAGCCAGAGTGGTAGCATGTCTCAGAGGCCTGGGTTGGGCAGTCAATGGGGCAAAGAGTGCATTGACTTCGTCGCAGAGTCTGGATTAACTGGGGACAAGGTTCGATACTGCAGTTGGCAGAGTGTTCCTTCCTCACCAGCGAGCAAAGAATATTTTTATTTATTCAAGTTGAGTTGGGAGCGCTTGATACAGGGGTTCTTCCCCGAAACGTGCACGTCGCGCGTGTTCTCAGATAAGTGCTGTTTTTTATTGTTTAAGAAATGATTTTTGTTTTTGAGTCCGTTTTAAACCTTCTGGTTGAATAAAAGGGATATGCATTGTGTTTTGGGGATGGTTCACAGTGCCTTTCCTTCACAATCTATGCCCGACAAAAAAATATTATAAAAAGTGTTACTGAGGGTCTCTACGGTATCTTGTTCACATCATTGCATACTATATTTGATTACCGTTTTGGGGATTTTTTTGGATTTAAGAGGTTGATAGAGCAGTGCTTGTTGGCTATAGTGATTGTGTCGAGGTGTGTTGTGCTGGTTGCGTTGCTCAGGTGGAAATGAAGGTCTGTCTTGGTGAGGGTGAGTACTCTTCCCCCTCTTTTGTTGTTTCTATGGCATGTGTGTAATGCAAAATTGATAGGTAAGAGCTGGTTAAGGAGGACATTATCATCACTGGAAAGCCATGTCTCTGTGATCAAGAGTATGTCAAGGTCATGGAGTGATATCATGTCGGGGATAACTGGCCATTTCTTGCGTATTGAGCGGGCATTTATGAAAGTGCATCTTAGATTCTGGAGGTGGGAGTTTTCTCCTTGCCTTGCTTTCTTATTGTGTTGTAGTGCGATGTGTAATAGGTGGGGGTGGAGCGTGCGAGAAGTTTCCTTTGATTTGTGGTAGGAAGCACTTGACCATCTCCTCCTATGGTTCTGAAGAATTGGTATGTGATTTTGGTTAGGAGATAAGGCTGTAACACTATCTAGCCATCCAGAGAGGAGATAGAGAGCAACTATGGAGATGCTTGAAAGGGCCATTCTGGGTGTCTACCCTGTTGTGAGTGGTCAAGGCCTTGACTGGGTTGGCCGGTGAATGTGCAGGAGGGTTGGGCGACACCCAGGCCGGTACCCAGTTATGCAGTTACCACGGCCTGGTGGGCATACAGGTATATCGGTGTGCTGTTAAAACAGGCAAACCAAGCATCACAGACAAAATCAAGCATCACAGGCATGAATGTAAATCAGGCAAGCTTGTAGCATTCAGGTAAAAGGTGTGAGGTTACAACGGCATAACAAGCTCTGCAAAGCAAGTATCGCAGGTAGTAAACTTAAAATATGCAGCTTGTAGTGTATTGGACAGCACACTATCTGGTATCAGTACAGACTATCTGGTATGACAGTGTATCAGTATTGTCTGTTCCCCTAGGGTCAAGTCTAAATACTTGAGTAAGGAGCAGACAGAGCATAAAGATTCCAAATTACCCCTGCCTACCAATAGCCAGATTAATATGAATAAAATACAGTCTCTAAAATGCTTGTATGCCAATGCTAGAAGTCTAAACAATAAGATGGGGGAGTTAGAATATATAGCACTAAATGAGAGGTTAGATATGATTGCACTCTCAGAGACATGGTGGAAGGAGGATAACCAGTGGGACACTGTGATACCTGGATACAAACTATATCGTAATGATAGAGCTGATCAAATTGGTGGAGGGGTTGCGCTCTATGTTAGAGAGGGCATTGAGTCAGAAAGGATTAAAGTTTTGCAGGGAACAAAATTTGCTGTAGAATCTCTATGGATTGAAATCCCATTTATGAAGGGGAAGGTGATGGCAGTGGGAGTATACTATCGACCGCCTGGCCAGAATGAACAAATGGATGATGAAATGCTCAAAGAAATCAAGGAAGCTAACAAAAGTCACAACAGAGTAGTAATAATGGGTGATTTCAATTACCCCGGTATCGACTGGGTCAGTGTCACGGCAGGACAAGCTAAAGAGATAAAGTTTCTAGATGGAATAAATGACTGCTTCTTGGAGCAACTGGTTCATGAACCGACCAGAGGGGAAGCCATACTGGACCTAATCCTTAGTGGAACGCCAGATCTGGTGCAAGAAATAAGGGTGTTGGGACCACTTGGCAATAGTGATCATAGTATGATCATGTTTGATTTAATTAGTGGAGGACAGATAGTAAAGGTATCCACAGTATTACCTTTTAACTTTCAAAAGGGAGACTATGATAGAATGAGGAATATAGTTAGGAAAAAACTAAAAGGAGCGGTTCCAAAGGTTAAAGACTTACAGCAAGCTTGGGTGTTATTTAAAAATACTATCCTCGAAGCCCAGACCAGCTGTATTCCACGCATTAAGAAGAGTGGAAGAAAGTCCAAAAAACTGCCAGCATGGTTTAAAGGTGAGGTCAGAGAGGCTGTTGCTGCCAAAAAAGCAACCTTCAGGAAATGGAAAAAAGAGCCAAATGATGAAAACTGGAAACAACACAAGCACTGGCAAGTTAAATGCAAAGCATTGATAAGGCAGGCAAAGCGGGAATTTGAGAAGAAACTTGCTACGGAAGCAAAAACACAAAATAAAGACTTTTTCAAGTACATTCGTAGCAAAAGGCCTGTGAGGGAGTCAATTGGACCGTTAGATGATAGAGGGGTAAAAGGGGCAGTAAGAGGAGACAAGGCTATAGCAGAGAGACTGAATGAATTCTTTGCTTCGGTCTTTACTGAGGAAGATGTAGGGATGTTACCCATGACTGAAGTGGTATTTAAAGGAGATACTGCAGAGGAATTGAGAGAAATATCACTACACCGGGAAGATATATTACAACTATTTGATAAACTGAATAGTAGCAAATCACCTGGACCGGATGGTATACATCCCAGAGTGTTGAAAGAACTGAAATATGAGATTGCAGACCTGCTATTGGTAATCTGTGAACTTTCATTAAAATCATCTGTAATACCTGAAGATTGGAGGGTCGCCAACGTAACACCAATTTTTAAAAAAGGTTCCAGGGGTGACCCGGGAAATTACAGACCGGTGAGCCTGACGTCAGTACCAGAGAAAATGGTAGAAACCATCATAAAGAACAAAATTACACAACATGTAGATAGTCATGGCCTAATGGGAGACAGCCAACATGGCTTTAGACAAGGAAGATCTTGTCTTACTAATCTGATATGTTTCTTTGAAGGTGTGCATAAACAGGTAGACAAAGGTGAGTCGGTTGATATAGTGTATCTGGACTTCCAGAAAGCTTTTGACAAGGTCCCCCATCAGAGACTTTTGGCAAAGCTAAAAAGTCATGGGATAGGAGGCAGTGTACTATTGTGGATCGGGAACTGGTTAAAAGATAGAAAGCAGAGGGTAGGGCTAAATGGCCAATATTCCCAATGGAAAAAAGTGAATAGTGGAGTACCCCAGGGATCTGTACTGGGTCCGCTGCTTTTTGACATATTCATAAATGACCTGGAAAAGGGAATAACTAGTGAGGTTATCAAATTTGCAGATGACACAAAACTGTTTAAAGTTGTTAAAACCCAAGAGGATTGTGGAAAACTGCAGGAGGATCTGGATAAATTGGAAGACTGGGCATCCAAATGGCAGATGAAATTTAATGTGGACAAATGCAAAGTTATGCACCTAGGAAAGAACAACCCACACTATAGTTACACGATGCAAGGCTCCACATTAGAAACCACCACCCAGGAAAAGGACTTAGGAGTCATCGTGGATGACATGTTAAAACCCTCCGCCCAGTGTGCAGCGGCGGCCAAGAAAGCAAATAGAATGCTAGGTATCATAAAGAAAGGGATGGAGAATAAAACAAAGGATATTATAATGCCTCTGTATCGCTCCATGGTACGACCGCACCTTGAATATTGTGTGCAATTCTGGTCGCCGTATCTTAAAAAGGACATAGCGTTATTAGAAAAAGTACAGAGAAGAGCCACCAAATTGGTGAAGGGGATGGAAGGCTACTCCTATGAAGAGAGGCTAAAAAGGTTAGGGCTCTTTAGCCTGGAAAAGAGACGGCTGAGGGGAGATATGATAGAGGTCTATAAATTAATGAATGGAGTGGAACGGATAAACGTGGATCAATTGTTTACGCTATCAGAATATAGAAAGACTAGGGGACATGTAATGAAGCTACAGGGTAAACTATTTAAGACAAATAAGAGAAAATATTTTTTCACTCAACGTGTAATCAAACTCTGGAATCTGTTACCGGAGGATGTAGTAAGGGCTGTTAGTATAGCTGGGTTTTATTAGTTTGGACAAGTTCCTGGAGGAAAGGTCCATAAACCACTATTAAAAAGGGACCCAGGATATCAATGCTTGACCCAGTTCAAGCATTATGGAACCTGTGTCTTTTGGGGATATTGCTAGGTACGTAGGACCTAGATTGGCCACTGTTGGAAACAGGATACTGGGCTTGATGGACCTCGGTCTGACCCAGTATGGCATGTCTTATGTTCTTATGTTCTTATAGGCTCTTTGGACCGAGTGGTGGGTTATGTTTTACTTGCATTCTGTCTTGGCAGGTTTTACAGCTCCGTTTCTGGTCGTTCTTTGCTTGGTGGTGTGTGGCCTCCAGTTTTGACCTCCGCCTAAGGGCCGCGCCAAAGGAATCTCAGGACGTTGGTACGCCAGTTTCTGCAGAGGCCGCTTCCCACGGCGTGGCATTATCTACAATTGCTCGGAACGATGGCAGCAATGCTCGAGCTGGTGCCGTGGGTGAGGGCCCATATGAGACTGTTACAGAGGGCGCTGCTCAGGCAGTGGTCTCACCAGAACGACGAACTGTCCCGGGGATTGCCCTGTCCGGGCAAGACAAGGAAGGCGCTGCAGTGGTGGTTGATTCCAGGGCATCTGGAGAAGGGGATGCCCTTGGAAACGCCTGATTGGATAGCCCTGACAACGGATGCCAGCCTACTGGGCTGGAGGGGGGGCACTTCCAAGGAAGGATTGCGCAAGGGCAATGGTCAGAGTAGGAGAAGCGCTGAGCAATCAACAGGCTGGAACTCAGAGCGGTAACATTAGCCTTGCAGGTGTTTCAGCCTTATATGCGTGGGAAAGCGATTTGGGTATTCTCCGACAACGCGTCCGCGGTGGCCTACATCAATCGGCAAGGAGGCAAAAGCAGCGTGGCACTGGAAACCGAGGCGGAGCAGTTGTTCGAGTGTGTCGAGCTGAACCTCGAGGCTCTATCGGCAGCGCATGTGGCAGGAGTAGACATTTCGAGACCGATTTCTTGAGTCGGGTGAAGGTAGATCCCGGAGAGTGGATTCTTCATCCGGAGGTTTACGAAATGATGGTTCGTCAATGGGGGTCACCAGTGATGGATCACATGGCAACTTTTCACTCGGCAAAGGTCAGTCTGTTCTTCAGCAGAAGACGAGAAAGAATGTCAGAAGGTCTGGATGCTCTCATTCAGGATTGGCCAGTAGGGCAACTCTTGTACATGTTTCCACCTTGGGTATTGATAGGCCGGGTGCTTCAGCGCATCGAACTGCACAAGGATTTGGTGATCTTGACAGCTCCGGACTGGCCAAGGAGGCCTTGGTATGCGGATTTCAGGAGGCTGTTGGTGGAGTGCCCTTGGCGTCTACCAGTCAGAGACCTATTGTCTCAGGGACCTCTATACATACCCCAAGTGGCTCGATTCTCACTTACGGCCTGGCTCTTGAAAGGGCAAGGCTGAGAGCAAGGGGGATATTTTGCAGCGGTGGTTTCATCATTGCTGAAGGCATGGAGAAGGTCTACTTCTTTGGCGTATGTGCGAGTGTGGCGCGTGTTTGGGCTTGGTGCGTGAAAAAAGGAGTTGGATGCATTAAAGACTTCGATTCCGCATGTTCTTGCGTTCTTACAGGATGGATTTCAGAAAGGTTTGGCGGCTTCATCCTTAAAGGTACAGCTGGCAGCGCTGGCCTGTTATAGAGATAGGATTAAGGGGGTGGCCTTAGGAGCACACCCAGATGTGAAGTGGTTTCTTCGGGCAGTGTTGCTGATGAGGCCTCCAGGTCGTCAGGTGGTTCCGTCATGGGATCTGTCCTTAGTTTTGGAGACGTTGGGGCGAGAGCCCTTTGAGCCCTTAGCAAGGTCATCTTTGAAGGATCTAACTCTCAAGGTGGTCTTTTTGATAGCCATCTGTTCGACCAGGAGAATTTCAGAGTTGCAGACCTTGTCTTGCCGGAAGCCCTTTCTGTCCTTTTCCGATTCGTTGGTGGTGAGGCCAGTTCCCTCTTTCTTGCCAAAGGTAGTATCACCTTTTCATATGAATCAAGTAGTGTCTTTGCCAGTTTTCAGGGAAGGTTCCCAGGCTTCGGCGACGGAGAGTTTGCATCAGCTGGATGTGCACCGGGCTTTAAAGAAGTATATTAAGCGGACGGCTGATTTCAGAAGGTCAGATAGACTTTTTGTTCTCTTTGGGGGCCCAAAGAAAGGGGAAGCAGCTTCAAAAGCTTCCATTTCTAGATGGATTAAAGAGGCGATAGTGTCGGCTTATCTGTTAAAAGGCAAACGAGTACCAGAAGGACTGAAGGCTTATTCGACTAGGGCCCAAGCGGCTTCCTGGACAGAGTGCAAGTTGGTCCCGCCAATTGAAATTTGTAAGGCGGCGACCTGGTAGTCCTTAAATACATTTGTAAGACACTACCGTCTAGACGTGCAGGCGAAAAGGGATACCTGTTTTGGCACAGCAGTACTTCAGGCGGGGATAGCAGGTCCCTCCCATTAATATCTTTCACTGCTCTGTTACATACCCAGAGATTCCGGGACTAGACTGGAGGGACGATCAGGAAGATGAAATTAGACTTACCTGCTAATTGTAGTTCCTGGAGGAACTTCAGTCTAGTTCCGTATCCCGCCCAGAGGTTCAGGTTTGAACGGGAGCCTGAAGCAAGCAGTTTATCACAGGTAAGCAAATGGAAGCATATATGGGTGCTAATCACAATAGCAGTGTCGATTCAGGACACTAGTAATGAGGTCGCCTTGCTCCGGGAGGGGAGAGAGAGCGGGCCTGACAGTTTTTACACAGAGTTAGTTTTGGGTAAGGGGGATCAGGATGGAAGTAGGTCTCCCTTATTGTTTTCTAGTTCAGATAGTTTATCCTTGTTTGAATACTTAATTGTTGCTCCGGTGAGTTTGCTTTGTCAGTAGGTTACTGGTGTGAGGAGACGGTCCCTCTGTATATATACCAGGGTCATCAAAAGGATGACGTTTCTCAGTCTCTAAACCTGCTGGAAGAGGATGACAACCCAGAGATTCCGGGACTAGACTGGAGTTCCTTCAGGAACTACAATTAGTAGGTAAGTCTAATTTCATCTTAAGTGACTTGCCTAAGGCCATGAGGAGTGCTAGTGGGAATTGAACCCAGGTCTCTTGGTTACCAAGCCAGTACTGTAACCACTAGGCCAGAGGTTCCCAACTCCAGTCCTGGAGGGCCAAACACCATTCAGGTTTTCAGGCTGTACCTAATAAATATGCATGAGATGCATTTGCATGCACTGCCCCCATTGTATTCAAATGTATCTCATGCATCTTCATTAGGGACAGCCTGAAAACCTGAATGGTGTTTGGCCCTCCAGGACTGGAGTTGGGAACCTCTGCACTAGGCTATTCCTCCACATACTTGTCTTTGATTCTTCCATAAGGCATTTGTGAACCAAGGTGCAATGTAGGCGCGATTTCTGCATCCCTTAGTTTTTATTTTCTTTGTAGTATGTTTATTAATTGAGGTTTTCCATAATTCAAGTAACACTTCTAGTGTTTTCCCTTCTGCAGCCCCTTCCTTCTTTATCCATTCTGTACAGCATTTTTCACTATTAAAGTTCGTCCTTGTAACTTGTCTTTTTTTATTAGCTTTCGTTGTAAGTCTTTCAGTGCAATAATATAGTTCAAATGCCACTAAAAAATGGCCTGACCATGCTATCCAGTTCTCCTTCTCTTTCTCTGACATTTCACAGGGTTTTCAACCCAGTCCTCGGGGAACCCTAGGCCAGTCAGATTTTCAGGATTCCCACAGTGAATATGCATGAGAACGATTTGCATGTTCTGCCTTCATTGTATGCAGATCTATCTTATGCATATTCATTGTGGGAATCCTGAAAATCTGACTGGCCTAGGGTACCCCGAGGACTGGGTTGAAAACCTATGCGGGATATCACTTTCTTGTGGCAAAAAAACGAAGTCTAAAATGTTCCCATCTGAATGAGTAGTGAAGTTGATCTGTTGTTGGAAACACAGCCAAAGTAAATGTGATAGAAAGCTTTTGCCATAAGCTGGTTTGGGATTGCTGAGTATGTGAATATTGAAATCTCCCATTAGTAGTGTACTAGCTAGCTCAACATTCAGTGAGCCAAGCCATTCTGTAAAATATAGTAACATAATAACATAGTAAATGATGGCAGATAAAGACCAGTATAGTCCATCTAGTCTGCCAGTAAGATGGCAAGAGCAGATGCACCTGCCGCTCTGTGCAGGCCACCCTTCCCCATGTCTTTGTTTTAGGGTTGAACCCACCGCTCCTTGTAGGACACCCCTGTTGGTTGAGAAATTAGATAGTTAAGTTATTTAGATTGATTTATTTAGTAAGGTTTCTGGAGTCCAGCGGATTACAGGATCCGAGGCAGCATGGATTCACCAGAGGCAGGTCTTGTCAGACAAATCTGATTGATTTCTTTGACTGGGTGACCAGGGAGTTGGACCGAGGGAGAGCCCTAGATGTGGTGTATTTAGATTTCAGTAAAGCCTTTGACACTGTTCCTCACAGGCGACTTATAAACAAACTGAGCACCCTAGGGATGGACCCTAAAGTTACTGCTTGGGTTAGAAATTGGTTGGGTGGGAGGCGACAAAGAGTACAAGTAAATGGAGCTCACTCTGAGGAGAAGGAATGTTATCAGTGGTGTGCCCCAGGGATCTGTCCTTGGTCCGATTCTTTTTAACATCTTTGTTAGTGATATAGCGGAAGGGCTTTCAGGTAAGGTTTGCCTCTTTGCGGATGATACCAAAATCTGCAATAGAGAAGACACCCAGGAAGGGGTAGATAACATGAGGAGGGATCTAGCTAAGTTTGAAGAATGGTCTAGAATTTGGCAGCTGGGATTTAATGTTAAAAAATGTAAGGTCATGCATTTGGGCTGCAGCAATCCAAGGGAGCAATATAGTATAGGGGGGTGAAGTACTTTTGTCCACTAAAGAAGAGCGGGACCTAGGCGTGGTTGTGTCTGATGATCTTAAAGTAGCTAAACAGGTAGAAAAGGCGACGGCAAAAGCTAGAAGGATGCTTGGGTGCATACGGAGAGGAATGGCTAGCAGAAAAAGGAGGTGATAATGCCTCTGTATAAGTCTTTGGTGCGACCTCATTTGGAGTATAGTGTGCCATTCTGGAGACCGCACCTTCAAAAGGATGTGAACAGGATGGAGTCGGTGCAGAGGGTGGCTACTAAAATGATTAGTGGTCTTCATTATAAAGCATATGAGGACAGACTGAAGGATCTTAATATGTACACCTTAGAGGAAAGGCGGGATAGAGGTGATATGATTTATTTATTTATTTACATTCTCTTATATACCGCGCTATTCTGCATCAGTGCGGTTTACATTGAACAAACTGAAATTACATTGAACAGGGCATTATAACTTGAAGATAACTATTTTACAGGGAACATGGGCTATGGAGGGTTAAGTGGCTTGCCCAAGACCACAAGGAGCACCTGTGGGACTAGAAACCCCAGTCCTTCTGGCCCAAGGTTGCTGTCCTCTAGTGGGATTTGAACCCCCGACCTTCCGGCCTGAAGTACCTTGCCCCAACCACTAGGCCACTCCTCCACTCCAGTTTGTTTATAAGTCACCTGATTGAGATGTTTAAATACCTCTGTGGCATAAATGTTCAGGGAGAGAGCCTCTTTCAATTGAAAGCAAGTTCTGCTACGAGGGGACATGGGATGAGGGTGAAGGAAGAGAGATTCAGGAGTGATATGCAGAAATATTTCTTTACGGAAAGAGTAGTGGATCCGTGAATAGTCTCCCAGTGGAGGTGGTAGAGTTGAGGACAGTAACTGAATTCAAAAAAGCATGGGACAAACACAGAGGATCTCTAAAGGTAAAAAGGGGACTGTTGTAGTTGTTGTTATGGAAGGACAGACTAGATAGGCCATGTGGTCTTTTTCTGTCGTCATATTTCTATGTTTCTGTGTTTCTATTTAGATTTTGTCCTGTTGCTGTAAAGGGATCCACTGTCTGTCCCATGCCATTTTGAATTCTGTCATTGTATTTGCCCCCACCACTTCCATCGGGAGGGCATTCCAAGCATTTACCACCTTTTCAGTGAAAAAGTATTTCCTGACATTGCCTTTCACTTTACCCCCTTGCAGCTTCATGTTATGCCCTCTAGTTTTACAACTTCCCTGTCTTTGGAAGAGGTTTGTTCATTATTTCTCTTTAAGTATTTAAAGGTCTGAATCATATCTCCCCTATCCCTCCTCTCCTCCAGAGTGCACATATTTAAGTCTTCAAGTCTCTTCTCATAAGGCGTCTGATGCAGGCTCCAAATCATTTTGGCTGCCTTCCTCTGAACAGTTTCCAGTCTTTTTCCATCCTTTGCAAGATGTGGTCTCCAAAACTGAACACAGTATTCCAAGTGAGGCCTCACCAGTGACTTATACAGTGGCATTAGTACCTCTTCCTTTCTGCTGGTAATTCTTCTTTGTATGCAACCCAACATCCTCCTGGCTTTTGCCACTGCCCTGTCGCACTGTTTTGCCATCTTGAGATCCTCAGAAATAATCACACCAAGGTTCTTCTCCTGGTCCGTGCACACCAACCTCTAGCCTTCTATCGTGTACATTTCCCTTGGATTTCTGCTTCCCAAGTGCATGACACTGCACTTCACATTAAATCTTAACTGCCAAGCATTAGACCATTCTTTCAGCTTTTGTAGATCTTTCCTCATGGGGAGTCCTCTCTGTTGCAAATTTTCGTGTCATCTGCAAAAAGACAGATTTTTCCATTCAGTCCTTCAGCAATATCACTCACAAATACATTGAACAGTGCCAGGCCCAGGACCGAACCCTGGGGCACCCCACTAATCACCCTCCTTTCATCCAAGTGAGCTCCATTTACCATCACCTTCTGTCGTCTTGTCAGTCAACCAATTTCTGATCCAGTTCACCACCTTGGGACCCATCCCCAAACTACTGAGTTTGACAAGCCTCCTATGAGGAACAGTATTAAAGGCTTTGCTAAAATCCAGGTAGATTGCATCCATCGCATGCCCCTGATCTAGTTTTCTGTTCACCCATTCAAAGAACTCAATCAGATTTGTTGGGCAAGATCGTCCTTTGGTAAAACCATGTTGCCTTGGATCATGCAACCTGTTTTGAGAAAGTCCACTATTCGCTCTTTCATGAGCGCCTCCATTACTTTTCCCGCCACCGAGTTAAGGCTCACGGGCCTGTAGTTTGTCACTTCTTCCCTGTCACCACTTTTGTGACGAAGTACTACATCAGCCCTTCTCCAATCCTGAGGAACTTCTCCTGTTTCCAAGGATCTGTTAAAGGATGTTTTCAACAGCCCTGCAAGAACCTCTCTGAGCTCTTTCAGTATCCTGGGATGTATCCCATCCTGTCCCATGGCCTTGTCCACTTTCAGTTTTGTAAGTTGTTCTAACACATAATCTTCTGTGAATGGTGTGGTATCTACTTCATTCCCATTTTTATATTTGGGAGTCACAGGTGGTCCATATCCAGGATCTTCTTTTGTAAAAACGGAGCAGAAGTATTTGTTTAGCAATTTCGCTTTTTCAGTGTCATTTTCCACGAGTCCTTCCCAGCACTTCTGAGTCCTGCAATTCCATCTCTGATTTTCCTCCTCTCCCGAATGTACCTGAAGAAAGTTTTGTCGCCACACTTCACATCTTTAGCCATTTTTCCCTCTGCCTTTGATTTTGCTTTCCTTATTTCTCTTTTTGTCTTTTAGTTTGATCCTGTATTCCTTTCTGTGTTCCTCTGTTTGTGAGCTTTTGAATTTTCTGTGTGTTATTTGCCTTTATTTGAGCAGCTACTTCTTTGGAGAACCAAATAGGTTTCCTTCTCTTGTTTTTATTTACTTTCCTTACATATTTATCTGTTGCCCCTTTTATTGCCACCTTTAGTTTAGCCCATTGCAATTCCACTTCCCTTATCTCTTCCCACCCTGCCAACTCCTCCTTCAGGTACTTAGTTTTTCTTTGGTTGCATGCGGAGGGACATATGCAGGGCAAACGATTGCATGCCTGAAACATAATTTGTTAGTACTAGCACCCCACCTTCTTTACTCTTCATTCTGTTTATATGGTGGTAGACATAGTTTGAGGGGCAGAGATCTTTTCAAGATAGCATGTCGGCTGACGTTAACCATGATTTCGTGATAGCACAAACATCAAGGTCTTCGTCTAGTATGAGAACGTGAACGATTTGGGTCTCATTTCTAATTGAACTCTCATTGATTAGGGCACAGTTTAAAAACCTGTGAATCTAGTATATCTTATATATATATATATTAGTATATCTAGTATATCAGAGACTTTTGGCAAAACTAAAGAGTCATGGGATAGGAGGCAGTGTACTACTGTGGATCAAGAACTGGTTAAAAGATAGAAAGCAGAGGGTTGGGCTAAATGGCCAATTTTCCTAATGAAGAAAGGTGAATAGTGGTGTACCCCAGGGATCTGTGCTGGGTCCGCTGCTTTTTGACATATTCATAAATGACCTGGAAAGTAGAATAACGAGTGAGGTTATCAAATTTTCAGATGACACAAAAGTATTTAAACCCTAGAGGATTGTGGAAAATTGCAAAAGGATTTTGATAAATTAGAAGACTAGGCATCAAAATGGCAGATGAAATTTAATGTGGACAATTGCAAAGTTATGCACCTAGGGAAGAACAACCCAAACTATGGTTACACGATGCAAGATGCCACATTAGGAACCACCACCCAGGAAAAAGATTTAGGCGTCATTGTGGATAACCTGTTAAAACCCTCGGTCCAGTGTGCAGCGGCGGCCAAGAGAGCAAATAGAATGCTAGGTATCATAAGGAAAGGAATGGAAAATAAAACAAAAGATATTATAATGCCTCTATATCGTTCCATGGTGTGACCGCACCTTGAATATTGTGTGCAGTTCTGTTCGCCGTATCTTAAAAAGGATATAGCGTTATTAGAAAAGGTTCAGAGAAGAGCCACCAAAATGGTAAAGGGGATGGAAGCTAAAAAGGTTAGGGCTCTTTAACCTGGAAAAGAGACAGCTGATGGGGAGATATGATAGAAGTCTATAAATTAATGAACAGAGTGGAACGGGTAAACGTAGATCGATTGTTTACGTTATCAGAATATAGAAAGATTAGGGGACATGCAATGATGCTACAGGGTAAACTATTTAAGACTAATAAAAGAAAATATTTTTTCACTCAACGTGTAATCAAACTCTGGAATTTGTTACCGGAGGATGTAGTAAAGGCTGTTATTGTAGCTGGGTTTAAAAAAGGTTTGGACAAGTTCCTGGAGGAAAGGTCCATAAACTATTATTAAGAAGGGACCCAGGATATCAATGCTTGACCCAGTACAAGCATTGCAGAACCTGTGTCTTTTGGGGAAACTGCTAGGTACGTATGACCTAGATTGGCCACTGTTGGAAACAGGATACTGGGCTTGATGGACCTTGGTCTGACCCAGTATGGCATATCTTATGTTCTTATGTTTGTGTCAGTTTGTAGTTGGATATATCACATTATTTAGATTCCTATCTTTTGTCAGGATAATCTTTCTTTGTTGATCACCATATTTGCCATGTTTTGTCAAAGTTAAGATTGGAAAGCAGGACATTGCTTAAAGCACAGGTAGCATCAATATCAGAGCAAAGTGTGAAATTGGTTTTAAGTCTAAATGTATACTCAAATTTATCGTCGTCGTACCATAGGATACTGTGGCGTCCACAGTGTGCTGCAGAACTCATAGTGTTTTGGATGCTATGTAGAGTTGTATCCAAGTTGGCATTAATTTCCTGGGGGTTGTCTGTCTATTTCTGTCAATGAGAATAGTTCTAATAGGTATCCAAGAATGCATATCACATGAGAAAGCTATTGCCGTTGTGGCTTTCTGTTCCTCCCCTTTGTGACTCCTTTGCTGAAGGTTGCCTGGCTCTGGCACACGAAGTTTGGTGTGGCTGCTTCAGCCAGCCTCATTTTAAAATGTTTGGAAGGATTCTAATGCATTGGATATCCCAATTCATTGTCTATAGAATGGAATTGTCTGTGCTACAACAGCTTGCCAACCCTAAGATAGCCGCTAGGTTTTCAGTTTAAATTGTATGCAAAATTGCAGCTGCATGTTGGTCACCAGAATTTCTAATTAAATATGTCCACCCCTTTTCCAACTACAAGATGGCTGCCACTGTTATTGGTTGAAATTCAGCATGGCCTATACAGCCTTGGATTTGCGTCAATGGCCTCAAACACCCATGGCCCTCCACAGAAGAATGAACGGCACAGATTGTCCCTTTGGAGCCCAGCAATAGTAACTCGCCCTTTAGACTGCATTTGCATGTGTCAGGGTGGCCCAGATCTGAGAGGCAGGAGCATCGGGTGTCAGCTTGGAGATGTCTTGTCAAATCCACCTGTTGGGATGGAGCAGTGATCCATCCAGTCAGTGGCATGAGGTAGGCAATTAATGCCGGGCTGCGATCCGAGCCAGGATCTCTTCTGAGTGTACCTTGTTCGTTCAAACTTTTTGTGGTGATTCTTCCATCTGAATTGTGAACTGCAGACCACATCAGCCTGTGCAAGTTGAAGCAGGAAAGGAGCTTGCTGAGCACGCTCACAGTCTTCAGTACAACAGAACTCCAATTTGCTGAACAAAACATGTATCAAAACATTCAGTGCAAGGCCTACTCTTCATAAGTCAGATCCCAAAGACAGTATTTACAACTCTTAGCACAATCAAGGTAGTGGTTTCTCTAGTAGTTATATCAGGTTACTCTTTCTCCGTTTTTGCCAGGGGTGCTCCCATACTCTGACACCCAGGGATCCCTACTCACAACTCACAGACCTCATCTATTCCAAGGCTCTTGGAAGGTTTATCTTCTCTTGTACCACAGTGGGTTAGCTTCAAATTGGTCCCTTCCCCTTCATTTAGGCTCCATTTCCATATCATGGGCTTCTCACGGGATCTAGTTAGCAAGATAACATGCTGGGAAAAGCCTCCAGGCTCTCTCTCGAATTCTCTTTATCAGGTGAGTCTTAAGTAGTTCTTCCCATTGCTCTCTTTCATTTGTCTCTGAACTTGATCCAAGCATTCATCCGTAGTTCATACATCAACTGCCTTGAGCTGCATAGCATGGGGGGGTGGGGGGCAGGAAAAGAGGCGATGGCACCAAAGCACAACTCCACCTTGGGATGTGTGAATTAGGCAGGGAACAAAAGGGTACATGGTGAGTAGATAGAGGCAGACCAGGGCAGGGCTGGCCCGTCCACTAGGTGAACTAGGTGGTCGCCTAGGGCAGCATCACTACTCCGATACCCCCCAGGAAGTGGCAGCTTAACTTCTACTTCAGTGCCGTGGCAGGCTTTAAAACACTCGTGCAGTTCTGGCCTGCAGCTCCTTCCCACCCTTTAAGAAAGTTGCATTGGAGGGGGAGGGGGGACGACTGGAGCGGCAGGCCGTGAGCGTGCATGCGAGCAGGCACTTTAAGGCCGGATACCGCGCTGAAGCAGCAATTCAGCTGCTGCCACTTCAGCACTGGACAGAGGTGCAGTCTTCTTGGGGGAGGGGGCAGTGGCAGAACGGAGGGTCTGCAAAGGGCAGCAGAAATCCTCATGCAACCACTGGACCAGGGCTAAGGGCAGAAGAGCAAAAAGAATAAAAGCTTGGGTTGGGGAAAAACTAGGGGGGAGGGGGGTGGGGTTAGAGCATTGTGAAGGAAGGACCAGTGGCAAAAGTATTCACTTCTTGCCTGGTTCCTTTCTTATTGCAGAATTTATGCCCCTGAGTTCAAGATGAAGTTGTAAGCACTTTAAAATCTTCCAACAAACAATCTTTTTATGATTGAACTCAGTATAAAAAAACCCTCCAAATTTTAATGACAATGCGTTTGTCATTTCTTTTTTGAAAGAGCGACGAAAAAAGGCTTCTGCATGGGAGAGGAACTTGGTATATCCAGCTGTCATGATCCTGCTTCTTATTGAGACGGTAAGTTTTCACATACATTATGTCAAGCATCTTTAGTCTCTTTTAGATATCCATGATTTTCTTTTCAATGTTGCTTTTTGATGCGGTTTTTCACAGGGAGTCTCTTTGGGCCCGATGTTCATTTGGGCAGGCTATGACCTGTGTCGGCACATAGACCTGCCCGCTGACCTCTAAACCTGAATATTCAGTGGCACGGTGACGGCATTGAATATCCGTGTTTGGCACAGAGTGAAGTCACCTGTAGAGCCTAACCGGGTAGCGATGATATTGGACTGCTACCAGTTTAGCATCCGTGGCTAGAACTAGACAAGCCAGTATCGCTGCTACCTGGTTACCGGCAATCTCTGCCCCGGAACGCCCCCAAAATGCCCCGATGCTAACCAGATGGCATCAGGACACACAGGGCATATAGACTGAGATTTTCGGCAGCATTAACTGTATAGATGCTGTCAAATATTCCTGTTTAAGGCATCTACACGGTTTACTGGGCTGCAAAAATCGTGCAAATGCCTTTTGAATATCGGGCCCTTTGTTAACAGTATTTTTTACACTTTTATACAGATGCATGTTGAATGTTCTTAGACTAAGTTGATCTTTATTTGCTTTTCCGCAGTCGTCCTCTGTCATTTTGGTTGCTTGCAACATTCTTCGCCTCCTGATTGATGAGACAGCAATGCCAAAGGGCTCAAGGGTACTGTTAACTGCACGTTAAAACAATTTTGCTGTTATGAATATTAGAGGATTCTTATATTTTTTTAATGAGTTTTTGTATGAAATCATGCAATAGAAGAATCATGCTCAACAGTTATTTACCTTTTCTAAATATATTTTTAGCAAATGAAAATGTGGATTACAATTCTATAATATAACAATTTTCCCATGTTTGTGTGTGCTCAACCCTGGGGCATGGAAACCGTTAACACAATTATTTATTCTTCTTTCTTTGGGTTTGTCCCATACCTTTTAATCAAACTGTTCAGGGATTAGTCCTATATTAAATATGTCACGTTGAATCTGAAGCAATGGAACGAAAACTAGAATTTTTTTTGTATTCAATTGAAATAGGATTTTATAATGATATTTAATATCTTCTGCGGCAGTTTTTCCAAATAGGTTAATTTTGTGTATATCATGACAATCACTTATAAGCTGGGGCATGTGGAATGTGATCTCAGTCTCCCAAATTTACTGCTAATGCTCAGTGTAGTACTTGCATCGTGCCAAAGAGAGCTTTCTTCTAGAGTTCCTAAGATGTAATATGTATGGGTAATTTGTCAAGATGTGCTTGGAAATTCTTCTTTACAAAGCCTGTATCTTCCAATATGATCGGAAATATTTCTGTATCTTTCTGCTACATTTTTGTGGTCTCTGACTGCATTTCTTGATACTTCAGGATCTTCTGCCTCTCCACACAATTCACAGAAGAATCACTTGGAACAGGCACCTCTATTATCATTGCTGTTCTGATCTTTTTCTCCTTTACCACTATGTTGGGTTTCCTCGCATCAGTCTCTCATCCATTGTAATGGGAATGCCCCAGGTGGTGATAACCTCTTCATTCTTTGCACCGTGACTTTGTAGTGTTTACAGAGTTTTTTCCAATGTATGAGGCATACTACTTTCTTGTGCCTTTCTCTATAGAAATTTTCCGCCATCAGAACTTCACTGCCAGCTGTAAGGTGAGTCACTGTTTCCAGGTCTTTCTTACAGAATATAGACATACTGTACTGTGTGTCTGTTTTGCCAGTTTTTTCAGTGCTCGTCGTAAACTGTCATCCGTAATCCACTGTCCTGGGCTGCAGCTATAAATCTCTCATCATTTGGTTTCAGTTCACCTCTCAATCATTCATGTGTCTGTTCTTGATTGACAAAGGGTTCCTAGAGTAACGCTTTGTATTTCCCACTGTATTTGTGCATTTACCACTTGTTTTTTCTCGTTTGCTGATCATTGAAGATTTTTTCTTTTGTTTTGCAAATTCTGTTGCATCCTTCCCTGTGTGTGTTTGTGGATTCTCACTCATTCCTTCTAGTCGTTGGAATGCCTGTCCAAATTTGAAAATGGAGACAGATTCTGGATGTTTACTTTCTTATTTCAGCACTTTTTGCATATTTGAATCCGATGATGCTGTTAGGTAGGCCTGGAGTTCTATGATTGTAGCTTCATGTGTGTAATTAATCTCTGAGTCCTAGCCCTCCTTCAGCTCTAGGGCTCTACAGTCTTGGCATACACTGATTCTTGTAAATTACTTCATGGACATAGTTTTCTTCTGGGGCAATATCTTCTTTGAGGGTAAACAGTTTACCTATCACACCACTGGGAGACACCATCCAGATGTAGAATAGACTTGATGATATCATTTTGATGGTGCTATAGAAAATATCCTCTTCTGGACTTTTTTATGAGATAATTTAACTCCATTGGGCATTTGCAATAGTTTCCATGCAGCCGTGTACCTGTAGCGTTCCTTATTCTCCTTTTTTTTTCTGTAGTTTCATGCCTTTGTGATATTCTCTTCCCTAATTTTCTACATTTTCTTTTATGTTTTATGTTCGTGCACAAAGTCCATATTTTCATGGCTCTCCATAGGACAAGCCTGTTATAGATGCCCTTCCATATTGTCCTGCTGGACGGTTCAGACAAGTAGGTTGTGTACCCCAGCCAGCAGAGATGGAGACAGAGAAGAATCCAGTCTTCTGATGACCTCATCCTGTATTATATCGGGAGCAGCTAGAGGGCATTCAACCTCCAGTATTTCTCTATCCCCAGCAGTGTGTGGATACATCGGAGCAGCTCTGTGAAGCATAAAGAAAGATTGATCTAGCTCATGATTAACCTCTCACAGGGATGATTTTCTCACTTGAGCTCAACGTGGGAGGTACCCATTGGTTCACTTTTAATACTGGTTTCCTCCTGGGATTGATTTATTTGTATTCCGCTTATCATGAACGTTTTCAGCAGATTACAACTCACATGTGAAATATGCCAATAATACTGTTAAAGGCCAGTTGAACAGCCCCATTGTTGGATCAATACCCCAAGCCTAGCATAGCCTCAAAACCTCTTCCTGTCTTTTTCCCCCAGTGCTCTCACAAAGATTGGGTGAAGGTTTCAAGAGGTATGTGGCTGCAGGGGAGTAGCATTAAGCCTAGCACCGTTGTTGCTTGGGCTCCCCAGGGGTGAGTATGAGATCTGAATTTGAATCTCTGTGCTGAATCATGCTTCTGTGCTTTTTTTGAAGGTATCTGTGGAGTCCAGACTTCAGCTGTCCATTGGTGTTTGTAGTCTCTTCCCACTGGCTTCCTCTGTGAGTGTGTGCTACTGATACTTTGTGCTGCATTGTTTTCACACACATTGGCTTGCGTGATGTCTATGCATAAGGGGTCAGGAAATCATTCAGAGCATTCCCTTCCTGGAAGTCCAAAATAGCATGATATGCACGGAATGGGACTCATCTGCTACATCATTGGAAGGGAACAGGGTGTTGAATAAGCTCTATACTCTTCCTCAGGAGAACCTTGCTGCCTGGATGGAGTTGTCCCAGGTGGATGCACAGGTGACGGCTCATACTAAGCGTACCACCATTCCGGTGGAGGATGGTGCAACCCTTAAGGAGCAAATGGATTGCAAGGTGGAAACCTTTCTGAAGAGTCATTTTTCAGCCATCTTTATCCGCCAAGCAATTGTTTGCAGCAGCCTTGCAGCTCGTGCCCTGCTCTGTTGGATCACGATACTCCTGCAGGATGATACTTTGCTACTCCTGGAGTCAGCTGCAGCCTTTTTGCAGACGCCATATACGATGTGGTCTGCTTGGTGGCCAGAGATATTGCCTTTTCCAGAGTGGTCGAGTCGCAGGCTTTCGCTTCATTGAGAAGTTGACACAGTTTCCAAGTCTTCGCTATCTGGACTTCCCTTCAAGGTGAAGTTTGTGTTTGGGGAGGACTTGGAAAAGCTGGTCTGGGAGCTTTGAAACCTCATCTTCTGAGCCTAGGAAATGTGGCCTCTCCTCCTCTGCTTCTCGTTCTCTTTGCTCCCACCAACAGGAGGCTCGGGGGGGGGGGTGTTCAGGGACTCCTAGAAGTATCACCCAAGGAGGCTATCCTTTTCCCCCTCTAGCTCCCTGTTCCAGAGTTGGTCCTTTTGTGGGATTTGTGGGCACTGCTAAGCGTCATCTTCCTCCATGTCTGACTTCTCCCATCAGAGACAATGATGAGTTGGGGGCTCATTACAGGGTGCCTTTTTTTTTGGTGACTGGCTCCATCTCTTCTTCCAGGAATAGGCCTGTGTGTGCTCAATGACATTGAGTTTGGTTGTGTAGGCCGGGTCCACCTACAAAGTCTCTCCAAATATTACCAATTACCAATAAACAGTTCAGACAATAGTTGCTCTGCTACAAAGAAACTTTTTATTTGGCACAGCAAACAAATGGTTATAGATGCAGATAGCAAGTACCTCTCTGAGGGACAGCGGGGCAGCCTTCTCTCTGCAAGGGGAGAAAAGAACTGCCCCAAGACCCTCTAAAATTTCTGTCTTATATATACCTCTCTGCTTCAAATTCTAAATAGTTTCAGCAAATTCAGCATAAATTCTTAGGTGTTTGCAGGCTTCCTGCAAAGCTCTTTTCCAAGGCCTCCTATGTTTATGCAGCTGGATCTGCTCATCAAGGCTTGCCTATCTATGCAATCAATCATAGCCCTCTGCCGCCTCCTGTGTTTTTCCATCTGCTGGCACCAATTGAAACCTTCAGGGCAAGAGTATTAGTTGAATTCCTGGCTTGACCTGTTTGAACCTAGGCTTATATCCTTGGACACTTCTGTCCAAAGTATAGCTTTTTTTAGGCTCTATAACAGTAGTAAGCTGCATGTACTCTTTTTCCTGTTGCCCACCTGTTTTGTGCCAACCATATGTTGCTGTGTATGTTTCAAACAGGCCAGAGTGCAGTTATAAGGCAGACATATATGCAATCATAAGGCAAACATATAAAGCAGATCTGAGCAGATTATCCTTTTATTCCAATTATCCCTTCAGTTGCGTGCTGGAATGCAAGGATCCCATTCCAGACACCTTTCTGATATCTCCTTACGGGTTGTGGCCAAGAGGGCTACCATTCATTCTACTCTATAGAGATTCCTCAGTCTCCAGACTGTAGTGCCCATGTCACCTAATGAGAGGGCAAGGGCCAATAGTCCATTTACTTTTATGGTGTCAAAGAAGGATGGCACGTTCTGCCAGATTTTGAATCTCAAAGGTGTCTATGCCCACCTGAAGAACATTCATTTCTGCATGGAAACATTGAGGTCAGCCATAATAGCAATTCGGCGTGGAGTTTCTTGCATCATTGGACTTGACTGAAGCTTAATTTCACATTCCCATCCATGAGAATCAGCAGCGCTTCCTTTGCTTCTCTGTTTCAACTTCCATTTCCAATGTGATGGGAACAGCCTAGTCATACTGAAAGGCCCTCCAGTGGCTTCTACTTACAACAGATGCTAACTTGACCAGATGGGGAGCTGATTGTTTGGGGCTTACAGCTCAAGGTCGCTGGATCAAGCATGCAGCAGTTTGGCCCATCATTCGGTTGGAGGCGAGGGCTATTCACTTGACTCACCTGCACAACACAGTTTTAGGCAGAGCAATTGACATCTCCTCAAACGATGCCACAGTGGCTGCCTATGTCAGTTGGCAAGGGAGCACGAAGAGTCCCAGTGTCCCCTAGGAAATGGCACCCCTGTTCACATGAGTGGAGAATGGACAACGTGAAAGCAGACTATCTCAGCAGCATTCCCTCGATCCTAGAGAGTGTGAGTTGAACTGGCTAGCATTCAAGAAGATCCTGAACAGGTGGTGTCGACCTAAGGTGGATCTCATGGTGACACAGGCCAGTGCCAAAGTACGAAGGTTCTTCAGCTTCCAGGGCACGAACATCTTGGTTTAACCTTTGGCCAAAGCAGGTTCTGCTGGACGTGTTTTCTCCCTGGCTTCTTATAGAGTGGGTGCTCTACTGTATCAAGCGCCATCAGTGTCCAGTGCTGCTGGTGGCACTGGACTGGCTGAGGATGCTGTAGTATGCGGATCTGATGTGCCTCCAGCAAGGATCCCCTTAATGGCTCCCATCGGTGTAGGGGCTCCTAAGGCAGGGGCTGATTTGCTAGACAGTTTAGCTCCCTTTTCACTTATGGCCTGGCTCATGAGAATTGACACTTTGCATGTAAGGGCTATTCTCCTGCTGTGATTGCCATACTTCTAAAGGTGAGGAGAGGTTCTACTTGTCTTGCCTGTGTATGCATTTGGTGTCTATTGAGCACTGGTGCCAGGAGTGCCAAGTTAGTCCTAGTGCTGTGGACTTGCTGGCCCGTCTCACCTTCCTTCAGGATGGTTTTGACAAGGGCCTGTCCTTTGGTTCACTTGAGGGTTCAGGTGGCAGCTTTGGCTTGTTTTAGAGGGCCGGTGGCAGGGCGCTTCCTGATCGCACACCTGGATGTGAGCAGATTTTTGAGGCAAGTTAAACATTTGCATCCTCCCCTTGCTTGGCGATTCCTTTTTGGGATCTCCGTTTGGTTCTTCTGGCCTTGATGGCTGTGCCATTTGAGCCCTTGAGGAGGACTACACTCAAGGAGTTGTCCTTTAAGACTGCCTTTTTGGTTGTAGTCTGTTTGTCAAGATGCATCTCAAAGTTGTAGGCTCTGTTGTGCAGAGATCTCTCTTTCCTTTTTTGAAGGAGGCTGTGTATTTATGGCACATTCCTTCTTTCTTGCCAAAAGTGGTGTCAGCCTTCAACATCAACCAGGTGGTCTGTTTGCCTGCATTCTCTAAGGAACAATGCCAGGGGACGGATAAGCACCTTCACCTGGTGGACATTGAGTGTGCTTCTCTGGTAAATGAAGGTTACTACCAACTTCCGTAAGTCGGACAGGCTTTTTGTCATAAGAACATAGAAATGTCATACTGGGTCAGACCAAGATCCATCAAGCCCAGTATCCTGTTTCCAACAGCGGTCAATCCAGGTCACACGTACTTTGCAGGTTCCCAAAAAGGTGATTAGGTTCCACAATGCTTGTCCTGAGATAAGCAGAGGATTTTACGGGTCCTCTTTAATAACAGTTTATGGACTTTCCTTCATGATCTTGTCCAAATCTATTTTAAACCCAGCTACACTAACAGCTTTTACTACATCCTCCGGTGATGAATTCCAGAGTTTGATTATGCATTGAGTGAAAAAATATTTTCTCCAATTAGTCTTAAATGGGTTACATTGTAGCTACTTTGTATGTCCCCTAGTAACATAGTATATGATGGCAGATAAAGACCAGTATGGTCCATCTAGTCTGTCCAGCAAGATGGCAAGAGTAGGTGCACCTGCCGCTCCGTGCAGGTTGCCTTCCCCGTGCCTTTGTTTAGGGGTGTACCCACCACTCTGTGTAGGTCACCATATTTGTTGACTCATGAGATAGTTACGTTTATTTTTATCTTATCCTGTTGCTATTAAAGGTTCTCTGTATCTGTCTCATGCCATTTTGAATTCTGTCACTCTATTTGCCCCCACCACTTCCATTGGGAGGACATTCCAAGCATCCACCACCCTTTCAGTGAAAAAGTATTTCCTGATTTTGCCTTTCAGTTTACCCCCTTGCAGCTTCATGTTCTGTCCTCTAGTTTTACAGCTTCCCCATCTTTAGAAGAGGTTTGTTTATTCATTAATACTCTAAGTATTTAAAGGTCTGAATCATATCTCCGCTATCTCTCCTCTCCTCCAGAGTGTACATATTTAGGTCTTCAAGTCTCTTCTCGTAAATCTATCTTCTTCTTAATGGAGTAAACAATTGATTGATATTTACCTATTCAACTCCATTAATTAATAGACCTCTATTATATCTCCTTTTTGTCTGCAAAAGGGTGAAGCGGCCATGAAATCTACCTTGGTCCAGTGGATAAAAAAAGATGATAGCCTTAGCCTATCTGTTGCAAGGCTGGATGGTCTTGGATGGTTTGTTTTTGCATTTCATATGGGTTCAGCCTTCTGCTTGGATGCAGTTCAGATGGCAGCATAGTCCTTGCTCTCTACTTTTGTCAAGCATTGCCACTTGGATGTCCACATTTGGGTGGACATGGCCTTCGGTGCAGAGAGCCTGAGGTCTATCATATCCTCTTCCCACCCAGTGAAGACATTTTGGTACTTCCAATTTGTCTGGACTGGCCCAGCAGGGTGATATTGGAAGGTGACATTTTACTTACAGGGTAATGTCCTTTCCTGGAATCCTGCTAGGCCAGTCTAGGACCCGTCCTTGGGATCTGTTATGCTCTGGTCTGTTCTGCTGTGATCTGCTCGGATCTGCTATATTCTACAGGAACAAGCAGGAAGTCAGTCCTCACATATGGGTGATGTCAGCGCCGATGGAGCCCACATGGAAGCATCTTTCCAGCTTTCAAAGAAAGCCTTTGGGAGATGCACCATGCATGCTTGGTCCACTTCCTGCCCAAGGGTGCCATCTTGCCTCAGTCTCCTTTTTCCATGGAGCCCTTTGGATGCTGTCCAATTTTCCCCAGAAAAAGACTGATTTTATTCTCAAGTTTTGTTCAGTTTGTGTACCGGTTCCTTCCCACCCCCAAGCCAGCTCGCCTTGGTGATGCTCCTTGGGTTCATTTATTTTTTCTTAGTTTTTAATCGAGGTCCTCCTTGACCGGCGTTTGCACCCATTTTCAACCAAAGACCTTTGACCCCCCTGCAAGGAGGGTGGGGACCTCCTTTTTCCGATGGCCTCCAGTGGCTTCAAAACATGTGACCGGTGTGGAAAAATGATGTCACTCACTGACCTGCACGACTGCTGCCTTCGATGCCTTGGTCCAGAGCATGATGACTCCAACTGCGAGCTCTGCAGAACCATGACCCCAAAGGCCTTAAAGAGCTACCATCAGTAGCAGGAAAAATCCTTTCAGAAGTCAGACTCCACCCTGGAGTCTCCGGTGGCACCATGCTCTGATACCTTGGTGCCCCGCAAAGCCAGAGCCTCTTTGGAGTCCCGTGGTTGTGGTTCCTCTGAGTGGAAATGCTCATAGGTGGAGCATAAGAAGTAAAAATCCTCTAAGCTCGCTTCTGAGGACGGATTCGTGAAGAAGGTGAAATCCTACCCCAGGTCCCACAGTCCTAGGTATGTATCTGAGGAGTCGGGGCAGGAGTGGTCCTCCAAGATGCCCCGCAAGGAGTTGTCAGCTTCTGCCAAGCAGCCTTGGACCTCCAAGGCCATCCTCATCGAGGACTCTTCCTTGTCAGTACTGATGCTGGGCCCGAAGTCCTCTGTGCCAGCATCGAAGGCTGCAGAGCCAACTGGCATGGAGACCAGAATGGCATCCCTAGAGAGCTATGCAGCGGGCGTTTATGTCCAGCTCATCTGATTTATCCACCCCCATCTGATTTATCCACCCCTACAATGGGACCCTCGACATTGAGGGCTTCCCCGAATGTCGAACCAATCCTCGAGTGCCACCGGCCTCGAGAGTGGCCCTGGTCAACATCCCAGTCCCATTCCTTGGGACACTGGTCCTCCCCATCAAACACCTGTAGCTTGGACCGACGATCCTCCAAAGGTCATGCACTGTAAAAAGCGGTCCTCGACCGAGATGATCGTGCAGCGTCTGACTCAGACTTCAAGTCCGAATGGTCCCTGGATACAAGCTGAGACCATGATGTGCCCTTGGACCTGTCCCCCCGGCGACTGACACCATTCCCCACCGAAGGATGTGGCGTTCCTCGATTTCATGAGGATCTTGCTATCGAGACTGAGGAGAACCCGCAAACTGAGGAATTGGAGGTACTCCAATACGAGGCACCTCCCCGAAGGAAACCCTTATGGTCCCAGTGTCCCTGATCCTCGACTGCCACCTCCTCCGCATGTGGGAAACACCAGCATCTGTACCAGTTGTTAGCAGGCGCCTCAACGCCATGTACTGGGTGTGCTGAAGCCCTGGGTTTCAAAAGACCCAGCTTCCCCAAAACTCCATGCACCTGCTTAAGAGACAAAAAAACCCATTCATCTATACCACCCGGCAGAGAGGCCCAAACCTTCGATGCCCTCAGCCGGAAAGCCTTCCAGGGCTCAATGCTAATGTGCTGGATCCAATCTTGCCAGCTCTACATCAGCATGTACCTGAAGGAACTGTCGAAGGAGCCAGAGGATTCTCAGTAGGCCTCGATGGAGAACCCCTGTTAGAGGTTCAAGGCCCTAACCTCAGCAGTAAAAGAATGCTAGAAGTTTCTGTCCTGAGCAGCCTATGGATGGCTTCGAGTCAATGACCAGGGTGGCCGCTGCAGGTATCAGGGCAGGATGCCAAGCATGACTGTAAGTCATACGACCTGAAACAATGGATACAGGACAAACTAATTGATATCCCTTGCATAGGTGAAAACCTATTCGGAAAGCCCATGGCGGATAAAGCAGTGGAGATAGAGACAGAGTATGTGACGAGAACCAGGCTCTCAAAAAAAAGACTTTGGTGCAACCCCGAAAGAAAACCCCAGGGAAAAAGCTCTTCTTCCTGAGGAAGAAAGGTGGCTTTAATAGTATTCCACACTTACAGGCCTTTTCAGCCCCTCAGCAGGTCCAACAACAAAAAGGCCAGGGATATGGTCCCAGAAAACAAAAATCCCTGAAGCCTCAGGCACTGGCTCACGCCAATCCCAGGGGAACCTTTGACTGCCTGGGTGCAACCTCCACTCCCCCAGGAGGTCCTCTGATGCCCACAGGGTGGTGCCTAGCTCTGTTTGCCCACAAGTGGACAGCCATCACCACCGATACCTGGGTGCTACAAGTGGTCAAGGAGGGCTTCCTCCTCCACCTTCGTACTTCCTGGGAGAGTCCACCAGGCCTCTCCTCCACCAAATCCCTGCTACTCACTGAGCTAGTAGGATTACTCCGGAATGAGCAGTGGAGCCAGTGTCAAAACCTCTCTGGGGGCCTCAGGCCCATCCTGGACCTGGCGATCTTTTCAGAGCTGATACAGCCTGCTATGATTGGCTATTTTTTGTGGTTTAGCCCCATGGACTACATTCTTCCTGTTTGACCTTTGACCCACAGGGGCCACTATATATAGTTCTGTTCTTGGATTGTTAGTCCTTGTTTCCGTCATTGGAGCTTGTGCAGTCGGGTTCTTACCCATGGCTTAGGTACGAATACTGAGGTGGTATGCCCACTAGCTGCTTCTGATGTAGTACAGGATGAGGTCATCAGAAGACTGGATTTTTCTCTGTCTCCACTTCTATTGGCATGGGAACACAACCCACTTGTCTGGATTAGTCCTAGCCCAGGGGTGGGCAAGTCCGGTCCTGGAGAGTCGCAGACCAGTCAGGTTTTCATGATGTCCCTAGTGAATATTCATGAGATCTATTTGCATCCACTGCCTTCCATTGTATGGAAATAGGTCCATGAATATTCATTAGGGACATCATGAAAACCTGACAGGTCTGCGGCTCTCCAGGACCGGACTTGCTCACCCCTTGTCTAGCCAGGACTCAGGAAAAGGACATTATCTAGAAAGTAAAACGTCACCTTATTTTACTTTCTCTCTGGATTGCATTTTTTCAAAACAGTCATTTTATATTTTGACTTTGTGTTGATTCATTTTTCAGCAGTGGCAGAATAGATGACTAGTGGCTTCTATAAGTACCCAGATTGCGGTCAGTGTTATCTCCTATGAAGTATTGGATGACATAATACAGCCATTAGAATGAAGACCATGATGTCACCAACTGTGGCTGCTGCTCAAGGATGTAACTATGGACCTTTAGGTTCCAGAGAGAGAGGCCAAAATGTCATTGGGGACACCAGAGCAGAAGAATTACAGAACTACAGGAAGCATGGAGTTGCTTAAGTATGCCTTGACTCTGATGCCAAAGCCCAAACAATGAGTCCACTCTTGCTGTCCCAGCTCTTGCTGAGAAGAGGCTGCCAAACGAGCATGTAGTTGAGAACTAGCATCATGGGGTCATTGAAGAAGAGGAGCCATCAATGCAGGTTTCCTTTGATAGACAGCTTCAGAGTCAGGGCATGATGGAGTGCATTATCTGAACCCTGAAGCAGCCGTGTTTGGAGGCCAGCTCTGTCTCTTCTATAAAGCAGTTGCTGAGACTTTCCCCACATAGATCTAGCTTTGGGCCATTGTTTCGCCTCAAATTAGTCCAAGCAGGAGACCGGTGATGTCGTTCACCAACATGGTCAAGGCAGCCTGAGTTCCATTTGAGACTGGGCACAATTAGAAAACTAACCCTGTGCATTTGAGTGAAAAATGAGCCAAAAGGGTGTGACTCCATTGGTGAGAATGTACCGAGCATGACTGCTAAGAGAAAAATGCCTGATCTTAAGGGGTTTTCATATCAGAGCAGCTTAACGTTGTGGTGAACAGGGGTCAAGATGATGGCTGTGGTGGCATGCGTAAGTGTGGCTGTAAAGGGGGGAAGGAGGGACTATCAAGAGGACTGCTACTGCTGGGAAGAAATCTGCACTTGTTAGTACTTATCTACTGAAAAATTCTCTAAATTTGGGGGAAAAGGGATTTCTTTGCTTTAAAACTGATAAATTCTGTGTTTTAAAAGTAAATGTTTTATTAAGTCAGTTAAGGCATAGTACTACAAGCCAGCTTTCAATGAAATTGCAGCCAGCTGAGGCTTAGTATAACAAGCCAGCCTTCAGTTAGATTAAAGCCAGTTAGGGTATATTTTAACAGAGAGAATAGAATAGGGTAAATATTCTTTGAGTATATAGAGAGAAATTGTTTTCAAGACATCTTTTACAAAGACGCCTTCCAGTTAGAAGGCAAGAGAACTATGAAATTGTTTTAAATAGGTGTTAAAGTCGAAGACAATTTGAGATCCAAGATGATGTTTTGGGGAAGAGGAAAGGGAAAGGAAGGCTGCTTCTCCTGGAGGGCACCTTTCATGTGACTTCGTGGCAGTTGACACTGGAGGTTTTCTTCAATCTCTCTGCGTCTCTGGTTTCTGCCCCTCTGGCCCCGCCTGAGGAGAGCTTCCTGGGCAGCAATGATGGGGTTTCGTTGAGCCCTATAGTGTGGATGCTGCCTCCTAACCCCAGAAGCATTTTGTCGACCAGTGCTCTGGGTCTCCTGCGATCATGCACGTCAAGTTTGGGGATTCCACTAGGAGGTGCTGCGGTTGTTGCTTCGTACCCCCTGGAGGTGAGGGCAGTTGGAGGAGGACGTCCTGCCCGTAGAGTTTTGTGGAGTCCATCGTTCAGGAGTGGGGAGAGATGGCCTTTCATGGTGTTAATGGGGAGGTACAAAGACCTAAGAAAGTGACAATGGATTCACTGTGGACCATGATTCAGGGATTTAATCCATACTTCAAAGCCTTTCATGTCAAATTTTGGGGGACATTAATGTTTATCAGGCTGTACTTGATCATTCCAAGGCAAGTGATGTGCTAGCTGGAAGAATTGACACAGTGGAAACTATGGTGGCTAATCAACAGACTGTGAGTAATATAGTGGTGAAAGACTGCATTATAGTGGCCCGTCGGATGGAATATCTGGGAAATCAAGTTAGGTGCAATAATCTGCTCCTGCTGAACTTCCTGAAGTCCCCTCTTGTTTCACCTGTTGAAATGGCCAAGAAATATCTTATTGAGGTTCTTGGGAGGGACTCTGGGAACTTGTCTCCATTGGTGTGGGCCCAGTACCTACCACCAGGTGGGGTTGTGTCCCCCCAAGTTGGGCAAGAGGTCTCAGTTGCTGCCAGCTTGACTGAATTTCTGGAATCCTCTCTGGAGCTTATTACCCAGATGACAACTCTTATTTTGACTTTTGCTTTGGAATTTGATTGGAATGCAGTCTTTAAATTGTATTTTCATGCCATGAATAAGCCCTTTTTAGGCTCTTGCATATGTCATCTTCCTGATATGTCACAGCACTCAGAAACGGGGACAGGGGTTCCTGTCTGCAGGCCAGGGCGCAATCTCTGGGTCTGAAGTTTGTGCTTAGATGTCCTTGTGTGTGTGTGTGTGTGTGTGGTGATGCCTGATAAGATGTTTACTTTGAACCTAATTGTTGGCTGATTTTCTATTAACTAGGGAAGGTGCGAATGCCTTGTCTTCCTCTCCATAGTCGCTATTGCACTTATCTTTGGGAGGTTTGTTCTTGGAGAATGTGTCCTTTGGTTGGTTGGTATTAATTCCTTTTTCTTTTTTCCTTTTAGTTGGATCTCTTTATTTTCTTATAATTTGTGGGCTGTTATTGTTATATATTTCTTGGATGTATTTGAGAATGTAATTTCTTTTTGTGGTTTATTGTTTGGTGAAATTCATGTTGGAAAAATTCATAAATATAAAATAAAAATAAATAAATAAATAGGTGTTCAAGTCAAGTGACAGATCAAAGGGACAACTTGAAAGTTTCCCTCTATCAAACCAAAGGGCTGTGTAAATCACCCAGGACATTGAGCTTGTCCTAGAAGCACAGATACAAATAGGTCATCCCTCCCACCCCAGGCATAACCCTTGATTTATAGCCGCCTAAACCAGTTAAGGGGAAGGGGGTGATTTAACTCAGTCTCATGTTTAACTGATTATCTTCACCAGCAGGTTATTAGGCCTTAGGAGTAGATTAAGTCCTTGCAGTTTACCTTGAAGTGAACACTATGTCCTTTATACTTATAAGTATAATTGTATTGGTTCAAGTATCTCTATTCCCCTAGCAACTTTGAATAACTTAACGACTTTAAATAGCTAAAAGAAATTGTTACATCTAAGATGCAGAGAGCAGTCCAGCAGCAAGAGGGAGGCTATCCAGTCTTTTGCACTGAATGTTACATGTATGATTTTCTCCCAGTTGGTGAGAGGTCTTGTGTGTGCTCTAAGTGCAAAGAATGCTTTGCTCTCAAAGAACGAGTCTGATCTCTGGAGGCTAGAGTAGCACTCTTGGAGGAGACAGAGAGGTATTTAGATGAGATATACAGAGATATAATAGAGAAGTCCCACCTCCAGTTTGACAGCCTCTCTGTTGCCATGGAGGAGGGGAGTCCCGTGAAAGGAGAGCATCACCTTGGTATGGTAGGAAATGATCCTGCATGTGCCTATGAGGGATGTGTTAGGAAAGCTATTATAGTTGGCAATTTGATCATTAGGCTTATAGGATGAGGCTCGCCTGGTAACATGTCTGCCTGGTGCAAAGGTAGCAGACTTCATGCGCCACTTAGACAAGTTTTTAAATAGTGCTTGTGAGGAGCCTGCTGTCTTGGTACATGTTGGCACCAGTGACATAGGAAAATTGGAAGGGAGGTTCTGGAATCCAAATTTAGGCTTTTAGGTAGAAAGTTGAAATCCAGAACTTCTAGGGTAGCGTTTTCAGAAATACTTCCAGTTTCATACTTGGGACCCAAGAGGCAGGCAGGGTGCAAGGAAGAGGTTTTGGGATTTGTTAGGAACTGGGCAACATTCTGGGGAAATGGAGGGCTTTTCTGTAAAGATGGGCTCCACATTAACCAGAGTGGAATCTAGCTTCTGGTATTAACCTTTAAAAAGGAGATAGGACAGACTTAAGGATCTTAATATGTACACCTTAGAGGAAAGGCGGGATAGAGGTGATATGATTGAGATGTTTAAATACCTCCGTGGCATAAATGTTCAGGGAGAGAGCCTCTTTCAATTGAAAGTAAGTTCTGCGACGAGGGGACATGGGATGAGGGTGAAGGGAGATAGATTCAGGAGTGATATGCGGAAATATTTCTTTACGGAAAGAGTAGTGGATCCGTGGAATAGTCTCCCAGTGGAGGTGGTAGAGATGAGGACAGTAACTGAATTCAAAAAGCATGGGACCAACACAGAGGATCTCTAAAGGTAAAAAGTGGACTGTTGTAGTTGTTGTTATGGAAGGACAGACTAGATGGGCCTTGTGGTCTTTTTCTGTCATCATGTTTCTATGTTTCTATGTTTCTATAATGGGGGAAAGCAGACAGTCGCCCAAGAGCACATGGTTGAGAATGATGGATCCTTGAAGGATACTAGTAAAACAAGGAAATCAGAGCATTCCAATAGAGAGGTTCCAATAAAGGTCAATTAACCCAGTAAAAATCAGACAGAGTTGAAAGATTCCAAATTAGCCCTGGCATCAAATAGCCAGACTGTTAATATTAGCAAAACAACAAACTTTGAAATGCTTGTATGCAAATTCTAAAATTCTAAAAAAAAATGAGTGTTAGAATATATAGCAATGAATGTAAGGTTAGATATAATTAGCATTTAAGAGACCTGGTGAAAAGGAGGATTACCAATGGGACACTGTGATACCAGGCAACAAACTATATTGCAATGATAGGGTAGATCATATTGGTGGAGGGGTGGCCCTATATGCTAAAGAGGGCATTGAGTCATACAGGATATTCACTGTAGAATAACTATGGATAGAAATTCCATGTAAAAAGGGCAAGGGAATGGCAGTAGAGGTGTACCAGGCCTACCAGGCCAGAATAAACAGACAGATGCTGAAATGCTAACAGAAATTAGGAAAGCTAGCAAATTATACAACACATTAATATTGGGAGATTTCAGTTGGCCCATTATTGACAGGGTCAGTGTTACATCAGGACATGCTAGAGAGAGAACGATTCTAGATGAAGTAAATGTCTGCTTCTTGGAGTAGCTTGTTTAAGAAACAACAATAGGGGCACTATTTTAGACCCATTCCTCAGTGGACTATAGGATCTAGTGTGAGAGGTAACTGTTTGGGGCTGCTTAGCAATAGCAATCGTAACATGACCACATTTGATTTAGTAAATGGAGGGAGGGGTAGCAAGGAAATCTACTGTACTAGCATTTAACTTTCAAAAAGGAGACTATAATAAAAAGAGGAAAATGGTTAAGAAAAAACTAAAAGGAGCAACTGCAAAGGTTAAGAATTTATATCAGGCCTATCTTGGAAGTCCAGACCAGATATATTCCATGCTTAAGTAGAAGGAAGGTGAGACAACAGCCAGCATGGTTTAAAGGTGAGGTCAGAGAGGCTGTTATAGCTAAGAGCGAGTCTTTCAGAAAATTGAAAAAAAAAAAGAGCCAAATGACGAAAATAGAACACAACATAAAATACTAGCAAGTGAAATGCAAGGCATTGATAAGGCAGGCATAGAAGAATTTTGAAAAGAAGTTTGCAGTGAAAGCAAAAGGGTATTATAAATTTTTTTTTCAAGTATATTCGTAGGAAAATACCTGAGAGAGAATCAGTTGGAGTATTAGATGATGGAGGGCTAAAAGGTGCACTGAGAGGACAAGGTCAGAGCAGAGAGACTGAATGAATTTTGTGCTTGTCTTTACTGAAGATGATGTGGGAAACTTATCCATGTTAGAAATAATATTTAAAGGCAATGTATCAGATGAATTGAAAGAAATATGGATAAATCAGGAAAATGTAATACAGTTAATTGATAAACTAAAGAGCAGCAAATCACCTGGACTGGATGATATACATCCCAGGGTGCTGAAAGAACTGAAATATGAGATTGCATTACTATTAGTAATCTATGATCTATCATTAAAATCATCTGTAGTACCCGAAGAATGGAGAATGGCCAGTGTAACACCAATTTTCAAAAGGATTCCAGGGGTGATCCGAGAAACTACACTAGTGAGCCTGACATCAGCACCAGGCAAAATGGTAGAAACCATTAAAAAAAGCAAATTTATTCAACATGTAGATAGTCCTAATTTAATGGCAGAAAGCCAACATGGATTTAACCAAGGAAAGTTTAGTCTGACCAATCTCTTATTTTATTTGACGGTGTGAATAAACAGGTAGATAAAGGTGAGCCAGTTGTTATACTGTATCTTGTTTTTCGGAAAGCTTTTGACAGTACCTCATGAGAGACTCTTGGGGAAATTAAAAAGCCATGGGTTAGGAGGCAGTGTACTATTGTGGATTAGGAACTGATTGAAAGATAGAAAACAGGGAGTAGGGCTAAATGGCCAGTTTTCGCACTGGAGAAAGGTGAATCTCCAGGAAAAAGCAGGAATGCAGTCTTCACGTATGGGCTATCATAGGCACCGACAGAGCCCACGCAGGAACGCTCCCCAGGGTCCAATTCAAAAGTTTTTGGGAGCACTCCACTGCACCTGCGCATCTGCCTTCCCAAGTCCTCTCCTCAGTTCTTCGTTTTCCACGGAGCCAGCAGGAGGGTTTCTTTCTGTCGCCGCCAAAACTAATAATTTTTTGGTTTAAACCTGCTCTGCCTTTCCGTCAACCCTGGTACCTTCCCCAATATTTCTAATCTTTTCATTTTTTTTTTAAATTTTATTTTCATTTTTTCATGGTTCTACCACCAAATTAAGCCTTGGCCTACTCATTTTCGCCATGATGGAAAAACACATCAGTGGTTTAAAAAAATGTACTAAGTGTTTTGGTACAATATCAGTCACTGACAAACTTGACTGGTGGTTAAAATGTTTGGGCCCAGACCATTTGCCGACTGATTGTCCTTTGTGCCAACAAATGACAAAACGAGGCCTAAAGAACAGGGCCAGACAGTATGGTTCTCTGTTTGCCCCGGACTCAATTTCAGTTGCTTCCACATTGTCTCTTGGTTCTCAGGTCTCCTCAGAGTTCAAACGTAAGTCTAAGTCATCGGCATCGAACATCGATACTGATCCTCGAGGTAAGTCCCTTCATCGTCATTGAGATTCACCGAAAGATGCATCCAATGCAAACCAGTCTGCCAAACAGCCCTGGTGGGAGTACCAGTTTTCCAAAGCACAAAAAGGGCTCCAGAACGCTCTGGAGAGCTACTGGTTCCATGCTCTGGCACGGTTGTTCAAAACCCTGTAGGTGAATCTACCAGGCATCCGCCGCCTCCCTCAACCAGCACATCCTGGCTATCAAAAGGAGCTTGGCAGTACTCCTGGCAGCCTCTGTGCCAGGCTTCAGTGACGCAGGCATTTGCATCCAGCCTGAGGTCGATACCTCTGGGGCTGATGCCAGCCCTTGAACCAGTATCTGGGGATCCTCTCCCTCCAGTGCCTGCTTTAGAACAGACAGGCATCATTAAAACCCAACAGGTTCCCAGTGCCATATCGCCTGAACATCGGTGCCACATTGTGCCTCGACATCGGTGCAAGGCCGTTGATATTTCGATTTTCTCTCAGAATTGGACTCTACCGATTCCGATGATGCATTGAAGGATTACAGGGGAAACCAAGATCTCCCTTCCAATCACTCCCCTTCTCATGAGCGGCATTGGTCCCCGCCAGAGGACATATCTTTTCAGGACTTCATATGAGACATGGCAGCAGGCCTGCAGATTACTGTGGCTTCCAAAATGGAACTAATGGCAGAGGAATTAGAAATCCTCCAATACCCCTCAGTGCCCAAAGAGGCTGCCACATTACCAGTGCATCTGATCCTTCAGGATCTAATGCTATGTATGTGGGAGGCCTTACTAACGGTTCCACCTATTAACAAGCAACTCTCTATCATGTACCAAATTCCTCCATGCCCTGGCTTTCAAAAGCCTCAACTTCCACACCATTCCATTGTGGTGGAATCAGCGCTGTGTTGCATCAAGAGTTCTAAAACTCATTTTTCATGCCTCTGGGCAAGGACTCCAGAACTCTTGATGCCTTTAGGCGTCAAATTCAAGCATGCTTACTTTTAGGATTACTTCTTACATGCTCTACATGGGCATATATTTCAAGGATATCTCCAGGGATCCGGAGAACCTTGCTCCTATCCTTCCTGATGACAAATGTGATGACTTCTAGACCTTAATTAAGCAAAATCAGAATACATCCAAGTTTCTTCTCAGAGCTTCTTTTGATGCTTTCAAGTCATCCAGCAGAGCTTCAGCAGTCTGCATCAGTGATTGCAGAATGTCCTGACTTCCAGGCACTGACCTTGAGCAGTGTGTTCAGGATAACTTGGCCAATATTCCCTGCTCTGGAGAAAACCTCTTTGGAAAGGGTTGGAGAGAGAAGGCTGGGGAACTTGAGGCGGACTCTCTTGTCCTCAAGGCTCTCCTGAAAGGCTTCAGACCCCTCTAGGAGGAATGCTAATTCCAAAAAGTCTTTCTATCCCAAAAAGAAAAGAGATTATCCTTCTTATCCACCTGCAGCTGCTAGTGAGGTTTGTGTTCGGGCCGCTGCTTTTAAACATATATATAAATGACCTGGAAATGGGAATAACTAGTAAGGTGATCAAATTTGCGAATGACATCAAATTATTCAAAGTTGTTAAAACACAAGAGGATTATAAAAAAAATTGCAAGAGGGCCTTAATAAATTGGGAGATTGGACATCCAAATGTCAGATGAAATTTAATGTGGACAAGTGCAAGGTTATGCTCTTAAAGAACAACAACTCAAACTACCGTTACACAATGCAAGGTTCCACATTAGGAACCACCACCCAGGATTTAGGTGTCCTCGTGGATAATACATTGAAACCCTCTGTTCAGTGTGCAGTGGTGGCCAGGAAAGCAAATAGAAAACTTGGAAGCATAAAGAAAGGAATGGAGAATAGAATGAAGGATATTAAAATGCCTCTGTATCGCTCCATGGTGTACCTCATCTTGAAAATTGTGTGCAGAAAAGAATATAGCAGAATTAGAAAAAGGTATAGAGAAGAGAAACAAAAATGGCAAAAGGAATGAAGGATATCTCTATGAGGAAAGACTTAAAAGGTTAGGACTCTTCAACTTGGAAAAGAGATGGCTGAGGGAAGATATATTGGTTTATAAAATAATGAATGGAGTAGAACGGGTAAATGTAGATTGGTTGTTTAACCCTACAAAAAGTAGAAAACTAGGAAATAAGCAATAAAGTTACAATGTAGCACATTTAAGTTTAATCAGAGAAAATATTTTTTCACTCAACACATAATCAAACTCTGGAATTCGTTACCAGAGGATGTAGTAAAAGCTGTTAGTTTATCTGGATTTAAGATGTTTGGACAAGTTTCTGGAGGAAAAGTCCATAAACCATTATTAAAGATGACACAGGAAATCCACTTCTTACCCATTGGACAACCAGCATGGAATCTGTGTATCTTTTAGGAACCTACAAGGTACTTGTGACATGGATTGGCCGCTGTTGGAAACAGGATATTGGGCTTGATGGACTCAGTCTGGCACAGTAAAAGGCCAGCCCAAACACTGGGCAAACTAGGTATCCTCCTAGGGTGGCAACTTCTGGGGGGGGGACAGCAAAGTGTAGTTCATTCAAAGCTAAAAAAAAAAATCGATTTTGACAGCCAGAGGTAGAGTAAAGCTTAAGGTTTACCTAGGGTGACAATACCTTGAGCCAACTCTGGGGCCGGCCCTGGACCCAATGGGATACGGAAACTTCGCCCCTCACATTTCGCCCCCGAGGAAACTTCGCCCCGGGAAATTTCGCCCCCGAAGTTCTAATACATTTGACATTGTGCAGTTATTATTGTTTATCTCTTGTTGCCGATGATCAGCCAATCATAAATGATGGCGGGGAAAGTTTTTTGCAGCCTATTGGCTGCCAAGATCGTCAGACGTGTTTATAAGAGTGAAGCGAATATCTGCAGATATATATATTGACTGCAGATATTCGCTTCACCCTTATATACACGTCCGACGATCACGAATTTGCACGCTGGGTACGAATGATCCCTGCCTTGGCATTTGTCCCTCCCGAAAATGTGGTTGATGCCTTCGAAGAATTAACAGAGAGCCCTGATTTTCCTGCTGAGGTGATGCCTATTGCCAATTATTTTGAAGATACGTACATCGGAAGAAGGCAGCATCGTGGTCGTCAAATGCCTCCATTTCCTACACATTTCTGGAACGTATACCAAAGAACTCTGGACGGTCGGCACAGAACAAACAATGATATCGAAGGGTGGCATCGTAGCTTCCAAGAAACCTGTGGCATGCTCTACCCCAATATATATCGTTTTATCCAGTGCTTGAAAAGGCAGCAAGGTTTGCATGACTACGAAATTGCTCAACTGGTTGCAGGAAACCAAAACAATACAAGAAACAAAAAATATCTGTCAATTTCTGTTAGAGTTTGACGTATTCAAGATTTTGACAACAGGAACTTGATTGTTTACTTACGAGGCATTTTGTATAATTTTGAATTTTAAACAGTAATTTTCTTTCAGTGGTGGATCCAGTATTTGGGCAACGTACAAACATAAAGTTTGTGCAAAAATTGAAAAACATGAAAAATTATCCAACGTCCTTCAGTTAGCGCCTTCGCAAATGAAGGTTGTTCCAAAATATGAACTATGGCAATATTCTGAAAACAGCTTGTCTACTTCAGGGGTGAAATTTCCTGGGGCGAAATGTGTGGGGACGAATTTTCCCAGGGGTGAGATGTGCAGGGGCAAAATGTGGCGGGCGAGGTTTCCTCGGGGGCGAAATGGGGGGGGGGGGCAAAGTTTCCTATAACCGGACCCAATATGGCATATCTTATGTTCTTATGAGATGTTGAGAGCACATGGACCAATAATGAGTTCGCAAAAGCAGAGCAAGGTGAGCAAGTGTTCCAAAAAGAGGTCAGAACATATTTTAGAGACATTAAAACAGACCTCTCTAGTGTTGTAAGGATGAAATAAATAAATTATTGCAAGTGTGAAGGAGGAGCCGAAGAGCTGTTTCAATTTACATCTGGATAATGAACAAGCTTGGATTTCAGGTGGAGGAGGCAGGATCATGTATTGAGGAGCAGTTAGAAGCAGTGGCAGCACTGGAGCACAAGATGGAGGAGTATGAGCAGAAGGAGGAGGAGATGATGGAAAAAATGGAGGATCATGAGAACATCACATTAACCTTAGATTCATGGGGAATCCTTGAGGCACAGAGTTCTTAGATTGTGAGCAGGTGATATGAAACTTCTACAGAGTGGTGCTCCAGGATTTGGGAACCATGATGGTCTGGACATGAAGATTACTCATGCTCACAGAGCACTGGGCCCAGTGGGGCTCAATAGGTCACTACACATAACAGCTTGCTACCATGACTTTGGAATGAAGGAGCAAATGTCTAGTAAGTTCAGAATCCTGGAAACACTCCAGTGTGAGTCATGCAGGGTGGAAGTGTTTGCTGATCTGGCCTAGGCTATGCTGCGCAGGAGACAAGAGATGAGGGATGTGCTGCAATAGTTGCAATAGGAGAATGTGAAGTATGGCTGGGCCTTCCCTTTTCCTGAATTTTGCCCTTAAGAGGAAAAGAGATTGTGTGCGAATGAGAAGAGAGGTGGTGAGAATACTAAAGGAGATGAATATAGTCAACATAGATTTAGGTCTGCAGGGAGAAGGCGAGCTCCTCAAGGAACATCTGAAATGGACATACATGGACTATTTAAGAATGCAGCTGAAAGATACTCAGAAGAACTTTGACATGACTGAACTCTGTGAGTTGGCAGCAGTTGTACAAGTAAATTTATGGGAAATTGATCAGCCTGTTTTTTTTTATGTAAAGGGTAGGTGGACTGAACTGGGATGCAAGTGACATGGGGGCATGGACTCCAGACTTGGGGGAGCACTCAAGAGGAACAGCTAGAGGTTAGCCTAAAGGTGTTTGGCGGCACTCTAATTTTTGTGTTTTTACTTCCCCCACCCCTTTTCTTTTCTTTTCTTTTTTTTATCAAGTCTGCACAGAAACAAGTTCATCTGTCTTTTGTAAACTGGGAATATAGACATTTCCCCCTACATATCGGCATCCGTCTAAAGGCCTTATGGCGTAATGTGACTTTGGCTAGAGTGGGATGTATTTCAGATGTGGAATGAAGAGGGAAGGGGAATATTTTGTTTGTTGTGGGGGAAGGAAAATGTTGACTCGATATTGAAGGAGCTATGCATGTGAAGTGGGAGGAAGATGGTGACATAGGGGTTTGGGTTAAGAGGCTGGGGAGGATCTGATTGTGGAGTGTAACTTGGTCTCAGTGGAGGGCAGGATGTGACGGGTGGGAGGATAGGGAGTTTTTGGGATGGGGATCAGGGGCGGCCCAAGGGGGGTGCGGGGCCATGTGCGGAGACTCGGTGCGGGGCCTCATTTGCATAAGGGACTCATTTGCATAAATATTTGCATAGTGTTACCATACACTAACTTTTAGTAAACATGCCTCTTAATGAGTGTATGGATAAAGAAAGACTTAAAGATTTCTACATTACTATAATCCAGTGACAGCTGCCAGGCACATTAGGAACTACTACAAACACTGCCCATTTAGAACCCATAGCAAACCCGCTGTATCATAACAGCACTACCAGGACTCACAAAGCACAAGACCCTACCTATCAAAAGGCAATACTACAAATATTAAACCAATACATTTCAGAGAACAACAATACATGACCTACTGGGGAAAGAGAACAAGTGGCAATGTCAAATAGGAATTACATAAACAGAATACCTCAGCTCAGTTACACGTGCAGAACAAGACAGTCACCAAACAAGAAATCACAATGTAGAAACAGGAAGACAGTAATTAAACTGGGAACCCCAAAAGCCCAACAACACTGTAGAAATAAAACTATAAATTAATTTTCTCTTGTACTAAACAAAGCGCAGACGTTAATGATGCACATTTCACAGAGCTGGCATATTTCAGTTAATAAATTCAATAAAGAGATATTTTTCTACCTTTTGTGCATTTTTTTTCAGTTGCAATTGCTCCAGCCACTTTCTTCTGGTTTCTTCGTGTCTTCTGCTAACTCTCCATCGTCTGCTGTCCATTTGTCCTTTCTTCACTCTTCTAGTTTTTTTCCATTCTCTCTCTACATCTGCTTTAACATACTAATCTTTCTCCTTTTGTTCTTTCCTCATTCCTATTTCATCCACTCAAATTTTACCCCACCATCCTCAATCCCCACTTACTCTCCTAATATCTGGCCAATTGTAGATTTGTCTTCCCTCCCACACAAAATATTTTTCCCTCTCCATTTCACTCTCCCAGCTCTATCCCATTCTAATCCTCCCCCAACATCAGCTCCCTTCTAGTTCCAGCCCCACCCAGCATCCACTCCCTTCTAGTCCCCGCATCAGCCCATTTCCAGTCCTAGCTCCCCCATCAGCTCATTTTCAATCCCAGCCCCCCCATCAGCCCATTTCTAGTCCTTTCCTAGCCCCTCCACCATCAGCCCATGTCAAATCCTAGCTCCCCTCCACTCAGCTCATTTCCAATCCAAGCCCCCATGAGCCTACTTCCAGTTCTAGCCCCTCCATGAGTCCATTTCAATCCAAGCCCCCCAACAGCCCATTTCCAGTCCTATCCTAGCCCTCCATCAGCCCATTTCCTGTCCTAGCCCCCCCTCACTCAGCCCATTTCCAGTCCTAGCTTCCTCCCCTTACAGCCCATTTCCATTCCAAGCCCCCTTCCCCATCAGCTCTTTGTAGTTCAAGCCCTTTTTCCACACAGCCCATTTCTATTCCAAGCCCCCGTCCCCATCATCTATTTGCAGTTCAAGCCCTCCTTACACTCAGCCCATTACCAGTCCTAGCCCCCCCCCCATAGCCCATTACCAGTCCTAGCCCCCCCATAGCCCATTACCAGTCCTAAGCCCCCATCAGCCCATTTCCAGTCCTAGCCCTCCCATAGCCCATTACTAGTCCTAACCCCCCCATAGCCCATTACTAGTCCTAGCCCCCCCCATAGCCCATTACTAGTCCAACCCCTCATCAGCCCATTTCCAGTCCTAGCCCCCCTATAGCCCATTACCAGTCCTACCCCCCTATAGCCCATTACCAGTCCTACCCCCCCATCAGCCCATTTCCAGTCTTAGCCCCCCCATAGCCCATTACATCCTAACCCCCCATCAGCCCACTTCCAGTCTTAGCCCCCCCATAGCCCATTAGTATTCCTAACCCCCCCATAGCCCATTACCAGTCCTAACCCCCCTCCCCCCATCAACCCACTTCCAGTCTTAGCCCCCCCATAGCCCATTAGTAGTCCTAACCCCCCATAGCCCATTACCAGTCCTAACCCCCTCCCCCCATCAACCCACTTCCAGTCTTAGCCCCCCCCATAGCCCATTACCAGTCCTAACCCCCCCATAGCCCATTACCAGTCCTAACCCCCCTCCCTCCATCAGCCCTGATAGATTTAAAAAAACAAACCGGCTGCTGTTGCCGCTGCCGCCATGGCAGCGGCAGAATCAAATGTCCCGCCTGCCCGGCAGAGCCTCCCTGCAGCATCAGCTCCCGAGTCCCTCCCAATGCGCGGGCTTTCAGAGCCGCGAGAGTTTCCCTTTCTTCTCACGGCTCTGTTAATCTCGCCGGGGCTGATGGGATTTCCCATTAGCCCTGGCGGGATTAACAGAGCCGCGAGAAGCCAGCTCACCAGTACGCTCCTCGGGTTTTATTTATTTTATTTGATCTCTTCCAGAGATCAGGGGGCGTTTACATCAAACTAATAGGTTGGCCTATACAAATTATGGTGGTCCATCTGTTGAATGTAGCAGGAATGCGAGGTAACAGAATAAAATTTAAAGACAGCAACAATGTGTTGGGAGCCGTGTGGCTTATATGCAAGGTATCAAGATGAATTTAAGGACAGTAGCACTGTACTGGGAGCCGTGCAGCTGCAATGCAATGAAATTTAATAGGTTTAAAGGCAGTAACAATGTAATGGGAGCAATGCGGCTGGTATGCAAGGTAACAGGCTAAAATTTAGAGACATTAATATGAAGTGAGAGTCGTGTAACTGCAGAATTAATTCGAGATAGCAGCATCTCAGCTCCAATTACATTGTTACTATGTACTGTAGGTAACAGGGTGACTCTGACAGTGACAGTGCAGAATAAATTTTAGGCAGTAGCAATGAGATCGGAGCTCTGTGGCTCCAGAATGAAATTTAAATACAGCGACAATGGTTGGGCACTATGAGGCTGCTATGCAATGAAACAAATTTGGTTAAAAACAGTTACAGTGATCTGGGAGCCGTGAGGATGCAAGGAGAGGTAATAGGTTAGTTTAATGTCCGTATAATGAACTGAGAGCCATGTGGCTGAAAGCCTTGTAAACAGAGTGCTAACAGAAAGGTAGCTCTATAAAATCAATGGAGAATTGGAGCTAACTCTGTCGCAGGTATGTTGAGTGTGCCCCTGCAATGAAACAGGTAGAATTAATGTAAGCTTGATCCAACAATGGATGTTAATTTAACAGGTACTGTGTTCTATTTGTAGCCATTAAACAGGATATTGGAAGGTGAGGTAAAGGTTATTCATATGCCTAGAGCTGTAAATGTAAACTTGGCTGAACGCTGGTGTTTCATTCACATTTTCATCGAACTGTCCCTCAAAACGGCATTTGCATCCTTTTTAGCTGAAAACCTCGGACCCCTGTCGGGCTGCGAGGACCCCCTTTTTCTGATGGCCTCCAGTGGCTTCAAGAAGCGTGACTGGTGTGGCAAAATGATGTCCCTCAATGACCCACACGACTGCTGCTTCCGGTGCCTCAGCCCGGAGCATAACGACTCAGACTGTGAACTCTGCAGAACCATGACCCTAAAGAGCCATTGTCAGCAGCAGGAGAAATTTTTCCCGAAGTCTAACTCCACGCTGGAGTCTCCGGCAACACCAGGCTCCAGGGCATCCTCTGATAACTCAGTGCCCCGCAAAGCCCGAGCCTCTTTGGAGTCCGACAGTCGCGGTTCCTCCGAGTGGAAATCCGCAGAAGAGGAGCACAAGAAGAAGAAAAAACCCTCGAAGACCGCCTTGGAGGACAGTTCTGGGAAGAAGGGGAAACCCCACCCCAGGCCCCATAGTCCGAGGAGTCTGAGTGGGAGTGTCTTTCCAAGCTGCCCCACAAAGAGTCATCGGCACCTGCTGACTGGCCTCGGGCCCCTGAGGCCATCCTCTTCATGTTCTCTCCCTCGACAGTACCAATGCGGGCCCGAAGCCCTCTGTGCCTGCATCAAAGGCTGCAGTACTAACTGGTATGGAGACCAGGATGACGGCCTTGTAGAGCAGTATATCTGCCCTTGTGGCCATTCAGCAGGTGTTTGTATGGCTCATCCACTTCATCTGCCCCGAGGGCTCATGCAGTTCGAGGGCTTCCCTGGATGTTGAACCAATCCTTGAGTGCCATCTGCCTCGAGAGAGCCCCCGGCACTGGATGAGGTCCCTGTCCCATACCTCAGGGCCGGTCCTCTCTGGCAAGCACCCATTACTCGGAGCGCAGATCCTCCGGAGGTCACAGACCACCTGGAGCCGACCTCGACCAAGGTGATTGCGCAGCATCGGACTTATACTCGGACTTTGAGTCCAAATGGGAGACCAAGGATGAAGACTCCCCGAACATGAGGCGACACCAAGATGTGTCCTTGGATCCATCTCCCCCGATGCCCTGACACCGTTCCCTGCTCAAGGATGTTGCCTTCCTCGATTTTGTACGGGACATGGCCAAGGCTCTCAATATTGAGACCAAGGCCGAAGAGGACTAGTGCACTGAGGAACTGGAGATGCTCCAATACGAGGCATCCCCTAAGGAGACTTTTATAGTACTGATGCCCCCGATCCTCGACCGCCTACTCTTCCGGATGTGGGAAACACCAGCATCGGTGCCAATTGTCAGTAGGTGCCTCAATGATATGTACCGGGTATGCCGAAGCCCTGGGTTCCAGAAGACCCAGTTTCCCAACAACTCTATGGTCATCGAGTCAGCCATGCACCGGCTCAAAAGCCAAAAAACTCATTCATCGGTGCTACCCGGAAGGGAAGCCTGAAACCTCGGGTGGAAGGCTTTTCAGGGCTCGAGGCTTACTTGCTGGATCCAGTCCTAACAGCTCTATATCGGCATGTACCTGAAGGAACTGTCGAAAGAGCTCGGTAGATTTTCAGCAGGCCTCAATGGTGAACCCCTACAGAGGTTTAAGACCCTGACCTCGGCGGTAAAAGAGTGTTTGAAGTTTTTGTCTCGAGCAGCCTATGATGGCTTCAAGTCTTTGGCCAGGGTGGCCACCGCAAACATCGGGGTCTGACACCAAGCATGGCTGCAGTCGCCTGACCTGGAGCAATGGATGCAGGACAAGCTGATTGACGTCCCCTGCATAGAAGAGAACCTATTCAGGAAACCCATGGTAGACAAGACTGCAGAGATAAAAACATAGTTCCTGACTAGAAAAAGACCTCTGTGCAACCCTTGAAGAAAGCCCTGGGGAAGAAGGAGGGCTTTGGTGGTACACTGCATTTCCAGGCCTCCTTGGCCCCTCAACAGGGTCAGTAACAAAAAGGCCAGGGACATGGTCACCGAAAGCAAACGTTCCTGAAGTTCCAGGCACCGGCCCAGCCTGGGGAGAGCTTTTGACTTTCTAGGCATGACCTCCCCTCCCCCCCCCCCAGGGTTTCTCTGCAGCCCACGGGGGGGGGGGGGCACCTAGCCCTGTTTGCCCACAAATGGACAGCCATCATCACCGATACCTGGGTACTACAAGTGATCAGGGAGGGCTACCTCCTCCACCTACAGCGGGCACCATCCCCATACTTCCCAGGAGAGCCCACCAGACTCAACCTTCACCAGACCCTGCTTCTCACCGAGTTAGCAGGCCTAATCCTGGACACGGCAGTGAAGCCAGCCCTGAAACATCTCTAGGGCACAGGCTTCTACTCCAGGTATTTCCTCATCCCTAAGAGGATAGGAGGCCTCAGGCCCATCCTGGACCTGCGAGAGCTCAACAGGTTTCTGGTCAAGGAGTTCAAGATGCTCTCCTTTGGGACACTGCTGCCATTCCTCCAGCACGGAGATTGGCTCTGCTCCTTAAACCTAAAGGATGCCTACACTCACATTCTAATTTATCCTAGCCACAGAAAATACTTCAGGTTTTTGGTGGGGGGACAGCACTATCAATACAGGGTGCTGCCCTTTGGTCTGGCCTCATCGAGGTTCTTCACAAAGTGCCTCGTGGTTGCAGCCCACCTCTGGCTTCATGGGGCCTTTGTCTTTTCTTGGGTGGATGAGTGGCTCATAAAGGACACAGCTACAGAGGCACAATGTGCCACCGGGCACACCATAAACACCCTGCAGCACCTGGGGTTCATCATAAACTACCCCAAGTACCACGTCACTTCGGCCCAGTGCCTAAAGTTCATAGGAGCACAACTAGATCTCCAGGAACAAGCAGGAATGTAGTCATCACATATGGGTATCGTCGGTACCGACGGAGCCTGCGCGGGAACGCTCCCCAGCATCCAATCAGAAAGCTTTTGGGAGCATCCCACAGTGCCTGCGTGCTGCCTTCCCGCCTTTCCCAACTGCCTCTCTCCGGTTCTTCTTTTTCCGCAGAGCCAGCAGGTCGTGTTCCTGTCACCGCAGAAGAATTTCCTTATTTCTTTATTTCTTTTTGTGGTTGCGTCTGCCTTCCTCGATGCTCTACCGGTACTGCCGGTATTTCTTTTCTTTTAAAAAAAAATTAATTTTTCCATTCTTTTACTTTCTTCAGGTGCACCTGTCTTTTTAGGCCTTAAGGCCCAGAAATTTCCTTAATATGGAAAAACCTGCTTCAGGTTTTAAAAAGTGCACAAAATGTGGCGGTACCATTTCCGTCACCGACACCCATGAATGGTGTTTAAAATGTTTAGGTCCTGACCACTCCATCACAGATTGTGTGTCCTGTGCTATGATGTCTAAAAGGGGTCGACAGAACCGAGCTGCTAAGCTCAGTACCCTGTTTCCTTCTGATGCAGCTTCGGTGGCATCGACGTCTTCCAGGGCTGCTTCTTCTTCCCGTGGATCTCAGGTAACTAAACATAAGTCTAGCCGGTCCTCAAAGGGTAGATCTCCTTCTAAGCATTGAGATGCCTCTGGCGTTGCCCTCAAGGATTCTGCACTGGCAAAATTACCCCGGCAGGAGGCTTCGGCTTCCAAAGCACCATCATCGGGGTTCCAGGATGTTCTCGATGGCTTGGCCTCGACAGATCTCCTGGTGCCATGCTCTGGGGTACCGGCAGTTTCCACCGGTACCGATTTCCAGGCATTGGCAGCGTCTATGGACCAGAGAATTCTGTCCATAGAACACAGTCTAGCGGCTTTCCTTGTGGCATCGACGCCCTTGGTACTGCGACAGACAACTCCACCGGCACCGGCATCGGTAACGCAACCGGTACCGATAGCATCGACATCGGCGTCGATGCCTGCTATGCCGGTACCCTGTCCTTCGATGCCCGCCGGTACCGATTCCCCGGTACCGGTTATTCCCGATACTGATTTTGCTCGGTACAGGTATTGGGCTCTGCAAGAGCATCCAGACAGGCGATACTTCGATTCCTCAGAAGAATCTGAGGATTCTGAAAGTTCTGTCGATGCAGCGATGATGCTTCCACAGGAGTCCTCCTCCCCTAAACGCAGGATGTCTCTTCCAGAGGACATGTCTTTCCAAGACTTCATCCGAGAGGTGGCTCGGGACCTGTCCATCACTGTGACCCCTGAAACAGAGCCAAGGGCCAAGGAGTTGGATATTTTACAATATCCCAAAACTCCTAAGGAGGTAGCTACCCTACCCATTCATGAGATTCTATATGATCTCATGTTGAGGATGTGGGAAACACCACTTACCACCTCTCCTCATTCTCGTAGGTTAGATACTATGTATCGTGTCCCTCCTTGTCCTGGTTTCCATAAAACTCAGCTTCCCCACCACTCCATTGTGGTGGAATCTGCTATGAGAAGGATTAGAAGTGCAAAAAGACATGCCTCTAGTCCTCCAGGACGTGAATGCAGAACTCTGGATGCTTTTGGACGTAGAGTCTTCCAAGCTTCCATGCTTGCTGCAAGAATCAGTTCCTATAGTCTCTACATGGGAATGTTCCTAAAGGAAGTTACTGATCATCTACAGAATTTAAGTCCTTTCATCTCTGAGGATAAAAGGCAGGAGTTTCTCACTTGGCTCAAACATGCCCAAGATGTCTCTAAATTCTCCAACCGTGCAGCCTTCGACTGCTTTGAATGTATAAGCAGAGCCTCGGCTATTGCCATCGGTGCACGTAGAATTGCTTGGCTCCAAGCATCTGATTTAGAGCTCTGGGTACAAGATAAATTGGGAAATATCCCTTGTACTGGTGAGAACCTGTTTGGTAAAGATTGGCAAGAAAAAGCCAATGAGATGGATGCTGAAAATTCCACTTTGGATAGACTATCCAAGTCTACTGCTGATCCTGTTAGGACAAAGTTGTTCAAGAAAACACCTTTTTCTAAGAAGAGATTTTATCCTGCTTATGGTCAGCAGGCATCTTCTGCAGGTCAATTTTCAACCAAACGTCAGCAACCACCCAAACAGAAGAAACAAAGGCTGCTAGGCCTCAACCGGCTCAGCAGCCTCAGCCTCCTCAGGGCCTTTGACTTTCTGCTAGAGAACTTAGGCTTTCTGGCTCTGGAAGGACCAGAACCGTCCACCATTCCAGAAAGGTTATGCCATTTTGCTCCCAGATGGGGGCAAATAACAGCAGAGCGTTGGACACTCTCCATCATAAGAGAGGGGTACAAACTTCATTTTTCAAGCATGCCCCCTCCCACAATAGTGAAGCAGTTCAATTCTCCGACCTCTCTCATCGACCTGTTGGGTCAGGAGATTACCATCCTTCTTGCCCAAGGGGCAATAGAAGAAGTGCCTCTTCATCAACAGGGCACAGGGTTCTATTCCCCTTATTTTCTTATCCCAAAGAAAACAGGGGGATACAGACCTATCTTAGATCTCAGCGAATTGAACAAATTCCTGATCAAGGAGAAATTCAAAATGATTTCTCTTGGAGCTCTGCTTCCATACCTTCAGAGTCGGGATTGGCTTTGTTCTCTAGATCTCAAGGATGCGTACACCCATGTTTTCATCCATCCAACCCACAGAAGGTTCCTTCGGTTCCTGTTTCAAGGAAAGCACTACCAATACAGGGTGCTTCCTTTTGGTCTGGCCTCTGCACCAAGGGTGTTCACGAAATGCATGGCTGTGGTAGCAGCATTTCTACGCACTCTGGGAATATTTGTCTTCCCTTACTTGGACGACTGGCTCACTCGAGCTCCAACACAGTCAGAGGCCAGGACTTCTCTATCCTGCACAGTGCGTATCCTTCAGTATTTAGGGCTGGTCATAAACATCCCAAAGTCCAGTCTAACTCCTACTCAATCTCTAGAGTTCATAGGAGCTCTGTTGGATACCACAAAGACAAGGGCCTACCTTCCCCAAGCCCGTTGCCTTCGCTTGGTGCAGTTAGCTTCTCAAGCAGCCCTAAAGCCCTTTTTAACTGCTCGAGAAATGTTGCAGTTGCTAGGCCACATGGCATCCACCGTGCATGTGGTACCATATGCTCGCCTTCACATGAGGGCAGCTCAGTGGACTTTCTCCACCCAATGGACCCAGGCATCAGATTGCCTGTCAGACAGAATAGCAAACACAAGTCGTCTCTTTTTGTCTCTCCAATGGTGGAAGTCCACTCAAAACCTGTTGCTGGGGTCCCCCTTTCAGCAACCTCTGCCACAAGCAACTCTTACAACAGATGCTTCTCCAATGGGTTGGGGAGCTCATCTGCAAGACCTCTCCACCCAGGGCACTTGGACTCCACAAGAGAGTTGTCTACATATCATTCTCTTGGAGCTCAGAGCAATCTTCCTTGCTCTGCAAGTGTTCCACACCCTGCTCAGCTACAAGATAGTCCTTATCCATATGGACAATCAAGTAGCCATGTTCTATGTGAACAAGCAGGGGGGAACAGGCTCTCTGTCGCTTTGCAACGAAGCTCTGCGACTGTGGGCCCTCGCCAGAGAGCATCACATCCATCTTCTGGCAGTGTATCTTCCAGGCGTTCAAAACTCTTGGGCAGACAGACTCAGTCGAGTTCTCCTTCCACACGAGTGGTCTCTCCATGCAGACCAGGTGGCCAAGATTTTTCAACTTTGGGGAACTCCGGACATAGACCTCTTTGCAAGTCCGTGGAATGCCAAACTTCCCCGGTTCTGTTCCAGAACTCCGGCTCAGGGAGCTCAGGCCAAGGATGCTTTCCTCCTTCACTGGGGTCAAGACTTCCTGTATGCCTTTCCACCCATTTCCCTAATTCCCAAAACCCTCTTCAAGCTTCAGAGAGACAGAGGTCACATGATTCTCATAGCACCACATTGGCCATGGCAAGTGTGGTACCCTCTGCTTCTACATCTCTCTCAAGCTCCCTCCCTGGAGTTAGGGTCTGTTCCAGATCTCCTATCTCAGTTGAATGGAATGTTATGGCATCCCAATCCCCAGTCCCTGCATCTCAGGGCTTGGTTGCTGAAGGCCTAGATCTCCCAGATCTTCATCTTTCTCAGCAAGTGAAAGATGTTCTTTATGCTTCTAGGAAACCTTCCACTAGACGTTCTTATGCTTTCAAGTGGAAAAGGTTCACTGTTTGGTGTTCAGAAAAGGGTCTTAACCCCCTTGCTATACCTCTAGAATCTTTACTGGAGTATCTCCTCCATTTGTCTAATGCAGTTCTTAAGATAAATTCAGTAAGAGTCCATTTGAGTGCTATTGCAGCTTCTCTTAAACCCTCTAAATGGACAACCTATTTCCTCTCATCCTCTTATAGCAAGATTCATGAGAGGCCTCCTAACTAAGCCTCCCATTAGACCACCTCCGGTGGCATGAGACTTGAATCTGGTTCTTGGGCAGCTCATGAAGCCACCTTTCGAACCCTTAGCTACCACCTCCTTGAAATTTCTTTCTTGGAAGGTTATCTTTCTCATTGCAATCACATCAGCACGCCGCATTAGTGAATTGCAAGCACTAGTAGCTAATCCACCTTATTACAAGGTTTCATCATGACAAGGTGGTCCTTAGGACTCATCCACACTTTATGCCTAAGGTGGTCTCGCCTTTTCACCTCAACCAGGAGGTCTACCTACCTGTCTTTTTTCCAGGACCTCATGCATCAAGTGCAGAGAGGAATCTTCATACCCTGGACTGTAAAAGAGCTCTGGCCTTTTATTTATAGAGGACACAGCAACATAGAAAGTGTTCTCAGCTCTTTGTTGCTTTTGACCCTTCTCATTTGGGACTGCCAGTCTCCAAGAGAACACTATCCAACTGGATTGCTCAGTGTATTTCTTTCGCCTATCAGAGTAAGAACCTTTCTCTGGAGGACCATGTCACAGCTCACAATGTGAGAGCCATGGCAGCCTCAATGGCTCATCTGAACTCTGTGTCTATTGACTTCATCTGTCGAGCAGCCACTTGGGCCTCGGTTCATACCTTCACAGCCCATTACTGCTTGGACAAGGACTTCCGCCGGGATGCCTTGTTTGGTCAGGCTGTTCTCAAACACCTGTTCCATACTTAATCAACTCCTACCCCCACCATCCCTGATAGGATGCCAGAGATCCATGGGGGGAAGTGGAGCCCTTTTCAGGGACACACAACTTCTGGGGTTTCTCCCTGGCACCCAAAGCTAGGGAGTCCCCATATGTGATGACTACATTCCTGCTTGTTCCTGGAGATAGCATAGTTACTCACCTGTAACAGGTGATCTCCGGGAACAGCAGGAATTTAGTCCTCACAATCCACTCACCTCCCCTAGTAGTTGTATCTCTTTATCTCTCTCTCTTTCCTTTCCCTCTCTCTCTTTTTGTCTCAGCTTTAAAACTCAACTGGAGAAAGGCAGTTGGGAAAGGTGGGAAGGCAGCACGCAGGCGCTGTGGGATGCTCCCAAAAGCTTTCTGATTGGACGCTGGGGTGCGTTCCTGCGCAGGCTCCGTCGGTACCAACGATACCCATATGTGAGGACTAAATTCCTGCTGTTCCCGGAGATCACCTGTTACAGGTGAGTAACTATACTATACCTTCCAGGCGAAAGCCTTTCTCCCTCAGGAGAGGTCAGAACGCCTCAGGGAGTTAGCAGCAGAAGTGCACAGACGCCGGACATTATCTGCCGGGCTTCTATTCTGCCTGTTGGGACACATGGCCTCCACGGTTACCATAACCCCATAAGACCACCTGCACATGAGAGCAGCCCAGAGGTGTCTCTGCTCTAAGTGGGCTCAAGCCACAGGCAGGCTCAGGGACAGAGTGAAGGTTACCCATCAGCTGGCGGACTTCCTCAGTTGGTGGCAGATTCCATGTCACTTTCAGGCTTGGATTCCCTTCCAAGCACCCAGCCCCAGAAGGTCCTCACCATGGATGCCTCCCTAATGGGCTGGGGAGCACATTGCAAGGGCCTCCAAATGCAAGGATGCTGATCCCAGAGGGAATCCCGGATGCAAATCAACCTGCTGGAGCTCTGGGCGATATTCATGGCTCTCTTAGCCTTCCATCAGCAGCTGCAGCACCACTCTGTGCTGATCCAGACCGACAGTCAGATCACAGTGTTCTACATGAACAAGCAAGGGGGGGAACAGGGTCGTACCCCCTCTTCCAGAAGGCGGTAGCCCTCTGCTTCTATGCGACACACAAAGGGATGCTCCTGATGACGGTTTACCTCCCAGTCCAGGACAAAGTCCTGGCGGGCAAACTGAGCATTCTCCTCCAGCCGCATGAGTGGCGCCTGCTTCCACTAGTAGCCTCATGGCTGTTTAGTTTCTGGAGCATCCCCGTGATGGACCTGTTTGCCAGTCTGAACAACACAGAGTTGCCCCGATTCTGCTCCCGCTGGCCGCACCCGTCCCGGATGGCAGCAGATGCGATCCTCATCCTGTGGACGGAAGGCCTTCTGTACACTTTCCCATCGACACCGCTGGTCACCAAGATGGTATATAAAACTGGTTAAACAAATAAATAAATTCAAGGTCCAGTGAGACAGAGCATCGCTAATGCTGATAGCTCCTTGGTGGTCCAGGCAGCTGTGGTTCCCACTGCTCCTCTTCCTATCGGTGGCAGCACCAATTCTCCTGGGCCAAGCCCCAGGGCTAGTCTCGCAGGAGCAGGGCTCTCCTACACCCCAACCTGGGGTCCTCTCACTCATGGCTTGGTTACTTAAAGTGTAGTGTTAGACCCTTTCAACCTCCCACGGGATGTGGAAGAGATTCTTCTGGCCTCTCGTAAGGCCTCCACAAGTAGGGCATACATCTTCAAGTAGCGTCGATTCTCAGTGTGGTGTGCAGAAAGACAGGCAAACCCGTTCTCCTGCTCAGTACAAGTGGTACTCCAGTTCCTGCTCCACCTGTCGCAGATGGGATTAAAGTACAGTTTGGTCAGAGTACACCTGAGCGCCATCGCAGCGCATTACCATTCCGTGAGGGAAAGTCCCTCTCGCCTCAGCCCCTTGTATTTCGATTCTTGCAGGAACTCATGTTATCCAAACCTCCATCTGGCCCCCAGCGGTGGAGTGGGATCTCAGTGTAGTGCTTTTGCAGCTCACTAAACCTCTGTTTGAGCCTCTGGCTACCTGCCACCTGTGGTACCTCTCCTGGAAGGTCTCCTTCCTGGTAGCACTCGCATTAGCTCGCAGAGTCAGCAAGCTCCAGGCTCTGATGGCAGAGCCGCCCTCCACGAGGTTCTACAAGAACAGAGCGCACACCTCACGTTTCTGCCAAAGGTGGTGTCCCCATTCCACCTCAGTTAGGAGGTCGTGCTCCCCACCTTCTTTTCAAGGCCTCTCGCCAGCAGGGCGAATACCGTTCTCCATGCTCTGGATTGTAAGACAGCCCTATCCTTCTACCTGCAATGGACTCAGGGCCACCGAAAAGCACCACAGCTTTTCATATCCTATGACCCCCCCAGCCGTCTGGGGCTCCCAGTGACTAAGTGAACTCTGTCTTCTTGGGTGGCGGACTGCATTACCCTTGCCTATGAACAAGTGGGGGATCTCTCTGGACCATAGGGTTATAGTGCACCGTATCAGGGCCACGGCTACTTCCATGGGAAATCTGCGTTCTGTCCCTGTGACTGAAATCTGCCGGGTCGCCACTTGGTATTCGGTCCATACCTTCTCAGCTCGCTACTGCCTGGAGAGGGAGTCCCATCGGGACAGCGCCTTCAACCAGGCCATATTCCATAGTCTCTTCAGTGTGTAGGCAGCTCTTGCCCTCAGACCCTTCTGTGTTCAGGCTGCTGGAGTGCTGGTTCTCTGTCGGACACTTGGGTCTTGCGAGAGTCTCTCTATAGGGATTCGACAGTTGCTGATCACAGTTCACCATTTGTACATCACCATGGCATTTTTACAGGTTCTTGGTAGCCTGTAGGTGGTGCGTCCCATATGTGAGGACTGACTTCCTACTTGTTCCCGGAGAAAGCATAGTTACTCACCTGTAACAGGTGTTCTCCAGGGACAGCAGGAATCAGTCCTCACAACCCACCCTCCTCCCCTTGGAGTTGCTTCCTTACCGTATTTTATTTTGGCTGTCTTAGCTATGTCATTAGACTGGCAAGATGGCACCCTTGGACAGGAAGTGGACCATGCATGCGAGGCGCATCTCCCAAAGGCTTTCTTTGAAAGCTGAGGAGATGCTTCCGCACAGGCTCTGTCGGCACCAATGTCACACATATGTGGGGACTGATTCCTGCTGTCCCCAGAGAACACCTGTTCCAGGTGAGTAACTGTGCTTTATTTGCTTCCAACAGGATGGAATGGAAAAAAAGAGGGGATTCTCTTTTCCTCAGAGCTTTAGTTGGAAATAGGGGAGGTTATTAGGGATAAGAAAGAGGTACATCATGGCTGGGATAAAGGTAGAGATGAAATGGTTTAACTTTGTAAATATCTATATCCTGAATAGCTTACAGGGCAACATTTTTATGTGAAGATGGGAGATTTGGTTCCAGGTTTGACTGAGGGTACTCTGGTAATTGGGGGGGGGGGGGGGATTTTAATGTAACATAGGATGCAGGTAAGGTCTGCATGGGGTGGGGGGAGGGGAAGGTAGGAAAAGGGATAGGGGAAATCTATGGGGATCTTAGATACCTGGCATATGCACCCCAGCTCTTGGCAGTTTTCCTCCTTTTCGAAGATTTATGGCTCTTATTCCTGCATTGATATGATTTGCTGTCATTGCAGAAGGTTTGAATGTTACTAGTGCAGGCATGGTTGTTTCAGTGCCAACAGTCCCACTTCTGATGCAGCACAATGTCTTGCTCTTTGTTTAAAGAAGTGTGGAAGCTGTGTTAGTCCACTATAATTATGGTTAAATAAAAAAGAAAAATAAGTTGCTATCATTTTATTGGACTAACTTAATTCATTTGTAAAACCTTCTTTCTCAGGTCAGGACAGTGGGAGCAACACATGTTGATACCAAAATATATACAGGAATCTCTACAGCATTACTTAGACAGGAGGAGAGGGGGAAGGAATGGATGGATGGATGGTTCCTCTGTGCAGAGATTTATGCAGCACAAAGCTAGCTAAACATCTTGTTCACTAGTTAGTTTGCAGGCCTCTACATTATCGTCTTCTGCATAGTAGCCCTATATTCAGTCTCAGGAGCTGAAGCTTTTGGCATCAATTCCTGTGCTAGTTACGGTGGAAGATGAGTTTCTCCCAAAGCAGCCACATTTGTTCTTGCAGAAGATGTTCAGGTAAAAAGGCTATCACAATGCTATACTTGATGTTAAACATCATGACCAGTCTCTTTGCACATCCATTCCTTTCAATTTCTTTATGTGCAGAATTAATTTGTGTCTTTCTTATCCTCTTCAGATTCTGAAATGCACCACCATTCCCAAGGTCATAGAACTCTGTGTGCTAGTGAATTATCTAGATCCTGATTGCTTTCCAGAGAAGTTTTCTACTGGAATTCCTTCCAGTTTTTCTCCTGCTTGCTGTGAGCCTTATATGTGATTATTTCCTACCCAAGATACATTGTATGTCTTGGAAGGTCTCTCCCTCTTCAAATGGAAGCCAAATCTAACAGTCTGATGCAGAAAAGTGCATTGCCATTAGCAGAGGTATCTGCATGGTGGTATTCTTAGCAGGACTTCTGGGCAGAATGATATTGCTCTTATGCATCACATAGCATTCCAGCACATGCAGCACAAGTGCCTATTGTGTGCAGGATATAGGTACTGCTAATGCAGATACATGTGCATATATGCCTTGCTTGTATTCCCGATTTAGTGCAGACCTTTTGTGCACAGCTCATTAGCATGGTCTTTGCTTATAACATTGCTGCACAAAACGTCTATGCTAAACCTGCATTTGGAAACAATGTGCTAGAGCTTTAGCACCGGGCTCTAGCGCAGTTTCTGCATGAAGGCCTAAATCTAGTGTGTCTGGACTTTTAAAAATCATAGTCTCCAAAGTTCAGTGTGGCAGTTACTGTACAAGGCCTGTTGCATGAGCAACAACTTTATATGTGGCTTTTTGAACTATTACCAGTAGTGCACAAATGCTCTTGCAACAATTTATACCTACTTCAAGACATATACAAATGTTTGAATACTTTATGCACATACACATATTTTATAAAGTACGTGTGTAGATTGTAACTGTCCTTCATCCAAACTACACCCCTTAGCATACATACACGTAAACTGCATAAAAGTATGTGCTGCTGTTAGCACGCATATTTATATGTGCATATTCACTACCACAATTTTTTAATAGACATTCTCTGGGAACAAGCAGGAAGTCAGTCCTCACATATGGGTGACGGCACCGACGGAACGATAATCACTCCCCAGTTTTTAAAGAAAGCCTTTGGAAGTTACACCACACATGTGTAGTCACCTTCCCGCCCAAGGGGTGCCATCTTACCTCGGTCTTTTTTTTTCTGTACAGCCCAGCTGATGTCTGGTTTGATCCCCTGGTAAAAAGTTAATTTTCTCTATTTTTTTTTCTTGGTGTTTTTTTGTTCCTTTTTTACTGGTTCACGTTCTGATCACCTTCTCTTCACCCGGGATCGTCCTCGCCTCAGCGTCCCTTTTTTCTCGGGTCCCTTTTTTTCCTTCTCGCTATTTCTCGTTGCGCGGGGTTTGACTTTGCGGGCGCTTTCTTCCCCACTATGTCTACGGTCAGTGGCTTCAAGCAGTGTTGCAAGTGCACACATACCATGTCCATCATGGACCGTCATAACTGCTGCTTTCGATGCCTCAGTGTTGATCACGACTCCTCCACCTGCTCGCTCTGCCTTCAGATGTCAAGCAAGAATCGTAAGAGTCATGAAAAGCAATGTTCGGGGTGTCTGAAATTAAGTACTGATTTTTTCATACCCTTACTATTTGACACTGTTTCTTGATGTTTTTATTGGAGTCTCAAGTATGAGAATTAAATGGCCAGTGGATAGTCCTTGATGCTATTACGGCAATCTTAGACACTTTGGTGCCTTCGTTTTAAGCCGTCTGTCTGAGACATCCCTGTGTCTACTTTATAAAGTATTAATATTGGCTCCAGTGCCTTTGGTTCTTCATATGATATTGTTGCTATTGGAGTAATTAACCTTATTTTTGGTGCTCTAAGTTGCCCTGGCAGGAGGACGAACCGATCATCATTGGTGATTCCCCATCGGGGGAGCTGGCTTGGGACCCGATTTCGGTCTGTGTCCGAGCCAATGGCTGCAGAGCCATCTGGCCTTGAGGACAGAATGGTGGCCCTGGAATGCAGCCTGGCTGCCCTCCTGACATCGCAGCATGGACTGATGCCCGGTGCCTCTAGGTCATTGGTGCCAATGTCAGGATCCTCCTCCATGAGGGCTTCCCCCGGTGGCGTCCAGCCAGTGCTCAAGAAGCACGCGCTTAGAGCCAAGCCACGATGTTCCTTTCCACCTTAAAGACCTCTGGTCTCGTCCTCTAGCACCTCAGAGTCCAGGCATCGGGCACCTCTGTCTCCCTCGATGCCTCCAGCTGGGCATCGAGCCCTCGAGGCACTGTCCAACTCAATGGGAGACTGAGGAAGAGTCGCCCAATACCCAGCTCCACAGGGATGTCCCGTTTGATCACTCCCTGCCACAAGAGCAGAGGCAGTCCCCACCCGAGGACCTTGCGTTCCTTGGCTTTGTGAGGAAAATGTCCAAGGCCCTGTCCTTCATGGCGGAACTGGAGGATGAGCCTTATGCAGATGACCTCTAGATCCTCCAGTACAATGCTCCTCTAAGGGAGGCACTGATGTGCCAATCCCGCCCATACCTGGAGTGATTGCTCTTCAGGATGTGGGAAGTCCTGATGACGGTGCTTGTTGTGAGCAAGCGGTTCAATTGCCAGTGTTGAGTACGCAAGGGCCCAGGGTTTAAAAAGTCAAGCTGCTACACAATTCCATGGTGGTGAAGTCGGCCATGCATCGTATCAAAAGCCAGAAGTGCTCCTTAGTGCTCCTAGGCAGGGAGGCCTGCACCATGGATGGGTTTGGTAGGAAATGCTACCAGGGCTCGATACTCGTGGCCTGCATCCAGGCTTACCAGCCATTCATGGGCATATACCTGAGGGACTTGGCAAATGAGCTTGCCAGGTTCTCAGCTGGGCCGACCAATGAACGTCTGGTGTGTTCCAAACCCTGGTATCTTTGTTCAAGGACTGCTCCAAGTTTGATTCAAGTGGCCTACGACTGCTTTGAGTCCATGGCTTGGGTAGCTTCTGTGGGCATTAGTGCCTTCCACCTGGCCTGGCTGCAGTCTTCGGACCTGGAGCAATGGGTTCAGGATAAACTGGGCAATGAACCATGCCGAGAGGACAACCTCCTTGGCAAGCCCATGATGGAGAAGGCCACAGAGTTGGAGTCTGAATATATGACCAGAACCAGGCTCTCCAGAAAGACTGCTGATCGATCCTGGCGGAAGGCTTCGGGGAAAAGGTTCTTTGACTTAAATAAGAAAAAGGCTTACAGAACTTATCCCCAGTTTCTGGCCTATCAAGCTCCTCAACAGCGTCAGCAGGCCAAGGGCCAGGGTCATGGCCCTCATAAGTCTAAAGCCCCCAAACACCAGACAACGCCCTGCCACAACCTGATGGGGCTTTTGACTCCCTGGGCATAACACCTCTCCCCGTCGAGGGTCCAGACCCAGGGCACTTGGGGGTGGGGGCCTCGTTCACTTTGCCCACCACTGGCCCAGCCTGGGTTCTACAGGTGGTGCGGGAGGATTACCTCCTCACTTCGAGCAGACACCCCTCCATCCTTTCCAGGGGAGCTCCCCGTGGTTTCTCGTCACAGAGACTCCTGCAGAAGGAGCTCTGGAACCTCATGAACTGGGCTGTCAAACCCATTCCCCAACTCTTCTAGGGCAAAGGATTCTACTCCCACTTCCTAGTCAGAGAGAAATTCAAAATGGTATCCCTTGAAATGTTGCTGTCCTACCTCTAGAGGAGAGATTGACTATGCTCCTTGGATTTAAAAGATGCCTATAATCACATCCGGATTCATCCCCAGCACCATCAGTTCCTCCACTTCATCATAGACGGGTGCTTCTACCAAAACAGGGTTGCTGCCTTTCAGCCTCTCGGCCGCCCCAAGGTGTTCATCAAGTGCCTGGCGATAGTCACCACTTATCTTTGACTGCAAGGCGTCTTCGTTTTCCACTATCAAGATGATTGGCTCATAAGGGGAAGCTTGCCGGAAGAAGTCTACCAGGCGGGCTGCCACACCATCATGCTGCTGCAGCATCTGGGTTTTGTCTTTAACTACCCCCAAGTCCCATCTGCAACCTACTCAATATCTAGAGTTCATAGGGGCCCTCCTCAACACCACTCAGACCAGGGCTTTCCTCCCTCTGGATACAGCTCCACAGCTAGCTTCTCTTGTGAAAGAGGTGCAGGGTCGCATGACTGCATTAGTCCATCTCATGCTGCACCTCTTAGGGAAACATAGCTTCCATGGTCTGCCTGACTCCCAATGTCCGCCTGCGAATGTGGCAGGCCTAGTGGTTCGTGAGCACGCAGTGGTCATGGGCCATGGGTCACCTAGACCATGCATGGGTCACTATGACCCTAGCGACCTCCCTTGCTTAGTGGCAGCAACTGCCGAACCTCTTGGCAGGCATGCTCTTCCAGGTCCCACCAGTCCAGTGCGTCTTCACCACGGACACCTCCAAGCTCGGATGGGGAGCTCACTGCAATGGTCTCCAAATCCAGGGCATTTGTAACACACATTCATATGTTTCATGTAAACCACACTGATCTGTAATAGCGCGGTATATAAAAACAAACAAATAAATAAATAAAATTTGGACGCAGGAGGAAAGTCTGTAGCAGATCAACTTCCTTGAGCTCTGGGTGGTGGTGAACACCCTTAGTGTTCCAAAGTCAACTGTCGAACCAAGTAGTCCTTATCCAAATGGACAACCGGGTTGCAATGTTTACAACAAGTAGGGAGACACAGGCTTATACCTCCTTTGCTGGGAAGTGATTCATCTCTGGACCTTTGCCATAGTGAGGGGCATGCTCCTTCGGTTGGCCTACCTCCCAGGACACGAAAATGTCTTGGTAGGCAGGCTCAGCAGGGTCCTTCAGCTGCATAAGTGGCATCTGGATCTGGCCATAACCCACTCTCTCGTCCGGTGTTGGACTCCAGCAATGCCAGCCCAGGACCGACCAGCGGCCGATGCATTCCTCTTGCCGTGGACAGGGAGTCTACTGTATACATATCCTCCCACTCCACTGGTTTCCCAAACCCTGCTCAAGATTCAGTTGGACCAGTTTAAGGTAATCCTCATTGCTTCCCAGTGTCCCCAGCAGCCATGATTCCTGCTGCTGCTGCAACTGTTTCAAGCGACCCTGATTCCTCTGGGCTATTACTGATATATTTATTTTATCACTGTTAGTGTGCTCTTTATTTATCTGTGCCATTGTTGGTATTCTATTAATTTTATCACTGTTAGTGTGCTCTTTATTTATCTGTGCCATTGTTGGTATTCTATTTATTTATCTGAAAGGTGGTTCAGTTTTCTCCATTCCTACCTGTCTCCTACATATCCTCATAACTTTTATCCCTCCCCCCCACCCCCCCCCACCCACCCCACAGCGTTCAGTCTCTTATAGCTATCTTCTGCTCATTACCATGATTATTTACAGGTGCACCTAATCCCCTGTGATATCTCTCCCACCTATCTTTTCTTCTGATCTCTGTTTTCCTCTACATCTCTCTTCTGTCTCCCCATCACTTTCTCTTACTATTCCTCATACTCCCTAATAGTCTTCCCTCCTACTAACACCTTCAATCCTTCCCTCCTTATCTCCCCTTTACCATTCTCGCTTCCCCCACCATCCTTTCCTCTATCTTATCGTCATCTCTTGAGCTTCACCACTTTCTCTCTCTCATTCAGTCATCTCCTCTCCCTCTAAAACAACCTCACCCTCATTACCACTATGCTGTCCCCTCTCTGCCCCACACTCTTCTACTCCTTCTTCTCTCATCTGGAGATATCAACCCCAAACCTAGTCACATTCCCAGAACAGATCTTTATGCAACACCTCAAATCTTATTCATGTCCCTCTCCTTTCTCCTTCCTCTTCCTTTCTCATGTGCCAGGTGGAACACACACTCCATCTCAAATAAACTTGCCTTTACTCATGATCTCTTTATCTCTAATGCTCTCTATCTTCTTGCTCTAAATGAGGCCTGGCTCCTCCCAGAAGACTTGGCATTAGTTGCTGCTGTCTGTCATGGCGGTTATCAGTTCTCCCACACGCCTCGTCCTACTAGCCATGGTGGTGGTGTTGGACTTCTACCCTCTCCTTCCTGCTGATTTCAACCCCTTCTGCTGCCTCATCTCACTCATTTTCCTCCTTTGAAGTGCACTCCATCCTCCTTTGATGTGCACTATCTCTGTTTAGCTGTTACTTATCGACCTCCTGACAAGTCCACCTCTACTTTTCTCACTGACTTTGACTCGTGGCTTTCCTTCTTGATTCTTCTTCCCTCTCATTCTCGGGGATTTTAACATTCATGTTGATAACCCCTCTGACCCTTATGCTTTAAAGCTCCTTTCCCTTACCTCCTCATCCAACCTCCAGTTTTGTTGTTCTGCTCCCACTCACCAGCACAGCCACTGCCTTGACCACCTTGTATTCTTCAATAATTGCTTACCCTCAAATTTCTGAATCTTATTCTTCCCGTATTGAACCATCACCTGCTAAGCTTCACTCTTCATTACCTGCCTCCGCAACCTCGCCCTGTCTCCTCCAACCTCTTTAAAAATCTTCATGCTATTGACCTGTTGGCTCTCTCCTCCACTGTCTCATCACCTCTTTCCTCCACTATGTCATCTGAATCTGTTGATGAGGCAGTAGCTTCCTATAACTCTGCACTCTCCCTGTACTCTGGATGTTCTTGCTCCTCCCATGCCACGTCCTGTGAGGCTTACTAAACCCCAGCCCTGGCTGTCTTCCACTTCCCGCTATCTGTGTTCCTGTGTCTGTTCAGCTGAGCACTCTTGGCTCAAATCATGCACCCATGCGGACTTTCTACACTTCAAATTCACGCTTATTTCCTTTCAGTCAACCATACACGCACCAAACAAGACTATTATGTCCATCTGATTAACTCTTGCCTCTGACCCTTACCTGTACTATCCTGGATCTTTTCTTATCTCTCCCATTGCTTTTTCAATGTTTGTTCTGGTGGATCCTCCTCTGCTGCTATTCTGCTCTCAGTTGGTATACCCAAAGGGTCTCTCTTGGGTTCACTCCTTTTCTCTCTCTATACCCAGTCCCTTGGTGCACTGATCTCTTCCCATGGCTTTCAGTGCCATCTTTATGCTGATGACACCCAGAACTATCTCTCTACACCTGAAATCTCTCCGGCAATCCAGGCCCAGATCTCTGCCTGCTTTTCTGACACTACTGCTTGGATGTCTTACTGCTGCTTGAAATTGAATATGGCCAAAATTGAGCTGCTTATTTTCCCCACTAAACCCTCCTCTCCCCTTCCTCTATTCTCAATCTCTGTGGATAACTCTCCTCCCTATTCTTCAACTTGCAACTTGGAGTCGTCTTTGACTCCTCTCTCTCCTTCTCCACACACATGCATCTGATAGCTAAAACCTGACGTTTCTTTCTCTATAACATCAACAAAATCCTCCCATTCCTGCCTGAACACACTACTACGACACTTATCCACTCTTTAGTCACCTCCTGTATAGACTATTGTAATCTACTCGTTGCTGGTCTCCCTCTGAATCATCTATCGCCCCTTCAATCTGTTCAGCACTCTACTGCGCGGCTAATCTTCCACCAGCCTAGTCATTCTCATATTGCCCCTCTTATCAAGTCACTTCATTGGCTCCCTATTCGTTTCCGCATCTAGTTAAAACTTCTGCTGACCTATAAGTGCATTCATTCTGCAGCTCCTCACTACCTTTCCTCTCTTATTGCTCCCTACGCCTTCCTCAGGAACTCTGCCCTTCTGGAAAATTGCTTCTATATGCGCTTTTCTCTTCTATTGCTAACTCCAGACTTTGCTCCTTTCACCTTGTTGCTCCTGATGCCTGGAACAAACTACCTGAGGCCTTCTCTGGCCCTTTTCATATCCAGGCTGAAAACTCACCTCATTGCTGCTGCTTTTGGAACTTGACTCACCTGAGTCTCCTTTGTATTCCCTTACAATTCCCCCTAGATATATCCCATTACTACAACTACTGTGTTGTCTGTCTTGATTAGATTGTAAGCTCTGATGAGCAGAGACTGTCTTTTATATGTCTATGCAGCACTGCGTACGTCTTGTAGCACTATACAAATGCTGATTAGTAGTAGTAGTACTTGATCTTGCAGGAGAATGACTCTCCTGCACCGCAATCTCCCATTCCTAGCGCTGATGGCCTGGCTACTGAAAGGGTAGCTCTAGCCCATTTCCATCTTTCTAGGGAAATTGAGGATATACTGGTGGTCTCCCATATAGATTCCAGCAGGTGGGCATATACCTAAATGGCACCAGTTTTCTCTCTGGTGCGCCGGGAAGGGCCTTAGGTCCCTGTGCAGTCAATATTCCAGTACCTGTTGCACTTTTCTCATGCTGGCCTGAAGTCCAGCTCCATCAGAGTGCACATCGGTGCCCTGGCTGCACATCATGATCCAGTGGATGGACAATCCATCTCTGTCCACTCTCTCATGGGCCACTTCACGATGCGGTGACTCCTCTTGCGGCCCCTGGTCTGACTATCCCCAGTGGCATGGGATCTGAATGTGGTTCTTGGGAAACTCATGGCTCTTTCCTTTGAACTGCTTGCTTCAGCTCATCTCAAATTCCTTTCCTGGAAAGTTGTCTTTCTCGTTGCACTTCTGCTCGGCAAGTCAGTGAGCTCCAGCTTTTGGTGACCCACACCCCATACACCAGATTTCACAAGAATAGGGTGGTTCTATGCACCCATCCCAAGTTCAGCCGAAAGTTTTGTCTGCTTTTCTTCTCTACCAGGAGGTGGTTCTCCCCACCTTTTTTCCTAGACCTCATGCGTCTCAAGCGGAGGCCTCTCGACTAAGAGGGTGCTGGCCTTCTACCTTCAGCAGACAAAGGCCCACTACCGCTCATCACAACTGTTAGTCTCCTACGACCCGAAGAGGCTCAGCGTTGCTGTCTCTAAGCGCACCCTGTCTACCTGGGTGGTGGACTGTGTCTCCTTTGCCCTTGGTCCCTCTGCAGGACATATGCCGGTCTGCCACTTGGTCTTCTGTCCATACCTTCGCAGCTCATTATTGTCTGAAGGAGAGCTCACAGTGTGACAGCGCCATCGACCAGGCAGTGCTCCATCATCTCTTTGGGGATTAGTGCAACTCCTTACCTCCAAACCTTACTTCCAGGCTACTGGAGAGGTAATTCTATCCTTGCTACGGGATTGCATCTCAGGACTTGAGGTCATTCATTGCTCTTTGCTGCCATTCACGATACACCATTTTTGGTCACCCGTAGCTTTTTACAGGTTTTTCAGTAGCCTGCAGCTGGGGAGTCCCATATGTGAGGACTGTCTTCCTGCTTGTTCCTGGAGAAAGCATAGTTACTCACCTGTAGCAGGTGTTCTCAGGGGACAGCAGGAATCAGTCCTCACAACCCTCCATCTTCCCCTTAGAGTTGTCTTCTTTTTTATGCTTGTTTAAGCTATGTCATCATACTGAGGTAAGATGGCATACTTGGGCAGGAAGGTGACTACGCATGTGTAGTGTAACTCCCAAAGGCTTTCTTTGAAAGCCTGGGAGTGATTGCCGCGTAGGCTCCGTCATTGCTGACAACACCCATATGTGAGGACTGATTCCTGCTGTCCCTGCTGAACACCTGTTACAGGTCAGTAACTATGCTTCCTTAGCGTCCCTCCAGTCTAGTCCCGAACTCTGGGGTTTTGCTCCTCCTCCAGCAGCTTGGAGACTGAGAAACGTCATCCTTCTGATGACACCAGTATAAAGACACAGGATCCGCCTCCTGACTCCAGTTATCTCAGTCTCCAAGTAGCTGGAGGATTAGTGAGCCTGGAGATAGGGCCTCACTTGAGGAACAATTAAGCAGAGATTTGGAGTGTTAGAGTAGTTAATTAATCTAATTGGACTGAGTTTGATTTTAAAAATATGAATATAGGGAAATATACCTTTGGTTTGGTACTGAAGTGCTTATTTCTGCCTTCTTTCCTCCCTCCCTCACCCCCCCCCCCCCCCGGCCACTCAGCCAGCTTTAATTTGAAGAAGAAGAAGGGAAGGAGCCGGCTCCTGAACTCATGTTTATGAGTGAGGAGCCGGCGGTGTAGCAGTAGCAGAGCTAGTAGAGGTTTTACCTGCTCAGCTTTAGGCACCGAAGGCTGATTCCGGTGGCTCGCTGCACTTGTCTGCTGAAGTCCTGGCTCTTCCCCGACGCAGAAGCAGCGATCCCGGCTGAGCATGGGGAGAGTGAAGAATCGCGCGACACAGCTTTGCTCTGCAAAGTAACGGGTTCGGTAGGCCGGGAAAGCCTCAACTGCAAATGTGTGTGGGGAGCTGCATGTGGAGAACGGGATAGGCCAAACCGCATATCGGGCGAGCGCGCGGGAAAAACTTAGTAGGTAGAGAGCAGTTTTCAAAGGCTTCTATTTCGGCGGGGCAGCTTCGTTTTTGGATTTCATTACAAGAATTAGGCTTGGGGGACCCTGGGAGTGTCCTTGCTGTATTGAAAAAAATATATGTATTTTCTTCAGCGGTTCACTCATTTTATGGCGGCAGGCGCCTTGGGGGGGGGTGGGGAGTTAGTCAGTCTTAAAGGGCTAAATACTCACTATAGCAGAATGCCTTCTAGGCCACAGTGTTTGGTCTGTGGTGCTAGAAGAGGAGCGGTGTCAGAGAAGGGGGTATGTAGGGGCTGTGTACAGGAAGGAGCTGGAAGGAGAAGTGGAGAGCCATAAGGCAGCCAAAGAAGACATACCAGAGCTGAGGTCTCCCACAGGGACACCTCTAGAGCTGGTGGCGGGGCCTTCGTCCGCACCAGACTTCCCTTCTGCTACAGAGCCTTTGCCGGGGGATTGGCAGCGATCTTTTCACCGGAATTCATTTGGCTGATTCAACAAGCGTTGGGGGGACACAGAAGAGAGCCGCAGTTGGTTCCACAGAGGGGGGAACTAGATGGCAAGAGACTGGGGACACCTCTGGGTTCAGGTGCGATGGGAATCCCGTCAAAGAGGGTCAGAACCAAAAAGGAGCGTCCAGAGCTGTCCGTGGCTTCAGAGGATGTCCACTTGGAGGACCTGGTGCAGAACTTGGAGTTACATGACGAGTTAGAGGAAGGAGAACTTGCGGAACAGGAGGATCAAGCCCGAGTGGTCCGAATGTTCAGGAGAGACGCGTTACCAGCGCTCATTTCAGAGACGCTTAAAGCGCTTAATATGCCGACAGGTGGTCCGTCGGAAGATGCCACATTGGAGGACCCATTGTTACAGGCTTTTAGAAAGACGCAGAGAGCCTTTCCGGTTCACAGAGTGATTAGAGAGATGATTCAAGGAGAATGGGATATGCCTGAGGCTGGTCTGAAAGGGTCCAGAGTAATGTCTCGGCTCTACCCATTAGTGGAACAAGATCGAGAATTGTTTAGCTCTCCTAAGGTGGATGCAGCCGTCTCGGCAGTCACCAAGAAGACTACCATTCCAGTAGAGGGTAGTGCTGCCCTGAAGGATGCGCAGGACAGAAAACTGGATACCTTGTTGAAACAAGTTTTTGACATGAATGCGCTGTCCATCCAGGTGTCCATTTGTGGAGCCTGGATAGCTGGAGCCTGTCTTCGTTGGTCTCAGCGGCTTCAAGGAGAACAGATAGAGGAGATGACCGCAGAAGCGGCCAGAATAAAGTCAGGGGTGGCTCATTTGGCCAACATTCATTATGATTTGGTTCGTGGTTTATCAAATAGTATGGCATCTGCAGTGGCAGCCAGGCGGTATCTTTGGCTGCGCAATTGAGCAGCAGATGGATCTTCCAAGTCAAGGTTGAGTAAGCTTCCTTTCAGAGGGAAGTTGCTTTTTGGTGAAGATTTGAAAACGTTGGTGAAGGATTTGGGAGAGTCCAAAGGTGGTAGATTGCCAGAGGACAAACAGAAGCAGATTCGCTCGGCCCTGGCGACCAAAGGTCAGCAGAGAGACTTTCGTCGTTTTCGTGCCCCGAAGTTTGGTCAGGTTCAGAGGGGGCATTTCCCCTATAGGAACCAAGGGTTTCGAGGCTTCAGGGGAGCGGGGAGAGGCTTTGCGGCCTCCTCTTCTTCCAATCTCAGAAAGACACAGTGAAGCCAGGGGGACCCAGGCAGGACTGGTGCCCGTGGGGAGTCGCCTGCGAGAGTTTTATCCTGCCTGGGTCCAAATCACGTCCGATCAGTGGGTGCTAGAGGTTGTCAGAGAAGGGTATGCATTGGAGTTTCAACGTCCAGTGGCTGATTCTTTTGTACAGTCTCTGTGCAAAGCACGCTCCAAGTACGATGTGGTACGAGTAACCTTGGAAAGACTGCTTGCTCTCAAAGCAGTGGTACCGGTGCCCCCAGGCCAATATGTCTGCGGTCGGTACTCCATATACTTCGTAGTGCCAAAGAAAGAAGGTACCTATAGGCCAATTTTGGACCTCAAGAAGGTAAATTGCTGCCTCCGAGTATCACATTTCTGTATGGAGACCTTAAGATCGGTCATCATAGCGGTACGACACGGTGAGTTCCTTACTTCCCTAGATTTGTCAGAGGCTTATCTGCACGTTCCGATTCGTCAGGAGCATCAGAGGTTTCTAAGGTTTGCGGTGCCGATGGTACATTTTCAATTCCAGGCGTTACCGTTTGGTCTAGCTACAGCGCCCCGGACCTTCACCAAGATCATGCGGCAGCATTGCGAAAAGAAGGGGTGCTGGTTCACCTCTATCTGGATGATTGGTTGATTCGAGCAAAATCAAAAGCGGAGAGCGAGGTGGCTACAGCCAGACTGGTGGCGGTCTTGCAGAGCCTTGGATGGGTAGTCAATGTTTCCAAGAGCAGCTTGACTCCATCGCAGAAGCTGGAATACCTGGGTGCTTGCTTCAATATGGGCGTGGGGAAAGTGTTTCTGCCCCAGCAACGGGCACAAGGTTTGAGAAGGTTAGTCCGCAGGTTTCTGGTCAACAGAAATCCCACAGCCTGGCACTATCTGCAGTTACTTGGTACCATGGCTGCGACGCTCAAATTGGTGCCGTGGGCGAGAGCTCACATGAGACCTTTGCAGAGGGCATTACTTAGAAGGTGGTCGCACCAGGACGACAGCCTGTCTCGGATATTACCCTGTTGGCCAGAGACGCGTCAGGCTCTGCGGTGGTGGTTGCGACCGGGAAATCTGGAAAAGGGAATGACCTTAGAAGCGCCGGATTGGATACCCTTAACAACAGATGCCAGCCTGTCAGGCTGGGGCGTTCACGTTCAAGGGCGGTTCACGCAAGGTCTTTGGACCGCTCAAGAGAAGATCTGGTCGATCAACAGGTTGGAATTACGGGCAGTAGTACTAGCACTTCAAGTTTTTCAACGCTGTCTGCAAGGGAAGGCAATTCGAGTATTTTACGACAACGCAACAATGGTAGCTTACATCAACCGGCAAGGGGGCACCAGCAGTATAGCGCTGGTAACCGAGGCCGAGCAGTTGTTCGAGTGGGCTGAAATACATCTGCTAGCATTGTCAGCAGCGCATGTTGCAGGAGTGGAAAATGTGGAGGCTGATTTTCTGAGTCTGGTACGAGTGGACCCAGGAGAGTGGGTTCTCCATCCACAAGTGTTCGAGATGGTGGTTCACCGCTGGGGCCCGTCAGTGATGGATCTCATGGCGATGTTTCAATCCGCAAAAGCCAATCGGTTCTTCAGCAGGAGGAAGGAAAGTATGTCAGAGGGCCTGGATGCGCTGATACAGCCCTGGCCAGAAGAGAAACTTCTGTACGTGTTCCTGCCTTGGGTATTCATAGGTCGGGTGTTGCAGCGCATAGAACTTCACAGAGGACAGGTGATTTTGATTGCGCCAGATTGGCCAAGACGCCCGTGGTATGCAGATCTGATGAGACTCTTGGTAGACAAGCCGTGGCAGCTTCCAGTTCACAGGGACCTATTATTGCAGGGCCCACTGCTTATGCCTCAGGTGGATCGGTTCTCGCTTACGGCTTGGCTATTGAAAGGGCAAGGCGGACAGCGAGAGGTTATTCTGCGGTGGAGGTGTCCACCTTGTTGAAGGCTCGGCGGAGATCAACTTCTTTCGCGTATATTAGGATTTGGCGTGTCTTCGAAGCCTGGTGTGAGGGTAAGAAGGTTAATGCCTTAAAAGCTTCTGTACCTCAGGTGCTTGCTTTTTTGCAGGATGGCTTTGAGAAAGGGTTAGCGGCTGCGTCCTTACGAGTGCAGTTGGCGGCGCTTTCTTGTTATAGAGGTAAGATAAAAGGGGAGGCGATGGCAGGGCATCCTGATATTAAGCGTTTTTTGAAGGCAGTGTCGCTGTTGCGGCCGCCGTGTAGACAGACGGTTCCAACGTGGGATCTACATTTAGTACTGGAAGCTTTGGTGCGACAGCCTTTCGAACCTTTGGCTAGAGCATCTCTAAAGGATCTTACTCTCCAGGTGGTGTTTTTGTGGCGATTTTTTCGGCATGAAGAATATTGGAGTTACAGGCATTGTCATGTAGGAAGCCTTTTCTGGTGTTTAGTGATACGAAGGTGGTCTTGAGACCCGTGCCATCCTTTTTGCCCAAAGTAGTGTCACCTTTTCATGTTAATCAGGTGGTTTCCTTACCTATTTTTCAGGAAGAGAGTGCTGCTGCATCTTCGAAACAGTTACATCGGTTGGATGTTCACAGAGCATTAAGGAAGTATTTACAAGGTACAGCATCATTCCGCAGATCGGATAGATTATTTGTTTTATTTGGAGGGCCGAGAAAAGGAGAGGCAGCCTCGAAAGCTTTGATTGCCAGATGGCTTAAAGAGGCGATAGCGTCCGCGTATGTTTTAAAAGGTACATCAGTACCAGAAGGGCTTAGAGCTCATTCGACTAGGGCGCAAGCAACGTCGTGGGAGGAGTATAGTTTGGTACCTGCGGTGGAAATTTGTAAAGCGGCTACTTGGTTGTCTTTACATTTCTTTGTCAGACATTATCGCCTAGATGTGCAAGCAGAAAGGGATACCTGTTTTGGATCAGCGGTGCTTCAGGCTGGTTTAGCAGGTCCCTCCCATTGAATAAGTCCACTGCTCTGTTACATCCCTAGAGTTCGGGGCTAGACTGGAGGGACGATAAGGAAGGTGAAATTAGACTTACCTGCTAATTGTTCCTTTAGGAACTCCAGTCTAGTCCCGTATCCCTCCCTAAGTCTTTCCTTGGACTATAGCCTGAAGGACATCTTACAAGTAAGCTGATTGGGTACCTGTGAAGGTTATAGCCCATAAAGGGGGGGGGGAATTGGACAGATAGGGTTTTCAGGTTCTGTTACTATCCTATCTACCTAGGAATGGGGTTCTCAGCATTTCAGACAGGAATCTTTCTTCCTGTTATCTCATAAAGTTTCTAGTTAAAGTTATGTTAAGCTGGTTAATAGTGTTTACTACTTAATTGTTGCTCCGGTGAGTCTGCTTTGTCAATAGGTTACTGGAATCAGGAGGCGGATCCTGTGTCTTTATACTGGTGTCATCAGAAGAATGACGTTTCTCAGTCTCCAAGCTACTGGAGGAGGAGCAAAACCCCCGAGTTCGGGATTAGACTGGAGTTCCTAAAGGAACAACAATTAGCAGGTAAGTCTAATTTCACCTTTTTCTACTTGTAAAAGATTCTTTATATATGGAAAATGCATTATTAAATTATCCCCTTCGGGGAAAAATTTAATCAGTATGTATTCTAATTTGCTCTAAATTGAACAAAGGCCTTTTTAATCAATGGGTGAAGAAACAGTCACTATAGAAATAACTTGATGTTACATTAAGAAAAATTCAGAAAGGAAGGCAATTTTTTCTTTATTACTTTCAGCTGTGAAATTAGTTTAATTTAGATCTCATAGTTAGGCCTAAGGTTTTAGGACGCACAAAATGCAGAGGAGGAAAATAAGATAATGGATTTTTTTCCGATCTTACTGACAGATAAGCCATAGAAGAAAGGAAAGAAGGAAATCCTTGCAGGTTATCCTGCAGTTTGGAACTGCTAAGGAATGTATGATTTAAACATAAAATGGGGAAAACCACACATCCCACAAAAATGAATATATATTGAATTCCATATTTTCTTGTTTTGTATTCTTCTATTGTCTTTGGCAATTCATGGTACTAATAGCCTAATGATATATTACATGGGATTTTGTCACTATGGTTCTGAAATACTAGTTATTTATAATCACATTTCTAAACAATAGAGGAATTTTCTCACACTAAAACATCCAAGCCCCTATATTTACAATAGTTCTGTATTCAGGATAAAGTTATATTTTGGTCTAGAAAAAATATTTTTAAAGCTGTTAATCTCCAGGAACAAGCAGGAATGCAGTCTTGAAATATGGCAAACGTCGGCACCAATGGAGCCCACATGGGAATGCTCCCCAGCGTCCAATAGGTATGCTTTTGGGTGCATTCCACTGCGCCTGCGTGTCTGCCTTCCCGCCTTCCCAACTCCTCTCCTCAGTTCTTCATTTTCCATGGAGCCAGCAGGTTGTTCAATCCTGTCACCGCCGAAAAACGTTTCTTTTTTTGTGTACTACCATGCTCTGCCTTTCCATCGATGCAGATTCTGTCAGAATCCACACCGACCCTGATAAAGTTTTTTTTTTAGTTATAAAATTTTCAAATTTTTTTCTTTCTTTCCAGCGGGTTCACTGCTAACTAGGCCTTTAGGCCTCCATATCCTCTTCAGTTCTGAGGAACACATTTAAAAATGGAAAAAACAACTAGTGGTTTTAAGAAATATACCAATCTTCCAAGTCCAAACATAAAAGTAAGTCTCAAATTTCTAAGTAGTCATCTGCATCGAAGACCAATACTGAGACTAAAGCAAAATCACAGCATAAGCATTGAGACTCTCTTAGGGGTGCTTCTGATGCAGATCAGCCAGCCAAGCAGCCCCGGTGAGAGCACCTGTCCTCTAAAACACAAGAGGGGCTCCAGGACGCACCTGAGGAATCGACCTCTGGAGAGCTACAGTTTCTGTGCTCTGGGACGGTGTCTCAAAGTACCATCAGTGATTCTACCCAGACATCGGCCATCTACCTGACAGCCTCAGTACAGACAGTATCGACAGCTCCAGCAGTACAGGCTTCAGCAACCTGCCTACTGCCAAATATATCGTCCCAGATGTCGGCTCTCAAGCCTGCATCAGTGGAGCACCAGAGGCCAGTGCTTTTTTTAGAATCTACTGATTCCACCGGTACCGAACAGGATAAAATGGCCAGGGCTACCGATTCCGATCCCTCAGAGCATCTGTATCGGCATGGACCCTTGACGTCAACGAAACATCAAGGTCACACACAAGACCATCGATACATCGACTTTTTGACAGACTCTGATTCCAGTTCTTCAGCTTCTGACGAGGGTTCACTGGATTCCCAGGACTTCCAGGAAACACAAGGAGAGCAGAGAACCCTCGCACTGAAGTGCAAGCAAACACAAGAAGCAAAGGTGGGTAAGGTCACTGGTGCTATTTGTCCATTTTTCAAAAATAAAATTAATACATACAAAGGTTAAAATACCATAAAAAATGCATTATAAAGATTATAAATAAATAAATATAGAGGGACAATTCCATAAATAATTAATAAAACCATACACATAAAACAATGAGATAATTACCAATAACATAAAGAAGAGATCATAAAGGACACAATGAATCCCTAATAAATAATAAAAATGAAAAGTTAGTAAAATTCTACTGGAGACGGGGAAGATATACACAAGGCACCGTGTATTAAATTTCATTCTTTAAAAAGGCTCCATCTATCTGTATTGGAAAGCTGTAATATAAAAATGTAGTATAGAAATGTTAAATGAAACAAATGTCTTCCAGAGCCAGAGGGAAGCACAATTATTCAAACTGTAACCATAAATCATGAGCAGGTGGAAGAAACAACGTGATCAAAAAAACTCATGGACTCGTATAGTATAGCAAGTTAAAGATAGCCATGGAACCAAGTTCACGAGTGAAAGGACTACAATATAAACTAAATGTAAAGGTGGAAAAACTGTATCAAGGTGGACATCAGTAGGGTTAATAAAAGTATTTAAATATGGATAATCAAAATAGGAAAAATAAAACCATTTTTGATTAAATAAAACGTTAAGCAAAAAAAGTTAATTATAAACGTGTGATCCAAATTCCTAACGAAAGCTATATATGAATAATATCATAGTGTGTTTCGCTAGTTTTTCATATAAAAGGGAGGGAGCAGTAGATATTGCACATGATGAGAAAATAAGGGCTAAAGCAGTGCTTAAATGAAAACAAAATTCAAAACCAGAGGTATTTAAAAGAATGGATTATATATCTCATGTCCGAGGTAGATTATACTTCAAAAAGCAGTAAGAGTTTAAATGAGCTAGCAAAGGGAGAGTGACAAGCACGCTGCGTGCTTCAATCAAAAAAGAACCATCATGGCATAGACTTCATTGAATGGATAAAAGCTGACAGAAGTTAAGTACAATATCGTGAAATATTTCACTGCTTTTTATAAAAGATTCAAATACATGCTGCACTTAGAATGTTTTAGACACTAGCATGCAATGAGAGGAGCGAACATGTTCCACATTTATTCTGTAGGCTTCAGTCTAGTTGCAAAAGCAATAAAAATTCAGTGTACACTGAACAAATGAAAAAACAGTCTCATACTTAGGGTTAGAGATTTCCATACACCATGTGTTGCATTATGGTATATGATCTCAGAAAAGTCAGCGTTGTGTGTTAGACGGCGTTTCCTTAGCTAGTGATTTTGCGCTCATCCGGGACCCCTTATTATAATGCCACACGTGCTCAACAGTGGAGCAAGTGACGTAATAGTGGATAGTGTTGCTAGTTATGCTGACGGAATGTATAAAACAACAATGTAAAAATAATTAAGCGATCATAAGTAAAATTACTCATCTAATCTGGACCAAGATTCATATCATAAATTATGTGTTCCAAAACTGAATGATAAAACGCATCTAAAATGTATAAGAATATGTTTCAATGTGCAACAGTGAGTTGTGCTATGAAAACTTAAAAATTAAGAAGTAGAACTAAGGGGTAAAAGGGGGGCCCCTGAGGAAGGCGTCCTGCTGAAATGCGTTGGGGTTTCTTTGAATAAAAATAGCACCAGTGACCTTACCCACCTTCGCTTCTTGTGTTTCCCAGGACTTCCAGACATCCCTTCAGACCCTTCCCCTCCACAGGAGTGGCACAAGTACCCACCAGAAAATGTGTCTTTCCAGGACTTTATCCGTGACATGGCAGCAGGACTAGCCATCACCAGTACCCTTGGAAAAGGAACCGAGGGCAGAGGAACTGGAGATACTCCAGTACCCTCCCACACCCAAAGAAGCGGGCACTTTACCGGTGCATTGCATCCTACTGAATCTTATGCTCTGCATTAGGGAGGCTCCTCTCACAGACCATCTGTCGGCAAGAGGCTTAAAACCATGCACCAAGTTCGAGTGCCCCGGCATCCAGAAGCCTCAGCTTCCACACCACTCAGTGGTAGTGGAATTGGCGATGCGCCAAATAAAGAGTGCAAAAAAACACTCTGGGTAGAGATTCAAGGACACTTGATGCCTTTGGGGGTTGATGCTTTCAGGCATGCATGCTGGCCTCTATGATAAACTCCTACATGTTATACATGGGCATGTTTTTAAAAAATGTTTACCAGTAATCTAGAGATGTTTGCCCCCATGCTTCCCGATGATAAGAGGAGTGCATTCCAGACACTCATCAAAGTCAGAATACTTCAAAGATTCTTACCAGGGCATCTTTTGATACCTTTAGCTCAACCAGTAGAGTTTCAGCAGTCTGCATTGGGGCTCGCAGGATGGCCTGGTTACAGGCATCAGATTTCGAGCAGCTGGTCCCAGGACAAGCTGGCCAATGTCCCATGTACGGGAAAAAACCTTTTTGGAAAATGTTGGCGAGAAAAGGCTGGGGAGATTGAGGATGAGATCATCTCTCTCAAATATCTTTCCATAAAAAACAGCTGACCCCTCCAAAAGGAAGACTCTTCCCGAGAAGCCTTTCTTTTCTAAGAAGAAGAAGGGATTATCCTTTATACCCACCTTCAGCTGCTTACCAGCCTCAGCAGCGGCAGCAGGGCCCTCGTTGCCCCAAAAAGCCCAAGGCTCCCAAACCTCAACCACCAGCTTAGGCACAACCTGCACCTGGTTTTTGACTTCTTCCTAGAGAGCATTGTCATTCTGCCTCTGGAGGGTCCCCAGCCCCTCCACATAACGGGTAGAAAGGAATGTGCAACGGGGGGGGGGGGGGTCAAAAGTTGAGGATTAACTACAGTTAGGTGGAATTCTGCAGATAAAGAGGAGATAATACTATTTTATGCTACAAACCCTATATTTAAATCAAGAGGGTATACAAAGAGAATCTGCCAAAAGCTGGAGGAAAGAGGAAAATTGCCACTAGAAAAATTGCAAAAAGCAACAGATGCAATTTTAAGATCTTTAATTTCACAGATGAAAGTAAAAAACTATGTGAATTATAACATCTTGAAGCAACTAAGGGTTTCAGTGGACAAAGAAATACAGGGAGGAAGGGACCTAGGTGAGAGTACCAGAAGAAAGGAAGACATAGAAAAGGAAAGAGAGGTTGAGGGGGAGATGGAGTTGAGAGATTTAGAACAGCAGTAGAGTGAGCTGAATAAAGGGTCAACAAATTAACTGAAGAGGAGGAAGCAGAAAGAGAGGAGAGAGACCCAGAGATGGAGGAATTCAAGATGGAATTCCTAGTACATATGGAAAGAGATGAATATGCTGGGTTCTAAGCAAGGGAAAGATTACCCAAGCTAAACTTGACACCTAAGGTTAGAAGTATGATAATTGAAGATGAATAAGGCCATATCCAGTATAAAGGGACCATTTGTTGACATCCCTGAAATCAATCAAATACAGTGTTGTGCAGCTAAAATTATTGCTGCAAGAATACTATTAACTAAAGAATACTATTAACTAAAGTATACTATTAACTAAAGTGCAGGGCCAGAAGAAAAAGAACAATAACGGTTCCTCTTTGGAAGAAGCACATCAAAGGAAAAATACAATCATTGCGTGCAGAGGTTTCCCTGATAGATGGGTATCTAAAAGGATTAAGATCATCAAGATATTAAGGAAGATGCAAGACATCAAACTGAAGCATGCTGCATTAACAGAAGAAGACCTGTATGATCCAACGATAAATTGAAAATAGCAGCAGAAGTACAAAATCTTCGAAGATATTAAGTAAACCGGAGAGAAGATATCAAAATAAACTATTTAGAGATAACCCAGAACAATTCTACAGGTAATTGGGAAAGAGCAGTAGTCTGGTAAAAACACCACCAACCATAGCTGAAACAGAAATCTTCTGGAGAAAGCTGTATGAGGACCCTATACAGCACAACCAAGAAGTAAAATGATTACCCAGCCTACAGAAGTATTTAGGAAAAATAAACATCAAACTTATCGAATGGCCTGTAGTAACAAAGCTGGAAAGCAGGTGAAAACGAGCCCCAAACTGGAAGAGCCTGGCCCAGATGGAGTAGCCAACCTTTGGCTCAAACAGTTAACATCACTTCAAGACCTGGTAAACTGCAAAAATCAATTATTTGAGCAGTCAGACTAAACACAGCAGTGGCTTACTACAGGAAGAACATTTCTCCTTCCAAAGGGAGACCTCAGTAACATTCCTAAAAATTATAGACCAATAACCTGTTTACCTACAATCTATAAGCTGTTCACTGCGATAGATGCAGACAGAATATACAGTCACATTGAGCTCAATACCATCATGGCAATAGAGCAAAAGGGCAATACGAGAGGAGCATATGGAATCAAAGACCAGTTAATATTGAATAAGGCCATCATGGCCAGTGCTAAGAGAGGCAGAAATCTCTATATAGCATGGATAGATTATAACATTTATATGCAGTCCATCTGTTCAATCATCCGCTCCTTCAATATCTTCTGTCTATTTTATTCTGATGTACTGCTGTTCACACCATTCTCTATTGACCAGCCCAACCTCTCGCCATTAATAAGCTGCTTTGACACCATTAGACTGGCTCTGCACGCAATGTCTCAAAATCAACTTCAATAAGACGGACGTCCTATTCATCACAAGGAATCAGTCCTCCCCTCCCCCCTGCTTTGATAAAGGTCAGAAACACATAGCTCCCAAGTAAACCCATCATCTGCTACTTGGGTATCACTCTAGACTAGCAGCTCGACATGAAAGCACATATCAGCAACATCAGCAAGGCAATCTACCACAAGATACGAACAATTCGCCACCTACATCCCCTACTGGAGCCTGCCGATTTCCGTACGATTTTTTCAAGCACTTGTGACCCCCCATTTTGACTATGCCAGCGCCATACTACATGGTCTCCCTAGGAGCACTCTTATTCCACTACAACTGGCAATGAATGCTGCTGCCCATGTCTTACATGGACCCTTGAGAAAGGACCATATGACTCCCATTTTGCAGCACCTCTATTGGCTTCCCATCCATTGCAGGCTTACCTTTAAAGTAATGCTGCTTACCATTAAAGCCTTCAACAAGCTATCCTCTGCCTCCCTCATGGATCTTGTTCATCTCACTCCTCAGAATAGATCCAGAAGATCAGTCGCTGCTAACATACTCACTGTCCCCACTGCTATAATAAAATGCTCCCTTGCGACCAAGAACCAAGCCTTTGTGTTTTATGCACCCACACTTTGGAATGCCCTTCCTGCCCATATCCGGTCTGTTACTGACCTCGCACAATTTAGGAAGGCCGTAAAGTATCACCTTTTACTTCAGTACTATTCTCATGCCGGTGACATTACATAACCAAGTTCACCCTTCATGTCTGTCATGTTATCATAACCATATCCATTGTTTTAAATATTTAACTTATTTAATTCTCCCCGTTTAAACCAAGTTGTCTTACCTGTTCTCTGTAAAGTCCAATGTATGTTCTGCCTGCATTGTACAAATTCATGTTTATTGTAAACCACACTGATTCTTAAGAGCGCAGTTAAAAAAGAATTAAATAAATAAGAGAGCTTTTGACAACGTCCCACATTCTTGGATAATACAGTGCCTTGAAATGTATAAAATAAATCCTGGTGTGATAAGAGTACATTAAGTCCACTATGACAATGTGGCAAACCACACTCTTTTTGAGATATGAAGATGGTCATTACATCATTCCTAACATTAAGATTCAGCGAGGTATAGTTCAGGTAGATTCCTTGTCGCCACTTCTGTTTTGTTTGGCACTTAATCCAACGAGTGCTCTCATCAGCTCTTTGGGATATGGATTTAGCTTGAATCCTAAAGAACAATCCAGAATCAACTTCCCATCTGCTATTTATAGATGATCTGAAGCTCTACAATTCCAGCAGAGCAACTTCGTCTATTGAAAGCTTTTATTGATGATATCAGGATGACTTTTGGCCTTAACAATTGAGCAAAACTGAAAACATCTCTTGCTGAGGGTTGTGACATCAAGGACCTTGAACAGGAAAGTGTACGTAAGAATCTCAGAATAGTGGAGGGAATGACACTAGAACAGAAACTATTGAGAGAGAAGATCAGTAAAGAATATTACATGAGATTAAAACTGTTATTGAAAAGTACTTTAACATCATGGAATAAGATACAAGCCATCAATCAGCTGGCAATTCCTGTACTCTCATACAGCTTTGGGATTGTGAACAAGAAAACGCCTCCATGCTCATGAAGTAATTTACAAGAATCAGTATATGCCAAGACTGTACATTCCTAGATTTATTTATTTAGGAATGCTTATATACCGCTTTTCACCGGGTCAAAGCGGTGTATATTCAGGTACGGTATATATTTCCCTTGTACCCGAATGGCCCACAATCTATATTTTGTACCTGATGCAATGGAGGATTAAGTGGCTTGCCCAAGGCCACAGGCAGCACTGTGGGACTAGAAACCCCAGTTCCTCTAGCCTGAGGTTGCTGTCGTCCAGTGGGATTTTGCCCCAACCACTAGGCCACTCCTTCCTAGAGCTGAAGGAGAGCTGGGACTTAGAGACTGATTATACCTACAGAGCTGCTATCATAGGCCTTCAAGCCTACCTGACAGCATCATCTGATCCAAATATGCACAAAGTTATGAAATATGAAAGTAACACCTAGAATCTGTCTCCATCATCACAGTGGGGCAAGCGTTCCAACGATTAGAAGGAATGAGTGAGAATCCACAGGCATGCATGGGAAAGGAAGTAACAGAATTTGCAAAACAAGAGAGAAAAACTCTTCAAAGAATTAGATCAGCAAGCGAGGAAAAACAAGTGGCAAATGCACAAATATAATGGAAAATACAGTGTGTTATTTCAAGAACCTTTTGTCGATCAAGAACGGACATATGAATGGCTAAGGAAAACTGAACTGAAACCGAAGGATAAAAGATTGATAGTTGCAGCCCAGGACAACGGATTACGGAGAAGGTGATTTACAGCGAGCATTGAAAATACTGGGAAAACAGATATTTTATTTATTTTTATTTAACAGGTTTTATATACCGCTTTATCATTTTCAATCAAAGCAGTTTACATTGTAACTTAAACTTGTTAATGTACATTAAACAGGGATATTGATAACTTGGATTTTTCTGAGGCAATGGAGGGTTAAGTGACTTGCCCAAGGCCACAAGGAGTGCTAGTGGGAATCGAACCCTGGTCTCTGGGTTCCAAAGCCAGTGCTCTAACAATTAGACTACTCCTCCACTCCAGATATATGTCGATTCTGTAAGAAAGTGCTGAAAACAGGGACTCGCCTTATAGCAGGCTGTGAAGTTCTGATGGCGGAAAATTTCTGTTCGGAAAAGTACAATAATCTAGCATGCTACCTCCTCCACTGGAAACTCTGTAAACGCTACAACATCACTATCCTTGAGAAGCATTAGGATCATGACCCTAAAAGAATAACAGAGAATGAAGAGGTTCTGATTACCTGGGACATTCCCATTCTGACGGATAAGAAACTGGATGCCAGAAAACCTGACATAATGGTAAAGGAAAAGAACACCAGAACAACATTGATAATTGAAGTGTTGGTATCAAGTGATTATTCAGTGAATCGTGTGGAGAGGCAGAAGTTCCTGAAGTACCAAGAAATGCAGTCAGATACCAATAAAATGTGGCAGATAGATACAGAAATCTTTCCCATTGTATTCTGAGCGGCAGGCTTGATAAGGAAGAATTTCCAAGCACATCTTGACAAACTTCCCATACCTGTTACATCTTATGAACTCCAGAAGATAGCTCTCTTTGGCACAATGGAAGTACTACGCCAAGCATTAGCAGTAAATTTGAGAGACTAAGATCATACTCCACATACCCTGGCCTAGAAGTATGGTCCACGACTCCCATAATATACGCAAAGCAGCTTCCACTCTTCTGCTCCATGCTTCTGTCTCTGCACAGACGGACCCTGGATGCCTTCCTTCTCCATTGGGGACAAGGCTGCTCTATGCATTCCCTCCTATACCCTTGATACCCAAAAAGCTGTTCAAACTACAGACCAACAAGGGCTCTGATCCTCATAGCTCCTTTTTGGCACCAGCAACTGTGGTTTCCTCTGCTTCTTCCCCTTGCACAGGCTCAACCTCTCAGACTCGGATGTGCACCCGAACTCCTCTCCCAGGACCAAAGGACACTTCTCCATCCCAATCTTCATGCCCTTCGCCTCACAGTATGGCTACTGAAGGGATAGTGCTCGCTGACCTCAACCTGCCACAGGAGGTCACTGATAGCCTGCTTGTGTCATGCAGGCAGTCCACTAGGCAGCCTTATGCCTTCAAATGGTGAAGGTTTGCCCTCTGGCACTCCCCATGGGACATTGATCTCTTTGCCTCCCAGGTGTGGAATATCTTCTACAGTATCTCCTCCACATGTCCTTGGCAGTCTTAAGACCAACTCAGTCAGAGTTCATTTTAGTACCATTGCGGCCTATCCAAAACCACTGGATGGACAGCCTAATTCCTCACATCCCTTAGCACACTTTATATGGGGTCTCCTGCTGTTCAAGTCACCCATTAAGCCGCCTCTGGTGACCTGGGATTTCAATATGGTTCTATCTCAACTTCTAAAGCCTCCTTTTGAGCCTCTAGCTACCACTTCACTGAAGTAATAAACCATTTAATAATAGCTTATTGTCTTGGAAGGTAAACTTCCTCAATGCTGCCGCATCAGTGAACTGCAGGATCTAGTGGCAGAGCCCCCATATACACGATTTGCACCATGACAAGATGGTCATCTATACCCATCCACACTTCCGAAGGTGGTCATCTCCTTCCATCTGAACCAGTCAGTAATTTTACAGACTTTCTTCCCGAGACCACATGTGTCTCGGGCTGAAGCTACACACCTTAGACTGTAAACGAGCACTTACTTCCTACGTGGATAGAACTAAGGTTCACAGAAGATCCTCTCAATTGTTCATTTCCCTTGATCCCCAGTCACCTTGGTCTGTTGTTAAGTGCCATCAAGTCTGTGTTGACTCATGACGACCCTCTGGCTAGTTGTCTTAAATTGTGTTCAATCTTCAGTCAGGTGGCTCATCGCTGACAGACTGGCACCCATAGCTGCTGCTGTTGTATCGATCCATCTCATTGCTGGCCTTCCTCTTTTGCGTTGACCACCTACCTTGTCAAGCATGATGTCTTTCTCTAATGATCCCTCCCTTCGCATGATGTGTCCAAAGTATGAAAGTCGAAGTTTTGTCATCCGAGCTTCTAAAGAAAGCTTAGGTTTGTTCTCCTCTAGTACTGATTGGTTTGTTCTTCGGGCAGTCCATGGTGTACACAGTATTTGTCACCAGCACTATAATTCAAAGGCATCAATTTTCTTTGCCTATCTTTTTCACTGTCCAACTTTCACATCCATATGACGTTACTGAAAATGCCATGGCTTGAACAAGTTGAATCTTTGTATGGAGAGAGACATCTCTGCTCTTGAGAATCTTGTCTGGGTCCTTCATAGCCATTCTGCCAAGGGCAGTGCATCGTCAGATTTCTTGACTGCTTGTTGCTTCTTTATTGATAGTTAATCAAGTAGGTTAAAGTTGTCAACTATTTCAATTTCTTTTCCATCAACGATGAACTTATTCATTTTGCCAGTTGTCTACCAGTGGTCTATCTTGGTCTACCAGTGACTAAACGTACTCTATCCAGATGGATAGCAGATTGTATCTCTTTAGCTTATGCACAGAAGGACTCTCACTGAAGGGTCACATTACTGCACATAATTGTGCAGGCTATTGCAACCTCCGTAGCCAACCTCCGTTCAGTATCCATTGATGAGATCTGTTGGGCAGCTACTTAATCCACCATTCACTATCCATACTTTTGCTGCACATTATTGTCTGGACAGGGACTCCCATCAGGATGCTGTCTTTGGCCAAGCTGTACTCCTGCACCTATTTGAGACTTAATTTCAACTCCTGCCCTCTGTTCTGGACTTCTACAAGAGACCAGACTATCATTAGAAGGGGGTATAGCCTCCTGGAATTGAATCCAACAGGACAAATCGTGTCCACACTCTTCGGCTCTAACCTTTTAGCCTCTGGGATCACACTGCTGTCTCGCCCATGCCAGTCAGCAACCTGGGAGCTAGTGTATCCCATAAGTGGAAACTGCATTCTTGCTTTTTCCTGGAGATTGGGTAGTTAATCACCTGTAAAAGGTGATCTCTGGGAACAGCAGGACTCGGTCTTCACAATCTGCCCTCCTTCCCTAGGAGTTTTAGGGTTGGTTTATTTTTTTTCTCTTCCTCTCAACTACAAACTCAACTGAGGAGAGTAGTTGGGAAGGCAGACGCACAATGGAGTGCTCCCAAAGGCTTTCTTATTGGATGCTGGGGAGCATTCCTGTGCAGGCTATGTCGGTGCCGATATCGCCCATATGTGAAGACTGATTCCTGCTGTTCCCGGAGATCACCTATTACTGAGGAGTAACTACGCTTTGCCCAATGCCAGAAGGAGCATCAGAGGGTTTTGTACCCTGGTCTTTCTGGTCACAGGCGGCTGCCCTAGGCACTAGGCCATTCCCTTCCCCCCTCCTGTGGATAAGACAGTGCTTTACCTGCAGAAATGGTCTATTTGAAAATTTCCCATCCTCCCTGAATACTTTTACCGACATTAAGTATAGGTATCCATGATGGGAGAGTGGGGCGGGAGATGGGTTTTAGGTTGGGCACTGCAACATCACACCTAGATTTGCATTCCCAAAACTATAGGGCATGTTTACTCAGCCATGCTACTGGGAAGGACAGGATTCAGTGTGCACCAAGTGTACGATGGTAAACTAGCATGCACCAAAAATGCAGCTGCACTATAAATCCCACGCTACAATAGTGTGGATCAGGGCAGAGACTGGCTGGTTCAGGGGCAGAACATGCACATTGCAGTTAGCACAGGCGTTTTTGGTATGCATTAAGGAGTAGTGATGTACCTAGCACAGGTGCACTTACTGCGCACTTTCGTGGATGGCATTAAGTGCACCTGCTCCGATTGTATCAAACAGAATGAGCATGGGAGTGCATTCACTCTGTACCAAACAGAATGAGCATGGGGGGTGGTGCGAAACCCCCACTAGCTACAGGGGGACATGCCAGTCATGCCTTTTTATTTATTTTTTAGCGTGGGTTGATCACCACCCCTGTACTCATTTTTGGGTGGAACATGTGGTAGGCACCTGTGTTTTAGTAAACATGCATATGTGTGCATTATTTTAGTAGAAAAAACACCTGCAGAAAATGTAGGTTAGTGTGCAGCTAGTTTTTCCTTTTTCAGCTTTCAAAAGTGAAAGTGTAAGTATATTTCACTTTGAAGACTGATGCAAAAGTAGGGAGAAAAGAGTACTCTCATATTTTGTGACAGTGTGGACAATGTGAAAATTGCCCTCATTAATTTTTAACAGACTTGAACTGAAGTATTTTCACAGGATTTTGCATTATTTAGAAATGTGTTGGAATGTCCTATGTACAACAGACAGTGATAAACTGCTATAGTTTTATAATTATATGAGGCCTATGCACTAAAACCTGCACTAAAAATTGTATGTGAGCTAAAATATGACACATGTACTGACATGTCACTTAAGAGCCTGTGCACAGAATTTTAGGCTGCATATGCAAAAACTGGTCTTCATAATGCTCACACTTGGTTAGCATGCATATTAACTAAAAAAGTATATGGAGTAGGTTTTTATAAAGGAGCTTTTGCACGTAAAGTTGTTTTACACACACAGAAGGGCTTTTATAAGATTACTGCAGGGTCATGTGAATAAAAGTATGTGCACTGCCAAGAAGGTGCACATAGACACGTTCAGGGCTGGAGTTAGGGCAGAATTGCAATTTATATGCATTGTTTATAAAGTACACATGTATTTTTTCTCCTCCCAAACAGGTGTAATGTCTGCAGCTTCAGTCTCGGCACAATTTCTACTGCTTTTGCCAAAGTATTTTGTAAAGACACAGAAATGTCATGGAGAGGGGGGAATTAAGGGGTCCAGGTTGGGCTGTGGAAATTCCCAAGTTCTTTTACGAAGAGACTGCCAATCACAGAACCTCCTGTAAAATACATATAAGGATGCACTGAAGTGCACATCGATGTCTCACCACATCCAGTGGGAACAGCACTTTTTATAAACCTCTATATGGAGGATGGCGGAGAAGCATCCAGTTTTCTCCCAAATGTGCATGGAAGCAGCTTTTTAAAATTCTTGCTCTTAACAGCATCTATTTCCCCACCCCACCCCACCCCCTAACAACTCACCAAACATCTCCTCCCAAATGCCCCCCCTCAATAGCAAGAATCCCCTGATCGCCACCTCACAGTATGTCAAACTCTTGTGGGTCCCTGGTGCCTTGTGGGGGAGCAGGAATGATCCCCAGTCACTCCTGCTCCATTAAGAGTCCTGGGTTCAAAATGGAACCTGTGACCACCCAGCAAGAGTCTTGCGCAAAATGCTCTTATTTGGTAGCTTGGCCCCTAGCAGTAGTGTTGCGAAACTATCGCAAGGAGTCACAGGCTCCATTTGAACCTGGGACTCCATCAAAGCATAAGTTAATGGGAATTGCTCCTGCTCCCTCACTAGACAGCAGAGACCTCTTGTATAAGCTGGAGATGGGATGGGGAAGTTCTTGAAGGGGAATTATCTTAGGTGGAGCTGATTGGGAAGAGGTGTTGAGAGGGGATTCTGGCTAGCGGGAGGAGTGTCAGGAGAGGTTGCTGATGTTGGAGGATCGGGTATACTGATGTTGGGGAGGGGGTATGGGAGTGGTTGCTGATGTGAGGGATGCTGAGCTCTGCTTTTGCACTTGCCCCTTCAAGCAGGAATTTGCGTACCTCTGGGTAGGTTTAAATGCCCTCAGTTAGAATTTTTGATATCCACATATAATAGGGAATGTACATTGATATTTTAGGCCCACCCAAAGCACTCCTCCTCTATGCCCAAGCCACACTTCCTTGCAATCTCTGCCTGGTGTGGATCACCACATGTAAATAGCGGCTTTTAAATGTGCAGATCCACCTATATGTGCAAATAGTGATTTTAGAAAGCTGCTTATTTACCATGTGGGGATGCTCCTAAAATAAGGACCAGAGGGACCTCTGTGTCTGTTTATAAAATGAGCCCTAAAATAGGTGACTGTTTAACCTTCACACATAGGTGATCTGTTATAAAATTATATACCACACGTGCATACATTGGATTCTTTATTTTATTATTAGTAGTAGTATTTAGATTTATTTATTTATTTATTATTTTATTTAATATTTCTTATATACCGCGCTATTTATCATCAGTGCGGTTCACAGTGTAACAATAAAACACATAGGTCAGATGACTGGCCTTCGTTTACAGATAACAGGGAGATAAAATGGAGGTAAACAGAAAATTCCCTTCTTATACTTCTTTTTTGTGGTCGCGCCTGCCTTCCCTCGACACTATACTGGTACCGCCGGTGGTTCTTTTCTTTTTTCTAAAAAAAACCACAAAAATCACCTTTGTTTCTGGAGTCTTTCTTCAGTAATTTTCTTCTGTGGTGCCACGCGCCATTTTGGGCACTAGGCCCAATTTTTTCCTTAAACATGGAAAAACCCGCCTCGGGTTTTAAAAAGTGTTCCAAGTGTGGCGGTACCATCTCCGTCACTGACACCCATGAGTGGTGCCTCAAATGTTTAGGTCCTGACCACTCTATTTCAGAGTGCCTCGCCTGTGGAATGATGTCAAAAAGGGGCCCGCAAAACCGGGCTGCTAAACTTAGCACCCTTTTTCCCTCCGATGCAGCGTCCGTGGCATCAACATCCTCCAGGGCTTCATCTTCCTCTCATGGATCTCAGGTAACTAAACATAAATCTAGCCAGTCCTCAAAGGGTAGATCTCCTTCTAAGCATCGAGATGCCTCCGGCGTTGCCCTTGAGGGACTTTCACCGGCAAAGTTGCCCCAGTGGGAGGCTTCAGCTTCCAAAACTGTAACGGGGCTCCAGGATGTTCTCGAGGCTTCAACCTCGGCAGGACTACTGGTGCCATGCTCTGGGGTTCTATACGCTTTAACTGGCACTGATACCCAAGCATTGGCAGCGTCGATAGACCAGAGATTCCTGGCTATTGAACGCAGTCTGGCGGCTCTTCTCACTGCCTCAATGGCTCTGAAACCGCTTCAGACAATTCAACTGGTCCCGGCACCGACTGCATCGACATCGGCAGGTATACTACCGGGATCGAATCATGCGTCTCTATCCGGGATCGGCAAGTCGGTACCGGATCACTCCGATACCGACCTCGATCGGTACCAGTACCGTGCCTTGCACGATCACCTGGATTGGAGATATTTCGAATCCTCGTCTGAGTCTGAAGACTCCGAAGACTCTGCCAATACCAGAGTACGTCTTCCCGAGGCTTCCTCTTCTCCTCAGCGTAGGATGTCTCCACCTGAGGATATGTCCTTTTAGGATTTTATCCGAGATGTGGCCCGAGGTCTTTCCACCACAGTGGCTCCTGAAAAAGAGCCTAGGGCAAAGGAATTGGAATTCCTACAGTACCCTAAAGCTCCCAAGGAGGCAGCTACCCTACCTATTCATGAGATCTTGCATGATCTTATGTTAAGGATGTGGGAAACCTCTCTAACCACATCTCCTCATTCTCGAAGACTCGACACCATGTATCGATTTCCTCCTTGTCCTGGGTTTCAAAAGACTCAATTACCACACCATTCCATGGTGGTGGAATCAGCCATGAGACGGATGAAGAGTGCGAAAAGGCATGCATCTAATCCTCCAGGACGTGAGTGTAGGACTCTTGATGCCTTTGGACGTTGATCCTTCCAGGCTACCATGCTTTCTGCTAGGATCAGTTCCTATATCTTGTATATGGGGATGTTCCTTAAGGAAGTCACAGGAGACTTAGGAGCTTGTTTACAAAGCCGCGGTAGCGGTTCGCGGTCGTTATCGGAGCCGCGGCCCCATTGATTTCAATGGGGCCGCGGCTCCGATAACGATCGCGAATCGCTACCGCGGCTTTGTAAACAAGCCCCTTAGAGCTTATGAGCCCTCTTCTTCCTGATGATAAAAGGCAAGATTATCTTGCTCTCGATTTGTGAATCGTGCAGCCTTTGACTGCTTTGAATGCATAAGCAGAACCTCTGCTATTGCCATAGGTGCACGTAGAATTGCCTGGCTCCAGGCATCTGACTTGGAAATCTGGCTACAGGACAAACTGGGGAATATACCTTGCACAGGAGAGAATCTCTTTGACAAGAATTGGCAGGAAAAAGCTAATGAGATAGATGCTGACAATATCATTTTGGGTAGATGGTCCAAATCTACAACTGATCCTGCAAAGAAAAGATCCTCTAAGAAACCATTCTTCAGCAAGAAGTAGTTGTTTTATCCCTCCTATACCCAGGAGGGACATCGTTCAGGTCAGTCTGCCCAAAAGGGACAGCAGCAACAACCTAGGCAACAAAGGAAGCCAAAAGTAGTTAAGCCTCAGCCGGCTCAGCAGACTCCGCCTCCACAGGGGCTTTGACTCCTGTCTAGAGAACTTTGCCTTCCTGACCGTGAACGGCCCAGAACCCTCCACCATCCCAGGAAGGTTATGTCATTTTGCCCCCAGATGGTGTCAGATAACAACAGAAAATTGGACTCTGTCCATGGTACGAGAGGGGTATAAGCTTCATTTCCTCAGCATGCCCCCTCCTACAGTAGTAAGACAGTTCAATTCTCAGGCCTCTCTCAATGACCGGTTAGGTCAAGAAGTCAGTGCTCCTTGCTCAAGGAGCAATAGAAGAGGTACCCATTCCCCAACGGGTTACAGGGTTCTACTCCCCCTATTATCTTATTCCAAAGAGAACAGGAGGACACAGGCCCATTCTAGACATCAGAGAATTGAACAAATTCCTGTTCAGAGAGAAGTTCAAAATGATTTCTCTAGGAACTCTGCTGCCATACCTTTGGAGTCAGGATTGGCTTTGTTCTCTAGATCTCAAGGATGCGTACACTCATGTTCTCATCCATCCAACTCACTGAAAGTTCCTTCGATTCCTGTTTCAAGGAAAGCACTACCAATACAGGGTTCTTCCTTTTGGCCTGGCTTCTGCACAAAGAGTGTTCACAAAATGCATGGCTGTGGTAGCAGCATTTCTCTGCACCCTGGGAATATTAGTCTTCCCTTACTTAGACAACTGGCTCATTCGAGCCCCAAGGCCAGAAGACAATGTAGCTCTGTCTCGCACAATGCACATAGTTCAGTATTTGGGACTTGTCATAAACTTCCCAAAGTCCAACCTTGCTCCCACTCAATCCCTAGAGTTTATAGGAGCTCATCTGGATACCAGACAGACAAGGGCCTTCCTTCCCTAGCCCTGCTGCTTTCGCATTGTACAGTTAGCTTCCCAAGCAGTGTTCAAACCTCATCTCACTGCTCAGGAAATGTTACAGTTGCTAGGCCACATGGCATCCACCATGCATGTGGTTCCTTATGCTCGCCTCCATATGAGGGCAGCCCAGTGGACCTTATCCACTCAGTGAACTCAGGCGTCAGGTTGCCTGTCAGACAAAATAACAAATTCAGATTGCCTTATTTTGTCCCTCTAATGGTGGCAGTCACCCAGAAACCACCTGGTGGGGTCTCTTTTCCAGCAGCCCCCACCCCAAGCCACTCTAACAACAGATGCTTCACAGGTGGGTTGGGGAGCCCACCTGCACGACCTCTCTACCCAGGATACCTGGACTCCACAGGAGGACTATCTTCATATCAACCTCCTGGAGCTCAGAGCAATCTTCCTTGCTCTTAGAGTGTTTCACACCCAGCGCAGCTACAAGACAGTCCTAGTTCAAATGGACAATCAGATAGCCATGTTCTATGTGAACAAGCAGGGGGGAACAGGCGCTCTGTCGCTATGCAACGAAGCTTTGCGACTATGGGGCCTCGGCAGAGAGCATCAGATTCATCTCCTTGCAGTGTATCTTCAAGGCATTCAAAACTCTTGGGCAGACAAACTCAGTCGAGTTCTGCTTCCACACGAATGGTCTCTCCATGAGGACCAGGTGGCCATTAATTTTTCAAATTTGGGGAAGCCCGGACATAGACCTCTTTGCAAGTCCGCTGAATGCCAAACTTCCCTGGTTCTGCTCCAGAATTCTGGCTTGAGGTTGTCAGGCCAGGGATGCTTTCCTCCTTCATTGGGTTCAGGACTTCCTGTATGCCTTTCCACCCATTCCCCTAATTCTCAAAACCCTGTTCAAGCTTCAGAGAAACAGAGGTCATATGATTCTCATAGCTCCACGTTGGCCACGGCAACCGTGGTACCCCCTCTGCTCCTACATCTCTCTCAAGCTCCTCCTCTGAAGCTAGGATCTGCTCCAGATCTTCTCTCACAAGAGGATGGGATGCTGTGGCATCCCAATCCCCAGTATCTGCATCTCAGGGCCTGGTAGCTGAAAGCCTAGAACCTCGGGGTCTTAACCTTTCCCCGCAGGTAAAGGATATCCTTCATGCTTCCAGGAAACCCTCCACAAGACGCTCTTATGCATTTAAGTGGAAGAGGTCTACCATATGGTGCTCGCAGAAGGGTCTTAACCCTCTTGCGATGCCTCTGGAATCATTACTGGAGTATCTCCTTTGTTTATCAAATGCAGGGCTTAAGACCAATTCAGTGAGAGTCCATTTGAGTGCTATTGCAGCTTCTTTCAAGCCTCTAAATGGACAACCTATTTCCTCTCATCCTCTCATAGCAAGATTTATGAGAGGCCTTCTTTTAACAAAGCCTCCCATTAAGCCACCACCGGTGGCATGGGACTTAAATCTGTTTCTTAGGCAGCTTATGAAACCACCCTTTGAACAATTAGCCACTACCTCTTTGAAATTCCTTTGCTGGAAGGTTATCTTCCTCATTGCAATCACATCAGCACGTCGCATCAGTGAATTGCAAGTGTTGGTGGCTGATCCTCCTTATACAAGGTTCCACCATGATAAGGTAGTCCTTAGGACTCATCGAAACATTATGCCAAAGGTGGTTTCTCCTTTTCATTTAAACCAAGCGGTTTACCTTCCTGTATTCTTACCAAGGCGTCACGCCTCAAATGCAGAAAGGAACCTTCATACTTTGGACTGTAAAAGAGCTTTGGCCTTTTACTTGCAAAGGACGCAGCAACATAGAAAATCTTCTCAGCTCTTTGTTGCTTTTGATCCTAAGTCATTTGGGACTTCCATTCTCCAAAAGGACAATGTCCAACTGGATTGCACAGTGTATATCTTTTGCCTTTGAGAGTAAGAACCTTCCTTTTGAAGGCCATGTCACAGCTCACAATATGAGAGCCATGGCAGCCTCAATGGCTCATCTTCACTCTGTCTATCGATGACATCTGTCGAGCAGCTACTTGGGCTTCTGTACATACCTTCACAGGCCATTACTGCTTAGACAAGGACTCCCGCCGGGATGCCTTGTTTGGTCAGGCTGTTCTTCAACACCTGTTCCAGACTTAATCAACTCCTACACACCATCCCTGGTAGGATGCCAGAGATCCATGGGGGAAGTGGAGCCCTTTCACAAGGGCACCCAACTTTCTGGGGCCATCTCCATGGCATCTGCAGCTAGGGAGTCCCCATATGTGAAGACTACATTTCTGCTTGTTTCTGGAGATAGCATAGTTACTCACCTGTAACAGGTGATCTCCGGGAATAGCAGGAATTTAGTCTTCACAACCCGCTCACCTCCCCTAGGAGTTGTATCTCTCTATCTCTCTTTCTTTCTCTCGTTCCCTCTCTCTTTTGTCTCAGCTATAAACTCAACTGGAGAGGGACAGTTGGGAAAGGCAGGAAGGCAGCTCGCAGGTGCTGTGGGATGCTCCCAAAAGCTTTACTATTGGACGCTGGGGAGAGTTCCCGCGCAGGCTCCGTTGGTACTGACGATACCCATATGTGAAGACTAAATTCCTGCTGTTCCCGGAGATCACCTGTTACAGGTGAGTAACTATGCTTTCCTGTAGTAGTTCAAGGTGAGTTACAATCAGGTACTATGTGTATTTCCCTGTCCCCGGAGGGCTTAAGTCTGTAACTGAGGTAGTGGAGGTGTAAATGACTTACCCAAGGCCACAAGGAGCACCAGTGGGATTTGAACCCTTATCTTGCTGGTCCCAGGCTGCTGCCCTAACCACTATACTACTCCTCCACTCACATGAATGGCATGCAAATGTCCCATGCCATCCAATCTGAGCTAAAGGTTAGCGTGGGGAATCTAATTTCTACAGTCATTCCCATCAGCCTTGCCTTCTCCAAATCATGACCCTGAACTTCTTCCTCCCCCTTAACAAGATCCAGGACATTCTTTCTCCAAAGAAAGCGCTGATTCTTCAGCCAAATGGAGGCAGTGCTTTCTCCAAGAAATCCTAAATGTCCCTTCCAGCCTCAGGAAGGGAGACCACCTTACTTCACCAAAGAAGTCCCCCGAATTCCACTCCCTCCCCCCCAAAAAAGTACATAGAGCCACCTCACTGGAATAGTATCTTATCATTTGTGAGGGTTCCAAATACTAGTTTTTACTGATAGGAAGGGATATATAAGAACTCTCCTGCCAACACCACTGCAGACCTCCGAGTAGCACTCCCTAGCAGTTCTTCACTACCATCACATGATAGATAGTACAGACAGAGGAGGTGTGAGACAGGCTTCCAAGTCTATACAGTACAGCAGCGACTGCAAAATCTTCTTTTCTTCTGTTATACCAAATGCCTAACATTAGCAATGATGAATATGGACTTAGGGCCTTCCCTTTTTGATTATGCTCCAGTAGTGTACATTACGTGGACATTCTTTTGTAAGTCCTGCACAACATAGAAGGCGCTATGGTGAATAAGGTAAGGTGGGCTGTGGCATTATGTGTGCTTACCCTTTAAAGCTTTCATTGGGATTGACTTATTGATATTTCACCAAAATGCTTTTGTGGGGGCAAATTTAAGCCCTTGGGAATGAAATGTGCTTGTGTGTATTTTATTAAAGCATACAAAATAAGTGTGTGTTTCTTTTTTATTTTCTACTCAGGGTCCTGGAATCGGAAGTGCCTCTCTCTTCACTTTTGGTTTTGTGGGGGCAGTGCTTGAAATCATTTTGATTTTGTATCCTTTCTTGGACCAAGAATCTTGTCTAGATATTTGGGACAGTAGTAATTTGCTAAAACAGTTACCAAGAAAGAATAAAAAAAGTATGACAGGTTAATCCATGAGCGTTTTTTTTTCCTTTGGTTCTTAAGAAGTTTGGGAGACTGCTGTGAACCTGAGTGACACTTGCATTGCTAGGAAGGCTTTCTTTCCTTAATTCTCGCAGCTATCTCATGGTGTCCTCTGTCGTCGGCTTCTACAGCTTGTGCTTTTTTCGAACTTTCATGCCTAGGAAAGACGACACAACTATGACAAAGGTAAGATAGTAAAGTAGAAGGTGCTGATGTCCCTTCCATTCCCCCTACCCTTGTTTTGTTTTTCTTTTTGCCACCCAAGGTAAACTTACTGTTTTATTTACTGATTACTGTGGATGTCTCATTAGTAGCAATTAGTATTTGTATTGTAAGCTATGTAAATGCAAACTGGAAAAATTTCCAAATACCAAATGAGTGGGAAAAGGGGATGTGTTTTATTTAGCTTAGCCAGCATCCATTCACTTGTTTAAAAAAGAAGTCTGGAATGGCAGAGCTTGTGAGCTAGCTATAGAAAAGCTAGTGAAAGGGTTTTTTCTTTTCTAGAAGAAAGGTATTGCTAATGAGTGACTTTCATTGTGCTAACTGTACTTCATGAAATGTCTTTGAAATCTGAAGAACATGGTTTCTGCAAGTAATTCAGATGGCATAATTGAAATTTAAATAATTCAAGTAAGAACAAGGGGGTACTATTCAACAGCATTTTGAATCTAAAGGCTAGTTTGACTTATCACAATTTTGCATTGGCCTCAAAATAGCAAATACTTTTACCTTATGCTTTATTCAGGCACATACAAGGGATTTTTCTCAAATATTCCCACAAGCTGACTAAGATGATCAGTGACCAGAGGGCAGGAATTTGGTTTTAATACACTGATACATATGTACATCCTTTCTTTGATGGAAGGAGGGAAACAGTATTAAATTAATTCATCTTATTAGTACATCTTGGAAGTAGCAGTAACATAAATGTGCAGGATACTTGTATAAAAATACAACTTCATCAGCTATGACAAATACTTATGGTAATTTTCTGGCTGTTTATATAGGCAAAGTTGATTATTCAAATGTTTATACAGCTAATTTTCAGTGGGAACTTGCAAAATTTAGGATGACAACTATAGTGGCCCTATATCTAAACTGTCCAGTTTCAACCAGATCCATTAATGGGAATTTTCAGCTGAAAATTTAGCTACGTGTAGTTTGTATCAAGTGAAAATTCACCTAAATATAGCAAATCAAAATTAATTGGTTATCGTATCTACTCATCGAATCTTAAAACTTTACCCTAGAATATGTTGTTAAAATAATACATTGCCAAATGTATGGAGTGTTATGTTAGATTTCTAAATACATTTTCTTAGAAGTGGTAGCTTAATAAAAAAAATTATTATTAATTTAAAGCCAGCTTATTCTTGCCTTTTTGTGATCAAAATCTACACTAAGGGGCCCATTTTTAGCACATGTGCAGAGCCTCCGCGGTCACTGTCAGGGGCATGATCAGCATGTCCCCCAGCAGTTAATGCTCAGATGTGTGTGCCAACAGGCAGCACAGTTAATGTGGCAGCACATAACAATACTCATACAGGTATCATTAGGTGCACTTGCACTAATTGCCACAGAGCATTTGGCAGTTGCCATTGTGCTAGTTGCACTGTGCTCTCCATATTCATACTCTACCCCTAACCCGCCCACACTCTGCAGTAGCGTGCCATTGCCAGTTTTGGCATGCGGTGGCTAGCATTACCTGCATGTTAGTGTTTCTGGCTGCCAGTTACCAGCTTTAGTAAAAGGGCCCCTAAATGGGTTCTGTAATAGGCAGGATATTATGCCTATCTAATAATAAATACATCATAAAGAATTGGAATAAACATTACATCAATCTAAAAATCCCTAGTACCACAGGAAACTGGAACAGATTAAGAAGACAAGAAAAAGAACAGAAATTCATTCTGAAAAGTGATGTTCTCTAGGACCAAGCAGGAAGTCAGTCCTCACATATGGGTGTCATCGGCGCCGATGAAGCCCCAGCAGAGCATTTCCTCAGCTTTCTATGAAAGCCTTTGGGAATGCAGGCACGCATGCGCGGTTCCCTTCCCGCCTAAAGGTGCCATCTTACCTCAGTCTCGTTTTTTTCCAAGAAGCCCACCGGACGTGTGTCCTGTCCTACCGGTTAAAAGTAGATTTTTTTTGGCGATTATCACTATTTTTTTCTCCCTTTTCGACGCCGGTTCCCGTCCAGTTCGGTACACCGGTATCGAGCTTGATTCTTCTTTTTCAGTTTTTGCCCTTAGTGGCTGGCGTTCGCACCCTTTTTTCCATTTTTCCCTGGAAGGCCGGTCCTTTGACCTCGTGGGGACTCTTTTTTTTTCCCTGATGGCTTCCAGTGGTTTTAAAAAGTGTGATCGTTGTAAGGAATTAATGTCTCTCACCGACACACACGACTGCTGCCTTCGGTGCCTCGGCCCTGATCACTACCCTAAGTCGTGCGGGCCATGTGGGAAGATGTCTTCCAAGGCACTCCGAAGTCGCCAGCAACAAAAAGAAAGGCTTTTCTCGGACTCAGCCTCCGGCCGGGGCCAGACCTCATCTGAGGCCTCGACATCTCGGGATTCCGATCCCAAGCACCGTAGAAGCTCCTCGGACAGGGGGTCCCCTGACCGGGAACAGAAGAGGAAGAAGCGGCTTGCGAGGGCGTCGTCGGAGGAGGTCCCTGGCTCCTCGAGGGCCAGGTCTAAGACAACCGAACGTCGCCCCGGGCCCGTGGAACAAGAGAAGCCTGCCAAAGTTCCTCGTGTGGAGCCGGAGTCTGCTGGACACATAAGCCCCATAGTCCTCGAGGATTCTCCTCCCAGAGAGCCGGCGGCTGCTGCATCTCCCGAGCTGAGTCTCAGGATGACAGCCTTGGAGAGCAGACTGTCTGCCTTCATGGAGCAGCAGCGGGCACTGATGGCCAGCCTGGCTGGTGCATCTGCCCCGACCACCGGGACATCGACTTCGAAGTCGACCCCGGAGGCCGAGCCAATACTCGAGTCCATCGTGGCTCGAAGTCGACCTCGGTCGTGGTCTCCCTCGACCTCCCGTTCGGGACCGAGGGTGTCGAAGCCGGTGCTTCCGGCGTCGGGGCGGGTGCTCCAGGCCCCCACGGGGTCGGGCCCTGACTCCTCCTCGGACGAGTCCGCCTGGGAGACGGAGGACGAGGAGTCTCCCGATACGTTCAAGACTCAGTGCGTCCCATCGGACTCACCGCAGTCTGAGCCCCGGAGTAGATCCCCTCTGGAGGATACTTGGTTCTCGGAGTTCGTCCGGGATATGGCCACTGCCTTGGCTATTCCGGCGGACCCCAAGGAAGAACCTCGAGCTGAAGAGCTCGAGGCACTGCAGTATGACTCTCCTCCGAAGGAGGCCTTTACTGTCCCGGTTCCTCCGATGCTGGAACGGCTCCTCTTCTGTATGTGGGAGGCACCGACCTCGGCGCCGGTTCTAAGCAAGCGAGTCGACTCGATCTATCGACTCAGAAAGAGCCCTGGTTTTCAAAAGGCACAGCTACCACACCATTCTATGGTTGTGGAATCGGCCATGCATCGTCTGAAGAGCCAGAAGATGCACTCCGCGGTGCCCCCTGGCAGGGAGGCCCGAAACCTCGATGGCGTCTGTAGAAAGTGCTTCCAGGGCTCGATGCTTGCTTGCCGTGTCCAGTCGTACCAGCTGTACATGGGCATGTACTTACGGGACCTGGCCAAGGAGTTGGCCGGGTTCTCTGCTGGACTCTCCGGGGAACCCTTGCAGAGATTTAAGTCCTTGTCCTCGGGGATTCGGGACTGTTCGAAGTTCATGTCCCATGCCGCCTACGATGGCTTCGAGGCTTTGGCCCGAGTTGCGGCAGCCGGCATCGCGGCTCGATGCCAGGCGTGGCTGCAGTCATCGGACCTCGAGCCATGGGTTCAGGACAAGTTGGTCGATGTCCCTTGCCGAGGTGAAAACCTTTTTGGCAAGCCCATGACCGAGAAGGCCGCTCTGCTCGAAACAGAGCACCTTACACGGACAAGGCTGTCTAGGAAGACCTCTGCCCCTTATAAAAAGAAGGGCTCGGGTAAAAAGCCCTTTTACCCGAGGAAGGGCACTGCCTACAAACAGTACCCTCAATATCAGACTGCCCAAGCTGCACCCCAGGGTCAGCAAGCCAAGGGGCATGGTAATGGGCCCCGTAGGCAGAGGACCCCCAAGCCTCCGGCCCCTGCTACCACTCAGGAGGGTGGGGGTTTTTGACTCCTTTAGCGTAGCCTCTCCCTCCCTGCTCTCCCAACCCTGCACAGGAGGTCGCCTCGCCTTCTTTGCCCACCAGTGGCCCCTCATCACTGCGGACAGTTGGGTGTTGGACATAGTCCGCAGGGGCTATGCCCTGCATTTTCACCAACTGCCTCCTCCTTACTTTCCAGGGGAGCCTCCAAGGCCTCCCCTGCACACAGACCTTTTCCTTCGAGAGCTTCAAGGTCTGTTGGTGGACAGGGCGGTGGAGCCTGTGCCTCCCCACTTGCAAGGTCACGGATTCTACTCCAGGTATTTCCTGGTACCCAAGCGAACCGGTGGCCTTCGACCCATTCTGGACCTCAGGATCCTCAACAAGTTCCTCGAGAAAGAAAAGTTCAAGATGCTTACTCTTGGAACACTTCTGCCCTACCTCCGGCAGGGAGATTGGCTATGCTCCTTAGATCTAAAGGATGCGTACACTCACATCCTCATTCATCCAGACCACAGAAAGTACCTCAGGTTCATTGTGGGGGGAAACCATTATCAGTACAGAGTGCTGCCTTTTGGCCTCACCTCCGCCCCCAGAGTCTTCACAAAGTGCCTGGCGGTGGTGGCGGCCTACCTGAGAACTCAGGGAATCTTTGTTTTCCCCTATCTTGATGACTGGCTCATCAGGGGTCAGAATGCCAGGAGGCCAAACAAGCCACCCTCAGAACTATTGCTCTTCTTCAAAGCCTGGGGTTTGTCATAAACTTCGCAAAGTCCACTTTGCTCCCCTCCCAGAACTTGGAGTTCATAGGAGCGAGGCTGGACTCTCTGCTGGCAAGGGCTTTCTTGCCAAAAGACAGGGCCCAGAGGTTGATGGCCTTGGCAAATCAGTTCCTCAGCAGGTCCTTGGTCTCCGCCAGACTCTGCCTGAGGCTGCTTGGCCACATGGCTTCGACAGTACATGTGACCCCCAATGCCAGGCTCCATATGAGGCCTGCACAATGGTGCCTTCGGACTCAGTGGTCACAGGCCACAGGCAGCTTCAGAGACAGGATAAAGGTGTCCAGACCATTTCTGAACTCCCTCAACTGGTGGCTGCACCCACCCAATCTCCTACAAGGGGTGCCCTTTCAAATTCCTGGATACACAGTGGTACTGAGCACAGACGCCTCCCTGCAGGGCTGGGGAGCTCATTGTCTGAACAAGTGCACCCAGGGCCTGTGGTCTCCTTGGGAAGCTGCACAGCAGATAAATTTCCTAGAACTCAGAGCTATTCGGTTAGCACTCAAAGCTTTCTCTCCTACTCTAGCTCATCAATCTGTCCTGGTTCAGACAGACAACCAGGTGGCCATGTTTTATGTGAACAAACAGGGCGGCACTGGATCCAGACTCCTCTGTCGGGAAGCTCAGGACCTTTGTTCCTTTGCCCTCAAGCACAACATGCTTCTCAAGGCTGTGTTTTCTTCCAGGCCAGGACGACAGGTTGAGCAGAATTCTGCAGACCCACGAGTGGCAGCTGCACCCTTTAGTTGCTCAGAAAATCTTCCTGAAATGGGGTCTCCCTTTGATAGATCTCTTTGCCAGCCCAATGAACAAACAACTGCCAAAGTTCTGCTCCAGGCAACCGCATCCTCTGAGGATAGCAGCGGATGCTTTTCTGATTCCCTGGTCTCAGGGCCTCCTGTATGCGTTTCCTCCCACACCCTTGGTGGCCCGGACTCTCTTCAAGATTCTTCAAGACAAGGCCTCGGTCCTGCTGATGGCGCCCAGGTGGCCAAGACAGCCTTGGTTTCCACTTCTACTTCAACTGGCGGTGGATCCCCCACTGCCTCTGGGGTTGCAACCCGACCTTCTCTCACAGGAACAGGGTTCCCTTCTGCACCCCAATCTCAAAACTCTCAATTTGATGGCCTGGAGGCTGCAAGGGTAGTTTTGGCTCCCTGGGGCCTACATAGGAGGTTGAGGAGGTTGTCCTAGCCTCTAGGAAACAGTCCACTAGGAAAACCTATGCTCTCAAATGGAAAAGGTTTTCTGTGTGGTGTCAGCTACGTACAGAGGATCCCTTCTCCTGTACTGTGCCAGTAGTGCTTCAGTACTTACTGCACTTATCTAATCAGGGACTTAAGTCCAATTCTGTTCGGGTCCATCTCTCAGCTCTAGCAGCTCACCACTCTCTGGTGGAAGGACGTTCCCTGTCAGTCCACCCCTTGGTGTCCCGCTTTCTCAGGGGCTTGCTTTTGCTCAAGCCCCCTATCTGTCCTCCTGCCCCTGAGTAGGAGTTGAATGTGGTCTTTCAGCAACTGACTCGCCCACCTTTTGAGCCGATGGCTACTTGTCCACTACGCTTCCTATCCTGGAAGACTCTCTTCCTGATAGCCCTTACCTCGGCTAGGCGAGTGAGTTTGCTTCAGGCCCTGGTCTGTGATAGGCCTTACACCAGGATTTATAGGAACAGGGTAGTCCTCAGGACTCATCCAAAGTTCCTCCCAAAGGTTGTCTCCTCTTTCCACCTCTATCAGGGGGTGGTTCTTCCAACATTCTTCCCTAGGCCTCATGCAAGCCAGGCTGAAGCAGTCCTGCATACCCTGGACTGTAGGAGGGCCTTATCCTTCTACCTTGACCGTACGAAGGGGCATAGAAGGGCTACTCAGCTCTTCGTATCCTTTGACCCCAATAAGTTGGGGTTGGCTGTGTCCAAGCGTACCTTGTCCATCTGGGTGGCTGACTGTATCACCTGGGCTTACAAGGCAGCTGACCTTCCTTTGCAGTGTCGGGTCATGGCCCATCGTGTCAGGGCAATGGCTGCCTCAGTGGCTCATCTCTGCTCTGTGCCCTTGGTAGACATCTGCAGGGTTGCAACTTGGTCTTCCAGCCCGACTTTTGCGGCCTATTACTGTCTGGAGAGGGAGTCCTGTAGGGACAGTGCTTTTGGCCAAGCAGTACTCCGGAATCTCTTTGAGGTTTAGGCAACTCCTGCCCTCTGTTGGGCTACCGGAGGAGGTTGTGTCCTTGAAAAGCCTTTCTTTGCTGCTGAGACTAGAGGGAGTTCTCTTGTTCAGCCTGGGTTCCTCGGTAGCCCAGAGCTAGGGAGTCACCCATTTGTGAGGACTGACTTCCTGCTTGGTCCTGGAGAAAGAGTAGTTACTCACCTGTAACAGGTGTTCTCCAGGAGCAGCAGGAATCAGTCCTCACAACCCTCCCTCCTTCCCTTGGAGTTGCAGTTGTACATAGTTTATTTTTCATTTTTGTGTGCTGTTCTTAGCTATGTCACTTGACTGAGGTAAGATGGCACCTTAAGGCGGGAAGGGAACCGCGCATGCGTGCCTGCATTCCCAAAGGCTTTCATAAAAAGCTGGGGAAATGCTCCGCTGGGGCTTCATCAGCGCCGATGACACCCATATGTGAGAACTGATTCCTGCTGCTCCTGGAGAACACCTGTTACAGGTGAGTAACTACTCTTTCATGGCAACATCATAATTGAAATGAAAATATTTAAAATAGGTTAAAAAAGCAGTATTACTTTGAGCAAAATAAATTTCTAAGTGATTTTAGACGGATAAAAACTTAGGCGATGTAAGCTCATGCATATTTTTCATCGTCATAGGTGTTAAGCACACAGATGAGAACAAATACATCATTACTGATCTGTATTTTAGAAAAGGAATTGATTAGTACCATTATTTATTTATTTAACATTTCCTTTTAAACCACCTTTCAGATTATCAAGGTGGTTTACATGGAACAGTAAGTATAGAACGTAGTACTAGAGTAGTAGGGGATAGGGGGTGAACATATTTGGACGGTGGTATGGTAGAACTATGTACAGAGGGATGATATTTACATAGGGCTTAAATACAGGGGTTATCCAGAGACCTGAAAGCATATTGGTAGCGGGAGGGGAGAGAATTTTACGTTATCTTTATCTTTATTAAAACATTTGATAAACCGCTATGGCCAAGGCATTAAGCGGTGTACAATAAAATAAAATAAAAGTCAATACTGCAAAATTAAAGAAAAGAACGCCATAAAATAATAGGAAAGCAAAGAATCAAATAGGTACATAAAGACTGGACAGAAAGAAGAAATCGAGACAAAAGACAGTACGAGATAAAATTATTAAAAATACCACAAAACCAAACACATACTACAAGCAAAGACAAAAGGACAGACAAAAGGACAAGGACAGCATATTTCAGGGATGGGAATCAGAGGGAAGATCAAAGGCTTGTTTAAACAGGTGAGTTTTGAGTAATGACTTGAAATGCGGGTAGGAAGATTCTAATCAGAGGGAAGATGGTAGCGCATTCCATAAAAGAGGACCCAAAAAGAAGAAAGCCGAGTGTCGAGTCTGCTCCAGGTGCGCCTGTGAAGGAGCAGGCAAGACTAGACGATTGGCATGAAGGGATCGAAGCTGATGGTAGGGAGTGTGAAGGGAAATAAGATTAGCCAGATATGCAGGTTCACCCGTGTAAACAGCCCGGTGAATTAAGATAAGAAATTTATAGTGAAACCGAAAACGAAGGGGTAACCAATGTAGGCGAAGAAGAAGAGGGGTAACATGATCATAGCGGTGGGTGAAAGTAATGAGCCAAACAGCGGTGTTTTGAACGGACTGGAGTCTTTGGAGCTGATAATTAGGAAGATTTGCTAAGAAGACATTACAGTAGTCGAGCCTACTGATGACTAGAGCCAGCACCAAAGTAACCAGTGAGTCAAATGGCAAAAGAGAACGGACAGCCCTGATCTGACGTAGAGTCAAAAAAGAACGACGAGTGAGGGAAGAGATGTGTAGGTGAAAAGAAAGAGAAGAATCAAGAATAACACCCAGATAGCGAAAAGAGGAAACCAAAGGAATAGGAATAGAATCAATCAGAGGAGCAATAGTTGGACAGGAGCCACTTAAAGATACCCACATTGCAGTGGACTTAGTAGGGTTTAGATGAAGAAAATTCTGGGAAAGCCAAGAAGCGATATGTGAGAGACAGTCGTTAAATGGAGATATATCTGAAATAAGTGGAGAAACGTGATAAAGAAGAATAATGTCATCCGCATAAATGTAAGGAGACACAGGAAATTGTTGGATTAATAAGGGCAACGGAGCAAGAAAGATATTAAACAGTAAAGGAGAGAGAACAGGACCCTGTGGCACACCACAAGTAAGTGGAAAAGAAGAAGAGGAATGACCACTCGAGTGAACAGTGAAAGAGCGAGCTGAGAGAAAAGAGCGAAACCACTGTAAAACTGTACCCTGCAACCTACAATCAGAAAGGTGAGAAAGAAGAGTCCGGTGGTCAATCAAATCAAAAGCTGCAGAAAGATCAAGTGAAACAATCAAAGTAACATCACTCCGATCATGTGCAACATGTAGTTCATTCAACAGTGCTAAAAGGACAGTCTCAGTGCTGTGCCCATGACGGAAACCTGCTTGGCGGGGGTGAAGAGAGTTTGTGGCCTCAATGTGAGAATTCAGCTGTTCAAAAACAAACCGCTCCAAAGGTTTATCTAGGAAAGGGAGATTAGAAACAGGGCACCAGTGGGACAGAACAGAAGGATCAAGGGAGGACTGCTTCAGAAGAGGACGTACAACAGCGGATTTCCAGGAAGATGGAAAAAGGCCAGAAGAAAGGCTGGAGTTAATAATAGCAGTCAGAAACGGCAAGAGCTGCAAAGAAGGCTCAGCTAACCAGCGGGATGGAATTGGGTCTAATATACAGGTTGTTTTTCTGGATTTAGACAACATCTGTAACACTTCGGCAGAAAGGATTGGACGAAAAGAAGACCAGGTGTGGACCAGCGTTGGATTGGGTGTAAAAGAAAAAGAAAGAGGACCAACCGGAGAGTCCACAGAATGTTCAGGAGAACTACAGGAAGGACCACGGGGCAGGGGAGATAACGGAGGGGGTGGAGAGGGACTTGAAAAAGAGGAACGTAGGTCCAGAATCTTATTGGAAAAGAAAGTAGCCAGGAGTTGAGAGTCAGGAGTCTTAGAGGACAGAGAGCAGCGTGGGCCAATTGAGGAGAGTCTGTGGAGGATAGCAAAGAGTTGTTTGGAGGAGTGCGCAGCTTCAGAAATCTCAGTTGAATAAAAGGTACGCTTAGCGTCCTGTTCGACCGAACGATAGGCAGCAGATAGCTGTTTAAAGCACAGAAGCAAGTCCGGGGAAGGATGACGAGACCAATGGCGTTGAACCTGGCGGAGGGCGAAGGCGTAGGGAGGGGTGATACCAAGGAAAACGTTTGGAGAACTGTAAAGGAGGAGAAGGCCGGAAAGGTGCCAGGCTATCTAAAGCAATAGTGAGGAGAGAGTCCCAGAGGGAAGCTTGACAGTCCGGAGAACGAGAGGAAAAATCTGAGGGAAATAAGGAAGAGGCAGGAGGGAAGGACTGGAGAGTATCCGCAGTAAGGTGACGGCGAAGAGGGAGAGGAGAAGAAGACATTGCACACTGGGCAGATTCTAATGATGGCGATGAAACTGTGAAGAAAACACAAGAATGATCTGACCAAGGGACAGCCAGCAGAGTAGGAGAAGAGATAGTCGGTAGTAAGGTGGGAGGGGAAAGAATCAGATCCAGGGTATGGCCTGCCACATGAGTTGGGCCCGAGACATGTTGATGGAGAGAGTTGTCGGTAAGAAAATTCAAAAATGTACGGTCCTTTAAACGGCTGGGTTGATCCACATGAGTGTTAAAATCACCCAACACAATAAGATTAGGAAACTGCAGAACAACATCCGAAAGAGTTTGTAGAGCGGTGTCCCAACACGCCACAGTGAGAGAAGGGGAGAGATAAAGAAGCAAAAAATAAAGAGGTGGAGAGGATTTAAGGCGGAGAAGAAGAGATTCAGGAAAAGTAACTGATGGAGAGGAAATTTCTTCAATGGCAAAAGTGGCCCGATGAAGGAGAGCTATTCCCCCCCCCTCCTCTACCTAGCCTGGGAGATGATATAGCTGAAAACCCAGGGGGGGGGGAGAGCTGGACAAAATAGGGGAATCACCCTCTTTAAGCCAGGTCTCAGTAAGGAAACAAAGATCTACTGAGTTCCGGGTTATAAGATCTTGGACCAGCAAGGACCTAGTCCGAAGGGAGCGACAATTTAGCAAAGCAAGACTGAGAGTCAGAGTAGAAAGAGCTGCAAGGGACCTTAGCAAAGGACGGTGAGGCCTGGCCGAAAGCCTGATAGAACGGCATGAAATCAGGTTAGATGGGCAGCGAGCAAACGGGCCCAAGGGAGCGGCCAGTGAAACTAACGGACGTCGACCCCAAAAGACCGGAATGGCCGCCATAAGAATGAAAGCTAGAAGGACCAGGAACGAGCCCAGTCCCCAAAGGAAAAACCTACTGAGTGGAAGTAGTCGGACCACGTCCGACAGAGGTGACAGAAGCACAACCCCAGATGAAGAGAGCCACCTGAAGTAAGAACCGTTGTAGGCTATGAACAAGGAAGCAAGTGCAAATAGGAAGGCCGCGAAATGCGCCCCTCGCTCGCCCCAAGGAGCTCGTCCAAGGAGCAGGACCTGCTCCTTGGGCGCGCTCCTTTGGCGCGTGCCCACGGCGCGAAATGCCGCAGACAGCTCGTTTATATGGTAGTGCAGGTACCTGGGAAGGTCGCGGCCCGCGTCACGTCCGGGTATCGGGAGGGCTCTGAATACAGGGAACACAAGGATTCACAAGCAGAGAACCTGGGGAGGTAACAAAACAAGCAAAAGCAAATAATAAATACTAGTAGCAGCAGGCAGACAAGCGAAACGCCGCAGACAGCTCGTTTATATGGTAGTGCAGGTACCTGGGAAGGTCGCGGCCCGCGTCACGTCCGGGTATCGGGAGGGCTCTGAATACAGGGAACACAAGGATTCACAAGCAGAGAACCTGGGGAGGTAACAAAACAAGCAAAAGCAAATAATAAATACTAGTAGCAGCAGGCAGACAAGCGAAACGCCGCAGACAGCTCGTTTATATGGTAGTGCAGGTACCTGGGAAGGTCGCGGCCCGCGTCACTTCCGGGTATCGGGAGGGCTCTGAATACAGGGAACACAAGGATTAAGGTCGGAGCTGAAGTATTCTTGGAATAGGAAGTGCTATCAAATATTGCCTTGGTAAGAACATTTTTTCTTATTGTTAAGTAAAGGTTTGAGAGGTAATTTATTGAAGTGCATGCACAAGTGAAGTAGTATGCAAGTGCTTTTCTCTGTGCACATTTCATCAGATTTTCAAACTTCGAGTTTGAAAATTACCCCAGGAAAATATATGCATGCTTTGGGATGCACAATTTTTCTAGATAAAATTATATGCAGATGCTCAAATTTTCAAAAGTGCAGATTCCACACCACCTTGCCCTTGGGAATGGATATTCTAACAACAGGGAAATCTACACTTATACAGGCTGTACGTACATAAGTTCATCCATATATCAGATATGCAGTTTTGTTTCGTTTTTTTTAATAGGCCTTTGAACATTAGTTGACATACAATTAGGTTAAGAGGCCTAGTGACAATTGGACTGTTGGACTGAGAAAAGCCTGGTTTGATTTTATAGAAATTTGATGATTAAACAAATATGTGGACTTATATGTTATTTATGATGTGCTCATTGTCAACATTAAGCTGCCCAGAATTGCTTAGCTTTCATACTTTACTCTCTTAGGCTGATTTTCACTTTTCCCTTGTTTTAATAGGTTATTGGAAACTGTGTGTCAATCCTTGTGCTGAGTTCTGCACTGCCTGTGATGTCAAGAACATTGGGTAGGTTTTGTATCACTAGCTGACCTTTTAGATTGCTCTGGGCTGCTGAGTTTTTGTTATGATATAGTTGTATTTTGATAGAATAAGTCAACCACAGTTTGTTCACGTGTTCTGTAGGAATAAGTGCAGAAAGTGCTCCATCTTCAGATATTCCTGAGCCAACAAACAAAAGTTCCACTTATGTGCAAAGACTGGGCCATACATGATGCTCTACAGCTAAAATTTGATGATGTCCAGTATTAAAAAAACAAGATCAAGCAGTGAGAAAAATTCCATCAACAGATCTGTAAAGAGAATATAAAAGCAATCAGTTCAAAGTCACCTAAATCCTATACTCAATGTATGCTGCAATAGACCTGATATTATGCCTAACAATAAATCATATACATCATAAAGTATTGGAATAGGCAATACATCAATGTAAAATCCCTAGTACCACAAGAAACTGGAAGAGATTAACAAAAAAATCCCTGAAATTCATTTCTAAAAAGTGATATTCTGCCTATTCTGTTGTTATGTATGCAACATGCAAGCTAGTTCAAGACTTACAAAAAATTGTCTAATTGAATGTACATGAGAGCGTGCATCCCATTTCTGTAGGATGCTACCACCTACAACATATGCAAATCTATTTCATGCATATTCATTAGGGATATCCTGAAAATCTTATCTGAGGCCCTTGTTGAGTACTGGGAGAGAATACCTCTAGTCTAACTACACGTATCCCTTTAGTGCAGGGGTTCCCATACCTGCCTTCCTGCTAGTTGGGTTTTCATGATTTTCACAATGAATATGCATGAGAGATTTGCATATGATCTATGTGGGACCATCCCACAGAAATGGGATGCGTGCTCTCATGCATATTAATTAGACTTTTTGTAAGTCTTGAACTAGCTTGCATGTTAGAAACATAGAAACATGATGGTAGAAAAAGACCACATAGCCTATCTAGTCTGCCCTTCCATATCAACTACAATAATCCTCTTTTTACTTTTAAAGATCCTTTGTGTTTGTCCCATGCTTTTTTGAATTCAGATATTGTCCTCATGTCCACAATCTCCACTGGAAGACTATTTCATGCATCTGCCACTCTTTCCGTAAAGAAATATTTCCACATATTACTCCTGAGTCTATCCCCTTTCACTCTCATGCTATGTATCCTTGTAGCAGAGCTTGCTTTCAATCGAAAGAGGCTCTGCTCCTGTGCATTTATGCCACAGGGGTATTTAAATGTCTCTATCATATCGCTCCTATCCCACCTTTCCTCTAACATATGCCAATCTCTCTCATGCATATTCATTGTGGATATTTGGAAAACCCAACTGGCTAGGGAGGCCTAAGATAGGTTTGAGAACTCCTGCTTTAGTGGAGAGGCAAAGCATGGTTAATGGCATCATTAACTGGGATAAGCTATATATGCTTAGGCTTGTTGACTAGCAGTGGCGGTCAACTGCAAATATGTTTGTTCAGTGTTGCGTACTATACTTATATGAATAGCACTAAATATAGGTATTGATATAAACACTAGCACCAGCGTTTAAATTAAGCCATCCACTACCACCACTGAAAATTCATCTCTGTGAATTCAGGCTTTACTGCTGTTTGTACCAAATGCAATATTCCGGCCAGAGAGCCCTGATTAGGATGGGCATTTATACATTTACCATTCAAGATGAGCAAAAAAGCAGCTGAGAGAAGTAGTAGTAGGAGCTCTGACAACCTCATTCAAAGTAGAACATGACTAAAAACAAGGTCATATGAAGATATGCACATAGATAATTCAATCTATGGCCCCAACATATTTTGGCACTATTGCATGAATTGGGGGAAAAGAATTATTCTCTTGACTCTTGAAAATCAGTTTTGAACCACCTACCACAGATAGAGACCTGGGAGTGAAAACTAAAATAAGAGGAAGGTAGCATAACATATAATAAAGTAAAAACAAAAAACAAGAGCAAACTGAAAAATAAAATTAGAGGACAAAACATGGGAAAAGAGAAAAAAAATACAGGGACACAGGAAAAGCAAAAAGACAGGGAATATCAATAAAGTGCTGGGTATTTATTTATTTAGCAATGTTTATATACTGATTTTCCCCCGGGTCAGAGTAGTGTACATTCAGGTACAGTATATGTTTCCCTTGTCCCCAAAGGGCTTACAATCTACATTTTGTACCTGAGGCAACAGAGGGTTAAATGGCTTGTCCAAGGCCACAAGGGAGCGCATGTGGGACCAGAAATCCCAGTTCCTATGGCCCGAAGTTGCTGTGCTCCAATGGGCAAATGCAACTTGCCCCAACCACTAGGCCACTAGGTATGTCAGAAAGATGATAAGGGGGAAAAAAATGTAGGAACAGTTCTAGATATCGCTGGTCAACATTGAAATCGTTACTGACTTTAAAAGGCCCTAATCTGTAGTATCTTGGTGAGCTGAACACGAATATAACATTAAAAAATTTTTATTGGCTCTCGTTTTGAAGATATTACATGTAGTTCATTTTTGACATTTCACCATGTAAATTTATCCAGTAGGACATCAACCATATCTCAAATAAGCCTTGAATGATGTAATATTGCATCACATTTCATAATACCAGCATGCACACATCATCCAGAGTTGATTGCATCATTTTCTGATGCAATGCAATACTACTGCCAGACGGCTGCTGAAGCCATCTGACGTCAGCAGTGTACTATACATAGTCGGAAAGGAAAGTAATCTGGTATTCTGTTCCGATATTGAAAGCCTCATGAATGCCTTAAAAATCACTCATGACCCACAAGACTGGAGACTATTTATAGACTCTTCGAAACTGAGTCTGAAGGCTGTGCTTTTTAACAATGGAAAACCATCTTCCATCTATTCCAGTAGCGCATGCCGTCCACATGAAAGAGACATACGATAACTTAAAGCATCTACTGACTTCCATTAACTATAACAAGTACAGCTGGCACCTCTATGGTGACTTGAAGGTAGTTGCCCTTTTAATGGGTCTGCAGCAGGGATATATAAAATACATGTGTTTCTTATGTGAGTGGGACAGCCAAGCAAGGGATTGGCACTACTTGTGGAAGGAATGGAATCGCAGACAAAATGTAACAGTTGGAGAGAAGAATATCCAGCACCCAGCGCTGGTTGAGGCTCACAAAATCCTGCTACCACCCCTTCACATCAAATTAGGTTTGATGAAAAACTTTGTGAAAGCAATGGACTGCACTTCGCCAGCTTTCTGATACCTGCATGAAAAATTCCATCGACTCCGCGAAGCAAAGATTAAAGAGGGAGTTTTTGTGGGTCCTCAGATTCGAGAGCTCTTCAGAGATGACCGGTTCAACAACTTGCAGCAGGGTGATGCGAAACAAGCATGGAATGCTTTTCGCCTAGTGTCAGCAAACTTTCTCGGGAATGTTAGGGCAGAAAACTACAAGGAACTAGTAGAAGACTTGTTGATGCAGTAGCAGAAACTTGGCTGCAATATGTCTCTAAAGATCCATTTCCTTGATTCCCATCTCGATTTCTTTCCTGACAACTGTGGTATGGTTAGTGATGAACAGGGCGAATGTTTTCACCAGGATATTGCAACGATGGAGCAAAGATACCAGGGAAAATGGTCCACTACAATGCTGGCTGACTACTGCTGGACACTCCCCAGAGAAGCTCCCGAACAGCTGTACAAGAGACAGGCGAAAAAATCTAAGACGTAGTCTATGACTTGTTTTTTTACAGGTATTAACCGAAGGCCTATTATATTTACTATTGACATACATTTTGTAATGTAAACATTAATGTTTGTAGATTACAAAAAAACTAGAGCAAACTTTGCAATTTCACTGTCATATTTGTGTTCAGCATATAAAAATTGATAAGAAATGACTATTTTTATTTCAGTAACATGGCGTTTCTAAAAATTGGTTGACCAGTGTTGTATCCCCCACAAGTGCTAAAACTAGACTAATGAATTAAGTGAGCCAGGGCCAAAGAGTGTTGATATTACCTTAAGGAGGTATCCATAAATATACAATAGTTCCCTTACAGTGAGGCACTCTCTTTACAGATGCCACAACAAATAATAAAATTGCAACTCCCCTCTGCACCAACACACACACAAATGCAATTATTCCCATAAAACATTATATAAAATAAAGCCAAACACAAATTCAAACACAAAATTTCTCTTGATAGGACACTATGGTGCTAGCTTCGAACAAATAAAAAAGAGGCTTTAACATACAATGATAGAAAAGATTACAATTGTCATAGCAAACTGCAGTGGAGGAGTAGCCTGATGGTTAGAGCACTGGCTTGATAATCAAGAAACTTGGATTTAATTCCCACTGGCACACCTCGTGGCCTTGGGCAGGTCACTTAACCCTCCATTGCCTCAGAAGAAAAGCTTGGCAATCTACTTCTGGTCACGTTGCCAAGAAAACCCAGGAACTGTTGGGTCACCAGGAAATTGGCATTAACTCGAAGGCACACATTGCATTGCTTTGTCATGGCAAAATGATCATAAAGAATCCTCCACCATACAGTGTAATAAGTCAGCTGCCACAATATGTAAAAATAAAAGAACTGGAAACGTGGTCCTGAAACCAAATACAGTCTTAGACATCACGTTTGAGCTGCTTTAAACGCTGTCTTTTTACATCAGTGCTAATGATTGACGGCTCAGCATTGACCAGGGCAGTTTGCAAAGTAAAAACGTTAAAACGCTCAAAATACCTTAAAGGAAAAAAATCTAGTTTAAAAGATTTAAAATCAGGCTGTCTTTTTAGATATTTTGTACTTTTTTAAAGTTTTTACTTTGCAAGTTGCCACACAACAGTAGCAGAACTGTCAATTAGCAGCACCGGTGGGAAAAGACAGCATTTAAAGGGACTCAGCTGTGGTTCAAGCTTTTGATGTCTGAGACAAGCTGTACCTGGCTTTAGGACCATTTTTCAGGTTTTATTTACTACTACTATTACTACTATTTAGCACTTATAAAGCGCCACGCACGCAGCGCTGCACAGCTAACCTACAAGAGGTAGCCAACATACAAGAGACAGTCCCTGCCCGTCAGAGTCATGCTCATCGGAGCTTACAATCTAGTTAGAACAGTACATTAGTTAGAACAGTGCAGAGCAATAGTTAGTTCTGTGCAAGGTACGGTGTGGTACAGTTTGGTCTATAGTTTGGTCATAAACGTTGACGATGCGGTACAGTTTGTTCTATAGTTTGGTCATAAACGTTTGGTCTATAGTATGGTCATAAACGTTGACGGGGGTTAGGGTAAGATGAGGAAGGAGTCAGGATCTGAATGCAACAGTGAAGAGGTGGGTCTTCAACCTGGATTTGAAGAGGGCCAGGGAGGATGCCTGGCGCACAGACGCAGGTAGGCTGTTCCAGGCGTATGGTGCAGCAAGGTGAAAGGAGCGCAGTCGGGAGTTTGCAGTGCAGGTGAAAGGTATCGATAGAAGTAATTTGTTAGCGGAGCGCAGATTTCGAGAGGGGACGTAAGGAGAGATAAGAGATATAAAAGGTATTGAGGGGCCATCGAGTGAATGCATTTATAGGTCAGTAGGAGAAGCTTGAATTGGATGTGGAATTGGACAGGGAGCCAGTGAAGCGACTTGAGAAGTGGAGTAATGTGGGCATGGCGAGGCTGGCAGAAGATTAGTCGAGCTGCGTGATTTTGTATAGATTGAAGGGGAAGGAGGTGGCTCACGGGAAGACCAGCGAGGAGTAGGTTGCAGTAATCGAGGCGAGAGGAGATTGAGTGGATAAGCGTTTGGTAGTGTGTTCAGAGAGGAAGGGGTGGATTTTGCTGATGTTATAGAGAAAGAAGCAGCAGGTCTTAGCTACAAGCTGGATATGAGCGGTGAAGGAGAGAGAGGTGTCAAAGATAACCCCTAGATTGCGGGCCGAGGGAACAGGAAGGATAGTAGAACCATCCACATGGATTGAGAGAGGGGGAAGTGGAGGGGAGGAGTTGGGTGGAAAGACAAGGAGTTCAGTCTTGGCCATGTTCAGTTTCAATCGGCGATGAGACATCCAGGCAGCGATGTCCGAAAGACAGGCAGAGATCTTCGACTGGGTTTCTGGAGAAATATTGGGTGTAGAGAGGTAAATTTGGGCATCATCGGCATAGAGATGGCACTGAAAGCCATGGGAGGAGATAAGCGTGCCAAGGCCTTGGGTATAGAGAGAGAAGAGGAGGGGGCCCAAGACAGAACCCTGGGGTACACCTACCTGGAGCGGGATAGGGGAGGAGGAGAAGCCACCAGAGCATACACTGAATTAGCGATGGGAGAGGTAGGGGGAGAACCAGGATAGTACGGAGTCCTTGAAGCCAAGTGAGGAGAAGGGTGATGAGGAGAAGGTCATGGTCAACAGTGTCAAAGGCAGCAGAAAGGTCAAGAAGGATGAGGATAGGCCCTTAGATTTAGCCAGGAACAGGTTGTTGGTGACTTTTGTGAGTGCCGTTTCAGTGGAATGTAGGGGACAGAAGCCGGATTTTAGTGGGTCTGGGAGGTGAGGAAGTCAAGGCAGCGACGGTGGACTTGCTCGTTCTAGTAGTTTGGATATGAAAGGAAGGAGGGAGATGGGTCGATAGAAGGGCATGTGGGATCAAGTGAGGGTTTCTTGAGGAGGGATGTGACAACAACATGTTTGAAGTCAACGTGGACAGTTGCAGTGGAGAGTGAAAGGTTGAGGATATGAGTGATGGAGGGGACAATGGTGAGGGGGATGGAACGTAGGAGATGGGTGGGGATAGGGTCTGATGAACAGGTGGTGGGTTTGGAGGAGGCAAGAAGGCATGCGGTTTCTTCAGAGATCAGAGGGAAGGAGGAGAGGGTGGCAGGGGGAGTATGGATGGGGGAGGAGAATTGGGGAGGTAGATGGGGGGATAGGGAATTGGAGGGTAATCTTGTGGATTTTGTCGTGGAAGTAGTCGGCTAGGATTTGGACAGAAAGGGAGGGCAGGATCGGGGGCGGGGGGACCTTGAAGAGAGAATTTAGTGTATTAAAGAGACGGCAAGGATCAGAGGCAAGGGAGTTGGTCAGATGGATGTAGTAATCTTGTTTGGCAAGTGCTAGGGCTTACTGGAAGGAGCCAAGCATGAATTTGAAGTGTAGAAGGTCTTCTGGGGAGCGGGATTTGGACCAAGCTCGTTCGGCAGAATGGGCGCAGATGAGTAGGTAATGGATTGTGGGTGAAAGCCAGGGTTGGGGAGAGGATCGTTTGACAGGACATGGGGTGGGAGGGGCAAGAGTGTCAAGGGCTAAGGGTAGTGTAGCATTGTATGAAGATAATGCCTCGTCGACGGATTTGGAGGATAAAATGGAGGAAAGAGATGGAGAGATGGTGGAGGAGAGAGTAAGGGGATTAATATTATGAAGGTTTCTAAATAGGTCAGAGGAGACAGGACGAGGTTGGGATGTTGGAAGCTGAAGAGTAACTGTTAAGAGGTGATGGTCAGATGAGGGAAGGGTTGATTGGCAGAGGTTTGAGGGAGAGGAACTGGAGAATAGTATTAGGTCAAGGCAGTGGCCGTGTAGATGTGTGGGGGCAGTGGAGCAAAGTTGGAGGTCAAACGAGGAGGTAAGAGCGAGGAACTTTGAGGCATGGGGGTCGGAGGGGTTGTCGATGTGAATGTTGAAATCGTCAAGAATAAGAGTGGGGGAGGAGGGATCCATTAAAGCAGAGAGCCAGGAGTCAAAATCGGTGAGGAAGTTTGATTTGGATTTGTCGGGTGGGCGATAAATAACCGCTATTTGGAGGGGAAGTGGTGTGAGGAGGCGAATGGAGTGGACTTCGAAGGGGAGGGGGGAGCGTGATTGGGGTGGCAGAAGGGGTTGGAATTGGCAGGAGGGAGAGAGTAGGAGGCCAATGCCACCACCACAACCAGTAGGTCGAGGTGTATGGGAGAACTGGTAGCCCCCATAGCGCAGAGAGGCAATGGATGCAGTGTCGTCTTGGGGGAGCCAGGTCTCGGTCAAGGCAAGAAGGTGTAGGGCATTAGAGATAAAAAGATCATGAATAAAAGGGGTTTTCTTAATGACTGAGCATGCGTTCCATAGGGCGCATGAAAACGGGAGAGCGAAGGGGGGGAGGAGAGGGATATGGATAAGGTTGGATAGGTTACGTGTGGATTTCTTATCAGAGTAGCGTGGGGGTCTATTTCTAGTGTAATACTGAGATTTAGAGGGAGCAGGGTGTGGGTGGGTATGTTTGGATGAGTGTGTTCTCCAAGAGGGACATGAGGTAGGGGAAATGAGGGGTAAATTGATGGTATTGGGTAGGTTATGTGAGGGATTATTTTTGGGGGAAGGGTTGGAGTTGATATCTATGGATGAGTGATTGTTGGATGAATGAGGGAGGGCAGAAGGAGGGAGGAGCGGAATGTGGATGAGATTAGATAGGGTACGTGAGGAACTTTTTTAGTGTGAGAGAGAAATTGGGGGGGGGAGGGTTGGGGTTGATATTACCTGATAAGAGAAGGAGAATGAGTATTAGAGAGCGAGGTAAAGTGGAGATAGTACTGCGGAAGCGAGGGTGGGGTTGCCTTAAAGAGAGGGGGGCTGGTGAATGCGGGGGATGGTGTGAAGAAGCTCAAGAGCAGATGCTAGGCTAGGGGACAGAATGGAGGGAAAAGTGAGGAAGGTAGGGGGAAGAGGAGGGAGGGTGTTGGTAGGAGGGGAGGCAGTTGGGGAGGATAAGGAAGAGAAGGACAATGAGATGTGGGGCCATGGTAGTGGGCAGCAAGGTCTCAGCCAGCAATGGGTAGCAAGTTCTATGCAGGCAATAAGTAGCAAATACTAGGCAAACAATGGGTAGCAAGTGATAGGCAAACAAGCAGGCAATGGGTAGCAGTTCGATGCAAGCAATGGGTAGCAGGCAATGGATAAACAATGGGTAGCGACAGTATGCAAACAATGGGTAGCGACACTATGCAAGCAATGGATAACAGTTCTATGCAGCAATGGGTAGCAGTTCTATGCCCAGCAATGGGTAGCAGTACGATGCAGGCTATGGGAGCAATGCTAAGCAAGCAGTGGGTAGTAGTTTGATGCCAACAATGGGTAGCAGTACAGTGCAGGCAGTGGGTAGCAAGTTCTAGGTGGGTAATGGGAGGAAGAACAGTGCCAGCAGTGGGGGGCAAGACAAAAGAGTTACTTGGAGGTACCAGGGTGGAGCTCATGAGATGGTTTGGTCAGGAGGTGATGTATGGAGGGGCGATCGAGCCTGCTTGACCCCCGGCAGCTACGGAGCACCATCTTGTGGCAGCTGAATATTATGGTCATTTTGCCTTGGCAATTGTATGTTAAAGCCCCCCTTTTATTTGTTTGAAGCTAGCACCATGTAGCACAATGAATAGTGATATTACTGGTTTTTAATGGAAATTTTCAATTCTAATTACATTCTTACATTGTGTCTCTGCTCACTTTTATTACATTATATAGTTGAAAGGTTTTTATGATCACTTCACTTTGGCAATTGTAGTCCTTTGTTCTAGTGTAAGTTAGTCCCTTTTTAGTGTTTTGAGGCTAATGTCCTCTAGCTTGATCAAGAGGAATTTTGCTTGGTTTTTGATATATATCATGTTTTTATGGGAATTATCACATTTTTATATGTCTTTATGCAGATGGAATTGCAATTTGCACTATTTATTGTGGCATCTGTAAAGAGTGTGCTTCACTCTAAGGGCACTATTATGTGCTTTTGGATGCACCTTAAGGTAATATAAGCACCCTTTGGTTCTGGTTCACATAATTTTGGCAATCTGTTTTTTAGCATTTGTGGGTGGACACATTTCTGGTATAGTTCTTCCATTTTTTCCTTTTTCTTCTTTGGCATACCCAGTACTGTATTGACAACCACTAGGGTAAACAAAATAGATTTTAGAAAATTACCCTGTGTGAAGGATGCCAGTTATATGCTTTAAAAAAATTACATGATTATTCCCTTGTTGTGTCACCAAACGCTTACATGGATACATTAGAAACAAAGTAGCTCCCAATACTGAAACTCAAGGCTTCAGTGTCAAAGTCCTCCTCCTTAATTGGATAGCTTTGGAGACCTCAGGAGCTTCATAAATTGACCACAAGATGGAATATTCTTCTTTTGAAAGTAAACCCTAAGAATTTCATTTGTCTCACATTTTCAGTCTGAAAAGTAACGAATAGAATGCCATGAATAGGTATATCATCTTTAGAACTTTCCAAAAAACCCTGATAAATCCACGTTTTCAACTGTGGAAATCTGATCTAACTTCTCCTCCTCCTTTTCAAATACCTATTTACTCCTCCTAACAATTTTTAACAGATCTGAATCAGAATATAATAGTACCTCCTGCAAATATTTTTGAAATAATCTCAAAGGAGACAAATAATGTGTACGGGAAAAATTTAAAAAAAGATTAATTCCTTGCCCTAAAGGCATTTTCCATCACTTCCAGTTGGTGATGCATCATCAAACTGCCTTTTATCACTGAGGAGCCAGCAGCTTGTAAAGCAGTCACTTGAGTCCTAACCTCAACTAAACAAGAGTCACAGCCAACACTTTAGATTAGTGTTCAGATAACTTAGCCACTGTGACAGTAGTAAAGTCAGAAAATTGCTTTATAGAAACCCTTCAAAGAAATCTCTTGATGCACAGACACAAACGAGGAAATTGGAATAAAAGGAAAAAAATTATCTTAGACATAGGAAAAAATTGTTCCCCAGAAAAATCAGATCCTAGCTGCATGGAAACTTCCGGAACAGGGCTTTGAGTAAACAAGGGGCAGGTTGCATACCCTCCTTATCAAGAAGAGTTATCCCCATCTTGCCTAATGTTACAGAAGTCAAGCAGGGTGAGATTACAGCACCCAAAATAATGGAGCTGTCAGTTGCTGATTCAGAATTCACCGAAGATGTTAGTTTGTTGGTAGAAGAGACAACCTTAACATGGTGATCCAGCTGTGGTGTTAGCTACTTTCTTCTCTTGATGCGACAGCCTTGATTTTTAAAGGCCTGAGTGACATTACAAGGAGGGTGCCCAGCAAAGAGCTCCACCAAGAAAATCAGGTAGCCAGATCTGCTAAAGCACTTTTCAATAACCATTTTAATCATCTATAATAATCTTTACTGATATTTTCTTTCAGTAATTTTTCCTCGATTGTTGTTCCTTCCTCTACTCCTAGGTATTTATATACACCTTTCTGTTCAAGTTCCTTGATGTCAGAGTCCTTAGGGGGAAATGATTTCAGATTTTCTCAATTTTCCTTTAAGAAAGATTGCCTTAGCACATTTGTCAAGACCAAAAGGTGGTGGGGCAGAAGGCTTTCAGAGGTATTTGACTGCAAGCCAGTGTTAAAACCTAAAAAGTGAAGCAGTTTCAGGAGAGTAGTACTGAATCTGTATGAATTTTGTGCCTGAGGCTCCTAGGGGGTGAGCACCAAGGCTTGACCTTGCCATTATCCTTGTTGAGTGCTCCTGATCCCATCCATCGCCATTCGGGGTGGACCATGTGTGACTTTTGGTGCAGTGTGGGGTACCCCGCTCTTTTCCAACGCGTGCTGTTAGTGTTTTCTTCTTACGGTTGTGTGGTCCTAGCATGCCTGAGTGGCTCCAATGCGTGCTCCTGCCTATGTGCCTCTTGAATAGGCTACTGTATATGCTCCATTAACGCACACTTTTGTGTTGATGCAGCCTTAGTGTACCCAAGTATTTGTCTTGCCTTTACTCTGTCATCTTCCAGGAAACGTTTGCCCTGTGGCAAGCAAGGTGTTTTGTCTTTGGATTCCAGACTCTGTTCTTCTTGCATGGCAGCCTCAGATTCATCCCTGAAAGGCCCGTCTCCCTCTCCCAGTGAGGGGATTCAATTGGCCTGACTTTGCCTAAATACAGGAGGCAATGGGTGGCACTGTGGGTAAGGATGGTAAGCCAGCCAGAAGTTCCAGCAACCGAGCTTCAGGCCGCGCCCTTTCCTTTAAGGCAGGGTCTCCAAATCTGGTCCTGGAGGGCTGCAAACCAGTCAGGTTTTCAGGATGCCCCTTATGAATATGCATGAGAGATATTTGCATGCACTGCCCCATTGTATTCAAATTTATCTCTGCGTATTCATTACACAAAACAAAGAAAAACTCTCAGACCAAACTAATCAAAATAATTCATAGCTCAACTAAACTTCTGTAGCTCAAAAGAGTCATGACTACTAAACCACCTAAAAGGAGAAAATTATGTCAAACTACAACGGCAACAACAATTTAGGGGAGAAAATGCCTCAGAACCTTATCACTTCCCACTATGTGGCAACAGAAAGCCGTAGGGGAGATGAAGAACTCAACATCATAGGCATTAAAAAAAACGCCCCCTTTTATTTTAATTTATATTTAATGATTCAGTAAACAAAGTGCCTAGAAGGTACACTCCCTATACCCATCACCCACATCAGAGCATTGCACAGTCTGTCTTCCAAAGCTCCTAAGACCAGTCTTTTCAAAACTACCAAACAACCTTAACCAGATGCTTGTCTGAGGCTTCGGAGAAGGAGCGACCTGCAAAGGTCTCCCTAAAGGATCCGACCACAGACTGGCCTCGGTCCCAGACACCATTCTCATCGAGGATTCCCCTTCGGGGGAGCTGGCATTGGGTTCGAGTCCCTCGGTGCCCGTGCCGAAGGCTGTGGAGCCTTCTGATTTGGCGTCCAGAATGGTGGTCCTGGAGCGCAGTTTATATGCTTTCATGGACCAGCAGCGGACACTGTTGTCCGGCATGACCAATTCATCCGCCTCGACCACCGGTCCCTCAAAGTCCAAAATGTCCCCAGAGGCCAAGCCGATCCTAGAGGTCCTTCGTCCTCGAGTCGATCTTTGGCCGAGGTCACGATCCGAGTCCCGCATAATGGGACTGCTATCATCCCTGGCAAGTATGCCAGGCACTGGTCGCAGAACATCGGGAGCTCTGAGGCCCACGGAGCAGCCGTTCTACGAGTCATCGACAGACTACTCTGAGTGGGAGACGGAGGATGAGGAGTCCCCCGATACCCATCGCCACCACGATGTCCCATCCGACTCTCCCGTCTCGGAGCCTCAACAGCGGTCCCCATCGGAGGATATGGGCTTCCTTTATTTTGTCAAGGATATGTCAAAGGCCCTGGTGTTCCCTACAGAGTTGGAGGAGGACCCTCGGGCAGATGAGTGGGAAATCCTGCAATACGAGGCTCCTCCGTGGGAATCGATCATGGTGCCCATTCCTCCCATCCTGGAAAGGCTGATGCTCCGAATGTGGGAGACACCGGCTTCGGTACCGGTGGTGAGTAAATGGCTCAACTCGATTTATCGAGTCCACCGGAGCCCTGGCTTCCAAAAGTCGCAGCTGTCACATAACTCCATGGTGGTGGAGTCAGCCATGCATCGGTTGAAAAGCCAGAAGACTCACTCCTCAGTGCCCCCCAGCAGGGAGGCCCACACCCTGGATGCCTTCAGCAGAAAGTGCTACCAGGGCTCACTGCACTTCGGCCGCATCCTGGCCTACCAGCTGTACATGGGCATGTACCTGAGAGACCTGGCGAAGGAGCTCGCCAGGTTCTCAGCTGGTCTCTCCGAGAAACCCTTGCAGCGGTTCAAGAACCTGGCCAAGATAATCCGTGAGTGCTTCAAATTAATGTCTCGAGTGGCCTATGGATGGGTTCAAGTCAGTGGCTCGAGTAGGCAGCAGGCGGGCATTGGTGCATGGCACCAAGCTTGGCAACTGTCATCCGACTTCAGGCAATGGGTTCAGAACAAATTGGTCGATGTCCCATGCCAAGGAGAGTCTGTCTCATGCTGCATTCCAACAAGTGTAATTTACACTGGGCAGTGCTGTGTACAAGGACAGTGCAAGAACCCTGATACTAGGCCCTTACAGCGTTTCACTGTGGAAACTCAAGAAACAATGCAACAGCATGTGCCTGGCCCCTTTCAACCTTTCGGATGAGGTGGAGGAGATTCTGCTGGCCTCTCACAAGGCCTCTACTAGGAAGGTTTACGCCCTCAAATGGCGTAGAGTCTCGGCATGGTGCACCGAGCACAGGGCTGACCTGTTCTCCTGCTCGGTGGGACTGGTGTTACAGTACCTTCTCCACCTCTCTCAATCCAGGCTTAAGTCTAACTCCATCTGAGTGCACCTTAGTGCCCTGGCGGCGCACCACCACCCAGTGGATGGCAAGCCGCTTTCAGTCCACCTTCGGTGACCCATTTTCTTCGGGACCTGCTCTTATTGAAGCCCCCAATTTGCCCTCCAGAGACTGAATGGGACTTCATCATAGTGTTGGGGCAGCTCACTCTCCCAACCTTTGAGCCTCTGGCTACCTGCCACCTTCGATACCTCTCGTGGAGGGTAGCTTTCTTGGTTGCACTCACTTCCACTGGTTGATACTATTCTTTTGGATTCTGCCACTGCCTTCCTTTTCTGATGCCATGTATGATTTTATCTGCTTAGTGGCTAGAAATATTGCCCTGTTGACAGTGAGGCAGCGTTGGATTTAGCTTCGCCACTGGAAAGTGGACTAGTCTTCCAAAGCACTCAACTGGCCTTTAAAGGTAAGCTCCTTTTTGGGGCCGATTTGGAGAAGTTGGTGAAAGACTTGGGTGAAGCCAAGCCTTTTTGCTTTCCAGAAGGTAGGCTGAAAGGACCTGAGAAATGGGCAGGGCCCTCCCCCTTTCCCTCTCCCCTTTCCCCTTTCCCTCTCCCTCCTCAGCCTCTGCCCATCCATCGCAGGCACACTGGATGGATTTCTTGGGCCTCAGGACTCCCATCATTATTGTCCTGGAATGCATCTCTTCTCCTCTTCTTCTGGATTTCAGACTTGTACTCTATTCCTTCAAGGGGCTTGTGGGCCCCGAGACACTGTCCCTCCAGAGGAGGTCCCTTTTGGTCTATGCAATGAAGCTTTGGGGGCCCATTCCCAGGTTCCTCTGGTTGGGGTCAGGCTTCGCTTTTTCTTTCAGGAGTGGGTCTGGGTCACCAAGGATCGGTGGGTGCTAGACAACATTCAATATGGCTATGTCCTGGAATACAAAGATCCAATCCCGGAGAAGTCTGTCATCTCCCCTTGTGATTCAGCGAACAAAAGAGCTGCCATATGAATCACATTGGACAAGTTACTGTCCATGAAAGCAGTGGTACATGTTGCCCCAGTCAATCATGGAAAGGGCAGATATTCCATTTATTTTGTGGTGCCAAAGAAAGATGGCTCCTTTTAACAAATTTTAGAGCTCAAGGGGGTCAGCGTTCATTTGCAAGTGCTGCGCTTCCGAATGGAAAGTGGTGTGCCAAAGGGAGTTCCTCGCATCTCTGGATTTGGGAAGGCATATTTTCATATCCTGATCTGGGAGGGTCAGCAGAGATATCTGTGCTTGGCTGTCACTTTCAGTTTTCCACCCTTCCCTTCAGCCTCTCCACTGCCCTGTGGATTTTCTCCAAGGTTCTGGTGGTGATGGCCACGGTGCTGTGGTGCCAAGGAATTTGTGTGTACCCATATCTGGATGACTGACTCATCCAAGTGGTGTCCTTTCTAGAAAGTCTCGGCTGGGTGATCAGTCGGAGGGAAGAGTCGGTTGAAGTCTTACCAATCCCTGGAATTCCCGGGAGCAGAGTTCAGTACTCGATTGGGCAGTGTCTTCCTGCCAGACGAGAGAGTGCGAGATTGATGGAAACACCTTGTGGTCTGTTCTCAACAGGCTTCTAGAATTTAGGATTATCTACAGTTGCTTGGATTGATGGCAGCAGCGATCGAGATGGTGCCATGGGCACGTGCTCATAGGAGGCAGCTCCAGTAATCTTTGCTAACTCACTGGTCCCTGAATTCTCAGGAGTTCGAGCTCGGGTTTCCAGAAGCAGCAGCCCCGATCGACGTCGGGGCAGAGAGCAGGAAGCCAGAACTCCTCCTCCCGCTCTCCGTCTCGAGGCCAATCAGGGCCCACCGGGACTCCTCAAAGCCAGTAGCCGATGAGGGAGAAGCAGCAGAAGCTGCAGCCCCGATTGATGTCGGGGCAGAGCGCGGTAAGCCAGAACTGCTCCTCCTGCTCTCCACCGTGAGGCCAATCAGGGCCCACCGGGACTCCTCAAAGCCAACACCGCCAGCAGGCGTGCCCACACTTGAGGGCCTCGCCAGAGGGCCCTTTGGCGGGTCACGGAGGCGGAAGGAAGAACAACTCAAGAACAGAGCCCTACAGCAGAAACCAACAACGACCTGACACCGCGACGGAGACGGACAACCACTACAAGGAGACACTCCGGTAACAAAGCACTAGAAGTTCCAACTGCAGCCAGAAATACACAAAGCACCCACCTTGACCGACGTAATGCATACCATATATTACCTCCCCATAGCTCTCCTCATAACACAGTTGCTTCCCTCCAACTCAAACCCCTCTAACACCACACAGGCACCTCCATGGATCTACACACACGCTCCACAGTACCATGAAAATCTGCAATCCACAGAAAGAGACCCTGTCCAAGAAATCTCACTAATGCAAACACAGGTTCCCGCACTCTCGCAAGGCTATCACTAAAAACCCATAAAGACCCACTCCCAATCACCATAGAGCTCATTAATGCAAGATCAATAAGGAACAAGATCAACACCCTAGCAGACCACCTAGAGAAACGGCAGACTGGCATACTATGTGTCACAGAAACATGGTCACCCCCTCAGACACTGTGCTCCTCAACCAGCTAGTACCCCCAATTCACACGGCCTTCAGCTGCCCACGCACACACAAAAAAGTAGGAGGAGTCCTGATTCTAGCCAGGAACAACCTGAAGCTCAAGACCCGGACCACGGCAAATACACCAAAATCCGAGACAATCCTCATTGAGAACAAGCACCTAGCCATATGCCTCACCTACAGAGCTCCACATGCCTCCTCGGATGAAGTATCCTCAATACTGGAAGCTGTCTGCACAGTCAATACCCTCCACAAGCTTATGACCGTGCTAGGAGGCTTCAGCCTCAAATCAGCCACTAACAAGGATGCAGAATCATTCCTAACAGCAACGAGATCACTGCAATACTCCCAGATCATAACAACCCCAACCCACAGACACGGATCCTCACTTGATCTAATCTTTGCGCCTGACTACGTAATAGACGAAGACAGCATCACAAGTCCAGTGATCACACCGGTACCTTGGTCAGACCAGCACATAATAAAAATCAAAATAATGTCAACCAGCCCAAGAGATTGTCAAGATAAGCCTCACACAGGTAGAAGATTCAAAAGCTTCAACAGACACATTCCTCCAGGACATACTACCCAACCTAACCACAGTGGAGAACAACTCAAACAAACAAATAGAAAATTGGAATGACATCATTTTGTCTGCTGCCAAATCCCCAAAAGCCAAGACATCAAGTTATCACAGATCGGAAGCCAAGAATGCCCCCTGGTATTCACAGGAGATCCGGAAAACAAAGAGAACACTACGGAGACTGGAACGACGCTGGAGACGCACCAGATCAGACACCACCCAGAAGCTCTACCAGACAAAACAAAAGGAATACAATGAACTCATCAACTGGCAGAAACAAAAATACTACACAAACCTCATCCTCAAGTCCCCCAGCAAATCCAGAGAACTATTCGAGATAGTGAGAATCCTCACAAACAAACCAAGACCTGACAAAGACAGGACGATACATTCTCAGACCTTCGCCGACTATCTACAAGTAAATTTGCGTCCTCAACAAGAACATCATCAAACACCCCCTCCGAGCCCTCAGCACCCAACCAAAACTGGGACAATTTCAGCATCCCATCAACGGCACAGATCTCCCAAGTAATTCACCAAGCTCAACACTAGTACCACCCCGACAGACCCATGCCCAGTAGCATGGATCAAATCAGCGAAGAATGAGCTTATCCACATCGTACACAATATAGTGCACAATTCCCTCTCCTTTGGGATAATGCCAGATGCATTAAAACTAGCAACCATCTGCCGCATCCCAAAGAACACTACACTGGACAAAGAAAATCCAGCTGCCTTCAGACCTATATCTAGCCTTCCCCTCCTGGCTAAGATCATTGAAAGAGCTGTACAACACCAGCTCCAGGACCACATCGACAACTGTACCCCTCTAGACCCACATCAACACGGGTTCCACCCACAACATAGTGTCGAAACCCTCCTGATACACCTTGATAACCTGCTCAGGATGATAGACAACATCAAGAAAGGGGTCATCATCATCTTCATTGAGAACACATCTGCTTTTGACACCGTCGACCACAAACCCCTGCTTTCAAGACTACAAAGTATTGGGTTACATGGCACCACCTTGAACTGGTTTACTTCCTACCTCACTAACAGGCAACTACAAGTTAAATGCGGCCCTGGAACCTCCAGTCCATTCCCAGCCAAACAAGGTGTACCGCAAGGTTCCGCCCTCTCTGCACTGCTATTTAACCTATACCTGCATACCATTTGTGACATCATCAGAAAACACAATATCCAATACTCGATCTATGCTGACGACATAATGATATACACCCCAATCAACCTTGACAACCCAGACTACGCAAAAATAGCGGACTGCCTACAACAAATGACAAGCTGGCTCCTACAAAACAACTTGACCATAAATTACAACAAGACAGAAGCTCTACTCATAACCAGAAACTCCGCCTTCATCTCCCCACCTACCATCGAACTTACCATCACAATACCCATAAAACCAGAAGTAAAATATCTTGGAGTCACCCTTGACAGAGAGCTAAACCTCCAATCTCACATCAGCAAAACCACCAGGAATGCCTACCTTAAGATGCGAATCATCAGGCGCCTCAAGCCAATTCTCTCCCAAGAACACTTCCGGGACCGTATGTCAAGCCATTATCACACCTATATTGGACTACTGTAATCAAATCTACCTGGGACTCCCAAAACAAACACTCCGGCCCTTGCAGTTAGCGCAGAACACCGCAGCTCGCATAATTATGGGCTCTGCAAGGCATTATCATATCACCCCCATTATGAACCTCCTACATTGGCTTCCTATCAACTCTCACATCCAATATAAAACTATATTGAACATTTTCAAAGTCAAACAGGGACTTTCAGCAAGCAGTCTACAAAAAGCCCAACTACCTCATAGCTCCATGGTGGTCGAATCGGCTATGCATAGACTCAAGAGCCAGAAGACGCACTCCTCGGTGTCCCTGGGTAGGTAGGCCTACACCATGGATGCCCTGAGCAGAAAGTGCCTCCAGGGCTCGATGCTTCTCAGCAGGATCCATTCTTACCAGCTGTACATGGGCATGTACCTGCGGGACCTGGCGAAGGAACTAAATGGGTTCTCGGCTGGTCTCTCAGAGGAACCCCTTCAGCAGTTCGGGACCCTGGCCTCCGCAGTCAGAGATTGCTCCAAGTTTATTACTCAAGCGGCCTATGACTGCTTTGAGTCGGCAGCTAGAGTAATCGTGGCGGACATTAGTGCTTGGTGCCAGGCCTGGCTACAGTCCTCTGACCTGGAGCAGTAGGTGCAGGACAAGCTGGTCAATGTCTCTTGTAAGGGAAAGAATCTCTTCGGGAAACCCATGATAGACAAGGCCGCCGAGCTGAAGTCAGAGTTTTTGACTAGGACCAGGCTCTCCAAAAAGACCGCTGACCCTTCCCAGAAAAAGGCTTCGAGCAAAAAGTCCTCATACCCGAAGAGGAAGGCTTACGGAAACTACCCCCCCCCCAGTACCCAGCCTTCCAGCTCCACAACAGAGCCAGTAGGCCAAGGGACAGGGGCATGGCCCGTGTAAGCCTAAGGTCTCCGAACACCAGCCCGTGCCCCTGGCACAACCTGGAGGGGGCTTTTAACTCCTTGGACATGATCTCTCTTCCCCCAGGAGACACAACTCCACAGCACACGGGAGGACATCTGGTACTGTACGCCCACAGGTGGCCCTTCATCTCCACCGATGTGTAGGCCCTCCAGGTAGTGACGGAGAGTTACCTCCTCCACAGATACCCCCACCATTCTTCTCAGGAGAGCCCTCAGGACGCCCCTCCACCGGGCCCTATTCCTGCAGGAACTCGCAGGCCTCATGGCAGACCAGGCAGTGGAACCCATCCCACTCATCTCAGGGGCATGGGGTTCTACTCCCGCTACTTCCTGGTTCCCAGAAGGACTGGAGGGTTCTATCCCATCCTCGACATGCGGGACCTCAGCAGATTCCTGGTGATAGAGAAGTTCAAAATGCTCCTTGGACTTAAAGGATGCGTACACTCACATCCTCATCAACCCCCCCCCCCCCACACACACACACACACACAGGCAGTACCTTTGCTTTGTGGTCGGAGGGGAACATTGTATTCACCAAGTGCCTGATGGTGGTCGCAGCCCACCTCAGACTCCGGAGGGTCTTTGTCTTCCCTATTTTGATGACTGGCTCATAAACGGAAGCACCGCTACTGAGACTTGTCAGATGACGGCCCGCACCATCCTCATCCTGGAGCACCTGGTGTTTGTTATAAGCTACCTGAAGTCCCATCTCCAGCCCTCTCAAAGTCTGGAGTTTATAGGGTTGCAGTTGGACACCATCCAGGGTAAGGCTTTTCTCCCATGGGACAGGCCCCTACGCCTCCAGGCGCTTGCAGCCAGCACTCAGCGCTGCCGCTCGGCATCAACCCACCTCATGCTCTGCCTGCTGTGGCATATGGCATCCGCAGGGCATGCCACGCTGGATGCCTGCCTGCAGATGAGAACAGTCCAATGGGCCTTCCATTCATAGTGGTCCCAAGCCACAGGGCAACTGCAGGGCAGGGTGCTCTTCACTTGTCCCCTGACCAACTGTCTCAACTGGTGGCAATTCTTCCAGCACCTGCTGGCCAGGATGCCTTTCCAGACCTCCCACAACAAGATGCCTCCAAACTGGGATGGGGGCTCATTGCGGTGATCTCTGAATTCATAGCAGCCGGTCGCCGATGGCGAGTCTCCAGCAAATCAGCCTCCTGGATCTCCGAGTCATAGTCTTAGCCCTTCAGACTAAACTGAAGAGTAACAAATCACCTGGACCGGATGGTATACATCCAAGGATGTTGAACTTAAATATGAGATTGCAGACCTACTATTAGTAATCTGTGAATTATTAAAATCATCTGTAATACCTGAAGATTGGAGGATGGCCATTGTAACACCAATTTTTAAAAAGGGTTCCAGGGGTAATCCGGGAAACTACAGGCCGGTGAGCCTGACGTCCGTATTAGGAAACATGGTAGAAACCATTATAAAGAACAAAATTACTGAACATGTAGATAGTCATGGTTTAATGGGAGACAACCAATATGGCTTTAGCCAAGTAAGGTCTCGTCTTACTATTCTGTTATGCTTTTTTGAAGGTGTGAATAAACAGGTAGACAAAGGTGAGTCTGTTGATATAGTGTATCTGGATTTTCAGAAAGCCTTTGCCAAGGTCCCTGATGAGTGACTCTTGGTGAAATGAAAAAGTCATGGGATAGGAAGCAGTGTACTATTGTGTATCAGGAAATGGTTAAAAGATAGGAAGCTGAGCGTAGGGCTAAATGGCCAATTTTCCTAATGGAGAAAAGTGAATGATGGAGCACCCCAGGGATCTTTGCTCGGTCTGTTACTTTTTAACATATTCGTAAATGACCTGGAAATGGGAATAACGAGTGAGGTAATCAAATTTGCAGATGACACAATTATTCAAAGTTGTTAGAACCTATGAGGATTGTGAAAAATTGCAAGAGGACCTTGATAAATCAGAAGACTGTATGTTCAAATGGCTGATGGAATTTAATGTGGACAAGTGCAAATTTATGCACCTAGGAAAGAACAACTCAAACTATGGTTACACGATGCAAGGTTCCACATTATGAGCCATCACCTAGGAAAAAGATTTTGGCATCATCGTGGATAGCATGTTGAAACCCTCTGCCCAGTATGCAGTGGCAGCCAAGAAAGCAAATAGAATGTTAGGAATGATAGGGAAAGGAATGGAGAATGTATTAGGAATGATAGGGAAAGGAATGAAGATGTAGTAAAGGTTGTTAATGTAGCTGGGTTTAAAAAAGGTTTGGACAAGTTTCCTGGAGGAAAGGAAGGGACCCAGGATATCAATGCTTGACCCAGTACAAGCATTGCGGAACCTGTGTCTTTTGGGGAAACTGCTAGACCTAGATTGGCCACTGTATGACCTAGATTGGCCACTGTTGGAAACAGGATACTGGGCTTGATGGACCTTGGTCTGACCCAGTATGGCATATCTTATGTTCTTATGTTCTTAAAACAAAGGATATTATAATGCCTCTGTATTGTTCCATGGTGCAACTGCACCTTGAATATTGTGTGCAATTCTGGTTGCCGTATCTTAAAAAGGATATAACGTTATTAGAAATGTTATGGAGAAGAGCTGCCAAAATGGTAAAAGGGATGGAAGGATACCCCTATTGAAGAGAGACTAAAAAGGTTAAGGCTCTTCAACCTGGAAAAGAGATGGCTGAGGGGAGATTTGATAGAGTTCTATAAATTAATGAATGAAGTTGAACGGGTAAACGTGGATCGATTGTTTACGCCATCAAAATATAGAAAGACTAGGGGATGTGCAATGAAGCTACAGTGTTACTTAATTAAGATTAATGAGAGAGAATATTTTTTCACTCGATGTGTAATCAAACTCTGGAATTTGTTACCAGAGGATGTAGTAAAAGCTGTTAGTGTAGTCTGGTTTAAAAAAGGTTTGGACAAGTTCCTGGAGGAAAGGTCAATAAACTATTATTAAAGGGGACCCAGGGAATCTACTGCTTGCCCAAGTACAAGCATTATGTAACCTGTGTCTTTTGGGGAAACTGCTAGGTACTTGTGACCTAGATTGACCACTGTTGGAAAGAGGATACTGGGCTTGATGGACCTTGGTCTGACCCAGTATGGCATATCTTAGGTTCTTATGTATATCTCCCAAAGGCTTTCTTTTAAAGCTAGGGAGAGGTTGCCATGTAGACGCCAACATCACCGACATCACCCATATGTGAGGATTGATTCTTGTCACCCCTGGAGAACACCTGTTACAGACGAGTAACTACACTTTACCACTGAAGAAACTAGGCAATTGCTGTGGCTCAGAAATGTGTAGGAAAGCTCATTCAATGTTATCATATATTTACATGAAAAACGAGGAAGAATAATCTTGACGGATTGACTCCCAGGCCTCAAAAACAAAAATTCCTTCCTTCCTCTTTTGTGTTTTAGATAAATCAGGGAACATCCTGATCCTAGTGTTCATGAACAATGTTTCTTTAGCCCTGAAAAACACCTTTGCTAGCCAGTCCCAATTGGGCTCAATGCTACAGAAATAAGAAGTGTTGCATTCCCACAGCTTGACTTTTTGATTTTGTTTTTCAAAAACAAACAAACAAACAAACAACAAAAAAAACTAAACAGTCAAGTCTAAGCTATCAATAGAAACTTGGGGGGTTGCTCCATAGGATCTCTCTCCTTGGCAATAGGGAGACAGAAAAAGCTCTGGCAAGTAGACAAGTAGAGGAACAGATTCAGGAGATATATTTAGAACAGAAACTGCAAACTTTTTAAAGATCTCTTGAGCAGCTATAGATGAAATGCGATGGAAGTTCAATAAATGCAAATTCTTTGTCAAGAAATTTAGACCCTCCATTTCCCTCTGAATTACAGCAGTCTTTCACAAACACCATTCCATTATTCTGTAGCTCTTGAAACTCACTCTGAAGCTGTGAAGCAGATTTTCTAGGAGATCCCAGTTCCTGATTCTAAACCAACAACCTCTGAGCCGATTCTTCAAATCTACTGCCAGTAGAATGCATTTGTGCTGAAAGCGAAAGCTCTAATGAAGAAACGAGCTTCCCAAATGGTTGCAAATGGTCTGTCTGGTAAAATTTGTCTCTTTGTGGATGATACCAAAATCTGCAATATAGTAGACACCCAGAAAGGCATAGATAACATGAGGAAGGATCTATCTAAGCTTGAAGAATGATTGAGATTTTGGCAGCTGAGAATTAATTCTTTTAAAAAAAAAAAAAGCAAGGTCATGTATTTGGGCTACAAAAATCCAAAGGAGCAGTACAGTATAGCGGGTGAAGTACTTCTGTCAACCCAAGAGCTAGACCTGGATATGATTGTTTCTGATGATCTTAAGGTGCCTAAACAGGTAGAAATGGCAATGGCGAAAGTGACAAGCTGTTTCGACTGAACTTTCATCCAGGATAATCAGTGCCAGGGTCATATCTGGCCACCAGCATTGAATATCGCCACTGACCGGTTAGCTAACTCACTATCTGGCCAATACGGATATTCAGTGGTGGTAGCTAGATATGACCCCAGCATTGAATATCCTGGTTGAAAGTAACATGGCAATATCTAGCCACTTTATCAGCATTATTTGCCGCCACTGCTTAATATTCCTCCAATAGTGTCTAAACAGTAACCGAAATATAGAAACATGTTGAAATGGTCAGTGGGGCTTCATCATAAGGCATATAGGGACAGACTTAAAGATTTCATTATGTATATTTTAGAAGTAAGGCAGGACAGAGGAGATATGATAGAGATGTTTAAATATATCAGTGGCATAAATGTACAAGAGGAGAACCTCTTTCAATTGAAAGAAAGCTCTGTAATGAAGGGGCATAGAATGAAAGTGAAAGGGGATAGACTCAGGAGTAATATGTGGAAATATTTCTTTATGGAAGTGTCTCCCAGTGGAGGCAGTAGAGATGAAGGCAGTATCTGAATTTAAGAAAGCATGGGACAGAAGATCTCTAAAGGGAAAGAAAAGGACTGTAGTAGTTGGTATGAAGGGTTGACTGGATGGGCCATATATTTTTTCCTACTTTCATTACTAGTACTACCACTACCACTTATCATTTGAATAGCACTGTACAGAGACATGTCGGAGACAGTCCCTGCTTTAGACTGTAAGTTCTTATGAGCAGGGACTGTCTTTTTCATGTCTCTACAACATTGCGTATGCCTTATAGTGCTATACAAATGATAAGTAGTAGTAGTGATAGCAAGAAAAAAAACATACGGTCCATCCAATCTGCTCTTCCATACCAACTACCACAGTCCCATTTTCTCCATTAGTGATCATGTGTGTTTATCCTATGCTTTCTTGAATTCAAATACTGTCTTCGTCTCTACTGCCTCCACTGGGATACTATTCCATGCATCTACCACTCTTTCCATAAAGAAATATTTCCATGTATTACTCTCGAGTCTATAACCTTTCACCTTCATCCTATGCCTCCTCATTGCAGAGCATGCTTTCAACTGAAAGAGGTTCTCTTGCTATGCAATGAGGTATTTAAACACAGAGGATCTCTAAAGGTAAAAGTGGACTGTTGTAGTTGTTGATATGGAAGGACAGACTAGATAGGCCATGTGGTCTTTTTCTGTCATCATGTTTCTATGTTTCTATCATATCTCCTCTGTCCCTCCTTTCCTCCAAAGTATACTTATTGATATCTTTAAGTCTGTCCCTACATGCCTTATGATGAAGCTCACTGACCATTTCAACATGTTTCTATATTTCTTTGTTACTTTTCAGTCACTATGGGGGGAATATTCGGCGGTGGCGGCGGCGGCGGCTAATGCTGATAAAGGGCTAGCTGTTGCCACTGAACATTCAACTTGGATATTCAATGCCAGGGTCATATCCAGCCACCAGCATTGAATATCCGTATTGCCCGGATAGCAAGTTAGCTAACTGGTTAGTGGCAATATTCAACCACTGGCTGGTTAGCAAAAATGGCTAAAGTTAGGCCTGCCATTAAAGTGCCTCACTTTAGTCACTTTAGGTAACCAGCCTGTGGCCGAATATCGCCACTAGCCGGTTATCCTTGGGCTCCACCTCCTCTCTGCCTCCAGAATGCCCCAGTGCTGACTGGCTAGCGGTTGGACACTTAGAGGCTGAATCGGCAGTATTCAGCAGCATTAACCACATTACTACAGCTGAATATTCCACTGAGCAGCATTTAGGAAGTGTGGGGATCTGCAAACCACCTGAATGCCTTTGAATATCCCCTCTATGGTTTCATCTCCCCTTTCTTTTTTCTTTTTTCTTTTTTTTGTCAGACTGTAGCTGAGTACTTTATCTTGCATGTCCATGGACAGAAGGATAAATCCTTACAACCTACCCATCTCCCCTATAGTTGTATTCTAACTCAATAGTTTGAGATAAAAAGGTGCAGTGGCAACAGATGAGAAGACAAGCACATGTGCACTGAAGCTTTTCCAAAAGCTTCTATAGAGAGCTGGGGACGGCTCCTGTATGAGGATTCCGTGTGAGGTCTTATACGGCTGTCCACAGAGAACACCTGCTATAGGCAAATAACTTTATTTTCTGACTCCCTGTTCAGCATATTTAGACCTTTGCTTCAGATTCACTTCATACAATAGACAGCTTGATTTTTCATTCAGAAGTATTTGGATTAGCCTGTGTTTAGACCCAGGTGGACTCAACTTACTGTGATCTTTAAGGAAAATTTGGAAATGTAAAAGTAAATATGAACACATCACTCCAATATCTGAACTGCATTGGCTTCCCGTAGAATGGAGTATGACTTACAAAGTACTCATGTTGGTACAAAGGGCACCGAGTCATGAAACGCCTTATTGTATTTCATTTGTACTGAAACTTTATGAACCTCATTTTTCATTACTGTTGAAAAATGCTCATTTGTTAAGGTACCTTCATATTGCAAGACTCCTTTCATCACTCTGAGACCGTATTTCTCAACAATTGCCCCCAAGCTTTGGAATTTTCTTTCTCTTGAAGTGCTGTTGGACACAAAATTTACTATCTTTTAGGAGAAGGCTTAAGGCTCGTGTTTAAGCAGGCTTCCATATCATCCTGCTAGACCAGTCCAGACAAGTGGATTGTGTTCTCCTACCAGCAGATTGGTGGAGACAAAGAACCAATGAAAAGCCTGTGTTTCAATGACATCACTCTCATGTCTCTCTTCGCCTCAGCCACCAGAGTATTTTTGCTTCCAGCAGATGATGGATGGATATTCTTCTCTGAGCAATTGAGAGGAAAAGATGGATAGCAACGCTCATGACATATCACTGTGAAGGGTAACTTTCTCACTTGAGTGAAACGTGGGAGGCTCCACTAGACTGTAGTCTTTAAGGTAGCCATAAGAGGAGGGAAAATTAGTTCAGCTCCACACTTTTGTCATAACAAGAGCCTGTTCCATTTTGCGTCTCCGGGCCAGTCCAGGAACATGAGGGTTGTCAACCTTTTCCAGCAGCTGAGGACTGAATTCTGAAGTTTTGCTGAGTGGACCTCTGGCTCCCCCTGCTGGCCGAACCTCAGTCTGTTCAGTCCTCAGCAGCTGTAGGTCGCATGCTCCTGTCTGGCTCCCGGCGAGATGAAGAAGTTTTTGAAATTTTCAGTGACTCACTTCTTTTTTGTTTTATTTAGCTTTGGCTTGTATTAAATGAGTAGAGCTCTAGCAGGGTTCTGCTAAGCAAGACTGCAGGATACATTTTTCTGTGAGAGCACAGAGCGGTCTTCAATCCGGAGCAAGGGAGGCAGGGCCTACCTCAGTCGGCAGCTCCGGCTACCGGGGGAGCAGGCAAAGTGGTGCTGGGAGCCCCAGAGACCATCGCGCTGCCCCTGAAGGCATGTTCACGCTGCCGCTAGCTGTGGGGGTGAGTGGCTTGCGTTAGGGACCGCCATACCCTAAGTCGGGTTCAGGTACGTGGTTTTTTGTTTTAGTCTGGTTCCCGCGGTTTTCTTAGCGGCGGTTTTCGTCTGCGCTGTTCACTGTTGAAAGTTTTCTGCGGGTGGTTGTTTTCTTTGAGTTATCGGCGATTCGGTTGCTCAGCGTGGGGTTTGCAGTTTTCTTTAAATGCCATGGAAAGCAAGCCCGAAGTTAATGGGTCTTTAGGGGGGGCTCCAGACCAGTGCGGAAAAGGCGGGAACGGCGGCCATGTCTGCTGCTGCTCCTGTGTTGCAATCTAGTCATGACAAACCTGCTAAAAAGAAGTACAAATCCAAAAGATCAGAGCACGTGGAGGAAGCTCCCCCACAGTCTCTGAATTCGGTACAGGGGGCCTTGGAGTCTGTATTTTCTGCAGATTTTATTTTAGCCTTACATCACGCTTATTGCTTGAAAGGCAGCAAGCGCAGGACAAGGGCTCTGTCCCCCTACCCGGGCATCCTGTGGGCAAGCAGCCTTCTTCGTCAGACCTGGGGGAAGGCTCCTCCAAAATGTCCTTGGGAGTTGGGATGGGGGCCGATGGCATCGGTCAGCCCACCTTGGAACTACCAGGCATGGAGGAAGGATAGATTCTATCAGAGTCCGGTGTAGAATGGCCTATGGATTTGGAAGACACTGAGCAGAGTGGTAGTGAGGATCCTAATATGTTTAGGGTGTTTAGGAAAGAGGAGTTAGGAGCCCTCATCGCCCAAACTTTGGCAGTTTTAAATATTGCCTTGCCAGCGGCTCAGGAGGAGCCTTTAGAGGACCCTCTTCTGCAGGGGTTTAAAGTAGAGCAGAGGTGTTTTCCAGTTCACAGGGTCATGAAGCAGATGGTTGAATCTGAGTGGGAATGTCCGGAGGCTACCTTACGGGGGGCTCGGGCTATTGGCCGCTTATATCCCTTACCACATGAGGAGCAGGATTTATTAAAAATGCCTAAGGTGGATGCCTTGGTTTCGGCAGTCACTAAGAAGACGACTATTCCTGTGGAAGGCGCGTCTGCCCTGAAAGACTTGCAAGATAGGAAGTTGGAATCCCTGCTGAAGCAGGCCTTTGAGTCTTGTGCGCTGGCATTGAGAGCAGCTATCTGTGGAGCGTATGTTTCTCGAGCCTCCATTAGATGTATCCAGGGCAGCACTCTCTCCCGCAAGGAGGAGGATGAAGGCGCAAAGCTAGAATCGGCGTCGGCTTACTTAGTGGATGCTTTTTATGATCTCGTAAGGATTTCAGCGAAGTCCATGGTGACTGTAGTTGCGGCTAGAAGATTTCTCTGGTTAAGAAATTGGGCGGCGGATGCCTCCTTCAAGGCACGGCTGAGTAAGCTTCCGTACAAAGGCACTCTGCTGTTTGAAGCGGCTTTGGAACAGATCATTAAGGATTTCGGGGACTCGAAAGGTGGCAGGCTTCCAGAGGACCGCCCGAAAATTCAGAAACCTGGCGTTTTGCACAAGGGCCCTTCGAGGGAGTTTCGGAGATTCCAGGGATCCCGTTTTGCCCTGTACCCGAGGGGCTGCTTTGCTCCCAGAGGTCAGTCCTTTCGGGGAGCTAGAGGATTCGGTAGAGGTTATTTCAGGGCCCAGCAAGGTACCAATAAAAAGCTGCAATGAAAGGAGGGTGGTCCAGACAGAGATCCCGGTGGGGGGACGGTTTCAGGGCTTTCTTTCTGTCTGGGCCACTATAACGTCCGACCAATCGGTTCTGGAAATTATTCGCGAGGGATACGCTCTGGAGTTCACTCGTCCTTTGGCAGAGGCCTTTGCGTTGTCCCCATGCAGATCTGCGGAAAAACAAAGGGCAGTAACGGACACTCTGCAACGGTTACTGCGCCTGCAGGCGGTAGTTCCGGTTCCCCCAGGCCAGTTAGGCTCAGGTCGATACTCGATTTATTTTGTCATTCCCAAGAAAGAGGGTTCGTTTCAGCCTATTTTGGATCTCAAACACGTAAACCGCTGTTTGAGGGTTCCTCATTTCCGCATGGAGACTCTTCGGTCGGTGATAGAGTCTGTCCGACGGAGATGCTTACTTCCATAGATTTTACCGAGGCTTATCTTCACATTCCAATCAGGCCGGACCACCAGTATTTTCTCTGGTTTGCGGTGCATATAGGTCATTTTCAGTTCCGAGCCTTGCCGTTTGGCTTGGCCACAGCGCCGCGAACCTTCACGAAGGTGATGATGGTGGTGGCGGCTGCCTTGAGACGAGAAGGGATCCTGGTGCATCCGTACCTCGACGACTGGCTGATTCGAGCGCCATCCGTGTCAGAGTCGCTATCGGCAACGGCGCGGGTGGTTCATCTCCTGGGACAGCTTGGTTGGGTGATAAACCAATCCAAGAGTCAGTTGCAACCGGTGAGTCATCTCCAGTACTTGGGAGCAGTTTTCGATACGGAGATCGGCGCGTTTTTTCTTCCGGAAGTCAGGGTACAGAAGATTTTAAAGCAGGTGGCGGAGTTCTTGCGTCTGAAGGCGCCAACGGTGTTGCGTTATTTACAGCTCCTAGGATCTATGGCGGCGACATTAGACCTAGTGCCTTGGGCGAGAGCCCATATGCGTCCGTTACAGCATGCGTTGCTGTCAAGGTGGTCGCCTCAGGAGCATCCTCTCACTCGGAGATTACCCAGGTCACAGGAAGTGAGTGACAGCCTTCGGTGGTGGTTAGATCCTGCCCACCTGAGAGCGGGAATCCCCTTATGGCAACCGGACTGGGTACTCGTGACGACGGATGCCAGTCTCTTGGGCTGGGGAGTGCATTGTCAAGCTTCCATGGCACAAGGTCTTTGGCCCCCAGAGGTAAAGGATGCTTCCATAAATTTTTTGGAGCTCAGGGCCGTCTTCCTGGCTCTTGAGTTTCTTCCCCTGGTAGGCAACAAAGCGGTGAGTGTTTTCGGACAATGCAGTAATGGTGTCCTATATCAATCGGCAAGGGGGAATCGGGAGTGCGCTATTGTTGGAGGAGAGTCAGCGGTTGATGAACTGGGCAGAGTTACATCTGGTAGCCATTTTGGCAGCACACGTGGCAGGAAAAGACAATGTGCAGGCCGATTACCTCAGCCGCCATGTGGTCGATCCCAGGGAATGGGAGTTGAACGCGGCAGTTTTTCACGACCTAACCCGACGGTGGGGCCCGCCGGTGATGCTCTTGATGGCCACCTTCGACAATGCCAAAGCCAGTCTGTTTTTCAGCAGACACTGGGAGCGTATGTCGGAGGGGCTCGACGGCCTAGTGCAGCCGTGGCCGACCAGTGTTGCTTTATGTCTTCCCTCCATGGCCAATGATCGGGAGAGTCCTTCAGAGGATAGGTCATGCCGGTCGAGTGATTCTCATCGCCCCGGATTGGCCCAGGAGAGCGTGGTATGCCGATTTGGTTCGTCTCTTGATAGACCATCCCTGGAAGCTTCCCAATCGGGCGAATCTGTTAGTTCAGGGCCCGCTGCTCATGCCAAATGTCGATCGCTTCTCACTTACGGCTTGGCTATTGAAAGGGAAAGGTTGAAACGTAGAGGTTATTCGTCTTCAGTCATTGGCACCTTATTGCAGGCTAGGAGGTGCTCAACGTCATTAGCTTATATCCGCGTTTGGCGGGTTTTTGAGAGCTGGTGCAAGGAGCGGAGTTTTCGTCCGCGAGATGCTTCGGTGCCGCAAGTGTTGTCTTGTCTTCAGGACGGGCTGGATAAAGGATTAGCCCTCAGTACTATTAGGGTTCATTTAGCAGCCATTTCCTGTTTTCGAGGTTCCGTCAGAGGTCTCCGACTGTCTACTCATCCAGATGTCCTTCGGTTCTTGAAGGCGGTAAAGAACATTCGTCCTCTGCTTCGGGTGGTGGTCCCAGCCTGGGATCTGAATCTAGTGCTGGAGGCGTTGGTGAGGTCTCCATTTGAGCCGGCTGCGGATGCTCCGCTACAAGAGCTTTCCTGGAAAGTGGCTTTCTTGGTAGCTTTGTGTTCTGCGCGGAGAATTTCAGATCTCCAGGCGCTTTCGTGTAAGGCTCCGTATCTCCAGTTTTCGACGGAAAAAGTGATGTTACGGGCAGTTCCGTCATTTCTGCCAAAGGTGGTGTCCAAGTTTCACATGAATCAGACTATTTCGCTACCGACTTCTCAGAAACAAGGTCAGCTCCCTATCGATAGGGTCCTGGAGAAGTTGGATTTAGGTAGAATGGTCAAAAAGTACCTTCACAGAACCAAGTCTTTCCGTAAGTCGGAACGGTTGTTTGTGCTGTTTGGGGGACCTAGGAAAGGGGAAGCAGCGTCTAAGGCTTCCATTGCCCGATGGGTGAAGCAGGCCATAGTGGCGGCATATCAGGCAGGGGGACAGTTGCCCCCGGAGGGGCTTAGAGCTCATTCCACTCGGGGTCAGGCGGCGTCCTGGGCTGAGTTGGCTCTGATTTCTCCGGTGGATATCTGCCGGGTGACTACTTGGTCTTCGCTTCACACGTTTGCAAAGGATAATCAGGTAAATGACCACTTAAAGCACAAACCTCCCACCTAAACGGACAACACTCAGCTCTAACGAATTGACGATCCTATCTCTTATGCCCTAATACCTACGCATGTATATAGTTGTATCAGTTATGTACTGTCTTACGTATATAGATACTCCACTTTGTTAGTTAACTGTTTTTACACGGTCCCAGTTCAAAAACTCACCTTGTTTATTTTTGATATATTAAGATGTTCTATGTAAAATTAAGATGTTCTATGTAAAACAAACTTAGCTTTGTTAAATGTTGTTGTTTGTACACCGCAACTGATCTCTGGAAGATGCGGTATAAAAATGAGTGTTAAATAAATAAATAAATAAATAAATAAATTACCGCTTGGATATTCAAGCACATGGAGATGCAAATTTTTGGGCTTCCACCATCATAGCGGGCTTAGCGGGTCCCTCCCGAGGTTAGTTACTGCTTTGGTACTTCCCTCATGTTCCTGGACTGGCCCGGAGAGACGAAATGGAAGAAGAAATTAGACCTTACCTGCTAATTGTCTTTCCTTGAGTACTCTCCGAGCCAGTCCAGGACCCACCCAGGTCATTTGTGTTATGGCGAGGAAGGGCGTCCATCGTTCGGATCATCCTCCAACCCTTTGTCGTGGCCTCCCGAGTTGGATTATCAGACAGCGGCGGTCAGAAACGTGTACGGTGCTCTATTTTTCGAATCCGTAGTCGGAGTGGTCTATGGAGCTGCCTCGATTTCTGTCACCCACAATTGCAAATGTGTTTAAAAATGAAAAAAAAAAAATAGGGAGATATCGGCAAGTAGCAGCTGCCGGTCTGGGAGGTAGTTGCACTGTTTTCCTTGCCTGTTTAGTGCTTTAGGGTACTTTATCGTTTTGTTTTGTTCAAGTTTTATGGGCTGTTCATATTCTGCTTTGTTAGAAATAGACTGAGGTTCGGCCAGCAGGGGGAGCCAGAGGTCCACGCAGCAAAACTTCAGAATTCAGTCCTCAGCTGCTGGAGAAGGTTGACAACCCTCATGTTCCTGGACTGGCCCGGAGAGTACTCAAGGAAAGACAATTAGCAGGTAAGGTCTAATTTCTTCTTGAGCAGCCACAAAATTGGAAGGATCTGGAAGAGTGCAGCAGCCTCACACACAACCTCAGTGCCCTTTCCCTCCTCCTCTTTCCCCCCCCCCCTGCTCTCTCCCGAAGATTGCAGAAGGCTCTCAGAGGGATCTGCCTGCCAGCCACCTTACACACAGTGCTGCAAATGCCAGTAAAACAGTTTCATGGGATTAGAGCTGAGACCGGCATGGATTGTCTGCCTGGGGCTCTGAAGGTGAGTACCAAGACCTGACCTCATCATTGTCCTTGTTGGGGGCCCCTGATTCTGTCTGTGTGGGATGCAATTTGGGTAAACTGCTAATGACCTTGGTGCAGTGTGGGAGTTTTCCTCTGTTTTCTGCATGCATTAGTAGCGTTTTCTCCCCTTGTGTACCTGGCATTCACGCGCTCTGTGTGTTTCTACCCTAGTACCTGTAACATGCATTGCTGTAAATGCCTACTTAATGCAGGCTGCCATAAAAGTGCAGTTAACATGTGCCTTCGGACCGTGGCGGTCTTAGAACGCACTGTTGTGATACTTGCTTTAACTCTGTCTTCTTCCAGGAAACGTTCTTTGACCTGTGCCAAGCAAAGTGCCTCATCTCTGGACTATGAACTCTGCTCTTCTTGCATGTCACTTTCTGAGTCGTCCCTGGAGGACCCGCTCTCCCTCCTTCAGTCAGGGAATACGATTAGTCCAGCCTTGCCTGCCTCAGGACAGGAAGTGATGGATGGCACTATGGGTAACTATATCCAGCCGGTTGGAAGATCTGGCAATCGTGCTATGAGACATTGCTCTCTAGGGGTTCTGTGGCAACTGTGCTCCCTGGTGTTGGGGAGTCATTTCTGAGAGGAGAGCTTCCAGACTCCAGATTGTCCTCCCCAACATTCATTCTTTTTTGCAGCAGGCCTGGTCCTTCTGGTGTGGAACTTCGGGCCCTATGCCTTCTGGGTGCCTCCGGGCGCAGTCTCGTGCAGGTTAGGCAGAGAGTAGAAGTCCTGTTCGATTGCTTTGACTAAGTGTCCCCAACATGGGGTGCCCTCTGAAGATGTGTAACAGCTGAGAGCTGTCTGAGATTTTGACTGTGACTTGGATTCAGATGGTTCGGTACTAGCTGACAATGTAGAAGTACGCTCGCCTTCAGAAGGTTGTGAAGAGGCCAGAGTGATCCAACTATTCCAGAAGGAGGAGCTGGTGGCATTGTTTTGCCAGAGTCCAATCCACCTTGAATTTGATGGAGGCTTTCAGGACAGAGCAGAAGCCAAAAGTATACCCGCTTCTTCAAGGGGTGTGAAAATCCATTACTGTCTTCCCATTTCTGGATGTGATCAAGGATATGATCCGGTCAGAGTGCGACTCTCTCGATGCCCTGCCTAAAGGGTTAAGGGTGTGTAAGAAGAACTCTGCTCTCCTGGAGGAGGAGTGTGTTGAGTGGTTTAGCATTCCCAAGGTGGATGTGCAGATCATGGCAGTTACCAGATGGACCATCATTCCTGTGGAAGGCACATCAGCCTTAAAGGATTTTCCGGACTGTAAGGGAGAGTCATGTTTGAGGAGCCAGTTCACCATGGCAGTGGCTATTCTACAGCTGATGGTATGTACCAGCCTAGCGTCTCAAGCCCTGCTCCATTGGATTCAGACTCTTCTGCTGGATGGTACATCCCCTCTTTTTAAGTCGACTACAGCCTTCCTTTCTCAATGCATGTATAACCTGGTATGTTTGGCAGCCATAGATGGTGTCCTGACAACGGTGTCCCGACATTGGGTTTGGCTCCGGCACTAGGCAGGGGACACATCTTCCAAAGCCCAGTTGGCCCAGTTGGTTTTAAAGGGGAAACTTCTGTTTGGAGCCGCTTTGGAGAAGCTGGCGAAGGACCTGGGTGAGACAAAACCTACCACTTTCCAGAAGTCCAAGGGACCTGTGAAGCAGGCTGGTACCCTATCGTCAGCCTATGCCCATCTACCAAGGGTGCACTGGCCGGATTTGCAGGGGTCTCGGGACTTTTGTTCTCAGTCTTTTTGTGGAGTGCGTGGGCCCAGGGACTCTGTCCCTTCCAGAGGAGCATCCTCCCGGCTGCACATTGGCGGTTTTGGGGCCCATTCCTTGATTCTTCCAGTGGGAGGCAGACTTTACTTTTTCTTTCAGGAATGGGCCCAGGTTACCAAGGATTGCTGGGTGCTAGTCACGTTCAGTTTGGCTGTGTTCTGGAATGCCAAGAGCCATGCCAGGATAACTTTGGAGATGGCTGTCCTATTTGCCTCAGGGAGAAGAACCTTCTAGCCATGTCTGCTCCATGTATTGCGAGGGTGGTCAATGTGGAAGTGGATTTTCTAAGCTGGCACTCTCTGGATCCTGGAGAGTGGGAGCTGATTCAGTTGATTCTGCGTTGCTGGGGTCGCTCCAAAATGGATCTGATGGTGACACACTCCAGTGCTGAAGTTTCCACTCCTTCACATGAACCAGGTGACATGCCTGCCCCCTCCTCTAAGGAGTAGTGTTGGGGGGAGTATAAGAATCTTCGCTTAGTGGATGTCCAGAGGGTGTTTCTCCAGTACTTGGAGGTTACAAATTTCTTTTGTAAGTTCAACCATCTTTTTGTGCTGTTTACTGGCCTACTCAAGGATGATGCGGCGGCTAAGTCAACTTTGGGGCACTGGATTAAGGAGGCTTTTGCCTTGGTGTATCTGTTATGGAACTGGCTGGTTTCGGAAGGTTTGCGCGCCCATTTTATTTGAGTGCAGGCATCCTCGTGGGTGTAGCGAAGCTCGGTAGCCCCTGCAGACTTTTGTCAGTCAGCAATGTGAGCATCACTTTCCACTTTTGTCAAGCATTACTGCTTGGATATCCACACAAGGGCGGACACGATCTTTGGCTCAAGGGTTTTGCGAGCTGATATGTCTTCTTCCCGCCCTGTGAAGTTGTAGTTTGGTGCATCCCACTTGTCTGGACCGGTCTAGCAGGATGATATGGAAGGTGACATTTTACTTATCAGTTAATGTCCTTTCCTTGAGTCCTGCTAGACCAGGCCAGAGCCTGCCCCTGGAACTGTATTGCTCTGTTCTGCCATGGTACTCTTGATTCCGCTATGATTTTTCTACTTGGCTCTGCAGGTTCATCTTCTATTGACAACCTTGTTTGTTTTCCTGTACATAGTTCTCTACTGTTGATCACTTATTGTTGCCCATGGTTGAGGTTGTGTGAGGCTTGCCATGTTTCTCGCAATTGCTTTGGGACAAATACTAAAGGGGGGATCTCTTGTGGCTGAGGTGACTAGAGGCATGGAAGTGATGTCTTTGAAACCTGTGCTTTTCATTGTCTCCACCAATCTGCTGGTAGGGGAGCACAACTCACTTGTATGGAATGGTCTATCAGGACTTAAGGGAAGGAAATTAACTGGTAAATAAAATGGCACCTTTTTCATCTGACTTGTGTTGATAAATTTGTCTTTTTTTTTTTAGTCAGTCTACTGCCATGTGTTCTGTTAGATTTTTTTAGCAACTTACTGTGTATTTTAATGCTGTAATCTACCTTGAATACTGTAGTGCAAAATATAAATACTTTAAAATAAATAAAAATGAGCATCCTTTTTTCATAGCAACCAAGGCTCTTGAACAGGAAGGTGTATATAAGTATCTCGGAGTAAAGGAAGGAATTACACTCAAGCAGAAATTACTGAGAGAAAAGATCAGTAAGACAGGAGATAAAAATAGTTATTAATAACTGCATTAACATCAAGAAATAAAATACAGGACGTTAATCAGCTTGCTAATTCCTATTCTCTCATGAAGCTTTGTGATTGTGGATTGGCCTCTCAGAGATCTTGAAGAACTGGATGTGCAAACAAGAAAACTCTTCCATTCCCATGAATTAATTTACAAGAATCAGTGTATGCCAAGACTGTACATCCCTAGACTGAAGGAGGGCCAGTTCTCCTAGAGATTGATTACACATACAGAGCTATAGGCCTACCTAATTGCATCATCAGATCCAAATGCCCAAAAAGTGCTGAAATATGAAAGTAAACGTCCAGAATCTGTTTCCATTGTCAAACATGGACAAGCATTCTCATGACTAGAAGGAATGAATGAGAATCCACAGGCATACACAGGGAAGGAAGTAATAGAATTTGCAAAACAAGAGAAAAAACACTTCAAAGAATTAGATCAACAGGCAAGGAAAAGCAAGTGGTGAATGCACAAATATAGTGGGAAATGCAGAATATTTCTCCAGGAACCTTTTGTTGATCAAGAACAGACACATGAATGGTTGAAGACAGGTGAATTGAAACCGAAGAATGAAAGGTTAATAGTTGCAGCCCAGGATAGCGGATTACGGACGAAATGGTTTATAGTGAGCATTGAGAAAACTGGCAACACAGACATATGTTGATTCTGTAAAAAACCTTGGAAAACGGTGACTCGCTTCATAGCTGGCTATGAAGTTCTGATGGCAGGAAATTTCTATACAGAAAGATATAATAACGTAGCGTGTCTCATCCATTGGAAACTCTGTAAGCTTTACAACATCACTGTGCCCAAAAAGCACTGTGATCGTGACCCTACGAGAATTACAGAGAATGAGGAGGTTATGATCACCTGGGATACTCTCATTCTAACCGATAAAAATCTGAATGCGAGGAAGCCGTATGTAGTGGTTAAGGAGAAAAACACCAGAATGGCATTGATGGTAGAGATGTCAGTTCCAAGCAACTACTTTGAATTGTGTGCAGAGGCAGAAGATCCTGAAATTCCAAGAAATGCAGTCGGAGACCAAGAAAATGTGGCAGAAAGACACAGAAATATTTCCCATCGTGTTGTGTGCCACAGGCTTGATAAAGAAGAATTTCCAAGCACATCTTGACAAACTACCTATACATGTTACATCTTATGAACTCCAGCAGAAGGCTCTCTTTGGCACGATGCAAGTACTATGCCGAACCTTAGCAGTAAATTTAAGAAACTGAGATCATACTCCACATACCCTGGCTTAGAAGTGAGTTTCATGACTTTTCATGGTGTATGCAAAACTAACGTATTAGGAGAAACTGCCCCGAGACAACTAAGACTGTTTGAGGCATGTTTATTAAAGGTTAATGCGTGAAATAAAAGGGCTGTGGATACCTTTAGTTAGCATGCCGCTTTTATTTCTTAATTTGTTTTTGAATATTTCTGTAATTGTTCTTTCACATTATAAATGGACAATATGGGCCCGATTCTGTAAGGTGAATAGCGGGCTGTAAGTCCCCGTGGGCCCGAATGCAGAGAAACACTCTCCCTGCATGCACAGAGCCTCTGTGCTGGGAGAGCTGGATGGGAGCAGAGAGTGGACGGAGCGTGGGTGAGCCAGGCACTTGCACATAGAGGGCCGTTTCAGGTCATGGCTCTGTATGGCCAGTGATCAATAGGAGAATGCCCAGCTTAATCCACCTCGGAGGTAGAGTAAGCACGGGGCGCCCATGCGCTCTGGCCTGGCTGTCCCCCGCCAGAAGCAATGGAGATGCAGGAGGTGAATCCCTGCCGCCTGATCCTGGCCTTGGCAGACCCTGGGCGGTGGGAAAACAGGTCTGATGGGGTGTCTGGCCATTCGCGCTCCCATTGGGCATCCTGGTGCCATGACAAAAGGATACCATGACACCAGTGGGAGCAGAGGGAGGCCTGGCCATCTGCTTGGATGTCTCCTGCGACTGCTGCAGGGGCACGCCGGACCATCTCAGTGCCCGATCATGCTCCCGCGGAAGCATCATGCTCCTGCAGTGCAGAATAGGGTACAGTCCGGCCCATTCAGACGACCTGGATGTGTGCCCCTTATGGGATCGGGCTCCATGTGTTTAGGTCACTAAAACTCTTCCTTTAATGCGTTTTGAACTGTTTTTTAGAGAGCAGAAAAAACGTACAAAGATATGAAAATCTTGCGAAAGTGCCATGTGCGGGTCTGTGTATCTTTAGAAGTTGTGTTGCTTGAAAAATATTAACTCTTTCCACTCGTATTCATTTTCTGTGTTGCTCATGCCAGATTGGAATACATTTTAACAAGAAACTGGCCAAATTATAACCAATATGGCTTAAACATTCTACAGTAACCAGTCATGTTGTATCTTACAAGCCATAAACTAGCATATTGTTCATATGCCCCACAGGGTGGGATACAATCCGAATGGGAGAATGTAAATGTCCCACGGGATTGCAGCCAAGTGGAAAGGGTTAAAAACTTATGTCACAATGCATGAATACTATATTTGAATGTGGAAACAAATCTGTCGCTTAGCTAAATGTAATTCAGCAGCACATGTACTATGATCAGCAAGAGGTCTGTCTAGTCAATTTTAGATGACTGCTAATTTAGGGTTGGGCAGCTTGGCTTTTTTTAAATTTGTGAGTACATCGTTATATTTATGATCTTGTCGACCAGATGTGGTTGAATCATGAGGATCCAGTATATTTCCTTCCATTTGAAAGAGTTGCTTTGTTTTATGTTCTTTTCACACAGTGTATAGAGGTTCTCTTACTACTTTTTGCTTTGCAAGGCGATAAGCTGTAGCTTTATGATACAAAGTGAATGCTCAGATTTAATAGCCTAAGCTTTAATTTGCCTTTTTTCTTGCCCTGTACTGCTCAGCTCCATATACTTATGAGCATTAAGTCAGCTCTTTTGCTTCAGCTCTGTCTTATGATACGAGTATAGTTGCTAGGAATATCTAGATAGAAATTGATGAGGAAGAAATTTTAAATGCTGTTTAAGGTTGGAATATGCAACATTTGTAAAATGTGGCACCCAGCAAAATAACTGTTGTCATTCTGCTGCTGTATGATTTCTCTGTTCTTACAGCAAATTTCTGGTGGACTGGTAGATTGTAATTGTAAGAGATTAGGTAGATTATAAGGGGGGGGGAGGGCTTTGCATGCTGGCCACAATTGCCCTTACAGCGAAAACAAACTAATGGCACAGCTCTTTTTTTACAGGTTAACAAATGAAATTCCTGAATAGTTTACCATAGAGATAAATAAAAAAAAACAGAAGGGAAAAAAAGAGATGGAACAATCCAAATGCACCTAACAAATGCACAGACACAGCTGTCCAAACAGGATTAATAGAGTGCATTAGAGTACAGTGAGTCATGTGGTGCTTTGCAAAATGAGAGCATGCTTTGCAGTACATGTTATGCCCAGTGACACTGAATAGATGAAAAGAAATAAACACATTAAAGATAGAACCTTCTCAGACTAGCAAAAAGGAAGATCTTATGAATGGAAGAAGACTGCTAAATTTCAGTATGGTGAGAGACAAAGAAGGGCTGCTCACTGTTGAGAAATTCATGTTCTTTACTGAAGTTATAGCAGCATTGGTTAAAAGAAGATTAGCCATATATACTTTGCTGAGAAAACTTTGTTTTTTAACTTTATTTCCATGAATTTTCTATACATGAACATGTGTTTATTTTATTTTACCTTTAAAGAATTAGAATTTATTTTTGGCTTGGTACACCTGATTAAATTATTGTAATAAGTTTTGTTGATTAGAATTACTTAAGATCAGTTTAAAAGTTGCTATTTTGTGCCTTTTTCGGCATATTTTGCTTCAGGGTAGTGCCTGTTGTCGAGGGTTCAATTGGGCAGACATTTTATCTGTCTGTACGCTTGTTTGCGCATGCACAGGTATGTACAAACATGCCTATGGTTTCCCCCTGGCAAGAAAAGGAAGAGAAAGCTGTAGCTGTCTGCCCATGGGTAGGAGAGAAGGGAAAAGCCACGATTGCAGCGAAGGCCGCCTCTGTCTGCCTACAGGGGATCCCGTCTTGCACAAGTAGAAGACAAGGGAAAAGCTGTGATGATGATGACTCCTTTTGTCTGCCTGCGTGGACTCCATATCCCGGGGACAGGGGAGAAAGGGAGGACTGTGTAGCACATTTAAAGAGACAGCTGGAGTCCCAGGGTCCCACTGGCATGGAAGATCCAAAGCAGAATATTTACAAAGTGGCAGAGAATCCTGAGGTCCCACTGGCACTGAAGACCAGAGTAGCACAGAAAATGAAGGGAACTGCATACCGAAGCTTCTAGCAAGGATACTAATAATTTGAAGATTAGGCTAGAACAGTTGGACAATCATAGTCGGCTTGCTAATATTCGTTTAATAAATTTTCTTAAATCCCCTAATATCTCAGCCAAAGAGATGTTTAAACAGTGTCTGAAGTCTTGTGGGTTCCTTTTGAATCATGTCCTTTGATAGAAGCCTTATTTGCCAACTAGTCAGAAAGTCTCAGCTGCAGCTGAGATTTCTGGCCCTCAGCAGATGTTTTGAATGTTTCTGAGTTACTAGATACTTCAGACTCTGAAATAATTATTCCAACCACTTGTTTGATCACTTTTGCTCTTATTTCAGATAGGAAGTGGTTACTCAGGATGTTTTTTAGGAAAAAGAGCACTTCCTTCAGGAGCTGCCTGGTTAGGATTTTCCCCAACCTAGCTAAAGAAACCCAACGTCAGAGGCAGGAGTTTCTCATTCTGCACCCATGGGTTTTGCAGCTAGGTAGTGCATTTTTTCTCAATATCCCTGTAAGTGCCTTGTTAAACTTCAGGATCAATCATGTACTTTTCTTTTGCCTTCGCAGTTTGTTTCCTCCTTGAATGCTCGTGGGCCATGGAGTCAGAAACAGGTGGTCGTGCCAGTTTTAGCTTTCCGATAAGAGTACTGTATTTTTGTTGTTTTTACTTTTCATCATGGATCTCTATCTTGTGGGCTGGAAGTAGGGTTGTCGGGACATCTTTGGATTTTGTATTTTCTAATTTTACAGGATGTTTTTCTTTGTTATCTTAGACAACCCTCATTTTCTATGCGTTTCTGCTTGTATTTTTTTAAAACTGCATAAATATAAAATAAAATAAAGAATACTTCAGTTATGCAATTAGAACACAGACTCTCACCATGCACAGAATAAGTGACCACAAATTAAAAAATAGAAAAATAGACAAAAATGTTACCAAAACCTCAAGAAGTTAGACTGCATGCAGTACAACACCAGGGAAATAGAAAAAGATGCATCTAAAGATAGTACATGTAAATTATAAGTTGGAAAATGTATGCTGGAAGCATTACAAATAGGCACATTATGCTGAGTGGTTAGGGGTATGTATGTGAATGCAGCAGAGTGACTGGGGGGGGGGTGTATCGGGTATGCGCAGCCCCTTCCAATTTTCTTAGCCTCTATAGCCTTGCTCTCTCATGTGGACCCCCTCCAGTGCCTCAATCATGCTTCTCATAATGGGGCTTCTCCCTTGCCACCGCTGCACTCCTCTTCCTTCCCCCTGGATTGGTGAAACAACCCTGGCAGCTCCTTTCATTGTGGCAATAAGCACAGCTAATTTTAGTAGCTTAGGCCAGAGCTGTGGAACAGGCCTTACTCCAGCTCTGCATAAAGCAGGGTTTCACTCAAGTCGTTACCCACTGGACTCCTCCTCCCATTACATGACTGCAAACCTGGTGCTCTGGTCGTTCATTAACACCACTGTAACATGGCTTTAGCCAGCAACCCCACCAGAATTTCTCTCATAGTCCCACAGGATCCCAAGTAATTATTTTGGTAAAGTCGTCTTCACTTCTTTGTCCATCCTTCTGTACACATGCGTTTGCGCATCTTCAAACAAATCCACGGATACAGACAGAGAGGACAGGCCATCCCTAGTAGATGTTACAGCTCTAGCCAAACGCACCTAAAACTGACACATTCTAATTACTAACTTGAAAATAAAATTCTCCGTGGATAAGCAGGGAACTCCTCATGTTTGGGTGACATCATCCAATGGAGTACCGCATGCAGGAGTATTCCAGCTCCTTCTGGAAGCTTTTGGAACCTCCTCTGCTCATGTGCACATTTTTCTGCCCACCATCAGGGCACCATCTTAGTCTGTCTCTTCTCTTCCATAGAGCCCCATAGACGCATTCCAGAGACATTATGTGAGCTGTGAGTATTTTTCCTGTATTTTTTGCTATTTCAGCGGGTTTGTTTCCTGCCTATCATCAGAACCTTTTTTTCCTTTCTATTAGAAATTCTGTTTTCAAGTTTCTTTTCCATGGCACCATTGCCCACTTAGGCATTGGTGCTTTAGCCACGTATCATAAACTTTTTCTCACTAAAAATCAAGCCATTTGATTTTGCTGTGGCTATTTTCTTAGCGCATTTAAAAAGTGTTACCCAATGCTCAAAGGACCTTATCCATAACGGTTACTGACAATTGGTGCCTTCAGTGCTTGGGACAAATCATCAGCCCTCTTCTTGTAATTTGTGTTTGCAGATGATGAAAAGAGGGCTCAAGAATCATGAAAAACAGTGTCATCAGTCTCTATGGCATCAAAGGCTGCATCATATACTGGCAGTGCATCGATGTCCACAAGCCCTCTTAGAGCTTAGCACAGTACCCTAGAACATCGGCCATCGATCAGTGTTCGCTCAGAGGTGAAGAGGGATTCCTCTTTGCGTTCATTGATGCCAAAGGGTGAACATATTGAGCAGCAGGTGGAGGCTGTAGTGCATTGATGTTAAAGCCTGCTGAGGCATGGTGTTGGGAGCAAAGAGGGTTTGCAGGAATGCCCCCTAAGCAACCCCAAAAAGAGGAAAGCTAATCCTCCAGGACATCGGAGGGGTAGTGACAGCCTACTGAGAGCTGAGACCAAGCAGCCAATACACCCTCTCAGGTTCCAGGAACATTGATCGATGTTGCTGTGGCCCCACAGCCTTTGGAGACAGTAGTCGTGGAGAGACACCTTATGAGGGACACGTCATGATGCTGTTTGCCATACAGCATGTCAGTGCCTCAAGGTCTGCTGTATCAGCATCAAAAAGCGGTCCAGCCAATCCTCTAGAATCTTTGAGTGCCTGCGGGAGAGGCATCGACATTGAAACATCAAAGGGCCCCGATGCCGGAGCTTGCCTGGTCAATAATACTTTCTAATCCATTGGGGTCTGATACTCCCCTGAAGGCCATTGGTGCATTGGATCTCCCAATCTCCAAAGGGCAGGAGTCTTCCAGGCTGAGACTTGGTTGCTAGGTCACAGATGATGGATCTGAGGAGATGTCAAGGGTAGATCCCCAGAACTTCCTTCAGACCCTTTTCCACTTGATGAGAGGTGCAGATCTCCTCCTGAGAATATGAACTTCCAAGACTTTGTTTAGGATATGGCTAAAGCCATACCATTTTCTTTGGAGACTGAGGATGAGTCCAGGATAGAAGAATTGGAGATCCTTCAGTATTCCTCTGTCCCTAAGGAAGTGGTGACACTGCCCGTGCACCACACCCTTCAGAGAGTACAGATTAGAATGTGGGAGAATCCCCTTACTGTATCTCCAGTCAGTAGAAAGCTTGACTCTATGTACAGAAAGTTCCAGAGTTCGAGAAGCCCCCAGCTTCCTCACCATTTTCAGTAGTCTAATCCACCCTTAAGAAATCTAAAAGTTCCAAGACACACTCCTTGGCACCCCCAGAGAGGGAGGTTCAGACATTAGACTCCTTTGGAAGAAGGGCTTTTCAGAGTACCATGCTTGTAGCTCACATAGCCTCCTAACAGCTCTACATGGGCATGTTTTTGAAAGGACATTGTGAACAGTCTGGATGATCTGTTCCAGTATCTCGCTCCAGAGAGATTTGAACAGTATCATTCCCTAGTGAGACACGGCAAGATGGCTCGAAGTTCATGGTCTGAGAAACATATATCATCTTCAAAATGATATTGAGAGCTTCTGAAATGAGTATTGATGCCCGGAGACTTGTGTGGCTCCAGGCCTCAAACCTTGAACAATCTGTGCAGGACATGGCTACGATGCCATGGTGAGAATCTCTTCAGAGAAAAGGTTGAAGAGAAAGCTGGCTTCATTGAAAAAGCAACATGTCACCCTTAGCAATCTCTCACAGCACACATCCAAGCCAGCCTCCTACTATTGGAGGTTGTGATAAGGAAGCTTATCATAGTTCAGGAAGGAGCTATAATAGAGGTGAATTGGCTCTGAACAAGCAACCTGTCTTTGCTGGTAGAAATAATAAAACAGAATGTTTTCATAAGACTACCAGTCCCAGAATGCACCAGGTTTCAAACAGCCTCTAGAAGGGCTGAAGTGGGGAAACGTGTGTTCAATCAGGAGAGCTATGAGGTAATCCCCAATCACTCATCTCCAAGGGCAGGGCTTGATTCAGCACAGCTGAGCTGTGCTAGGGTGGAGCATCCCTCTAAACAAGTTAAAAGTAAAACATATTCTACACAGAATCAGATAGAGAAGGAGTTCCAGATCAGGAAGCAGCAGCACCAACGTGGAAGAAAGAAGAGAAAGACATCTTGGAGGTCTAAAGAAGGAGCCCATAGCAGTACGTGTGAGGGAAGTCATTCCAGAGGCAAGCATACTCCATTGGACTGGAGGAAGCCAGAGGAGTGGGGTTACAGAGCCAGGAATTCCCAGACGGCACCTTTGAGGGAGACGGCTGCATTTGGAAGGGGCCCTAAGACCAGTGCAAGAAGGTATGTGAAGAGAGACCCATTGTCCAGGGATCTGGATTGGAAGGCTGGACATAAAAGCTGGATTACTTACTGGCCAGGATATCTGGAGAGGAAACCTAACAACAAAGGAAGCTCAGGTATGAACACTGATCTATGCCCTAACTCTTCACTGGGAAGACAGCAGGGAAACAAGTATTGTCCTGAGAGTGCTCCATTAAGGAATTCCTCTGAGCCAGACCATGATATTGATTCTATGATAGTTGAAGAAGGAGGAGATATTTTAAATGATCAGAATGAATACATTGATTGCTCTTTGAATAAGCTGCTGTGGTAAAATACTTTCAGAAATACAACCACCATCAAAAGGGAACTATAACTTGTTCTTTAATCTACCCAGAAAAGCCTGCAAGAAAGCTTTAGGGTAGGATTTGAGCCACGTATAGAAAGTAAACCAGCCAAGAGGTTTGCAGCTGGTTAATTGTTGGCAATTAAGCCTTGCACAATTGCACGTGAGCTCTGAAAGGAAACTTCTGTGTGTGTGTGAAAATAGAAGGAAGTTATCCTTGCAAAAGAACAGATTTTGGTTACTTTTGGGTTTTGTTTTTTGCTTTTGGAGCACTGCTAAAAGTTATTAGCAGGAGCCCTCAAAAAAACCTTTTCTGTTTCCCCATCAAGGTCTTTATTGTTTGATTGATTGCTTAAGAAGTTCAGTTGCCGATATCATGATTTGTTTTTCCTAAGTATAATACTGAAAGCAAGTATCCTTTTGTGTTACCAAGTAAATCTGTGTGGGAGAATTAACCCCATAAATAAAATATATTTTTCTTTGCTTACACTCGAGCAACACAACTCATTATTTTGTGAACGGCTGATTCTGGTTTGAATGGACTACATTCCCCACAATCCTTTGCAAGTCATAATAGGATTTTGCCTTTGCCAAGACTGTGGACATTCACGCCCAGCGCCCCTGTTTACAAGATTTCAAAGTGGCAACCAGAAAAATACTTTTATTACTCTTGTAGGTGTATTTTCCTGGTTCTCCCTATTTCTGATCGAAACAGGCTCCTGAAGCCCAGGTAAAGCAAGAAAAGGCTCAGCTGGCTCTTCAGACAAAAACAGGGGTGGTGTTTCGAGGGTTCTTGAAGAGCATAGCCACTTTACCTGTAACTGCAATGGGTGGAGGTCTCTTCCATTATCCAAAGTTGGTCCCTTATAACTTCAGACTCTTGGGTCTTACAAATTGTCCAAAGTAGTTACAAATTGCATCTAGTTAATCTTCCTCCAAATTGCCCACTAAGGGGCCCAGTCCTTAGACCCTCAGCATCAGGAACTACTTCAGAGAAAAGTCACTGCCTTCCTAAAAGGTATAGCAGTCGGGCTCATGCCATGAGAACATAACAGATGAGGATTTTATTCCAAGTACTTCCTGATCACCAAAAAAAGAAATGGGAAGATTCTGTCCCATCCTTGACCTAAGAGATCTGAACACACACATCTGGTCAGAGAATAGTTCAGAATGATTTCTCTGGGCACCCTCCTCTCTTATCTTCCAAAAGGTGATTGGCTATACTCTCTGGATCTCAAGGATGCATGTTACCCACATAGAGATACATCCTGCTCACAAGAAGTATCTCCTTTGTAGAAGGGTGACAGCATTTCCAGTACCGTGTTCTGCCTTCTGGCCTAGCTTAGCCTGTGAGTTTCTACCAAATCTCTCTCCATGGTAGCAACATTCCTATGCAGACTTCGAGTGTACGTTTGGTTGATCAAGATTTCCATGCAAGGAGGAGTACACAGATCAACACAGCTGACTATTTGTTTGTTGGATCTACTAGGGTTCATAATAAATTACCCAAAGTCCAACCTTCAGCCCATTCAACAATTGGAATTCATAGGAGCCTTGGTAGACACAATTCATGTGAGAGCCTTCCTTCCATAAGACAGACTCTCCAAGCTAACAGTAATAGTACAGAAGACTCAAGATGTCAACAGCACTTGGCCACATGGCCTCAAAAGTACATGTAACACCCTTGCATGTCTCCATATGAGATAGGTTTAGTGGACTCTGCAAACCTAGTGGTCACAAGCCTTGGGGTATCTCAGAAACTGCCTGTTCATCACCAGTCCTCTAATTTGGTCTCTTGACTGATGGACTGTTCAATCCAATCTGGGCAAAGGTCTTCCCTTCCAAATTGCTCCACCAGAGAGGTTACAGATTGCATCTTTTGGAAGTGGGGCACACCCCCTCAATAGATCCTTTCATACTCCTAAGAATGTCCAGGTGGATTAGTTGGCAAAAGAGAATCCCCCTCTGTCTCCCATCTCTCAAATCCATGGTAGTTTAGTGGGGCCATGGATAGGAGCAATCCTCCCTGCTCCTGCTGCCATTCTTGGCACTTTCTAAAATGGCATCAATCTTGTGGCACTGCCCCTTAGAGTTCTAACCCTAGGGAGCAGCAACACAAGATCTGCTCCTGCCCTCTGGCCCAAGAGCTGTTGGGGTTTGTGGCAGGCCTCGTCGGGGAACCCCTCCAATGGTTCCTGACTCTCACCTCGGGGATCAAGGACTGTTCCATGTTCCTCTCCTGGGCAGCCTATGACGGCTTCGAGTCAGCTGCTTGGGTTACTGTGGTCTGCATCGGAGCCCAACACGAAGCCTGGGTGCCATCCTCCAACCTCAAACAATGGGTCCAAGACAAGCTGCTCGATGTCCCCTGCACCGGGGAGAACCTGTTCGGCAAACCCATGGCCGACGACGTGACCCATCAGAGGCTCTCTGAGAAGACCTCATTCCATCCCCACAAAAAACTATAGAGGAAGAGACCCTTTCTCCGGGAACAAGCAGGAACAAGTCCTCACATATGGGTGACGCCGGTGCCAATGGAGCTCTCACAGAAGCATCTGCCCATCTTTCAAAGAAAGCCTTTGGGAGGTGCTACCATGCATGCATGGTGCCCTTCCTGCTCAAGGGTGCCATCTTGCTCAGTCTCCTATGGAGCCCTTCAGACGTCTGTCTGGTTTCCCCTGGGAAAAAGTTGATTTTTCTCGACCTGAGTTTCACGCTCTCTGTCCGGTTGTGCACCAGTATTCTTCCCACCACTTGAGCCCACTGCCCCAGGTATCGAGTCTCAGTTCTCTATTCCATTTTTTCCTCTTGGCGCCTTCACACCTTTTTTTTCCAACTCGCAGCACCACAAGTCTTCGACCTTTCTGGGGTAATTTTTTCCCCCCATGGTTACCAGTGGCTTTAATAAATCGGTGTGTCAAGATAATGTCCCTCAGAGATACTGCTGCTTACGCTGCCTAGGGCTGGACCATGACTCCACGGCTTGTGGCCTGTGCAAAAAGATGTCCACTAAGACTCTCAAGAGCCATCAGCAGCAGCAGCACATGTTCTTCCCAGAGTCCCCGGCTCCGAAGCCAAGGCCCCCTCTGAAGCTGTAGAATCCTGTGACGCCACTGCAGACTCTGACAACGTGGCTCTTCAGAAAGGGGGTCTCCCTCGAGGGTACACAAGAAGAAGAAACCCTGAGTCCAAAGCAGCATCCCTGGATGGATTCAATGGGTCGGATAAGCCCCGGGTCAGGTCCCGCAGTCCACGACGCTTGTCCGAGGGATCGGAGCGGCCTACCAAGATTGCCCGGAAGGAATCGACCATAGATTGGCTTGGGACTCCATAGCCTATCCTGTTGAGGACTCCCTTCGGGGGAACTGGTGCCAGACCAGAGTTCCTTGGTGCCCGTGCCGATGGCTGCAGAGCCTTCTGGACTCTAATCCAGGATGGCGGCCCTGGAGTGTAGCCTGACTGCCTTCATGGACCAGCAGAGTGTGTTGTTGTCAGGTACTAGTGGACCCTCAATGTTGAGGACGTCCCCGGAGGCGGAGCTGATCCTCAAGACCATACGGCCTCGAGTTGATCCTCGGCCTAGGTCTCAATCCAGGTCCCTTTCAATGGGATGTGGAAAGGGCTTTCACAATCCAAGCTTAAATCAAACTCCATTAGAGTGCACCTCAGTGCCCTGGTGGCACATCACCACCCCGTTGAAGGCAAGCCCATCTCAGTCCAGCCTCTGGTGACCCGCTTCTTGAAAGGAGTCCTGTCCAAAACCCCCTGTCCACCCTCCGGTGATGGAATGGGACCTCAACGTAGTGTTGGCACAGCTCACTCCTCACCCACCATTTGAGCCGCTGGAAGAGCTACCTGCCATCTGAGATTCCTCTCGTGGAATGTTGTGTTCCTGGTGGCGCTCACCTCCGCTTGCAGGGACAGCAAGCTCCAAGCCCTAGTGGCAGAGGAGCTGTATACCAGATTTTATAAAGATAGGGTCGTGCTATGCACACACCCCAAATTCCTTCCCATGATGGTATCTCCCTTCCACCTCAACCAAGAAGTGATGCTACCCACCTTCTTCCCAAGATCTCAAACTCCAGTAGGATGGAGACTGTCCTTCACACCTTGGACTGTAAGAGGGCCCTATCTTTCTACATTCAGCTTACCCAGAGCCATCAAAAAACTTCTCAGCTTTTTGTCTACTCTGACCCTAGTCGACTGGGGAAAGCAGTGCCCATACAAATGCTGCCCACATGGGTGGCAAACTGCATCGCTCTAGCCTGTGAGCAGGCTGGTCTCACACTAGATGGCCAGGTTTCATCTCACAGTATCAGGGCAATGGCGGACTCCGTGGCAAACCCGCGCTCTGTCCCGATGTTGGACAGCTGCCGGGCCTCCATGTGGTCTTCAGTCCATACATTTGCAGCTCATTACTGCCTGGAGAGAGAGTCCCAACGCACCAGCGCCTTCGGCCAGGCCATACACCGTAATCTTTTCAGGATCTAGGCAACTCCTGCCCTCCGACACTTCTGTGTTCAGGCTACCGGAGTGCTGGTTTCCATCTGACACACAGGTCCTACTGTGGCCTGTATCTGTGGACTGACTTGCTGCTGCTCACGACTCCCCTTGGGGGCGACCGTGTTTTTTTTCTATGGGTTTTTGGTAGCCTATAACTAGGGAGTGCCATATATGAGGACTGACTTCGTGCTTGTTCCCGGAGAAAGTGTAGTTACTCACCTTAACAGATGTTCTCCGGGGACAGCAGGAAATAGTCTTCACAACCCTACCTCCTCCCCTTGGGAGTTGCTTCTTTACCATCTTTTATTTTTGCTGTCTTTTAGCTATGTCATCTGACTGAGCAAGATGGTAGCCTTGAGCGGGAAGGGCACCATGCACGCATGGTGGCATCTCCCAAAGGCTTTCTTTGAGAGTTGGGGAGATGCTTCTGTGAGGGCTACGTTGGTGCTGACGTCACCCATATGTGAGGACTGATTCCTGCTGTCCCCGGAGAACGTCTGTTACAGGTGAGTAACTACACTTTTTCCTGAGGGAAAATGGGGTTCTTTGTGCAGGGTCACCAATATCAGCCCTTCTCATGTCAACAGCAGGTTTCTTATCCTAAGAGGCAAGGACATGGGACTCGGAAGACAAAAGCACCTTAGGCCCAGACCCCCATCTCCCACCCAGCATGGGGGGAGCTTTTGACTCCCAGGGCAGGGCCTCCCCTCCCCCAGGAGACCTTCACCAGCCCACATAGGGGGTACCTGATGCTCTTTGCCCACAGATCGGCTCTAATCACCTCAGACTAGTGGGCCGTTAGGCCCTGATTCTGTTCCGTGAGAACAAAACGTTCCCATGGGAGTCAGAATTGGGCCTGAGGATGGCCCGATGTGCCCCTCCGGCCTGCGGGGACATTCCTCCCCGCAGGCGTCCCAGACTGCCAAGGCTCTGGACCCCAAGATCCCAGCTGCCTGACACATGGCTGGTCTCCCACGGCCTGGATCGGGAAGTGAGGACCCCCCCCCCCCCCCACACCCAGGCCCTGCTCCGGTGGTGGCTGCCGTGCCCTGATTTGCCAAAACAAACTGATTATACAATCTCTGAGGTGGTATAAGCAGAACCAGCCCAGCAGGCCCGGCATCACGTATAGGGCAGTGACCTGATTCGGCCCTGTATGTGCTGCCAGGCGGCCTGCCGCCAATCCTGCCCCCTCCCACCCCCCGCCTGCTCTCCCCGTCAGCACAGGAACGTATAGGGAGAGCTGGTGGGGGAATAGGGTTTAGGCGGATTGCAGGGCTGCATATCCTGGCGGGACATATAGCCCCACAACCCACATTATAGAATAAGGGTCATAGCCAAACTATTTTCTTCCCGCATTAAAGCCCATCAGTTGTATATGGTCCAGTACATTCACACAATTTTCAAAAGGTGCGAGCTTTCACTCCTGCTCCAGCTAAATCGGAACAATCCCAACTGATTTTTGTCTTAGCCAAAACAGATTAATGTGGCATTCATCTCATCCTCTCACCTTATGACATTTTTGAGATGTCGACTAGAATATCTCCTCCTGCCATTGCAGCTTGACACTTAATCAGACCAACTCAGAGACATGCTGAAAATGTCCTCTAAGTTAGGCAATGCCAAAAATGCTCTACTTTGTCAACACAAACCTTGTGTAGCCAGTACCAACAAGGTTGATAACACAGATCCTGTTACCAGAAACAGCTTTAACAGTCTCAGATGCCTGTGTCTATCAAACCTTGCCAGAGAGAGATTGAGATCTTGACCTATGCAGGTGGCTGTTGCCCAGCAGAAGCAACAGCCCTCCTTTTTAACTATCAACAATCACCCGTCCAATCTGGAAGATCTCCACAGTCTCATGAGTCCTTTCTGTTGTATCTCATGACTACCATCTCAGATTCCTCAGTCATTTACCAGATTGCTAATTGTCTTGGACCCAGCCACCTGTAGATAAAACTAGATAATAGGGGAAAGCCGACAGTGGCGCAAGAGTGCAAGTTTCGGAACAATGTATCCTTGAAGGATACTAGCAAGAGACTGAAGTTAGGGCATATCAGAGAGGTTCCAGTAAAGACAAAAGTAGCCCAAATGCCCTTGAGTGCAGAGCAGACAGATCTTAAAGATTCCAAATTACCCCTGCCTACCGATAATCAGATTAATATGAATAAAATACAGCCTCTAAAATGCTTGTATGCAAATGCTAGAAGTCTAAAAAATAAGATGGGAGAGTTAGAATATATAGCACTAAATGAGAGGTTAGATATGATTGGTATCTCGGAGACATGGTGGACAGAGGACAACCAGTGGGACACTGTGATACCTGGGTACAAACAATATCGTAATTTATTTATTTATTTATTTGCACAGTTTTTATATACCGCTGCTTCCAAGGATCAGCAGCGGTTTACATTACAACAAAAATCAAACATACATAGAACCTTATGGAACTATATTACAATATTACATTATAATGATAGAGAAGATCAAATTGGTGGAGATGGTTGTGCTCTATGTTAGAGTGGGTACTGAGTCACAAAGAATTAAAGTTTTGCAGGAAACAAAATTCACTGTAGAATCTCCATGGATTGAAATTCCATGTAAAAAGGGGATAGGAAAGGCGATGGCAGTACTATCAACCACCTGAAATCTGCCTAGAGACAATATGTAAAGAAGCTACTTGGTCTCATTACTCTCTAGACCAAGAAGCAAAAAAGGACCGTAGTTTTAGCCAGACTGTACTGAGCAGTTTGCTCTTTTCTCCAAGTAACTCTCAAAACTGAATGTGTGGGTTTCTCTAAAGACTAGAAGAAATGGCATAAAGAGCAGCCCTAAACTTGCAGTCACTCACTTGTGTGCCTGACTGAGTCCTGCTTGTCAACAGAAAAAGCAACAATCCTTACCTCTAACAGGAGTTTTTATGTTCGTTTATCTTGGGTTGCTTTCTATACTGACTTTTGCAGTGCATTAGGGCGGTTTACATTAACAACAAAACACCAAAATAAAAATGAAAATAGAAACCAGAAAAGAGCAGAGAGAAAAACTATAAACAATAATGATTACTTAATCATAAGCTATAGAGAAGATAAATAAAGAGAACAGAAATAGAAAAGAAGAACCTTTTCCTTCCAGCTCCGATCAAGAGGAAAGATTGGAACTACTAAAAGGAATAAGGGATTTTTATCTATTATAGGGTAATATCAGCTTGAGAAAAAAGACTAACTCCGGGAAAAGCCTAGGGAAAACATAAGCTTTAAGGGAGGTTTTAAATTTAGGAATTGAGAATTCAAGACCAATATGTTTAGGTAAAAGGTTTGTCATGATGTGGGCACTAATAAAGTTGGTTTAAAGAAAAGAAATCCTGTTTCTTTTGAGGAACTAGGGGTGCAATTACCTCCAGGCACAGCTAGAGGGAGCAGGAACAAACATTCGGGAGTTAATGAGCCTAGGAACTCTAATGACTTGCAGCTGGAAGGGAATCAGGAAGTCATCCAAAACAGTTTGCTTTATAAGTCAGAGCAGAATGCTTCTAAAACAGGGAAGGCTGAGAGCCGAGGAGACAAGGCTGAGAGCCAAAGAGAGAAGGCTGAGAGCCAAGAGGACAAGCCTGGGAGCTACCGAGGAGGAAAGCCTGGGAGCTACCGAGGAGACAAGCCTGAGGGCTGTGAAGGAAGCAAGGCTGGGAGCCATCAAGAAAGGACTGAGAAGAACTTGAGGAGAAACAGACTTCACAAGGTGGGGAGCCAGAAGGCCCAAACTGACCCTGTTGCACAAGGGGAGTTTGGTAGAGCTTGCCCTAAGGTGAGAGTGTCTGCCATGCCTAGTTCTTATAGTCTGCCGGGATATAGAACAGAGAGACGGAAGCCAAGAACCAGGGAGAAAGGTTCTGAGAAGAGCTTACTATCTCTGGAGGATTATTGCCAAGTTTTACCGGGTCAGAGAGAAAAGCACTTTTATAATCAACAGGAGTTTTTACCAAGAGTGAGAGGAGAATCCAGGATAAGTTTTACTCCACTGCCTAGAAGCACAGCTGTGTCTCACGCTGGCAGGCAGAAGTTCAGCTACCAAGGGAGAGGGGCTGGAAGAGAAAACACTGTGGATTTCAACTCAGCTAAACCAAGGTATGAGACATTAACCATTGACTGTAATTATTGTGCTCCTAAAGGCTCTGCTAAAACAAGTGTTCCTTCTGCGAGAAAAAAGAAACCAGATTGGTTTAGTAAAATACCAGCAGCCTTGAGAATCCCTGGCTATGGGAAGCCAGACTCCAGAGTTTTAAATTACAAGGCTGAGATAGACAGGGACAGTGAATACTCCTCAACTGAGTACAGTGAAGGAGAGTCCATGGAAATTGATTATCCAAACACTGTTCCCTCACCTATGCCAGAACTCATGGAATGTGATTGGTGCACTGCCTCAGCTCCAGACTCTGTATGTTCCATATAACACAGAAGAATGAATGAAATGTAAATAATGTTTCTTGCACTGAATTCTACTATATGAAAGCCTGCCTTAACTGTGAAGCAACAGTTAAGCATTCATTATAAATATTGGTACCTTTGACACAAAGGACTTTCTGTTTTCTTAAATTATCTCTTATGTTGGACCTTTGCATTAACCAGGGAATAAAAGCCTTTATTTCCCTCCACCTGGTCTCTTTAATCAATAACGTCGTGACATAATGGCGTAATCTTTATTGTCCGGGAACACCCCCGTGACAGGTTCCACATATGAGAGGCAAGAAAGTAAAATGAGACATAGCATGTTGCCTCCAGGCTGGCATGGCATGACAGGATGTAGGAAAGACCAACAGATTTTCAAGGGACGATCGTATAGTATCAGAACATCTGAAAGATAAAATGGTAGGCCAGCACATAATGTCTTAAAGACCAAGCGTAAAATCTTAATTCTCCAGGACCAAGCAGGAAGTCAGTCCTCACTTATGGGTGACGTCGGCGCCGACGGAGCCCTCGCGGAGCAATTTTCCCCAGCTTTCAAAGAAAGCCTTTGGGAATTGCAGAGCGCATGCGCGGTCGCCTTCCCGCCCGAGGGTGCCATCTTAGCCAGTCTTCTTTTTTCCGCGGAGCCCTACAGACGTCCCCGTCTTGTCCCCGCGAAAAAGTTGATTTTCTTCTTTATTTTATCCTTTTTTCTTTCGGTTCGACGCCGATCGTTTTCCCGCCCGGACTCGTGACGCCGGTCTCGAGTCCTCTTACTTTTTTCGGTTTTTTCTGACTTAGTCAGCTTTCGTTTTCGTTTTCCCTGGCAGCCCGGTCCTTTGACCTCGCAGGGGCCCTTTTTCCCCCGATGGCTGCCAGTGGGTTTAAGCGGTGTGGTCGGTGTGACCGAAATATGTCACTAACCGACACACACGACTTTTGCCTCCGCTGCCTGGGCCCGGATCATGAGGAACTGATCTGTGGGCCCTGCAGCAAACTGTCCTCAAAGGCGTTGAGAAGTCGGCAGCATCAGCGTGAGAGGATCTTCGCTGACCCCAGCCGTACCCGGACCTCGTCGGAGGCCTCCGCGTCGAAAGGCTCCAGCTCGGACCGTCGCCGGAGCTCCTCCGACCGGGGTTCTCCCTCCGGGGACCATCGTCAGAAGGAAAAACCCGCGAGGGCGGCGTCGGTGGACGCTCCTGGCTCCGCGAGGGCCAGGTCGCATAGCCCCGACAGCCGCCCCGGGTCCTTGGAGAAGGAACACATCCCGAAGCGACCTCGCCTGGAGTCGGAGATGCCTGCCCGGGTAAGTCCTGTGGTCCTTCTGGACTCGCCTCCGCGACAGCCGACGTCGGGCCCGACGCCGTCGGGGCCCGTCGGGGGCTGCTGGGTCACCTGAGCTCGGACTCAGGTTGACGGCCTTGGAGAGCAGACTGTCTGCCTTCATGGACCAGCAGAGGGCACTGCTCGCTGGCTTCGCTGGCGTCGCTGCCCCGACCGCCGGGACGTCGACGTCCAAGTCGACCCCGGAGACCGAGCCGATCCTCGAGTCGATGAGAACTCGAGTCGATCCTCGGTCGAGGTCACCCTCGGCCTCCCGTTCGGGACCGAGGTCGCCGACGCCGACTCCCTCGGCGTCGGGGCGGCTGGCGCCGCACCCTGCCCGGGCCGACCCCACCGAGTCCTCGTCGGAGTCGGTCTGGGAGTCTGAGGAGGAAGAGTCACCTGATTCTTTCCGGACTCGGTGTGTCCCATCGGACTCACCGGAGTCCGAGCCTCGGAAGCAGTCCCCCCCGGAGGATGCCCGGTTCTCGGACTTCGTTAGGGATATGGCCAAGGCTTTGGCCTTCCCTGCGGATCCCGAGGAGGAGCCTCGAGCCGAAGAGCTCGACGCCCTCCAGTATGACTCTCCCGCGAGGGAACACTTTACTTTGCCGGTTCCTCCTATGCTGGAACGACTACTCTTCCGCATGTGGGAGAGTCCGGCCTCCTCGCCGGTCCTGAGCAAGCGGGTCGATTCTATCTATCGGGTCAGCAAGAGCCCTGGCTTTCAAAAGGCACAGCTGCCACACCATTCCATGGTAGTGGAATCGGCCATGCATCGTCTTAAGAGCCAGAAGATGCACTCCTCGGTGCCTCCTGGAAGGGAGGCCCGTAACCTGGATGGCCTTGGCAAGAAGTGCTTCCAGGGCTCTATGCTCGCATGTCGTGTCCAGACTTACCAGCTATACATGGGCATGTATCTCCGGGATCTGGCTAAAGAGCTAGCCGGATTCTCCGCTGGTCTCTCCGAGGAGCCCTTGCGGAGGTTCCTAGCCTTGTCCACGGGCATTCGGGAATGCTCAAAGTTCATGTCCCGAGCAGCCTATGATGGCTTTGAAGCCTCGGCTCGAGTAGCCGCAGCCGGCATCGGTGCCCGCCGACAGGCTTGGCTTCAGTCGTCGGACCTTGAGCCCTGGGTACAGGACAAGTTGGTCGATGTCCCCTGCCGAGGCGAAAACCTCTTTGGCAAGCCCATGGCGGAAAAGGCTGCACAAATTGAGACTGAGACTCTCACCAGGACCAGGCTTTCTAGGAAGACCTCCGCCCCTTCCCAGAAAAAGAAGGGCTCGGGGAAAAAGTCCTTTTACCCGAGGAAGGTGGCTGCCTACAAACAATACCCCCATTATCAGGCCCCTGCAGCTCCCCAACAGGGCCAGCAGGCCAAGGGACGGGGTAACGGGTCCCGTAGGCAGCAAGCCCCCAAGCCTGCACCACCAGCCCCTGCTCAGCAGGGTGGGGGCTTTTGACTCGCTCAGCATAGCCTCTCCCCCCCCGCTGGTTCCCCCCAGCACCGGAGGCCGGCTGGTTCACTTCGCCCACAGGTGGTCCAGCATCACCGCAGATGCCTGGGTGCTTCAGGTCGTGCGAGAAGGCTACCTTCTCCACTTCCATCAGGTCCCTCCCTCCTATTTTCCGGGAGAGCCTCCGCGCCCCCCTCTGCACAGGGAGTTGCTCCTTCAGGAGTTAGCAGGTCTTCTGCAGGAACAGGCGGTGGAACCGGTGCCACACCACCTGAGAGGTCAAGGCTTCTATTCAAGGTATTTTCTGATACCAAAGAGAACAGGGGGCCTCAGACCCATCCTGGACTTGCGCAACCTCAACAAGTTCCTTGTGCGGGAGAAGTTCAAAATGCTTACCCTTGGAATCCTTCTGCCCTACCTCCAGCAGGGAGATTGGCTATGCTCCTTGGATCTAAAGGATGCCTACACGCACATCCTCATCCACCCAAGCCACCGCCAATACCTAAGGTTTGTGGTGGCAGGAAATCATTACCAGTACAGAGTACTGCCCTTTGGCCTGTCCTCCGCACCGCGAGTCTTCACAAAATGTCTCGCGGTCGTGGGGGCCCATCTCAGGCTTCACGGCCTCTATGTCTTTCCGTACCTCGACGACTGGCTCATCAGAGCAGCGTCCGCTCAGGAGGTCACCAACGCCACGTGCCGCACGGTGACTCTGCTGCAGCACTTGGGCTTTGTCATAAACTTCGCAAAGTCCACTTTGCTCCCCTCACAGGATCTCGAGTTCATCGGCGCAAGGCTGCACACTCCTCAGGCGCGAGCGTACCTACCGCTCGACAGGGCTCAGCGGCTCATGGACCTAGCCGACCGCTTTCGCAGCCAGCCCCTGGTCTCCGCCAGGCGCTTCCTGAGACTGCTCGGCCATATGGCTTCCACCGTCCATGTGACCCCCAATGCCCGCCTGAACATGCGGTCTGCTCAATGGTGTCTCCGCCGGCAGTGGCGACAAGCCACGGGCGGCCTCGCAGACCTAGTGCGCGTTTCCGAGCCGCTGATCTCGTCTCTCCGGTGGTGGCTCCGGCAGCCGAACCTGATATTCGGTATGCCTTTCCAGTCACCTCAGCCGACCCGGGTGCTGACCACCGATGCATCCCTCCTGGGCTGGGGAGCGCATTGCCAAGAGGCGCGTACTCAGGGCCTCTGGACCACGTGGGAGTCTGCTCAGCAGATCAACTTCCTGGAGCTCCGGGCGATCCGCCTAGCTCTCAAGGCCTTCTCCCACCTGACTTCCCAACAGTCCGTCCTTGTCCAGACGGACAATCAAGTTGCCATGTTCTACGTGAACAAACAGGGGGGCACGGGCTCCTTTCTCCTCTGCCGGGAGGCTCAGAAGCTCTGCTCTTGGGCCGTCAGTCACGGCATTCTCCTCAAGGCAGTTTATCTCCCGGGCCAATACAATTGCCTTGCGGACAAACTCAGCAGGGTCCTCCAGCCGCACGAGTGGCGTCTGGATCCCTTGGTAGTTCAGAAGCTCTTCCTCAAGTGGGGCCTCCCCACGATGGATCTTTTTGCCAGTCCTCACAACCGGCAGCTTCCTCGCTTCTGCTCTCGTCAGCCACACCCCCTTCGGGTTGCGGCGGACGCTTTTCTGATCTCATGGTCGGGGAGCCTTCTGTATGCTTTCCCTCCCATCCCGCTGGTCTCTCGGACTCTTTTCAAGGTTCTCCGAGACAAAGCCTTTATGATCCTGGTGGCCCCTCGCTGGCCCAGACAGCCGTGGTTTCCGCTCCTGCTGCAACTGGCGGTGGAGGGTCCGATCCCTCTGGGGGTACAACCGGATCTCCTCACTCAGGATCAGGGGTCCCTACTGCACCCCAACCTCCGGTCTCTCAACCTCATGGCCTGGCTGCTGAGAGGGTAGTCCTTGCTCCCCTTCTCCTGCCGGCGGAGGTGGAGGAGGTCGTCCTGGCTTCGCGACGCCCTTCTACCCGCAAATGCTACGCCCTTAAATGGCGTCGCTTTGCAGTCTGGTGTACCCAACAGTCGCAGGATCCCTTCTCCTGCCCGGTGTCGGTGATCTTGCAGTACTTGCTACACCTCTCTAATCTGGGACTTAAGTCCAACTCCGTCAAAGTTCACCTCAGTGCTCTTTCGGCACATCATGTACCGGTGGACGGTAGACCTCTCTCCAGCGACCCTCTCGTAGCGAGGTTTCTCCGAGGTCTCCTTCTACTTAAACCACCTCTGCGCCCGCCAGCGCCTGACTGGGACCTGAATGTGGTTTTGCAGCGGATCACCTGTCCGCCTTTTGAACCTATGGCTACATGTTCTCTCCGTTTTCTGTCTTGGAAAACACTGTTCTTGATAGCCCTCACTTCCGCTAGACGCGTAAGTGAATTGCAGGCCCTCGTGTCTGATCCCCCTTACACTAGGTTCTACAAAAATAGGGTAGTCCTACGGACTCACCCAAAATTTCTGCCTAAAGTGGTCTCCCCTTTTCACATCAATCAGGAGGTGGTACTTCCAACCTTCTTTCCCAGACCACACTCCAGCCGAGCTGAAACGGTCCTCCATACCCTGGACTGTAGAAGGGCTTTGAACTTCTACCTTGACCGTACGCGGGAGCACCGTAAAGCTGCTCAGCTTTTTGTCTCTTTTGACCCCAATAAATTGGGGCTCCCGGTCTCCAAGCGTACTCTGTCCATCTGGGTTGCGGACTGTATCTCTTGGGCTTATGGGGCAGCCGGACTCTCCTTAGAAAGTCGAGTCACGGCTCATTGCGTTCGGGCAAAGGCTACGTCAGTGGCTTACCTCCGCTCTGTTCCGCTGGCGGACATCTGCCGGGCCGCTACTTGGTCTTCGAGCCAGACTTTTGCGGTCCATTACTGTCTCGAGAGGGAGTCCCGTAGGGACAGTGCTTTCGGACAGGCAGTCCTCCGTAATCTCTTTGCGGTCTGAGCAACTCCTACCCTCCATCCCGGATGTGGGCTACCGGTGGGTGATAATTCAGCGAAGATTCTATCCTTCTGTGCTGCTGAGCTAGAGGGAGCTCATTTTTGTGCTTAGGGTCTCCGGTAGCCTTGAGCTTGGGAGTCCCATAAGTGAGGACTGACTTCCTGCTTGGTCCTGGAGAAAGCGTAGTTACTCACCTGTAACAGGTGTTCTCCAGGAGCAGCAGTAATCAGTCCTCACTACCCTCCCTCCTCCCCTTGGAGTTGCAATCGTCTGCTTATGTTCTTTTTGCAAATTTTTATGCTGTCTTTTTTAGCTATGTCATCTGACTGGCTAAGATGGCACCCTCGGGCGGGAAGGCGACCGCGCATGCGCGCTGCAATTCCCAAAGGCTTTCTTTGAAAGCTGGGGAAAATTGCTCCGCGAGGGCTCCGTCGGCGCCGACGTCACCCATAAGTGAGGACTGATTCCTGCTGCTCCTGGAGAACACCTGTTACAGGTGAGTAACTACGCTTTATCCCTGTAATCAGTAGGTAACCAGTGTTTTGAGATGAGTAAAGGGATCTTCTCCAGGACCAAGCAGGAAGTCAGTCCTCACATATGGGTGACGTCGGCGCCGACGGAGCCCTCGCGGAGCAATTTTCCCCAGCTTTCAAAGAAAGCCTTTGGGAATTGCAGCGCGCATGCGCGGTCCCCTTCCCGCCCAAGGGTGCCATCTTAGCTAGTCGTCTTTTTTCCGCGGAGCCCTACAGACGTGGTCTTCTTGTCCCCGCAGAAAAAGTTGATTTTTCGTCGTTTATTTCTCTTTTTTCTTCGGTTCGACGCCGGTCTCTTTCCTGCCCGGACTCGCGACGCCGTTGCGAGTCCTTCTCTTATTTTTCGGTTTTTCTGATTTTTCTTGTCAGTTTCGTTTTTCGGTTTTTCGCTGGCAGCCCAGTCCTTTGACCTTGCAGGGGCCCTTTTTCCCCCGATGGCTGCCAGTGGTTTCAAAAGGTGTGTTCAGTGTGACAGAAATATGTCACTCACTGACACACACGATAATTGCCTCCGCTGCCTTGGCCCGGATCGCGAGGAACTGATCTGTGGGGCCTGCAGCAAAATGTCCTCCAAAGCTTTACGGAGTCGGCGGCATCAGCGGGAAAGAATCTTCGCAGATCCCACCCGTACCCGGACCTCGTCGGAGGCCTCGGTGTCCAGAGGCTCCAGCTCTGAGTATCGCCGGAGTTCCTCCGACAGAGGTTCTCCCTCCGGGGATCATCATCGGAAGGCGAAACCCGCGAGGGCGGTGTCGGTGGACGCTCCTGGTTCCGCGAGGGCCAGGTCGCATAGCCCCGATAGCCGTCCCGGGTCTTTGGAGAAGGAACGTCTCCCGAAGCGACCTCGTTTGGAATCGGAGTTGCCTGCTCGGGTAAGTCCTGTAGTCCTCCTGGACTCGCCTCCGAGGGGTCCGACGTCGGGCCCGACGCCGTCGGGGCTGCTGGGTCACCTGAGGTCGGACTCAGGTTGACGGCCTTGGAGAGCAGACTATCTGCCTTCATGGACCAGCAGCGGGCACTGATCGCTAGCCTCGCTGGCGCCTCTGCCCCGACCGCCGGGCCGTCGACGTCTAAGTCGACCCCGGAGACCGAGCCGATCCTCGAGTCCATGCGGGCTCGAGTCGATCCTCGGTCGAGGTCACCCTCGGCCTCCCGTTCGGGACCGAGGTCGTCGACGCCGACTCCCTCGGCGTCGGGGCGGCCGACGCCTCCGCCCGCCCGAACCGACCCCACCGATTCCTCCTCGGAGTCGGCCTGGGAGTCTGAAGTGGAAGAGTCACCTGATTCTTTTCGGACTCGGTGTGTCCCCTCGGACTCCCCTGAGTCCGAACCTCGGAAACAGTCCCCCCGGAGGATGCCCGGTTCTCGGACTTGGTCAGGGATATGGCCAAGGCTTTGGCCTTCCCTGCGGATCCCGAGGAGGAGCCTCGAGCCGAAGAGCTCGACGCCCTTCAGTACGACTCTCCCGCCAGGGAGCACTTTACTATACTGGTTCCTCCCATGCTGGAACGACTACTCTTCCGCATGTGGGAGAGTCCGGCATCGTCGCCGGTATTAAGCAAGCGGGTCGATTCCATCTATCGAGTCCGCAAGAGCCCTGGCTTCCAAAAAGCACAGCTACCGCACCATTCCATGGTGGTGGAATCGACCATGCATAGGCTTAAGAGCCAGAAGATGCACTCCTCGGTGCCTCCGGGCAGGGAGGCCCGCAACCTGGATGGCCTCGGTAAGAAGTGTTTCCAGGGCTCTATGCTTGCTTGTCGGGTCCAGACCTACCAGCTCTACATGGGCATGTACCTTAGAGATCTGGCTAAAGAGATAGCCGGATTCTCTGCTGGGCTGTCCGAGGAACCTTTGCGGAGGTTCCTAGCCTTGTCCACTGGTATTCGGGAATGCTCCAAATTCATTTCTCGAGCAGCCTATGATGGCTTTGAAGCATCGGCTCGAGTGGCCGCAGCCGGCATCGGTGCCCGCCGACAGGCTTGGCTTCAGTCGTCTGACCTTGAACCCTGGGTGCAGGACAAGTTGGTCGATGTCCCCTGCCGAGGTGAGAACCTCTTTGGCAAGCCCATGGCTGAGAAGGCTGCGCAAATCGAGACGGAGACTCTCACCAGAACTAGGCTCTCTAGGAAGACCTCTGCCCCTTCCCAGAAGAAGAAGGGCTCGGGAAAGAAGTCCTTTTACCCGAGAAAGGCGGCTGCCTATAAACACTACCCTCAATATCAGGCCTCCGCAGCTCCCCAACAGGGTCAACAGGCCAAGGGACGGGGTAACGGGTCCCGTAGGCAGCAAGCCCCCAAGCCTGCACCACCGGCCCCTGCTCAGCAGGGTGGGGGTTTTTGACTTCATCGGCATAGCCTCTCCCCCTCAGCTGGTTTCTCCCTGCACAGGAGGCCGGCTGGTCCACTTTGCCCACAGGTGGTCCAACATCACATCAGATGCCTGGGTGCTTCATGTTGTGAGAGAAGGCTATCTTCTCCACTTCCACCAGGTCCCTCCCTCCTATTTCCCGGGAGAGTCTCCACGACTCCCTCTGCACAGGGACTTACTCCTTCAGGAGTTAGCAAGTCTTCTTCAGGAACAGGCTGTGGAACCGGTGCCCCACCACCTGAGAGGTCAAGGCTTCTATTCCAGGTATTTCCTAATACCAAAAAGAATGGGAGGCCTCAGACCCATCCTGGACTTGCGCAACCTCAACAAGTTCCTCGTGCGGGAGAAGTTCAAGATGCTTACCCTTGGAATCCTTCTGCCCTACCTCCAGCAGGGAGATTGGCTATGCTCCTTGGATCTAAAGGATGCCTACACGCACATCCTCATCCACCCAAGCCACCGCCAATACCTAAGGTTTGTGGTGGCAGGAAATCATTACCAGTACAGAGTACTGCCCTTTGGCCTATCCTCCGCACCACGAGTCTTCACAAAATGTCTCGCGGTCGTGGCGGCTTATCTCCGGCTTCAGGGCCTCTGTCTTTCCGTACCTAGACGACTGGCTCATCAGAGCATCGTCCTCTCCAGAAGTCACAAAAGCCACACACCGCACTGTGACTCTTCTCCAGTACTTGGGCTTTGTCATAAACTTCGCAAAGTCCACTTTGCTCCCCTCGCAAGATCTCGAGTTCATCGGCGTGAGATTGCACACTCTTCAGGCGCGAGCTTTCCTGCCTCTCGACAGGGCTCAACGGCTCATGGACCTAGCCGGCCGTTTTCGCAGCCAGTCCCTGGTCTCGGCCTGGCGCTTCCTGAGACTACTCGGCCATATGGCTTCCACCGTCCACGTGACCCCCAATGCCCGCCTGAATATGCGGCCTGCTCAGTGGTGCCTTCGCAAGCAGTGGCAACAGGCCACGGGCGGCCTAGCCGACTTAGTGCGGATCTCCGGCCCGCTGGTCTCTTCTCTACAGTGGTGGCTTCATCGGCCGAACCTGGTACTCGGAATGCCTTTTCAGTCTCCTCCGCCTGCTCAAGTGCTGACGACCGATGCTTCTCTCCTAGGATGGGGAGCGCATTGCCAAGGGGCATGTACTCAAGGTCTCTGGACCACGTGGGAGTCTGCGCAGCAGATCAACTTCCTAGAGCTCAGAGCGATCCGTCTGGCTCTCAAGGCTTTCTCCCACCTGACTTCTCACCGGTCCGTCCTTGTCCAGACGGACAATCAAGTTGCCATGTTCTACGTGAACAAACAGGGGGGCACGGGCTCCTTCCTTCTCTGTCGAGAAGCACAGAGGCTCTGCTCTTGGGCCGTCAGCCACGGCATTCTTCTCAAGGCAGTTTATCTCCCAGGCCAAGAAAATTGCCTGGCGGACAAACTCAGCAGAATCCTCCAGCCGCACGAGTGGCAACTGGATCCCTTGGTAGTTCAGAAGCTTTTTCTGAAGTGGGGCCTCCCCACGATGGATCTCTTTGCCAGTCCTCTCAACCGGCAACTTCCTCGCTTCTGCTCTCGGCAGCCGCATCCCCTTCGAGTAGCGGCGGATGCTTTTCTGCTCTCATGGTCGAAAAGCCTTCTGTATGCCTTTCCTCCCATACCGCTAATCTCTCGAACTCTTTTCAAGGTTCTCCGAGACAAAGCTTCCATGATCCTGATAGCTCCTCGGTGGCCCAGACAGCCGTGGTTTCCACTCCTGCTGCAACTAGCGGTGGAGGCTCCGTTCCCTCTGGGGTTTCAACCAGATCTCCTAACACAGGATCAGGGGTCCCTGCTACACCCCAACCTCAGATCTCTACATCTGATGGCCTGGCTGCTGAAAGGGTAGTCCTTGCTCCCCTTCTACTGCCGGCAGAGGTGGAAGAGGTCATCCTAGCTTCCCGGCGACCTTCTACCCGCAAATGCTACGCCCTTAAATGGCGTCGCTTTTCCGTTTGGTGTGCCCAGCAGTCTCAGGATCCCTTCTCCTGCTCGGTGTCGGTGATCTTGCAGTACTTGCTCTACCTCTCTAATCTGGGACTTAAGTCCAACTCCGTCAAAGTTCACCTCAGTGCTCTTTCAGCACATCATGTGCCGGTGGACGGCAGACCTCTTTCCAGCGACCCTCTCGTGGCAAGGTTTCTCCGAGGTCTCCTTCTACTTAAACCACCTCTGCGCCCGCCAGCACCTGACTGGGATCTGAATGTGGTTTTACAGCGGATCACCTGTCCGCCTTTTGAACCTATAGCTACCTGTTCTCTCCGTTTTCTTTCTTGGAAAACCTTATTCCTGATAGCCCTCACTTCCGCTAGATGCGTAAGTGAATTGCAGGCCCTCGTGTCTGATCCCCCTTACACTCGGTTCTACAAAAATAGGGTAGTCCTACGGACTCACCCTAAATTTCTTCCAAAAGTGGTCTCCCCTTTTCACATCAATCAGGAGGTGGTACTTCCGACCTTCTTTCCCAGGCCACACTCCAGCCGAGCTGAAATGGTCCTGCATACCCTGGACTGTAGAAGGGCGTTGAACTTCTACCTTGACCGTACGCGGGAGCACCGTAAAGCTGCTCAGCTTTTCGTGTCTTTTGACCCCAATAAATTGGGGCTCCCTGTCTCCAAGCGTACTCTGTCCATCTGGGTTGCTGACTGTATCGCTTGGGCTTATGGGGCAGCCGGACTCTCGCTAGATAGTCGGGTCACGGCTCATTGTGTTCGGGCGAAGGCTACGTCAGTGGCTTACCTCCGCTCTGTTCCATTAGCAGATATCTGCCGGGCCGCTACTTGGTCTTCGAGCCAGACTTTTGCGGTCCATTACTGCCTCGAGAGGGAGTCCCGCAGGGACAGTGCTTTCGGATAGGCAGTCCTCCGAAATCTCTTCGAGGTTTGAGCAACTCCTACCCTCCATCCCGGATGGGGGCTACCGGTGGGTAATATTCAGTGAAGATTCCTTCCTTCTGTGCTGCTGAGCTAGAGGGAGCTCATTTTTGTGCTTAGGGTCTCCGGTAGCCTTAAGCTTGGGAGTCCCATATGTGAGGACTGACTTCCTGCTTGGTCCTGGAGAAAGCGTAGTTACTCACCTGTAACAGGTGTTCTCCTGGAGCAGCAGTAATCAGTCCTCACAACCCTCCCTCCTCCCCTTGGAGTTGCAATCATCTGCTTTAGTTTTTTTGCAAATTTTTATGCTGTCTTTTAGCTATGTCATCTGACTGGCTAAGATGGCACCCTTGGGTGGGAAGGGGACCGCGCATGCGCGCTGCAATTCCCAAAGGCTTTCTTTGAAAGCTGGGGAAAATTGCTCCGCGAGGGCTCCGTCGGCACCAACGTCACCCATATGTGAGGACTGATTCCTGCTGCTCCTGGAGAACACCTGTTACAGGTGAGTAACTACGCTTTATGATCAGAACATCTAGAATGGGAGATAACTTGAAATGTATCCAAATTGTACAGAATATGGTAGTTAAGCTTAATGTGGATCACTCCATCGTAAAGGGAAGTATAATAATCTAATTTATTAATTACAAGAGTGTGAATCGGGATTGATAAAGCACATAATCCCTCCCACCTCCCTGAGAATTGCGTTTTGTTGAGCTCTGTAACTGAGGAGCTGAGAGAACTGCTGCACACCCATGCTAAGAACTTTACATTAAAATCCTAAGCTAAGGGAGAACAGGTGTGTTCTGGTGCCATCAGATGACATCATCCACTTGTGTGCCTCATCAATCCTGTTGTTTACAGAAAACACTTATTAAAAGTAAGCTACATTGCCTTTGAAAATCCATTAGAGTGTGTACTTTTTATCCATGTACATATTTATCAGATTATCCTTCTGATGTTTGTTTCTGCTTCATCATATTTTGAAAATTATTCTTACCTATATATATATATTTTTTTAACTTTGACAGGAGTCACAAGATTTGATCTGTTGGGCGATTTTGGAAGATTCAATTGGCTGGGGAATTTTTACATTGTATTATCCTACAATTTGCTGTTTACTATTATGACCACACTGTGTCTGATCAGAACATTTACCTCTGCTGTGCGGGAAGAACTTCTAAAGGCAATAGGTAAAGCATAGAGCTTTATTTCACTTTACCAGTTACACCTTTTGAATATTAAGATGCTTGGATGCTAGATTTCTTTGTGAATAAGCAGGAAATAAGTCTTTATGTACGGGTGATGTTACCGACGGAGCCACGCACGGAATGCTCACCAGCTTCCAAAGGAAGCTTTTGGGAGGTACACCACACATGTGCACCTGTCTTCCTGCCTGCTGTGTCGTTATACTCTCTAGTCTTCTTTTTTCCATGGAGCTGGGACTTTTTGCTCTTAATCTTTCCACCTGTCATCGGATAGACTATCTTTTTTTTCCCCCTTAGGATTTTTTTTGTTCTTTTTCAATGCTTTTTTCTCCTTCGGGGTAGTTTCCCACCCACAGCAGATTTTCAGTTTGATTTTGCTGAGGCGGTGTTTTTCAGCATGTCCAAGCTTCCCCGGCAGGAGGACCCGACCAGAATAGCAGAGTCCACACCCAGTGCCCAGGAGGGCAGCCAGATGTCTCTCAATGCACCTATCCTTATGGAGTATCTACCCATAGCTGCGGCATCGGCCCCCTCACAGGTGGCGATTCTGGAGGAATGTCTTCGAGCCTTAGAAGCTCACTTTGCAATGGTGTGGAAACCTTGCAGAATGCAGACTTTGCAGTGTGGAACGTGTCATCACTGTACTCCTTCTAGCCTATCCTGGAGACCCTTGCCCTTCCTACTGAGGTTGTGACATAGGCTGGGAGATTTGTATCAACCTTGGTTGCTGGAGCCATCTCCTCCTCCAGTGTGTCTGGCAGAGTAAGGATCATTGGGGTCCTCCCTCCCCCAAGCCACAGAGCCGACGGCAGGAGTTGATTCAGCACTATTTTGACTTCCTCTTGGAATTGGAATGGGAAACCGAGGCGGAATTGATGGCATCAGACCTTTGGTTCCTGGACCTCCCATCTGACCCATCACCTCCACATGAGCAGTGCAAGTTGCCCCCAGAGGACATATCCTTCCAGGACTTCATACGGATATGGCCAAGGCCACCCCCTTTTTGTTGGAATCAGAGGAGGAACCAAGGGCAGAGGAACTGGAACTCCTCCAATAATCCTCAGCCCCCTGGGAGGCAGTGACATCTCCCACCATGTCCTGCTGTGGCTCCTGCTGCTGCAGTTGTGGAAGGCACCGCTCACTCTTCTGGTCATCAGCTGCTGGCTTGATTCCTTATACCACCGGGTCCAGAAGGCCTCAATTGCCTCACAGTTTCATTGTAGTCGAGTCAGCCTTTAAGTGCGCAAAGAGTGCAAAAACACACTCCTCTGTCCTGCCGAATCACAAGGCTCAGATCCTGGACGCCTGAAAGTACTTCCAGGGTTTCATACTGATGGCCAGGATCCTGGTTTACCAGACATATATGAGCATGTTCTTCAAGGATATCATGCTAGTCTTTAAGAACTTTGCTACCCTGGTTCCCAAGGACTATCGCAAATCCTTTCTAGGTCCCGTGTCGCATGGCAAGGATTGATCGAAGGATTACAACGCCTTTGAATCTGCTGGCAGAGTGAGTGGTGGCTGTCGGCATTGCTGCCCGCCGGATGGCGTGGCTACAGTCTTCAGACCTGGAGCAGTGGGTCCCAGGACAAGATCACTAACATCCACTGCCGAGGCAAGAGCATCTAAGGCAAACACATGGAGGAGAAAGCTGAGAAGCTGGAGAAGTGGGTGACGCCCACCAGGCTCTCCAGAAAGACTGCAGACCCAATGCGGAAGAAACATCACACCAAGAAGATCTTCTATCTGCACCTGCACCGGTATTTCCTGGTCCAGCCGCAGGCACAGACCCTGACCGCAGTAGTGGGAGAAGAGTCTGAAGGTGCAACCTGCCCTCCCCCAAACAAGCTGGGTGCGGGGTTTTGATGGGGTCCTCAGGAGCATAGCCAGCTGACTGTTGCTCATTGAGGTACCCTGGCAGGTCAGGGGCAGCTTGTCCACTTTGCCTACTGGTGGCCCCTCGTCACATTGGTCACCTGGTTGCTTCAGATTGTCCAAAGCAGTTCTTGGCTGCGTGTCACTCAGCTGCCATCTCCATATGACCCTGGGGAGGTACCCTATAGACCCTATGCACCGGAGCTTGCTTCAGACTGAGGCTCTGCTGTCTGACCTCAACATCAAGCTGGTCCCCCCGGCCCAGATCGGGCAGGGCTTCTACTCCAGGTACTTCCTGTTTCCCAAAAAGACTGTCGGGTTCCATCCAGTTCTGCACCTGTGAAATGTGTGGGGCAATTGAGGTATTCTGGACCCAGTGGTATAGGGAATCAAGATTCCGTCCAGTTCTGGACCTGCAAAATCTTGGTGCGCAAAAAGTTCAAAATCGTCTCATTACCTCATACAGGACCATTGGCTATGCTTCTTGGATCTGAAAGATACTTATATGCATATTCTGAGCCACCCACATCACAGGTAGTACCTTTGCTTCATGCTGGACAGCCGGCACTATCAGTCATGGCCCTCAGTGTCTTGCGGTCATGGCTGCCTTCCTCCGGATCTGTGGGGGGTTTTGTCTTCCTGTACCTAGATGACTGGCTAATCAAAGCTCCCACGCCGGCCGGTGTTCAGCAGTCTGCCATGCTCACAGTTCAGGTGCTCGAGGGCCTCTGTTTCATGGTCAACTACCTGAAGTCTCACCTCCATCTGACACAGCAGCTGGAGTTCATCGGGGCCCTCCTTGATACCACTCGTGCAACGCTTAATTGAGGTGGTGAGTGCATTGCACCATCCCTCGGCCTGCAGATTGTTGAGAGACCTCAAATACATGGCTGCCACAATGCATGTCACTCCTCAGACCCATCTCTCCATGCGACAGGCCCAGTGGACCTTGTGCACACAGTGGAGGCAGACATCGGGCCAGCTGAGGGACTGGATAGTGGTCACTATACCACTGGTGCACTCCCAGGCATGGTTCGAGCCAGACACTTTGCTGCACGGCCTACCGTTCCAGCTGGCAGCCCCCCCCCCCCCACAAGATGATCATGATGGATGCATCCAAGCTCAGCTGGGGTGCGCACCTAGATGGTCTCAGCACCTGGGGGCTGTGGTCCAAGAGGAGAGTCTCCATCAAATCAACTTCCTTGAGATTTGGGCCAAAGCAAATGCGCTCCTAGCAAATCAGGTAGTCCTGATTCAAACAGATAATCAGGTTGTAGTGATCTTTGTGAACAAGCAGGAGGGCATGAGATTGTACCTCCATTGCTTGGGAGACTTTTCACCTTCGTAAGTTCACCCTGTTTCATGGCATGGACCTCAGGGCGACTTGTCTGCCCGGTGAGCTCAACGGTGTGGCGGATTGCCTCAGCTGGTGCCTTCAGCCTCACGAGTGGACACTCAAGAGGGAGGTGCTGGACTGAATCTTTTGGGAGTGTGGCACCCCGGTGGTGGATCTCTTTGCTAAGGAGCAAAATGCCCAGGTAGCCCAGTTCTGCTCCTGGAGGCTGGCCAGCAGTCGCCTGGCCTTGGATACCTTTCTTCTTCATTGGGGGAGGGCCTGGTCTCAGATGCCTTCCTTCTCCATTGGGGGGAGGGCCTGCCTTATGCCTACACCCTGATACCACTTGTGGTAAAAACTCTCCTGAAGCGCCAGGCCAAGAGGAGCTCCATGATTCTCGTCACACCATACTGGCCTCTGCAGCTGTGGTTCCCTGTGCTGCTGCAGATCTCATTGAGAGAGCCTCTTTGCCAGGCTCTGACCTAGACTTCATCTTGCAAGAGGCTGGCTTCCTGTTGCACCCCCAACATCTGCTCCCTGGCACTCATAGTGTGGATGCTGAGAGGGTAGTCTTCGCGGAGCTTGATCTCTCCGAGGGTATTACCAACATCCTGCTGACATCTGGCAAGGACTCAACGTATAAGGCCTATGTACTCAAGTGACAGCAGTTTGCCGTCTGGTATGTGAATAAGGTACTGGACCCTTTCTTCTGTCCCGTGGACAAGCTTCTGGAGTACCTCTTGTACTTCTCCAACTCCGGGCTGATGTCTAACATGATGTGAGTTCACCTTAGCATGGCTGGGGCTTCCATCAAGACTGTGAAGGGAAGCTCATTTTGGCCCTGCCTCTTGTGGCCCAGTTCATGAGGGGCATCATCTCTTGAAGCCTCCACTCTAGTCCCCTATGGTCACTTGGGAGCTCAATGTGGACCTCAGCCAGCTGATGCGGGCTCCCTTTCAGCCACTGAACTCATGACTGATGAAATTCTTGACCTAGAAGGTCCTCTTCCTGGTGGCTGTCATGTTGGCCCAACGTGTCAGGGAGCTCCAAGCTCTGGTCGCTCATCCTGCATTTATGAGACCAGAGCCAGGTGGTGCTCTGCACACACCCCCGCTTTCTACCGAAGGTGTGGTCTCCACGTTCCACCTCAACCAGTCCATTGTCCTTCCGACGTTCTTTCCCTGGCCTCACATGAACCAAGGGGAGGCGTCCTTGCACAAGCTAGATTGTAAACATGCATTGGCCTTCTGTCTGGAGTGCACAAAGGCATACCGTCAGTCCACCCAACTGTTCATCTCCTTCGGCCCCAATAGGCTGGGCGTCGCTGTCTCAAAACATATGCTATCCCTCAGGCTAGTGGACTGCATCGCTCATGCATATTCTCTGGCTGGGTTGAGCCTTGAGGTAATGTCACGGTTCATAATGTCTGTGCGATGGCTACATTGGTGGCCAACCTCCGCTGTGTGTCTGCAGAGGAAATCTGCATGGCTACAACATGGTCTTCTGTTCATACATAAGAACATAAGATATGCCATACTGGGTCAGACCAAGGTCCATCAAGCCCAGTATTCTGTTTCCAACAGTGGCCAATCTAGGTCATATGTACCTAGCAGTTTCCCCAAGAGACACAAGTTCCACAATGCTTGTACTGGGTCAAGCATTGATATCTTCGGTCACTTCTTTATAATGGTTTATGGACCTTTCCTCCAGGAACTTGTCCAAACCATTTTTAAACCCAGCTACACTAACAGCCTTTACTACATCCTCTGGTAACAAATTCCAGAGTTTGATTACACATTGAGTGAAAAAATATTTTCTTTTATTAGTCTTAAATAGTTTACCCTGTAGCTTCATTGCATGTCCCCTAGTCTTTCTATATTCTGATAACGTAAACAATCGATCTACGTTTACCCGTTTCACTCCGTTCATTAATTTATAGACTTCTATCATATCCTCCCCTCCGCCGTCTCTTTTCCAGGTTAAAGAGCCCTAAACTTTTTAGCCTCTCTTCATAGGAGTATCCTTCCATCCCCTTTACCATTTTGGTGGCTCTTCTCTGAACCTTTTCTAAAATCGCTATATCCTTTTTAAGATACGGCGACCAGAATTGCACACAATATTCAAGGTGCGGTCTCACCATGGAACGATATATAGGCATTATAATATCTTTTGTTTTATTTTCCATTCCTTTCCTTATCATACCTAGCATTCTATTTGATCTCTTGGCTGCCGCTGCACACTGGGCCGAGGGTTTTAACATGGTATCCACAATAACGCCTAAATCTTTTTCCTGGGTGGTGGTTTCTAATGTGGAACCTTGCATCGTGTAACCATAGTTTGTGGTGTTCTTCCCTAGGTGCATAACCTTGCACATGTCCACATTAAATTTCATCTGCCATTTTGATGCCCAGTCTTCCAATATATCAAGATCCTCTTGCAATTTTTCACAATCCTCTTGGGTTTTAACAACTTTAAATAGTTTTGTGTCATCTGCAAATTTGATAACCTCACTCGTTATTCCACTTTCCAGGTCATTTATGAATATGTCAAAAAGCAGCGGACCCAGCACAGATCCCTGGGGTACACCACTATTCACCTTTCTCCATTGGGAAAATTGGCCATTTAGCCCTACCCTCTGCTTTCTATCTTTTAACCAGTTCCTGATCCACAATAGTACACTGCCTCCTATCCCATGACTCTTTAGTTTTGCCAAAAGTCTCTGATGAGGGACCTTGTCAAAGGCTTTCTGAAAGTCCAGATACACAATATCAACCGACTCACCTTTGTCCACCTGTTTATTCACTCCTTCAAAAAAACATAACAGATTAGTAAGACAAGATCTACCTTGTCTAAAGCCATGTTGGCTGTCTCCCATTAGGTTGTGACTATCTACATGCTGAGTAATTTTATTCTTTATGATGGTTTCTACCATTTTTTCCGGTACTGACGTCATGCTCACCGGTCTGTAATTTCCCGGATCACCCCTGGAACCCTTTTTAAAAATTGGTGTTACATTGGCGATCCTCCAATCTTCAGGTATTAGAGATGATTTTAATGATAGTTCACAGATTACTGATAGCAGGTCTGCAATCTCCTATTTCAGTTCTTTCAACACCTTTGGATGTATACCATCCGGCCCAGGTGATTTGCTACTCTTCAGTTTATCTAATAGTTGTAAGACATCTTCCCGATGTATCGATATTTCCTTCAATTCTTCCGCACCTTTAAATACCACTTCAGTCATGGGTAACATCCCTACATCTTCCTCAGTAAAGACCGAAGCAAAGAATTCATTCAGTCTCTCCGCTATCGCCTTGTCGCCTCTTAGTGCTCCTTTAACCCCTTTATCATCTAATGGACCAACTGACTCTCTCACAGGTTTTTTGCTACGAATGTACTTGAAAGGGTCTTTATTTCACTTTTTTGCTTCCTCAGCAAGCTTCTTCTCAAATTCTCTCTTTGCCTGCCTTATCAATGCCTTGCATTTGACTTGCCAGTGCTTGTGCTGTTTCCAGCTTTCGTCGTTTGGCTCTTCTCTCCATTTCCTGAAAGATGCTTTTTTGGCAACAACAGCCTCTCTGACCTCACCTTTAAACCATGCTGGCAGTTTTTTGGACTTCCTTCCACTTTTCTTAAAGCGTGGAATACAGCTAGTCTGGGCTTCCAAGATAGTATTTTTCAATAACACCCAAGCTTGATGTACGTCTTTAACCTTTGCAACTGCTCCTTTTAGTTTTTTCTTAACTGTTTTCCTCATTTTATCATAGTCTCCCTTTCGAAAGTTAAAGGGTAGTACTGTGGATTTCCTTACTATCCCTCCTCCACTAATTAAATCAAAGGCGATCATGCTATGATCACTATTGCCAAGTGGCCCCAACACCCTTATCTCTTGCACTAGATCTGGTGTTCCACTAAGGACTAGGTCTAATATGGCTTCCCCTCTGGTCGGTTCATGAACCAGCTGCTCCAAGAAGCAGTCATTTATTTCATCTAGGAACTTTGTAGCACACTGCTGTCTGGATGGGGAATCCCGATGTGACAGCAATTTTGGCCAGGCTGTACTCCGGCATCTCTTTGAGTCTTAGGAACAACGCCTACCCACCAGCCCTTCTGTCCATTCAAGCTACCAACTCAAAATCCACTCAGGTCATTGTCTGCTGAGAATACTGAATCAGATGAGTCCCTCGGTGGAACTGCCTCTCTGGTCTTCCTGACTTCTCCAGTTCTCATTGCCTGATTGGTCTGCTCTCTTCTTGGGTTCTGGTAGCCTGTAGTTTGGGAGTCCGATATGTAAGGACTTACTTCCTGCTTGTTCACAGGGAAAGCGTAGTTACTCACCTGTAGCAGGTTTTCTCTGTGTATAGCAGGAATAAGTCTTTACAATCCTCCAACCTCCCCGAGGAGTTGCCTTTTGGCGCCTGCTATGTTATTGTACTGGAGAGTATGGCACCGCTGCGAGCAGGAAGGCAGGTGCAGCATCGACATCGACTTCGATGTCCGCATTGCTGGCACCCAGTCATGCGATGTCTTCCGGTACCGATACGCCGGTACCAATTCCCCCTGGTACCGACTTTGCTCGGTACGGGTATCGGGCTCTTCAAGAGCATCCAGACAGAAGGTACTTCGAGTCATCAGAGGATTCTGACAGTTCTGTCGATGCGGGAATACTTCTCCCGGAGGAGCCTTCCTCCCCTAAAAGCAGGATGTCTCCTCCAGAGGACATTTCCTTTCAGGATTTCATCAGGGAGGTGGCTCGAGGTCTGTCCATTACTGTGGCTCCTGAAACAGAGCCCAGAGCAAAGGAGTTGGAAATTTTACAATATCTCAAAGCTCTTAAGGAGACAGCTACTCTACCCATCCATGAGATCTTGCATGATCTCATGCTAAGAATGTGGGAGACGCCTCTTACCACCTCTCACTCTCGTAGACTGGATACTATGTATCGAGTCCCTCCTTGTCCTGGTTTCCACAAAACTCAGCTTTCCCACCACTCTATTGTAGTGGAATCAGCTATGAGAAGGATCAGGAGTTCAGAGAGACATGCCTCTAATCCTCCAGGACGTGAGTGCAGAACTTTGGATGCTTTTGGAAGTCGTATCTTCCAAGCTTCCATGCTTTCTGCCAGGATCAGTTCCTATATTTTATATATGGGAATGTTCCTGAAGGAAGTCACAGGAGATTTAGAGGTTTTGAGCCCTCTTCTTCCTGTGGATAGAAGGCCGGACTTTCTCACATTGGTCAAGCATGCCCAGGATGTTTCTAAATTTGTCAACCATGCAGCTTTTGACTATATTGAGTGCATAAGCAGAACCTCTGCCATTGCCATAGGTGCACGTAGAATTGATTGGCTCCAGGCATCTGATCTGGAGCTCTGGCTACAAGACAAACTGGGAAATATTCCTTGTACTGGTGAGAACCTGTTTGGCAAAGATTGGCAAGAAAAGGCCAATGAGTGGGATGCTGACAACTCCACCTTGGATAGATTACCCAAGGCCACAGCTGATCCTACAAGAAAGAAATCTTTCAAGAAACTATTATTTTCCAAAAAGAAAAAGTTTTATCCTGCTTATTCTCAGCAGGGACGATCTGCAGGTCAACCTCTTCGGAAAGGTCAGCAACCACCCAAACAAAGGAAAGCAAAGACTGCTAAGCATCAACCGTCCCAGCAGTCTCAGCCTCCACAAGGCCTTTGATTTTCAGCTAGAGAACTTGGCCTTCCTGGCTCTCAATGGACCAGAACCTTCCACCATTCCAGGAAGGTTGTGTCACTTTGCCCCCAGATGGGGGCAGATAACAGCAGAGCATTGGAACTTTCCATCATAAAAGAGGAGTACAAGCTTCATTTTTTGAGCATGCCCCCTCCCACAATGGTAAGACAGTTCAATTCTCAAACCTCTCTCATCAACCTGTTAGATCAAGAGGTCACTATGCTTCTTGCCCAAGGGGCAATAGAAGTACCCATTCATCAACAGGGTGCAGGGTTTTACTCCCCCTATTTCCTTATCCCAAAGAAAACAGGGGGACACAGACCTATTTTAGACCTCATAGAATTGAACAAATTCCTGTTCAAAGAGAAATTCAAGATGATTTCTCTGGGAACTCTGCTGCCATACCTTCAGAGTCAGGATTGGCTTTGTTCTCTACATCTCAAGGATGCATACACTCATGTTCTCATCCATCCAACTCACAGAAAGTTCCTTTGGTTCCTTTTTCAAGGAAAGCACTACCAATACAGGGTGCTTCTTTTTGGCCTTGCCTCAGCACCAAGAGTGTTCATGAAATGCATGGCTGTAGTAGCAGCATTTCTCCGCACTCTAGGGATATTCGTCTTCCCCTACTTAGACGACTGGCTCATTCGAGCCCCATCAGAGTCAGAGGCCAGGACTTCCCTATCTTGCACAATGCGTATCCTTCAGTATTTGGGTCTGGTCATAAACATCCCAAAATCCAGTCTAACTCCCACTCACTCTAGAGTTCATAGGAGCTTTGCTGGATACCAAAAAAGCAAGGGCCTATCTTCCCCAGGCCCGTTGCCTTCGCATGGTGCAATTAGCTTCTCAAGCAGTGCTAAAACCTCATCTCACTGCCCGAGAAATGTTACAACTACTAGGCCACATGGCATCTACAGTGTATGTGGTTCCGTATGCTCGCCTCCATATGAGAGCAGCTCATAAGAACATAAGATATGCCATACTGGGTCAGACCAAGGTCCTTCAAGCCCAGTATTCTGTTTCCAACAGTGGCCAATCTAGGTCATATGTACCTAGCAGTTTCCCCAAGAGACACAAGTGGACTTTATCCACTCAATGGACCCAGGCATCAGGGTGCCTGTCAGACAAAATAGCAAACACAAATCGCCTTATTTTGTCTCTCCAATGGTGGCAGTCCACTCAGAACCTGTTGCTGGGGTCCCCATTTCAACAACCTAATCAACACACCCACACACGCTCAATTCACTGTACATTATATGCACACCTCAACCCAATTACAATTCAATTGATTGTTTGCTGAGTACCGCCTTGATTAAAGGAAAAGGCGGGATAGAAATGCCATTAAATAAAAAATAAATAAATAAATAAAACCTTTACCCCAGGCAACTCTCACAGCAGATGCTTCACCAATGGGTTGGGGAGCTCATCTGCAAGACCTCTCCACCCAAGGCACTTGGACTCCACAGGAGACTCATCTACATATCAATCTCTTAGAGCTCAAAGCAATCTTCCTTGCTCTTCGAGTGTTCCACACCCTGCTCAGCTACAAGACAGTCCTCATTCATACGGACAATCAAGTAGCCATGTTCTACGTGAACAAGCAGGGGGGAACAGGCTCTCTGTCGCTTTGCAAAGAAGCTTGGCAACTATGGGCCCTTGCCAGAGAGCATCAGATTCATCTCCTGGCAGTGTATCTTCCAGGCATACAAAACTCTTGGGCAGACAGACTCCGTCGAGTTCTGCTGCCACACGAATGATCTCTACATGCAGACCAGGTGGCCAAGATTTTTCAAATTTGGGAACCCCGGACATAGACCTCTTTGCAAGTCCGTTGAATGCCAAACTTCCCCGGTTCTGTTCCAGAATTCCGGCTCAGGGCTCTCAGGCCAGGGATGCTTTCCTCCTTCACTGGGGGCAAGACTTCCTTTATGCCTTTCCACTCATTCCCCTAATTCCCAAAACCCTGTTCAAGCTCCAGAGAGACAGAGGGCGTATGATTCTCATAGCTCCACATTGGCTGTGGCAAGTGTGGTGCCCTCTGCTTCTACATCTCTCTCAAGCTCCCTCCCTGGAGTTAGGATCTGCTCCAGATCTCCTGTCACAGGAGGACGGAATGTTATGGCATCCCAATCCCCAGTCTCTGCATCTCAGAGCTTGGTTGCTGAAGGCCTAGATCTTCATGATCTTAACCTCCCTCAGCAAGTAAAGGATGTCCTTTATGCTTCCAGGAAGCCTTCCACAAGACGCTCCTATGCTTTTAAGTGGAAGAGGTTTACCATATGGTGCTTGCAGAAGGGTCTTAACCCCCTTGCGATACCTCTGGAATCATTACTGGAGTATCTCCTTCATTTATCCAATGCAGGACTTAAGACTAACTCAGTAAGAGTCCATTTGAGTGCCATTGCAGCTTCTTTCAAGCCTCTAAATGGACAACCTATTTCCTCCCATCCTCTTATAGCAAGATTTATGAGAGTCCTTCTCACTAAGCCTCCCATTAGGCCCCCACCGGTGGCATGGGACTTAAACCTGGTTCTTGGTCAGCTCATGAAGCCACCTTTTGAACCCTTAACTACTACCTCATAGAAATTCCTTTCTTGGAAAGTTATCTTTCTCATTGCAATCACATCAGCATGTTGCATCAGTGAGTTGCAGGCACTATTGGCTGATCCACCTTATACAAGGTTCCATCATGACAAGGTAGTCCTTAGGACTTATCCACACTTTTTGCCAAAGGTGGTCTCACCTTTTCATCTGAACCAAGCGGTCTACCTGCCTGTGTTCTTTCCAAGGCCTCCTGCATCAAATGCAGAAAGGAATCTTCATACTTTGGACTGTAAAAGAGCTTTAGCCTTTTACTTGCAAAGAACACAGCAACATAGAAAGTCCTTTCAGCTCTTTGTTGCTTTTGATCATTCTCATTTGGGACTTCCAGTCTCCAAGAGAACACTATCCAGCTGGATTGCACAATGTATTACCTTTGCCTATCAGAGTAAGAATCTTCCTCTGGAGGGCCATGTCACAACTCACAATGTGAGAGCCATGGCAGCTTCAATGGCTCATCAGCACTCTGTGTCTATCAACGACATCTGTCGAGCAGCCACTTGGGCCTCAGTTCATACCTTCACAGCCCATTACTGCTTAGACAAGGACTCCCGCTGGGATGCCTTGTTTGGTCAGGCTGTTTTCCAACACCTGTTCCATACCTAATCAGCTCCTACCTGCCATCCCTGGTTGGATGCCAGAGATCCATGGGGGAAAGTGGAGCCCCTTCACAGGGGCACACAACTTCTGGGGTCTCTCCCTGGCATCTAAAGCTAGGGAGTCCCCATATGTGAAGACTACATTCCTGCTTGTTCCTGGAGATAGCATAGTTACTCACCTGTAACAGGTGATCTCCGGGAACAGCAGGAATTTAGTCTTTACAACCCACCCACCTCCCCTAGGAGTTGTAGCTCTCTATCTCTTTTTCTTTCCCTCTCTCTCTCTTTGTCTCAGCTTTAAGCTCAACTGGAGAGAGGCAGTTGGGAAAGGCGGGAAGGCAGCATGCAGGCGCTGTGGGATGCTCCCAAAGGCTTTCTAATTGGACGCTGGGGAGCGTTCCTGCGCAGGCTCCGTCGGTACCGACGATACCCATATGTGAAGACTAAATTCCTGCTGTTCCCGGAGATCACCTGTTACAGGTGAGTAACTATGCTTTGCCAACTGGCTCCAGATGCACCTGACAGACTTGATCCAGTCCTGGGTTAACCCCATTGCATGCAGGGACATGTAGTCTTGCTTTTCTTATGGAATGCAGTGGAGAAATCAGAACTACATGTCCCTGCATGCAATGGGGTAAACCCAGGATTGGATCAAGCCTGTCGGGCACATCTGGAGCCAGTTGGCAACCCTAGTAACATCCTAAAAAAATCTAAAGTCTCTTATCTTTACGCAGATGTCAATTGAGTGGTGTAACATTGTCATCTCCAACCCCCATTGCTCCCAGATCCAAGAGTGTCTCACTGACATAACTGATTGGCTCAATTCACACAACCTACATATCAATTATAATAAGACAGAAATACTTTACTTATCTCAAAACCATAACTTCACTCTGCCCACTAAAATCCACATCAACGATATCGATATTGAAGTTAAACAAGAAGTCAAATACTTAGGTATTATTCTCGACCAGTCTCTAACCATGACCTCATATATATGAAATCTTTAACCAAGACAATCTACTTCAAACTAAAAACAATACAACTTCTCAGACCCCTACTAGATTACCACGATTTCCGTTCAGTACTACAGGCCCTTATCACATCACATTTCGATTATTGTAATTACCCCCCCAAAAAAAACACGCACCAACTCCAGATGGCACAGAACCTAGCCACACGTATAATCCACAAGGCCCACCACTACGATCACATCACTCCATTATTACAGGACCTCCACTGATTACCTATCGAAACTAGAAGCAAATACAAATATATAATGATAATTTTCAAATTATATAACAAAATTGCCCCTCCTATTTTTCCTCCCTCCTCGCCCCTCTGGACATCACTAGAACCAGAAGAACATGCTCCCAGAATACACTCACAATTTCTGCCCACATCTGTAACACCAGCAAAACCACAAGCTCAAGGGCATTCATTTATGCTGCCCCTACCCTCTGGAACGCACTCCCAGATAATTTAAGGCTTATAGAAGATCTTCAGTCTTTTCAAAAGGAACTCAAAACGTTCCTTTTCATTCAATACTACAACCACAATATCTCTATCCAACCACCTCAAATGTCATGATCTCCTCCTTACCCTTTTGACAACCCCTCTTACTTCCCTACATAAATAAAATTTGTGTACCAGAGATCTATATATAGTCCTGAAATAGCTTCTCCATTATATCCTGCTGCTTGTAAATAAGTTATAATGTAAAATTAACTGTTACATTTATTGTTTTCTATAAATAAGTTCCTCTGACGTTATACTGTAAACTAATTACTGTTCATTGTAAACTGCCGCTGATCTTTGGAAGTGGCAGTATATACAAGTTTATACATACATACATACATAAAATCCTTCTCTGTTGGGAGACTGTCAAGATGTAGAACTGGGCCACCTTTCACAGTATGACCTTAAGTACCATTTATCTAGAAGGAAGAGCTAATAGCTTGGCAGGCAAGCTCACTAGATGTCAGGACATATACATTTGGTTTCTGAATCAGAAGGTAGTAAACTAGATCTTTCTCAAGTAGCATTTACTAGACTTAAATCTGTTTAAAAAAGGCCTGAACCAGAAGCAGTGCATCAAATCCACCCAAAGCAGCCCCTGCAATGCAGGGGGGAAAGCAGGGAAGGAAGGGGGCACCTTACTGCTGCTTCTGTATCTTCTGAGGTGGTTTCCTCCTGCTCTGAGAACTCTTTGTGATATTTTGCACTGGGGCCCTTCAATTGAACTTCTGCCATCGACCAGTTTTCTACATCAGGAGGAGATTGTAAGGCAGGGTACTGCTTGGAACTTTGTGTCTCTGTTAGAGGCCAAGTCTTCTGTACAGGGCCGATGCAACCATTAGGCAAACTAGGCAGCTGCCTAGAGAGCCAGTGGTCTAGAGGGTGGTCCATTGATGCTAATGCTGCCCCTCTCCATGACCTGTAGTGGCGACAATGACCTCAAACAGCCCTGCAGTGCTTACCTTAAAACTTTGGTGCTGTGTTGCTGTTTGCTCCTGCCCCCTCTAATGCCCAATGCTGCTGCCCCCATGCAAACAGGAAGTCGGCATTGGCTGTTGGAGGGAGCGGAAGCAAATAGCCCCGTGGTGGTTAAGTTTTAAGGTAAGTGCCACAGGGCTGTTTGAGGCTATTGCTGCCGTTACACGTCCCGTAGAGGGGCGGCAGTGACAGCTGTGAGGGCCAAGGATGAGGTTTTACCTAAGGGGCGGCATCTCTTTGCACTGGCCCTGCTTCTGTATGTATATCTTTCCCTATTTGTGGCCAAAATGTTAATAAAATGTAGAAGACAGCAGGACCTGTGGTACATCTCTTGTTTAGCCATTACAGATCTGGTTCCCACTTCTATGGGATTTGTGTCTCAGGAAAAAGATCAAGTTGGTAATGTTCATTCAGAATGAGGGACTATTTCTCTATCCCATAATGATATTCCTGGCCCCTACTGGTCTTGGACAATCAGAAGAAGTAGTTATTTGAGGTACTTCTAGTTTTAAAGAGAAGTCTACTAGAAGGTTTTAATGGTTTTAAATGGGGGGAGGGATAGGAGTCTGGTGTGAAGGCAAAGCCCTGGATCCCCCCTCTCTTGTCCCACCAGCAAACTGCTTTTTAATACTTTTCAAAAGCCTTCAATCCACCCTTAAAACTATCTCTGTTGATTTTCTTTTCCATGTAGTTGGTGTATATAGCCAGTCTGTAGAAAGAAACTTATTTTATTGACTTAATACACTGCTTTTCATTTGTGCATAAAGCAGTTTACAATAAAATGTGGGCAGAGGAAATAAATATCTGATACAAAACACTAAAGCAAGAAGGTTGCAGAGAATGGACGATAGATTTATGTTGGGCTTCATTTCAAACCTTCCATCAGATTACTTTTATTATCTCAAACGTCAATGTGATCCTTGGTGAGGAAATCACCTTTTCAGCCTTGTAGGCCTGAATCCGTGACTTGGGAAGTCATATTTTTGGAGGCCCCAGAGTTGGTGAACTCCTGGTCCTTGTGATATAGCCTATTTACACCAGATTGCGTCTTAATGCGGTGGTGTCAGATTTCAACTTTAACCAGATTTCAACATCTTCTTTAAGATCATATCTCAAGAGAAATGAGTAGGTTTTTCATTGTACACATTCCAAGAATTGTCGCTTATCTGGAGAGCATTAAAGCCCATAGAAAGTTCAGTCGTCTTTTGGTTGACCCTAATAGGCCTGAGATTTCACTGAAACTGTACCATTTTGATTGAGACAGTAGATTCCATTTCCTTTTGTTATGCTCAGGCAAGCCTAACTGTAGAGGAGCATGTCAAGTCCTACAATGTTTTTAATATGAATATAAGCCTAAACTGCACGCACATGTAAGTAGTACATGTGTACTTTTGCTTGTAGGGGTTCAGGTGATTTTTCAAAATAAAGGTATGTGCTTGCTTCCACTTTGAAAATTGTCCTAAGGAATATATAAATTGACCTTTACACCTGCTCTTAAGCATATACAAATTTGCCAAGCTCATTTACATGTATATGCATGTATTTTCTAAAGCTAGAAGAATGCTTTTGTGCATAGGGAGAGGAATGGCCAGCAGGAAAAAGAAGGTGATGGGTCTTTGGTGAGACCTAATTTGGAGTAGTGTGTGTGCAATTCTGGAGACCACAGCTTTGAAACGATATAAACAGGATGGAGTTGGTGCAGAGGGTGACTACCAAAATGATCAGTGGACATTGTCATAAAACATATGGGGGACAGACTTAAAGATCTCAATATGTGTACTTTGGAAGAAAGACAGAAGAGGGGAGATATGATAGAGAAGTTTAAATACATCTGTGCAATAAATGAACAGGAGGGGAGAGCCTCTTTCAAGTGAATGAAAGCTCTGCAATGAGGAAGCATACGATGAAGGTGAAAGGAGATAGACTCAGACTCAGGAAGAATTTGTAGAAAAATGTCTATCTGGAATAGTCTCCCAATGGAGGTAGTAGAGACAGACTGTATCTGAATGCAAGAAAGCTTGGGACAAGCACAGAAAATCTCTAAAAGAAAAAAAGGGGATTATAGAACTTAGTAATTGGTATGGAAGGGCAGACTAGATAAGCTATGTGGTCTTTATCTGCCATCATGTTTCTGTGTTTCTTTTACAAGTAAATGCTAAATCTTCCCTGATCCCAGGAATATCTTTGTGTAGTCCAGGCAAGCTTATACTTGTGCAACTGTACATGTGTTTTTTTTCTGCATATTAGATGGATTTTTTTATTAAATCCTGTATGTGAAGGGATACTTTTGAAAATTATCTTCCCTATATCTGCATCCAGTGAGGAGATGCACAAGGCTTTAAAATAGTATTCACATCCTATTATTGTTTAGGCATAGTCTCTTGATGGGAGAGTAAATTTGGATTATTTTCTTTGTTATAAAAACAAACAATGAATAAAAACAAAAAGGTATTGTTTTTATTTTTTTACCAAACAAAACATTCTCCTGCCCATTGTTATAGTTTTCCCCTGTCTTGTTGAGGCTGATCTTTAGCTAGGGAATCCTATTTTTGTGTGCCTCAGTGAACCTGCTTGTCTTTAGAGGCTGTAGTTCACTAGTTGCACAAGTGGGTATCATCACCATTATTATTAAATGCCATTAAGTCTGTCGACTCATGGCAACCCTCTGGATAGTTGTCCTAAACTGTATTCGGTCTTCAGTCAAACAGCTCATTGTTGATAGAGTGGCACCCATAGCTGCTGTTGTTGTATCAATCCATCTCATTGCTGGCCTTCTTTTGCATTGACCACCTACCTTGCCAAGCATGATGTCTTTCTCTAACAATCTGTCTCTTCGCATGATGTGTCAAAAGAATGAAAGTCAGTGTCTTGTCATATGAACTTCTAATAAAGCTTAGGTTTGATCTTCTCTAGTACTGACTGGTTTGTTCTTGGGACAGTCTGATATACACAGCATTTGCCACCAGCACCATAATTCTAATGCATTGATTTTCTTCCTATCTTTTTCACTGTCCAACTTTTGCATCCATATGACATTATTGAAAATACCATGGCTTGAACAAGTTGAATCTTTGTATGGAGGCCATCTCTGCTCTTGAGAATCCTTGTCTAGGTCCTTCATAGCCATTCTGCCAAAAGCATTGATTCATCGGATTTCATGACTGCTTGTCCTTTGATCCAAGTAGGTTATAATTGTCAACTATTTCAATTTCTTCTCCATCAAAGATGAACTTATTCATTTTGCCAGTTGTCAGGGTTTTTGTCGCCTTTACATTAAGGTGCAGGCACATTTTAAGACTATGTTCTTTGATCTTGAGAAACAAATGCTTCAGATCATCTTCACTTTCAGCCAGTAATGTGGTATTATCAGCATAGCGAAGGTTGTTGATGAGTCTTCCACCAATCTTCACACCTCGGTTGTCTTCATACAGTCCTGCTTCTCTGATGATTTGTTCTGCATATAAATTAAACAGGAAGGGGGAAAGTATGCAGCCTTATATACCTTTGCTGATTTTAAACCATTCTTTTTCTCCTTATTCCATTAAAACTGTTGCTTCTTGATCAATATAAAGGTTGTGCATCTGAACTATCAGGTGTTCTGGTATACCCATGCTTCTTAATGTGGCCCAGAGTTTCTCATGAGTTTCACAGTCAAAAGCCTTATTGTCAAAACACATATAGATATCCTTTTGGTATTCTTTTGTCTTTTCAAGGATCTATCTCAGAAAATGTGTCTCGTTCCTTGCCCTTTCATGAACCCTGCTTGCACTTCAGGCAATTCTCATTCCAGGTATTGTTTCAGTCTCTGCTGAATAATCTTGAGTAGAATTTTTCTAGCATTTGGGACCAGAGCTATTGTACAATAATTTCTACAGTCACTTGGATCACCTTTCTTTAGTATTGGAATAAACACAGATCTTTTCTAGTCAGTTGGCCATGATGTCTTTCAAAATTCCTGGCAGAGCTTTGTTAGTATGGTAACAGCTGCATCCAATTGCTGTAATACTTCAATGGGAATGCTATCAATGCCCAGTGCTTTGTTCTTTGATAAGACTTTCAACTCTGTTTCAGTTTCTTCTTTCATAACCAATGGTTCCTGATCATAAGGTACAGGTTGAAACGGCTGTTGATTCACTTGATCTTTATGGTATATTGACTCTGTATATTCTTTCCACCTTTTCTTGATCTTCTAAGCATCATTCAACATGGATCCTTGAGTGTCTTGTAGCATTCCAATTGGAAGCTGGAATTTTTTTCTTTAATTTTTGTAGCTTTAGGAAAGCTGATCTTGTTCTTCTAAAAGTTTCTGATTCTATTTCCTTGCATTTGTCACTGCATTACTGCTCCTTGTCTTGTCTTGCTGCATGTTGGAAATCTCTGTAGAGTTCTGCAATTGCTTCTCTTTCTCCACTGGCTTTAGCTTCTGTGCATTTCTGGGCAATTTTCAGAGTTTCTTCGGTCATCCATTTTGGCCGTTTTTGCCTTTTCACCTTTTGAGAGACTTCTCACTTTCTTCCAACACAGCCTGCTTGATGTCATCCCATAACTATTCTGGAGCTCTGTCAGTTGTATCTAAAGCAGCAAATTGGTTTTGCAAGCAGTCTTTAAATTCCAATGGTATATTCTCAAGGTCATATTTTGTTACATCCATGAGTGGCTTGCTCTTTTCCAACTTTAGCTTGAGTTTGCATACTAGTAGTTGGTGATCTGTACTGGAGGCAGCTCCAGGTTTTGTCTTGGTTGATGTTATAGAGCTTTTCCATCGTTGACTTCCACAGATGTAGCCAATTTGATTTTTGCACAATCCATTGGATGAAATCCATGTATACAGTTGCCACTTGTGTTACTGGAAGAAGGTGTTTGAGATAAAAGATCATTGGTCTTGCAGAATTCATGGTCGTCTATGCTAGAAATGAAAGACAAAGAAGAAATGGTATTGCATTTCTAATCAAGACGAAACTTGCAAGAACTGTAATGAAATAAATGCAATCGGTGAACGCTTAATTTCTTTTTATCTACGAGGAATGCCCATCAACACAATTATAATTCAGGTATATGCCCCAACAACAGATGTAGAAGAGGATCAAGTTGATGAGTTCTATGAACAAGTACAAGCTGTAATTGACAGAACATGCAAACAGGATATCTTGATAGCCATGGATGACTGACTGGAACGCAAAAGTTGGCAAGAAAGAAGAAGGCAAAGTGGTTGGAAAATATGGACTTGGCAACATCACCATACTTGGTGCCAAATAAACATCTATTCCAGAGTTTTCTGGAAAGGTCTAAAACCATTTGCTGCACATAGGTGAGTGTTATGTTTCTACTTATTCCTGGATTGCTATGGCTCCACTGCTCTCTGCAGTTCCAATAACACAACTTTGGGAAGAACAACTGCAAAAAGGAAGGTGGGAGGAAAGGGGATTATGTAACTGTTGAACTGCTATTTTCATGAGTAGTTAGTATAGTTAATAAATTTTGATTTACCTTTGAATACCTAAATAGCAATATTAACATGGTTTTTCAATATTTAATAAGTAACATGGAACAAGACCAGATCTGATCTTCCTACCACACCAGCTCATGGAGCAAGATCAGACATCAGCACCAACAATCACCCCTTGTGCCCTGGTCTGACCACCACACAATATCATTCTCAATGCTCATCAGGTGCCCTGACAAATATCAGGAACCATGGCACCCAAATAGAAAGTTTAGAACCTTCAACAAGGAGGCATTCCTACAGGAGATAACCCCGAAGCTCCAGCTGAACGCCCACGACCTAGATAAAATCATCAAAAACTGGACCACCACCATCTCAACAGCTACAGCAATCATAAACATCAAAAACACACGCGTCTGGAAAAGACCCAACACCCCATGGTACTCGATAACATCAGAGAAGCCAATAATGCACTGAGGAAACTTGAAAGAAAATGGAGGCGCAACAAAACCCAGGACACACTTCAACAATACAGATCCAAGCAACAGAAATACAATAATATAATTAACGAATGCAAACAACAATACTACATCAACACCATCATGAAGGCAGAAAACAGACCTAGAGAGCTATTCAGCATCGAGCGGCAGCTCACCAAAGATACTGTGCAACAAGATGCCCACCTCATCGATCCCCAACTCTTTGCAAATTTCCTAATCAGCAAGCGCGACAATCTTTTGCAACACCAGGCACCCACAGCATCTAGTCCACTACCCTTTGCACACAAGACACCCTGGGATAACTTCACTACCCCCTCTCTGTCACAGATTGAGCACATCATAGACTCTCTTAATACAACAGCCTCCTCAACTGAACCATGCCCTGTGGCACGGATCAAAGCTTTGAAGGATCATCTCAGCAAGCATCTCCTAGAAATGGTAGGGTTATCTTTACAACAGGGCTACATGCCGCCCGCCCTCAAACAAGCCACCATATGTCCGGTTCTCAAGAAAAACACACTTGATCCAACAGACCCGAAATCCTATCGCCCAATCTCCAGCCTTCCATTCATTTGGAAAAGTCATTGAAAAAAATGTAAAAATCCAACTAGAGCACCATATCGACTTAAACACACCACTGGACACACACCAGCACTGGTTTAGACCATGGCGCGGCATCACCCTACTAAACTCCCTATTTTACAACCTCATAAGAGGCATTGATAGTGCCAGAAAAGGATTCCTGTTAATTTTCATGGACCTCTCTGCAGCTTTTGATACAATATCCCACTCCATAATGATACAACGGCTACAAGAAATTGGCCTAAGCAGCAATACTATAAAATGGTTCAGGTCCTACCTCAACAACCGAACCCAGCAGGCCAAATGTGGCGAAAACAAATGCACAAAGTTCCACGTACTGCATGGCATCCCTCAAGGATCTGTGTTGTCATCCATCCTATTCAACATAGCCTTTTGCGACATCATCAAAAGCCATAAGATGCATTACCACATATATTTTATTTTATTTATTTATCCAGACTTATATACCACCTTTTCCTTCAATCAAAGTGGTTTACATTAGAGGTTACATTAAGGATCATTACAATTACAAAAGAGGAAATAAAGAAAAAGAAAAAAGAAAAGAACTGGTCATTAGCAGTAGGTCATATCAATAAGAGGAGGACCAAACTGATCCACAAACAGTCTTTAACATCATACGAAAGTCATTAATGTCTCTGATAGATCTCGTGTATTCTGGTTAAGAGTTCCATATGGCGGGCGCAGCAAATAATGGGGCTCTTATTGTAGACTGATTGAATCGTTGGAATTCAACAGGAATAACAAGTCTATCCATCATGTTACTGCGTCTGGGCCTTGAGCTGGAGTCCGGATTATAAGGCTTTGAAGGACTTGTAGCAGAGGTGTTATGATAGATTCCGAAGATGTTTAGAGATGTCTTGTAACGTACACGTAAAAGGATGGGTAGCCAGTGAAGTTGCTGAAGGATTGGTGTGATATGCTCTTTCCTGGGTGTATTTGTAATAATCCTGGCCGCTGTGTTTTGCACCAATCGGAGAGGGTAGAGGGACTGTATCGGAAGACCTTGATAGAGTGAATTTGCATAGTCCAAAATGGGGGTGACTATTGCTTGACACACTGAACGGAAGTGATCATTATTCAAAATAGGTTTGAGCCGCCGAATGATTTTTAGTCTGTGGTGTGCTTTAGAGGCAGTTTTGCTTATGTGAGACCTTAAAGCCAGACTTTTGTCCATGATAACACCTAGATATTTTACCTCCTCTTTTACTGTTATAAATTTGTCATTGACAGTGATTGTTTTCAGTGGCAAGAAGGAAGAGTTTCTGGTGATAAACATCGCTTCTGTTTTATCACAGTTTACTGAAAGTGAATTATTATTGAGCCAAATAATCATATCTTCAAGGCACTTGGTTATAGGAGTCAGGTCTGGGTTGTAAATGTTAATGTGGGAGTAGACCATGATGTCATCTGCATATAGATGGTAAAGCATTTTGTGGTGCGTGATTATGCTACGCTACAAATGGGTTAAATGAATATGTTAAATACAATGGAGGATAATGCTGAACCTTGTGGAATGCCTTGGAGTACATTGAACTTTGCTGACTTATTTTCACCACATGTGACCTGTTGGGTTTGATCATTGAAGGAGGAGCAAAACCATTTTAAGGTTAGTCTATTTCCTTGGCATGAGTCAAGTGTAAAACTTTAACCGCATTGCACCTGGCAATCTTGATGGGCTCCAAATTCCTCTCTGTACCTTCACTCTTTACACCTTTTCTTTTCTCACATATTCCATCTACGCTAATATACCAATTTATGAGACCCACCATATGAAGACCACATAATCTAATATACCTTCAGTGCACACAGCATACTCAAAACAAACATACAAATCACATTGTTGTTTCCCCCATCGAATGCATACTAATCAATGCAAGATCTGTCAGAAATAAACCATACATCATTCAAGACGACTTGCAAACCTATAAAATAGACATTATGTGCATCACGGAAATGTCGCTAACAAACGCTGATCAGATTCAGTATCTCATCAACTTCTGACTCTACTGAGATCAACTTTATTGTCATTTCAAATAAATACATATTTGCCTTACCTTCAGACCACCGAATAATAAAAACAAGAATCTTTCTCCTATCCTTGATACAATCTGTTCACATAGCTTGTATCACAAGCCACTCATTATCCTCAGCGACTTTAACCTTTGCTCCTTGCCTGGTAAAGAAGCAAACTCATCCCTTAGAGCAATGGGGGCCCTCAAATACACACAATTAATAGACACACCCACGCATCAGCACAGAACAAGATCAGACCTAGTCTTCATTCCGAATCAACTCATGGATCAGCAATGGGTCTCAACACCGATAATCACCCCTGTTCCTTGGTCTGATTAATACACTATAGCATTCACATTGACTATTAAGGGCCATGAACAAATCCAGGAACCATGGTACCGAAAACAAAAATTCAAGTCCTTCAACAAGGAAACATTCCTTCAGGACATAACTCTGAAGCTGGTCTCAGTTGAGGAGGTAGTAGTTTTTAGCATGTCCATGATGTGCTCTATCTGTGTAAGGGAGGGAATAGTGAAGTTCTCCCAATTTGTATTATATGACTTGGTGGTAGATTTATCAGATGTAGGTGTCTGGTTTATTTATTTATTTACATTCTCTTATATACCGCGCTATTCTGCATCAGTGCGGTTTACATTGAACAAACTGAAATTACATTGAACAGGGCATTATAACTTGGAGATAACTATTTTACAGGGAACATGGATTATGGAGGGTTAAGTGGCTTGCCCAAGACCACAAGGAGCACCTGTGGGACTAGAAACCCCAGTCCTTCCGGCCCAAGGTTGCTGTCCTCTAGTGGGATTTGAACCCCCGGCCTGAAGTACCTTGCCCCAACCACTAGGCCACTCCTCCACTAGGGAGGAATTGCCAAATCTACTGCTCAGCGACGATATCATGATTTACACTCCCATCAGCATACATGAACCGGACCTGTCTCCCTTAACAAAGTGCCTAGAAGATATGATTACATGGCTCACTAACAACTCAGTCTTGGTGAACTGTGACAAGATGGAAGCAATGTTTATCACTAGAAGCATCACCACCCTTACTCCACCTCAAACAGAGACCTCCTTAAAAATAGAGGATCTAATCACCTGCTGGAACAGCAGTCTTAATGCGATTGCATTACGACCTCCACTTAACAGACCGCCTAGAAAAAGAGCTTCTGCACCATGGTACACAGACGAACTGAGGCTATCACTATCCCAACTACGTAGCCTCGAGAAGCGCTGGCGTCGGTCTTGCTCCACGGTAGACCAGGCAGCCTACCTCAATCAACTATCCATCCATCGCAAGGCCATTTCAGAGAAAATGAAGCGGTACCACACAGACACTTTAAAGCGTGCCCTAAACAAACCTCATGATTTGTTTAACCTAGTAAAAACCTTATCTAAAGAACCATCCCCTGAAAAGCAATGTGAGATCCATCCTCAGGACTTTGCAGTCTACCAACAATCCAAGCTTACACAAACAAATAAACCTCCATTAGAATTTGCCCCCACAGCTCAAGATTGCCCAACAGCTCTAACCATTTTCTCTATGCCCTCCAGGAAGCGAATTGAAGATCTGATCATGTCTCTTAATTCCACAACTGCTCAGACGGACCCTTGCCCAGCTTTTTGGATAAGGGAATTGTGTTCTGAATTCAGCCCAATAATATCTAAAATAATAAACCTGTCTTTCAACTCTGGTACATTCCCCTCTGCCCTCAAGCAAACTTCCATCAGACCACTCCTGAAAAATTGTAAGTTAGATCCTCAAAAGGTAGACTCCTACAGACCCATCTCAAGTATTCTTTTTCTTGCAAAGTTAATAGAAAAGGAGGTTCAATGTCAATTGCAAGACCACATCGATGCCGCTGCTCCCCTGGATCCTTGCCAACATGGCTTCAGAGAGTCACACGGTGTAGAAACACTCCTTACATTGCTCCTCAATAACATAATTTCTGGTATCAACAACATCCGGCAGGGTTTTGCACTTGTGTTCCTGGACATAGCCGCAGCTTTTGACTCTGTGAACCTGACCTCCTCTTAATACGGCTAAAAGAGAAAGGAGTTGGCGGAACTGCCCTTGAATGGTGCAGATCGTACTTATCCGAAAGATGGCAACACATTCGTGCTGGTGGAGCGATGTCTGATCCATTTCACCAAGGGCAGGGGGTCCCACAAGGTTCCTCCCTCTCTGCTTTGTTGTTCAATATTTATATGCAACCTATTTGTAAGATCATCTGGTCTTTCAATGTAAGTTGCATGGTATATGCAGATGATGTTCTGCTCTATATGCCTTCAACATAGACAAATTGGACCTATCCCCTCTGAGCAACTGCTTTGATGCCATATCGGAATGGCTCTTGTCAAAAAACCTAAGGATACAACATAAGAAGACAGAGGTGCTCTTCATTTCAAAGAACCCGAACTTTACCCCTCCGCAATTCCTGAAGGTGAAAGATGCTGAGCTACAATCAAAACCCAAAATACGTTATCTGGGTGTTACGCTCGACCAGAACCTGAACATGAAGGCACATATAGCCAACACTGTAAGAGCTATATATTACAAAATCCGGTCACTAAGACATCTTCGCCCCCTTCTTGAACCTGAGGATTTCCGTACCATCTACCAGGCTCTGATCATGCCTGACTTTGACTATGCTAATGTCATTTTGCTAGGCCTCCCTCAATCAACCTTGAACCCCTTACAGCTTGCAATGAATAGCGCTGCGAGGGTTCTCTATGGTGCATCTAGGAGTGAGCATGTGTCGCCCCTTCTGAAGCAGTTACACTGGCTTCCTATACAGGCCAGGATTATCTTTAAGACATTACTACTTACCTTCAAAGCGGTAAATAGTCTCTCCTCCACTTCTTTAACTGATCTCATCAAACCCATAACCCCAAATAGAACAAGAAGATCAACTGCATTAAATATGCTAAGGGTTCCTTGTGAACTTACAAGAAGCACCTCATCAACAGCAAACAGGGCTTTCAGTCTCCATGCCCCAAAACTTTGGAATACATTGCCACTAGATATTAGAGCAACCACCAGCCTACTTCAATTTAGAAAGACCCTCAAACATTACTTATTCCTTAAATACTTCCCTGTAAGTGCAGAGGCACGTCCCCTCTCCGTTAGGTACAGGAACTCCGAATCACCTAGTGAGTTAGAATTCCCCACATAGTAAGGTTCACTGATCATTAATTATAAGGATCCACTTACCATTAATTACGTTCCATTGACCTATAATTTAAAGAGGTAAATAGTTTACTTTGCAATCCAAGTTTACCTTCCTGTGATTCATAATTACCTTGTTAGCCAAGTTTATTGACCCTGTTTAATGTAACTCAGACACTTGTTTTTGTGCTGAATTTTTGTGTTCGATGTAAACCGCGCTGATGTCAAATAGTGCGGTATATAAGAAATGTAAAATAAATAAATAAACAATAAATATCCATGACAAACCCATATCAGTGAAAGAAGAAAGAGCAGTTACTCACCTGTAACAGGTGTTCTCCAGGAGCAGCAGGAATCAGTCCTCACATATGGGTGACATCGGCACCGATGGAGCCCCCGTGCGGAGCATTTCCCCAGCTTTCATAGAAAGCCTTTGGGAATGCAGCGCGCATGCGCAGTCCCCTTCCCGCCCAAGGGTGCCATCTTGCTCAGTCTGATGACATAGCTAAAAGACAGCAAAAATAGCAAAAAGAAATCATATGACCGCAACTCCAAGGGGAGGAGGGAGGGTTGTGAGGACTGATTCCTGCTGCTCCTGGAGAACACCTGTTAGAGGTGAGTAACTACCCTTTCTCCAGGAACAAGCAGGAAGTCAGTCCTCACATATGGGACTCCCTAGCTCAGGGCTACCAGATGCCCCAAACTGAAAAATTGAGCTCCCTCTAGAGCCTCAGCATGCAAGAACAGAATCTTCTCTGATAACGCCCCAGAATGGTAGCCCAACACCAGGGCTGGAGGGTAGGAGTTGCCTAGACCCCAAAGAGATTATGGAGTTCCGCTTGCCCGAAAGCACTGTCCCTGCAGGACTCCCTCTCAAGGCAGTAGTGGGCCGCAAAAGTCTGGCTTGAAGACCAAGTAGCGGCCCGGCAGATGTCTGCCAACGGAACAGAGCAGAGATGAGCCACTGACGCAGCCTTCTCCCTGACACGGTGAGCCGTAACTCGACCCTGCAACGAGAGGCCGGCTGCCCTGTAAGCCCAGGCGATGCAGTCAGCTACCCATATGGACAAAGTACACTTGGAGACAGCCAACCCCAACTTATTGGGGTCATAAGAGACGAAGAGCTGAACCGCCCTCCGGTGCTCCCGCTAATGGTCAAGGTAGAAGGGCAACGCCCTCCTACAGTCCAGGGTATGCAAGACCATTTCCGCCCGGCTAGCATGAGGCCTGGGAAAGAAAGTCGGAAGAATCACCTCCTGACTGAGGTGGAAGGAGGAGACAACCTTTGGAAGGAACTTAGGGTGAGTCCGTAAGACTACCCTGTTCCTATAGAACCTAGTATAAGGTGCTTCTGATACTAGGGCCTGAAGCTCACTCACTCGCCTTGCTGAGGTAAGAGCTACCAGAAATAGAGTTTTCCAGGATAGAAAATGCTGAGGACAAGTAGCCATAGGTTCAAATGGTGGGCAAGTAAGCCATTGCAAGACCACATTTAAATCCCATTCAGTGGCAGGTGGACGCACTGGAGGCTTAAGCAAGAACATAACATAAGAACATAAGATATGCCATACTGGGTCAGACCAAGGTCCATCAAGCCCAGTATTCTGTTTCCAACAGTGGCCAATCTAGGTCATACGTACCTAGCAGTTTCCCCAAGGGACACAGGTTCCACAATGCTTGTATTGGTTCAAGCATTGATATCCTGGGTCCCTTCTTAATAATGGTTTATGGACCTTTCCTCCAGGAACTTGTCCAAACCTTTTTTAAACCCAGCTACACTAACAGCCTTTACTACATCCTCCGGTAACAAATTCCAGAGTTTGATAACACGTTGAGTGAAAAAATATTTTCTTTTATTAGTCTTAAATAGTTTACCCTGTAGCTTCATTGCATGTCCCCTAGTCTTTCTATGTTCTGATAAGGTAAACAATCGATCTACGTTTACCCGTTCCACTCCGTTCATTAATTTATAGACTTCTATCATATCTCCCCTCAGCCGTCTCTTTTCCAGGTTAAAGAGCCCCAACCTTTTTAGCCTTTCTTCATAGGAGTAGCCTTCCATCCCCTTTACCATTTTGGTGGCTCTTCTCTGAACCTTTTCTAAAATTGCTATATCCTTTTTAAGATGCGGCGACCAGAATTGCACACAATATTCAAGGTGCGGTCTCACCATGGAACAATATAGAGGCATTATAATATCTTTTGTTTTATTTTCCATTCCTTTCCTTATCATACCTAGCATTCTATTTGCTCTCTTGGCCGCCGCTGCACACTGGGCCGAGGGTTTTAACATGGTATCCACAAGGACGCCTAAATCTTTTTCTTGGGTGGTGGTTCCTAATGTGGAACCTTGCATCGTGTAACCATAGTTTGGGTTGTTCTTCCCTAGGTGCATAACCTTGCACTTCTCCACATTAAATTTCATCTGCCATTTTGATGCCCAGTCTTCCAATTTATCAAGATCCTCTTGCAATTTTCCACAATCCTCCTGGGTTTTAACAACTTTAAATAGTTTTGTGTCATCAGCAAATTTGATAACCTCACTCGTTATTCCACTTTCCAGGTCATTTATGAATATGTCAAAAAGCAGCGGACCCAGCACAGATCCCTGGGGTACACCACTATTCACCTTTCTCCATTGGGAAAATTGGCCATTTAGCCCTACCCTCTGCTTTCTATCTTTTAACCAGTTCCTGATCCACAGTAGTACACTGCCTCCTATCCCATGACTCTTTAGTTTTGCCAAAAGTCTCTCATGAGGGACCTTGTCAAAGGCTTTCTGAAAGTCCAGATACACAATATCAACCGACTCACCTTTGTCCACCTGTTTATTCACTCCTTCAAAAAAACATAACAGATTAGTAAGACAAGATCTTCCTTGTCTAAAGCCATGTTGGCTGTCTCCCATTAGGTCATGACTATCTATATGCTGAGTAATTTTATTCTTTATGATGGTTTCTACCATTTTTCCCGGTACTGATGTCAGGCTCACCGGTCTGTAGTTTCCCGGATCACCCCTCGAACCCTTTTTAAAAATTGGTGTTACATTGGCGATCCTCCAATCCTCAGGTATTAGAGATGATTTTAATGATAGTTCACAGATTACTGATAGCAGGTCTGCAATCTCAAATTTCAGTTCTTTCAACACCCTTGGATGTATACCATCCGGCCCAGGTGATTTGCTACTCTTCAGTTTATCTAATAGTTGTAGGACATCTTCCCGATGTATCGATATTTCCTTCAATTCTTCCACACCTTTAAATACCACTTCAGTCGTGGGTAACATCCCTACATCTTCCTCAGTAAAGACCGAAGCAAAGAATTCATTCAGTCTCTCCGCTATCGCCTTGTCGCCTCTTAGTGCTCCTTTAACCCCTTTATCATCTAATGGACCAACTGACTCTCTCACGGGTTTTTTGCTACGAATGTACTTGAAAAGGTCTTTATTTCGCGTTTTTGCTTCCGCAGCAAGCTTCTTCTCAAATTCTCTCTTTGCCTGCCTTATCAATGCCTTGCATTTGACTTGCCAGTGCTTGTGCTGTTTCCAGGTTTCATCATTTGGCTCTTTTTTCCATTTCTTGAAAGATGCTTTTTTGGCAACAACAGCCTCTCTGACCTCAGCTTTAAACCATGCTGGCAATTTTTTGGACTTCCTTCCACTTTTCTTAAAGCGTGGAATACAGCTGGTCTGGGCTTCCAAGATAGTATTTTTCAACAACACCCAAGCTTGATGTACGTCTTTAACCTTTGCAACTGCTCCTTTTAGTTTTTTCTTAACTGTTTTCCTCATTCTATCATAGTCTCCCTTTCGAAAGTTAAGGGGTAGTACTGTGGATTTCCTTACTATCCCTCCTCCACTAATTAAATCAAAGGCGATCATGCTATGATCACTATTGCCAAGTGGCCCCAACACCCTTATCTCTTGCACTACATCTGGTGTTCCACTAAGGACTAGGTCTAATATTGCTTCCCCTCTGGTCGGTTCATGAACCAGCTGCTCCAAGAAGCAGTCATTTATTTCATCTAGGAACTTTATCTCCCTAGCATGTCCTGTTGTGACACTGACCCAGTCGATGCCGGGGTAATTGAAATCACCCATTATTATTACTGCACTGTAACTTTTGCTAGCTTCCTTGATTTCTTTGAGCATTTCATCATCCATTTGTTCATTCTGGCCAGGCGGACGATAGTACACCCCCACTGCCATCGCCTTCCCCTTTTTACATGGAATTTCAATCCATAGAGATTCTACAGCAAATTTTGTTTCTTGCAAAACTTTAATCCTTTCTGACTCAATGCCCTCTCTAACATAGAGCGCAACCCCTCCACCAATTTGATCAGCTCTATCATTTCGATATAGTTTGTACCCAGGTATCACAGTGTCCCACTGGTTGTCCTCCTTCCACCATGTCTCTGATATTCCAATCATATCTAACCTCTCGTTTAGTGCTATATATTCTAACTCTCCCATCTTGTTTTGTAGACTTCTAGCATTTGCATACAAGCATTTTAGAGACTGTATTTTATTCATATTAATTTGGCTATTGGTAGACATGGGTAATTTGGGATCTTTAAGTTCTGTCTGCTCCATACTCGAGGGCATTTGGGCTACTTTACTCTTTTTTGGAACCTCTCTGCTTTTTGTAGTATCCTTCAAGGATACATTCTTCCGAACCATGCGCTCTTGGGCGACTGTCGGCTTTCCCCTATTATCTAGTTTAAAAGCTGCTCTATCTCCTTTTTAAAGGTTAATGCCAGCAGCCTGGTTCCATCCCGGTTAAGGTGAAGCCCATCCCTTCGGAAGAGCCCCTCCTTTCCCCAGAATGTTCCCCAGTTCCTAACAAATCCGAACCCCTCATCTCTGCACCATTGTCTCATCCACGCATTGAGACTCCGGAGCTCTGCCTGCCTATTGGGTCCTGCGCGTGGAACGGGAAGCATTTCGGAGAACGCTACCCTGGAAGTTCTGGATTTCAACTTCCTACCTAAAAGCCTAAATTTAGCTTCCAGAACCTCCCTACCACATTTTCCTATGTCATTGGTACCAACATGTACCAAGACAGCAGACTCCTCCCCAGCACTATCTAAGACCTTATCTAGGTGGCGTGTGAGGTCCGCTACCTTCGCACCAGGCAGGCATGTTACCAGGCGATCTTCACGTCCACCAGCCACCCAGCTATCTACATGCCTAATGATCGAATCACCAACTATAACTGCTGTCCTAACCCTTCCCGCATGGGCACTTGGCCCTGGAGAAACCTCCTCGGTGCGAGAGGGGTTTACATCACCTTGAGGACAGGTCCTAGTTACAGGATCACTTCCTGCCACACCAGGGTGATGCTCTCCTGTCACGTGACCTCTCTCCTCCATGGCAACAGGGATGCTGCCAGACTGGAGGTGGGACTTCAGGACTATATCCCTGTAGGTCTCGTCTATGTACCTCTCTGTCTGTCTTATGTTTTCCAAGTCTGCTACTCTAGCCTCTAGAGAACGGACTTGTTACCTGAGAGCAGAGAGCTCCTTGCACCTAGTGCACACGTAAGACCTCTCACCAGCTGGGAGAAAATCATACATGTGACACTCAATGCAAAAGACTGGAAAGCCCACATCCCGCTGCTGGACTGCTGTCTGCATCTTAGTTTTAAGTTTGTGTTTAGATCTTTAAGTTCTATATGTTATTTAGATCTTTAAGTTCTATATGCAAAAGCAGGCCTCTGAGGAAGCGAGCCACCAAAGGATGACTGGAGAGAGACAGACCCTCCACTTGTGAGTGGTGTGCTGAAAGAGCACTAAGATGAACTCTAACAGAGTTGGACTTAAGGCCTAGATTGGACAGGTGAAGCAAATACTGCAGCACCACTGGTACCAGGCATGAGAAGGGATTCTCGTTGTGTTGAGTACACCAGGTAGAGAATCTATGCCACTTAAGGGCATAAGACTTTCTGGTGGACTGCCTCCTAGAGGCCAAGACTACGTCCTCCACTTCCCTAGGCAGTGGTAAAGGCGCTAGGACTACCCTTTCAGCAGCCAGGCCATCAAATTGAGGGACTGGAGATTGGGGTGCAAGAGGGACTCCTGCTCCTGAGACAGGAGATCGGGTTGCATCCCCAGAGGATGAGGAGTGTCCACCGCCAGTTGCAACAGTAGTGGGAACCAGGGTTGCCTTGGCCACCTGGGGGCCACCAGAATCACTGAGGCTTTGTCCCAGGTCACCTTGAATAGTGTCTTGGACACTAGAGGCGTGGGAGGAAACACATATAGTAGGCCTGTAGACCATGGAATGAGAAACATATCCGCTGCTACTCTGAGAGGATGCAGTTGTCTGGAACAGAACCTGGGTAGTTGACGGTTCAGAGGACTGGCAAAGAGATCTGTGGTTGGAAGACCCCATCTCAGGAAGATCTGTTGAACCACTAAAGGGTTCAACTGCCATTCGTGTGGCTGTAGGATCCTGCTCAATCTGTCCGCCAGGTAATTCTCCTGACCTGGGAGGTAGACTGCTTTGAGAAGAATGCCATGATTGACAGCCCAGGAGCACAGTTTCTGCGCTTCCTGACAGAGAAGGCGGGACCCTGTGCCCCCTTGTTTGTTCACATAGAACATAGCCACATTCTTTCCTCTTTAATCGATCTTTCTCTGTTGTTTCTGGGTCTTCTTCCTCAGCTCCAACCCGTCTTTCCAAGGGTCTGTTCTTGCCCCGCTTCTTTTCAATGTCTTCTGGCTCCTCTTGCTCTTGTCGTTCAACAGTTTGGTATCTCCGCATATTATTATGCGGATGACATACTTTTTCTGCATCATACTGACTCTCTCACTCCGGACATCTCCCCTCTTAACCTTTGTCTTTCTGCCATTGCATCCTGGTTCTCATCTAATTTTCTTCATGTAAACCCCTCTAAGTCCTTTGCTACCTGGATCACATTAGGGAGCCCTTCCCCCACGTGTGCTCCCACTTTTTCTTCCCAGTCTATTCCCCTAGTTTCTTCTTTTCATTATTTAGGTATGGTTCTTGATTCTTCCCTCTCTTTTAAGGAACATATCTCTTCAGTTGTCCAGCGATCATTCTTTTCTCTCAAGCAGCTGCGGGCCGTTCGCCCCTTTCTGTCCTCCCCCGCTTTGGCTACACTTCTACTCTCCTTAGTGATGTCCCGACTCGACTACTGTAACGTTGTTTTAGCAGGTCTCCTACAGTCCCAACTTTCATGTCTTCAGCGCATTCAGAACACTGCGGTCCGTCTCTTAACTCATGCTTCCCGGTTTGAACATGTCACCCCTCTTCTTATGCGTCAACATTGGTTACCAGTATCATTCCGTATTCAGTATAAGATTCTCACATTCGTTCACAGGGCACTCCACACAGGCATCCCCCTTTATCTTGCAGACCAAGTTCGCTTTCATACTCCTCACCGTTCACTTCGTTCTATCCATGTCAATCGTATGTCCCTCCCCCCTCCCTCACACACTCATCTGGAATCCACTCTCTCCTCCACTTTTTAATTTTTAGGCCCGAGGCTTTGGAATTCGCTTCCCCTTTCCCTCCAATCCGAAACGTCTTTCCAGCTTTTCAAATCAAAACTCAAGACTCACCTGTTCAGCCTGGCATTTGACCTTCCCCCGTAGTCCTCATTCCTTTTCTTCTTTTCCTTGCTGATGTGTTTCCGTTGTCATATTTTGTTTAACTGTTCTCTCATCTTTTCTCCTCTTTACTGTTTTTAAATAATGGCATTCCTTTCTTTTTCTGCAGCTATGTAATTTTATGATTGTAAACCACCCAGATGCCTATGGTGTTGGGTGGTATAACAGATTTTTAAATAAACATAAACAAACATAAACATAAACTTGATTGTCCGTCTGAACCAAGACGGACTGGTGAGAGATGAGATAAGAGAAAGTTCTCAGGGCTAAGCGAATAGCTCTCAGTTCTAAGAGATTGATCTGCTGTGCGTCCTCCTAAGGAGTCCACAGGCCTTGAGTACATGCCCCTTGGCAATGTGCACCCCAACCTTGAAGAGAAGCATCGGTTATCAGCACCTGAGAGTGTGGAGGTGCCTGAAAAGGCACCCCTTGCACCAGATTCGGAAGATGAAGCCACCATTTATATTGATGGTTTTATTTTGATTTTTTAATAATACCATTTACTAAAGCTGTATTATTAAAAAATCAAAATAAAACCATCAATATAAATGATATAAATATAAAACAAACATGGTTTCCTTTACATATACCTTTCTATATTAATTCTTTTATTTGTGGCACAATACTAGCTTTTACTTTATGCATATGGTTGTATCGGTTGCTGTGCGCTCCAGAGTGTTTGTTTATCCTCATCATCTGAGTATTTCTATAATTATTATATACATGTTACATCTTTTAGTCTATTTGTTTTATATTTATATCATTTATATTGATGGTTTTATTTTGATTTTTTAATAATACGATTTACTAAAGCTGTAACTTTTTGTAATAGTTTTATTCATCATTTCACATAATCTATATGTTTGGTCTTATACAATTTGTGTTTTTATGGTTTTACACCATTATGTAATATGTTTTTATATTTATCATTATTATTTATTTGTTACTTTGCAGTTCTCAGCCCCTGACAAAGGCTGTGCCGAAACGCATTGGGGCGTTTTCTTTGAATAAAGCATTAGTGACCACCTTTACCGCTCGCTTTTTGTGTGTTTTTCTCTCGTATCTCCGCCATCTGGTTGTGAATCGAGGGTCCAGGTCGTCTTGGACAATGCCACAGTGGCCCTGGAGATGGCCCGCTTGTTCCCATGGGTAGAGCAGAATCTTCTGGCCCTGTCGGCACAGCACAATGTGGAAGAGGGCTTTCTCAGTTGTTGCATCCCCGATCCAGAGGAATGGGAGCTAGCACCATCCGCATTCCAGTAGATTCTGGACCATTGGGGCAATCCCTGGATGGATTTGATGGCAACCTGGGCAGTACCAAAGTGGAGAGATTCTTCAGTCGACGCAAGGAGCCGGGCACCCAGGGTGTCGATACCCTGGTTCAGCCTTGTTACTGAAAGACTCTTCTGTATGTGTTTCACCCTGGCCTCTGGTTAGGCGAGTGCTTCACTGGATAGTGTATCACCTAGGACTAGTGATTCTGGTGGTGCCAAATTAGCCATGGAGGCCTGATTTGTGGGGCTGATGTGGCTCCTGAACAGCCCACTGCTGTGCCTTCCATAGGCCCAGACCTGTTGTGTTTAGGGGCCCATCCTGATGGAAGATTCAGCTCCTTTCTTGCATATGTTTTGGCCCTTAAGAGGCATTGCTTAGTGTACTAGGGCTACTCACAGGCCATGGTTTCCTCTCTTTTGAAGGCAAAGTGAGGCTTATATGTGGGTGTCAGAAGCACTGAGTGCTCATTCAGAAGGCGGAGTTGCCATACTTGTTAGTCTTCCTGCAGGATGGGTTTGATAAGAGACTATTCTTCAATTCCCTGAGGGTACAAGTTGTGGCTTATCTTGTTTTCGAGGCCGAGTAGCAGGCAGCTCCATCGCCTTGCATCCAGATGGAAGTATGCTTTCTTAGAGAGGAACATGATTTATGACCCCCCTTGAGTTTGTTGGTTCTTCCGTAGGATGTGGGTCTCATTCTTTGGGCCCTGTTGTCTGCCTCTTTTGAACTTTTAAAATGGGCTACAATTCAGGATCTCTCCCTTGGAGCAATCTTTTTGGATGCCATTTGTTAGATACATTGCATTTCAGAGACCCTTGCCTGTCCTTCATGCCTTCCATCCTTCTCAGCAGAGCAGTGTAATGGAAAGGACAAAGATCTTCATCATCATCTTGTCATTTTCAGGGTGCTTCCTAGATGCCTGAAGGTCACTAATTCTTTCTGAAATTCAGATAGATTGTGCTCTTTGCAGGCCTGCGTAAGGACAAGGTGGCCTCTAAGGGCACCTTGGATCAGAGAGTCTGTGTAGTCAGGCTATCTTTTGCAGAATTGTGCTGTTCTGGAGGGTTTGTGGGTGCACTCTATGCATTTTCAGGCTTCATCCTGGGCGGAGCAAAGCTTAGTCGCTCCTATTGACATTTGCAGGGCAGCGACTTGGTCAACCTTTTTGACCTTTGTCAAGCACTACCTCTTGAAGGTCCAAGCTAAGACAAGAACAGCCTTCAGTGCAGAGATTTTGAAGGCAGTCATGTCGTCTTCCTGCTCAGTGGAGTAGTGGCTTTGGTACTTCCCACTTGTCTGGACCGGTCTAGCAGCACTCCAGGAAAGCACAATCTCCAGGAACAAGCAGGAATGAGTCTTCACATATGGGTATGTCGGTACCGACGGAGCCTGCGCGGGAACGCTCCCCAGCATCCAATCAGAAAGCTTTTGGGAGCATCCCTCAGCACCTGCGTGCTGCCTTCCCGCCTTTCCAACTGTCTCTCCTCAGTTTTCATTTTTCCGCGGAGCCGGCAGGACGTCCTCCTGTCACCGCAGAAAATTTTTTCTTTTAATTCTTTAATTCTTGTTTTCCTGTGGTCGCGGTTGTCTCCCCGACTCCACCGGTATCGCCGGTGTTTTTTCTTTTCTTTTTATTTAATCCAGGGAATTTTTTTCCCTCAGTTTCAGTTTTAAACTTTGGGCCTTCAGGCCTCTCCATTATGGAGTCGCCTCCTTCTTTTCCTAAGAGGTGCCTTAACTGTGGCAGTGCAGTATTGTTTTTAGACTCCAAGTCATGGTGTCTAAACTGTTTGGGTCCTGACCATCCGGAGCCATTAGGCTACCAAATTACGAGAAGAGATTTCCCTTTTCGAGTTTTCCTCGATACCGAGTTCCCTTCCAATGGCAGGGCACCGACCATTTCTCCTTCTCTACAGGATCAGGTAACCCACAAACAGTCTGTTCAGACTAGCCACTCCTTGAGTGGTAGGTCTCATGCACAGTATGATGACGGCTCTGGCCTTGCCCTCAAGGATCCTTTGGCTTCAAAACCCCGGCGGGAGTCTTTGGTCTCCAAAGCCTTTCAGGGGTTTCAGGTTGTTCCTGAGGCTCGCCCCTCACAGAACATACCTGAGCCATGCTCGGTGGTGGCATCCGCTTCGAGCGGTACCGATACCCCGGCATCGGCACTGGTGTTGAGTGATCCACTCTTCACCAGGGATCGTCATCTGGTTTTCTCAGTACCTTCGGGACCGCTCGATACATCCCAGATTGACTTTCCAGTATCGGTATCACCGATACTACCACCGATGTCGGTACCTTCCAGACATGCATCGATAGACTCGCTTCCTTCGATGCCGAGTCTAGAATTGATTTCCAGTCTGGAAGACTGGGTACGACACGTCTTGGATCCGATGCTCACCGATTCCGGATGCTCGGTACCGAGAGTAGTTACCAGAGGCCTTCGGTTTCCTCGGTACCACTTGAGCAGCCTCCAATGACTGCTTCGATGTCGGTATTGTCTTCGATTCCGGCACAGCTGCCGGTATCGGTGCCGGTGCCGATACCTGCAGTAGCATCAGGGTCGGCTCCTTCCATGCTTCTTTCACCAGAGTCGCTCCTTTCTATTCCTAGTTTGGAGTCGCTACCTGGCATGGACGATGCAGTACTGACTGTCTCACGTCATGACCTACAGTACCAGCATCCATCCCTTCGGGATCCTTTTCTGCACCGGGCGAGATCTTCTATTCCTACATTCTCAAGTGCCTACTCCGGTGCCCAGGCCAGTTCTTCAGATCTAGCCTGTCCAGGGATAGCTTCTGTTGGAGATCCTTCTTTTCAGAATTTTCTCCTGGACATAGCAACATCCCTTGCTATTCCTACCCCTGGCTATGATCCTGCTCAAAGCTCTCTTTGTTCTGGAGAAAAGGAAAATATAATGCTTCCTTTACATCATTCCTTGCAGGATCTTCTTCTACGAATGTGGGAAGCACCTTTAAGGGTTTCCTCACCTTCTAGAGCAACTGATCTTCTATATCAGGTGCCCCCCTCTCCAGGGTTTCAAAAGACTCAACTTCCCCATCATTCCATTGTAATGGAATTGGCAAAAAGCAAGAAGAAGCATTCTTCTTACACGCCAGGTCGTGAATCTAGAACTCTGGATGCCTTTGGACGTCAAACCTTCCAAACATCTATGCTGGCAACAAGGATTCTCTCATATATTTTTTATATGAGTCTATCCCTTCAGGAAGTCACAAAGAAATTATCTCTTTTGACGCCTTTTCTATCAGAGCCCAAGGCTGCAGACTATTCCTTACTTCTTAGTCATAGCCAAAATATCTCTTGGTTTCTTTCTCGTGCTTCCCTAGACTCTTTTTAGTCTGTTAGCAGAACCTCTGCTATAGCCATAGGGGCACGACGTAGAGCCTGGCTCCAAGCTTCAGACTTGAACTAATGGGCACAACAAAGACTGGGTAATACTCCTTGCACTGGAGAAAATCTCTTCAATAAGGAGTCTTTACATCAGGTTGCTCAGTGCTCCACTGACTTCCCTGTTTCTGAAGGCAAACCTAAGCCTTCTCCTTCCCCAGTAGGTAGGAAATGCCCTACCAAACCTTCTTTCCCTAGGAGAAAGAGGTTTTACTCTTCTCCTGCCCATCATTCAGATGTTCCCAAGCATGGGAAGCCTCGTCCTGGTCTGAAGAATCCAAACTCTAGCCAGGCTGAATAAACACAGCAACCATGGGGTTCTGATTAATCTCTTTATAACCTAAAGTTATCTTCTTTTCAATAGAAGTTTTTCATTCAAAACTCTACACAGGGATTCCTATTTTCAGGACATCCTTTTGCTCTTCGGTATGCTGAGCTATCAGGCTATTCATGTCTATAGGTCACAGGTTTTTCCTCTTTTTCCTGACGAGAACAGAGGTTTAACAACTATCACATGATAGTTTTTCTGTACCAACATGAATTTTTCCCTTCCGGGGACTTACCATATGGTAAGCCATTTTTTCAGCTCTTGTATCTCTACCCTCTTCTCCAGGTTTTTCCCCTGTAAGAGGGGTACCATACCACTGAAAGACTTCTTGCCTTTCTTTCCACTGGGGAGTTTTTCTCTGGGGTGAACTCCCTTCTTTTCTCTGGGCAGCTCATCAGACAGGGACAAGATTCTCCCCTTCTTCAGTCTGTTCTCTCTGTTTAACACAGAAGGATTCTCTCTGCTGTCCTATTCAGTAGCTGTCCATGCAGGAGTTCCAGTGATTGACTACTGGTACTTTTCCACAAATTCCAGTCTTGTCTTCCACCACTTTTCGGTCTGGCCTTAGTAGTGATTCCAAGACAGTACTTACATCTTTCTTGGGAAATCCTTATCACTTCAGGCTTCTAACACTACCTTCTATCCTTGCCATTACAATACTTTGGGTTTGGCAGCATAGTTTACTTCGCTGCTGGTTTTTTCCATCAGCCAGTTCTATCTCCCAATTCTCCTGCATAATGCTCTCTGCAATCCTACAGAGAAGCTTTCCACTATGGGCCCTTGCGAGAGAGCATGGGGTTTTGCTCTAATGACTATCCATCATGGTCGAAAAAGGCTTCCTCAGTCATCCCCCATGACTGTGAAGGTTCTTCACTCCCTACTATCTTCTTTTCGTACAAAGGATATAAGCCTTCTCCGCGTGTAGGTCTAAAGAGTTATCCATCTCCTACAAGGAATATGCTCTTTTTTCCTTACAGCTTATCCTCATTGTATCCTAGTCCTCCATGGACAGCACATATTTAACTAATAACGCATGATACCCCTTCTGTCCCTAAAGTGGGTCAACCTGGTATCTCATCCTATGCGTTTTCTGTCCATTTACCATGTGAGAGTTCTACAGGACTCAGGACTTGCTGTTTACAGACTGATATTATCCTCTGTAATTCACGCAACCATCCTGGTTATTTCACTGGATAGCATTCCTGCGCCATCTTAGCCAGGGGGGAATAGATTCTCTATATCTCTTATCAAGTAGGTTCCACCTTGTTGTTAGATGAATCTTTCTCCTTCACATCTTCAATGTGAATGTTCTTATGAGCATATCTTTATCTGCTTAGTTGCAGACTTTTATCTTAGACATATATATTCATGTATGTATATATCTCTATATACTTCTCTATAGATATATATGTCTGTAAGCTGCGTGTGCATATGTTATGCCCCTCCAGATCTCACTATAAACATATATATATATACCCCTATATATATATACATATACACACATATATATACATATATATATATATATATATATCTCCCTATATATGTGTATCTGTCGAAATGCTTCCCTATAGGTAGATATGTATTTACATACTTATCTCTCTCACGGTCTATGCTTATAAAGGCTTTTACCTTCCTATAGGTTCCAGACAGTGGGCTAGCATATGTTCATACTGTCCCTCAGTATGTCTAGGATATTATGCACACAACCACTACTGTGGTACTGACAGCTCTTACTTAACCCTAGATTTAGGTATCCCTGAAGCTCCATGCTTCAATATCTTTCCCATCTCTCACCAGTTAGGAAAGACAGGGTGGATCTTCAGTAGATCTGAGGTTTCAACCCTTCAGACATCTGTCCTCCTTGTGAATACGGGTTTTTCCCATACCCCTTCTTCCCTCCAGGACTGGGCTAGTTCATCCAAATCGGTCAGTCTTCCTCTTTTGCTCCTAAATGTTATTAACTCTGTAGCCAAAAGAGTTCCCAGCTTTTTCCATAAAGCTTCCACTAAAGACCTGCCGTTTTTTCTACCACCCCAGTTGTCACCTGGGTCACCTGTCAATTCCAGATTGGGACCTTCACCTTCCCTTCAATGAGGTCACCTTGAAGATTCCTCTACTGGACCTCCAGTAGACTCCATCAACCTCTCTACTTCCTGCAACCCAGTAGGTGAGGTCCATATTGTGATTGTTCATTTCAATATTTTTCATGATAATTATCATACATGCAAGGACTCCTCCCCTGTAGTCCTTAGGTTAGCTGTTTTTCCACAGCTCCTCTCTTTTCAACTCCTACCCTCCATCCTCAGGATGCCTGGCCATATGAGGTGTAGCATGTTCCAATCCTCACCATGCTAGGACTCCAGGCATCTTAGCTTGGGAGTCCCCATATGTGAAGACTCATTCCTGCTTGTTCCTGGAGATAGCACAGTTACTTACCTGTAACAGGTGATCTCTGGGAACAGCAGGAATAAGTCTTCACAACCCACCCACCTCCCCTAGGAGTTGTATCTCTCTATCTATCTTCCTTTCCTCTTTCTCTCTCTTTGTCTCAGCTATAAAACTCAACTGAGGAGAGACAGTTGGGAAGGCAGCACGCAGGCGCTGAGGGATGCTCCCAAAAGCTTTCTGATTGGACGCTGGGGAGCGTTCCCGCGCAGGCTCCGTCGGTACCGACGTACCCATATGTGAAGACTTATTCCTGCTGTTCCTTAGCGTTCCTCCAGTGCAGTCCTCTACGTCTGGGTAGTCAACCTCGTCCTGCAGCTAGGAGACTGGCATGTCCAAATTCGTGACATCACTGGTATATCCTGGCACCATCAGCCCTCCTACTTCCAGTGTGACCAGTCTCCTTGCAGCAGGAGGACTTGTGGAGCCCTGGATGTGGGGGCTCACTGTGAGGAAAAAATAAGGAGCTTAGTTTCATTTCATTTTATTTCTTACTTTTATTTCTGGATAGTTATTTAGGGGATTGGAGAATTTCCCTTTCTTTGGGTGCCTGTTGCTTTAAATTTTAGAGTTTCTGCAGGGAGGAGGGGTCAGTGCTCAGCCTGAGGGAGCCTCCTGTCTCTCCTCCGTGGCAGCCCTGCTTCTGTGCCGTTATTTTCCTTTTTTTTTTTTTTTTTCTCCTCTCCCTTTCTTGTACATTGCGGTCTGGAGATTTTAAGCAGGCTGTCTCTGTTCCTACTGAAGTTCTTTGCTCCCAGATGCTACGGAGCCGAGCCCTTCACTTATCAGTAGCTCCGGGAATTCCTCCTGTGCTGGGGGTTTCCTGTTGAGTTTCAATCAGCTGTTTCCCCGTGGTGAGTGCCTTTGAAGCTGGGGTAAGTGGTTTTTCAGTATTTTCTTGTTGAAGGGAGCCTGCGGTAGGCATTTGCAGGCGTTTCTCAAGCAGTTCTGTTTGGCGCCCTTTTTAGCCTCGGGGTTTTTGCCTCGACGGCCATTTTGACTGCAGTTTTACACTGTGGGCAGCCCAGCACATGAGGAGTTTTTGCTAGCACATGGTGAGTGCTTCCTTTTACCATTGGGGGACTTAGTGATCATTCCTTTCAGGTTTTATTTCTTTTCTTTTATTTCTTTTCTTTTTCTATTAGAGCTGATTCTTCCCTTTCCTTCCAGGGCATTTCTGGGGGGGTGGGGGGGGGGAAACCAGTAGTGCTTCCAGCACGGTCCCCTTGGTTTTCCTGCCTGGCCAATGCCTCAGAGGCCTCTCTGTCTAATTTGTGGTACCCACAGAGGGCCAGTATCAGTGTTAGGAGTGTGTCGGGGCTGTGCCACCCTCTCCACTCTGATGGAGCAGCGTATGGAGGTGCTTGAGCCCACGGAGGTGTCTGAGCCTCCCATATTGGACGAGGCGGTTGCAGCACGCTCCGTGGTGGCCGACACACGGTCGGAGAGCGTCACGGGACCCTCTGGGGCCCTGACTGGGGGGTCCTCAACTGCTCTTGGGTCCTTTTCCCCCGAGTTTGTCTTAATGATGCATCAAGTGTTTTGCTTGCGTCAGCAGGGTGCCTTTCCGGCTTCCGGGCCTTTGGCGTCCCTGGAGGGGCAGCGAGATTCTGCCGCGGCACCGTCTATTCCTCCGCCGGTGGCGAAGCGGGCTAGGACGGCGCCGGACTCCGACGCCGACGGGGACTGGCCCCCTGAGTCTGCGGACGTCTGGGACCCTGCAGAGGAGCCTCAGGATCTGGAGGAAGGGGAAATTCCAGAGCCCGAGGACCAAGCCAAGATCATCAGGGTGTTCCGCCGGGAGGAGTTGCCTTCTCTCATTTCGGAGTCTCTGCAAATTTTGAATATGGCGGCTCCGGTAGTTCCGGATGTGGCGATCGAGGATCCGGTTATTGAGGCGGAACGTCAGTCGCAGGTTGTTTTTCCTTTGCATCGCGTGGTGGATAAGATGATTACGGACGAATGGACCCGGCCGGAATCGGCCTTGAGGGGGGTTCGTACTCTCAGTAGACTTTACCCCTTAACGGATAAGGATAAGGAGCATTTTCGAGCTCCGCGGGTAGACGCGGTGGTCTCGGCGGTTACTAAGAAGACTACCATCCCTGTCGAGGGTGGAGCAGCGTTGAAAGATGCCCAAGATCGGAAGGTGGATAGTCTGCTGCGGCAGACGTTTGACGCTGATTCCATCTCCTTGCAGGCGTCGCTGTGTGGCGCTTGGGTGGCCCGGGCGTGCTTGCGCTGGGCTCAGCGTCTCCGCCTTTCCCCGCAGTTGGAGGAGGCGGATGTCAAGGAGCTGGATCGTTTGGAATCCGGAGCAGCGTATCTGGCAGATCTGCATTACGACTTGATTCGGGCCTTGGCCAACAGTACGGCTTCGGTAGTGGCGGCCAGGCGTTCTGTGTGGCTCCGGAACTGGGCAGCGGATGGTCCCTCTAAATCCCGTCTTAGCAAGCTTCCCTTTAAGGGCGGCTTACTCTTTGGGGATGATTTGGATAAGCTTGTTAAGGATCTCGGGGAGTCCAAGGCCGGTTGGCTTCCCGAGGATAAGCCTAAGCCGCTTCGTTCGACTCCGTACCCTCGGGGACAGCCTCGGGAGGCTCGGCGGTTTCGGTCCGCCCGCTATGGAGGATTTCAAAGGGGCCGCTTCCAGTCCCGTCCACAAGGGTTTCAAGGCTACCGAGGTGGCGGCCGAGGCTTCTCCTCGGCCGCCTCCTCCGTGGCTAGGAAACCGCAATGAGATACGGCGGGTCCCGGCGGTGGATATTTCGGTGGCGGCCGCCTCCGGGAGTTTCTCCCCGCTTGGACCCTCATTACCACGGACCAATGGGTGCTCGATATCATTCAACACGGTTACGCTCTCGAGTTTGCCTGTTCCGTTCGGGATTCCTTCGTGCGGTCGCCGTGCCGGGGAGCGGTCAAGGCGGCGGCGGTTGCCCCCACCCTGCACCGCTTGTTGCAGTTGGGGGCAGTGATCGAGGTTCCCAAAAGCGACTACAGTATGGGTCGATATTCCATCTATTTCGTGGTTCCCAAAAAGGAGGGGACTTTTCGCCCTATTTTGGATCTGAAGGCGCTCAACCGTTGTCTGCGAGTGCCACATTTCCGCATGGAGACCTTGCGGTCGGTGATCGTCGCGGTCCGCCAAAGAGAGTTTTTGACGTCTCTAGATCTAACCGAGGCGTACTTGAATGTGCCCATTCTTCAGGCTCACCAGAAGTTCCTGCGCTTTGCGCTGCCGTGGGGACATTACCAGTTCCAGGCTCTTCCCTTCGGTCTCGCGACCGCGCCTCGGACCTTTACAAAGATTATGGTGGTCGTGGCGGCGGCGTTGAGGCGCGAAGGGATTTTGGTTCATCCATATCTGGACGACTGGTTGATTCGGGCCAAGTCCAAGGAGGAAAGCATTCAGGTCACGAGCAAAGTGGTATCTTTTCTGCAGAGTCTGGGTTGGGTGATCAATTTCGAGAAGAGTCATCTGGAACCCTCTCAGAACCTGGAGTACCTGGGCGTACGCTTCAATACGTGTTCGGGTCACGTGTTTCTCCCTGCCAGGCGGGCCACCTCCTTCGAGCTCTCGTTCGGAAGTTCAGATCCACTCCGGCCCCTCCGGCTTGGGACTATCTGAGGGTCTTAGGTACTATGGCGGCGACCCTGGAAACGGTGCTGTGGGCAAAGGTGCACATGCGCCCATTACAGCGGTCTCTACTCCGGCGCTGGTCGCATCAGGCGGATCCTCTCAGCAAACGTTTGCCTTGCCCTCTGTCGGTTCGCAAGTCTCTCCGGTGGTGGATTCTTCCGCAATCCTTAGCGGTCGGGATGCCGCTGGAACAACCAGATCGGATACCTCTTTTGATGGATGCCAGTCTGGGGGGCTGGGGAGCTCATTGCCAGGGGGCCTTTGCGCAGGGTCGCTGGTCTCCTCCGGAGACGTCATGGTCGATCAATCGTCTGGAGCTCCGGGCCGTGTTCCTCGCTCTTCAGGCTTTCCAGTCCTTAGTTCTGGGTCGCGCAGTGCGAGTTCTTTCCGACAACTCAGCGACCGTCGCCTACATCAATCGGCAGGGTGGCACGGGAAGCGCCCCCATGGAAGAGGAAGCGGATCGGCTGTTCGCGTGGGTGGAGACGCGCTTGGTGGCGATTTCGGCAGCTCACATTGCCGGAAAGGACAACGTGACAGCCGACTATCTCAGCCGAGTGCGAGTGGATGCCGGAGAGTGGCAGCTGCATCCCGACGTGTTCGCTCAGGTAGTGCACCGCTGGGGGACTCCGGTGATGGATCTGATGGCGACCTTTCTCTCCGCAAAGGTTCTTCGTTTTTACAGCAGAAGACGGGAGAGAATGTCAGAGGGAATAGATGCGCTGCTGCAGGCTTGGCCGGGGGAAGGTCTTCTGTATGTGTTTCCCCCGTGGGCGCTCATAGGTCGGGTCGTGCAGAAGATAGGGAGACATCCGGGGAGAGTTCTTCTCGTAGCTCCCGATTGGCCCCGACGTCCATGGTATGCGGACTTGATTCGTCTCCTCGACGGTCGTCCTTGGCGTCTCCCGGCTCGTTCGGATCTCCTGATTCAGGGTCCTCTCCTTATGCCGCAGGTGGATCGGTTCTCGCTTACGGTTTGGCCATTGAGCGGGCGCGTTTGCGTAAGTGGGGTTACTCGGCAGCGGTAATTTCCACGCTGCTTGCGTCTCGAAAGTGTTCTACCTCCCTTGCCTATGTCCGCGTCTGGCGCGTGTTTGAGGATTGGTGTTCTCGGCGCTGGATACGAGCGGCCACCGTGGCCGTGCCCATAATTCTAGATTTTTTACAAGATGGTTTTAGCAAAGGTCTGGCGGCCAGCTCATTGCGGGTTCAGCTGGCGGCGCTGGCCTGTTATCGGGGCAAGGTCAACGGCCTTTCGTTGGGTTCTCACCCGGACATTCGGCGCTTCTTGTCAGCAGTTTCTAAGCTGCGCCCTTCCCTTAGGTCTTGTGTTCCGCCTTGGGATCTTAATCTCGTCCTCGGAGCTTTGTCCCGGGCGCCCTTTGAGCCGTTGAAACTCGCCTCCCTGAAGGATTTAACTTTGAAGGTGGTGTTCTTGGTGGCGATCTGCTCGGCCAGACGCATTTCTGAGTTGCAGGCCTTGTCCTGTCGGGAACCGTTTCTGTCCTTCTCGGACGACAAGGTGGTGGTGCGTACCGTTCCTTCTTTTCTCCCTAAAGTGGTTTCGCCCTTTCTCATGAATCAGGTGGTTTCACTCCCAGTTCTCGGCGGTTCCGATCGCGACTTGCGCCGCTTGGATGTGCAGCGGGTATTGCGGCACTATTTGCGGGTTACCGAATCCTTTCGTAAGTTGGATCGTTTATTTGTCCTTTTTGGGGGCGTACGTAAAGGGGAGGCCGCTGCGAAAGCTTCCATTGCCCGATGGATTAAGGAGGCGATTGCTTCGGTTTATCTGCTTCAGGGCCGCTCGGCGCCTTCGGCCTTGCGTGCGCATTCCACTCGGGCGCAGGCTTGTTCGTGGGCGGAGCAGCGGTTAGTTCCGCCAGGAGATATTTGCAGGGCGGCTACTTGGTCGTCCTTGCATACCTTCAGTAAGCATTACCGCCTGGATGTGGCGGCGGCAGCGGATACCCATTTCGGATCGGCAGTTTTGTCGGCCGGCCGGAAAGATCCCACACATTAAGTACTGCTCTGGTACATCCCAGACGTAGAGGACTGCACTGGAGGAACGCTAAGGAAATATTAATTACACTTACCTGGTAATTGTAGTTCCTTTAGTGACGACAGTGCAGTCCTCCATCCCACCCTACTCATGATCTTTCCAGGTTTCCGGCGTGGAGTGCGGGTCAAAGAGTCTTACAGGTGAGCCGGTTCCAATCTTTTCCTGTCTCTTGCTTTCTGAGTTGTCCTATTGCTTCCGCTGCTCGGGGCACAGGGATAGGAAGTAGAACCTGGGTCATAGCTTTTCTATGGCATTTAAAAGTGCAGTACAGCACTGAATCCATTCCCACTTCTGTACCTGGTTGTGAAAAAAAAAAAAGGGTAACAGATAGGGGAAAACACTTGTTCAGTTGACGTTGTTACATTGCTACTTATTTCTTGCTCCTTTGAGTCTGCTTTGTTAGTAGTTCACACTGGAAGTAGGAGGGCTGATGGTGCCAAGATATACCAGTGATGTCACGAATTTGGACATGCCAGTCTCCTAGCTGCAGGACGAGGTTGACTACCCAGATGTAGAGGACTGCACTGTCGTCACTAAAGGAACTACAATTACCAGGTAAGTGTAATTAATATTTCCCAGAGATCACCTGTTACAGGTAAGTAACTGTGCTATCTGGAAGGTGACATTTTACTTACCAGATAATGCCCTTTCCTGGAGTCCTGCTAGACCAATCCAGGACCCATTGTGTGTTCTGTTATCTTTGCAGTCAGCCTTCCAGGCTTTGATCTTCTGACAGTTGCTCAGTATGGCAGCTGTACTGTACATGGCTGTCTTGTTTCCCTCATGAGGAAGTATGCAGTCATTTGCTTGGGTACAAATACTAGCTGTACCCCTAGCTGTATTGGCTCAAGTAGCAGGATTATGATACTAGAAATTTCTAGTTGTTCTCTGTCTCCATCTCTGCTGGCCGGGGGACATAACCCAGTTGTCTGGACTGGTCTAGCAGCACTCCAGGAAAGGAATCTGGTAAGTAAAATGTCACCTTATTGGGTTATTTTAGAAGCCTTATTCATTCTTTGGACATCTGAAAAAGGGGGAAAAGAGATATCCAAAGCACAAAGAGGCCCCTAGAGCCATTTTAGAAGCCAGGTCTGTGGATGTTTCCAGTGTGAGGATGTCCAAGTTGGAACAGGGCTGTGGTGTAGGCATGGCCTAGGGCAGTGATGGCTAACCTTTTTGAGCCCGAGTGCCCAAACTGCCGCACAAAACCAAAGAATTTCCTCAAAGTGCCAGCACGTCAATTAAACCTTAACAACAATATTTTAGAGCCTTATAATGATGTTCCAGATCACCCATTTTGGGCAAGGATACTGGGGCGTTACAAATTACACAACACTTGTCTTTCACCATGATGAAGAAGTAGTCCATTTCCCATTCATCATGAAAGTGGTAGGTTTTGCTCTTTGGAACCCAGCTCCCGCGCGGGTCCTATAATCTCGCGAGAGGACGGCGCACGAGCCCTAGCGTGCAGCTTCTCGGCAAGAGGCGCGCAGAAGCTCCGACCGGAAGGGGAAGCGCGGGGCCAGGCTGGGGCCTTTCTCCTAGCACAGGGGTCTGCAACCTTTAAGACATAAAGAGCCACTTGGACCCGTTTCCGAAGGGAAAAAAAAAACTGGGAGCCGCAAAACCATTGCGACATTTAAAACAAATCTAACACTGCATATATTGTTTCTTACAGTGTACCATCATAATCACAATCACAATCATAGCCTGAGGTAAATATGAGGGCCCAAATGTAATCCACATTATAAATATATTATATAATTGTCACTTTTCTTTTAATATTTTTTTGACCCCCCTCAGAACTACTTTTCATAGAAAACGTTAAATTTACTTACCGTATTTTCCGGCGTATAAGACGACTGGGCGTATAAGACGACCCCCTACTTTTCCTGTTAAAATATAGGTGTTTGGCCTATACTCGCCGTATAAGACTACCCCTCTTCCAGCGCACACCAAAAAAAATACGCCGGAAAATACGGTTAATTAATCACAACAAGTAACAATATTTGATTTCAAAATTATGATGATTTTGTAGTCAAATCACTAATATGAAATAAAATTATTTTTTCTACCTTTGTTGTCTGACCAATTTATTCTCTGATCATGCTGGTCCCGATCTGAGGCTTCTGCTTTCCTGTCTTCTCTTAGCTCTGTTTCTGTGGTCTATGGTCCATCTGCCATTTCTTATCTCTTCTTTCGTTTTCTTCACTTCTTTCCATCAGCCTATTTCCAGTCCCAGTAACCCTCCCCAGTATCAGCCCCTTTCCAGTCCTCACTCCCAGTACCTTCCAATATCAACTTGCATTCCCATGATTGCCACTGGTGTCCATTCCCTTCCAGTCCCCCTCCTTCCCCACTGACCAGTCCCTTCTAGTACAAATACCATGGCAGCCCCTCTCAGATCCACTCCCTTCCAGTTCCATTCTCCCATCCCCTCGCATCAGCCCATTTGTAGCCTTAGCCCCAGTTTTCTTCCAGGGCCAGCAGCTCTATCCTCCCCTCCCCACAATCAGCCCATTCTCAGTCAAAGCCCCCCAATCAGCTCACTTCCAGTGCTAATCCCCCCTCAACCCCATTACCAGTGCTAGCCTCCCCTAATCAGCCCAATACCACCAGTCCTACCCCCCCCCATCACCAGTCCTATCCCCCCATCAGCCCATTTCCAGTCCTAACCTCACCGATCAGCTCATTTCCAATGCTAGCCCCCCATCAGTCCATTATCAGTCATAACCCCTATCAGCCCATTACCAGTCCCAACCCCCCCCCTTGATCAGTCCATTCCCAGTCCTAGCCTTCAACCCATTACCAGTCCTAGTCCCCTCCCATCTGCCCATTACCAGTGCTAGCTCCCCCATCAGCCCATTATAATCCTAAGCCGCAATGTCTCTCGCCTCTCTCCAGCATTTATCCCGTCTGTCCAGTATGTCCCTGTCTCTCCCCTTTGTGCATGCCAGCCCCCCTCCCTCCATGTCAGCCCCCGTCCTTCCATCTGTCCATGTCAGCTCCCTCCCTCCCTCCCTGTCAGCCCCACTGTCCATGTCAGCCTCCCTCCATGTCAGTCCCCCCTCTGTCCATGTCAGCCCCCTCCCTCCATCTATCCCTCCTTCCATGTAAGCCCCCCTCCTTCCATCCATCCATATCAGCTCCCTCCCTCCATCCATCCATATCAGCTCCCTCCCTCCATGTAAGCCCCCCTCCTTCCATCCATCCATATCAGCTCCCTCCCTCCATGTAAGCCCCCCTCCTTCCATCCATCCATATCAGCTCCCTCCCTCCATGTAAGCCCCCCTCCTTCCATCCATCCATATCAGCTCCCTCCCTCCATGTAAGCCCCCCTCCCCCCCATGTCGATGGTAGCCCCCCCCCTCTCCCCCCCATGTCGATTGTAGCCCCCCACCTCTCCCCCACATGTCGTTGGTAGCCCCCCCCCTCTCCCCATGTCGATGGTAGCCCCCCCTCTCCCCTCGTCGTTGGTAGCCCCCCCCCTCTCCCCTCGTCGATGGTAGCCCCCCCCTCTCCCCTCGTCGATGGTTGCCCCCCCTCTCCCCATGTCGATGGTTGACCCCCCCTCTCCCCATGTCGATGGTAGCCCCCCCCCTCTCCCCATGTCTTCCTCCCTTCGTCTGCAGCCGCGGCTCCCTGCCTGTTAGGGAACCGCGGCTGTGCTTGTAAAATCGTTGCGGAGCCCTTCCTGTCTTGACGGGCTCCGTGCAGCATTGTCCCGCCTCTAAAGGAAGTTGTAAGTACAACTTCCTTTAGAGGCGGGACAATGCTGCACGGAGCCCGTCAAGACAGGAAGGGCTCCGCAACGATTTTACAAGCACAGCCGCGGTTCCCTAACAGGCAGGGAGCCGCGGCTGCAGACGAAGGGAGGCAGACACCTGTCCTAGCGGACCTTCCCGCGTGCCAGCTGCAAGGCCTTCGCGTGCCACAGCTGGCACGCGTGCCATAGGTTCGCCATCGCTGGCCTAGGGTTTCCCAAGAACTTTGACTTCCTCGCCTGATTTCAGAAACATGCTGGATGACCTGAGCCATGTCAAAGGTTATACCTGCTCCAGGCATGAATAGACTTGGAGTGCTCATTTTGTCAGGCAAGCGTCTAGAAGGTGTGGAGAAGGAAGTACACTCATATTCCCTTTATTTTACAATTTGACAATGAACACTGACAGGGAATGGGAACTCATGCTTTCATTTTGTCTTGCTGCTGGATGTTCTCATATGCCACCTTGCTTGAGATGGATATCCCTGCCCCAAGGTTTCATAGCAGGGACATCTATATGGATGCGGGTCGGTGTTTGTTTTTAAAATCGGGCCAAAACATAAATGTCCCTGGCATATTTCTGCCCTGGATGTCCCAGATTGCACATGGACCCCCTTTCTAAAATGCCACTTCAAATGTAAAATGGGCCTTCACACCTTCTAAATCATGTATCTTAAGTAAATAGAGGTAAGTAGACCTGAATATGCATTGGGAAGGTGGCAGATATTCTGAATGTAGCTGCTAACTACTTCCAAGCAGAATCCATTTAAACATTCCGAAGCTGTTTCATAGAGAGCCCATAACTAATTCAATTAATGAAATTCATATTTTGTTCACAATTTCAAAACACAAATTTCGTCTTTCATATATTAACTTCTAATTGTTATCTTTGTTCAGGTTTAGATAAACTTCAACTATCAAATGCTTCTAGAGATGCTGAATCGGCTAAACCTTCCACAAATGGACATCAGAAAGCACTGTGACGTATACATTCAAAATTCCTCTGAGTGCTGAAAACCTCAACACAACATTCCTCATCTTCATTAAAGTGTTTTTATCTTACTTTCTTCTTGTTGCTGTTTTGAACCCAAACTTCTCATGCTGTTATATGCACTGTGTGCTTCAAAGAAAGCAAGAACCTACTTAAGTTTAATTCAGCACTTTCTGCTTGATACTTTTGGTCCACTTTGTTCTACTTACCAAAGAATTAAAAAATATCTTAAATTCTGGAGCCTGTACCAAAATTAAACTTTCCCCAAGGAGGCCTGGTTTTCTAACCTACTGGTTCTCAACTCCGTCCTGCTGGACCACCCAACCTGACTTGTTTTACGATATTCACAGCAAATATGTCTAAGAAAGATTTGCTTGCCTAGCCTCCATTGTATGCAAATCTATCTTGTGCATTTTCATTATGAATATCCTGCAAACCAGATTGACATGGGTGTGCCTTGAGGTTTGAGTTGAGAACCCCTGCTCTGAACTTCTTTGGTATTGCTGTTGGTACCCCAAACAACTGGAATTTGAGTTTTGCATCTATATAAGTAGATTCCATTTTACTACCTTTGCAAGAACTTTTGTTTCTGACTTGAAGATGTATATATTTTGCCAACCTGGCCCTTATTTTCAATAGCACATCCAGCTTTTTTCATAGAAAAATCACAGTAGAATACTTTTTTTTGTAAACAATTATGCTGCCACCAGTAAAGTGTATCTTAAATCTGTTTTATTTTCTCAGAATCTGTGCTATATTTGTATTTCATTTTGAGAAACATGAAATATGGTCACTGCCCCATGTATCATCTAAGATGCTGTTATTACTTGGGCTTATGGTTTAGAAATTCTAACTTCTCTCTGTTTTAGGTCAAAATTGTAAATTTTCACAGTGATTTGGTTAGTTGTATAGCTACTCGGAAGGATCAGATTTATCAACGTAGACTTAGACCTGCAGCTTGTATTAGAAGAAACAATAAGCATTGCAGTTTTAGTTTGTAAGGTTGACTGCTAATTTGAGCTCCTCTGTTGTGACGTGCACCTTCTAGCTACAGGCTAAGCATATTCCTAAAAACTAATGACATAGGAGATAATGGGCACGTTCTGATGGTTTTGCTTTCACATATCACATCTGTGCCTAAATTTCATATTGTACATAAAACAGGTTAGTCTGACTATGTACATTAATGAAGAGTTTTATTTGAATATCATGAATTTGCATAACAGTTTACCAAAACTGCAACAAGTTATCTCTAATGTAGTCTTATATAACCCGGGCTATCTGCGACTAAGTCTCATTGAATAACATGGAACTTATTTGCAGATAGCTATTCTTAACCATTAGCCTGGTTTAGTAAACATACCCCTTAGAAATAATACATTGTAAGCAAATAATAAAGTGCAGTAAAGATTTGCAGTTAAATGTGTTAATTGCAAGGACTAACGCATTTTAACTGCAAAGCCTCAGTATAACTCTTCGGTGCATGTCCATCATCTTCCCCATGCAGTTAATACAGAAGCAATACATTTACTGCTCATGAATTGCAATTGAAGATAACATTGGATGCACATAGCACCATCTACTCAGGTAGTGGTATGTGATCTGCATTATCTGCTGCAGTAAGTTAATGTGCATTAACTGCAAGACACTGTCCCCGCCAATTCCTTGTCCCTTGCATTGCTATGCACTTAACTTACAATCTTAGTGGTCAGTAAGTTTCAAGCCACCATGTTAACTTTTAGTGCAGCTGTGCACTAACAGCATATGCCAATTCCCATGTTAATTACTTACACACTTTAGTGCAATGTGAAAGCTCTCTATATTTCACAGGTAGCAATATTTCAGTAACACTGCAGTCTCTGCTGGTTCAGTTTTAAAGGGACCACATGGAGTGATAAAGTACAGCTCTCTTCTTAAAGACATTAGAGCAGACTATTTTTGTGACTGTAGGCATGCACAAACCGTTTTCTGTGACTAGTAGATCCTGTACCATGGTAATTGTAGCTCTTTGTGCCATGAGAGGGTTTTTGTGCTCTAACATTTTTGATTTCTGTAGAAGTTATGATCTAGCACAGTGATTAATGAGATGTTTAGTTTGGGTTCCTTCTCCTTGGTTTGACTGGGGACAGGACTGCTCCTCAAGTCATAATCTTAAATCCCCAGGAAGAAATAGAAGCAGATAATGCCCTTTTGTAACACACAGTATCAGGTCATTGGGCAACAGTGAAAATGTTGATGTAAAAATCAGTACACTAAACCTTTCAGGTTGTAGTTTGCTAGGGAGAAGAAATAGGTGAACAAAAATATTTTATATCCATGCCTACATCAATAAATATTTATAAACTAAAGAACCAAAAAATTGTCCATAATCAGGCTAAGTTTGCTTAACCCACAATTGTGTACCACAGCAATTTGTGTACCAATATACTACTGAGCCATGTTTTAGCTGAGAATTTTGGGAACTGTCTGGTGATGCAACCAGGAGCTGGATTTGAGGCCAGTATGTAAATTTGATGATGATTGCTTTCTGCTTGTTAATAGTTTACTTTTTAGTTTAGTTATATTCAGGTAGAATTTAGTGAGTGACTTAAGTGTATATATGGCTTTTGGATTAAGCTTTTGGTTTATGTGGTTGGCTATTACGGATACTGAGTTTTTGGTTATCAATAGAGCAGAGATATAGAAAGCAAGTCAGTGCTGCATATTGTTAAGGTTTACCTGTTATACATAATTCTGCATAGATAACATCTAAATAGGGTCAGTTTTTAGGCGTGTTTCACTAGAGCGATAGCATCAATTGAGGGGTCTGTCTATCTGTTCGTATGCGCACACTCATGCGACACACACACAGATGTACCACAAAATACAGGCAACCACCCCCATGCAACCCAGACACATTCACCTCATTCTTGTGCAACCCTTTCACTCACACATCCTCACCACCCACTCTCATACACCTCCCCACCAAGTTACTACCTATGCAATCCCATGCCCCACCCACCCTCTCAGTGAAACTCGCCTGTTTCCGATGCTTTTAGCATGCACTTTACAACCCATTATGTATTGGTTAACTTGAAATTCTGATTAGAGTCTAGTATATTAGGGTCAACCTTCCTAATACTGCTGCACTAAAGGGAACTTTTAGGTTATCAAGAGCCAGGACAGCATATGAATGCTGATATACTTCATTATTAAATGTGAGCCAAGTAGTATAAGATAAGTACAAGGAGAACTTATTTTCTTTCACTTGTACAAATATGTAAGTTCACTACTGTATGTAAAACAGCTGGTCAGCTGTGGTTCTAGAAATATGTTGTCTGTCTTCAGTATTATAGTCCAGGAAGTAGGTTCCGTATTTTAGTCCTACTGCTCCATATTTGACAAATTTATAAGCATATGTTACAGAAAGGAAGTAGATGCCTTTTGGTGGTGACTTTTGCCACTAAAAATGCTTGACTTATGAAGAAGTGCTTTTTAAAAAAATGATGATTCATTTTCATTCTGCTATACAGTTCATTTCATGGTTCTCCCCATTATAACTGAACTTTAGAGTACGTACGAGCTTTGAGTCATTGAGTTATGGATGTCAAATATTGTTTTGTCGATCTCTTAAATGTTGCAGTCACAAAAATTGATGTTAACCGTTCACTGAATAAAATGAATTTTTCAGTTTTTCCTATTATAAAGATGAAGCTTTCAGCAGTAGAAAAATATTTGTTTGGCAAGCTACTTTCCAACAGCAACTATTTACAAGAATCCATCTTATTTTAATACATTAATCTGATGTTTAATGTTCAGACATACCAGCAATGGGTGAAGTGCATTTGTATATATGTTGTTACTATCTACTGTATCCATATTTGTGCTAAATTTCCAAGTATGTTTTTCAGTATGTATGTGGAAAATAGTCACCAGCTCATACTGTAAAAATAAAGTTACTACTATTCTTGATTCACATTTATTAACTTAATTTTATGCATATTTCCCAATTAACATGAAATTTAGTAAAACATTGAATGTTAGATATTAAGATGTCTGATTTTAAGATGAAAACGTTTCCTAATTCTGGGTTATTGAATAGGGTTATATTTGCAAGTAAAATGCATCTCTAACAGGTCAGTGTTTTTTTAAGGTTTGCTCAAACAAAACTTAAGTTGAACAGGACACAAGGTGACTTGGTGAGTCAATCTTTTGTGCAGGAATGTATGGTGAGTGATGTATGGGGCAGGACAGCTTTTCTTTAAAATTGTATAATTTTATTTAGTTTTGAAGGTTTATCAGACTTAACCCTAAAATCCAGAGGTCTATAGATAATGGGTTCCTTATTTGTTGACTCATGATAAGTGTGTCTATATACACATTGCTAATCTTGATGATATCACCAGCCTACATTATTGGGAGACTGATGCATCAAGGTGGGTAATTCCACTGATATGTTCTGGTTAATTAAAGAGCATTTTTAATCTTGTTTATTTTCACTGCATAAAACTAAAAATTATTTTAAATTGCAAAACACTTCTATAATGCAGAATTCTAGTAGCCAAATTGATTCTGGAAGCCAAGGAAATTTGGAAAACAGGGATACATGAGATTTGCATATATTATTTCATCTTTAAAGAGCTCTGAAATGAAGCAATAACAATCATCACAACCTGTAATATAAAATAAATAAAATAATTGCACATTTATATAATCTAAAATGTTTACTTTGTATTACATAGCAAATCATTTTTTTCCAATTGATTTGATCCTGTTAAATAGATTGTTTTTGTGTTTTCTCCTGTTTGTGCTCTGGGTATATTGTAGAAGGTCATTGGTCTCTGGGGCAATTTTTATCAACCTCCTTGCCTGTCAAATTTTTAGGTACTTATATATCTTGTGGAAGGCTATTTTCAAAGAAAAATTGTGGATGGACTTGCATCTCCTTTTCTGCAGGTGAAGGGAAGGAAGGGAAATGTGGGCAGATTTGAAAATCCCCTTCTGTGAACATACTTTGCTGCCCAGACCTAAACATGCCATTGAGAATATCCCCTTTTAATGTATTATTTTTAGCTGCCCTGAAGAGGGCAGTGTGCAGGAAGGGCAATTTACCAAGGGAAATCACATTTAAAATTGTCCTCACAGTGCATACTAATAATAGAAATTGCCAAAGGTTTTCACTCATGGTGTAACTGAAAGTACAATTTTAGAAATTGTATGGTAGTTTAAATGTTTTATCTCGTGGATGGTTAAGCCAGACAGATGTTGCCTCTGGCTGAATTTGGTTCTTTAGTGGGGAATCTGAGACAATTTTATTTATTTTTTTAAATCTAACTCTGGCTGCTGGAGAAAACTAATTATCTCCAGGAACAAGCAGGAATGAGTCTTCACATATGGGTACGTCGGTACCGACGGAGTCTGCGCGGGAACGCATCCAATCAGAACGCTTTTGGAAGCATCCCAACACGCCTCCGTGCTGCCTTTCCGCCTTTCCCAACTGCCTCTCCTCAGTTTTCGTTTTTCCGTGGAGCCGGCAGGACGTCCTCCTGTCACCGCAGAAAATTCTTCCTTTATTTTTTGTTTTTTCTTGTGGTCGCATCTACCTTCCCTCGACGCACCAGTACCGCCGGTGTTTTCTTCTTCTTTTACAGATATTTCCTATTTGGTGCCTGACAGGCTTTGGCCTGCTAGGCCTCTCCATTTCCCTCATGGAAATTCTAGCCACTAGAAAGTGTTTTAACTGTGGCACTACCAAATTACTTTTAGACACCCATAATTGGTGCCTTCCATGTTTGGGACCTGAACACAATCTGCTGGACTGTCCCTCCTGCACTTCTATTTCTGCAAGAGGTTTTCAGCATCGAGCTCAACTCGATACGCAGTTCCCCTCAGTCCTGAGGGTACCAGTTCCATCTTCTTTTTCGCAGGATCAGGTAACCAAACAAAAGTCTGTAAAGACTAGCCAGTCCTCAGGTGGTAGATCTCATGTCCTTCATAGAGATGCCTTTCTGCTTGCCCCTGAGGACATTTTGGCTTTAAACCCCCGGCGGGAGGCTTCTGTCTCCAAAGCACTAATGGGGTTTCAGGTTGTTCCCGGGGTTTTTACCTCGGTGAACATGCCTGAGCCATGCCCGGTGGTGGTATCCGCTTTGAGCGGTGCCGGTACCCCGGCATCAGCAATGGTGCTGGATGAAACATTCCACACCGATGATCGCAGTCGAGCGCTCTCGGTATCTTTGGTGCCACCAGAGCCGCTACCGATCGATCTTCCCACATCGGTCCCGGTAGCGATGCTGGTATTCACGTCGGTACCCTCCCGATCTGCATCAATAGACTCGCTTCTTTCGATACCGAGTCTAGAATCGATCTCTAGTCTGGATGACTGGGTACCAACTCGTCTCGGTACCGACTTCAGACGGTACCGTAGACATTCCACCGATGATCAAGGTCTGCCACATTCAGTTACCACGGTACCGATAGTGCCATTACAGACTGATCTTCATATATCGGTGTCACCGACTGTACCGATCCTGGTACCGGTATCGGCATCGGTGTCGGTACCTCCCATGCTAGCCGGCTCGCTTCCTTCCATACCGAGTTTGGAATCGATCCCTAGCATGGACGACTTGCTACCGACCAGTTGTGGTACCGGTTTTCATCGGTACCCACAACTATCTTTCAGGGATAATCCGATGCTCCACCCCTCCAGATCTGCTATTCCACAGAATCTGAATGAGTAGGTGGCTGCTAGAGCTAGTTCTTCAACAGATCTAGTTCTTCCTCCTCTTCCTCGAGGACTCCTCTCTGGGGAGATTTCTTTTCAGGCTTTTCTGCTTGATATGGCGAAGTTACTTGCCATTTCTATACCTGGTCAAGTCCCTGCACCAGGGGATCCACAACCTATACAGATCCCCTGCAATCCAAAGGAAGTCATTATGTTTCCTTTGCATCAGACCTTGCAGGATCTCCTATTTAGAATGTGGGAAACTCCTTTAATGGCATCCCCACCGTCTAGGGCAACTGATCTTCTATACAAGGTGCCCCCTTCTCCAGGGTTTCAAAAGCCTCAACTCCCTCATCATTCTCTGGTTGTAGAATCAGCAATGAGGGGTGTTAAGAGTACTAAGAAGCACTCTTCTTATCCGCCAGGTCGTGAGGCTAAGACTTTAGATGCCTTTGGACGTCAAACTTTCCAGGCATCCATGCTTTCAGCAAGAATCTTTTCATATATTTTCTATATGGGATTATCTCTTGAGGAGGTCACACAAGATTTATTACTTTTGACCCCTTTCCTCCAAGAGCCTAAAAGAGCAGATTTTTCTATGCTAGTCAATCATGCTCAAAATATTTCTAAGTTCCTTACTCGTGCTTCCCTAGACTCTTTCAAGTCTGTTAGCAGAACTTCTGCTATAGCCATAGGAGCACGACGTAGAGCCTGGCTCCAGGCTTCAAACTTGGACAAATCTATACAAGATATACTGGGAAATGCTCCTTGCACTGGAGAAAATCTCTTTAATAAGGAGACTCTACTCCAGGCTGCTCAGTTTACCACTGACACTATTGCTTTCAGAGGCTTGTCTACACCTTCCTCTATCCCAGTTTGTAGAAAGTCTACTACTAAGCTTTGTTCCCCTAATGGGAGAAGGTTTTATCCATCTTCTACCCATCATACAGATGTTTCTAGGCAGGGGAATCACCCAGCCAGGCTCAGGAAACCACAACCTCAACGGGTTCAGCAAACCCAGCAGCCGCAAGGTTGCTGATAAACTCTTCCCTGAATCCTTTTTTCCTCTTGAGGTTTAGATCCTGTAGTTTGCTTCTTCCCTCTACAAGCATCTACATCGGTTCCATCTTAAAATTTACATATGTCCCTCTCAAGGACACATCCTAACTATTAGCTCAATGAGCTTCTCGAGATGATTATGCTTTACAGGTACTACAGTTACTCCTCGTCCTCTGAACTACACAGAGGAGTAACAGCTGTCAATAAGGTCACCATCCCTTACCTTTGACTTTTCTCCTGTACCAGCACCTCTCTTACTACTTATTGAGGATTTCCTCCACAATAAGTCGTCTTTTCAACTCTGCCACTTTTTCCAGGTCTCTGATGAAGTCCGGGCCCGTCCGGACGCAGAGTCAGAGAAGATCCTTTCCTTTTCGTGCTGCCGGCTCCTCAACGCCTTTGAGGACATTTTCCCACATGGGCTACAGATCATCGGGTTATGATCGGGCCCGAGGCAGCAGTCATGTGTGTCGGTGAGAGACATAAGTTTCTTACACCGATCACACTTTTTAAACCCGCTGGCAGCCATTGGGGGAAAAAGGGCTCCTGCGAGGTCAAAAGACAGGGCTGCCAGTGAAAAATAGAAAAATGGCGCATACGCTAGTCGCTAAGGACAAAAACCGAAAAATGAAGTCTGGGCTCGATACGGCATATCGGGCCCAGGCGGGAAAGGGAACCGGCGTCGAACCGAAGAAAAAACGGGTCCACGCAGAAAAAATCAACTTTTTCCTCGGGTGAAAAAGAAACACGTCCGTCAGGCTCCGCGGAAAAAGGAAAACTGAGCAAGATGGGCACCCTTTGGCAGGAAGGGGACCACGCATGCGCGCTGCATTCCCAAAGACAGCAAAATAACAAAATGAATCATGTGACTGCAACTCCAAGGGGAGGAGGGAGGGTTGTGAGGACTGATTCCTGCTGCTCCTGGAGAACACCTGTTACAGGTGAGTAACTACTCTTTCTCCAGGACCAAGCAGGAAGTCAGTCCTCACATATGGGACTCCCCAGCTTAAGGCTACCGGAGACCCTAAGCTGAAAAAATGAGCTCCCTCTAGAGCCTCAGCATGTGAGAAAAGAATCTTCTCTGAGAACGCCCCCGACCGGTAGCCCAACACCAGGGCCGGAGGGTAGGAGTTGCCTAAACCCCAAAGAGATTATGGAGTACCGCCTGTCCGAAAGCACTGTCCCTGCAGGATTCCCTCTCAAGGCAGTAATGGGCCGCAAAAGTCTGGCTTGAAGACCAAGTAGCGGCCCGGCAGATGTCTGCCAACGGAACAGAGTGGAGATGAGCCACTGACGCAGCCTTCGCCCTGACACGGTGAGCCGTAACTCGACCCTGCAAGGAGAGGCTGGCTGCCCTGTATGCCCAGGAGATACAGTCTGCTACCCAAATGGACATGGTACGCTTGGAGACAGGTAACCCCAATTTATTAGGGTCAAAAGAGACGAAGAGCTGCACAGCCCTTCGGTGCTCCCGCGTATGGTCAAGGTAGAAGGACAACGCCCTCCTACTGTCCAGGGTATGCAAGACCATCTCAGCCCGGCTGGCATGCAACCTGGGAAAGAAAGTTGGAAGAACCACCTCCTGATTGAGGTGGAAGGAGGAGACAACCTTTGGAAAGAACTTAGGATGAGTCCGTAAGACCACCCTGTTCCTATAGAACCGTGTGTATGGTCTATCAGAAACCAGAGCTTGGCGTTCACTCACACGCCTGGCCGAGGTAAAAGCTACCAAGAACAACGCCGTTCAAGAAAGGAATTGTAAATGACATGTAGCCATCAGCTCAAACGGCGGGCGAGTAAGTTGTTGCAAGACCACATTCAAATCCCACTCAGTGGCTGGTGGACGAACCGGAGGCTTGAGCAAAAGCAGGCCTCTGAGGAAGCGGGAAACCAAGGGGTGGTCCGACAGACTCTGTCCCTCGACCGGTGAGTGGTTCGCCGATAGAGCACTGAGGTGGACCCGAACAGAGTTGGATTGAAGGCCGAGGTCTGACAGGTGAAGCAGATACTGCAGCACCACCGGCACCAGGCATGAAAAAGGATCCTCCTGGCGCTGAGCACACCAGGTGGAGAACCTATGCCACTTGAGGGCATAAGACTTCTGGGTGGATTGCCTCCTAGAAGCCAACACCACCTCAGTTGCACCCCCAGAGGGAGTGGAGTGTCCACCGCCAACTGCAGGAGGAGTGGGAACCACGGTTGCCTCGGCCATCTGGGGGCTACCAGAATCACCGAGGCCTTGTCCCGAAGAACCTTGAACAAGGTACAGACCACTAGAGGCGTGGGAGGAAACGCATACAGTAGGCCCGTAGACCAAGAAATTAGAAACGCATCCGCTGCTATTCTCAGAGGATGCGGTTGCCTGGAACAAAACTTGGGCAGCTTCCGGTTCAGTGGACTTGCAAAGAGATCGATAGTTAGAAGACCCCATCTGAGAAAAAGAGTAGTTACTCACCTGTAACAGGTGTTCTCCAGGAGCAGCAGGAATCAGTCTTCACATATGGGTGACATCGACATCAATGGAGCCCTTGCGGAGCATTTCCCCAGCTTTCTAAGAAAGCCTTTGGGAATGCAGGCATGCATGCGCGGTCCCCTTCCCGCCTAAAGGTGCCATCTTGCTCAGTCAAATGACATAGCTAAAAACAGCACACAAAAATGTAAAATATAAACTATGTACAACTGCAACTCCCAGGGGAGGAGGGAGGGTTGTGAGGACTGATTCCTGCTGCTGCTCCTGGAGGACACCTGTTACAGGTGAGTAACTACTCTTTCTCCAGGACCAAGCAGGAAGTCAGTCCTCACATATGGGGACTCCCTAGCTCTGGGCTACCAGGAACCCAGGCTGAACAAGAGAACTCTCTCTAGTCCCAGAATCAAAGAAAGGCTTTTCACTGAAAGAACCTCCACTGGTATCCCAATGGAGGGCAGGAGTTGCCTAAACCTCAAAGAGATTGCGGAGTACTGCCTGGCCAAAAGCACTGTCCCTACGGGACTCCCTCTCCAGACAGTAATGGGCCGCAAAAGTCTGGCTTGAAGACCAAGTTGCAGCCCTGCAGATGTCTACCAACGGTACAGAGCAGAGGTGAGCCACTGAGGCAGCCATTGCCCTGACACGATGGGCCGTGACCCGACCCTGCAAAGGAAGGTCAGCCCCCCTGTAAGCCCAGGTGATACAGTCAGCCACCCAAATGGACAAGGTACGCTTGGACACAGCTAAGCCTAAATTATTAGGGTCAAAAGATATGAAGAGCTGAGTAGCCCTTCTATGCCCCTGCGTATGGTCAAGGTAGAAGGATAAGGCCCTCCTACAGTCCAGGGTATGCAGGACTGCTTCAGCCTGGCTTGCATGAGGCCTAGGGAAGAAGGTCGGAAGAACCACCTCCTGGTTGAGGTGGAAAGAGGAGACAACCTTTGGGAGGAACTTTGGATGAGTCCTAAGGACTACCCTGTTTCCACAGAAGCGGGTGTAAGGCCTGTCACAGACTAGGGCCTGAAGCTCACTCACCCGCCTGGCTGAGGTTAAGGCTACCAAGAAGAGCGTCTTCCAAGAAAGGAAGCGGAGAGGACAAGTAGCCATCGGCTCAAAAGGTGGGCGAGTCAGTTGCTGCAAGACCACATTCAACTCCCACTCAGGAGCTGGAGGGCAGATTGGAGGCTTTAGCAAGAGCAAGCCTCTAAGAAATCTGGACACCAAGGGGTGAACCGACAGAGAATGTCCCTCCACCAGTGAGTGGTGAGCTGCTAGAGCTGAGAGGTGGACCCAAACAGAATTGAACTTAAGTCCCTGATTAGATAAGTGCAGCAGGTACTGAAGCACTACTGGTACAGCACAGGAGAAAGGATCCTTTGTACATAGCTGACACCACACAGAAAACCCTTTCCATTTCAGGGCATAGGTTTTTCTAGTGGACTGTTTCCTAGAGGCTAGGACAACCTCCTCAACTTCCTGAGGTAGGCCCCAGGGAGCCAAAACTACCCTTGCAGCCTCCATGCCATCAAATTGAGAGCTCTGAGTTTCGGGTGCAGAAGGGAACCCTGATCTTGAGAGAGAAGATTGGGTTGCAACCCCAGAGTTAGTGCCAGCTGAAGCAGAAGTGGAAACCAAGGCTGTCTCAGCCATCTGGGAGCTACCAGCAGGACCGAGGCCTTGTCCTGAAGAATTTTGAACAGGGTTCGGGCCACCAGGGGCGTGGGAGTTAATGCATACAGGAGGCCCTGGGACCAGGAAATCAGAAAAGCATCTGCTGCCAGTCGCAGAGGATGCGGTTGCCTGGAGCAGAACTTTGTCAGTTGTTTGTTTGAGGGACTGGCAAACAGATCTATGGTTGGAAGTCCCCATTTCAGGAAAATCTTCTGAACCACTAAGGGATGGAGCTGCCATTCGTGAGGCTGCAGAATCCTGCTCAACCTGTCTGCCAGGTAGTTGTCCTGGCCAGGTAGATACACTGTCTTGAGGAGCATGTTGTGCTTGAGAGCAAACAAGCAAAGGTCCTGTGCTTCCTGACAAAGGAGCCTGGAGCCTGTTCCGCCCTGCTTGTTCACATAGAACATGGCTACTTGGTTGTCTGTTTGAACTAGGACAGACTGATGAGCCAGTGTCTGAGAGAAAGTCCTGAGGGCTAACCGAATAGCCCTGAGTTCCAGTAGATTGATCTGCTGTGTGGCCTCCCAGGGAGACCACAGGCCCTGGGTGCACTTGTCTCGACAATGAGCCCCCCAGCCTTGCAGGGAGGCATCCGTGGTCAACACCACTGTGAACCCAGGAATCTGAAAAGGCACCCCTTGCAGTAGATTGGGTGGGTGCATCCACCAGCGGAGGGAGTTCAGAAATCGTCTGGACACCCTTACTCTGTCTCTGAGGCTGCCTGTGGCCTGTGTCCACTGAGTTCTGAGGCACCACTGTGCAGGCCTCATATGGAGCCGGGCATTGGGGATCACATGTACTGTCGAAGCCATGTGTCCAAGCAGCCTCGGTCATAGGCTTGCCAAAAAGGTTTTTACCTCGGCAAGGGACATCGACCAACTTGTCCTGAACCCATGGCTCGAGGTCCGATGACTGCAACCACGCCTGGCGTTGAGCCGTGATGCCGGCTGCCGCAACACAGGCCGAAGCCTCGAATCCATCGTAGGCAGCGCGGGGCAAACTTGGAGCATTCCCGTATCCCCAAGGACAAGGACTTGAACCTCTGCAAGGGTTCCCCGGAGAGACCAGCAGAGAACCCGGCCAGCTCCTTGGCCAGGTCCCGCAAGTACATGCCCATGTACAGCTGGTAAGACTGGACACGGCAAGCAAGCATTGAGCCCTGCAAGCATTTTCTTCCAAAACCATCCAGGTTCCGGGCCTCCCTGCCAAGGGGCACCGCGGAGTGCATCTTCTGATTTTTCAGGCGATGCATGGTTGATTCCACCACCATGGAATGGTGTGGTAACTGCGCTTTCTGAAAACCAGGGCTCTTCCGGAGTCTATAGATGGAATCGACCCACTTGCTTAGAACCGGCGCCGAGGCCGGTGCCTCCCACATCCGGAAGAGGAACCGTTCCAGCATCGAAGGAACCGGAACAGTAAAGGCCTCCGGAGGAGAATCATACTGTAGGGCCTCGAGCTCCTCGGCTCGAGGCTCCTCGGGGTCCGCAGGGATCGCCAGCGCAGTGGCCATATCCCGGACGAACTCCGAGAACCGAGTATCCTCCGGAGGGGATCTACTCCGGGGCTCAGACTGCGGTGAGTCCGACGGGACGCACCGAGTCCGGAAGTTGTCGGGGACTCCTCGTCCTCCGTCTCCCAGGCGGACTCGTCCGATGAGGAATCGGGGTCCGACCGCGTGGGGCCTGTGAGCACCCGCCCCGACGCCGAAGGCACCGGCATCGACGCCCTCGGTCCCGAACGGGAGGTCGAGGGAGACCGCGACCGAGGTTGACCTCGAGCCTTCATGGTCTTGAGTATTGGCTCGGTCTCCGGGGTCGACTTCGATGTCGATGTCCCGGTGGTCGGGGCAGATGCGCCAGACAGGCTGGCCAACAGTGCCCGCTGCTGTTCCATGAAGGCAGACAGTCTGCACTCCAAGGCTGTCAGCCTGAGACCCAGCTCAGGAGACTCAGCAGCCACCGACTCGGGCCCTGGCGGTGGCTCTCTGGGAGGAGAGTCCACGAGGACTACAGGACTTACGTGTCCAGCAGACTCCGGCTCCACACGAGGTACTTTTGGCGGCTTCTCCTGTTCCACGGGCCAGGTTTGGCAGTCGGGGGTCTGAGACCTAGCTCTCGGAGCCAGGGACCTCCTCCGACGGCACCCTCACGAGCCGCTTCTTCCTCTTTCGTTCCCGGTCGGGGGACCCCCTGTCCGAGGAGCCCCAACGGTGCTCGGGAACCGATTCCTGAGATGTCGAGGCCTCAGATGAGGTCTGGGCCCGGCCGGAGGCCGAGTCAGCCTTTCCTTTTGTTGCTGACGACTTTGAAGCACCTTGGAAGACATCTTTCCACATGGTCCACAGATCTTAGGATCGTGGTCAGGACCCAGGCACCGAAGGCAGCAGTCGTGTGTGTCGGTGAGAGACATCAGCTTCTTGCACCGATCACACTTTTTGAAACCACTGGAAGCCATCGGGGAAAAGAGTCCCTGCGAGGTCAAAGGACCGGCCTTCCAGGGAAAAAGAAAAAAAGGGCACGAACACCAGCCATTAAGGGCAAAAACCGAAAAGTAAGATCGGGCTCGATACCGGTGTACCGAACCCGGCGGGAGGGGAACCGGCGTCGAACCGGAGAAAAAATAGTGAAGGAATCGCGGAAAAATCAAACTATTTTCCGGGAGAACTAGGACACATGTCCAACGGGCTTCACGGAAAAAGAGAGACTGAGCAAGATGGCACCTCTAGGCAGGAAGGGGACCGCACATGCGTGCCTGCATTCCCAAAGGCTTTCTTAGAAAGCTGGGGAAATGCTCCGCAAGGGCTCTATCGATGTCTATGTCACCCATATGTGAGGACTGACTTCCTGCTTGGTCCTGGAGAAAGATCTGTTGGACCACTAGTGGATTCAAGTGCCATTCGTGAGGCTGTAGAATCCTGCTTAACCTGTCTGCTAGGTAATTCTCCTGGCCAGGTAGATAAACTGCCTTGAGAAACATGCCTTGTTTGACTGCCAGGGAGCAAAGAGCTTGTGCTTCCTGACACAGAAGCCTGGATCCTGTGCCTCCCTGCTTGTTCACATAAAACATGGCCACTTGATTGTCCGTCTGAACTAAGACAGACTGGTGAGAGAGAACATGAGAGAAAGTTGGCAGAGCCAAGCGGATAGCTCGCAACTCCAACAGATTTATCTGCTGTGTTGCCTCCCAAGGAGACCAGAGGCCCTGAGTGCATGCACCCTGGCAATGCGCCCCCCAACCCTGTAAGGAAGCATCGGTTGTCAGCACCTGTGTGTGTGGCGGCACTTGGAAAGGCACGCCCCTGAGAAGGTTTGGGAGATGCAGCCACTACCGCAGGGAGTCCACTAGTAGTTTGGACACCCTTACTCTGTCTCTTAAGTCTCCTGTGGCTTGCACCTACTGAGCTGTGAGGCACCACTGAGCAGGCCGCATGTGCAGACGGGCATTCGGAGTTACATGGACCGTGGATGCCATGTGACCTAAGAGCCTCAGGAAGTGTCTGGCGGAGACCAGAGAACCGCTCTTGAACTGTTTGGCCAAGCCCATCAGCCTGTGGGCCCTGCCCTCGGGCAAATAAGCCTTTGCCTGAAGGGTATCTAGTCTTGCCCCTATGAACTCTATGTTCTGTGAGGGGAGCAAAGTGGACTTTGCGAAGTTTATGACAAAGCCTAGATGCTGGAGAAGAGATACAGTGCGAAGGGTGGCTTGTCTAGTCTCCTGTGGAGACTGACCCCTGATGAGCCAGTCATCCAGGTATGGGAAGACAAAGATGCCCTGGTTTCGGAGATAGGCCGCCACCACCGCCAGGCACTTGGTGAAAATCCTGGGAGCGGAGGTTAGGCCAAATGGGAGTACCCTGTACTGAAAATGATTTCCTCCCACTACAAATCTGAGATATTGTCTGTGGTCTGGATGAATGAGGATGTGAGTATAAGCTTTAGGTCCAAGGAGCATAGCCAGTCTCCCTGCTGGAGGTAGGGCAGCAGTATCCCAAGGGTAAGCATCTTGAACTTTTCCCTCTCCAGGAACTTGTTGAGATTTCGCAAGTCTAGGATGGGTCTGAGGCCTCTTGTCCTTTTTGGTACCAGAAAGTACCTGGAATAGAAGCCTTGCCCTTTCAGGTGGTGAGGCACCGGTTCCACCGCCTGCTCCTTTAGAAGACTTGCCAACTCCTGAAGGAGGAGGTTCCTGTAAAGAGGGAGTCTTGGAGGCTCCCCTGGAAAATAGGAGGGGGGTAACTGGTTGAAGTGGAGCAAGTAGCCCTTCTGGACTATGCTCAGTACACAGGTATCCCTGTTATGTGTGACCACCTGTGGGCGTACAGTGTCAGCCGGCCTCCTGTGCTGAGTGGAGCCAACTGTGGAGGAGAGGCTATGCAGTGGGAGTCAAAACCCCGCTCCCTGCTGTGCAGGAGCCGGAGCTGGCGGCAGGGGTTTTCTGCCTACGGGGCCCATGTCCCTGCCCCTTGGCCTGCTGACCCTGTTTGGGAGCTGTAGAGGCCTGGAATTGAGGGTAGGATTTGTAGGCAGTACCCTTCTTCCCCGAGCCCCCCCTTTTTCTGAGAAGGGGCAGAAGTCTTTCTGGACAGCCTTGTCCTGGTGAGAGTCTCAGTCTCGATTTCTGCAGCCTTTTCAGCCATGGGTTTGCCAAAAAGGTTCTCACCTTGGCAAGAGACATCGACCAACTTGTCCTGTACCCATGGCTCCAGATCTGATGACTGTAGCCAGGCCTGACGGCGTGCACCGATGCCGGCCGGGGCTACCCGGGCCGAAGCCTCAAAGCTATCAAAGGCTGCTTGAGAGAGAAACTTTGAGCACTCTCAAATCCCCGATGACAAAGCTTTGAACCTCTGCAAAGGTTCCTCGGAGAGGTCAGCTGAGAACCTGGCAATTTCTTTCGCCAGGTCTTGGAGGTACATGCCCATGTACAGCTGGTAAGTCTGGACACGGCAAGCCAGCATAGAGCCCTGGAAGCACTTTCTACCGAGGGCATCCAGGTTCTGGGCCTCCCGGCCAGGGAGCACCAAGGAGTGCATCTTCTGACTCTTCAGATGATGCATGGCCGATTCCACAACCATGGAATGGTGCAGTAGCTATGCCTTCTGGAACCCAGGGCTCTTACAGACTCGATAGATGGAATCGATCCATTTGCTAAGAACCGGCGCTGAGGCCGGGGCCTCCCACATGCGGAAGAGCAGCCATTCCAGCATCAGAGATACCAGTACAGTAAAGGCCTCCTTAGGCGGAGAGTCGTACTGGAGTGCCTCGAGCTCTTCGGCTCGAGGCTCCTCCTCGGCATCCACGGGGAAGGCCAAAGCCTTGGCCATGTCCCTCACGAAGTCCGAGAACCGGGTATCCTCCGGGGGGGGGGGGGGGGACCTTCTCCGAGGCTCGGACTCCGGTGAGTCCATAGGGACGCACCAGGTCTGGAAGGTGTCCGGGGACTCCTCATCCTCCGTCTCCCAGTCCGACGACTCCTCTGAGGAATCGAGAGGTTCCGGCCATGTGGGCTTCGAGGCCACCTGCCCATCGAAGACCTCGGCCCCGCACGGAAGGTCGAGGGGGACCTTGACCGAGGATCGACTCGAGACTTCATCGACTCGAGGATCGGCTCGGTCTCCGGGGTTGACTTGGACGTCGAGGTCCCAGTTGTCGGGCAGATGCACCAGTCAGACTGGCGATCAGCACTCGCTGCTGTTCCATGAAGGCAGCCAAGCTGCTCTCCAAGGCTGTCAACATGAGTCCGAGCTCAGGAAACTCAGCAGCCCCCGACTCGTGCCCCGATGGTGGCTCCCCCGGGGGAGAGTCCACGAGGACAACTGCACTCACGTGACTTGGGGACTCCGGCTCCACACGAGGTAACTTCGAAGGCCTCTCCGACTCCGAGAGCCCGGGGCATTGGTCGGGGCTATGCGACCTGGTCCTCGAGGGGCCAGGAGCGTCCACCGACATCGCTCTCGCGAGCTTTTTATTCCTTCTGTGTTCCTGAGAAGGAGACCCCCCTCTCAGAGGAGCCTCAGCGGTGCTCGGGATCGGACTCCCGAGATGTCGAGGCCTCTGACGAAGTCCGTAAGCGGAGTCAGAAAAGATTCTTTCATGCTGATGTTGACGGCTCCTCAGCGCCTTCAACGACATCTTGCCACACAGGCCACAGGCCAGCGGGTCATGGTCGGGCCCGAGGCTTCGGAGGCAGCAGTCATGTGTGTCAGTGAGAGACATAGGTTTCTTGCACCGATCACACTTCTTGAACCCGCCAGCAGCCATCAGAGGAAAAAGGGGCCCCCTGCGAGGTCAAAAGACCAGGCTGCCAGTGAAACACACAAAAAAAGCACGAACGCTAGTCTCGAAGGACAAAACCTGAAAAACTAACTCTGGGCTTGATACCAGTGTACCTGGCCCAGGTGGGAAGGGGAACCAGCGTCGAACTGGGTAAAACCACGAAAAACTGTAGAAAATCACTTTTTTACCAGGTGACACGAACTCACATCCGTTGGGCTCCGTGGAAAAAAGAAGACTGAGCAAGATGGCACCTTTGGGCGGGAAGGGGACCGCGCATGTGCACTGCATTCCCAAAGGCTTTCCTTGAAAGCTGGGGAAATGCTCCGCACGGGGGCTCCAGCAGCGCCAACGTCACCCATATGTGAGGACTGACTTCCTGCTTGTTCCTGGAGAATACGGAGTATGGCTTGGCCGAAGGCGCTGTCCCATCAGGACTCCCTCTCCAGGCAGTTGTGGGCTGCAAAGTTGTGGACTGAAGACACGGTGGTGGCCTGGCAGATTTCTATCACAGGAACGTAACGCAGATTTGCCACAAAAGTGGTCATGGCCCTGATGTGGTGTGCCATGACCCTCTGGTCCAGTGAGATTGCTCATAGGCAAGAGTAATGCAGTCCACTACCCAAGTGGACAGAGTTTGCTTAGTCACTGGGAGCCCCAGGCGACTGGGGTCATAGGATATGAAAAGCTGAGGCACTTTGTGATGGCCCTGGATCTGTTGCATATAAAAGGAAAGGGCTTTCTTACAATCCAGATTGTGGAGAATGGTTGCCGCCTTACCGACGTGAGGCCTCGGAAAGAAGTTGGGAAGTACCACCTCCTGGCTGAGGTACAATGGGAACACCACCTTTGGCAGAAACTTGGGGTGTGGAACACCACCCTGGTCTTGTAGAACTTAATGTAGTGGATTTTTGCCATCAGAGCCTGGAACTCGCTAACTCTACGAGCTGATGTGAGTGCTACCTGGAGTCGACTTTCCAGGATAGATATAGGAGGTGGCAGGTAGCCAGAGGCTCGAACGGAGGCTTAGTGAGCTGCAAGAGCACCACATTGAGATCCCATTCCGCCGCTGGGGGCAGACGGGGGGGTTTGGATAAAATGAGACCCTGCAGGAATCGGGGCACATGGTGCAGAGTCAAGAGAGGTTTTCCCTCAATGGAATGGTGATGCATTGCGATGGAACTCAGGTGTACTTGGACCGAATTGGACTTCAGTCCCACCTGTGACAGATAAAGCAGGTACTGAAGTACCACCTATATTTATCAGGAAAACTGGTTCACCCATCTTTCCGCACATCACACTGAGAATTGGCACCACTTGAAGGTGTATGCTCTTCTAGTGGAGGCCTTCCTAGGGGCCAGAACAATCTCTTCCATGTCCCGTGGGAAATTGAAGGGACCTAATGCTACCCTTTCAGTAGTCAAGCTGTGAGTGAGAAGGACCCCAGATTGAGAGTGCAGGAGAGAGCTCTGCTCCTGTGAGTGTAGCCCTGGAGCTCAGCCCGGGGGAATTGGCGATGCTGCCGATGGGGAGAGGAGCAGTGAGAATCAGGGCTGCCTGGGCCACCGAGGGGCTATCAGCAGTAGCGATGCTCTGTCCTGCTGGACCTTTAGTAAGGTCTTGGGATTCCTCCTGGGACCAGCAGCCTTGCATCTGGAGGCTCCCACAATGCGCTCCCCAGCCCATTTGCGAGGCATCCGTGATGAGGACCTTTTGGGGGCTGGGTGCCTGGAAGAACATCCTGGCCTGAAGGCGGCGTGGATTCTGCCACCATCTGAGGGAGTCTGCCAGCTGATGGGTCACTTTCACTGTGTCCCAGAGTCTGCCTGTGGCTTGAGTTCTCTGAGATCGGAGGCACCACTGAGCATATGGAGTCACTTGAATCATGGAAGCCATTTGTCCCAACAGGTGAAGTAGAAGCCGGGCAGGTAGCGTCTGGCATCGGTGTACCTCTACGGCTAGCTCCCTGAGGCGTTCTGATCTCTCCTGGGGAGGAAGACTTTTGCCTGGAGGGTATCTAATTGTGACCCTATGAACTCCAGGTGCTGGCCAGAGTGAGGTGGGACTTGGGGTAGTTTATGACAAACCCCAGGTGCTGCAGGGTGTTGATGGTGCGTCCAGTAGCTCACTGTGCCTCTGCAGACGTGTGCTCCTTTGAGCCAGTCGTCCAGATAGGGGAAGTCGAAGACCCCTTGGAGTCAGAGGTGGGCTGAGACCACTGCGAGACATTTTGTGAAGACCCTTGGTGATGAGGCCAGACCGAAGGGCAGCACCTTATATTTGTAGTGCTGTCCTCCCACTTTCTATGGCTGGGCTGGATTAGGATGTGAGTGTAGGCATCCTTTAGGTCTAAGGAGCATAGATAATCTCCCTGCTGGAGAAATGGCAGTAGTGTCCCAAGGAGGAGCATCCTGAACTTCTCCCTGACCAGAAACCTGTTGAGCTCTCGCAGGTCCAGAATGAGCCTGAGGCCCCCTGGCCTTTTGGGGATGAGGAAGTATCTGGAATAGAAACCTATGCCCCATAGATATTTTGGCACTGGCTCAACTGCTTTGCCTTGATTAGGCCTGCCAGCTTGGTGAGGAGCAGGGTTTGGTTAAGGAGAGGCCTGATGAAGTCCGAGTACGAGTCAGATACCATGCGATCACCTTGGCCAAGGACCGCTCTCAGTGGGTCTGGGGGATCGTCGGTCCAAGTCACGGGTGCTCTCCAGGGAGGACCGGTGTCCCGAAGAACAGGAGCGAGACCTCGTCTGTGGCTGCAGGCTTTTCGAGGCCGATGGTGCTCGAGGACCGGCAAAGCCCTCTGTCGAGAGTCCCATCGGGGCGGATGAGCTGGACATGAATGCCTGCTGCATGGCCACCAGGGCAGATATACTGCTCTCTAGGTTGCCATTCTGGTTTCCATACCAGTTGGCTCCATAGCCTTCAACATGGGCACCAACGGTTTCAAGCCAGGGTCGGTACTGTCGAGGGGGAGTCCTCGATGAAGATGACCTCAGAGGCCTGAGACCGGTCGGGTGCCGATGACTCCATACAGGGCAGCTTGCTGGGCCATTTCTGCCCCAATTCCTTGGACTCATGTCTGGTGCTGTGGGTCATGGGGTGGGATTTCCCCTTCTTCCAAGATCCATCCTCCGAGGCAGTCTTCTAGGATTTCTCCTTCTTGTGCTCCACCTCCCAAGGATTTCTGCTTGGAAGAACTGTGGCCATGGAACTCCGAAGAGGCTCTGGCTTTGCAGGGCACAGAGGTATCGGATTGGGCCCTGGAGTGTGGTGTCCCTGGAGACTCTGGCACAGAGTCAGACTTCTGAAAGAAATTTATCTGCTGCTGATGGTGGCCCTTCAAGGCCTTTGAGGTCATGGTTCTGCAGAGTTCGCAGGTGGAGTCGTCATGCTTCTGGCTGAACAGTGGAGGCAGCAGTCGTGTGGGTGTGGGTCAGTGAGTGACATCATTTTGCCACACTGGTCACACTTTTTAAAGCCGCTGGAGGCCATTGGAAAAAGGGGATCAACTGGAAAAGGGTGCAAACACGGTTGAGGAACACCTTGACGAAAAACCAAAAAACTTATCAATTGAACCCAAGGAGCACCACCGAGGTGAGCTGGCTTAGGGGTGGGAAGGAACTGGTACGCAACCGGAGAAACACAACAATAAAACTCAAACTTTTTCCAGGGAAAACAGTACAGCATCTTATGGGCTCTGGAAAAAAGGAGACACTCAAGATGGCACCCTTGGGTGGGAAGTGGACCATGCATGCTTGGTGCATCTCCAAAAGGCTCCGTTGGCGCTGATGTCACTCATGTGAGGACTGACTTCCTGTTTGTTCCTGGAGAAGAATAGTTACCAGGTTGAATTTCTCCATTTCAAGCATATTATGAAATGAAAATTTGGGCATCTTTTCTCTTTCTCTAGTTCTGAAGTTACAATAGTAGAAGTCCGATTAGAAATGCAGATGCTTGCACAGTCAGGTCCATCTGGTAGGCTATGTGGAGATCTAGGAGGCCAGAGGTTTGGACTGCATTAGAGCTTGTATTTTTGCCTAATTACATTATTCCATATCATCCTGCTATCACACTTGGAATCATATGGCATAGGCAGGCCCCGAGGGCCTGCCGATGATGTGCGATCCTAAGCGCAATCGCTTTCATGACCGCTTTGCACTTTCCCCCCACCAGCAGGAATGCCGACAGAGGACCCTGTGCATCGTAGCCAGGAACATTGGCTCGGACCATTTTTCACCAGCTATCCTAGAATGAGTTTATCAAGTGGCACTGCTATTCTTTCTTGGAAACATTCCATAGTTAACCCAATTTTAAAACAGCACAATCTTGACCCCCCATATTACCATCCTATTTTTAATCTCTCCTTCTTAGACAAACTATGGAAAAATCCATCTTTGAATGTTTTGTGGTGTTAGTCTAATCATTATTTCCTTCCCCAACAGTCCAAGGACATCATGATCATGCAGTTGGACCTCTGTTCCGCTTTCGATGTTATCGATCACTCTCTCCCACTAGATCATCTAAGAGAATTAAATATAAAAAATGAGGCTTTAAATTGGTTTCGCTCATACCTTTCCAGTCATACTTTTTAGATTTGTATTAACAGCCCGCTATCTGTATCTTCCCCTCATCCTTTAGTGTTCCGCAGGGATCTATTTTTACCCCTACCCTTTTCAATCTCTTCATTTCCTCTCTGGCTCTCCTCATTGAAGACTTAAATATAACTGCATACTTTTACATTGATGATATTCAATTAATAATTGCTCATGACTCCTGGCCACCCTCCTTCCAAGCCGACTTAGACCACAAACTTCACAAAATCGCAGCTTCCATATCATCTTGCTAGAACTGTTCAGACAAGTGGGTTGTGTTCCCCTACTAGCAGATTGATGGAGACAACCAATGAAAAGCCCATGTTTCAACAACATCACTCCTATGCCTCTATCCACCTCAGCCACCAGACGTTCCTCAAGTATTTCTTTGTCTCCAGCAGATGGTGGATGGATTTTCTCCTCTCCGTAGAAAATCTAAGGATTGAAAGGAATAGAGATTGATTAAACACTCATGAACGACCACCTTAAGCCCTAAAATGGTGACACACTCACTTGTCATGGGAGGCTCCACTAGATTGGTCTTTTTGGTAGGCGTAGGAGGAGGCAAAATTGGTTCGGCTCCATGCCCTTATAATAAGGGCCTGTTGAGCAGCCACAACTTGGAAGGATCTTGTACAGCATCCTCACGCAACCTCAGCGCCCCTCCCTTCTCCTCCTTCCCCCTCTGCTGAAGATTGCAGAAGGCTCTCAGAGGCATCTGCATGCCAGCCACTTTTCACACAGTGCCGTTAAAATAAGCCCATTCAGTGAAGCAGTTTCAGGGGAGTAGAGCTAAGCCCAGCAAGATCCTATGCCTGGGGCTCTCAGAGTGAGCAAGGTTAGAAACATAGAAATATGATGACAGAAAAAGACGTTATCATTGTCCTTGTTGAAAGCTTCCAGTTCCATCCCTGAAGGATGCAATTCAGGGTGGACTACTAGCAACTGTTGGCGCTGTGTGGGGGTTTCCCACCATTTTCTGCATGTGTTAGTAACATTTTTGCCTATTGTGCACCTGGGGGTCATGCGGTCCTAATGCGCGTTCTGCCCAAGCAGTTCCAACATGCACTCCTTCACTAGCATCTTTAATGCGCATTGTGTAAAAGCGCAATTAACGCACTTAGCGCGTGCTCTTGTGATACTTACCTAACTCTCTGTTGTCTTCCAGTAAATGTTTCACCTGTGCCAGGCAAGGAGCCTCATCCTTGGATTCTGGACTCTGCCTTTCCTGTATGACAGCTTCTGAGTCACTCCTCGAGGGCATGCTTTCTCCTTCTCAGCCGCAGGGGGCACGAGGTTCAGGATGGCACTAAGGGTAAGGATGCTCAGCCAGCTGGTGGCTCCATCAACCGTGTTGTGAGCCGCTCTTCATCCTCTAGGGGGTCTGTGGCGGCTATGCTCCCTGGTGTCAGGGGAACCTTTTCAGAGAGAAGAGCTTCCGGAGTCTGGATTGTCCTCGCCAGAATTCTTGCAACAGGCCTGACACTTCTGGTATGGAAATTCAGAACCTGCAGCCTCTACATGCCCCCGGATGCAGTCTGATGTTTGGTCAGGTTGAAAGTAGAAGCCCTGTTTGTTTACCTTTGGCTTAGTGTCCTGGCTCAGGATGCTTCCTGAAGATGAGGAACAACTGGGAGCTATCTGAGATGTTGACTATGCCTCGGACCCACATGAATCGGTATTGGGCTCTGATGTGGATGAGGACCTACTCTCATCTTCAATAGACTATGCAGAGGCCAGCATGACTTGCCTGTTCCAGAAGGAGGAGCTGGCGGCATTGATTTCCAGGGTCTCATCCACCTTAACTTGACAGATGCTTCCGGCATGAAGGAGCTGAAAGTACACCCACTTCTTCAAGGGGTGTGAAAATACATTACCGTCTTCCCATTCCCAGAGATGATCAAAGAAATGATCTAAATTCTCACATTGAAGCTACTAACACTCTCCACCCCCGTCAAGCTGGTTTCCGACACGGGCATAGCACTGAAACTGTTCTTCTGGCACTCTTGAATGAGCTACATGTTGCACATGACCACGGTGACATTACTCTCATCATCTCCCTCGATCTCTCTGCAGCATTCGACTTGATTGACCACCGAACTCTCCTCTCTCATCTGTCTGATGTTGGGCTCCGTGGCACAGTGTGGCAGTGGTTTCGTTCCTTCCTCACGGCACGATCTTTCTCTGTTCACTCCAACGGCCAATCCTCTGTTTCTCTCCCGCTCACCTGTGGTGTACCTCAGGGCTCTGTTCTCTCTCCTCTACTATTTAATATTTTTCTTTCCCCTTTACTCCTTTTGATTCAACAGTACCCAGTGTCTTTTTATATATATGCTGATATTATTCTACTTTTCCATACTTCTCCATTAACTCTGGACATTTCCCAGCTCAACCTCTGTCTTGTCCGTATTGCTTCCTGGCTTTCAGATAATTTCCTACATTTAAACCCGTCCAAGTCCACAGCTATGTGGGTCTCGTTGAGCGGTCCATGCCCCACCCTCGCCCCCTCGATTGATTCAACTTCTATTCCACTGTTTCCTTCCTTCCGTTACCTCGGAGTGATCCTAGACTCCTCGCTTTCCTTTCATGATCATCTCACTTCCCTTATCCGTCGTTCATTTGCTGCCTTGCGCCAGATCAGGGCTGTCCGCTCCCTTCTTTCTTCAGATTCTCTGGTCACGTTTGTTCTAGCTTTGGTCATTAGCCGCTTGGACTACTGCAATGTCTTTCTTGCTAACCTCCCAAATTTCCAGCTTCAGCGGTTGCAGCTCATTCAGAATGCTGCAGCCCGTCTCGTTACCTTTTCCCATCGCTTTGATCATATCACCCCTATTCTTTTTCGCTTGCACTGGTTACCCCTCCGTTATCGTTTCCATTATAAATTTCTTATTCTGATACATCGTATTATCTACACCAATAATCCTTTATATCTTGCAGACCGCATCTCCCTTCATACCCCCTACCGTCAGCTTCGCTCTATCCATGCTAATCGTCTATCATTACCCTCCCCATCGCAAGCCCATTTGGAACGAACCCGCCATGCTGCTTTTTTCTTTCTGGGCCCTGTGTTGTGGAATGCACTACCACCTACTCTCCGGTTAGAACCCTCTTATTCTCAATTTAAGATATCACTCAAAACTCATCTGTTTCAGCCAGCCTTTAACCTCTCTCCCGATGTTCCGCCCTAAGCTGCTGTTAGTCTTGTTTTGTTTGGTCTGCTCCTATGTTTTGTCCTGTCTCTCCTTGGTTTGGATCTGTCGCCTTGTTTTGTAATTGTATCATGGACGTCTTGGTTTAGTGTCTATCTACTTGTTTATACTTTACTTTACTCTTTGCTTTCCTATTTTATTATGGCGTTCTTTTCCATATTTTTGCATTGCTAACCTTTTATTGTACACCGCTTTATGTTTCGACAAAAGCGGTCTATCAAATGTTGAAATACAGATAAAGATAAAGATGATCTGGTCCGAGTGGGACTTGCCCGACTCCCTGCCTAAAGGGTTAAGGGTCTATAAGAATATCTACGCTCTCCTGGAGGAGGAGCATGGCGAGTGATTTCCATTATCAAGGTGGATGCACAGGTCACAGCGGTTACTAGATGGGCCACCATTTCTGTCAAAGGCAGATCGGCCTTAAAGGACATTCTGGGCCACAAGTTTGATTCCTTGCTGAAGAGCCAGTTTGCCGTGGCATTGGCTGTTTACAGCTGAGGGTAGGTACCAGCTTGATTCAAGCCCTGCTCCGGTAGATTCCGTCTTTTCCGCCTGATGATACTGCTTCTCTCTTGGAGTCTGCTACGGCCTTCCTTTCTGATGCCATGTATGACCTGGTACGCTTGGCAGACAGGAATGGTGCCGTGACGATGATGTTTTAGCATTGAATTTGACTTAGTGACTGGGTGGTGGACACATCCTCCAAAGTCCACCTGGGTACAAACGACCTGGCTAGAAACAGTGCCTCTGCAGTTCAGAAGGACTTCCAGACTCTGGGAGAGAAACTCAAGCCCATTGTTAACACTGTAGCATTCTCAGAAGTTCTACCTGTTCATGGTAAGGGGGCAGAAAGGCTGCATCGCATAAACAGCTTTAATACATGGCTCCAGACCTGGTGCGAACGAGAAGGATTCAGATTTATTGGCGACTGGGGAAACAGATGGACCAACAAGAGACTATACTGTGCTGATAGACTACATCTCTCTGTCGCAGGGAAAAGAACCCTAAGTGAAAAATTCAGGCAGTATGTGGATATGCATTTAAACTAGAAGAAGTGGGTGACGGATGGCGAAGGACTAGTTCAGGACGCCACTCCTGGCAAATGCAGAACAACATCAGAAACAGCCACACTTTTAAACCACACATCAACGACAAGTGGGAAGAAGTGGGCAGAACAAAATACATGCAAAATACATGCAAGCCAGTTAAATGCTGGAAAGCAATGAGCACAAATGCTCGAAGCTTAGCCAACAAAGTTCCAGACCTGGAAGCCCTAATGGTGGAAATAGACTTGGACATTGTGGCCATTACAGAAACATGGTTTAATGAATTGCATGAATGGGATATAGCCATTGCTGGCTATAATCTATTCAGAAGAGACAGAAAAAGTGGAAAAGGAGGAGGGAGTAGCCTTGTATGTAAAAATAAATATTAAAGCTACTGAAATGCAGTGGGCATGGGGAAAAGAAGAAGCACTCTGAATTGTGTTGGAAAGACGAGATGGCACTGTCATCCATACTGCTGTAGTCTACAGACCTCTGACTCAAATCTAAGAAATAGATAACAAATTGATTATAGATATTGCCAAGATAGCCACAAAGGGGGAAGTGATCATATTGGGTGACTTTAATCTCTCCAAGGTGAATTGGAGTACTCCTGCGAACCTGGCAAGAAGCAAAACAATTGTAGATGCTTTCCAAGATGCGTCACTTAAACAAATGGTGATGGAACCAACCAGGGAAAGCTCAATGCTGGATTTAGTGCTCACCAACGGTGAGAGCGTGTCGAATGTCTGGGTGGGTGCCCCTGTGAGCAGCAGCGATCATCACACGGTGTGGTTTGAGATAAACGCCAAGGTGCAGTCTAGTCATAGCAAGCTCAAAGTCCTAAACTTCAAAAACACTGACTTCAGTAAAATGGCCAAGTACCTGAAGGAGGAGTTTGCAAGGTGGGAGTGGGTAAGGGAAGTGGAATTGCAATGGTCTAAACTAAAGGTGGTAGTAAAAGGGGCAACAGATAAATATGTAAGGAAAGTACTGTAAATAAAAGCAAGAGAAGAAGGAAATCTATTTGGTTCTCCAAAGAAGTGGCTGCTCAAATAAAGGCAAAAAACACAGCTTTCACAAAATTCAAAAGCTTGCAAACAGAGGAACGCAATAAGGAATACAGGATCAAACTAAAAGAAAAATAAGGAAAGCAAAATCAAAGGCAGAGGAAAAGATGGCTAAAGATGTGAAGTTTGGCGACAAAACGTTCTGCAGGTATATTCGGGAGAAGGGGAAAATCAGAGATGGACTTGCAAGACTCAGAAGTGCTGGGAACGGATTTGTGGAAAGTGACATTGAAAAAGCAAAATTGCTAAACAAATACTTCTGCTCTGTTTTTACTAAAGAAAATCCTGGAGAAGGGACCATCTGTGACTCCCAAATATAAAAATGGGAATGAAGTAGATACCACACCCATCCCAGGATACTGAAAGAGCTCAGAGATGTTCTTGCAGGGCCGTTAAAGGATGTTTTCAACAGATCCTTGGAAACATGAGTAGTTCCTCAGGACTGGAGAAGGGCGGATGTGGTACCTCTTCACAAAAGCGGTGACAGGGAAGAAGTGACAAACTTACAGGCCTGTGAGCCTTACCTCGGTGGCAGGAAAAGTAATGGAGGTGCTTCTGAAAGAGCGAATAGTGGATTTTCTCAAAACCAACAGGTTGCTTGATCTGAGGCAACATGGTTTTACCAAAGGACGATCTTGCCAACAAATCTGATTGAGTTCTTTGGGTGACCAGAGAACTAGATCAGGGGCATGCGATGGATGTCAACTACCTGGATTTCAGCAAAGCCTTTGATACTGTTCCTTATAGGAGGCTTATCAATAAACTCAGTAGTTTGGGGATGGGTTCCAAGGTGGTGAACTGGATCAGAAATTGGTTTACTGACAAGACTACAGAAGGTGATGGTAAATGGAGCTCACTTGGATGAAAGGAGGGTGATTAGCGGGGTGCCCCAGGGTTCAGTCCTGGGCCCGGCACTATTCGATGTATTTGTGAGTGATATTGCTGAAGGACTGCATGGAAAAGTCTGTCTTTTTGCAGATGACACGAAACTTTGCAACAGTGTGGACTCCCCTGAGGGAGTGGATACCATGAGGAAAGATCTACAAAAGAATCATCTAATGTTTGGCAGTTAAGATTTAATGCGAAGAAGTGCAATGTCATGCACCTAGGTAGCAGAAATCCAGGGGAAATGTACGCAATAGGGGGTGAGAGGTTGGTGTGCATGGACCAGGAGAAGGACCTTGGTGTGATTATTTCTGAGGATCTCAAGGTGGCAAAACAGTGCGACAAGGCAGTGGCATAAGCCCGGAGGATGTTGGGTCGCATACAAAGAGGAATTACCAGTAGAAAGGAAGCGGTACTAATGCCACTGTATAAGTCACTGGTGAGGCCTCACTTGGAATACTGTGTTCGGTTTTGGAGACCATATCTTGCAAAAGACTGGAAACTGTTCAGAGGAAGACGACCAAAATGATTTGGAGCCTGCATCAGAAGACTTATGAGAAGAGACTTGAAGACCTAAATATGTAGACTCTGGAGGAGAGGAGGGACAGGGGAGATATGATTCAGACCTTTAAATACTTAGAGAAATAATGAACAAACAAACGTCTCCCAAAGACGGGGAAGCTGTAAAACTAGAGGGCATAACATGAAGCTGCAAGTGGGTAAATTGAAGGGCAATGTCAGGAAATACTTTTTCACTGAAAGGGTGGTGGATGCTTGGAATGCCTTCCTAATGGAAGTGTTGGGGGCAAATACAGTGACAGAATTCAAAATGGCATGGGACAGACAGTGGATCCCTTTACAGCAACAGGATGAATTCAAAATAAACGTAACTAATTTCTCAACATACAGGGGTGTCGTACACGGAGCCGTGGGTTCACCCCATAAACAAAGACACGGGGAGGGGTGGCCTGCATGGAGCGGCAGTGCACCTACTCTTGCCATCTTACTAGGCAGACTAGATGGACCATACTGGTCTATCTCCAGGAACAAGCAGGAATGAGTCTTCACATATGGGTACGTCGGTACCGACGGAGCCTGCGCGGGAACGCTCTCCAGCGTCTCAAAAGAAAGCTTTTGAGAGCATCCCACATGCATGCGCGCTGCCTTCCCGCCCAAATACTTCCCTCACATCAGTCTTTCGTTTTCCGTGGAGCCGACAGGACGTGTCCCTGTCACCACAGAAAAGTTATCTTTTTTATTTTTATTTTTTGTGGTTGCGCCTGCCTCCGCCCGACGCCCACCGGTACCGCCGGTGTTTTTCTTTCTTTTTCTTTGAAAATTTCTTTTTTCCTGAAGAATTTTTTTTTCTTATTTAGTGCCTGACTTCTGGCCACTAGGCCTCCATTTTTCCATTATGGAAAGACCAGCCACTACCTTTAAGAAATGTTCAAACTGTGGCGGTACACTTAAGTTTCACACTCAATTTTGGTGTCTGCCTTGTTTAGGTCCTGACCATTGTCCTAAAGTCTGTTTTTCTTGTAGGAATGTTACCAGGAGAGATCTTCAGAACCGAGTACAACTTGGTACCGGATCTACATCTACCATGAGATCACTGGGCAGAATCTCTTCTCCTTTCCATGGTCAGGTAACCAAACAACAGTCTGTTAAGACTAGCCAGTCCTCGAGAGGGTAGATCTCTTGCTAAGCATCGAGATACCCCTGGGCTTGCCCTCGAGGACACTATGGCTCAATCCCGGCGGGAGTCTTCGGGCTCCAAAGCATTAACGGGATCCAAGGTTGCTCTCGAGGTTTTTACCTCCGTAGATGCACCTGGGCCATGCTCGGTGGTCTGGACCGCTTCGAGCGGTACCGATACTTCGGCATGGACTATGGTGTTGGATGAAAAACTCCTCACCATGGAACGTAGTCGGGCGTATCTCTGTTACTTCGGTACCGTTAGAGTCGCCGCAGACTGTTCTTCGACCACCGGTGTCGATGCCGGTGCGGGTATCGTCTTCGGTGCCAGCACTGGTTCCGGTGTCGGTACGCGTACCGACATCGGCGTCACCCCCGGTACCGGATTGGTCATCGATACAGATGCCGGGACCGACATCGGTACCAACGTCGATGACTTCGATGCCTCTTCCAACAGGCTCGCTTCCTTCGATGCCGAGCCTGGAATCGCTATCTAGCCTGGAAGATTCGGTACCGACTCCTCTCGGTATCGACATCGAGGAGTACCGAACGCACCTCGTTCCAGAGGATCCGGTGTGTCATCCTCCCCGGTTTCCTAAGCCCGATGTTTCAGATGCATCTATCGGTACCGTGCCTGAATTTTCAGCAGGTCCAGTTGTTACTCCTCATTGCAGAGAATTTCTCTTAGAGGAGAACGCTTTTCAAGCTTTTCTACTTGATATGGCAAGAATACTCGCCATCTCTATACCTGGGAAGGAGTCTATACCAAGGGATTCAGAAATTCTGCATTCCCCCTGGTTTCCAGAGGAGGCAATCATGCTTCCCCTACACCACATCCTACAGGATTTGTTATTTAGAATGTGGAAAACTCCCTTAACGGTATCTCCACATTCCAAAAGGATTGACACTATAAAGTACCACCTTCTCCAGGGTTTCAAAAGACTCAACTCCCTCATCATTCTATAGTAGTGGAATCAGCAATGAGGCGTGTTAGGAGTGCAAAAAAGCACTCCTCCTATCCGCCAGGTCGTGAGTCTAGAACCTTAGATGCTTTTGGGCGTCGATGCTTCCAAGCATCTATGCTTTCAGTAAGAATCATTTCATATATTTTCTATATGCGATTCTCTCTGGAACAGGTTGCCAAAAGTTTGAAACTTTTGTACCCGTTCCTTCAGGAACATAAAAGAGCTGACTATTTATCACTAGTCAATCATGCTCATGATATTTCTACATTTCTTCATCGTGCTTCCCTGGATTCTTTTGAATCTGTTAGCAGATCTTCTGCTATAGCCATAGGGGCACGACGTTTAGCCTGGCTCCAAGCTTCAGGTTTGGACAAATGGGTACAAGAAAAGCTGGGAAATAGTCCTTGTACTGGAGAACATCTCTTCAACAAGGATTGCCTATTTCAAGCTAGTCAGACAGTGATACTGCTACCTTAAGGGACTTGTCAAAACTTCCCTCTGTTCCAGCTGATAATGCATCTTCTAAAAAACTTTATTCCTCTAGGGGGAAAAAGTTTTACCCATCTTCTTCCCCTCAGACAGATGTTTTCCAACAAGGGCAACATCCAACCAGGCTAAGACAACAGAAACCTCAGCAGATTCAGCGAACCCAGTAATTACAGGGTTTCTGATTTTTTTCTGCCATTATGAGGTTTTAGAACCTGTAGATATGCCTTTTTATCAAAAGAGCCGTCTAGTTTGACTCTCATCTATGCTGAGACCACACTGAGTTGCCTCTAGGTATGACACTCTTATTTAAGAGAACTTCACTCTGACAGCTCCAAGAGCTCTTGAGATATTTCAGGCCTACAGGTAATAAGTTTCTACTTCCCTATTTAAAAAAAAAAAAGAAGGGAAGAACAATCACGAAACTTAACAAGGTGAGTGATAACTTTCACCTTTTTTGACAGTTACCTGTAACACTTTGACTACAGAGGACTCTATCTATAAGAACTTACTAAATTGTAAGTTTTTCAACTCTGTATTATTTTTTTGCTTTTAGTTGGGACATCCAGTCTCCAACCTGAATGTTATTCAACTGGAGAGCTTCTTCTGAAGCTATATAAAATTCCTACTCCAGTAAATCTTGTCAATACAGAGTTTTTTCCTGTTGGGGTATTTCTGCACTGGGGGTTTTTACAGGATGCAATCTAGCATTCTGAAAGCCCCTACCAGATTGTCCTTTATACATTTGAGCAGAGTCAGCTCAAAAGGCATCTAAACCCTCCATAATACAAATATGAAGAACCCACCAGGTGGGTTAGATGAGCTTCTTGAACAGATAGCTCACATGGGTTTCGGCCTTTTTCTACACTGCTTGTGTTTTTAGAGCTGACCTCTCAAATACTCCTTTATGACAGCTCATCAGACAGGAATTTAGTTTCATCATTCCTAATAATGTCTGTTAGTCCTTTTCTTAATCTTCATGGGACCTCTTTTCTGCTGTCTTTATGACAGAGGGCTCCACAATGGTTTTTGAATCCCTCTGTTTAATTGATCATTGCAAGGTAAAAAAAAAAAAAAAAAGCCTATCACTATTTTTACCATCTTCACTTCTGTCCTAACAGAATTGATTGAGTTGCAGACTGGCTACTCAACAGCCAGATCTCACCTAAGCAACCTATAACATGCTCTCTGCAATGAAGCTCTGCAACTATGGGCCTTTGTCAGAAAGCATAGTAGTCCACCCCTGGTAAGGAACTTCCAGGTGGTCAGACGACCTTGACTGGTAGGCCCTGCTCATTCATGCTCCCACATGGCTGTTTGTTCCTACTTTACCATCTTCCTTAAAAATTTTTCCTTTAAGGAAAGGGAGCCAGGGCCTAGACGACTTCAAGTTAAGGAATAGCACCACTCTCTAGGTTCCATATCCTTAAAGGAACTTCCACCACAGGGATGCATTCCTAATTATTTCAGTTGATCCTCATATACTGGGAATTTTTTTCTCACTATCTCATTGAAGTCTACCAGAAACAAAGAACGCATGATACTCATACTGCTCTCTTAGAGAGTCAGACAAGGGATTCCCTTATATTGCGTTATTTCTTCCAGCTTCTATCCTGAAGTGATAAAAGGATCAAGATCTTTTATCTTAGGATTAAAGATCTCCTTTGCACTCCTTCGGGTACGTTTCAAGGTCTAGTTCTCTGAGGACTAGTCTTTTAAGACCTAGACCTCTTGTCAAGGGTAAGAAGCACCTTACTGGTTTCCACCAAACCTTGCATAAGATTCTTATACCTTGACTAATAAGTGATTCCTACTAACTATTCGTAAGAAGGTCTTAACCCTTCTTGTTAGACGAGTCTCCTTATACAATCTGACCCTGAAATACTCTAACTGTCCATAAAGTCTTAAATGGACATCCAATTTATCTGGTAAAGATAGGAAATTCTTTCTTTACCGTAACCTTTTTTTCTATCAAAATCAGGTTACCTTACATCTGAAGCTTTCTAGGTAAGTTGTTAGCCTACATGCTATCACTTACGCAACACACATTACTGATCTTCAGAAATTGGGGGCTAATTGCCCAATACGGTATTCTTGTCTAGATAAAGGGGTTTTAGGAACCCATCTCCTTTTCTGTAAAGGGTTTTTTACCTTTTCATCTAGACTAGTCAGATTTCTCCTTTTCTTTTCCAAGGTACCATCCTGCTCTAGGGACAGAAATATCTTCAACTGTAGACTATAGAGAAGTTTATCTTCTCTCATGGGTCCCAACTTCTTATAAACTCCCCAGTTTCCTGGGGTTACTCCTAGACAATGATATTTTTCTATCTTTGTCTATATGGCAAATTTCAATTCCCTCTACTCCTCATGGTAAGGGAATTCCATACGAGGACAATGTGATGGTTCTTTACAACAGACCCATATCTACTTCCCCATATGTGTATTTTGTTTGTGATACTCGGATGACATCCCTTTTTAAGAGTTGGGACTTCCTATTCTTACTAACAGTTATCTCTACACAAGGACATTTTTTTCTGCATTCCTTGTTTAGTTCAGCTGTCCACAGCACATCATGTTTACACTGTTAGCTCAACTCCTACCCTCCATCCCTTGGATGCCTGAGGTCCTTAGGAGGAAGCATGTCCCATCCATTAGTTTTTGCTACATGCTGGACCTTTCCCAGGCATCTCAGCTTGGGAGTCCCCATATGTGAAGACTCATTCCTACTTATTCCTGGAGATAGCACAGTTACTTACCTATAACAGGTGATCTCTGGGAACAGCAGGAATAAGTCTTCACAACCCACCCACCTCCCCTAGGAGTTGCTCTCTCTCTCTCTCTCTTTATAATTTGTTTACTTCCCTCCTTCGGTCTCAGCTACAAACCCAACTGATGTGAGGGAAGTATTTGGGCGGGAAGGCAGCGCGCATGCGTGTGGGATGCTCTCAAAAGCTTTCTTTTGAGACGCTGGAGAGCGTTCCCGCGCAGGCTTCGTCGGTACCGACGTATCCATATGTGAAGACTTATTCCTGCTGTTCCCAGAGATCACCTGTTACAGGTAAGTAACTGTGCTTTATCTGCCATCATTTACTATGTTACATGGAAGCCAACAATATTACTATGCAGCTCTTGAACCACCCTTGCATTTTACCCTGTAATTGGGTTAAGTTGCAGCCCTCTTCAGCCATACCGCCTTCATTATCTACATGGGCCTCCTGTGTGCCCTTTGCATCCTGGTCTGCCATTTTTGCTCCAGCATTGGCAGGCTTGCCTGAATCTTTAAATGCAAATGTCGCCAGATCCACACCAGTTTTCTTCTTTGCCATCATCAAAGTGCATCTATTGTAATACAGCACTGATTCACAGGAGCATGACGCAGATTTGTTAGTTTTTAACAGCAGAATGTGGGGTTTTTATTGTCAGGCTGTCCAGAGCGCATTTCTCATGAATGCATTCCATCAGTAGTAAAATTGAAAGAAGTTCCTATGTCTGTCAGTGCAGTTTTGATAAATGCGATTTCTGTGTCTTCAGCTATTGATTCTATGGATAAAATGAAAATTGATGATGATTAAATTGACCTTTCTATTCCAGAGCTTGATTTACCTGACTCCAGTGGTCAAGATCCAACATTAAAAACTATTAGTGGCTTTTGCAAAATTGGAAGCAAAATTGGTGATAGCAAAATTAGACAGCCAACATGATGTGGGCATGAAATATGAACAGCGCATTGAATCCTATGAACAATCTGTGGTTTTCTTACAAGAGGATAATTAATTCATTAAGAAGGACATTAAGAAGTTAAAAGACACGCAGTAGATCTTATTTACGCTAACAGTTTTTTGTCAAGATAGTTTGAAAGAATGGAAAGTCTTATTAGGAATAAGAATGTTAGATTATTAAATTTTCCTTGTATGCCTACTATGACTTTTAGGAATATCTAAAATGTGTCTCAAATAATTTCTGAAACAACTTTTCCTCCAATTAATAAGAATTACGATATATAGAGAATAGAAAGAAAGCCCCAGTATTGAAATAAATAAAACAGGGAATGTGCCTTCTAGGAATTCTTTTGAAGACTGGAGTCAGATAAAGAATAGTTACTGCATTTATATTTTCCTAAACATGAAGGGCCCGATATTGAATTATGACAACTATGTGTCGCTATGGTGCATAGATGTCTGCGCCAACCCTTAACCCCGGATATTCAATGCTGGGGTCATATGTGGCCCAGCATTGAATATCCAGGTTTGCCTCCCAGCCTCTAACTGGGCAGCGGCAATATTGCTACGCCTATCTTTTAGCCACAGGTCGCTAACCAGGCAGCATTTATTTATTTATTTATTTATTTAGTATACATTTGTATACCGCTACGTCCAGCGATCAGCAGCGGTTTTGATTACAGATTGGAAATTGTCAAATCATGACAGGAAATTTTTGAGGTATAAACACATTGATTAGACAGGAAAGCACAGCACACAGAGAACTATTTTACAGGGAACATGGGCTATGGAGGGTTAAGTGGCTTGCCCAAGACCACAAGGAGCACCTGTGGGACTAGAATCCCCAGTCCTTCCGGCCCAAGGTTGCTGTCCTCTAGTGGGATTTGAACCCCCGACCTTCCGGCCCGAAGTACCTTGCCCCAACCACTAGGCCACTCCTCCACTCCATGAAAGCGTAGTTACTCACCTGTAACAGGTGTTCTCCAGGAGCAGCAGGAATCAGTCCTCACTTATGGGTGACGTCGGCGCCGACGGAGCCCTCGCGGAGCAATTTTCCCCAGCTTTCAAAGAAAGCCTTTGGGAATTGCAGCGCGCATGCGCGGTCGTCTTCCCGCCCGAGGGTGCCATCTTAGCCAGTCAGATGACATAGCTAAACAAGACAGCATAAAAATTTGCAAAAAGAACATAAGCAGACGATTGCAACTCCAAGGGGAGGAGGGAGGGTAGTGAGGACTGATTCCTGCTGCTCCTGGAGAACACCTGTTACAGGTGAGTAACTACGCTTTCTCCAGGACCAAGCAGGAAGTCAGTCCTCACTTATGGGACTCCCAAGCTCAAGGCTACCGGAGACCCTAAGCACAAAAATGAGCTCCCTCTAGCTCAGCAGCACAGAAGGATAGAATCTTCGCTGAATTATCACCCACCGGTAGCCCACATCCGGGATGGAGGGTAGGAGTTGCTCAGACCTCAAAGAGATTACGGAGGACTGCCTGTCCGAAAGCACTGTCCCTACGGGACTCCCTCTCGAGACAGTAATGGACCGCAAAAGTCTGGCTCGAAGACCAAGTAGCGGCCCGGCAGAAGTCTGCCAGCGGAACAGAGCGGAGGTAAGCCACTGACGTGGCCTTTGCCCGAACGCAATGAGCCGTGACTCTACTTTCTAAGGAGAGTCCGGCTGCCCCATAAGCCCAAGAGATACAGTCCGCAACCCAGATGGACAGAGTACGCTTGGAGACCGGGAGCCCCAATCTATTGGGGTCAAAAGACACAAAAAGCTGAGCAGCTTTACGGTGCTCCCGCGTACGGTCAAGGTAGAAGTTCAGAGCCCTTCTACAGTCCAGGGTATGGAGGACCGTCTCAGCTCGGCTGGAGTGTGGTCTGGGAAAGAAGGTTGGAAGTACCACCTCCTGATTGATGTGAAAAGGGGAGACCACTTTAGGCAGAAATTTCGGATGAGTCCGTAGGACCACCCTATTCTTGTAGAACCTAGTGTAAGGGGGATCAGACACGAGGGCCTGCAATTCACTTACGCGTCTAGCGGAAGTGAGGGCTATCAAGAACAGTGTTTTCCAAGACAGAAAACGGAGAGAACAGGTAGCCATAGGTTCAAAAGGCGGACAGGTGATCCGCTGCAAAACCACATTCAGGTCCCAGTCAGGCGCTGGCGGGCACAGAGGTGGTTTAAGTAGAAGGAGACCTCGGAGAAACCTCGCTACGAGAGGGTCATTGGAGAGAGGTCTGCCGTCCACCGGCACATGATGTGCTGAAAGAGCACTGAGGTGAACTTTGACGGAGTTGGACTTAAGTCCCAGATTAGAGAGGTGCAGCAAGTACTGCAAGATCACCGACACCGGGCAGGAGAAGGGATCCTGAGACTGTTGGGTACACCAGACTGCAAAGCGACGCCATTTAAGGGCGTAGCATTTGCGGGTAGAAGGCCGTCGCGAAGCCAAGACGACCTCCTCCACCTCCGCCGGCAGGAGAAGGGGAGCAAAGACTACCCTCTCAGCAGCCAGGCCATGAGGTTGAGAGACCTGAGGTTGGGGTGCAGGAGGGACCCCTGATCCTGAGTGAGGAGATCCGGTTGTACCCCCAGAGGGATTGGATCCTCCACCGCCAGTTGCAGCAGGAGCGGAAACCACGGCTGCCTGGGCCAGCGAGGGGCCACCAGGATCATGAAGGCTTTTTCTCGGAGAACCTTGAAAAGAGTCCGAGAGACTAGCGGGATGGGAGGGAAAGCGTACAGAAGGCTCCCCGACCACGAGATCAGAAAGGTGTCTGCCGCAACCCGAAGGGGGTGTGGCTGATGAGAGCAGAAGCGAGGAAGCTGCCGGTTGTGAGGACTGGCAAAGAGATCCACCGTGGGGAGACCCCACTTGAGGAAGAGCTTCTGAACTACCAAGGGATCCAGACGCCACTCGTGCGGCTGGAGGACCCTGCTGAGTTTGTCTGCAAGGCAATTTTCTTGGCCCGGGAGATAAACTGCCTTGAGGAGAATGCCGTGACTGACGGCCCAAGAGCAGAGCTTCTGTGCCTCCCGGCAGAGGAGGAAGGAGCCCGTGCCCCCTGCTTGTTCACGTAGAACATGGCAACTTGATTGTCCGTCTGGACAAGGACGGACTGTTGGGAAGTCAGGTGGGAGAAGGCCTTGAGAGCTAGGCGGATCGCCCTGAGCTCCAGGAAGTTGATCTGCTGAGCAGACTCCCATGTGGTCCAGAGGCCCTGAGTACGGGCCTCTTGGCAATGTGCTCCCCAGCCCAGGAGGGATGCATCGGTGGTTAGCACCCGGGTCGGCTGAGGTGACTGGAAAGGCATTCCGAATATCAGGTTCGGCTGCCGGAGCCACCACCGGAGAGACGAGACCAGCGGCTCGGAAACGCGCACTAGGTCTGCTAGGCCGCCCGTGTCTTGTCGCCACTGCTGGCGGAGACACCATTGAGCAGACCGCATATTCAGGCGGGCATTGGGGGTCACATGGACGGTGGAAGCCATATGGCCGAGCAGTCTCAGGAAGCGCCTGGCGGAGACCAGGGGCTGGCTGCGAAAGCGGTCGGCTAGGTCCATGAGCCGTTGAGCCCTGTCGAGCGGTAGGTACGCTCGCGCCTGAGGAGTGTGCAGCCTTGCGCCGATGAACTCGAGATCCTGTGAGGGGAGCAAAGTGGACTTTGCGAAGTTTATAACAAAGCCCAAGTGCTGCAGCAGAGTCACCGTGCGGCACGTGGCGTTGGTGACCTCCTGAGCGGACGCTGCTCTGATGAGCCAGTCGTCGAGGTACGGAAAGACATAGAGGCCGTGAAGCCGTAGATGGGCCGCCACGACCGCGAGACATTTTGTGAAGACTCGCGGTGCAGAGGACAGGCCAAAGGGCAGTACTCTGTACTGGTAATGATTTCCTGCCACCACAAACCTTAGGTATTGGCGGTGGCTTGGGTGGATGAGGATGTGCGTGTAGGCATCCTTTAGATCCAAGGAGCATAGCCAATCTCCCTGCTGGAGGTAGGGCAGAAGGATTCCAAGGGTAAGCATTTTGAACTTCTCCCGCACAAGGAACCTGTTGAGGTTGCGCAAGTCCAGGATGGGTCTGAGGCCCCCTGTTCTCTTTGGTATCAGAAAATACCTTGAATAAAAGCCTTGACCTCTCAGGTGGTGGGGCACCGGTTTCCACCGCCTGTTCCTGCAGAAGACCTGCTAACTCCTGAAGGAGCAACTCCCTGTGCAGAGGGGGGCGCGGAGGTTCTCCCGGAAAATAGGAGGGAGGGACCTGATGGAAGTGGAGAAGGTAGCCTTCTCGCACGACCTGAAGCACCCAGGCATCTGCGGTGATGCTGGACCACCTGTGGGCGAAGTGAACCAGCCGGCCTCCGGTGCTGGGAGGAACCAGCGGGGGGGGAGAGGCTATGCTGAGCGAGTCAAAAGCCCCCACCCTGCTGAGCAGGGGCTGGTGGTGCAGGCTTGGGGGCTTGCTGCCTACGGGACCCGTTACCCCGTCCCTTGGCCTGCTGGCCCTGTTGGGGAGCTGCAGGGGCCTGATAATGGGGGTATTGTTTGTAGGCAGCCGCCTTCCTCGGGTAAAAGGACTTTTTCCCCGAGCCCTTCTTTTTCTGGGAAGGGGCGGAGGTCTTCCTAGAAAGCCTGGTCCTGGTGAGAGTCTCAGTCTCAATTTGTGCAGCCTTTTCCGCCATGGGCTTGCCAAAGAGGTTTTCGCCTCGGCAGGGGACATCGACCAACTTGTCCTGTACCCAGGGCTCAAGGTCTGACGACTGAAGCCAAGCCTGTCGGCGTGCACCGATGCCGGCTGCGGCCACTCGAGCCGAGGCCTCAAAGCCATCATAGGCTGCTCGGGACATGAACTTTGAGCATTCCCAAATGCCCGTGGACAAGGCTAGGAACCTCCGCAAGGGCTCCTCGGAGAGACCAGCGGAGAATCCGGCTAGCTCTTTAGCCAGATCCCGGAGATACATGCCCATGTAGAGCTGGTAAGTCTGGACACGACATGCGAGCATAGAGCCCTGGAAGCACTTCTTGCCAAGGCCATCCAGGTTACGGGCCTCCCTTCCAGGAGGCACCGAGGAGTGCATCTTCTGGCTCTTAAGACGATGCATGGCCGATTCCACTACCATGGAATGGTGTGGCAGCTGTGCCTTTTGAAAGCCAGGGCTCTTGCGGACCCGATAGATAGAATCGACCCGCTTGCTCAGGACCGGCGAGGAGGCCGGACTCTCCCACATGCGGAAGAGTAGTCGTTCCAGCATAGGAGGAACCGGCACAGTAAAGTGTTCCCTCGCGGGAGAGTCATACTGGAGGGCGTCGAGCTCTTCGGCTCGAGGCTCCTCCTCGGGATCCGCAGGGAAGGCCAAAGCCTTGGCCATATCCCTAACGAAGTCCGAGAACCGGGCATCCTCCGGGGGGGACTGCTTCCGAGGCTCGGACTCTGGTGAGTCCGATGGGACACACCGAGTCCGGAAAGAATCAGGTGACTCTTCCTCCTCAGACTCCCAGACCGACTCCGACGAGGACTCGGTGGGGTCGGCCCGGGCAGGGTGCGGCGCCAGCCGCCCCGACGCCGAGGGAGTCGGCGTCGGCGACCTCGGTCCCGAACGGGAGGCCGAGGGTGACCTCGACCGAGGATCGACTCGAGTTCTCATCGACTCGAGGATCGGCTCGGTCTCCGGGGTCGACTTAGACGTCGACGTCCCGGCGGTCGGGGCAGCGGCGCCAGCGAAGCCAGCGAGCAGTGCCCTCTGCTGGTCCATGAAGGCAGATAGTCTGCTCTCCAAGGCCGTCAACCTGAGTCCGAGCTCAGGTGACCCAGCAGCCCCCGACTCGGGCCCCGACGGCGGCTGTCGCGGAGGCGAGTCCAGAAGGACCACAGGACTTACCCGGGCAGGCATCTCCGACTCCAGGCGAGGTCGCTTCGGGAAGTGTTCCTTCTCCAAGGACCCGGGGCGGCTGTCGGGGCTATGCGACCTGGCCCTCGCGGAACCAGGAGCGTCCACCGACGCCGCCCTCGCGGGTTTTTCCTTCCGACGATGGTCCCCGGAGGGAGAACCCCGGTCGGAGGAGCTCCGGCGACGGTCCGAGCTGGAGCCTTTCGACGCGGAGGCCTCCGACGAGGTCCGGGTACGGCTGGGGTCAGCGAAGATTCTCTCACGCTGATGCCGCCGACTTCTCAACGCCTTTGAGGACAGTTTGCTGCAGGGCCCACAGATCAGTTCCTCATGATCCGGGCCCAGGCAGCGGAGGCAAAAGTCGTGTGTGTCGGTTAGTGACATATTTCGGTCACACCGACCACACCGCTTAAACCCACTGGCAGCCATCGGGGGAAAAAGGGCCCCTGCGAGGTCAAAGGACCGGGCTGCCAGGGAAACCGAAAACGAAAGCTGACTAAGTCAGAAAAACCGAAAAAAGTAAGAGGACTCGAGACCGGCGTCGCGAGTCCGGGCCGAAAGAAAAAAGGATAAAACAAAGAAGAAAATCAACTTTTTCGCGGGGACAAGACGGGGACGTCTGTAGGGCTCCGCGGAAAAAAGAAGACTGGCTAAGATGGCACCCTCGGGCGGGAAGACGACCGCGCATGCGCGCTGCAATTCCCAAAGGCTTTCTTTGAAAGCTGGGGAAAATTGCTCCGCGAGGGCTCCGTCGGCGCCGACGTCACCCATAAGTGAGGACTGACTTCCTGCTTGGTCCTGGAGAAATATCGCCACTGCCCAATTAGCAACTGTTGCCGCCTCTGTTCCTTCCTAGAACACCCATGACACTCCTCGTTGCTAAGCAGTTAGCATTGGAGCATGTAGGGGGGAGAAGATCGGGGATATTAGAAATATCTCTCAGAGCAGCATTTATATGGTTTACTGGGCTGTAATCCATGCATATGCTTTTCAAATATTGGGCCTGACGTTTTTATGATATTTGATAAAAAATGTCTCCAGATGTGACTAAGGAAACTTGGTATAGACAGCCTTTGTGTGTGTCTTAGATCTTGTGTTCTTGCTTTGGGAGCTAATTTTTTTTCTTAATTATCCTTGTAGCTGTAAAATTCTGTATACTAAGAAGAATTTGTTTTGTAACACAGTTCAATTAAGAAATTTTCTTGAAGAGCATCATCCCAGTGATGGAGGATTGATAGAGTTGGGTAAAATGGAAGAATTTGTAAACTGCAAAATGATCCTTTTCTAGTTAACTTTGCTCATTGTTTATTCCTAATGCTTATTTAAATTTTTCTTGTCTTTTTCTTCGCCCCCCCTTTTCTTGTAGTTTTTTCTAACTATATTAATATTTTTAAAAATTCTTAGAACTAAAAAATAAACCAACCAGAGTGAGGTGAGAGGGGTTTTACATATTAACAAAGGTAATACACTTATTCTCCAGGACCAAGCAGGAAGTCAGTCCTCACATATGGGTGAGGACTGATTCCTGCTGCTCCTGGAGAACACCTGTTACAGGTGAGTAACTACTCTAAATGCACTCACAATGTTAATGTGTATACAAATAGGCTCATTTGATATTAACACTGGATTTACTACGATATACAGTGTTAATATTTAATATTAAGTTTGTAGTGTTGCATGGCTTAACTGTACCAGAGAGGCTGTACTTAACTTTCTAAGTATATAGGGCCTGCAGTAGCAAGAGCCATCCAACCTCCAATTTGCTCCCCGGCTTCCAAGAACCATGCCCTGGCCCTACTGCCTAAGCTCCAAGTTAACAGGTATGTATGCCCTCAAAATCTTTGTAGGCAAGAACAAGTTGGTCTCCTGATGATGTGGAACTCAGAATGGCACCTGTGACATGGACCTTCATGCCAAAACACATGGAGTTTGGGTCAGTGCATTAAGGACACCATTTTGTATTTTGCACCTACACCCAAAAGGCAGAAGACTCTCTTCTCTGTCCCAAGGATTTCGAGGCCCAACATGCGTATTTGGAAATTTGACAGGGGCTAAGAGACCTGTTGATGGGGAGGAGTAGTCCACCTTGTCTGGTTAGGAGTGCTTTCCCTACACTAACCTGTAACCTCTTAGTGCAGAGAGACCCAAGCTATAGTAAGTGTCTGTATTTTACAGCTCATCTTAGTAATCAGGCCTTAGACCTAGCTAGTAACCTGTAAGAGTAGTTACTCACCTGTAACAGGTGTTCTCCAGGAGCAGCAGGAATCAGTCCTCACATATGGGTGACGTCGGCGCCGACGGAGCCCTCGCGGAGCAATTTTCCCCAGCTTTCAAAGAAAGCCTTTGGGAATTGCAGCGCGCATGCGCGGTCCTCTTCCCGCCCAAGGGTGCCATCTTGCTCAGTCTGATGACATAGCTAAAAGACAGCAAAAAAATTAGCAAAAACGAAATCATAGAACTGCAACTCCAAGGGGAGGAGGGAGGGTTGTGAGGACTGATTCCTGCTGCTCCTGGAGAACACCTGTTACAGGTGAGTAACTACTCTTTCTCCAGGACCAAGCAGGAAGTCAGTCCTCACATATGGGACTCCCTAGCTTAAGGCTACCGGAGACCCCAAGCGGAAAAATGAGCTCCCTCTAGCTCAGCAGCACAGAAGGAAGGAATCTTCTCTGAGTACGCCCTCAACCGGTAGCCCAACATCCGGGACGGAGGGCAAGAGTTGCCTATACCTCAAAGAGATTACGGAGGACTGCCTGTCCGAAAGCACTGTCCCTGCGGGACTCCCTCTCCAGGCAGTAATGGGCTGCAAAAGTCTGGCTTGAAAACCAAGTAGCGGCCCGGCAGATGTCTGCCAACGGAACAGAGCGGAGGTAAGCCACTGATGCAGCCTTCGCCCTAACACGATGAGCCGTGACTCGACTTTCCAACGAGAGGCCGGCTGCCTCATAAGCCCAAGCGATACAGTCAGCAACCCAGATGGACAGAGTACGCTTGGAGACAGGGAGCCCCAACTTGTTGGGGTCATAAAACACGAAGAGCTGAACAGCCTTTCGGTGCTCCCGCGTACGGTCAAGGTAGAAGGTTAACGCCCTTCTACAGTCCAGGGTATGCAGGACCTTCTCAGCTCGGCTGGAGTGTGGCCTGGGAAAGAAGGAAGTACCACCTCCTGGTTGATGTGAAAAGGGGAAACCACTTTAGGAAGAAACTTAGGGTGAGTCCGCAGGACTATTCTTGTAGAACCGAGTGTAAGGAGGATCAGAGACTAGGGCCTGTAGCTCACTAACGTGTCTAGCAGAAGTGAGGGCTACCAAGAATAAGGTTTTCCAAGAAAGAAAACGAAGATGACAGGTAGCCATAGGTTCAAAAGGCGGACAGGTAATCCGCTGTAAAACCACATTCAGATCCCAGTCAGGAGCTGGTGGGCACAAAGGTGGTTTAAGGAGAAGGAGGCCTCTGAGGAAACGAGCCACTAGAGGGTGGCTGGAAAGAGGTCTGCCATCCACCGGCATGTGATGCGCAGAAAGAGCACTGAGGTGGACCCTGACCGAGTTGGACTTAAGTCCAAGTTCGGAGAGGGAAAGCAAGTATTGCAAGACCACTGATATAGAACAGGCGAAGGGATCATGAGACTGCCGAGCACACCAGACGGAGAACCGACGCCACTTCAGAGCGTAGGACTTCCGGGTGGAGGGTCGCCTGGAGGCCAAGACGACTTCCTCCACATCTGGAGGCAGCAGGAGGGGAGCCAGGACTACCCTTTCAGCAGCCAGGCCATCAGATGAAGGGACCAGAGGTTGGGGTGTAGGAGAGTCCCGTGATCCTGGGTCAGGAGATCGGGCTGAAACCCCAGAGGAAGTGGAGTGTCCACCACCAGCTGCATGAGAAGCGGGAACCAAGGTTGCCTCGGCCACCGAGGAGCTACGAGGATCATTGAGGCTTTGTCCCAGAGAACCTTGAAGAGCGTCCGAGACACCAGTGGCATGGGAGGAAAGGCATACAGAAGGCCTGTGGACCAGGAGAGAAGAAATGCATCCGCTGCTACTCTGTGAGGATGCGGTTGTCGAGAGCAGAATTGGGGAAGTTGCCGGTTGAGAGGACTGGCAAAGAGATCCATTGTGGGTAGGCCCCATTTGAGAAAGATCCTCTGGAGCACCAACGGATCCAATCTCCACTCGTGTGGCTGGAGGATCCTGCTCAGTTTGTCTGCCAGGCAATTTTCTTGACCCGGGAGATAAACAGCTTTGAGGAGGATGCCGCGGCTGACAGCACAAGAGCACAGCTTTTGTGCTTCCCGACAGAGAGGGAAGGAGCCTGTGCCCCCTTGTTTGTTCACGTAGAACATCGCAACTTGATTGTCCATCTGGACCAGTACAGACTGGTGAGAAGTGAGGTGGGAGAAGGCCCTCAGAGCTAGGCGGATAGCTCTGAGTTCCAGGAAGTTGATCTGCTGGGCAGACTCCCAAGGAGTCCAGAGGCCTTGAGTACATGTCCCTTGGCAATGCGCTCCCCAACCCAGGAGAGAAGCATCGGTCGTCAGGACCTGAGAAGGCGGAGGAGACTGAAAAGCCATTCCAAGCACCACGTTTGGCAGATGAAGCCACCATTGAAGAGAAGAGACCAGCGGGTCGGAGATCTGTACAGAGTCCGCTAGGCTCCCAGTGGCCTGATGCCATTGTGTGCGAAGGCACCATTGGGCAGGACGCATGTTCAGGCGGGCATTGGGGGTCACATGGACTGTGGAAGCCATATGGCCGAGCAGTCTCAGAAATTGCCTGGCAGAGACCAGGGAACTGCTGTGAAAGCGGCTGGCCAGATCTATGAGCCTGTTTGCCCTGTCGAGAGGCAGAAAGGCACGTGCCTGAAGCGTATCTAATCTGGCGCCGATGAACTCGAGATCCTGAGAGGGGAGCAAAGTGGACTTTGCGAAGTTTATGACAAAGCCCAAGTGCTGGAGCAGAGCTACAGTGCGGTGCGTGGCCTCTTGGGAAGACTGTGCTCTGATGAGCCAGTCGTCCAGGTATGGAAATACAAAGAGGCCTTGAAGTCTTAGATAAGCCGCCACCACTGCTAGACATTTGGTGAACACCCTTGGCGCGGAGGATAGGCCAAAGGGTAGTACTCTGTACTGGTAATGATTGCCCCCACAACAAACCTGAGATATTGTCTGTGGCTGGGGTGGATGAGGATGTGAGTGTAGGCATCCTTTAGATCCAAGGAGCATAGCCAGTCTCCCTGCTGGAGGTAGGGCAGCAGGATTCCAAGGGTAAGCATCTTGAACTTTTCCTTTGCGAGGAACTTGTTGAGGTTCCGCAAGTCCAGGATGGGTCGGAGGCCTCCTGTTCTTTTTGGTATCAGAAAGTACCTGGAGTAAAAGCCTTGACCTCTCAGGTGGTGGGGCACCGGTTCCACAGCCTGTTCCTGAAGAAGACTTCCTAACTCCTGAAGGAGTAAGTCCCTGTGCAGAGGAAGTCTGAGAGGCTCCCCCGGAAAGTAGGAGGGAGGTACTTGGTGGAAGTGCAGAAGATAGCCCTCTTGGACTATGTGAAGTACCCAGGTATCTGTAGTGATGTTGGTCCACCTGTGGGCAAAGTGGACCAGCCGGCCTCCCGTGCTGAGAGAAACCAGCTGAGGGGGAGAGGCTATGCTGATGAAGTCAAAAACCCCCACCCTGCTGAGCAGGGGCCGGTGGTGCAGGCTTGGGGGCTTGCTGCCTACGTGATCCATTACCCCGTCCCTTGGCTTGCTTACCTTGCTGGGGAGCTGTCGAGGCCTGATAATGAGGGTAGTGGTGATAAGCAGCCGCCTTCCTCGGGTAAAAGGGCTTTTTCCCCGAGCCCTTCTTCTGAGAAGGGGCAGAGGTCTTCCTTGAGAGACGAGTCATGGTGAGAGTCTCGGTCTCGATCTGTGCAGCCTTCTCATCCATGGGCTTGCCAAAGAGGTTATCACCTCTGCAGGGGACATCGACCAACTTGTCCTGCACCCATGGCTCGAGGTCGGATGACTGAAGCCAAGCCTGTCGGCGGCCACCGATGCCGGCTGCGGCTACTCGAGCCGATGCCTCAAAGCCATCGTAGGCTGCTCGAGAGATAAACTTCGAGCACTCCCGAATACCAGTTGACAAAGCTTGGAACCTCTGCAAAGGTTCCTCGGTGAGACCAGCAGAGAACCCAGCTATTTCTTTAGCCAGGTCTCGTAGATACATGCCCATATAGAGCTGGTAGGTCTGGACTCGACAAGCAAGCATAGAGCCCTGGAAACACTTCCTACCGAGGGCATCCAGGCTTTGAGCCTCCCGACCGGGAAGCACCGAGGAGTGCATTTTTTGACTCTTAAGTCTATGCATGGCCGATTCCACCACCATGGAATGGTGCGGTAGTTGTGCCTTTTGGAACCCGGGGCTCTTGCGGACTCGATAAATGGAATCGACCCGCTTGCTTAACACCGGCGACGACGCCGGGCTCTCCCACATGCGGAAGAGAAGTCGTTCCAGCATCGGAGGAACCGGTACAATAAAGGCCTCCTTCGGGGGAGAGTCATATTGGAGGGCATCGAGCTCTTCGACTCGAAGCTCCTCCTCGGGATCCGCGGGGAAGGACAAAGCTTTGGCCATATCCCTCACGAAGTCCGAGAACCGGGTATCCTCCGGGGGGGACGACCGTCTCCGAGGTTCGGACTTGGGGGAGTCTGACGGGACACACCGAGTCCGAAAAGAACCAGGTGACTCTTCTTCCTTGGATTCCCAGGCTGACTCCTCGGAGGAGGAGTCGAGTGGCTCCGGTCGGGCGGGCATCGATGCCCCACGCCCTGACGCCGAGGGAGTCGGCGTCGACGACCTCGGTCCCGAACGGGAGGCCGAAGGAGACCGCGACCGAGGATCGACTCGAGCCCTCATGGACTCGAGGATCGGCTCGGTCTCCGGGGTCGACTTGGAGGTCGACGTCCCGGCAGTCAGGGCAGAAGCACCGGCGAGGCCAGCGATCAATGCCCGCTGCTGGTCCATGAAGGCAGTCAGACTGCTCTCCAAGGCCGTCAACCTGAGTCCGAGCTCAGGAGACCCAGCAGCCCCCGACTCGGGCCCCGACGGCGGCTCCTTCGGAGGCGAGTCCACGAGGACAACATTACTCACGTGAGCGGGCAAGTCCATCTCGAGACGAGGATGTTTGGACGGCCTCTCCATCTCCGAGGACCCGGGACGGGAATCGGGGCTATGCGACCTGGCCCTCGAGGAACCAGGAGCGTCCACCAACCCCACCCTCGCGGGTTTCTTCTTCCGATGATGTTCCTGGGTAGGAGACCCCCGTTCAGAGGAACTTCGACAATGCTCAGGACCAGAATCCCGAGACGTCGAAGCCTCTGACGAGGTCCGAGCCCGGCCGGAGTCAGAGAAGATACGTTCCCGCTGATGCTGCCGACTCCTCAACGCTTTTGAGGACATCTTGCCACACGGACCACAGATCATCGGGTCATGATCGGATCCGAGGCAGCGGAGGCAGTAGTCGTGTGTGTCGGTAAGAGACATGAGCTTCTTACACAGATCACACTTCTTAAACCCGCTGGCAGCCATCGGGGGAAAAAGGGCCCCTGCGAGGTCAAAAGACCGGGCTGCCAGTGAAAAAGTAAAAAGGCGCGAAATCTGTCACGAAGGACAAAAAACCGAAAAATAAAGAACGGACTCACAACCGGCGTCGCGGGTCCGGGTGGGAAAAGAACCGGCGTCGAACCGAGAAAAAAGACAAATAAATCAACTTTTCTGCGGGGAATCACAAACAACGTCTGTAGGGCTCCGCGGAAAAAAGAAGACTGAGCAAGATGGCACCCTTGGGCGGGAAGAGGACCGCGCATGCGCGCTGCAATTCCCAAAGGCTTTCTTTGAAAGCTGGGGAAAATTGCTCCGCGAGGGCTCCGTCGGTGCCGACGTCACCCATATGTGAGGACTGACTTCCTGCTTGGTCCTGGAGAATTACTGTATACTATTCTAATGTGATCCTAGTCCCCAGTTGTTGTGTTGTCTGTCTTGACTAGACAGTTCTTGCTCATAAAAGCTTACAATCTTTTACATGTCTCTGTACAGCTCTGTGTATGCCTTATGATAGGTACCTAGTACATTAATACCCAGATTGGATTTAATTTTGTGTAATAGCCTCACCAAGAAGAGAAAGTTATGCATACAGAGGAAACTACCTATTTGCAGTCTTGACAAACTCCATTTTAAAATTTTTCATAAAACCATCAAAATGTTTTCATTATCTACTTGTAATTGTGAATAACACGTGATACATATGTTTAGTAAATGTTAGTGGACACTGCCACTGTGCTGATAGGAATAACATAGGTGGTGCTAATGTTTAGTAAGCATGACCATTCTTCTCTTATTTATCTCTAGTCCTTATCTCTGTCTTCAGGTATTGGGGATCATTAGAATTAAACTCATGCCTTTCTTGATGGCCACAGCTGATGCTCTAAAGGGGTGAGGAGGAAAGCCAGATATTTTTACCTCTAATCACCAAATCAGTTCCTGAGTAGATAGGTAGTAATATATAACTTACTAAATGTAAAATTAACTAGGAAACTTATCGGCTTTGTCTACATACTTTATTTTTGTCTAGAAGCTCAGATGCATCACAGGTTTGCAACCAGTTTCCCATGCTATGTGAAGAAACTGTTTGAACTGTATTTATTCAGTTTTTTAACAAATGAAATAATGGGTATGATCCAGTTAAAAACTTTAGAAGGTAATTTTATAAGGGAACCACATAAAAATATGCATCATTTATGCATGCAAGTCACTATGTTCAAAAGCTTGCATGTATACTGTAGCTGGTTGCTATTCTATAAGTATGCACGTAAGACTGTGTGTATTTTCAATGTAGGCAAAAATCCAAAGAGGAGCGAAGTGAAAGAAATAGGAATTACACTTACCTGGTAATTGTGGTTCCTTGAGTGACTCCAGTTTAGTCCTCAACCTCTGGGTAGTGAACCTTCTCCTGCAGCTTGGAGACTGGGCATGTCAAAAATGCATGACATCACTGGATATAGCCTGCTGGTCTCTCCCATCAGCCCCCAGTGAACTATTGACAAAGCAGACTCAAAGGAGCAAAAAATCAGTAACTTAACATTATATTCAAGGGCACCCAGAACATATAATCTATCTACCTACTACTCCCCTTCCAGAAGGAAAGGGACTGCTTCCTGCATGCTCTCCTTTCCGTCGAATGCCTAGCCCTAAACAATCCAGAGCAATATAGCAATATATAACAATATCATAATATAATAATATAACAATATAGTGCAAAACAAATGGAAGCATCAAAACGACTGAACACCAGTGAAGGCCTATATCCACTTTTAACCTTGCACTTCCCCAACAGAAAAACCACTGCTAAGACCCCATCCCCGGGCGGGAATGAGGACTAAACTGGAGTCACTCAAGGAACCACTGTTACCAGGTAAGAGTAATTCCTATTTCCTTATCGTTCCTCCAGTTTAGTCCTCAACCTCTGGGATGTATCAGAGCAGTAATCATTGGGAGGGACCTTTCCAGCCGGATCTCAACACCGCCTCCCTGAAAACGGCATCCTTAGCCGCCAGAACATCTAGGCGGTAGTGCTTACTGAAAGTATGGAGAGAGAACCAAGAGGCCTCCCTACAGGTGTCCACTGGTGGAACCAAACTGTGCTCCGTCCAAGAAGACGCTTGCACTCTGGTAGAGTGAGCTCGTAAGCTCCCTGGGACTGTACGGTCCCGTAGAAGATAAGCCGACGCACTCGCTGCTCCAATCCATCCAGAAATGGACTCCTTCGCCGCTGCTTCCCTTTGCAGGGCCCTCCGAACACCCTGAAGAGAGACGATCCGCCTTGCAAAAGTTTCTGAAACCTTTAAACACTGCCGCAGTGCTCTCTTGACGTCCAAACAGCGCAAGCTATGGTTCAATACGCTCCCTTCCACCGCACCTAGCGCTGGAAGAGAGACCATTTTAGTTAGGTGAACGTAGAAACCAACTTTGGCAACAACGACTGAACCAGCCGCCAGGCCACCTTCTGTCTGGAGACAGACAAAAAAACGATTCCTGACAGGTCAACGCCTGCAACTCCGAAAATTGCCTCGCCGAACAGATGACCATCAAACACCATCTTCAAGGCAAAACCCTTAACCTATGCCTGTTGCAAGCCCCAATGGCACGCTAGCTAACGCTCCTAAAACCAACTTGAACTTCCCCGGTGGAATTAATATCCTATGACAGGGCTACAGTCTGGTAACCGCCTGAGAAAGCATACCACATCGACCTGTGCATGAGAGCCACTCCCTGTCCTTTGCCCCTATAGCAAGACAGAGCTGCTAACTGAACTCTCCAGGACCTGCCTTTACCAAACCCATCCTGCAGAAAACTTAATACCAAGGTAACTGACACTGTTGTCGTGTGAGCATGCCTCCGCGAGCACCCGTCCTCAAAGATGCGCCATATATGCACATATGCAAGGGACGTTGATTTTTTTTTTTGCGGCAAGGTGGCAAAGACTGCTGTCGAGCAACTCTTTTTCCTTAAGCTTGCCCTTTCAATGGCCACCCCGTAAGCAAAAACCGATGCACCTGAGGCATTCGAAGGGAACTCCGTAGCAACAGAATCTCCAATGTCGGAAATCTCCATGGATTCCCCTCGAAACCATATGAGGCAGGCATACCACGGGCGCCTTGGCCAGCCTGAGGTCCCCAACCACACGTTTCCCCGAAGCACATCGATACGCAGAACCACTCGACCTATGAGTGCCCCCGGTGGAAAGACATAAAGACTGGACGACAGCCACTGTTGAAACAGTGTGACGATGCCTTCCGATCTCTTTTTGCGTCGTCTGCTGAAGAAGTGACCCGTTTACGCAGAGTGAAATGCTGCCATGAGGTCCATTACTGGCTGTCCCCATATGTGATCGATCTGTGCGAACACCTCCGGATACCACTCCCATTCTCTGGCATCTACTCGGACCCAGTTGAGGAAATCCGCTGTCACAATGTCCTTACCCGCAACATGTGCCACCGAAAACGCTGGCAGCCAGAGCTCTATCCACACACACAGACCCTCTGCCGCGGCCTCTATGGCCACTCTTCCGGTTCTACCCTGCTGATTGATGTAGGCCACCGCCACGGATTGTCGGACAGTACTCGCACCGCTCGACCTGTCACCGTAGCTTCGAACGCTGCAACGCCCGACGTATCACTCGCATTTCCAGTCAGTTGATTGACCACTGGGTCTCCTGTGTACTCCAAGAGCCTTGTGCGAAACGATCTCCGAACATAGCGGAGTTTAACAAAGTTTTTGGCCAAGCTCCCGGAGGAAAGGTCCATAGCCTTTTATTAGAGAGAAGCTGGAAAATTATAATTTTATTTATTTATTTTTTATACCAACTTTCACAAATTCAAGATGTTCTACAAGGCACACAACCCAACAGAGCATCACATCTGTTGTACATGCAATGGAAGCCTTAAAATATGAGCATACATGAATCCACTGCTTGCCCCGATACAAGCACTGAGTAGCCTATTTGTCTTTTTGGAAACCAGCCAGGTCTTTAAGACCAGCATTGGCTACCCTAGGAAACAGGATACTGGACCTGAAAGAGCTTGGTTTGACCCAGTATGGCATTTCTCGTATCCTTATGAACGAAACCTCCCCAAGGTCTCTGCCTTGGAAGTAACAGGCTGCGCCTGGCCCTATGGCTAGCTCACATGGAGCAGTGTGGCCTAGTGGTTGAGGCAAGTTGCCAGAGGACCAAGGGTTTGAATTCCAATCGAGACCACCAACCTTGGACCATAAAAACTGGGGTATCTGGTCCCACAGGTGGTCCTTCTGGCCTTCGTTAAGCGACTTAACCCTCTGCCTCAGGTACCAAAACAAATTGTGAGCCCTTCAGGGACAAGGGAAATAGAAATACCGTAATCGACTGTATGCCACCCTGACCTGTAGGCAATCAGTATACTCAAATAAATGACTGGGAATATGTGACTGTAGCAAACACTGGCAGTGGAGAGACATCAGAACTGGTACTGGTTCCTGGTCTTCCTTTCTCGCTCTCCCAGTCCTGCCAGCATTGAGAAAAGGCTGAGAATAAATTGTCCACTGGGCCGGGGACCTTGTGTCCTGGACATCAGAGAGAAAGAGGGGCTAGGATCTGGGAGCAAAGCCCAAAGAGAAAGGGAAACTGGTGACTGACACGGTAGCTCCTCCGGACGGCTCACTCCACAGCAGATCCCATGACTGCATCTCCAACCCCATGTAACACCATGAGGACCTCACGCACTTTATTACAATCAACATCCCCCCATTACTGGGGAAATTACCTTAGTCTGATAATACAGTCTGAGCAAAGAAATGCAGTCCCACTCTGCAAAGAGTGCACCCCAAAACATGCCTAAGCAATTATGAGCACATACAAAATGCACATCTACATATATGGGTGACCCAGCACCTGTCACCCAAACACAGTGCAGTGAGCACGCTTGAACACAGGCTGAATACATGGAGCATACACAGAGTATTGACTTCCTCTATGAAACCTTCCAGTGCCCTGGAGCGCTAAGCCCCAGACTGTGCTACCTAGACGTCCTTCTCTTCACCCTCAGCACGGGCCCTTTAACAAGATGGCATAGATGGGTCAGTGCCCCTGCTAAGTGCTTAAAGCCCTGCTCTGACAGCACAAGCTCTAGAAATAGATGAGAATTTCCTGGGAAGGGCATGCTAAGTGGAGCTATGAAACACACAGGCACCCCTCCCCCCTCGCGGCCTTCCTGCAGTCAGAGAAATAGCAGTGGGATACACCGACAACCTTGCAAGTGGAGGTCTTAGAGGTTGCTGCCTGTGTGAACCTGATGAGGAATATGATTTCATATTTTACCCCCCCCCCTCCCCAGGGATGGGGGCACTGAATACTATATGTGATTCATGAGCAGTGCTGCCATCTGGTGGCCTTTAGGGCACCAGAGCCCGACAAATGATACAGAAGTTAGGAGCTTTAAATCTTGGTCATATAATCTTGATTTGCAGAACATTACAGTTGCTTGTTTAGTCACTAACCCCTGAGTGCCCATGAGATGGCCCTGTGGTTATTTCTTCCCTGACTTGCAGAGATCAATGATGGCTGCATACACATGGTCACAGGAAGGCACTATTGAGTGTACCAGCTGCCCTCTGGTGGCCATAGACCGTAGCACAGGCACTTCTTGGTTGACAGTTTAACTGTCATTATTATTATATATTTTTTTAATATCCTAAGGTTCCTAAACCTGTCCCTGTGAAACCACAGGCGTTTGGGCAACTTTCACTATAGAATACACAAAAGCACACTTCCAGCCTGTCCCTCCTTCCACCTACAAGTTAGGGCTCTGCTGTTGAAGAACCTAAAAGCTGGCAAGTTGCCTAATGTCATGGAACTTAATAGATGCTCCTCAGAGACATGATTAGGAGGGAAATAACATGTGACATCAGAGATCAATGCCAAAATTGCTGTCCTATAAAACTAAGAATAAACTTAAAAATAAAGAGGACCGACAACAGCCCCCTCAAGGCTGAGGAACCCCACCGAGCCCCAAAAAAACTATAAACAAAAGAAAGAAACACTAGACCTAAAAATCTAGCTATTCTGCCTGTCGTCGTCCTCACACAGGCAGCTCACTGCAACTCTCACCATGCGATCCAAATACCTAGAGAGAAAAGGGCCGCCCCTTTGCCAATGAATTTTGGCACCGAGAACAACAGCCGCTGCAAAAAGGAGGCCTCAGCAGACCGACAGAGCCTGAAGGCCTTACCTGCAGGGCCGAAAGCCACGCAGCCTGCTCCTACTGCCTTGAATTCATCCGATCCTCAAGCGGCGCTACTGCGCCTGGCAACCCTGGCGAGGACCGCTCAGCCGGTTCCACAGAGTAAAATTAAAATCACGCAGCAACGGAGAGGCTCTGTCTCACACAGCTTCGGTGTGGTTGCATGGGTCCTGGAGCTCTCTCCCGTACCGTCCAGGGAGAGAGATCCGCACCGGCGAATGCCCTGCAGTAAGTGAAAATAACTGAGGAGGAGGGAAGGCGAGAGCTGCTACTAATTTAAAGATTCAAATAAATAACCCCCTGCTCAAGGTAACCAAACAGAAATCAAAAGGGATTATTCTGCCTGTACTATTTAGGTTTTGGTTTCTGGCCAATAAGAACGGGGGTTTCCCTGGGCTGTAGGTTTTCCCCGGGTTCTATTGGTTGCTTTTAATTTTTGGAGCTAGTCACATGTTCATCTAGCGCTTACGTCACACGCCGATTCTTTAAAACATTGGACTCCTGATTGCTTGAAAGATAAAGCTTATACAACTGCGAGATTTATTTCACCTGATGAAGGGTCAGAAATTTATCTGATCCGAAATGGGGCCACGTCGTTCATCTCGATCTTTGCGGTTTTTTCAAGCTCCAGAAAAATGATAAGCTAAGTGCAATACAGTTAATATAACTTTTTAATGATTAAAAGGAGCGGTCACGGCGAGGGGGAAGTTTTTGTTCCTCTTTTGTATGACTGTTCTGACAAAAAACAAACATAAAAAATAAGATATTATTTATATGAATAGTTGGAGGAGTTCTTCCTTTTTGTCTGCTAGGGTTTGGTTTTGATTACTAATTTAAAGAGCCAGGCTCAAATTTAAAATTACTATAAATAAGGAAATTTGCTCCTAACAACTAAAGGAAACTAATCCCTGATTGCCAATTAACCAAAGGTAACTGAATTAAAAGTAAAATTAAAGGTAAAAATCAGAATAGAATTTGTCACACTAAATGCTCCTTACCTGTTCCACCAAGTGAGCCCAGAAGCTAGGCTCACTACGTCGTCCTGCTGCATGGAGACTGGACACACTGGGGGCTGATGGGAGAGACCAGCAGGCTATATCCAGTGATGTCATGAGTTTTTGACATGCCCAGTCTCCAAGCTGCAGGAGGAGGTTCACTACCTAGAAGTTGAGGACTAAACTGGAGGAACGATAAGGAACTCCTCACAAAGTGAATTGTGTAATAGTAAAATTTATTATTCACTCTACTCTTCCACCCTATGTGGTCATGTTTCAGCATGCACATTCATTTTATTATTAGTATTTAGCTCACACCTTTCCAGGAAATGACCAAAGCAAGTTACATTCAGGTATAGTATGTATTTCCCTGTCCCCAGAGGGCTCACAATCTAAAGTTTGTACCTGAGGCAATGGAGGGTTAAGTGGCTTGCCCAAGGCCACAGGGGAGTGCCAGTGGAATTTGAATCCTGGTCTTTCCAGCTCTAGGCTGCTGCCCTAACCACTAGGCCACTCCTCCAGTGGTATAGCCCTGGAACATAAAACAAACATGCTTCACAAAGCAAGCCATGTGGTCTGCCGGCTCCGCCCACAGCATCATCACTGGCACAGCACAGAGGACTTTAAAGAGGCACACAGCAGCCGTGCCCGTGCCTGAGGGCCTCGCCAGAGGGCCCTTTGGTGGGGAACAAAGGTGGTTGTTTACCGTGAATACAGCAAACCAAGTAACAAGTATACAGTAATTGCTTCATTTGCTTAGGTCTATTAAGACAGAATTTATACTAAACTAAACGTGTCGCTCAGCATTGAAAACATCCAGTTCCTGGAAAGTTTACTGCGTAATACAGCTTAAAGCTACTGTACTGCTTAATTGTATAGAAGTGTGTAGTAAGCTCTGCGTAACATTCATTTTTGCCAAATCTTGTAATTCATTACAACTGAAATATCAGAATGAACATTAAGAAAATGATTCTGTTGTTGTTGTTAAGTGCCGTCGAGTCGGAGTCGACTCATGGCGACCCTCTGGATAGCTATCCTAAATTGCGTTCGATCTTCATTCAGGCGGCTCATTGTTGACAGACTGGTACCCGTAGCTGCTGTTATTGTATCGATCCATCTCATTGCTGGCCTTCCTCTTTTGCGTTGACCTTCTATCTTGCCAAGCATGATGTCTTTCTCTAATGATCTCTCTCCCCGCATGATGTGTCCAAAGTATGAAAGTCGAAGTCTTGTCATCTGAGCTTCTAAAGAAAGCTTAGGTTTGATCTCCTCTAGTACAGACTGGTTTGTTCTTCGGGCAGTCCATGGTATACACAGTATTCGCCGCCAGCACCATAATTCAAAGGCATCAATTTTCTTCCTGTCTATCTTTTTCACTGTCCAGCTTTCACATCCATATGATGTTATTGAAAATACCATGGCTTGAACAAGTCGAATCTTTGTATGGAGAGGGACATCTCTGCTCTTGAGAATCTTATCTAGGTCTTTCATAGTCATTCTGCCAAGAGCAATGCGGCGTCTGATTTCTTGACTGCTTGTTGCTTCTTTATTGATAGTTGATCCAAGTAGGTTAACGTTATTCACGATTTCAATTTCTTCTCCTTCGACGATGAACCTGTTGATTATGCCAGTTGTCATGATCTTTGTCTTCTTTACATTAAGGTGCAGGCCCATTTTGAGACTATGTTCTTTGATTGTGAGAAGCAAATGTTTCAGATCATCTTCACTTTCCGCCAGTAATCCTGCTTCTCTGATGATTTGTTCTGCATATAAATTAAACAGGTAGGGGGAAAGTATGCAGCCTTGTCTTACACCTTTGCTTATTTTAAACCATTCTGTTTTTCCTTGTTACGTTCGAATTGTTGCTTCTTGATCAACGTACAGATTGTGCAAGAGAACGATCAGGTGTTCTGGTACATAAGAACATAAGATATGCCATACTGGGTCAGACCAAGGTCCATCAAGCCCAGTATTCTGTTTCCAACAGTGGCCAATCTAGGTCATATGTACCTAGCAGTTTCCCCAAGAGACACAAGTTCCACAATGCTTGTACTGGGTCAAGCATTGATATCTTCGGTCACTTCTTAATAATGGTTTATGGACCTTTCCTCCAGGAACTTGTCCAAACCTTTTTTAAACCCAGCTACACTAACAGCCTTTACTACATCCTCCGGTAACAAATTCCAGAGTTTGATTACACGTTGAGTGAAAAAATATTTTCTTTTATTAGTCTTAAATAGTTTACCCTGTAGCTTCATTGCATGTCCCCTAGTCTTTCTATATTCTGATAACGTAAACAATCGATCTACGTTTACCCGTTCCACTCCGTTCATTAATTTATAGACTTCTATCATATCTCCTCTCAGCCGTCTCTTTTCCAGGTTAAAGAGCCCTAACCTTTTTAGCCTTTCCTCATAGGAGTATCCTTCCATCCCCTTTACCATTTTGGTGGCTCTTCTCTGAACCTTTTCTAAAATCGCTATATCGTTTTTAAGATACGGCGACCAGAATTGCACACAATATTCAAGGTGCGGTCTCACCATGGAACGATATAGAGGCATTATAATATCTTTTGTTTTATTTTCCATTCCTTTCCTTATCATACCTAGCATTCTATTTGCTCTCTTGGCTGCCGCTGCACACTGGGCTGAGGGTTTTAACATGGTATCCACAATGACGCCTAAATCTTTTTCCTGGGTGGTGGTTCCTAATGTGGAACCTTGCATCGTGTAACCATAGTTTGGGTTGTTCTTCCCTAGGTGCATAACCTTGCACTTGTCCACATTAAATTTCATCTGCCATTTTGATGTCCAGTCTTCCAATTTAACAAGATCCTCTTGCAATTTTTCACAATCCTCTTGGGTTTTAACAACTTTAAATAGTTTTGTGTCATCTGCAAATTTGATAACCTCACTCGTTATTCCACTTTCCAGGTCATTTATGAATATGTCAAAAAGCAGCGGACCCAGCACAGATCCCTGGGGTACACCACTATTCACCTTTCTCCATTGGGAAAATTGGCCATTTAGCCCTACCCTCTGCTTTCTATCTTTTAACCAGTTCCTGATCCACAATAGTACACTGCCTCCTATCCCATGACTCTTTAGTTTTGCCAAAAGTCTCTGATGAGGGACCTTATCAAAGGCTTTCTGAAAGTCCAGATACACAATATCAACCGACTCACCTTTGTCCACCTGTTTATTCACTCCTTCAAAAAAACATAACAGATTAGTAAGACAAGATCTTCCTTGTGTAAAGCCATGTTGGCTGTCTCCCATTAGGTCGTGACTATCTACATGCTGAGTAATTTTATTCTTTATGATGGTTTCTACCATTTTTCCCGGTACTGACGTCAGGCTCACCGGTCTGTAGTTTCCCTGATCACCCCTGGAACCCTTTTTAAAAATTGGTGTTACATTGGCGATCCTCCAATCTTCAGGTATTAGAGATGATTTTAATGATAGTTCACAGATTACTAATAGCAGGTCTGCAATCTCATATTTCAGTTCTTTCAACACCCTTGGATGTATACCATCCGGCCCAGGTGATTTGCTACTCTTCAGTTTATCTAATAGTTGTAAGACATCTTCCCGATGTATCGATATTTCCTTCAATTCTTCCGCACCTTTAAATACCACTTCAGTCATGGGTAACATCCCTACATCTTCCTCAGTAAAGACCGAAGCAAAGAATTCATCCAGTCTCTCCGCTATCGCCTTGTCGCCTCTTAGTGCTCCTTTAACCCCTTTATCATCTAATGGACCAACTGACTCTCACAGGTTTTTTGCTACAAATGTACTTGAAAAGGTCTTTATTTCGTGTTTTTGCTTCCGCAGCAAGCTTCTTCTCAAATTCTCTCTTTGCCTGCCTTATCAATGCCTTGCATTTGACTTGCCAGTGCTTGTGCTGTTTCCAGGTTTCGTCATTTGGCTCTTTTTTCCATTTCCTGAAAGATGCTTTTTTGGCAACAACAGCCTCTCTGACCTCACCTTTAAACCATGCTGGCAGTTTTTTGGACTTCCTTCCACTTTTCTTAAAGCGTGGAATACAGCTGGTCTGGGCTTCCAAGATAGTATTTTTCAACAACATCCAAGCTTGATGTACGTCTTTAACCTTTGCAACTGCTCCTTTTAGTTTTTTCTTAACTGTTTTCCTCATTTTATCATAGTCTCCCTTTCGAAAGTTAAAGGGTAGTACTGTGGATTTCCTTACTATCCCTCCTCCACTAATTAAATCAAAGGCAATCATGCTATGATCACTATTGCCAAGTGGCCCCAACACCCTTATCTCTTGCACTAGATCTGGTGTTCCACTAAGGACTAGGTCTAATATGGCTTCCCCTCTGATCGGTTCATGAACCAGCTGCTCCAAGAAGCAGTCATTTATTTCATCTAGGAACTTTATCTCCCTAGGATGTCCTGCTGTGACACTGACCCAGTCGATGCCGGGGTAATTGAAATCACCCATTATTATTACTGCACTGTAACGTTTGCTAGCTTCCTTGATTTCTTTGAGCATTTCATCATCCATTTGTTCATTCTGGCCAGGCGGACGATAGTACACCCCCACTGCCATCGCCTTCCCCTTTTTACATGGAATTTCAATCCATAGAGATTCTACAGCAAATTTTGTTTCTTGCAAAACTTTAATTAATCCTTTCTGACTCAATGCCCTCTCTAACAGAGCGCAACCCCTCCACCAATTTGATCAGCTCTATCATTACGATATAGTTTGTACCCAGGTATCACAGTGTCCCACTGGTTGTCCTCCTTCCACCATGTCTCTGATATTCCAATCATATCTAACCTCTCGTTTAGTGCTATATATTCTAACTCTCCCATCTTGTTTTTTAGACTTCTAGCATTTGCATACAAGCATTTTAGAGACTGTATTTTATTCATATTAATATGGCTATTGGTAGACATGGGTAATTTGGGATCTTTAAGCTCTGTCTGCTCCATACTCGAGGGCATTTGGGCTACTTTACTCTTTTTGGAACCTCTCTGCTTTTTGTAGTATCCTTCAAGGATACATTCTTCCGAACCATGCGCTCTTGGGCGACTGTCGGCTTTCCCCTATTATCTAGTTTAAAAGCTGCTCTATCTCCTTTTTAAAGGTTAATGCCAGCAGCCTGGTTCCATCCCGGTTAAGGTGAAGCCCATCCCTTCGGAAGAGCCCCTCCTTTCCCCAGAATGTTCCCCAGTTCCTAACAAATCCAAACCCCTCATCTCTGCACCATTGTCTCATCCACGCATTGAGACTCCGGAGCTCTGCCTGCCTTTTGGGTCCTGCGCGTGGAACGGGAAGCATTTCGGAGAATGCTACCCTGGAAGTTCTGGATTTCAACTTCCTACCTAAAAGCCTAAATTTAGCTTCCATAACCTCCCTACCACATTTTCCTATGTCATTGGTACCGACATGTACCAAGACAGCAGACTCCTCCCCAGCACTATCTAAGACCTTATCTAGGTGGCGCGTGAGGCCCGCTACCTTCGCACCAGGCAGGCATGTTACCAGGCGATCCTCACGTCCACCAGCCACCCAGCTATCTACATGCCTAATGATCGAATCACCAACTATAACTGCTGTCCTAACCCTTCCCTCATGGGCACTTGGCCCTGGAGAAACCTCCTCGGTGCGAGAGGGGTTTACATCACCTGGAGGACAGGTCCTAGTTACAGGATCACTTCCTGCCACACCAGGGTATACCCATGCTTCTTAATGTGGCCCAGAGTTTCTCATGGTTTACACAGTCAAAAGCTTTGCTATAGTCGATAAAGCACAAATAGATATCCTTTTGGTATTCTTTAGTCTTTTCAAGGATCCATCTCACATCCGCAATGATGTCTCTCGTTCCTCGCCCTTTTCTGAACCCTGCTTGCACTTCAGGTAGTTCTTGTTCCAGGTATGATTGTAGTCTCTTTTGAATAATCTTCAGTAGAATTTTGCTGGCATATGGGATCAGAGCGATTGTGCGATAATTTCCACAGTCAGTTGGATCACCTTTCTTTAGTACTGGTATAAACACAGATCTTTTCCAGTCAGTTGGCCATGATGCTGTCTTCCATATTTCTTGGCAGAGCCTTGTAAGTACGGTAACAGCTGCATCAGATTGCTGTAATACTTCTATGGGAATGCAATCAATGCCTGGTGCTTTGTTCTTTGATAAGGCTTTCAATGCTGCTTCAACTTCTTCTTTCATCACCAATGGTTCCAGATCATAAGGTACAGGTTGAAACGGCTGTTGGTCCACTTGATCTTTATCATATAAAAACTCTGTATTTTCTTTCCATCTTTTCTTGATCTTCTCAGCATCATTCAACATAGAACCTTGAGCATCTTGTAACATTCCAATTTTCGAGGCTGGAACTTTTTCTTTAACTCTCGTAGCTTTAGGAAAGCTGATCTTGTTCTTCCTCTAATAGTTTCTGCTTCTATTTCCTTGCATGCGTCATTGTAGTACTTTTCCTTGTCCTGTCTTGCTGCACGTTGGAAATCTCTGTTGAGTTCTGTGATTGTCTTTCTCCTCTGGCTTTAGCTTCTCTGCGTTTCTGGGCAATTTTCAGAGTTTCTTCCGTCATCCATTTTGGCCGTTTTTTCTTTTTTACCTTTTGTAGAGACTTCTCGCTTTCTTCCAACACAACCTTCTTGATGTCATTCCATAACTCTTCTGAAACACTATCATTTGTATCTAAAGCTGCAAATCGATTTTGCAGGCAGTCTTTAAATTCCAGTGGTATATTCTCAAGGTCATATTTTGCTGCATTCATGAGTGGTTTGCTCTTTTTCAGCTTTAGCTTGAGTTTGCATACTAGTAGTTGATGATCTGTACCACAGTCAGCTCCAGGTTTTGTCTTTGTTGATGTTATAGAGCTTTTCCATCGTTGACTTCCACAGATGTAGTCAATTTGATTTTTATACAATCCATTGGGTGAAGTTCATGTGTACAGTCGCCGCTTGTGTTGCTGGAAGAAGGTGTTCGAGATGAATAGATCGTTGGTCTTGCAGAATTCTATCAGTCTTTCTCCAGCTTCATTTCTGTTGCCAAGTCCATATTTTCCAACTACTTTGTCGTCTTCTTTGTTGCCAACCTTTGCGTTCCAATCACCCATGACTATCAGGATATCCTGTTTGCATGTTCTGTCAATTTCAGCTTGTACTTGTTCATAGAACTCTTCAATTTCATTCTCTTCTGCAGCTGTTGTTGGGGGCATGTACTTGAATTATAGTTGTGTTGATAGGCATTCCTCGTAGACGAATAGAGATTAAGCGTTTGCTGACTGCATTGTATTTCATTACAGTTCTTGCAAGTTTCTTCTTTATTATAAATGCAACACCATTTCTTCTTTGTCTTTCATTTCCAGCATAGTAGACCATGTGATCATTTGATGCAAAGTGCCCGATGCCAGTCCATTTCAGTTCGCTGACACCCAAAAGATCAAGTTGTACACGTTCCATTTCATTCTTGACCACCTCCAACTTCCCTTGGTTCATGCTTCGTACGTTCCATGTTCCAATGTGTAAGACATCTTTACAGCTTCTGACTCTCATTTCATTCTACTCACTATGAATCTCACTTTATATACATTGAGCTTACTGGTCTGTTCTACACCCCACATACATGCACTATCTCCTCCATTGAACCTCCCTGAATACTCATACATCCATGTTATACCTTACCGCCAAAGACAAATCAACCAGAAACAAAATGCTAAACAAACTCTCAGGGGAAGAGCATACCAAACACACCACAGGTTAATCCACATAAATACAACCCCTATGAGCAACCATATGAAGATGTGCAAGGATGCTACCCTAATTAGCTTCATGCTAATCAATTCTAGGTCTATTAAAAATAAAATCCTGCTTCTAACTGACCTAGTCAAGGCTGAAAACCCAGACCACCTATGTGTCACTGAAACATGATTACATGAAACGGACACAGTACTGCTAAACCAGATACAAGTGCAGGGATACTCTATTTTCACCTGCGATAGGGATAGTGCAAAAGGAGGGGGTGTTCTTATATTAGCAAAAATAGAACTGAATTTCTCATCCACCATTAGTGAGAACCAAGATGGTATGAATATCTTCAAGGTCGAAAATAGAGATATAGCAATATGTCTCATATATAGGCCCCCGATGGCTGATAATCGAGAATTAGCAACAATCCTTGAATCTGCCTGCAGCTCCACTTTAAGGAAACCCCTTATAATGCTGGGTGATTTTAATCTACCATCACTACCTAGGAACCAGGAAACAGCTTTCACAAAGGCAATGGAAGAAATGGGATTTAGACAAATCAACCAAGCAACTCACACCAAAGGAAAGAATCTTGACTTATTTTATTTATTTACATTCTCTTATATACCGTGCTATTCTGCATCAGTGTGGTTTACATTGAACAAACTGAAATTACATTGAACAGGGCATTATAACTTGGAGATAACTATTTTACAGGGAACATGGGTTATGGAGGGTTAGGTGGCTTGCCCAAGACCACAAGGAGCACCTGTGGGACTAGAAACCCCAGTCCTTCTGGCCCAAGATTGCTGTCCTCTAGTGGGATTTGAACCCCAGACCTTCCGGCCTGAAGTACCTTGCCCCAACCATTAGGCCACTCCTCCACTCCTCCCTAGTAAATGCACAAAATCACCTCATTACAAACCACCCACCATAACTCAGGTACCGTGGTCCGACCATTTTATGATTCGGTTTTCTCTTCACCACTCTCAGACTACCAGATCCAATCTTGACGCTACATACCAAGGACAGAGATTTTGAGCATTTGACAAGGAAGAGTTCATTGAAACAGTTCTCCCCAGATTAGACCCATCTGTTAATAACCTTTGTGAAGCAGTAGCAAACTGGAACAAAACTATAAGGTTAGCGTCTGATCCTCTGCCTTCGCAGATGAGGCACAAGCGTAGAATAAATGAGGTGGTTTACTTCTGAACTAGTAACACTTCGGAAAGGGCTCAGGAAAATGGAATCTACTTGGAGAAGAAGGAAAAGCCAAGAACACAGACTACATTACTTTTCACTGCTAAAAGCATACAATGATACTACCAATAATGCAAAGAAGCAATATCACACTAAAGTTTTGTCAAAGGCCATAAACCGTCCCAGAGAATTATTTGAGATTGTTAAATCCCTGACCAAAACTCCTACTAATAACTCATACAAGATTCCTATCAACCCACAAACACTAGCAGATCATTTTGCTAACAAGCTCAAACAAAATGGTCTCTTCACACCAACCTCACTATCTCATCCAACCAACATCACCCAGGAATTGAGTGATTTCCACTCTAACAAGCAAACAACTGCACCAGACAATCACTAAGCTCCACTCTACAATCTCTCTGTTAGACCCCTGTCCGGTGGTGTGGATTAAGGAAACAAAAGCAGAATTGGCTCCAGATCTACTAAACAGTGAACCTGTGACTGCTTCAAGGATCTATACCCAAGGAACTCAAAAGGTCAGCAATCCATCTATTACTAAAGAATAAATCTCTGGATCCCAAAGACCCCTCCTCATACTCTCCCATTGCAAGCATACCATTCCTCGCCAAGATTATAGAGATTATACAGATTCAATTACAAGACTACATAGACTCAGAGTCACCATTGGATGAACACCAATATGGGTTCCATCCATTCCACAGGGTGGAAACCCTCCTTTTAGCTCTATTCAACACTATCACTAAGGGTATCGATAATTCCAAACGAGCCTATATCCTCATTTTCCTTGATATCTCCTTGGCTTTTGACAATGTAAACCAATGCCTCTATATAAGTCTTTGGTGCGACCTCATTTGGATTATGGTGTGCAATTCTGGAGACCGCACCTTCAAAAGGATGTGAACAGGATGGAGTCGGTGCAGAGGGTTGCTACTAAAATGATTAATGGGCTTCATTATAAAGCATATGAGGACAGACGTAAGGATCTTAATATGTACACCTTAGAGGAAAGGCGGGATAGAGGTGATATGATTGAGATGTTTAAATACCTCCGTGGCATAAATGTTCAGGGAGAGAGCCTCTTTCAATTGAAAGCAAGTTCTGCTACGAGGGGACATGGGATGAGGGTGAAGGGAGATAGATTCAGGAGTGATATGTGGAAATATTTCTTTACGGAAAGAGTAGTGGATCCGTGGAATAGTCTCCCAGTGGAGGTGGTGGAGATGAGGACAGTAACTGAATTCAAAAAAGCATGGGACCAACACAGAGGATCTCTAAAGGTAAAAAGTGGACTGTTGTAGTTGTTGTTATGGAAGGACAGACTAGATGGGCCTTGTGGTCTTTTTCTGTCGTCATGTTTCTATGTCATGCTCATCTCCAGACTCTCACAATTAGGAATCAAGGACAAAGCACTTGAATGGTTTAAATCTTACTTCACGAACCGGACATAATACGTTCAAATTGACCAAGTTTCCTCGGTGCCATTTCATCAAGAACAAGGTATCCCACAGGGTTCTGCCCTCTCAGCACTACTTTTTAATCTATATCTTCAGCCGATCTGCTCCATATTCCGACAAAATAAATTATCAGATCTATGCATATGACATTATGTTGTACACTGTCACAAGACCCACCACTCGCCTCTAGCTAAGAGGAGCGTGGTTTCTTTAGAGGAACTTTCTGCTGGCTGTATGTGTGCATCAAACAGAAAGCTGTAGTCGGGCTCCAAGGGGTAAGGTAAATGACAGAAATTTATTTTATACACACAAAGGTTCGTTCATACCACGTACAGGATATTTGCTCAGGGACTCTGTGAAGCAGAGCACTCTCCAAAAACAAACACAAACCCAAAAATGTCTGTTTAAAGGTTCTCCATAGTGCAGGATACACAGTCTTTAACAGCAAGGATAATTCCCTTCTTAGCCTTGCTGGGTAAAGCACTAAACAAAATCACATTCACTGCCCATGATAGAATAGCTTCTCAGCTTCAAAACCTTCAAGCAACAAATATAACTCAGGGCACAAGAAAGCTTCATTATAATTAGCTACTTTCTTACCCCAGTGTCCTTGTTCCAGCAGCAGAAAATTAACAAGCTTATCCCAGATTCCAGGCTTGCTCTTTAGTCCCTGTGACCTTTCCCTTTACCAACACGAGGGACTCACGGCCACCCAGCCTGTGGACTATGGGTTTCTTTTCCTGGCAAACTCTCTCTCACCAGACTGGCTTGTTTTCTCCCTGTTCCTCAGGTTTAAAGCTTGGCACAAAGAACAGTCCATGGGAGTGTCCTCCTCATTTAGCTTTACCTCAGGCTCTCCCAGCTGCATAGGCTCTGACTCCCCATCCTGCTCACAATGCTCAGCTAGCCTCTCGGGGGATCTTGGAGTCTCTCCTGTTCCTGGCACCAAACTCCCCTGCAGATGTGCTATATGCCAATTAGCATTCTCCTCTCTTGGAAGCTCAGTTCCTCTGCTCAGCTCAGCACCAGTTAAGCTTCCCTTGCTTGCAGCTGTGTCTCGGCTCATGGCAGTCTGGCTTCCTGTTTCTCCTCCTCTTCTTTGTTCTCTTCTCTCATACTCTGGCCTAGGTTTATACTTCCAGGGCTCTAGCTTCAACCCCTCCCTACCCAGGTGATGGCAATCAGCCTGACTTTGGGCACCTGAGTGCTTGGAGCATTCACTGCCTAAGGGGTTCTGGGCTCTGTATCCTCTCCCCTTCATTCCACTAGGGGGAGCATGAAATGTGGGCCATGTGGAAGTTTCCTGATTCCTGGAGGTGTTTATGACTTTCCTACCCTGCCTCGGTGAAAGGGGGCCCTTTACTAGGGTGAATTCCCTGTCTCTTGGTCCTCCCCCAGACTCCGGATAGGCCTCCTTGCCACAACGCGCAGGTGGAGATATCCAACCCCAACTATGACAAGATTTCAGGATGTCTCACGGAAGCAGAAATGTGGCTCCAATCAATGAATTTGAATATCAGTTTCAAAAAGACTGAAGTGCTATTTATAACAAGAAATCCTAGCTTCACTCCACCAACGGTCATCAATATTGGAAATATCTCCCTACCAGTTAGGACAGAGGTCAAATACCTAGGGGTGACCCTTGATAGGATGCTCAGCCTAACTCCTCATATAAAGCAAACAGCGAAATCTATATTTTTCAAAATAAGGACAATCCAACAGCTATGGCCAATAATAGACCGTACAGATAGAGTAGTTACTCACCTGTAACAGGTGTTCTCCAGGAGCAGCAGGAATCAGTCCTCACATATGGGTGACGTCGGCGCCAATGAAGCCCTCGTGCGGAGCATTTCCCCAGCTTTCAAAGAAAGCCTTTGGGAATTGCAGCGCGCATGCGCGGTCCTCTTCCCGCCCAAGGGTGCCATCTTGCTCAGTCTGATGACATAGCTAAAAGACAGCAAAAAATTAGCAAAAATAAATCATATGACTGCAACTCCAAGGGGAGGAGGGAGGGTTGTGAGGACTAATTCCTGCTGCTCCTGGAGAACACCTGTTACAGGTGAGTAACTACTCTTTCTCCAGGACCAAGCAGGAAGTCAGTCCTCACATATGGGACTCCCTAGCTTAAGGCTACCGTAGACCTCAAGCGGAAAAATGAGCTCCCTCTAGCTTGTCAGCACAGAAGGATGGAATCTTCTCTGAGAACACCCCCGACCGGTAGCCCAACACCAGGGCCGGGGGGTAGGAGTTGCCTAAACCCCAAAGAGATTATGGAGTACTGCCTGTCCGAAAGCACTGTCCCTGCGGGACTCCCTCTCAAGGCAGTAATGGGCTGCAAAAGTCTGGCTTGAAGACCAAGTAGCGGCCTGGCAGATGTCTGCCAACGGAACAGAGCGGAGATAAGCCACTGACGCAGCCTTCGCCCTGACACGATGAGCCATGACTCGACCCTCCAACGAGAGGCCGGCTGCCCCATAAGCCCAGGCGATACAGTCAGCGACCCATATGGACAGCGTACGCTTGGAGACAGGGAGCCCCAACTTATTGGGGTCAAAAGAAACGAAAAGCTGAACAGCTTTCCGATGCTCCCGCGTACGGTCAAGGTAGAAGGATAATGCCCTCCTACAGTCCAGGGTATGCAAGACCATCTCAGCCCAGCTGGCATGCGGCCTGGGAAAAAAGGTCGGAAGAACCACCTCCTGATTGAGGTGAAAAGGTGAGACAACCTTAGGAAGAAACTTAGGGTGAGTCCGTAAGACTACCCTATTCCTGTAGAACCTAGTGTAAGCAGGATCAGACACTAGAGCCTGCAGTTCACTCACCTGCCTAGCAGAGGTGAGAGCTACCAGAAATAAAGTTTTCCAGGAGAGAAAACAGAGAGGGCAGGTAGCCATAGGTTCAAAAGTTGGACAAGTAAGCCGCTGCAATACCACATTCAGATCCCACTCAGGGGCCGGTGGATGCAAAGGAGGCTTAAGCAGAAGGAGGCCTCTGAGGAAACAAGCCACCAAAGGGTGGTTGGAAAGAGGCCTGCTGTCCACCGGCGAGTGGTGAGCTGAGAGAGCACTCAGGTGAACTCTGACAGAGTTAGACTTAAGGCCTAGATTGGAGAGGTAAAGCAAATATTGCAATACCACCGCTACCAAGCACGAGAAAGGATTCTCGTCGTGCTGAGCACACCATGTGGAGAATCTACGCCACTTAAGAGCGTAGGATTTCCGGGTGGATTGCCGTTTAGAAGCTAAGATGACATCTTCCACCTCTCTAGGCAGCAGTAGGGGAGCCAGGACTACCCTTTCAGCAGCCAGGCCATCAGATGAAGGGACTGGAGGTTGGGGTGCAAGAGAGTCCCCTGATCTTGAGATAGGAGATCGTGTTGAAATCACAGAGGCAGAGGGGTGTCCACCGCTAGCTGTAGCAGAAGCGGGAACCACGGTTGCCTCGGCCACTTGGGGGCAATGAGAATCAATGAAGCCCCGTCCTTAAGGACTTTGAACAGCGTTCTGGACACTAGAGGCATGGGAGGAAACGCATACAGTAGGCCTGTGGACCACGAGATCAGAAACGCATCCGCTGCTATTCTGAGGGGATGCAGTTGTCTGGAGCAAAATCTCGGGAGTTGCCGGTTCAGAGGACTGGCGAAAAGATCCAAGGTGGGGAGTCCCCACCTGAGAAAGATCTGCTGAACCACCAATGGGTTCAATCTCCATTCGTGTGGTTGCAGGATCCTGCTCAGTTTGTCTGCCAGGTAATTCTCCTGACCTGGGAGGTAGACAGCCTTGAGAAGGATCCCATGATTTACAGCCCAAGAGCACAGCCGTTGAGCTTCCTGACAAAGAAGGAAGGAGCCTGTGCCTCCTTGTTTGTTCACATAGAACATGGCAACTTGATTGTCCGTCTGAACCAGTACAGACTGGTGAGAGGCGAGGTGGGAGAAGGCTCTCAGAGCTAGGCGTATCGCCCGTAGCTCCAGGAAGTTTATCTGTTGAGAAGCCTCCCAAGGGGTCCAGAGACCCTGAGTACATGTCCCTTGGCAATGTGCTCCCCAACTGAGAAGAGAAGCATCGGTTGTGAGCACTTGAGAAGGCGGAGGGGATTGAAAATCCATTCCGAGCACCAGATTCGGAAGATGAAGCCACCAATGCAGAGAGGAGACCAGTAGGTCGGATATCGTTATTGAGTCCGCCAGGCTCCCTGTGGCCTGAAGCCATTGATTGCGGAGGCACCACTGAGCAGGCCGCATGTGCAGGCGGGCATTGGGGGTGACATGAACCGTGGAGGCCATGTGGCCGAGCAGCCTCAGGAATTGCCTGGCAGAGACCAGGGAATTGCTGCGAAACTGGCTGGCCAGATCCATTAGCCTGTGGGCCCTGTCCAGAGGCAGAAAAGCTTTTGCTTGAAGAGTGTCGAGCCTGGCCCCTATGAACTCCAAGTTCTGGGACGGGAGCAAAGCGGACTTTGCGAAGTTTATGACAAACCCCAAGTGCTGAAGCAGAGCCACAGTGCGAAGGGTGGCCTGGTTGGCCTCCTGGGAAGATTGGCCCCTTATGAGCCAGTCGTCCAGGTACGGGCCAGTGCTTTTGGTCACTGTTAACTTATCAGTCACCCACACTGTTAGTACGGCCCAATTCACATCAATGACCCAATTCTCATTGAACTCCCCAGTGGTGTTACCAAAGCGAGAATCATACCACTGGGGAGTTCAATGAGAATTGGGTCATTGATGTGAATTGGGCCGTACTAACAGTGTGGGTGACTGATAAGTTAACAGTGACCAAAAGCACTGGCCCGGAATACTGAGACCCATTCTTCTTAAAAAACTATGTTTGAAGTTAGCAGTTGTTTGCAGAAACAGTGGATAAATGTGTGAAGATTCATACCATCAATTTAGATTCATACAATTTTTTGTTTTATTTGAGTGCTGTTTATATATTTTTTGGATAGTGTGCACTCTGATAGGGACTAGTTTAATTTTTTGAAACACAAAAAATGGCTGTATCCATGGCAAACCTACATTCTGTTGCCATTGATGAAATTTGCAAAGCAGCCACATGGCCTTTGGTACATACCTTTGCGGCTCATTACTGTCTTGACAAGGACTCCTGTCGGAATGCCATGTTTGGTCAAGCGATGCTCCAGCACCTCTTTCATACTTAGGGCAACTCCTACCCTCCGTCCCGGAATATGTCGATGCCAGACATTCATGGAGGATCCATTCCCTCTTGAGGCCTGCTCTGAAGCAAATCTACCTGTTCTGGGGGCATTTCTCTGACATCTGGGAGCTAGGGGAGTCCCTTATGTGAAGACTTCATTCCTGCTTGTTCCTGGAGATCACCTGTTACAGATGAGTAACCATGCTATCTCCGGGAACAGCAGGAATTTAGTCTTCACAACCCACCCTCCTCCCCTAGGAGTTGTAGGGCTTCTCTCTCTCTCCTTTTATCTCAGCTACAAACTCAACTGAGGAGGAAGAATCAAAAAGGTGGCAAGGCAGCAGAACAGTTGCAGTGGGATACTCACAAAAACTTTCCTATTGGATGCTGGGGAGCGTTCCCGTGTGGGCTCCGTGGGTACTGATGTCCCCTATTTGTGAAGATTAAATTCCTGCTGTTCCTGGAGATCACCTGTTACAGGTGAGTAACTATGCTTTATTGACTGTTCATTTTAATATTGAACATTTATGGATGGTCTTAACAACATGGTTTGCACAACTATGAGTACTGTTTGCACAAATATATTTGTCTTATTTCAATATTTATGTACTTTTGTGTTATATGTTATTTAAATGTTTAATTTATGTTCGAGGTGTACACCCCTGCTGAAGGCGCACGCCAAAACATGGCAATATAGAGTGAATAAGAAATTTATTTATTTATTTAGCTATGTTTATATACTGCCAATCTGAGAGTCTAAGCGGTATTTCCAAGAACACGTAGGAATGTAGTCGTCACATGGGTATTGTCGGTACCGACGGAGCCCGCGTGGGAACGCTTCCCAGCGTCCAATAGGAACGCTTTTGGGAGCATCCCACAGTGCATGCGTGCTGCCTTCCCGCCTCTGTACCTCTGTCACTTCAGTTCTTCGTTTTCCGCGGAGCCGGCAGGACGTGTACCCTGTCACCGCAGAAAATTTCCTTGTGGTCGCGTCTGCCTTCATTCGACGCCTACCGGTACTGCCGGTTCTTCTTCTTCTTTCTTAACCCCCCCCCCCCAAACCCTTGTATTTTCTTCAGGGGTCTTTCCCCTGTTTCTGGTGCTAGGTGCGATTTTGGGCATTAGCCCCATTTCAACCATGGAGAAACCAGCTAGTGGTTTCAAAAAATGCTCAAAGTGTGGCGCTACCATTTCCATCACCGACACCCATGATTGGTGTCTAAAATGTTTAGGTCCTGAACAATGTCCAATGGAGCTTCTCCTGCACAAGGGATGACCAAAAGGGGCCTGCAGAATAGAGCTGCAAAACTCAGTACCCTTTTTGCTGCGGATACGATGTCACTTGCATCGACGTCTTCCAGGGCTGCCTCTTCCTCCCATGGATCTCAGGTAACTAAACTTAAGTCTTCTAAGACTAGCCGGACCTCGAAGGATAAATCTCCTTCAAAGTATCGAGATGCCACTGGCATTGCCCTTGAGGATAGTTCACCGGCAAAACAGCCCCGGAGGGAGTCTTCGGGCTCCAAAGCATTAACGGGGCTCCAGGATGTTCCAGAGGCTTCCATCTCTGCAGAACTACTGGTGCCATGTTCTGGGGTCATAGTAACATGGTAAATGATAGCAGATAAAGACCAGTATGGTCCATCTAGTCTGCCCAGTAAGAAGGCTGGAGTAAGATGGCAGGAGTAGGTGCCATTCTGTGCAGGCTGCCCCTCAGGCCACCCCTCCCCATGTCTTTGTTTAGGGGTGAACCCACCGCTCCATGCAGGACACCCCTATTTGTTGAGAAGTTAGATGGTTCAGTAGCCGCTTCTACCGGTATCGACACCCAGGCATTGGTAGGAGCGATGGACAAGAGAATCCTCGCTATTGAATGCAGTCTAGTGTCCCTCTTAGCAGCTTCAGTACAACTAAGACCGCTACAGACGGTTCAACAGGTATCGGTACCGACAGTACCTGCTTCAACAGGACTGCTTCCCCCCATGCCGAGCCTTGATTCTATCTCGGGTATTGGGGATCAGGAACCGAGACATTTCACTACCGACTTCGAGCAGTACCGATACCATGCGTTATGGGAGCACCCGGTACAAAGTGCCTTTGAGTCTTCCAATTCCGATGACTCTGACGATTCTACCGGTACCAGAGCGAACCTACTAGAGGATTCAACTCCTCAACGCAGGATGTCTCCTCCAGAAGATATGTCCTTCCAGGATTTCATACGTGATTTAGCAAAGGGTCTTGCAATCACTGTGATTCCAGAAAAGGAACCTAGGGCAGAAGAATTAAGAATTCTACAATACCCCTATGGCTCCCAAGGAGGCAGCTATGCTTCCCATTCACAAGATCTTACATGATCTGATGTTGAGAATGTGGGAAACTCCTTTAACCATATCTTCACATTCCCGACGCCTTGACACTATGGGGTATGTTTACTAAACTGCGGTAATTGTGAATAATGCGCGTTATGTAACGTTAACGATCGTAAGCGCATCATAACGTGTGTTATGATGCGCTTACGATCATTAACGTTACATAACACGCGTTAATTGTAGTTAACGATCGTAAACTCCCGCGGCGCGGTAAAACACCGCAGAAGGTGGAGAGAGGGCGGAGAGAAGGGGTCAATGGGCGGAGAGTGAGCGGGGAGAGGCTCCCTTCACACTAATGTGCTGATTTTCAGGGCTGAATTCCAACGCGAATGAAAACCTGCCGTTAAAGGCACATTACAGGGAAGAGAAACCATTTCAGTATCAGCAATGTACAGCCCAGGCTGGGAAACCAAAAAAAAGTGATGTGTGATACATGTGCACAGAACAAAAGGGCACAGAAACACTGAAAATGACCCCAACAAACTGGAAAAAAACAATAACCAAGCTGGCCAATAGTGGTATCAATGAGAAACATCAACCCCTCCCCCCCCCCCGAGTAAGCTCCATAGAACAGATATAAATCGTGGAAGGGTCTATACTCCATCCCCATACAAGGTGAATGGGCCCACAGTGAAATAGTGCTGCACAGGGTTTTCCCCACCATTGGACAGGGTTCCTATGGCGTGCACATGTCCCGCAACATCAGGGCGGGCATGTCGGAATGGCAACTGGACAGATGCCGGAGAAGGGGATACAGAGGGCCGCAGGCGGCACATGCTGTGGTGGAGCTGGGCCACAGTGCGGACTAGGGTGATGCCTAGGTGGCCCATACGAATGCTGAAACAGCAGAGCAGCCAGACAGCAACTGCTGAAGGGCCAACATGGGCACGAGTGTATTTCTCACAGTGTCACAGGGGATAGTACCCAACAGCTACCCCCAAGGGCACGGAACATTGGCAGGCGGGGCTGGGGGAAGCGTGGACGTCTATGCAGGCATCCCTACCCCAGAACCCGCACCATAGGCAGCTGCCTACCTGCACACTGGATGGCCTGAGACTGCGCACCCCCAGCTCCACCAGCAGAAGGGTATGTCAGCATGGTGGCTGAGGGATACTAGTGGTGGAGGGGGCAGTGGCAGCTGGCCAGAGCAGACCGTGGCCTAGCCCTGTGTAGGTGGGTGCCATGCACTGCAACAGACAGGCCCTGTCTGACCAACAGTCATGGTATCACCAGGGAAAGCACCATCTCTGTGATAACATAGTGGTGCAGTGCACAAAACCAGTGTATTCGGAAGCAGAAGGTCACAGGTTCAAGTCCCAGCTGTGGTTTCCACCAACCCAGTCCTCATATTTTACCCACTACTATAACGTGCTAATACAGACGGAACCTTTCTTGCAGATGACGTAAACATGCCCAAAACACCTACATTTTACCCTACAGAGCACAGACACCATAAACATGCACATTACCTAGAGCAGAGCCTCCCAAATGCAGCCCTGGAGGGCCAAACACCATTCCAGTTCCATGCTGCCTCTGATGAAGATGCCTGTGCTGCATTTCTATGCGCCACCCCCATGGTATGCAGATGTATCTCATGCATATTCATGAGGGACAGCATGAAAACCCGAACAGTGTTTTGCACCGCAGGACTGGAGTTGGGAACCTCTGCCATAAAGCAGCAGCCAACAGGGGCAGACACACCCGCACCCACAGGCCCCATTATCCAAAGCCTCCTGGAGAGGCAGGACTTTGGGCTCTGCGTGCATCTCCCAATACTAGCACTTGCATACCCCAATACTAGCACTTGCATACCTTAGTAATGCCACCCTAAACCTGGGAATATGGTACACATCAAAAGGTTGCTATGATTACTGGCAGATAGCAATTCCTAGGTTAAGTACAGTTTTCGGAGTGAGCTGCATCATAGCAACCTTTCTTATGTCTGTGGAGTGTGCTACAGGTCTTGTGTCTGACAGTGTTTACCAATCTGGGGAGTGACTCCTACAGTATTGCGTACCATAGCCATGCTTGCACTGTGCCCAGGACTGGTGTGGTGGCCTGGGCTGCCCAACACCTCTATAATTGCACAATGCTGGCATAGGTGTGGGGAGTGTGTGTCTGTCTATCCAGTGTGTGGTGGCTGCCAACACCCTCCACAGTCCACACTGCTAGCACTGTTCCCAGTATTGGCCTGCCAATGTGCATAATGAGGAGCAAGGTACCGTGGAAATAGCCTGGATAGGGTGGCCTGGCCTGGCCGCATCTGCACAGGGCATAGGGCAATGGCTCGGACATTGTAGTGCCCGGTACCACCTGCACGGACAGGGTGGCCATAGCATGTCCTGCTGGGAGGTCACTCTCACCCTGACTGAGCAGTGACCATGGCATGGCTAGGTTCCCCCATAGTGCTATATAGCATTTCTCTTAGGTGATATTTATGGGTTTTCTTTTGGGGCCCAATCACTGACCTATCTGCTTGGTGTGTATGCTGATATCCCCGTTCTGGGTACATGCATCTCCTCCAGGACCATGCACTATGGACTAGCTGGCGGACTGTCTGCAGCTAGTATGTGTCTTGCTGGAACACCTTGCAGGGTGCAGCGGCTGTAGGCTTGCTGCTGGAGAATGTCAGATAATGGTGGGGGGCAGCTGAGCATTTCCAGACCTGCCATCTGTCTGCTATTGCGTTATGGATGTGTACTGCTCTGCATTGCCTGCCCTGTAGGGTGTTTGATCTCTAGCAGGACTGGGGTGATGGTCCCCTCTACTGCCACCATTGCAGGGGGGTAGAAAGTGGATCTGCTGGCAGGAGATCCTCTCCCCCACCCTGAGCCCCAGAGGGTGCGTTGGGTGGTGGTATGTAATCTCCCTGTGGGTCCCAACACCCCCCCCCCTTCACTTACATCATGTGACCATGCACCCACATAGGGTATGCACTTTTCTGGGTGCATCATAGTCCACAAGGGCTAGATGTGACATACAGATGAACACAGGCATATCCTAGGGGTATTTGCAAGCACTACCTATCACACATTGGCACTGATGGGGACCTGCAGCATAGCCTATCTCAGCACAGCCAGGTGCTTTGTGAATGATGCTGGGCACCATACCTCTCCCTCAGGATAAGCACAGGACCCGCACACTATGACGGTCTGTAGCTACTCTGTGCCACTAACACACACCGTCGGCACCCCCCTACCAGGCTGAGGTGCTGTGGGGTGCATACCCCATCTTGTGATCATCTGTAGACTGCTGATTTACATGTGCTGTGCATCCTGGGTACGGATGGGTTGACCCTATCCTGGTAACCACAGCAGAATGTGGGTGCGGTGCCGTGCAGTCGTCCTGTAGCCAGCCAGGTGTTTATTAGCAGCTCTAGCCCACTGGTTACTTCACTGCCCATGGAGCCAGAGGTCATGGGTTCAAAACCCACAGTGGGGTTCATCGATAGGGCTGTCTTAGACATGGTCTATTTTTATTGTATATTAGTGCTGCCAGCAAAACCACCCTCAGGGTACTGTCACCTTAGGGTGGCTCATAAGGTGCCCTATAAGGTGCCCTTTAGGGCGCCTTATACGGTGCCCTATAAAGTGCCTTATATGGTGTCCTATAAGGGACATTATAGGGTGCCTTGGCAGACAGCGCACTTTATATTGTGCCCTATGGAGTGCCTTCTAGGGTGCCTTATGTGGCACCTTAGGTTACGCCACTGTGAGGGTGTGTTTGCTGGCAGCACTATTAAAGTACAACTAAACTTCCTCACAGCCCAATACTTAACCCTTTCCAGGCCAAGCCCAACACTTTCGGGATCCAAACTTCTGCCTAAATATTCCTATCAAATGGTATATAATACATGACCATGGCAGAGGGAACGTCACTATTGGAACATATTGAATAAGACGGGTACAATTTTCCTGACATATGCAAACTTTAACCCGGCTGCAGAATGTGGATTAAAATATTATAGTAGGCCTTCAAAGGGTTACATATGACGCCTCAGCCAGCCTTATTCATTAGGCACACTGGGGAATCAAACCCATGACCCTTGTACCATCAGTCTGTGTAGTAATCATTGTGCTACAGCTCTGTTTTTGTATTTGGGTGTCAGCGCGCCGCCTTAAGCTTCACACGCAGTAACGCGCCCTGTAACGATCGTTGCTGCGTGGCGACTTATAACGTGCGTTATTGGTAACGATGTACCGCCCATGTCCTTTTTTGGCATTTCTTCCACTAACGCGGCTCCTAACGCGAATCACACTAACGCAGTTTAGTAAACATACCCCTATGTACCGAGTGCCAAGTTGTCCTGGTTTTCAAAAAACTCAGTTACCACACCATTCAATGGTAGTGGAATCTGCCATGCGAAGAATCAAGAGTGCTAAAACACATTCTTCTAATCCTCCAGGCCGGGAATCCAGGACACTCGCTGCCTTTGGGCATCGATGTTTTCAATCCTCCATGCTTTCAGCCAGGATCAGTTCCTACATTCTTTATATGGGAATGTTCCTGGAAGAAGTCACAAAAGACTTAGAGCTCATTAGCTCTTGTGTCTCTGAGAAAAAAAGAGCAGACTACCTTATTCTGGTCAAGCACACCCAGAATGTCTCTAAATTCATGAACTGTGCTACCTTTGATTGCTTTGAATGTATTAGCAGAACCTCTGCTATATCCATAGGAGCACGTCTTATTGCTTGGCTTCAAGCATCAGACTTAGAACAGTGGATGCAAGAAAAGCTGGGAAACATTCCTTGTACAGGAGACAATCTCTTTGGCAAGGACTGGCAAGACAAGGCTAATCAGCTTGAATCTGAAAATACTACCTTGAATAGACTATCAAAGTCTACAGCCAACCCAGCAAAGAAGAAAACATTCAAAAAACCCTTTTTCAGCAAGAAAAAGAAGCCTTACCCATCTTACTCCCATCAAAGCCACTGTCTGCTTCATGTTCCCCAGAAGGGGCAACAACAGAACAGACAGCAAAGAAAGCCACAAGCTCTAAGAGCTCAACCGGCCCAACAGTCTCAGCCCCCTCAGGGTCTTTGGCTTCTACCTAGAGAACTTAGTCATTCTGTCCCTGAAAGGTCCAGAACCCTTAACCATTCCAGGAAGACTATGCTATTTTGCCAAAAGATGGCAACAAATAACATCAGAAAATTGGAATCTGTCCATTGTATGCCTGGGGTACAAGCTTCATTTTCTCAACTTGCCCCCACCTACAATAATAAAACAGTTCAATTCTCAGGCCCCTGCCACCAACCTTTTGTAGCACTATATTACAAAACAATCCTCGAGGAGCCACGAGAACAAAAACAAAAACAAAAATTACAAGAACCCCACACTAGGCAGAAAAATTATAATAGAAAAACAACCCCCCCCCCCAAAAAAAAAATAAATAAAAGAAAAAAAAAACACAAACCACATGTGTGAGGAAACAAAACGCCAAACCAATTCAGATAAAAAACTTCAATTATAGAGGAAAAAAGGACCTCAGCCAGCCCTCCAACCAATAACAAGAAGGAAGAGCCAATCCAAGGGTAATTATGCCACTGTCATCGAAAAGACTCTACAAACATCAATGGTCCAGAAAAATTCTTCTATGAAGAACCCAAACTGGTACGACATTGGAATCATACAAGCAGGGCACAGCGTAGCAACATAACAGCATGGAACATCAGTATTACAAAAATAGTTCAAAGAACTTATCTGGGAAGGCAGCAAACCAATGAAGTAATGCACCACAACAGTCTCGTAAAACAGTAAGTCATCTGAGTAGTGCGCCTTAGCAGTTGAGGAGATCAGCAGGAGCCCCGACACCGGATGTTTCGCCTCGCGGCTTCCTCAGGGAGCTCAGAAATGTGACATGCCAAACATAATAACTGATTTTTTGTTTTTATAGGACCAGCATTTTTTCAATCAAACTCCTCTCATATGGGGGAAGAAAAAGAAACCCTATCAGTTAAAACACCAAGAAAGCAAATTAAGAAGCCAAAAACTTACATAGAGCTGTATACGGGAGCACAGGAGAGGTGCTGTGAACTGGCAACTGAAAAACGCTGAGAGTGAGTGTGTTGAGCATGTACTATAAAAAGAGGCATGCCTGATGACTTCTCAGGGGTTCCCCTGACAAAATGCAAATGATAAAAAAAAAACGGAAATAGGCATGCGCAATAAAAAAGAACATGCCTGAGAACATCAGAGGGAATCCCCTGACAGAATCTGAACAATTAGACAACACACTAAAAGAAAACACAAGGCACCTACCAGTGTACTCTATCACAGTACGACTCTTATGTAAACAAAATTAAATAAAAAACAAAAGAAATGGTAAGCAAATAACTGCCCAGCCCACCCAATCGATAAAGATGTCAAAATGCATCCTTCCAAAAGGTATGTGAGAAAAATTATAAACAGATCTTCCATTCAATAGATTCATTTAGTCCATTTGGAATAACTGTATTCAAACAGAAGATCCAACGTTGTTCCCAATGAGTAAGAGACTTATTCCAGTCCCCACCATAGACAGAAGGTATACATTGTGCAATAAAGCACAGTTACTTACCTGTAACAGGTGATCTCTGGGAACAGGAGGAATAAGTCTTCACATATGGGTACGTCGGTACCGACGGAGTCTGTGCGGGAACGCTTCCCAGCGTCCAATCAAGAGCTTTTGGAAGCATCCCAGCACGCCTGCGTGCTGCCTTCCCGCCTTTCCCAACTGCCTCTCCTCAGTTAAGTTTTAAAGCTGAGACAGAGAGAGAGAGAGAGGAAAGGAAAGATAGATAGAGATACAACTCCTGGGGAGGTGGGAGGGTTGTGAAGACTTATTCCTGCTGTTCCCAGAGATCACCTGTTACAGGTAAGTAACTGTGCTATCTCCAGGAACAAGCAGGAATGAGTCTTCACATATGGGGACTCCCAAGCTGAGATGCCTGGAGTCCCAGCATGTCATAGGTTGGAATATGCTATCTACCAGAACATCAGTCATCCTGAGGATGGAGGGTAGGAGTTGAAGAAAGAAGGATGCTGTGGAACAGCTAAGCTAGCATAGGACTGCAGAGAAGGAGTCCATGTGAGGATGATGATGGTCATCAATAATATTGCAAAGGATATTGAAATATGGACCTCCCCTGACAGGATTTCACAGAAGTATGGAGGTTCATGGATCTACTGGGAAACCTAGTAGAGGAACCTTGAAGAGGACCTCACTGTAAGTGGAGGTAATAATCCTGTAGGAAAAACAGTGGAGGTCAGAATCCTGAAAGGTAACAGGTAACCCCAGTAGGAAAACTGGGGTAGTCCAAAAATGGTGGGCCTTCAGCGGGGAAGGCTTTATGACAAGAAACCTAACTCTTTTGGAGGCAGAGTGAGTCACTCTTAGGAGCAAAAAGAGAAAGGCTAACCGATTTGGACAAACAGGCACAGTCCTTGTGGGGAGAAAGGGTGTGGGAACTCCTTGTATCCCAAAAAGAGAGGACAAAGGCCTGAGGCGTTAAAGCCTGTGATTAACTGAAGATCCACAATGTCTCTCCTAACTGGGGTAAGCTAGGAGAGATATTGTGCACGGAGAGCTTCAGAGGTACCTAAACCGTTAGGTTATGGTATAAAAATTGTTGACTACCACAGGAGTGGTTGAGTGTGTAGAACCCCAAACCTGCTAGATAGCATAGGTATGGGTAAAGCCCCTCTGTCAGAATCATATAGCTATATGAGGATAGACAGTGAGATAGATAAGTATGTGGATACATATCTATAATAAAATATCTCAACAGATGCATATATATATCTATGTATATATATATAGATATATAGACAGACATATAAGAATATATCTATAGTGAGATATGGAAGGGCATAAAATACACACAAAACATAAATATGGATATGTAGGCCTACATATGGGTGTCTGCAATTAAACAGACAGAGATATGCCTACAGCACAGTGATCACATAGGATATGTGGAGAGGAAAGATTCATCTAATAACAAGGAGGTGGAACCTACTTGAGAAGACGTATAGAGAATCTATTCCTCCTGGTCATGATCTGCAAGAATGCTAGGTAGTGAAAAATAACCAGGACTGTTACGTGAATAACAAAGGATAATATCAATGTGCAGCCAGCAAGTCCTGAGTCTTCCAGGACTCTAGCATGGTAAGTAGAGAGAAGACGCCTAGAGATATGAGATACCATGTTGACCTGCTTAAGGGCAAAGGTATCATGCGTTCTTACCATGAGGACGAGCATATCCCCGATTGGGAATACTATGGACCAAAGCAGGGAACTGGCAACTCCTTGAGCTTTCACATAAGAGAAGGCCTATGTCCTTTATATCAAAAAAGGAGATAGTAAAAGAAGGGAGAACCTTCTAGTCATGGGAGACATGACTGAAAAGCCTTTTCTAACCAGCTAGGATAGCTGTTGGAGAAAAAAAACCCCATGCTCTCTAGCAAGGGCCCATAGTGGAAAGCTTCTCTGTAGATTGCAGAGAGCATGATGCAGGAGAATGAGGAGATAGAACTGGCTGCTAGAGAGCCAGTATCTCTGCCAACTATGCTGCCAAACCCAGGAAAATGGAGATGGCAGAATAGAAGACAATCTAGAAAGCTTGTAGTGAGATGATCTCCATGAGAGATGAAGCACTGATTTGGAGCCACTACTAAGACGAAACAGAATGTTAGTGGAGGACAATCTGGTTGTTTGAAGACAAGAACCAGTGGTCCAAACATTAAGGCTCCTGCATAGGCAGCTGCTAGCAAGACAGCAGAAAGAATCTTACTGTTGAAAACAGAAAGAACAGACAGAACAGGAGTAGGAAACTCTGGACATGTCTGATAAGCTGCCCCAAAGCAAGATTGAAGCAGAGGAGGTAAGTCAGAGAGGAAAACTCCGCACTGGAAAGTGAGAAAAGTAGAGAGGCTGAATAAAAAAGCCTCCCAGTAAGTAATTCCCTCTTACAGGGGAAAACTTGGTAGAGGGTGAAGAGAATGGAGCTGAAGAAGACTTACGAAGTAGGAAGTCTATAAAAAGGAAAAAATACATGCTGGCACAGGAACTATCATTTGATAGTGGTTAGACCTCTTTCCCTAGCAGGAAAAAGAGGAGAAACCTGTGATCTATAAGCATGAATATCCTGACAGCTCATAGAAATATAGAAAAAATGGATATCTTTTGGAAAGAGATCCATGTGTAGGGGTTAGAATGAAGCGGTGGATTGTCTTCATTGAGAAGAAGCAACTGTAGATGCTAACCCCCAGAGTCAAGCATCTGATGATGATTGATCAGAAACCCTGCAGATGCTGGGTTTGCTGAGCCTGGTGAGAGGTTGGATTCTTCAGACCAGGACGATGCCTCCCCTGTTGGGGAACATCTGTATGATGGGCAAGTGATGAATATAGAGGGCCCTTTGGCGTGGCCCTTAGGCGGTGGCCTCTGAAGGCCCCCCCCCACACAACATCTCCTTCTACCAGTCGCTGAAGCTGTGAAGACACCAAACCCCCCTCAAGCAAGTACAATGAACTCATATTGTGCTCTCTATTAATTCTCAATTGATTTATGTATATGATTTCCGTGATGTCTAGCTTTTACTTATTCTAATCAGATATATGATACTTCACTTACTATATTAACCTCAATCAGCAATATTAGAAAGTATAACTCTGCCAACGATTCACTTTGAAACCATTAGACTTACATATGTGAACCATTTTACTTGAAGATCCTACCTTAGTGGAGCCCAGTAGTTATCCATTCTAGATCAGTCAGAACTGATACCTCCCCAGACACTACCATGTAATTCTATGTTGATTTGCCTGATACTACCACTTATTAACAGTTTACCTCTATATGTCTATGCTAAACCTACATATACTTCATTGATCTAAGACCACAAACTTAAACAATAGAAATCTACAACAAACACCAAGCATACCTGATCTACTAACTAACTAGTCAAGGTACCCCTTCCACTGTATCCCACTGAAATACTCCTAAAAAAATGGGCTGCACAAGACCTCAAAACATCACTCTCCTCATCCTATTTAGTCTCCATTTAATTCACAACATATATACATACAAATCTAGATACACTTCACACAACACTATCCCCATAATCCACAACCCATACAGAAATACATTACAAATGTACAACTCCACACCTGGCCAAACCCACCGAGTCAACCCTAATAGACCCCCCTCAAGACTAATACAAATAAACCTGCAACAACCTACCAACACAAATAAAACCTCTTGCACACACTTCACCAGAAAATTCATCCTCATAAATGCTAGATCCATAAGAAATAAAATACCAATAATCAATGACTTAATCGTTGATGAAAAACCCGATATACTCCTAATCACAGAAACATGGCTCACTCCCACTGATACAATCACACTAAATCAACTTAACTTACAACACTACGACCTTTTTTCCTGCCACCGAGAAGTGAAGAGAGGAGGTGGAGCCCTCATCATCACTAAAAAAGATCTTCAATACACCCTAACTGATATAAACAATGTGGACGGACTAGACATTATCAACATAGAAAATAAAACCCTTGCACTTTCCCTTATATACAGACCCCCTTCAACTGACCATAAAAATCTCACCCCTATCCTAGAGCTCGCTTGCACAGCCTCTCTGAGAAAACCACTCATTATTCTAGGTGACCTGAACCTCCCTTCACTCAACCCGCAACACGCAACAAACTTCTTGGACTCCATGTCCGAAATGGGCTACAACCAGGTCATACACACTCCCACACATATAAAAGGAAACTCCCTTGACCTCAATTTCATCCCCACCCCATTTAATAAATACCAACTTCATACCCCCCCAACGATGACCAAAGTACCCTGGTCAGACCACCATTTAATAACTTTCAGACTTACTACTCCAGCACCTACCTCTAACATTCCACCAAACCTCCCCTCAAACAAGTCTCGCTTTACCCACTTTGATAAGGACACCTTCCTAAACAAGGTAATACCTGAATTCACAACAAATACAACCAATGTTAACTCATTAATAGACCAATGGAATTCAACCATAAAAAATGCAGCTACTCCCACGCAGCCCACACAGATAAAACCATCTAAAAGATCGGAAAAATGGTTCACTAAAAATCTCACCATCCTAAAAAAGCAGCTGAGAAAACAAGAAAAAATATGGAGAAAAGTAAAATCAGATGATAACAAAGTCCAATACTTCATCTTACTCAATAAATACAAAGATTCAATCAACAAATCTAAACAAGATTATCACTCTAAAGTGATAAATTCGGCCATTAACCGCCCAAGAGAACTATTTAATATCATAAAATCTCTAACAAAAACACAAAAGACAGAATCTGAACACTTAAACATAAACGTTCAAATCTTAGCCACACACTTTGCTGAGAAACTAAGAAACAAATCTTCTAACCAATCAATAACTCTACACACTGACCCAAAACAACCAACTAAATGGACAACCTTTCATGAGACCGACCAAAAACACCTACTCAATGTCATAACAATGATCAACACCACAACCTCCCCCTTGGATCCTTGCCCAGTCTCATGGGTAAAAGCCACCAAAGCTGAACTCGCTATGAACATTCAGCTGATAGTAAATCAATCCTTATCTCAAGGTTTAATGCCCAATGCTTTAAAGCTCACCTCCATACGCCCAATCCTAAAAAACAACAAATTAGACCCCAAAGACCCAAACGCATACAGGCCCATAGCCAGCATACCATTCATAGCCAAAATAATAGAAAAGATTATACAACTCCAACTCCAGGATTATATTGACTCTCATGCCCCCCTCGACTCACACCAATTTGGATTTCGCCCATTTCATGGAGTGGAAACCTTACTAATCACATTGATGGACGGCCTCATTAAAGGCACAGATAATAACAAGCAAGGATTCCTCCTCATATTCATAGATATAACAGCCGCATTCGACAGTGTCAACCATAACACGCTAATTAACAGACTCCAAGATCTAGGAATTGGTGGGACCATACTCCAATGGCTCATCTCATATATAACACACCGAACAATACACATCCAACTAGGTCAAAACTCATCGGAACCCTTCACACAAGGTCAAGGCATTCCTCAAGGCTCAGCCCTCTCTGCTCTCCTTTTTAATATTTATCTTCAACCTATCACAAACATATTTAAAAAACACAAAATTAATCACTATATTTACGCAGATGACATCATGCTCACTCTCCCAATTAACACAACCAACCCCTCCTACCAAAATATATCTGAGTGTATCAAAGAAGCTAACACCTGGCTAGAAAACAACCACCTCAACATCAACATGAAAAAAACAGAAGCAATGTTTGTATCAAGGAAACATGACCCCACATACCCAGATACTATCTCAATTAACAACACTATAATCCCCATCAAGAAAGAGGTAAAATACCTAGGGTTAATACTAGATCACACCCTTAGTATGATCCCTCACATAAAACAAACAGTGAAAACAGTATTCTACAAACTTAAAACTGTGCAACACTTAAGACCCCTCCTAGACTCCCATGATTTCAGATCGGTCATCGGTGCACTTATCACCCCCCACTTTGACTATTGCAATAGTCTTTTAAACGGTTTACCACTTGCAAACACTAACCTCCTTCAAAGAGCCCAAAACATCTGTGCCCGTGTAACAACAAAAGCCCGCCTAACTGACCACATAACTCCCATCCTATATGAACTACACTGGCTCCCTATAAACAGCCGAATAACATACAAAATAATCCTAACGACATTTAAGATCATCAATGACATCTCACCCTCACACCTATCTACTCTCCTGCAAACCCCACCTGAACTCAGAACCCGTAGGCAAAATACAATACACTCATTAGACATACCAAAAACAATCCGTAAAACAAAAAAAAACACAAGCTCTAGAGCTTTCTCATATGCCGCCCCCACTCTTTGGAATAAACTTCCTCTAAATCTCCGAATGATAAAAGACCTCCATCTCTTCAGGAAAGAACTTAAAACCCACTTATTCAAAGAACATTTTACAAACTCAACGGAACCTCCCCACACAATACACCTCACAAACCCACCATAACTACAGAATACAATCCCCCCCCCCCCCACCTTACACTACACCTCACACAAATAAAAAGAACTCTGATAGAAAGTTTTACGTGATATTATTAATTCAAAATACTCCCCAAGTATCTCCATTGTAATTACTCAATTCATACCTATACAATTATTTATGTAAATAGTTGATTGTAACTAGTTTTACAAGATGATGTTCAAAAGTTGATTGTAAATAGTTCAAAATTGTTCCATGTAAAACTTTGTTCAGTTCTTGTTACCTGTAAACCGCCTCTGATCTCTGGAAGAGGCGGTATATAAGAAAAGTTTAAATAAATAAATAAAACCACCTTCTCCTGTGGGAAGAAAGTTTGGTAGGAGATTTCCTACCTAGTGGGACAGAAGGTATAGAACAACCCTTAGGAACAGGTAAATCAGTGGATAACTGAGTAACCTGACGTAAAGACTCCTTGTTGAAAAGATTTTCTCCAGTGCAAGGAGTATGTCCCAGACGTTGTTGTGCCCATTTGTCCAAGTCTGAAGCTTGGAGCCAGGCTCTACGTCGTGCCCCTATAGCAATAGCAGAAGTTCTGCTAACAGACTCAAAAGAGTCTAGGGAAGCACGAGAAAGAAACCAAGAAATATTCTGGATATGCTTAAGCAGTGAAGAATAGTCTTTACTCCTAGAATCTGGAAGGAAAGGAGTCAAAAGATGTAACTGCTTTGTGACCTCCTCAAGAGAAAGACTCATATAAAAAATATATGAAAGAATTCTTGCAGAAAGCATAGATGTCTGGAAGGTTTGATGTCCAAAGGCATCTAGTGTCTTAGACTCACGACCTGGCGGATAAGAAGAGTGCTTTTTCTTACTCTTTACCCGCCTCATTACTGATTCCACTACTATGGAATGATGAGGAAGTTGAGTCTTTTGAAACCCTGGAGAGGGGGGCACCTGATATAAGAGATCAGTTGCCCTGGGAGGTGGGGGTACCATTAAAGGTGTTTCCCACATTCCTAGAAGGAGATCCTGTAAGGAATGATGCAAAGGAAGCATTATGTTGTCCTTTGCTTTTGTAGAAACAGAGCCTTGTGCAGGATCATGTCCTGGAATAGGAATGGCAAGGGATCTTGCTATATCCAGGAGGAAACTCTGAAAAGAGGGATCCCAAACAGGAATCTCCCTTGGGCAGGGTAGATCCAAAGAACTAGCCTGAGCATCCACAGAGTTATCCAAATATATAGGAATAGAAGATCCTGCAGAGTGCAGTGTGGAATGCTTAAAAGATGGTTGCTGGTACTGGCTGTCAGGAGCAGCCACCATCCTTACCACATTGTCCATGCCAGGTATCGACTCCAAGCTTGGTATAGAATGGAGTGATCCTGTTGAAAAAAGCATGGCAGGAGTTGGCCACGATGCTACTGTGGGTACCGGTACCGATGCCAATACCGGTACCGATGTCGGAGTCGAACCCGACAAAGACATCGGAGCAGTCATCGGTGACAGTTCAATCGGTACCGAGGTAACCGAAAACCTCCGGCCGCTATCCTCAGTACCGAAGCACCGGTATCGATCGGTGTCGGTACCAAAATCTATTGGTACCCAGTCTTCTAGACTAGAGATCGATTCCAAACTCGTCATCGAGGGCAAAGAGCCTGATAAGTGAAGCATGGCACCGACCGTGAAGGTAATGAGGACATCGGTACCAACTTTGGTACCGTGTCTGATACCAGTGAAGGAAGGGCAACCAGTGGCAACTCAATCGGCATCGGGGGAACCAAGAGTTGCGGATCCGAATCATCGGAACCGAGCCTTCGGTACCGTCGAGAGCCGGTACCAAGGCGAGTCGGTACCCAGTCCTCCAGACTGGAGATCGATTCCAGACTCGGCATCGAAGGAAGCGAGGCTATCGATGCACATCTGGAGGGTACCGACGTCATTTGGAGTATCGGTGTTGGTACCGATAATGGAAAGTCAATCTGGAGGGTATCCAGCGGTCCCGAAGGTACCGAGGACGCCAGATGACGATCCCTGGTGAGGAGTGTTTCATCCAACACCAGTGCCGATGCTGGGGTATCGGTACCGCTCGAAGCGGATGCCACCACCGTACACAGCTTAGGTTTGTTCTGTGGGGGGTGAACCCCAGGAACAACCTGAAACCCCTTATAGGCTTTGGAGACTGAAGACTCCCGCCGGGGTTTTGAAGCCAGTGGGCCCTCGAGGGCACGGCCGGAGCCGTCTACATGCTGTGCATGAGACCTACCACTCGAGGACTGGCTTGTCTTAACAGACTGTTTGTGGGTTACCTGATCCTGTGTGGAAGAAGAAGGGGACGGTGCCCCGAAGTTTGAGGGCAACCGTGTATCGAGGGAGCCTCGATGTTGAAAACCTCTTCTTACCAAACTGTTGTCAGGACCCAAGCAGGTTAGACACCGACTTCGAGGGTCTAAAAATAAAGTTGTACCGCCACAGTCTGAAACATTTATTGGTGAAAGTGTCTGGCGGTTCCATGAAGGAAAAAGAAGAGGCCTAAAAGGCCTAAGAGACCGTGGGACACTATGAAGAAACAATATCCCGTGGAAAAGGAAAATTTTACAAGAAAAGAAAACACCGGCGGTACCGGTGGCATCGGGAAGACAGCCGCGACCACAAGAAAACTAAAAAATAAAACCAAGAATTTTCTGCGGTGACAGGAGGACGTCCTGCCGGCTCCGCGGAAAAACGAAAACTGAGGAGAGGCAGTTGGGAAAGGCGGGAAGGCAGCACGCAGGCGTGCTGGGATGCTTCCAAAAGCTCTTGATTGGACGCTGGGAAGCGTTCCCGCGCAGACTCCGTCAGTACCGACGTACCCATATGTGAAGACTCATTCCTGCTTGTTCCTGGAGATCTAAACATTTCAAATCCTCAAACTGATGACCAGAAGATTGAAAATGCTGAACCATTGGTCCACCTTCCACCATATGGCGGAGTCGACTCCGGTGTTCTATGAGACGTATCCGCAAAACTCGCTTGGTCTTCCTGACATATTTCAAGCCACAAGGACATCGAAGTAAGTATACCACTCCCATACAATCACAAGTTGTGGAATGGTGTAAATGATAAGTCCAGTGATTATGATCAAAAGATTGAAAGGACTCCATCATAAAGCATACAGAGCAGTGCCCACAGCTACGCTGACCAGTTGAAATAGAAGTTGTGAATGCAGACGGACAAAAAAAGGTGTCTCAAATTCGAACACTTAGTGTAAACGGATCTAATCCATTGTTGACCTAAACCTGGAGTCAGACGTATGACATGAGAATGATGGTGAATAATCTTGGATAGTTGATAACTTAAGGGATTATATCTTGAGACAAAATGAACAAAAGCAGGATCCGTAGATATTGAATGATCCCGAGGAGTAAGTAACCATGCCTGATCATTGTAACGTGCACGAGTCCGAGCTCTACGGACTAAATGAAGTGGATAGCCTCTAGCTAAAAAAGAATCTTCTAAAGTTTGGGATTGCCTTTTATAATCAGAAACCATAGAACAGTTCCAATGATAACGAAGGAACTGAGCAAAAGGCAGGCTATCCTTAAGACGTTGAGGGTGTGCACTGGCGAAATGGAGAAAGTAGAAAAACTAGACCCAACCGGAATTATGTATATATCAAAATAAAAGAATTCCGATTTACCAAAAATCACCCTATGTTAGAAAAATATTTTTGTCGGAGACTATCTTCCCAGTGCTGTGTATTCAAACAGAGCACCGCCGTGATGTCTCCTTTTATTAATATTAAATTTATAAAGAACAAAAGTACTTAACTTTAGTAAAGAGATGCCATTGCCATTGCTGCCAGAATGACTATCCGACGTAGCGCTCGTTTCGGGTTCAATATTTTATTCTTTTAATGAACCCTGCTTCAGGTTTGTCTTTCAGCTGCTATTGGCAAAGTAAAAAGCTAACAGATGGAAGTGTGATCAGCCGTTTAAATCCTCGGCGTCTGACGTCAAAGAACAGGTGAAATATCAGAGCCAATAAACTAGCTCACCAGAGAGAGGGAACACCCACCAACAGGGAATCCCTTTCAGGGAGCTAAAGCAACCTCAAATGATAGTATGCCAATCTATTTGTTGGTTTAAGCCCCTAGGGGTCACCGAGTCCAATCTTGGTAAATCGGAATTCTTTTATTTTGAAATGGAGAAAGGCCATACGATGGGTGGGCTTGGTATATACCATAGAAACCAGGTTATCACCTCGATGAGTTAAGGAAACATCCAAAAATGAAATTGATGTAGCTGTTCTGCTGTACCAGTCCACAAAAGAAATACATCATCAATATATCTAACCCACAACCTTATATAAGATTGAAAAGGGCCATCCTTTAGCCAGCGACTCTCAAAATGTGTGCATAAAATAGCAGACCTGAACCTGGAGGAAAAAGGGGACCCATTCTCCTAACTTTGCTTCCAAATCTTTCAGTGCCACACCCCCCTACCAGGCCATCCCATGCAGCAGACTGCCCCCATTCCCCAGCCCTCCACTACAGCCAGAAAGCTCTTAAACGGGCAAAAATCTGGAAGCCATGACTAGATGCATACTTTCCCCAACTGGGTGCTGCATAAACTGCCCCCTCACCTTGTTCCCCTTTTCTGGCTATCTCCTCAAAACCGAGTAGGGACCCAGACTCTGCCTCTTCAAGCCCCAACCATAGAACCCCCTCTGTATGGTATAAAACTGATATGTAATTATTTCATGGAATGTCTGGCATTTTGAAGAAGTGTATAACCTGAATGCAGTTTTATTCCAGCCTATCTGGGACCTTCTGTTTCTGTGATGTTTGGGGAATCTTGTATTGCTAGCATTAAAGGGAGAGTGTTAGAAAATTATAAACTATTTTTACACCTAGAAGTTTGCACGGTTCAAGCCTGCAGGTACTTGTAGAGCAGGCATGCTTGGGGGGAGGGGAGAGCTTTTCTCTGTGGACAAGCAGGAAGTAAGTCTTCACATATGGGTAATGTCACTGACGAAAGCCATGTGGAACGCTCCCCAGCTTCCACTGGGAGCTGCATCATGCATTCGCACCTGCCTTCCCACCTGCCGCGGTGCTGTCTTCTCCAGTCTGTTTTCTTCCACGGAGCCCATAGGACGGTGAAAACCTTTTTCTCTTCTGCCCCCTACAGATATGTTTTCTTAGTTATTTTCACTGCCTGTCCTCAGTTAGTTGACTTCCAGCTGATATTTTTTATTTTTCCTTTGGTGCTTTTTCTTTCTGGAGCCTTTTTTCTCACCGTCACCATCAAAACCTTCACCACTGCTGATGCAGTCTTCCCAGGCATATCTAAGCCTGTAAGTGGCTTTAAGAATTGCACAAAATGTGGCCGCACCATTTCGGTCACAGACAGGCACAATTGGTGCCTGGGGCCTTATCACCAGCACGCTGCCTGTAGATGATGAGGAGGGGCCTGAAGGGCTGGGGAAAAGTAGGAGTCGTCCCTCTTCGAAATGCTGGATTCAGCATGCTCTGCTCTAGCATCGGCAATGCTGTCATGAAGTTCTTCTGAGGCATCCTCTGGGCGGGATACCCAGGCACATTCGGAACTGTGGGGCCGAAGTTCCGAGTGGTGACCCTCTGTTGATTCCCAACTGGAAATGAGGACGGACCTAACATCCATTGTGATGGAGTTAGCCTTGAAGCAAGTGAATATTGCCAAGACTTGCTGCTCAGGGCCCCTATGGCAGGAGGCCAGGATGCTGGACTCCTACAGCGATGAGGTGCTCCCAGGGCTCCATGGTGGTGGCTATGATTCTTTCCTACCAGCTCTATATGGGTATGTTCCTAAAGGACATAATGTTGGACCTGGTGGCGTTTTCTGCCTATGTCCTGCCTAACCACCTTGACTCCTTCTGTGCCCTGATAGCCCATGGCAACGATTGCTCTAAGTAAGCTGTGCGAGCCACATACAATGCCTTGAAGTTTGCCTGCAGAGTGGTGTTAGTGGGTATATGTGCTTGGTGGCTGGTCTGGCCTGGCTCCACTATCAGTTGGCCAACATTCCCTGTAGTGGGGACAACCTTTTTGGGAAGCCGATCGAGGAGAAAGAGGGAGAGCTCAAGAAGGAGCATGTGATGCTCAAGGAAAACTGCAGATCCTTTGCGTCAAAGATACCAGAGTAAGGTGGTCTTCTACCCATGCCTGCACTATCCAGCACCCGAGTGCTCAGCTGAAGGCATAGGCCCTCCTCAGCAGAGGCAGGAGAAGCCTCAGAAAGCCCAGCCAGCCCTGCAACCCAAACCAGGCTTTTGACTGGTTCCTTAGGAACATAGCTAACCGTCCCATATCTGCCATCATTCCCCCTCAGCTAGGGAGGTGGCTCCTTATTTTGGACGTCTGGATGCAGGGCTAGCTGCTGTACTTCACCCAGCTGCCACCTCCCTTTATCCAAAAGGGACTACCCCATGGACCCACTGCACTGAAGCCTGTTGTGCGTGGAGGTTGCCTCTTTGTTGACCAACCTAACCATCAAGCCAGTTCCAGCAGCTCAGGTCAGAAAGGTATTTTACTCAGGTACTTCCTGGTTCCCACAAAGACAGGTGGGTTCTGACCCATCCTGGACTTCCAGAACCTCAACTGGTTTCTCGTGCACCCTTACCTTCTAAAGGATGATTGGCTATGCTCCTTGGATCTAAGAATGCATACACAAATCCCGATCCACCCAAGTCACAGAAAATACCTCAGGTTCATGCTGGGAGACCAGCACTACCAGTACGGGGTGCTCCCCTTCCAGCTCGCTTCAGCACCTCTGATCTTTACCAAGTGCCTCGCAGTAGTGGCTGCCTACCTTCCAACCACGGGAGTCTTCATCTTCCCCTATCTAGATAATTGGTTCATCAAAGGCTCCACTCTGGATGCTGTCCAGCAGTCTGCCCACCTCACCATTTAGGTCGATGAGTGGCTGGGGTTAGTCATCAACTATCCCATGTCCCACCTCAAGCCCATGCAGTGGCTGGAGTTAATCGGAGCCCTTCTTGATACTGTTGGACTGCGGTCACACCATGGCCCAGGAGGGTGCTACAGGTGCTCAGCTACATGGCCTCCACTGTACACATTATGCCCTTGACCCACCTCTTCATGAGGCAAGCACAGTGGACCCTCTACACATAATGAAGGCAGGCCTTGGGCTGCCTCGGGGACCAGGTGGTGGTCACCACTCCTCTGGTGCACTTCCTTGACTGGTTGTGGAACCATTGAACCTGCTTTGGGACTTCCAATTACAAGCAGGGAGGAGTGACCTAGTGGTTGGGGCAAGTTACCTCAGGCCGGGGGTTCAAATCCCACTAGAGGACAGCAACCTTGGGCCAGAAGGACTGGGGTTTCTAGTCCCATAGGTGCTCCTTGTGGTCTTGGGCAAACCACTTAACCCTCCATTGCCCATGTTCCCTGTAAAATAGTTATCTCCAAGTTATAATGCCCTGTTCAATGTAATTTCAGTTTGTTCAATGTAAACCGCCTTGATATCATGAAAGGCAGTATATAAGAAATGTTAAATAAATAAAAATAAATAAATAAGCAGAATCCCACCACAGGAAGCTGACCACTGATGCATCCAAGATCGGGTGGGGGATTCATCAGGACTGTCTGTGAACACAGGACCTTTGTTCAGAACAGAAGAGCCTGCACCAGATCAACTTCCTTGAGTTGAGGGCCATAGCTGATGCCCTTCGTGCCTCCAAGACGCACTTGCCGAATCAGGTGGTCCTGATCCAGACGGGTAACCAGGTGGCGATGTCCTATTTGAATAGCTTGTCACGGGATGGTATCTCCTCTGTTGGGAAGCAGACCAGCTGTGGCAGTTTGCACTGAATCACAGGCTAGTATGACCTACCTGCCTGGCAAGCTCAACGTCTTACGGGACCAGCTGAGCAGAGTGCTCTAGCTGCACAAGTGGACTCTCCACAGAAGGGTGGTGAAGTGGACTTTCAAGGAGTGGGGTATCCCCATGATCAATCTCTGCTATGTCATAAAACACCCGGGTGGGCCGGTTCTGCTCCAGGAGGCCATCCAGTGACTAGCTGGCCTTGAATGCTTTTCTCCTCCACTGGGGCGTGGGTCTGTCCAATGCTTTTCCCCTGATCACACTCATAGCAAAACCTCTGCCAAAACCTCAGACTGACAAGGGCACCATAATCCTCACTGTCCCATACTGGCCCCACAACCATGGGTTCCCCCTGCTACTTCAGCTCTCTCGGAGGGAGCCTCTCTGCCTGGGCTCCACACTGGATCTCATTTTCCAAAACGAGGGGAACCTGTTGCACCCCAACATTCGCTCCTTGGCCCTCACAGCCTGGACGGTGAGTGTGTAGTCTTCTCGGAGCTCAATATACCCATCACCATGGATGTCATCCTAACGTCATGCAAGGATTCAGTACGTCAGCTTACACTTTCAAGTGCCAGAGGTTTGCGGCCTGGTATGTGGGTATGGTGCCAGATCACATCTCCTGTGCAGTGGATCAGTTGCTGAAATACCTCCTGCACCTCTCAGAATCAGGCCTGAAATCCAATTCCATCTGGGTTCACCTCAGTGCGATCGGCGCTTTCCATCTCGGCTCACCCTTTGGTGACTGACTTCTCTCTAAGCCTCCCATCAAGCCCTCTATGGTGGCTTGGGATCTCAACATGGTCCCTAGGCAGCTAATGTGGACTCCCTTTGGAGCTGACCAATGCTTGCCCTCTCAAATACTTATTCTGGAAGGTCCTGTTTCTGGTGGCGGTCACGTCAGCACACGAAGTCAGTGAACTCCAGGCTGTGGTGGCACATCCACCTTAGATTCCACCAGAATTGGGTGGTCTTGTGGACACACCTGTGCTTTCTGCCAAAGATGGTCTCCGAGTTACACCTCAACCAGATAATTGTCCTGCTGATTTCCTTCCCAAGACCACATGCCAGTCAGGGAGAGGCAGCATTGCACATGCTGGACTGTAAGCATACCTTGGCCTTCTACATAGTGTACTAAGGCCTACCGGTGGTCCACCCAGCTTTTCATCTCTTTTGACCCTAACAGGCTAGGGATGGCTCTCTCTAAGTGTACTCTGTCCTTGTGGCTGGCAGATTGCATTGCCTTGTCATATTCCAATGCCAGTCTGAACCTGAAGGGTCATGTCACAGCCTATAATATTTGGGCCATGGCTGCCTCCATCACTAACCTGCACTCTGTATCCATGGAGGAAATCTAAAAGGCTGTAATGTGGTCTTCAGTCCATACCTTCACAGCTCACTACTTTCTGGACGGGAATGCCTGACAGGACAGCAGCTTTGACCAGGCTGTGCTCTGGCATCTCTTCAGAGGTTCAACTCCTGCCCACCAGGCCTTCTCTGTCCAGGCTACCTGCAAATGTTGACTGATCTCTGTGCTGCTGTACGCGGCTGCATCTGTGGAATCACTAGAGGGGACTACCTTGTTGTTCTTCCTGTTCTCCAGTTTTTGTTGCCCTTTTTGGGCTTGGCCTCTTCAGTATTTCGGTAGTCTGTAGCTTGGGAGTCCCATATGTAAGGACTTACTTCCTGCTTGTCCATGGAGAAAGCATAGTTGCTTGCCTGTAGCAGGTGTGTTCCGTGGACAGTAGGAATAAGTCTTCACATATGGGTGATGTCACAGACTGAGTCTATGCAGAATGCTCCCCAGCTTCCATTGGAAGCTGCACTGCACATGTGCGCCTGTCTTCCTGCCTGTCATGGCACCATATTCTCTAGTCAAATTTTAAAGCAGTAGCCAAGGAAAAACTCCCTGGGGAGGAGGGAGGTTTGTGAGGAATTATTCTTGCTGTCCACGGGGCATACCTGCTACAGGTGAGTACTGTAGCTATGCTTTCTCCATGGACAAGCAGGGAGTAAGTCCTCTCAACCCTTCCCAGTGAGCTGTTTCTTGGCTATTGCTTTGAAATTTGACTGGAGAAGATGGCGCCATGGCAGGCACAAAGACAGGTGCACATGTGCAGCGCAGCTCCTAAAAGCTGGGCAGTATTCCACATGAACTCCGTTGGTGATGTCACCCATATGTGAGGACTTATTCCAGCTGTCCAGGCAGAACACCTGCTACAGGTGATTAACTATGCTATACCAACATGCCTACTCAAGAGCAGGTATACTGTCTGCCTTCAGTCGGCCCCATTTTTGCTAGAATTTAATCGACTCATAGGCGCCTATATGTCTTTTTTAAAGTAAGCTAAATATAGGTACCTTCCTGACCTGTTATAAAATTACCCCCTTAGAGAGAAATATTCATCAAGTTTATGCTCCTAACTTTGAGAATCAGGCTTCTAAATTGGCCTATCTGGAAATTTACTAGGACTGAGTGCTTAAATTTCAAAACCTAAAAAGTGGGTGGCAACAGGGGCATATTTTGGACAAGGAAAAAATATTAGGAGCTTAGCACTGATTTTTTAACACTAAGGGGTCTGTTTACTAAAGGCCGGTGTTGTGCGGTCCGCGGTACCGAGCGGGTGCCGTATAAGGAGTGGGCGTTCCGTCGTGAAGAACAGAAGCTGTGATTGACAGATGCGCTAAGGTGCGCGGCGCCCGTGTGGTTAGTGCCCTGTGACATTACGGCGTTTGATCTGTGCACATAGATCACACTGCTCACGGTTTTTGGGCTTCCACTATTGTGCTGCACATTGCTGACGGAAACGGTTTCTTTTCCCTGCACAGCGCCTCTAACGCGAGTGTTTCACTGGCGGTAAAGTTCTTTGCAGATTCGGGCACGCTCCTGTGCGGCGAGTCTCTCCCCTCCCACATTCCGCCCACTGACCCCGTCTCTCCGCCCCTAGGGGGCCTTCCTCCGCCCTCATTTCGCCTTGGCACGCCTCTTTCGCACATTACCGCCCCGCAAACGTGCGCGTTTTCGGCGCACGTGTGCGGGGCCCGTTAATGTGACCCGCACGTGTACGGGGCGTTTAAGAGCACTTAAATGCATCATTTTAGGGCGCTCAGGTGCGCCGTTTAGTAAACATGCCCCTAAGAACCTAAATAAGGCACATAAATTTAGGAAATAGGGTGTTCATGCGTGCGTTTAGTGCACCTTTGGCTTGTTAGTGTGCTTTAAAAAAATTTAGTTCATGTTAAATGAGTTTGCACACCTTGATTCTGTGGTTAGCGCATGTTAAATTGGTTAATACACATTTACTTTCATAGGACATTTTTAAACTAACCATAAAACTGAAAATCAGAAACATTCATGAAAAAATTAAAACTAACAATTTTCTTACCTGCAAATTATTGGCAGGTCTACATTTACGTGAATTTTCAGCTGAAAATAAGGGACAAATTTAAGTACCTACCTTAGAAATCATTAAGAAGCTTGGGGTTTATTTTAATAATTTCAATATTTGATTAAAAATTATATGCTGCTTTAAAAATATTTTTCATACTAGCGCAACAGAAAAAGTTTAAAGGATACAGATTGTCAAGTAGTCTTGAGTATGCACAACAACCATCAGGAAAAATGAGAAGAGATCAAAGTTATATAGGGATATGAAATGGTATTGGGCTCCTATTACAACTCCTGATATTTTCAATATGTATGTTTGGTTTTCTTTAGGCTACTGGGAAATTACATTAGCTATATTATCATATTATAGATGAGTTTTAATATAGTTCAGGCTGAATGCAATTTTTTAAAATTTACTAGGTAAATACAAGCTGCAATATTAATTGATACTGAAATGGAGTTAAAGCAACTCAAACATACTTCAGCTGCTGTAATATATCACATATACCAGATGCACCCAAAAAAGAGACAATGACTCAGGTGGTTTTATTTTAACGAAGTTGCTTATATTTAGCCTCTAAACATGTACAAGAACATGAGCTCTTTTACAGAGCACCGCCTTCTCATTCAGCTATCTGTAAAATATAAATTCAAAATGCATTAATTTGTTTCTCTGATCTACACAAAATGCTCTATTCTTTCACAATGAAAGAATAATTATTAAAATAAGAAACCAGAAAATCTGGATTCTACAAGTTTTCACAGCATTTGCACTGCAAACTGAAATTAGCTGTTTCCAGATATTGCCTTAAGGGTCATAGTAACTTGGCGTCCATCAGTAATTCATTTAATTGAAATATTTCTGGATGAAGAATCATGCTGTTTCTTCTATTTTATAAAGTGAATTTGAAGATCTAAACATGCTGAGACTAGAGCTGCCAAAAGAACTCCAGGTATAGAATGGGGGGGGGGGGGGGGCAAAAAACAATTTCCACTGTGTTTGTGAATATTCCTTGGGGCACTTGCCAGGAACTGTGAAGTGCCCCAAGGGAGAGAATAGACATTGCTTCAATCAGACAATTTCTGCAAAGTCCTTATCCATGTAATATGGACACTGTTGATAAAGGTCACAAAATTATTTTAAAAAAATATAGGGACATAGGTTGAGACTGTAGGTAGTGTTGACTGATTGTCAATTCCACAGACATGCCCTGTATGATAGGGTGGCAAGAAGGAAGCCATCCCCAACAAAAAGACATATGATATAGCGCATAGTATTTGCAAAGAAACAATTAGGGGACACTGCATGCATATGGAGGTGGTGGTAGTATGGTCTGCTAAGCAACAAGTATAGCCTAAATTATGCAGCATGTCACCTTGTTTAACATTCATACAGAAAAACAGTGGTGGCAGCAATAAATTGTGGGGATGCTTGCAAAGACCGAGAAGAAAAAAGGATAATGCAAAGTATAGGCAGATCCTAGAGGAAGCCCTATAAGGAAGATTCATCTTACAGCAGGATAATGATCCTGTGCATAAAGCAAGACTCAGCAAGAAGAGAATGTGCTTGAGTGTCCTAGTCAAAGCCCAGCGCTGAATCCATTTAATAACCTGTGGAAAAATTGCAGTTCATAGATAAGCCCTAGACAACTTAAAAAGTAATCTATTCTGCCAAGAAGAATGGGTCAAAGTGGCATTGTCCTGCTATTGAAAAATTGGTATATATTTATCCTAAATGACTTATGACTGTTTATTACGCTTTCACCAAGTAACATGTCAAAGGGTGTTAACACTTACAACAATCAAGGTATATTTGTTTACTACTATTAATTATCTTTGGAAAGATTTTATAATTGTTCTTTCACACTGTAGAGTATATCATGTAGATCAAAAACAAATTTGTACTTTAAAAATAGAATTCAAAATGCATTTGCAGCATATGAAAAATGTACAAGCTTGTGAAGACTTTTGCAAAGCACTGTATCATAAAGCATCATACGAAAGTTAAAATACAGCTTCCGCATTCCTTGTAGTGAAACAATTACGCACTGCTATAATGTCTAATCCATTAGAACATTTCATCAAGTAACAATACTTCTGTAAGATAAAGCGTAGTTACTCACCTGTAACAGGTGATCTCCGGGAACAGCAGGAATTTAGTCTTCACATATGGGTATCGTCGGTACCGACAGAGCCTACGTGGGAACGCTCCCCAGCATCCAACAGGAAAGCTTTTGGGAGCATCCCACAGCACCTGCGTGCTACCTTCCTGCCATTCCAACTCTCCCTCTTCAGTTGAGTTTATAACTGAGACAAAGGAGAGAAATAGATAGACAACTCCTAGGGGAGGTGGGTGGGTTGTGAAGACTAAATTCCTGCTGTTCCCAGAGATCACAGGTGAGTAACTACGCTATCTCCAGGAACAAGCAGGAATGTAGTCCTCACATATGGGGACTCTCCAGCTGAAAGATGCCAGGGAGATGGCCCCAGGAAGCTGCAAACCCATGGTGAGATGGATCCTGCTTCCTCCCATGGATCTCTGGCATCCAACCCAGGACGGTGGGTAGGAGTTGTATTAAGTCTGAAAGAGATGCTGAAGAGCAGCCTGGCCAAACAAGGCGTCCCGATGGGAGTCCTTGTTTAAACAGTAGTGGGCTGTAAAAGTGTGTACTGAAGCCCAAGTAGCTGCCCTGCAGATGTCATTGATAGAGAATGAAGGTTAGCCATAGAGGCTGCAATGGCTCTCACATTGTGAGCTGCGACATGGCCCTCGAGAGGCAGTCCCTTACTCTCATAAGCGAAGGATATGCACTGTGCAATCCAGTTAGAGTTCTTTTGGAGACTGGACGTCCCAAATAACTAGAATCAAAAGCACCAAAAGTTGAGAAGATTTTCTATGTTGCTGTGTTCTTTGCAGGTAAAAGGCTAAGGCTCTTTTACAGTCTAAGGCAGCGATGGCGAACCTATGGCACGCGTGCCAGCTGTGGCACGCGAAGGCCTTGCAGCTGGCACGCGGGAAGGTCCGGGTGAAGCTGGCTCTAAACGTGGGGCTGAAGAAGCAGCGGCGGCAGAGAAAGGGAGACGGCAGTGGCGGTGGTGGATCAGCGCACTTCCGGCTGGAGAGAGAGCGAGCGAACAGCGTGTTTCATACGAGTTCCCGCGAGCCTCAGCAGGAGTGTGAGGGTGCGCCACCACAGGCCGAGCCCGCAGCCACCACGGCAGGAGCAGGGGGAGAGCCGGCCTTGCTACAGCACAGGTATGGCAGCTGTATCTCATTCACTGTCTCTTGAAATTACCATCTCTGACTTACTAGTTGGGGAGAGACCGGCGGCTGCCTTGCATTGACTCTGTCATGTGGAGCTAATATAAAGGATTACCACTCATAAAAACCTATTAAACCTCCAGACTCTCCAGGTATCACCTTATATAGATCTATATCAGAGCGGGAACTTCGTTTAAATATTTTCTTGGGTCTCAGCATAACAGAGAGCTATTTAAGATATATAATTCAAAGAATTCGGCTTATCTAACGCCCACATTCAGCGCTGTTGCGTTTCACGAGACACTGCTCGTTTCTTCAGGAGCTTATAAGCCTTGTCTTTGTATCAATTGTTGATCTGGAAAATAAGGCAAAATCTTAAACTTGTATTCTTTGAAAACTCCTACCCAACAGAAAATAAATCAGCCAGCATTCATGTTTCACAAAAACGATGCTCACCATAGCTGTGGACTAAACCTTTCTTAACTCGGTCTCAGAAGAACGCTGCACATGCGGTTTCCCTGCCCTTATATATCTTAAATTTAATAAGAAATAACAGTTACTGCAAAGATTGGCAATATCGGAGTTTTGTGGAAGTTAGTAAAAAAAACGTGGGGTCATTGATGTGAAATAGGAGCGTTCAATGGCGAAGCAATTCATGCCATAGCTCTCTGTTATGCTGAGACCCAAGAAAATATTTAAACGAAGTTCCCGCTCTGATATAGATCTATAAGGTGATACCTGGAGAGTCTGGAGGTTTAATAGGTTTTTATGAGTGGTAATCCTTTATATTAGCTTAACAGTAATATCACTCACAAGATAATAGACCACAATAGACTCTGTCATGTGGAGACATGCTGCTATCACGCGGAGCTGCTAAGCAGCAGCATGGGTTCAGGCCTAATGCTCTCATTTCCTTTAGGCAGCCCCACGTGCATGACGTTTCTCCTTGTCTCCCCTCGGCGGTTTTTATCAGCTGCCAGTTTTATAATGAAAAGATCCTGCAAGGTGACAAAAGCTGTTACTTTATGTTACTAAAGAGGGGCAAGTCAGCGCCTGGTAAGAAGATGAATTTGCCCACGAGCAGGAGGGATTCTCGATTTGCTTTATTTGCACACTGTTTAATATACAATGTTCATTTGATAACACGTTGTTCCTTAAATGTTCAAGTATATTATTGTGAGAGAGAATTTTGGAGGGTCCTGGGAGTTCATCCATGTAAGGTTTACCAGAAAAGAAAAGTAGTATTTGCCCCCTTCTTATTTCTTCTTGTAAGTTGTGTTGTTTTACTGATTCTTTTTGAATTACTAAAATATGTTTAATTTAACACACTGACATTTATTTGGTATATGATATTCTGGTTCATTCTTTATGAGAACAAGAGGACCGAGAGACTGGGCATACAAATGGGCGGGGAAATTTAGGGTGGACAAGTGCAGAGTTGGCACAAGGTTCTACATTAGGAGACATTGCCCAGGAAAAGGATGTAGATGTTATGGATAATATGTTGAAATCCTCTGCTCAGTGTGCGGCGATGGCCAAGAAAGCTAATAGAATGCTAGGAATTTATGAAGAAAGGAATGGAGAATAAAACTGAGAATGCCGTAATACCAAAAAGGGATTAGGAAAAATACGAGAAGAACAACCATAATAAAGGGACTGGAATAAAAGGTTGGGACTCTTCAACTTGGGGGAGATATGACAGATCTATAAAATAAGTGGAGTTAAACGAATAAATGTGAATTGGTTATTTAATACTTCAAAAAGTACAAAGATTAGGTATGCAGTGAAGAAACTAAGCTCTGGAATTTGTTGCTGGAGGATGTAGTGAAAGCTGTAGCTCACTTTAAAAAAAAAAAGTTTGGACAAGATCTGGAGAAAACATTCATAAACCATTATTAAATCGTACTTGGGGAAATACACTGCTTATTCTTAAGATAAGGAGCATGGAAGCTGGTTTGTGATATGCCAGGTACTTGTGACCTGAATTGGCCCTGGTTGGAAACAGTACTGGACTTGATGGCAAATTTGTCAGTATGGCAAATGTTTTACAAGGATTAACCTCAGTCCAGTTATTCATGGTTATTAAATCACAATGATTCAATTTGATTAACTGCTATTACTGTATCTCAAATCATACTTCAAGATTGATGCATATGGATCGGCAGGAGGAAAAATCGTTGCATCGAGAAAACTAGTGAATCATTGCACCCCAGCACTATTGTATAATGACAGAATGGCTTTTTAATTGGGTTTCATTTGTGTCACCCATTAGTTTAAAAAAAAATTACATCAAATGTTAACAACTAAACAGGTATATTTTTTGACCAAAACAGATGTCTACAATTAATAAAATTCCCCAATCACATATTTTTTAATATGGGAACGGATTTGTATACAGCACTTCATTACTTTTTTTTTTATTATACAAATTTTATCTTTTTGTAGACTTGAAGTCTTGAACAAAGAAAATGAGTGCAGCAAAAAAAGCAAAATAGTGGAAGATCATTCCAAGACGCCTGGACAGAGACATATGGAGTGATTGAACGCAGTGGGAAAGCATTGTGTATTATGTGTAATGAAAGTGTTGTGTGTCGCACATCAAGTGTCAAACGTCACTTTGAGACCAACCATAACAGTGTTGCTGAACTTGGTTTAGCTCAAAGAAAAGAGTTCCTTGTAGGAAAATTAAAGAAATATCAGTCCCAGTCTCTTAGTTTTAGCAACTATCTTTCAAAAACTAATCATCTTACAGTTGCCAGCTTTCAAATTTCACTGTGCATGGCAAAACATGGTAAGCCCCTCTCTGATGGAGATTTTATCAAAAAGGCAATTTTGGCTGGGAGTAATTCACTCTTCCATGATTTCCAAAACAAGGATAAAATTGTGCAGCGCATCTCTGAGATGCCGCTAAGCAGAAATACTGCAAAAGATAGGGTTCTGCGAATGGCTGCTGATGTTAGTCAACAGCTTACTTGCGACTTACAAAAAGCACCCTTCTACTCCATGTGCTTGGATGAAAGTACAGATATTACTAACCATGCAAGACTAGCGCTCATTTTGCGTTATGCTACTGGTGACATCATGAGAGAAGAGCTGGTAAAACTGCTGTCTTTGCCTGGAAGAACACAAGGGATAGATATCCACAATGCTGTGATGGAGGCTTTTTCATCACTAGACATAAGTCCAGAAAAAGTGGTTTCAGTTACTAGCGATGGAGCACCTAGCATGGTGGGGACAACATCAGGATTCATTCATTTCTTTGCTAAGGAAGCAAAACATCCACTGATTCAATTTCACTGCATAATACATCAAGAGGCTCTGTGCCAAAGAAAGCAGCAAAAAACTTGACGATGTCCTCAAAGATGTAACAAAAATGGTGAACTTCATCATGGCGCGTGCTCTTAATTTTCGACAATTTCAAGCCCTTCTTGATGAGGTTCAGGCACAATATAACACTTTACTGATGTACAATAATGTCCGGTGGCTGAGCCGAGGACGAGTGTTAGAGAGATTTGTGGCCTGCTTGGAAGAAGTTAGGCTATTTATGAACGAAAAGGGGGAAGACTATCCTCAACTCACCAACATGGCCTGGCTTACCAACCTCATGTTCTTTACAGATTTTACTAACCACTTTAATGTACTAAACAAAAAATTACAAGGCATGGGAAAAACAACAGAAAGCATGTTTAGTGACATCAAAGCTTTTGAGAGAAAATTGCATGTTTTTGAAAAAGACCTTGACAGTGGACAGCTGAAATATTTTCCCAACCTAAAAATACATTTGGATAATTCTACAACATTTGTGGACAGTCATAAAAAACACCAGGAAATCCACAAAGCATATTCCACCATTGTAGCCGAAGCAAAGGAGAATTTTAGTAAAAGATTTTCTCAGTTCCGTAAGATGGAGACAACCCTTTCGTTTATTACTTCCCCAGAAAAGTCCACATTTGAAGATCTTGATCTTTCCTGCTTACAGTGGTTGGATATTCAAAACTTGGAAATGGAGCTACTGGAATTTCAAGAAAGCTCTATCTGGAAAAGTAAATTCAATGACCTGCGTGCGGCTCTTGAACGTATTGAGTGTGAAAGGGTGACAAATGAAATCACTGCTAGCAGTTCTGAAAATGAAATCCTAAAAGCGTGGAATTCTCTGCCAGACAATTTTAAGTCCATGAAAGCCCTTGGGATTGCTCTTCTTACTTTGTTTGGGTCATCCTATGCTTGTGAGCAGCTGTTTTCGGCTTTGAATCATATAAAATCTGATGCTAGAAACAGATTAACGGATGACATGAGTGCTGCATGTGTTGCTCTGAAATTAACGCATTATGAGCCAAGGATTGACAAGTTATCAGCATGCATGCAACAACAAACATCACATTAATTTTTTTCAGAGCATGCCCAATGCATATGTTTACATGAAGCAGTGTTTTCAGTTTGCAGTTAAGACACTTTCTAAGTTATTTAAATATTATTTAAAGATGTTATTTAAAAAAGGGACTTTACATGGTCCTGTTGTATTCCAATCTGGAATTCCCAATAAAAACGGTTGGTTTAATTGAAAGCTCTTTTGTTTTCTTTACATCATATTATTAGAAATGTAATGATTTAACAATTTTCAAATTTGATAGTAAATTTTACAAAAAAACATGTATAGATTCTTTGGGAATACACACCGAGTCCTGACACAGTTAACAGTTTTAAGAAGTTTATCTTTTTTTTACTCAGGATACATTTGACATGTTATGTGAATAATACATTTAAAATATATTGTGTAACTGAATCAAATTCTTCCTAAATTCATTAAATTGAATGAAATCATTAAAACATTATAAATTGCCAATAAATTGAAATGAAAACCAAAGGATTGTGAATCAAATTGATTCTCTGACAATACAAAGATTCCAACCTTTACAAATGATGTTACATAGTTCAGGCAACTTTATAAAGAGTTTTTAGGTACTAAAATCTTGTTCTTAAGGTTTAATTGACGTGCTGGCACTTTGAGGAAATTCTTTGGTTTTGTGCGGCAGTTTGGGCACTCGGGCTCAAAAAGGTTAGCCATCACTGGTCTAAGGTATGAAGATTCCTTTCTGCATTGGAAGCATGAGGCTTCGGAAAGAATACAGCAAGGTAAACCGCTTGGTTTAAATGGAAAGGCGAGACCACCTTTGGCATAAAGTGAGGATGAGTCCTAAGAACAACCTTATCATGATGAAATCTTGTATAAGGAGGATCAGCCACCAAGGCTTGTAACTCACTAATGCGTCGTGCAGATGTGATTGCAATTAGGAAGATGACCTTCCATGAAAGGAATTTTAGAGTTGTAGTGGCTAAAGGCTCAACGGGCGGTTTCATGAGCTGCCCTAGAACAAGGTTCAAATCCCATGCCACCGGTGGTGGTCTAATGGGAGGTTTTGTTAATAGAAGACCTCTCATAAATCTTACTATGAGAGGAAATAGGTTGTCCATTTAGAGGCTTGTAAGAAGCTGCAATAGCACTACGATGGACTCTTACTGAATTGGTTTTAAGACCAGAATTTGATAAATGGAGGAGATACCTTTGGAATCGTTACTGGAGTATCGCAAGAGGGTTAAGTCCCTATTGAGAACACCATATAGTGAACCGTTTCCACTTGAAAGAGTATGATCGCCTTGTGGAGGGTTTTCTGGAAGCCTGAAGGATATCCTTTACCTGTTGAGAGAGGTTGAGATCCTGAAGTTCAAGGCTTTCAGCAATCAGGCCCTGAGATGCAGGAACTGGGGATTCGGGTGCCATAGCGTCCCGTTCTCCTGGGAGAGAAGATCTGGAGCACACCCCAGCTCCAGAGGTTTAGCCCGAGAGAGACATAGAAGCAGAGGATACCACGTTTGCCATGGCCAACGTGGAGCTATGAGTATCATATGACCTCTGTCTCTGAAGCTTGAACAGTGTTTTGGGAATGGGGGGAATGGCTGGGAAGGCATAGAGGAAGTCTTGACCCCAGTGAAGAAGGAAAGCATCCCTTGCCTGACAATTTTGAGCCGGAATTCTGGAACAGAACCGGGGAAGTTTGGCATTCTGTGGACTTGCAAAGAGGTCTATGTCTGGGGTTCCCCAGATTTGGAATACTCAGGCAATCTGGTCCAAGTGGAGAGACCATTCGTGTGGCAGCAGTACTCGGCTGAGTGTGTCTGCCCAAAGGTTTTGAATGCCTGGAAGGAGGAGGTGAATTTGATGCTCTCTGGTGAGGGCCCATAGTCGTAAAGCTTCGTTGCATAACGACAGAGAGCCTGTTCCCCCCCCCTGCTTGTTCACGTAGAACATGGCTACTTGATTGTCGGTCTGGACCAGGACTGTCTTGTAGCTGAGCTGGGTTTGGAATACTCGAAGAGCAAGGAAGATTGCTCTGAGTTCTAGGAGGTTTATGTGAAGACAAAGCCTCCTGTGGGGTCCAGAGAAACTGGGTGGAGAGATCGTGCAGGTGGGCCCCCCATTCCAACTAGGACGCATCTGTTGTTAGAGTGGCCTGGTCTAGAGGCTGCTGGAAAGGAGAGCCTATGAGTAGGTTTTCCAGTGATTGCCACCATTGGAGGGACAAAATAAGATGTTTTGAGTTTCTTCTTTTGTCCGCCAGGCGACCTGAGGCCTGTGTCCACTGAGAGGATAGTGTCCACTGGGCTGCTCGCATATGAAGACGAGCATAGGGAACCACGTGTACAGTGGATGCCATATGTCCCAGTAGCTGAAGCATTTCCCGAGCAGTTAGGGAGTCTTTTACCGCTGCTTGGGAAGCTAGCTGCACTATACAAGGACAGCGGGGCTGTGGAAGGAAAGCCCTTGACTGTCTCGTGTCTAGGCGAGCTCCTATGAATTCCAGGGACTGAGAAGAAGCGAGGTGTGATTTTGGAAGGTTTATTACCAATCCCAAGTAATGAAGGACTCGCATTGTGCGAGAGAGCGGAGCTGGCTTCTGGAGCTGTGGATGCTCGAATGAGCCAGCCGTCCAAGTAAGGGAAGACGAATATCCCCAGAGTTCTTAGGAATGCAGCTACTACTGCCATCCATTTTGTGAAAACTCTTGGGGCAGAAGCCAGACCGAAAGAAAGAACCCTGTATTGGTAGTGTCTTCCCTGGAAAAGGAATCGAAGGAATTTTCTGTGATCTGGATGGATGAGTATATGCATCCTTTAGATCTAGAGAACATAGCCAATCCCGACTCTGAAGGTATGGCAGAAGTTTTCTGAGAGAAATCATCTTGAATTTTTTCTTGGAACAGATATTTGCTCAATTCTCTGAGGTCCAAAATGGGTCTGTGTCCTCCTTTTTTCTGTTGGATAAGAAAATAGGGGGAGTAGAATCCTGTACCCTGTTGAGGTATGGGTACCTCTTCTATTGTTCCTTGAGCAAGAAGTGTTGTGACCTCCTGATTCAGAAGATTGGCAACAGGGGTCTGAGAATTGAACTGTCTTATGATTGTAGGAGGGGGCATTCTGTGAAAATGAAGTCTGTACCCCTCTTGTACAATGGACAGAATCCAATTTTCTAATGTTATTTGGTGCCATCTGGTGGCAAAATGACATAACCTGCTGAGGATGGTAGAGGGTTCTGGACCCTGCAGAGGCAGGAAGCGTAAGCTCTCTAGAAAAGAGTCAAAGCCCCTGAGGAGACTGAGCTTGCTGAGCTCTTGGTTTCTTCTGTTGTCTAGTTTGTTGTTGTTGTCCCTTTTGGGCAACATGAACTGGACAGTGACCCTGCGGGGTATAAGAAGGATAAAACTTCCTTGTTGAAAGTTTTTTTTTATTAGATCTTTTCTTTGTTGGATTGGCTGTAGACTTTGACAACCTGTCCAAGGTGATATTGTCAGAGTCAATCTCATTAGCTTTTTCTTGCCAGTTCTTGCCAAAGAGATTTTCTCCTGTGCAAGGAATGTTTCCCAGTTTATCTTGTACCCAAATTTCCAAGTCTGATGCCTGAAGCCAGGCAATACGACGTGCACCAATGGATATAGCAGAGGTTCTGCTGATGCATTCAAAGCAATCAAAGGCTGCACGGTTTACAAACTTGGAAACATCTCGGGCATGTCTGACTAGAGCAAGAAAATCCTGTCTTTTATCATCAGGCAGAAGGGGGCTCATAAGCTCCAAGTCTCCTGTAACCTCTTTGAGGAACATCCCCATGTATAGAATGTATGAGCTGATTCTAGCTGAGAGCATGGAAGCTTGGATGCATCGACACCCAAAGGCATCGAGAGTCCTGGACGCGCGGCCTGGAGGATTGGGAGAATGTCTTTTTGCACTCTTTATCCTATGCATGGCCGATTCCACTACCATTGAATGGTGTGGTAACTGAGTCTTCTGAAAGCCGGGACAAGGTGGAACTCGGTACATGGTATCGAATCTCCGAGAGTGTGGAGATATGGTTAAAGGAGTTTCCCACATTCTCAGCATGAGATCATGAAGGATCTTATGAATGGGCAGAGTAGCTGCCTCATTAGGAGTCTTAGGGTACTGAAGAATTTCTAACTCTTCTGCTCTAGGCTCCTTTTCAGGAGTCACCGTGATTGCAAGGCCTCGAGCCACATCACGTATGAAATCCTGGAAGGACATGTCCTCTGGAGGAGACATTCTACGCTGAGGAGGAGATGGATCCTCTGGAAGAAGTGCTCTGGTATCTGCAGAGTCATCGGAGGATTCAAAATATCTCTGATCCCGATGTTCGTGCAAGGCACGGTACCGGTATCAATCAAAGTCGGTATCGCAGTGTCTTGGTACTGATGTTTGTTTCGATACCAGAGATTTACTCTAGACTCGGCATGGGGGGTATAACTGCAGAGGCCGGTGCAGTCGGTACCGGTACTGATGTCAGTTGAATGGTCTGAAGCGGTTTCAGCAGTACCGAAGCTGTTAGAAGAGCCGCTAGACTGCGTTCGATAGCGAGAAATCTCTGATCTATCGCTCCTGCCGATGCTTGGGTGTCGGTACTAGTAGAAATGGCTGGGACTCCAGAGCATGGCACCAGTAGTTCTGCAGAGGTGGAAGCCTCGAACATTCTGGAGCCCCATTAGTGCTTTAGAAGCCAAAGCCTCCTGCCGGGGCTGTTTTTCCGGTGAACTTTCCTCAAGGGTAACGCCGATGGCATCTCGATACTTGGAAGGAGATCTACCCTTTGAGGACCGGCTAGTCTTTGAAGACTTATGTTTAGTTACCTGAGATCCATGGGAGGAAGATGAAGCCCTGGAAGACGTCGATGCAACAGACATTGCATCTGCAGCACAAAGGGTACTGAGTTTAGCAGCTCTATTCTGCAGGCCTCTCTTGGTCATCTTTCTACAAGAGAGACAGTCCAATGGAGAATGGTTAGGTCCTAAACATTTGAGACACCAGTTATGGGTGTCGTTGATGGATATGGTACCGCCACACTTAGAACATTTTTTTAAAACCACTAGCTGGTTTTTCCATTTTAAAAGAAAAATGGGCCTAGTGCCCAAAATGCCTCTGAAGGGGAAAGGCCTCTGAAGAAAAGTACTTCAGAAAGATATCTATATAATTTTTTTTTTAAAGAAAAGAGAACTGGCAGTACCAGTAGGTGTTGAATGAAGGCAGATACGACCACAAAATAATAAAGTAACAAACAATTTTCTGCGGTGACAGGGTATGTGACCTGTCGGCTCTGCGGAAAACGAAGAACTGAAGACGGAGAGTTGGAATGGTGGGAAGGCAGCATGCAGGCACTGTGGGATGTTCCCAAAAGCTTTCCTATTGGATGCTGGGGTGCGTTAATGCGCAGGCTCCGTCGGTACCGACGATACCCATATGTGAGGACTACATTTCTGTTTGTTCCTGTGGATAACAGTAAGACTTAATAATAATGCTGCCGCCACATATCCAAGTTTGTTTCCAAATAGGAAGTAGTAATTTCCATTCCTTGTTTTATAAAACGATGGAATTTAAAATCTTAAAAATTAACCATAGGAGGAATGGTAATTCTTGCTTAAAACAAAGTATTCCTTTTAATGAAATGCTAGTAAAAAAAGAAAAATCATGAATTCTTGTAACAAAGCTGTACCTTTGGTCCCTGTCTCTTTTTTTAAGGATAGTACTGCATCATATATTAGGTTTCAACAATTGACACTTTTCTACATGCCTAGCTATATTAGCACATAAGAATTCTCTTTTGATAACTGGAACGGCATAAAGGACAAATATGGATCTCTCCAAATGAAAAGTCTTCGAAAGCTTGCAGACAAGTGTGATGAAATACATGTGAACAAGACAACAAAACAGTTTGACGTGAACACCGATTGCTACTGGTACCCGGGCAGCACTGAATATAATTGGTGGGACAGAGAGGCATGATGCAGATTGGACATTCAAAGATTTCTCGACGAACTGCCTAAAAAAAAGTTGCAATTAGAATACTTAGAAAAGATATTGTTTAGATTACAGATAACATTAATAGTATAGTATAGTATTTTCAGTTTTTGCAGCAAAGATTAATGCAGACCCTATAAACACTTTCTCTGCAAACATGACCCCACCATAGGTTATGGTTTTGGAAACAGCGTGCTTTAACAAGAAGTTACACACAAACCTCACAGAACCAACTTTCTGGAATTCATGAGCATATATGTATGGATAAAAATAGTATAAAGATGACTCTTGGACTCCCTAACAGATAGTAAAAATCTGGTATAAATCAGATACAAAAAAAATCTGACATTTATACTATTTCATATTCAGCTACCACTATTGCAACACTACTGGGATCACTTATAAGTAACAAACAACATTTTTTGAGTGTTTCTTTAAACCCTCACCATTTCCAAAACTGCAGCCTCTTATGCTAAATAGTGTACATTTTTACAACATGGTCCATTTTTAAAGTTAGTTATAGATTTATTGGTGACCAGCAAACGTATATTATCTCTAGCCATTAGACAGACAGTAGGTTGAAAATGTCTGATTGCCCTATTATCCATATAGTAGGGGGCAGTGCAAGAGTGGCACCAAGAATTTATCCCTATAGCTTCAATATTTAGCAGACATATGGATAAGTTGTGTTTAGTTCTACTGGCCACAGATTCATCCTCTTCAGATCTTTCCCTTCAACCACTGCCTGACCTCCATCATAGACTGGCTCTCGTCATATAAACTATTAGTTAATACTTCTAAATGCTATCTGCTTCTCCAAAAATATGCATATCTTGATCTCTCTCTCTCCTTGCTTCAATACACACCCTCTGGGTCATACTAAACAGCACCCTTTCTTTCAAATTCCAAAATCACTGAGTTTCTCCGTGAACAAGCAGGAAATAAGTCCTCACGTATGTGTGATGTCACCAACGAAGCCCTGCATGGAATGCTCCCCAGCTTCCAAAGGAAGCTTTTGGGAGGTACACCGTGCATGCCACCTGCCTGCCATGGCACCATATTCTCCAGTCTTTTTTCCGTGGAGCCCCTGCAGTCTGGAAAAAAGTTTTATTTCTGGCCCTCGTGACCGAGCTTTTTCGCTTATTTTACCAGCTACTGTTGGTTAGCTGTTTTTTTTTCTTTCATTTTTAGGGTTTATTTTTGTGTTTTTCAATGCTTTTGCGAGGGTTTTTTCCCACCTTTGGAGTGGTTTCCCGCCCATGGCAGTTTTTCAGTTTGACTTTGCTGAGCCAGTCTTTTTCAGCATGTCTAAGCCAGCTAGTGGCTTTAAGAAATACACCAAGTGTGGCAAAACGATCTCTGTCACAGACCATCAAAATTGGTGTTTGCAATGCCTTGGTCCTGTCCACGAGCCAGCATCTTGTGAACTCTGTTTGCAGATGAATCGCAGAGGGCTGAAAAGTTGGGAAAAGCAGGAGTCGTCCCTCTTCAACTTATCTGATTCAGCATCCTCAGCCCTGATCCCCTTGTCTATGCCTGCAAAGGTTCGGAGGTGGCTAAGAGGAAGGATCAGCATGTTCAGTCAGAGCTGAAGGGTCAGTGGCAAGGATAGGCTCCCTGCAGTGATTCCATAGACGTCGAAGTGTGAGCACCAGGAAAAGTTCTGCGTACAGCGCCCCACAGCCCTTCTTGATGAGATGCAGACAGTAATGACCGGGAGTGGTGGGCCAAGCTTCCCCAGTGGGAGGACCCAACCAGAATGGTGGAGTCCAATCCTAGTGCCCAGGACAGCAGCCAGATGTCTCCCACTGCTATCTTCATGGAGTCTTTACCTGAGGTGGCATCGACCCCCTTGCAGGTGGCAGTTGTGGAAGAATGCTTTCGAGCCTTGGAAGCTCATCTGGCGGTGGTGGAAGCCTTGCAAAATGCAGGCTTTGCGGTACAGAATGCATTGCCACTGCACTCCTTCCAGCCTATCCTGGAGATCCTTGCCCTGCCTGCAGAGGCTGGGACATCGGGTGGGAGACTGGTATCGACCCTGGTTTCTGAAGCCATCTCTCTCTCCATTGTGTCAGAGTCAGAGGCATCACTGTCAGCATGCCAGGTGGCATGAGATTCATTGATGCCCTCCTTCTCCCAAGCCATGGAACCAGCAGGACGAGGAGACTCAACACGATTTTGACTTCATCTCGGAATCTGAATGGGAGACAGAGGCAGAATTAATGGCACTGGACATTTGGTTCCTGGACCTTCTGTCTGATCCATTGCCCCTGCCTGAGTGTGGCGGTTCACATCCACAATGACCTGCAGCAAGTGCTGCTACGGCTCTGGGAGGTGCTGCTCATGCTGCCTGTCATTAGCCATCATTCGATTCCCTATACTGGGTCCAGAAGGCCCCCCAGTATTTGAAAAACTGCAGTTACCCCACAGTTCCATCATGGTTCAGTCAGCCCTGAAATGCGTAAAAAATGCTAAAATGCACTCTTCAGAGCCATCGAGTCACATGGCTCGAACCTTGGACTCTTTTGGGAAGAAGTGCTTCCAGGGGTCCATACTGATTATCTGGATCCTGGCCTACCAGATCTATATGAGCATGTTCCTCAAAGATGTCATGCTGGACCTGGAGGACTTTGCTGCCCTTGTTTCTTAGGACTGTTGCAAGTCCTTTTGGAGCTTAGTGGCTCATGGGAAGGACTGTTAGAAGTTCATGGTGCGTGGTTCCTACGACATCTTTGGATTCACTCGCAGAGTGACGGCGGTGGGCATCACCATCCGCCATGGTTACAGTCCTCGGACCTGGAGCAATGGGTCTGGGACAAGATGCCAATGTCCCTTGCCAGGGTGAGAACCTCTTCTGCAAGCCTGTGGAGGAGAAAGCTGAGGAGCTGAAGGAAGACCGCAAACCCAGTGTGGAAGAAACACCTTGCCAAGAAGGCCTTCTATCAGCACCCATGCTGATACTTCATGGCCCAGCCACAGGTGTGGCCTAAGGTGCAGACACTCCACACCCCTCAGCCCAAGCCAGGTGCAGGATTTTGATGGATTCCTCAGGAGCATACAAAATTGCCCATTGCCTATCAAGGTGCCCTGGCAGGTCAGGGGCAGCTCATACACTTTGCCTACCTGGGTACTGCAGAGTGTCCAAAGTGGATTATTGGCTGTATTTTGCCCAACTGCACCTTATACAATCTCAGGGAATTCCCCATGGAACCCATGCACTGGAGCCTCTTGCAAATAGAGATCGAGGTCCTACTCTCTGACCTTGCCATTGAGTCGGTTCCCCTGGCCCAAATCGGGCAGGGCTTCTACTCAAGGTACTTCTTGGTATCCAAGACCAGCAGGTTTCGTCTGATTCTAGATCTGAGAAACCTCAACCGGTTCCTGGTGTGTGAAAAGGTCAAAATGGTCTCATTATGGACGCTACTCCTGTATCTTGTACAAGACAATTGGCTATGCTCCTTGGATCCGAAGGATACGTACATGCATATTCCGATCCACCTGCATCACAGACAACACTTTTGATTCATATTGGGCAGCCAGCACTACCCCTATCGTGCATGCCCCTTTAGGCTGGCCACGACCCCTTCGGTCTTCACGAAGTGTCTGGTGGTCATGGCAGCTTTCCTCTGGACACAGGGGATTTTCCCGTATCTGGATGACTGGCTAATCAAAGCTATCATGCCTGCTGCCATCCGGCAGTCTGCTGCGCTCACAATTCAAGTGCTCGAGGGCCTCTGCTTCGTGGTCCCTCCTACATCCAACACAGCAACTAGAGTTCATCAAGGCCCTCCTCAAAACCTCTCGGGCATGAGCCTTTTTGCCTGTGGACTGCCTACAGCACCTCATCAAGGTGGTGGGCATGCTGCAATGCTGGTGCCATACCATGGCTTGCAAGCTGTTGAGGGCTCTCATGGCTGCCATGGTGCATGTCACTACTAGATGGTCCATACTGGTCTCTATCTGCCGTCATTTACTATCTTTCCATGTAATAGGCCCAGTGAACCCTGTCCATGCAATGGAAGCAAGTGTCAGGCTGTCTGCGAGACAGAATAGCGATCACCATAGCGCTGGTGCAGTCCCTGACATGGTGGCTCAAGTTGGACAACCTTCTGCGAGGCCTTCTGTTTCAGCTTGTGGCCCCCTTCAAGCTGCTTAGGATGGACATGTCGAAGCTTGGCTGGGGTGCGCTCCTGGATGGTCTCAGCATGCAAGGGCTGTGGTCTGTGCAGGAGAGGCTCCATCAAATCAACTTCCTCGAGCTTCGGGCCACCACAAACACCCTCCACGCTTTTTGTCTGCACCTGGAGAATCAGGTGGTCCTGATTCAAATGGACAACCAGGTGGCAATGTTCTACATGAACAAGCAGGGAGGCACAGGATTGTACCTCCTGTTCTGGGAGGCTGTTTGCCTCTGGAAGTTCGCCCTGCTCCATGGTATGTACCTCAGAGCGACTTATCTGCTCGGCAAGCTCAATGGCTGGCAGATTTTCTTAGCCAGGTGTTCCAGCCTCATGCGTGGACTCTCAAGAGGGAAGCGGTGAATCAGATCTTCCAGGAGTGGGGCACTCCTGTGGTGGACCTCTTCGCCATGGAGCAGAATGCCCAAGTGGCTCAGTTCTGCTTTCAGAGGCTGGCCAGTGGTCGCCTAGCCACAGCTGTATTTCAGCTCCAGATACTGCTGGTCGCAAAGACTCTTCTGAAGTGCCAGGCAGAGAGGGGCTCCATGATTCTTGTCACCCCATACAGAACTCGACAACCCTGCTGCTGCTGTAGCTTGCTGAGGGAGCCTCTTCACCTGGGCCCCAACCCAGACATCTCAAAGGAGGATGGCTCCTTGTTGCTTACAGCTTGGATACTGAGGGGGTAGTCCTCATGAAGCTTGATCTCCCTGAGAATGTCATAGACATCTTTCTGGCGTCCTGCAAGGCCTTGACCTGCAAGGCCTATGCATTCACATGGCTACAGTTCTCCATCTGGTGTGTGAGTAGGGCCCTGGACCACTTCTCCTGTCCGGTGGAGCAGCTGCTGGAGTACTTCCTGCACCTCTGGGCTGAAGTCTAACTTGGTAAGAGTCCACCTCACAGTGATTGGGGCTCACCATCGTGGCTGTGAGGGAAAGCCTGTTTCAGACAGCCACTGGTGGCCTGCTTCATGAGGGTCATGCTTCTCTTGAAGCCTCAGCTCAAGCCCCCTATGGTTGCTTGGGACCTCAATGTGGTCCTCGGTCAGCTAAGGCAGGCCCCCTTCAAGCTCCTAGGCTCATGCTCACTTAAATTCTTGACCTGAAAGGTCCTCTTCCTGGTGGCAATCACACTGACACAACATGTCAGTAAGCTCCAAGTTCTGGTTGCTTATCCTCTGTAAACTGGGTATTTTATTTATTTATTTATTTATTTATTTAAAGTCTCTTTTATACCGCGCTATTCAGCATCAGTGCGGTTTACAATAAACAACGAACATACACATTTCCAATAGTACTTTGTGTTTACATATGAACAGGAGAACAACTTGGCTAACAGGGTAACTATATACAATAACAATATATACAATTTACAGGCTGGTCATGTGTTCTTATGACCATATGACCATAACTGGGTGGTGCTTTGCACGCATCCCCCCCTATCTGCCGAAGTTGGTCTTGGCGTTCCACCTTAACCAATCCACTGTCCTTACAATGTTTTTTCCTAGGCCTCACACATGCTGGACTGTAAGTGTGCATTAGCCTTCTATCTAGAGCACATGCAGATGCACCGTCAACCCACCCAGCTGTTCATGGGTGTTGTCGTCTTGAAGTGTATGCTATTTCTCTGGCTAATGGATTGCATTGCTCATGCATACTCTTTGGCTGGGCTGAGCCTTGAGGGTCATGTCATAGCACACAATGTCTATGCAATGGCCACATCAATGGCCAACTTTTGCTCAGTGTCTGCAAAGGAAAGCTGCAGGGCTGTGACGTGGTCTTCGGTCCATACCTTCACAGCACACTACTGACTGGATGGGGATTCCCGACTGGACAGCAATTTTGGCCAGGCCATGCTCCAGCATCTCTTTGGGTCTTAGTCAATGCCTACCCACCATCCCTTCTGTCTGTCCAGTCTACCTGCTCAAACTCCCCTTGGGTCGATGTCGGCTGAGAATACTGAATCAATTGAGTCCCTTGGTGAGACTTCCTCTCTGGTCTTCCTGATTTCTCCAGTTCTTGTTTGTTTATTTTATTTATTTAACAAACTTATATACCGCAACCTTCCGATGATCAGGTGCGGTTTACATATAACAGTTAAGGAGACAGAAAGGCATTTCTGTTTTTACATTGAACATTTCATGATCTATGTACATTAACAATTAAACTTTTAACTTTTAAATTTTGTAGAACTATGTACAATTAACTATGTACAGTTAGTAAAAGTGAGTTCAACGGTATAAACATCATAGACAGTGTCAAGGTAAAAATATCATGAGGCATTGTGGTATTGGTTTCAGTGTGTTATATAGATTATCCCTTTTTGTTTTGAAGTTGAGAATTTGCCATTGGACCGTAGTGGGAGATAAAAAGGTGAGTTTTTAAGTTTTTGCGTAGGTCTTTAAGGTCGGTTAAGGCTCTGATTTCATCAGGTAGAGAGTTCCAGAGTATAGGGGCTGCATGGGAGAATGCTTTTTTATTGGTTGTTTTTTTGGTCTTTGTGAATTCTTTTGGAATCCTTATTTTATTGGCGTTGCCTCTTCTATGTGCAGATTGGGGTATGTCTTTAGTGAGTAGTTTAGGGTTGCTGGGGCAGTGTTATTTAATGCTTTAAAGGTGGCTATTATTAATTTATAGTTTATTCTACATTGAATGGGGAGCCAGTGTAGTTTGGCTAGATAGGGTGATATGTGCTCAAAAAAGGTGTACCTTCATTATGGTTCTGGCTGCAGCATTTTGAGCCAATTGGAGCCTTTTGATGTTTTGGTTCATTGTGCTTAATAGGGAGAGGTTGGCGAAGTCAAAATGTGGTGTGATAATGGCTTGAATGATGCTTAGGAAGTCTTGCAGGTGGACTAGAGGGCGTAATTGTTTTAATACTTTGAGTTTAAAGTATATTTTCTTTGTTGCCTGATTGGGCTGCTCATCTCCTGGGGTTCCAGTAGCCTGAAGCTTGGGAGTCTCATATGTGAGGACTTACTCACCTGTGAACAAGCAGGAAATAACTATACTTTCTCTGTAACAGGTATTCTCTGTGAACAGCAAGAATAACCCTCCTACCCTCCGTAGGGAGTTGCCTTTTGGCTCCTGTTATGATATTTTACTGGAGAATATGGCGCCAAGGCAGGTGTGCATGTGCGCTGTACCTCCCAGAAATGTCTTTTGGAAGCTGGAGAGCATTTTATGTGGGGCTCTGTTGGTGATGTCACCCATACATGAGGGCTTATTCTTGCTATTCAGGTGAGTAATTACACTTAATCAAAGGAAGTTTTTGCACCCTATGCAGAATCTGGACACTCCATCCATGTCTGATCTTGCCATCTTAATGCAATCTCTTATCTCCAAACTAGGTGACTGAAATTCACTATATAATGGACTCCCAATTTACCAACTTCGCTACCTACAACTAGTACAAAAATAGCAGTTAAACTATTACATAACGCACACAAATTTGATCACGTTGCCTCTCTGTTGAGGGAGCAACATTTGTTCCTTATCTCTTACTGGGTCAAATACAAAATCCTTATTTTCATTTACAGAGTTCATCATATACCCCCCAGTATCTTATTATCTCCAGGAACAAGCAGGAATGCAGTCTTCACATATGGGTGATGTCCCTGATACAGCCTGCGTGGGAACACTCCCCCGCTTTCAATAGGAAAGCCTTTGGGAGTACTCCTCTGCGTCTGCATGCCCGCCTTCCCAACCTCCCTCCTCAGTTCATTTTCCACCGTCCTTTCACAGCTGAAAAACTCTCTTTTTTGGTGCCCTTCAGGGTACGTCATGCTTTTTGCCTTCCCATCGACATTGGTTCCGATTATTTATTTCTTTTTATTTTCATTTTTTTTTCTTTTCTATTGCTTCTCACTGCAGGCCTAGGTCTCTAGGCCACCATAGCCTTGCCGTCACTCTTCAGAGACAATTTTTTCAAGCATGGAAAAGACAGTCGTTGGTTTTAAAAAATATATACCAAGTGTGTCAGTACCATTTTGGCCACTGATAAACACAACTGGTGTTTAAAATGTTTGAGTCCTGACTATGAACCCACTTCTTGTCCTTTGTGTCAACAAATGACAAAGATAGGCCTCAAGAACCGAGCCAGACAGTTTGGATCTTTTTTTTTTTTGCCTTGGACTCTGTTTAAGTGGCTTCCATTTCACCGAGGGTATCAACTTCTTCTCATGGGTCTCAGACTTCTTCAAATTCCAAACACAGAAGTAAGTCTAAATTTGTGGCCGTTTCCAAATCTTCTACATCGAAGGCTGATTCTGATACCAGAAAAAAGTCCCAACATAAGCATTGTGACTCCCCTAGAGGTTCTTCCAATGCAGATCGGCCAGGCAAACAGCCCAGTGGGAGGATGTGTCCTCCAAAGCACAAGTGGGACTCCGGGACACTCCTAAGGCATAGACCTCCAGAGGAGCTACTGGTTCCTTGTTCTGGGATGGTTGCTGAGAGCCTTGTACGTGATTCCATCCAGACATATGCCATCTCCCTGGACCAGCGCATGCTGGCTCTTGAGAGGAGTTTGGCAGTACTCCTGGCAGCCTCAATACCTGTACCATTGAGAGCTTCAAGAGTTCAGGCTTCAATAACAAGCCTATAGCTGAGCATCGTATCTGCCTCAATACTAGCCCTCAAATCAGCATCATCAGAGCATCTAAGGCCAATTCTTCAGTTGGAACCAGTCAATGCCCCCAGTATTCAACAGATTCAGGCTCCTGTTCCGATACCTTGGAGTATTGGTATCAGCATTGATCATCAACTTCCACAAACCATTCAGGTATAAGCCATGATTGCTGATACTTTGATTTCTTGCCAGATTCCGATTCAAGTTCTTCAGATTCTGATGAGTCACTCAATTTTCGGGAACGTCTTGACTTTCACCGCCTCAGGAACAGCATTGTTCTGTACCAGTGGATATGTCCTTTCAGGGCTTCATCCATAACATGGTAGCGGTGCTCTCCATCACAGTAGCCTCGGAAAAGGAATGAGGGCCAAGGAATTGGAGATACTCCAATACCCGAAGAGACTGCTACCTTACCGGTGCATCATATCCTTCAGGACCTTATGCTCTGTATGTGGGAAGCCCCGCTCACGGTTCCTCCTGTTTGCAAAAGACTTGATACCATGTACCGAGTGCCCAGGTTTCCAAAACCTCAGCTTCCCCACCACTGTTCCCTCTAAGCTGCGCGCATGTGTGCGCGCGCACACACCTTGCCAAGCAAGCGCACATACTTTACAACAGAGCGCAACAAAATTACGGTTCTGATTCTGATAGAAAACAACACAGACGTCTTAAAATTTAAAAGTTGTTGTGTATTTATGGTTTTCACAAGTTCTACAATATTTTCTAGTGCAATCAATGTGGTGTACATACTGTATTCTGACATGTAGTCAAATTTTAAAGTATATAACTCTGAGTGTTGTTATGTGGCCCACAAAAATTTAACCTTCCTTCAAAAGCTGCACAGCTGATATTTTATGCGCACACAGCCTACAGAAAATCAGAGGGAACATTGTTCCCCACCACTCAATGGTGGTTAAATCAGCGATGTGCCGAATAAAGAACTCCAAAAACCATTCATCCATGCTTCTTGGCAGAGAATCGAGGACTCTTGATGCTTTTGGGTGTCGATGTTTCCAAGCATGCATGTTAGCCTCCAAAATCAGCTCTTACATGCCTTTATATGGGCATGTTTCTGAAGGATGTCACCAGGGATCTGGAGATGTTCTCCCTCCTGCTTCCAGAGGACAAACAGGGTGCATTCCAGACCCTCATTAAGCATAGTTAGAACACTTCTAAGTTTCTTACCAGGGCTGTTTTTGATTACCTTGAGTCCACCAGCAGAGTTTCAGCAATCTGCATTGGGGCTCACAGAATGGCCTGGTTACAGGCCTCAGACCTCGAGCAATGGTTCTAGAATAAATTGGCCAACATCCCATGTACTGGCGAAAACCTTTTTGGCAAAGATTGGAGGGAAAAATTTGGGGAGATTGAAACAGATGATCTCGCCCTAAAATGTCTTTCAAGGAAGACAGCTGACCCATCCAAATGAAAGGCCCTTCCAAAAAAATCTTTCTATGCTAAAAAGAAGAAATACTATCCTTCTTAACTGTCTTATGCTAACAATCAGCCTCAGCCGAGGCAGCAGGATTCTCACCAACCCAAAAACCTTAACCAGCTACACAGACACAACCTGCAGGCAGACTTCTTCACTATGCCTACAGGTGGTACCTCATAACATCAGAGCTGTGGATGCTCCAGATTGTCCAAAAGAGTTATCGGCTTCACTTTGGAACCTTACCCCCACCTGCTTCACAGGGGATTATCCCATACAATCCCTTCACAGCACCCTCATACAACACGAGGTGGCTACCCTGTTGTCCCAAAGTGCCATAGAAAGAGTTCCTCCTCCTCAAGGAAAGTTGGGCTTCTACTCCCCATACTTTCTCATTCCAAAGAAAACAGGAGACTTCAGACCCATCTTCTATCTCAGAAACAGGTTCTTGGTCTGAGAAAAATTCTAAATGATCTCGCTAGGAACTCTTCTGCCATCCAGAGATATGACTCTAGACCTAAAAGAGGCGTACACGCATTTACTGATCCATCCCTTGCACAGATAGTATCTGCGCTTCATGTTTCAAGGAAACCATTATCAATACCGGGTTCTCCCCTTTGGCCTAGCCTCTGCCCCAAGGGTCTTCACAAAATGCATTGCCGTCATCAGTGCCTACTTAAGCACCCTGGGGGTATTTGTCTATCATTATTTGGATGACTGGCTGATCAGGTGAGACTCCTCCCCCAAAAGGTAACACTCTTTTCCTCGCACCATCACGGTGCTCCAACACCTGGGTATTGTCATAAATTTCCCAAAGTTCCACCTTACACCAACCCAATGACTGGAGTTCATCAGAGCGATCCTAGACACTCAACAAGCCTGAGCTTTCCTTCCAGAGGATCGCTGTGCCTGCCTCATTGAGCTACCAATACTCAGGTTCACAAGAAAATACCCTACACTTAGAAACCACTTTTTTTTTGTCAGAGCAAGCTGTGGGAGAGTTGGTATTGAGACACAACTCACACCAGACAGCACGCTACATTTATTCAAAGAAAAATCACCACCTTATAGCAATAACCACACTTATTTCCCCTCGATTAAGACCTCTGTTACTCTCAGAAGATAATCTTCACAAATGTTTCTCTCAGAATGTCCTCTTTCCACGATGTGCACATTTCGGGTATCCAACCCTGTATCAAGTGCTCTCCGTTCATGCAAAAGCTGGCAACAATGTTGAAAAAATGCCATCACTGCGGCTAGGGTCAAGAATTCATTCAGGCTGAATGGAAGCGTTTAAATATGGGAACCAGCCAATAGAAATAGGGAACACCCACCATCAAGGGAATCCCTAGTTTAATTGGTGCAACAGTTTTAACAGCGTCCAATACGTCAAAAAACGCTAAGCCAATCGATTTCACGATTAAGACCATTAGGTTCAACAGTGTCCAAAGTAAATATCCATTTCTGCTTGAGCCACTGAAGATGTTTCTCTCGATTCTCCCTCCCTCCCTCCCCCCCCCCCCCCGGGGGTTCAAAGGTGCATGATCAATGATAGTCCATCGGAGATCCTCAAAAGAATGTTGAAATGTCAGTGAGCCACCACCGGCGCTGTATCCACCTTCTGCTGTAAACGTGAAGCATGCTCCGCGAGCCTCTTCTTAATGGGGCGGATTGTCCTGCCGACATACACCATATTACAAGGGCATTGTAATAGATACACCACATATGAGGACACACAAGAGGTATCCCAGCAATGTTTATATATCTGAGATGTCTTTGAATGGCTCCACTGTATCCTCGACAGGGTTGTAGCACAATAAATGCAATTATTACACGGGCCATGACCAACCTCCGTTCGTCCAAATTCTACCCTATCAGGTAACAGAGCAGTTTTTTACTAGATGATCCCCCAACGTTTGACCCCTTAAAAAAGCAATATGGAGTGGTTTTTTAAAACAATCATGCAGTTGCAACACTGGCCAATGAGCATGTAAAATCTTCAAGACCCCAGAACTGCGATCTCTATAAGGTAAGACCCCAGTAATCGATGACTCAGGTAATGGCTCTTCTTTCATATATTGTGGATCTATCAACCATTCTCTATGGACATGAGAGGCTCTACGATAAGCCTGTTGAATAACAACCCGGGGACAACCCCTTTCAGAGAGACGATGACAAAGAATAGAGGCGTATCGCTTAAATTCTTCCATAGTCCCACATACTCTCCGCAATCTCAAAAATTGCCCAAAAGGTAAAGGTAAGGGGCCCGGATGAAAGCTCCGAAAATGCAAAAGACTATTCCGTTGAACAGGCTTTCGATAAAGTGTGGTGGTTAATCGATCCGCTTCAACAAAAAGCTGCATATCCAGAAACTCCATAGATGTGGTACTAATCTTCTCAGTAAATTTTATATTCCCCCGCAAGGAATTAAGGGGTATGTTTACTAAACGGTGCACAATAGCGTGCACTAAGGTACCTTAGTGCACGCTAATGATGTGTTTTTGTGCCCTGCACACATGTGCGCCGCACTAAAGGGCCCGCTCATGTGCGCGGTGCGCAACTGTGTGATAGAGGTGTGGAAAGACTCCGGGAGGGCGGAGGAAGGCTCCCCAGGGGCGGAGGGAAGGGGTCAATGGGTGGAGAGTGGGAGGGCTCCCCGCACAGGAGCGGGGCTGAAATTCAACTAAAAAAATACCGCGAGTGAAAACCTCGTGGTAGAGCTGATTTAAAGGGAAGAGAAACCATTTCTGTCAGCAATATACAGCAAAACCAGGGAAACCTACAAAACGTGAGCAGTGTGATACATGTGCACAGAACAAAAGGGCAAATAAACATAAAAAATGACCCCAACAAATTATAAAAAAATTATAATCAAGCTGGGCAATAGTGACAGTAATGGGGAACATCAAAAAACACTCCCAAAAATGCCCCAAAAAATAAATATCAATTTTAGAAGGGTCTACGCTCCGTCCCCATACAAGGTGAATGATCCCACAGTGAAATAGCACTGATCAGGGTTTCCCTCTCCATTGGACAGGTTACCTATGGCATGCACATGTTCCACAACAGCAGGGCGGCCAGGTCGGAATGGGCAATTGGACAGATGCTGGGAAAGGGGATACAGAGGGCTGCAGGCGGCACATGCTGTGGTGCAGCTGGGGCACAGTGCGGACTAGGCAGATGCCTAGATGGCACCTAGGAATGCTGAAACTGAACAGCAGCCAGTCAGCAACTGATGAATGCCCAACATGGGCACGAGAGTGTGTAGCACAGTGTCACAGGGGATAGTACCCAGCAGGTACCCCCAAGGGCACGGAACATAGGCAGGTGGTGATTTGGGGACGTGCGGACACATATGCAGGCACCCCTATCCCAGAACCTGCACCATAGGCAGCCGCCTACCCGCACATAGGATGGCCTGAGACTGTGTACCACCAGCACCACCAGCAGAAGGGCATGTCAGCATGATGGCACGGGGTACTGGAGGTGGAGGGGGGCAGTGGCAGCTGCCCAGAGCAGACCATGGCCTAGCCCTGTGTAGGTGGGTGCAATGCACTGCAACAGACAGGCCCTGCCGGACAAGCAGTCATGGTATCATCAGGGAATGCACTGTCTCCGTGGCAACACGGTGGTGCAGTGCACACAACCAGCGTGTTTGGAGACAGAAGGTCACAGGTTCAAGCCCCAGCTGGGGCTCCTGCCAATCCAGTCCACATATTTTTTCCAAGACTAAACCGTGATAGTAAGGACAAACCTTTAATGCTGAGAACATATGCATGGTTAATACGCCTATATTTTACCCCACCGAGCACAGACACCATAAACAGGCACATTACCTAGAGCAGAGTCTCCCAAATGCAGTCCTGGAGGGCCCCACACCATTCAGGTTCCATGCTGCCTCTAATAAAGATGCCTGTGCTGCATATCTATGCACCACCCCCATGGTATGCAGATGTAGCTCATGCATATTCATGAGGGACAGCATGAAAACACAAACAGTGTTTGGCAAACCAGGACTGGAGGTAGGAACCTCTGCCGTAAAGCAGCAGCCAACAGGGACAGACACATCCACACCCATACCCACACCCACAGGCCCCATTGGCCAATGCCTCCTGGAGAGGCAGGACATTGGGCCCTGCGTGCATCTCCCAATACTAGCACTTGCATACCTTAGCAATGCCACCCTACACCTGGGTATACGATCCACAGCTATCAAACGTTTGCTATGAGTACTGGCACATAGAAATTCCTACGTTAAGCACAGTTTGCTGATTGAGCTCCATCATAACACTCTTTCTGATGTCTGCGGTGTGTGCTTCAGGTCTGGTCTCTGACAGTGTTTACCACCCTGGGGAGTGACCCCCAACAGTATTGCGTACCATATCCATGCCTGTACTGTGCCCAGGACTGGTGTGGTGGGCAGGGCTGCTAAACTCCTCTATAGTAGCACAATGCTGGCATAGGTGTGGGAGTGTGTGGTGGCTGCAAACACCTTCCACAGCCCACACTGTCAGCACTGTTGCCAGTATTGGCCTGCCAATGTGCATAATGAGGAGCAAGTTACCATGGGTATAGGCCAGACAGGGGGGCCTGGCCAGTATGCATCTGCACAGGGCATAGGGCACTGGCTGGGCCATTTTAGTGCCCGGCCACCACCTACACAGACAGGGTGACCTCAGAATGTCCTGCTGGGAGATCACTCTCACCCTGAGTGTGCAGTGACCACAGCATGGCTAGGCACCCCCATAGTGCTGTATAGTATTTCTTTCATGTGATATTTATGGGTTTCCTTTTGGAGCCCAGTCACTGACTTATCTGCTTGTTGTGTATGCTGACATCCCTGTTCTGGGTGCACGCATTACCACCAGAAACATGCACTATGGACTAGCTAGCAGACTTTTTTCAGCTGGTATGTGTCTTGATGGAGCGCCTTACAGGATGCAGTGGCTGAAGACTTGCTGCAGGAGAATATCAGATAGTGGTGGGGTGCTGCTTAGCATATCCAGGCCTAATGTCTGTCTGCTATTGAGTTATGGATGTGTACAGAGCTGCATTGACTGCCCTGTAGGGTGTCTGTTCCCCAGCAGGACCGGGGTTGATGGTCCCCTCTACTGCCACCATTGCAGGGAGGTAGAATGTGGATCTGTTGATGGGAGACCCTGTTTACCACCCTCAGCCCTGGAGGGGGAGGGTGGTGGTACATAATCCTCCTAGGGGTCCATAGGGGCTGCAGAAACTACCGATCTCAAACATTACCACTGCTTTGGACCTCTAGCATGGCCTATGTCTGTCATGGACGGTGCTGTGGACCTGGTGCTGGGCACCTCACCGCACCCTCAGGGTGAGCACAGTACCTGCACAATGTGACGGCATGTAGCTACTCTGTGCCAGTAAAACACACGGTCAGTACCCCCTACCAGGCCGAGGTGCTGTGGGGGTGGACATAGTCGGTTCCCCCTACCAGGCCGAGGTGCTGTGGGGGTGCATACCCCATCTTGTGTTCATCTGTGGACAGCTGATTTGCATGTGCAGTGCATCATGGGTACGGGTGTGCTAACCCTATCCTGGTGACCACAGCAGACTGTCTGTGTGGTGACGTGCACTCCCTCTGCAGCCAGCCAGGGGCTTGCTAGCAGCTATAGAGCTGTAGCACAATGGTTACTTCACTGCCTGTGAAGCCAGAGGTTGTGGGTTCAAACCCACAGTGGGGTTATTTGATAGGGCTGCCCAAAGCATTATTTATTTTTAATGTACATTATTGCTGCCAGCAAAAAAACCCTCAGCATACTGTACCCATAAGGTGCCTCAGAGGGCATATAAGGTGCACTATACGTTATCCTGTGGAGCAACTTATAGGGTGCCCTATAGGGGACATTTTAGGGTGCCGTGGCAGACAGTGCACTTTATAATGTGCCCTATGGAGTGCCTTATAGGGTGCCTTATGCGGCACCTTCAATTACGGCACGTGAGGGCATGTTTGATGGCAGCAATTAATAAAATACAAATAAAGTGCTGCAGGAAACAATACGTACATTGCAAAGCTGATGCCTCAGCCAGCCTTATGTATTAGGCACACTGGGGAGCAAACTCATGACCCCTGTATCAGCAGTCAGTGCCTTAACCATTGTGCTACACTGCTGCTCCTCCTTGCATGTCAGCGCACCTACTTCAGATTTCCATGCGTTTAAATGCACAGTGCTGCCATCAAACACAGTGCTATGACCTTGCTGTGCCTCAGAGGGGCACCCTATATGGCGCCCTATAGGCTGCCCTTTCAGCAACATTGTAGGGTGACGTGGCAGACAGTGCACTTTATAATGTGCCCTCTGGGTTACCGTATGAGGCGCCTTATGCAGCACCTTATGTTACAATACTTTGAGGGTGTGTTTGCTGCCAGCACTAATTAAAATAAAAATAAAATGCCCCCCACAGCACTATTACCTATAACAGGTAATGCCTCAGCCAGCCTTCTTCATTAGGCACAGTGGGGGATTGAACCCATGACGCCTGCATCATTGGTCAGTGTCTTAACCATTGTGCTCCACTGCTGCTCCTCCTTGCATGTCAGCGCACCTACTTATGATTTTCTTTCTTTAAACTGCACAGTGCTGCCATCAAAAACAGTGCTGTGACCTTGTGGTAACTCATACAGCACCCTCTAAAGCGCACTATAAGCAACATTCTAGGGTGCCTTGGCGGACAGTGCACTTTAAAATGTGCCTTATGGGGCGCCTTATGTTAACACGCTTTGAGAGTGCGTTTGCTAGTAGAGATAATTAAAATAAAAATAAAATGCCTCCTAAAGCAATCTTCCCCATAATAGGTAATGCCTCAGCCAGCCTTCTTCAATGGGCACAGTGGGGGATTGAACCCATGATCCCTGCACCATTGGTCAGTGTCTTAACCATTGTACTGTGGCTCTGTTCCTGTGCTTGCGCATCAGCGCGCCACTTATGCTTCCCGCGCAGCTTTCTCATGCGCTAATGTGCGGGGCGCACTTGAGCGCTCTGCACATTAGCACATGATTAATCCCAGTTTTGCTTTTTTCTGACTGAAACGCCCACTCCTTATATGGCATCCGCACACTAGCGCGGCCCGCACATTACCGGGGTTTTAGTAAACATATCCCTAAGTCTTTCTATAAATTGACGTAGGGATATCAAATCTGAAATCCACATGAAAAAAATGTCATCTAGAAACCGTTTCCATAACAAAACATTGGAAAACCCCAAAGAGCTTTCAATTGAAGTCATTTCCATATCTGCCATATATAAGGTAGCAATAGAGGGTGCCACAGTAGCCCCCATGGCAAAACCAGAAATTTGTTGATAGAATAACCCTTCAGACAAAAAATAATTTCTGGTGAAAACTAACTCAATCAATTGATTCAGAAAAGAACGAGGTAACCGAAGAGGGGCAAAACAAAAACATCTTTTTAAAAGATCTAATGCTTCCCTCTGATCAATATTTGTGTATAGCGAAACCACGTCCAAAGTAACCAAAAATGCTCCATCTGGTATCCGAACAGTGGAAATGATTTGCAAAAAATGTGTCGAATCCCTAATAAATGAGGAAACCCAACATGCTTCCTGTTTTAAAAAAACATCACAAAAAATGGATAACGGTTACAACACTGAATTTTCACATGATACGATAGGTCTCCCCGGAGGAGAGATCATCGACTTATGAATCTTCAGGACCAGATATATTATAGGAATCTTCGGATGATGATTAATCAAAAACAAATATTCCTTATGCGTGATCCAACCACCTTGGAAAGCCATCCCCACCATCGCTTTAATTTCACCCAACAACGCAGTCGTAGGATCGCCATCTAGGACCACATAGGTCAACCGATCACTCAAATGAGCCCGCAAGGAAAGTTGATAACTCTCCAAGGTCTGCAATACCAAAGCTCCCCCTTTATCTGCTTTGCGAACTACCAATGAGGGATCAGATTCCAATTCCATAAGAGCAGTACAACTATCTCTGGTTAAATTTGAAAACCGCTGGAAACGAGCGCCTTCCAATCTAAATCCTGCATTACCAACGTTTGATAGGTAAACAAAACGGGATCCACTACCGTCCCTGGGGGGATCCACTTAGAGATAGGTTTTACAACAGATTCCTCCATAGGGCTTGGTTTGTCATGAAAATAATGTATTATGTTCAGTTTCCTGAAGAAACGTTGTAAACTCACACGCATCCGAAACGGGTCATAGCGAGTTGTAGGGACAAAAGAAAGTCCATATTGTAACACATGCTCATGAGACTGTGATAAAGGGCGTCCTGTCACATTAACTACTATTGAGGACGCTGCTTGGACCGTTGTCTGGTGTTTGGGGGTTCCCAATCGTCGTCGCGATATACCCCTCGATAGCGGCGGCCCTGAGCCGCCCGAAAATCCAAACGGCCCCGATTGTTATTACGAGTCTCCGAATCTGTTACACTGTCATCAGTGTCATTGTGGATACCATGTTAAAACCCTCGGCCCAGTGTGCAGCGGCAGCCAAGAGAGCAAATAGAATGCTAGGTATGATAAGGAAAGGAATGGAAAATAAAACAAAAGATATTATAATGCCTCTATATCGTTCCATGGTGAGACCGCACCTTGAATATTGTGTGCAATTCTGGTCACCGTATCTTAAAAAGGATATAGCGATTTTAGAAAAGGTTCAGAGAAGAGCCACCAAAATGGTAAAGGGGATAGAAGGATACTTCTATGAAGAAAGGCTAAAAAGGTTGGGGCTCTTTAACCTGGAAAAGAGACGGCTGAGGGGAGATATGATAGAAGTCTATAAATTAATGAACGGAGTGGAACGGGTAAACGTAGATCGATTGTTTACCTTATCAGAATATAGAAAGACTAGGGGACATGCAATGAAGCTACAGGGTAAACTATTTAAGACTAATAAAAGAAAATATTTTTTCACTCAACGTGTAATCAAACTCTGGAATTTGTTACCAGAGGATGTAGTAAAGGCTGTTAGTGTAGCTGGGTTTAAAAAAGGTATGGACAAGTTCCTGGAGGAAAAGTCCATAAACCATTATTAAGAAGGGACCCAGGATATCAATGCTTGAACCAATACAAGCATTGTGGAACCTGTGTCCCTTGGGGAAACTGCTAGGTACGTATGACCTAGATTGGCCACTGTTGGAAACAGAATACTGGGCTTGATGGACCTTGGTCTGACCCAGTATGGCATATCTTATGTTCTTATGTTCTTATCTTCAGAAGACCTATCAAACGTCACAGTTTTTCGAACATCATCAGTTTTCTCAGTCTTCTCATACATCCAGTAATAAACTTTACCCCCCTCATAATCATTTTTGTCCCGTACAAATTTTTTAGATTTTAATGATTTTAAATAGTCAAAAAAGCTCTTAATTTGTCGGTCAATTTCTTCAATCTTCAATTTATAAGGGTCATCCCCTAATGAATCTTTTAGGGAAAGCTGAGCCTCCTCAATTTGTTTTTGAATCGTCGTCTCCTCCTCAACACATTTTTTTGCAAATCATTTCCACTGTTCGGATACCAGATGGAGCATTTTTGGTTAGCTTGGACGTGGTTTCGCTATACACAAATATTGATCAGAGGGAAGCATTAGATCTTTTAAAAAGATGTTTTTGTTTTGCCCCTCTTCGGTTACCTCGTTCTTTTCTGAATCAATTGATTTAGTTTTCACCAGAAATTACTTTTTGTCTGAAGGGTTATTCTATCAACAAATTTCTGGTATTGCCATGGGGGCTACTGTGGCACCCTCTATTGCTACCTTATATATGGCAGATATGGAAATGACGTCAATTGAAAGCTCTTTGTGGTTTTCCAATGTTTTCTTATGGAAACGGTTTCTAGATTACATTTTTTTCATGTGGATTTCAGATTTGATATCCCTACGTCAATTTATAGAAAGACTTAATTCCTTGCGGGGGAATATAAAATTTACTGAGAAGATTAGTACCACGTCTAAGGAGTTTCTGGATATGCAGCTTTTTGTTGAAGCGGGTCAATTAACCACCACACTTTATCGAAAGCCTGTTCAACGGAATAGTCTTTTGCATTTTCGGAGCTTTCATCCGGGCCCCTTACGTCAGGGTTTACCTTTTGGGCAATTTTTGAGATTGCGGAGAGTATGTGGGACTATGGAAGAATTTAAGCGACAAGCCTCTATTCTTTGTCATCATCTCTCTGAAAGGGGTTATCCCTGGGTTGTTATTCAACAGGCTTATCGTAGAGCCTCTCATGTCCATAGAGAATGGTTGATAGATCCACAATATATGAAAGAAGAGCCATTACCTGAGTCATCGATTACTGGAGTCTTACCTTATACGGATCGCAGTTCTGGGGTCTTGAGGATTTTACATGCTCATTGGCCAGTGTTGCAACTGCATGATTGTTTTAAAAAACCACTCCGTATTGCTTTTTTAAGGGGTCAAACGTTGGGGGATTGTCTAGTAAAAACTGCTCTGTTACCTGATAGGGTAGAATTTGGACGACCGGAATTTGGTCATGGCCCGTGTAATAATTGCATTTATTGTGCTACAACCCTGTCGGGGATACAGTGGAGCCATTCAAAGACGTCTCGGATATATAAACATTGCTGGGATACCTCTTGTGTGTCCTCATATGTGGTGTATCTATTACAATGCCCTTGTAATATGGTGTATGTGGGCAGGACAATCCGCCCCATTAAGAAGAGGCTCGCGGAGCATGCTTCACGTTTACGGCAGAAGGTGGATACAGCGCCGGTGGTGGCTCACTGTTTGACATTTCAACATTCTTTTGAGGATCTTCGATGGACTATCATTGATCATGCACCTCTGAACCCCCGTGGGGGGGATCGGGAGAAACATCTTCAATGGCTCGAGCAGAAATGGATATTTACTTTGGAACTGTTGAACCTAATGGTCTTAATTGTGAAATCAATTGGCTTAGTGTTTTTTGACATATTGGACGCTGTTAAAACTGTTGCACAAATTAGACTAGGGATTCCCTATTTCTATTGGCTGGTTCCCATATTTAAACGCTTCCATTCAGCCTGAATGAATTCTTGACCCTAGCCGCAGTGATGGCGTTTTTTCAACATTGTTGCCAGCTTTTGCATGAACGGAAAGCACTTGATACAGGGTTGGATACCCGAAACGTGCACGTCGTGGAAAGAGGACATTCTGAGAGCAACATTTGTGAAGATTATCTTCTGAGAGTAACAGAGGTCTTAATCGAGGGGAAGATAAGTGTGGTTATTGCTATAAGGTGGTGAACCTTTCTTTGAATAAATGTAGCGTGCTGTCTGGTGTGAGTTGTGTCTCAATACCAACTCTCGTACAACTTTCTCCGACAAAAAAAAGTGGTTTCTAAGTGTAGGGTATTTTCTTGTGAAACTCAGTATGGGTTGTTAAATTTTTGTTCACAGAGTGAGGTTTAAATTTTTATGCCTCATTGAGCTGGCAAAAAAGGTAAAACATCAGAGCAGTGTAACAACTCGGGAGATGCTACAGCCATTTGAATACATAGCCTCCACAGTCCATGTCATCCCCTACGCTCAAATACACATGTGTCAAGCACAGTGGGCACTGTCTTCCCAATGGACGTAAGCAAAAGGTCGCCTCAGGACAAGAGCCACATCGTATCCCTTCAGTGTGGTGTCTCCCAAAAAGCCTACTCGTCAGGTCATCTTTTTCGGATGCCTCCATCTCAATGCACTCTAATGATGGATGTTTCCAAACTGGGTTGGGGACTCTTTTGAATGACCCCATCACACAGGGCCTGTGGACACAACAAGAACCTGCCCTGTAGATTAACCTGCTAGAGCTGCGGGCACTGACAAATGCTGTTCCGTTATTTTCAACCCTAGCAATTCAGGCAACCTGTTGTAATCCAAACAGACAACCAGATTGCTATGTTTTACATAAACAAACATGGGGTGGGGGTCGGGGTCCTGTCCCCTCTGCACAGAGGCAATTCGCTCATGGTCCTTTGCCATCTCTCACCTCATCCATCTGAGAGCGGTGTATCTCTCAGGAGAACTCAATGTCCTAATGGACAAATTAAGCTCCTCCATCCTAATCTTCACTCCCTATGCCTGAGAGCATGGCTGCTGAAAGGCTAGTGCTCGCAAACTTTGACCTACCACAGGCAGGCAAGGATGTCCTCCTTGCATCATATAATGATTCCACTAGGCGATCTTATGCATTCAAATGGCATAGGTTTGCCTCTGATGCTCCCAAAAGGACCTTGACCCCTTTTCTTGCTTGGTGAAGTCACCTCTACAGTATCTTCTCCACTTATCCTTCACAAGTCTTAAGACTACCTTAGTGAGAGTTCACCTTAGTGCCATTGCGGCCTCTCATAGACCAGTCGATGGACAGCCTATCTCCTCACACCCCTTAGTAGCATGCTTCATGTGGGGTCTCCTGCTATCCATACCACCCATTAAGCCCCCTCCGGGGGCCTGGGACCTGAATGTGGTTCTAGCTCAACTTCTAAAGCCACCTTTTGAACCTTTAGCCACCGCTTCACTGGTTTCTATCTTGGAGGTCACTTTCCTTATTGCTGTCACTTCAGCTCACTGCATCAGTGAGCTGCAAGCTCTAGTGGCGGATCCACCCTATACTCCATTCCACCATGACAAGTTGGTTCTGCGAACCCATCCACATTTCCTACCAAAGGTGGTTTCCTCCTTCCATCTATACCAGTCAGTAATCTTCCTGACCTCCTTCCTTAGAGCACATGTGTCTTGGGCTGAAGCAGCACTACACACCTTAGACTGTAAGAGGGCGTTGGCCTACTATTTGGATAGAACTAAAGGTCCTCTCAATTATTCATTTCCTTTGATCCTAGTCACCTAGGTCTACCAGAGAGCGTAGTTACTCACCTGTAACAGGTGTTCTCCAGGAGCAGCAGGAATCAGTCCTCACATATGGGTGACGTCGGCGCCGACGGAGCCCTCGCGGAGCAATTTTCCCCAGCTTTCAAAGAAAGCCTTTGGGAATTGCAGCGCGCATGCGCGGTCCTCTTCCCGCCCAAGGGTGCCATCTTGCTCAGTCAGATGACATAGCAAAAGACAGCAAAAATTAGCAAAAACGAAAGCATAAAACTGCAACTCCAAGGGGAGGAGGGAGGGTTGTGAGGACTAATTCCTGCTGCTCCTGGAGAACACCTGTTACAGGTGAGTAACTACGCTTTCTCCAGGACCAAGCAGGAAGTCAATCCTCACATATGGGACTCCCAAGCTTAAGGCTACCGGAGACCCTAAGCTCAAAAATGAGCTCCCTCTAGCTCAGCAGCACAGAAGGAAGGAATCTTCTCTGAATACGTCTCCAACCGGTAGCCCAACATCCGGGATGGAGGGTAGGAGTTGCCTATACCTCGAAGAGGTTACGGAGGACTGCCTGTCCGAAAGCACTGTCCCTGCGGGACTCCCTCTCCAGGCAGTAATGGGCTGCAAAGGTCTGGCTTGAAGACCAAGTAGCGGCCCGGCAGATGTCTGCCAGCGGAACAGAGCGGAGGTAAGCCACTGACGTAGCCTTCGCCCGAACACGATGAGCGGTGACTCTACCTTCCAGCACGAGGCCCGCAGCCTCGTAAGCCCAAGCGATGCAGTCCGCAATCCAGATGGACAGAGTACGCTTGGAGACAGGGAGCCCCAACTTGTTGGGGTCATAAGACACGAAGAGCTGAACCGCCCTTTGGTGCTCCCGCGTACGGTCCAGGTAGAAGTTCAGCGCCCTTCTACAGTCCAGGGTATGCAGGACCATTTCAGCTCGGCTGGAGTGTGGCCTGGGAAAGTAGGTCGGAAGTACCACCTCCTGGTTGATGTGAAAAGGGGAAACCACTTTAGGAAGGAACTTAGGGTGAGTCCGTAGGACTACCTGGTTCTTGTAGAACCTAGTGTAAGGAGGATCAGATACCAGGGCCTGCAGCTCACTAACGCGTCTAGCAGAAGTGAGGGCCACCAAGAACAAGGTTTTCCAGGAAAGAAAACGAAGAGGACAGGTAGCCATAGGCTCAAAAGGCGGACAGGTAAGCCGCTGTAAAACCACATTGAGATCCCAGTTCGGGGCTGGCGGGCGCAAAGGTGGTTTAAGGAGAAGGAGGCCTCTGAGAAAACGAGCCACCAGAGGGTGGCTGGAAAGAGGTCTACCATCCACCGGCACGTGATGCGCAGAAAGAGCACTGAGGTGGACCTTGACCGAGTTGGACTTAAGGCCAAGATTGGAAAGAGAAAGCAAGTACTGCAAGACCACTGATGCCGAACAGGAGAAGGGGTCTTGAGACTGCTGAGTACACCAGACAGAGAACCGACGCCACTTAAGAGCGTAGGACTTCCGGGTGGAAGGCCTCCTGGAGGCCAAGACGACCTCTTCCACATCTGGAGGCAGCTGGAGAGGAGCAAGGACTACCCTTTCAGCAGCCAGGCCATCAGATGAAGGGACCGGAGGTTGGGATGCAGGAGCGTCCCCTGATCCTGCGAGAGGAGGTCGGGCTGAAACCCCAGAGGAAGAGGGGTGTCCACCGCCAGCTGCATCAGAAGCGGGAACCAAGGTTGCCTCGGCCACCGGGGAGCCACTAGGATCATCGATGCCTTGTCTCGGAGAACTTTGAAGAGCGTCCGAGACACCAGAGGCATGGGCGGAAAGGCATACAAGAGGCCTGTGGACCACGGAATCAGAAAAGCATCCGCCGCTACCCGGAGAGGATGCGGCTGTCGAGAGCAGAATCTGGGAAGCTGCCGGTTCAGAGGACTGGCGAATAGATCCATGGTGGGGAGGCCCCACCGTAGAAAGATCCGCTGAACCACAAGCGGATCCAATCTCCACTCGTGCGGTTGGAGGATCCTGCTCAGTTTGTCTGCCAGATAGTTTTCTTGACCTGGGAGATAGACAGCTTTGAGGACGATGTTGCGATGGACGGCCCAAGAGCAGAGCTTCTGTGCTTCCTGACAGAGAAGGAAGGAGCCGGTTCCGCCTTGCTTGTTCACGTAGAACATGGCAACCTGATTGTCTGTCTGGACAAGTACTGACTGGTGAGAAATCAGGTGAGAGAAGGCTTTGAGCACTAGGTGGATGGCTCTGAGCTCCAGGAAGTTGATCTGCTGAGCGGACTCCCAAGGAGTCCAGAGACCCTGAGTACAAGTCCCTTGGCAATGTGCTCCCCAGCCCTGGAGAGAAGCATCGGTCGTCAGGACCTGAGAATGTGCAGGGGGCTGAAAAGTCACCCCGAGCACTAGGTTTGGCAGGTGAAGCCACCATCGCAGAGAGGAGACCAGCTGGTCGGAGATCTGTACGGAGTCTGCTAGGCTCCCAGTGGCCTGATGCCATTGTTTGCGAAGGCACCATTGAGCAGGTCGCATGTTCAGGCGGGCATAGGGGGTTACATGGACCGTGGAAGCCATATGGCCGAGCAGTCTCAGAAATTGCCTGGCCGAGACCAGGGAATTGCTGTGAAAGCGGCTGGCGAGATCCATGAGCCTTCGGGCCCTGTCCAGAGGCAGGAAGGCCCGCGCCTGAAGAGTGTCCAACCTGGCGCCGATGAATTCTAGATTTTGAGAGGGGAGCAAAGTGGACTTTGCGAAGTTTATGACAAATCCCAAGTGCTGGAGCAGAGCCACCGTGCGATGAGTAGCCTGAGTGGCTTCTTGGGCAGACTGGGCCCTGATGAGCCAGTCGTCCAGGTATGGGAACACAAAGAGACCCTGAAGTCTCAGATAGGCCGCCACCACTGCTAGGCATTTGGTGAACACTCTGGGGGCGGAGGATAGGCCGAAAGGCAGTACTCTGTACTGGTAATGGCGTCCGTCCACCACAAACCTGAGGTATTGTCGGTGGTCTGGATGAATAAGGATATGAGTATACGCATCCTTCAGATCTAAGGAGCATAGCCAGTCTCCCTGCTGGAGGTAGGGCAGCAGGATTCCAAGGGTAAGCATTTTGAACTTTTCCTTTGCAAGGAACCTGTTGAGGTTTCGCAAGTCTAGGATGGGTCTGAGGCCTCCTGTTCTTTTCGGAATCAGGAAGTATCGGGAATAAAACCCCTGACCCTTCAGGTGGTGGGGCACCGGTTCCACGGCTTGTTCCTGAACAAGACTTGCTAACTCCTGAAGGAGTAAGTCCCTGTGCAGAGGGAGTCTGGAAGGCTCCCCTGGAAAGTAGGAGGAAGGCACCTGGTGAAAATGAAGAAGATAGCCCTTTTGAACTATCTGAAGCACCCAGGTATCTGTGGTGATGTTGGACCCCCTGTGGGCAAAGTGGACCAGCCGGCCTCCTGTGCTGAGAGAAACCAGCTGAGGGGGAGAGGCTATGCTGAGAAAGTCAAAAACCCCCACCCTGCTGAGCAGGGGCCGGTGGTGCAGGCTTGGGGGCTGGCTGCCTACGGGGCCCATTACCTCGACCCTTGGCCTGCTTTCCCTGTGGGGGAGCTGGGGAGGCCTGATACTGAGGGTAGTATTTAAAGGCAGCACCCTTCCTCGGGTAAAAGGGCTTTTTCCCCGAGGCCTTCTTCTTTTGAGAAGGAGCAGAGGTCTTCCTTGAGAGACGAGTCCTGGTGAGAGTCTCCGTCTCGATTTGTGCAGCCTTCTCATCCATGGGCTTGCCAAAGAGGTTATCACCTCGGCAGGGGACATCGACTAACTTGTCCTGCACCCAGGGCTCGAGGTCGGACGTCTGAAGCCAAGCCTGGCGGCGTCCACCGATGCCGGCCGCGGCTACTCGAGCCGAAGCCTCAAAACCATCATAGGCTGCTCGAGAGATAAACTTGGAGCACTCCCGAATGCCAGTAGACAAGGATTGGAACCTCTGCAAAGGTTCGTCGGAGAGACCAGCAGAGAACCCGGCTATTTCTTTAGCCAGGTCTCGGAGATACATGCCCATGTAGAGCTGGTATGTCTGGACTCGACAAGCAAGCATAGAGCCCTGGAAGCACTTCCTACCGAGGGCATCCAGGCTTCGGGCTTCCCTACCAGGGGGCACCGAGGAGTGCATTTTTTGACTCTTTAGTCTATGCATGGCCGATTCCACCACCATGGAATGGTGCGGTAGTTGTGCCTTATGGAACCCGGGGCTCTTGCGGACTCGATAAATGGAATCGACCCGCTTGCTTAACACCAGCGACGACGACGGGCTCTCCCACATGCGGAAGAGAAGCCGTTCCAGCATTGGAGGAACCGGTACAATAAAGGCCTCCTTCGGGGGAGAGTCATATTGGAGGGCATCGAGTTCTTCGACTCGAGGCTCCTCCTCGGGATCCGCAGGGAAGGCCAAGGCCTTGGCCATATCCCTCACAAAGTCCGAGAACCGGGTATCCTCCGGGGGGGACCGTCTCCGAGGTTCGGACTCGGGGGAGTCCGAAGGGACACACAGAGTCCGAAAGGAACCAGGTGACTCTTCGTCCTCAGAGTCCCAGGCCGACTCCTCGGAGGAGGAGTCGACCGGCTCCGGTCGGGCGGGCACTGATGCCATCCGCCCCGATGCCGAGAGAGTCGGCGTCGACGACCTCGGTCCCGAAAGGGAGGCCGAAGGAGACCTCGACCGAGGATCGACTCGAACCCTTATGGACTCGAGGATCGGCTCGGTCTCCGGGGTCGACTTGGAGGTCGACGTCCCGGCGGTCAGGGCAGAAGCGCCAGCGAGGCCAGCGATCAATGCCCGCTGCTGGTCCAAGACGGCAGACAAACTGCACTCCAAGGCCGTCAACCTGAGTCCGAGCTCAGGAGACCCAGCAGCCCCCGACTCGGGCCCCGACGGCGTCGGGCCCGACGTCGGCTCCTTCGGAGGCGAGTCCACGAGGACAACCGTACTTACGTGAGCGGGCAAGTCCACCTCGAGTCGAGGATGTTTTGACGGCCTTTCCGACTCCAAGGACCCGGGACGGGAATCGGGGCTATGCAACCTGGCCCTCGAGGAACCAGGAGCGTCCACCGATCCCGCCCTTGCGGGTTTCTTCTTCCGATGATGCTCCCGGGTAGGAGACCCCCTTTCAGAGGAACTTCGACGATGCTCAGGACCAGAGTCCCGAGACGTCGAAGCCTCTGACGAGGTCCGAGCCCGGCCGGAGTCAGAGAAGATACGCTCCCGCTGGTGCTGCCGACTCCTCAATGCTTTTGAGGACATTTTGCCGCATGGCGTGCAGATCATGGGGTCATGATCTGGGCCGAGGCAGCGGAGGCAGAAGTCATGAGTGTCTGTAAGAGACATAAGTTTCTTACAGAGGTCACACTTTTTGAAACCACTGGCCGCCATCGGGGGAAAAAGGGCCCCTGCGAGGTCGAACGACCAGGCAGCCAGGGAAAAAAGGAAAAAAGCGCGAAAACTGTCACGAAGGACAAAAAAACGAAAAATAAAGGACGGACTCATAACCGGCGTCGGGAGTCCGGGCGGGAAAAGAACCGGCGTCGAACCGAAGAAAAAATAGATAAAAATAGAGGAAAATCAACTTTTCTGCGGGGATTCACAGGCAACGTCTGTAGGGCTCCGCGGAAAAAAGAAGACTGAGCAAGATGGCACCCTTGGGCGGGAAGAGGACCGCGCATGCGCGCTGCAATTCCCAAAGGCTTTCTTTGAAAGCTGGGGAAAATTGCTCCGCGAGGGCTCCGTCGGCGCCGACGTCACCCATATGTGAGGACTGACTTCCTGCTTGGTCCTGGAGAAATGAAGCATACTCTATCTAAACAGATTGCATTTCTTTTGCTTATGCACAAGCAGGACTCTCATTGGAGGGTCATGTCACCGCTCATAATATGCGGGCTATGGCAACATCCGTAGCTAATCTCTGTTCAGTAGCCATTGAGAACACCTGCCGGGCAGCTATGTGGTCCTCCATTTGTACTTTTGCTGCCCACTATTGTCTGGACAGACACTCTCGTCAAGATGCTGTCTTTAGCCAGGCTGTACTCCAGCACCTCTTTGGGACTTAAACTCAATTCCTACCCTCTGTTTCTTACTACTGCAGGATACCAAACTATCATTGAGGGAGTATCAGCTTCTGGAACAGAGTCCAATAGCCCACAACTTTTCCAAACTCATCAATTACAAGTTTTTGCCTCAGGGATCACACTACTCTCCCTTCTATACCAGTCTGATATCTGGGAGCTCGTGAGTCCCATATGTGAAGACTGCATTCCTGCTTGTCCCTGGAGATAGGGTAGTTACCCATCTGTAACAGGTGATCTCCGGAAACGGCAGGAATCAGTCTTCACAACCCACCCTCCTCCCCTAGGAGTTGTAGGGTTCTTTTTGTCTTTCTTCTTCTCAGCTACAAACTCAACTTAGGAGAGAGGTTGGGACCCAGGTGCAGAGGAGTGCTCCCAAAGACTTTCCTATTGGATGCTGGGGAGCGTTCCTGCGCAGACTCCACCGGGGACGTCACTCATATGTGAAGACTGATTCCTGCTGTTACTGGAGATCACCTGTTACAGGTGAGTAACTACGCTAATTGGTTAATTCTGTTTTCAGCCTTCTTGTTCACTTAGATCTGCACAAGCTTAACTTCTTACCATTCCCTTTCCACACCGTATCTCTTTTGAAACCACAACTGACTGCCTTCTCCTCACCAGCACCAGCCCATTAGAACTCCATGTCCAATTATTTATGACAAGAACAATCGTACATTAATGGCTATGTTTCCTAAGACACGTTACTTTTGGCTACCAAAGCCATGCAATGCAGTAAGGGGCAAACCTCCATGGTATCTGCAGGGGGTGTTCCCGCAGATACTGTGGAGACCACACATTACCTACCTTGGCAGATACTGCAGGAAAGGTCCCACAGTAAATCCATGGGGGGAGGGATGGTAGAGAGCAGGTGCACAGAGCTGTCAGCAGCTTTGTGCCCCTATCACTGCCATACCCCCCAACTGCCATGATTGGGCTTGCGCCCCCTCCCACCCCCCCCCCACAATATTTACGGCCCCGACAATATTACAAAGTGCAGTGTATGCTCCTCTGCAGCACCAATCACCCCTGGACAGCTCCCAATCCCCATCAGGAGCTGCCCAGGAGAGATCAGTGCAACCCCCGATTTAGGTAAAGCGCCGGCTAGTCAGTTGGCTAAGCCCCCCGCCTCCCCACGCTGATACAGACAAAAAAGAGTGGGGGCCCTGTGGCCCCCCAAACCTCCCTTAAAAAAAGTAAATCCCAGCTAATCAGCTGGCAAGGGGGGGCCCATGGGCCCCCAACTCCCCCCCCCCCATACCTTGTAATCGCTGGTCATCCACTGGAGAATGGGATAGGAGTGATCCTATATACTCCTGCCCCATCCATCGGCCAATTCAAAATTACCGCCATACCAGGTGCTGCCCTCTAGCCTCGCCCTAGGAGAAGGGCAGGATCTCGTATAGGATCACTCCTGTCCTGTTCTCCACTGGACCACCAAGGACTACAACGTGTGTGTGGGGGGGGCTCTTTGCTGACTGAATAGTCATGATTAACTTTTTTTTTTTAAGGGATGGGGGGGCCATGGGGTACCCCACCCTTTTACATCTGCATCGGGAGGGGGGGGGGCAGGGGGCTTAGCCAACTGGCTAGCCGGGACTTTTCCTAATTCTGGGGTTGTACCAATCTCCCTGAGCAGCTCCAAATGGGAACTGAGAGCTGTCCAAGGAGGCACACACTTCATTTTATAATATTGTAAGTGCCACAGATCACAGCATCGACAATATTGTAGGGCTGGAGGCCCAACTGTCAGCAGGGAAGAACCCGCGTTATCGGGCCTCCTGGCAGATAACACCACTCTTGAGGTGGTGTTATCTGCCACCATGATCAGGCCCGATTTTGAAAGCCACCGCACGAACTCTTTTTCACGCGATGGCTGTCATCCATGGCCGTGGCCCACCACCACCTCCACTCCGATCCTACCCCAAGGCAGCTGCACCTCAGAAAAAGCAGATACTATGGGAAATTGCCTACAATATCTGCTTTTTTCATAGGTTAGCTGCTAAGAGGGGATTAATACCCTGGCGGTAACAGCTAACGCATTTTAGTAAACATACCCCTAATTTAAGAAGTAACTCAAAACCTGGATGTTCAAAGCAGCATTTAACTTTATAGAACCTCCTGCTTAGGTATAACCTCTTCTCTCCAACCTCCTTTTTATTTCTTTTTAATAGTATTTATACTGCTTGCTTCATGCCTTACCTTTTTTTTAAAACAGCTATTTTGTAATTTTTACAATTTTCTTTAACTGCTTTTAAATTATAACTATATGGCTTTAATGTTCACACTCGCTCCATTGTATCATATCCTCCCTCCTAAATCTCAGTAATTTAGACCTTTATACAGATGACATTTTTTACACTGCTGCTATTTTAGAAGTACATGCATAGATCCAATGGCATGTACTTTCACTGTGAGTGTGTGTATGGGCAGAGTTTGGGAAGAGTACACAAATACACGCATAAAGCATAGTTACTCACCTCTAAAAGGTGATCTCTGGGAACAGCAGGAATCAGCCTTCACATATAGGTGACATCGGCACAGACTGAGCCCGTATGGGAATGTTCCCAGTGTACAATAGGAAAGTTTTGGGAGAACTCCACTGTGTCTGCCTTCCCATCTTCCCAATTCCTCTCCTCAGTTGAGATTGTAGCTAAGAGGAAGAGAAAAAAATAAACCAACCCTACAACTCCTAGGGGAGGAGGGAGTATAGGGCGGGTCCGCCACCAGAGCCTGCAATTTGCTGATGCGAAGGCAATGAGACAGATTACCTTCCAAGACAATTCCTGCTGTTCCCAGAGATCACCTGTTACAGGTGAGTAACTATGCTATCTCCAGGGACAAGCAGGAATGCAATATTCACATATGGGAGTCACTAGTTTCCAAGTAGAAGACTGACATGGGGAGGGGGGGAGCAGTGTGATCCCTGAGGCTAAAGATTAAAGCCTTAGAGCGTGGACACGATGTGTCACGTTGGACTCAATTCTAGGTGGCTATACCTTCTCTAACGGTAGTCTGGTCTCTTGCAGAAGTCTGGGACGGAGGATAGGAGTTGAGCTTAAGTTCCAAAGAGGTGCTGGAGTACAGCTTGGCTAAAGACAGCATCCCGACGGGAGTCCTTGTCCAAACAATAATGTGCAGTAAAAGTATGAATGGAAGGCAAGATAGCTGCCCAACAAATCTCGTCAATGGATACTGAATGGAGGTTGGCTATGAAGATTGCCATAGCCCGCACATTATGAGCAGTAATATGACCTTTCAGGAAGCATAATGCCTGTGCATAAGCAAAAGAAATGCATCTGCTAGCCATCTAGATACAGTATGTTTTGTCATTGGTAGTCCAAGGTGACTGGAATAAAAGGAAATGAACAATTGAGAGGATCTTCTGTGAACCTTAGTTCTATCCAAGTACTAAGCCAGCGCTTGCTTAGTCTCAGGTGTGTAGCGCTGCTTCAGCCCGAGACGCATGTGGTCTCAGGAAGAAAATCGGTAGCATTACAGACTGGTTGAAATGGAAGGAGGAGACCACCTTCGGAAGGAAGTGTGGATGGATACGGAGGACCACCTTGTCATGGTAGAACAGAGTATATGGCAGGTCTGCCACCAGAGCCTGCAGTTTGTTGATGTGAAGGCCATGAGACAGACTACCTTCCAAGACAATAACTTCAGTGACGTGGTGGCTAAAGGCTCAAAAGGAGGCTTTAGAATTTGAGCTAGAACCACATTGAGGTCCCAGGCTACCAGAGGTGGCTTAATGAGTGGCTTGAACAGCAGAAGACCCCTACTAAGGGGTGTGAGAAGATAGGCTGCAATGGCACTAAGATGAACTCTGACTGAGCTAGTTAAAACCTGCCAAGGACAAGTGGAGGAGATATTGTAGAAGGGATGCCACCGGGCAGGCAAAGGGGCCAATGTCCTTTGGGGAGCACAAGAGGGCAAACCTTTTCCCTTTGAAGGCATAAGATCACCTGGTGGACTGTTTGCATGATGTAAGCAGGATATCCTTGACCACCTGTAGCAGGTCGAGGTCAGCAAGCACTATCCCTTCAGCAACCATGCCGTGAAGCGAAGGGCGTGAAGAATGGGATGGAGAAGCGTCCCTTGGTCCTGGAAGAGGAGTTTGGGTGCACATCCAAGTCTGAGATGTTGAGTCTGCGCAAGGCAAAGAAGGAGAGGAAGTCACTGTTGACGTGGCCATAAAGGGGCTATGAGGATCATGGAGCCCTTGTTGGCCTGTAACTTGAACGGTCTTTTGGATATCAAGGGGATTGGAGGAAGTGCCCAGAGCAGCCCCTGTCCCCAATGGAGAAGGAAAGCATCTGGGGCCTGTCGGTGCAGGGACGGAAGACTGGAGCAGAACAGTGGAATCTATGTGCTCTGCAGAGTGGCAAAACGATCTATGAGTGGGGTTCCCCTCATTTGGAAGATCCCAGCAGCCATCTCCCAATGTAAGGTCCACTTGTGTGGACAAAGGAGTTGGCTTAGCCTGTCCGCAAGTACATTGAGCTTGTCCAGGAGGTACACCGGGGTAGTTTCTCCAAATGGTTTAGTTTTGCGCATATTATGGCAATCGTGAACCTCACTTCTAAGCCAGGGTATGTGGAGTATGATCTTAGTCTCTCAAATTTACTGCTAATGCTCGGCGTAATACTTGCATCATGCCAAAAGACAGCTTTCTTCTGGAGTTCATAAGATGTAATAGGTATGGGTAGGTTGTCACAACGTGCTTGAAAATTATTTTTTAACAAACCTGTCCCTCCCAGTACAATGGGAAAGATTTTTGTAGTTTTCTACCACATTTTCTTCATCTCTGACTGCATTTTTTGGTACTTCAGGATCTTCTGCCTCTCCACACAATTCACAGAATAATCACTCGGTACTGACACTTCTATTATCAACGCAGTTCTGGTATTCTTCTCCTTTTACAGTTTCTTATCCATTGGAATGAGAATGTCCCCGGTATGTGGAGGGGCTGGGTACCCTCCAGAGGCAGAATGGCAATGCTCTCTAAGAAGGAGTAAAAAAACCAGGTGCAGGTTGTGCCTGAGCTGGTGGTTGAGGTCTAGGAGCTTTGGGCTTTTTGAACTGGCAAGGGCCCTGCCGCTGCTGCTGAGGCTGGTAAGCAGCTGAAGGTGGGTAGGAAGGATAATATCTTCTTTTCTTAGAATAGAAAGGCTTCTTGGGAAAAACCCTCCTTTTCAAGCTGTTTTTCTGGAAAGGCATTTGAGGGGGAGATCATCTATCTCAATCTCTCCAGCCTTTTCTCTCCAACTTTTTCCAAAAAGATTTACACCCGTACATGGGAAGTTGGCCAGCTTGTCCTGGACCCACTGTTCAGGATATGATGCCTGTAACCAGGCCATCCTCTAGCCCCACTTCAGACTGCTCAAGCTCTGCTGGTTGACTCAAAGGCATCAAAAGATGCTCTGGTAATAAATTTTGAAGTATTCTTTTCCGCCTATCAGCAAGAGGCTTGATACCATCTACCAAGGTCCAGAGTCCTCAGCTTCCACACCACTCAGTGGTAGTGGAATCACTCTTCCATGCCTCCAGGTAGAGACTTGAGGACACTTGGGGGGTTATTCTATGTTACGAATAGCGGGGGATGGATGGCCCGATGGGTCGTCCATCCCCGCTATTCGTGCCAGCTCCTGCCCTGACTAACTTCCCTGCTGGTTGTGCAGGGAAGTTAGACGGGGGTGGGGAATGTGTAGCCCAGGAGCAGAGTCCTGGCAGGCAGTGGGCGGTCACTGGCCCTGGACATACAGGGCCAATTCTAATGTCAGCCCTGTACATCCAGGGCCAGCAACATGTGCGGGGAAGAGATTCCACATCCAAGGTGGAATAACTTCCCTGGACGTGTCTTAATTTCAGTGTCGGGGTGCAGATGGGGCGGGGGGGGGGGGAGCCAGGGGACATTCCCCGCAGCCTGGCCCTGGCCTTAGGAGGCCAGATCGGGGGTCGGGCTGTGGGGTCGAGCTGTGGGGAATAAACTCCTTTTTCAGGTGGCTAGCATCATGGCTCTTTAGTCAAGAGCCTTTAGTGAGTTAGCTGAGGGCAGTCCTGCACTTGCAGACTGGACTGAATCACAGTCCCAGCCTGCATGTGCAGGACTGTTCATGATTCTGATCCCACGGGGCTAGACGTGCCCCACAAGATCAGAATCGCAATCCCCTCTGTGCATCCGGTTCAGACCGAATGCACAAAGGGGATCTACGTGCGGGACGGAATCAGGCCCCAGATGTCTTTGGGGGCTGATGCTTTCAGGCATATATGCTGGCTTCTAGGATAAGCTCCTACATGTTATACATGGGTATGTTTCTAAAAGATGTCACTATGGAACTTGGTACATGGTATCAAGCCTCTTGCTGATAGATGGAACCGTGAAGGGTCTCCCACATGTGCAGCATAAGACCTTGTAAGATGCGATGCAATTATCCAATGCTTTCAGTTATGACAGCTTATGTTTTACATATATGAGTACAACGGTCGCTGTGTATTCCATAGTGGTTTTTGATCTTCTTTAATCTTTCCTAGCCCCCTGACGAAGGCTGTGCCGAAAGCGTAGGGGCGTTTTTCAATCCAATAAAGTTTAGTGACCTCCATATACTTCTCGCTGTTTGTGTAGTTTTCCTAGTGTCTGCGAGAGGGGCTCCTCTTGTGTGTACTATGGAACTTGGTACATGGTATCAAGCCTCTTGCTGATAGATGGATCCGTGAAGGGTCTCCCACATGTGCAGCATAAGACCTTGTAAGATGTGATGTACCGGTAAAGTAGCCGCTTCCTTGGGTGTGGGAGGGTATTGGAGTATCTCCATTTCCTCTGCCCTTGGTTCCTTTTCTGAGGTTTCTGTGATGGCCAGTCCTGCTGCCATGTCACAGATGAACTCTTGGAAAGACACATATTCTGGTGAGGACCTGCATCCCTCGTTTGGAGGGGATGGGTCTGAAGGGATGTCTGGAAGTTCTTGGGAATCTAGTGATTCCTTGCATCAGAATCTGAAGAACTGTAATTGGAGTCTGAAAAAAATATCAAAGTATCGGTGGTCTTATGTTTTACCTCGATGCTTCGTTGATGTCAAGGGCCGATGTCGATAATGATGCTCAGAGGTATCGGCAGCGGGAGCCATGGCAGTCTTAGCCTGTTGAGTACTGGTGGTATCGGTTGGTTCCAACAGAGGCACTGGCCTTGGGAATTCCAATCATGTGGGCTCCAAGGCCGGCATCAGGGCCAATACACTTGGCTGTAGGCAGGGTGCCAATGCCTGCACTGCTGGAGCTGTCGATACTGTCTGTACCGAGGCTGCCAGAAGTATGGTCAAACTTCTCTTTGAGAGCCAGCATGCACTGGTCCAGGGAGATGGCCAGTGTGTGGGTGGAATCAGCAATGGAGCTTTGAGTCACCGTCCCAGAACATGGAACTAGTAGCTCTCCAGAGGTCTTTGGGAGTTCCCTGGAACCCCTCCTATGCTTTGGAGGGCAAGTCCTCCCACCGGGGATGCTTTGTTAGCCGATCTGCATCGGAAGTACCCCTAGAGGAGTCTTGATGCTTATGTTGTGACTTTCCTCTGGCCTTGGTATCTGTCTTCGATGTGGATGACTTTTTAGAAATCATAGACTTACCCTTATGTCTGGACTTGGAAGAGACCTGAGATCCATGAAAGGAGACCAATGTCCTAGATGATGTGGAAGCCACTGAAATCGAGTATGGGGCGAACAGTGATCCATACTGTCTGGCTTTGTTCTTTAGGTCTCTCTTTGTCATCTGTTGACACAAAGGACAAGAATTTGGTAAATGGTCAGGACCCAAACATTTTAAATATCAGTCATGTTTATCCATGACTGATATACCGGCGCATTTGGTACATTTTTTAAAATCACTAGTTGTTTTTTCCATTTTAGAAAGATATCCCTCAGAATTGGAGGGGATCTGGAGGTCTAGTTAGCAATTAACCCGCAGGAAAAGAAATAGAAAATTTTATAACTAAAAGAGAAAATTTCATCAGGACTGGTGTCTATTCTGACGGAACTGGCGTTGACAGAAAGGCAGAGCATGGTATTACACCAAAAAAAGAAAAGTTTTTTCACAGTGACAGGATTTTGCAACCTGCTGGCTCCGTGGAAAACGAAGAACTGAGGAGAGGAGTTGGAGGGCAGACACACAGATGCAGTGAGTGCTCCCAAAGGCTTTCCTATTGAACGTTCCTGTGTGTGCTCCATCAGTGCTGATGTCACCCATATATGAAGACAGCATTCTTGCTTGTTCCTGGAAATATGATAAAATCTTACTATTGAAGTGCATTTTTGATAAATCTAGGCATGGTCATTTACACCAGCTCTCAGGCTGGTGTAAATGATCACGCCTTACATTAAGGCACATTTTTGGTCACGTACACTAATATTTCATAAAGGAAAATAGCCACCTAGTCTGTTCCCTTCAAGGTCCTATATGCAGTACAATAGAGCAGTAGTTCACTCTGTCCTGAAGGTACTGGAAACTCAATGGATTCAAATTTATCTACTGCATATTCATTGTGGCTATCCTGAACACCAGACCGGTTTGGTATGTGCCTCCAGGAGAGGGTTGAGGATCACTGCTGTACAGTAGATAGGGTGCAGGTGAGCAAAAGAATCAGACTATGATCTACTCTGCAGTACAGAATATCAACATCTTTATTAATATATTTACTTATATTTTGTATAAAGCTATAACCATATTTTAATTTATCAAAAAAGTTGTTATATAGGTGTATTGCTACTAAGTGCTATTAAAACCAACCTGTATTTGTATTTTCTCCCATTCTGCTTCACTGATTTCTGGAACACCATTATTGTCTAGCTGCTGAAGCACATTTCGACTGGCAGCTATGCAGTCATCAATTTCAGAGAAGAATGCATCAATGTTGGTGTCATAAGATTTTAATAATCGATTGCTGATTTCTTCAAACTAAACAAAAGACAAAAATGAATCACACAAATATGATTGAAATGTGATCACTGAATAAAGAGTAATTCTCCAAGGGTAACATTTTGTCGAGGTTCATTTCATTGACTGCATTTGTTAGCAATTCACCTAGACAAGGGATAGAAATACAAGAACCAAACAATGCCACCATGGGGGGGTCATTTTAGAAAACCTATTCATATCTGAAAATGGACACAGACATGCAAATCATAGAGATTTCGCCAGAGCCATTTTAGAAGCTGTGTATATAGATATCCCCACCCTGAGAACATCCATGTTGCGTGGAAGTGTGCTAGTAGAGATACACATGCACGCCCAATTTCAGAAATGGTGAGCATGTCTCAGCCCACCAGCAGTAATATCCATGTTTATTCCTGCTCCAGGGCACAAATAAGCATCAGAAAAGCTCTTGTTCTGCTGAAACACCTGAAAGGAGTAGAGACAGCGTAGTTACTCGCCTGTTACAGGTGATTTCAGGGAACAGCAAGAATTTAGTCTTCAAATATGGGTGACATCGGTACCAACAGAGCCCTTGCGGGAACGCTCCCCAGCGTCCAATAGGAAGACTTTTGGAAGTATCCCACTTTGCCTGCATTGCTGCCTTCCCAACTCTCCCTCTTGATGTAGTAGGAGAGCAGGGCCAGCTCGTCCATTGAGCGAGAATATTGTTCGCACAGGGCCCCGCGCGAACCACATTCTCGCTCAATGGACTGCTGCAGAGGGAGCCGGGGAAGCCCGCGCGAAGTCCCGGCTCCCTCTGCACAGCCCGCCAGCGTGAAGAGCCTTTACCTTCATGCTGGTGGCTGTTTCAATGAAGCCGCGAATGCCGGGAGAGGTTAAAGGGCATTGCCTTTAACCATTACCGGCATTCGCGGCTTCATTGAAACAGCCGCCAGCGGGAAGGTAAAGGTTCTTCACGCTGGCGGGCTGTGCAGAGGGAGCCGGGGCCTCGCGCGGGCTTCCCGGGCTCCCTCTGCAGCCCCTTAGACGGCGCGGGGCTCTTCGGGGGGGGGGCGGCTAGGACTGGATGGGCTGTGATAAGGGAGGGAAACAGACTGGAAATGGGCTGTGATGGGGGGGAGAAATGGACTGGAAATGGGCTGTGATGGGGGGAAACAGACTGGAAATGGGCTGTGATGGGGGGGGGGGGAGAACAGACTGGAAATGGGCTGTGATGGGGGAACGGACTACAATTGGGCTGTGATGGGGGGAGGACTGCAAATGGCTGTGATGGTGGGGGGATAGGACTGCAAATGGGCTTTGATGGTGGGGGGAATTGGCGAAATGGGCTGTGATGGGGGGAACTTGGACTGGAAATGGGCTGATGAAGAGCTGGATTAGGACTGCAAATGGTCTGTGATGGTGGGGGGGATAGGATTGGAAATGGGCTGTGATGGTGGGGACGGACGGACTGAAAATGGGCTGGGATGGGGGAAACAGACTGGAAATGGGCTGTGATGTGGGGGGGAACAGACTGGAAATGGGCTGTGATGGGGGGGAACGGACAAATTGGGCTGGGATGGGGGAAACAGACTGGAAATGGGCTGTGGTGGTGGGGAGAACAGACTGGAAATGGGCTGTGATGGGGGGAACGGACTACAATTGGGCTGTGATGGGGGGAGGACTGCAAATGGGCTGTGATGGTGGGGGGGGGATAGGACTGCAAATGGGCTGTGATGGTGGGGGAATGGACGAAATGGGCTGTGATGGGGGGGGAACGTGGACTGGAAAGGGGCTGATGAATAGCTGGATTAGGACTGGAAATGGGCTTATGGGGGCTGGAATAGGGCGAAGTGGGCTGACGAGGGGGCTAGGATTGGAAATTAGCCGATGGGGTAGCATGGAGGAAATGGGCTGATGAGGGACTGGAATGGAACTGGAAAAGAGCATATGGGGGCTAGGACTGGAAATGGGCTGATGAGGAGCTAGGATAGGACTAGAAATGGGCTGATGGGGGGAACGTAGACTGCAAATGGGTGATGGGCTGGAATAGGACACTGGAAATGGGCTGATGGGGGCTGGAATAGGACTGGAAGTGGGCTGATGGGAGTTGGAAATGGGCTGATGGGGAGCTTGGAGTGGAAATGGGCTGATGGGGGGCTGGAATGGAACTGGAAAACAGCATATGGGAGGCTAGGACTGGAAATGGGCTGATGTGGAAGCTTGGGAGACTGGGACTAGAAGGGGGCAGATGCTGGGTGGGTCTAGAACTATAAAGGAGCTGATTTGGGGGGAGGACTAGAAAGGGATGGGAAATGAGAATGGAGAGGGGAAAAGATATTTTGTGTGGGAGGGAAGAAAAGTCTACGAAGGGCCGGGTATTGGAAGAGTAAGTGTAGATTGAGAATGGAAGGGTGAAATTTGAGTGGATGATAAAGCAATAAGGAAAGAAATGGAGGAAAGAGCAAAAGGGGAAAGATCAGTATGTTAAAACAGATATAGAGAAAAAATTTGGAAAAAAATCTAAAAGAGAAGAAAGGAAAATGGATAGCTCGCAGAAGACACAAAGAAACCAGAAGAAAATGACTGGAGCAATTGCAACTGAAAAGAAAATGCACAGGCAACAAAAGGTAGAAAAATGCTTTTTTATTTTGAATTTATTAACTGGAATATATCAGCTCTGGGAAATGTGCATTGTTAACATCTTTTGTGTTTTGTTTAGTACAAGAGGAAATTAATTTATAGTTTTATTTCTCCAGTGTTGTTGTACATCCCAAGTTTGGCTTTTGGGGTTCCCAGTTTACTTATTGTCTTCCTACTTCTAAATTGTGATCCCTTGTTCTTTGGTGACAGCCTATGTTCTGCATTTTAACCAAGCTGAGGTATTCTGTTCATGTAGTTTCTATTTGACTGTGTCACTTGTTCTCTTTCCCCAGTAGGAGATGCATTGGTATTCTCTGAGATGTATTGGTTTAATATTTGCAGTGTTGCCTTTTGATAGGTAGGGTTTGGTGCTTTGTGAGTCCTGGCAGAGCTGTTATGATATGGTGGATTTGCTATGAGTTCTAAAAGGTCAGTGTTTATAGTACTTCCTAAGGGGCCTGGCGGTTGGCACTGGAATATAGTAACGTAGAAATCTATTAGTCTTTCTTTATCCAGACACTCATTAAGAAGCATGTTTACTAAAAATGCATGTTAACATTATGCAAATATTTATGCAAATGAGGCTCCCTATGCAAATGAGGCCCCGCAATTAATCTCCGCACATGGCCCCGCACCCCCCTTGGGCCGCCCCTGTAGGAGAGGAAACCATGGTTGACGTGGCCAAAGTGGGGCTATGAGGATCATGAAGCCCTGTCCACCTGGAGCTTGAAAAGCATCTTGAGAATCAGGGAAATGAGAAGAAAGGCATACAGAAACTCTCGACCCCATTGGAGGTGAAAAGCATTCACTTCCTGGTTGCTCGATATGGGAGTCCTGGTGCAGAAGCGAGGAAGATTGGCATTCAGTGGAGTGGCAAATAGGACTATCCCTGGAGTCCCCCAGGTCTGAAAAATGAAGGATGATGAGAGACCATTCGTGGGGAAGGAGCATCCAACTCAATCTGTCTGCTAAGACATTTTGCTCCTCTGGGAGATATACCGCTTGGAGGTATATCTGAAGAGTAATCGCAAAGGACCAGAGATGGAGGACTTTCTTGCAGAGAGGCCAAGATCCTGTTCCTCCTTGTTTGTTCAGATAGAACATGGCTACTTGATTGTCCGTTTGGACCAGGACCCTTTGGGGAACAGCGTGTCTTCAAAGAAGACTTATGTTTTGATACCTGAGATCCATGAGAGGAAGACGATGCCCTCGATGCTAAAGACACTGCGTCTGAGGCAAAAAGTGTGCCTAACTTTGCAGCTCAATTCTGCAGGCCTCTCTTTGTCATCTTGCTACACAAAAGACACTCTGATGGCTGGTGGTCGGGTCCAAGACATTTGAGACACCAGTAGTGGGTGTCGGTAGCCGAAATGGTACAACCACACTTAGAAAATTTGTTAAAACCACTAGTTGGTTTTTCCATTATGTAAGTAGACTAATGGTAGACTTAAGGCCTAAAATGGCATCGATGCGTCCAAGAAGGTTCTACTTTTTTTTTTTTTTACAGAAATAGAAAAAAAAGAAAGAAAATAATCAACGGTAGTCAGTTCCAGCATTGACAGGAAGGCAGACGCAAACCACAAAAAAACAAAAGAAATAAAATAAACAAATTTTCTGCGGTGACAGGATTTGCTTCCTGCTGGCTCCACAGAAAATGAAGAACTGAAGAGGGAGAGTTGAGAAGGCAATAATGCAGGCATAGTGGGATGCTCCTAAAAGCCTTACTATTGGATTTTGGAAAGTGTTCCCGCACAGGCTCAGTCGGTACCGACGTCACCCATATGTGAAGACTACATTCCTGCTTGTTCCTGGAGATGGTGGTAATCTGATATCCTAAAATTTGTTTATTTAGCAATGATTATATACCACTTTTCACTGGGTCAAAAAAAGTGATGTACATTCCGATACGGTATATATTTTCCCTCGTCTCCAAAGGGCTCATAATCTGTTTTGTACCTGAGGAATCAAAGGGTTAAGTGGCTTGCCCAAGGTCACAAGGAGTGCCAGCGAGATTTGAACCCCTAGCCCTCTAGCCTGAGACATGCCCCAACCAGTAGACCACTCCTCCCTCCCATTTCTTTCATGGAGACATCTATGTGGCTGTGACCGTCCATTTTGGGCACATGCAAGTTTCTGAAATCAGGCCAACTCTTGCACATAGACGGCCTTTTTTAATACATTTTGACCTGGACATTCCAGATTGCACCTAGACATCATGAAGATGAGCTAACATATAGATCAAGGTGATGAGATAATACGAAGAGCATGTATTTTATCTGTGTTACAATCTGGGAGTGCAGCTAGGTTTCAGAGCCTGCATCAGAATTAATTTATGGTTGTTTATGTTCTTATGTCCAAAGGAAGGGAGTTCTACATGGTAGGCGCATACATTGAAAAGGTTGTTTGAGGTGATGTGGGTGCATCGAGTTGCAAGGGGTGGGAGAGCTAACATGGTTTGTTTCGATTTTCACCTGGTTCTGTTAGGAGGCATTAGGATGAGTTGGTGGAGGCTATCTAACTCCAATGACACCCCTCTGAAGAGATGACCCACTCTAAGAAACAACCCTCACGTTCATTATGTTATTTCACCCACTCATTGCCATGTAAATATCTCATGCATATAATCAACCCTGTTATCCAAGCTACTCTTTACTATGTAAAAATCTCATGTATATAGTTACCCCTGTTATCCAAGTTTGGACCCCTGTTCGATGTAAAACCAAACAGCATGTTGTTATGGTTGTTGTGTTATAATGTAAACCGCGCTGATGCCAAATAGCGCGGTATATAAGAATTTGTAATAAATAAATAAATAAATAAATCTAAGGAGAGGCTGTGGAGGATTTTGAATAAGGAAGGTTTTGTATCTGATTCTTATGTGGATAGAGAGCCAGTGGAGCTGCTTTACAATAGGAGTGATGTGGGATTGTCAAGAAGCCCCTGAGATAATCCTGGTGGCAGTGTTTTGAGCGAGTTGTAGTGGGAGTAATGCAGTCTCAGGAAGGCCTTGGTAAATAATATTTCCATAATCAAGGATAATCCATAATCAGTGCCTGGCATATGTCTCTAAAAATCACTGTATTTCAAGCAGGGGGCAGAGGTTTTGAACTGGTCTGATTTCGTGATCTGCTTAATCTGGGAGTGGAAACTTAGTCTCTGGTTGATGATTATGCCCAGCTGTACATGGGCAGGTACTTGTGAGACTTGGCGAAGGAACTCTCTGGGCTCTCGGCTTGGCTGTCAGAGGAACCTCTTCAGCAGTTCCAGACCCTGACATCGAGGGTCAAGGAGTGCTCCAAATTCATCACTTATGTGGCCTATGACCGCTTCGAGTCGGTGGCCAGAGTAGCTGTAGTGGGCATTAGTGGCCGCCGCCAAGTCTGGCTACAGTCCTCCGATTTGGAGCAATGGATTCATGACAAGTTGGTCAATGTCCCCTGCCAAGGAGAGAATCTCTTCTGTAAGCCCATGACCAGGCTCTCCAAGAAAACCGCTGATCCTTCCCAACGGAAGGCTTCGGGGGAAAAAGTCCCTTTACCCGAAGAAGAGGAAGGCTTATGGAACTACTCCCAGTACTCAGCCTTCCCAGCAAGCCAAGGGACAGGTGCTAGGCCCGCATAAACCTAAGGCCCCCAAGTCCCAGACGGTGCCTCAGCCACAACCTGGTGGGGGCATTTAAATCCTCGGGCATAGCCTCCCCCAGGACATTTAGCCCGCAGCACACCGGGGGGGGGGGGGTGTCTGGTGTTCCATGCCAGCCAGTGGTCCAGCATCACCACAGAAACCTGGGCCTTGCAGGTAGTGGGGGGAGGGCTACCTCCTCCATTTCAATCAGATGCCTCCCCCGTTCTTTCCAGGACAGCTTCCGATGACTCCCCTTCACAGAGACCTACTTCAGCAAGAGCTCGCCAGGCTCCCGGCTGACAAGGCAGTGAAACTGGTCCCGCCCCACCTTACGAGCAAGGGGTTCTACTCCCGGTACTTCCTGGTTCCCAAGAGGACCGGTGGCTTTCGCTCTATTCTGGCTCTTCGAGATCTCAATAGGTTCCTGGTGAAGGAGAAGTTCAAAATGCTCTCCCTTGGAATGTTGTTACCTTACCTCCAGCAGGGAGATTGGCTATGCTCCTTAGATATCAAAGATGCATGCATGTACATCTTCATCCATCTGTATCACCAGCAGTACCTCCACTTTGTCATCGTACGATACCATTACCGATACAGCACCCCGCCCTTCGGTCTGGCTTCAGCCCCAATGGTGGTTGCCACCCACCTCCGACTGCATCTTCCCCTATTTGGATGACTGGCTTGTCAGAGGCAGCACAGTTGTCAAGTCCAGCAAGCGGCATGCCACATCACTTTACTCTACAGCACTCTGGGTTTATCATGTTTATGTTTATGTTTATTCGATTTGATATACCGCCCTTCTGTGATAAGCAAGGCGGTTTACAATTACATTTCATCAACTACTCGACCCAGTGCCTGGAGTTCATAGGGGCGTTGTTAGACATGGTCCAGGCCAGAGTCTTCCTCCCTCTTGACAGAGCCCAGCACTTAGCGGCACTTGCAAGGGAGGTTGAGGGCCAGAACTTGGCCTCTGCCCAGCTCGAGCTGTGCCTCCTGAGATACATGGCCTCAACTGTGCACGTCACAATTGATGCCCGTCTTCACATGCATCCAGCCCACTGGGTCCTGTGTTCCCAGGTGATGGGGTGCCTGCAGGACATCACCCATCCCCTTGCCGAGTCTCGCGGCTGGTGGCAACAGCTACGGAACCTGCTGGTGGAATGCCTTTCCGGGCCCTGACTCCTCAAAAGGTTCTCACCACGGATGCCTCCAAGTTGGGCAGAGGGGCCCACTGCAGCAACTTCTGCACTTAGGGCCTGTGGTCGGCATTGGAGAACCTCCAGCAGATCAATTTCCTAGGGCTCCGAGCCATCGTTTATGCTCTCCAAGCTTTTCAGCACCACCTGCAGAACCAGTCTATTCTGATTCGGACAACCAGGTGCCGATGTTCTATGTCAACAAGCAAAAGGGATGAGGTCATCCCTCCTGTGCTGGGAAGCTGTCCATCTCTGCACTTTCACCAGCAAGTGGGATGCTCCTCAAGGCAAGTGGGAGGCTCCTCAAGGCAAGTGGGAGGCTCCTCAAGGCCTCCAGCTGTTTAAGTGGCGACTCGACCTGCGGGTGGCCAACCGATTGTTCAGTCACCGGGGTCTTCCTCTGATAGATCTCTTTGCCAACCCAGCCAATGCTCAGCTGGCCTGCCTCTGCTCCATAGCGCCACACCCCTCCTGGGTGGTGGCCGATGCATTTCCCATCCCATGGACCGAAGACCTTCTCTATACTTATCCTCCCACACTGCTTATTGCCAAGACTCTTTTCAAGGTCCAGCTCAACTAGACCACCCTGATCCTTGTAGCCCCCCAGTGATCCCGGCAGCTGTGGTTTCCTTTGCTCCTCAGCCTATCACGGGTGCCCCCAGTACTCCTGGGGTGTACCCTGGACCTACTCTCGCATGAGGATGGCTTTCTCCTGCACCCTAACCTGGGGTCCCTGGCCCTGATGGCCTAGTGGCTGAAAGAGTAGCCCTGGCCCAGTTAGACTTGCCCAGGGAGGTGGAAGAGGTCCTGCTGGCAATGGAAGAGGTCCTGCTGGCATCACGCAAGGATTCCACTCGAGGGGCACGCCTTCAAGTGGTGTAGATTCTCATTTTGGTGTGTGGAGAGGGGCACCAAACTCTTCTGTTTGGTCCAGCTGGTGCTGCAATACCTGCTGCACCTGTCCAACGCTGGTCTGAAGTCTCTCTCTCAAGGTTCACCTCAGTGCACCATCACCTCATTAAGAGGAAGCCCCTTTCTGCCCAACCTCTCTTGGCTCACTTCCAGAGGGGCCTCCTGCTCTCTTGACCACCAGTGGTGGTGGGTGAGATCTCAATGTGGTCCTATTGAAGCTCATTGCTCCACTCTTTCAGCCGCTGGCCTCTTGCCATCTCAAGTATCTGTCCTGAAAGGTGGTCTTCCTCGTGGCGCTCACACCTGCACACAGGGTCCAGTGAGCTTCAAGCTCTGGTGGCTCATGCCCCCTACACCAGGTTTCACAGGAACAGGAGGTGCTCTGGATGCACCCTAAGTTCCTCCCTAAGTGGTCTCCCTGTTCCACCTCAACCAGGAGGTGGTGCTTCCCACCTTTTTACCACGGCCTTATGGTAGCAGGGCAAGGGTCGCTCTCCATACTTTGGGCTGTAAGCGGGCCATGGCATATTATTTGGAACAGACCAAGCCCCATTGCCGCTCCTCACAGCTCTTCATTTCCAACGACCCTACTCACCTGGGTGTGGCGGTCTCCAAACATATGCTCTCCACCTGGGTGGCAGACTGCATCACCTTAACCTATGGAGAGGCCCATCTTTCGCTGGAGCGTCATATCATGGCACACAGCATCCGGGCCATGGCAGCATCTTTGGTGAACCTTCACTCAGTTCCTTTGCTGGAGATTTGCCTGGCCGCCACCAGGTCCCTAGTTGACACCTTCACAGGGCATTAACTGCTAGTAGAAGTCCCAGCAGGACAGCGCCTTCAGCCACGCGGTACTTTGTCATTTGTCTGGGATTTAAGGCATCTCCTGCCCTTCTATGTGTTCAGGCTACCGGAGAGCTTGTTTCCCTGGTCGAGGCTGGGGGTCACTGCTGAGGTCTTGTACTCTCTGCTGTTCCTCACGATTCGCTTTCTGGGTCGCCCGTGGCTTACAGATTTTTTCGTTAGCCCATAGCTGGGAAGTCCCATATGTGAGAACTGACTTCCTGCTTGTTGCCAGAGAAAGCATAGTTACTTACCTGTAGCAGATGTTCTCCGGAAACAACAGGAATCAGTTCTGACAACCTTCCCTCCTCCCTGTGGAGTTGCTTTTCTTTTTGCCGTCTTGACTATGTCATCATACTGAGGCAAGATGGCACCCTTGGGTGGGAAGGCAACCACGCATGCATGGTGGACATCCCAAAGACTTTCTTTGAAAGCTGTGGAGTGGTTACCATGCAGACTCCATTGATGCCAATGTCACCCATATGTGAGGGTTGATTCCTGCTGTTCCCGGAGAACACCTGCTACAGGTAACTACACTATCGTGGAATAATCTGGATTTTTGGTTGAGAATTGCATATATATTAGGATGTCATCGGCACAGAGACGATACTGAATGTTATGGTTCTGGATTATGGAGCATAAAAGCTGGATGAAGATGTTGAACAATAATGAGGACAGGGCAGAGCATTGTGGCAGACCTTGGTGCTGTTTATAAGGGAGCAAGATGGTTTACCCCACTCTTACTTGTTGATAATGGTCCTCGAAGTAGGATTGGAACCACTGTAGTGTATTTTTGTTTAGACCAGTTGAGTTGAGATGTGAAAGGAGCTGTTCATGGTTTATTGAATCAAATGCTGCGGTGATGTCAAGTAGCCTTGTGTGATCTTTTCCGACCTTTGATTAAAGTGTCAAGGAGGGAGGTCAGTAAAGTTTCAACACTGTGGAGTGGTCGGAATCCATGTTGCTGCTTGTCAAGAGGAGCATGAATACCGATGAAGTCCTACAACTGTACCTGTACTGTTTTCTCAATTACTTTTGCTACAAACGGGATGCTAGAAATGGGCCTGTAGGACAATGGTGTGTTTGAGTCAGCAGTAGGGTTTTTTTGTAATGGTCTGATGGTAACATGTTTAAGAGGTTTAGGCATGTAGTCTAGATCTAAGGAGGACTGAACTATTTTTTGTAGAATTGGAGAGAGTTTGTGCTTAGTGAGCTTAATCGAGGAAATTGGGCAAGGACTGAGGAGGGAGGTTGTAGTATTAAGATTTGTGATATTTTCCAGTTGCTTAATTGAAATGGTGGAGAGGGTACACCATATTTGCTCAGGAGAAACATTGAAAAGGGAAGAGGGTCTGGAAATTAGCTGTGTTCATGGGGGCTAACTTCAATTAGAAGTACTGTGCCAAGTTAGATGGGGATAAGGTGGCATCATGCTTCTTGGAGGAGGGATCCTTTAGTAGGTTTTGTGCTATATCAAATAACACTCTGGGGCGATTTAGAGGAACAGATTAATTTGGTGTGGTATTCCTTTTTTTGTGCATAGGTGAGTGAATGGTGGTGTAGGCAGAGTGGTGGGCTGGTTCTTTGGTCTGCCACCATTTGTGTTCCAACTGCTGGAATTTGCGGTTGAGTTTCCTTAGTTTGGGCATGTACCATGTAACCTGATGACATCTTTTGATGGGAGTTTGAGTTGTTAGATGTAGTAGCATAAGATGATATATGCTGGCGATCGCACCTTAAAAATAAACAGCAGCTCAGGATCATCCTCTCTCTTCTTTGCATGGACCCTCCGGAATGGACTTTCCTCTCTCCAGATGCCATCACAAGAACCCGGCCCTGCACAGATATCTGAGCAGGAGATACAGCAAGGTTGTAAGCTCCACCCCCTGCTCGACGTCCTCTACTGTGCTGGTGATCGTACCTTAAAAATAAGCAGCAGCTCAGGTATGCCCATGCCAAAGGGCCCTTTGGCGTGGATTGCAGCGTTGACCGTGACAAGAACAGCAATAAACTGCAGAAAAACTGGAGCCCTTCCCCCGACATGCAACCTAACAAACCAGCAAACCTCTCTGCCCCCCAAGCAAACACAGCTCCTAACTGCTGGATCCAGCACACAAACAAGACCACCACCAGACTAACCACACCACTTCAAACCTATACAACCAATGATTACACAGCAACCAACAAAAACAGAAGGAAAACTAAACCCAACCCCCCCCCCCCAACCATGTTCCACATCTTCACAACAATATACACCCCACTTGCCTCATCCTCCTCTCCATAGCCCTGGAACCCCTCCATCATACCCCCCAGCATTCATAACCCACGCCATGCAACAAACTATTACCACTCACCCCTAGACATCGAAACCCAAACCACCTCATAACCATCCCACTCTCCAAAGTCCCCCACAAAACCACGCAGCCAACACAAAGAACATTCACACACACACACTTATAAATGCACGCTCTGTAAAAAAAAAAGTAAAACCCCTGTCATCAGGGACCTCCTCACAACCCAGAAGATCAATAAACTCTGCAAAACTGTATCTCAGCTCACAGAATCAGACACGATGCTCATGAACCACATCAAACCTCCCAACTACAGCCTCCTACACTGCCGAAGATCCCGAGGAGTACTCCTCATAACCAACATGGATGTCCACATCTGCAAATAATCTGCAGAAAGCTCAGATGAGACTAGAAATTCTCACCATATCAAGAAACTACTAACAATCTGCCTTACATACAGATCCCCAGCCACCACAGCATACTTCTCAAACCTACAGCCCCAACTTGTAACAAAGGAAACACACTGGACCTCATCTTCATCGACAAGAATCCACCCCTCTCCAACAGGCCAAATAGCGTAGTTACTCACTTATAACAGGTGTTCTCTAGGGACAGCAGGAATCAGTCCTTACTTATGGGTAACGTCAGCACCGACGGAGCCCGCGCAGAGCAATTCCCCAGCTTTCAAAGAAAGCCTTTGGGACTGCTGCCACGCATGTGTGGTCCTCTTCCCGCCCAAGGGTGCCATCTTGCTCAGTCAGGTCCCATAGCTAGAGCCCTACTAAGCAGATGGCAAGGGAAGGATAAGAATAGCAACTCTTAAGGGGAGGTGGGAGGGTAGTGAGGACCGTTTCCTGATGTCCCCGGAGAACACCTGTTACAGGTGAGTAACTACGCTTTCTCCAGGACAAGCATGAAGCCAGTCCTCACTTATGAGATTCCCCAGCTACAGGCTACCGAAACCTGTAAGCAAAGCGCCTCCACAAAGCCGTGAGTAGATACCGACAATCCGAAGGGAGCCCGAGTCCTTGGGGGGGCCAAGCTCCCGGTAGCCGCAGAAGAAGGTTCAGAGGGCAGGAGTTGCTTATACCGCAAACAGATTACGGAGTACAGCCTGGCTGAAGGCGCTGTCCCAGCAGGACTCCCTCTCTAGGCAGTAATGTGAAGCGAAGGTATTCGCTGAAGACCAGGTCGCAGCCCGGCAAATATCTGTCAGAGGCACAGTGCAGCAAAGCTACGGACGCTGCCTTGGCAAGGACGCCATGCGGGGTGACCCGTCGATTAAGTGGGGCCCCAGCCTTTGCCTGGGCAAAAGTGATGCAGTCCACCACCCAGATAAGAGAGTGTGCTTCGTGACTGCAAGCCCCAAATGGTTGGGATCGTAGGTGATGAAGAGCCGGTCGGACTTGCATGACCCTGGGTGCACTGCAGGTAGAAGGTGAGGGCCCTCTTGCAGTCGAGGGTATGTAGGACTGCTGATGCCTGGTTGGCGTGAGGTCTCGGGATGAAAGTCGCTAAGACTATCTCTTGGTTGAGATGGAAATCCGAGACAACTTTCGGAAGGAACTTGGGGTGAGTGCGAAGGACCACCCTGTTCCCATAAAACCTGGTGTAGGGAGCCACAGCCATGAGGGCTTGAAGATTGCTGACTCGCCGAGCCGACATCAGTGCCACCAGGAAGACTACCTTCCAGGAGAGGTGCCAAAGCAAGCATGTCACCTTCAGCTCGAAGGGCGGCTCAGTCAGCTGCATGAGCACGATGCTCAGGTCTCATTCTGTCAGTGAAGGCTGGACGGGGGGCTTGGAAAGTAAAAGGCCCCACATGAAGCAAGAGACTAGTGGCTGGCTTGAGAGGGGTTTACCCTCGATGGGGAAGTGGTTGGCTGACCTGGCGCTCAGGTGAACCCTGATCAAATTGGATTTCAATCCCACCTGCGAGAGGTGGAGGAGGTACTGGAGAACCCACCGGGTGGAGCAGGAGAACGGAACAATCTGGAGCCCAAAGCACCAGACCGAGAAGCACCACCTCTTGAGCGCGTAGGCCTGTCTCGTCGAGTCTTTCCTCGATGCGAGCAGAACTTCCTCACTCTCCTCTGGGAGGTACAGCGAGGCGAAAGAGACCCGTTCATCCGCCAGGCCACTAGGGGTAGGGATTCCAGGTTCGGGTGAAGCACCCGTCCCTCCTCCTGTGTCAGCAGGCCCGGGGCACTGCCCAGGGGGACCGGGGATTCTGACAAGAGTCTGAGTCGAAGCGGGATCCAAGGCTGTCGAGGCCACGAGAATCACCGATGCTCGGTCCCGCTGAATCTTGTGGAGGGTCCTCGCTATGAGAGGAGTGGGGGGAAACGCATACAGAAGCCCGGGTATGTTCCTGTGCGATCTTGCTAAAGAGCTCGGCGATTTCTCCACAGGCCTCAAAGGTGACCACATTCTCAGATTTCAGACCCTCCTGAGATCAGTCACGGACTTTTCGAAATACCTTTCTCGTGCTGCATATGACGAGTTCGAGTCTTCTGCCCATGTGGCAGTGGCTGGTATCAGAGCCTGGCATCAGGCATGGCTTCAGTCCTCAGACATGGAACAGTAGGTTCAGGAGAAACTCTTGGGCGTTCCCTGCCTCGGCGAACAACTCTTCAGCAAGCCCATGGAGGAAAAGGCAGCCAAGATTGAGACGGAGTTCGTAACCCACACCTGTGTCTCTCGGAAACTTCTTCCCTTCCCTGGAAGAAATCCTTCTTTCAGAGGAAGGGGCTTCCTTACCGGGGATACCCACCCTAACCACCCGCCTCAGCACCGGCACCCAGCAGCCAAGGCAAGGGCGGAGCTCAGGGCCACTGGAAACTTATAAGGGACCCAAGGCCCAACCACTGGTGCCACCCCAGCCGGCTCTGGGGTTTTGACAAGTGCATAGCCTCTCACCTTCCGGCGGCGCTCCCACCGGTAGGAGGACATCTGTCCCTTTTCGTCCCCCAAGTGCGAGGCCATCACATCAGACACCTGGGTCCTCCAGGTTGTCTGGGATGGTTACCGTCTTCATCTGGACAGTCTCCCCCCTCCCTTCTCCCCGGAGGAGCCTACTCGGCTTCCCTCGTACCAGACTTGCTTACAGCAAGAACTGAACAGCCTCCTCGGTCAACGGGCAGTCAAAAGGATCCCGCCACATCTCCGAGGTTTTGGGTTCTACTCCCATTACTTCCTCTTTCTGAAGAGGACAGGGGTCCTGCGCCCCATCCTCGACCTCAAGAATCTGAACAAATTTCTGGTGAGGGAGAAGTTCAGGATGCTGTCGCTTGGCATCCTGCTGCCCTTCCTTCAGCAGGGCGATTGGCTATGCTTCTTGGATCTCACAGACGCCTACGCCTACGTCCACATCCCTGTTCACCCCAAGCACAGGAAGAACCTAAGTTTCAGTTCAGGAGGAACGCGTCCGGGGCTTCCCTGCTCAGGTGCGGTATCAGCCCGCAAAAGCGGGGAAGCTGTGCATTCGCCAGGCTAGGGAACAGGTCTATGGATGGAGTCCCTCAGCGGCAAAACAGGTGTAGAACCACCTCTGGACTCAGGTGCCACGCGTGCAGGCGGAGAAGCCTGCTGAGCCTGTCCGCGAGGACATTATCTTGGCCTGGGAGATAGACAGCTGTTAGGGTTATGCCCCGGCATACTGCGAAGGAGCAGAGGAGGACTGCCTCCCGACAGAGGAGGCGGGAGCCCATACCCCCTTTCTTGTTTATGTAGAACATCGCGACCTTGTTGTCGGTCTGCACGAGCACCGACTTGCCTCGCAAGTGGTGCCCAAAGACCTTGAAGGCCAACCGGACCACTCGAACTTCAAGCAGGTTGATCTACTGCCTGGATTCCTCGGGTGACCACCATTCCTGGGTACGGAGGTTGTCGCAGTGGGATCCCCAGCCAGACAGCGAGGCATTCGTCGTCAAGATGAGCTCGTGTTGTAGAGTCTGGAAGGGCATGCCCTGAAGAAGGCTTCAGGGATTCTGACACAAATCCAGGGAACTGGATAGGCTGTGTGAGACCAAGATGGGATCCTGGATTTGGCCCGAGGCTTGGAACCATTGCGCTCTGAGACACCATTGAGCCGCTCGCATATGCATGCGAGCGTGAGGAACGATGTGTACGGTCGAGACCATGTGCCCCAGAAGGCGCAGCATGGCTCACGCTGAGACCCTGGATTGGCTTTGGATCTCGGCAACTAGAGCGTGGAGGCGGTCCATGCATGCTCGAAGGAGGAAGGCGGTCGCCCGTTCCATGCTCGAAGGAGGAAGACGGTCACCCATTCCGTGTTGAGCAGAACGCCAATGAACTCCAGTGCTTGCACTGGTTCGAGTTGGGACTTGCAGTAGTTGATCAGGAAACCGAGGCGCTCGAGGAGGAGGACCGTGCACGATGCTGAGAGGCATGCCTCCTCGGCTGATGCAGCCGTAACGAGCCAATCATCTAGCTAGGGGTAGACGGATATGCCCACAGCTGGAGGAGGGCTGCAGCCGCTGCCAGGCATTTGTTGAAGACTCACAGCGCAGACACGAGCCCAAAGGGGAGCACTCTGTACTGATAGTGATCCCCCTGCACCCTGAAACTTAGGTTCTTCCTGTGCTTGGGGTGAACAGGGATGTGGACGTAGGCGTAGGCGTCTGTGAGATCCAAGAAGCATAGCCAATCGCCCTGCTGAAGGAAGGGCAGCAGGATGCCAAGCGACAGCATCCTGAACTTCTCCCTCACCAGAAATTTGTTCAGATTCTTGAGGTCGAGGATGGGGCGCAGGACCCCTGTCCTCTTCAGAAAGAGGAAGTAATGGGAGTAGAACCCAAAACCTCGGAGATGTGGCGGGATCCTTTTGACTGCCCGTTGACCGAGGAGGCTGTTCAGTTCTTGCTGTAAGCAAGTCTGGTACGAGGGAAGCCGAGTAGCTCCTCCGGGGAGAAGGGAGGGGGGAGACTGTCCAGATGAAGACGGTAACCATCCCAGACAACCTGGAGGACCCAGGTGTCTGATGTGATGGCCTCGCACTTGGGGGACGAAAAGGGACAGATGTCCTCCTACGGTGGGAGCGCCGCCGGAAGGTGAGAGGCTATGCACTTGTCAAAACCCCAGAGCCGGCTGGGGTGGCACCAGTGGTTGGGCCTTGGGTCCCTTATAAGTTTCCAGTGGCCCTGAGCTCCGCCCTTGCCTTGGCTGCTGGGTGCCGGTGCTGAGGCGGGTGGTTAGGGTGGGTATCCCCGGTAAGGAAGCCCCTTCCTCTGAAAGAAGGATTTCTTCCAGGGAAGGGAAGAAGTTTCCGAGAGACACAGGTGTGGGTTACGAACTCCGTCTCAATCTTGGCTGCCTTTTCCTCCATGGGCTTGCTGAAGAGTTGTTCGCCGAGGCAGGGAACGCCCAAGAGTTTCTCCTGAACCTACTGTTCCATGTCTGAGGACTGAAGCCATGCCTGATGCCAGGCTCTGATACCAGCCACTGCCACATGGGCAGAAGACTCGAACTCGTCATATGCAGCACGAGAAAGGTATTTCGAAAAGTCCGTGACTGATCTCAGGAGGGTCTGAAATCTGAGAATGTGGTCACCTTTGAGGCCTGTGGAGAAATCGCCGAGCTCTTTAGCAAGATCGCACAGGAACATACCCATATATAGTTGGTATGCCTGGATGCGGCACGCCAGCATGGATCCTTGGTAAGCTTTACACCCAAGGGTATCAAAGGTACGGGATTCTCTGCCAGGCGGAATCAAAGAATGCGACTTCGGGCTCTTCTGTTTCCGCATTGCGGATTCCACTACCATGGAGGTATGAGGATGCTGGGCCTTTTGAAACCCAAGACTGCGCTGGACTCTTTACATGGCATCGAGTCTCTTACTGATGATACAGATCGAGGCAGGTGCTTCCCACATGCATAGGAGCAGCCGGGTCAGGATGGATGGCACAGGGACCGTGAGAGACTTCCTTGGGTGAGAATCATATTGCAAAATATCAAGTTCCTCTGCCCTTTGTTCTTCCTCGGTCTGCGTGGGCAGCTTGAGGGCCCGTGCCATATCCCGCATGAAGACCAAGAAGGAAGTATCTTTGGGGGGTGACCGCCTTCACGAGGCAGGCGGGGACAGGTCCAAAGTAAAGTCCCAATGGGCATGGGTTTCAGGGGATGTGTCTCTGTACGATTCCCAGCCCAAAAGGTCCGAGAGGGACTCAGAGTTGGGCTGATTCCTACAACCGGTGGCCGAGGCCCATCTGGAGCCGGAGGCACTGACTCTGGAAGACCTAGCCCCCGAGGAACGGGACGGCGAGCGAGACCAGTACCGAGGACCCTCATGAGGCCCATGGCTCTCAGGGGTTTTCAAGGCAGTTTTCGGGACCACAGTCGAGGGACCCATGGTCTCGAGGTGCGAGCCAGCCGTGCTGGGCAAGAGTGCCTGCTGGGCAGCTAGGAAGGAGGCAATGCTACGCTCTAGTGCCAGCATATGGGACTCCCACTCAGGGGTGGGTCCCTGGGATGTCGACGCCGGGGGTTACTGGGTGTGGTGTGGAGGAGGAGAGAGGGTCCTCACCGGGACGACCCTCCAGAGACCAGGCGCCATCGCCGGAGGCCTCCGTTTCTGTACGAGGAACCTTTCGAGTCCGTTCCTTGTCTGACTCTCGGGAATGCCGGGGAGGACTAAGAGAATGAGCGCAAGGCTGCTTACGCTTATCCGGAGCCCCCGACAGCATCTCAGAGGTTGTCTTCTTTTTTCGCTGTTCCAACTTGGGCGAACCCTGGTCAGAGTGACGCCTGGGACGCAGAGTCACTGTGGCAGATCCCGTAAGTAGTGGATCGGTGGAGCAGGACGCCACTGGAGATTCTGGGGCTAACTTATGGAAAATGTCGACTGACTTCTGCTTACGGTTTTGTAAGGCCTTAGCAAACATTTTCTTGCAAAATGAGCAGATGGCCCGCACGCACACACTGTGCCCTTCGGTCTCATGTCTGACTTCGCTGCCCTGATCGACTTCGCTGCCCTGATCTGTCCACAGACTCCTCTATTACACAGTTGAAGTCCCCTCCTGATGAGAAGTGGAACCAAGCCTATATCGGCTAGACACTGACTTAACTTATTATAGAAGTGGGGGTCATACACTCACTGCCCTAGTATTGTTCCAAGTACAAAGACATACCAGCCACCAGGGTCAGTGATACTTTCCACTACAAATACCACCTGTTTGTGTACTAGAAATCGTCACACATGCTTTTTTCCCCCCTGAGGATGCTCCATATATGTCTCCCACCAACCATATTTTAAGTTTGGAATGCTCTACCTCAATCTGGTGGCTTTCTTGCAAAAACGCAAGATCCACTCAATTATCTCAGTGTCTGGAGCAGCTTATGTCACTTAATAGGGCTGCCCAGACCACATATGTTCCAAGATACAAAGCAGGCCAAATGGTTTAGCAGTCAAGAAATCTCTTCCACTTGATGGGGCTGGCCCTCCAGCCTGGGGCCATTCTCCATCCATGCATGAAAACAGCTTACTGATCCAATCCCCTACATTTTTAGTTCCTGTATTTGTCCCCCATCCCTGGTTGCCCCTCATCACGAACTCCTAAGGCACACCCCTCTCCTATATGCCTCCCTGTTCCCCTCCCCCCCCATATCCCACTCAGTTTCATCTTGGGTGTCCCCATCTCTTCCCCCCCCCAATTCCCCCTAAAGTCTACTCCCTTCATCCAACCCTCCGTATTGGAGTCCACCTTGGAGATCATACAGTGATTCAATAGGACTCCCCCTTTGCAAAGTGAGGAGTTATTCATGTTCCTTTGCTCTCCCCGGCCCATCCGTTTCTATGCATTCCTTCCCCACCTCCGCTCTCTCTACTTCACACATAAACCAACCGCAACATACCAAGTCTAGCCCTCCCTCACCTCAAGTCAGGTTCCTCTACCTCCCCCCCCCCTTTGTGATCAGTTCCCTGGATCCCTCTATCCCCTCACTTCCCTATTGCCGTAGTTATCAGATATGCCCCGTTTCTAAACTACCCCCCCCCCCCAATTCCAACACATTAAAAAAGAGAAAAATCTTCTGTGTTGGCAGCAAACCATGTCCCAGACTGTTCAGAAAGGGAAAATGACACCAAAAACAGATAACAAAAACCATTGGACTCAGACATAGTTAACAGCATACAAAGACCTAGCAGAAGCCTGGCCCCTACAGGTGCCAGGTGATCAACAAGTTTTAAGTACAGAGTCCTCGGAAAGTATATTACCAAACACATTTTTAACTTCTACAGTATATTAAAACACAAGCGCTTGGCTAAATTACTCACTGGGGAAGGAAGATTCCGAAAGTACCCCCAGCATTGGGAAAGATAACATAAACCTTACTTAGGAGAGGGTGCGTTCAGGGTAATGAGGACCCTTGAGGAGTGCGTTTGTGGAGGAGTAGCCTAATGGTTAGAGCACTGGCTTGGCAATCAAGAGACCAGGGTTCAATGGAGGAGTGGCCTAGTGGTTGGGGCAAGGTACTTCAGGCCGGAAGGTTGGGGGTTCAAATCCCACTAGAGGACAGCAACCTTGGGCCGGAAGGACTGGGGTTTCTAGTCCCATAGGTGCTCCTTGTGGTCTTGGGCAAGCCACTTAACTCTCCATAGCCCATGTTCCCTGTAAAATAGTTATCTCCAAGTTATAATGCCCTGTTCAATGTAATTTCAGTTTGTTCAATGTAAACCGCACTGATGCAGAATAGCGCGGTATATAAGAGAAAATAAATAAATTCCCTCTAGCACTCCTTGTGGCCTAGGGCAAGTCACTTAACCCTCCATTGCCTCAGAAGAATCCAAGTTATCAATGTCCCTGTTTAATGTACATTACCAAGTTTAAGTTACAATGTAAACCGCTTTGACTAAAATGATAAAGCGGTGTAAAAAAACCTGTTAAATAAATAAATGTAGCTTTCTCAAGTTGAGAGGCTTCGTAATTAGCATACTCCCATTACATTAGGAGTCCAGCCCTGACCTGCCCAAGGCCCATCGGCTGGAGAGATGTAATCTTGGCGCCCCCAGGTCTCTAACTGTGCCCGACCACTTAGAGAAGTACCCAGGGACAGTAGGAATCAATCCTCACATATCAGTGACATAGGTGTCGATGGAGTCTGCGCGGAGCATTTCCCCATTTTTCACAGAAAGCCTTAGGGAATGCTACCATGCATGCATGGTCCCCTTCTTGCCCAAAGGTGCCATCTTGCTCAGTCAGATGAAACAGCAAAAAAGGACTTAAACAATGTAGGGAGGCAACGCCAAGCGGAGGAGGGAGGGTTGTGAGGACTGATTCCTGCTATCCCTGGAGAACACCTGTTACAGGTGAGTAACTACACTTTCTCCGGTAACAAGCAGGAAGTCAGTCCTCATATATGAGATTCCCTAGGTTACTGCGAACCTGTAGAAAACTATGGTCAAGCTATGAACAGCAGCGCATGAGTCTGAAGGACAGACTCTGAAAGGACCCCAGTGTCCAGGAGAGAACAATCACTCTAGTAGCCTGAACAAGAAGGGTCGGAGGGTAGGAGTTGCCTAAACCCCGAAGAGATTACAGAGTACAGTCTGGCCGAAGGCAATGTCCCGTCGGGACTTCCTCTCTAGGCAGTATTGAGCTGCGAAGATGTGTACTGAGGATCAGGTGGCGGCCCAGCAAATGTCTGTCATGGGGACAGAGCGCAAGTTTGCAACTGAGGTTGCCATGGCCTTGACACTGTGTGTCATAACCCGGCATTCCAGCAGGAGCGCTGCCTGTTCATAGGTGAGGGCAATGCAGATCACCACCCAGGTGGACAGGGTCCACTTGGTTACTGCCTCCCCTAGCTGACTGGGAGGCTTTGCGGTGGCCCTGGATACGGTGCAAGTAGAAGGACAGGGCCCTCTTACAATCCAAGGTATAGAGGACGGCTGCTGCCCTGTCAGTGTGAGGCCATGGAAAGAAGGTAGGGAGCACCACTTCCTGATTGAGGAGCAATGAAGACATCACCTTCGGAAGGAATTTTGGTGCGTGCGAAGCATGACCCCGTTCTTGATGGTTCTACCACCGAGGCTTGAAGCTCGCAGACTCTGTGAGTGGATGTGAGTGCCACCAGGAAGATGACTTTCCAAGAGAGGAACCATAGGTGGCAAGAAGCCAGGGGCTTGAATGGCGGCCCAGTAAACTGCGACAGTACCACATTAAGGTCCCACTGCACCGGAGGTGGGCAGATGGGGGGGGGGTTCTGAGAGCAGAAGGCCCCATAAGAACCGGGTGATGAAGGGCTGCGCAGAGAGGGGTTTGCCCTCGATAAGGTGGTGGTGCGCCAAAAAAGCACTAAGGTGCACCCTAACGGAATTGGACTGGAGTTCAGCCTATGAGAGATGAAGCAGGTATTGCAAATACAGTCTGCAGTGGGCAGAACAGGTTGACCCATCGCTCTGCGCACCACACCGAGAAACTGCACCATTTGAAAGTGTAGGCCCGCCTCATAGCGGTCTTATGAGAAGCTAGGACCACCTCTTCCACCTCCTTCAAAAGGCTGAAGGGAGCCAAGGCTACCCATTTAGCAGTCACGCTGTTAGCGCCAGAGATCCCAAGTTGGGGTGCAGGAGGGAGCCATCCTCCTGAGTCAGTAATCCCAGGGGCTCTGTTGATAGAGCAGCAGCGGGAACCAAGGCTGCCTGGGCCACCAGGATCAGTGTTGCCTTTTCCCGGAGGACCTTGAAAAGGGTCTTGGCATCCAGTGGCGTGGGCAGGAAGGCATTCAGAAGGCCTCCCGACCATAGGATGAGGAAGGCATCCGCTGCCACCCAGGACAGGTGAGGGTGGCGAGAGCAGAAGCGGGGCAGCTGAGCATTGGCTGGGCTGGCAAAGAGGTTCACTCGTGGGGTACACCAGAGGTAGAAGAACCATTGGGCTGCTCTGGGGTCTAGCCGCCATTCGTGCAGCTGTAGGACCCTTCTCAGTCTGTCTGCCAGGGCATTGTCCTGACCCGGCAGGTATACTGCCCTCAGGAGCATTCTTTGACTGATTACATATGAACAGAGGGCTACTGCCTCCTGGCAGAGGGTGTAAGACCCTGTGCCTCCTTGCTTGTTCAAGTAGAGCATCGCGACCTGGTTGTCTGTCTGGGTGCTGTAGGCAGAGATGGAAAGTTTGAGTGCAAGGAATATGGCCCTGAGCTCCAGCAGGTTGATCTGTTGCTGGCTCTCTGCCCTGGACCAGTAGTCCTGCATGTCGAGGCTCCCGCAATAGGCTCCCCACCCCAGCAAAGAGGCATCCATGGTGAGGACCTGCTGGGGCACTGTGTTCTGGAAAGGCATGACCATCTTTAAGTGTTGTGTGGCTTTCCAACAGCTGACTGACACTGCCAGCGGGTGGGTCACGCACACTCTTGTCCCGAAGCTGGCCTGAGTCCACTGGGAGTGAAGGCCACACTGGGCTACCCTATTATGAAGGTGGGCATTGGGGACAACATGGACTGTCGATGCCATGTGGCCAAGTAGATGGAGCAGGGAGAGAACCGACATTGAGAGGCAGTGCTGTACCTCTGTGGCCAAAGCCACGAGGCGACTTGCCCTGTCTAGGGGGAGGAAGGCCTTGGCCTGGAGAGTGTCCAGTCAAGCCCATGTGAACTCCAGATCCTGTATAGGGATCAGGTAAGATGTGGGATAGTTTATTACGAACCCCAGGTGTTGCAGGACACTGATGGTGCGGGCCATGGCTTGCTGCACCTCTGTGCCATGTCCCCTTTTACGAGCCAGTCATCCAGATAGGGGAAGACAAAGGTGCCTTGCAGACGGAGTAAGGTCGCCACTGCTGCTAGGCATTTGGTGAAGACCCTGGGTGTGGAGGCGAGACCGAAGGGTAGTACCCTGTGTACTGGTAGTGGTTGCCCCTGACCTTGAATCTGAGGTACTGCCTGTGGCTGGGATGAATAAGGATGTGGGTATACCTAGCCAATCTCCCTGCTGGAGGTATGGCAGCAATATTCCAAGGGAGAGCATCTTGAACTTCTCCTGCACCAGCAATTTGTTTAGGTTTCACAGGTCTAGGATAGGCCTTTGGTTTGTTTTTGGACTAGGAAGTACCGTGAGTAGAACCCCTTGCCCCTTAGGTGATGGGTTAATGATTTGATGGCTTTGTTCGTGAGAAGACCTGCAAGTTACTGCAGAAACAGGGCCTGATGCAGAGGAGTCTGAGAGAGCCCTCCTGGGAAGAATGGGGGAGGCGTCTGGTCTAGGTGGAGAAGGTAGCCTTTTCTGACTACCTAGAGTGCCCACACTTCAGTGGGTGAAGTAGACCAGATGCCCCACTGTGGGCAGCTGACCTCCTGAGGGTGGAGAGGCTATGCCCCGGGAGTCAAAAGCTCCCCCCAGACTGTGTTGGGGGGCTTCGGGGCCCTAATGCTTGCGGGAGCCTTGACCTGCTCCTATGGCATGGGGCCCTGCTGAGGAGCTGGAGGAGCCTGATACTGAGGATATCCCCGGTAAACCTGACATTTCCTCAGGTATGAAGGCTTTTTCCACAGGGTTTTCCTCCTGGGGAGGGTAGCAGTCTTTTTGGAGAGTCGAGTCCTCATCAGGAACTCTGACTCGATCTCTGCCGCTCTCTCTGCCATGGGTTTGCCAAAAGATTCTCTCTTTGGCATGGGGCATGGATGAGCTGGTTCTGCACCCATTGCTTCAGATTTGACGACTGCAGCCACACCAGGCATCGGACACTGATGCCTGCAGCAGCTATCCTCGCAGTTAACTTGAAGCCATCGTAGATCGCGCAAGTCAGATACTTCAAAGCACTCCCCGACGCCTCGAGGCCAGCAGCGAACCCGGTAAGCTCCTTCATCAAGTCCTGAAGGTACATGCCGATATAGAGCTGGTACGCTTGGATCTGACAAGCCAGCATCGAGCCCAGGTAGCACTTCCTACTGAGGGCATCAAGAGTACGGGCCTCCCTGACTGGGGGCACCGAGAAATGCATATTCTGGCTCTTGAGCCAACGCATGGCCAACTCTACCATGGAGTTATGGGGCAACTGCGGCTTCCTGAAGCTGGGGCTTCACCGGACCCGGTACATCACATCAAGCTGATGGCTGACTATGGGCACCGATGCCGGCATCTCCCACATACAGAGAAGAAGTCTTTCAAGGATGGCAAGGACGGGAATTGTCAGTGCCTCCTTCGGCAGGGAATCGTATTGGAGAATCTCTAGCTCCTCTGTGCGGGGATCCTCCTCAGACTCCGTGCAGATGGCCAGTGCCCTCGACATGTCTCGCACGAAGTAGAGGAACAAGGTGTCCTCAGGCAGTGACAGATGCTGGGTTGTTGGAGGGGACAGGTCTGACGGGACATTGCGGTGTTTGCAAATGTCCGGTGATGTCTCATCAAGATTCCCAGCGGGAGTAGTCGGTGGAGGATTTGGCACCGGGTCAGGCCTGCGGGGCAGGACCTGGGTCAGATGGCTGATGGATCACGGCGGCTTCGCAGCTGGAGCCATGAGCACTCACCAGTGAGGATCTCATCCCCAAGGAGCGGGACCGTGATCGAGACCTCTGCCGAGGATCGACTCGAGGCGGTGGGCTCACAAAGATCTGCTTGGCAACTGGGAAAGTGCTCGATGTCGAGGTCCTGGTGGTCTGGGCGGATGCTCCAATGTAGCCAGACATCGACACCTGCTGTGCGGGAGGAAGGCAGATAAACTGCGCTCCAAGGCCACCATCCTAGTTTCCCACTCAGGAGGTGTCGCAGCCTTCGAACAGACATTGGGGTTACCAGGTCCAGTGACAGCAAGGAGAGGGAGTCCTCGACGAGGATGGCCTCAAGTGTCTGATGGCGATTGCTGGAGGCCTTCAAATCCTTCCGGGGGACCTTAGCCGCCGCTCCCCCTCTGACTCTTTGGGTTCTCTGTGTGGTCTGTGGGACCTAGCGTGGGGCTTGCCTGCCTTGTCTGAGTCCCAAGAGGTGTTCCTTGAGGATTTCTTCTTCTTCCTTTCACACTCTGGGGAACCCCTGTTGCATGCATGACTCTTGGGATTCAGATGGGGCCCTGGAGCATGGAGTAACCGGGGACTCCGGGACAGATTCTGATCTTTTGAAGATTTCATTGTGCTTCTGCTGACGGAGTTTGATGACTTTAGTGGACATCTTTCTGCAAAGGCTGCAGGCCTCCGGGTTGTGGTCAGCCCCTAGACACCTGGGGCAGCAATCATGTGTGTTGGTGAGGGACATATGTTTTGTGCACTGATCACACTTTTTAAAGCCACTGGCCATTTGAGAAAAAAATACCCGGCGAGGTCGAAGACCTGAGAAGCAGCCAGGGGAAAAAAAGGTGTGAATCCGCGCCGAGGAAAAAAAAAACAACAAAAAATGGATCCAAGCCGCGATGCCAGAGCAACTGAGCTTGGAGACAGGAAAGGAACTGGTTGCAGCCAGAGAAAAAGGGAACACTTTACTGAGGATTTTAATCAACTTTTTCCAGTGAAATCAGACACACGTCCGGTGGGCTCCGCAGAAAAAAGGAGACTGAGCAAGATGGCACCCTTGGACGGGAAGGGGACCATGCATGCGTGGTGGCATCTCCCAAGGCTTTCTTTGAAAGCTGGGGTGATGCTTCCGTGAGGGCTCCGTTGATGCCGATGTCACCCATATGTAAGAACTGACTTCCTGCTTGTTCTCGGAGAACAGGCCATCCCAGCTGCCAAGAGCAGTAGAGACTAAGAGAAGGAAGCAGACAGGACTAAATCTTGGTACGTTAACATGAAAGGAAATGGAAATAATTATGAAGTGGGGCTATAAATAAAAAGCAATAAAATGAAATGAAATAAGGTGGAGTAAAATAAATTAAAATGAACCCAAATAAAATAAGACGAATGAATAAAGTAAAATAAACTGAAATGACCAGCAGGCCCTCGCTTATAGGTCAAGAGTCCAATGCCCTCGGAGGGGGAATAAGTAAAATAAAAGAGCATTAAAAACTAGTTGGAGGAAAACTGATCTACATTGGTTATATAGTGTGTTATAGACAGTGTAATCTCCACTAATACAAGGTCCCCTTTTGTTCCGGTTCAAATGTGCTGACAGTCTGCATAACAGGACTCACAGTTCAGATCATTTTGTCCCCATGTATAATCTTCCAGCGTCTTCTTGGGAGGGTTGGTGGAAGGCACTAAGGCCCAAGAAATATGGCAGCCTAACTCCTCACATCAGCACCTCATGTAGGCCATCAAATTCCAAGTTCCAGGCAGGCAAATTCGTCACCATTTTTATCACCTTGGCTCTCCATTCTTATTGTTAAGTTATTTGCTCCCCTTGGGAGGTGTTTTGACAGTGCAAACGATCAGCATGTCAATTCAGAATCTCCTGAGTGCAAAAAGATAGCGGGTCCTCCTATATGAGACCCCTTGGATTGGGTTATGTAAGTTGTACACAAATTAGTCAACTGGGAAGACCTGTTATTCGGGGTTTAAAACTCCTCACTCCTCTGCCAGGGCATTTAGAAACAACTGAGCTTCCGTTGGTGAGACAAAGCTGCATTGCTGCCCCTGATAGTCTATACGCAGCCTTGCTGGAAAGAGAAGCATGAAACGGATGCCCTTGGCCACCAGCGCGCTGCAGACGTCAGCAAATTCCCAGCGTCGTCGACTTACTTGGGAGGAGTAGCCTTGAAAGACAAGTAGCTTTCTGGATCCCTGCTGCTGGTTCCATTGTCCTCTAGCCACTTTCAATATTGCCTCCTGTACATAGTTAAGGAAGTGAGCGATAACCATTCGTGGATGGTCCGCTCTTTCCCACCATGGTCCCAGGCGGTACACTCTTTCAATTTTGATGGGCCCCAAGGAGGCTTCCAGGGCGAGGGTCTGAGGCAGCCAGGTTTCTAGATAGCCCCCAATGAACCGGAGATTCTTCCGTTGGTCTCTATTCTCTAAATCTTCTAATTTTTCTGCGTATTGCTTGATTTGTTCTTCCAGCCATTTTAAATCATGGGCCTGCCCTTGCTGGGTATCCTCCACCTCCGGCAGTCTGTGCTCCATGTCTGCTGCCATAGTCAGCCACAGCCTGTCCAACCTGCATTAACTGCTCCAATAAGGCATGAAAGCACCCCTCTAATGCCGCCGCAACTGCACTCATAATATCCTCCACCATTCCTGATTTTTGGCTGGGGCCAAATCCACCATCTTGGGGTCTGGAGTGCGGGTCTTATCCTTCCTCGCCGTTTGGCCACTATCAGTTGGAGACCGCATTCTTCAGTCACTTCACTGGTAGCAGCCCTCTCCTGTATACTGGCCAGCTTTGGGGGATCAAAATTCAGGCGAGTTTAGAGATACAAGTTAAAGAATTTAGACGGGTCGTCCCAGATCCCGGCAGAAAGCAACCACCCGGCTCATTGTATCATGTGATCTCCTTTGGCTGTTTTAAACTAGGCATCCAGTTATAAAATTACCTTTCACACTGCCAAACCATTCCCCAACAAGTGACTGGATCTTGAGGACCTCCCATCTTCAGATGTAAGTGTGAGTGCATGGTGGGAAATTCTGATTTAAAGTGGAATATAACCAGGAAAACAAATCCTGGCAAGTTGGCACCAGGGTCGGCCCTGTTTGAGGCCCTAGGTGGCCGTCTAGCTCACCTAGTGGACAAGCTGGCCCTAGGTGCCAACTTTCAAGGCATACTTTTGCAAGTCTACTGCATACAAAAAAAGATACATAAAATATAAATACAGAGCGCAGTACTGGGAACAGTAATAGTGGGTACAAACACTGAAGTACCTAAAAGGAAGGAGGTTAGAACAACTAGTTAAGACTGGCATAATAAAATCAAAAATATAAAAGAACATAAAATATAACATAGAAATAACACAGTAATTAAATAAGATGAATATATATAAACATATCAATTATGTCTCCAAAATATTTTTCATATAAAAACAGCGAAAGTTAGGCCAGCCTTTTCTGTTCCTAACATTAGCCAGTTAAAGTTAACCGACCAGCAGCTGAATATCGCTGCTGCCCGGTTAACTGAAGCACCACCCCCCGAAATGCCCTGATGCTAAGTGGTTAGCACTGGGACGTGCAGCAGCATTATGAGGGGGTATTCAGCCACTGAATATCCTGCTTACCAGGATTAATGCAGTTAACAGGTCTGCTAACCACATCCTTTTGAATATGCTCCCCTATGTGTTCACAGCTACCTCATTCTTTGCTGTCCAAACAATTTTTGAGCACTATAAACTACTATCTCAACAGTTATAAAAATGCCAGAGTTGAGTAACTGGCTATGCTTACAACATTCATTGATCTCAGTGGAGCTCTGTCGCTCTATTCACACAGCTAAACAGCAGTCAAAATAGCACTGGCTTTTAAATAAAACTCTGAGTTTGGCTTTTCTGGTGCTAAAGAATGGAAAAGAATAGCGTCACTCTAAACGAGATAAGTCACATTATTGATTATGATTACTGTTCACAGAAATAAATAATGCTGGAGGTTTTCTTATGATCCATGAAGACTGGTCCTAAAACAAAGGACTAGCTATGGTCAATGTTTCCATAACGTAAAAAAGAAAAATGTAAAGGACATATTCTGAGGTCTTTGTTCTCCAAATAATTTAAGATAATTGAAAAAAAAAACAGCTATAATTAATCAAATATAAGCTAGATTTATCATTTACATATAGCCTACACTGAATATCAAAAGCCATGAAGATCTTTTCAAAAAGGAGAAATATAAATGTTAGAGAGTATCGCCAAGAAGGCAGTACCCTGTCACAAGAGGAAACAAACACAAGTCAGAATATCTATTACTAATCAGCTGCTGATGCTCCCTCAAACAAGATCTAAACCAACCTAATATATTATAATACAATACAATAAAAACCGTCTATACCATCTTTCATAAAATACCAACAAAAGTGGTGTACAATCTAAAATCAAAATTAACAACTTAAAAGAAAGATAAAACTCACACAAATAAAGGAATGAACAAAAGAAAGCATTACTCACCAGTTTATAGACGCTAGCCCACCATTAACACTCACACTCTGGCCAAAAACACTTGGGGTAATGTTCAACCATGGGGGGGTCACCTTTTTTTTTTTTTAACACCAGCTGCTACAATTAAATTCTATCCAGATATTCATGCCAATATTTGGTTAACAACCGTAGCTGAATATCCAAATACTGCGGCCTCTGAATAGCGGCAAATTCAGCCACTATCAGGATATGCTATCTTCATACCACTTAGGACAGCATTTTTTGCTGTTAACATAAGAACATAGGATATGCCATACTGGGTCAGACCAAGGTCCCTCAAGCCCAGTATCCCGTTTTCCCTCAGTGGCCAATCCAGGTCACAAGTACCTGGCAGGTTCCCAAAAAAGGTTCCATTTTATGCAGATAGTTATCTGGACAGCAGCACTAAAGATCACTATTTTCTAGCTAAGTACCATCTCCACCTCAGCTCTGTCCCCTGACTGCCCCTATCTGGGTAGTGCTCAGGCAGTCAGAGGAGATATTTAGCAGTACTATTTGGATTATCACTTTCTGCAGCACTTATCCAGATAGTAGAAGGTCAGCATAAAAGAAGATGGTCAGCAATATGATGAATCAATACAACAGCAGCTATGGATGCCATTCTATTAACAATTAAGCCACCTTACTTAAGACACAGTTGATAACTATCTAGAGGGTGCCATGAGTCAACACAGACTCAATGGCACTTAACAACAGGGTATGTGCCTTTGAAAACTGAACCCCATATCTTTAGTCCCTTTTTAAATTTCTACAAAGAATATTCCAATCTAAGAACCATATAATCAAAGGAAGTACAGCATGTAGTCTCAAACTGTATCCTTTGCAAAGAGTAACACAAAGCCATAAGTTGACAGTTCAAGACAAGCCCAAGAATAGTAGCATTCTGGCCGATATTCAAAGCCCTAAGCTGGCTGGCTAAGGGGATGGACCACAATATTCAGTGGCACGATCCAAATGGTGCCTCTGAATATCTTCACAGATCAGCCCAGCATTATCTGGTTAGTGCAGGGGCAGTCTGTGTGGGGGGAGTGTGGGGCAGTACTGGCACAAACAAGGCAAGTGCCGACACTTACCAGATAGCATAGTTACTCACCTGTAACAGGTGATCTCCGGGAACAGCAGGAATTTAGTCTTCACATATGGTATCGTCAGTACTGACGGAGCCTGCACGGGAACGCTCCCCAGTGTCCAATTAGGAAGCTTTCGGGAGTATCCCACAGCGCCTGCATGCTGCTTCCCGCCTTTCCCAACTGCCTCTCTCCAGTTGAGTTTAAAGGTGAGACAAAGAGAGAGAGAGGGAAAGAGAAAGAGATAGATAGAGAGATACAACTCCTAGGGGAGGTGGGTGGGTTGTGAAGACTAAATTCCTGCTGTTCCCGGAGATCACCTGTTACAGGTGAGTAACTATGCTATCTCCAGGAACAAGCAGGAATGTAGTCTTCACATATGGGAACTCCCTAGCTTTAGATGCCAGGGAGAGACCCCAGAAGTTGTGTGTCCCTGTGAAAGGGCTCCACTTCCCCCCATGGATCTCTGGCATCCAACCAGGGATGGTGGATAGGAGTTGATTAGGTATGGAACAGGTGTTGGAGAAAGCCTGACCAAACAAAGCATCCCAGCGGGAGTCCTTGTCCAAGCAGTAATGGGCTGTAAAGGTATGAAACGAGGCCCAAGTGGCTGCTCGACAGATGTCGTCGATAGACACAGAGTGCAGATGAGCCATTGAAGCTGCCATGGCTCTCACATTGTGAGCTGTGAAATGGCCCTCCAGAGGAAGATTCTTACTCTGATAGGCAAAGGAAATACACTGTGCAATCCAGTTGGATAGTGTTCTCTTGGAGACTGGATGTCCCAAATGAGAAGAATCAAAAGCAACAAAAAGTTGAGAGGACTTTCTATGTTGCTGTGTTCTTTGCAAGTAAAAAGCTAAAGCTCTTTTACAGTCCAAAGTATGAAGATGCATGAGGCCTTGGAAAAAACACAGGCAGGTAGACCGCTTGGTTTAAATGAAAAGGAGAGACCACTTGGCATAAAGTGTGGATGAGTCCTAAGGACTACCTTGTCATGATGGAACCTTGTATAAGGTGGATCAGCTACTAATGCCTGCAACTCACTGATGTGGCGTGCTGATGTGATTGCAATGAGAAAGATAACCTTCCAAGAAAGGAATTTCAATGAGGTAGTAGCTAAGGGTTCGAAAGGTGGCTTCATGAGCTGACCAAGAACCAGGTTTAAGTCCCATGCCACCGGTGGTGGCCTAATGGGAGGCTTAGTTAGAAGAAGGCCTCTCATAAATCTTGCTATAAGAAGATGGGAGGAAATAGGTTGTCCATTTAGAGGCTTGAAAGAAGCTGCAATAGCACTCAAATGGACTCTTACTGTGTTAGTCTTAAGTCCTGCATTAGATAAATGAAGGAGATACTCCAGTAATGATTCCAGGGGTATTGCAAGGGGGTTAAGACCCTTTTGCGAGCACCATATAGTAAACCTCTTCCACTTAAAAGCATAAGAGCGTCTTGTGGAAGGCTTCCTGGAAGCATAAAGGACATCCTTTACTTGCTGAGAGAGGTTAAGATCATGAAGATCTAGGCCTTCAGCAACCAAGCTCTGAGATGCAGAGACTGGGGATTGGGATGCCATAACATTCTGTCCTCCTGTGACAGGAGATCTGGAGCAGATCCTAACTCCAGGAAGGGAGCTTGAGAGAGATGTAGAATCAGAGGGTGCCACACTTGCCATGGCCAATGTGGAGCTATGAGAATCATACGGCCTCTGTCTCTCTGAAGCTTGAACAGGGTTTTGGGAATTAGGGGAATGGGTGGAAAGGCATAAAGGAAGTCTTGACCCCAGTGAAGGAGGAAAGCATCCCTGGCCTGAGAGCCCTGAGCCGGAATTCTGGAACAGAACCAGGGACGTTTGGCATTCAACGGACTTGCAAAGGGGTCTATGTCCGGGGTTCCCCAAATTTGAAAAATCTTGGCCACCTGGTCTGTACGTAGAGACCATTCATGTGGAAGCAGAACTCGACTGAGTCTGTCTGCCGAAGAGTTTTGTATGCCTGGAAGATACACTGCCAGGAGATGAATCTGATGCTCTCTGGCGAGGGCCCATAGTTGCAAAGCTTCGTTGCAAAGTGACAGAGAGCCTGTTCCTCCCTGCATGTTCACGTAGAACATGGCTACTTGATTGTCCATATGAATGAGGACTGTCTTGTAGCTGAGCAGGGTGTGGAACATTCGAAGAGCAAGGAAGATTGCTCTGAGCTCCAAGAGATTGGTATGTAGATGAGTCTACTGTGGAGTCCAGGTGTCTTGGGTGGAGAGGTCTTGCAGATGAGCTCCCCAACCCATTGGTGAAGCATCTGTTGTGAGAGTTGCCTGGGGTAAAGGTTGTTGAAATGGGGACCCCAGCAACAGGTTCTGAGTGGACTGCCACCATTGGAGGGACAAAATAAGGCGATTTGTGTTTGCTATTTTGTCTGACAGGCACCCTGATGCCTGGGTCCACTGAGTGGATAAGGTCCACTGGGCTGCTCTCATATGGAGGCGAGCATAAGGAACCACATGCATGGTAGATGCCATGTAGCCTAGTAGTTGTAGCATTTCTCGGGCAGTGAGATGAGGTTTTAGCACTGCCTGAGAAGCTAACTGCACCATGCGAAGGCAACGGGCCTGGGGAAGATAGGCCCTTGCTTTTCTGGTATCCAGCAAAGCTCCTATGAATTCTAGAGACTGAGTGGAGTTAGACTGGATTTTGGGATGTTTATGACCAGACCCAAATACTGAAGGATACGCATCGTGCAAGATAGAGAAGTCCTGGCCTCTGACTCTGATGGGGCTCGAATGTGCCAGTCGTCTAAGTAGGGGAAGACGAATATCCCTAGAGTGCGGAGAAATGCTGCTACCACAGCCATGCATTTCGTGAACACTCTTGGTGCTGAGGCCAGGCCAAAAGGAAGCACCCTGTATTGGTAGTGCTTTCCTTGAAAAAGGAACCGAAGGAACTTTCTGTGAGTTGGATGGATGAGAACATGGGTGTACGCATCCTTGAGATCTAGAGAACAAACCCAATCCTGACTCTGAAGGTATGGCAGCAGAGTTCCTAGAGAAATCATCTTGAATTTCTCTTTGAACAGGAATTTGTTCAATTCTCTGAGGTCCAAAATAGGTCTGTATCCCCCTGTTTTCTTTGGGATAAGGAAATAGGGGGAGTAAAACCCTGTTGATGAATGGGTACTTCCTCTATTGCCCCTTGGGCAAGAAGCATAGTGACCTCTTGATCTAACAGGTTGATGAGAGAGGTCTGAGAATTGAACTGTCTTACCATTGTGGGAGGGGGCATGCACAGAAAGTGCAGCTTGTACCCCTCTCTTATAATGGAGAGTGTCCAATGCTCTGCTTTTATCTGCTCCCACATGGGGGCAAAGTGACATAACCTTCCTGGAATGGTGGAAGGCTCTGGTCCATTGAGGGCCAGGAAGGCTAAGTTCTTTAGATGAAAGTCAAAGGCCTTGTGGAGGCTGAGACTGCTGAGACAGCTGAGGCTTAGCAGTCTTTGCTTTCCTTTGTTTAGGTGGTTGCTGACCTTTCCGGGTAGGCTGACCTGTAGAACGTCCCTGCTGGGAATAAGAGGGATAAAACCTCTTCTTTTTTGAGAAGAAAGGCTTCTTGAAAGATTTCCTTCTCACAGGATCAGCTGTGGCTTTGGATAGCTTATCCAAAGTGGAGTTGTCAGCATCTAATTCATTGGCTTTTTCTTGCCAATTTTTGCCAAATAGATTCTCACCTGTACAAGGGATATTGCCCAGTTTGTCCTGCACCCAGAGCTCCAAATCGGATGCCTGGAGCCTTACAATTCTACGTGCACCTATGGCAATGGCAGAGGTTCTGCTTATGCACTCAAAACAATCAAAAGCTGCACGGTTGACAAACAGCGTAGTTACTCACCTGTAACAGGTGTTCTCCAGGAGCAGCAGGAATCAGTCCTCACTTATGGGTGACGTCGACGCCGACGGAGCCCTCGCGGAGCAATTTTCCCCAGCTTTCAAAGAAAGCCTTTGGGAATTGCAGCGCGCATGCGCGGTCGTCTTCCCGCCCGAAGGTGCCATCTTAGCCAGTCAGATGACATAGCTAAAAAAGACAGCATAAAAATTTGCAAAAAGAACATAAGCAGACGATTGCAACTCCAAGGGGAGGAGGGAGGGTAGTGAGGACTGATTCCTGCTGCTCCTGGAGAACACCTGTTACAGGTGAGTAACTACGCTTTCTCCAGGACCAAGCAGGAAGTCAGTCCTCACTTATGGGACTCCCAAGCTCAAGGCTACCGGAGACCCTAAGCACAAAAATGAGCTCCCTCTAGCTCAGCAGCACAGAAGGAAAGAATCTTCGCTGAATTATCACCCACCGGTAGCCCACATCCGGGATGGAGGGTAGGAGTTGCTCAGACCTCAAAGAGATTACGGAGGACTGCCTGTCCGAAAGCACTGTCCCTACGGGACTCCCTCTCGAGACAGTAATGGACCGCAAAAGTCTGGCTCGAAGACCAAGTAGCGGCCCGGCAGATGTCTGACAGCGGAACAGAGCGGAGGTAAGCCACTGACGTGGCCTTTGCCCGAACACAATGAGCCGTGACTCGACTTTCTAAGGCGAGTCCGGCTGCCCCATAAGCCCAAGAGATACAGTCCGCAACCCAGACGGACAGAGTACGCTTGGAGACCGGGAGTCCCAATTTATTGGGGTCAAAAGACACAAAAAGCTGAGCAGCTTTACGGTGCTCCCGCGTACGGTCAAGGTAGAAGTTCAATGCCCTTCTACAGTCCAGGGTATGGAGGACCGTCTCAGCTCGGCTGGAGTGTGGTCTGGGAAAGAAGGTTGGAAGTACCACCTCCTGATTGATGTGAAAAGGGGAGACCACTTTAGGCAGAAACTTAGGGTGAGTCCGTAGGACTACCCTATTCTTGTAGAACCTAGTGTAGGGGGGATCAGACACGAGGGCCTGCAACTCACTTACGCGCCTAGCGGAAGTGAGGGCTACCAAGAACAGTGTTTTCCAAGACAGAAAACGGAGAGAACATGTAGCCATGGGTTCAAAAGGCGGACAGGTGATCCGCTGCAAAACCACATTCAGGTCCCAGTTCGGCGCTGGCGGGCGCAGAGGTGGTTTAAGTAGAAGGAGACCTCGGAGAAACCTCGCTACGAGAGGGTCGCTGGAGAGAGGTCTACCGTCCACCGGCACATGATGTGCCGAAAGAGCACTGAGGTGAACTTTGACGGAGTTGGACTTAAGTCCTAGATTAGAGAGGTGTAGCAAGTACTGCAAGATCACCGACACCGGGCAGGAGAAGGGATCCTGAGACTGTTCGGTACACCAGACTGCAAAGCGACGCCATTTAAGGGCGTAGCATTTGCGGGTAGAAGGCCGTCGCGAAGCCAAGACGACCTCCTCCACCTCCGCCGGCAGGAGAAGGGGAGCAAGGACTACCCTCTCAGCAGCCAGGCCATGAGGTTGAGAGACCTGAGGTTGGGGTGCAGTAGGGACCCCTGATCCTGGGTGAGGAGATCCGGTTGCGCCCCCAGAGGGATTGGATCCTCCACCGCCAGTTGCAGCAGGAGCGGAAACCACGGCTGCCTGGGCCAGCGAGGGGCCACCAGGATCATGAAGGCTTTGTCTCGGAGAACCTTGAAAAGAGTCCGAGAGACTAACGGAATGGGAGGGAAAGCGTACAGAAGGCTCCCCGACCATGAGATCAGAAAGGCGTCCGCCGCAACCCGAAGGGGGTGAGGCTGACGAGAGCAGAAGCGAGGAAGTTGCCGGTTGCGAGGACTGGCAAAGAGATCCACCGTGGGGAGGCCCCACCTGAGGAAGAGCTTCTGAACGATCAAGGGATCCAGACGCCACTCGTGCGGCTGGAGGACCCTGCTGAGTTTGTCCGCCAGGCAATTTTCTGGGCCCGGGAGATAAACTGCCTTGAGGAGAATGCCGTGACTGACGGCCCAAGAGCAGAGCTTCTGTGCCTCCCGGCAGAGGAGGAAGGAGCCCGTGCCCCCCTGCTTGTTCACGTAGAACATGGCAACTTGATTGTCCGTCTGGACAAGGACGGACTGTTGGGAGGTCAGGTGGGAGAAGGCCTTGAGAGCTAGGCGGATCGCCCTGAGCTCCAGGAAGTTGATCTGCTGAGCAGACTCCCACTTGGTCCAGAGGCCCTGAGTACGTGCCTCTTGGCAATGGGCTCCCCAGCCCAGGAGGGATGCATCGGTGGTCAGCACCCGGGTCGGCTGAGGTGACTGGAAAGGCATTCCTAATACCAGGTTCGGCTGCCGGAGCCACCACCGGATAGACGAGACCAGCGGCTCGGAGACGCGCACCAGGTCTGCTAGGCCGCCTGTGGCTTGTCGCCACTGCCGGCGGAGACACCATTGAGCAGACCGCATATTCAGGCGGGCATTGGGGGTCACATGGACGCTGGAAGCCATATGGCCGAGCAGTCTCAGGAAGCGCCTGGCGGAGACCAGGGGCTGGCTGCGAAAGCGGCCGGCTAGGTCCATGAGCCGCTGAGCCCTGTCGAGCGGTAGGTACGCTCGCGCCTGAGGGGTGTGCAGCCTTGCGCCGATGAACTCGAGATCCTGTGAGGGGAGCAAAGTGGACTTTGCGAAGTTTATGACAAAGCCCAAGTGCTGCAGCAGAGTCACCGTGCGGCACGTGGCGTGGGTGACCTCCTGAGCGGACGCTGCTCTGATGAGCCAGTCGTCGAGGTACGGAAAGACAAAGAGGCCGCGAAGCCGGAGATGGGCCGCCACGACCGCGAGGCATTTTGTGAAGACTCGCGGTGCGGAGGACAGGCCAAAGGGCAGTACTCTGTACTGGTAATGATTTCCTGCCACCACAAACCTTAGGTATTGGCGGTGGCTTGGGTGGATGAGGATGTGCGTGTAGGCATCCTTTAGATCCAAGGAGCATAGCCAATCTCCCTGCTGGAGGTAGGGCAGAAGGATTCCAAGGGTAAGCATTTTGAACTTCTCCCGCACAAGGAACTTGTTGAGGTTGCGCAAGTCCAGGATGGGTCTGAGGCCTCCTGTTCTCTTTGGTATCAGAAAATACCTTGAATAGAAGCCTTGACCTCTCAGGTGGTGTGGCACCGGTTCCACCGCCTGTTCCTGCAGAAGACCTGCTAACTCCTGAAGGAGCAACTCCCTGTGCAGAGGGGGGCGCGGAGGCTCTCCCGGAAAATAGGAGGGAGGGACCTGGTGGAAGTGGAGAAGGTAGCCCTCTCGCACGACCTGAAGCACCCAGGCATCTGCGGTGATGCTGGACCACCTGTGGGCGAAGTGAACCAGCCGGCCTCCGGTGCTGGGGGGAACCAGCGGGGGGGGAGAGGCTATGCTGAGCGAGTCAAAAACCCCCACCCTGCTGAGCAGGGGCTGGTGGTGCAGGCTTGGGGGCTTGCTGCCTACGGGACCCGTTACCCCGTCCCTTGGCCTGCTGGCCCTGTTGGGGAGCTGCAGGGGCCTGATAATGGGGGTATTGTTTGTAGGCAGCTGCCTTCCTCGGGTAAAAGGACTTTTTTCCCGAGCCCTTCTTTTTCTGGGAAGGGGCGGAGGTCTTCCTAGAAAGCCTGGTCCTGGTGAGAGTCTCAGTCTCAATTTGTGCAGCCTTTTCCGCCATGGGCTTGCCAAAGAGGTTTTCGCCTCGGCAGGGGACATCGACCAACTTGTCCTGTACCCAGGGCTCAAGGTCGGACGACTGAAGCCAAGCCTGTCGGCGGGCACCGATGCCGGCTGCGGCCACTCGAGCCGAGGCTTCAAAGCCATCATAGGCTGCTCGGGACATGAACTTTGAGCATTCCCGAATACCCGTGGACAAGGCTAGGAACCTCCGCAAGGGCTCCTCGGAGAGACCAGCGGAGAATCCGGCTAGCTCTTTAGCCAGATCCCAGAGATACATGCCCATGTATAGCTGGTAAGTCTGGACACGACAGGCGAGCATAGAGCCCTGGAAGCACTTCTTGCCAAGGCCATCCAGGTTACGGGCCTCCCTTCCAGGAGGCACCGAGGAGTGCATCTTCTGGCTCTTAAGACGATGCATGGCCGATTCCACTACCATGGAATGGTGTGGCAGCTGTGCCTTTTGAAAGCCAGGGCTCTTGCGGACTCGATAGATAGAATCGACCCGCTTGCTCAGGACCGGCGAGGAGGCCGGACTCTCCCACATGCGGAAGAGTAGTCGTTCCAGCATAGGAGGAACCGGCACAGTAAAGTGTTCCCTCGCGGGAGAGTCATACTGGAGGTCGTCGAGCTCTTCGGCTCGAGGCTCCTCCTCGGGATCCGCAGGGAAGGCCAAAGCCTTGGCCATATCCCTAACGAAGTCCGAGAACCGGGCATCCTCCGGGGGGGACTGCTTCCGAGGCTCGGACTCCGGAGAGTCCGATGGGACACACCGAGTCCGGAAAGAATCAGGTGACTCTTCCTCCTCAGACTCCCAGACCGACTCCGACGAGGACTCGGTGGGGTCGGCCCGGGCAGGGTGCGGCGCCAGCCGCCCCGACGCCGAGGGAGTCGGCGTCGGCGACCTCGGTCCCGAACGGGAGGCCGAGGGCGACCTCGACCGAGGATCGACTCGAGTTCTCATCGACTCGAGGATCGGCTCGGTCTCCGGGGTCGACTTGGACGTCGACGTCCCGGCGGTCGGGGCAGCGACGCCAGCGAAGCCAGCGAGCAGTGCCCGCTGCTGGTCCATGAAGGCAGACAGTCTGCTCTCCAAGGCCGTCAACCTGAGTCCGAGCTCAGGTGACCCAGCAGCCCCCGACTCGGGCCCCGACGGCGTCGGGCCCGACGTCGGCTGTCGCGGAGGCGAGTCCAGAAGGACTACAGGACTTACCCGGGCAGGCATCTCCGACTCCAGGCGAGGTCGCTTCGGGAGGTGCTCCTTCTCCAAGGACCCGGGGCGGCTGTCGGGGCTATGCGACCTGGCCCTCGCGGAGCCAGGAGCGTCCACCGACGCCGCCCTCGCGGGTTTTTCCTTCCGACGATGGTCCCCGGAGGGAGAACCCCGGTCGGAGGAGCTCCGGCGACGGTCCGAGCTGGAGCCTTTCGATACGGAGGCCTCCGACGAGGTCCGGGTACGGCTGGGGTCAGCGAAGATTCTCTCGCGCTGATGCCGCCGACTTCTCAACGCCTTCGAGGACAGTTTGCTGCAGGGCCCACAGATCAGTTCCTCATGATCCGGGCCCAGGCAGCGGAGGCAAAAGTCGTGTGTGTCGGTTAGTGACATATTTCGGTCACACCGACCACACCGCTTAAAGCCACTGGCAGCCATCGGGGGAAAAAGGGCCCCTGCGAGGTCAAAGGACCGGGCTGCCAGGGAAAACGAAAACGAAAGCTGACTAAGTCAGAAAAACCGAAAAAACGGAAGAGGACTCGAGACCGGCGTCGCGAGTCCGGGCGGGAAAACGATCGGCGTCGAACCGAAAGAAAAAAGTATAAAATAAAGAGGAAAATCAACTTTTTCGCGGGGACAAGACGGGGACGTCTGTAGGGCTCCGCGGAAAAAAGAAGACTGGCTAAGATGGCACCTTCGGGCGGTAAGACGACCGCGCATGCGCGCTGCAATTCCCAAAGGCTTTCTTTGAAAGCTGGGGAAAATTGCTCCGCGAGGGCTCCGTCGGCGCCGACGTCACCCATAAGTGAGGACTGACTTCCTGCTTGGTCCTGGAGAACTAGAAACATCCTGGGCATGTTTGACCAGTGTGAGAACATCCCGCCTTCTATCCTCAGGAAGAGGAGGGCTCAAAACCTCTAAATCACCTGTGAATTCTTTAAGGAACATTCCCATATATAAAATATAGGAACTGATCCTGGCAGAAAGCATGGAAGCCTGGAAAATACGACGTCCAAAGGCATCCAAAGTTCTACACTCACGTCCTGGAGGATTAGAGGCATGTCTCTTTGCACTCCTGATCCTTCTCATAGCTGATTCCACTACAATAGAGTGGTGAGGAAGCTGAGTTTTCTGGAAGCCAGGACAAGGAGGGACTCGATACATGGTATCCAGTCTGTGAGAGTGAGGAGAGGTGGTGAGAGATGTCTCCCACATTCTCAACATGAGATCATGTAAAATCTCATGGATGGGCAACGTAGCTGCCTCCTTAGGAGCTTTGGGATATTGTAAAATCTCCAGCTCCTTAGCTCTTGGCTCTGTTTCAGGAGCCACAGTAAAGCACAGTTACTTACCTGTAACAGGTGATCTCTGGGAACAGCAGGAATAAGTCTTCACATATGGGTACGTCGGTACCGAAGGAGTCTGTGCAGGAACGCTTCCCATTATCCAATCAGAAAGCCTTTGGAAGCATCCCAACACGCCTGCGTGCTGCCTTCCCGCCTTCCCAACTGTCTCTCCTCAGTTAAGTTTGAAAGCTGAGAGAGAGAGAGCAAGGAAAGGAAAGATAGAGATAGAGAAAAAGCAACTCCTAGGGGAGGTGGGTGGGTTGTGAAGACTTATTCCTGCTGTTCCCAGAGATCACCTGTTACAGGTAAGTAACTGTGCTATCTCCAGGAACAAGCAGGAATGAGTCTTCACATATGGGGACTCCCAAGCTCAGATGCCCAGAGGGAGTCCTAGCATGTTGCAAGTCTAGAACGAGCCATGCTATTGCTTAAGACCTCAGGCATCCTGGGGATGGAGGGTAGGAGCTGAATACAGAAGAGGAGCTGTGGAACAGCTGGCTAGAACAGGGTTTCTAAAGGGGAAGACCCTGTATAGAGGGTATTTTGTAGTAAAATATTGTAATCTGGGCCTCCCTTGTAGACCTTGTACAATTCCACTGAGGTACATATGGATCTATTAGAAGAGCCAGTGAATGTGTTCAAGGGGTACCTCACTGGAAAGTAGAGGTAATAAAAGCAGAGAAAAACAAGTGGAGGTCAGAACCCTTCGGGGTGAGAAATGGCCCCAGGGGGAAAGACTGGGGCAGTATAAGAGGTAGTGCTTCAGCGGAGACGCAGAAGGCAGTATTAAAGAAAGCTTATTTTTATTTTATTTATTTAAACGGACTTGGTATACCGCTTTCTCATGAAATCAAAGCGGTTGGCACAGCAAACAATCAAAGAAGGGGGGGTTGTCAGTAGCATGCAGTGTTGATTTGTCGCAGTGTACTGTGTGATGGCTTAAGCTGTTTAGGTCCAAAAACAGTATACATTTAGGACCCAAAGAAAAAATGAGTCTGACCTAACTGGACTGGGGATGGAATCAGTCCATGTAGGGGAGAAAAGGGTATGGAGACCCTTGTATCTGATAAGAAATTAAGGACAGACTCAGGAGCATTAAGCGTTAGGTTAACTGAAGCTCCGTAATGTCTTTCCTAAATGGGGTCAATTAGGAAAGAAGAAAGGTACATGGAGAGCTTCAGGAGTTCCCAACCTATATGGTAAGGAAAATTGTGTTAATTACCACAGGAAGTGGTTATAAGTGTCGCCCCCTAAGTATGCTGGCATAGCAATGATAGGGGTAGTGCCCATCTGTCAGGATCATATAGGAATATAAGGATATCTGAACCTAACAGAACAGATAGATGAGTATATGGATACATATCTATCTAAAAATATATCTCAGTAGATCTATAAATATAACTGTATATATACATATATATATTGAATATATACATATATAGGGTATATATGAATATATCTATAGGAGATATGTAGGGGCCGAAGACACACAGATAGATATAGATGAATATATATATATATATATACGTGTATATATATATATATATGAATATATAGACATATAGACCCTTAATCTCCAGGTATGTGGAAGGAGAGAGGTCTATAGAAGCTGATCCCCCCTAGGGATATAGGGAGAGAGGAAGATTCATCTAAGAGCAGGAAAGTTAATACCTGCTTGAATAGACATACAGAGAAAAACGCTTTTCCTGGTTATGACTGGCAGAGTCAGAGGAGGTCTCCCTGACCAGAAGAAGTCTGGATTCTTTTCAGAATTTGAGCTCTTGAATAACCAGGATGGCCTACGTGAAAAAGGCAGAGGATAACTTCAGACTGTAGGCAGGAAGTCCAGATTTCTCCAGAATTGCCATATGGAGAATGGATAGAGGACGCCACTGGAGGAAGATACCCTAGTGACTTGCCTATGAGGGCAAGAGGGGTATTGGGCGTCCTCTAGCTGCCATTGAAGAAAATTATCTCTGACGAGAAGACCAAAGGAGATATGGGTCAAGCCAGGGAATTGGCCCTTCTTTAGGTTTTCACGTAATGAAAGGCCTGAGATTGATGTCTCAAAAGAGATTTAAGATGAAATGGTAAGGTAGGGTTGCCAACTTTTTCACCGAGAAAAACCCGACACCTGTGGCTCGCCATGCTCCACCCATTCTCCGCCCCTAGTCCCACCCCTGCCCCGCCTCCAGCCCCACCCACAAAAATTACCGAGGATTCAGTCACACCCCCCCTCAGTGCTGGTTCTCACACCCCCCTCCCCTCAGTGCTGGTTCACTCACTCACCCCCCCCCCCCCGCTGACTCACTCACCCCCCTCCCCTGCTGGTTCACTCACTTACCCCCCTCCCCTGCTGGTTCACTCACCCCCCTCCCCTGCTGGTTCACTCACTCACCCCCTCCCCTGCTGGTTCACTCACCCACCCCCCCTGTCACTCACTCACCCCCTCCCCTGCTGGTTCACTCACACCAACCCCCCTCCCCTGCTGGTTCACACCAACCCCCCTCCCCTGCTGGTTCACTCACACCACCCCCCTGTCACTTACTCACCCCTCCTGCTGGGTCACTCACTCACCACCCCTCCCCTGCGGATTCACTCACACCAACCCCCCCCCCCTCCACTGCTGTTTCACTCACACCACCACGACCATCACCCCTTTTTGGTTCACTCACACCATGACCCCCCTCCCCTTCTTGTTCACTCACACCACCACCACCCCCTTGCTGGTTCACTCACACCCCCCCTTGCTGGTTCACTCACACCACCCCCCGTGCTGGGTCACGCACACCATCACCCCCCCTCCCCTGCTGGTTCACTCACACCACCACCCCCCCCCCTTGCTGGTTCACTCACACCCCCCCCCTTGCTGGTTCACTCACACCATCACCCCCCCCTTGCTGGTTCACTCACACCATCACCCCCCCCCCCTCTGCCCAAGCCACTGCTTCTGCTTTGTACAGAGCAGCAGCTGCAATACACTTACTTTGAAAAGTAAAGACAAACTGTGTGAGGAGCCCTCCGGTCATCGCAGAGCCCGAGGAAGTGATGTCATGGGGGCGGGCTCCTCACAGGTTGTCTTTCCTTTTCAAATTAAGTGTATTGCAGCTGCATGTATGATGGGCAGAAGATGGATAAAATCTTCTTCCCCTAGGGGAAGAAATCTTGGCAGGACATTTCCTACCAATTGGGAAAGAAGAAGGCGTAGAACAGCCTCTGGAAACAGGACAGTCAGTTGTTAACTGAGCAACCTGGAGTAAAGACTCCTTGTTAAAGAGATTTTCTCCAGTGCAAGGAGTATTTCCCAGTCTAACTTGTGCCCATTTGTCCAAGTCTGAAGCTTGGAGCCAGGCTTTACGTCGTGCTCCTATAGCTATAGCAGAAGTCCTGCTAACAGACTCAAAGGAGTCTAGGGAAGCACGAGTAAGAAATCTAGAGATATTTTGAGCATGACTCACCAGTGAGGAATAGTCTGCACTCTTGGGCTCTTGAAGAAAAGGAGTCAAAAGATGTAATTTCTTTGTGACCTCCTCAAGAGATAAGCCCATATAAAAAATATATGAGAGAATTCTTGCTGAAAGCATGGATGCCTGGAAAGTTTGGCGTCCAAAGGCATCTAAAGTCTTAGACTCACGACCTGGCGGATAAGAGGAGTGCTTTTTAGTACTCTTCACCCGCCTCATTGCTGATTCTACAACAATGGAATGATGAGGAAGTTGAGTCTTTTGAAATCCCGGAGAAGGGTGCACCTGATATAGAAGATCAGTTGCTCTGGAAAGTGGGGGTACCTTTAAAGGAGCTTCCCACATTCGTAGAAGGAGATCCTGCAAGGAATGATGCAAAGGAAGCATGATGTTCTCCTTTGCTCTTCCAGGAATATACAGGGATTCTGTATTCCCTTGTGTAGGATCTTGTCCAGGTATAGAAATGGCAAGTGATTTTGCCATATCCAGGAGAAAAGCTTGAAAAGAAAAATCCCCAGAGGGAAATTCTTTTGGACAGGCTAGATCTGCTGAAGAACTAGCATTGGCACCGAGGGATCTATCCAACTTTATAGGAATAGAAGATCCTGAATGGTGGTCCTTAGAGGATGGTCGCCGGTACCACAGGAGGTCGGGACCAGCAACAGTCGGTAGCGCATCGTCCATGCTAGGGATCGATTCCAAACTCGGTATCGAGGGAAGCGAGCCTGATGAGAGAAGCATGGAAGGCACCGACAGCAATGGTAATGTGGATACCGGTACCGACTTCGGTACCGTATCCGATACCGGTGGATGAAGGCCAGCCGGTGGCAACTCTAACGGTATCGAAGAAACCGAGAGTTGCGGATCCGAATTATCGGAACCGAGCCTTTGGTACCGTCTGGTGTCGGTACCAAGGCGAGTCGGTACCCAGTCCTCCAGACTACAGATAGACTCACTTCCTTCGATGCCGAGTCTGGAATCAATCGATGCACGTCTGGAGGGTACCGACGTTGGTACTAGTATCGGTATCGGTACCGATACTGGAAGGTCGGTCTGGAGCGTATCCAACGGCCCCGTAGGTACCGAGGACGCCAGACAACGATCCTTGGTGAGGAATGTTTCATCCAACACCATTGCCGATGCCAGGGTATCGGTACCGCTCGAAGCGGATGCCACCACCGGGCATGGCTCAGGTATGTTCTGTGAGGGGTGAACCTCAGGAACAACCTGAAACCCCACACAGGCTTTGGAGGCCGAAGACTCCCACCGGGGTTTTGAAGCCAGTGGTTTCTCGAGGGCAAGGCCGTAGGCATCTCTATGCTGTGCATGAGAACTGCCGCTCGAGGACTGGCTAGTCTTAACAGACTGTTTTTGGGTTACCTGATCCTGTGTAGAAGAAGATATGGTCGGTGCCCTGAAGTTGGATGGGGACCGCGTGTCGAGGGGAACTCGATGTTGAAAACTTCTTCTCACAATAATATTGCCAGAGGGCTCCGGAGGAAAATGGTCAGGACCCAAAGCAGGTTAGACACCAATTGTGAGTGTCTAAAAATAAGCTTGTACCGCCACAGTTTGCACATTTCTTGGGGATAGTGGCTGGCGGTTCCATGAAGGAAAAAGGAGAGGCCTAACAGGCCTGAGAAACCATGAGACACTGAGGAGGAAAAAATATTCCTTAAAAAGGAAAAATTTTACAAGAAAAGAAAAAAGAAACACTGGCAGTACTGGTGGCGTCGGGGAAGGCAGTCGCGACCACAAGAAAACTAAAAAATAAAAGAAGAATTTTCTGCGGTGACAGGAGGACGTCCTGCTGGCTCCACGGAAAAACGAAAACTGAGGAGAGACAGTTGGGAAGGCGGGAAGGCAGCACACAGGCGTGTTGGGATGCTTCCAAAGGCTTTCTGATTGGACGCTGGGAAGCGTTCCCGCGCAGACTCCATCGGTACCGACGTACCCATATGTGAAGACTCATTCCTGCTTGTTCCTGGAGATTGGACAAACCACAAGCCACCTCCCTGATAAAAGTCCTGAAAGGAGATGTCCTCTAGAGGAGACATCCTACGTTTAGGAGAGGAAGGCTCCTCCGGGAGAAGTATTCCGGTACAGACAGAGCTATCAGAATCCTCAGAGTCCTCTGAGGATTCGAAGTATCTTCTGTCCGGATGCTCTTGAAGAGCCCAATACCCGTACCGACCGAAGTTGGTACTGGGGGGAATCGGTACCGGGGTATTGGTACCCGAAGGCATCGCATGACTGGGTACCGGCAAAGCCGACACAGATGTCGATGCTATCGGTACCGGTGCCGATACCAGTACCGGCATTGGTACCGGTACCGGTTGAACTGTCTGACGCGGTTCCGAGGGCGTCGATGCCACAATGAGAGCCGCCAGACTGCGTTCAATAGCCAGGAATCTCTGGTCTATCGACGCTGCCGATGCCTGGGTATCGGTACCGGAAGCAGTCGGTACCCCAGAGCATGGCACCAGTAGTTCTGCCGAGGTCGAGGCCTCGAGAACATCCTGGAGCCCCGATAAGGCTTTGGAAGCCGAAGCCTCCCGCCGGGCCAATTTTTCCGGTACAGAACCCTCAAGGGCAACGCCAGAGGCATCTCGATGCTTGGAAGGAGATCTACCCTTTGAGGACCGGCTGGACTTATGTTTAGTTACCTGAGATCCATGGGAGGAAGACGAAGCCCTGGAAGACGTCGATGCCATCGAAGCTGCATCGGAGGGAAAAAGGGCACTGAGCTTGGCAGCTCAATTTTGTAGACACTCTTTTGGACATCATGGCACAAGCCATACACTCGGAGATGGAGTGGTCAGGACCTAAACATTTAAGACACCACTCATGGGTGTCAGTGACGGAGATGGTACCGCCACACTTGGTGCATTTTTTAAAACCCGAGGCGGGTTTCTCCATGATGGAGGAAATTTTGGGCCTAAGGCCCAAAATGGCACGTGCACCTGAAAAGAAAAGTTTGGAAAAAAGAATACTATATTTTTATTTTTATTTTTTAAGAAAGAAAGAAGAACCGGCGGTACCGGTAAAGTGTCGAGGAAGGCAGACGCGACCACAAAAAGAAGAATAAGGGAAAAAATTTCTGCAGTGACAGGAACACGACCTGCTGGCTCCGCGGAAAATGAAGAACTGGAGAGAGGCAGTTGGGAAAGGCGGGAAGGCAGCACGCAGGCGCTGTGGGATGCTCCCAAAAGCTTCCTAATTGGACGCTGGGGAACGTTCCCGCGCAGGCTCCATCGGTACCCGCAATACCCATATGTGATGACTACATTCCTGCTTGTTCCTGGAGATTAGCATAGTTTTCAGTGGTCTGTCTGGACAACTTAAGCCGCATAAAAAGCAGGGCATAAGATACAATCTGGGTAAGCGCTGGCTGAAAATCACGCTAACTGGGTAAGTATTAGCGCTCACTTGGTTAGCACCACTCAGCCCGGATATTCAGCAGCAGCTCCTATGTGGATACTGTCACTGAATATCCCATTGATATTTAAACTCCCATGGCAGACAGCTGTGGAGTTTGAATATTGGCAATTTTGAAAACTGGACCCTGTATCCCTAAGAGTAACATCAATATCACAAACAGCAAGGAGCAAGATTATGGTGTGAGCACATTCTGGTAAGCCACATAGCCTCGAATTTTGCAGGATTCAATTTAAATTTCTTTTGCTTCAGAAAGTCAGTAACAGCATTAAAACAGTGATTTAAAAGGAGTGAGTTTTATAGAAGCAAGAACCTTTTGTATGTTCCTGAATTATTAAACGAGCTAAAACAATATTGTGATTAATGGTGTCAAAAGCGGCAGGTAAATATCTAGCAACATCAAGATACATCTGCATTCAGTTATCAAATCCTTTCTGCATCACTTTAATGGTTGACAATAATAGTTCTGTGTGATGTTTTACTCATTGGCTCTCTACCACAATGGGTAGATGAACACAGAAGATCATATACTTAATCCAATATCTTGCCCTATTTCCCCCTCATATCCTTTCCTCCAGCTCTGAAACAATCTAAAATACTAAAACCAGTGAGGCTGCTATCCAGGCAAGTATTCAACCTGGCAGGCCCCCTTGAACTTAATAGACAGTACTCTGCCACCACCAACCTGGCTATTTTCTGAGGAGTTATAGCCTGCTGGTACTAACCTGACCTTCTCATGGCCTACAGTTATCAGCAGGTCATGTTTTCTTTCAGCACCAAATCACACATCCACTCTGCTTAATTCTGCCTCTGATACTGCCATAGACCCCAATCAATCTCTGGCTTTCCTTTCATGTCCTTGCCTCCAAGAGTCTTCTGTATTTATACCATGCTTTTATGAATTCTGTAACCATTTTTGTCTTCACCACCTCTACTTGGAGTCTCGGTTCCAAGCATCTGTGACCTCTTGTTATAGAATAGTGTACTTCACCCAGTCCTCAGGACATAAGAACATAACAGATGCCATACTGGGCCAGACCAAGGGTCCATCAAGCATAGCATCCTGTTTCTAATAGGGCCAATCCAGATTACACAAGAGAAACACTACATCCATAACCAGGTCAAGACAACTTCAACTGACTAATGTGTATAGACTATTGTATATAGTTATATAGTGTACATAGTTTCCCTTTATTACCAAGTTCAAATTCCTGTTACTTGTAAAAATGCACTACAGTTTTTCTGTATGTATATGTTTGTTCCATGTAAACCGCGCTGATGATAATAGTGCGGTATATAAGAGATGTTAAATAAAATAAAATAAAATAAATTACAAGTACCCATTGGGTTCCCAAAAAAGGTACATAAGACTCCATGCTGCTTATCCCAGAGTAAGCAATGGATTTCCCAGGTCTTCTTTAATAATGATTTATAGACTTTTCCTCTAGGAACTTGTCCAAACTTCTTTTAAACCCAGCTACACTAACAGCTTTTACTACATCCTCAAGTAACAAATTCTCCTATTAGGCTTAAATGGGCTATATTGTAGTGTCATTGCGTGTCCCCTAGTCTTTCTATTTTTTGAAGCAGTAAACAACCAATCTACATTTACACGTTCCTCTCCATTCAATATTTTATAGACCTCTATCATATCTCCTCTTCAGCCATCTTTTTGCAAAATTGAAGAGCCCTAAGCTTTTAAGCCTTTCCTCATAGGGCTATCTTTCCATCCTCCCTACCATTTTGATGGCTCTTCTCTGTACTTTTTCCAGTTCTGCTATATCCTTTTTAAGATATGGTGACCAGAACTTCACACAGTATTCAAGGTATGTTCGCACATATCCAGACAGGCTGATTTTCAGGACATCAACAATGAATAGGCACGAAACAGATTTACATACAGCGAAGGCAGTGCATGCCAATGTTTCTCGAGAATATTCATTGTATATATCCTGAAAGTCCAACTAGCATGGTGGGTTCTAACTTGGTTAAAAATCACTAGGTTGAGAATCATTGTTTGAGAGCATTCTTTTCTATGAAAAACATTTGCTACTTATACCTTATCTATACCTCCAAGAAATTTGAATTGTTCTATTATACTTTCCATTCCCTATCTGTCTGTTATCTTCTCTAGATTGTATCCTTTTTGGGGTATTGCCTCAGGATTGGAAACAATATTTTAGGTATGGTCTCATCAATGAACTGTACAACGCCATTATCATTACTTTCTTCCTACTGGTTGTGAAAGGGGGTATAAAATGGGGAAAACTCCCTGCATAGTTATAAATGAAAACTCATAACAATGGATCCCAGCCCTATTCTGGTTGAGCTGGAAACTAAAGGAGGAGGAAAATAGTGGGCCAAAACAATGGAGTTAAGTGGTACAACTAAAAAAAGAAAAGAAAAAAAAAGAATGCAACTATTTAAAGGAGATTTAATCCAGCATATACTTACTGTATAAGATCAAATTAAATATTTTGTATTCTATACACATGGCATACTATTAGAATTAAGATCTAAAATGTCACTGCTAAGTAGAGTATTTTATTTGTATGATGGTGCTACACTTTTCCATTAAAGGCCTTTACTAATAAAGATCAAAGGGGATTGGAAAGGTCACTGAAACCATATTATGCTAATATCTATAGCCCATGTATACATAAAATAAAGCATTACCTAGAATGCAGTGTGTTTGGTAGTGAATTTCTTTGATCTTTATCTATAAACTCTGCTTGCATATGCCATCTAATTGAGGTTTGTTTTTTTATTGCAGCAATTAAATCTTTTCAGATACATTACATTTATCTCTCAAACTTAGCTAATGTCTTGACCATTGTTTAAGAAGGAAGGTAAGACATTTGTGACTGACACAGTTGACTTCAGTATTTCCTCTCTTTTCTTAAAGCACGTGATTTCTCCAACAGTTTTAATTTAAATCTCACCAAACAGTATAATGGTTCTTTAGGTTTGTTTAGCCGTTTGACTTCCTTTATCACTTGAGATGGCAAACATTCTGTTGCTAACATGAAGCACTCGAAGTTGCAAGACTAGGAGGATATTAAACCCGTAAAAGCTTATCAACTGATTCATTGATATGCTGTAAATTCCACCCTTTTCATTTTGCTTTTGAGGGTTGCAATAAGTCAACACATTAGTAAGCAATTTGCTGACATTAAGATGGATCACTTAAAAATCCTCCCTGTACTGGACAAAGTTCACTTGGGTGATTTTGTTTGTCTCTTTTTAACACCTTAAACTGGTATACTGCTTTCTGAATAACTCATGACTGTTCTACATGTTGACAACTGGCATAGTTAGATACTTTATTCAAATTAATATATTTCCTTGTTAAAGATGAAAATACATTTTTATCAGCTCTACTGTATTTATATATAGACTTTAAACTATTTTTTGTTACTTTTTTATTGTTAGGAGACTCTGGGCACAAGATTCAGTAGCATTGGCTAGCTGTCGCCACTGAACCTAAAACCCGGATATCCGGCCACTGCCATTGAATAGTTGGGTCAGCCAGATAGCATAGAAGCTAGCTGAAAATAGCTGAAAAATGGGGATAATCAGCCACTGCCCGGTTAGTTTCTCCAGCTAAAGTTAGGCCACCCTTTAAAATTCCTAACTTTTGCTGCTTAGCAATAACTGGGCAGTGGATGAATATTTTTGCTGCTATTATCGCCGGGTGCTGCCTTCGCTCATCCCCTGGAACGTCCTGATGCTAATCGATCAGTATTTGCCAGTTTAAAATACATTTCTTTTTACTGTAGCATAGTGAATTCAAAAATAACGAGTAAAATAAACTTCTTAATTATCATTGCATTCTTTTGGATTAGGGCACTTAAATATAAATGGCAGATTTGCACTTTCTGATGCTAATCTTGTAAGATCAGCATTAGAAAGTGTTTTTGTAAGAACCAAATATGCTTGTTGTGCCAGAGTTAGAGGCTTCAAGTGTTGCTGCTGCTGATATTCATCCATGCTCTCTTGCCCTCCAGATTTGCTCGGCTGGTTGGGTTTGGAGAAAAATGCAGTTGCTCAGTGTCACTATTATGCCATCAGTCTCCAGAATACCTAAAATGAGAAAGGTCTTTGCAAAGGTGCATGAGATCCCTCCAGTCTTCTACGTTGCACACACAGTATGTGTAAATTGGCATCTCTGGGAAATGTATTCTACTCTAAACTATAATATTAGACTGAGGTGGTCCCGTGCAACAGCAACAGGCAGGAAATGAGGTGCATGCATGGTATACCGCTCAAAATCTTTAAGAAAGATCTTACGCTAGAGAGCTGTTTTGTGTGCCGAGCTTGGTTGGTGACATCACCCATGTTGTGAAGACTTATGTCTTGCTGTCCATGGAGAACAGCTACTACAGGTAAGTAAGTAGATTTTCTACATGCTCAGGTTGCTATAAAAAAAATTACCCCACTAAGAAACATTTATCATACTAACTGAACTTCATTCCAGCTGTACTGATACTTCACGTATTTTCTTTCTTTTTTCTGATTTAGGTGCATGTTACTAAAGGCTGTGGCAGCATTTAGTGCATGTTAACATTCATTAATGCGTATTAGTGTTTAGTAAACATACCTTTAAATACATTAAAATACCAATTCTCAATGTATTCACAGTGCCATAATTAGAGGTTCCAAGTACTGCTGCGTTCTTCTGTGCTCACTTGCCCTCTGGATTTCTTCAGTTGGCAGGGCTTGAGGATCCCCACCAGCTAAGGTATAATTCATTTAAATTTTGGTGGAGGAGGAGATGAAAAGGAAAGCAAATGACAGATGCTTCAGGGAGAGGAAGGGTAAAGGAAATGGATGCTCAGTGCTGTAAATTAAAAGGCCTGGGGAGTCAAGTTGGATTCTAATCTCTGGAGGATGGACTGGCCACACTTACTGGTAGTTCAGAAGTCTCGTTCTAGACAACAGTGTGATGCAATTGTATGGACCAAAGTCCATATTTTACCCTTGCAAGTTTCCTCCAAAGCTACCAAACCAGCCATAGCTCTAACACTGGAAGATTGGAAGTCCAAATGGAGATGAAATTTAATGTGGACAAGTGAAAAGTTATGCACCTAGGAAACAACAACCCAAACTAAAGTTACACAATACAAGGTTCCACATTAGGAACCGCCACCCAGGAAAAAGGATTTAAGCGTCATTATGGATAATACGTTGAAACCCTCTGCCCAGTGTGCAGCAATGGCCAAAAAAGCATAGTTACTCACCTGTAACAGGTGACCTACAGGAACAGGAGGAATTTAGTCTTCACGTATGGGTATCGTAGGTACTGACGAAGCCTGTACGGGAACGCTCCCCAGCGTCCAATAGGAAAGCTTTTGGGAGCATCCCGCAGCGCCTGCATGTTGCCTTCCCGCCTTTCCCAACTGTCCCTCTCCAGTTGAGTTTAAAGCTGAGATAAAAGAGAGAGGGAAAGAGAGATAGAGAGATACAACTCCTAGGGGAGGTGGGTGGGTTGTGAAGACTAAATTCCTGCTGTTCCCGGAGATCACCTGTTACAGGTGAGTAACTATGCTATCTCCAGGAACAAGCAGGAATATAGTCTTCACATATGGGGACTCCCTAGCTGCGGATGCCAGGGAGAAGACCCCAGAAGTTGTGTGCCCTTGTGAAAGGGCTCCACTTCCGCCCATGGATCTCTGGCATTCTACCAGGATGGTGGGTGGGAGTTGATTAAGTATGGAACAGGTGTTGAAGAACAGCCTGAACAAACAAGGCATCCCGGTGGGAGTCCTTGTCCAAGCAGTAATGGGCTGTGAAGATATGAACCGAAGCCCAAGTAGCTGCTCGACAGATGTCGTCGATAGACACAGAGTGAAGATAAGCCATGGAGGCTGCCATGGCTCTCACATTGTGAGCTGTGACATGGCCTTCAAGAGGAAGGTTTTTACTCTCATAGGCAAAAGATATACACTGCGCAATCCAGCTGGACAGTGTTCTTTTGGAGACTGGATGTCCCAAATGACTAGCATCAAATGCAACAAAGAGTTGAGAGGACTTTCTAAGTTGCTGTGTCCTTTGCAAGTAAAAGGCCAAAGCTCTTTTACAGTCCAAAGTATGAAGATTCCTTTTTGCATTTGAGGCGTGAGGCCTTGGAAAGAATACAGGAAGGTAAACCGCTTGGCTTAAATGAAAAGGTGACACCACTTTTGGGATAAAGTGTGGATGAGTCCTAAGGACTACCTTATCATGATGGAACCTTGTATAAGGAGTATCAGCCACCAACGCTTGCAATTCACTGATGCAACATGCTGATGTGATTGCAATAAGAAAGATGACCTTCCAGGAAAGGAATTTCAAAGAGTTCGTGGCTAATGGTTCAAAGGGCAGTTTCATGAGCTGCCCAATAACCAGATTTAAGTCCCATGCCACCGGTGGTGGCTTAATGGGAGGCTTAGTTAAAAGAAGGCCTCTCATAAATCTCGCTATGAGAGGATGAGAGGAAATAGGTTGTCCATTTAGAGGCTTGAAAGAAGCTGCAATAGCACTCAAATGAACTCTCACTGAATTGGTCTTAAGCCCTGCATTTGATAAATGAAGGAGATACTCCAGCAATGATTCCAGAGGTATCGCAAGAGGGTTAAAACCCTTCTGCGAGCACCATATGGTAAACCTTTTCCACTTAAATGCATAAGAGCGTCTTGTGGTAGGCTTCCTGGAAGCATAAAGGATATCCTTTACCTGCTGTGAAAGGTTAAGACCGTGAAGTTCTAGGCTTTCAGCAACCAGGCCCTGAGATGCAGAGACTGGGGATTGGGATGCCACAGCATCCCGCCATCTTGAGACAGGAGATCTGGAGCAGATCCTAACTCCAGAGACGGAGCTTGAGAGAGATGTAGGAGCAGAGGGTACCACATTTGCCGTGGCCAACGTGGAGCTATGAGGATCATATGACCACTGTCTCTCTGAAGCTTGAACAGGGTTTTGGGAATTAGGGGAATGGGTGGAAAGGCATACAGGAAGTCCTGACCCCAACGGAGGAGGAAAGCATCCCTGGCCTGACAACCCTGAGCCAGAATTCTGGAACAGAACCAGGGAAGTTTGGCATTCAGCGGATTTGCAAAGAGGTCTATGTCCGGGGTTCCCCAAATTTGAAAAAGTTTGGCCACTTGGTCTGTATGGAGAGACCATTCGTGTGGAAGCAGAACTCAACTGAGTCTGTCTGCCCAAGAGTTTTGAATGCCTGGAAGATACACCGCAAGGAGATGAATCTGATGCTCTCTGGCGAGGGCCTATAGTCGCAAAGCTTCATTGCAGAGCGACAGAGAGCCTGTTCTGCCCTGCTTGTTCACATAGAACATGGCTACTTGATTGTCTGTTTGAACTAGGACGGTCTTGTAGCTGAGCTGGGTGTGGAATACTCGAAGAGCAAGGAAGATTGCTCTGAATTCCAGGAGATTGATGTGGAGATAGGCCTCCTGTGGAGTCCAGGTACCCTGGGTAGAGAGGCCTTGCAGGTGGGCTCCCCAACCCACCTGTGATGCATCTGTTGTTAGAGTGGCTTGGGGTGGGGGTTGCTGAAAAGGAGACCCCACCAAAAGGTTTTGGGGTGACTGCCACCATTGGAGGGACAAAATAAGGCGATCTGAGTTTGCTATTTTGTCTGACAGGCAACCTGACGCCTGAGTCCACTGAGTGGATAAAGTCCACTGGGCTGCCCTCATATGGAGGGGAGCATTTAGGAACCACATGCACGGTGGATGCCATGTGGCCTAGTAACTGTAATATTTCCCGAGCAGTGAGGTGAGGTTTTAGCACTGCTTGGGAAACTAACTGCACAATGCGAAGGCAGCGGGACTGTGGAAGAAGGCCCTTGTCTGTCTGGTATCCAGCAGAGCTCCTATAAACTCTAGGGATTGAGTGGGAGCAAGGTTGGGTTTTGGGACGTTTATGACAAGTCCCAAATACTGAAGGATGCGCATTGTGCGAGAGAGAGCAACCCTGGCCTCTGGCTCTGAAGGGGCTCGAATGAGCCAGTCGTCTAAGTAAGGAAAGACGAATATTCCCAGGGTGCGGAGAAATGCTGCCACCACAGCCATGCATTTTGTGAACACCCTTGGTGCAGAGACCAGGCCAAAAGGAAGAACCCTGTATTGGTAGTGCTTCCTTTGAAACAGAAAGCAAAGGAACTATCGGTGAGTTGGATGGATGAGAACATGAGTGTATGCATTCTTGAGATCTAGAGAACAAAGCCAATCCTGACTCTGAAGGTATGGCAGCAGAGTTCCTAGAGAAATCATTTTGAACTTCTCTTTGAACAGGAATTTTTTCAATTCTCTGAGGTCTAAAATGGGTCTGTGTCCTCCTGTTTTCTTTGGAATAAGGAAATAGGGGGAGTAAAACCCTGTACCCTGTTGGGGAATGGGTACCTCTTCTATTGCCCCTTGAGCAAGGAGCACAGTGACCTCTTGACCTAACCGGTCGTTGAGAGAGGTCTGAGAATTGAATTGCCTTACCACTGTAGGAGGGGGCATGCTGAAGAAATGAAGCTTGTACCCCTCTCTTACAATAGACAGAGTCCAATTTTCTGCTGCTATCTGATCCCATCTGGGGGCAAAATGACAATCTTCCTGGGATGGTGGAGGGTTCTGGGCCGTTCAGGGCCAAGAAGGCAAAGCTCTCTAGAAAGGAGTCAAAGCCCCTGTGGAGACTGAGTCTGCTGAGCCGGTTGAGGCTTAGCTGACTTTGTCTTTCTTTGCCTAGGTTGTTGCTGCTGTCCCTTTTGGGCAGACTGACCTAAAGGATGTCCCAGCTGGGTATAGGAGGGATAAAACCTTTTCTTCTTGCTGAAGAATGGTTTCTTAGAGGATTTTTTCCTCGCAGGATCAGCTCTAGATTTAGACAATCTATCCAAGGTGATATTGTCAGCATCTATCTCATTAGCTTTTTCCTGCCAATTCTTGCCAAAGAGATTCTCTCCTGTGCAAGGTAGATTCCCTAGTTTGTCCTGTACCCAAATTTCCAAGTCAGATGCCTGGAGCCAGGCAATCCTACGTGCACCTATGGCAATGGCAGAGGTTCTGCTTATGTATTCAAAGCAGTCAAAGGCTGCACGATTCACAAACTTGGAAACATCCTGAGCATGTTTTACAAGAGCGATTATAATCTTGCCTTTTATCATCAGGAAGGAAAGGGCTCATAAGCTCTAAATCTCCTGTGACCTCTTTAAGGAACATTCCCATATACAAGATATAGGAACTGATCCTAGCAGAAAGCATGGAAGCGTGGAAGGTTCAATGTCCAAAGGCATCAAGAGTCCTACACTCACTTCCTGGAGGATTAGATGCATGCCTTTTTGCACTCTTTATCCGTCTCATGGCTGACTCCACCACCATGGAATGGTGTGGTAATTGAGTCTTCTGAAACCCACGACAAGGAGTAACTCGATACATGGTGTCGAGTCTTCGAGAGTGAGGAGATGTGGTTAGAGGTGTTTCCACCATCCTTAACATAAGATCATGCAAGATCTCATGAATAGGTAAGGTAGCTGCCTCCTTGGGAGATTTAGGGTATTGTAGGATTTCTAATTCCTTTGCCCTAGGCTCTTTTTCAGGAGCCACTGTGATGGAAAGACCTCAGGCCACATCTCGGATAAAATCCTGAAAGGACATATCCTCTGGTGGAGACATCCTACGCTGAGGAGAAGAGAAATCCTCAGGAAGAAGTTCTCTGGTATTGGCAGAGTTTTCAGAGTCTTCAGACTCATCCGAGGATTCGAAGTATCTCCGATCCGGGTGATCGTGCAAGGCACGGTACAAGTACCGATCGAAGTGGTCCGGTATCGACTTGTCAATGCCGGATAGAGACGCATGACTCGGTTCCGGTAGAATACCTGCCGATGTTGATGCAGTCGGTGCCGGTACCGGAGTCGGTGGCAGTACCGGTTGTATTGCCTGAAGCGGTTTCACTGGCATCAAGGCCGTGAGAAGAGCCGCCAGACTGCGTTCAATAGCCAAGAATCTCTGGTCTATCGACGCTGCCGATACTTGGGTATCGGTGCCGGATGAAGCGGCCGGAACCCCAGAGCATGGCACCAGTAGTTCTGCCGAGGTTGAAGCCTCGAGAACATCCTGGAGCCCCGTTAGTGCTTTGGAAGCCAAAGCCTCCCGCCGGGGCAATTTTGCCAGTGAAAGTCCCTCAAGGGCAACGCCAGAGGCATCTCGATGTTTAGAAGGAGATCTACCCTTTGAGGACCGGCTAGATTTATGTTTAGTTACCTGAGATCCATGGGAGGAAGACGAAGCCCTGGAAGACGTCGATGCCATGGAAGCTGCATCGCAGGGAAAAAGGGTGCTAAGTTTAGCAGCTCTGTTTTGCCGGCCCCTTTTCGACATCATCCCACAGGCAACACACTCTGAAATAGAGTGGTCAGGACCTAAACATTTGAGGCACCACTCATGGGTGTCGGTGATGGAGATGGTACTGCAACACTTAGAACACATTTTGAAACCCGAAGCGGGTTTTTCCATTCTGAAAGAAAACGTGGGGCCTAGTGCCCAAAATGGTGTGTAGCACCTGAGGAGAAAATTACTGGAAAAGACTCCAGAAAGAAAGGTTTTTAAAAAAAAAAAAAGAAAGAAGAATCGGCGGTACAGGTGTAGCGTCGAGGGAAGGCAGACGTGACCACAAAAAAGAAGAAATAAGAAGGGACTTTTTTCTGCGGTGACAGGATGTGCGACCTGTTGGCTCCGTGGAAAACGAAGAACTGGAGAGAGACAGTTGGGAAAGGCAGGAAGGCAGCACGCAGGTGCTGTGGGATGCTCCCAAAAGCTTTCCTATTGGACGCTTTGGAGCGTTCCCGCACAGGCTCCGTCGGTACCGATGATACCCGTATGTGAAGACTATAATCCTGCTTGTTCCTGGAGATAGCAAATATAATGCTAGGAATCATAAGGAAAGGAATGGAGAACAAAAAGCACTGATATTATAAAGCCTCTGAATCATTCCATGGTGCGACCGCACCTTGAATATCATGTGCAATTCTGATCACCATATCTTAAAAAAGATATAGCAGAATTAGAAAAGGTACAGAGAAAAATGCTAAAGGGGTTGGAAGGATACCCCTATGAGGAAAGGCTTAAAAGGTTAGGGTTCTTCAACTTGGAAAAGAGATGGCTGAGGGGAGATATGAGAGAGGTCTAATTAATGAATGGAGTGGAATGGGTAAACATAGATCGGTTGTTTACTCCATCAAAAAGTAGAAGGACTAGGGGACACGCAATGTAACCCATTTAAAACTGAGAAAATATCTTTTCACTGAACGTGTAATCAAACTCTGGAATTTGTTACGGGAGGATGCAATAAAAGCTGTTTGTGTAGCTGGATTTAAAAAAGGTTTAGACAAGTTCCTGGAGAAAAGATCCATAAACCATTATTAAAGAGGACTCAGGAAATCCACTGCTTACCCCAGGACAAGCACAGAGGAACCTGTGTATCTTTTTGTGAATTTGACAGGTACTTGTGACTTGGATGGGCCACTGTTGGAAACAGGATACTGTGCTTAATGGACTTTGGTATGAACCAGTATGGCATTGTCTTATGTTCATGTTAGTCAGTGTGAAGAGATACAGAGAAACAAGAACAAAATTGCCATGGTTGAGGACTGAATAGATGATGTTGATTATTGCAGTGAGCACTTCTGTGCTAAACCCAGTGCAACAACCGGACTGCTTTGGATGTAGTGCATGGGATGATTCCAAATGCTGATTCAGCTGAAGCAAAATGATGCATTCTGTAAGTCTGGAAAGGAATGGGAGATTGGAGACAGGGTGGTAGTTCAGAGGGTTGGAAGGGTTTAATGAAGAATTCTTTAGCTTGGAGAGTGTGTTTCCAGGGTGTGGGCATAGTTCCAGTGGTGAGAGAAGTTTCCACCATAGAGTAGATGGTAGGGATCAGGTTCAGAGTAGGGTCCTTAAGGAACCAGGATGGAATGAAGTTAGATGGGGAGATAGTGAATACATTGTAGTTAGAGTCTTTTGCATTAGAAAGGGAGTGCGTTTGTTGAAAGAGGACCATGAAGATGAAAGTGATGAGGGAACTGAATTAGTATCAGGGGCGGAGGAGAAAGATGTGATATTCTGTGGTAAAGAGAACAAGATGGCATCAACCTTAGATTTAAAGGCAGTTGAGAGTTGATCTTCAGTCAGAGTTAGAGAAGCATTGGCAGAGTTCTGCGGGGGGACTGGATATGATGCTGAAAATATTTGTATATGGTTTTGGTGGGATTTAATAATGACAGAATAGTGGCTCCTTTGGGCTACTGTGATGGCTTGAGAATATTATAGAGTATTCTAAAGAGTGCTCTTTATAAATGGACAGCGTAAAGGAGGAGGGGTATTTTTGCCATTGGCACTCTTTCTGTGAAAAAACTATTTCCTATTGTTGCTTTTAAGTTTACCTCCTCGTAACTTCATTTCATGCCCTCTAGTTCTCTGGCTTCCCCAATCTTTGAAAAAAGTTTCTTCATTTATGCCTTTCAAGTATTTAAACATCTGTATTCTATCTCCCCTGTCTCGCTTCTCCTCTAGGGTCTTCAGATCTCTTCTCATGCGTCTTCTGGTGCAGACCTCACATTTTGGTTCCCTTCCTCTGAACAGCTTCAAGTCTTTTTATATCCTTTGTGAGGTATTTATTTATTTACATTCTCTTATATACCGCGCTATTCTGCATCAGTGCGGTTTACATTGAACAAACTGAAATTACATTGAACAGGGCATTATAACTTGGAGATAACTATTTTACAGGGAACATGGGCTATGGAGAGTTAAGTGGCTTGCCCAAGACCACAAGGAGCATCTGTGGGACTAGAAACCCCAGTCCTTCCGGCCCAAGGTTGCTGTCCTCTAGTGGGATTTGAACCCTCAACCTTCCGGCCTGAAGTACCTTGCCCCAACCACTAGGCCACTCCTCCACTCCAACTGGACACAATACTACAAGTGAGGCCTCCCCAATAACTTTTATAGGGGCATTAATACATCCTTCTTTTTGCTGGTTATGCCTCCCTGCATACAGACTAGCATCTTTCTGGCTACCGTCTTGTCACCTTGATTCACTGCTCCGAGATCCTCTACCACTATTATCTTTCGGTCCCTCTCCTGGTCCATGCACATTAGCTTCTCATCCCCTATCACATAAAGCTCCTTTGAATTTCTGCAGTCACGCCGCATTTCTTTATATTAAATCTTAATGGCCAAAAATTAGACCATTCTTCTAATTGTTGTAGATCTTTTCTCATGTTGTCTACTCCCTCCAAGGTGTTTGCTCTGTTGAAAATCTTTGTGTCATAGGCAAAAAGGCAAACTTTTCCTTTTAACCATTCCGCAATATCACTCACAAAGACAATGAATGGAATCGGTCTCAGGACTGATTCCTGAGGAACTCCACCTTTTCTTCCTCTCAGTGAATTCCATTTACCACCACACTCTGTCATCTGTCAGTTAACCAATTTCTGATCCAGTTATTCACTTTGGGACCCATCCCCAGGCTCCTCAATTGATCGTAGTTGTCTGATCATTCAGACAAAGAAATCAAACAGATCCATTTAGCATAATCTAACTTTCATAAAACCATGTTGCCTCAGATCTTGCAACTCATTGGATTTGAGAAAACTCACTATCCTTTCTTTCAGCAGGGTTTCCATCACTTTTCCCATGCCTGCAGTTTCCCACCTCTTCTCTGTTACCACTTTTGTGAAGACGGACCACATCAGCCAACTCCAATTCCGTGGAACCTACCCCATCTCCAAGAAAGTGTAGTTACTCACCTGTAACAGGTGATCTCCGGGAACAGCAGGAATTGAGTCTTCACATATGGGTGACGTCGGCACCGATGGAGCCCACGTGGGAATGCTCCCCAGCGTCTTATAAGAAAGCTTTTGGGAGCATGCCACAGTGCCTGCGTAGCTGCCTTCCCACCTTTACAACTCTCCCTCCTCAGTTGAGCTTGTAAACTGAGATAAAAGGAGAGAAGGAGAGAGAGAGAGAGAGATACAACTCCTAGGGGATGAGGGTGGGTTGTGAAGACTCAATTCTTGCTGTTCCCGGAGATCACCTGTTACAGATGAGTAAAGCACAGTTACTTACCTGTAACAGGTGATCTCTGGGAACAGCAGGAATAAGTCTTCACATATGGGTACGTCGGTACCGACGGAGCCTGCGCGGGAACGCTCCCCAGCATCCAATCAGAAAGCTTTTGGGAGCATCCCACAGCGCCTGCGTGCTGCCTTCCCGCCTTTCCCAACTGTCTCTCCTCAGTTAAGTTTTAGAGCTGAGACAAAGAGAGAGAGAGAGGGAAAGGAAAGAGAGAGAGAGAGAGGGAAAGGAAAGAGAGAGAGAGAGACAACTCCTAGGGGAGGTGGGTGGGTTGTGAAGACTTATTCCTGCTGTTCCCAGAGATCACCTGTTACAGGTAAGTAACTGTGCTATCTCCAGGAACAAGCAGGAATGAGTCTTCACATATGGGGACTCCCTAGCTTTAGATGCCAGGAAGAGAGTCCATAAGTTGTGTGTCCCTGGAACAGGGCTGCACTTCCCCACCTGGATCTCTGGCATCCCATGAGGGATGGTGGGTAGGAGTTGATTAGGTATGGAACAGGTGTTTAAGAACAGCCTGACCAAACAAGGCATCCCGGCGGGAGTCCTTGTCCAATCAGTAATGGGCTGTGAAGGTATGAACCGAGGCCCAAGTGGCTGCTCGACAGATATCATCGATAGATACAGAGTTCAGATCAGCCATTGGTGCCATGGCTCTCACATTGTGAGCTGTGACATGGCCCTCCAGAGAAAGGTTCTTGCTCTGATAAGCGAAAGAAATACACTGGGCAATCCAGTTAGAAAGTGTTCTCTTGGAGACTGGTTGTCCCAAATGAGAAGGATCAAAGGCAACAAAGAGTTGGGAAGACTTCCTATGTTGCTGTGTCCTTTGTAAGTAAAAGGCCAAAGCTCTTTTACAGTCCAGGGTATCAAGGTTCCTCTCTGCACTTGATGCATGAGGTCCTGGAAAAAAGACAGGTAGGTAGACCTCCTGGTTGAGGTGAAAAGGCGAGACCACTTTAGGCATAAAGTGTGGATTAGTCCTAAGGATCACCTTGTCATGATGGAACCTTGTATAAGGTGGATTAGCTACTAGTGCTTGCAATTCACTGGTGCGGCGTGCAGATGTGATAGCAATGAGAAAGATAACTTTCCAAGAAAGGTATTTCAAGGAGGTGGTAGCTAAAGATTCGAAAGGCGGCTTCAGAAGCTGACCAAGAACCAAATTTAAGTCCCATGCCACCGGGGGTGGTCTAATGGGTGGCTTTGTTAAAAGGAGGCCTCTCATGAATCTTGCTACAAGAGGATGAGAGGAAATAGGTTGTACATTTAGAGGCCTAAGGGAAGCTGCAATAGCACTCAAATGGACTCTTACTGAATTTGTCTTAAGGCCTGCATTAGACAGATGAAGGAGATACTCCAGCAACGATTCCAGAGGTATGGCACGGGGGTTAAGACCCTTCTCAGAACACCAAATGGTAAACCTCCTCCACTTGAAAGCGTACGAACGTCTAGTGGAAGGTTTTCTGGAAGCATAAAGAACATCTTTCACCTGTTGAGAAAGATGAAGATCCTGGAGATCTAGGCCTTCAGCAACCAAGCCTTGGGATGCCATAACCTTCCGTCCTCCTGAAAGAGGAGGTCTGGAGCAGACCCTAACTCTAGGGAGGGAGCTTGAGAGATGTAGAAGCAGAGCGTACCACACTTGCCGTGGCCAATGTGGAGCTATGAGAATCATGTGGCCTCTGTCTCTCTGAAGCTTGAACAGGGTTTTGGGAATTAGGTGAATGGGTGGAAAGGCATAGAGGAAGTCTTGACCCCATTGAAGGAGAAAAGCATCCCTTGCCTGAGCCCCCTGAGCCGGAGTTCTGGAACAGAACCGGGGAAGTTTGGCATTCCACGGACTTGCAAAGAGGTCTATGTCCGGGGTTCCAAAAATTCGAAAAATCTTGGATACCTGGTCCATATGTAGGGACCACTCGTGTGGAAGCAGAACTCGACTGAGTCTGTCCGCCCAAGAGTTTTGAATACCTGGAAGATAAACTGCCAGAAGATGAATGTGATGCTCTCTGGTGAGGGCCCACAGTCGCAGAGCTTCGTTTCAAAGCGACAGAGAGCCAGTTCCTCCCTGCTTGTTTACATAGAACATGGCTACCTGATTGTCCGTGTGGATAAGGACTGTCTTGTGGCTGAGCAGGGTGTGGAAAACTCGTAGAGCAAGGAAGATTGCTCTGAGTTCCAAGAGATTGATATGTAGACAAGTCTCCTGTGGGGACCAGATGCCCTGGGTGGAGAGGTCTTGAAGATGAGCTCCCCAGCCCATTGGAGAAGCATCTGTTGTAAGAGTTGCTTGGGGTAGAGGTTGTTGAAAGGGGGACCCCAGCAACAAGTTTTGAGGGGACTTCCACCACTGGAGAGACAAAATGAAGCGACTTGTGTTTGCTATTTTGTCTGACAGGCAGCCTACTGCCTGGGTCCATTGGGTGGATAAAGTCTACTGAGCTGCTCTCATGTGAAGGCGAGCATATGGTACCACATGTACAGTGGATGCCATGTGGCGTAGTAACTGTAACATCTCTCGAGCAGTTAGTAGGGGTTTTAACTCTGCTTGAGACGCTAACTGCACCAAGCGAAGGCAACGGACCTGGGGAAGATAGGCCCTTGCCCTTGTGGTATCCAGCAATGCCCCTATAAACTCCAGGGACTGAGTAGGGACTAAATTGGATTTTGGGATGTTTATTACCAGCCCTAAATACTGAAGGATACGCATTGTGCAGGTGAGAGAAGTCTTGGCCTCTGATTGAGTGGGAGCTCGAATGAGCCAGTTGTCCAGGTAAGGGACGACGAATATTCCCAGGGTGCGCAGAAAAGCAGCAACCACTGCCATGCATTTCGTGAACACCCTTGGTGCAGAGGCTAGACCAAAAGGGAGCACTTTGTATGGATAGTGCTTTTCCTAAAAAAGGAACCAAAGGAACCTTCTGTGAGATGGATGGATGAGAACATGAGTGTACGCATCCTTGAGATCTAGAGAACAAAGCCAATCCTGACTCTGAAGGTATGGCAGCAGAATTCCTAGAGAAACCATCTTGAATTTTTCTTTGACTAGGAATCTGTTCAACTCTCTGAGATCTAAGATGGGTCTGAGGCCCCCTGTTTTCTTTGGAATAAGAAAATAGGGGGAGTAGAACCCTGTGCCCTGTTGTTGAAAGGGCACTTCCTCTATGGCCCCTTGGGCAAGAAAAGTGGCAACCTCCTGCTCCAACAGGCCTGAGGAGGGAGGTTGGAGAATTGAACTGGTGCACTCTTGAGAGAGGGGGCAAGCTTGAAAAATGAAGCTTGTACCCCTCTCTTATGATGGAGAGTGTCCAATGCTCTGCTGTAATTTGCCCCCACCTGGGAGCAAAGTGACATAACCTTCCTGGAATGGTGGAGGGTTCTGGTCCTTCTAGAGCCAGGAAGGATAAGTTCTCTAGCAGAAAGTCAAAGGCCCTGAGGGGGCTGAGGTTGCTGGGCTGGAGCAGGCCTCGCGGCCTTTGCTTTGCTCTGTTTGCAGGATTGCTGACGTTTGGAAGGGAGAAGATGCCCGTTGACCATAAGCAGGGTAGAATCTTCCCTTTTTAGAAAAAGGTGTTTTCTTGAACAACCTTTTCTTAGCAGGAGCAGCTGTAGATTTGGATAGTCTATCCAAAACAGAATTTTCAGCATCCATCTGATTGGCTTTTGCTTGCCAATTCTTACCAAACAGGTTCTCACCTGTACAAGGGATATTTCCCAATTCAGAAAAGAGCCACCAAAATGGTAAAGGGGATGGAAGGCTACTCCTATGAAGAGAGGCTACAAAGGTTAGGGCTCCTCAACCTGGCAAAGAGACGGCTGAGGGGAGATATGATAGAGGTCTATAAATTAATGAATGGAGTGGAACGGGTAAACATAGATCAATTGTTTACGCTATCAGAATATAGAAAGACTAGGGGACATGCAATGAAGCTACAGGGTAAACTATTTAAGACAAATAAGAGAAAATATTTTTTCACTCAACGTGTAATCAAACTCTGGAATTTGTTACCGGAGGATGTAGTAAGAGCTGATAGTGTAGCTGGGTTTAAAAAAGGTTTGGACAAGTTCCTGGAGGAAAGGTCCATAAACCATTATTAAAAAGGGACCCAGGATATCAATGCTTGACCCAATACAAGCATTGTGGAACCTTTGTCTTTTGGGGATACTGCCCAGGTACGTATGACCTAGATTGGCCACTGTTGGAAACAGGATACTGGGCTTGATGGACCTTGGTCTGACCCAGTATGGCATATCTTATGTTCTTATCTTGAACCCAGATCTCCAAATCAGATACTTGAAGCCAAGCAATCCTACGTGCACCTATAGCAATAGCTGAGGCTCTGCTTACGCATTCAAAGGAGTCGAAAGCTATTGCTATAGGTGCACGTAGGATTGGAGAATTTGGAGATATCCTGGGCATGTTTGAGCCCAGTGAGAAATTCCTGCCTTTTATCCTCAGACATAAAAAGACTTAAAGTCTGCAAATGGTCAGTGACTTCTTTTAAGAACATTCCCATGTAAAGACTATAGGAATTAATTCTCGCAGCGAGCATGGAAGCTTGGAAGACTTCTTCCAAAAGCATCCAGGGTTCTACATTCACGTCCTGGAGGATTAGAGGCATGTCTTTTGGCACTTCTAATCTTTTTCATTGCAGACTCAACCACAATAGAGTGGTGAGGAAGTTGAGTTTTATGGAAACCAGGACAAGGAGGGACACGATACATGGTGTCCAGCCTGCGAGAATGAGGAGAGGTAGTCAGAGGTGCTTCCCACATCCTCAACATGAGATCATACAGAATCTCATGAATAGGTAAGGTAGCTGCCTCTTTAGGAGTTTTAGGATATTGTAAAATATCTAACTCCTTGGCTCTGGGCTCTGATTCAGGTGCCACTGTAATAGAGAGACCCTGAACCACCTCTCTGATAAAGTCTTGAAAAGACAAATCCTCTGGAGGAGACATCCTACGTTTAGGAGAGGACTCCTCCTGTGGAAGAAGCATCCCTGCATCGACCGACTCTTCAGAATCCTCAGAGTCCTTAGAGGAATCGAAGTATCGTCTGTCCGGATGCTCTTGCAAAGCCCGATACCCGTACCGACCGGGATCTGTATCGGGAATCACCGGTACCGGGGTATCAGTACCGGAGGGCTGTAGAGGACAGAGTATCGGCATAGCGGACACCGATGCCGATGTCGATGCCACCGGTACCGGGATCGGTGCCGATGGCGATGCTAGAGCCGGTACCGGCGGAGTAGTCTGTTGCGGTACCACGGGCGTCGATGCCACAAGGAAAGCTGCCAGACTGCGTTCGATGGACAGAATCCTCTGATCCATTGATGCCGCCAATGCCTGGAAGTCGGTACTGGTGGAAGCCACCGGTACCCCAGAGCATGGCACCAGGAGATCTGTCGAGGCCACGCCATCAAGATCATCCTGGAACCCCGATGATGATGCTTTAGAGGCCGAAGCCTCCCGCCGGGGTAATATTGCCGGTGCAGAATCCTCGAGGGCAAGGCCAGAGGCATCTCGATGCTTGGAAGGAGATCTACCCTTCGAGGACCGGCTGGATTTATGTTTAGTTACCTGAGATCCATGTGAGGAAGAAGCAGCCCTGGAAGATGTTGATGCCACCGAAGCCGCATCAGAGGGAAACAGGGTACTGAGCTTGGCAGCTCGGTTCTGCCAACCTCTTTTAGACATCATGGAACAGGACACACAATCTGATATGGAATGGTCAGGACCTAAACATTTTAGACACCATTCATGGGTGTCGGTGACAGAAATAGTACCGCCACATTTTGTGCACTTTTTAAAACCTGAGGCAGGCTTCTCCATATTTAAGGAAAAAATGTTTTTGGGCCTAAGGCCCAAAACTGAAGTGCACCTGAAGAAAAAGAATGGTAAAAAGGTTTGTTTTGGGGTTTTTTTACAAGAAGAACAAGGACCGGCGGTACCGGTACAGCGTCGAAGAAGGTAGACACGACAGAAAAGAAATAAAGAAAAAATATGGATATTCTTCTGCGGTGACAGGAACGCGACCTGTTGGCTCCGTGGAAAAAGAAGAACTGAGGAGAGACAGTTGGGAAAGGCGGGAAGGCAGCACGCAGGCGCTGTGGGATGCTCCCAAAAGCTTTCTGATTAGACGCTGGGGAGCGTTCCCGCGCAGGCTCTGTCGGTACCGACGTACCCATATGTGAAGACTCATTCCTGCTTGTTCCTGGAGATCTATGCTATCTCCAGGAACAAGAAGGAATGTAGTCTTCACATATGGGACTCCCTAGCTTGTAGATGCCAGGGAGATTACCCCACAGAGAGAGCAGTGAAACACAAGCCTATGTGGGTGATGTATCCTCCCAAGGATCTCTGGTATTGAAAGCCGGGACGGGACGGGACAGGGGGGGGTAGGAGTTGTTCTAAGTCTGAAAGAGATGCTGGAGAACAGCCTGGCCAAACGAGGCATCCCGACGGGAGTCCTTGTCCAAGCAATAATGGGCCGCAAAAGTATGGACAGAGGACCAGGTTGCTGCTTTGCAAATTTCATCAATTGCCACTGAGCGTAGGTTTGCCATGGAGGCAGCCATTGCTCGCACATTGTGTGATGTGGCATGACCTTTAAGAGAAAGGAAAGTCCCTTACTCTCATAGGTAAAAGATATACAGTCTGCAATCGTGATCGCGGCCGCGTTCAACAAGACACTGCCCCTCCAATCCGGGCCAACAGTCTCCTGCCAGTAAATGGGGTCCTCCCCTTCCGGTTTTCCCGTGGCCGCGTGATCGCGGCCGCGTTCAACAAGGTACACTGTCTTGCTACTATAAATCAGCAGTGCCTGCGGCTTCAGTTCTTCGCTTTGTTTTCCTTATGCTGTCCCTTTGCTGGTGTCCTGTTTATTTGGTTTATTTGTGTTTCCTCAGACACTGCCCCTCCAATACGGGCCAACAGTCTCCTGCCAGTAAGTGGGGTCCTCCCCTTCTGGTTTTCCCATGGCTGCGTGATCGCGGCCGCATTCAACAAGGTACACTGCCTTGCTACTATAAATCAGCAGCGCCTGCGGCTTCAGTTCTTAGCTTTGTTTTACTTATGCTGTCCCTTTGCTGGTGTCCTGTTTATTTGTGTTTCCTCAGACACTGCCCCTCCAATCCGGGCCAACAGTCTCCTGCCAGTAAGTGGGGTCCTCCCCTTCCGGTTTTCCCATGGCCGCGTGATCGCGGCCGCGTTCAACAAGGTACACTGCCTTGCTACTATAAATCAGCGTCGCCGCGGCACGCAACAGGGGCGCGCTCCTTGGGGCCGCTCCGGTGGCGGAAGTCTGTTTCTTCTTCTGAGCTGGATGGGTTTATTTTCCGTTCTCCTTTCCACCTCTTCACCTGGTAAGTTAAACTCCTCGCCTGCTCTATTTTTACCACCGCCTGGGCTCGCTTCTGGCCCGTTGATTCTGGCAACGTCTTTTCCCTGCTTCTCTCCGTCTCTGTCCTCATTCCTTTGCCCTATGGACCCTATTTCTGTAATCTGGGGCAGGCGGCCTGACAAACCCCCTAGTCTACGTTTCCGCTGTAGTGCCAACCTTCATTCGTGCCCTCTTTCTTTCTCCTTCCCTCTTACTACTTCCGCTCCTTCTAATTCATCCTGGGCCCCCTTTTCTATTGGTCTCCTTAACTGTCGGTCTCTTCGTAACAAAACTCTTCTTATCCAGGATTTAGTTCTAAGATCCCCTCCTAGGATTACTCTCCTTACGGAGACCTGGCTCCGTGATGGTGAGGACGCTCTCCTTGCGCGCTGTCTCCCCCCTGGCTTCTCTGCGGCTTCTGTCCCTCGTCTCGGTCGGTCTGGTGGTGGGGTGGCTGTTATTCTTCATCCTTCTTTTTCTTATACTCAGATCTCCTCCTCGTCATTGCATTACCCTGAAGCTCTCTTACTCCGCCTCCACACTTCCCCTTCTGTTCATATTCTTCTTATTTACTCTCCTCCAGCTCTTCGCTCTCATCTCTGGGATGCCCTCTTGTTAACCATCACTGATATCTCCTTGGCTTTCCCTCACCTGATCATTGCGGGTGATTTTAATCTCCACATGGACGCTCCCTCTTCAACGAGAGAGCACTCTTTCCTTTCATTCCTCCAGGATCTGTCGCTAATCCAACATGTCACTATCCCAACCCATCAGGCCGGTCACACCCTCGATCTATTTCTGACCTCCACCTCTTCCTCTCTTAATCTGTCCGCTCTGTCCGCCACGTCCCTTCCTTGGACAGATCATTTTCACCTCACACTATCCTGTTCCTTTTCAGGTATTTTACCCCCTGTCTCTTCAGTGTCCCCCCCGCCCATCATCTCCATTGTGGTTGTCTCGAGCTCTCACTCTCCTCACTCTACAAACGTTCCCCCCCGTCTCTGAGCTCTTGCCTGTTGATTTTTCACTTCTCTCCCCTAACTCCCAGGCTGCTCTTTGGTCTTCCACCCTTTCTGCTACTCTTGATCTTTTAGCTCCCTTACGCCCCCGCCCGCTTCGTCGACGTCCTTCCCATCCCTGGTACCATAACGGCCTGCGGCTGCTGCGGACACATCTTCGGAGGGCCGAGCGATTAGGGCGCAAGGTCCCCTCTCCTGCCAATTTATCTATCTTCAAATCCCAACATTCCTTCTATCGCTCCCAACTTCATTCCGCTAAACGGGATTATTTCTCAAACACTATTTCACATGCTCCCAATCAGACCCGACATCTCTATTCCGCTCTTCGCTCTCTTATCTCTTTACATGCCCCATCACCAACTCCTGTTATTCAGTCTTCTCCTTCTCCCTCACAATTGGCTTCTTTCTTTGTCTCTAAGGTTGCCTCATTGAGAGACTCACTACCTTCATGCCCTGCTCCTATTACTTCCCCCCCCCCCCCCTGTTCCCTCGCCTCCGCCTGTCTCCCAACTCTCTCACTTCTGGGCTACCTTCTCTCCCATCACTGCACCCGAACTTCATCACCTTCTTTCCTCCTCTAGGAAGACCTCTTGCCCGCTTGATCCTATCCCTTCCTCTTGGCTTATCACTCCCTCTCTGGGCGTCTTCCCTTATATTCTTGCTATGTTTAACTCCAGTCTTTCCACAGGGATCTTTCCTAGTTCTTGGAAGCACGCGTTGGTTCGCCCTATCTTGAAGAATCCCTCTCTTGATCCTTCACTTCCTTCTAATTATCGTCCCGTTTCCAACCTTCCTTTTTTGTCTAAACTTCTGGAGAAATTTGTTTTCGCTCAACTTTCCCATCCCCTGGATTCTACTAACTTTCTTCACCCCCGTCAATCTGGTTTCCGTCCTGGGCATAGTGTCGATACTGTTCTCTTAGCTTTCACCAATGCACTGCATGTAGCTCACGATCGCGGTAATATTTCGGTGGCGGTAGCTTTGGACCTTTCAGCTGCTTTCGACCTGGTTGATCACTTTCTTCTTCTTCACCGTCTTCGGGAAGCCGGTCTCTGTAGTACGGTCCATCACTGGTTTCACTCTTTCCTTTCTTCCCGTTCCTGTGCAGTTCTTTCTTCTTCACCTGCCCTCCCTTCTTCTGATTCACAGCACCTTCCCTGCTGGGTCCCACAGGGCTCCGTTCTTGCCCCTCTTCTTTTCAACCTCTTTTTGGCCCCTCTTGCTCTTCTCATACAGCAGTCAGGTATCTCAGCTTTCTTTTACACCGACGACATTCTCTTACTTCATCATACCTCTCCTTCCTGTCCCGATCTTGCCCCATTGAACTCCTGTCTTTCGTCTGTTGCAAACTGGCTCACCACTAACTGTCTTCACTTAAATCTTACTAAGACTCTTGCCATTTGTTTCACCTATGGTGGTCCTTCCCCCTCTTTAGCCCCTTCTTTCTCTGACTCTCCGGTCCCACTAGTCTCCACCTTTCGGTACTTAGGTGTCCACTTTGATTCCGATCTTTCTTTTCACACTCATATTTCCCATATCACTAAAACTTCTTTCTTTTTTCTTCGTCAAATTCGTTCAGTTCGCCCTTTTCTCTCTCCTTCAGCCCTGACCACACTGGTGTTATCTTTAGTTATGTCACGGGTAGATTTCTCCAATTCATTGTTCCTTGATCTCCCTAAAAATCAGGTAACCAGACTTCAAAGAATACAGAATACTGCTGCACGCCTTGTCACACATTCCACTCTCCGGGATCATGTCACTCCTTTACTCTTCCGACTTCACTGATTGCCTGTTTCATTTCATTCTCAATTTAAGCTCTTGACCCTGTTACATAAAGTTTACCACACTAGCACCCCATCGTATCTGATTGATCTCCTCTCCTTTCACTCCCCTAGGTATACACCCCGCTCTTTCCACCTCAACCGTCTTGCCCTTCCTTCCCCTTCCCGTGCCCACTTGCAGCTTACCCGGTCTTTCTGCTTTTTATTTTGCTGGTCCTGCTCTTTGGAATTCTCTCCCCTCTTCTCTCCGTCTGGAACCACAATATGTCAATTTCAAACAAAACCTCAAGACCCATCTGTTCTCCCTAGCATTTAATGTTCCTTCTCCTTTTGTATGAGTTTACCCCTTTTTGTATATTAGATTTGCCTTTTGTATCTCGTCCTGTCTCTATTATCTTTTTCTTATTCTGTCCTTTATAATTTTGTACATTTCCTTTCTTTTTACCGGCTTCGGCCAAATTTTTATGTATTTTATTATTGTACACCGCCTTGATTGATATAGAAAGGCGGTTTTTATCAAATGATTAAACCTTAAACCTTAATCCACTTGGAGAGTGTTCTTTTGGAAACTGGTAGACCTAGGTGACTGGAATCAAATGCAACAAAAAGCTGTGAAGCCTTTCTGTGCTGCCTAGTTCTCTGAAGATAAAAGGCCAAAGCACGCTTGCAATCCAGAGTATGTAGATTCCTTTCTGCACTAGAGACATGAGGTCTAGGGAAGAAAACAGGAATGTAAACAGACTGGTTTAAACGAAACGGCGAAACCACCCCATGAAGTGAGGATGAGTCCTAAGGACTACTTTATCATGGTGGAACCGTGTATACGGAGGGTCAGTCACTAAAGCCTGGAGCTCACTGATGCATCTTGAGAAGTGAGGGCAATCAGAAAGACAACTTTCCAAGAAAGAAATTTCAGAGATGTAGTGGCTAAGGGTTCGAAGGGTGGCTTCATAAGCTGTCCAATGACAAGAATGAGATCCCATGCCACGGTGGTGGCCTGATGGGAGGCTTAGTTAAGAGTAGACCTCTCATAAAGCGCGCTACAAGCCGCTGAGAAGAGACAAGCTGTCCATCAAAGGGCCTGTGGAAAGCTGCAATGGCATTGAGGTGGACCCTTACCAAATTAGTTTTGAGTCTAGAGGACGAGAGGTGGAGGAGATAATCAAGTAGTGTCTCCACTGGAACAGAAAAAGGATTAAGTTCCCTCTTTGAACAGATTGAAAACCTTCTCCACTTAAAGGCATAAGCACGCCTTGTGAACAGCTTCCTTGAGGCTAAAAGGATATCTTTAACCTGTTGGGGGAGGTTGATATCCTGGAGATCTAAGCTCTCAGCAGCCAGGCCATCAGGTGAAAGGACTGGGGGTTTGGGTGCAGAAGCGTCCCGTTCTCCTGGGATAGGAGATCTGGAGCACATCCCAACTCCAGAGGTTTGGCTTGAGAGAGACATAGAAGCAGCGGATACCACGCTTGACGTGGCCAGCACGGGGCTATGGGGATCATGTAGCCCCTGTCTCTCTGAAGCTTGACGAGAGTCTTGGGGATGAGGGGAATGGGTGGGTAGGCATATAGGAAGTCCTGACCCAGTGGAGATGGAAAGCATCCATCACCTGACTGTTCTGAGAAGGTATTCTGGAACAGAAGCAGGGAAGTTTGGCATTTTGAGGACTTACATAATAACATAGTAAGTGACGGCAGATAAAGACCAGCATGGTCCATCTAGTCTGCCCAGCAAGGTGGCAAGAGTAGGTGCAACTGTCACTCTGTGCAGGCCACCCCTCCCCATGTCTTTGTTTAGGGGTGAACACACCACTCCATGTAGGACACCCCTATTTGTTGAGACGTTAGATGGTACCGTTTATTTTGTTTTTATCCTGTTGCTGTAAAGGGATCCACTGTGTTTGTCCCATGCCGTTTTGAATTCTGTCACCGTGTTTGCCCCCACCACTTCCATCGGGAGGGCATTCCAAGCATCCACCACCCTTTCATTGAAAAAATATTTCCTGACCTTGCCTTTCAATTTACCACCTTGCAGCTTCATGTTATGCCCTCTAGTTTTACAGCTTCCCCGTCTTTGGAAGAGGTTTGTTTGTTCATCATTTCTCTTTAAGTATTTAAAGGTCTGAATCATATCTCCCCTGTCCCTCCTCTCCTCCAAAGTGTACATATTTTGGTCTTCAAGTCTCTTCTCATAAGGCTTCTGACGCAGGCTCCAAATCATTTTGGTCGCCTTTCTCTGAATAGTTTCCAGTCTTTTTACATCTTTTGCAAGATTTGGTCTCCAAAACTGAACACAGTATTCCAAGTGAGGCGTCACCAGTGTCTTGTACAATGGCATAAGTACCTCTTCCTTTCTGCTGGTAATCCCTCTTTGTATGCAGCCCAACATCCTCCTGGCTTTTACCACCGCCTTGTCGCATTGTTTTGCCACCTTGAGATTATCAGAGATAATCACACCAAGGTCTTTCTCCTGAACCGTGCATACCAACCTCTCGCCCCCTATTGTGTACATTTCCCTTGGATTTCTGCTACCCAAGTGCATGACACGGCACTTTTTCGCATTAAATCGTAGTTGCCAAGCATTAGACCAGTCTTCCAGCTTTTGTAGATCTTTCCTCATGTTAACCACTCCCTCGGGGGAGTGCACTCTTGCAAATTTTTGTGTCATCTGCAAAAAGACAGACCTTTTCATTCAGTCCTTCTGCAATATCACTCACAAATATATTGAACAGTGCCGGGCCCAGGACCGAACCCTGGGGCACCACGCTAATCACCTTCCTCTCATCCGCGTGAGCTCCATGTACCATCACCTTCTGTTGTCTGTCAGTCAACCAATTTCTAATCCAGTTTACCATCTTGGGACCCATCCCCAAGCTACTGAGTTTATTGACAAGCCTCCTATGAGGAACAGTATCAAAGGCTTTGCTGAAATCCAGGTAGATGACATCCATTGCATGCCCCTGATCTAGTTCCTTGGTCACCCAGTCAAAGAACTCAATCAGATTTGTTTGGCAAGACCGTCCTTCAGTAAAACCATGTTGTCTCGGATCTTGTAACCTGTTGGTTTTGAGAAAGTTCACTATTCCCTCTTTCAGGAGCGCCTCCATTACTTTTCCTGCCACCGAGGTAAAGCTCCCGGGCCTGTAGTTTGACACTTCTTCCCTGTCACCACTTTTGTGTAGAGGTACATCAGCCATTCTCTAGTCCTGAGGAACCTCTCCTGTTTCCAAGGATCTGTTGAAGACATCCTTTAACGGTCCTGCAAGAACCTCTCTGAGCTCTGTCAGTATCCTGGGATGATTCCCATCCGGTCCCATGGCTTTGTCCACTTTCAGTTTAGCAAGTTGTTCTAACATCTCATCTTCTGTGAATAGTGTGATATCTACTTCATTCCCATTTTTATATTTGGGAGTCACAGCTGGTCCATCTCCAGGATCTTCTTTAGTAAAAACAGAGCAGAAGTATTTGTTTAGCAATTTCGCTTTTTCAGTGTCACTTTCCACGAGTCCTTTCCCAGCACTTCTGAGTCCTGCAATTCCAACTCTGATCTTCTTCCTTTCCCGAATATAGCTGAAGAAAGTTTTGTTGCCACCCTTAACATCTTTAGCCATCTTTTCCTCTGCCTTTGATTTTGCTATCCTTATTTCTCTTTTAGACTCTTTGAGCTTGATCCTGTATTCATTTCTGTGTTCTTCTGTTTGCAAGCTTTTGAATTTTGCGAAAGCTGTGTTTTTTGCCTTTATTTGAGCAGCCACCTCTTTGGAAAACCAAATAGGTTTCCTTCTCCTCTTGTTTTTATTTACTTTTCTTACATATTTATCTGTTGCCCCATTTATTGCCGCCTTTTGTTTACCCCTTTGCAATTCCACTTCCCTTATCTCCTTCCACCCCGTCATCTCCTCCTTTAAGTACTCAGCCATTTTATTGAAGTCAGTGTTTTTGAAGTTTAGGACTTTGAGCTTGCTATAATTGGCCTGTACCATGGCTTTTATTTCAAACCACATCATGTGATGGTCGCTGTTGCTCACAGGGGCACTCATGCAGACATTCGACACGCTATCACCGTTGGTGAGCACTACATCCAGCGTTGAGCTTTCCCTAGTTGGTTCCATCACTATTTGTCTAAGTAATGCATCTTGGAGAGCATCCACAATTTTTTTGCTTCTTTCCAGATGTGCAGAAGGAGTAATCCAATCCACATCAGGTACATTAAAGTCACCCAATATGATCGCTTCCCCCTTTGTTGCTATCTTGGTAATATCTATAATCAATTCGTTATCTCTCTCTTCAATTTGAGTCGGAGGTCTGTAGACTACAGCAATATGGATGACAGTGCCATCTCCTCTTTCCAACGCAATCCAGAGCGCTTCTTCTTTTCCCCATGTCCCCTGCATTTCAGTAGCTTTAATATTGCTTTTGACATATAAGGCTACTCCTCCTCCTTTTCCATTTTCTCTGTCTCTTCTGAATAGATTATAGCCAGCTATGGCTATATCCCAATCATGCGATTCATTAAACCATGTTTCTGTAATGGCCACAATATCCAAATCCATTTCCACCATTAGGGCTTCCAGGTCCCGAATTTTATTGGCTAAGCTTCGAGCATTTGTGCTCATTGCTTTCCAGCATTTACCTGGCCTGTGTGTGACTTCAGAAAACAATTGAAAACCATGCTGTTCATAGAGCACTATGGTCACATCACATAACCTAAGAGAATGGATAACAGCACTCCAATCCTCCCAAACAACTGAATATATATAAAATATGATTCTAGCACCACTGTAAATAGCCCACCCTGTATATAGCTCAAACAAATCAAGCACCCAACACATCCCTCACACAACTAAGTTTTATCCTCACTGCATGTACAACACACACACTTTACCTGATTGCTTGCTGTGATACCACCTTGATTATTAAGATAAGGCGGTTTAGAAATACTGTTAAATAAATAAATAAATTTTGCATTGATTTTGTTCTGCCCACTTCTTCCCACTTGTTTTTGATGTGTGGTTTAAAAGTGTGGCTGTTTCTGATGTTGTTCTACTTTTTCAGGGAGTGGCATGCAGATGTTGACCTTCCACATCCGTCACCCCCTTTTCCTAGTTTAAATGCATATCCACATACTGCCTGACTTTTTCACTTAGGTTTCTTTTCCCTGCGACAGAGAGATGTAGTCCATCAGCACAGTATAGTCTCTTGTTGGTCCATCTGTTGCCCCAGTTGCCAATAAATCTGAATCCTTGTTTGCACCAGGTCTGGAGCCATGTATTAAAGCTGTTAATGAGATGCAGCCTTTTTGTCCCCTTACCAAGAACAGGTAGAACATCTGAGAATGCAACAGTGTTAACAATGGGCTTGAGTTTCTCTCCCAGAGATTGGAAGTCCTTTTGGACTGTAGAGGCACTGTTTCTAGCCAGGTCATTTGTGCCCAGGTGGATAACAACATCAAGTTTGGAGTGTTCACGTTTTGCGCTAAGTATTTCAACAACTTGGTTTGTATTCCTGCTGGCTGAAGAGCCTGGTAGGCACATGACTATCTTCTCTCCTTTGAACTGTGTTCCCAAGTTGGTGCCTCTGATAATGGAATTTCCAAGTAGTAGTAGTTTTCTGTTTGGTGAGGTTTTCTTCATATTTGGTGCTTTAGCAGGAGATCGGGCATTGTCTGACTCATTTAAGGGCCCTTCAGTTTCTTTGGATTGGGCATCCTCATTAGCCAAGGCCGAGAAGGCATTGTGCAGGGATATCTCTTGATGTATAGGATGTCTCTGCGTTACAGGTCGCAATCTACCAGAACCCACTGTGATCCATTTGTTCCTGTGATGTTTGATTCTTTGTGGGAGCGGTGGCGGACTTTGTTCTGTTTGTATCCTAGAAGAGGTGCGCTTCATTGCAGCCAGTTCCTCCCTCAGTAGAGACACTTCTTTATGCATGGCAGCTAGGTCTTTCCTTAGTAGAGTCAGTTCTTCATGCATGGCAGCTGACTTTAGGCATATAGGACAAGCTCTTAAGCTCCAAATGATTCGTCTTTGAATGAAAGTACCACAGTTATTGCACTGAATACACGACATGTTGATTAAGCAGTCCCAGAAGAGGAAAAATAATAATAAGAAAAGATGAATAAGATGTGGGCTTTAACCCAAGTTAGGAATGATAGATGGCATGTATGTGACCACTGTATAGGCAATGTAGCCCCTGGGGTGGGTGGGGTAAGGGGTAGGGTGGGCGGGAACCTAAGTGTCTCTGGCCAGTAGGCTGTTCCTGAACTGTGGGAACACACAATGGAGTAGGGTAAGGGAACCCACCAATAAGGGCAAATAGATAAATATGTGGAGACAAACAGACAGACAGATAGAACTCACAGTTAAGCAGCAAATTCAGCAAAAATCACCTTTTGGGAGAGCTCTGGAAAGCACTCCCCTTCTCAAGGAACAGAAAGGAAATCTGAGCAAGCCCACATGCAGAACAGGAAATGGAGGTCTACAACAATACCTCAACAGGGGGGAGGGGTAGTCACTCAGGTAGACTAAGAGAAAGATAGTTTAAAACTCTACAGCAATGGAGTAGGTAAGGGAACCCACCAATAAGGGCAAATAGATAGATAAATATGTGGAGACAAACAGACAGACAGACAGAACTCACAGTTAAGCAGCAAATTCAGCAAAAATCACCTCTTGGGAGAGCTCTGGAAAGCACTCCTCTTCTCAAGGAACAGAAAGGCAATCTAAGATAAGAGATCTATATCTGGGGATCCCCAGATCTGAAAGATTCATGCTGTCTGATCCGAATGGAGACACCACTCGTGTGGCAGTAGTACTCGACTGAGTTGGTCTGCCAGGAGATTTTGTTTGCCAGGGAGATACACCGCTAGTAGGTGGATATGATGGCGTATGGCAAATGACCACAGATGCAGGGTTTCATTGCACAGAGCCTGAGAACCTGTTCCACTCTGTTTGTTCACATAGAACATGGCTACCTGATTGTCCGTCTGGACTAGAACTGTTTTGGAGCACAAGTAGTCCTGAAACACTCTGAGAGCATTGAGGATGGCTCTGAGTTCTAACAGGTTTATGTGAAGTCGAGTCTCCTGCTGAGTCCAAAGACCCTGAGTGGAGAGTTTGTCTAAATGAGCTCCCCAACACAATTTGGACACATCCGTTGTCAGGGTAGACAGGTGTGGTGGCCTCTGAAAAGGTGACCCTACGAGAAGATTTTCTGGTGATTGCCACCACTGAAGGGACGAAATTAGACGTACAGAGATTCAGATTTTGTCCCGCAGACGACCTGATGCTTGAATCCACTGCAAAGCTAGGGTCCATTGAGCTGCAGGCATTGAGCATAGGGAACCACATGTACAGTGGAAGCCATATGGTCAAGCAACTGAAGCATCTCTCGAGCAGTTAGGAAAGTGTTCATACCTGCTTGAGAAGCTAGCTGAACTAACTGAGCGCAGTGGACCTGTGGTAGAAAAGCACTTGACTGCTTCGTGTCCAGGACAGCTCCTATGAACTCTAAGGTTTGAGAAGGGGTGAGTTGGTAGATTTATTACAAATCCCAAGTGTTGAAGAATCTGCAATGTGCGGAAGAAAGAAGAGCTGGCCTCTAGAGCTGTTGTGGCTCAGATGAGCCAGTCTAACTAAGAGAAGACAAATATCTCTAGAGTCCTTAGGAATGCTGCCACTACTGCCATGCATTTTGTGAAGACTCTTGGGGCAGAAGCCAGGCCGAAGGGTAGAACCCTGTACTGGTAATGTCTTCCTTGAAAGAGGAATCAAAGAAACCTTCTGTGTTCTACGTGAATAAGAATATGTGTATACGCATCCTTTAGATCTAGAGAACAAAGCCAATCCTGACCCTGGATGTAAGGGAATAATGTTCCGAGAGAGATCATCTTGAATTTCTCCCGGAGCAGATACTTGTTTAATTCTCTGAGGTCCAGAATGGGCCTGTATCCTCCTGGGTTTTTTTTGGTATAAGGAAGTACGGGGAGTAGAAGCCCAGGCCCTCTTGAGAAAGTGGCACTTCCTCTATCACACCCTGGGCAAGAAGGGAGGTAACCTCCTGGCACAAGAGAGTGGAGTGAGGGAGCTGAGAACTAAACTCTCTTGGAGTGGAGGGAGTGGGCATACTTTGGAAGTGAAGTCTGTACCTCTCTGCCACTATGGAGAGAGTCCAGTGTTCTGATGTTATCTGGTGCCACCTTTGGGCAAAGTAACATTGTCTGCCTGGAATGTTTACTAGCTCTGGAACTTGCAGAGATAGGACAGCTAAGTTCTCTAGAAAGGAGTCAAAGACCTTGTGGAGGCTGGGTCTGCTGATCTGGTTGAGCTCTGGGGCCTGAGTCTTCCTTTGCTGCTTCGGTTGTTGCTGTCCCTTTTGGGAAGCATGGATTGGACAGTGCACAGCATGGGTGTAAGAAGGATAAAACTTCTTTTTCTTGTTGAAAAAGGGTTTCTTCACAGCCTTTTTCTTAGCTGGGTTGGCAGTGGTCCTAGAGAGCCTATTTAGGGTGGCATTCTCGGACTCCAGCTAAGAAGCTTTGTCCTGCCAATCCTTGCCAAAGAGGTTTTCCCCTGTGCAAGGAATATTCCCCAGCTTATCTTGCACCCACTGCTCAAGGTCAGATGCTTGTAACCAAGCAATCCGACGTGCAATGATGCAGATAGCAGAAGTCCTGCTAATACACTCAAAACAATCAAAGGTTGCACTGTTCATAAATTTGGAAACATTCTGGGCATATTTTACAAGTGTCAGGTAATCTGTCCTCTTGTCATCAGGGAGAAGAGGAGCCATTAGTTCTAAATCTTTAGTCACCTCCTGAAGAAACATACCCATGTAGAGTATGTATGAACTTATTCTGGCCAATAACATGAAGGCCTGAAAACATCGAGGATCGAAGGCATCGAGAGTTCTCGCCTCGCGGCCTGGAGGATTAGATGAATGTGTCTTAGCATTTTTGATTCAACGCATTGCCGATTCCACTACCATAGAGTGGTGTGGTAACTGCATCTTCTAGAAATCGGGACACTGTGGTACCCGGTACATGGTAACGAGTCTCAGAGAAAACAAAGACATCGTTAAAGGTGTTTCCCACATCCTAAGCATGAGGTCATGCAATATCCGATGAATAGGCAAGATAGCGGCCTCCTTAGGGGCTGCCAGATACTGAAGAATTTCAAGTTCCTCAGCTCTCGGTTCCTTCTCAGAGGTCACCATAATGGAGAGGCCCCGAGTCACATCCCGTATAAAGTCTTGAAAAGACAGGTCCTCCGGAAGAGACATACGGCGTTGTGGGGAAGGAGAAGGATCTTCTGGAACAGCCTCTCCGATACCGATTGATTCATCGGAGGAATTGGAATCAGAAGACTTGAAATATCGAAGGGCCGGGTGCTCTCGCCCGGCCCACCGACGGTACCGATCAAAATCAGCATCGGAATGCCTCGGTACCGGACCCTCAATACCGGACACTGCCTCCAGGGCCGGCATGGGTGGTAGCATGGAGAGCGGTGCAATGGTCGATGCAGATACATTCGGTACCGGTACCGGTACTGATGACTGCAGAACCAATTGCAAAGGCTTTAGCGGTACCGAAGCTGCTAGCAAGGCCTCTAAACTCCGCTCAATGGCCAGGATGCGCTGATCCATGGAACCAGCCGATGCCTGGGTATCAGTAACCAAACAGCGGGCCACGACCCCAGAACATGGCACCAAGAGCTCCCCCAAGATGGAAGCCTCGGGAACATCTTGGGACTCCATTAATGCTTTGGAGGCAAGGACCTCCCGCTGGGATCGTTTGGCCGGTGTATTCTCCTCGAGGACAACACTTAGAAGGAGATCTACCCTTTGAGGACAGACCAGTCTTTGAAGACCTAGGTTTCGTTACCTGAGATCCATGGGAGGAAGATGAAGCCCTGGACGACGTCGATGCAACAGACAATGTATCCGTGACAAAGAGGGTGCCGCGTTTCACAGCTGTATTCTGCAGGCCCTTCTTTGTCATCTTCCTGCAGAGGAGACATTCTGTTGGAGAATGGACCGGTCCCAAACATTTAAGACACCAGTCATGGTTTTCGGTAGCAGAAATGGTACTGCTACATTTGGAACACTTCTGGAAACCACTAGTTGGTTTCTCCATTTTGAGGAAGAAAGGGGCCTAAGGCCCAAAATGGCACCTAAGCACCTACAGGGCAGAGACCCTCAAAGAAAACTTTTTTTTTTTTTAAAGAAAATAAACAGAAGGAAAGAAAAGAGACACCGACATTACCGGTGCTAGTTTTGACAGGAAAGGAAGGCAAATGCGACTACAAAAGTAGTAAATTTTCTGCGGTGACAGGAATTACTCCCAGTCGACTCCTCGGAAAACGAAAAACTGAGGAGGGAAAGTTGGAAAGGAGGGAAGGCAGCTATGCAGGCGCAGTGGGATGCTCCCAAAAGCTTTCCTATAGGATGCTGGGGAGCGTTCCCGCGCGGGCTCCGTCAGTGCCGACATCACCCATATGTGAAGACTACATTCCTGCTTGTTCCTGGAGATTATATTAAACACATCTTTTAAAGGTCCCGTTAGAACCTCTCTGAGCTGTGAGTATCCTGGGATGTATCTCATCCAGCCCCATGGCTTTGTGCATGTTCAGTTTTGCAAGTTGTTCATAAACACTTTCTTCCATGAATGTGTGGTATCTACTCCATTCCCATTAGTACCTTTGTCAATCTTGAGCAGTCCTTCTCCAGGAATTTCTTTGGTGAACACACAATAGAAGTATTTGTTTAGCATTTCTGCTTTATATTTGTCACTATTTACACATTGGTTCTAAGCATCTTTCAGTCTTGCAATTCTTCCCTTTGGCCTTTCTCTTCTCCAAAATATACCTGAAAAATGTCTTGGCACCTTGTTTTGCATCTTTAGCCATTTTTTTAATTCCCGTGTGCTTCTGCCATCCTTATTTCTCTCTTTGTCTCTTTAACCTTTAAATTGAATTATTGTTGGTGTTCTTTCTGTGATCTTCTGTGTTTTGTAAAAGCTGCTTTTATGTCTTTATTTTTGCAGCCTCTTCTTTGGAGAATCATATCAGTTTTTTTCCTCCTCTTGTTTGTATTTACTTTCTTTACAAAAATATCTGTTGCCCTATTTATAACCTCTTATTTTAGCTTAGTGCGTTTCCACTTTCCTTATTTCCTCTCACCCTGCCATCTCCTCCTTCAAGTACCTTCCTGTTTTACTGGAGTCAGCATTTTTGAAATCTAGGACTTTGAATTTGCTGTGACTGGACTCTGCCTTGGCTTTTATCTGAAACCACAACATATAGTGATCGGTGCTGCTCAAGTAGACATCAGACACACTATCTCCAATGGCGAGTACTAGATTTTATTTATTATTTTATTTTTAAATAATTAAAACCCACCTATCAAAAAACAGATACAGTAAAAACATTCACAGTAATTCAAATACAAACAAATCAATACAATCTGCAAAAGACACAATGAAAAACAAATGAATCTTAACACTTTTTCTAAAATCTAAATAATCCCGTATCGCACGAACAGCAGCAGGCAATGCATTCTATAATTTGGGCCCCATGACTGAAAAAACCTTAGTGTGCGTGGCCTCTAACCAAACTGTGGTAATGGAAGAAATAGTCAAGAAATCTTTAATAGCTGATCTCACATCGGGGCATGTGGAGTTAAAACGGAATGGAGTTCCGAAACAAAATGTATGCACACTTAAACTGTAAGCAAATAATAAAAGGCAGCCAATAACGCTTCACCTAAACTGGTGCAATATGCTGAACTTCCCGTAAACTTTGAATCACTCAAGCAGCAGCATTTTGAACCCCAAATAAATCATATTACAATAGTCAAGATGGTACAAGACCATCAGCTGAACTACTGTCCAAAAATCCGAATGTTCCAATACTGAATGCAGCTTCTGTACTAGACGTTAAAAAACCCCCAAAAAACATCCTGCACCACTGTCACACAATCTATTCCCAAAACAAAAATTGTGAATCCAGTACTATCCCTAAATAACAATTCTTATTTTTCACAGGAATTGCATGACTATTCAAAGTGATAAAAGATAATGGCTTATAGATCAGGTCTTTACAAACAATCATAACTGCAGTCTTCTTGAAACTTATCAATAAGCCATTATTTGTCATCCACCTTAATCATGGGAAACTTCTGCATCCTTTCCCTGGTAGGTTTCATCACCATTTGTCTCAGGACCACCTTGTCCACTTTGCAGGATGGATGGCTGCCTAGGGTAGCAGATGATGGCAGGTGGCACAGCAGCTTTGTGCTGTCCCCCCCTTTGGAGCCTGCGGCAGGCCACATGCTTCAGTATACATGGCCTGCTGCTTCTGACTCCCCTCTGACACAACTTCCTGTTGAAGGGGGAGTAAGAAGCAGCAGACAATGTGTGGCAAAACACATACAGTGGTGTGCAAAAGTCTGGAATCACTTGTAAATTTGACGCTGTTTCAACTTTGTGACCTTATATCTTAATTTCTTTTTCCTCCCAGTGGCTTTTTCTGTGTATCTTATGATAAGTGATAGATTTGGCTATTAGGCCAACTTTTAGTATTGGTTTGGCCCTTATTTTCTGAGTTTGTTCCCCATAGTTGTCCTGTTGATAGATTTTCTGTGAAAATCGCGTAATGTACGTCGTTGGCCAATGATACATTATCGTAAGTATGACGCACGCCAGGTTTCCTTCAAATTAATGTATGTGGCCTTGAAAAAGACCGTTTTATGTGTCAGTGATGGCTCAGTATTTGATGGGCCGCCCTTTGTTCTTGATCACCTGACTGCACCTTGTCGGCATTGAATGAACCAGTCTGACAATGTGATCATTGGTGACAACGCGGTTCCAAGCTGCAATGAGCGACTCAATCAGCTCACGCTTTGATGTCGGATGCCTCTTGGATATTTCCAAAGCCACCTTGTGCCACAGATTCTCGATTGGATTCAGATCTGGAGACTGGGCAGGCCAGTCCATTGACTTGATGTTGTTCTGCTGCTTCCAGCTGATCACCTGTCTGGAGCGATGGCAGGGTGCATTGTCATCTTGGAACAGGAACTGGCCAGGAAACAGCTGGTGTGCTGATGGCACCATGCACTTTTGCAGTATGATGATGTACTTGGCCCAGTTGACCATTCCATCGACGATGTAAAGACGTCCAACGCCACTGGCAGCCATGCAGCCCCAGACCATGACCTTTAAAGGATGCTTCACAGTGAGGTTGAGACACTCAGGCTTGAATTCTTCTCCAGGATATCTCCTCATATAGGTGTGAGCCTGGTTACCAAACAGGCAGAAGGTGCTTTCATCGCTGAATAGCACTTTTTCCCACATTTCAGTCAACCAGGTTGAGTGCTTTCTCACCCACACGATCCGGTTGCACTTTTGTATGTCAGTCATCAGTGGCTTATTCCGTGCTTTGCAGCCCCGGAGAGCAAACTGCAGGCACCGGCGACAAACTGTTGATGAGCTGACACTGATCTCACTCTTGTCTGACCACTCTCTAAGTAGCTAAGGAGAGGTCAACTTGTGATTAGTCAATGAAATGCGTAGTAGTGCGCGGTCCTGGCGTAATGTTGATGCACGGGGACGACCTGAACAAGGCTTATCCACCACTGAACCCATTTCTTTCTTCTTCTGTACAATCCTAACAACAGCCAGCTTTCCTGGATATCTGATGGCTTGAAAATCCTTCCTCGCTCATAAAGGACACATGAACACGCTCCTCCAATGTCAGGGTCTGAGTCATCTTCATGGTCGATCCAGAAAGCGTATGAAATTCAAAAATGACATGCGTTTTTACAGCTGCACTGTTGGTTAGATATCTGCATTGTGATTGGTTAGTGAACCAGCCTCCTGATTGGTCAGAAATAACATGTGCATACTGGATAATCTCAATCCAGTTTTGACGCAGGATCCACAAAAATCATAGTAGTTATCTCCCAGTGTCTGTAAAGCATTTAAATTGGAAGCAAGGAATGCAAAAAGGTCAACTCTAATAGCCAAATGTATCCCTTTTAACATGGTAGAAAGATGAATATGCTGGGCTAACGCAAAATTTAAAAAAAAAAAAACATTAGAAAGTACGAAAAACGCAAAACTCACAAGTGATTCCAGACTTTTGCACACCACTGTAGCCTGCTGCATACATCAAAGCGGTGAGAAACCCATCATTTTTAAGCTGCCACCACTGCTGCTGGCCCCCCAGAAGACAGAGTCAGTAGCCGTGGCAGCTCTGGCGCTAGGGACAGGGGAGCAGCATGGCCAGGGCTCCTTCTTGGGGTGGCAGAAAACCTTGGGCCAGCCCTGATTTGTTTGAGCGAAGCCCCATGTAAAGCAGCCACGATCCTTTACTTCCTTCTAGAATTGCAGGCAGGCTACTTCAATCCACATCCAGTAGATTAAAGTCACCCGCTACCATTACCTCAGTCTTTTATTACTGCCTTTGTAATATCATTGATTATATCTGTCCATTTCTTCCATTTCAGTTGGAAGTCTGTACACACTACCAATCATCCAGATAAGGAAACACATACACTCCCAATCTGCGTATATATGTTGCTACTATGACAAGGCACTTTGTGAATACCCGAGGAGCTGACATAAGGCCAAAGGGCAGAATGTGGCACTAGTAGTGATATTTCCCTATTACAAATCTGAGATACTTCCTGTGACTGGGGTGTCTCTCTATGTGAGTATATGCATCCTGCAAGTCCGGACAATCTAACCAGTCTCCTTTTTGGAGATATGGAATGAGGTGTTCTAGCGAAACCATCCAGAACTTTTCTCAAACTGGATGCTTGGTTCAGGGCTCTTAGGTCTAAGGAACAAAGTTGTGGACACCAAGTCACAGCTAGTGTGATTGTTAGTAGTTCACACTAACAACATTTGCTGTCCTTAGCACGGGTGGTGTTAAGTGTGTACGCATGCTGGCTTGCAAGGTGCTGCGTCTTGGGCTCATACTAACTGCAGGGGATCGAATGCACATATCCCCTGAAGTTAGCATGGGGGCCCATGTTTTGATAACGCAGTCCACATGTGCATTCCAAGCACAGGCTTAAGTAAACATGCCCATCTGAGCAGCAGAACACTGAAGAGAGAGAAATGAACAAAATATAAAATATGTCTACATTTTGAAAGCTGAAATATTTCATTTTCTAAATTTGTTGTATATTTGTCATATGACTATTTTGTTTTCCCAGCTGGGTTGGTCCTGATTTCTCTTTACCACTTCCTTTTGTTGTTTTATCCTAAGTCCTTTTCTAGGGATGTCATTTCAATTTTGTGTTTCTTCACTGTCCCTGCCTTCTCTTCCTCCCTTGTATCTATCTCTGTCATTGATCCTTCTGTTTTATTTTTTTCTCCATTACTTTAATCTGCCTTTTAATGTACTTATAGCTAGAGTTTTCATTCACCCTTCTCCTCCCTCCCCCCACCCAAAGGATCAACAGCCTCCCTTTTTCCAACTTTCATCTACTTACCAGTTTTCTACTTCCTATACTTACCTCCCTAGTCCTCCCATTTCCATCTGCATCTCTTATTCCTAACTCAGCCTTCTAGTCACCCTGTTCTTCACCGACTTTCTAGTGTTCCATTTCTACCCTCTATAGTTGCTTCACCAGTTTCATCTATCTTTGCCAATCCTCCCCTCACCTACTGCAGTTTTTTCTCTGTTACTCATCCCCTCTCCACCTCAAGCCCCCTTCTTACGTCTTACCCCCTTATCCAGGTTCCCATTCCTCCTTTTACCTCCTTATTTCCATCCTCTCTCACCTCCTTCAAAGAGCTCACTGTCCCTTATAGCTTACTCTCTTCATAGCCCTCTACATATTTTCCTCCTTTCCCCAGTAATCATTGACCCTGCCTCTTTTCTCATACTTCCTTCTCCCCCTCTCCAGCATTTGCTCATCTAACTCCTCTAATTTTTTTTATTTTTATTTACCCTGCTTTTCCTCCATTTTAACCCCAGAATCCATCCATCTGGCCTTCCATCTTCACTGTCCCCTGCATATACCCTTGCTTCCACCCCCACCCCCCTTGTATCCATCTTTCTCTTCCTTCTCACTTCTCCTATATCAGCTCCCAGCTCCTTCTTCCCAGTTCCATCCATACAAATCAGGCCCGAGTCCTTCTCCCACCAACAATTCTCCAAGGTGCAGCATTAGATCCAGGACCGGTGCGATCATTAGGTGAACTAGGAGTGCCGATGGTCAGTGGATGCCCATTGCCACTACTGCCAACCCTCTCCAGGAAGTGCAGCAGCAGCAGCAGCAATACTTTTAAAACAGCACCAGAGCTCTGGTATTGCAGTGCCATTCGTCTTCCGGCCCTCCAATTCCACTTCCTTTTACAAGGCAGCAATAGAAGTGGGGGGGCAGTGCTGGGAAAGCATAGTTACTCACCTGTAGCAGGTGTTCTCCATGAACAGCAGGAATACCTTCTCACGTATGGGTGACATCACTGAAGGAGCCCCGCACAGAACTCTCTCCAACATCTGTGCATCTGCCTTCCTGCCTGTCACAGTGCCATCTTCTCCAGTCTAATAACATAGCAGGATCCAAAGAAGGCAACTCTCTGGGAAGGTGGGAGGGTTGTGAAGACTTATTCCTGCTGTTTACAGAGAATACCTGCTACAGATAACTAACTACGCTTTCTCCATGAAAAAAACAGGAAGTAAGTCCTCACAAATGGGACTCCCAAACTACAGGTTACCGAAACCTGAGGAGGTCAAGAGCCCAACAGGGGCAATGAAATTGGAGAAGCCTGAAAGAACAGTAAGGTAGTCCCACCAAGGGACTCATCTGATTCAGCATCCTCAGCAGACAGTGACCTGAGGGCCTTTGGAAAGGTAGCCTGGACAGACAGAGGGGCCGGTGGGCAGGAGTTGATTCTAAGACCCAAAGAGATGCCAGAGCACGGACTGATCAAAATTGCTGTTCCATCAGGAATCCCCATCCAGACGGTAATGGGCTGCAAAGGTATGGACCGAAGACCATGTCACAGCCCTGCAGATTTCCTCAACAGAAACAGAACAGAGGTTGGCCACCGACATAGCCATGGTATGGACATTGTGAGCCATGACTCGACCCTCAAGGCTCAAACCAGCCTGGAAATACACGAGCGATGCAGTCCGTTAGCCAAAGAGATAGCATGTGCTTCGAGACAGTGATGCCCAGCTTACTAGGGTTGAAGGAAACAAAGAGCTGAGTGGACTGGCGGTGCGCCTTCGTGTGCTCCAGGTAGAAGGCCTGTGATTGCTTGCAGTCCAATGTATGCAACGCCGCCTCTCCCTGGTTAGCATGAGGACGTGGGAAGAAAGTCAGTAGGACTACTGACTTGTTGAGGTGGAACGCCGAGACCACCTTTGGCAGAAAACAAGGGTGCATGCGACACACACCCTGTGCTGGTAAAACCTGGTGTAATGGGGTTGAGCATCTAGAGTCTGGAGCTCGCTGATGTATGTGCCAACATTACCACCACCAGAAAGAGAACCTTCCAGATTAGGAACTTTAGGGGGCACAAGTCCAGCAGCGCCTACATCAGCTGGGCGAGTATCACGTTGAGATCCCAAGCTACCATTGGGGGCTTGACCCTCAGTAGCTGGGCCGAGATGGGATCCCCCCCCCCATAGCCGCTATGATACGCCCTTATCATTCTGAGATGAACTCACACCGAATTAGACTTCAGGCCAGAGACGGAGAGGTGTAGAAGGTACTCCAGCAGCTGGTCCACAGAACCAGAGAAAGGGCCAGCGCCCTGCCTGTGCACAGCCAGGAAACCTCCACCACCTTAGTGTGTAGGCCTTGCATGCCGAGTCCTTGCAGGATGTAGAGGGATGTTGGTGATACCTTCTGGAAGACTGAGCTTGGAGAGGACTACCTGCTCAGTATCCATGCTGTGAGGGCCAACGAGTGGACACTGGGGTACAGCAGGGTTCCAACCTCCTGTGAGATGAGGTCTGGAATGGAGCCAAGTTGGAGAGGCTCCCTCTGTGAGAGCTGCAGCAGCACTGGAAACCATGGCTGCTGAGGTCAACAAGGGGCAACGAGGATCATGGGGCCCTTGTCGGCCAGGTGCTTCAGGATATTTTTTGCCACGAGTGGTATCGGGGGGAGGGGGGTATCATAGTAACATAAGTATATGACGGCAGATAAAGACCAGTATGGCCCATCTAGTCTGCCCAGCAAGGCAGCAAGAGTAGGTGCACCTGATGCTCCATGCAAGTCACCCCCTCCCCCATGCCTTTGTTTAGGGGTGTACCCACCGCTCCGAGAAAGGTCAGATATAAGAGATAGTTATGTTTATTTTGATTTTATCCTGTTGCTATAAAGGGATCCACTGTGTCTGTCCCATACCATTTTGAATTCTGTCACTGTATTTGCCCCCTCCACTTCCATCGAGAGGGCATTCTAAGCATCCACTACTCTTTCAGTGAAAAAATATTTCCTGACATTGCCTTTCAGTTTACCACCTTGCAGCTTCATGTTATGCCCTCTAGTTTTACAGCTTCCCCATCTTTGGAAGATATCTCCCCAGTCCCTCCTCTCCTCTAGTGTATTTATTTAGGTCTTGAAGTCTCTTTATTTATTTATTTATTTATTTAACATTTTTTTATATACCGCCATTCAGAATCTCAAGGCGGTTTACAAAGAAAACTTTGTTTACATAGAACGTTTTTCAAAACTATACACGGGTTTACATAGAACGGCATTTGGTTTACATAGTACTTTTTCAAAAATATATATAGCAGTGTTTACTGTATTTACAATTAACTATTTACATAAGTTTGTGCTTGCTTGGTGACTAGGATTCGGTCTGAGAGGTGGAAGGCAATCCGTTATGAAGATGGTGGGGTGTAGAAGTATTCAGTAAATAAGTGCATTTTCAAGAGCTTCCTGAAGGTAGAAACATCTGTGGTGGCTCTCAGGTGGTGGCGGAGGGAATTCCAGAGTGAGGGGGTGTACAGTTTGAAGGCTCTCTTTAGAGTATTCTGGGATATTCCTGTGTGGGATGTGGAGCTTGCAAGTGAGTCTTGATGCTGTGTTCTTCGTGATCTGTTGTCATAAGTCTTCTGATGCAGGCTCCGAATCATTTTGGTCGCCTTCCTCTGAACTGCTTCCAGTCTTTTTATATCCTTTGCGAGATATGGTCTCCAAAACTGAATATAATATTCCAAGTTAGGCCTCACCAGCGACTTGTACAGTGGCATTAGTACTTCTTCCTTTCTGCTGGTAATTCCTCTCTGAATGCAACCCAGCATCCTTCTGGCTTCCACATCCACAGGGACTTGGAACAGCATATTTTGAACATACTTAAAGAGATTTAACTGCTTTTTCTCTGAAAGGACAGCTGGGAAACCAGCTGATACTTTGGTAGGTCTCTCTCTTTTGCTTTAACAGATACCTAAGCTCCACCGACTGAACAATGGCTGGGAAAAATCGTATCGCCAAAGCTGTTTCCCCCATTACAGTTTCTGCATCTCTCCAGAAAGAGGTCCCAATGCGAGTTGAAGGACCAGTTCCATGTGCAGGATGCCTGCAGGCAGAAGCTCTCAGGAAACAAGATGAGGAACTCAGAGAGGAGGTGGCAAGTCTAAGGCGCATTCAAGAGAGTGAGAAGTTCATTGATGAGATGCTTCTTGCAACATTCAAGCTCTCCAGCAGAGGAGATAGAAGCCTACAGAATGAAGAAGGCTGGACACAAGTCACCAGGGCCTGCAGAATCACCAATCCAACTTCTCCAGCTCTTGAATTGAAGAACCATTATGCAGCCTTGGAAATAGAGGAGGAAAGGAAAGGAAAGAACCAGAGCTTGAGCACCCCAAAGTTGCAGAATCAGTGACCACTAGGAAGTGAAGGGTAGTGGTGGTTGGTGACTCTCTTCTGAGGGGTACTGAGGCATTCATCTGCCGACCAGACTTGATGTCCAGAGAGGTATGCTGTCTGCCAGGTGCCAAAATCTGAGATGTTACGGAGAGTTTGCCGAGACTCATCAACCCCACTATTACCCAATGTTGCTAATCCATGTCGGCACAAATGATACTGCTAGGTATCCCTCTGAGCATATCAAAAGTGACTTCATGGCTCTGGGACAGAGGGTGAAGCAGATAAGGGGCGCAGGTGGTGTTCTCTTCAATCTTCCCTATTGGGAGTAAAGGCCAAGGCAGAGCAGCTCACATCCTGGAGATGAATGCATGGCTGCGTGGATCGTGTCATCAAGAGCGTTTTGGTTTCCTGGACCATGGGATGCCGTTCCAAGGGTTGCAGAGCAGAGATGGCGTCCATCTGTCCAAGAAAGGTCTACATATCTTCAGTAGCAGACTGGCTAATCTACTGAAGAGCGATTTAAACTAGATTCGTTGGGGATGGGTGAAGAAAGCCCTCAGATAAGTGAAAGCCCCCAGGTAAGTGAAACATTAAATACCTTTATGGAAATGGGTAAAAGCAACAATATATGGAAAGCAGTGTGTATAAAAGCCCGTAGCATAAGAAATAAGATCCCAGATGTTGAAACTTTAATGGGAGAGGCTGACTTGGATTTAGTGGCAGTTACAGAAACATGATTCACAGAAAACCATGACTGGGATGTAACTATAATACGCTATACTTTATTCAGAAAGGACAGGTAGGAAGAAGGGGAGGAGGAGTGGCATTATATGTAAAAAATAATATTAAAGCTTTGGAACTACAGAGCTTAAAAGGGAGATAGGGGGCACTGTGGATTAAAATAGAAAGAGGGAAAGAGAAATCTATTTGCATTGGTGTGATATACAGACCTCCCTCACAGGAGGAAGAGGTGGATGGAGAGTTAATGGAAAACATACGCAGTATTGCTAGGAAAGGGGAAGTGCTATTGATAGGGGATTTCAATATGCCAGATGTTGATTGGCACATTCCTGCTGCAGTATCATCTAGAAGTAAGGAGATCCTGGTCTCTCTACAGGGAGAACTATTCAGGCAACTGGTAACAGAACCCACACATGAAAGGGCCATACTGGACTTGGTGCTTAGTAATGGTAAAAGTGTTTCTGATGTTATAGTGGGAGATCATTTTGCTTCCAGTAATTATTAGATGGTGTGGTTCAGTATTAGGACTAGGGCTGTTAAAATCCATTCAAAAGCAAGGGTCTTAGATTTTGGGAAAACTAACTTTGCCAAGATGGGCTAATACTTCAGGGAGTTGTTAGAGGGATGGGAACAGCTGGGGGAGGTTGAAAAACAGTGGGCATAACTGAAAGGGGATATTTTAAGGGCAACCAACCTTTTTGTTAAAATGGTAAATAAAGGTAAAAGGAAAAGGAGACAGCTATGGTTTTTGACAGAAGTAGCTGAAAAAATGAAGAAAAGGAGGGAGGCCTTCATAAAATACAAGAGATCATGGAGAGAGGAAGGCAGGCATCTATATTTGGAAAAACTTAGAGGAGCTAGCAAAGTAGTCAGGAAAGCAAAGATTCAAAAAGAGGAGGAAATAGCTAATGCAGTTAAATGGGGGGAATAAGACATTTTTCAGATATGTTAGTGAGAAGAGGAAGGGCAAAAGTGGTATTGTCAGACTCAAGAGTGAAGGGGAGGAATATGTAGAAGCTGATGAGGATAAAGCGGAATTGCTTAACAAATATTTCTGTTCTGTGTTCACAGATGAAGAACCAGGAGCAGGACCTCAGAAAACACCCACAAACAGGAACAGAAGCAAGGGGCATCTTGAACAATTTTTAGAAGACTGTGTTCGTGAGAAACTAGCTAAACTTAAAAGTAGACAAAGCGATGGGACCGGATGGGATACAACCTAGAATACTAAGGGAACATGGGGACATTCTAGCAGCTCCACTGACTGACTTTTCAATGCCTCGTTGGAGTCGGGAGTGGTGCCAAAGAACTGGAGAGAGGCACATGTGGTCCCCTTACACAAAAACGGAAGTAAGGATGTGGTTGAAAACTACAGGACGGTTAGTTTAACTTCAGTGGTGAGTAAATTATTGGAAGTGCTGCTGAAAGAGAAAATAGTGAGGTTTCTGGAGTCCAGCAGATTACAGGATCAGAGGCAGCATGGATTCATCAGAGGTAGTCCTTGTCAGACAAATCTGATTGATTTCTTTAACCGGGTGAACAGGGAGTTGGACCAAGGGAGAGCCCTAGATGTGGTGTATTTAGATTTCAATAAAGCCTTTGACACCGTTCCTCACAGGCGACTTATAAACAAACTGAGCACCTAGGGATGGACCCTACAGTTACTGCTTGGGTTAGAAATTGGTTGTGTGGGAGGCGACAAAGGGTAAATGGAGCTCACTCTTAGGAGAAGGAAGATAGCAGTGGTGTGCCCCAGGGATCTGTCCTTGGTCCGATTCTTTTTAACATCTTTCTTAGTGATATAGGGAAAGGGCTGTTGGGTAAGGTTTTCCTCTTTGCAGATGATACCAAAATCTGCAATAGAGTAGACACCCAGGAAGGTATAGATAACACAAGGAGGGATATAACTAAGCTTGAAGAATGGTCTAGAATTTGGCAGCTGAGATTTAATGTTAAAAAAGGCAAGGTCATGTATTTGGACTGCGCAATCCAAGGGAGCGATATAGTATAGGGGGTAAAGTACTTTTGTCCACTAAAGAAGAGCGGGACCTAGGTGTGATTATATCTGATTATCTTAAAGTAGTTAAACAGGTAGAAAAGGCAACAGCAAAAGCTAGAAGGATGCTTGGGTGCATAGGGAGAGGAATGACCCAAAGAAGAAAGGAGGTGATAGTGCCTCTGTATAAGTCTTTGGTGTGACCTCATTGGAGTATTGTGTGCAATTCTGGAGACTGCACCTTCAAAAGGATATAAACAGGCTGGAGTCCGTACAGAGGGTGGCTACTAAAATGGTTAATGGTCTTCATTATAAAGCATATGAGGACAGACTTAAGGATCTTAATATGTACACCTTAGAGGAAAGGCGGGATAGAAGTGATACGATTGAGATGTTTAAATACCTTTGAGATGTTTAAATTCTTTGAATGGCTTAATGAGCGGGATCTTAATATTTCATTCACCCACACATATCATAGGGATACACTAGCATATTTTGATGTCCAGGTTACTCGGGGTATAGTTGGATGGGACACCTCAGTCTATAGAAAGTTGACGGATAGGAATACCTTTCTACATTTTAGTAGTCTGCACCCCCAACGGCTTAAGGAGAGCCTTCCTTTTTCGCAGTATTTACGGTTTAGAAGGAATTGCTCGGATAGAGGAGATTATAAGCACAAATCCAAACGATTAAGCATGAATTTCCTTGAACGTGGTTATCCCAAAGAGATTATACACCGGGCTTATCGTAGAGCATTGTACAATCGTAGAAGTCTACTATTAGATAAAGTACCTATAAGTGCTGATCTAGATTCTAGCACTGTGAACTTAATTACTAAATATTCACCTCTTAGCAGTGCGATTCAGAAAGTGATCAAGAGACATGTGAATGTTTTGACGACTATTCCAGGGTTAGCCAATAAAACAATAAGGTGCGTATGGCAGAGGGATCGCAATTTAAAGGATAGGTTAAGTCCTGCTGAGATAGGTTCCTTAACTGTTTTTCCTTCTCCGATGGAGAGGGGGCACCGTAGTTGTGGCGAATGTGAGATGTGCGCTATAGCTTTAATAACCACGGAGTTTCAATATGCAGGCCAGTCTTTTTCTATACGCTGTGCTACCACGTGTGGGTCTCGGAATGTTGTCTACATGCTTTTCTGCCCATGTTGGTTGGCTTATATAGGTAAGACTACACGTCCGTTTAGGATAAGGCTCAGGGAACATAAAAGTAGATTGAAACAGAAAGTATTAGAAGCTCCGATTGTACGCCATTGCGTAAGGATGGGACATCAATTTAGTGATCTTCGAGGTTTATGCATAGATCAGGTGTTTAAAGGGCGAGGAAAGCGGACTTTGGATACTGAGCTAGTTACCACGGAACAACGTTGGATATTCAGATTAAATACAGTAGAACCCCATGGTTTGAACATGGGGATAGATTGGACGGCGTGTTTGTGACATTCTGATTCAGTGCGCTAATATCAATTTGGTAGGTTTAAACAGTAAGGTTAATGTATCACCATAGTAGGTAAGATCATTTGTGATATTCGGGTTCAAGCTGCTGGCTGGAAAGAATAATATGAGAGTGGTAAATTTCCGGTAGGAGGAGAGTAAGGGAATTCCTTGGTCTGACGTGGGAGGGATGGAGTTTAAATAGGGAGGTGATTGAAGTAGTAGTGCATGCGCGGCGTTTTTCTCGACCTTGGAGAGAAATTCACTACAAGTGAGGGAGGAGGAGTAGCCTAGTGGTTGGGGCAAGGTACTTCAGGCCGGAAGGTCGGAGGTTCAAATCCCACTAGAGGACAGCAACCTTGGGCCGGAAGGACTGGGGTTTCTAGTCCCACAGATGCTCCTTGTGGTCTTGGGCAAGCCACTTAACCCTCCATTGCCCATGTTCCCTGTAAGTATTAGTGTATGTGTCTCATATCCCCGCGTGTTAAATGTATCCCCCAATTGTGTTGTGACCGCTTTGATTGAAGGATAAGGCGGTATACAAAAACTGTCTAAATAAATAAAATAAAATAAGTTAGTAAAGTTGGTCGAGGTTGTTAATTAAACGTTGGCAGCATCGGTGGTGAGTGTTTGATTTTTGTTTGATTTTAGGGATAGAGAAATAGAGGGTAGCATGGCAGTTAGTATGATTTTATGTATTGGTTTTTTGTGTTTCGTTTTTGTCTTTATAAAGCACTGTTATGAGTTCAGTCTTAAGATTCCCTGAGGAACCATATCTGTGAAACGCGTAATTGGTACCTGTGGCAAGCGTCGGGGTCAGAAAATATTTCTTCACCATGACGGAGGGGCCTGTTCTAAGGATATTGGTTTTAAGAATACACATATAAGTATCATCATACCTATTAATATCTTCATATAGGACTGGCTCACTCGTTATGTGTTCACACTAGGTCATTGATGCTAAAAGGTATTATGCTTTTATAGACGTGAGTCAGGAAGCAGTACCATATAAGTCTGAGACCTAGTTACATAACAGAGTTCATAAGTTGAAGAATTTTGAAGTTTGAAGATCATATGGATCATTTACATAGAAATAGATTTTGATATGCCATTTTGGAGTTTATAGTGAACGAGATCTTTTTCCTTTTTGTACACTTAATCGTTCGGGAATTGACCAAGTTTTTTGTGGTAAATACCTCCATGGCATTAATGCACAGGAGGAGAGCCTCTTTCAATTGAAAGCAAGCTCTGCTACAAGGGGATATGGGATGAGGGTGAAAGGGGAAAGAATCAGGAGTGATATGCGGAATTATTTCTTTACGGAAAGAGTAGTGGATCCGTGGAATAGTCTCCCAGTGGAGGTGGTAGAGATGAGGACAGTATCTGAATTCAAAAAAGCATGGGACAAACACAGAGGATCTCTAAAGGAAAAAAAAATGGGACTGTTTAGTGGTTGATATGGAAGGACAGACTACAGTAGATAGGTCATGTGGTCTTTTTCTGTCGTCATGTTTCTATGTTTCTTTAGTTTAGCCCATTGCAATTCCACTTCTTTTATCCCCTCCCACCCCGCCAACTCTTCCCTTCAGGTACTTGGCCATTTTATTGAAGTCAGTGTTTTTGAAGTCTAAGACTTTGAGCTTGCTGTGATTGGATTCTACCTTAGCTTTTATCTCGAACTACACCATGCAATGATCACTGTTGCACACATGAGCACCCACCTGGATATTCAACATGCTATCTCCATTGGTGAGCACTAAATCCAGCACGGAGCTCTCCCTGGTCGGTTCTATCATCACTTGTTTAAGTAATGCATCTTGGAAGGCATCCACAATTTTTTTTACTTCTTTTCAGATTTGCAGAAGGAACACTCCAGTCCACATCGGGTAGATTAAAGTCACCTAATATGATCACTTCCCCCTTCATGGCTATCTTTGCAATATCAACAATCAATTCGCCATCCATTTCTTCTGTTTGATTTGTAGGCCTGTAGACCACAACAGTATGGATGACAGTGCCATCTCCTCTTTCCAACACAATCCATAGTGCTGCTTCTTTTCCCCATGTCCCCTGCATTCAGTAGCTTTAATACTGCTTTTGACATATAGGGCTACTCCGCCTCCTTTTCTACCATCTCTATCTCTTCTAAATAGATTATAGCCAGCTATGGCTATATCCCATCATACAGCAAACCCTCCCCCCCAAGGTGTCTGAGGCAGGCGGTTGCTGACCAGCCTCTGAGAGCAGAACCATGCCACTTGGGCATTATGCGCCGTGGCGAAGAGGTCAAATACTGGAGTGTCCCACTCCTAAAAGATCTGGTTCGCTACCATTCTCTTGAGGGTCCACACATGTGGTTGAAGCACCTGACTGAGTCTGCCCGCTAGACCATTGAGCTCGCTGGGCAGGTAAATCGCCTGGACATCCATGCTATGGAGCAGGGTGAACTTCCACAGTCGAACAGCCTCCCAACATAGGTGGGTACAAGCCCATTCCTCCCTGCTTGTTCACGTAGAACATTGCCTCATGTTTGTCAATTTGGATCAGGGCCACCTGGTTGGCCAGGTGTGCTAGGAAGGTGTGGAGGGCATTTGCTATCGCCCAGAGTTCAAGAAAGTTGATCTGAACAGGCTCACCTGCTCGGATCACAGGCCCTGGATGAGAAGACCATCAGGTGCGCTCCCCAGCCAAGCTTGGATGTGTCCGTCATGAGAGTCTTGCGGGGAGCTGCTGATTGAAAAGGGAGGCCTTTCAACAAATTCCCTAGCTCGAGCCATCAGGCAAGGGACTGCACCAGGGACATAGGGACCGTGACCTTGACTGAAGGCAGCCCATCGTCTGCTTCCATTCTGCACTTAAGGTCCACTAGGCCTGGCGCATGAAGAGATGGGGCTGAGTGGTGACATGCAGCATGGCGGCCATGTGGCTGAAGACTCTCGACATCCCATGGGCTGTTGTGTGGTGCTAGCACTGCACCTCACCACCACTTCAACAAGCCGCTGCATGCAGTCTGCCAGTAGAAAGGCCCACGCCCGAGTGGTGTCAAGGAGGGCCCCAATGAACTCCAGCTGCTGCGTGGACCAGAGATGGGGACTTTCAGTAGTTGATCATTAAATCCAAATGCTCGAACACCTGAATGGTGAGCTTGGCAGACTGTCGGATGCCGTCCGACATGGGATCTTTGATGAACCAGTCATCCAGAGACAGGAAGATAAAGACTCCCATGGTCCGGAGGAAGGCAGTTACAACCGCCAAGCACTTCGTGAAGACCCGTGGGGTTGAGGCCAGCCCAAAGGAAAGCACTCTATACTGAAAATGCTGGCCTCACAACATGGAACCATAGATATTTTCTGTGACTTGGGTGAATCAGGATGTTTGTACGCATCCTTTAGATCCAAGGACAATAACCAATCGTCCTGAAGAAGGTACAGGAGCAGCATCCCTAACGAGACCAATTTGAACTTCTTGCACCTGAGGAACCAGTTCAAGTTTCGCAGGTCCAGGTTGGGCTAGAACCCGCCGGTCTTTTTGGGAACCAGGAAATATCTGGAATAGAAGCCCTGACTGACCTGAGCCTGGGGAACTGGCTTGATGTCTAAGTCAGCTAGCAGAGCAGAAACTTACTTCTGCAGCAGGCTCCGGTGCCCGGGCCCATGGAGTATTCTCCAGGGACACATGAGGGAGGCAGCTGGGTGAGATGCAGCCGATATCTGCTTTGGACGATCTGCAGCACCTAAGTGTCTGAGATGAGAGGCCACCAGTGGCCGAAATGGACAAGCTACTCCCCTACCTTCAGGGGTATCCCAGCAGACAGCAGCTGGCTGGCTATGCTCCTAAGGAATTTGTCAAAAACCCACCCCTGGCTTGGACTGTGGCTTGGGCCTCAGGGTCTTTTCCCTCTGCTGCTGGTGGGGGGTCTGCACCTTGGGATGCACTTGTGGCTGCGTCTGGTAATACAGCAGGGCACGGGTAAAAGGCCTTCTTAGCTTAATGCTTCTGTGTGGCAACCACGGTTTTCCTGAAGAGCCTCAAGAGAGTCACGTGCTCCTTCTCAAGCTCCTCCACCTTCTCCTCCACCAGATTCCTGAAGAGGTTCTTCCCTTGGCAGGAAACATTGGCAATTTTGTCCTGGACCCACTGTTCCAGATCGGAGGACTGAAGTGACACCATCTGGCAAGCGGCCATGCCTACCTCCACCACCAGGCCAGCAGACTCAAAGGCGTCATAGGTGCCATGCACCATGAATTTTGAGCAGTCTTTGCTGTGGGCCATGAGGACTTGAAAGGACTTATGACAGTCCTTGGGGACAAGGGCAGCAAAGTCCTCCAGGTCCATCATAATATCCTTGAAGAACATACTCATATATGTCTGATAGGCCAGGATCCTGGCAACCAGCATGGAACTCCGATAGCATTTTCTCCTGAAGGAGTCCAGGGTTTGTGATCGTGGCCTGGAGGCACCGAGGAATGAGTCTTGGCGCTTTTCGCCTGCTTCAAGGCTGATTCAACTACAATGGAGTTGTGTATCAGCTGAGACTTTTCAAAGCCTGGAGCCTTCTGGACCCGACAGAGGAAGAAGAGTCTGTGGCTGACAACAGGAACGTTAAGAGGTGTTTCCTGGGGGGTTACGTGATGCGGTGAGCCGAGATGGCAGCGTTATCCTGGGCTCCGGGGCAGTACACTGGAAAATAGCAAAACTTCTCTCACCGGAAAACTAAAATGTATCAGGCCAAACTGGAGAATGTTAGGGAAGCCTTATGCAAACCGTAGCAACAGCGGAAAACAGAAAGACATAATAGATGACCACTAAAGCACTGTGGCGGGAAAAGCCCCAGCCTGGAAGCTCGAAGATGGCGGACACCAGCCCATCGAGTCCACCTGCCTCGCAAAGCGAATACACTGCTGGCTTAGTAGAAGAGGTCAAAATGGCTGTAGTAAGAGCGTTAGATGAAAGACCCCTTACCATTACTGGGCAGCTCTCCCAGTTGGTGCAAGGAGTGGCAGACTTTGGTGGGCGGCTGGAGGATGCGGAACATCGGATTTCAGAGGCGGAGATCAGTACAATGGTGGCACACATGGACCGTATTCAGAGTTTACTCCAACAACAGGGCAAGAAACCTGAGGACCTGGAGAATAGAGGGAGAAGGAAAAACATATGTATTGGAGTAGCGGAGTCAGTTGCAGACAATGAGCTACGGGGCTTTTTGGAGTCCTGGTTCCCATTTCACCTCCTGCTAGATAAGCAGATGGGAAAGATAACCCTGGAGTTGGTAAATCGACTGGGTCAACGACGAGAAGGAGAGAACCGGCCATGTGTGGTGATAAGTTTAAGTTTTGTACAGAAAGAGGCTGTACTTCGGGCGACTAGAGCTCACCGGAATGTGGACCCCGGGACTTTCTCATCTTCCAGGATTACTCAGCGGCGGTGAGTAGGAAGCGCAGGGAGTATGCTATAGTGTGTAAAGGCCTGAGTGAAAAGGGCATCCAGTTCTCCCTCCTATATCCTGCCAAGCTCTGTCTTGAACACAGAGGGACTCAAAAGTACTTTGGTACTCCAGCTGAGATGACTGGTTTCCTAAACACCTTACCGGGCTGACATGAATGGAGAGGAGCCTAGTACTCGGGAGTGTCATAAGACATTGGCCTCCGTATGTCGCTCTTAGAAGCAGTGACAGCAGTCTGAGAATAACAAAGGAAAGTGATATAAAGTTTACCTGAACAGCAAACACCCTAACTGGGTGGAGAAGACTGGTTGTGTGGACATTCCAGCTGATTGCTGCCAGGTGGTTTGTGATATGTTTGTTAGTTTGTATGTTATATGTTGCTAAAGGCAGTTGTTTGATACTATGCCTTGATTGTGAATACTGGGGAACATGTAACGGCCTCTTCTCTTTTCTATTCTCCTGACCCCCACTTTCTCTTTTCTTTCTTTGGTTTGTTCTAAGATAAGAACATAAGACATGCCATACTGGGTCAGACCGAGGTCCATCAAGTCCAGTATCCTGTTTCCAACAGTGGCCAATCTAGGTCATACGTACCTAGCAATATCCCCAAAAGACACAGGTTCCACAATGCTTGTACTGGGTCAAGCATTGATATCCTGGGTCCCTTTTTAATAGTGGTTTATGGACCTTTCCTCCAGGAACTTGTCCAAACCTTTTTTAAACCCAGCTATACTAACAGCCCTTACTACATCCTCCGGTAACAGATTCCAGAGTTTGATTACACGTTGAGTGAAAAAATATTTTCTCTTATTTGTCTTAAATAGTTTACCCTGTAGCTTCATTACATGTCCCCTAGTCTTTCTATACTCTGATAGCGTAAACAATTGATCCACGTTTATCCGTTCCACTCCAGTCATTAATTTATAGACCTCTATCATATCTCCCCTCAGCCGTCTCTTCTCCAGGCTAAAGAGCCCTAACCTTCTTAGCCTCTCTTCATAGGAGTAGCCTTCCATCCCCTTCACCAATTTGGTGGCTCTTCTCTGTACTTTTTCTAATAACGCTATGTCCTTTTTAAGATACGGTGACAAGAATTGCACACAATATTCAAGGTGCGGTCGTACCATGGAGCAATACAGAGGCATTATAACATCCTTTGTTTTATTCTCCATCCCTTTCCTTATGATACCTAGCATTCTATTTGCTTTCTTGGCCGCCGCTGCACACTGGGCGGAGGGTTTTAACATGTTATCCACGATGACTCCTAAATCTTTTTCCTGGGTGGTGGTTTCTAATGTGGAGCCTTGCATCGTGTAACTATAGTGTGGGTTGTTCTTTCCTAGGTGCATAACTTTGCACTTGTCCACATTAAATTTCATCTGCCATTTGGATGCCCAGTCTTCCAATTTATCCAGATCCTCCTGCAGTTTTCCACAATCCTCTTGGGTTTTAACAACTTTAAACAGTTTTGTGTCATCTGCAAATTTGATAACCTCACTAGTTATTCCCTTTTCCAGGTCATTTATGAATATGTCAAAAAGCAGCGGACCCAGTACAGATCCCTGGGGTACTCCACTATTCACCTTTTTCCATTGGGAATATTGGCCATTTAGCCCTACCCTCTGCTTTCTATCTTTTAACCAGTTCCCAATCCACAATAGTACACTGCCTCCTATCCCATGACTTTTTAGCTTCGCCAAAAGTCTCTGATGGGGGACTTTGTCAAAAGCTTTCTGAAAGTCCAGATACACTATATCAACCGACTCACCTTTGTCTACCTGTTTATGCACACCTTCAAAAAAACATATCAGATTAGTAAGACAAGATCTTCCTTGTCTAAAGCCATGTTGGCTGTCTCCCATTAGGCCATGACTATTGTGATAAGGAAGCTTATCATAGCTCAGGAAGGAGCTATAGAAAAGGTGAAATGACTCTGAACAAGCAACCTGTCAGTTCTGGTAGAAATAAGAAAACAGAATTTTCTTATAAAAGACTACCAGTCCCAGAATGCACGAGGTTTCCAACAGCCATTAGAGGAGCTGAAGTGGGGGAACGTGTGTTCAATCAGGAGGGCTATGAGGTAATCCCTAAGCACTCATCTCAAAGGGCAGGGCCTGATTCAGCACAGCTGCGCTGTATTAGGGAGGAGCACTCATCTAAGCAGAATAAAGGTAGAGTTTATTCTACAGATGACCATCTTCATGATCACCTTGGATATCCTGAGAATCAGTTTGAGCTGGATCCTGAGGATCATCATCATCAGAAGCAGAAGCCAAACCGGACGGACAGAGAGGGAAAGAAACCCTTTGGAAGAAGGAAGAGAAAAGCCTTTGAGAGGTCTAGAAGAGTCCAGAGCAGTACGTATACTGGGAGGCATTCCAAGGGCCAGCATACACCATTGGACTGGGGGAAGCCAGAGGAATGGTGCTGCAGAGCTAGGAATCACCAGACGGTATCTGTGAGAGAGACGGCTGCACATGGAAGGGACCCTAAGACCCGTGCCAGAAGGTATGTGAAGAGAGATCCAGTGTCCAGGGATCTGGATTGGAAGGCTGGACATAAGAACTGGACTACATACTGGCCAGGCTATATAGAGAGGAACTCTAACAGCAATGGAAGCTCAGGTATGAACACTGATCTATGCCCTAGCTATAACCTTGAAAGACAGCAGGGAAACAAGTATTCTCCTGAAAGTGCTACATTGGGAGATTCATCTGTGCCAATCCATGATATTGAACCCATGCTTGTTGAAGAAGAGGGAATGATAGCAGATGAAGAATCTGTTTACATGGACTGCTCTCTGTCTAAACTCCTTTGGTGATTTTGTGTTATAAAGTACAGCAACCATCACAAAGAAATACAAACTTGTTCTTTAATCTACTCAGAAAAGCTCCTGTGTAGGTTTTCTAGCCACGCAGTAGAAAGCAAGCCAGCTAAGGGGTTTCAGCTGGATAACTGCTAGCAATTGAGCCTTACCTAATTGCTTGTGAGCTAGGAGAGAATCACTTCTGAATCTATGTGTGAAGATAAGAAGTTAACCTGAAAAGAACAGTTTTTTTCTTTCTTTGTGGCTTTTGGTTTGTTGTTTGATACATTGCTAAGAGTTTATTAGCTAAAGCCTACAGAAAAGACCAGTGTGTTTCCAACCAGGTCTTATTTCTTTTGCTTTGATAGCCTGACAAGTTCAAATGTTGTTTTCCTCATTTTGTTTTTTCAAGTTTAACACTGAAAGCAAGTAACCTGATTTATGTGCTACCAAGCATATCTGTGTTGGGAGAAATAACCCCATAAATAAATATCTTATTGGCTTTACCCAAAAGCACAACTAATTATTGTGAGCAGCTGTGTCTGCTGTGAATGAACTGCATTGCCCACAATCCCTTGCAAATCATATAGATATATGCACTTGCCAAGACTGTGAAGATTCTCACCCAGGCAGCCGTCTGACACTATCTACATGCTGTGTAATTTTGTTCTTTATGATGGTTTCTACCATTTTCCCTGGTACTGACGTCAGGCTCACAGGTCTGTAATTTCCTGGGTCACCCCTGGAACCCTTTTTAAAAATTGGTGTTACGTTGGCGACCCTCCAATCTTCAGGTATTACAGATGATTTTAATGAAAGTTCACAGATTACCAATAGCAGGTCTGCAATCTCATATTTCAGTTCTTTCAACACTCTGGGATGTATACCATCCGGTCCAGGTGACTTGCTACTATTCAGTTTATCAAATAGTTGTAATATATCTTCCCGGTGTAGCGATATTTCTCTCAATTCCTCTGCAGTATCACCTTTAAATACCACTTCAGTCTTGGGTAACAGCCCTACATCTTCCTCAGTAAAGACCGAAGCAAAGAATTCATTCAGTCTCTCTGCTATAGCCTTGTTTCCTCTTACTGCCCCTTTTACCTCTCTATCATCTAATGGTCCAATTGACTCTCTCACAGGCCTTTTGCTACGAATGTACTTGAAAAAGTCTTTATTTCGTGTTTTTGCTTCCGTAGCAAGTTTCTTCTCAAATTCCCACTTTGCCTGCCTTATCAATGCTTTCCATTTAACTTGCCAGTGCTTGTGCTGTTTCCAGTTTTCATTATTTGACTCTTTTTTCCATTTCCTGAAGGTTGCTTTTTTGGCAGCAACAGCCTCTCTGACCTCACCTTTAAACCATGCTGGCAGTTTTTTGGACTTTCTTCCACTTTTCCTAATGCGTGGAATACAGCTGGTCTGGGCTTCGAGGATAGTATTTTTAAATAACACCCAAGCTTGCTGTAAGTCTTTAACCTTTGGAACCGCTCCTTTTAGTTTTTTCCTAACTATATTCCTCATTCTATCATAGTCTCCCTTTCGAAAGTTAAAAGGTAGTACTGTGGATGCCTTTACTATCTGTCCTCCACTAATTAAATCAAACATGATCATACTATGATCACTATTGCCAAGTGGCCCCAACACCTTTATTTCTTGCACCAGATCTGGCGTTCCACTAAGGACTAGGTCCAGTATGGCTTCCCCTCTGGTCGGTTCATGAACCAGCTGCTCCAAGAAGCAGTCATTTATTCCATCTAGAAACTTTATCTCTTTAGCTTGTCCTGCTGTGACACTGACCCAGTCGATAACGGGGTAATTGAAATCACCCATTATTACTACTCTGTTGTGACTTTTGTTAGCTTCCTTGATTTCTTTGAGCATTTCATCATCCATTTGTTCATTCTGGCCAGGCGGTCGATAGTATACTCCAACTGCCATCACCTTCCCCTTCATAAATGGAATTTCAATCTATAGAGATTCTACAGCAAATTTTGTTCCCTGCAAAACTTTAATCCTTTCTGACTCAATGCCCTCTCTAACACAGAGCGCAACCCCTCCACCAATTTGATCAGCTCTATCATTACGATATAGTGTGTATCCAGGTATCACAGTGTCCCACTGGTTATCCTCCTTCCACCATGTCTCTGAAAGTGCAATCATATCTAACCTCTCATTTAGTGCTATATATTCTAACTCTCCCATCTTATTGTTTAGACTTCTAGCATTGGCATACAAGCATTTTAGAGACTGTATTTTATTCATATTAATCTGGCTATTGGTAGGCAGGGGTAATTTGGAATCTTTATGCTCTGTCTGCTCCTTACTCAAGGGCATTTGGGCTACTATACTCCCTTTTGGAACCTCACTGCTTTTGGTAGTATCCTTCAAGGATACCTTTGTCCGAACCATGCACTCCTGGGTGACTGTCGGCTTTCCCCTAATTTCTAGTTTAAAAGCTTCTCTATCTCTTTTTAAAGGTTAATGCCAGCAGTCTGGTCCCTTCCTGATTAAGGTGAAGCCCATCCCTTCGGAAGAGCCCCCCCTTTCCCCAGAATGTTCCCCAGTTCCTAACAAATCCAAAACCCTCATCCTTGCACCATTGTCTCATCCACGCATTGAGACTCCGGAGCTCTGCCTGTCTTTTGGGTCCTGCACGTGGAACAGGAAGCATTTCGGAGAACGCTATCCTGGAAGTTCTGGATTTCAACTTCCTACCTAAAAGCTTAAATTTAGCCTCCAGAACTTCCCTACCACATTTTCCTATGTCATTGGTACCAACATGTACCAAGACAGCAGACTCCTCCCCGGCACTATCTATGATCCTATCTAGGCGGTGCGTGAGTTCCGCTACCTTCGCACCAGGAAGGCACGTTACCAGGCGATCCTCACGTCCACCAGCCACCCAGCTATCTACATTCCTAATGATTGAATCACCAATTATAACAGCTGTCCTGACCCTCCCCTCATCGGGACATGGCCCTGGAGAAACGTCCTCGGTGCGAGAGGGTTTTACATCACCTGGAGGACAGGTCCTAGTTACAGGATCACTTCCTGCCACACCAGGGTGATGCTCTCCTGTCACGTGACCTCTCTCCTCCATGGCAACAGGGATGCTGCCAGACTGGAGGTGGGACTTCAGGACTATATCCCTGTAGTCTCGTCCATGCACTTCTCTGTCTTTCTTATGTCTTCCAGGTCTGCTACTCTAGCCTCTAGAGAACGGACTCGTTCCCTGAGAGCAAAGAGTTCTTTGCACTTAGTGCATACGTAAGACCTCTCACCAACTGGGAGAAAATCATACATGTGACACTCAATGAAAAAGACCGGAGAACCCCCATCTCGTTGCTGGACTTCTGTCTGCATCTTAGTTTAAAGCTTGTGTTTAGGTCTTTTAAATTCTGTATATAATAAGGATTGGTGTGGATGCTTATACCAATAAAAGTGTATCTAATAGCCCTAATACACCTTGTGTACGTGAAGCTTAAGTAATTAATCTCAGGTCCTCTGTGTATGACTGATTTGGATAACGAGCTGCACCTGAGAGCAGCCCCTTTCCTCTAAGATGTGCAAGTACCTATAAAACTACAATTACCCCAGGGGTGGGTGGGTGCTGGGGAGGGAGGGAGATAAGTCCTATTAAAGAGGGCAGTTACAAGGTACCCTGTCCTGAACCCTCAGCAGGGGGGAAGGGGGTACCACACAAAGCCCAGTTAGTTGAGAGAGGCAAGGTAAGTTATAGCTGAGAAGGCTGAACTAGCACACCACTAAGACAAACAATAAATAATTAAATAAACAGTTAGACAAACAATAAATAATTAATAAACAGCTAGAACTCACAGCAAGGTGTCACAGGAGACAAATATCCACTTCTCTAGCAGAGCACTGTAAAAAGCACTGCTCTTCTCTGATCAGAGAAAAGCAGACTAAAACAGACTATGCACACGTGGAGGAAACAGGAAGAAGGCTACACAATACCTCAGCAGGGGGGGGGAGGGGGAGGATTCACTCAGGAAGGCTAGGACAGGAAAAAAAGTTTAACACACAGCAGGTTCTGAGGAGAGAGATTTAATTTAAAATGAACAGTTAACCTGGCTACCACACAAAGCCCAGTTAGTTGAGAGAGGCAAGGTAAGTTATAGCTGAGAAGGCTGAACTAGCACACCACTAAGACAAACAATAAATAATTAAATAAACAGTTAGACAAACAATAAATAATTAATAAACAGCTAGAACTCACAGCAAGGTGTCACAGGAGGCACAGGAGGTGTCACAGGAGAGTTCTCTCGACTCTTTCACTTCTCCCCCCCCCCCTCCTTTCCTCCTGGCCTTTTTGGGTTTTCTTCTTCTCCTTCCCTCCCCTCCAGCTTTTTCTGCTAGGCCTCCTCTGGCTGGATGGTACACCAGTGTGGGGTAGAAAAAGGGCAACAGTCCCCGGGGCCTAGGGCGAATGAGAGCAGTTCGCGTATTAAAAGATGTGGCAGAGATCATACTTAAGTGGACTTCATGTCTTAACCTTGTTCCAAGATAAGACTGGGGCTGCTAGAGGAGGGGGAAGGGGGTGACCGGATGGAAGAGAGTGTGGTGGGGGGTTGGGGGTAGAGGTAAAGCCATGTGGGAAGACTGGGGGGGGGGGGCCTGACAGGGATGGGGGAGGCTGAATTAATGGCCGACTATGGGAACAAGATTCAGTTCTCTTCACCATCAGCTAGGAGGGCGGTAAATAGGGGAATGGTTTGAAGAGAGGTGAGGGACGCAGAGGATGTAGCAATAAGAATAACAGCAGGCCCCTAATGCGTCAGGACTCTGAAGCAGGCTCCAGTATGGAGCAGCAAATGGCAGGAGGAAGGGGATGGGGAGGGGCGGGGGGACTAATCGTAACCCTAACCCTAACCCTAATCGGACTAATCGTACCCTCCCTGTTGAGGGTAAAGGCCAAGGCAGAGAGGCTCGCATCCTGGAGATGAATGCATGGCTGTGTGGATGGTGTCATCGAGAGCGTTTTGGTTTCCTAGACCATGGGATGCTGTTCCAAGGGTTGCAGAGCAGAGATGGCATCCATCTGTCCAAGAAAGGTCAACGCATCTTCGGTAGTAGACTGGCTAATCTACTGAAGAGGGCTTTAAACTAGATTCGTTGGGGATGGATGAAGAAAGCCCCCAGGTAAGTGAAAGCCCCCAGGTAGGTGATACATTAAATACCTTTATGGAAATGGGTAACAGGGGTAACATATGGAAAGCAGTGTGTATTAATGCCCGAAGTTGAAGCTTTAGTGGGAGTGGCTGACTTGGATTTAGTGGCAGTTACAGAAACATGGTTCACAGAAAACCATGACTGGGATGTAACTATACCTGGCTATACTTTATTCAGAAAGGACAGGGTAGGAAGAAGGGGAGGAGGAGTGGCACTATATGTAAAAACTACTATTAAAGCTTTGGAATTACAGAGCTTAAAAGGGAGAGAGGAGGCATTGTGGGTTAAACTAGAAAGAGGGAAAGAGAAATCTATTTGCATTAGTGTGATATACAGACCTCCCTCACAAGAGGAAGAGGTGGACAGAGAGTTAATTGAAGACATACGCAGCATTGCTAGGAAAGGGGAAGTGCTACTGATAGGAGATTTCAATATGCCAGATGTTGATTGGCACATTCCTGCTGCAGTATCATCTAGAAGTAAGGAGATCCTGGATTCTCTACAGGGAGAACTATTCAGGCAATTGGTAACAGACCCCACACATGAAGGGGCCATACTGGACTTGGTGCTTACCAATGGTGAAAGTGTTTCTGATGTTGTAGTGGGAGATCATTTTGCATCCAGTGATCACCAGATGGTGTGGTTCAGTATTAGGACTAGGGCTGTTAGAATCCATTCCAAGGTGAGGATCTTAGACTTTAGGAAGACTAACTTTGTGAAAATGGGAGATCATTTTGCTTCCAGTAATTATTAGATGGTATGGTTCAGTATTTGGACTAGGGCTGTTAAAATCCATTCAAAAGCAAGGGTCTTAGATTTTGGGAAAACTAACTTTGCCAAGATGGGCCAATAACTTCAATAAGCGCACATATGAATCCAGAACAGGAGGACCTAGAGATACTAGTTAACCAATGGATCTCAGGAATCGAAGAAGTCGCAATACCAAACTGGACACCCCACAGACTCTCATCAAGAATCAGGTCAGAACCATGGTACACCCCCACCCTGCGCGACCTAAAGAAAGGCCTGAGGAAGCAAGAAAGGAAATGGAGAAGTCACAAAACTGAAGAGCATAGAATGGAATACACCAAACTCCTCGCGGCTTACAAGAATGAAATTAACATCGCAAAGAAAACCTATCACTCCAACACGCTCAACAGGGCCCTCAACCGACCCAGGGAACTATTCGAACTGGTCAAATCCCTCACGAAGACTACCCAAGAACCAATTTCATACGGGGCAATGACAGCCCAAAAGTTGGCAGACCACTATGCCAAAAAGCTCAACCCTACAGCCAATGTCAGAAGCCATCAAACGCCTGAACCAGGCACCCAGAATCTGTCAATGACCAACATTCTGCAAACACCCAACACCCCGGAAAGTCCTACACAATACAAAGAATGGACCACTTTCAGGAGCGTAGATGACAAGCAAATATTGAACATAATCTCCAGCTTAAAAACCACCACCTCCCCACTCGACCCATGCCCTGCGGCCTGGGTAAAGGGCATAAAACAGGAAATTGTTCAATATATCACACACATTGTGAACCAATCGCTTTGGCAGGGGTTAATGCCAATGCACCTCAAAAAATCCATCATACGACCCATCCTAAAGAACAAGACTCTTAACAAGAAAGACCCAACATCCTACCGACCGGTGTCAAGCATATCCTTCCTGGCAAAGATCATTGAAAAGGCAGTACAAATGCAACTGCAAGATCACATCGATGACAATAACGCTTTGGACGTCCACCAGTATGGTTTCCGACAGCATCATGGCGTGGAGACCCTCCTACTGGCCCTACTTGATAAGCTTCTCAAAGGACTGGAAAACAGAAGCAAAATGTTCATGCTCGTTTTCATCGACATATCAGCCGCCTTTGATACCGTACATCACCCCACGCTCCTAAACAGACTTGCTTCCATAGGCATTAGAGGTGCCCCTTTGAAATGGTTCACCTCCTACATAAACAACAGAATGCAGCAAGTCCACTTCAACAACGAGAAGGCCGCAACTTTCCCCCAAACCCAAGGCATACCTCAAGGCTCGGCCCTGTCTTCCTTCCTCTTCAACCTTTATCTACGGCCAGTTTGTAAAACATTCCAGGAACACCAGATCAGTTATCACATCTATGCTGATGATCTAATGCTCTACACTCAACTTGATGTAGACAACCCGAACATCAGTCAACTGGAAAAATGCCTCAGTGAGCTACAATTCTGGCTGCAACAGAATAACATGGCCATTAATCACAAAAAGACCGAAGTGATGTTCATTTCCAAAAAAACAGATTTCAACCCACCACCTACAGTCACCAATGACAATAACGTCTATGCCACAAAGAGCGAGCTAAAATACCTGGGCCTGACTCTGGATTGCAACCTAAAGATGGAAAAGCATCTCCGAATTACCAATCGAGCCATTTTCCACAAAATAAAAGTCTTGCACCCACTACGTAGCATCATAGAGCACTCAGATTTTAGGACCGTTGCACAAGTCCTCATCATTGCTCACCTGGACTACTGCAACGCCATACTACGAGGGTTGCCTAAAAAAAACCTCAACATCCTCCAAATGGCGCAAAATGTGGCAGCTAGATTAATCATGAGGAAAGGCCTGAAGGAACATATCTCACCAATTCTAATGGACCTACATTGGCTCCCCATCACTGCACGCATACAATACAAAATCCTAATCACCACATTCAAGCTCATTCATAATATAGCACCCTCGTTTCTCAATGCCCTTATCACATCGCAGCCAAATAACAGAAGCAGAAGAACCACACACCTCAATACCCTCATTGTTCCGGCTAGCCTGAGAGCTGTCACTGCAACCACCAGCAACCGAGCGTTCTCATTCATAGCGCCACTGCTATGGAACCAACTACCATGCGAACTGAGAGCAATCAGTGACCTGTTGGTATTCAGAAAAAAGCTAAAGACGCATCTTTTCCAGACACACTTCAATCCCACATAAACTCTTTCACCATGCACAAGGAAAGAGCACTACACGTAAAACACCTATAGACTCCGACAACCTGTAAATATGTACATACTTGTGTAATCAATGTCTTGCAATCAAGTGCAAACCTGTAATCTGAATGTTTGTGTCCTGTACTGAATCATTATGTATGTTTTAATCCATGGCCTGTACAACCATACTGTTATGTATAGAAAACCGCTGCTGATCGCTGGAAGTAGCGGGATATAAGTGTACACTAAATAAATAAATAAATAAATAAATACCTCAGGGAGTCGTTAGTGGGATGGGAACAGCTGGGGGATGTAGAAAAACAGTGGGAAAAACTGAAAGGGGGTATTTTAAGGGCAACCAACCTTTTTGTTAAAATGGTAAATAAAGGCAAAAGGAACAGGAGACCACTATGGTTTTCGAAGGAAGTAGCTGAAAAAGTGAAGAAAAAGAGGGAGGCCTTCATGAAATATAAGAGATCACAGAGAGAGGAAGACAGGCATCTGTATTTGGAAAAACTTAGAGAAGCTAGCAAAGTAGTCAAGAAGGCAAAGATTCAAAAGGAGGAGGAAATAGCCAATGCAGTAAAATGGGGGGATAAGACATTTTTCAGATATATTAGTGAGAAGAGGAAGGGCAAAAGTGGTATTGTCAGACTCAAGGGTGCAGGGGGGGAATATGTAGAAGCTGATAAGGATAAAGCGGAATTGCTTAACAAATATTTTTGTTCTGTGTTCACAGATGAAGAACCAGGAGCAGGACTTCAGAAAACACCCACAAATAAGAACAGAAGCGAGGGACGTTTTGAACAATTTTCAGAAGACTGTGTTCGTGAGAAACTAGCTCAAATTAAAGTAGACAAAGTGATGGGACCGGATGGGATACACCCTAGAATACTGAGGGAACTTGGGGACGTTCTAGCAGCTCCACTGACTGACCTTTTCAATGCCTCGTTGGAGTCGGGAGTGGTGCCAAAGGACTGGAGAGAGGCTCATGTGGTGCCTTTACACAAAAGCGGAAGTAAGGATGTGGTTGAAAACTACAGGCCGGTTAGTTTAACTTCAATGGTGAGTAAATTATTGGAAACGCTGCTGAAAGAGAAAATAGTGAGGTTTCTGGTGTCCAATGGATTACAGGATCCGAGGCAGCATGGATTCACCAGAGGCAGGTCTTGTCAGACAAATCTGATTGATTTCTTTGACTGGGTGACCAGGGAGTTGGACCGAGGAAGAGCTCTAGATGTGGTGTATTTAGATTTCAGTAAAGCCTTTGACACTGTTCCTCACAGGCGACTTATAAACAAACTGAGCACCCTAGGGATGGACCCTAAAGTTACTGCTTGGGTTAGAAATTGGTTGGGTGGGAGACGACAAAGAGTACAAGTAAATGGAGCTCACTCTGAGGAGAAGGATGTTACCAGTGGTGTGCCCCAGGGATCTGTCCTTGGTCCGATTCTTTTTAACATCTTTGTTAATGATATAGCGAAAGGGCTGTCGGGTAAGGTTTGCCTCTTTGCGGATGATACCAAAATCTGCAATAGACACCCAGGAAGGTGTAGATAACATGAGGAGGGATCTAGCTAAGCTTGAAGAATGGTCTAGAATTTGGCAGCTGGGATTTAATGTTAAAAAATGTAAGGTCATGCATTTGGGCTGCAGCAATCCAAGGGAGCAATACAGTATAGGAGGTGAAGTACTTTTGTCCACAAAAGAAGAGCAGGACCTAGGCGTGGTTGTGTCTGATGATCTTAAAGTAGCTAAACAGGTAGAAAAGGCGACGGCAAAAGCTAGAAGGATGCTTGGGTGCATACGGAGAGGAATGGCTAGCAGAAAAAAGGAGGTGATAATGCATCTGTATAAGTCTTTGGTGCGACCTCATTTGGAGTATGGTGTGCAATTCTGGAGACCGCACCTTCAAAAGGATGTGAACAGGATGGAGTCGGTGCAGAGGGTTGCTACTAAAATGATTAATGGGCTTCATTATAAAGCATATGAGGACAGACTGAAGGATCTTAATATGTACACCTTAGAGGAAAGGCGGGATAGAGGTGATTGAGATGTTTAAATACCTCCGTGGCATAAATGTTCAGGGAGAGAGCCTCTTTCAATTGAAAGCAAGTTCTGCTACGAGGGGACATGGGATGAGGGTGAAGGGAGATAGATTCAGGAGTGATATGCGGAAATATTTCTTTACGGAAAGAGTAGTGGATCCATGGAATAGTCTCCCAGTGGAGGTGGTAGAGATGAGGACAGTAACTGAATTCAAAAAAGCATGGGACCAACACAGAGGATCTCTAAAGGTAAAAAGTGGACTGTTGTAGTTGTTGTTATGGAAGGACAGACTAGATAGGCCATGTGGTCTTTTTCTGCCATCATGTTTCTATGTTTCTAGATATGGAACAAGGTGGGGCTGGGTTGGAGAGGGAGGGGGAGAGAGGGTACCCTTGCTGGATAATTGGATCGAGAATGGAAATGGGAAGCAGGAAGGAGGCCCTTGGCTGCGGAGCAGGGATGATGAGGATGGGGTTGGCTCTAAGCAGGGGGGGGCCTGACGCATGACAGCAACATGACGTTCATGACTTCGTTGAGTCTGAACTGGAAAAATGGGTAAACAGTTGAATATGTCTTCATGGAATGTATGAGGGGTGGGAGTGCCTATAAAAAGATATAAATTGTTGCAGCAGCTGAAAACACGCCACACAGACATCACAAATCTCCCGGAAACCCATAAATCGAAAATTGAGCATGTAAAATGGAAGCAAAGCTGTATGGGACAGGTATATGGTGCTGAAATGGTAGGAAAGAAAGCAGGGGTCACTATTCGAATCACCAAGGGTGTGGATTTTGAGATGAAGACGGTGCATTCGGATCCAACGGGCAGGTATGTGCTGGTAGAGAAGCAACTTATGGGCACGGGGGTAGTACTGGGGTCGATTTATGCCCCAAACACTTAAAGCTTCTTTTTATCGAGCCTTTGAAGGATGTCTATGAGCATTGGGGGACAAGCAACTGCTCTTGGCAAGAGACTTCAATTGCGCCTTAGATCGCGCAATGGACAGATCACGGACCACCAGAGCACAAGACCAGCACCAAGCACACAGAATTTTAGGAATAAGTGAAACTCACAGCTTGCTAGATATCTGGTGGATATTCCATATGAGTGAACAGGATTTCACACACTTATAAACTCCACCCCTATTCCGCTTACTACTTCCCTCCGGTATTTGGGGGTAATTTTAGACTCCTCACTATCCTTTCACGAGCACATATCTAACCTATCTCGTCGCTCTTTCTTTACACTTCGACAGATCCGTTCAGTCCGTTCAATCCTGCCCTCTGATTCACTTACCACTTTAGTGCTTGCACTAGTTATGTCCAGACTGGACTATTGTAACATAGTTTATGCTAATCTCCCCGCGTACCAACTCAAACGTCTTCAACTCCTGCAAAATACAGCCGCTCGTCTTGTCACTTTTGCTCGGAAATCAGATCATGTTACTCCCCTTCTGCTCCACCTTCATTGGCTTCCTCTGTCCTTTCGGTTTAAATACAAAGTTCTTATTTTAGTACATAAAGTCATTCACACTTCCAATCCACAGTATTTAGCAAACCTGGTCTCTCTTCACACCCCTTATCGGCAACTACGGTCACTGCATGCTAAAAGATACCGTATGTTTCTCCCCTCACCTTCACGAGCTCACCTTGAACAAACCCGTCACGCTGCTTTCTTTTTCTTGGGCCCCTTGCTTTGGAACTCTCTTCCTGCCCCTCTTCGCCTAGAGCCTTCCTATCAACTCTTTAAAAGCTCCCTGAAAACTCACTTGTTCAAACAGGCATTTGATCTCCCCTCCTAGTAGTCTTGTCTATTTGTTTGGTTTTTGTTTGGTTTTGTTTACCCATGGTTTGTCTGATTGTTTATTGTTTGCTTTGTCCTGTGACCTCTTTGGTCTATCTTCTCTCTATTTTAATGGATTTCTTTTCCTTTTAACGTTTTTATTGTATTTTGGTTTTTTTTTTTATTGTAAACCGCCCTCACGTTTCGACAAGGGCGGTATATTAAATGTAAATAAAGATAAAGATAAAGACTTGTCGCGGGCACATGGCACATGGTTCCATATTGATTATTTCCTCATCTCGGCCGGCTTATTTGAGCAGATCACCAAAGCGGAAATAGGACCAATTATTATAAATGACCATGCTATAACCACCTTGGGGCTGAGGTGGGGAGAGCAAAGGGGCACAGATCCATGGCACCTCCCTATGGAGGTGACGGGAGATCCTGGCTTTAGGCTTTTCTTCGAGCGAAATGGGAAGAATATGCTCTGAACAATGCTCAGCATGTCGCAAAGCCTGCTCTATTCTGGGAGACTGACAAAGCAGTCATGCGGGGTGCAATAATGGGGTATGTGGTGGCCAGGCAGAAATGGATGAATAACCACATATTACAGCTGAATGTACGCTTAGAGAGCTAAGGCGAAAGCTGATAACACACCCTCCTCGGAAAGAGCATCGTAGGGTGCTCCATGAAGTGCAGGCGGAGCAGAATTCACTTATTCACCAGAGAACGAAGAAATCTTTATTTTATTATAGATTTCAATTATATAAGTTTGGCAATAAAACGGGCAAGCTCTTATCATCACTGATAGGGACAAAGGATGGGCCAAGATACGTGGGAGCCATGCGTGATGTGGGAGGGAACTTGCACAATCTGCAGCGGGGATAGAAAAGGTTTTCAGAGATTTTATCGTCCTCTATACCAAGGAGAGGACCACCCAGGACTTGAGGGGAAGCAGTTGTTGGAGGAATGTGGGCTCCCTCAGTTGACTGAGGAGCAAATAGCTGACTTTAATGGCCCCATAACTCCACTGGAAGTGCAACAGGTTATTAAAGGTCTGAAAATGGGACAGGCCCCAGGGCTGGACAGGCTCCGAATTGAATTCTATAGGACATTGGCCGGCAAAATAGAAAAACTGCTAACGGATTACTATTCTGACTTGATAACCCAAGGGGGCTTTCCCTTCGAGGCCAATATGGCGTTAATCACAGTACTACCTAAGCCAGGTAGTACTGCTGCCGGGGTCATATAGGCCAATCTCACTGCTAAATGTGAACATAAAGATAATGGCAAAGATGTTGGCGGATAGGCTAGCGGCACACTTTCACACACTAATACATGGGAATCAAGTGGGATTTGTGCAGGGCAGAAGCATAACTGTTGGAGTCAGAGAGTACTTAGCTCCATATATGTTAGTCTCCAAGAGTCCCGGTCCTCCCTAATGATCAGCTTTGATGCCGAAAAGGCATTTGATAGGGTCTATTGGGGGTTCATGATACATGCTTGAAACTTGGAAAACACCAGGATCAGGGGTTCTTTTGCTTTGGCGATTAGACTGTTGTACTCTAACCCCTGTGGCATGGTGCTGGTTAATGGCCAACTGACAGAGGACTTCCCTCTAAGGACAGGCACTTGACAGGGGTGTCCCCTCTCACCACTGTTATTTGTTTTGACCCTGCAGCCACTATTGAGCCGCCTCCATTCGCCCTTGAACATCAAAGGCATCTGTAGGGGACCTGAGGAATTCCGGGTGGCGGCCTTCGCAGATGACCTTTTGGTACACCTTGGTAATCCAAAGCAAGATCTACCGACATTGCTAACTCTCATGCATACTTATGGTAGAATATCGGGATTTAAGTTAAACCTTAACAAATCTGAAGCGCTCCCCCTGGCTCCCTCCCTTCCAAGTCAATGGAGGGGCTCTTTCCCACTTAAATGGGCTGAGGGGTGGTTTAAATATTTAGGAACTTGCCTCCCTATCAAGTTAGATGACCTTTATAGTGTCAATATAGCAAACCTTCTGGAGGATCTTGAAAAGAGGGTTCAGCAATGGCAAGACATCCCGCTATCGTTGGGAGGCCAGATAGCCCTCTATAAAATGGTCATCTTCCCGAAGTGGCTATACACACATCAGATGCTACCACTGATACTGAAACAGAGGGACCTAAAACAGCTGGAAAGGCAGGTCAATTTTCTTCTATGGCAGGGACGCAGGCCACAAGCGAAGCTGGCTGTCCTGCAAAGACCATGGTCACAAGGAGGAATGGGGTTTCCAAATATGCGAAGATACAATATGGTGTGTGCCCTGAGGCAAGTGAGGAATTGGTTATGGGATCTCGCAGACTATACTCCCTTTGAATGGGGCCAGGCCATAGCGGCCCCATACCACCTGCGGTACATATTGCATGCAGACAGTCAAACTAGGCTTCCTCCAATACAAAAGAACATTTCAATCGACCAGGGAGGCTTGGAAATATGTGTGTAGATTAATACAGTGTGATTCCTCTAGTTTGCCGTACCTACCACTATGCAGAAATGCCGCATTCCCACCTGGAATTAAAAAAACAATTTTTGAGAAGTGGAGCCGGCTGGGCTTCTCAAATATTGAGCAGATGGTAGAGGAGTCGGGAGCTCCACTTTCCTTTACTAAATTAAGAAAGCATTATGGGTTGTTGGGCATCCACATTTTTCCATACTTACAGGTCAGAAGTTATATCCATACTCTACAGAGGACGGCACTGGAACCAAGTGTATGCTCTCGGTTGGAAGAGACGCTCATGGGTGGGAATAGTGAAGTCCGTATTATGCATTTACATTGAGCACTGGTGGAATTAACGCCGGGGGCAGAGGGGAGGGGGAGGCTTGGACAGCTGACTTAGGGGAACAGGTAATAGGTGAAGATCTTCTTAAGGCACTTGGAAATACTACCTGATGGATCACATCTGTAACCCTTCGAGACATGCAGTATAAGCTAATGTAACGGCTGTAGTATGCCCCACACCGGACATTAAAGGAAGGGTTGATTAAGGCAGACGTATGTCCTAGATGTGAAGTTCCCTTGGTAACTTTGGGACATATGCTGTAGCATTGTGTGGTGGTTAAGAAGTTTTGGACAACTGTACTGAGTGCTATTCAAAGAAGTGGAAGTAAGGTAAATAATGGAGCCTGGGAGGGGGGGGGGAAGTAGAGTATAATAGGAAGGATGTGGGGGAGGGAGGAGGAGGAAGGTGGGAATTAGCGTAAGGAATAGTAACCGATTTCAAGACATCAAGAATGGAATAGAGGGTAGTTTTAAGTAGGAATATGGTTACACTCGCAGACTTGGCTAGAATGCCAGGTTGTTTTATAGCAATGGTCACTAACCAATTACAGTAGGAACTAAACAAGAAGGGTGAGGAGGGGCCAAGGCAGTTAGAGGACTGGCTATCATATCCCTGGGGGTGTAAGGGTTCCTACGCCCAAGGTGGAAGGATTCTGTGGGGCCATGATAAGGGAAGGAGGATTGAGAGGGTAGGAGGGAGGGGCGATGGAAGGGGGTGGGGGGGGGAGAAGGAAAAGAAAAATGTATGTAATTGTATGTTAATTTGTTTGCTACAGTATAAGTTTGTTAAGTTTGGAATGTGACTGTAACAAATGGATATGTGGCACGTTATATTTTTATGATTTAATAAACAGTTGAAGCATAAAGAGGTGTTTCCCATAGCCATAGTAATAACCTCTGCAGGACATGGTGCACGGGAACCATCACCACCTCCCTGGGGGCCGAAGGGTACTAGAGCAACTCCAGTTCCTCCGCCCTCCTCCAATTTCAGGGAGAAGGGGATGGCCTTGGCCATGTCCCTAATGAAGTCCTTGAAGGACATGTCCTCTGGAGGTGACTTGCACGGCTCAGGGGGAGGTGACAAGTTGGATGGAGGGTCCAGAAAACGAAGTTCCGAGACCATCAATTCCTCCTCAGTTTCCCACATGATTCAGACTGAGAGGAAACTGAAGTAGCGCCAAGTCTCCTCCTCCCGCCAGTTCCTCGGCTTGGGATAGGGTAGGCACCGGTGGACCCCCGTCACCCGGTGCGCTGATGTCAATGCCCCTGGGCCTCAGATTCTGACACACTGGAAATGGAGATTACTCTGAGACCCAGAGTCGATTCTGATCACCCAACTGATGTCCCCCACCTCAGTGGACAGGACATGGCTCTCCAGGAAAGAACGGACAGAGTGCATTGATGATGCTATTAGTGCCGTGAGGCTACTACCGCCACCAAGTGAGATTTGAGGGCTTGAAGGCATTCCTCCAGAATTGTCACTTGCGAGGGGGCCAATGTTGCAGCCGCGGATACTGGCATCAACACCTCAAGTGGGGGACTTCATGATGACTGGTGCATCGGGAGACATCTGGCAACCCTCCTGGGCAATGGGGTTGACTCCGCTGTACGGGCTGATTCCTCCTGCCAGGCAAGCTTAGCTGGTTGTTTCTGGCCATCACTTTCTGCATCACGCTGAGAAGGGCTGCAATCTTTATCTTTATCTTTATTCAGTCGCTTGATAGACCGCCCAGGCCGAAGCATCAGGGCGGTGTACAATAACAGGTAAAATGTCAGCTGCTGAAAACGAAAGCTAGAAAGGAACGCCAATAAATGACAGGACAGCAAGACACAGTAACAAAGGTAGAAGACAAGAAAGTTCCAAAAAAAGGGGTAGTAGGAGGAGAAGAGGGGAGGAAAAGGGGAAAAGGGTAGAGGAAGAGTCACGGGGACTGGAGGGCGCAACTGGGGGATGGGGCGCCGTCGACAGGGGGAGGGAGGTCAAAGGCCTGACAGAACAGATGAGTTTTAAGGAGGGCTTTGAAGCGGGGGTAGGATAGCTCAGTGCGGAGAAGAAGGGGAAGGGAGTTCCAAAGGGCAGGTCCTAGAAAGAAAAAAGCAGAGCGGCGGGTAGATTCTAGGCGGGCCTGATTAGGAGAAGGGAGGAAGAGATGATTACCGTGAGAGGAACGAAGAAGGCGAGGGGAGGGCTGGAGGTGAATAATGTTAGCCAAGTACTGGGGGGTATCGGTGTAGAGAACCTGGTGGACGGTGATGAGCAATTTGTAGACAAACCTAAACTTGACCGGGAGCCAATGCAGAGTGAAGAGACAAGGGGACACGTGAGAGCGAGCAGGGGAGGAGGTGACAAGACGAGCGGTGGCGTTCTGAACAAGTTGAAGGCGGCGGAGCTGGGAGGACGGGAGACCTGCATAGACAACATTACAGCAGTCCAGATGAGATGTTACTAAATACAAAACAAGAGTAGCAACAGAGGGGAGGGGAAGAATGGGACGAACAGCTTTGATACGACGAAGATGGAAAAAGGAAGTACGAATAACAGAGGAGATATGCTCGTGGAAGGAAAGAGTAGGGTCTAAGGTAACACCCAGATAGCGAAGGGCGGGCACAAGAGGAATGGAGTGAGAGCCCATGGTGGGAGATAGCCTAGGTTGGGAACGCCCAAGAGAGATCCAGATTGCTGAGGACTTGGCAGGATTGGCATGTAGAAAATTGGACTCGAACCAGGAAGCAATGGAGGAAAGACAGTGGTTGAGTGCACCCAATTTTCTCCCGGTGCTTGTCCTTCAACATTGACAGCTCATCAGAGAGTCTTTTCTCGCTGATTGGGCCCCTCTGTTCCAACTGTGCGCTTAGCTCCTGCCCCTTGGACACCTCCTTAACCTTGGCAGGCGTTGACAACGAGGTTGGGACCAAAGATGCTGAATTCAATGAGCCGAAGTTCTGTTTTTCCCAACCCTTCAAAATCCTCATCATGTCATCTGCAAGCAAAGCTTGCAGGCTGATGATTGAATCCAAGGCATTGTAAGCACCAGTTGTGGTGGTCGGTGGCCATAATGGTCTTGCCCCACTTGGTGCATTTTTAAAGCCACTAGCTAGCTTAGAGATGCCGAAAAATATTGCCTTGGCAAAGTTAAATTGGAGAGCTGCCGTGAGGGGGGAAATCACCTCAAAGGAGTAAAAACACTAAAAAAACGAGGGGGGGGGGAAGGAAAACCTAAGTCAGCAGACCAACTAAGCTGACAGACAGGTGGCAAGAAAAGGCAAAAAAAGTCACCACATGAGGGCCAGAAAGGAAAACTTTAATCCGGACTGCAGGAATATATCCTAGGGGCTCCGCAGAAAAAAGAAGACTGGAGAAAATGGCGCCACGGCGGGCAGGAAGGCAGGTGTGCATGCACCATACACTCCCCAAAGGCTTCCTTTGGAAGCTGGGGAGCGTTCCGTGTGGGGCTCTGTCGGTGATGTCACCCATACGTGAGGACTTACTTCCTGCTTGTTCACGGAGAATGAGGTCTGCCTAGGGCATCACATATCCTTCTCCCACCCCATACATCTGCTCTTTCTCCAAGTCCCAGAACTGAACCCCTTCTGCCATCTGTTTGCTGCATCATACCTCTTTGCTGTCCCCACCATCTGCCGCATCAGACCCCTTTTGCTGCATCAGACCCCTTCTTGACATCTCTAGTCTGATGCCAGTCCCTAGGCCCCCTTCTTCTACCTCCATCCCTTAGCATCTGTCATTTCTTTCATCCTCACCTCATGTCAGTCTCTGAATCCAGTAATAGACCCTTCTCCCTGCCCTATTCCCAGATTTCAGACCACTTTTACCACCTGCCCAACACCTTTAAATTGCTTGTAGAGTGGCGTGGCAGGAGCTTGCCTTTTCATTCCTGTCCCTCTATCCACCACCAGTGCTGGCCACCAGCACCACACAGGAATTGAAATCTGAGACCAAGCACTTTCTGAATTGCAAACAGGAAATATGTGCTCTCTGATTTGATAAACATGCAGTACCAGTGGCCAGTCGGTGGAGGACAACTGGGAGGCAGAATGAAAGAGCCATTGCCGACCATACTGCAGGCAATTTAAAGGTGTTGGGCTAATAGCAGGGACAGAGAGAAATTTTGGTGGAGCCAGGGCCCATGTGGCCTTGTCCACACTGTCCTGAAGCCTATGTCTCTCCTGCAGATACTGCACGAATCTCCAGAACAGGTTGAAACTCTTGATCAACATTGATGATGCTGAAGCCACAGGATCATGTCAAGGAAAGAATCATTCCATTCATCAAAAGTCCTCATGAGCTTCTTCTTGAAGGCTGCCATCAACAAAGGTATAGGGATCATAGTAGGTATGACTGCATCCTTTTGAGATACTTGGGGGTCATTAGAGACTTGGTCTCATATCCTTTGAGGTTGTTGTGTCCTCACATTGGGGGCGCTTTGAGAGTACAGATGACCTTGGTGCTCTTGACAACACACTCCGATGAGGTGCCCTGTGTTTGGCATCACATTAATTAAGACAAGATCAAATACTTCCTCTTTTTTGGGTGGGATTTGGAGGACATCTGATCCAGATGGCCTCTACTAATACTCAATATTTATGTTTTTTTTTTTTTTTTTTTAAATATTTTTTATTGAGTTTTAACAAAAACATACAACAATATGGTAATGTAATAATACAGTGATACAAACAACTTACCCAACCATCCAACCCTAACCCCCCCTCCCCTTCCCAGCCTAAAGACCTCCCCCCCCCGCCTCCTTGTGGATCCCTAGCACACAATAGAAAGATATTAAGACACACCTGACGGATTTGTACTGACCCTCAAGTTACAAAGGAATATCTACCACTCCTACCTCACTCGTGCCGTAGAAACAAAAACATCAAGAAACCACCATTTACTTCTTTCCGAGGCCCAAGACAGATTGTGAGTTCTACGGCCCTGCCGTGCACTCAAGGCAAGGCGCTGGGTATTAGGCGCCGCAAGCACCCGCTCGTATTTAGCAAAAATACAAACAAGATTCCACCATTGATGGCTATCCAGTTGTGAGGAGTCTTTCCAGTGAGCCAGTATCACTTTTAAAGCCACTGCCATCAAGAAATTAAATAAAAAGCATTTCTCTTTGGTTAAGCCTGGAAGATCAGCTTGGGAACGAAGAATCACTGCCCCCCAAGACAAATCAGCCTGTATTTCTAAAATAGATTGGATCCTGTCCCACACCCGCCCCCAGTAACGCTGAACGTGAGGACAATCAAAAAACATGTGTCTTAGTGATCCCGGAGACTGACCACAGGACCAACACTTATTCCCGACTGTCGGGTCCCACTTGGAGAGCCGAACAGGAGTAATACAAGCCCTGTGCATCAAGAAAAATAGGGATTGCGTCAAAGCTGCAGCGCGGGAGACCCTGTTCACCTTGGACCAAATATCTTCCCAAGCAGCTTGAGGAATCGCAGAGCCTAGCTCTTCTTCCCATTTGGCCCGCACCCCATCCAATTTAGAGGGAGCCCGATCCCGCAACCCCCCATAAAAATTAGCCGCAACCCCCTTCCGTGACACACACCCATCCACTGCTTCCTGCAGACCCCAACTCATATCCAAAGACTGAACCACAACTCCAGCTTTGGCAAAGCAATACCTCAGTTGGATCCATTGAAACTGACAACACCCGGGCAACTTAAACTCTCGCTGTAAGTCCGTAAAAGTTTTCCAAGACTGTTCCGAGACAAGCTGCCCCAACGTCCAAATGCCCGCATCCTGCCATAGCTTCCACGAAATCACTCTCTTATTAATTTTAAAACGGGGGTTAAGCCACACAGGCATCAAAAGGGAGGGGGGATTGTCTGACCCCAGGGAAAGAGCTAACTCCGAGAAAGCCTCCTGAGTAGCTACAATCACCCCACCCACCGAGCCAGAATCCGAAAATTTCATACCAGCCGCCACCTCAATGGGGACGGGAGCCATGCGCCGCTTTTCAACCTCCCACCATACAGGGGGAACATCCCCATCATCCCGGCCCAACCAACGAGCCCCTTGCTTAAGTCGAAATGCCAGATGATACGTCTTAAAATCAGGGAACTGAACCCCGCCCCGCTCTTTGGAAGCTTTCAACTTGCAAGTGGCAATTCTAGGGGGTTTACTACGCCAAAGGAAATTTATCAACAATCTCTCAATAGAGCTATAAACCCTTGACGGGAACACCACCGGAAGCATCTCCAGCACATAATTCACCTTAGGGACCAGCATCATCTTTATAGCCTCCAGGCGCCCCCACCACGAAAGAAATAAAGGTGACCAACGCGTTGTGAATTCCTGCACTACCTCCCGCAAGATATCGGAGTTCACCCGCACTGTATCTTCTAGACAGGGGCAGTAGCGAACTCCCAAATATTTAACCCCAGACGAGACCCACTGAAAGGGAAAAGGTTCCAACAGATGTGCGCCAGCCAGCTTATTCATTGGAAACGCGACTGACTTGGACCAATTGATTTTATAGCCAGACAACTGAGAGTAACTATCTATCACCTCCAACACCTGACCAACAGATTCGGGAAGAACAAATAACAGGAGATCATCTGCATAAGCAGAAATTTTAATTTGTAAATCATCAACTGCAATGCCACGCACCCCCGGGGATTGTCGAATCAGCAACGCCAATGGCTCCAAGGCCAAGTTGAAAAGCAAAGGGGAAAGCGGGCACCCCTGCCTAGTGCCACGAGATAACTGTAAAGGCTGGGATAACTCCTGATTGGCCCAAATCCGCGCTATCGGGTTAACATATAAGACCTGAACCATGCTGATAAACTTGACCCCAAAACCAAACCAGGTTAAAACCCGAAATAAAAAGGCCCATTCCAAGCGGTCAAAGGCCTTCTCAGCATCCAATGAGAGGCCAACCACCGGGAAAGCAGAGGCATCCGCTATCCCCTGCAAATTTAACAGGAGACGAGCATTATCAGCCGTGGAACGACCGGCCATGAAACCACACTGATCAGGGTGAATAAGGTAAGCCATCACCTTGGCAAGCCTGCGGGCTAAGATGGAAGAATAAATCTTGTAGTCCGCATTCAACAATGAAATGGGACGATAATTCCCAACCTCTAGGGGGTCTCTCCCGGGCTTCTCTAACACAATAATTGTGGCCTCACTAAAGGAACCTACTACCGCCCCCGGAGCGGATAACAGACAAAAGTAGTCCAACAAAAATGGGGCAAGCTCTGTTCGACACACCTGATAAAATTCAGCAGGAAGACCGTCGGGTCCTACTGCTTTGCCTTTCGCAGCTCCTTCAAGAGCCTCAAAGAGCTCCGCACAAGAAATCTCTTTTTCCAGCTCTGCCAATTGAGGGGGAGAAAGAGAGGGATGCAATATCTCCCCAAACAAGGACTGAAAACCCCCCTCACTGTCCGAAATATCAGACGAGTAAAGCTTAGCATAAAAAGCACGAAACTCCGCAGCGATTTCGGCATCATCAACCAACATTTCCTTAGTCCCAGACTTCAACGCTGCAATCCGAGCTTTCGCAGCTCTGGGTTTAAGAGTATTTGCTAACAGCTTCCCAGCCTTGTTGCCCTCTAAGTAGTAAGCAGACTGTTGCCCCCACAAAAGCAGCACTGCTTCCTCATGCAACAGCTGATTATATTGAAACCGCAGCTTCTGTAAGCGCAAAAGTACCGTCGGATCAGCCCTGGCCGCCAACAGCCTCTCACCCGCCCTGATCTGGACATCGAGGGCCTCAACCTTCGCTTTGTTCAGCCGCTTCAGCTTGATGGAATAACTCGTGATTTTCGCCCGCATGGACGCCTTAAAGGCTTCCCACCAAGCCCAGACAGAGGTATCGCCCGATCTATTAAAGTCAAAAAAGGCTGTAATTTCCTGTTTAATAAATGTGCAAAAATCCTCATCAGCCAGCAGAGTCCTATCAAAAAAAAAACGCGCGTTCTTTGCTGTACCCCCATACCCTGCCAAAGTCACAGAGACTGCTGCATGATCGGAAATATGCATGGGACAGATATCAGCGCCCTCTACTGACGAGATTAAAGACTTGGAAAGGAGCAGGAAATCAATTCGTGAATGCGACTTATGCGGGAGAGAGAAAAATGAATAACTTCTGTCCTGGGGATGCAATAATCTCCAAATATCCACTAGCCCCTCATCCTTCAACAATGAGGCAACCACTGAAGCGGCCCGGAGTGGCCTCCGCCGTCTGAAAGGGTGACAGTCAATCAATGGATCCAAAATGAGATTGAAATCCCCCCCTAAAATAATATCCCAGCCAGCACACCCATGGGTCACTTCCGCAATTTTATGGAAGAACCCTATATCATCAGTGTTAGGAGCATAAATGTTAAGAATTGCTAACGCCCTATCTGCAATGTGCACTAAGGCCAACGCCCACCGCCCATCCAGACTTGCTTGGGAAGAAACAATGGTCGGCGCCAGTGCTTTCCGGACCAATGTGATCACCCCATTCTTCTTCTGCCACGCAGCAGCATGACTAACCACCATATAGCCCTCAGAGCCTAATTTAAGGGCCTCCACTGAGGACAAGTGAGATTCTTGCAAAAGAACCACATCCGCCCTTTCCTTCTTACAATAAACCAAAATCTTCTTACGTTTGATTGGGCTGATAATACCCTTCACGTTCAGCGATAATACTTTAAGTGTAATCATGAGAAAAGCTGATAACAGAGCACAGGCCTAAAAAGGAAGGCAGTACATTCTCCGAGCCAATAAAATATACACAATACTCAAAAAAAAGAAAACCTCTAGGGACCCAACAAGGAGGCAACCATAGAACCCAACTAGGGACACCTACTGGGTGAGCCAAAGCTGGAACAAGCCCCACCCTCCCACCCCGTCCAACAAAACAGAATACACCCAGAATAACCCCCCTGCCCCAAAATGCTTTTCACAAAAGCCCCATAATTAAACAATACCCAAGGGGCAAAAGGAACACATCCAAACCCAAACCCAGCCACCCCCCAGACCAATAACACCCACAAGACAAACCAGTATATAACATATCACAAAACATAATACCATTCCAGAACACTTCCCCCCCCCCCCAATCAGAACATTCATCTCCCCCAATAACTCCCACTCATATACCCACATATAACCAGATCAGGCTCGCAGGACACCTCCAGTCCAATAACAAACATAGTGCGGCCCTCTTAAAGCAGGCTCATCTCATCACAGCCCCTTCCTGTTCTTCGATGAAAGCACGCAGCAAAACTGGATCCTCAAAGGACCTGGTCTGATTATGAAGGGTAACCCGAAGTCGAGCAGGAAAGAACAAGCCATATTTAGCCTGCAAGAGCCGGAGCCGCGGCCGGAACGCTAAGAGCTGTTTCCTCCGATCCACCGTAGCCTTGTGAAAATCCGGATAGAACCCGATCTGCTGCTCATCCATTTTTACCGGCGCTGCCACCCGGGCCGCAGTTAAGATCTGCGCTGCTTGAGTGTACCGCAGCACACACATGATGATTGGGCGTGGAACGCGTACATTTGGGCCAGCGTGGGATGGTATGCGGTGGGCCCTCTCGATTTCCAAAGGCATACTGAAAGTTAGATTCAACACTTTAGGAATCATCTTCTCCAGGAACATCTTCATATTAGCGCCCTCCGCCCCCTCAGGAACGCCGACGATGCGAACATTATTTCTTCGGGTCCTATTATTGAGCTCCTCCAGGTTCCTCTCCAACGCCAGAATGCGCTTGCGATTTGCTGTAACTTCTTTGAATCGCTCCTCGTGCGTCTCCACCTTAACTTCCAGGCCGGAGAGCTTCTCCGAGAGCCCGGCAATCTGCCCTTTCAGCTCTTTGAGTTCCCCGAGATCAGCCTGCACACTGCAGAGCGAGTCCCCGTTGGCAGCCACCATATCACGTACTGCTCGCAGTTCTACCATCAATTCCTGGAGAGACGGAGGGGAGTCCCGCGAGGCCGCCGTTTTTAGCGGAGAGGGGGGATCTGGTTTCTGCCTCTTAACGCCGGTATTTGCTCCCGGTCCGAATTCCAACCGCGTAGGTTTGCTGCTGGACATCTCCTACTACGCTAAACCCCTCACAGGCTTGGCTGGCACTCCAACAAACAGGGTAAAAACAGGATTAAACTGCCGGGTAGGACGAGGAAAAGAGTTAAGCGGCCATCTTCCTTGCTGTTGGCTCCGCCTCCCTCAATATTTATGTTTATTAAAACTTGATATGTCATCCTTCAAGGAAATGGCAGAGTGGTTTACAATACAAGAAAATAGTTAAAAAGGCAGAAAAGAACTCCATAAAATTATAGGATAGAAGAGCAGCTATACTAGGGTAAGGAGGTGGGGATAGAAAAGATATCATCAGCCCAGCAGGTCATGTAATGAGGATGTCATAGGCAGCTTGAAACAAAACAAGTTTTTAGTTAGGATTTGAAGGCGTTGTAGAAAAGTACCAGTCTGAGGTCAGAGGGGGGAGTATTCCAGAGGTGTGGGCAGAGGAAGTAAAAGGCAGAGTGTCACGTGGATTCGTACCTGGCTTGGGAGGCGGAGGGGAGGTGCAAGCAGTAAGAGTGAAGTGCATGGAGGGAGCGATGTGGAGAATGGAGAGTGATAGAGGCAGTGAGATAAGAGCAAATTCCTGTGTGAAGGATTTTGTGAACTAGTGGAAGGATCTTAAAGTAGATGCAATACTGTATGGGAAGCCAATAGCAATGTATCAGGGGGCGGTTGACATGGTCGTAACAAGGGGTATGAGCAAGAAGGCGGACAGCGATATTCTGAATAAGTTGGAGTCTGTGGAGCTGTAATTGAGGGAGTCCTGCATAAAATGATGCTACAATAGTCTAAGCAGATGATCAAAAGAGAGAGTATTAGGGCAGTTAAAGCTGAGGAGGAAAGAAGAGGGCGCACAGCTCTGATTTGGCACAATGTGTAAAGGGACTTACAGACATTGGTATTAATGTGATAATGGAAGCTCAGGGTTGAGTCCACGATAACGTCAAGGTAGCAGAGGGAAGAAACCAAAGGAATTGGGGCACCAAGAATAAGGGAAGTGATAGTGGGTGAGTAGGTGTGTCCAGTTAGTCACATGGCTGAGGTTTTGCTAGGACTGATGGCAAAGCTGGTTTACATGAAGCCAGTCATCCACTTGAGAAAGATAGGTGAAGTACAGAGAGATCAGTTGAGGATAGGTCAGGGTGCAACAGGAGCAGGATATCATCAGCGTAATAGTATGCAGAAACACCAAGTTGTTGGATAAGGAGTGCTACAGAGGAGAGAAAAGCATTAAAAAAGGAGAAGGTCGAGAACTGAATCCTGTGGGACACCACAATCTAATCGGTAAGACGTTGGGGTGTAGAGAAGTTGAGTGAACTGAAAAAGCTCAATCAGAAAGAAAAGAGTGGAACCAGCGAAGGACAGTGCCATGGAAACCAAAGTGGTGCAAATGGGAGAGAAGAATAGAGTGATTAATGAGATCAAACGCAGAGGACAGATCGAGAGACTGCGAGTGTAATATTGCCCTTGTTGAAAGATTTGTGAACTTTGTTGAGGAGGGATAGTAAGATGATTTCGGTGCTATGGCCTGGCTGGAAACCGGCCTGATGGGGGTTACTGTCCAGGTGGTTAACAAATTGCATGAAAACAAGCTTCTCCAAAATTTTAGACAGGAATGGTAGATTGGAGACTGGTCTGTAGCTGGTTGGGGAGGTGTGATCGAGTGAGGGGCCTCTGAGAATGGAACACATGAGAGTGTATTTCCAAGCTTGGGGAGAGGTTCTGGAGGAGAGACTGGTATTGACAATGGACAGTGCAGGGGGAAGAAGAGTAAGAGAGGTATTCAGAAGCCAAGAGGATGAATCAAGGGAACAAGTAGTTTTATGGGAGGAGGAAATTTGTTTGGAAAGAGCAATGGATGAGATAGGGCTAAAGGAGCTCCAAGTGTGAGCCAAAGAAGGAGGGAACCTGTGGATTCAAAGAGTAAGGCTTGGGGAACTGGGGCAGGCAAGAAAGCTGAGCACAGTTGGTTGGTTTTATCAAGGAAGGCTTGAGCGCATTGGTTTCGGGAGAGGAGGGGTACAGGACATAAGGGGGCATGCTAGCTGAGAAAAGACTGAATGAAGGGCCCTGGAATGGTTAAAGGAGGAACTGATGAGATTAGAGTAATAGTCTGTTTTTGCAGAGATTATCACAGTCTTGTAGAGGTGATGATAATGTCAAAAAGCAGATAAAGAGTTGGCAGTGTGCTGCTTGCGCTTACGGCACTCAGCGTGGCGCAGATGGGAGTGGAGGGTGTAGAGTCCAGAACAATACCAGGGGCTCTGGCACTTTGTTGAAACCTGTTTGAGACGGAGGGGGGCTGCTTGGTTAAGAGCTCACTGAAGCTTGAATTCTATTGGTGGATCTGGTCATCCACAGGAAAAGAAAAGAAATCTGAAGGGAGGAGTCAGAGAAGCAAACATTTGCTGGACCCTCCAGGGGAGTTTCCGGGTCCAGATGGCTGTATGGTTTAAGGCGGGTGGGGAGGCGGGAGGCCAGTGGGTGCGGTGAATACAGGTTAGAGAGAGAAAAAGATGCAAGAGTGATCCGTCCAGGGCAGTGAAATATTGTGAAATGAAAAAGGGGTAAAGGATCCATTATGAGGATAAGCGAGTTGATCTAGAGTGTGTCCAGCAGTGATGGGGAGGTAGATGAATGGCACACAGTTGAGATCCGAGAGATGGGAGAGAAACTGTTTGTTGCGGATCTAATGTAAACCGCGCTGATGAAAAAGAGTGCGGTATAAAAGAACTATAAATAAATAAATAAATAAATATTAAAGTCACCTAAAACAGAGATGGGGGTAGTGAATAGATGCCTCTCTGTGAGGGTCAAGAGAAGAAAGTCCCAAAGGGCAGGACCAAGGATATGACAGTAGAAAAGCAGAAAATGGAGAGGAGGAATGTAAGCAGAACAGGAGGGCCTCAGATAATGGAGAGAAGGGGAGGATAGTTTGGAAAGGGAAATGGAGGAGCGGTAGAGGACAGCGACCCCACCCTCAGCCCTGCCATAGCGTGATATGGAGAGGATGGTGAAGCCCTCACGGAGGCAGCGACTGAGTGCCGGGTTATTGCCAGTTTTGAGCCAGGTCTCAGTAAGAAAGAAGTAATCTAGGGACTACTGAGCAATAAGATCCCCGACGAGGGAGGTTTGGCACAAATGGACCTACAGTTCAGAAAAGCTGCCTTACAGAGAGGCTGAGGGAAGGAAAGGGAGGAAACAAGGTTGGGATGGAACAGGGAGTATTTGAGAGCAATAATGAAGTGAATTAAGAAAACAATTAAGGGGGGGGTGAACGGGTCGCGAGGGCCGCTGGCACCAGTAAATGGGAATGGATGCTGGGGTAGTTGGGGTGAAGAGGGAAAAAAAGAACAAAAAGGGTACAGTCAGAGGGTGACTGATGTACTCTTACGGTCAATGGATCCCCACAGTCCAATACAGCTCCTGGACTCAAGGAGACTGATGCTTCCAGTGCTGATGGACCAGACTTAATCATTTTAGTAGCAACCCTCTGCTTTCAATTGTAAGAGGCTCTCTCCCTGAACATTTATGCCACGGAGGTATTTAAACATCTCAATCATATCACCTCTATCCTGCCTTTCCTCTAAGGTGTACATATTAAGATCCTTTAGTCTGTCCTCATATGCTTTATAATGAAGCCCATTAATCATTTTAGTAGCAACCCTCTGCACCGACTCCATCCTGTTCACATCCTTTTGAATGTGCGGTCTCCAGAATTGCACACCATACTCCAAATGAGGTCGCACCAAAAACTTATACAGAGGCATTATCACCTCCTTTTTTCTGCTAGCCATTCCTCTCCGTATGCACCCAAGCATCCTTCTAGCTTTTGCCGTCGCCTTTTCTACCTGTTTAGCTACTTTAAGATCAGACACAACCACGCCTAGGTCCCGCTCTTCTTTAGTGGACAAAAGTACTTCACCTCCTATACTGTATTGCTCCCTTGGATTGCTGCAGCCTAAATGCATGACCTTATATTTTTTAACATTAAATCCCAGCTGCCAAATTCTAGACCATTCTTCAAGCTTAGCTAGATCCCTCCTCATGTTATCTACACCTTCCTGGGTGTCTACTCTATTGCAGATTTTGGTATCATCTGCAAAGAGACAAACCTTACCCGACAGCCCTTCCGCTATATCACTAACAAAGATGTTAAAAAGAATCGGACCAAGGACAGATCCCTGGGGCACACCACTGGTAACATCCTTCTCCTCAGAGTGAGCTCCATTTACTTGTATTCTTTGTCGACTCCCACCCAACCAATTTCTAACCCAAGCAGTAACTTTAGGGTCCATCCCTAGGGTGCTCAGTTTGTTTATAAGTCGCCTGTGAGGAACAGTGTCAAAGGCTTTACTGAAATCTAAATACACCACATCTAGAGCTCTCCCTCGGTCCAACTCCCTGGTCACCCAGTCAAAGAAATCAATCAGATTTGTCTGACAAGACCTGTCTCTGCTGAATCCATGCTGCCTCGGATCCTGTAATCCACTGGACTCCAGAAACCTCACTATTTTCTCTTTCAGCAGCGTTTCCAATAATTTACTCACCACCGAAGTTAAACTAACCGGCCTGTAGTTTTCAACCACATCCTTCCTTCCGCTTTTGTGTAAAGGCACCACATGAGCCTCTCTCCAGTCCTTTGGCACCACTCCCAACTCCAATGAGGCATTGAAAAGGTCAGTAGGTGGAGTTGCTAGAACGTCCCCAAGTTCCCTCAGTATTCTAGGGTGTATCCCATCCAGTCCCATCGCTTTGTCTACTTTAAGTTGAGCTAGTTTCTCACGAACGCAGTCTTCTGAAAATTGTTCAAGATGTCCCTCGCTTCTGTTCTTATTTGTGGGTGTTTTCTGAGGTCCTGCTCCTGGTTCTTCATCTGTGAACACAGAACAAAAATATTTGTTAAGCAATTCCGCTTTATCCTTATTAGCTTCTACATATTCCCCCCCTGCACCCTTGAGTCTGACAATACCACTTTTGCCCTTCCTCTTCTCACTAATATATCTGAAAAATGTCTTATCCCCCCATTTTATTGCATTGGCTATTTCCTCCTCCTTTTGAATCTTTGCCTTCTTGACTACTTTGCTAGCTTCTCTAAGTTTTTCCAAATACAGATGCCTGTTTTCCTCTCTCTGTGATCTCTTGTATTTCATGAAGGCCTCCCTCTTTTTCTTCACTTTTTCAGCTCCTTCCTTCGAAAACCATAGCGGTCTCCTGTTCCTTTTGCCTTTATTTACCATTTTAACAAAAAGGTTGGTTGCCCTTAAAATACCCCCTTTCAGTTTTGCCCACTGTTTTTCTACATCCCCCAGCTGTTCCCATCCCACTAACGACTCCCTGAGGTATTGGCCCATCTTCGCAAAGTTAGTCTTCCTAAAGTCTAAGATCCTCACCTTGGAATGGATTCTAACAGCCCTAGTCCTAATACTGAACCACACCATCTGGTGATCACTGGATGCAAAATGATCTCCCACTACAACATCAGAAACACTTTCACCATTGGTAAGCACCAAGTCCAGTATGGCCCCTTCACGTGTGGAGTCTGTTACCAATTGCCTGAATAGTTCTCCCTGTAGAGAATCCAGGATCTCCTTACTTCTAGATGGTACTGCAGCAGGAATGTGCCAATCAACATCTGGCATATTGAAATCTCCTATCAGTAGCACTTCCCCTTTCCTAGCAATGCTGCGTATGTCTTCAATTAACTCTCTGTCCACCTCTTCCTCTTGTGAGGGAGATCTGTATATCACACCAATGCAAATAGATTTCTCTTTCCCTCTTTCTAGTTTAACCTACAATGCCTCCTCTCTCCCTTCTTCCTACCCTGTCCTTTCTGAATAAAGTATAGCCAGGTATAGTTACATCCCAGTCATGGTTTTCTGTGAACCATGTTTCTGTAACTGCCACTAAATCCAAGTCAGCCACTCCCATCAAAGCTTCAACTTCAGGGATCTTATTTCCCATGCTACAGGCATTAATACACACTGCTTTCCATATGTTACCCCTGTTACCCATTTCCATAAAGGTATTTAATGTATCACCTACCTGGGGCTTTCACTTACCTGGGGGCTTTCTTCACCCATCCCCAACGAATCTAGTTTAAAGCCCTCTTCAGTAGATTAGCCAGTCTACTACCGAAGATGCGTTGACCTTTCTTGGACAGATGGATGCCATCTCTGCTCTGCAACCCTTGGAACAGCATCCCATGGTCTAGGAAACCAAAACGCTCTCGATGACACCATCCACGCAGCCATGCATTCATCTCCAGGATGCGAGCCTCTCTGCCTTGGCCTTTGCCCTCAACAGGGAGGATTGAAGAGAACACCACCTGTGCACCTAACTGCTTCACCCTCTGTCCCAGAGCCATGAAGTCACTTTTGATACGTTCCGAGGTATACCTGGCAGTATCATTTGTTCCAACATGGATTAGCAACTTGGATCAACAATTAATAAAGAAAGGACAAGCAGTCAAGAAATCCGACGGCACATTGCTCCAGGCAGAATGGCTATGAAGGACCTAGACAAGATTTTCAAGAGCAGAGAAGTCTCTCTCCATACAAAGATTTGACTTGTTCAAGCCATGGTATTTTCAATAACGTCATATGGATGTGAAAGTTGGTCAGTGAAAAAGATGGACAAGAAGAAAACTGATGCCTCTGAATTTTGGCGTTGGCGACGAATACTGTGTATATCATGGATTGCCTGAAGAACAAACCAGCCGGTACTAGAGGAAATCAAACCTAAGCTTTCTTTAGAAGCTCAGATGACAAGACTCCGACTTTCATAGTTTGGACATATCATGCGAAGAGAGAGATTAGATAAAGCATAGTTACTCACCTCTAACAGGTGATCTCCGGGAACAGTAGGAATTTAGTCTTCACATATGGGTATTGTCGGTACCGACTGAGCCTGCACGGGAACGCTCCCCAGCGTCCAATAGGAAAGCTTTTGGGAGCATCCCACAGCGCCTGCGTGCTGCCTTCCCGCCTTTCCAACTGTCCCTCTCCAGTTGAGTTTATAGCTGAGACAAAAGAGAGAGGGATAGAGAGAGAGATACAACTCTTAGGGGAGGTGGACGGGCTGTGAAGACTAAATTCCTGCTGTTCCCGGAGATCACCTCTTACAGGTGAGTAACTACGCTATCTCCAGGAACAAGCAGGAATGTAGTCTTCACTTATGGGGACTCCCTAGCTGCAGATGCCAGGGAGATGGCCCCAGGAAGTTGTTAGGCCTTGTGAAAGGGCCATACTTCCCCCCATGGATCTCTGGCATCCTACCAGGGATGGTGGGTAGGAGTTGATTAAGTCTGAAAAAGGTGTTGAAGAACAGCCTGGCCAAACAAGGCATCCCAGCGGGAATCTTTGTCTAAGCAGTAGTGGGCTGTGAAGGTATGTACCAAAGCCCAAGTAGCTGCTCGACAGATGTCGTCGATAGACACAGAGTGAAGATCAGCCATTGAGGCTGCCATGGCTCTCACATTGTGAGCTGTGACATGGCCTTGAAGAGGAAGGTTCCTACTCTCATAGGCAAAGGATATGCAATGAGCAATCCAGTTAGATGGAGTTCTTTTGGAAACTGGAAGTCCCAAATGACTAGGATCAAAAGCAACAAAGAGATGAGAAGATTTTCTATGTTGCTGTTTCCTTTGCAAGTAAAAGGCCAAAGTTCTTTTACAGTCCAAGGTATAAAGGTTCCTTTCCGCACTGGAGGCATGAGGCCTCGGAAAGAATACAGGAAGGTAAACCGCTTGGTTTAAATGGAAAGGCGAAACCACCTCTGGCATAAAGTGTGGATGAGTCCTAAAAACTACCTTATCATGGTGGAACCTTGTATAAGGAGGATCAGCCACTAACGCTCGCAATTCACTGATGTGACGTGCTGATGTGATTGCAATGAGGAAGATGACTTTCCAAGAAAGGAATTTCAAAGATGTAGTGGCTAATGGTTCAAAGGGCGGTTTCATGAGCTGCCCGAGTACCAGATTTAAGTCCCATGTCACCGGTGGTGGCTTAATGGTAGGCTTTGTTAAAAGAAGGCCTCTCATAAATCTCGCTATGAGAGGCTGAGAGGAAATAGTTTGTCTACTTAAAGGACTGAAAGAAGCTGCAATAGCACTAAGATGGACTCTTACTGAATTTGTCTTGAGACCCGCATTTGACAAATGAAGGAGATACTCCAGTATCGATTCTAGAGGTATCGCAAGAGAGTTAAGACCCTTCTGCGAGCGCCATATGGTAAACCTTTTCCACTTAAAGGCATGAGCGTCTTGTGGAGGGTTTCCTAGAAGCATGAAGGATATCCTTTACCTGTTGGGAAAGGTTAAGATTCTGAAGTTCTAGGCTTTCAGCAATCAGGCCCTGAGATGCAGAGACTGGGGATTTGGATGCCAGAGCATCCCGTCCTCTTGGGAGAGAAGATCTGCAGCAGATCCCAACTCCAGAGGCGGAGCTTGAGAGAAATGTAGGAGCAGAGGGTACCACGTTCGCCATGGCCAACGTGGAGCTATGAGGATCATATGACCTCTGTCTCTCTGAAGCTTGAATAGGTTTTTGGGGATGAGGGGAATGGGTGGGAAGGCATATAGGAAGTCCTGACCCCAGTGGAGGAGGAAGGCGTCCCTTGCCTGACAGCATGGAGCCGGAATTCTGGAACAGAACCGGGGAAGTTTGGCATTCAGCGGACTTGCAAAGACGTCTATGTCCGGGGTTCCCCAAATTTGAAAACTTTTGACCACCTGGTCTGCATGGAGAAACCATTCGTGTGGAAGCAGAACTCGACTGAGTCTGTCTGCCCAAGAGTTCTGAATGCCTGGAAGATACACCGCAAGGAGATGAATCTGATGCTCTCTGGCGAGGGCCCATAGTCGCAAAGCTTCATTGCAAAGCAACAGAGAGTCTGTTATGCCCTGCTTGTTCACATAGAACATGGCTACTTGATTGTCCATTTGAATTAGGACTGTCTTGTAGCTGAGCTGGGTGTGGAATACTCGAAGAGCAAGGAAAATTGCTCTGAGTTCTAGGAGATTGATGTGTAAATAGGCCTCCTGTGGAGTCCAGGTACCCTGGGTAGAGAGGCCTTGCAGGTGGGCTCCCCAACCCACCTGTGAAACATCTGTTGTTAGAGTGGCCTGGTGTGGGGGGTTCCGCAGAAAAGGAGACCCCACCAAAAGGTTTTGGAGTGATTGCCACCATTGGAGGGATTTTGAGTTTGTTATTTTGTCCAACAGGCAGCCTGAGGTCTGTGTCCACTGAGTGGATAAAGTCCACTAGGCTGCTCGCATATGGAGGCAAGCATAAGGAACCACATGCACGGTGGATGCCATGTGGCCTAGCAATTGTAGCATTTCCTGAGCAGTGAGACAAAGTTTGAGCACTGCTTGGGAAGCTAGTTGTACTATGTGAAGACAGAGTCAAAGCCCCTGAGGAGGCTGAGGTTTTGCAGTTTTGGGCTTCTTTTGTTGTCTAGGTTGTTGCTGTTGTCCCTTTTGGGCAGTCTGACCTGGACGGTGTCCCTATTGGGTATAGGAAGGATAAAACTTCTTTTTCTTATCGAAAAATGGTTTCTTAGAGGATTTTTTCCTTGCAGGATCGGCTGTAGATTTGGACAATCTATCCAAGGTGATATTGTCAGCATCTATCTCATTAGCCTTCTCCTGCCAATTCTTGCCAAACAGATTTTCTCCTGTGCAAGGAATGATTCCTAATTTATCCTGTACCCAAATTTCCAAGTCAGATGCCTAAAGCCAGGCTATCCAACGTGCACCAATGGCAATAGCTGAGGTTCTGCTTATGCACTCAAAACAGTCAAAGGCTGCACGATTTACAAACTTGGAAACATCCTGAGCATGTTTGATTAGAGTAAGATAGTCTTGCTTTTTGTCATCAGGAAGGAGGGGGCTCATAAGCTCCAAGTCTCCTGTGTCCTCTTTAAGGAACATTCCCATATACAAGATATAGGAACCGATCCTAGCTGAGAGCATGGAAGCTGGGAAGCATCGACGCCCAAAGGCATCAAGAGTCCTACATTCACGACCTGGAGGATTGGATTCATGTCTCTTTGCACTTCTCATGGCTGATTCCACCACCATTGAATGGTGTGGTAATTGAGTTTTTTGAAAGCCAGGACAAGGTGGAACTCGATACATGGTATCGAGTCTTTGAGAATGAGGAGATGTGGTTAAAAGTGTTTCCCACATCCTTAAAGGTGTTTCCCACATCCTTAGCATAAGATCATGTAAAATCTCATGAATAGGAAGAGTAGCTGCCTCTTTGGGAGCCTTAGGGTATTGAAGAATTTCCAATTCCTTTGCCCTAGGCTCTTTTTCAGGAGCTACTGTGATGGAAAGGCCTCGGGCCACATCACGGATAAAGTCCTGAAAGGACATATCCTTTGGCGGAGACATTCTGCGCTGAGGAGAAGAGGAATCCTCGGGGAGAAGTACTCTTGTATCGACAGACTCTTCGGAGTTTTCAGACTCATCAGAGGATTCAAAATACCTCCGATCCCGGTGATCGTGCAAAGCACGGTACCGGAATCGATCGAAGTCGGTATCGGCTTGTTCCAGTACCGATCTGTCGATGCCGCAGACATATGCATGACTCGGTATGGGTGGCATAACCGCTGATGCTGATGCAGTCGGAGCCGGTTCCGGTACCGGTGTCAGTACCGGTATCGGTTGAGGTGTCTGAAGTGGTTTCAACTGTACCAAAGCCGTGAGAAGAGCTGCTAGACTGCGTTCGATAGCAAGGAATCTCTGGTGTATCGACACTGCCGATGCTTGGGTATTGCTACTGGTAGAAGCGGCTGGAACCCCAGAGCATGGCACCAGTAGTTCTGCCGAGTTTGAGGCCTCGAGAACATCCTGGAGCCCCGTTAGTGCTTTGGAAGCCAAAGCCTCCCGCCGGGGCAGTTTTGCTGGTGAAAATTCCTCAAGGGCAACACCAGGGGCATCTCGATACTTAGAAGGAGATCTACCCTTTGAGGATCGGCTAGATTTACGCTTAGTTACCTGAGATCCATGGGAGGAAGATGAGGCCCTGGAGGATGTCGATGCAATAGTCTGAGGGAAAAAGGGTGCTAAGTTTAGCAGCTCGGTTCTGCTGGCCCCTTTTTGACATCATTCCACAGGAGTGGCACTCTGAAATAGAGTGGTCAGGACCTAAACAATTGAGACACCAATCATTGGTGTCGGTGACGGAAATAGTACCGCCACATTTAGAACATTTGGTTTTTCCATTTTTAAGGAAAAAATTAGGCCTAGTGCCCAAAATGGCGCCTAGCACCAAGGAAAAAATGTTTCTAAAGTAAAACACCTCAGAAACTATAATTTATTTATTTTTTTTTTTAAAGAAAGAAGAAAGAATCGGCGGTACCGGTATGGCGTTGAAGGAAGGCAGACGTGACCACAAAAACAAAGATTAAAGACAAAATTTTTCTGCGGTGACAGGATATGTGACCTCTCGGCTCCGCAGAAAACGAAGAACTGGAGAGGGACAGTTGGAAAGGCGGGAAGGCAACAAGCAGGCGCTGTGGGATGCTCCCAAAAGCTTTCCTATTGGACGCTGGGGCGCGTTCCCGTGCAGGCTCCGTCGGTACCGACAATACCCATTATTTGAAGACTACATTCCTGCTTGTTCCTGGAGACAGACATCATTCTTGGCAAGGTAAAAGGACAATGCAAAAGAGAGAGGCCAGCAATCAGATGGATCGATAGAATAACAGCAGCTATGGGTGCCACTCTGTCAACAATGAGCCGCATGACTGAAGACCGAACACAGTTTAGGACAACTATCCAGAGGGTCGCCATGAGTTGACACTGACTCGATGGCACTTAACAACAACAGGAGAGAGCTCTCCGCTTGAAGGATCAGCCTGTGGACTTCACCAACAAGTGTGGCTGTATTTTCCTCTGCTTGTCGATGGAGAACTCAAATCTGTTTTTTTAAGATCTACTACCTTTTGCCTATCCCTCTCTTGTAGGCAGGACAGGTGAAGCCGGTGACATTCCCCCAACTCCTGAGTAAGCCTTTTTAATCTCTCCTCCCTTTTCCTCCTCTTCCCAGAGACATATGCCCTGATCTGCCCTTGCAGCATCGCTTTAGTGGCCTTCCAATATGGCACTGCAGATTGCATAGTCCTTTCATTTGTCACTTTGTAATTCATCCAGGCTTTCCTAACAAATTCGCTAAAGCTTTTATCAGAATAGTACACAGGGTTCATTTTCAAAATAAAATCCTTCTCTCGTTTAATTAGCTCTAGTTCTATTTTGACGCAGAGTGATCTGAGATAACACTTTGCTCTATTTTAGCAGTTTTCAGTTTGCTCACCAGGGTCTGTGATATTAGCCAATAACACTGTGTAACAAATTTTTACTTTTTTCATGTTCCTGGGTTATAAGTGTTATTTTCCAATATCTTATGTCTCAAAACCATAGGAAATGGCAATTCTGGCCCACAAACATTGCTTTTGGGACCAGGAGAGTGATATTTTTGAAAATTACCTATTTTGCAGGACATTCTAGATAGATTTAGTGCAAAGTAAACTTGGAGTATCTTTTGGAAAATTCTAGAACTTTCCAGAACTTTGCAAAACTTTTAGAACTTTGTATAATCTTTGAGAACTTTTAATAATAGCCTTCTGGTGACTGTAATGTCACTTCCGCCTCACATCTATATAAACAACGGCTTTGCACGGAGTGAGCACAGTCGATCAGCAGTCTCCTTACCGACTGGAAACCTACGAGTCAGCAACAACAGCACATATCTTAAGCTCACCAGTTTATTTTCATTCTAGCTTCTTAAGTGGACTGACATGGCATCAAGAGGCTGAAGCATCCGGCAGACGCATTTTGCTATGTCTGTGGCAATTTTATCAAGACAAGAGCAAAAAAGTACTCTGTGGAAGCATCTGCCAAGATGTGTGAAGCTTACAAGGCATATTTCGGCATGTCTGTTGGGATCAGGACAAACTCTGGGTGCCTCACTTCACTTGCGAGCACTGCAAGAAAACTCTGGAAGGTAAGATGGACAATTGATGCTGGCTTAGACTGTGGAATTTTATGCTCTAAAATATTTATTGTTACTGAATTTTTAACATAATGTATGAAATATTTAACAAGAAAATCATTAATTCAAATTAATTTTATCATCATAATTATATATATATATATATAACTATTTTTTATTTTCAGATTTTTATTTTTTATTTGGCGGGATGGTACAGAGGGGTAAAGAGTCATAAAGTTCGCTATCCAAAGAACTTGGCAGGAACCCCACTAACCATTTGAGCAATTGCTATTGCTACTTCTGCATGGTAGATCCTCCATGATGGATGCGCATTCTGTCATGTATCCGAGCATTCCTTCATCCACTGTCCAAGTGCCACACTGCCCAGAGCTCCCTGTGCCCACTCCTCCACAGAAAAAGCAACTGTCTTCAGGAGAAAGTAGCAATTCACAAAACAAAGACGACATTGCAGATCTAAATTACAATATCAGAAGTGGAGCTCAGGAGAGAAACCTTTACCACCCGAACCAAAATAACATCAACAACTTGGTCAGAGATCTTGGTCTCACCAAGTCCAATGCAGAGTTTTTTACGTCCAGGTTCAAGCAATGGAACTTGTTGGATGAATGTGTGCAAGTCACAAGTCAGAGGAAGAGTCACCACACTTTTTCTAGCTTCTTCACTAGTCAAGTTGGGCTCTGTTTTTGCCACAATATGACCGGTCTGTTTGACACAATCGGAATTGCATGTAACCTGAAGGAGTGGCACCTGTTCATTGACAGTTCTTCCAGGAGCCTCAAAGTCGTGCTGCTACATAACAGGAACAAGTACCCGTTTCTTCCCCTAGCTCACTCAATGAACATCAAAGAAGATTATAGCAGCGTCAAGACCTTGCTAGAAGCCTTGAAGTATGTATGCTGAGTACAGCTGGGAGGTTATCGGAGACTTTTAAAACAGTGGCACTTCTGCTGGGTCTCCAAAACGGTTTTACTAAGTTTCCCTGCTATCTTTGCCTTTGGGACAGCAGGACACTGTGGCGCATTACGACAGGCAGGACTGGCCACAGTGAACTGAATTTTCTGTTAGGACAAAGGGGGAGCTACTGGTGGAACCACAGAAGGTGCTGATGCTATCAAACTGGGCCTTGTGAAACAATTTGTCACAGCTCTAGAGAATGAGTTAACAGCCTTCAAGACTTCTTTCCTAAACTGTCTGAGGCAAAGGTCAAAGCTGGTGTCTTTGTTGGACCACAAATAAAAAAGATTCTTGAGTGCATGGAATTTCCCGAGCTGCTTATTAGGAAAGAGAAAGTGGCTGGGAACAGTTTTGTTGCAGTGGTTCGTGGCTTTTTGGGAAATCACAAGGCTGAAAACTATGTAGAGTTGGTTGAGACTCTGGTTAAGAATTATGGCAAATGGGCTGCAGGATGTCTCTCAAAGTCCACGTCCTTAACGCTCATCTTGATAAATTCAAGGAGAACATGGAAGCATACTCAGAGGAGTAAGGCGAACGTTTCAACTGGGATGAACTTGAACGCCGCTACCAAGGACAGTATAACGAGAACATGATGGGAGACCACATTTGGGGGCTTATTCGTTCAAGTGATTTACAATATAATCTTAAATGTTGAAAATCTACTCACTTTCTTGAGTAACTTAAATATAAGTAAATATTATATGTTGTGTTTTTTTATTTTATGTGAACAAAAAGGCAAAAGTAAGCCTTTTTTAACAATGGGAATACATAAATTTTATGAATATCGATCTCCTGTTCACAAAAGCAAAGTTTAATGAGAATAATAACCATTTTCCATACTTTTAAGTTATAAGCAGTTAGGAAATAACAGTCACTACCCAGGAACAAACATTGTATTACACAGTGTAATCTATAACCTGGAGTATATCCTATGAGTTGAATAAAAAGTAAAATCTTGTTCCCATGGGTGCAGATACCTTCACAGAACCCATAACAGGGGAAAACCATCAACCTTAAAAAAACCCAGTCCAAACTACCACTCAACTTAATAGATAGCAATCTTCCACCTCTAAAGGGAAACCACACTCAATATCTCACTCCAAAATACACAGTTCCATTTCCCAAGCAGATCTATTCCACAATTATTATACAACAAATTTTTAGCGGAAGAAAAAGGCCTCAGACAGTAGCATCCCTCTATATAGCAATCACTTGCCCGAAGGGAAAACTAATTGCTCCTTAACATCACCAGCCTGAAAAAACTCCCTTTTATTATCACGATTATTAACTAGTCATCTTTATCACAGCGATTTATATATATATATAAATGGTCCATAAGAGTCTTAATAATGTTTCACAACCAATTTTAAACAAAATAATGCACTTCGGCCACCACCTCCTTTTTTCTGCTGGCCATTCCTCCCCCTATGCACTCAAGCATTCTTCTAGCTTTCGCCATTGCCTTTTCCACCTGTTTAGTTACTTTAAGATCACTGTCCTTCTTGCATTACTAAATGAATTACACGTCACTCATGATTGTGGTGATATCACTCTCTTGGTTTCCCTTGATCTATCTGCAGCATTTGATCTGGTCGACCACCGTACACTCTTGTCCCGGCTTTTCGACATTGGTCTCCGAGGTACTGTCTGGCGGTGGTTTCATTCCTTCCTCTCTTCTCGTTCTTTTTCTGTGCATGTTAATGGTCAGTCCTCACCTGTCCTTCCTCTCACTTGTGGTGTCCCGCAAGGCTCTGTGCTTTCCCCTCTATTGTTTAATATTTTCCTCGGCCCCTTACCCTTGATCATTCAGCAATATCCGGTTTCATCTTACTTTTACGCAGATGACATTGTTCTTCTTTTTCATACCTCACCCTTATCCCCTGATATTTCTCAGCTGAATCTTTGTCTTTCTCACATTGCTTCTTGGCTAGCAGAGAATTTTCTTCACCTTAATCCAGCGAAGTCCTCAGCAATGTGGGTTTCCCTGAGTGGTTCATGTCCCACTCTTGCTCCCTCCATTGGACCAACCAGCATCCCTCTCACATCCTCTTTTCGCTACTTGGGCGTTCTTCTGGATCCTTCTCTGACTTTTCATGAGCATATTTCCATAATCTCCCGTCGCTCCTTTGCTGCTTTATGACAGATTAGGGCCGTTCGATCTGTTTTACTCTCCAGTTCCCTAGTCACCCTTGTCATTGCTCTTGTCATCAGCAGATTGGATTATTGCAATGTTTACCTGGCCAACCTCCCCAAGTACTGCCTTCAAAGACTACAACGCATCCAGAACACCACAGCTCGCCTCGTCACCTTTTCCAGTAAATTTGACCATATTACTCCTATTCTTCTCCGTTTGCATTGGCTTCCTCTTCATTATTGCTTCCACTATAAATTTCTGATTCTTCTTCACCGGGCCATTTATACCTACACTCCTCTTTATTTAGCAGACTGCGTTTCACTGTATTCCCCCCATCGACAACTCCGCTCTATTCATACCAACCGTCTATCCCTTCCTTCACCCTCCCAAGCCTGTTTAGAACAGACACGGCACTCTGCCTGGTTTTTCCTCGGACCATCATTATGGAATATGCTGCCTACTTCTCTCAGGTTAGAATCATCATACCCTCAGTTTAAATCATTGTTAAAGACTTATTTATTCCAGAAAGCTTTCGACCTCCCTCCTGAAGCCCCCCCCCCCGACCGTTTTATGCTTTTGTCTGATGTCCTATGAATCGTCCCTGTCTGTCTTCCTTCTGTCCTTATGGTTTATTATGTTTATGTTTGCCCTTTTCTGTGCCCTTCTTTCCTGTCTATTTTTGGCGTTCCGTTTCCTGGTTTGCAGTGTTTAATCAGTTTTTTATTGTACACCGCTTAATGCTTTTGCCATAGCGGTATATCAAATTTGGAATAAAGATAAAGAAAAGATAAAGATCAGACACAATCACGCCCAGGTCCCGCTCTTGTGGACAGAAGTACCTCACCCCCAACACTGTACCACTCCCCTGGAATTTTGCTGCCCAAATGCATGACACTACATTTTCTGGCATTAAATCTCAGATGCCAAATTCTCGACCATTCTTCATGCTTAGCTAGATCCCTCCTCATGTTATCTATTCCTTCCTGGGTGTCTACTCTATTACAGATTTTGGTATCTGCAAAGAGGCAAACCTTCCGCAATATCACTATGTTAACATTTTAGTAGGGAGGAGTGGCCTAGTGGTTGGGGCAAGGTACCACAGGCCGGAAGGTCGGTGGTTCAAATCCCACTAGAGGACAGCAACCTTGGGCTGGAAGGACTGGGGTTTGTAGTCCCACAGGTGCTCCTTGTGGTCTTGGGCAAGCCACATAACTCTCCATTGCCCATGTTCCCTGTAAGTATTAGTGTATGTGTCTCAAATGCTCTCGTGTTAAATGTATCCCCCAACCGCTTTGACCCGGTGAAAAGCGGGATATAAATGCAGCTAAATAAATAAATAAATAGTACATTTCACTGGTGAGTGGATGCCATCTACATTCCGAGTTATTACATTTAAATCAGCTTTTGTCTCCTCCGATCTCCTTTTGTGCAGTGAATACTTATGTGCCCTCCACTGGACATTTTGCTGTCCCAGCTAGGGGGACTCTGCCCCCTCTGCTTGAGACAAAAGTCTCCCATTTGGCTTATACAGAGCTTTATGTGTCTTGACTGTGTAGCCCTTCTAATAAGGGACTCTGTTCCCTAATCCATACTCCCACTCACCCCCGTCTCCCCCTACTTCTCCATCATGCATCCAAATGCACATTCTCCACACCCCCCCACACCCCCTTCTGTCTTCCATCCCAAACACACACAGGACTATCCTTACCTCACTTCCACCTCTCCCTTCTCCCACCACCTTATAATCATTACTAACAACGATAATATTAAGCAACAAGTACAATCAGGCAACTATCAATTTGAACCACTAGGATGCAGAGGACTCACAGCTTAATCCATAAGGAGGGCTCCCCCTTCACCTTTTTCTTACATGCTAGCAGAGTCATTAAGTCATCCATTCATGACTGTCCCTCACAAGTCTTACCAAAAATCCTATGCTTGATGATCCCATCTACGATAGCACTGGCCAAGACTTTTGCATTGTTCATTATCTATCCCCGGGGACATCCTGTCCCAGGAGCCACTTCTTTCCCTCTCTGAGATTCAACTGCAAAATATCCCGGGTTGTCTCTTGTGGTGCCTAGGAACAATAAAGTGCTCTCCTGGACAGCCAAAGTTTGCCAAATGATAAATAGCCAAAAAAAAGAAAATCAAATTGCTGTTAGTTTTTGGACACTGACTGCGTCTCTATGGTGCAGTCTCAGTCCTGGGCTCCGTGGGGGTAAGTGCAGTCTGCCTTGTTTGATGTGCCTGCTCTTTTGTCAGCCACTGCCATGGGGGGTGGCCTGACCTTCCATAGCAAGGTCTGTTGTCGGGTGTTTTTTTAGTGCTAATCCCTTCTTTTCCTGGTGCACTGGAGCCCATGGCTATACATGTGTTACTGGTGTATGTTATATCTACAAAGTAATATGCACATTTTGCACATGCAAAGGGTCTGGTGCAGATTTGCACGTGTAAGTCTATTGAAAATTTTTTGTGCTGGCCAGCAGGGTCTCTGTATGTCAGCACCAATGATGCGACGTCTAGGCTGCAGTAAATGCTGAGCTAGACCTATGTTTTCTCTGTGTGAGCACTGCTCAAGAGAAGACTATGAACTTTTGGCAATGGACTCTATGGACAAGGATGCTTCTCAGAGATTGAATTCTCAGTGTGGGAAGGCTTGTGCAGAGCTCTTGCAGTACCTTCTTCCCTTGGATGCCGTGGAAAAATAAAATTTGTGCAATTAGTGTTGGTATCCAAATAATTTGTTAAATCAGTCAGGGCCTAGTAGCAGCAGTTTAAGTTTAAACTTAAAACACAGAAGAGAACTTTCTGGTTACATTTCATACCCAGCAGAGAGCTTGTAGTTTAAATTTAATAGTCACTCAGGGCCTAGCATCAGCAAAGTTCTTTTAGCTTAAATTTAAAACACAGAAAAGAGCTTTCTGGTTAAATTTAGAACCCAGCAGAGAGCTTGTAGTTTAAATTTCATAAGAAGTTAGAGCCTAGCAGCAGCTAAGAGCTATAATTTAAATCAAATCAGAATATAGCTTACCTCAGCAGCACAAGACAGGGTACTGTGTAGCAGCCCTCTTTTAATAAGTGTTATTTCCCTCCCTCCCTCCCCACAACCACCCACCCCTGGGATAATCGTGGCTTTATAGGTACTTACACATCTTAAAAGACAGGAGGTGCTCTCAGGTGAAGCTCATTACCCAAATCAGTCATACACTAAGGACCTGAGATTAGTTAAGCTTCAGGTGAACAAGGTATATTACACGTATTAGGTATAGTTTTATTAGTATAAATATCCATAGCAATCCTTAGTAAGTAAAGAACTTAGATCTAAACACAAACTTAAAACTAAGATTCAGACAGCAGTCCAGCAGCAGGATGGGGGCTTTCCAGTCTTTTGCATTGAGTGTCACATGTATGATTTTCTCCCAGTTGGTGAGAGGTCTTACGTGTGCACAAGGTGCAAGGAGCACTTTGCTCTCAGGGAACGAGTCCGTTCTCTAGAGGCTAAAGTAGCAGACTTGGAAAGCATAAGACAGAGAGGTACAAAGACAAGACCTACAGGGATATAGTCTTGAAGTCCCACCTCCAGTCTGGCAGCATCCCTGTTGCCATGGAGGAGAGAGGTCACGTGACAGGAAAGCATCACCCTGGTGTGGCAGGAAGTGATCCTGTAACTAGGACCTGTCCTCCAGGTGATGTAAAACCCTCTTGCACCGAGGAAGTTTCTCCAGGGCCATGTGCCCATGAGGGAAGGGTTAGGACAGCTGTTATAGTTGGTGATTCGATCATTAGGCATGTAGATAGCTGGGTGGCTGGTGGACGTGAGGATCGCCCGGTAACATGCCTGCCTGGTGCGAAGGTAGCGGACCTCACGCGCCACCTAGATAAGGTCTTAGATAGTGCTGGGGAGGAGTCTGCTGTCTTGGTACATGTCGGTACCAATGACATAGGAAAATGTGGTAGGGAGGTTCTGGAGGCTAAATTTAGGCTTTTAGGTAGGAAGTTGAAATCCAGATCTTCCAGGGTAGCATTCTCCGAAATGCTTCCTGTTCCACGTGCAGGACCCAAAAGGCAGGCAGAGCTCCGGAGTCTCAATGCGTGGATGAGACAATGGTGCAGAGATGAGGGTTTTGGATTTGTTAGGAACTGGGGAACATTCTGGGGAAAGGAGGGGCTCTTCCGAAGGGATGGGCTTCACCTTAACCGGGATGGAACCAGGCTGCTGGCATTAACCTTTAAAAAGGAGATAGAGCAGCTTTTAAACTAGATATTAGGGGAAAGCCGACAGTCGCCCAAGAGCGGATGGTTCGGAAGAATGTATCTTTGAAGGATACTACCAAAAGCAGAGAGGTTCCACAAAAGAGTAAAGTAGCCCAAATGCCCTCAAGTATGGAGCAGACAGAGCTTAAAGATCCCAAATTACCCATGTCTAACAACAGCCAAATTAATATGAACAAAATACATTCTCTTAACTGCTTGTATGCAAATGCTAGAAGTCTAAAAAATAAGATGGGAGAGTTAGAATATATAGCACTAAATGAAAGGTTAGATATGATTGGAATATCAGAGTCATGGTGGAAGGATGACAACCAGTGGGACACTGTGATACCTGGGTACAAACTATATTGTAATGATAGAGCTGATCAAATTGGTGGAGGGGTTGCTCTCTATGTTAGAGAGGGCATTGAGTCAGAAAGGATTAACGTTTTGCAGGAAATAAAATCTGCTGTAGAATCTATATGGATTGAAATTCCATGTAAAAGGGGGAAGGCAATGGCAGTGGGGGTGTACTATCGAGCGCCTGGCCAGAATGACCAAATGGATGATGAAATGCTCAAAGAAATCAAGGAAGCTAACAAAACTTACAGCACAGTAATAATAATGGGTGATTTCAACTACCCCGGTATCGACTGGGTCAGTGTCACGTCAGGACATGCTAGGGAGATAAAGTTCCTAGATGAAATAAATGACTGCTTCTTGGAGCAGCTGGTTCATGAACCGACCAGAGGGGAAGCCATATTAGACCTAATCCTTAGTGGAACACAAGATCTAGTGCAAGAGATAAGGTTGTTGGGGCCACTTGGCAATAGTGATCATAGCATGATCGCCTTTGATTTAATTAGTGGAGGAGGGATAGTAGGGAATTCCACAGTACTACCTTTTAACTTTCGAAAGGGAGACTATGATAAAATGAGGAAAACAGTTAAGAAAAAACTAAAAGGAGCAGTTGCAAAGGTTAAAGACGTACATCAGGCTTGGCTGTTGTTGAAAAATACTATCTTGGAAGCCCAGACCAGCTGTATTCCACGCTTTAAGAAAAGTGGAAGGAAGTCCAAAAAACTGCCAGCATGGTTTAAAGGTGAGGTCACAGAGGCTGTTTTTGCCAAAAAAGCATCTTTCAGGAAATGGAAAAAAGAGCCAAACGACGAAACCTGGAAACAGCACAAGCACTGGCAAGTCAAATGCAAGGCATTAATAAGGCAGGCAAAGGGAGAATTCGAGAAGAAGCTTGCTGCAGAAGCAAAAACACGAAGTAAAGACCTTTTCAAGTACATTCCTAGCAAAAAACCTGTGAGAGAGTCAGTTGGTCCATTAGATGATAAAGGGGTTAAAGGAGCACTAAGAGGCAACAAGGCAATAGCGTAGAGACTGAATGAATTCTTTGCTTCAGTCTTTACTGAGGAAGATGTAGGGATGTTACCCATGACTGAAGTGGTATTTAAAGGTGCGGAAGAATGGAAGGAAATATCGATACATCGGGAAGATGTATTACAACTATTAGATAAGCTGAAGAGTAGCAAATCACCTGGGCCGGATGGTATACATCCAAGGGTGTTGAAAGAACTGAAATACGAGATTGCAGACCTGCTATTAGTAATCTGTGAACTATCATTAAAATCATCTCTAATACCTGAACATTGGAGGATCGCCAATGTAACACCAATTTTTAAAAAGGGTTCCAGGGGTGATCCGGGAAACTACAGACCGGTGAGCCTGACATCAGTACCGGGAAAAATGGTAGAAACCATCATAAAGAATACAATTACTCAGCATGTAGATAGTCATGACCTAATGGGAGACAGCCAACATGGCTTTAGACAAGGAAGATCTTGTCTTACTAATCTGTTATGTTTTTTTGAAGGAGTGAATAATCAGGTGGACAAAGGTGAGTCGGTTGATATTATGTATCTGGACTTTCAGAAAGCCTTTGACAAGGTCCCTCATGAGAGACTTTTGGCAAAACTAAAGAGTCATGGGATAGGAGGCAGTGTACTATTGTGGATCAGGAACTGGTTAAAAGATAGAAAGCAGAGGGTAGGGCTAAATGGCCAATTTTCCCAATGGAGAAAGGTGAATAGTGGTGTACCCCAGGGATCTGTGCTGGGTCCGAATTTTTTACATATTCATAAATGACCTGGAAAGTGGAATAACGAGTGAGGTTATCAAATTTGCAGATGACACAAAACTATTTAAAGTTGTTAAAACCCAAGAGGATTGTGGAAAATTGCAAGAGGATCTTGATAAATTGGAAGACTGGGCATCAAAATGGCAGATGAAATTTAATGTGGACAAGTGCAAGGTTATGCACCTAGGGAAGAACAACCCAAACTATGGTTACACGATGCAAGGTTCCACATTAGGAACCACCACCCAGGAAAAAGATTTAGGCGTCATTGTGGATACCATGTTAAAACCCTCGGCCCAGTGTGCAGCGGCGGCCAAGAGAGCAAATAGAATGCTAGGTATGATAAGGAAAGGAACGGAAAATAAAACAAAAGATATTATAATGCCTCTATATCATTCCATGGTGAGACCGCACCTTGAATATTGTGTGCAATTCTGGTCGCCGTATCTTAAAAAGGATATAGCGATTTTAGAAAAGGTTCAGAGAAGAGCCACCAAAATGGTAAAGGGGATGGAAGGATACTCCTATGAAGAAAGGCTAAAAAGGTTAGGGCTCTTTAACCTGGAAAAGAGACGGCTGAGGGGAGATATGATAGAAGTCTATAAATTAATGAACAGAGTGCAACGTGTAAACGTAGATCAATTGTTTACCTTATCAGAATATAGAAAGACTAGGGGGCATGCAATGAAGCTACAGGGTAAACTATTTAAGACTAATAAAAGAAAATATTTTTTCACTCAACGTGTAATCAAACTCTGGAATTTGTTACCAGAGGATGTAGTAAAGGCTGTTAGTGTAGCTGGGTTTAAAAAAGGTTTGGACAAGTTCCTGGAGGAAAGGTCCATAAACCATTATTAAGAAGGGACCCAGGATATCAATGCTTGAACCAATACAAGCATTGTGGAACCTGTGTCCCTTGGGGAAACTGCTAGGTACATATGACCTAGCTTGGCCACTGTTGGAAACAGAATACTGGGCTTGATGGACCTTGGTCTGACCCAGTAAGGCATATCTTATGTTCTTATGTTCTTAATGGCCAGTGCTGAATATCCAGATAGAATGAAGAGCATTACTGCTATCCAGATAGCAGTGATATTCAGTTCATTATTTGGATAGCATTTTTCCTTTCGTAAAGCGTAGTTACTCACCTGTAACAGGTGTTCTCCAGGAACAGCAGGAATCAGTCCTCACATATGGTTGATGTTGGTGCTGACAGAGCCCTGCAGAAGCATCTCCCCAGCTTTCAAACAAAGCCTTTGGGAGATGCCACCACGCATGCGTGGTCCCCTTCCCACCCAAGGGTGCCATCTTACTCAGTCAGATGACATAGCTAAAGCTGACAAAGAAGATGGCAAAAATTGTATAGCAATTAAAGGGGAGGAGGGAGAGTTGGAAGGACTGATTCCTGCTGTCCCTGGAGAACACCTGTTACAGATGAGTAATTATGTTTTCACCAGGAACAAGCAGGAAGTTAGTCCTCACATATAGGACTTCCTAGCTACAGACTACCGCTAACCTGTAGAAAAAACACGGCACAGCCGTGAGCAGCCGCAAGCAAATCTGAGGACAGACTCCGAGGACCCCAGTGTCCAAGGAGAACCATTGCTGCAGTAGCCTGAACAAGAAGGATCAGAGAGCAGGAGTTGCCTAAACCCCGAACAGATTACGGAGTACAGCCTGGCCAAAGGCACTGTCCCATCGGGACTCCCTCTCCAGGTAGTAGTGAGCTGCAAAGGTGTGAACTGAGGACTAAGTGACGGCCCGGCAGATGTCTACCATAGGGACAGAGCGTAGGCTTGCAACCGAGGTCGCCATAACCCTGACATTGTGCGCCGTGGCCAGGCATGTCAACGAGAACCCAGCTTGATCATGGGCGACGGCAATGCAATCCGCCACCCAGGTAGACAGGGTCCGCTTGGTAACAGCCTCCCCCAGTCGACTGGGGTCGTATGAAATGAAAAGCTGCGAGGCTTTGCGGTGGCCCTCGGTATGTTACAGGTAGAAGAACCGGGCCCTCTTATAGTCCAGAGTGTGGAAAACTGCCGCTGCCTTGTCAGTATGGGACCATGGAAAGAAGGTGGGGAGCACCACCTCCTGGTTGACGTAGAAGGCAAATACCACCTTCGGAAGGAATTTAGGGTGGGTGCGAAGCACGATCCTATTCTTGTAGAACCTGGTGTAAGGTGGCTCAGCCACCAAGGCCTGAAGCTCACTGACTCTGTGGGCAGAGGTGAGCGCCACCAGGAAGATGACCTTCCAGGATAGATAATGCAAATGGCAGGTAGCCAGATAATCGAAAGGCGGCTTGGTGAGCTGTATCAAACACGTTGAGATCCCATTCTGCTGGGGCGGGCAGATGGGAGGCTTAGAGAGAAATAAGCCCCGCATAAATTGGGTAATGAGAGACCGTGCAGAAAGGGGTTTTCCCTCTATGGAGTGATGGTGAGCAAAAAGCACACTCAGGTGCACCCTGACGGAGTTGAACTTTAGTCCAGTCTGCGAAACATAGAAACATGATGACAGAAAAAGACCACATGGCCTATCTAGTCTGTCCTTCCATATCAACAACTACAACAGTCCACTTTTTACCTTTAGAGATCCTCTGTGTTGGTCCCATGCTTTTTTGAATTCAGTTACTGTCCTCATCTCTACCACCTCCACTGGGAGACTATTCCACGGATCCACTACTCTTTCCGTAAAGAAATATTTCCGCATATCACTCCTGAATCTATCTCCCTTCACCTCATCCCATGTCCCCTCGTAGCAGAACTTGCTTTCAATTGAAAGAGGCTCTCTCCCTGAACATTTATGCCACGGAGGTATTTAAACATCTCAATCATGGAGCAAAGGTGGAGCAAGTACTGCAGCACCATGTGCACCTGGCAAAAGAAGGGGTCTACCCATTGATCTACACACCATATTGAGAATCTGTGCCACTTGAAGGCACAGGCCTGTCTTGTGGAGTTCTTACGAGAGGCCAGGAGAACTTCCTCCACCTTCCTTGGGAGATAGAAGGGTGCTAAGGAGACCCATTCAGCAGCCATGCTGTTAATGACAGGGACCCCAGGTTGGAATGAAGGAGCAAGCCCTCCTCCTGGGTCAGTAGCCCCAGGGCATTCCCCAGAGGGACCGGGAGCTCCTTTGAGAGGCGGAACAACAGGGGGAAACAAGGCTGCCTGGGCCACCGTGGGGCCACATCCCGCAGGACCTTAAAGAGGGTCTGGGCAATTAGTGGCGTGGGAGGGAAGGTATATGGAAGACCCTCCGACCATGAGATGAGGAAGGTGTCTGCCACTTTCTGGGACGGATGCTATTGGGGACAGCAGAATTGGGGCAGCTGAGCATTGGCTGGGCTGGCAAAGAGGTCCAGATTTGGGGGTCTCCAGAGTTGGAACAGCTGATGCGCCACCCTGGGATCTAGACATCATTCATGCAGGAGAAGACCCTACTCAGCCTGTCCGCTATTGTACTGTCTTGGCCCAGAAGGTATACTGCCCTGAAGAGCATTCCCTAACCGACTGCGCACAAATAGAGGACCTACTGCCTCCTGGCAGAGGTGCTGAGACCCTATGCCCCCTTGCTTGTTCAGGTAGAACATCGTGACCAGGTTGTCTGTTTGGACTAGCACTGACTGGTTCCGCAGGCAGTGGTGGAAAGTCTTGATCACCAGATCGAAGACCCTCAACGCATCCAGCAGTTATAAAAGGCGTAAAACCATGCTGGAAACACCCCCCCCCCCCTAAAAACGACACAGAGTCAACGGAGGCAGGAAAGGGACCGGTGCTAACCGGAGAAGGAAATGCACTTGATGCACAAGAAAATAAACTTTTTTCCATGGGAAGATGATGTACATCTGTAGTGCTCTGCGGAAAAAGGGAGACTGAGTAAGATGATACTCTTGGGCGGGAAGAGGACCAAGCATACGTGGTGACATCTCCCAAAGACTTCCTTTGAAAGTTGGGGAGATGCTTCCATGGAGCTCCATCGGCGCCTACGTCACCCATATGTGAGGACTGACTTCCTGCTTGTTCCTGGAGAAAGCTATGTAGATAGATATCCGGATAGCAGACTGAATATTGCCGCTATCCAGATAACTGAGGGGTTCACTCATGCTCCGCCACAGTACTGCTCTGGCAACTATCAGTAATACTGAGATAGTCTGCAAGGCAATTCAGTGGCACTGTCCTTAATAGCGCCACTGAATATCCCGGTCAGCGGTACTTTTTCCAAATAGAAGGTATTTCTATCTGGGTAAGTGCCACTGAATACTGACCCATTAAGAATTTAATTGGCAGGTTTTCATTTTCATAAAAACAGTCCTTCCATGGATCACAACAGTATTGCAGTACCACATCATAAACTTTATCTACTCACATTTTCAGAAACTACTAAAATGAGAGAACACTCCATGAAAAGCGTAGTTACTCACCTATAACAGGTGTTCTCCAGGGACAGCAGGAATCAGTCCTCACATATGGGTGACGTCGGCGCCAACGGAGCCCTCGTGCGGAGCAAATCCCCAGCTTTCAAAGAAAGACTTTGGGATTGCATCTCGCATGCACCATCCACTTCCCGCCCAAGGGTGCCATCTTTCTCAGTCAAATGACATAGCTAAAAAGACGGCAAAGAATAGAAAACTAATAATAGGACTGCAACTCCAGGGGAGGAGGGAAGGTCGTGAGGACTGATTCCTGCTGTCCCTGCAGAACACCTGTTACAGGTGAGTAACTACGCTTTCTCCAGGAACAAGAAGAAAGTCAGTCCTCACATATGGGACTCCCTAGCTATAGGCTACCGAGAACCCATAGCTTAAAAATGGCTCCCTCTAGAAGAGCCACAGCAGCTGCAATAGGAATTCAGCCGAGAATGCAACACCCCCCCGGTAGCCTGACACCAAAAAGTGGAGGGTTGGAGTTGCCTATATCTAAAAAAGGTTACGGAGTACCGCCTGGCCGAAAGCACTGTCCCATCGGGACTACCTATCCAGGCAGTAATGGGCTGCAAAAGTCTGGCTTGAAGACCAAGTTACGGCCCAGCAGATGTCTGCCAGCGGAACAGAGCTGAAATGAGCCACTGATGCGGCCTTAGCTCGACTCTGCAACGGGAGGTCAGCCGCCCTGTACGCCCAGGCAATGCAGTCTGCCACCCAGGTAGACAACGTGCGCTTGGAGACAGGTAGACCCAGCTTACTGGGGTCATAAGAGACGAAGAGCTGAGTAGCCCTTCGGTGCACCCGCGTATGCTCCAGGTAGAAGGACAACGCCCTCTTACAATCCAGGGTATGCAGGACTGCCTCTGCTTAGCTGAAATGTGGCCTGGGAAGAAGGTTGAAAGAACCACCTCTTGATTGAGGTGGAAACAAGAGACCACTTTCGGAAGGAACTTGGGGTGGGTGCGGAGGATCACCCTGTTCCTATAAAACCATGTGTACGTTTATCAGATACGAGAGCTTGCAGCTCACTCACACGTCTGGCTGATGTGAGTGCCACCAGGAAGAGCACCTTCCAGGAGAGGAAGCACAGATGGCAAGTAGACATCGGCTCAAAAGGTGGGCGAGTAAGCTGCTGTAAGACCACATTCAAATCCCACTCCGTTGTCGGAGTGCGAACTAGTGGTTTCAGCAGAAACAGACCTCTGAGGAATCTGGACACCAGGGGGTGAGCCGAAAGAGGCTGTCCCTCCACTGGCGAGTGATTTGCTGAAAAAGCACTCAGGTGGACCCTGACAGAGTTAGATTTCAGACCTAATTCTGAGAGGTGAAGCAAGTACTGCAACACCACTGGTACAAGGCAAGAGAAAGGGTTCTCGTTGTGCTGAGTCCACCACTTCTCAAATCTACGCCACTTGAAGGCATAGGATTTCCTAGTGGACTGCCTCCTTGAGACCAGTAACACTTCTTCTACATTCTTAGGCAGTAGGAGAGGAGCCAGCACTACCCTTTCAGCCACCATGCCATCAGGTTGAGGGTCTTGAGGTTGGGGTGCAAGAGAGAGCCCTGCTCCTGAGATAGGGGGTCGGGCTGCATCCCCAGAGGGAGTGGGGCTTCCACCGCCAGCTGAAGGAGAAGCAGAAACCAAAGCTGTCTCGGCCATCTGGAGGTTACCAGTATGACCAAGGCCCTGTCCCGAAGGATTTTGAACAGAGTTCGGGCCACCAGGGGCATTGGAGGAAATGCATACAGGAGGCCCACTGACCAGGAGATAAGAAAAGCATCTGCAGCCACCCTCAGAGGATGTGGCTGTCTGGAGCAAAATTTCGGCAGCTGGTGATTCTGTGGACTGGCAAAGAGATCTATGGACGGATGCCCCCAGCGGTGAAAAATCTGCTGGGCTACCTCCCGATTCAGTTGCCATTCGTGAGGTTGGAGAATCCTGCTTAGTCTGTCTGCTAGGAAGTTCTCCTGACCAGGCAGGTACACTGCTTTGAGAGACATATCCTGCCTGATGGAAAAGGAGCAGTCCAGTGTCTCCTGACATAGGATACGAGACCCCATACCTTCCTGCTTGTTCACGTAGAACATTGCTACCTGATAGTCTGTCTGTATCAATACAAACTGATGTGAGAGAACATGACAAAAGGTTTGAAGAGCTAGGCGAATCGCCCGCAGCTCTAAGAGGTTGATTTGGTGTGTAGACTCCTGAGGAGACCACAGCCCCTGAGTGCATGATTTCTGGCAATGGGCTCCCCAGCCCAGCAAGGAGGCATCTGTCGTTAGCACTCTTGTGTGCGAGGGAGTCTGAAAAGGCACTCCCTCGAGCAGGTTGGGAGGCTGACACTACCACTGTAACGACTTCACCAGCCGTTTGGACACTGTTATCCTGTCTCTGAGGCTGCTGGTGGCTTGTGTCCACTGATCTCTGAGGCACCACTGAGATGTTCTCATGTGAAGCCGGGCATTTGGGGTCACATGTACAGTGGAGGCCATGTGGCCCAGGAGGCGTAAGAAGTGTCTCTCTGAAACCTGTGCCTGAACTGTTGTGCCAGTGCTAGCAGCCTCTGTGCCCTGTCCTCCTCGCCTGAACGGTGTCCAGTCTTGCTCCTATGAACTCTAAGTTTTGAGTGGGGAGCAAAGTAGACTGCATGGTTTATGACAAAGCCTAGACGTTGCAACATGTTGATAGTGCGAGAAGTGGCCTGTTGGGCCTACTGAGGCGATTGGCCCCTGATGAGCCAGTCGTCCAGATAAGGGAAGACAAAAATCCCTTGGTTTCTGAGGAAGGCCGCTACTACAGCCAGGCATTTGGTAAACACTCTGAGAGCAGAGGCTAGGTCAAAGGGGAGTACCCTGTATTGGAAATGTTTTCCTCCCACTACAAATCTCAGATATTGTCTGTGGTCTGGATCAATGTTCCCTCTAATTTTCTGTAGGCTGTGTGTGCATAAAATATCAGCTGTGCAGCTTTTGAAGGAAGGTTAAACTTTTGTGCGCCACATAACGACACTCGGAGTTATATACTTTAAAATTTGACTACACGTCAGGATACAATAGACGATTACTAAATGAAGCGGAAAATTTCTAGTAATTCCAATCACAACTTTTAAATTTTAAGACGTCTGTTATTTTCTATCAGAATCAGAACCGTAATTTTTGTGTGCTCTGTTGTAAAGTATGTGCGCTCACTCGGCGAGGTGTGTGTGTGCGCACACGCGCACAGCTTAGAGGGAACAGTGGTCTGGATGTATAAGGATGTCTGTATAGGCATCCTTCAGATCTAAGGAGCATAGCCAATCTCCCTGGTGGAGGTAAGGCATCAATATTCCAAGGGAAAGCATCTTGAACTTTTCCTTCACCAGGAACTTGTTTAAGTTTCTCAGGTCAAGGATGGGTCTGAAGCCTCCTGTTCTCTTTGGTATGAGAAAATACCTGGAGTAGAAGCCCTTGCCCTGCAGGTGGTGGGCACCGGTTCCACCGCCTGATCCTCTAGAAGACCTGCCAACTCCTGCAAGAGGAAGTCCCTGTGAAGAGGGGGTCTGAGAGGCTATCCTGGAAAGGAGGAGGGTGGTATCTGGCTGAAGTGAAGCAAGTAGCCCTTTTGGACTATTTGCAGGACCCAGATATGCAAGGTGATGGCTGGCCAGCTTGTGGGCGTACAGGGTTAGTCTGCCTCCTGTGCAAAGCCTTACCACTGGTGGAAGAGAGACTATGCCTTGGGAGTCAAAAACCCCCTCCCGGCTGGGTAGGAGCCAGGGCCTGGGGCTTGGGGGTCTTCTGCTTATGCGGGTCATGCCCCTGTCCCTTGGCCTGCTGCCCCTGCTGGGGAGGCCTGATAAGTGGGGTAGTTGCGGTAAGCAGTACCCTTCCTCGGGTAAAAGGGCTTTTTACCCGAGCCCTTCTTAGAAGGGGCAGAAGTCTTCTTTGAGAGTCTTGTCCGGGTCAAACACTTGGACTCGAGCTCAGCAGCCTTCTCAGTCATGGGTTTGCCATAAAGATTGTCACCTCGGCAGGGGACATCGACCAACTTGTCCTGAACCCATGGCTTCAGATCCGACCACATTAGCCAGGCTTGGCGGCGTGCACCGATGCCGGCCGCGGCTACTCGGGCTGAAGCCTCAAAACCGTCATAGGCCGCTCGAGATAAGAACTTCGAGCACTCCCGAATCCTGGTGGAGAAGACATTGAAGCGCTGCAAGGGTGCCTCAGAGAGGCCAGCTGAGAACCCGGCAATCTCCTTTGTCAGGTCCCTCAAGTACATGCCCATGTACAGCTGGTAGGTTTGGACACGGCATGACAGCATCGAGCCCTGGAAGCATTTTCTGCCGAGGGCATACAGGTTCCGGGCCTCCCGGCCAGGAGGCACCGAGGAGTGCGTCTTTTGGCTCTTGAGCCTGTGCACGACCGATTCCACAACCATGGAGCTGTGCGGAAGTTGTGCCTTTTGGAACCCAGGGCTCTTGCGGAATTGATAGATGGAATCGACCCGCTTGCTGAGCACCGGCATCGAGGCTGGTGACTCCCACATGCGGAGCATCAGCCGTTCCAGCATCGGAGGAAGCAGCACAGTAAGGGCTTCCCTCGGGGGAAAGTCATACTGGAAGGCTTCGAGTTCTTCAGCTCGAGACTCCTCCTCGGTGTCCACCGGGAATGCCAAAGCCTTGGCCATGTCCCTGACGAAGTCCGAAAACCGGGTATCCTCCGGAGGGGACCTTCTCTGAGGATCTGAACCCGGTGAGTCCGATGGGACGTACCGGGTCCGATGGGTGTCTGGGGACTCTTTATCGTCTGTCTCCCATCCCGATCCCTCCGAGGAGGAATTGAGCGGCTCCTGCCGCAAGGGCTTTGACCGCCCCGAAGCCGAGAGCACCGGCGTCGACGACCTCGGTCCCGAGTAGGAGGTCGAGGGAGACCTTGGCTGAGGATCGACTCGAGTCCGAAGAGTCACGAGGATCGGCTCGGCCTCCAGGGTCGACTTGGATGTTGAGGTCCCAGTGGTTGGGGCGGATGGACCGGTGAGACCGGCTATCAGCGCCCGCTGCTGCTCCATGAAGGCAGACATGCTGCGCTCCAGGGCCGTCATCCTGAGACCGAGCTCAGTAGACTCTATAGCCTCTGGCTTGGGTCCTGACGCTGTTGGGCCCGATGCCGGCTCCCCTGGCAGGGAATCCATGGGGACAACAGCACTTACCTTCCTCGGCGTCTCCGGCTCAGTGCGAGGCATTTTCGCAGGCCGCTCCGACTCCGAGGACCCGGGGCGGCGGTCAGGACTCCGTGACCTGGCCTTCGAGGGCCCAGGGCGATCGGAGGCGTCCAACGATGCTGCCCTCATGGGTTTCTTCTTCCTCCGGTGTTCCCAGGAGAGAGACCCCCACTTAGAAGACCCCCGATGTTGCTCGGGTTCAGACAATTTCCGAGACATCGAGGCTTCTGATGAGGTCCGGACCCGGGGGGATGCGGACTTGGAGAAAATCCTTTCACGCTACTGCTGCCTACTCCTAAATGCCTTAGAGGGCATCTTCCCACACGGGCCACAGACCTTCGGGTCATGGTCAGGCCCGAGGCATCGGAGACAGCAGTCATGTGTGTCAGTGAGGGTGCACCGATCACACTTTTTAAACCCGCTGGCAGCCATCGGGAGAAAAAGGGCCCCTGCGAGGTCAAAGGACCGTGCTGCCAGTGAAAATAAAAAAGAGTGCGAACGCTAGTCACCAAGGACAAAAAAGGGGAACCGGCGTCAAACCAGGTTGAAGAGAAAAATTCTTCTGGAGTTTTGACGCACTTGTTCCGTGAGGGATTTGGGACAAAGTCCATTGGGCTCCGTGGAAAAAGGGAGACTGAGCAAGATGGTACCCTTGGGCGGGAAGGGGACTGCGCATGCGCGATGCAATCCCAAAGGCTTTCTTTGAAAGCTGGGGATTTGCTCCGCACAAGGGCTCCTGTCGGTGCCAACGTCACCCATATGTGAGGACTGACTTCCTGCTTGTTCCTGGAAAACTCATTTTATTTATTTAACAAGATTTTTATACCGCCTTTCGTAGTATCAAAGTGGTTTACATTACAACTCCAACAGAACATTACAGAGAACTCATTTAAAAACGTAGGAAGGGGTACATGCAGGAAATACTAGGCACATAACTTATTTACAGTTGATATATTTGGGTATAAAATTATATATAAAACTAATTTAAGAAAGCATTTTTTCAGCCAACATAAACTTAGCTGTGGACTTTATTGCTCAGGATGCGCTCAAGGTCAATGGCATAGCTGGGTTTAAAAAAGGTTTAGGCAAGATTCAGAGGGGACAGATATTAGCCAGATAATCCTGGGGAACACTGACTCTTACTGGGAGTATGGAATGATCATGAAAGAATAGAATCCCCCATTTGGATCTGTTGGATAAGTTCAAGTAACCCAAAATGGCCATCAATCCAGACTACTGTCTGACCCAGTATGGAATTTTTTATGACCTTATATGACAATACGTAAGAATCACACAAAATGACACATTGACTACAAATAATTAATTAAGTGAAACATACCTTTTCTTCAAAGAATATTTTTCTTAACTTGATGTTTTTTGGAGGAATTGTCTTTCTCAAGTTTTTGTACCATTTACGGACAATATAACCACGCCAGCAAGCTTGAATCCTATTATAGAAAGCAGTTTAGAAAATTCAGCTACACAACTATAAAAAAATATGATAGAAAAGAGGATTCTTGCTTTTTTGTATAAGTATGTGCAATTTTATTTATATGCATTTCAATATAGAAGGACAATGAGAAAGAAAGCGTATTTACTCACCTGTAACAGGTGTTCTCCGGGGACAGCAGGAATAAGTCCTCACATATGGGTGACGTCGGCACTGACGGAACCCTCGCGGAAGCATCCCCCCAGCTTTCAAAGAAAGTCTTTAGAAGATGCCACCACGCATGTGTGGTCCCTTTCCCGCCCAAGGGTGCCATCTTGCTCAGTCAGATGACATAGATAAAAGACAGCAAAAATAAAAGATGGTAAAGGAGCAACTCCAAGGGGAGGAGGGAGTATTGTGAGGACAGATCCTGCTGTCCCTGGAGAATGTCTGTTAAAGGTGAGTAACTACGCTTTCTCCGGGAACAAGCAGAAAGTCAGTCCTCACATATGGGACTCCCCAGCTACAAAGCTGATAGCAAAAATAGGGGATCCCTCATGGGGATACGCAAGCAGCAGCAATTTAGTCCTTGTACACAGACCACAGTAGGACTCGTGTGTCCGATGAAAACCAGCACTTCAGTAGCCTGAACAAAGAAGGGTCGGAGGGTAGGAGTTGCATAAACCCCAAAAAGGTTACGGAGCACAGCCTAGCCGAAGGCACTGTCCTGTCGGGACTCTCTTTCCAGGCAGTAATGGGCTGCGAAGTATGGACTGAAGACCAGGTGGCGGCTCAGCAGATGTCCACCATCGGGACAGAGCGCAAGTTTGCAACTGAGGCCGCCATGGCCCTGACAAGATGAGCCGTGATGCGGCCTTCCAGCGGGAACCTCACCTGCTCATAAGCGAGGGCAATACAGTCCACCACCCATGTGGACAGCACACACTTGGTCACTGCCTCCCCCAGCCTACTGGGGTCATAGGAGATGAAAAGCTGAGAAGCTTTGTGGTGGCCCTAAGTGTGCTGCATATAGAAGGACAAAGCCCTCTTACAGTCCAAGGTGTTAAGGACTGTCTCCGCCCAACTGGAGTGAGGTCTTGGAAAGAAGGTAGGGAGTACCACTTCCTGGTTGAGATGGAAGGGCGATACTGCCTTTGGCAGGAATTTGGGGTGTGTACGAAGCATGACTCTGTATTTGTAGAACCTGATATAGGGCGCCTCCGCCACAAGGACCTGAAGCTCACTAACTCTGCGAGCAGAGGTAAGCGTGACCAGGAAAGCCACCTTCCAAGAGAGGTAGCAAAGGTAGCTAGAGGCTCAAAGGGTGGGCGACTGAGCTGCTCCAACACTACACTGAGGTCCCATTTGATAACAGCAGGCCCAGAAGAAAACATGTCACCAAAGGTTGGACCGAGAGGGGCTTGCTATCCACCGGATGGTGGTGCGCAACCAGGGCACTAAGGTGCACTCAGACAGAGTTAGACTTGAGCCCAGATTGAGAGAGGTGGAGAAAGTACTGAAACACCAGTGCCACCAGGCAGGAGAAAGGGTCATCCCCGTGTTCGGTGCATCAAATCAAGAACCTGGGCCATTTGAGGCCATAAGCCTATCTAGTAGAAGCCTTGTAAGAGGCCAGAAGAACATCTTCAACCTCAACCGGAAGGTTGAAAGGAGCCAGAGTCACCCTCTCAGCAGCCACGCTGTAAGCGATAGGGACCCCAGGCTGGGGTGCAGGAGAGAGCTCTCCTCCTGAGATAGGAGGAGTCCCGGGGCTGTCCGCAAGGGAATGAGGGTCTCCATCATCAACCGGAGGAGCAGCGGGAACCACAGTTGCTTGGGCCACCGAGGAATCAGGATGAGCGAGGCCCTGTCGCGGAGGATCCTGAACAAGTTCTTGGCGATCAGTGGTGTCGGAGGGAAGGTGTACATGAGGCCTTCTGACCATGAGACAAGGAACGCGTCCGCTGCCACCTTGGAGGGGTGGGCCTGCTGGGAATAGAAACAAGGCAACTGAAAGTTGTCCTGGCTAGCGAACAGATCCATCACGGGTTCCCCCGAGAGCTGGAAAAGCTGACTGGATATCCAGGGGTCCAGCTGCCACTTGTGCGGCTGGAGGATTCTGTTTAGCTTGCCAGCCAGCAGGCAGTCCTGGCCTGGCAGGTACACTGCCCACAGGAGGATACCCTGTTGGATTGCGTATGAGCAAAGGACAAGTGCCTCCTGACAAAGGGTACGAGACCCCGTGCACCAGCCACCGCTACTCGAGCCACCAACTCGAGCACGTAATAGGCCGCTCGAGATATGTATTGCTGGTAGGCCTGGATGAGGCAGATGAGCATTGAGCCCTTGTAGCACTTTCTGCCGAGGACGTCCAAGGTGTGGGCCTCCCTGCCGGGAGGCACCGAGGAGTGAATCTTCTGGCTTTTCAGCAGATGCATGGCCGACTCCACCACCATGAAGTTATGCGGCAGCTGTGACTTTTGGAAGCCAGGGCTCAGGTGGACCCCATACATCGAGTCGAGCCATTTGCTCATCACCGGTACCGAAGCTTGTGTCTCCCACATTCAGAGCATCAGCTGTTCCAGGATGGGAGGGGGATGGGCACCGTGAGCGATTTCTGCAGAGGAGCCTCGTACTGAAGAATTTCCAACTCATCCGTCTGAGGGACCTCCTCCGACTCGGTTGGGGATGCCAGGGTCTTTGACATATCCTTGACAAAATCAAGGAAGCCCATATCCTCTGGCGGGGACTGCCGAGGCTCCGAGTACAGGAGAGTCAGATGAAACGTCACTGTGGCGACGGGTATCGGGGGGACTCCTCGTCCTCCGTCTCCCACTCGGAGTAGTCTGTGCAGGACTCATAGGAGGGCTGTTCTGTGGGCCTCAGGGCCCCTGATGCATACTTGCTAGGGATGACCGTGTTCCTGTCGAGTGGGACTCAGATCGCGAATTTGGCCGAGGATCGGCGAGGCAAAAGGACCCCAAGGATCGGCTCGGCCTCCGGGGACGTCTTAGAAGTTGAGGGCCTGGTGGTCGGGGCGGATGAACCAGTCGTGCCAGACAACAGCGCCTGTTGCTGGTCCATGAAGGCAGACAAACTGTGCTCCAGGGCCACCATTCTGGACTCTAGACCAGAGGGCTCCACAGTTTTCGGCGCAGGAAAGGCACAGCAACAGTAGTGGCAACAGCAGTAACAGTCACACAGGGTTCCTTGTGCCAGTGTGTAGTGTGTGCTTACAGACCCCAGTACTCAGCCTGGATTTCTGCCTAACAGAAAGCTTATCCAGGAGGGGACAAGGGCCAAGGAACGTTCAATAGATCACAGGCCACATGCTGACCGCCATAGGTCATAATGAAGTCCAGACAGAAGGGGAAATGGTCATGTTTCTGTGACCCCCCCCCCCCCCCATCCATTGATGTTGTGACCCCATTTGAGGTCCCAAACCCAAGTTTGGGAAGCAATGGAATAGGCACATCTTAAAAAGCAAGAGTTTAATTTGGGCTTCATTTATTATTTTTTTTTTATTTATTTATTTTTTTTTCTAATTTTTATTTAAAAAATCAGAGGCAAGTACAGATAATTTCCATAACCATATCTTCAACTATAACAAATATATATCATTCCCCAACAACTAGCCCACAAAATTTGGAGCGCATTCATAAAAAACGAAACTAAAAAAACAATCCTGAGCAAGAGCAGAGAAAACTATGTAACCCCTTTTAACTTAGCAAGAACCAGACAACTAAAACTAATGAAAATACACCTTCATCCTGACTTATGTAAGAAAGTCTCTAATTGCGAAGAATCATAGAAAACAAATGAGTTGCCCTGAAAGGAAATTAGACATTTACAAGGATATTTAAGCTGGAAGGTAGCTCCCATTGCAAGAACCCGAGGGCGTAATGCAAGGAAAGCTTTCCTCCTCAATTGAGTGGCTCGACATACGTCCGGAAATACTTGTACCTCCTGACCAAAAAATTTGTCACGTCGATGTTTAAAATAAGCTTGAAAAATCGTATCTTTATCTTTCTCTAAGGAGAAAGAAACTAACAACGTAGCACGAACTGAAATCTCCTCTAGGGAGGTTTCCAAGTAAGTAGATAGATCCAAACTTTGAACTGAGAGATGGTCCATTTCCCCCGCCTCAGTATTAGTGGCCCCAGATTCAGGATCCGGATTAACTTTAATTCCAGAAGGTAAATAATAAATTTTCGATAAAGGAATAGAATCCGGATCAAGGATCTTAAGGACATCACTTAAATATTTAGAAAAAAGAATAGTTGGGGAAAGAAAATGAGTACGGGGGAAATTCAATAAATGAAGATTCTTCATGCGTACAACATTCTCTAGCATTTCGTCGCGACGATGTAGAAGTAATGAGTCCTGAACAGAAGACGTCAAGGCCTGCTGAATCGACGTAATTTGGCCGACCACTTTAGTGTTCTGAGATTCAAGAGAAACAAGTCTATCCCGATGCTCAGTCAGCATAACGACAGTTTCTGAGGTAAATTTAGACAACTGCAACAAAGAAGATTTCAGGGACTGTTCAGTTCGGAAAACAATCTGCCATATATCCAACAGAGATATTTCCTTAGGAGGATTAAGCTCTTCGGGAGAATACTTATAATCAAATGGATGAGGCATTATAGCACTAGAGGGAACCAAAGTCAAAAAGGAATCAGGTAGATCAGCCGAAATAGGAAGGGCACCCCCCATAGCTTGAGGGGAGACCTTACCAGATATCGTAGGTTCATCGCTGGGTGGGGTACAAACCCTACGCGGAAGAGGAGTAGCATCTAAAGAGCCGGGACTAACGGAAACGGAAGAGTCAGACATCTCAGCGGTAGGGGGAGGCACCCCGGACTTAAAATGAGAGTCCAAAGGACCCACAACCTTCACCGCTTTTCCTGTAGGTGTAGCAGAAGAAGGAAGTTTCTTCTTTCTCTTCCCCATTTACAACGTTAGCAATCAACGGCTGACGGCTCCTCAGTGCTCCGAAGGGGCTCCAAAGGGGCGTACCCCTTTGGACACGCCCCTTCGGAGCACGCACCCTCGGGTACGCGCCCGTGGTGGGGGTAAGATCTTATACCCCTCGCTGGTCACGTGATCGGAAGTGCACACCGGCACGGTCCAGGAGCTCCACTCACGGCACAGGTAATCGAAAGGTAAAGAACACGCTCAGAGGAAACTCCACAGCAGGGACAGGTCTTATACCCCTCGCTGGTCACGTGATCGGAAGTGCACACCGGCACGGTCCAGGAGCTCCACTCACGGCACAGGTAATCGAAAGGTAAAGAACACGCTCAGAGGAAACTCCACAGCAGGGACAGGTCTTATACCCCTCGCTGGTCACGTGATCGGAAGTGCACACCGGCACGGTCCAGGAGCTCCACTCACGGCACAGGTAATCGAAAGGTAAAGAACACGCTCAGAGGAAACTCCACAGCAGGGACAGGTCTTATACCCCTCGCTGGTCACGTGATCGGAAGTGCACACCGGCACAGTCCAGGAGCTCCACTCACGGCACAGGTAATCCAAAGGTAAAGAACACGCTCAGAGGAAACTCCACAGCAGGGACAGGTCTTATACCCCTCGCTGGTCACGTGATCGGAAGTGCACACCGGCACGGTCCAGGAGCTCCACTCACGGCACAGGTAATCCAAAGGTAAAGAACACGCTCAGAGGAAACTCCACAGCAGGGACAGGTCTTATACCCCTCGCTGGTCACGTGATCGGAAGTGCACACCGGCACGGTCCAGGAGCTCCACTCACGGCACAGGTAATCCAAAGGTAAAGAACACGCTCAGAGGAAACTCCACAGCAGGGACAGGTCTTATACCCCTCGCTGGTCGCGTGATCGGAAGTGCACACCGGCACGGTCCAGGAGCTCCACTCACGGCACAGGTAATCCAAAGGTAAAGAACACGCTCAGAGGAAACTCCACAGCAGGGACAGGTCTTATACCCCTCGCTGGTCACGTGATCGGAAGTGCACACCGGCACGGTCCAGGAGCTCCACTCACGGCACAGGTAATCCAAAGGTAAAGAACACGCTCAGAGGAAACTCCACAGCAGGGACAGGTCTTATACCCCTCGCTGGTCACGTGATCGGAAGTGCACACCGGCACGGTCCAGGAGCTCCACTCACGGCACAGGTAATCCAAAGGTAAAGAACACGCTCAGAGGAAACTCCACAGCAGGGACAGGACTTATACCCCTCGCTGGTCACGTGATCGGAAGTGCACACCGGCACGGTCCAGGAGCTCCACTCACGGCACAGGTAATCCAAAGGTAAAGAACACGCTCCATTTGGGCTTCATTTATAAAGCTATATAAGGTTTTACAGTTATTGTGTGGCAGTTGCCAAAATGAACATGCACTAACTGCAAAACCTCGGTGTTAACCGTTGAGGGTATTTATCAGCACATTGCCATGCAATTAATGCAGAGAAGACATTGTTATTTTGCATTTTTTTGCACAGCAGATAATGAAATATAGTTAGCTACACCTCTCCAGGGAGTGTTAATTGCTCAGCATTATTTGCTGCATTAACACTCCCTGAAGGTGAAAGCATCCCTGGAAAGGGAAGAACCAGAGCTCAAGTATCCCAAAGTTGCAGAATCAGTGACCACAAGGAAGCAAAGAGTAGTGGTGGTTGGCGACTCTCTTCTGAGGGGTACTGACTGAGGCGTTCATCTGCCGACCATACTTGATGTCCAGAGAGGTATGGTGTCTGCCTGGTGCCAAAATCCAAGATGTTACGGAGAGTTTGCCGAGACTCATCAAGCCCACTGACTATTACCCAATGTTGCTAATCCATGTCGGAACAAATGATACTGCCAGGTATACCTCTGAGCGTATCAAAAGTGACTTCATGGCTCTGGGACAGAGGGTGAAGCAGACAGGTGCTCAGGTGGTGTTCTCTTCAATCCTCCCTGTTGAGGGTAAAGGCCAAAGCAGAGAAGCTCGCATCCTGGAGATGAATGCATGGCTGCGTGGATGGTGTCATCAAGAGCGTTTTGGTTTCCTAGACCATGGGATGCTGTTCCAAGGGTTGCAGAGCAGAAATGGCGTCCATCTGTCCAAGAAAGGTTGACACATCTTAGAAACATAGAAATATGACGACAGAAAAAGACCACATGACCTATCTAGTCTGTCCTTCCATATCAACAACTACAACAGTCCCCTTTTTTCCTTTAGAGATCCTCTATGTTTCTCCCATGCTTTTTTGGATTCAGATACTGTCCTCATCTCTACCACCTTCACTGGGAGACTATTCCACAGATCCACCACTCTTTCTGTAAAGAAATATTTCCACATATCACTCCTGAATCTATCCCCTTTCACCCTCATCCCATGTCCCCTCGTAGCAGAACTTGCTTTCAATTGAAAGAGGCTCTCCCCCTGTGCATTTATGCCATGGAGGTATTTAAACGTCTCAATCATATCACCTCTATCCCGCCTTTCCTCTAAGGTATACATATTAAGATCCTTAAGTCTGTCCTCATATGCTTTATAATGAAGACCACTAAACATTTTAGTAGCCACCCTCTGTACTGACTCCATCCTGTTTATATCCTTTTGAACGTGCGGTCTCCAGAATTGTACACTATATTCCAAATGAGGTCGCACCAAAGACTTATACAGTGGCACTATCACCTCCTTTTTTCTGCTAGCCATTCCTCTCCGTATGCACCCAAGCATCCTTCTAGCTTTTGCTCTTGCCTTTTCTACCTGTTTAGCCACTTTAAGATCATCAGACACAACCACGCCTAGGTCCCGCTCTTCTTTAGTGGACAAAAGTACTTCACCCCCTATACCAGTGATGGCTAACCTTTTTGAGCCCGAGTGCCCAAACTGCCGCACAAAACCAAAGAATTTCCTCAAAGTGCCAGCACGTCAATTAAAGCCTCATTTGCATAAGGTGCATCATTTGCATAAATATTTGCATAAATATTTGCATAATGTTACCATACACTAACTTTTAGTAAACATGCCTCTTAATGAGTATATGGATAAAGAAAGACTAAAAGGTTTCTACATTACTATAATCCAGTACCAACCGCCAGGCACATTAGGAACTACTACAAACGCTGCCCATTTAGAACCCATAGCAAACCCGCCGTATCCTAACAGCACTACCAGGACTCACAAAGCACCATACCCTAACTATCAAAAGGCAACACTGCAAATATTAAACCAATACATTTCAGAGAACAACAATACATGACCTACTGGGGAAAGAACAAGTGGCAATGTCAAATAGGAATTATATAAACAGAATACCTCAGCTCAGTTACACATGCAGAACAGACCATCACCAAACAAGGAATCACAATTTAGAAACAGGAAGACAATAATTAAACTGGGAACCCCAAAAGCCAAACTTGGAATATACAACAACACTGTAGAAATAAAACTATAAATTAATTTCCTCTTGTACTAAACAAAGCGCAAAAATTAATGATGCACATTTCCCAGAGCTGACATATTCCAGTTAATAAATTCAAAATAAAGAGATATTTTTCTACCTTTTGTGCATTTTTTTTCAGTTGCAATTGTTCCAGCCACTTTCTTCTGGTTTCTTCGTGTCTTCTGCTAACTCTCCATCTGCTGTCCATTTGTCCTTTCTTCTGTCTTCTTGTTTTTTTTTTTTTCCATTCTCTCTCTACATCTGCTTTAACATACTAATCTTTCTCCTTTTGCTCTTTCCTCATTCCTATTTCATCTACTCAAAATTTACCCCTCCATCCTCAATCCCCACTTATTCTCCCAATACCCGGCCAATTGTTGATTTTTTATCCCTCCCACACAAAATATTTTTCCCCTCTCCATTTTACTCTCCCAGCCCCATCCCATTCTAATCCTCCCCCAACACCAGCTCCCTTCTAGTTCCAGCCTCACCCAGCATCCATTCCCTTCTAGTCCCTGCATCAGCCCATTTCCAGTCCTAGCAGCCCCCCAACCCATTTCCAGTCCTAGAAACCCCCCAACCCAATACCAGTCCTAGCCCCCCCTCATCAACCCACTTCCAGTCCTAACCCCCCATCACCCCATTTTCAGTTTAAGCCCCCCCTATAACCCATTACCAGTCCTAACCCCCATCAGCCCACTTCCAGTCCTAACCCCCCCCATCAGCCCACTTCCAGTCCTAACCCCCATCAACCCATTTCCAGTCAGCCCCCCATAGCCCATTGCCAGTCCTAACCCCCCCATCAGCCCACAGTCCATTACCAGTCCTAACCCCATCAGCCCACCTCAAGTCCTAACCCCTCCCCATCAGCCCATTTCCTGTCCTAGCCCCCCCATAGTCCATTATCAGTCCTAACCCCCCATAGCCCATTACCAGACAGCCCCCATCAGCCAACAGCCCATTACCAGTCTTAACCCCCCCATAGCCCATTGCCAGTCCTAACCCCCCATCAGCCCACAGCCCATTACCAGGCCTAACCCCATCAGCCCACCTCAAGTCCTACCCCCGCCCCATCAGCCAATTTCTTGTCACAGCCCCCCCCTAGCCCATTATCAGTCCTAAACCCCCCCATAGCCAATTACCAGTCCTAACCCCATCAGACCACCTCCAGTGTTAACCCCCCATCAGCCCATTTCCAGTCCTAACCCCACCCAAAAGCCCACCTCAAGTCCTAACCCCTCCCCATCAGCCCATTTCCTGTCCTAGCCCCCCATAGCCCATGACCAGTCCTAACCCCCCCCACCCGCCCACCTCAAGTCCGAACCCCTCCCCATCAGCCCATTTCCTGTCCTAGCCCCCCATAGCCCATTACCAGTCCTAACCCCACCCAACAGCCCACCTCAAGTCCTAACCCCTCCCCATCAGCCCATTTCCTGTCCTAGCCCCCCATAGCCCATTACCAGTCCTAAGCCCCCATCAACCCACTTCCAGTCCTAATCCCATCAGCCCATATAGACTTAGCTCCCCCATAGCCCATAGCCCCCCCATAGCCCATCACAACTCCTAACCTCCCCCAGCCCATCACCACTCCTAACCCCCCCATCAGCCCATTTCCTGTCCTAGCCCCCCATAGCCCATTACCAGTCCTCCCCCCCCCCACCAGCCCACAGCCATTACCACTCCTACCCCCCCCCGCCGCTCACCAGTCCTAACCCCCCACCAGCCCACAGCCATTACCACTCCTAACCCCCCCCAGCCCATTACCACTCCTAACCCCTCCAGCCCATCACCACTCCTAACCCCCCATCAGCCCATTTCCTGTCCTAGCCCCCCCCCAGCCCATCACCAGTCCTAACCCCCCAACAGCCCACAGCCATTACCACTCCTAACCCCCCCAACCCATCACCAGTCCTAACCCCCCCCCAGCCATTACCACTCCTACCCCCCCCCCCAGCGAAATTTTTTTACAAAGAAAGCTGCCGGGGCCGGGGCCGGGGCCGCCGCGGCAGAATCGAGTGTGCCGCGGGGCCCCCCCGCCCAGCAGAGCCTGCCCTCCGTCCCCGGTATCACCTCTCTCAGCTGCCTCCAGTCACACGCGCCGGCTTTCAGAGCGCGAGGGAAGTTTCTCCCTCGCTGCTCTATTAAGCCCACGGGGGCTGATGGGAACTTCCCATCAGCCCCCGCGGGCATAACAGAGCAGCGAGGAAGAAACTCCACTCGCGCTCTGAAAGCAGGCGCGTTTGACTAGAGGCAGCTGAGAGAAGGTGATACCGGGGACGGAGGGCAGGCTCTGCTGGGCGGGGGGGCCCCGCGGCACACTCGATTCTGCCGCGGCGGCCCCGGCCCCGGCAGCGGCAGCTTTTTATTTATTTATTTTTTAATGCCGCATATTTTGATTGCGGACCTTCCCGCGTGCCAGCTGCAAGGCCTTCGCGTGCCACAGCTGGCACGCGTGCCATAGGTTCGCCATCGCTGCCCTATACTATATTGCTCCCTTCGATTGCTGCAGCCCAAATGCATGACCATGCATTTTTTAACATTACAGTAGTGGCCAAAAAATTAAACAGGTATCTTTTTCTACAATTTATTGTTAAATAATGTACCGTGGAGATGTCACACGTGCTTACTTATTTAAGCAGCATGGCGATTAGTCACACCATGCATCTGGCGTCCATTTTAGTTTACTTACACTCTGTAGTAGGTTTCTTGGATGAAGTTTTGAATTTTTACAACTAGGAAAATATTGAAAGTTACATGTAAAATATACAATCAAGATGGGTAGAAAGTGCGATATTAATGACTGTGTAAAGGGACAGGTTGTCACACTCCATGCTGAAGGATATTCGCAATGTGCTATTGCAAAACATTTGCATATATGAAGGTGTGCAGTTCAGAATGTTCTGATATCAGGTGGCTGTACACGTCGTTCGAAATGTGGGCGTAGACGGATAACTACTGGACGAGATGACCGATTCCCTCAAAAGCATTATTACATCTAGTCCACATACTTCATCTTAACGTGTGGCTCAGTTAGCTAATGGTCGAGGAATAAAGATAAGTGCCAGATCTGTCCGACGATGGCTTGTGGATGAATTCAAACTCGTGGCCAGAAGACCTGCCCAGAAGCCTATGATGACCAGGAAACAAATTGCTGCCCGCATACAGTTTTTTGTAGCAAGATGAAAGACAAATCTGCTGAATGGTGGGAGAGGGTAATGTTCACAGATGAAAGTACATTTCAACAAGTATGTGGGAGTGGTTACAACTATGACCGTCGACCAGCAGGCGAGAGACTAAATCCGAAGTACACAATCAAGACTGTTAAACACCCACCATCGGTCATGGTATGGGGTGGTATCTCGGCGAATGGATGATGTGGCCTGCACATTTTTGAGAAAGGTGAAAGAGTAAATGCTGCAAAATACATATCCATGCTGAATAGTAAAGTTAAAATACACATGAATGTTTCTGGCACAACTATATTTCAGCAGGACTTGGCACCGTGTCACACTGCAAAAATAGTCAAAAAATGGTTCGTGGACAACAAGATGGAACTGCTACCAAGTTGGCCATCAAACTCTCTGGATCTCAATGTAATTGAAAACTGTTGGAATCTTATGAGGAAAAAGATGGCAGCACACCGTCCAACTTCAGAAGCAGATTTAAAGGACATACTCAAGCATGTATGGGTCAAAGAAATCACTCTGGCATACTGTAAAAATAGTAATTACACTTACCTGGTAATTGTAGTTCCTTGAGAGACGACAGCTTAGTCCTCCACGTATGGGTTGTGCACCTCCTCCTGCAGCATGAAGACTGGACCAATCAAATTTCAGTATCACTGGAAACAGCATCCTGGCCATCTCATCCACCCCAGTGAACTACTGTCAAAGCAAACTCAAAGAAATAGCTAACCTTTAAGCAGAGAAACCATTAGTAGAATAGTGACCTTTTACTTCTTTTTTTTTTTTTCAACATAGCAGTCAATTGAAACAGACCCAAAGAGAAGGCCCCCGCGCCTGCCGCAGCATAAGCAGCCAAAGAAAGAAAAAGAAAAGGAAACAATGGACACACTCACCTGTGAATAGCGACATCTGAACCAAAGGCGTGCCGAGCCAAAACACCAGAGGGAGGGCAGGAGGACTAAGCTGTCGTCTCTCAAGGAACTACAATTACCAGGTAAGTGTAATTACTATTTCCTTATCGTTCCTCCAGCTTAGTCCTCCACGTATGGGATGTAACAAAGCAGACTAACGGGCGGGATTATTCCAGCCGGCACGCAACACCGCGGAACCAAACCCGGCATCGCCCGCCGCCAAAACATCAAGGCGATAATGCTTACTGAAAGTGTGCAGAGAAGACCACGTGGCCGCCTTACAGATCTCCACCGGCGAAACCAAGCTAAACTCCGCCCAAGATGCCGCATGTGCTCTGGTAGAGTGAGCCCGCAGACCGACGGGCGGCACCCGACCGTGCAACAGATAGGCCGAGCCAATCGCTTCTTTAATCCACCGAGCAATGGAAGCTTTTGCCGCCGCCTCACCTTTCCGAGGCCCCCCAAAGAGAACAAACAAACGATCCGATTTGCGGAAAGCGCTGGTGACTTTCAAATAGCGACACAAAACTCTCTTAAGGTCCAAGCGACTAAGACCACGATCGGAACCCTGCTCCCCCGACGCGGGAAACACTGGAAGCGACACCACCTGATTCAAATGAAAGGAAGAAGGCACCTTAGGCAAAAATGAAGGCACTGGGCGGAGCACCACCTTTTGATCGGAGAAAGAAAGGAAGGGCTCCCTGCAAGAAAGAGCCTGAAGCTCAGAAATGCGTCGAGCCGAGCAAATCGCCACTAAGAACACCGTCTTAAGGGTCAGATCCTTCACCGAACTCCGAGAGAGAGGCTCAAAGGGAGCCGCACTGAGTGCATGCAAGACTAAGTTGAGATCCCACGAAGGGACAGAAATCCGGCGAGCCGGACGCAGCCGAGAAACGGCCCTCAAGAAACGTACCACATCAGCATGGGCACCGAGCGCTACGCCCTGAATTTTACCTCTGTAGCAGGAAAGCGCCGCCAACTGCACCCGTAAGGAACTGGCGGCCAATCCTTTGGCAAACCCGTCTTGCAAAAAATCCAACAGCACCGGGAGAGAAGCCGTAGCCGCTCGAAACTGACGCCGGGAACACCAATCCTCAAAAATACGCCATACTCGGACATAAGCTAGCGAAGTGGACCTCTTACGTGCTTGAAGCAAAGTCGCTATGACCGCTTTCGAATAACCCTTCTTCCTTAGCTGCGCCCTTTCAATAGCCAGGCCGTAAGAGAGAATCTCCCCACTTGCGGCATGCGAAGAGGACCCTGACACAACAGATCCGGAGCCAGGGGAAGGCGCCACGGGGATCCGTCCACCAACCGCATCAGATTGGCATACCAGGGACGACGGGGCCAATCCGGTGCTATCAACAGCACCCGACCCCAGTGAGACTCGATACGCTGAATCACGCACCCCAGAAGCGGCCACGGTGGAAAGACGTAAAGAAGGCCCCTCGAGGGCCAGACCTGCAACAGAGCATCGATGCCTTCCGACATCGGTTCCCTCCGACGACTGAAGAACCGAGCCGCCTTCGCAGACCGGAACGTGGCCATCAGATCCATAACTGGCTGACCCCAACGCAGAACCAACTGCTCAAACACTTTGGGATTGAGCTCCCATTCGCCGGCGTCCACCTGAACTCTGCTGAGAAAATCTGCCGTCACGTTGTCCTTCCCGGCAATGTGCGCTGCCGATATGGTCTGTAGCCTGGGCTCTACCCATTCGAACAGCATCCGGGCATCCATCTCCATGCCCAAGCTTCCGGTGCCGCCCTGCCGATTTATGTACGCCACGGTCGCAGCGTTGTCGGAGAAAACCCGCACCGCTCGGTGCGATAATTGGGTCTCGAAGCTTTGCAACGCCAACCGGACGGCCCGAAGCTCCAAGCGGTTGATCGACCCACCGCTCTCCTCCGGAGACCAGAGACCCTGAGTCACTTGAGTGCCGCAGTGCGCGCCCCAGCCCGTCAGACAGGCATCCGTCAACAGCGGAATCCAGTCCAGCTGCTCCAAGGGCATCCCTGCGCGGAGCGAGGCCGGCCGAAGCCACCATTTCAAGTCCCGACGCACTCCCGGCGGGCAGCGAAGACGTTTGTTCAGGGAATCGGACTGATTGGACCAGCGACGTAGCAAGGCCCTCTGGAGCGACCGCATGTGGAACCGAGCCCAAGGTACCACCTCTAAGGATGCCGCCATCGTTCCCAGCAACTGAAGGTAGTGCCAAGCCGACGGAGCTGGGACTTGACGAAACCGGTGTACGAGAGTCCGGAGACCCATCACCCTGCGGTCGGGAAGAAAAACGAAACCCCTGTGAGTATTGAAGAGCACCCCCAAATATTCGAGAGACTGCGTCGGAACCAAATGGCTCTTGTGCGGGTTGACTACCCAGCCGAGAGACTGCAGTAGGCCTACAACTTGCGCTGTCGCCCCGACAAGCTCTCCGAGCGAGATTTTCCTCGAATCAACCAATCGTCCAGATAGGGATGAACCAGCACCCCTTTCTTGCGCAACGCCACTGCCACGACCACCATGATTTTGGTGAACACTCGAGGAGCGGTTGCGAGGCCGAAGGGCAAAGCTTGGAACTGGAAGTGACCCCACGGCAGAGCGAATCGGAGATACCGCTGATGTGCCTCCCGAATAGGAATATGGAGATAAGCCTCCGTGAGGTCGAGCGAGGTGAGAAACCCGCCCCTGCGGACGGCAACAAGCACGGATCGTAAGGTTTCCATCCGAAAGTGCGGCACCCGCAGGCAGCGATTCACCCCTTTGAGATCTAAAATGGGACAAAGAGCCCCATCCTTCTTTGGCACCACGAAATAAATGGAATACCTCCCGAGACCATATTCCGCCGGAGGCACGGGAACCACCACTCCCAGCCAAACAGGCGATCGAGGGTTTGTCGGACTTGAGCAGTCTTCCGAGCTCCTCGGCAGGGAGACGCCACAAAGGAATCGAGCACGGGTCTGGCCAAGTCTAGGGCATACCCGTCCCGAACGATCTCCAAAACCCATTGATCGGAAGTTATCTGGGCCCAAGCAGAGAGAAAGTGTCGAAGACGCCCTCCGATCGCTGGGATCTCCGCCTGGACCCGCTGCCCTTCATTGGGACTTGCGGGCGGTTGTAGGGGCTGCGGCTGCGAATCCTCTACTGGCTCCTTGAAAGCCCCGAAAGCTCGAAGTCCTCGAGACATACCTACCTCGCTGAAACCCCCCAGAGCGGGGTGATCGAAACCTACAAAAGTCCCGAGACTGACCCCGAGGGGCAGAAAGGAACTTCCCTCTCTTGGGACGATCCTCCGGCAAGCGACCGCCCTTGGATTCCCCCAAATCCTTGACCAACCTGTCAAGATCTTTACCGAACAGCAGCTTACCCTTAAAAGGCAACTTGCCTAGCCGCGATTTGGAAGAACCATCCGCCGCCCAATTCTTTAACCAAAGGGCTCTGCGCGTAGCTACCAAGGAAGCCATGCTATTGGATAGCGCCCTGATAAGGTCATAGTGTACATCCGCCAAATACGCCGAACCTGATTCCAAGCGCTGGAGCTCACTTAAGTCCTCGGCTTCCAAGGCCGGCGCCTGTCGGAGCCGCTGAACCCAGCGAAGGCAGGCCCAAGCAACCCATGCTCCACAAACGGAGGCCTGCAACGCAACCGCGTCCGCCTCAAAGGACTGTTTCAAGAGACCATCCATTTTCCTGTCCTGCGGCTCCCTCAACGCCGCACTACCTTCCACAGGGATCGTGGTCTTCTTAGTCACAGCCGAAACCGCTGCATCTACTTTAGGAGAGCGGAACCGCTCGAGGTCTTTGTCTGCCATAGGATACAGCTTGCGCATGACTTTCACCCCCTTGAGACCAGATTCAGGGGTATCCCACTCTGCTTGAATCATCTGCTCGATTACCCTGTGAATGGGGAAAACCACCTGAGTTTGACGCACCGCTTGAATGATAGGGTCGGCACCGTCAGATTCCTCGGCCGGCGGCGCAGGAGCCAAGCCGAGAGTTTGAAGCGCTTCAGCAACGAGCGCGGGCAACTCCTCCCGGCGAAACACACGAATAATCTTAGCCTGATCCTCTGGCTCAGGGAGTTCGCCTTCCTCTAAGGCCTCCCCATCCGCTTCCAGGTCCAACTCCGGATCCTCGCCCTCTGGCCAATCCGCCTCAGACTGAAAGGGTTCGTGCAAACGCTGTCGTTTGGGCGCTTTGGCACTGGATAACGCACTCACCGTTGCAGAAGACTGCGCGGCCGCCACTGGAACAGGAAGGGAACCAACGCCCATGCTCTGGCGCCTACGACAGAACGCCTGATGCATCAGCAAAATGAAATCGGGAGAAAAATCCTCCAAGGGCAAAGCACCGCCGAGATCCACCTGCTCCCCTGCACCCAAAGGCAACGCAGAAGCCACCCCCGATGGTCCCTCCAGGGGGGATTCCAACTCCACAGCGTCGGAACCTGGCTGAGAAGCAGCAGCCAAGGAACTCTCCAGGCGCTGCTCCATAGTGAGGGATACAGAGGCACAGCGGTGACAGACGCCTGTCTCCGTTGCAGCGCCCCTCCGAGACCCACAAATAACACAGAGAGATCCCGCTGGCATGGAACCGCACCCCGCAGATCCGCAAGCGTAAGCAAGGGACCCCTGAAATCAGAAGGAAAGGCTGGCACTGTCCCAGAAGAACCAGTACACAAGTTGGGATGTGGGCAGCTACCAGGAGACAGAGGATAATGCCTTAGTCTAAATAATGCCTCAGCCAGCTGTTTTTATTGGGCACTGTGGGGAATTGAATCCCTGAGCCCTGCACCATTGGTCAGAGTCTTAACCATCTCATCTTGCTGTGGCTCTGCTCTGCAATGTAGCCCTGGTTTTTTTTTTTTGGTTTTTTTTTTTATTATGGCAATTTATTATGCCTTTGCCAAGAATGGCTTGCCCATATGCTGCATAGAGCCAAAAATAGCAGCGGAGTTGAAGACAGCCCTCTCCACAAGAAGGAAGACAGGGAAGTAACAGCGACCCCCCCCCCTCCCCCGAGGAACCGCCAAACTCCGAGGAAAACAAAATAAAGAAATAAAGAAATAAAGGAAAATAAAGGAAACTAAGAGTAAACAAAGCAAAATAACCGGAGGGAGATACTTTCTGCGCTGATCCCGTCTACGGGGAAAAAGAAACAGCCGCGTGTGCAGCACACTGAAGGCACCGCGGCTCACAAAATGGCCGCGGCAGGGAAGAAATTTTGGCACGCTTTGCTCGGCGCCGGGAAGATCGCCCGGCTGAAGAACCAACACTGCAGCCGGCCTCCCCCACACCCGCAGCTCGAGTGACCCGGGACCAGCACGAAGAAAATAAAAGAATACCGACGAACGAGCAGAGGCGAGGAAGCTCCGCACAGACACAGCGTTTGCACTGCACTCTGCCGCCCGAACACACCGGCACTTCCCCAGCACACTCCTTACCTCTCTCGGTAGTGTGCTGCTGTACAGCCGCCGCAGGAGCTCTGCCCCGAATAGCCCTGGGGCAGAGATCCTAAAAGATAACTAGGACAGAGCAATTAAAATAAGCGGCTTAGGCTGGGCAGGAGAGAGACCTCCCTCGGGTCCCCCCCTCCACGGAGTGCCGATTAGAAATTTAAATTTAAAGAAACAGGTACCCCCTAATATAACAAATCAAAATAAGCCCTAATAGGACTAAAAAACAACCAACAAAAAGGTTAGCTATAGCCTAAAGATCTAACTGACCAACTAGTGAGCCCAGCCCGGCTCACTAACGTCTTCCTGCTGCATGAAGACTGGACACACTGGGGTGGATGAGATGGCCAGGATGCTGTTTCCAGTGATACTGAAATTTGATTGGTCCAGTCTTCATGCTGCAGGAGGAGGTGCACAACCCATACGTGGAGGACTAAGCTGGAGGAACGATAAGGAATGCTAGTTAACAGTATGCCTACAAGAATCCAGGCTGTGCTGAAAAATCATGGACACCCTATCAAATATTGACACATTTTCTAAATAAAACTTTGAAAATGACATATATATCTTTGGTTCTTAAAGCTTTTGACCATGAAAGTGACAATAACAAGTGCTTTTCTAATAAAATTCTGATATTTTGGATTCTGCCTTAATTTTTTGGCCACTACTGTAAATCCCAACTGCCAAATTCTAGACCATTCTTCAAGCTTAGCTAAATCCCTCCTCATGTTATCTATACCTTCCTGGGTGTCTACTCTATTGCAGATTTTGGTATCATCCGCAAAGAGGCAAACCTTACCCGACAGCTCTTCCACTATATCACTAACAAAGATGTTAAAAAGAATCGGACCAAGGACAAATCCCTGGGGCACACCACTGGTAACATCCTTTTCCTCAGAGTGAACTCCATTTACCTGTACCCTTTGTCGCCTCCCACTCAACCAATTTCTAACCCAAACAGTAACTTTAGGGTCCATCCTAGGGTGCTCAGTTTGTATAAGTCGCCTGTGAGGAACGGTGTCAAAGGCTTTACTGAAATCTAAATACACCACATCTAGGGCTCTCCCTCAGTCCAACTCCCTAGTCACCCAGTCAAAGAAATCAATCAGATTTGTCTGACAAGACCTGCCTCTGGTGAATCCATGCTGCCTCGGATCCTGTAATCCGCTGGACTACAGAAACCTCACTATTTTTTCAGCAACGTTTCCAATAATGTACTCACCAGCGAAGTTAAACTAATCGGCCTGTAGTTTTCAACCACATCCTTACTTCCGCTTTTGTGTAAAGGCACCATATGAGCCTCTCTCCAGTCCATTGGCACCACTCCCGACTCCAACAAGGCATTGAAAAGGTCAGTCAGTGGAGCTGCTAGAACGTCCCAAAGTTCCCTCAGTATTCTAGGGTGTATCCCATCTGGTCTCATCACTTTGTCTACTTTAAGTTGAGCTAGTTTCTCATGAACACAGTCTTCTGAAAATTGTTCAAGATGCCCTTCGCTTCTGTTCCTGTTTGTGGGTGTTTTCTGAGGTCCTGTTCCTGGTTCTTCATCTGTGAACACAGAACAGAAATATTTGTTAAGCAATTCCGCTTTATCCTCATCAGCTTCTACATATTCCTCCCCGTTACCCTTGAGTCTGACAATAAAGCGTAGTTACTCACCTGTAACAGGTGTTCTCCAGGGACAGCAGGTATCAGTTCTCACATATGGGTGACGTCGGCGCCGACGGAGCCCTCATGCGGAGCAAATCCCCAGCTTTCAAAAAAAGACTTTGGGATTGCATCACACGTGCAGAACCCTTCCCGCCCATGGGTGCCATCTTGCTCAAATGACATAGCTAAAAAGACGGCAAAAAGAACAAAACATAATAATATGATTGCAACTCCAAAGGGAGGAGGGAGAGTCGTGAGGACTGATTCCTGCTGTCCCTGGAGAACACCTGTTACAGGTGAGTAACTACGGTTTCTCCAGGAACAAGCAGGAAGTCGGTCCTCACATATGGGACTCCCTAGCTATAGGCTACCGAGAACCCATAGCTGAAAAATGGCTCCCTCTAGAAGAGCCACAGCAGCTGTAATAGGAATTCCGTCGAGAATGCAACACCCCCCGGTAGCCTGATACCAAAGGGTCAGAGGGTAGGGATTGCCTAAACCTCATATAGGTTACGGAGTACCACCTGGCCGAAAGCACTGTCCTGTCGGGACTCCCTGTCCAAGCAGTAATGGGCTGCAAAAGTCTAGCCCGAAGACCAGGTGGTGGTCCGGCAGATGTCTGCCAATGTAACAGAGCAGAAGTGAGCCCCTGATGCGGCCTTAGCCCTGACATGGTGGGCCGTGATTCGACCCTGCAATGGGAGGTCGGCCGCCCTGTACGCCCAGGCGATGCAGTCTGCCACCCAGGTGGACAACGTGTGCTTGGAGACAGGCAGACCCAGCTTACTGGGGTCATAAGAGACGAAGAGCTGAGTAGTCCTTCGACGTCCCGGCGTACGCTCCAGGTAGAAAGCCAACACCCTTTTACAATCCAGGGTATGCAGGACCACCTCTGCCCGGCTGGCATGCGGCCTGGGTAAGAAGGTTGGAAGAACCACCTCTTGATTGAGGTGGAAACAAGAGACTACTTTCGGAAGGAACTTGGGGTGGGTGCGAAGGACCACCCTGTTCCTATAAAACCGGGTGTAGACTTTGCGTAGTTTATGACAAAGCCTAGACATTGCATCAGGTTGATGGTGCGAGAAGTGTCCTGTTGGGCCTCCTGAGGTGACTGGCCCCTGATGAGCCAGTCGTCCAGGTAAGGGAAGACAAAAATCCTTTGGTTTCTAAGGAAGGCCGCCACCACGACCAGGCATTTGGTATACACTCTGGGAGCAGAGGCTAGGCCAAAGGGGAGTACTCTGTACTGAAAATGGTTTCCTCCCACTACAAATCTCAGATATTGTCTGTGGTCTGGATGTATGAGGATGTCTGTATAGGCATCATTCAGGTCTAAGGAGCATAGCCAATCTCCCTGATGGAGGTAAGGCAGCAATATTCGAAGGGAAAGCATCTTGAACTTTTCCCTCACCAAGAACTTGTTTAAGTTGCGCAGGTCGAGGATAGGCCTTAGGCCTCCAGTTCTCTTTTGTATCAGTAAATACCTGGAGTAGAAGCCCTTTCCCTGCAGGTGGTGGGGCACAGGTTCCACCGCCTGATCCTCTAGATGACCTGCTAACTCCTGCAAGAGGAGGTCCCTGTCAAGAGGGGGTCTGAGAGGCTCTCCTCGAAAGAAAGAGGGAGGTACCTGGCTGAAGTGAAGCAAATAGCCCCTTTGGACTATTTGCAGGACCCAGGTATCCGAGGTGATGGCTGGCCACCTGTGGGCGTACAGGGTCAGCCTTCCTCCTATACAAGGCCTCAGCACTGGTGGGAGAGAGACTATGCTTGGGGAGTCAAAAAACCTCTCCCGGCTGGGTCGGAGCCGGGGCCTGGGGGTCTTCTGCTTACGCGGGCCATGCCCGCCCATGTCCCTTGGCCTGCTGCCCCTGTTGGGGAGCCGGGGCAGCCTGGTAAGTGGGGTAATTGCGGTAAGCAGCACCTTTCCTTCTTCTTAGAAGGGGCAGAAGTCTTCTTGGAGAGCCTTGTCCGGGTCAAGTACTTGGACTCGATCTCCGCAGCCTTCTCAGTCATGGGTTTGCCAAAGAGGTTGTCACCTCGGCAAGGGAGATCAACCAACTTGTCCTGAACCCATGACTCCAGATCCGACGACATTAGCCAGGCCTGGCGGCGTACACCGATGCTGGCCGCGGCTACTCGGGCCGAAGCCTCATAGCAGTCATAGGCTGCTCGAGACATAAACTTCGAGCACTCCCGAATCCCAGTGGACAAGGCCTTGAAGCACTGCAAAGCAGCCTTGGAGAGGTCAGCTGAGAACCCGGCAATCTCCTTTGCCAGGTCCCTCAAGTAGATGCCCATGTACAGCTGGTAAGTCTGGACCCAGCATGACAGCATCGAGCCCTGGAAGCACATTCTGCCGAGGGGGTCCAGTTTCCGGGCCTCCCGGCCAGGAGGCACCAAGGATTGCGTTTTTTTGGCTCTTGAGCCTCTGCATGGCCGATTCCACAACCATGGAGTTGTGCGGCAGCTGTGCTTTTTGTAACCCAGGGCTCTTGCGGACTCGATAGATGGAATCGACCCGCTTGCTGAGAACCGGCATCAAGGCCAGAGACTCCCATATGTGGAGCATCAGCTGTTCCAGCATCGGAGGAACCGGAACAGTAAGGGCTTCCCGAGGGGGAAAGTCATACTGGAGGACTTCGAGCTCCTCGGCTCGAGGCTCCTCCTCGGTGTCCACGGGGAATGCCGAAGCCTTGGCCATGTCCCTGACGAAGTCCGAGAACCGGGTATCCTCCAGAGGGGACCTTCTCCAAGGCTCGGAACCCGGTGAGTCCGATGGGACATACCAAGTCCGATGGGTGTCTGGGGACTCCTCAACTTCCGTCTCCCATGCCGACTCCTTCGAGGAGGAATCGAGCAGCTCCGGCCACAAGGGCTTCGGTCCCGACTGCCCCAACGCCGAGGGCACCGGTATCGATGACGACCTCGGCTGAGGATCGAGTCGAGTCCGAAGAGTCTCGAGGATCGGCTCGGCCTCCAGGATCGACTTGGATGTCAAGGTCCTGGTGGTCAGGGAGGATGGACCAGTGAAACCGGCCATCAGCACCCACTGCTGCTCAATGAAGGCAGACACGCTGCGCTCCAGGGCCACCACCCTGAGACCGAGCTCAGAAGGCTCCGCAGCCTCCGGGTTGGGTTCCGACACTGTCGGGCCCGATGCTGGTTCTCCCAGAGGAAAGTCTATGAGGACAACAGAAGTTACCTTCCTCGGCATCTCCGGCTCTGTGTGAGGCAGCTTTGTAGGCCGCTCCGACTCTGAGGATCCGGGGCGGCGGTCAGGACTCCACGATCTGGTCCTCGAGGGCCCAGGTCAATCAGATGCATCCAACGACACCACCCTCACGAGTTTCTTCTTCCTCAGGTGTTCCCGCGAGGGAGACCCCTGCTCAGAAGACCCCCGACACTCGGGTTCAGACAGCTCCCGAGACGTCAAGGCTTCTGAAGAGGTCCAGACCCAGGAGGATGCAGACTTGGAGAAAATCCTTTCACGCTGCTGCTACCTACTTCTAAGTGCCTTGTAAGACATCTTCCCACATGGGTCACAGACCTTCAGGTCATGGTCGTGCCCGAGGCATCGGAGACAGCAGTCGTGTGTGCCGGTGAGGGCTGATAGAATCCATTCAAAAGCGAGGGTCTTAGACTTTAGTAAAACTAACTTTGCCAAATGGGCAAATACCTCAGGGAGTCGTATGCGGGATGGGAACAGCTGGGGGATGTAGAAAAACAGTGGGCATAACTGAGGGATAAGACATTTTTCAGATATGTTAGTGAGAAGAGGAAGGGCAAAAGTGGTATTATCAGACTCAAGGGTGAAGGGGAGGAATATGTAGAAGCTGATGAGGATAAAGCGGAATTGCTTAACAAATTGCTTTACAGAAAGAGTGGTGGATCCGTGGAATAGTGGAGGTGGTAGAGATGAGGACAGTATCTGAATTCAAAAAAGCAAAGGACAAACACAGGATTTCTAAAGGAAAAAAGGGGGCTGTTGTAGTTGTTGATATGGAAGGACAGACTAGATAGGCCATGTGGTCTTTTTCTGTCGTCATTTTTCTATGTTTCTATGTAACAGTAACACGCGGTAACTAACTCTGCACTAAGGTGTAATTTGTGTCCTCCTTCCACATTAGCTATTTAGTCTGGGAATTACCACCGAGTTAACTGTTTGTGAGCATTCCTGCATTAAAACAGCTAAGGTAGCTTAGTAGATAAGCTCTTCTGTTGTCCACATTCTAAAATATTTATTTTTTAACATTTTTTTTACAAGTAACAAACTTTAAGATACAAGGAACTCTGTAGAACTTTGATTTTTACATTAAACAATTAAATAATTAGAAACCCTTCTATATAACTGAGGTTTAGCAAAAGTAAATGTGTTATGATAGTTTAATATAGAATTAATTCAGGATAAAAGATTCCCTTACTTAGTGGCACAATTTGTCCTGAACAGACGAGCCCCATCATAGATCACTCTGGTCTGATACTGCATCTTCCTACACATGGGACAGATCTTTTTGCCTGTGAACCTTTCGAATGCCTGAAGACAAGCCTTAGAGAAAAAAATAATTCTAGTTTTAATTATTTTGCCAATTTAATTTAAAATGTATATTCCACTTTCATAAAGTTGCATAGCGTACTCAAAGCCAATTAGAATAACAGCATAGTTACAATAATTAAAATTAATAACATCAGTATTACTATAGTATTTTGAAACCTTTCATAGTTCAGTATTTAACAACTATACAGAAAGCAAATAATAACAAAACAGAAATTTAAAAAAAACAGCATTGGACCAACACCCCACCAAGTCCCAGGAAGCCCATCTATAACTCCCTCCCCTTTCTTCACAATTCACTATTGGGGTCATTCCAGAACACGAATAAGGGGTTTGTACATGCAGCGGTGATGTTTATGCACCAAAAATGTCCCAGACTGTATTCTGAAACACTGCTGACATGTACGGCCATGGTGCTAGCTTGAAGATCTGAGAACAAGGGCAGGAGAGGGAGGAATCGAGGGTGTGGTCAGCTGCAGAGACGTAGAAAGCAATAAATAAATAAATAAATAAAATATTCAGGAAAAGCTCATGTACGGATTAAGTGTTTCCTGGAAACATACGTTATTCTTGCTGAAATGTGGTATAAGGGTAGGACTTAGAAAATATTCTGCTCTGCAATTTGTCCCATATAGAAGAATGGTTGTGATAAGTATGTTTTGAATTGGTGTGACTGCAGTCTGGAAAAATACAAGATGCAATCTTAAGGTACAGGGAGCAGAGGTGAAGAAACATGTATAAACACCATTACAGAAATATTAAGAAGAGCGATAGTGTTTATTTAGGTTATGCACTAATGTGCTGTTTGTGCTAAAGGAGCCAATCTATGGGACCTTAAAAATTCCCATATTCAGAAAAATGGAACTGCAGATGCAGGGATAATATGAGTATGAGCAGGGAAAGGATTCCTTTCTGGGTGAGAAACGGAGATTAAATTTCTAGGTCCTGGCTCCCCATGCAATTACGTTATGTCAGAGCTGTTAAGTATAGGTTGTCAGACGGCTGCCTGGGTGAGAATCTTCACAGTCTTGGCAAGTGCATATATCTATATGATTTGCAAGGGATTGTGGGCAATGCAGTCCATTCACACCAGACACAGCTGCTGACAATAATTTAGTTGTGCTCAAGTGTTAAAGCCAATAAGATATTTATTTATGGGGTTATTTCTCCCAACACAGATATGCTTGGTAGCACATAAATCAGGTTACTTGCTTCCAGTGTTTAACTTGGAAAAACAAAATCAAAATCAGGAAAACAACATTCAAACTTGTCAGGCATTAGCTAATGTTTTCTTAGCATATATCAAACAACAAACGAAAAGCCACAAAGAAAGAAAAAAACTGTTCTTTTCAGGTTAACTTCTGATAACTTCCCACATAGATTCAGAAGTGATTCTCTCCTAGCTCACAAGCAATTGGGTAAGGCTCAATTGCTAGCAGTTATCCAGCTGAAACCCCTTAGCTGGCTTGCTTTCTACTGTATGGGTCAAATCCTGCTTCAGGAGCTTTTCTGAGTAGATTAAAGAACAAGTTTGTATTTCTTTGTGATGGTTGCTGTACTTTGTAACAGAAAGTTACCAAAGGAGTTTGGACAGAGAGCAGTCCATATAAACACATTCTTCATCTGCAATCATTCCCCCTTCTTCAACAAGCATGGGTTCAATATCATGGATTGGCACAGATGAATCTCTCAATGGAGCACTTTCAGGAGAATACTTGTTTCCCTGCTGTCTTTCAAGGTTATAGCTAGGGCATAGATCAGTGTTCATACCTGAGCTTTCATTGCTTTTAGAGTTCCTCTCTATATAGCCTGGCCAGTATGTAGTCCAGTTCTTATGTCCAGCCTTCCAATCCAGATCCCTGGACACTGGATCTCTCTTCACATACCTTCTGGCACGGGTCTTAGGGTCCCTTCCACGTGCAGCCGTCTCTCTCACAGGTACCGTCTGGAGATTCCTAGCTCTGCAGCACCATTCCTCTGGCTTTCCCCAGTCCAATGGTGTATGCTGGCCCTTGGAATGCCTCCCAGTATACGTACTGCTCTGGACTCTTCTAGACCTCTCAAAGGCTTTTCTCTTCCTTCTTCCAAAGGGTTTCTTTCCCTCTCTGTCCGTCCGGTTTGGCTTCTGCTTCTGATGATCCTCCTGATGTTGAAGATGATCAAGCTCAAACTGCTTCTCAGGATAATGAGGATAATTCTCTGTAGAATAAACTCTACCTTTATTCTGCCTAGATGAGTGCTCCCCCCTAATACAGCGCAGCTGTGCTGAATCAGGCCCTGCCCTTTGAAATGAGTGCTTGGGGATTACCTCATAGCCCTCCTGATTGAACACACGTTTCCCCACTTCAGCTCCTCTAATGGCTGTTGGAAACCTGGTGCATTCTGGGACTGGTAGTCTTTTATAAGAAAATTCTGTTTTCTTATTTCTACCAGAACTGACAGGTTGCTTGTTCAGAGTCATTTCACCTTTTCTATAGCTCCTTCTTGAGCTATGATAAGCTTCCTTATCACATACCCCCCTGCTTAAGTTATTACGGACTGGTGTAACTGGTGAAACTTCTTCTCTACAGTCCGTAATACGGGAAAGGGCATCCGCATTCTTGTGTAACTTCCCAGCACGATGTTCCACTTGAAAATCAAATGCCTGTAAGGCCATGTACCAGCGTGTCAACCTGGCATTGTGGTTCTTCATTTGCTGCAACCACTTAAGTGGGGCATGGTCTGTGACCAACTGGAACTTTCTCCCTGTAAGGTAAAACCTTAACGCCTCCACTGACCACTTAATAGCTAAACATTCTTTTTCTATTGTGGAATACTTTTGTTCAGCCAGTGACAACTTCCTGCTCAGGTACATCACAGGATGCTCCTCCCCTTCATGACACTGGGATAGAACCACTCCTAGCCCTACATCTGATGCATCTGTTTGAACCAGAAAGGGTTTCTTGAAGTCCACCCCTTTCAGTACCGGTCCTGTACACAATTTTCCTTTTAGGACTGAAAAAGCTTTTTCAGCTTCAGGTGTCCACTTTAGCTGGTTTGGACAATTCTTCCGCAGCATATCCGTGAAAATTGCACTTTTCTCTGCAAATTGCGGTATAAATCTGCGGTAGTATCCAATAAGTCCCAAGAAACTTCTTAGTTGTTTCTTTGTTGTTGGAGGAGGAAAATTCCTGATGCTATCTATTTTACTCATTAGAGGTTTAATTTTTCCTCTTCCCACTAGGTGGCCCAGGTATTTTACCTCCCTATTTGCAAAGGCACACTTCTTCGGGTTTAAAGTGATTCCCGCTTGCTTCATGGAGCACAAGACTGCCCTGATCCTCTTCAGATGCTCCGCCCAGGTGTTACTATGGATTATGACATCATCCATATATGCAAAAGCATAATTTTGGTGGGGTCGAAGTACCTGATCCACTAACCTTTGGCAGGTAGCCGCTGCTCCATGCAGTCCGAAAGGCATCCTCTTGAACTGGAAAAGGCCAACGGGGGTGCTGAACGCAGTCTTCGGCTTCGACTCCCTGGTGAGAGGGATTTTCCAATATCCTTTTGTCATATCAAGGGTGGTTAAGTATTGAGCCTGTCCCAGCTGGTCCAACAGCTCTTCAATTCTTGGCATTGGATATGCATCAAAAACTGATATGGCGTTTACCTGCCGGAAGTCAATACAAAATCTTAAAGATCCATCAGGCTTCGGCACCAGGACTATGGGGCTATTCCAGGGACTCTTTGACTCCTCTATTACTCCCATGTCCAACATCTCCTGGACTTGTGCCACTACTTCCTGTCTTTTAGCTTCAGGCAAGCGGTATGGCCTTTGACGAACTAATTTCCCAGGTGGAGTTATTATTTCATGGGCAACCAAATGTGTCTCCCCAGGTATGGGTGTCAACACATCTGGGAATTCTTTAAGCAATTTCCTAATTTCTTCCTGTTGTACCACTGTCAGGTCCTCACCTATTTGGGGCTCTGATTTTTCTTTACAATCAGATACCTGGGGTCCCAAATCTTCCTCTTCATTCACCTCCCTCTCTCGGGCACAGGTGGCAGCTAGGCTTTTAACCCCTTTGACGTCAGTAGAACCAAAGCCTTTGGTTCCACGCTCAGAATTCTCCAGGGATGTGACCTCCTCCACAGGTGGAAAACCCAGCCTCTCACAGATCAATTGGGCAATTCTGTCTCCTGTCTTCACGTGATAATCATTCTGTCCAAAATTAAATAACAGAATTTTAATATTGCCCCTGTAATCGGGATCAATTACTCCCGCACCCACATCGATGAAATATTTAAGGGCTAATCCGGACCTTGGGGCTACTCTCCCATAGCATCCAATAGGTATTTCCACTTGGAGACCAGTGTCCACCAGGGCTCTCCCTTGGCTAGGTACAGTCACATTTTCTATGCTGCACAGGTCAAACCCAGCAGCTTGAGAGGTTGCCCGCTTAGGAGCTTGGGCCTTCTCTGTGACCCTATGGTACTTTAGGACGAATGTCTGCTTTGGGGTAGCTTGGTCTTCTGGACGCTTAACCATCTTTTTAGCTGGGGTCTGAGGACTTCCAAATAAAGGCCCGGGAGCTATTACCATTAAACCTTCTCCCTCCTTCTTTCCTAGTCCTTCCACTAGACCCTGCTTAAATCTTGGCCAGTCTCTTCCTAGAACCAAATCAAAGGGTAGCCTAGGCACCACTGCTAACAGGACTTCCTCTTGTTCCCCCAGGCACTTAACCTTTAGCCTATAGGTGGGATATGATGTTGCAGCACCATGAATGCATCTGATGTGAACTTGGCTTTCAGGGGTTTTAGGCACAAATCCTTCTTGGGCCTCTATCCTCTTCCAAAGCCTTTTTGACATCATACTCTGGTCTGCCCCAGAGTCTAACAAAGCATTTGTGGTAATTCCTTGCACATCAACCATCAAAAGAAATCCTTCTTTGGGCTGTTTTAAATCCACACCCACTAAGCTAGTGTGTGTCTGGCATCTCTTTTCTAAATGTCCCCATTTTCCACACTTGAAACATTTCTTTCTATTCCACTGTGTCATCTGGTTTGATACAGTACATTCATTTTCAGAAACATTTTTAATTATTTTCTTTTCTGATACAGCACATCTTGCCTCAGCACCAATCTTCAGAGGGCCACCCATTCTATGGCAAGCCTGCGTGGCTTCCAAGAATCTCTCTGCTAGCATGGTTGCCTCTCCAAGATTTTGGCAATTTTGCTGTATAAGGAAAGTGTGCAAATCTTTAGGGACCGCAGACATAAATTGTTCAAGCATTATAATGTCTAATAACATTTCTACCGTCTTTTGCTCAGGCTCCAACCATTTTACAGCTAAACCTCTGATTCTCTGACTCAGAGCCCTGGGTGTTTCACCCACTCTCAATGTAGTAGCTCTAAACATTCGCCTATACTCTGAAATAGACAACCCTAGGCGATCTCTAATAGCAGCCTTTACATCCTTATAATTCAAAGCCTGGGCTGCTGGCATTGCTCTGTAAGCTGCAAGCGCCTCTCCGGTTAATAAGGCTGCCAGCCTTACTGCCCACTGGGTCTCTGGCCATGCTAATGCTTGTGCCACTATTTCAAAAGACTCTAGAAAATCATCAACATTATCATCTGGAGTTAGCTTCCCAAAACTAAATGCCCCAATTCCTTGATTGAGTCCCACACTGTCCACATGTGGTGTACCAGTATTTACTGCTGGTCTTGCATCTGTTCCACTTTGGTTCTGCAGCTTAACTAGGGCTTGCACCAGATCAAGCACTGGCCTCTGCTGGTCCATTAAGGCTTTCATAGCAGTGTCCTGAGCCTGCTGTGCTAGCTCCTGTTGCCTGCTAAACTGGGCTGCCATCCAATCAGCTAGTTCCCTTGGATCCATCTTGATCCCTGCAAGAAACAAAGAAAAAAAAAACAAAGTGCACCACCTTCCAAACAGGTGTGTTTTTTTCTACTTTTTTTTTTTTCCATTACCCCTGTGCCTTACTCCCATCCACCACTAGACATGCCCAGGTACTTATTACCTTGTGTCAGTGATGAATCCAGCTCTGCACAGGGTCTTTTCCTCCTGGGACAGCTTCCTGGAACATCCACTTCTCCTCCAAAGTGCAGTTGAGGGAAAATCTTTTTTTTTTCCAGCTTTAAACTTGAACTTTAGTTGTAATCCTCAGCAAGTAAATCCCCTTTGTGCAAAAGCAATCCGAAAAACTACGCCATTTGTCAGACGGCTGCCTGGGTGAGAATCTTCACAGTCTTGGCAAGTGCATATATCTATATGATTTGCAAGGGATTGTGGGCAATGCAGTCCATTCACACCAGACACAGCTGCTGACAATAATTTAGTTGTGCTCAAGTGTTAAAGCCTATAAGATATTTATTTATGGGGTTATTTCTCCCAACACAGATATGCTTGGTAGCACATAAATCAGGTTACTTGCTTCCAGTGTTTAACTTGGAAAAACAAAATCAAAATCAGGAAAACAACATTCAAACTTGTCAGGCATTAGCTAATGTTTTCTTAGCATATATCAAACAACAAACGAAAAGCCACAAAGAAAGAAAAAAAAACTGTTCTTTTCAGGTTAACTTCTGATAACTTCCCACAAAGATTCAGAAGTGATTCTCTCCTAGCTCACAAGCAATTAGGTAAGGCTCAATTGCTAACAGTTATCCAGCTGAAACCCCTTAGCTGGCTTGCTTTCTACTGTGTGGGTCAAATCCTGCTTCAGGAGCTTTTCTGAGTAGATTAAAGAACAAGTTTGTATTTCTTTGTGATGGTTGCTGTACTTTGTAACAGAAAGTTACCAAAGGAGTTTGGACAGAGAGCAGTCCATATAAACACATTCTTCATCTGCAATCATTCCCCCTTCTTCAACAAGCATGGGTTCAATATCATGGATTGGCACAGATGAATCTCTCAATGGAGCACTTTCAGGAGAATACTTGTTTCCCTGCTGTCTTTCAAGGTTATAGCTAGGGCATAGATCAGTGTTCATACCTGAGCTTCCATTGCTGTTAGAGTTCCTCTCTATATAGCCTGGCCAGTATGTAATCCAGTTTTTATGTCCAGCCTTCCAATCCAGATCCCTGGACACTGGATCTCTCTTCACATACCTTCTGGCACGGGTCTTAGGGTCCCTTCCACGTGCAGCCGTCTCTCTCACAGGTACCGTCTGGAGATTCCTAGCTCTGCAGCACCATTCCTCTGGCTTTCCCCAGTCCAATGGTGTATGCTGGCCCTTGGAATGCCTCCCAGTATACGTACTGCTCTGGACTCTTCTAGACCTCTCAAAGGCTTTTCTCTTCCTTCTTCCAAAGGGTTTCTTTCCCTCTCTGTCCGTCCGGTTTGGCTTCTGCTTCTGATGATCCTCCTGATGATGAAGATGATCAAGCTCAAACTGCTTCTCAGGATAATGAGGATAATTCTCTGTAGAATAAACTCTACCTTTATTCTGCCTAGATGAGTGCTCCCCCCTAATACAGCGCAGCTGTGCTGAATCAGGCCCTGCCCTTTGAAATGAGTGCTTGGGGATTACCTCATAGCCCTCCTGATTGAACACACGTTTCCCCACTTCAGCTCCTCTAATGGCTGTTGGAAACCTGGTGCATTCTGGGACTGGTAGTCTTTTATGGGAAAATTCTGTTTTCTTATTTCTACCAGAACTGACAGGTTGCTTGTTCAGAGTCACTTCACCTTTTCTATAGCTCCTTCCTGAGTTATGATAAGCTTCCTTATCACAAGGTTCAGGGCATTTTTTTGGCAGAATCATGTTTTTGTGATAGAAAGAGTGTGTGTGTGGTCTGAGAGGTGCACAGGGGGATTTGGTGTGCTCATCTGTAATTCAGGGGGGACATGAAAGCCTGGCCAATACCTGGACCATATGGATGACAGCAGTGTCACCAGGTGCCAGTGTGGGCAGTCAAAGAGGGTTCATTATAGCTAAATGTCAAAATATATCCCCATCAATAAGGGACCTTCAAAATAAGCGCACTCAATAGTGCAAACAACACTAATGCATGCCCATAATGCACATTTTGCAATATATGCTCAACCAATGGTGTTGCTGTTGAGCATATATTAGTGCTATTTTCACTGCTGAATACCCTTATTCTAAGGGTCCCTATTATTGACAGGGATACATTTTGACATTTAGCCATAGGGAACATTTGCTGATTCCTTCTGGATTATTTTACATAGGGTACTCCAATAAAATCAGATATTGTTGGCAGTGTGATAGGGTAACCATACATCCGCTGTGTCTGGCACAGAGAAACACAACTGATATAGTGCCAACATTCCTCATGTTGTTCCATGCGGCCTACATCCCTACATAGGCCAGGATCGATGAGAGCTGTGAGAATGGTGATATATTTGGAGTCTGGCTACTTGGCACAAGGATCTCCCCCTCCTATGCCACAGAGCCCTGACCAAGGGAGCACTGTCACAAAGTTGACTGAAGGCAAGCAGAATTGCCCCACAGAAGCGGATATATACAGACCGACATACGCCACGATGGGACAGGTGTAGCTGCTGTGAGAAATGCCAGTACCCAGATAGGTGGGTCTCAGATGCCATAGCCAGAAGGCATTACTACAACCACTACAGATCATTTCTATAGTGCTACAAGTCGTACGCAGCACTGCAGACACACGTAAAAGGTGCTCCCTGCTCAGCGGAGCTTACAGTCTAGTCGGGACAGACAAAACAGCAGCTGTGAACAGAATACATCCAGGGGGAATGGTCAGGAAACACAAGGAAGCTTAGGCAGATCAGATCCAACAACGGCAACGATGAGGTGAGCACTCAGCCTGGATTTGAGAGGGGCCAGGGACGAAGCATGACATACAGATTCAGATAGATTGTTCCAGGCATAAGGAGCAGAAAGGTGAAGGGAGCGATGTCTGGATTTGGCAGAAAAGCAGGGCACAGATAGAAGCAATCTGACAGAAGAGCGGCGTTCATGGGGAGGGCTCTAGGGGGAGATAAGAGGGGAATGGTAGTGCAGAGCAGCAGAATGAGTGCACCTACAGGCCATAGGCTCAAAAAGGGGCATACATTTGTTGCTCAGCAACATTATGCATTCTTTAGGGACCTGCAAAGTTAGTATGGGATTTTATGGACTTGGTGAGGGTCCATCTCTAGCAGTTTAAGGTGTGTTTGTCATGATGACAGGACAGGAATCACTAAGGCCGGTTCCTAATGCCACATACCATTTGATGCAAGGTATGTGCTGACATACATGTTCATATTTCCATTCTTGTGTACCATATAGGGGTGCACTGGGCTTACCTAGCACTTTTTAGGGCATGAGGGTAACTAGTACAGTGGTGCGCAAAAGTCTTGCATAAGCTGCATGATCAAGCCATTCTCAGCTTTATTTTGACAATCTTTCCAAATTCTGTGACAGAATTCTGGCTTATTATATACTGTTTTGATGTAAATTTAATTCAGCAGAAATTTCTGCAAGCAAAATTACTTGTCTGTGAACGTTTCTATGGCTGTCTTGGGGAAATGATGTCCCAGTATGATCAAATGGATTCTGTGTCAAAGCGGGATTGAAATGAAACCAATAAAATACTGCACTTCTTCAGCCAATAGGAAGTCATATTTGATAGCCAATCAGTGCATGGTATTTAGACGGCACACAGGGTTTGAATTTAATGTGGATCAACTGGTGTGAATTTCATCTGATGCTCAACGTCCAGGCATGGTGAAGAGGTTGCATTTTCTATCAATGGAGAACCAGGTTCAGGTGGTGGTTTTGCATGAGGGGGGGGGGGCGGAATTCCAGCCTGCAGATTACAGCAAGGGGTAGCTGTAATCAGAGCACAGTTGTCCGCATTCTGAAGAAGCATAAGGAGATGAGAAATATGCAGGACAGACATCGTAGCAGTCGGCCTAGAAAGTTAACCAAGAGGGATGACAGGGCCTTGATAAGGACAACTCTTGGCAACCGCAAGCTAACCTCCCCTGAGTTTCTGCAGGAATGGAAAAAGAAGTGTTCCATTGCAGTATGCACTTCCACTGTGAGGAGAGAATGCTTGGAGTATGGGCTGAGGGGCTGTAAGGCGTGGAGGAAGCCACTACTAATGGCGTAACAGAGGAAGAGACACACTGAGTGGGCATCCAAGTGCTCAAAATGGAGCAAGACTGACTGGGAGAAAGTTCTGTTCAGTGACGAAAGCACATTCTGCATTCTGGGTGACCAGGGCAAAATGTTTGTCAGGTAGTTTCCTCATGAAGAGTACAAACTAGAGTGCTTGAATATCTCCGTGAAGCATCCAACCAAGGTCAAGATCTGAGGATGCAAGGCAGCCAGTGGTGTTGGAAGACTCCATATCATTGATGGGATGATGAATACAGTGAAATGTATAGGAATTCTGCAGAGTGCATGTTGCTATCAGCTGAGCAACTGTTTCCTGGCAGATATTTCTTCCAGGATGACAATATACCTTGTCACCACGCAAAAACCATCGCTGTCTGAAAGAAAATAAACAGAGTTCAGACCACTAACTCGCCAGCTCAATCTCCAGATCTCAACCCGATTGAGAATCTTTGGTACAAGGTATCAGTTGAGATCGCCAAGAAGCAGTCGCGGACCAAGCGAGAGCTGATTGAGTCACTGATTGCAGCTTGGAATCGCATGACGTGAGAACACCTCGTCAAACTGGTCCACTCCATGCCAGACAGATGTCGTCTGATGAGAGAGCAAGGGCTGGCCCATCAAGTACTAATGGCTACCAACAACATGCAGCCCGTTTCAGGACTGCCTAATGAAATTAAGAAGAAAACATGCACACTGACAACATACACAGAACAGAAAACACAACAACCTTTTGAGCACACATTGCATCTTTGTACACAGGTTCACAACCAAACGAACATGGGTATTAAACAATCATAAAAGAATGCTCAAGTCATGGCAAATTTGTCAGATTTGTACAAAAGATAAAATGAAAGAAAATGGCATGCAGAAGGGGTTGTAAATTGTAATGCATCTTGTCCTTGTGATCCAAACAATTAAAAACTGTCAATTCTGTACTACCTATGCAAGACTTTTTTACACCACTGTATATGTTCTAGGTTGCAGCAGCTGTCGTTTCTCATTGATATCTACTGTATATCTAGTGTGCATTAGCACACTACTGCCTGTGATGAACAGCTTAGGAGATGCACGCTTTTCCCCAGGAACATAGCATCCGCGGGTACATCGCAGGGATGGGCAGGATCTGAAACGTGTAAAATTTCAGAATACTGTGGGCACAAGAATGTCCAAAACATTTACCCACATCCAGGACGCAGGGCCGGCTGGATAGTGCTTGCATGTGCCCGCCGAACACATCTATCTCCCCAATTCCCCCGGGCACATCCAGACCCGTGGATGCAGAATTAGGTTCAAAGCCGGCCCATTTTTGATTTAGACATGTCCGCGGGCCAGACGTGCACGTTATGGAATCGCACTCCACATCTACTCATGTAACCATTCCTCTGCCAATAATCTCCTTTCAACCTTCATACAAAACAGTTTTATGGGTTTTTTTATTTTGTATTTATGGAATTTTACAATATATTCAAGAAAGTTTAAACAAATCCTTCTTGCAGAAACAGGGTGACACATAGAAAGCACCCATTTAACAGAATACCAAATCAAACAAAGTCAATAGAAACAAAAAAATTAAAGTACCTACCCTCCCTAGTCCACTACATAGGGGAGAACATCCACATAAATGTAAATCCATAGCTAACAAGAAAAAAGTCAGAAGTCAAAGTCCAGACCAAATCTAATAGAAGCCCTAGGAGGAATCAATAGAGGATTCTAATCACCTAGCATTTATAAAGGCTAACAGTTGAGAGGGCTCAAAAAATACGTAGGAAACAGATTGGTATTTAACCAAACATTTACATGGATGTTTAAGAAAAAAGAGCCCGCCCAACTGCAAGACCCCAGGACGGAGCAAAAGAAACTCTCTACGCCGCTTCTGGGTTTCTCTCGCCAAATCAGGATACATACGGACAGCTAAACCACGGAAAGGAAACTTCCTTTTCTGGGAAAAAAGTTTTAACATCCACTCTTTATCTGGCAATAAAGCAAACGTTATCAGCAAAGTGGAAGGCTCCTGAGGCTCAAGGCCAGAATTTTCCAACAAATCTGTAACATTCAAAACTCCCCTTGTTCCAAACCACCCCCTAAAACTCCAGCAGAAGAAACACGCTTAGCCTTAGGAAGATAATAAATTTTTACCAAGGGTGGCATTAATTCAGGGGAGACCCCCAGTACCTCTACTAAATACTCCTTGAACATATCTCTAGCAGAGACAGAAATCAACCTAGGAAAATTAACAACTCTCAAATTATGAACTCGAGAGAGATTATCTAGCTGTTCTAATTTAGTCTGTACCGACAAAAAGTTCTTTTTAAACACATCAGATTGATCTTCAAGGTTGGTAACTCTGTTCCGTTCTGCTTCAACTTCAACAGAAATTCCAGAGACTTTCCTCTCCAATTCAGTCACTGTCTCTATCGTTGTTTTCACCTTAGAAGACAAAGATCAAATTTGAGGCAGTAAAACTTCCCCTAAAGCGACAATAGCATTCCATATACAGTCAAACCTCAGTTTTCATGATTAATCCGTTCAAAAAAGTCTGACTAAAACCGAAACATATGAAAACTGAAGCAATATTTCCCATAAGAAATAATGTAAATCCAATTAATCCGTTCCAGACACCCAAAAATATTCACAAAAAATACATTTTATAGAGAATAACTATATTTTCACATACAGAAAACAATGAGAAATAAATATAAATGACTAATGAAATGGATAAATGAACATTTAACATCACTGAAAGCAAGCTAAGTACAGTAATGTACAGTACAGTATGTTAGCATCTGGCCTTAGCCACCCCTGACAAGCTGCTGTGCCCAGCTCTCTTCGGAATCACATTGGATTCAGTCCATTAAAATACCTTTACATTATCTGCTCAATGCTTCAAAATGGCAGAAAATCTTAATGATATAGCTTCAGACGTACCCTGCAAGAGAAAGAACTGCCTCCCACATCCATGCAACATCTCCTGCTTACGTTGACAGCTTTTCTTCCCTGCTACCTCCGAGCCTGAGGGGGCGCTCCAGAGAACGGGCAGGCGGTGGACGAGATCGGGGCCTTCCTCTCCACGCAATCCTTGCCTCTCTAACTCTGACCAGGCTCGAGGATGTGTTTAATTTACGTGCTCAGCTGGCTTTCGCTTCTCATCACGCTGGCGATCGGTGAGTCTGGGGGGCAGTGCTGCCGGGACCGGGCGGGCGTTCTGGCAGTGTATACAGACCGGTGTGCAGCGCGAGGGTGTATGTATTTACAGTACTGTACTTTACGAAAACCGAGGCGATGTACGAGAACCGGGACAAAATCTCAGTCAAAAAAGACGTTGAAAACCGAAGCGATGTATGAGAACCGGGACAAAATCTCAGTCAAAAAAGACGTTGAAAACCGAAGCGTATGAAAACCGGGGCAAATGAAAACCGAGGTTTGACTGTAGTCTCCAGTGTAAAGTTCGTAGGACGCTGTAGGAAAAAAACCCACTCCAATATAACCGCTGAACCATCCGCCTCCATAGATGCCAACGGATCCTCTCGTCGCACCGGGGAGGAAATCTTCCCAACACGCTCACCTCCAACCAGCACCGTCGATGGAATAGAGTGAAGCTCACAGCTAGCCCCACTCACTGGCTCCTCCGGCACACCTATTCCCGGTCCTCGCAAGACACAAACCTCTCCCGCTAACACAGGAGAGGGGACCTCCAGGAAGCCTTCTGGCACTGGGCAGCTACGGGGGGACCTTCGGCACAGGGCTCAACGCTGGGGAGGAAGATGACGCTGAGACAGCCACCGAGTGTTCCAACCCCGACGAAACTGCCAATCGGCTTTCTCCACCAGCAACGACTGGACTCCGCGAGGCACGCACCAAGTAAGCGTCCAAAGGACCAGAAACAAGAGCAACCGGCGTCGAGGTAAGAGAGGGCTGCGAAGGCAATGGCAATGTCTTACCCTTCCGCTTCTTCCCCATAGGAAAAAAGCGTGCTCACAGGGTCAAGACTGCTGCCGCCATATTGGAACGCCTCCCCATTCACACAAAACAGTTTTTAATAATGCAGTTAAAAAATTAATACAAAATCTTATATTATTATATTAGTGACAGTTGATTTAAAAAATAAAGACATAACATAATTTACTTTTTTAGTCCTTCAACCTATAATGTTAAGCTATCATTGAATGCAACTAACTTCTATCAAAAATCATTGTGCTTACAAAGCCTGGCAAAAGGATTCCAGTAATGGTGAGGCACCATCAGTTGGAGAAATGGGCAGATGTCACCTCCAATGGAGCAGAAATGTTGGCCTTGCAGCTTCTATGGAATGCAATGAAAACCCTGTACTTGATCAAAAGAGCAACGCTATAGAAGAATTTAAAAGTGCCATTTCCAAATTATAACACTGATGTATGGTAGTAATAAACGATTTCTACAAAGCACTGCCATGTACTGTAATCTATAATCAACTATACTATCAAACCAGTCCAGAGCGTGGTATTTCTGATAGGATTAGCGTAGTTACTCACCTGTAACAGGTGATCTCCAGGAACAGCAGGAATTAAGTCCTCACATATGGGTATCGTCGGTACCAACGGAGCCTGCGCGGGAACGCTCCCCAGCGTCCAATAGGAAAGCTTTTGGGAGCATCCCACAGTGCCTGCGTGCTGCCTTCCCGCCTTTCCAACCCTCCTTCGTCAGTTGAGTTTATAGTTGAGACAAAAGGAGAGAAGGAGAGAAAGAGAGAGAGAAAGACAACTCCTAGGGGAGGTGGGTGGGTTGTGAAGACTCAATTCTTGCTGTTCCCGGAGATCACCTGTTACAGTTGAGTAACTACGCTATCTCCAGGAACAAGCAGGAATGTAGTTTACACATATGGGGACTCCCCAGCTGAAAGATGCCAGGTGGATGACCCTAGCAAGCTGTGAACCTCTGGTGAGGTGGGTCAATCTTCCTCCCATGGATCTCTGGCATCGAAAACCTGGGACAGTGGGTAGGAGTTGTACTAAGTCTGAAAGAGATGCTGTAGGATAGCCTGTCCAAATGAGGCATCCCGACGGGAGTCCTTGTCTAAACAATAATGGGCTGTAAAGGTGGGCACTGAAGCCCAGGTGGCTGTTCTACAGATGTCGTCAATGGACACAGAACTAAGATTTGCCATAGAGGTTGCCATTGCTTTCACATTGTGAGCTGTGACGTGGCCTTCGAGAGAAATTCCCTTACTCTCATATGCAAAGGATATGCAATTTGCAATCCATCTAGAGAGAGTTCTTTTCGAAACTGGAAGTCCCAAATGACTAGAATCAAAAGCAACGAAAAGCTGAGATGATTTTCTATGTTGCTTAGTTCTTTGACGGTAAAAAGCCAAGGCTCTTTTACAATCCAAGGTATGAAGTTTCCTTTCTGTATTAGAGGCATGAGGCCTAGGAGAGAATACAGGAAGGTAAACCGCTTGGTTTAAATGAAAAGGCGAAAACACCTTTGGCATGAAGTGAGGATGAGTCCTAAGAACTACTTTATCATGGTGAAATCTTGTATAAGGAGGATCAGCCACTAAGGCCTGCAACTCACTGATGCATCTTGCAGAAGTGAGAGCAACTACGAAGATGACTCTCCAGGAAAGAAACTTCAGGTCCATAGTGGCTAAGGGCTCAAAGGGAGGTTTCATAAGCTGTCCGAGAACAAGATTAAGATCCCATGCAACCAGCAGCGGCTTAATGGGAGGTTTTGTTAAGAGCAGACCTCTCATAAACCTTGCTACGAGTGGATGAGAGGAGATAGGTTGTCCATCTAGTGGTCTGCGGGAAGCAGAAATGGCACTAAGATGAACCCTTATTGAATTGGTTTTAAGAACAGAATTTGATAAGTGGAGGTGATACTCCAGTAGCAATTCCACAGGCACCGAAAATGGGGTAAGTCCCCTTTGAGAACACCATACAGAGAACCTTTTCCACTTAAAGGTGTAGGATCATCTTGTGGAAGGTTTTCTGGAGGCCACCAGGATATCCCTTACCTGTTGAGAAAGGTTGATATATGGAAGCTCTACGCCCTCAGCAACCAGGCTTTGAGATGCAGGGACTGGGGATTCGGGTGCAATAGCGTCCCATCCTCCTGGGATAGAAGATCTGGAGCATGTCCCAACTCCAGTGGTTTGGCTTGAGAGAGACGTAGAAGCAGAGGATACCACGTTTGCCGTAGCAAACGTGGAGCTATGAGTATCATACATCCTCTGTCTCTCTGAAGTTTCAACACTGTTTTAGGAATGAGGGGAATGGGTGGGAAGGCATAGAGGAAGTCCCAACCCCAGTGGAGGAGGAAAGCATCTCCTGCCTGACAGTTTTGAGCCGGAATTCTGGAACAGAATCGGGGAAGTTTGGCATTCTGTGGACTTGTAAAGAGGTCTATATCTGGGGTCCCCCAGATTCGAAACATTCAAGCAATCTGGTCTGAGTGAAGAGACCATTCATGTGGCAGCAGTATTCGACTGAGTTTGTCTGCCCAAAGACATACCACTAGGAGGTGGATTTGACGCTCTCTGGCGAGGGCCCACAGTTACAAAGCTTTGTTGCATAATGATAGAGAGCCTGTTCTGCCCTGCTTGTTCACATAGAACATGGCTATCTGATTGTCGGTCTGGACCTGAACTGTCTTGTAGCTGAGCTGGGCCTGGAATACTCGAAGAGCATGGAAAATGGCTCTGAGTTCTAGGAGGTTTATGTGAAGACAAGCCTCCTGCGGGGTCCAAAGACCCTAAGTCGAGAGATCATGCAAGTGAGCCCCCCAACCCAACTTGGACGCATCTGTTGTTAGGGTGGCCTGGAATAGAGGCTGCTGGAAAGGAGAGCCTACTAGAAGGTTTTCCATTGATTACCACCATTGAAGGGATGAAATGAGACGTGTGGAGTTTCTGATTTTGTCCGATAGGCAACCCGAGGCCTGTGTCCACTAAGAGGACATGGTCCACTGGGCTGCTTGCATGTGAAGGTGAGCATAGGGCAGGGGTCTCAAACACGCGGCCCGCGAGACAACTTTGTGCGGCCCGCGACAGAGGAAAACAAAAAAAACCCAAAACCCTGGCTTCTGCCGTTGCCGACGTGGCAGCGGCAGAATCAATTGTCAAATTTTAAAAAAAAAAGACTTCTGCTGCTCAAGCAGCAAAATCAGCTGTCCTGCGGCCCCTTCCCCTGTGCCCGGAGATCCGAGTCTGCTCTATCAGCGGCGTGCTTTTCAAGCCGCGAGGAGAGTATTCCCCTCTCGCGCGGTTTCAAGCCGCGCGAGAGGGGAATACTCTCCTCGCGGCTTGAAAAGCACGCCGCTGATAGAGCAGACTCGGATCTCCGGGCACAGGGGAAGGGGCCGCAGGACAGCTGATTTTGCTGCTTGAGCAGCAGAAGTCTTTTTTTTTTTAATTTGACAATTGATACTTCCGCTGCCACGGCGGAAACGTCAGAAGCCAGGTTTTTGGGTTTTTTTTGTTTCCCTCCTTCGCTGGCCGGTAATGAGCTATGGAGGGGCTGACTGAAATGGGGTAATGGGGGTTAGGACTGGAAGTGGGCTATTGGCAGGGGGGGGGGCGTTATGACTGGTAATGGGCTATGGTGGGGGCTAGGACTGGAAATGGGCAGTTGGGGGTTAGGACTGGAAGTGGGCTATTGGCAGGGGGGGGGTTAAGACTGGTAATGGGCGATGGTGGGGGCTAGGACTTGAAATGGGCAGATGGGGGTTAGGACTGGAAGTGGGCTATTGGCAGGGGGGGGTTATAACTGGTAAAGGGCTATGGTGGGGGCTAGGACTGAAAATGGGGTGATGGTGGTTAGGACAGGAGGTGGGCTGATTGGGGGGTTAGGACTGGTAATGGCCTATGAGGGGAGGTAAGACTGAAAATGGGGTGATGGGGGATACGACTGCAAGTGGGCTATGGGGGGGACTAGGACTGGTAATGGGCTATGGGGGGGTAAGACTGAAAATGGGGTGATGGGGGGGGGTAAGACTGGAAGTGCGCTATGGGGAGGATAGGACTGGTAATGGGCTATGGGGGGTCTAGGACTGGTAATGGGCTGGGGGGGTTGCTAGGACTGGATATGGGCTGAGTGGAAGGGGGGCTTGAACTGCAAATGGCTGATGGGGAGGGTGGCTTGGAATGGAAATGGGCTGTGAGGGGAGGGAGCTAGGATTGGAAATGGGCTGATGGGGGGCTAGGATTGGAAATGGGCTGATGGTGAGGCTAGGATAGGACTGGAAATGGACTGATGCAGGGACTAGAAAGGAGCAGATGCTGGGTGGGGCTGGAACTAGAAGGGAGCTGATGTTGGGGGAGGATTAGAATGGGATGGAGCTGGGAAAGTGAAATGGAGAGGGGAAAAATATTTTGTCTGGAAGAGAAGACAAATCTACAATTGGCCAGGTATTGGGAGAGTAAGTGGGGATTGAGGATGGAGGGGTAAAATTTGAGTGGATGAAATAGGAATGAGGAATGAGGAAAGAGCAAAAGGAGAAAGATTAGTATGTTAAAGCAGATGTAGAGAGAGAGAATGGAAAAAAACTAGAAGAGAGAAGAAAGGACAAATGGACAGCAGACGATGGAGATAGCAGAAGACACGAAGAAACCAGAAGTGGCTGGAGCAATTGCAACTGAAAAAAAATGCACAAAAGGTAGAAAAATATCTCTTTATTTTGAATTTATTAACTGGAATATGTCAGCTCTGGGAAATGTGCATCATTAATGTTTGCACTTTGTTTAGTACAAGAGGAAATTAATTTATAGTTTTATTTCTACAGTGTTGTTGTACATTCCAAGTTTGGCTTTGGGGTTCCCAGTTTAATTATTGTCTTCCTATTTCTAAATCTTTTAGTCTTTCTTTATCCATACTCATTAAGAGGCATGTTTACTAAAAGTTAGTGTATGGTAACATTATGCAAATATTTATGCAAATGAGGCCCCTTATGCAAATGAGGCCCCACGTCTTATGCGGCCCCCGGGTTACTTTACAAGTCCTCATTTGGCCCTCAAAGCAATTTGAGTTTGAGACCCCTGGCATAGGGAATCACATGGACAGTGGATGCCATATGCCCCAGAAGCTGAAGCATTTCCCGAGCAGTTAGGAAGACTTTCATAGCTGCTTGTGATGCCAGCTGCACTATACGAAGACAGCGGGGCTGTGGTAGGAAAGCCCTTGACTGTCTGGTATCCAGTCGAGCCCCTATGAATTCCAGGGACTGAGAAGGGGTAAGCTAAGATTTTGGAAGGTTTATGACCAGTCCCAAGTAGCGAAGAATTCGCATCGTGCGAGAAAGAGCGAAGCTGGCTTCTGGAGCAGTGGATGCTCGAATGAGCCAGTCATCTAAGTAGGGGAAGACAAATATTCCTAGAGTTCTCAGAAATGCTGCTACTACTGCCATGCATTTTATGAAGACTCTTGGGGCAGAAGCCAGACCAAAAGGAAGAACCTTGTATTGGAAGTGTCTTCCCTGGAAAGGAATCAAAGGAATCTTCTGTGATCTGTATGGATGAAAATATGAGTATATTGTGATGGGAAAAGTGTATCTGAGCCTATGGAACAGGCTTTTACCTTTAAGGAAAGAGACAGACCAGAAAGCAGTGGTTTTCAGATTGCAGGCAAAGAGAAAAAAAACACACGTAGTTGCTGGGTACAGACCACGCCCAAGCTCTGAGGCAAGCTGTGAAGTTAATGAGAGGCAACTGGGGGAGGAGCACGGCCCGATAGTTCAGGCACACTCATATAAGCCCAGGGGACTAGAAGAGTGGAGAGAGACCACCAGGGAAACGGAAGGAGAGAGGACCACCAGGGGTGCAGAAGGAGAAAGAATCTTCAGGGGAGCTGAAGGACAAAGAGTTACCAGGGTCAGCACCAGAGAGGATTCCAAAGGAAACCAGCACACAGGAAGCTACGGTCCAGAAAGAAGTCAGTACTGCAGGGGAACTGCAGCTGATTCTGGAGGCAGGAGGGTTTTGCCTGGGAGAGCTACTGATAAGGAGCAAGGTACGACAGCAGCAGCTCATGAACCTGCTGGAAAACTGCCAACTCCCAAAAGGTGTGTGAATAGAACTGTAAATAAATGTAATGTGAGCCAGTTAGAAGCTCTGTGCCGGTTAATGAAAGAAAAGAATCTCCATGTGCCTGGTAAGAACCCTGAGCATAAAGAGAAGTCTCACTGGAGAAATGTCCTAGAGCTGTTAGAAGAGATTAAGCCTGAGTTTGTGCAAGCTGATTTAAACCCAGAGATAACAGACACAGGTTATGAAGAAATGCAAACAGAGGATTATGATTCTGACCAGGAGTCTGTAGAATCATTAATGGATTGCTCTCTATGTAAGAAAACAGCGTAAAAGTGCTAGGTTTTGAAAGGAGAAAAACCTAGAAACAAATTGTCTGAGTAAAACTGACAGAAGCAGTTAAAGTTTTATTTTGAATACTGGAAGCTTTGAAAGAAACAGCTACATATGCTTAAAGCTGACAGAAGCACTTAAAGCTTTATTTTTGAAGACTGAAAGTTTGAAATAGATAACTACATGTGCTTAAAGCTGGCAGAAGCAGTTGAAGCTTTATTTTTGAATCCTGAAAGTTTAAAAGGAAACAGCTAATTATGCTTAAAGCTGATAGAAGCAGTTGTAGTGTTCTGTTCCGGTAAAAAGGGTCTTTTTTGTTAGAATTTTTGTGTGGAGAAGAATCCTATTTATTTTGCCATGCGTTGAGTTTTTAGCACTCTTAATCCTATGCATTGCCAATTCCACTCCCATTGAATGGTGTGGTAACTGAGTCTTTTGAAACCCAGGACAGCTTGGAACTCGGTACATGGCATTGCGTCGTCGGGAGTGTGGAGACACCGTTAAAGGGGTTTCCCACATTCTTAACATAAGATCTTGCAAGATCCTATGAATGGGCAGGGTAGCTGCCTCTTTAGGAGCCTTAGGGTATTGAAGAATTTCTAATTTTTTAGAAATACTAGAATATAGCAGTAGTCTCAAATATTAACTTATAACACTCTGGGCTGTGTTTTAATTTGTACATCATTTTGCTTAGACTGAAATGGAAGGATTGAACAGTGAAAAGCATTGTTGTTCACCCATTTTTTCCCATAGACAGAAGGATAGATCAGGCATACAAGAGTATGATAAATGGAAAGAGATTCACTCTGATGGAGGACATCTCTAATCCAAGGTGATATAAATGTTGTAAATATTGGAATATGACAATAGGGAGTAAGTAATAGGTGAACACATAATAGGGATGTGACCACTCATGAAGCACCACATAGAAAATCTTTTTCATTTGAAAGATGAAAGAGCAGCTGCTATTCCTGGGAAGGACACTGAACTTTTATATATACCTGCTGGGAAATTCTCAAAATCTTGGGGAAAATGGAATTCTTTGGGTATAAGCTAATAATAAAACTTGCTGATAAAGATAACTTGTTAAACCTGAAAGTGAATAAGACTCCTCCTTTCCCTTAACTGGTTTAAGAGCCTATAAATCAAAGACTGTGTCTGAGATTGGTGGGAAATATTTTATTTATTTCATTTACTTAACAGTTTTTTTACCGATTTATCTTTTTAGTCAAAGCAGTTTGCAATGTAACTTAAATTTGCTAATGCACATTAAACAGGGACATTGATAACTTGGATTTTTCTGAGGCAATGGAGAATTAAGTGACTTGCCCAAGGCCACAAGGAGTGCTAGTTGGTATTGAACCCTGATATCTTGGTTCTCAAGCCAGTGTTCTAACCAAATACTGTAAACACTAAGGGGGTCAATTCTACGCCACAAATAGCGGGGATGTATGTCCTGCCTGGACATAGATCCTGGCTATTCATCCCCCTGTCGTTCCAGGGTGCAAAGGGTCCCTGTATGAACAGCGCTTGGAGATAGAGTAAGACCCCCTGGACACCAGGGGACCACAGCGCTGGGCCAAGACAAAACAATGAGGGGGTGTAGGGGGTACCCCGCAGTCTGACCCTGAGAGGGCAGATCGGGTGTCAGGCTGCAGGGAAAGAGCAATTTGGGTCGGTGGCCAGTGATCGCGGCTCTGTAATGGAGCCGCGGTGCCATGACAACAAGACATCATGGCACTGCGGCTCCATTATGGAGCCAGGCTGAGTTAGCTGGGGATATGCTGGGCGTGCAGCCCATCAGAATCAGGGCCCTGCTTGCACGTCCAGGTCGGTAGACCTGATTCTGATCCCATGGGCATGTCTAGCCCCCGTTAGATCAGAATCAGGTGCTGTACATCCAGATTCTGAGGGGCCACATAGGGGCTGGACAGCCAGAATAGAATTGGCCTCTAACTGAAAGTTAACTTGTTACACTATGCCCCAACTGACTTGAAAATTGTATCTAATTTAAAATTCTATGTTATTAGGTCTCAGGGATAGATTAATTAGGTCCTTGTAGTTCATCTTGAGGTTAACATTAAACAAAGTCCCTTAAACTTATTAGGTATATTTATATTGGTTCAAATATCCCTATTCTCTTAGCAACTTTAAATAACTTAACAACTTTAAATAGCTAAAGAAATCATTTAAGCTAAGGTGCAGACAGCAGTCCAACAGCGAAATGAGGCTATCCAATCTTTTGCACTGAATGTCACATGTATGATCATTTCCCAGTTGGTGAGGCATCTTATCTATACACTAGGTGCAAAGGGCTCCTTGATCTCTGCAGGAAAGGAGCTGAGGTAGATAGAAAGATACAGATGAAACCTTCAGAGACATAGTAAAGAAGTTCCACCTCCAGGCTGGTAGCCTCTCTGATGCCATGGAGGAGAGAGATCATGTGAAAGGAGGGCATCACCTTAGTGTAGCAGAAGTAATTCTGTAGCTAGGACCTATCCTCAAGACGATGTAACACCCTCTCGAATTGAGGAGGTTTTCTCCAGAGCCATGTGGCTATAACAGAAGGGTTAGGATGGCTGTTATAATTGGAGATTTGATCATTAGGCATGTAGATGGAGTAGTAGTCTAATGGTTAGAGCACTGGCTTGGGAACCGAGAGACCAGGGTTTGATTCCCACTAGCACTCCTTGTGGGCTTAGGCAAGTCACTTAACCCTCCATTGCCTTAGAAGAATCCAAGTTATGAATGTCACTGTCTAAAGCACAGTTACTTACCTGTAACAGGTGATCTCTGGGAACAGCAGGAATTAGTCCTCACATATGGGTACGTCGGTACCGACGGAGCCTGCGCGGGAAAGCTCCCCAGCCTTTCAGATGAAAGGCTTTTGGGGCCTCCCACTGCACATGCGCGCTGCCTTCCCGCCTTCCTGACCAGCTCTCTTGAGTTCGAGTTTAAAGCTGAGACAATAGAGAGAGGAAAGGAAGATAGATAGATAGAGATACAACTCCTAGGGGAGGTGGGTGGGTTGTGAGGACTAATTCCTGCTGTTCCCAGAGATCACCTGTTACAGGTAAGTAACTGTGCTATCTCCAGGAACAAGCAGGAATAAGTCCTCACATATGGGGACTCCCTAGCTAAGATGCCTGGGAGATCCCCCTCCAAGGGTAAACCATCTTCGTATGGATCTCAGGCATCCATCCAGGGAAGGTGGGCAGGAGTTGTTTAAGTATGGAACAGGTGTTTGAGGACAGCCTGACCAAACAAGGCATCCCGGCGGGAGTCCTTGTCCAAGCAGTAATGGGCTGTGAAGGTATGAACCGAGGCCCAAGTGGCTGCTCGACAGATCTGATCTATGGACACAGAGTGAAGATGAGCCATAGAAGTAGCCATGGCTCTCACATTGTGAGCTGTGACATGGCCCTCCAGAGAAATGTTCTTACTCTGGTAAGCAAAAGAAATACACTGAGCAATCCAATTGGAAAGTGTACGTTTGGTGACTGGAAGTCCCAAATGAGAAGGATCAAAAGCCACGAAAAGTTGGGAAGACTTTCGATGTGGCTGAGTCCTGTTGAGGTAAAAGGCGAGAGCTCTTTTACAGTCAAGAGTATGAAGGTTCCTCTCTGCACTGGATGCATGAGGAGCCGGGAAAGCACAGTTACTTACCTGTAACAGGTGATCTCTGGGAACAGCAGGAATTAGTCCTCACATATGGGTACGTCGGTACCGACGGAGCCCGTGCGGGAAAGCTCCCCAGCTTCTTAGAATAGAAGCTTTTGGGACCTCCCACTGCACATGCGCACTGCCTTCCCGCCTTCCTGAACAGCTCTCCTCAGTTTCGAGTTTATAGCTGAGTCAACAGAGAGAGGACAGGAAGATAGATAGATAAAAGATACAACTCCTAGGGGAGGTGGGTGGGTTGTGAGGACTAATTCCTGCTGTTCCCAGAGATCACCTGTTACAGGTAAGTAACTGTGCTATCTCCAGGAACAAGCAGGAATAAGTCCTCACATATGGGGACTCCCTAGCTTAGATGCATGGGATCCCCTGTAAAGGTTCGCCATCTTCGTATGGATCTCAGGCATCCATTCTGGGAAGGTGGGCAGGAGTTGTTTAGGAATGGAACAGGTGCTTGAGGACAGCCTGGCCAAACAAGGCATCCCGGCGGGAGTCCTTGTCCAAACAGTAATGGGCTGTGAAGGTATGAACCGAGGCCCAGGTAGCGGCTCGACAGATCTGATCTATGGAAACAGAGTGCAGATGAGCCATAGAAGTTGCCATGGCCCTCACATTGTGAGCAGTGACATGGCCTTCCAGAGAAATGTTTTTGCTCTGGTAAGCAAAAGAAATACACTGAGCAATCCAATTGGAAAGTGTACGCTTGGAGACTGGAAGTCCCAAATGGGAAGGATCAAAGGCCACAAAAAGTTGAGAAGACTTTCGATGTGGCTGAGTCCTATTAAGGTAAAAAGCGAGAGCTCTTTTACAATCCAGAGTATGAAGGTTCCTCTCTGCATTGGATGCATGAGGAGCTGGAAAAAAGACAGGTAGATATACCTCTTGATTAAGATGAAAAGGCGAGACCACTTTAGGCATAAAGTGGGGATTCGTCCTAAGGACCACCTTATCATGATGAAATCTTGTGTAAGGTGGATTAGCCACTAAAGCCTGCAGCTCACTGATGCGGCGAGCCGAAGTGACTGCAATGAGGAAGATGACCTTCCAGGAAAGAAATTTCAAGGAGGTGGAAAACATTGGCTCAAAAGGTGGCTTCATAAGTTGACCGAGCACTAGATTCAAATCCCATGCGACCGGGGGTGGTCTGATGGGAGGTTTAGTGAGAGTCAGGCCTCTCATGAATCTTGCAACAAGAGGATGAGAGGAGATAGGTTGTCCATTTATATGTTTCAAGGATGCTGCAATAGCACTTAAATGGACTCTTACCGAATTCGTCTTGAGGCCTGCATTGGATAGATGCAGGAGATAATCAAGAAGAGAATTCAAAGGAAGTGCCAGAGGGTCAAGACCCTGCTGAGCACACCAAATGGAAAAACGTTTCCATTTGAAAGCATAGGAACGCCTGGTAGAGGGTTTCCTAGAGGCAGAAAGGATATCTTTCACTGGTTGGGAAAGATGAAAGTCTTGAAGGCTTAAGCCTTCAGTAACCAAGCACTGAGGTGAAGGGATTTGGGGTTTGGGTGCCACAAAGTCCCCTCCTCCTGAGACAGGAGGTCTGGCGCAGCTCCCAGATCCAAGTAGGATCCCTGGGAGAGCTGTAGAAGTAGAGGGAACCACACTTGGCGTGGCCAGCGTGGAGCTATGAGGATCATAGTTCCATGATCCCTCTGGAGTTTGAACAGAGTCTTGGGAATCAAAGGAATGGGTGGAAAGGCATATAGGAATGCCTGATTCCAATTCAGGAGAAAGGCGTCCGTAGCCTGAGCTCCCTGACACGGAGTTCTGGAACAGAACCGGGGAAGTTTGGCATTCCACGGACTTGCAAAGAGGTCTATGTCCGGGGTCCCCCATTCCTGAAAGATTCGGTTTATTTGGTCCAAATGTAGGGACCATTCGTGTGGCAGCAGAACTCGACTGAGCCTGTCTGCCCGAAAGTTTTGAACTCCTGGGAGATACACTGCTAGCAGGTGAATCTGATGCTCTCTGGCGAAGGCCCATAGTCTTAGAGCTTCGTTGCAAAGCGACAGAGAGCCCGTCCCTCCTTGTTTGTTTATGTAAAACATGGCCACCTGATTGTCCGTCTGAACTAGGACAGTGAGGTTGGCTAGGAGGGAGTGGAAGACCTTGAGGGCAAGGTAAATTGCTCGCAGTTCCAGAAGATTGATATGAAGGGTGGTCTCCTGTAGAGACCAAGTGCCCTGAGTGGAGAGAGTTTGCAGATGGGCTCCCCACCCTGTTTGGGAGGCATCTGTTGTGAGGGTTGCTTGGGGTAGCAATGGTTGAAATGGAGCCCCCAACAACAGATTCTTGGTGGAAGTCCACCAGTGGAGGGACCAAAACAGACGATCGGAGGTTTGTATTTGGTCTGAGAGCGCTCCTGACGCCTGAGTCCACTGAGTGGCCAGGGTCCATTGAGCTGCTCTCATATGAAGACGAGCATAGGGCACCACATGCACTGTGGAGGCCATATGACCCAGTAGGCGTAGCATTTCCCTGGCTGTCAAGTGAGTGCTGGACTGAGCTTGGGAGGCCAAACTCAGGAGGCGCTGGCCTCGAACCTGTGGAAGGTAGGCCCTTGCAGTGATGGTGTCCAACTGGGCCCCTATGAATTCTAGAGATTGAGTAGGGATGAGTTGGGACTTGGGAAGGTTTACTACCAGTCCCAGATACTGCAAAAGGCTCCTTGTGTGGTCCAGGGAAATCTGGGCCTGTGACTGAGTTGGAGCTCGGATGAGCCAGTCGTCGAGATATGGGAAGACAAAGATTCCCATGCCTCTTAGAAATGCGGCTACGACTGCCATGCATTTTGTGAATACTCTTGGAGCAGAGGCTAGACCGAAGGGGAGTACTCTGTATTGGAAATGTTTTCCCTGAAACAGAAAGCGAAGATACTTTCTGTGGGATGGATGGATGAGTATATGTGTATACGCATCCTGTAGGTCTAGAGAACAAAGCCAGTCCTGACCCTGGAGGTAAGGAAGGAGAATGCCGAGAGACAGCATTTTGAATTTCTCCTTGAAGAGAAATTTGTTCAATTCTCTCAGATCTAGGATTGGTCTGAATCCCCCTGTTTTCTTTGGAATGAGAAAATAAGGGGAGTAGAAACCGGACCCTTGTTGAGGAAGAGGAACCTCTTCTATGGCCCCTTGGGCAAGAAGAGAGGAAACCTCTTGACCCAACAGGGTTAGGAGAGATGGGGGAGAATTGAATGGTCTCACCATATGATGGGGAGGAAGGCTGGAGAAATGAAGTTTGTAACCCTCTCGAATGATAGAGAGGGTCCATTGTTCTGTTGTGATTTGTTCCCATCTGGGAGCAAAGTGAACCAACCTTCCGGGTATGGTGAGAGGTTCTGGTTGTGTTAGAACCAGAAGTGGCAAGTTCCCTAGGAGCAAGTCAAAACCCCTGAGGGGTTGGAGCCTGCTGAGCTACAGTAGCTGCTGCAGGCTTAGCTCGTGCTTGTTTGGATTGCTGACGCTTAGCAGTATAGCGAGGTTGAGAAGACTGCTGGCCAGTATTTGAAGCAACTCTGGCCTTCTTATAGTAAGGCCTTTTAAAAGACTTTTTCTTAGTAGGAATTGAAGTGGACTTTGAAAGTCTTTCCAAGGTGGCATTTTCAGCATCCATCTGGGTGGCTTTGATTTGCCACTCTTCCCCAAATAAGTTCTCACCTGTACAGGGCAGATTCCGTAAGCCATCTAGAACCCAAGGTTCCAGATCAGAGGCCTGGAGCCAAGCAAGACGTCGGGCTGCAATAGCAATGCCCGAAGCCCTACTGGCTCCCTCAAAGGAATCATATGCTGCCCTATTAGAGAACTTAGAAACCTCTAAGAGTTGTTTCACTAGGGAAAGGAATCCCTGCTTTTTATCCTCAGGGATAAAGGGGGCAAAATGCCGCACCTTTTTGGCAAGTTCCTCCAGGAACATGCCCATATAGAGACTGTAGGAATTAATCCTGGCTATAAGCATACTAGCCTGGAAAATTTTCCTACCAAAAGAGTCCAAAGTCTTACATTCCCGTCCTGGAGGGGTGGAAGAGTGCCTTTTGGTACTCCTAATCTTCTTCATTGCAGACTTCACCACAATAGAGTGGTGGGGCAATTGAGTCTTTTGGAAACCAGGAGAAGGAGGGACCCTATACATGGTGTCCAACCTACGGGAATAAGGAGACAAAGTCAAAGGATTTTCCCAGAAATCCATCAGTTGTTCTTGAAGGATTTCATGGATAGGCAGGGTAACTGCCTCCTTAGGGGCCTTTGAGTATCCCAAAATATCCAGTTTTTTGGATCTGGGTTCCTTTTCAGAGGATGTGGTAATAGAAAGGGCTGTAGCCATATCTAAAACAAAGTCCTGGAAGGACAAATCCTCTGGAGGGGACATTCTCCTTTTAGGAGAAGAGGGCTCCTCAGGTAAGTTGAGTGAAAACTCAGCAGAATCATCAGAGGAGTGAAAATCCTCAGAGGAATCGGTGCTTTCCTCTAACGCACGATACGCGTACCGATCGGTATCGATATCGGGCGTATCGGGTATGGAACCGGTATGGAGCGAAAGCCCATACGGTACCGACTTGCGTTTAGAGGTGGACGGCCTCGATACCGGCATGGCGGACGATACCGGTATCGGGCCCGGAACCGCTGAAAGCGGAACCGATGGCGTTGCAGCTTTAATGAAAGCCATGACGGCCTGCTGCATGGACTGTACAGTATCGCCCATGGACGCCATAGCTGCCTGGATGTCGGTACCGGAGTGACCCGGTACCCCAGAGCAGGCTAACAGGTGATCTGTCGAGGCCGTAGCATCGATATCAACCTGAGACCCCTGAATTGGCGTTTTTGGAAGTTGGACTTCCCGCCGGGGTTGTTTGGCTGGGGCAGGGTCCTCAAGTTCTAAGCTAAGAGCCTCTCGATGCTTTGAAGGAGATTTGCTGTTTGAGGACTTGCCCACAGAAGGTTTGGTTACCTGAGATCCATCCGGAGAAGAAGACCTGGATGACTGTGATGCTGTATTCTCTGAAGCAAACAGCACATGGAATTTGTTGGCCCGGTTCTGCAGCCCACGTTTAGACATGTGGGAGCAAGATGGGCAGTCCGGTATGGAATGGTCAGGCCCCAAACATTTCAGACACCAGTCATGGGTGTCTGTGACTGAAATAACAGCATTACATTTGGTACACTTCTTAAATCCAGGGGCTGGCTTCTCCATGAGGAGAAATTGAGTAGGCCGAGAGGCCTCTCTGAAGTGACCAAAAAGCTAAAAAATAAGAAAAAAGAATTATAATTTTTTAAAGAAAGAAAGAAAAGACCGGCGATACCGGTATCGGTATGGGGAAGGCAGGTACGCGGTCTAAAGAAACAAATAAAATAACAATTTCTTCAGCGGTGACAGGAACACGACCTGCTGGCTCCGCGGAAAAAGAGAAACTGAGGAGAGCTGTTCAGGAAGGCGGGAAGGCAGTGCGCATGTGCAGTGGGAGGTCCCAAAAGCTTCTATTCTAAGAAGCTGGGGAGCTTTCCCGCACGGGCTCCGTCGGTACCGACGTACCCATATGTGAGGACTTATTCCTGCTTGTTCCTGGAGATAAAAACAGGTAGATATACCTCTTGATTAAGATGAAAAGGCGAGACCACTTTAGGCATAAAGTGGGGATTCGTCCTAAGGACCACCTTATCATGATGAAATCTGGTATAAGGTGGATTAGCCACCAAAGCCTGCAGTTCACTGATGCGGCGAGCCGAAGTGACTGCAATAAGGAAAAGAACCTTCCCGGAAAGAAATTTCAGGGAGGTAGATATCAACGGTTCAAAAGGTGGCTTCATAAGTTGACCCAGAACTAGATTCAAGTCCCATGCTACCGGAGGAGGTCGGATGGGAGACTTAGTGAGGGTCAGGCCTCTCATGAACCTTGCAATAAGAGGATGAGAGGAGACAGGTTGTCCATTTATAGGTTTTAAGGATGCTGCAATAGCACTTAAATGGACTCGTACTGAATTCGTCTTGAGGCCTGCATTGGAAAGATGCAGGAGATAGTCCAGTAGAGAATTCAAAGGAAGTGCTAGAGGGTCAAGACCCTGTTGCGCACACCAAATGGAAAAACGTTTCCATTTGAAAGCATAGGAACGCCTAGTAGAGGGTTTCCTAGAGGCATGAAGGATATCTTTCACTGGTTGGGAAAGATTAAACTCATGAAGGGTTAAGCCTTCAGTAACCAAGCTCGGAGATGTAGGGACTTGGGGTTTGGATGCCACAAAGTCCCCTGCTCCTGAGACAGAAGGTCTGGTGCAGCTCCCAGGTCCAGGGAGGAGCCCTGGGAGAGCTGTAGAAGGAGAGGGAACCACACTTGGCGTGGCCAGCGTGGAGCAATGAGGATCATGGATCCGTGATCCCTCTGAAGTTTGAACAGAGTCTTGGGAATCAAAGGAATGGGTGGAAAAGCGTACAGGAATTCCTGACCCCAATGTAGGAGAAAGGCATCGTTGGCCTGAGCTCCCTGACACGGAGTCCTGGAACAGAACCGGGGAAGTTTGGCATTCCACGGACTTGCAAAGAGGTCTATGTCCGGGGTCCCCCATTCCTGAAAGATTCTGCGTATCTGGTCCATATGCAGGGACCATTCGTGTGGGAGCAGAACTCGGCTGAGTCTGTCTGCCCGAGAGTTTTGAACTCCTGGAAGATATACTGCCAGAAGATGAATTTGATGCTCTCTGGCGAAGGCCCATAATCTGAGAGCTTCGTTGCAAAGCGACAGAGAGCCCGCCCCTCCTTGTTTCTTGACATAGAACATGGCTACCTGATTGTGTTTGGACTAGGACAGTCAGGTTGACAAGGAGGGTGTGGAAGACTGTGAGGGCAAGGAAGATTGCTCGCAGTTCCAGAAGGTTGATGTGAAGGGTGGTCTCCTGAGGAGACCAGGTGCCCTGAGTGGAGAGGTGTTGGAGATGAGCTCCCCACCCTGTTTGGGAGGCATCTGTTGTGAGGGTTGCTTGGGGCAACGAAGGTTGGAAGGGGATCCCCAACAACAGATTTTTGGAGGACGTCCACCACTGGAGAGACCAAAACAGTCGTTTTGAGTTGAGTATTTGGTCTGAGAGCAGTCCTGATGCTTGAGACCACTGGGTGGCCAAGGTCCATTGAGCTGCTCTCATATGAAGACGAGCGTAGGGCACCACGTGTACCGTGGAGGCCATGTGGCCCAGAAGTTGCAGCATTTCTCTGGCTGACAAGTGACTTCTGGACTGAGCCTGGGAGGCCAAGCTTATTAGTCTTTGGCCTCGGACCAGAGGGAGGTAGGCCCTTGCAGTGGTGGAGTCCAATTGGGCCCCTATGAATTCCAGAGACTGAGTAGGGATGAGTTGGGATTTGGGAATGTTTACCACAAGTCCCAGATATTGAAGAATACGCCTTGTGCGGTCCAGAGAAATCTGGGCTTCTGACTGAGATGGAGCTCGGATGAGCCAGTCGTCCAGATATGGGAAGACAAAGATTCCCATGCCTCTGAGAAATGCGGCTACGACTGCCATGCATTTTGTGAAGACTCTTGGAGCAGAGGCCAGACCGAAGGGTAGTACTTTGTATTGGAAATGTTTTCCCTGGAACAGAAATCTTAGATATTTTCTGTGGGATGGATGGATGAGTATATGAGTGTACGCATCCTTGAGATCTAGAGAACAAAGCCAATCCTGACTCTGAAGGTATGGAAGGAGAAGGCCCAGAGAGAGCATTTTGAATTTCTCCTTGAATAGAAACCTGTTCAATTCTCTCAGATCTAGGATAGGTCTGAAGCCCCCTGTCTTCTTTGTTATGAGAAAGTAAGGGGAGTAGAAACCTAACCCCTGTTGAGGAGGAGGAACCTCCTCTATTGCCCCTTGGGCAAGGAGAGAAGAGACTTCCTGACCCAACAGGGTCAGAAGAGATGGGGGAGAACTGAATTGCCTCACCATGGTATGGGGAGGAAGGCTGGAGAAATGAAGTTTGTAGCCCTCCCTGATAATAGAGAGGGTCCATTGCTCTGATGTGATTTGTTCCCATCTGGGAGCAAAATGAGCTAGCCTTCCAGGAATGGTGAGGAGCTCTGGTTGTTCTAGAGCCAGAAACGGCAAGTTCTCTAGGGGCAAGTCAAAACCCCTGAGGGGGTTGAGCCTGCTGGGGTGTAGCAGACACTGCAGGCTTTGACTTTACCTGCTTAGATTGTTGACGCTTAGCCGCAAAGCGAGGCTGAGCAGATTGCTGGCCAGTATTTGTGGAAAATCTGGCCTTCTTATAGTAAGGCCTTTTAAAAGACTTCTTTTTGGCAGGGGTAGAAGTAGACTTGGAAAGTCTATCTAGAGTGGCATTTTCTGCATCCATTTGAGCAGCTTTAATTTGCCAGTCTTCCCCAAGTAAGTTCTCACCGGTACAGGGCAGATTCCTGAGGCCATCTACAACCCAGGGTTCTAGGTTAGAAGCCTGGAGCCAAGCGAGACGTCGGGCTGCAATAGCAATTCCCGAAGCTCTGCCTGCAACCTCAAAGGAATCAAAGGCTGCCCTGTTGGAGAACTTGGAGACCTCTGAAAGTTGTGTCACCATAGAAAAGAAGTCCGCCCTTTGATCATCAGGGATAAAGGGGGCAAAATTCTGTATCTTTAGGGCAAGTTGTCCAAGAAACATGCCCATATAAAGGCTATAAGAATTGATCCTGGCTATAAGCATACTAGCCTGGAACATCTTTCTTCCAAAAGAGTCCAGGGTCTTACATTCTCGCCCTGGAGGGGTAGAAGAATGCCTCTTAGGACTCTTTATTTTCTTCATGGCAGACTTCACCACAATAGAGTGGTGAGGCAGCTGAGTTTTCTGGAACCCAGGAGAAGGAGGGACCCGATACATGGTGTCCAACCTACGGGAATGGGGAGACAGTTTTTAAAGGAGTCTCCCACAAATCCATCAAGTGTTCTTGAAGGATTTCATGGATAGGCAGAGTGACTGCCTCTTTAGGAGCTTTAGAGTATCCTAAAATATCCAATTTTTTTGATCTGGGTTCTTTCTCAGAAGATGTAGCAATAGATAGTGCTTTAGCTACATCAACAATGAAATCCTGAAAGGATAAATCCTCTGGAGGAGACATCCTCCTCTTTGGAGAAGAGGGCTCCTCAGGAAGAGTAAGCTCAGCAGAGTCATCAGAGGAATTGAATTCATCAGAAGAATCTGAGTATTCCCTCTGTGCTTCCAATGTACGATACGCATACCGATCGGTATCGACATCGGGCGTATCGGGCATGGGATCGGTACCGTGCGGAACCAATCGACGCTTGGAAGTCGATGGTCTCGGTTCCGGTGTGGATACCGGAACCGGGGCCGGTACCAATGGAATCGGTACCGAGGGCGTCGCAGCCTTAATGAATGCCAGAACGGCCTGCTGCATGGTCTGGACAGTATTGCCCATAGACGCCACTACTGCCTGGATGTCGGTACCGGTATGGGCCGGTACCCCAGAGCAGTCGAACAGGTGATCGGTCGAGGCCGTGCCATCGATGTCAACCTGTGACCCCATGATTGCTGTGGAGGCCGGAGCCTCCCGCCGGGGTTTTTTGGCCTGGGCAGAATCCTCGAACTCAAAATTGAGAGCCTCTCGATCTTTAGAAAGAGATTTGCTTTTAGAGGATTTGCCCACAGGAGTTTTGGTTACCTGAGATCCATCCGGAGAGGAAGACCTGGATGACTGTGATGCTTCTGAAGGAAACAGCACATGGAGCTTGTTGGCTCGGTTCTGCAAACCACGTTTAGACATCTGGGTGCAGGATGGGCAGTCCGGTATGGAGTGGTCAGGTCCCAAACATTTGAGACACCATTCATGGGTGTCTGTGACAGAAATGACAGCACTGCATTTGGTACATTTTTTAAAACCAGGGACTGGCTTCTCCATGAGGAGAATTTGTGTAGGCCTTAAGGCCTAACAACAGGTACCAAGCTGTGCTGAAGAAAATAAAAAAGTCTTTTTTTTTTTTTTTATAAAGAAAGAAAGAGAGACCGGCGGTACCGGTTTCGGTATGGGGAAGGCAGGTACGCTGTCTAAAGAAAACAAACAAATTTCACAATTTCTTCAGCGGTGACAGGAACACGACCTGCTGGCTCCGCGGAAAAAGAGAAACTGAAGAGAGCTGGTCAGGAAGGCGGGAAGGCAGCGCGCATGTGCAGTGGGAGGCCCCAAAAGCCTTTCATCTGAAAGGCTGGGGAGCTTTCCCGCGCAGGCTCCATCGGTACCGACGTACCCATATGTGAGGACTTATTCCTGCTTGTTCCTGGAGATTGTATATTACCAAGTTTAAGTTACAATGTAAACCATTTTGACTAAAATGATAAAGCAGTATAAAAAAAATCTGATAAATAAATAAAATAGCTGGGTGGCTGGTGGATACGAGGATTGCCTGGTAACTTGTCAACCTGGTGCCACCTAGATAAGGTTTTAGATAGTGCTGGTGAAGAGCCTACTGTCTTGGTCCCTGTTGGCACCAATGAGATAGGAAAGACTAGAAGGGAGATTCTGGAAGCCAAACTTAGGCTTTTAGGTAAAAAGCTGAAATCCAGAATTTACAGTGTAGTGTTCTCAGAAAAGCTTCCCGTTTCATGTGGAGGACCCAAGAAGTAGACAGAGCGCCAGAGTCTCAATGCTTGTATGAGATGATGGTGCAAGGAAGAGGGTTTTAGGTTTGTTAGGAGCTGGGCAACATTCTGGGAAGGGGGGGGGGGGGGTTCCAAAAGGATGGGCTCCACCTTACCAAGGATGGAACCAGGCCGCTGGTATTAAGCTTTAAAAAGGAGAAAGAGCAGCTTTTAAACTAGAAAATGGAGGGGAAGCTGACAGTTGGAATGATGTATTTTGTATGTTTATGTTATGTTTATTGTTTCTTGATATACCGCCCTTTATTACATCAGGGCGGTTTACAATCAAAAATAACATCCAGAGTAAGGCTCAAGGCCAGAAAAAGGAAAAGGAACTACAAATAGAAACATAGAAACATGATGACAGAAAAAGACCACATGGCCTATCTAGTCTGTCCTTCCATATCAACAACTACAACAGTCCACTTTTTACCTTTAGAGATCCTCTGTGTTGGTCCCATGCTTTTTTAAATTCAGTTACTGTCCTCATCTCTACCACCTCCACTGGGAGACTATTCCATGGATCCACTACTCTGTCCGTAAAGAAATATTTCCGCATATCACTCCTGAATCTATCTCCCTTCACCCTCATCCCATGTCCCCTCGTAGCAGAACTTGCTTTCAATTGAAAGAGGCTCTCTCCCCGAACATTTATGCCACGGAGGTATTTAAACATCTCAATCATATCACCTCTATCCCGCCTTTCCTCTAAGATGTACATATTAAGATCCTTAGGTCTGTCCTCATATGCTTTATAATGAAGCCCACTAATCATTTTAGTAGCCACCCTCTGCACCGACTCCATCCTGTTCACATCCTTTTGAAGGTGCGGTCTCCAGAATTGCACACTATACTCCAAATGAGGTCGCACCAAAGACTTATACAGAGGCATCATCACCTCCTTTTTTCTGCTAGCCATTCTTCTCCGTATGCACCCAAGCATCCTTCTAGCTTTTGCCGTCGCCTTTTCTACCTGTTTAGCTACTTTAAGATCATCAGACACAACCACGCCTAGGTCCCGCTCTTCTTTAGTGGACAAAAGTACTTCACCTCCTATACTGTATTGCTCCCTTGGATTGCTGCAGCCCAAATGCATGACCTTACATTTTTTAACATTAAATCCCAGCTGCCAAATTCTAGACCATTCTTCAAGCTTAGCTAGATCCCTCCTCATGTTATCTACACCTTCCTGGGTGTCTACTCTATTGCAGATTTTAGTATCATCTGCAAAGAGGCAAACCTTACCCGACAGCCCTTCCGCTATATCATTAACAAAGATGTTAAAAAGAATCGGACCAAGGACAGATCCCTGGGGCACACCACTGGTAACATCCTTCTCCTCAGAGTGAGCTCCATTTACTTGTACTCTTTGTCGCCTCCCACCCAACCAATTTCTAACCCAAGCAGTAACTTTAGGGTCCATCCCTAGGGTGCTCAGTTTGTTTATAAGTCGCCTGTGAGGAACAGTGTCAAAGGCTTTACTGAAATCTAAATACACCACATCTAGAGCTCTCCCTCGGTCCAACTCCCTGGTCACCCAGTCAAAGAAATCAATCAGATTTGTCTGACAAGACCTGCCTCTGGTGAATCCATGCTGCCTTGGATCCTGTAATCCGCTGGACTCCAGAAACCTCACTATTTTCTCTTTCAGCAGCGTTTCCAATAATTTACTCACCACCGAAGTTAAACTAACCGGCCTGTAGTTTTCAACCACATCCTTACTTCCGCTTTTGTGTAAAGGCACCACATGAGCCTCTCTCCAGTCCTTTGGCACCACTCCCGACTCCAACGAGGCATTGAAAAGGTCAGTCAGTGGAGTTGCTAGAACGTCCCCAAGTTCCCTCAGTATTCTCGGGTGTATCCCATCCGGTCCCATCGCTTTGTCTACTTTAAGTTGAGCTAGTTTCTCACGAACACAGTCTTCTGAAAATTGTTCAAGATGTCCCTCGCTTCTGTTCCTATTTGTGGGTGTTTTCCTGGTTCTTCATCTGTGAACACAGAAAACAAATATTTGTTAAGCAATTCCGCTTTATCCTTATCAGCTTCTACATATTCCCCCCTGCACCCTTGAGTCTGACAATACCACTTTTGCCCTTCCTCTTCTCACTAATATATCTGAAAAATGTCTTATCCCCCCATTTTATTGCATTGGCTATTTCCTCCTCCTTTTGAATCTTTGCCTTCTTGACTACTTTGCTAGCTTCTCTAAGTTTTTCCAAATACAGATGCCTGTCTTCCTCTCTCTGTGATCTCTTGTATTTCATGAAGGCCTCCCTCTTTTTCTTCACTTTTTCAGCTACTTCCTTCGAAAACCATAGCGGTCCCCTGTTCCTTTGCCTTTATTTACCATTTTAACAAAAAGGTTGGTTGCCATTAAAATACCCCCTTTCTGTTTTGCCCACTGTTTTTCTACATCCCCCAGCTGTTCCCATCCCACTAACGACTCCCTGAGGTATTGGCCCATCTTCGCAAAGTTAGTCTTCCTAAAGTCTAAGATCCTCACCTTGGAATGGATTCTAACAGCCCTAGTCCTAATACTGAACCACACCATCTGGTGATCACTGGATGCAAAATGATCTCCCACAAAATTTATGACAGAAAAGAGAAGTCAAGCAAACAGCCAGACAGGACATAGAAGACAGGTCAACAGACATAAATATAACCAGGTCATGGGGCTGAATCTGAGAGATTGTGAGCAGAGGTGAAGAGGTGTGTTTTAAGTAGAGACTTAAATCTGGAACAATTCTGTTCTAATCGGAGCGGGGTGGGCAGGGAATTTCAAAGGTCAGGACCAAGGAAAAAGAAAGACTGGGCAGACTAGATGGACCATACTGGTCTTTATCTGCCGTCATTTACTATGTTACTATGAGTGATGGGTGGATTGCAGATGTGCGTGTGATGGAGGTGGGAGATGAAGACGGTTTATGTGAATTGAACGGAGGGGCTGTGTGTTGGGACATGGAAGTGGAGAAGGTTGGCTAAATATTGTGGCGTGTGTGTTGATAACCTGATGTACCAGAATCTTGCAACAGATACGGAAATCAATGGGAAGCCAGTGAAGATACTAGTAAGGATACTAGCAAAATATGGAAGTTGGAACCTCTCTATCGGGATGCCCTAACAAAGGTAAATGTGATCCAGATGTCTTTGAGTAAAGATTAGAGTTGAAGGATTCCAAATTACCTCTGTCATCTGATAACTAGATTATTAATATGAACAAAATACAATACTTTGAAATGCCTGTATGCAAATGCTAGAAGTCTAAAAAATAAGATGGGAGAGTTAGAATAACTCTCGGTTTAGCTGAAAAAGCATCTTTCAGAAAGTCGAAAAAGGAGCCAAATTACGAAAATAGGAAACAACAAAAGTTCTTGCAAGTTAGATGCAAGGCACTGATAAGGCATGCACAAATGGTCAGTAGCAGTAGTAGAAGCTTGCTGTGGAAGCAAATTTAGAAAGTTTTCAAGTACATTTGCAGCAAAAAAGCTGTGAAAGTATTAGTTGGACCATTAGATGATAGTGGGGTAAAAGGGGCAGTAAAGGAAGATAAGACCATAGCAGAAGGACTGAAAGAATTCTTTGCTTCGGTCTTTACTAAAGATGATGTAGGGAAGTTACTCATGACAGAAATAACACAGGTACACTAAAAAAATTTTTTTTTAAACTGCCTCTAATGTTTCGATTGATGTTTACGTTTTTTGGTGCGCTGAATCCAAATCTGGTAACCAATTTGCTCCATCACGTACAGATTTTTTGCTACATTGTTTATTTATTTATTTACATTTCTTATATACCGCACTATTTCCGATCAGCGTGGTTTACATAAAAACAAACAGTATCCGACAATAAACTAGAGTCAGGTCATTACAATGAACAGGAGCAATCAACGGATAACAGGGGAAACTATCTACATGTGCGGAACATTGAAATAGGTAACTATATACATGTGAGATGGAGTTATTGTGCGTTGATCATACATGGTGGCTGGGATTCGGGGGAGTCTGTGAGGTATTTAATAAAGAGGAGGTGTTTTAAGGCCTTCCTGAACTGGCTCAGGTTGGGGATGGCTCTGATGTATGGTGGTAGGGAGTTCCAGAGACTTGGGGCACTTAGACTAAAGGCTCTGTTTGATGTTACTTTGGAGCATTTTGTCATGTCTCTCGGTATCGCTAGCATGTTGGCTACTGCGGTTCTTCTTAGCCTGTTGGTTGTGGGTGGTTGGATGAGGTCACATAGTGACGAGGAGGAGAGTCCCTTGATAGCCTTGAATGTCATCACTAAGGTCTTGAAGCTAATCCTGGCTTGAATGGGGAGCCAGTGCAGCTGCTTCAGGAGGGGTGTGATATGCTCTCTCCTTGGTGCTCCGAAGAGGATTCGCGCTGCACTGTTCATGGCGAGTTGTAAGGGATGTAAGGTTGCCTGAGGGAGTCCTTGTAGGATGGCGTTTGAATAATCAAAATGAGGGATGATGAGGGCTTGATAGATGGTGCGGAAGTCGCTCAGTTCGAGTAGGGGGCGTATGTGTCTGAGGGATCTGATCTTGAAGTAGATCGCTCTTACTGTTTTGGCTATGTGCTGCTTCATGTTGAGGTTCTGATCCAAGGTGACTCCGAGATACCGTATAGCTGATTTTACTTGCAACTCGGCGTTGTCCACTTCCAAGTGGCTAGGTGGTGTAAACTCAGGATTTCTGGAGATGAACAGGACCTCCGTTTTCTTAAGTTGGATACGCAGATTTTGGGAGAGGAGCCATTCGGATATTGCGTTGAAACACTTAGTGGGGTGAGGTCCGGGCAGTCCAGGGATATTGGCAGGTACAGTAGGACATCGTCTGCGTATATCATGCAACTCACGTTGAACGATCTAATGATGTTACAAATGGGTTGGATATAGATGTTAAACATAAGTGATGATAGGGAGGATCCTTGAGGGACTCCTTGACTTTGTAGGAATGGCTCGGATGTGGTTCCATTTGCTCGGACGTGTTGCCATCTTCCAGACAGGTAAGACCTGCACCACTCCAGAGCTGTTTCGGTAATGCCTTTCTCTCTTAGCCGAATCAGGAGAATCTTGTGGCGGACTGAGTCGAAGGCTGCAGCTATATCTAAAAAGATGAGTGCGAAACCTGTACGTGAGTTGTCAATGCCTGAGATTATGGTGTTGAAAAGAGTAGTGAGTAGTGTTTCCACTCCATGTGACTCTCTGAATCCGTGTTGCGATGAGTCTAGAGGTGCGTTGGTGTCCACATGATCTTGTAGCTGCCTGTAGACTATCTTTTCAACGATTTTAGCGAGCATCGGGATGCTGGATATGGGTCTGTAGGACTCGACCTTTTGAGGGTCTAATTTGGTGTCCTTAAGCAGCGGTCTAACGGAGGTCTGTTTGAGCGTGGATGGGAAAGACCCGGTGCTAAAAGATAGTCCTATCATTTTAGCCAAGATTGGGGCAAGGTCGGATCGCAGATCTTTTATCCAGAATGCTGGACATGGGTCTGAGTATGCAGTGGAAGTATTTAGGGTAGCGATGGTGTCTTCAATAGTTCTCTTAGATGGTGTGGTAAAGGTAGTTAGATACGCTGAGCATACTTGAGCATCAGGGGGGTCCGGTATCACCATTTTATCAGTCTTGCATAGTTTCGATTGCATAAAGACAGCAAAATCCTGCGGGTGTATAGTTCCTGGGTGCTCCGGGGTCGGTTTTTGGCAAGAGATTTGACCAGGTTGAAGAGGTCGTGCGGCTTGTTTAGTGAACGTTTCAGGGTGTCTGTGTGATGTTGTTTCATCTTGTCTGTAACAGCCCTGCGATGTGTGTGTAGGTGTTGGGTGTATGCTGCTTGGTCACTGCTGGTACGTGATTTCCTCCAGCGCTTTTCCAATCTCCGTAGAAGGGTTAGTGACGCCCTTAGGTCGGCCGTGAACCATGGTGCGGATGGTCTTTTATTTGGGGCTTTAGTTGTGGGGGGACGGATTGCGATAGCGCTGAGTTTGCTGTTCCATGTGGAAATTAGGACATCTAGGTCTTGTGAGGTCATGTCAAGGAGAGTGTTTGTTTCAGCCAGGATGCGTTCTTTGTTAAACGGGTGAAAGCTTCTGGCAGTTGAGATTGTGTTCGTACGTGAGTTCGTACTGGGCCTTTGTGACTTGATGGGGGTCGGAATCTGGAAGGAGATGAGCTTGTGATCCGACCATGGAACTGCTGTTAATGATAACGTGATGTTTTGTGCTTGTTGAAGCACTGTTTGTGGGGCGAATATCAGGTCGAGAATGTTGCCCTTTGTGTGTGTTGGTTCTTGTACCAACTGGGTGTATCCCAGGATATCTAGGGCTTCTATGAAGGCGTCTGCTTGATTGTCCTGTAGGGATGGCAAGTTGAAATCACCTAGGATCCAATTTGGTCTATGTGGAACATGGGTATTGGATGCTAGGTTTATGATATTGGAGAGGTTGTCTGGATCAGCAGAAGGCGCTCTATAAATAAGGTTTATGGAGCAAGAGTGGTTGGATATAGATACTGTTTCAAGGGTATTGATGCTGTTGGATTCTACCATTTTGAATTGAAGGTCAGATCTGGTGATGACGGCAACTCCTCCACCCCTTTTGTTTTGCCTGTGGCTGGTGAAAGTAACAAAGTTGGGTGGTAGAAGTTGATTGAGGATGGTGTTATCTTCCGGTGAGAGGCAGGTCTCGGTGATCATAATGATATCTAATTTAAGATGCGTTATTGTTTCAGTGATTGCTGGCCATTTTTTGCGAAGTGATCGAGAGTTAATGAGTGCACACCTCAGGCTGCTAGTATGTGGGCGTTTATTTTGCTTAGGTTTTGAGGAATTTTGTAGTGGGATATAAACTAGGTGGGGACGGCGTGGATAGCTAGCTCCATGATGGAGGTTGTTGGAGTCATCGGGCCATTTTCTTCCACCAGTTGAGAGCGTTGGGATGTGATTTTGTGTTGTCATTAGTGCTAGTGAGCTGGATGGCAAAATTGTGAGTAGAAGGTAGAGACTCATTAGGGTGAAGATTATGTGCATCATTTTGGGTCTTTCTGAGCCGGTACAGGGGGGGCAGAGGTATGTGTAAGACGAGTTGGTGTGGCTTCTGGCTGAGGATGTTTTCCTCAGGCGGTTGCTTCTAATGTGATTCAGGAAGATTAACACAGTTGAATGAGGGTAAGTTACTGGTGAGAGTAGTACGGCGACCCAGTTGAGTGAGGGTAGAATTAATGTCAACAGTAGAAGGTACCACAGTAGAATTAGAGTAGAATGAGAGTGAATACTGGCAACAGTAGATACAGCAAATGACGTAAATACCAGCAAGAGTAAATACAGGCAACAGTAAATACAGTAAATGAGAGTAGATACTGGCGACAGTAAATAATGACAACAGTAAATACGGTAAATGAGAGTAGATACTGGCAACAGTAAATACAGGCAGCAGTAAATACAGTAAATGAGAGTAGATACTGGCAACAGTAAATATTGGCAATGGTAAATCGGTTAACACAGTTGCTTGAGATTGGATTACTGGCAACAGTGACGACTTTAGTACAATGAGTGAGAATGAGCTAATTGCAACAGTAAGGTGATCTGGGACGTTTAAGAGGGCAGCGTTAGGGGGATAAGAAATATGACAGAGGTTAATACTGTTCTAATGGTGTTGGTAATACTTGCAGTTCCAGATGTACGTCCAACTGAGATTGAGGGCGGTGTGGACCTGGTTGGGAGCTCAATCCTTCCTGGGAGAGCTTGGGTCACATTCACTTGAAAGAACTGGACCCAGCTGATGCTCTCCCGAAAACAGTCTCTTTACTAGTGAGCAGGTCTTGTCAATATCTGCTGTATGCTGACGTTCTGGTGCTTCGTTTGGTGATTCTTCGCTTAGGTTGACGTCTGTTACCCGCCTGTCGTGCTCCGCCTAAGGGCCACGCCAAAGGGCCCTCTTGAGAGGCCCTCAGGCGCGGGCCCGCAAGGCGCGGGTGCGCCTGCCGGCGGCACCTTTTTAAGCAGGCCGCTGGGACCTCCCACAACCCCGATTGGGTTGGAGTGCAGGAGCGGGAACGTGCAGAACGCCCTGTGCTCTAACCCGACCAGGGAGCCTTCGAAGCAGGCTCCCCCGGTCGGGGTAGCAGTTTGAGGTGAACGTTTCAGATTGAGTGCGATCGAGATAAAAGTTTCTTGGATGAATTCTTTATACTAATTGTTTAGTAGTTATTCAAATAAGAATAAAGAAAATTGTAACAAGGCAGCACATAAGAATAGAGTAATGTCAACAAAACACACTGTGATGGTAGCAAAATTGTCTGCACTTAAAACAGCCACATACATGTGCACAAACATTGAGCATATAAGAGCGAGGTTAGACACAAAGCAAAGCAAAGAAATGTGCAAAAAATGTTGTACAGGTATGTATGTAAGAATAGAAAACGCAAACCGCACCATTGAAATACATGAAGACAAACACCCGATGGTGTGAAAATAAAATTCTAATAAATGAGATCCGACACTGTGGTAATAACTAGCAAATTTTTATTTCAAAGTTTAGTAAAAACACGATATTTGTCAACACAGTTTAGATTTTAAAGTCATTCTTGGGTCAATCAATCTCCTGGTGGGCCCGTTTCTTCTTCCCCCGAATACTTCTCTTGGTGCGCTGCTTGGCGTATTTTTCATCTGGGGTTTCCCGCAGCAGCAACCAGCAGAAATCAGCCATCATAGTGGTGTTCCATCTTCCTTGGTACCTTCTCTCTGCGTCCTTGATGTCCTGGTGAAACCTTTCACCCTGTTCTTCACTGTACGCCCCCAAGTTTTCGGGAAAGTAGTTCACATGGGAGTGCAAGAAATGGACTTTCAGGCTCATGTTACAGCCTTGTTCTTTGAAGGCATTGAGCATCCTGGCAACAATATCCTTATAGTTCTCATCCCGCCTGTTCCCCAAGAATTTGAGAACAACATCCTTGAAGGAATCCCAGGCTTCTTTTTCCTTCTCAGACATCGTTTCAGCGAATGCTCCATCTGAAATGAGTTTCCTTATATCAGGGCCAACAAACACTCCTTCCTTTAGCTTTGCTTCAGAAAGTCGGGGGAACTTTGAGCAAAGGTACCGAAAGCACTCACCATCTTTTGGAAGGGACTTGATGAATTGCTTAATGAGACCCAACTTAATGTGGAGAGGTGGTAATAGAATTTTATCACGAGGTACCAAGCTCTCATGAAGAACATTTTTCTCACCGGGTCTCAAATATTCCCGAATTGGCCAGTCTTTTTTCCCCCAGTGTAGGTCGCGGGCCCGGCTATCCCACAAGCAAAGGAAGCAGGGATATTTGGTGAAACCGGATTGCTGCCCTAATAGCATGGATAGAATTTTAAAGTCTCCACAAATCATCCACTTATGCTCATCATAACGAATCTTCTGAAGAATCAGGGCCAAATTCTCGTATTTTTCTTGGAGAATAACAGAGTGAGCAATAGGAACTGAAGCGAATGTGTTGCCATTATGAAGAAGAACACCTTTTATGCTGTCTTTTGACGAATCAATGAACAGCCGCCATTCAGCAGGATCATACTTGAGTTTAAACTTTTCCATCACTCCGTATATATCGTTGCAAAATACCAAATCTTCCTCTTTGCTGAAATACTTCAAAAATTGTGTCTCGCGGTTGCGGTACCAATAAAAAGTTGTTCCTGGTGACAATAGATTTTTCTGTTTAAGCCGAGAACCTAGCAGTTGGGCAGCATCTTTTGGGAGTCCTAAATCCCGGACTAAATCATTCAATTCAGCTTGAGAGAAAAGTTCAGGTTTCGGATCTGGTTCAGTTTCAAACTCGGAAGTACTGGACTCATCGGGAAAAGCCATCTGATGAGTCTCATCATGATCAGAACCGTCCACACAAATATGATCCAAAGATTTTGGTGGTTCAGGCACAGGTACTTCGTTGCTATGAGGCATAGGCCTAATTGCTGAGGGAAGGTTGGGGTAACTTATTACGTTCTTATTTTTTAAGTTGTATCCCTTCACAATGCAAGAGCAAAAATAGCAGTCACTGCTGTGGTCTCTTTGTTCATGCCACATCATAGGTATTCCGAAACGAAATGCTTGTTTTTTACCTTTCATCCATAAGCGTAGATCTTCCTCACATGTCTTGCACACTTTGTGAGGAGCCCACGGTTTGTCTTGATCGCCTAACTTCAAACCGAAATAGGCAAAATATACTTTTTTAATAAATGCAGAAATGTTCCTCTGCCGCTTTTTCATGGTATATTCCCCACAAATAAAACAAAAACTGTCCGGAGAGTTGACGCAACCTCTGGCTCTGTGAGCCATCACAAATACACAGCACTGCAAACTACAACTGTAGTGAACCACTTCGGAATAAAGCTGGATTACGACTGAGCAAACAAAAGGTAATAATGAACTTGCAAGAAACTGAAATTTGACAGGAACGTTCATGTCGCAACCACCGTGTTTGAGCGAGTGAACGAGGCGAGGAGGAAAGAACATGCGCCAGCGCGAGTACTGGATTTAGCCCCCCGCCTCCCAATTGTCCTGTTAATGTATAAAATGAATACAAAACACTCTAAAATATCATGAGAGAGTGTTTCTAGTTAGTTAACCATTACAACCTCTATTTTGGGCCAAGAAAATAAACTGCAGTCGGCTAAAAAGAAATTATGTGAACATTCCTTATATGGGTAAGAAATCTAATTTTGCAAGAAAACGTGACGTGATGGAACATTTTGGCTATTTTTCCTGGATTCAGCACCCCAAAATCTATAGGAATCAGTTGCAAAACTGGAGGCAGTTTTTTGGTAGTGTACCTGTGTAATATTTAAAGATAATGTATTGGAGGAACTGCAACAAATCTCGATAAAACTGAAAGATGTAATAACTCAATTTGATAAATTAAAGAGTAACAAGTTACCTGGACTGGACAGAATAAATCTCAGGGTGCGGAAAGAACTAAAACATGAGACTGCAGACCTATTAATTAGTAATCTGTGAACTATCATTAAAATCATCTGTAGTACTGGAAGAATGGAGAGTGACTAAAGTAACACCAATTTTTAAAAAGGGGTCCAGGGCTGATTCAGGAAACTACAGATCGGTAAGCCTGACATCTGTACTGGGAAAAATGGTAGAACCATCATAAAGAATAAAATTACTGAATATATACAGTAAATAGTCACGGATTTAGCCAAGGAAAGACTTGTCTCACTAATTTGCTATTTCTTAAGGTGTGAACAAACAGGTAGATAAAGTTGAGCTAGTTGATATAATGTATCTGGATTTTCAGAAAGTCATTGACAAGATCCCTCATGAAAGAATCTTGAGGAAATTAAAAATTCCTGGGATAGGATGCAGTATATTAATGTGGAATTGGAACTGGTTAATAGATAGAAAACAGTAGGGTTAAATGACAAATTTTCTCAATGTAGAAAGGTGAATAGTGGAATGCCTCATAGATCTGTGCTGGGTCTGCTGATTTTTAACATATTCATAAATGACCTGGAAATGGGAAAGAGTGAGGTAATCAAATTTGCAGATGACACAAAATTATTCTAAGTTGTTAAAACACAAGATGATTATGAAAAATTGCAAAAGGGCTTTGAGCAATTGGGAGACTGTTGGATGAAATATCATGTGGACAAGTGCAAAGTTATGCACTTAGGCCGTGATTCTGACATCAACGGCTCAGTCCTCTATGCTTCCGGTTGGAACCGGATGCACAGAGTTAGCTGGGATTCTGATCCCACGGGGCACATCTAACCCCACGGATCAGAATCGCGACCAGGCCTGTATGTTACACAATCCCCGGCCCCAAAGGTTCATTCCACACAGCCCGACCCCCCAATCTGGCCTCCCAAGGGCCGCGGCAAAGGAGAAATTTCACTTACCGTTAATTTCCTTTCCTGGAATACTGCTAGACCAGTCCAGACAAATGGATTGTGTCCCCCTGCCAGCAGATCTTGGAGACGGAGAATTCTACCAGAGCTCTGATAGGCTGGACTCTGGTGATATGGTCCTACCCCTAGGGGTCTCCCTCAGTATTGTCTGTAAAGCGAACCCAAACATGTAACGCAACTAAACCATAAGACCACACATAGTGGACGTTTAATTCAACTATGTACAAGGGAGCTGAAAGTATCCCCAGAACTGAAGGCTGCTAAGACCGATAACGCAGCCATCGGCCCCCCATGGTGAGGCATACTGACAAGGAAGGAACAAAGGCCGGCAGCTTCACTGCACTAGCAGCACCGTAACTGACAGCAGGGTGGGTCCTGGACTGGTCTAGCAGTATTCCAGGAAAGGAAATTAACGGTAAGTGAAATGTCTCCTTCCAAGTCATACTGCTAGACCAGTCCAGACAAACGGGCAGTACCCTAGCTACCTGCTTTCAAGGGGGGGTCAATGTCAACGACAGCACTGCAGCTCCAAACTGACCCTCCTGCCGAGTGTGAACGTCCAATCTATAGTGACGGACAAACGTGGACAACGACGACCAAGTCGCCGCCCGGCAAATGTCGAGAGGGGCTACTTGAGACCGCTCGGCCCAAGACGAAGCCTGAGCCCGAGTGGAGTGAGCTCGGAGCCCTGCTGGAACCTGCTTGCCTTGCAGTATATACGCTGCCTCAATAGCTCCTCGCAACCATCTAGAAATGGTGGATTTGGAGGCTGCGGACCCCCATCGAGGGCCCGCAAACAGGACAAAAAGATGATTGGTCTTACGGAAGGCTTCGTGATCTTAAGATACCGATAAAGCACTCTCTTCAGGTCCACAGCACGCAATTGACAAAGGCGACCGGAACACTGCTCTTTTTCAAAGGTAGGCAAGAAAAGAGGCTGGTTGACATGAAACGGGGTAAGCACCTTAGGTAAAAAGGATGGAACAGTTCGAAGAGAAACTCCCGCCGAAGAAAACGAGAGATAGGGGTCTCGACAAGAGAGAGCCTGAAGTTCGGAAATCCGATGTGCCGAGGTTATGGCCACTAGGAAAACTGTCTTTAATGTTAAATTCTTAAGGGAACATGCCTTCAGGGGCTCAAAGGGAGGAGCAACAAGGACACGGAGAACAAAAGCGAGATCCCAAGAAGGAACTAAAGGACGTATCGGGGGCCGTAATATCTGAATCCCTTTAAGAAAACGCGAAACGTCCACATGCGAGGTGAGAGAACGCCCCGCTATCGGCCCTCGAAAACAAGTTAGCACGGCAACCTGCACGCGCAAGGTCCCGAGCGCCAGACCCTTATCTAGACCGGCCTGCAGAAAGGAAAGAATATCCGGGATGTTGCAACACCAGGGCGAGATGTGACGTAGCAAACACCAAGTGTCAAAGAGACGCCACACACGAGCGTAAGCCAGTGACGTCGAAGACCGCCGTGCCTTAAGCATTGTCGCCACCACACTCGACGAATATCCCTACTGAACTAACCTGCGGCGTTCAAGAGCCAGGCCGTAAGCGAGTAAGGAGCCGGGTTTCCCATTTCCACTGGCCCTTGGAGCAGGAGCCCTGGGAACGCCCCCAGGCATAGAGGAGATGCCCGAGACAGCCAGACAAGATGCGCATACCACTGTCTGCGAGGCCAATCCGGTGCCACCAGGATCATCGGGCCGCGATGCTCCCTGACTCTTTGGAGAATCTTGCCGATCATGGACCAGGGAGGAAAGACATACAGAAGGAGATGGGTTGGCCATGCTTGAGACAGTGCATCTATCCCGTGCAACCCGTTGTCTCTCCAACGGCTGAAGTAGATCAGTGCCTTGGTATTCTGCGCCGTGGCCATGAGATCCACTGCCAGTAGACCCCATCGTCGAACAATGGACTGAAAGGACTCTGGTGCCAGAGCCCACTCCCCCAGATCCAGAGCATGTCGGCTGAGGAAATCGGCTTTTACATTGTCTACCCCCGCGATGTGTTGCGCCGAGATCGCCTGCAGATGCCTCTCCGCCCAAGGAAGGAGAAGACTCATTTCCTTCGATACACCTGGACATTTCGTGTCCCCTTGGTGGTTGAGGTATGCCACTGTCGTAGCATTGTCGGACAGAATTCGAACCGCCTGACGCTGCAGAAGAGGCTGAAACTTTCGCAAGGCTAAGCGCACCGCTCGCGTCTCTAGGCGATTGATGGACCACCGGGCCTCCCGAGGAGACCAAATCCCCTGCGCTGAGTGCGAGCCACAATGCGCTCCCCACCAGAGAGACTGGCGTCTGTCGTTACCAACACCCAGCGCGGAGTCTCCAAGGGAACTCCTCTAAGGAGATTGTGGGGCCGGAGCCACCAACGGAGGAAAAGTCTCACCGCCAGTAGTAGAGGCAACTGAACTTGATAATCCTCTGACACCCTGCTCGAGGCGAGACCTGTGCTAGGAGACTGCGAACTTGAGAAATTAACTTGAGGAATCGAGGCATTGACAAAAAGACCTGACCTAAGGCTGTATCGAATCGAGCCCCCAAAAATTTGATCTCCTGGGACGGCTGAAGACAACTCTTGTCGCAGTTGATTACCCAGCTGAGGCTTTCGAGAAAGGCAACAACCACCGAGACTGTGCTGCAAGCCTCGAGGAGAGAGTCTGCGCAAATGAGCCAGTCGTCCAGATAAGGATGAACTCTGATGCCGTGGCTGTGTAAGGCCGCAGCTACTACCACCATTACCTTGGAGAAGGTTTGAGGCGCCGAAGCTAGACCGAAGGGCATCACACGAAATTGGAAATGTTGACCGAGTACCGCGAATCGAACGAGTCGCTGATGCCCCTCTCGAATGGGAAAATCCTCTCTCCAGCTGCCGCCATCTACAAGCTCCCCCGATCGGGGTAGAGCTGCAGGGAGAGCCAGCAAGCCAGCCTGCTCAGCGACTCCAGCCCTATCGGGGCTGTGGGAGGAGGAGCAGCAACTTTAAAAAGAAAGCGCCGCCGGCGGGAAATCCTCTCTCCAGCTGCCGCCATCTACAAGCTCCCCCGATCGGGGTAGAGCTGCAGGGAGAGCCAGCAAGCCAGCCTGCTCAGCGACTCCAGCCCTATCGGGGCTGTGGGAGGAGGAGCAGCAACTTTAAAAAGAAAGCGCCGCCGGCGGGAAATCCTCTCTCCAGCTGCCGCCATCTACAAGCTACCCGATCGGGGTAGAGCTGCAGGGAGAGCCAGCAAGCCAGCCTGCTCAGCGACTCCAGCCCTATCGGGGCTGTGGGAGGAGGAGCAGCAACTTTAAAAAGAAAGCGCCGCCGGCGGGAAATCCTCTCTCCAGCTGCCGCCATCTACAAGCTCCCCCGATCGGGGTAGAGCTGCAGGGAGAGCCAGCAAGCCAGCCTGCTCAGCGACTCCAGCCCTATCGGGGCTGTGGGAGGAGGAGCAGCAACTTTAAAAAAGAAAGCGCCCTTGATTCCCCCACCGCACTGTTCCAGCGAACCAGCTCTCCTCTCCAACACGTTCTCCCAGTGTAATCGTCCACCGACTCTCTGTGCACCTCACCGTGTAAAGAAGGACACCACCAGTCGATGAGGTAAATTCCTCATTCCATAGCTGACACCTACAAGGACTGTAAAAAGCCGAACATTTTACCATTTATCTTACCCCTTTCCAATGCTAAACTGCCTTACTTGATACTGCAGATGTATTTTTTAGATATCTTGTTGTGATTAGCCCTCGCTCTTATACCTGTACCTCTTAACCTATTATAATCGTGCCACAGTACTGACACAGTGGATACATTACTGTCTCATTGTTACTTTCCAACTGCTACTACCACCCCAACTTGTAACTAACCTAGTTTACCACAGCACTGACACGGTTCTGTTACATGTACTGTTACTTTGCTACACTTTGCTATATTCTAGCTGCTACTGCCTTAAATTGTACCTACTATCAAGCTCCAATCCTACACCTAAAGTAGCTGCCCCACTTTGAACATCCAAAATGCCCTCTTCCTTATCCTTATTCCTCTTCCTCCTCACCGCTTGGGCCCCCAACCTGTTACTGGCCCTCAATCCTGATATCAAGCATATCCCAATCCTCTTTAACTATGGCAGAAGATGGTCTGAGAATCCTCGTCAACATTCAACAAAAGCCAGTGCCCTTCATCCCCACCTTCTACACATCCCCTTACAAGATTTTAAAAGGATCCAAACTGAGAAATGTAATTACCAACAGCTACTAAAATGTGCACTTATCAATTCCAGATCAACACGCTCAAAATGGCCAGCTGTCAACGACCTTATAACTCTACATGATCTCGATATTCTAATGATAACAGAATCTTGGTTATCCGATCATGATAATGCTCTAATCAACCTGATGTTACCACCTGGTTATTCAACCTTTGCCTGCCATAGGTCCCACCAGAGAGGAGGTGGAACACTCATTTTTGCCAAATCCGACCTTCAATTTACTATAAAGAATTCTATCAGCTCAACCTACCTGGATATAATATCCATATCGAATGAACACTGTTCAATAAATCTCTTATACCGAGCACCAACTGCATCACCAGATGACCTCCCGTCAATAATCGACTTAGCTTGCAACTCCGCTAAACCACGCACCCTAAATGTCCTGATGGGAGATTTCAACCTGCCATCCCTACATGATACACATTCGACAGCATTCCTCGACGCAATGAATGAACTTGGCTACACGCAACTTATCAACTCCCCTACTCATAACAAAGGTGGCATACTTGACTTGATCTTCATACCACAGACCGCTATCAACACCTCCCAGAGTTTGTTACTCTCCATAACTCCGGTACCCTGGTCCGACCATCATTTACTCCTATTTCACATACCCACCAACAATCTTGGCATTTCCAGCACCAAAACACACGCTCCCACTAGAACCGTGACAACACGCTTTCGACCACTTGTTAAGGATACAGCTCTCGAGAAGATCCTACCTCTACTCACCAACAATTCTCTTGATCCAGATGAATTGGTTTCCAATTGGGACGACACCCTCAGAGCTGCCTCCTGCCTATCATCTGTCAACAAAAACCAAGTGAAACGCGATCACGCACCATGGTACTCTCTGGATCTACGAACATCGCTCATCCAGCTACGTAAACTAGAAAGACAGTGGCGCCACAATCGGACTCCTGAGGCACTTGGTGCATACTCCACACACCTGCAAGACCACCGAAGAAAAACCATGGAAAAAAGAAAGTTGTATTACTCAGAACTACTAAAGCGATCACTTAACAAACCTCATGACCTATTTAACATAGTGAAGTCACTAACTGGCGATCCAGCACTAGCCCAAACAACCTTGCCCCAGCCGCAAGACTATTCTACCTACCTTCAATCTAAGATGATACAAACCAAGGACAACACGAAGACATCCATATTTCATACCTCCCACGGACTTCCACAACCAACCCCATTACTATCATTCTCCAAGGTATCCAACAAAGAAATTGCAGATATCATCACATCTATCAACCTCACCACTGCCCCCAATGATCCCTGTCCTGCTAGTTGGATTAAAGAATTGCGCCATGACCTCAGTCCATTTATATGCAGAATTTTGAATCAATCATTCATAACAGGATCCTTCCCTCAAAGCTTAAAAAACACTTCAATCCGCCCTCTGCTAAAGAATAGTAAACTTGATCCATCTAAAGTTGAGTCATTCCGGCCAATCTCGAGCATCCCACTGCTTGCCAAAATCATGGAGAAGGTAGTCCAACGGCAAATCCAACACCATGTTGATACAGTCGCACCACTGGACCCATCCCAACACGGCTTCAGGGAAGCTCACGGAGTGGACACCATCCTCACAACCCTCTTCAACAACCTAATCACAGGAACTGACAATACCAACCATGGATTCGTCCTCATTTTTTTAGACATAGCAGCTGCATTTGATTCAGTGAACCATGAAACACTTCTAGATCGCCTCAAAGATAAAGGTCTGCAAGGCTCAGCGCTAGCATGGTGCGAATCCTATTTATGTAACAGATCACAACAAGTCAGAGCAGGTTCCAAAACCTCCGAACCATTCTCACTAAAGCAAGGTGTACCCCAGGGTTCCTCCCTCTCGGCATTAATGTTTAATATATACATGCAGCCCATTTGCGCCTTAATCCGCTCCTTCAATGTCCAATGCCTTGCATATGCAGACGACATCTTAATGTACCTTCAATTTAAAATCGATCAACCAGATTTCAATCCAATTATAAGATGTTTTGAAGCTGTAGCAGATTGGCTCCTCTCTCAAAATCTCCGCATTAACCATAGCAAAACAGATGTACTATTCATCTCACGGAACCAGAAGTTCACGCCACCTCCCTCTCTTCTAGTCAATAACATTGAACTAAAGTCCAAAGCTACACTTCGCTACTTGGGCATCACCCTCGACCAGCGACTTGACATGTCAGCACATGTTACAAACACAGCTAAAGCAATCTATCACAAGATCCGATCACTACGCCATCTCCGCCCACTGCTTGACTTCCCTGACTACCGCTCAATTTTCCAAGCCTTAGTCATCCCACACCTTGACTTCGCCAACATTATCCTACTGGGACTCCCACAATCGACTCTTAACCCGTTACGCCTTGCCATGAACTCAGCTGCAAGGGCACTGTCCGGGCTTTCAAGGTCTGACCACATAACGCCAGTTCTAAAGAACCTACACTGGCTCCCGCTACGGGCCAGAGTCCAATTCAAGGTTCTTGTCATGACATTCAAGTCATGTAAGAATCTTACTCATACACCCATCAGCGATCTCCTCAACAGCACACCAGATAATAGAACTAGGAGATCTACTTCGTTGAATAAACTTGAAGTCCCAAAAGTGTTGGTAAAATGTAAGAAATCAACAGCAAGTAGAGCCTTCTCCATTGCTGCACCTATGGCATGGAACGCCCTCCCAGCAGAAATCCGGGCCATCCCAAATTTGGCACTATTCCGTAAAGCCCTCAAACATCACCTGTTCCTACAATATTACCCTGACAGCATTCCCGACATTTACAATGCCCCCACCTCACCTCCCTGCCTAATCCGTCCCTCAGATCATCTTCCTGTAGATAATGGTTAACCACTATCTCTCCCACTGACCTCCTCGACCATCTAGCCAACCCTCTAGACAAAGGTCATATTTTTATTTACCGTAAGAGCATTATATTTGTTTACAATATGTACATAGTTCCTCCCTCGTTTTTACTCCATGTTTTACATTCCCTGTTCAATGTAAAAAACTTGATGTAGCTTGCTTACATTCTTGTATGTTCTGTTTCAAATGTAAACCGCACTGATTATAATAGCGCGGTATATAAGAAATATAAATAAAATAAAATAAAATAAAAATAAATAAATAAATAATATGAAAGAATGCTTCCGCGAGATTAAGGGAAGCTAGAATTCCCCCTTGCGTACCGCTTGAATAACGGATTGCAGGGTCTCCATTCGAAAGTGTGGTACCCGCAGACTGCGATTGACGCCTTTGAGATCCAAGATAGGATGAAAGGAGCCGTCCTTTTTTTTTTTTTTTAAGATTTTGAGGGAAAAACAACAAAAGCAACCAGATCTGCTGGAGACAGAGAAATACTGAGGGAGACCCCTAGAGGTAGGACCATATCACCAGAGTCCAGCCTATCAGAGCTCTGGTAGAATTCTCTGTCTCCAAGATCTTCTGGCAGGGGGACACAACCCGTTTGTCTGGACTGGTCTAGCAGTATGACTTGGAATGTCCTCTGCCCCCTCTTGCCATTTCTGTGCCCCGGTCCCGCCATCGCCCACCAACTAGGTGGAATAAGTTCCCTATACAGGACTGACATTGGAATTGGCCCTGTACGTCCGGAGCCAACAACCACCCACTGCCTGCCCTAATGCTGCCACCAATCCGCCCCTTTCCCGCCCCCGTCTAACTTCCCCGTACAATGGGCAGGGAAGTTAGTCGGGGTTGGGAAGGGGCACGAATAGCAGTGATGGACGTCCCAACGGAACATCCATCCCACCTATTCGTGCCTCAGAATGACCCCATTAGTGAAGAACAACCCAAACTACAGTTACACAATGCAAAGTTCCACATCAGAAATCACCACCCAGGAAAAGGATATAGGTGTCATCGCAGATAATATGTTGAAACCCTCTACCCAGTGTGCAGCAGTGACCAAGAAAGCAAATAGAATGTTAGGAATCCTAAAGAAAGGAATGGAGAATAAAAACAAGGATATTATGGGGGGCGGAGCCCGATGTCCAGCGGGATGGTCGCATAACGCTGAGGCTCCCGAGAGGCCTACTCAGAATCCTGAATTAACACCGGACAAACTTGAATTTCTGCTCTGATCTTGCCGGGGCATATTGGTGAGATGGCGGGGACCAAACCTACGCGTCTGGAATTTGGATCTCCAGCGGCTTCTCACGGTAAACGCTCCAAAACTGAACCCCCGTCCCCGCAGAAGGGGCTGGCTTTCCGCGAGGGCCCCGAAATGCAGCAGGAAATCCTCGCAGAAATTAGAGGGGTTAAGGACCTCGTGCAGTCAAACGGTGAAGCACTTCGAGCGCTGAGGGAAGATCTTGGTGTACTGCAAGGCAGGCTAGAGGGGCTCTCTTCGCGTCAGGACAAAATGGAGAGTATATTAGACTCCCATGCGGTCCGGCTGTCCAAACTCGACAAAGTTGAACGTCAGGTACGGGCCTTGCAGAAAGAAGTGGAAGATGGCAATAATAGAGCGCGCCGCAACAACCTACGACTCGTGGGCATACCGGAGGGAGCGGAATTGGGAGACATGAAGGAATTTTTAAGTAAAATCCTCCCTTCCCTGCTCCAAATCACCTTTACCAAAGAATTGGAGATTGATCGCGCTCATCGTGTTCCCACAAACATAACGCTCAACAGGAAGACCCCGCGGCCTATCATCTTTCGACTTTTGAGATATCAACATGTGGAACAAATTCTCAGTGCCTCCCGGGCAAAGGGCCATATGGAGTATGAGAGCCACAAGGTCTCCTTCTATCCTGACTTGGCTAAACCCACGGTCGACCGCCGAAAGCGCTTTCTGGAGTTTCGGCCGAGGCTTCAACAACTACAAGCACGCTATGGCCTGATGTACCTGGCCAAGCTCCGAGTCACGCTTCACAATCAGACAGGAACATTTGAGGACCCTGATCTACTAGCGGAGTTTTTGGACTCTAAAGAAGCCGACTTGATGCGCTGACTTCCAGCATATTTCTGCCAGTACTCTCACATCCGCTGTACCTGCCATATTGGATTTACCGCAGTGCAGTGAAGAGTCTGTCGAGGGCGGTTTGTGGCCTTATTTTGAAGATATTTGGGACCCGACTCCATCTACCCATAGCAGCCTCGACGAGTATCAGAGACAGTGTTTTCTTATGGACTCTGGTGTTTCTTTTCTTTTATTATGTCAATATCTTCCTCTCTAGGGCCTCCTCCCGCAGACATCTGGTCGCCATATTCATTGGGGGTTTTGCTTCTTCTCTAAGTTACTTTGGTACATACTTTTCAGTATGGGTGTATTGGCTAGCATACTTGGTGTTTATGTCATTATTGTACAGATTCTGATTATGTTGTAAGTTTTCAAGCGCTCTTACCTAAAATGTCTATTATTGATTGATGGCACCATGTCAGATTTTCTCATTGAACGTACAAGGACTCAATAATCCGATAAAACGGAGGAAACTCCTAAGCTTTCTAAGTCATGAAGCTGCGGACCTGATTTTCCTCCGAGAAACACATCTTAATTCGAAGGAAACTCTCAACCTCAATATTAACCCTTACATGATGGCCACCTATTCCCCAGCCGTTTCTAGGAAATGTGGGGTTGCCATATTGGATAGAAAATCTCGGTATGCTACTATTGTTGCGACCTGCTTAGATACAGTGGGTAGATGGCCCAGAGTTTACTTCAAGATAGGTAACTTTTAAGTTACATGTATATGCCTTCATGCTCCTAATGTGGATGACCCTGCCCTTTTGCTATTATTGCTCAGGTCACGCAGGCCTCAGCTAATACTTCCTTGATATTGGGGGGGATTTCAATTTAGTTCTGGATCCCCTGATAGACAAATAGCCGCCTAGGACAAGTGGTCCCCCCAAGAGTCACATCACGCTTACCTCAGTGATCAAAGATATTGTTCTAGTCGATCCATGGAGGTTACTACACCCCAATGAGCTTGACTTTACCTTCTTCTCTTCCCCTTACAAATCCCAGTTTCGCATAGACTCCTTTCTCATCCCAATACTGTTAGTTCCTCAGGTGGGCGTTGTAAAGATTCACTCTCAGCATATTTCAGTTCATGCTGCTATTTCTTTTCAATACCACACTACTGCACTTCAAGGGAATCCGGGGGCCTGGTTCTCTGATAGAGCCCTATCAACTCAGCCAAAGTTCCGGTTAGAAATTCGAGCAGCCATACATGATTACTTCCAGGCCCTGGTACTCCAGGGGGATCTGGACACCTCAACAGCTCTTCCCTGCAGCTCGTTGGAAAATCTTTTCTGATTTATATTGGGAATTTGCGTTACTAGCGCAACATTACTTTCAATTGATGTAGCTTCCATGTTTGCCTCAAAAGTGTTCCAATCATGCCGCCTTCTGTCTTTCTTAAGGATGGGCTATTAGAACTATTTCACTCTATTAGTTGTACACATGGGATAGCCTCAAACTTTTACAAACTATTATGTCAGGGTACAGATACTGCCACTTGTAGAGTTCAACAAGCCTGGGATCGCTAACTGTAAATCACTTTAATCCCTGTGCGTTGGAGCGTTTCCTGGAGCAAATTAGTGCGGGTCTCCCGCTTTGCCTCAGTTACCCAAACTCAACTCTCGTCTTTTGCACATAGCTGTTCTTATATTCCAGGAAAATAGCCAAATGAATACATCTGCCAGGGACCAGTGTAGGTCTTGCCATACTGATGTGGGAACCCTTGCTCATGCTCATTATGAATGTTCTTAATTACAGGTTTCTGGGGGCGGGTCTGGGGTCGTATTTCACTTACCTTACACATCTTCACGAGCCTCTTTCTTGGAAAACTGTGGGACTCCGCTTAGTGGCGGAGGTCCCCTCTCTTCCTAGGAAGGGTCGCTCTTTCCTGATGTCATGCTGGGTATAGCCATATGTTTAATCCCGAGGACTTGGAAGGATAGCTCTCGACTTACCTTCAATGAATAGTGAACCTTGTCTGCTTATATAGCAAATATGAGCAGATATTTCGGAGGGCTATTTTCCATGCCCAATTCATTATCGCTTGTCTAAATGGCAGATGCTCAATGATTATGTATAATCTGTTTATTGCTTGACATGTCTGTTTAATGTATATTCATCATGTTTCAGATCGCCGTTAGGTTTTGTAACTCAATAATGTCAGTCTACGCCCGCTTTGAGAATGATTTAGTTTTCTAGAGAAGAAGCTGGGGGGAGGGGGGTGGCAGGGGTTTACTTTGGTGTATGTATCACATTCCATGTATGTATTGTCTTTTAGTTGTATGTCTTCCTTCCTTTGTTGTTGTAAAACGAAAATAAAGAATTTAAAAAAAAAAAACAAGGATATTATAATGCCTCTGTATCGCTCCATGGAATGACCGCACCTTGAACAGTGTGTGCAATTCTGATCACCATATCTTAAAAAAGATCTAGCGGAATTAGAGAAAGTACAAATAAGAGCAACCAAAGGGATGGAAGGATACCCCTATGAGGAAAGACTTAAAAGGTTAGGGCTCTCAGCTTGAAAAAAAAGGTTGAGGGGAGATATTATAGAGGTCTATATATATACAATGATGAGTGGAGTGGAACAGGCAAACACAGATTGGTTATTTACTCCTTCAAGATGCAGAAAGACTAGGGGACGTGCAATGCAGCTACAATGTAGCACATTTAAGACTTTTTTAAAAAATATTTATTACACTTTAATCAAAATTACAAGTATAAACTTGCGACAGTAACCAGAGAGTATAACAGATAGAAAACCAAAGAGAAACAAAGCAAAGTTACTTATATATTCTCAATTTAGACCACAATAAAGAGCAGGAGCAGAGAGTAACAAATGGGATCAAATACATTTAAGACTAATTGGAGAAAATATTTTTTTCACTCAATATGCAATCAAACTCTGGGATTTATTGCTGGAGGATGTAGTAAAAACTGTTAGTGTAGCTGAGTTTAAAAGAGGTTTGGACAAGTTTCTAGAGGAAATGTCCATAAACCATTATTAAAGTGGACTGGAGAAATCCATTGCTAACCCCTGAGATAGGTAGCATGGAATCTGTCTACCTTTTGGGAACCTGATAGGTACTTGTGTACTGCACTGGTCTCTGTTGGAAACAGGACCAATCGTTGGACCTTTGGTCTGACTCAGTATGGCATAGCTTATGTTCACCTATTGGATGTTTTTTTTTTTTTGCAGCTATGACAATGTCCTGGGATAAACTCTGGTAACCCTCAGAAGAAAATGCTGCTCTGTTTCCGTAATTCAAGGGCTAGAGATTTCATATTTGGTTAAAAAAGGTGATAGTCCTCATGATAAGTGATTAATACTGGAATTCCTTAAAGCCTGAGTGGAGGAAGAATGGCTAGCCTTTTCAGAAGAGGGATCAAGTTCTGCTGAGGCCAATATATTGCTATGAGAATGATGGTGGTTGGCCACTTCTGGAATTTTTGCAGGGTTTTTGTAATAAAAGTGGAATGAAGGGGTATGCATACAGAACGGACCAAGTCCAGGTACTGCCAATGCATCTGAAGCTAGGCATTTGAGGACAGAAGGATGGCGTAATAGAGAGGAAGCTTTGTGATCTTACTACAAACAGAGTTTGACTTCAGGGGTCTCCCACTTCTGAATGATGGTCTGCAGGACTGCTGCATCTAGGGATCACTCGTGAGGCTGGAGAACATCTTTGAGCTTGTCGGCTATATGGTTTTGAACCCTAGGGATATAAATCAGCTTGTATTCAAATGCGACTGGCTACAACAAAGTCCCAAATCTGCTGCTTCTTGACAGAGACACAGAGATCCCATCTTGTTTGTTGACATAAAACTGCCATTTGATCACCTGTTTGAATTAAAACTGATGTGCCCTGGAGCAGATGAAAATACCCAGAGGTCAAGTGATTAATGTCGATATGAACTCCCCAGTCTAGTTTGATGCTCTGTAATTGGGACTAATCGGTATTGCAATGGAACAAACAGAACATCTGTTGCAAGGTCATTGTTGGATATCCACCACCACAGCCTTAGCTCAAAGTTGGGTGGAAGGACAAAAGATTGCAAAAAGAAGATGAGTTCATTGATTCCACTGGAACTTGAGGTCGCCTCATTTTCAGTCTGGCTACATGGACTGCATGGATAACTGCAGCCATGTGGCCCAACATCTACAATTAGGCCTTGGCTGTGACCACCAGCACTGTTTGTATGCGTCATACCTGAATAAAAAGTGCTTGCATTCTTGTCCCCTAGCAGAAAGGCCTTTGCCTGAATTGTGTCTAGGAGGCATCTTAAAAGAAATGTAGATTTCTGAAAATTGATATTGAAGCCCAGACTTTGGAGAAGATTCACAGTCTTGTTCCTGAAGGATAGGGCATGAATTTCCAAAGAAGCCAGTCATCAAGGGAAGACTAGGCGACTTTACTTGTGGAGGTGGGTAGATGTCACTACAACACATTTCATGAAGACTCTGGAAGTTGACAACAGACTGAGTGGAAAGATCATGTACTGAAAATGATTGGTCTGAAGAATGAATACCAGATACTTTCTGTAGCAAGGATGGACTGGTATATTTGTACACACATCCTTGAGATCCAGCTACACAATTAGTCCCCTCTCTTTATGAATGGTAGAATTAAGGAAATAGTATTCAGTTTGAATTTGTATTTCATTTATAAAGGGTTTTTTTTGTTTTTTTTAAGTCTTGATTCTTTATACATCAATAACAGAACATTAGAACTTTCCATCCGGTGGATCCAAGATAGTTGCTTGACCTGTCGGCTTTGTGAAGCGCCTGATGCATTATGCCTAAGAGGAAGGGAAAACTGTGGAGGACTCCTCCTCAGCCACAGCAGATCTCTTTTAGTATTTCCCCGGTTATTGGTCCAATGGACTCCTTTTATGGCTCCATGAAGGGCACTGAGAAGAAACCGGTGGTAACTGGCCATGTTGACACCGGGGCGGGAAAGCCCAGCGTCTTCAAGGTGTGAGCTAACCACAGATCTGTGACTCCTCCCTGCTTTGCCTATGGATTTTCTCAGCCTGAGTTCCCGGACCCACTGTAGGTTTGACAGCTTCTTCGGGGGAGGAAGTGCACCTGAGCTGAGCCAGGTAAAAAACGAACGGCCGGGGTCAATGGTTGCAGCTTCAGGAGAGGAGCAGAGAGCATGGGAAGGTGACGCCTGATCTGCCTTATCAGCATTGGAAGTGTGTGGAGCTTCTGCAGGGTCTATAGAGGTCCAGACAGAGCCTTGGGCTATGGCCCCCCTTCTCCTTAGAGCACCCAGATCATATCAGATTGGATTCTATTTGAATGGCTTTAACGAGACAAGGTGAGTGTTTGGTTTTCCAAATGAATAAAACTTTGCAGCTAGTGCAGAATAATGATTTGTCTGTACAGAAATGTGAGGAAGACATTGTTGCAATGAAGATAATGGTGGAATGTATTCACAACAAGGTGAAACAGACTGAAGAGCGGCTTACCATTGTGGTTAAAGACATTACCGGTCTGAAATGTAAAACTTGAGTTGTTAAAGAATCAGCTGAGAGCCACAAAGATGCGCCTATTAAATTTCCCCAGGTCTCCTATGATTGCTGCACAGGAAATGTGTAAGATTTACTTATCTGAAGCCTTGGGAGTTCGGCCTCTCATCCTCCTTTTACTAAGATCTACTGTGTTTCAATGGGAAAGAAATCAGTTAGAGAGGGGGTGAAAACTCCCGATGGAGTGACTCCTCCTATGGATATTTTAAATGTATCAGAGTTTTTAAAGACATCAGTTTCTGATATAGTTATTCCAGCTACATTGATAATAATATCTTTGGCACTGTCTTCTGATCGGGAATGGCTGCTTAAATTGTACTTTAAAAAGTGATCTATTTAAATGCATGTCTGTGTGTATGTTCCCATGATTTAGCAAGAGACACTCAGAGAAGGAGGGAATTTTTGATTCTGAAACCTGGGGAGAGTCAACTGGAGGGGTTTGTTTTTCCTCAAATTTCCATGTAAATGCATGATAAAGCTACAATCTATATCTTATTTTTTTATGAACCTTCAGTTGGCCACCTTTATAAGTTCTCGCCTGTTCGCTGTCACCTGGGAAGTTGGGTGGTATTACTAAGTTTGCAGATAAAATCTGATTCGGTGCTTAGGCAGTGTTCTATTTGCCCCTCATGTGTGAAATAGTATTTTTCTTTTTTGGATCTCTCCTAAAATTGTGTAGGGTTAGAGTGACAATGGGCATTATTGTTATATTTTCTGCCTTTTTTTTTCTTTTTGTTTGGTTTACTTGCTCATGTCTATTTCTTTTTCAAGCGTTATTGCTTGAATGTATTACTGATAAAGTGCATAAATAAACAATTTAAAAAAAGAACTTTCCATCCACAAAACAGCCTGTTATAAACTTCCTCTAATCACGGATTCAACGTTGCAGGCATAACCAAGCATTCAGACAATATAGTGAACCTCATCCTTATATTTGTAGTATTCAAGCCTTAATCATAAACATATGAAAAAGAAGAAAAGAAAAAGAATAACCACTGTTGGTGAGTTATGATTCAAAGTGAACTATTAGAATTGTATCTGTTGTACAGTTATTTTGAATCTCTTTGTGAAAAAACTGGCTTAGGGCTCAGAGATCCAGTATAGGGCATAAGCCCCCATTCTTCTTTGGGATGAGGAAATACATGGTAGAGAAGCCTGTTTCTTTCCTGTGACAAGACTGGCTCTATGGGCATTGGACTGCGAGAGAAAAAAAGATCTCATCTTCCAAGAGATTCATAATGGAGAAGGGTAGGTGTGTCCAGCATAAAGGCTGATCTGGAAGTTAGGTGATAGACTTGAGTCAATGACCAATTTTGATTATGCTCAGTTCCCAAGAATCCTCAGTGATCTTCTCCCAAGACAGAAGGAAAAACTGAAAGGAAGAGCAAAACATACATTCTGCAGGGATTTTGGTTGTGGTAGAGGATTGTAGTCAAAAAGAGGACTGCTGATTTGAATGAGCGGGCATAACCTGCTTAAGCTGATCCCTTTCCACTAAAGAGGTTTGAGAACAGGATGGTGGGTCTGTTGAAATTACTTTTATTAACGATCAAAACACCTTTTTGAGGTACTAAAAGCCTTTGCAGTACTGACTGGAAGAGGTATGCCTTTTGTCCTCTACATTATATAGAAACAGCCCTTGCCAAAAGTCTCCAGTGACCTATTCCTGGCCAAATCCAAGGTCTCTTGCTCAATCCTTATCCTTCTTGACCCATCTGCTGTTTTTGACACTGGTGATCAGCACCTTATCCTCGATACCCTGTTGTCGTTTGGATTAAGGGGTTCTGTTCTGTCTTGGTTTTCTTCTTCTCTCACACACAGCACCTTTAGTGTATGTTCTGGTGGCTCTTCCTCCACTGCTATCGCACTTTCAGTTGGTGTACCTCAGGCTCTGTCTTGGGACCTCTTCTATTCTCTATCTATACTCATTCCCTTGTTGCCCTGAAAACCACTCATGGGTTTCAGTATCATCTTTACATTGATGACTTTCAAATTTATCTCTCTGCACCTAAAATCTCTCCAGGAATTCTCCTCCTACTACTACTTATCATTTGTAAAGCACTACAAGATGTATGCAGTGCTATACAGGCACATGTAAAAGATGGTCCCTGCTCATCAGAGCTTACAATCTAGACAAGACAGACAACACCACAACTGAGGACAAGGATATATCTAGGGAAATGGTAAGGCAACACATAAGAGACTAAGCGGGCCCATATCTCAGCTGACTTGTTTGATGTTACTGCCTGGATGTCCTGCCACCATCTGAAACTGAACATGGCCAAGACAGAACTCCTTATCTTTCCCCCAAAACCCACCTCAACCCTTCCTTCTTTCTCTCTTGCTCCCGGTTTCCTTAGCTCACAACCTTGGGATCATCTTTTACTCTTCTCTCTCTGTACACATCCAACAGATAGTTCAAACCTGTTTCTTTCTCTATAACATCAGCAAAATTCATACCTTCCTGTCTTACCACTCTCTAGTCATCTTCTGTTTAGGCTATTGCAATCTGCTCCTCGCTGGTCTCTCCCTTAATAGACTATTTCCCTTTCTATCCATTCAAACTTCAGTTGCACAGATAATCTTCCATCAGTATCACTATATTCACATAACTCTTCTTCTCAAGTCCCTTCACTGGCTCTCTATCTGTTTCTGCATCCAGTTCAAACTTCTACTGACCTACAAGTGCATTCATTCTGCGGCTCCTCATTATCTCTTCCTGCACCCCTCCTTGGAACCTCCACTCATCAGGCAAATCCTTTTTATCTGTGTCCTTCTCTTCCACTGCCAACTCCAGACTTTGTTCATTGTAGTTTGCTGCATTATATGAGATGCAATCAAAAGGTACTGAGACTTGTACAATAACAAAAGAAGTATAACACTGACAGTTATTGCACTCAGTCTCCTTCAAATAGTCCCTTTCCGATAAAACACACTTACTCCAGCATTCCTGCCACTGCTGTAAACAATTTTGAAACGCCTCTTTTGTTATGCTATGAAGCTGCTGTGTCGAATTTTGCTTAATGGTCTCCAAATCGTCAAATCTCTTTCCTTTCAGTGATAATTTCAGTTTTGGAAACAAGAAAAAGTCAGAGTGCGAATTCAAGTGAGTACAGAGGCTGACAGACTTGCTCGATTTGGTGCTTGGCCAAGAACTGCTGGACAACATATGATGCGTGAACCAAATCTTTTTGATGAAATCTGAGTCATTTTCAACACATTCCAACAACTCCCTGGCTGCAGACAGTCAATCTTTTTGATCAGGGGACAGGAGTGTCAGCATGAATTTTGCACACACACGTCTCATCCCCAAATCGACAGTAAGAATGGACTGTACCGACCTGAAACTGATGTCCATGTTCTCAGCAAGCTCCCTGATAACCACTCGACGATTTGAGCATATTGCGGCACACACTGCTTCAACTTTGTCTTCATTCCTGCTCATCGATGGCCTTCCAGATCATTCGTCACTATCAACACTTTGGCGACCCTCTTGGAAATGTTTGTACCAGTCAAACTTGAGCACAACTCGTACATTCATCGCCATACAATTGCTGTAACTTGTCATAAGTCTCTGCATGAATCTCAAAGTTTCTGGCAGAATTTAATGCAAATTTGCAGTTCAATTTTTTTCACTCATCATAAACTGACAAACTGTTTTTACATGATACCAAACACGGCGTGATTAAAAAAAGTACAGGTGTGCTGCAACCATGCTACACTCTGCACATGCAGAGTAACTAGGTCACTGCATGTTTAATAGCATCGTGATGTGACGTATTGTTAAACAGCTACACAAAAAGTCTTGATACTTTTTGATCGCACCTCATATACCCAGAACAGACTACCTGCTTCATCTCTGATCCTATTAAAATCCAGGCTAAAAATCTACTTCAAGGCTACTTTTGGACCCTGATCCCCCTTATTCTCCCCTCTTTACTACCCATGTGTGTTCTTATTCATTTCCCCTAGCTTCTACCCTAATTCCGTTTGCTGTACAGTATTTGTCTAACTTAGAAACATAGAAACATGACGGCAGAAAAAGCCCATACAGCCTATCCAGTCTGCCCTTCCATATCAACTACTATAGTCCCTTTTTGTCTTTTAGAGATCTTCTGTAGATTGTAAGCTCATTGACCAAGAGCTGTCTCTTACATGTACTTATACAGTGCTGTGTATGCCCTGTCGTGCTATGCAAATGATAAGTAGTGGCAGTAGTGGATAAGCCAGATAAGGCTAGCATGGTAGAATGATGCAGAAGAATGGAGCAGTGATCTCTTATAATGTCTACTGTCTTTTTTACTTTATTGTCACATAAGGAGTCCCCAGTATAAGGAGCATCTGCTAGTTTAGAATGTAGGTCCTAAGATACGCAGATGCATATAATCAAGCTAGGTGTCTAGCACCAATAGCAGAAGCAGAAATTCTGAGGGAGGTTTTAAAGATGTCATATGGTGTCCATATAAGATTAGTACCCAGGGCTGGTGCTAGAGTTGCTGGTGCCCCCCTGCAACCTATACATCAGCAACCCCTCCTTCATTATTATTATTAATCCACTTCAGTATTTGGTGTCAGTTGCATCTGTGGCCGATTTGCCACACTGAAGAACAGTAACTGCAGGGAGATGTATCAGCCTTCCTGCAAACATCCTACAGCTCCACACTGGTAACACGGCACACATGTATTACCACAATGGAGCTTAGGAAACATGCCACTAAATGTGCCAAACAACAAGAGGGTCTCCAACGTAGCACCTCTTACTTCCACAAAAACAAAAGTGACTTGGCGGCCCCAACACAGCATCTTACACTTTCACAAAAACAAGAAATGCTCAGCAGGAAGGCTTTCGACTGAATGGTGTTGATCCTTGCCCCAGTGAATTATAGCTCTTGTGCTGGGCAAAGGCTGGACTTGGGGTAGTTGATAACAAAACCCAAGTGTTGAAGGAACTGGGTGGTGCGAGTTGTGGCCTGCTGAACCTCAGGAGCTGTAGTGCCCCTGATGAGCCAGTAGTCGAGATAGGGGGAAAAAAGATACCCTGAAGCCTGAGAAAGGCGGCAACCACTGCCAAGCATTTTGTGAATACCCTGGGGGCCGAGGCAAGGCCAAAGGGAAGCACCCTGTATTAGTAATGATTGCCCCCTACCACAAAGCATAGGTATTGCCTGTGGATTAGGATGTGTGTGTAGGCATCCTTTAAATCTAAGGAGCATAGCAAGTCTCCCTGGCGGAGGTAAGGCAGCAATATTCCAAGGGAGAGCATCTTGAACTTCTCCCTCACCAGGAATTTGTTGAGATTGCACAGGTCGAGGATGGACCTTAGGCCTCCTGTTCTCTTTGGCATGAGGAAGTACCTGGAGTAGAACCCCTTACCCTTGAGGTGGTGGGGCACCGGTTCCACTGCATGGTCCTCGAGAAGACCTGCCAACTCCTTTAGAAGGTCCCAGTGAAGGGGAGACCTGATAGGCTCTCCCGGGAAGTAGTATGGGGGCATCCCTCCCTGATCAACTGTAATGCCCAGGAATCGCTGGTGATAGCTCCCCACCTGTGGGCATAGAGGGCGAGCTGACCTCCTGTGGGCTGCCAAGCTCTAGTTGGGAGAGGGGTCATGCTACAGGAGTCAAAAACCCCATCCAGGCTGGGCCGGAGCCGGAGCCTGGGGTTTGGGGGCCTTCTGCTTATGCGGGCCATGCCCCTGTCCCTTGGCCTGCTGCCCTTCTTGGGGAGCCGGGGAGGCCTGGTAAGGGGGGTAGTTTCGGTAAGCAGTGGACTTCCTCGGGTAAAAGGGCTGACTATTACCCAATGTTGCTAATCCATGTTGGAACAAATGATACTGCCAGGTATACCTCGGAACGTATCAAAAGTGACTTAATGGCTCTGGGACAGAGGGTGAAGCAGTTAGGTGCACAGGTGGTGTTCTCTTCAATCCTCCCTGTTGAGGGTAAAGGCCAAGGCAGAGAGGCTCGCATCCTGGAGATGAATGCATGGCTGCGTGGATGGTGTCATCGAGAGCGTTTTGGTTTCCTAGACCATGGGATGCTGTTCCAAGGGTTGCAGAGCAGAGATGGCATCCATCTGTCCAAGAAAGGTCAACGCATCTTCGGTAGTAGACTGGCTAATCTACTGAAGAGGGCTTTAAACTAGATTCGTTGGGGATGGATGAAGAAAGCCCCCAGGTAAGTGAAAGCCCCCAGGTAGGTGATACATTAAATACCTTTATGGAAATGGGTAACAGGGGTAACATATGGAAAGCAGTGTGTATTAATGCCCGTAGCATGGGAAATAAGATCCCTGAAGTTGAAGCTTTGGTGGGAGTGGCTGACTTGGATTTAGTGGCAGTTACAGAAAGCGTAGTTACACACCTGTAACAGGTGTTCTCCAGGAGCAGCAGGAATCAGTCCTCACATATGGGTGACGTCGGCGCCGACGGAGCCCTCGCGGAGCAATTTTCCCCAGCTTTCAAAGAAAGCCTTTGGGAATTGCAGCGCGCATGCGCGGTCCTCTTCCCGCCCAGGGTGCCATCTTGCTCAGTCAGATGACATAGCTAAAAGACAGCAAAAATTAGCAAAAACGAAAGCATAAAACTGCAACTCCAAGGGGAGGAGGGAGGGTTGTGAGGACTGATTCCTGCTGCTCCTGGAGAACACCTGTTACAGGTGAGTAACTACGCTTTCTCCAGGACCAAGCAGGAAGTCAGTCCTCACATATGGGACTCCCAAGCTTAAGGCTACCGGAGACCCTAAGCACAAAAATGAGCTCCCTCTAGCTCAGCAGCACAGAAGGAAGGAATCTTCTCTGAATACGTTTCCAACCGGTAGCCCAACATCCGGGATGGAGGGTAGGAGTTGCCTATACCTCGAAGAGGTTACGGAGGACTGCCTGTCCGAAAGCACTGTCCCTGCGGGACTCCCACTCCAGGCAGTAATGGGCTGCAAAAGTCTGGCTTGAAGACCAAGTAGCGGCCCGGCAGATGTCTGCCAATGGAACAGAGCGGAGGTAAGCCACTGACGTAGCCTTCGCCCGAACACGATGAGCGGTGACTCTACCTTCCAGCACGAGGCCCGCAGCCTCGTAAGCCCAAGCGATGCAGTCCGCAATCCAGATGGACAGAGTACGCTTGGAGACAGGGAGCCCCAACTTGTTGGGGTCATAAGACACGAAGAGCTGAACAGCCTTTCGGTGCTCCCGCGTACGGTCAAGGTAGAAGTTCAGCGCCCTCCTACAGTCCAGGGTATGCAGGACCATTTCAGCTCGGCTGGAGTGTGGCCTGGGAAAGTAGGTTGGAAGTACCACCTCCTGGTTGATGTGAAAAGGGGAAACCACTTTGGGAAGAAATTTAGGGTGAGTCCGTAGGTCTACCCGGTTCTTGTAGAACCTAGTGTAAGGAGGATCAGATACTAGGGCCTGCAACTCACTAACGCGTCTAGCCGAAGTGAGGGCCACCAAGAACAAGGTTTTCCAGGAAAGAAAACGAAGAGGACAAGTAGCCATAGGCTCAAAAGGCGGACAGGTAAGCCGCTGTAAAACCACATTGAGATCCCAGTTCGGGGCTGGCGGGCGCAAAGGTGGTTTAAGGAGAAGGAGGCCTCTGAGAAAACGAGCCACCAGAGGGTGGCTGGAAAGAGGTCCACCATCCACCGGCACGTGATGCGCAGAAATAGCACTGAGGTGGACTTTGACTGAGTTGGACTTGAGGCCAAGATTAGAAAGAGAAAGCAAGTACTGCAAGACCACTGATGCCGAACAGGAGAAGGGATCTTGAGACTGTTGAGTACACCAGACGGAGAACCGACGCCACTTAAGAGCGTAGGACTTCCGGGTGGAAGGCCTCCTGGAGGCCAAGACGACCTCTTCCACATCTGGAGGCAGCTGGAGAGGAGCAAGGACTACCCTTTCAGCAGCCAGGCCATCAGATGAAGGGACCGGAGGTTGGGGTGCAGGAGCGTCCCCCGATCCTGCGAAAGGAGGTCGGGCTGAAACCCCAGAGGAAGAGGGGTGTCCACCGCTAGCTGCATCAGAAGCGGGAACCAAGGTTGCCTCGGCCACCGGGGAGCCACTAGGATCATCGATGCCTTGTCTCTGAGAACTTTGAAGAGCGTCCGAGACACCAAAGGCATGGGTGGAAAGGCATACAAGAGGCCTGTGGACCATGGAATCAGAAAAGCATCCGCCGCTACCCGGAGAGGATGCGGCTGTCGAGAGCAGAATCTGGGAAGCTGCCGGTTTAGAGGACTGGCGAACAGATCCATGGTGGGGAGGCCCCACCGTAGAAAGATCCGCTGAACCACAAGCGGATCCAACCTCCACTCGTGCGGTTGGAGGACCCTGCTCAGTTTGTCTGCCAGGTAGTTTTCTTGACCTGGGAGATAGACAGCTTTGAGGACGATGTTGCGGTGGACGGCCCAAGAGCAGAGCTTCTGTGCTTCCTGACAGAGAAGGAAGGAGCTGGTTCCGCCTTGCTTGTTCACGTAGAACATGGCAACCTGATTGTCTGTCTGGACAAGTACTGACTGGTGAGAAATCAGGTGAGAGAAGGCTTTGAGCACTAGGCGGATGGCTCTGAGCTCCAGGAAGTTGATCTGCTGAGCGGACTCCCAAGGAGTCCAGAGACCCTGAGTACAAGTCCCTTGGCAATGTGCTCCCCAGCCCTGGAGAGAAGCATCGGTCGTCAGGACCTGAGAATGTGCAGGAGGCTGAAAGGTCACCCCGAGCACTAGGTTTGGGAGGTGAAGCCACCATCGCAGAGAGGAGACCAGCTGGTCGGAGATCTGTACGGAGTCCGCTAGGCTCCCAGTGGCCTGATGCCATTGTTTGCGAAGGCACCATTGAGCAGGTTGCATGTTCAGGCGGGCATAGGGCGTTACATGGACCGTGGAAGCCATATGGCCGAGCAGTCTCAGAAATTGCCTGGCCGAGACCAGGGAATTGCTGTGAAAACGGCTGGCGAGATCCATGAGCCTTTGGGCCCTGTCTAGGGGCAGGAAGGCCCGCGCTTGAAGAGTGTCCAACCTGGCGCCGATGAATTCTAGATCTTGAGAGGGGAGCAAAGTGGACTTTGCGAAGTTTATGACAAATCCCAGGTGCTGGAGCAGAGCTACCGTGCGATGAGTAGCCTGAGTGGCTTCTTGGGCAGACTGGGCCCTGATGAGCCAGTCGTCCAGGTATGGGAACACAAAGAGACCCTGAAGCCTCAGATAGGCCGCCACCACTGCTAGGCATTTGGTGAACACTCTGGGGGCCGAGGAGAGGCCGAAAGGCAGTACTCTGTACTGGTAATGGCGTCCGTCCACCACAAACCTTAGGTATTGTCTGTGGTCTGGATGAATAAGGATATGAGTATACGCATCCTTCAGATCTAAGGAGCATAGCCAGTCTCCCTGCTGGAGGTAGGGCAGTAGGATTCCAAGGTTAAGCATTTTGAACTTTTCCTTTGCAAGGAACTTGTTGAGGTTTCGCAAGTCCAGGATGGGTCTGAGGCCTCCTGTTCTTTTTGGAACCAGGAAGTACCTGGAGTAAAACCCTTGACCCTTCAGGTGGTGGGGCACCGGTTCCACGGCTCGTTCCTGAACAAGACTTGCTAACTCCTGAAGGAGTAAGTCCCTGTGCAGAGGGAGTCTGAAAGGCTCCCCTGGAAAGTAGGAGGGAGGCACCTGGTGAAAATGAAGAAGATAGCCCTTTTGAACTATCTGAAGCACCCAGGTATCTGTGGTGATGTTGGACCACCTGTGGGCAAAGTGGACCAGCCGGCCTCCTGTGCTGAGAGAAACCAGCAGAGGGGGAGAGGCTATGCTGAGAAAGTCAAAAACCCCCACCCTGCTGAGCAGGTGCCGGTGGTGCAGGCTTGGGGGCTTGCTGCCTACGGGACCCATTACCCCATCCCTTGGCCTGCTTTCCCTGTGGGGGAGCTGGGGAGGCCTGATACTGAGGGTAGTATTTATAGGCAGCCGCCTTCCTCGGGTAAAAGGGCTTTTTCCCCGAGGCCTTCTTCTTTTGAGAAGGGGCAGAGGTTTTCCTCGAGAGACGAGTTCTGGTGAGAGTCTCTGTCTCGATTTGTGCAGCTTTCTCATCCATGGGCTTGCCAAAGAGGTTGTCACCTCGGCAGGGGACATCGACCAACTTGTCCTGCACCCAGAGCTCGAGGTCGGACGACTGGAGCCAAGCCTGGCGGCGTCCACCGATGCCGGCCGCGGCTACTCGAGCAGAAGCCTCAAAACCATCATAGGCTGCTCGAGAAATAAACTTGGAGCACTCCCAAATGCCAGTAGACAAGGATTGGAACCTCTGCAAAGGTTCATCGGAGAGACCAGCAGAGAACCCGGCTATTTCTTTAGCCAGGTCTCGGAGATACATGCCCATGTAGAGCTGGTATGTCTGGACTCGACAAGCAAGCATAGAGCCCTGGAAACACTTCCTACCGAGGGCATCCAGGCTTCGGGCTTCCCTACCAGGGGGCACCGAGGAGTGTATTTTCAGTCTATGCATGGCCGATTCCACCACCATGGAATGGTGCGGTAGTTGTGCCTTTTGGAATCCGGGGCTCTTGCGGACTCGATAAATGGAATCGACCCGCTTGCTCAATACCGGCGACGATGCCGGGCTCTCCCACATGCGGAAGAGAAGCCGTTCCAGCATGGGAGGAACCGGTACAATAAAGGCCTCCTTCGGGGGAGAGTCATATTGGAGGGCATCGAGTTCTTCGACTCGAGGCTCCTCCTCGGGATCCGCAGGGAAGGCCAAGGCTTTGGCCATATCCCTCACGAAGTCCGAGAACCGGGTATCCTCCGGGGGGGACCGTCTCCGAGGTTCGGACTCGGGGGAGTCCGATGGGACACACCGAGTCCGAAAGGAACCAGGTGACTCTTCGTCCTCAGATTCCCAGGCCGACTCCTCGGAGGAGGAGTCGACCGGCTCCGGTCGGGCGGGCACTGAAGCCATCCGCCCCGACGCCGAGGGAGTCGGCGTCGACGACCTCGGTCCCGAACGGGAGGCCGAAGGAGACCGCGACCGAGGATCGACTCGAGCCCTCATGGACTCGAGGATCGGCTCGGTCTCCGGGGTCGACTTGGAGGTCGACGTCCCGGCGGTCAGGGCAGAAGCGCTAGCGAGGCCAGCCATCAATGCCCGCTGCTGATCCATGAAGGCAGCCAAGCTGACCTCCAAGGCCGTCAACCTGAGTCCGAGCTCAGGAGACCCAGCAGCCCCCGACTCGGGCCCCGACGGCGTTCGGCCCGACGTCTGGTCCTTCGGAGGCGAGTCTACGACGACAACAGTACTCACGTGAGCGGGCAAGTCCTCCTCGAGTCGAGGATGTTTCGACGGCCTCTCCGACTCCAAGGACCCGGGACGGGAATCGGGGCTATGCGACCTGGCCCTCAAGGGACCAGGAGTGTCCACCGATCCCGCCCTCGCGGGTTTCTTCTTCCGATGATGATCCCGGGTAGGAGACCCCCTTTCAGAGGAACTTCAACGATGCTCAGGACCAGAGTCCCGAGACGTCGAAGCCTCTGACGAGGTCCGAGACCGGCCAGAGTCAGAGAAGATACGTTCCCGCTGGTGCTGCCGACTCCTCAATGCTTTTGAGGACATCTTGCCGCATGGCCCGCAGATCATGGAGTTATGATCCGGGCCTAGGCGGCGGAGGCAGAAGTCGTGAGTGTCTGTAAGAGACATAAGTTTCATACAGAGGTCACACTTTTTGAAGCCACTGGCCGCCATAGGGGGAAAAAGGGCCCCTGCGAGGTCGAATGACCGGGCAGCCAGGGAAAAGAAAAAAGCTCGAAGTCTGTCACGAAGGACAAAAAACCGAAAAAGAACGGACGGACTCGTAACCGGCGTCGCGAGTCCGGGCGGGAAAAGAACCGGCGTCGAACCGAAGAAAAATAAAGAAAATAGAGAAAAATCAACTTTTCTGCGGGGGATTCACAGGCAACGTCTGTAGGGCTCCACGGAAAAAAGAAGACTGAGCAAGATGGCACCCTTGGGCGGGAAGAGGACCGCGCATGCGCGCTGCAATTCCCAAAGGCTTTCTTTGAAAGCTGGGGAAAATTGCTCCGCGAGGGCTACGTCGGCGCCGACGTCACCCATATGTGAGGACTGACTTCCTGCTTGGTCCTGGAGAAACATGGTTCACAGAAAACCATGACTGGGATGTAACTATACCTGGCTATACTTTATTCAGAAAGGACAGGGTAGGAAGAAGGGGAGGAGGAGTGGCACTATATGTAAAAACTGCTATTAAAGCTTTTGAATTACAGAGCTTAAAAGGGGGGAGAGAGGAGGCATTGTGGGTTAAACTAGAAAGAGGGAAAGAGAAATCTATTTGCATTGATGTGATATACAGACCTCCCTCACAAGAGGAAGAGGTGGACAGAGAGTTAATTGAAGACATACGCAGCATTGCTAGGAAAGGGGAAGTGCTACTGATAGGAGATTTCAATATGCCAGATGTTGATTGGCACATTCCTGCTGCAGTATCATCTAGAAGTAAGGAGATCCTGGATTCTCTACAGGGAGAACTATTCAGGCAATTGGTAACAGACCCTAACAGACCCCACACGTGAAGGGGCCATACTGGACTTGGTGCTTACCAGTGCTGAAAGTGTTTCTGATGATGTAGTGTGAGATCATTTTGCATCCAGTGATCACCAGATGGTGTGGTTCAGTATTAGGACTAGAGCTGTTAGAATCCATTCCAAGGTGAGGATCTTAGACTTTAGGAAGACTAACTTTGCGAAGATGGGCCAATACCGCAGGGAGTCGTTAGTGGGATGGGAACAGCTGGGGGATGTAGAAAAACAGTGGGCAAAACTGAAAGGGGGTATTTTAAGGGCAACCAACCTTTTTGTTAAAATGGTAAATAAAGGCAAAAGGAACAGGAGACCGCTATGGTTTTCGAAGGAAGTAGCTGAAAAAGTGAAGAAAAAGAGGGAGGCCTTCATGAAATACAAGAGAACACAGAGAGAGGAAGACAGGCATCTGTATTTGGAAAAACTTAGAGAAGCTAGCAAAGTAGTCAAGAAGGCAAAGATTCAAAAGGAGGAGGAAATAGCCAATGCAATAAAATGGGGGGATAAGACATTTTTCAGATATATTAGTGAGAAGAGGAAGGGCAAAAGTGGTATTGTCAGACTCAAGGGTGCAGGGGGGGAATATGTAGAAGCTGATAAGGATAAAGCGGAATTGCTTAACAAATATTTTTGTTCTGTGTTCACAGATGAAGAACCAGGAGCAGGACCTCAGAAAACACCCACAAATAAGAACAGAAGCGAGGGACATCTTGAACAATTTTCAGAAGACTGTGTTCGTGAGAAACTAGCTCAACTTAAAGTAGACAAATGATGGGACCGGATAGGATACACCCTAGAATACTGAGGGAACTTGGGGACGTTCTAGCAACTCCACTGACTGACCTTTTCAATGCCTCATTGGAGTTGGGAGTGGTGCCAAAGGACTGGAGAGAGGCTCATGTGGTACCTTTACACAAAAGCGGAAGTAAGGATGTGGTTGAAAACTACAGGCCGGTTTGTTTAACTTCGGTGGTAAGTAAATTATTGGAAACGCTGCTGAAAGCGAAAATAGTGAGGTTTCTGGAGTCCAGCGGATTTCAGGATCCGAGGCAGCATGGATTCAGCAGAGGCAGGTCTTGTCAGACAAATCTGATTGATTTCTTTGACTGGGTGACCAGGGAGTTGGACCGAGGGAGAGCTCTAGATGTGGTGTATTTAGATTTCAGTAAAGCCTTTGACACTGTTCCTCACAGGCGACTTATAAACAAACTGAGCACCCTAGGGATGGACCCTAAAGTTACTGCTTGGGTTAGAAATTGGTTGGGTGGGAGGCGACAAAGAGTACAAGTAAATGGAGCTCACTCTGAGGAGAAGGATGTTACCAGTGGTGTGCCCCAGGGATCTGTCCTTGGTCCGATTCTTTTTAACATCTTTGTTAGTGATATAGCGGAAGGGCTGTCGGGTAAGGTTTGCCTCTTTGCAGATGATACCAAAATCTGCAATAGAGTAGACACCCAGGAAGGTGTAGATAACATGAGGAGGGATCTAGCTAAGCTTGAAGAATGGTCTAGAATTTGGCAGCTGGGACTTAATGTTAAAAAATGTAAGGTCATGCATTTGGGCTGCAGCAATCCAAGGGAGCAATACAGTATAGGAGGTGAAGTACTTTTGTCCACTAAAGAAGAGCGGGACCTAGGCGTGGTTGTGTCTGATGATCTTAAAGTAGCTAAACAGGTAGAAAAGGCGACGGCAAAAGCTAGGATGATGCTTGGGTGCATACGGAGAGGAATGGCTAGCAGAAAAAAGGAGGTGATAATGCCTCTGTATAAGTCTTTGGTGCAACCTCATTTGGAGTATGGTGTGCAATTCTGGAGACCGCACCTTCAAAAGGATGTGAACAGGATGGAGTCGGTGCAGAGGGTGGCTACTAAAATGATTAATGGGCTTCATTATAAAGCATATGAGGACAGACGTAAGGATCTTAATATGTACACCTTAGAGGAAAGGCGGGATAGAGGTGATATGATTGAGATGTTTAAATACCTCCGTGGCATAAATGTTCAGGGAGAGAGCCTCTTTCAATTGAAAGCAAGTTCTGCTACGAGGGGACATGGGATGAGGGTGAAGGGAGATAGATTCAGGAGTGATATGCGGAAATATTTCTTTACAGAAAGAGTAGTGGATCCATGGAAGTCTCCCAATGGAGGTGGTAGAGAGGAGGACAGTAACTGAATTCAAAAAAGCATGGGACCAACACAGAGGATCTCTAAAGGTAAAAAGTGGACTGTTGTAGTTGTTGTTATGGAAGGACAGACTAGATAGGCCATGTGGTCTTTTTCTGTCATCATGTTTCTATGTTATAAGATGATGTTCCGAATGTATCTAACCCCAGTACGGTTTTGTAAGATGGGGAGATATAATGATGTGATGTGTTGGAGGGGGTGCGGAGAACGGGGGGAGTATATGCATATATAGTGGAGCTGCCCAGTCCTACAGCAAACGTGGCAGTGGCTGAAGGATCTCATGCGGGAGATGGTGGGCTGGGTAGGAGATATTACACCAGAGGGAATATTAATGAATGAATGGGGGGGAGATTCGAAGAGCAATATGGTACATATGTTGAAAATGCTTGCAATTGGAGTGCGGATGGAAATAGCGAAGGGATGGAGATCTGGAAGAGCACCAGCACCTGAAAAGATATTAAGTACAATAGCATACATTTATAGGATGAGTGAAATTAATGCATACAAAACGCACAGGATTGAGAGCTTTCATAGGAGATGGCAAAAGTACACTGAGTGGTTACAGAGGGAGAATAATGAGGTAGTGGGCTGATGCTAATTAAGAGTATCAAAGTAAATTGTTAATAAGGAGGAGGGGAACACCACAGGATCTGGGGGGAGGGGGAGGAGGGGAGTAGAAAGGAATATTAACATAAAGCGTAGTTACTCACCTGTAACAGGTGATCTCCAGGAACAGCAGGAATTAGGTCTTCACATATGGGTATCGTCGGTACCGACGGAGCCTGTGCAGGAACGCTCCCCGGTGTCCAATAGGAAAGCTTTTGGGAGCATCCCACAGTGCCTGTGTGCTGCCTTCCCAACTCTCCTTCTTCAGTTGAGTTTATAGCTGAGACAAAAGGAGAGAAGGAGAGAGCAAGAGAGCGCGAGAGAGACACAACTCCTAGCGGAGGTGGGTAGGTTGTGAAGACGTAATTCCTGCTGTTCCTGGAGATCACCTGTTACAGGTAAGTAACTATGCTATCTCCAGGATCAAGCAGGAATGTATTCCTCACATATGGGGACTCCCCAGCTGAGAGATGCCAGGGGGATGACCCCAGAAAACTGCAAACCCATGGTGAGATGGGTCATGCTTCCTCCCATGGATCGCTGGCATCCAAACCCAGGACAGTGGGTAGGAATTGTACTAAGACTGAAAGAGAACAGCCTGGCCAAACGAGGCATCCCGACCGGAGTCCTTGTCTAAGCAGTAGTGGGCTGTAAAGGTGTGTACCGAAGCCCAAGTGGCTGCTCTACAGATGTCATCAATGGACACAGAATGAAGGTTAGCCATAGAGGCTGCCATTTCTCTCACATTGTGAGCTGTGACATGGTCTTCGAGAGAAAGTATATAGTTTCCCCCAAGTTTAACTCCATGTTAAATCCCTGTTCTTTGTAAACGATGGCCAAATTTAACTGACCAAGTGTTATACTGTTTCAATGTAAACCGCACTGATGACAAAGAGCGCGGTATATAAGAAAAGTTAAATAAATAAATAAAAGTCCCTTACTCTCATAAGCAAAGGATATGCAATTTGCAATCCACCTAGAGAGTTCTTTTGGAAACTAGAAGTCCCAAATGACTAGAACAAAAAGCTGAGAAGATTTTCTGTGTTGCTTAGTTCTTTGAAGGTAAAAAGCCAAGGCTCTTTTACAATCTAAGTTATGAAGTTATAACTTTCTGCATTAGAGGCATGAGGCCTAGGAAAGAATACAGGAAGGTAAACCGCTTGGTTTCAATGAAAAGGCGAAACCACCTTTGGCATAAAGTGAGGATGAGTCCTAAGAACTACCTTATCATGGTGGAATCTTGTATAAGGAGGATCCGACACTAAGGCCTGTAACTCACTGATGCGTCTTGCAGAAGTGAGAGCCAACTAGGAAGATGATCTTCCAGGAAAGAAATTTTGGAGCTGTAGTGGCTAAAGGCTCAAAGGGCGGTTTCTTGAGCTGCCCGAGAACAAGATTCAGATCCCATGCCACCGGCGGTGGCTTAATGGGAGGTTTTGTTAAGAGTAGACCTCTCATAAATCTTGCTACAAGTGGATGAGAGGAAATAGGTTGCCCATCCAGAAGCTTGCAAGAAGCTGCAATGGCACTAAGATGGACCCTTACCGAATTGGTTTTAAGACCAGAATTTGATAAACGGAGGAGATACTCCAATAGCGATTCCACAGGCACTGAAAGGGGGTTAAGTCCCCTTTGAGAACACCATACAGAGAACCTTTTCCAATTGAAGGTATAGGATTGCCTTGTGGAAGGTTTTCTGAAAGCCACAAGGATATCCTTTACCTGTTGCGAAAGGTTGATATCCAGAAGTTCTAGGCTTTCAGCAACCAGGCCTTGAGATGCAGGGACTGGGGATTCGGGTGCAATAGCGTCCTGACCTCCTGGGAAAGAAGACCTGGAGCAGATCTCAACTCCAGAGGCGTGGCTTGAGAGAGACGTAGAAGCAGAGGATACCACGTTTCCTGTGGCCAATGTGGAGCTATGAGTATCATACGACCTCTGTCTCTCTGAAGCTTGAACAATGTTTTGGGAATGAGGGGAATGGGTGGGAAGGCATAGAGGAAGTCCCGACCCCAGTGGAGGAGGAAAGCATCCTTTGCCTGACAGTTTTGAGTCGGAATTCTGGAACAGAATCGGAGAAGTTTGCCATTCTGTGGACTTGCAAAGAGGTCTATATCTGCAGTTCCCCAGATTCGAAACACTCGAGCAAGTAGGTCTGAGTGAAGAGACCATTCGTGTGGCAGCAGTATATGACTGAGTTTGTCTGCCCAAAGATTTTGAATGCCCGGAAGATATAACACTAGGAGGTGGATTTGATGCTCTCTGGTGAGGGCCCACAGTCTCAAAGCTCCGTTGCATAACAACAGAGAGCCCGTTCCGCCCTGCTTGTTCACACAGAACATGGCTACCTGATTGTCAGTCTGGACTCATACTGTCTTGTAGCTGAGCTGAGCCTGGAATACTCAAAGAGCATGGAAAATGGCTCTGCGTTCTAGGAGGCTTATGTGAAGACAAGTCTCCTGTGGGGTCCAGAGACCCTGAGTCGAGAGATCGTGCAAGTGAGCCCCCCAACCCAACTTGAACGCATCTGTTGTTAGGGTGGCTTCGAATAGAGGCTGCTGGAAAGGAGAGCCTATGAGAAGATTTTCCAAGGATTGCCACCATTGAAGGGACAAAATGAGACGTGTGGAGTTTCTGATTTTGTCCGTTAGCCGACCCGAGGCCTGTGTCCACTGAGAGGATAGGGTCCACTGGGCTGCTCGCATGTGAAGGCGAACATAAGAAACCACATGGACAGTGGATGCTATATGCCCTAGAAGCTGAAGCATTTCCTGAGCAGTTAGGAAGACTTTCATAGCTGCTTGGGATGCCAGCTGCACTATACGAAGATAGTGGGTCTGTGGTAGGAAAGCCCTTGACTGTCTGGTATCTAGACGAGCCCCTATGAATTCCAGGGACTGAGAAGGGGTGAGATGAGATTTTGGGAGGTTTATGACCAGTCCCAAGTAGCGAAGAATTCACATTGTGCGAGAAAGAGTGATGCTGGCTTCTGGAGCTGTCGATGCTCGAATAAGCCAGTTGTCTAAGTAGGGGAAGACAAATATCTCTAGAGTTCTCAGGAATGCTGCTACCACTGCCATGCATTTTGTGAAGACTCTTGGAGCAGAGGCCAGACCGAAGGGAAGAACCTTGTATTGGAAGTGTCTATCCTGGAAAAGGACTCAAAGGAATTTCCTGTGATCTGAATGGATGAGAATATATGTATATGCATCCTTTAGATCTAAAGAACATGGCCAATCCTGACTCTGAAGGTATGACAAGAGTGTTCCAAGGGAGATCATGTTGAATTTTTCTCGGAACAGGTATTTGTTTAATTCTCTGAGGTCCAGTATAGGTCTGTGTCCTCCTGTTTTCTTTGGGATGAGAAAATAGGGGTAGTAGAACCCCATACCCTGTTGGGGTATGGGTACTTCTTCTATTGCTCCTTGAGCAAGAAGTGATGCGACCTCTTGGCCTAAGAGATCGGTGGCAGGGACTGGAGAATTGAACTGCTTTATGATTGTAGGAGGGGGCATGCTGTGAAAATGAAGTCTGTACCCCTCTCGTACAATGAATAGAGTCCAGTTTCTGATGTTGTTTGTTGCCATCTTTTGGCAAAATGGCATAACCTGCCGGGGATGGTGGAGGGTTCTGGACCTTGCAGGGGCAGAAAGACTAAGTTCTCTAGGAAGGAGTCAAAGCCCCTGAGGAGGCTGAGCCTGCTGAGCTGGCTGAGCTCTTGGAACTTGTGGCTTCCTCTGCTGTCTGTTCTGTTGTCCCTTTTGGGGAATATGAACTGGACAGTGATCCTGATGGGTGTAAGATGGGTAAAACTTATTTTTCTTGTTGAAAAAGGGCTTCTTGACTGACTTTTTCTTTGCTGGGTCAGCTGTAGACTTTGATAGTCTGTTCAAAGTGAACATAAGAACATAAGATATGCCATACTGGGTCAGACCGAGGTCCATCAAGCCCAGTATCTTGTTTCCAACAGTGGTATTTTCAGATTCAATCTGATTAGCCTTGTCTTGCCAATCTTACCAAAGAGATTTTCTCCTGTGCAAGGAATGTTTCCCAGTTTATCTTGCACCCATATTTCTAAGTCTGATGCCTGAAACCAGTCAATACGACGTGCACCGATGGAGATAGCAGAGGTTCTGCTAATGCATTCTGTGATAAGGAGAGTTGTGTGGACCGAATGGAATGGGAAGGAAATGAGGGATACACCTTTAAAAGTAAAGGCAAACAGGGTTCCCATGGAAACCACAAGCTTTCAGAGCATGTACTAGCTAGAGCTAAACCCTGCCCCAGCAGTGACGTAAGAGCTAGTTTGAGCCCTAACGAACTTCACATGTGCAGCAAGGAGGGAGTGGCTGGTGAGAAAAGCCGTTTTAAGGCTGCCTCAGAGTTTAGTAAAGGGAGGAAGCCAGGAGAGAGGAAGCCAGGAAGTGAACCAGGAAACGAACTAGCAGGGAAATCACGGAACTCAGAACAAGCTAAGGAAGCTAAGGAGGATTCTGGAGAGGCTGCTGATCCCTATTCTCAAGGAGCACTGAAAGCAAACCTGAAGCTTCTGCCAAAGCAACCCAGAGAGAAGGTAGAAAGGCTTACCTTTACCCGGGGAAAGAACTCTGACTGTAGAGAAAGCATTTCACATTGGAAAGGTACGTGTGCTTCAGTCCCTAACAAGAGCTGTGCTGAGGATATTGTTAAGAAGCTAAGGTTCAGCGCTGAGCAAAGTCAGGACAGGAACGCAGTAAAACCAACTCCAGCCAGGAGTAAAAGTATTCCAAGTAAGTGCCCTGAGACAGCTTCAGATTCTGTGTTCAAATTCTTACAAGAGAATCAAACTCCTTCCCTAAGCAGTGTACGTGAAAACCAGAGAGAACAGTTTATAGGACAACTGCAAGAGATTCTAAATAAGCTTCAGTTTAAACCTGATTATAAAAGTTCCTTAGAAGAGAATGCTAATGGAGCTTGTGAAGATATGATAATAGATGTTGATGAAGCACCTGTTGATAGTGACGTATGTGAAATGGATTGCTCTTTATGTGAAGCAAACAGCTTGGACTTACGCTGAGTTACCTCTGCATGAGAGAAGTGCATAGCTGTTTCTAAACCTGAGAAAGACAGACATTTTGTGGAAACTTTTAAGTTTGTCTGATCAGTTCTTCAGCCTTGACTGTGGAAAGCTGGTATTGCAGAGAAGCCTGAGCAGAGCTGTGAATGAAAGAGTACTACTGTCATTTGATTCTCAACTTTCAGTTGTTCCTGTTATCCTATTATTTTGGAGAAATAATCCATGCCATGTCTTGCGTTAAGAATTCTATGCGAGGGGGAAAACCCTGAATAAAATTTATTTGTTTGCCTTGAACCCCGTGTGGTCACAATACTTTGTTGTAGAGTAATTAAACTACAAGTCCAGCATCCATTGCTGGCGCACTAGGCTTGAGACATTGCTCAAAAACAAATAAGGCAGCCCTTTTGCCGTTCAGCCATTGGCCCTAGGCAAGGGGTATGACAATTCAAAGTAATCAAAGGTTGCACGGTTTACAAACTTTGAAACATCCTGGGCATGTTTGACCAGAGTTAGAAATTCCACTCTTTTGTCCTCAGGAAGAAGGAGGCTCATGAGCTCCAAGTCTCCTGCAACCTCCTTGAGGAACATTCCCATATAGAGAATGTAAGAGCTGATCCTGGCTGACAACATGGAGGATTGGAAGCATCGACGCCCAAAGGCATCGAGTGTCCTCGATTCACAGCCTGGAGGATTGGAAGAATGCGTTTTAGCACTCTTAATCCTACGCATCGTCGATTCCACTACCATTGAATGGTGTGGTAACTGAGTCTTTTGAAAACCACGACAGCTTGGAACTCGATACATGGTATCGAGTCATCAAGAGTGTAGAGACACCGTTAAAGGAGTTTCCCCACATTCTTAGCATAAGATCATGAAAGATCATATGAATGCACAGAGTCGCTGCCTCTTTAGGAGCCTTAGGGTATTGAAGAATCTCTAATTCTTCTGCTCTGGGTTCCTTTTCCAGAGTCACCGTGATTGCAAGACCTCGAGCTAAATCACATATGAAATCCTGGAAGGACATGTCCTCTGGAGGAGACATTCTACGCTGAGGAGAAAGAGATGGATCCTCCGGAAGCATTGCTCTAGTACCGGCAGAGTCGTCAGAGTCATCGGAATTGGAAGATCCGAAGTATCTCTGTGCCGGGTGTTCCTGCAAAGCACGGTACCGGTACCGTTCAAAGTCGGTATCGGGGTGTCTCGGTATTGGTCTTTCGATACCTGAGATAGACTCAAGGCTCGGTATGGGGGCAGCATACCTGCCAAAGCAGGTGCACTCGGTACCGGCACCGATATCGGTACCGATACCTGTGGAACCGTCTGTAGGGGTCTTAACGGTACCAAAGCTGCTAAGAGAGCCGCTAGACTGCGTTCGATAGCGAGGATTCTCTGATCCATCGCCCCTGCCAATGCTTGGGTGTCAGTACCAGTGGAAGCGGCCACGAACCCAGAAGATGGCACCAGTAGTTCTGCAGAGGTGGAAGCCTCTGGAAATTTCTGGAGCCCCGTTAGTGCTTTGGAAGCCTAAGCCTCCTGCTAGGGCTGTTTTGCCAGTGAACTTTCCTCAAGCGCAACGCCAGTGGCATCTCGATACTTGGAAGGAGATCTACCTTTTGAGGACCAGCCAGTCTTAAAAGACTTAGGTTTAGTTACCTGAGATCCATGGGAGGAAGATGAAGCCCTGGAAGACGTCGATTCAACGGACATTGTATCTGCGGCAAAAAGGGTAGAGTTTTGCAGCTCTATTCTGCAGGCCCCTCTTGGTCATCTTTCTGCAGGAGAGACACTCCGATGGAGAATGGTCAGGACCTAAACATTTAAGACACCAGTCATGGGTGTTGGTGACGGATATGGTACCGCCACACTTAGAACATTTCTTGAAACTACTAGCTGGTTTCTCCATGTTTGAAGAAAAATGGGCCTAGTGCCCAAAATGGCGCCTAGCACCGAGAGGGGAAAGGCCCCTGAAGAAAGAAATCCTTCAGAAAGATTTTTTTTTTTTTTGAAAAAAAGAAAACTGGCGGTACTGGTAGGTGTTGAATGAAGGCAGACGCGACCACAAAAAAACAAAACATAAGAATAGATTTTCTGCAGTGACAGGGTATGCGTCCTGTCGGCTCCGCGGAAAACGAAGAACTGAAGAGGGAGAGTTGGAAAGGCGGGAAGGCAGCACGCAGGCGCTGTGGGATGTTCCCAAAAGCTTTCCTATTGGACGCTGGGGAGCATTCCCGCGCAGGCTCCGTCAGTACCGACAATACCCATATCTGAAGACTACATTCTTGCTTTTTCCTGGAGATTAAAAATTATACAGGTAAACTGGAGAGGAACCTGGACTGTTAAGTATTGTACAGTAAGGTTAGAAAGGTAAGCACCTGCATGTTGTGATGATGGATATAATTGGATTTTTGGATATACTGGTGTTTTGTAAAGCAGTTGAAAAACGTTGTGTTCCTTTGCAGTGTACTAAATAAAAATCAAAATTATAAGAAAAAAAAAACCTGGTGTAGGGCGATTTGGCCCCCAGGGCCAGGAGCTCGCTTACCCTTCGTGCAGAAGTGAACGCGACCAGAAAAACCACCTTCCAGGAGAGGTAGTGAAGTGGCAAGTAGCCAAAGGCTCAAATGCTGGGCGAGTGAGCTGCCCCAACACTACATTGAGATCCCATTCGGTCGCCGGAGGGCGAACCGGGGCCTTAGACAGGAGCAGGCCCCGTAAGAAACGGGACACCATCGGATGGGCCGAGAGAGGCTTTCCATCCACCTTGTAGTGATTTGCTGCCAGGGCACTAAGGTGCACCTTAACCGAATTAGACTTGAGCCCCAAATGAGAGAGGTGGAGTAGGTACTCCAGTACCATGACCACAAGGCAAGAGAAGGGGTCAGACCCCCGCTCAGTACACCAAACTGAGAATCTGCACCATTTAAAGGCGTAGGCCCGCGGGTTGATGCCTTGCGTGAGGACAGTAAGACATCCTCCACCTCTCTGGGGAGATGGAGTGGTGCTAGAGTTACCCTCTCAGCAGCCAAGCTGTCGGTGAAAGAGATCCCAGGTTGGGATGGAGGAGAGAACACCCCTCCTGGGAAAGGAGTTGGGGAGCGCACCCCAAGGGTATGGGATCTGCCACTGCCAACTGCAGAAGCAGTGGGAACCACAGCTGCCTTGGCCATCCTGGAGCTACTAAGATGACCAAGGCCCTGTCGCGGAGGGTCTTGAAAAGGGCCTGGCAATAAGTGGTGTCAGAGGGAAGGTGTACAGAAGTCCTTCCGACCAGGGGACCAGGAAGGCATCGGCTGACACCCTGGAGGGGTGGGGCTGCCGGTAACTGAAGCAAGGCAACTGGTGATTGTCTGGGCTTGCAAACAGGTCCATCACTGGTTCCCCCCAGGTCTGGAAAAGACAGCTACTCAGGGGTCCAGCTGCCACTCATGTGGCTGGAGAATCCTGCTGAGTCTTTCGGCCAGTAAGTTGTCCTGGCCTAGCAGGTACACCACCCTGAGGAGAATGCCATGCTGAATCGCAAAAGAGCACAGGGCTAGCACCTCTTGACAGAGGGCATGGGATCCCGTGCCTCCCTGTTTGTTCACACAGAACATGGCCAACTGGTTGTCTGTCTGGACCAGGACAGCCCGGTGGCCTAGGTGATGCAGAAAGGCCTTCAGGGTGAGGTGAATGACCCGCAGTTCCAGAAGGTTGATCTGTTGGGCATTCTCGACCAGAGACCAAGTTCCCTGGGTGCGGAAGCCTTCACAATGTGCTCCCCAGCCCATCAGGGAGGCGTCCATGGTAAGGAACCTTGAGTGGTTGGGGGCCTGGAAGGGCATGCCTGCCTCCAGGTGCCGGAGCGACTGCCCCAAGACCAGAGACTTTGCCAACTGGCGGCTCACACGGACTCTGTCCTTGAGATGGCCCGTGTCCTGGGACCACTGGTCGCAGAGACACTACTGTGTCCCCGCTTGTGGAGACAGGCATCTGGCATGACGTGGACTGTGGAGGCTATGTGCCCGAGAAGGCGCAGCAGATGCCTGGCAGACACTGAGGTACCGTGCTGCACGTCCCGAGCTAGAGACATGAGTCGGGCTGCCTGGTCCGTGGGCAAGAATGCTTTCGACCGAAGGGTGTCGAGCCTTGCCCCAATGAATTCCAGCCCCTGTGTCGGATGAAGGTTCGACTTGGGATAGTTTATCACAAAACCCAAGTATTGCAGAACTTGGCTGCTGTGTGCCATTGCTTGCTGCACCTTGGGGGTTGTGGCGCTCTTGATGAGTCAGTCGTCAAAATAGGGGAAGGCAAAGATCCCCTGAAGCCTGAGAAGATGGCGACAACGGCTAGACACTTTGTGAAGACCCTGGGGGCCGTGGCTAGGCTGAAGGGTAGCACACTGTATTGGAAATGATTGCCTCCTACCACAAAGTGTAAGTATTGCCTGTGGTTTGGGAGGATTAGGATGTGTGTATAGGCATCCTTTAGGTCTAAGGAGCATAGCCAGTCTCCCTGCTGGAGGTAGGGCAGCAATGTTCCAAGGGAGAGTATCTTGAACTTCTCCTGCACCAGGAATTTGTTGAGGTTGCGTAGGTTGAGGATGGGCCTTAGGCCCCTTGTCCTCTTTGGCACGAGGTGGTGGTAGGGCACTGATTCCACCGCTCTGTCCTTGATAAGCCCTGCCAACTCCTTCAGAAGAAGGACCCGGTGGAGGGGAGACCTGAGGGGCTCTCCCAGGAAGAAGGGGGAGGTGTTTGACTCAGATGAAGGGGGTAACCCTCGCTGAACACTCAGAATGCCCAGGAGTTGGTGGTTATAGCCTCTCACCTGTGGGCTGCTGAACCCCGTGAGAGGGAGGGGCTATGCTGCAGGAATCTAAAGCTCCCTCCTGGGTAGGCCGGAGCTGGAGCCTGAGGCTTGGGAGTCTTCTGCTTATGCGGGCTGTGCCCTTATCCCTTGGCCTACTGCCCTTGCTGGGGAGCCGGGGAGGCCTGGTAAGGTGGGTAGTTTCAGTAAGCAGTAGATTTCCTTGGGTAAAAGGGCTTTTTACCCGAGCCCTTCCATCAGGGAGGGGCAGTGGTCTTCTTGGAGAGCCTAGTCCTTGTCATGAACTCGGTCTCCAGCTCTGCGGCCTTGTCAGTCACGGGTTTGCCAAAGAGGTTCTCCCCCTGGCAAGGGACATCGACCAATTTGTCTTGTACCCATTGCTCGAGGTCAGACGACTGGAGCCAGGCCTGGCAGTGTACACTAATGCCTGCCGCGGCTACCCGGGCCACCGACTCAAAATCATTATAGGCCGCCCGAGACAAAAATTTGGAGCACTCACGGATAGCTTTGGCCAGGCTCTTGAAGTGCTGCAAAGGCTCCTCGGAGAGGCCAGTTGAGTAGCCGGCGAGTTCCTTCGCCAGGTCTCTCAGGTACATGACCATGTACAGCTGGTAGGCCTGGATCTGGCAATTTAGCATTGAGCCCTGGTAGCACTTTCTGCCGAGGGCATCCAAGGTGCAGGCCTCCCTGCCGGGGGGCAGCGAGGAATGCGTCTTCTGGCTTCAGCCGATGCATGGCTGACTCCACCACCATGGAGTTGTGCGGCAGTTGTTACTTTTGAAAGCCAGGGCTCCGGCAGACTTGGTACATCGAGTCGAGCTGCTTGCTGACCACCGGCACCGACGACAGTGTCTCCCACATGCGGAACATGAGCCACTCCAGGATGGGAGGAATGGGTGCCGTGAGCGATTCCCAAGGGGGAGTCTCGTAATGGAGGATCTTGGACTAGGTATGAAACGCCAAGGCCTTGGACGTGTCCTTGACAAAGTCCAAGAAGCCTATGTCCTCCGGTGGGGACCTTCTCCGAGGTTCAGAGACCAGGGAATCCAAGGGGATATCTCGGCGCTGACGGGTGTCTGGGGACGCCTCGTCCTTGGTCTCCCAGTCGGAACACTCAGAGGAAGACTCGAGGGGGTGGTGTTACGCAGGCCTCGAGGGACCCGGCGCCATAAGACCCGACACTGGAGGGCTCGTCGGGGACGACCATGGCCCCTCGAACGGGAAATCGAGCGCAATCTCGGCCGAGGATCTACTCGAGACCGCATGGCCTCGAGGATCGGCTCGGCCTCCAGGGAGTTCTTTGATGTCGAATGCCCGGTGGTTGGGGCAGAGGAACCGGACTGCCAGACATCAGCGCCCGTTGCTGATCCAAGAAGGCAGTTACACTGTGCTCCAAGGCGCCATCTTGGACTCGAGCCCAGATGGCTCCGCAGCCTTCGGCACGGGCACCGAGGGACTCGGGCCCGACACCGGCTTACCTGAAGGAGAATCCTTGACGAGGATTGTGTCTAACTGGCAAGGCCAGTCTGCAGCCAGATCCTTCTGGGGAACCTTGGCCAGTCGCTCCTTCTCCGATGGTTTGACCGGGCCCGGGAGGACCCCGGTCGATCAGAGCCGTCCAGGAATGCTGCCTTCGATGACTTCTTCTTCCTCTTTGGTTCCCGTGAGGAAGACCCCCATGCCGAGGACCCACGACGATGCTCGGGCTCAGAGTGTTCCTCCCGAGGGGTCGAAGTCTCAGACGAGGTCCTGGCTCTCGGAGGCATCGGGGACTCAGGAAATATTTTGTCATGCTGTTGCTGGCAGCTCTTCAAGGCCTTAGAAGACATCTTTTTGCAAAGGCTGCAGACTACAGGGTCATGGTCCGGGCCAAGGCACCGGAGGCAGCAGTCATGTGTGTCGGTCAAAGACATTATCTTAGCACACCGATCAAACTTTTAAAGCCGCTGGTCGCCATAGGAGAGAAAAAGAACCCCAGCAAGACCCTTCCGGCTGCCAGCGGAGAAAAAGGGTGCGAAGATGCCAAAAGAAAAATCAAACTTAAGTATTAAAAGGAGTCGACCCCGATACCGAGACACCGAGGTCGGTGGGCGGGAAAGGTACCAGTGCAACACCAGAGACGAACAAAAATCAACTTTTTCCGGAGGAAAACAGACGTCTGGTGGGTTCCACGGAAAAAAGGAGACTGAGCAAGATGGCACCCTTGGGCGAGAAGGGGACCATGCGTGGTAGCAATCCCAAAGACTTTCTTTGAAAGCTGGGGATTTGCTCCGTGCAGGCTCTATCAGCGCCGACGTCACCCATCTGTGAGGACTGACTTCTTGCTTGTTCCCAGAGAACACTACACTCCTCCCCGTTTTCTCAGCTCACAACCTTGGGATCATCTTCGACTCTAATCTTTATTTCTTCGCACACATCCAACCGATAGCTAAAACCTGTCACTTCTTTCTCTATAACATTCGCAAAATTCATCCCTTCCTTTCTACACACACTACTAAGACACTTAAATACTTTTTAGTCATTTTCTGTCTAGACTATTGCAAACTCCTCCTTGCTGGTCTCTTTCTGAATCATCTCTCTCTACTTCAATCTGTTCAAAACTCAGCTGCACGGCTAATCTTCTGCCAGTCTAGATATGCTTGTATAACCCCTCTTCTCAAGTCACTTCACTGGCTCCCTATCCATTTCCGTATCCAGTTCAAACTTCTCCTACTGAGCTATAAGTGCTGTCATTCTACTGCTCCTCACTATCTTTCCCCTCTTATCTCTCCCTACACCCCTCCTTGGGAGCTCCATTGTTCTGGCAGATCTCTTCTAACTATGCCCTTCTCCTCTACTGTCCTCTCCAGTCTTCAATCCTTCCACCTCGCTGCTCCATATGCCTGGAACAAACTACCCGAATCTGTGCGTCAAGCTTCATTTCTGGCCCTTTTCAAATACAGGCTGCAAACTCACCTCTTCGAGGCCACTTTTGGATCCTAATCTGCTTAGTCTCCTGTGTTTCCTTACCATTTTGCTACATATATCCTTATCCTCAGCTGTTGTGTTGTCCCTCTTGACTAGATTGTAAGCTCTGATGAGCAGGGACCATCTTTTACTTGTGTTTGTACAGTGCTGCGTATGCCTTGTAGCACTAGACAAATAAGTAGTCGTAGTAGTAGCAGTAGTATGGGTAGTTGTCAAGATGTGCTATCTGGTCACTCTGATATAATCTACAGACATGTTTTTCCAATTGTACTAATAAAATACCAAGAACATTTGCAATGATTTTCACTTTACTAAAAGATTAGATTTCCCTTTAAAAATTCTTAGTGATTTTATTCTTATATTTTAGACAAAAATGTACTTACTTTGTGAAATACATGGGAACAAGAAAGCAGCACCTGTCATTCAAACAAAAAACATTAAATGTTTTCAAGTTGAAGGTAATTTGAAAGGTAAGTACCATATATGCACTTAAATTACACAGCTTTTATTCATGTATGTATGTATCTAAGCAAGCCAACATTTCATCTTGTTTCAGTTCCTAATTCCTTTATCTATTGCTGTTAAGAAATTTTACTTACCATTAATTTCCTTTCCTGGAGTCCTGCTAGACCAGTCCAGACAAATGGGATATCTTCTTCCTTCCAGCAGATGATAGAGATAGAGAAAAAAAAACTAGAACCATGCTGTGACATCACCTAGCACAGCTAGAGGGAGCCCTCTGTATTTTATTAACAAGCAAATAGAAACACCCAAAATCTCTGAAGGGGTCCCCAAGACAACATATTAACAATAAACAAGCGCAAATATGTACAGAAGTCTGCATGGACAAGCTTACGTGTATGAGGCACAAGGCTAAGAAGTGGATGGGTCCTCAACTGGTCTAGTAGGACTCTAGGAAAGTAAATTAACGGTAAATAAAATTTTCCCTTCCAGATCTTCCTGCTAGACCAGTCCAGATGAATGGGAAGTACCAAAACTGCTCCACACTGGAGTGGGAAGAAATCACAGCTGCAAGCACACCCGAGCCAAATCGTGCTGTCTTTTGAGCCTGGACATCCAGCCGATAATGCCTGACAAAGATAGATAAAGAGGACCAAGTCACAGCCCTACAGATATCTAGAGGAGAAAAGTAAGATGACTGCCTAGGAAGCTGCCTGAACTCTGGTAGAGTAAGACGTAAGGCCAGTAGGGACGGGCTTATCCCACAACTAATATGCCTAAGCAATGGCCTTCCAGATGCAGCAGCCAAGGGTAACCTTCGATGCCACATATCCTTAATGAAGCCCTGCAAAAAGGACAAAGAAGTGATCGGAAAGGTGAAAGGGATTCATCACCTCCAGGTAATGCAACAACATTCTGTGTACATCCACAAAGCGCAAGCCTTTATCCTTGCCAGTGCACTGCTCTGGGGTAAAAGCTGGAAGAGAAAGCACAGTTACTTACCTGTAACAGGTGATCTCTGGGAACAGCAGGAATAAGTCTTCACATATGGGTACGTCGGTACCAACGGAGTCCGCGCGGGAACGCTCCCCAGCATCCAATAAGAACGCTTTTGGGAGCATCCCACCACGCCTGCATGCTGCCTTCCCGCCTTTCCCAACTGCCTCTCCTCAGTTAAGTTTTAAAGCTGAGACAAAGAGAGAGAGAGAGAGGGAAAGAGAGAGAGAGGGAAAGATAGAGATAGAGAAATACAACTCCTAGGGGAGGTGGGTGGGTTGTGAAGACTTATTCCTGCTGTTCGCAGAGATCACCTGTTACAGGTAAGTAACTGTGCTATCTCCAGGAACAAGCAGGAATGAGTCTTCATATATGGGGACTCCCAAGCTAAGATGCCCGGAGGGAGTCCTAGCATGTTGCGAATCTAAGATGAGCCATGCTTTCCCTCAGAACCTCAGGCATCCTGGGGACGGAGGGTAGCAGTTGAAATAAAAAAAGAGACGCTGTGAAACAGCTAAAGTAAACCAGGACTTCCGGATAGGAGTCTAGGTGTAGATGATCATAATAAGTAAATATTGGAGAGCAATATTCCAATATGGACCTCACCTGGTGGTATTGTAAAAAGTTTATTGAGTTTCACATGGATCCGTTAGTAAGAACCAGTAGAAAACCCTCAAGGAGTACCTCACTGTGAAGTAGAGGTAATCAATCTGTAGAAGGACAGGTGAAGGTTAGAAACCATCAAGGGTGAGAGTAGCCCCAGGGAAAAACTGGGTGGTGTAATGAGGAAGGACTTCAGCGGAAAACGCAGAAGGCTGTATCAGACAAGGCTTAAAGTCTTTTGGTTCGAGAATAGCATAATCCTAGGACCAAAAGGAGATATGTTTGACCAATTTGGACGGACAAATAGAAAATAGTCCTTGTAGAAGGGAAGGGGTATTGAAGACCCCTGTATCCGATGAGAAATAAGGACAGATGTCCGAAGCGTTATAGCCTCTGATTAACTGAAGATCAGTAACATCTTTCCTAATTGATGTTAGGTAGGAAAGATAATGATACATGGAGAGCTTCAGAGGTATCTAAACCTGAAGGGTTATGGTAAGAAATTTGTTAATTACCACAGAGATTAGCTGTATATGTAGAACCCTATGCATGCTGGTACAGCATTGATAAGGGTAGTGCCCAGCTGTCAGAGTCATATAGGAATATATGTATATATATGAACCTAGACAGATAGATAGGTTTCTAGGTACATATCTACCTATGATGATATGTCTTAACATATATGTATATATATGTGTGGATACATAAATAGAGATATACATGGGCATAAATATACATACATACATACATACATATATATATATATATTTATGTATCTGCATATAGATATATACATGTCTCCACATATGTAGGTAGAGACATGTCTATATAACTATACCCACATAGGAGTATGTGGAAAGAGAAAGGTGCATCTAATAACAAGAAAGGTAATACCTGCTTGAAGAGATGCAAGAAAACCTTTGTCCCTGGTTATGATTGAGAGAGTCAGGGGAATGCTCTCTCTGACAAGGAGCAGTCTAGATTCATTTAGGAATTCTAGCCCTTGAATAACCAGGATGGTTTACGTGAAAAAAGTGCAGATGATATCTTCAGTCTGCAGGCAGCAAGTCCAGGTCCTTTTAGAACTGTAGTATGGTAACTGGATAAAAGACGCAATGGAAGTGAAAACCATATAAGGACGAGCTGCACGAAAAAGAAAAATATCCCTGGTGAAGAAGTCCAGTGGAGACGTGGACGAAGCCAGGGAACTGAGCAATTCTTTAGGTTTTCACATGATGTAAGGCATGTGTCCTCCGTTTTAAAAGGAGACCTTACGGGAGATGGTAAAGGTAGGGAAACCCTACCAGTCATGAGGGGGCATGACAGGATGAGGCCTTCCTAACCATCTGGGATTATCTGCTAGGAAGATGCAAATGCTCTCTAGCAAGGGCCCATAGTGCAGAGCTACTCTGTAGAGTTGCAGAGAGCATGCTGCAGGTTGGTTGGAAGAAAAAACTGACTGTTTAAAAACCAGTATGTAACTTAAACTATTCTGCCAATACCAAGGGAATTGGAGATGGCGAGAAATAGAAATGAAACCAGTAGGCCTGTAGTAATAGAGTTTCCAAAAGAAAGGTCGATAATCTGTTTTGGACTTACTACTCAGGCCAGAAAGGATTGCTAATGGAGGACAAACCTTGGTTACTTGGTAAATAGAACCAGAGGGTAACCACTAGGAACTCCTGCCGTTGCAGCTATTACCAAGGCAGCAGAAAATAATGAACAGACATAAGCAGGAGTGGCAAGACTCCCTTACTGACTGATAAACTGCCCCAAGTAAGATTGAAAAAGGGGGTGGGGAGAACTCTGAAAAGGAAACCCCTTACTGGAAAAGGTAGAAACCTACAGGGATTTTAGAAAAAACCCTTCCAGCTAAATGGTACCACTCTTACAGGCGAAATGTTTCAGTAAGAGGGTAGGTAAAGGCAGAGCTGAAGGAGACTTACGATACGGTAAGTTCCTGAAAAGGTATGATGATATATGCTGGAACAGGAACCTATCTTATTGATAGTTGTTACACCTCTTTCCCTTTTCAGGAGGAAGAGAAAAAGCCCTGTTACTTATAAGCATGATCATCCTGAGAGCTCATAGAACAAAAGGAATGGATGTCTATTGAGAAGAGATCCATGTCTAGAGTTTAGGATGGAAACAGTGTAGATGCTTCTATTAAGAAGAAGCAGACTACAGGTTCTAAACCCCAAAACAGGAAAGAAAGATGTAATGATAATATATCAGATGCCCTGCGGATGCTGGGTTTGCTGAACCTGTTGAGGTTGTGGTTTCGTTAGCCTAGTTGGATGTTTCCCCTGTCTGGGAACATCTGTATGATGGGTAGAAGATGAATAAAACTTTCTCCCCTTAAGGGAACAAAGTTTGTTAGGAGATCTCCTACAAACTGGGATAAAGCACAGTTACTTACCTGTAACAGGTGATCTCTGGGAACAGCAGGAATAAGTCTTCACACATGGGTACGTCGGTACCGACGGAGTCTGTGCAGAAACGCTTCCCAGCGTCCAATCAAAGAGCTTTTGGAAGCATCCCACCACGCCTGCGTGCTGCCTTCCCGCCTTTCCCAACTGCCTCTCCTCAGTTTAGTTTTAAAGCTGAGACAAAGAGAGAGAGAGGAAAGGAAAGATAGATAGAGATACAACTCCTGGGGAGGTGGGTGAGTTATGAAGAATTATTCCTGCTGTTCCCAGAGATCACCTGTTACAGGTAAGTAACTGTGCTATCTCCAGGAACAAGCAGGAATGAGTCTTCACATATGGGGACTCACAAGCTGAGATGCCTGGAGTCCCAGCATGTCATAGGTTGGAACATGCTATCCCCCACAACACCAGGCATCCCTGAGGATGGAGGGTAGGCATTGAAGAGAGAAAGGTGCTGTGGAACAGTTAACCTAGCATAGGATTGCAGACAAGGAGTCCATGTGTGGATGATAATTGTCATCAATAATATTGCAAAGAAAAAATATTGCAATATGGACCTCCCCTAACAGGACTTCAGAGAAGTATGGAGGTTCATGGGATCTACTGGGGAACCCAGTAGAGGAACCTCGAGAAGGACCTCACGGTAAGTGGAGGTAGTAAACCTGTAGGAAAAGCAATGGAGGTCAGAATCCTGAAAGGTAACAGGTAACCCCAGTAGGAAAAACTGGGGTAGTACAAAAACGGTGGGCCTTCAGCGGAAGACTTTATGATAAAAGCCAAACTCTTTTGGCGGCAGAGTGGCTCACTCTTAGGAACAAAAAGAGAAAGGCTAACCGATTTGGACAAACAGGCCCAGTCCTTGTGGGGAGAAAGGGTATGGAAACCCCTTGTATCCCAAAAGAAAGGACAAACGCCGGAGGCGTTAGAGCCTGTGATTAGCTGAAGATCCGCAATGTCTCTCCTAACTGAAGTCCGCTGGGAGAGATATTGGAACATGGAGAGCTTCAGAGGTACCTAACCTTAAGGTTATGGTAGGTGTTAACTACCACCAAAGTGGTTGTGAGTGTAGGACCCCAAAACATGCTGCATAGCATAGTATGGGTAAAGTCCATCTGTCAGAATCATATAGCTATATGAGCCTCGACAGTCAGGTAGATAAAGCAGAATACATATATACCAATAGTAAAATATCTAGACAGATACATATAGATATATATAGATATACATATACATATATATATATATATATATATATATATAGAGAGAGAGAGAGAGAGAGAGAGAGAGAGAGAGAGAGAGAGAGAGAGAGAGAGAGAGAGAGAGATAACATATAGATATATGAGAATATATCTATAGTGAGATATGAAGGGCATAAAATACACACAAATGATAGACATAGACATCCGTAGAATGTGTGCTATAGGTATGAATATATAGGCCTTTATATGGAAGTCTGCAATGAAGCAGACAGAGATATGCCTACAAAAAGGTATTCACATAAGAAAATGTGGAGAGGAAAGATTCATCTAATAACAAGAAGGTGGAACCTACTCGAGAAGATATATAGAGAATCAATTCCCACTGGTTATGGCTACAGGGATGCTAGGTAGTAGAATAACCAGGATGGTTACGTGAAAAGCAGAGGATGATATCAGTCTGCAGCCAGCAAGTCCCGAGTATTCTAGAACTCTAGCATGGTAAGTGAACAGAAGACGCATAGGATGAGATACCATGCTGACCTGCTTAAGGGCAAAAAGGTATCATGCGTTCTTACCATGAGGACGAGCTGGAAGGAGAAAACATATTCCCTATTGGAAATACTATGGACCAAAGCAGGGAATTAGCAACTCCTTAAGCTTTCACGTAAGAAGAGGCCTATGTCCTTTATATTAAAAAGGAGAACTTTTCTAGTCATGGGAGACATGACTGAAAAAGCCTTTTTCAACCATCTAGTATAGCTGTTGGAGAAAAAGCCCCCCATGCTCTCTAGCAAGGGCCCATAGTGGAGAGCTTCTCTGTAGAATTGCAGAGAGCATGATGCAGGAGAATGAGGAGATAGAACTGGCTGCAGGAGAGCCAGTACCTATGTCAACTATGCTGCCAAACCCAGGGGAATGGAGATGGCAGAAAGAGAAAACAATCCAACAAGCTTGTAGTGAAAAGATTTCCAAGACAGATGACAGCACTGACTTGGAGCCACTACTAAGACCAGACAGAATGTTAGTGGAGGACAAATCTGGATGCTGGTGGACAAGAACCAGTGGTCCAAACATTAAGGCTCCTGCATTGGCAGCTGCTTGCCAGACAGCAGAAGAATGGTACTGTTTAAAAACAGAAAGAACAGACAAAACAAGAGTAGAAAACTCTGGACGTGTCTGATGAACTGCTTCAAAGCAAGATTGAAAAAGAGGAGTCAACTCAGAGAAGAGAACTCCGTCTGGAAAAGTAAGAAAACTAGAGAGGCTGAGAAAAAAGCCCTCCAGTGAAGCAATACCGCTCTTACAGAGGAAAAGCCTGGTAAGAGGGTAAAGAGAATGGAGCTGAAGAAAACTTACAAAGTAGTAAGTTTATAGAAAGGAAAAAAAGACATGCTGGCACAGGAAACTATCGTTTGATAGTGGATAGACCTCTTTCCCTAGCAGGAAAAAGAGGAGAACCCTGTGACCTAGAAGCATGAACATCCTGACAGCTCATAGAACATAGAAAGAATGGATGTCTTTCGGGAAGAGATCCATGTTTAGGATTTAGAATGACAGCAGTGGATTGCCTCTATTGAGAAGAAGCAACTGCAGATTCTAATCCCAAGAGTTACAAGCATCTGATGGATTGATCAGAAACCCTGTGGTTGCTGGGTTTGCTGAGCCTGGTGAGAGGTTGAACTCTGCAGACCAGGACGATGCTTCCCCTGTTTGGGAACATCTGTATGATGGGCAGATGATGCATAAAACCTTCTTCTCCTATGGGAAGAAAGTTTGGCAGGACATTTCCTACCTACTGGGACAGAAGAAGGTGCAGAACAGCCCCTAGGAACAGGTAAGTCAGTGGAGAACTGAGTAACCTGAAGTAAAGAATCCTTGTTGAAAAGACTGTCTCCAGTGCAAGGAGTATGTCCCAGTCTGTGCTGTGTCCATTTGTCCAAGTCTGAAGCTTGAAGCCAGGCTCTACGTCGTGCCCCTATAGTTATAGCAGAAGTCCTGCTAACAGACTCAAAAGAGTCTAGGGAAGCACGAGTAAGAAACCAAGAGATATTCTGGAGATGCTTGAGCAGTGAAGAATAGTCTGCACTCTTGGACTCTGGAAGGGAAGGAGTCAAAAGATGTAATTGCTTTGTGACCTCCTCAAGAGATAGACTCATATAGAAAATATATGAGAGAATTCTTGCAGAAAACATAGATGTCTGGAAGGTTTGACGTCCAAAGGCATCAAGTGTCTTAGACTCACGATCTGGTGGATAAGAAGAGTGCTTTTTCTTGCTCTTTACCCGCCTCATTGCTGATTCCACAACTATGGAATGATGAGGAAGCTGAGTCTTTTGAAACCCTGGAGAGGGGGGCACCTGATATAAGAGATCAGTTGCTCTGGAAGGTGGGGGTACCCTTAAAGGTGTTTCCCACATTCCTAGAAGGAGATCCTGCAAGGAATGATGCAAAGGAAGCATTGTGTTCTCCATTGCTTTGGTAGAAAGAGAGCCCTGTGCAGGATCATGTCCTGGAATAGGAATGGCAAGAGATCTTGCTATATCCAGGAGGAAACTCTGAAAAGAGGGTTCCCCAACAGGAATTTCCCTTGGATAGGTTAGATCTGAAGAACTAGCCTGAGCACCGACAGAGCTATCCAGATATATAGGAATAGAAGATCCTGCACAGTGCAGTGTGGAATGCTTAAAGGATGGTCGCCGGTACTGGCTGTCAGGAGCAGCGACCGTCATTACCACATTGTCCATGCCAGGTATCGACTCCAAGCTTGGCATAGAAGGGAGCGATCCTGTTGAAAAAAGCATGGTAGGAGTTGACCACGATGCTACTGTGGATACCGGTACCGATGCCAATACCGGTACCGATGTCGGAGTCGAGCCTGACAAAGACATCGGAGCAGTCATTGGTGACAGTTCAATCGGTACCGAGGTAACCGAAAACCTCCGGGTGCTATCCTCGGTACCGAGCCACTTTGGTACCGAGTCTTCCAGACTAGAGAGCGATTCTAAACTCGGCATCGATAAGCGAAGCATGGAAGGCACCGACCGTAAGGGTAAGGAGGACATCGGTACAGACTTCGGTACCGGGTCTGATACCGGTGAATGAAGGTCAGCTAGTGGCAACTCAATCGGCCTCGGGGGAACCGAGAGTTGCGGATCCGAATCATCGGAACCGAGCCTTTGGTACCGCCGAGAGCCGGTACCAAGGCGAGTCGGTACCCAGTCTTCCAGACTGGAGATCGATTCCAGACTCGGCATCGAAGGAAGCGAGGCTATCGATGCACGTCTGGAGGGTACCGATGTCGGTGGTAGTATCGGTGCTGGTACCGATAATGAAAGGTCAGTCTGGAGTGTATCCACCGGTCCCGAAGGCACCGAGGACGCCAGATGACCATCCCTGGTGAGGAGTGTTTCATCCAACACCAGTGCCGATGTCGGGGTATCGGTACCGCTCGAAGCGGATGCCACCACCGGACACGGCTCAGGTATGTTCTGTGAGGGGTGAACCCCAGGAACAACCTAAAACCCCTGAAAGGCTTTTGAGACTGAAGACTCTAGCCGGGGTTTTGAAGCCAGTAGACCCTCGAGGGCATGGCCGGAGCCGTCTACATGCTGTGCATGAGACCTACCACTCGAGGGCTGGCTAGTCTTAACAGACTGTTTGTGGGTTACCTGATCCTGGGTAGAAGAAGAAGGGGACGGTGCCCCGAAGCTGAAGGGAAACCGTGTATCAAGGGAACCTCGATATTGAAGACCTCTTCTCACCAAACTGTTGTCAGGACCCAAGCAGGTTAGACACCGACTTCGAGGGTCTAAAAATAAAGTTGTACCGCCACAGTTTGAACATTTCTTGGAGAAAGTGTCTGGCGGTTCCATGAAGGAAAAAGAAGAGGCCTAAAAGGCCTAAGACACCGTGGGATACTATGAAGAAAAAATATTCCTTGAAAAAGGAAGACTTACAAGAAAAGAAAAGAAAACACCGGCGGTACCGGTGGCGTCAGGAAGACAGCCGCGACCACAAGAAAACTAAAGAAATAAAACAAGAATTTTCTGCGGTGACAGGAGGACGTCCTGCTGGCTCCGCGGAAAAACGAAAACTGAGGAGAGGCAGTTGGGAAAGGCGGGAAGGCAGCACGCAGGCGTGGTGGGATGCTTCCAAAAGCTCTTTGATTGGACGCTGGGAAGCGTTCCCGCGCAGACTCCGTCAGTACCGACGTACCCATGTGTGAAGACTCATTCCTGCTTGTTCCTGGAGATAGGAAGGCATAGACAAGCCCCTGAAAGCAATAGTGTCAGTAGTTAACTGAGCAGCTTGGAGTAAAGCCTCCTTGTTAAAGAGATTCTCTCCAGTACAAGGAGTATTTCCCAGTCTATCTTGTACCCATTTGTCCAAGTCTGAAGCTTGGAGCCAGGCTCTACGTCATGCCCCTATGGCTATAGCAGAAGTTCTGCTAACAGACTCAAAAGAGTCCAGGGAAGCACGAGTAAGGAACCTAGAAATATTTTGAGCATGATTGACTAGTATAGAAAAATCTGCTCTTTTAGGCTCTTGAAGAAAAGGGGTCAAAAGTAGTAAATTCTTTGTGACCTCCTCAAGAGATAATCCCATATAGAAAATATATGAGAGAATTCTTGCTGAAAACATGGATGCCTGGAAGATTTGGCGTCCAAAGGCATCTAAAGTCTTAGCCTCACGACCTAGAGGATAAGAAGAGTGCTTCTTAGTACTCTTAACAAGCCTCATTGCTGATTCTACAATAGAATGATGAGGGAGCTGAGACTTTTGAAAACCTGGAGAAGGGGGCACCATGTATAGAAGATCAGTTGCCCTAGAAGGTGGGGATACCATTAAAGGAGCTTCCCACATTCTAAATAGGAGATCCTGCAAGGTCTGATGCAAAGGAAACATAATGACTTCCTTTGGATTGCAGGGGATCTGCAGAGGTTCTGGATCCCCTGTGCAGGATATTGACCAGGTATAGAAATGGCAAGTAACTTTGCCATATCAAGCAGGAATGCTTGAAAAGAAATCTCCCCAGAGGGGAGTCCTCTAGAAAGAGGAGTAAGAACTAGATCTGTTGAAGAACTAGCTCTAGCACCGACCGGTTCATTCAGATTCTCTAGAATAGAAGATCTGAAGGGGTGGAGCATCGGATTGTCCTTGAAGGATAGTTGTTGGTACCGCTGGAATCCGGTACTGCAACCCGTCGGTAGCAAATCGTCCATGCTAGGGATCGATTCCAAACTCGGTATGGAAGGAAGCGAGCCGGTTGAAACGAGCATGGGAGGTACTGACACCGATGCTGATGTCGATACCGGTACCGTCGTTGATACCGATACACGAAGATCAGTCTGTGATAGTTCTATCGGTACCGAAGTAACCGAACGTGGCAGACCTTGATCGGTAGAATGTCTTCGGTACCGTTTGAAGTCGGTACTGAGACGAGTCGGTACCCAGTCATCCAGACTAGAGATCGACTCCAGACTCGGCATCGAAGGAAGGGAGTCTATCGATGCATATCTGGAGGGTACCGACGTGGATACCAGTACCGGTACCGGAATCTAATACCGATACTGCAAGATCGGTCAGCAGCGGCTCAGTCGGCCCCGAAGGAACCGAGAGCGCTAGACTGCGATCTTTGGTGAGGAATGTTTCATCCAACACCTATGCCGATGCCGGGGTATCGGTACCGCCCCAAGCGGATGCCGCCACCGAGCATGGCTCAGGTATGTTCGTAGAGGTGAGAACCCCAGAAACAACCTGAAACCCCATAAATGGCTTGGAGGCCGAAGACTCCCACCGGGGTTTTAATGCCAAGGTGTTCTCTAGGGCAACGCCGGAGGCATCTCTATGCTGAGCATACCACTTGAGGCCTGGATAGTCTTAACAGACTGTTTTTGGGTTACCTGATCCTGTGAAGAAGCAGCGTTGGCTGGTACCGTGAAGTTTAATGGGGACCGCGTATCGAGACATGCTCAATGCTGAAGACTTCTTCTGGATATACCGCTGCAGAGGGAACACTCCAGCGGATGGTGGTCAGGACCCAAACAGGGTAGACACCAATTATGAGTGTCTACAATTAATTTGGTACCGCCACAGTTTAAACATTTCTTAGGGTTAGTGGCTGGTATTTCCATGAAGGAGAGTGAGTAGGCCTAGCAGGCCGAAAAACCGTCAGGCACTAACAGGGAAAAAATATTCCTCTGAAAGGAAATTTTGTAAGAAGAAAGAAACACCGGCGGTACCGGTGGCATCGGGAAAGGCAGACGCGACCACAAGAAAACAAAAAAATAAAAGAAGAATTTTCTGCGGTGACAGGAGTATGTCCTGCCGGCTCCACGGAAAAACGAAAACTGAGGAGAGGCAGTTGGGAAAGGCGGGAAGGCAGCAAGCAGGCGTGGTGGGATGCTCCCAAAAGTGTTCTGATTGGACGCTGGGGAGCGTTCCCGCGCGGACTCCGTCGGTACCGACGTACCCATATGTGAAGACTCATTCCTGCTTCTTCCTGCAGATATGACATGATTGATATGAAGAAATCACTTTGTGTAAAAAGGAGGACACCAGATACAAGGACACTCCTTCAGTTGAAAAGGATAAGAAAGGATCCCAACAAGAGAGTGCCTGTAGCTTCCGTATCTGCCATACTGAAGTAATTGCCATCAAAAAGACGGTCTTCAGAGAAAGATCCTTAAGGGTCACTCGCTTAAGGGGTTTGAAGGGAGAATACATCAAGGCCCAAAGCACAAGCACCAAGTCCCAGGAAGGAACTGCTGGTTGCACTGGAGGACAGAGCGCTCGAACGCCTTGAAGGAAGCTTGTCAAGTCCTGATGCGAGGCAAGGGATCGACCCACTACCGGGCCACGAAAACAGGAGAGAGTTGCAACCTGCACCCTGAGAGAATTCCAGGCCAAGCCCTTCTAAAGGCTATCCTGAAGAAACACTAGAACTGAAGGGGTATATGCGCGCCATGGAAAAATACGGTGCTGCTAGCACCAAGCCTCAAAAAGACACCATACTTGAGCAGCAGCTAGGGCAGTGGAGCACCTTCTGGCCTACAACAACGTGGATATCACCGCCGTTGAGTAACTTTTATGAGCCAAAATACCACATCTTAAGGGACAGGCCATAAGCGAAAATGGAGCTGGATTGTCCAAGAGGATGAGTCCCTGTTGCAGTAGATCTCCGTGAACCCAAGGTTCAGGGGTTGCGCCACGAGAAGCTGCACAAGGTCCACATACCATAACTGCTGCAGCCAGTCTGGGGCGACCAGGATCACCAAGTGGGGGTGCTTTTATATCCATTGAAGGACCTGTGCTATCATGGTCCCAGGTGTGGAAACAGGAGAGGGACCTGGGGCCAGAGTTGGACCAGGGCATCCACCCCTTTCAATCTGGTCTCCTTGCAGTGACTGAAAAGTGTAGTTACTCACCTGTCACAAGTGATCTCTGGGAACAGTGGTAATCAGTCTTCACATATGGGTGATGTCAGCATCGATGGAGCCCGGTATGGGAATACTCCCCAGCAACCAATAGGAATGCGCGCCTGCCTTCCCTCTTGGTCTCCTCAGTCAGGTGAATAGAAGAGAAAATTGCAAAAAGTAAAAATGGCAACTTGAGGGGGAGGTGGGAGGGTTGTGAAGACTGATTCCTGCTGTTCCCAGAGATCACCTGTTACAGGTGAGTAACTATGCTATCTCCAGGAACAAGCAGGAAGTCAGTCTTCACGAATGGGACTTCCCAGCCCATGACAACTGAGCGAAGGGAGAAAGGGTTCTGATTGAGCCAAAGGTTACAGCAGGGATCTGATAGACTCAGCCCATTCAGAGCACTCTTCACAAGGTAGTCAGATGAACGGTGGGCAAGTTGCCTAGATCTGAAAAAGGTTACGGAGAACAGATTAGCACTTCTGGAGTCCTTGTTCAGGCAATAGTGAGCTGCAAGGTATGCAGCAAAGATGGTATGGCTGCTTGATAGATTTCCACAATGGAGAAAGAACGGAGATTGGCCACAGTAGCAGTCATGGCTCGGACATTGTGGGCCGTGATGTGCTTTTGTAAGGATAGGCCAGACTGCAAATAAAGAGTAGTTACTCACCTGTAGCAGGTGTTCTCCAGGAGCAGCAGGAATCAGTCCTCACATATGGGTGACGCCAGTGCTGACAGAGCCCCCGTGCGGAGCATTTCCCCAGCTTTCAAGAAAAGCCTTTGGGAATGCAGCGCGTATGCGCGGTCCCCTTCCCGCCCAAGGGTGCCATCTTACTCAGTCTGATGACATAGCTAAAAGACAGCAAAAAACAAAATGAAGTATATGACTGCAACTCCAGGGGAGGAGGGAGGGTCGTGAGGACTGATTCCTGCTGCTCCTGGAGAACACCTGTTACAGGTGAGTAACTACTCTTTCTCCAGGACCAAGCAGGAAGTCAGTCCTCACATATGGGACTCCCCAGCTCTAGGCTACCGGGAACCCTAAGCTGAAAAAATGGCTCCCTCTCAAGAGCCTCAGCATCCGTGATAAGAATATCCTCTGAGAACCCCCCTGTATGGTAGCCCAACACAAGGGCCGGAGGGTAGGAGTTACCTAAACCTCAAAGAGATTACGGAGTACGACCTGTCCAAAACCACTGTCCCTTCGGGACTCTCTCTCGAGGCAGTAGTGGGCTGCAAGAGTCTGGCTTGAAGACCAAGTAGCGGCCCTGCAGATGTCTGCCAGCGGAACAGAGCAGAGATGAGCTACTGACGCGGCTTTCGTCCTGACACGGTGGGCCGTGACTCGACCCTGCAAGGAGAGGCCAGCTGCCTTGTACGCCCAGGCGATACAATCTGCTACCCAAGTGGACAGCGTACGCTTGGAGAGAGGTAACCCCAGTTTATTAGGGTCAAAGGAGACGAAGAGCTGAGTAGCCCTTCGATGCCCCCGCGTACGTTCTATGTAAAAAGACAACGCCCTCTTACAATCCAGGGTATGCAAGACTGTTTCAGCCCGGCTGGTATGCAGCCTGGGAAAGAAGGTCGGAAGAACCACCTCCTGGCTGAGGTGGAAAGAGGAGACAACTTTTGGAAGGAACTTCGGGTGGGTCCATAGAACCACCCTGTTCCTATCAGAAACCAGAACTTGTAGTTCACTCACACGTCTGGCCGAGGTAAGATCTACCAGGAAGAGTGCTTTCCAAGAAAGGAAGTGCAAATGGCAAGTAGCCATCGGCTCAAACAGTGGGCGAGTAAGTTGCTGCTTAAACACATTCAAATCCCACTCAGTCGCCGGTGGACGAACCGGGGGCTTGAGAAGAAGCAGACCTCTGAGGAAGCGGGACACCAAGGGGTGAACCGACAGAGACTGTCCCTCCACCGGTGAGTGGTGCGCTGATAGAGCACTGAGGTGGACCCGAACAGAGTTAGACTTAAGGCCTAGGTCTGACAGGTGAAGGAGATACTGCAGTACTACTAGCACAAGGCAGGAGAAAGGATCTTCATTGCAATGAGCACACCATATTGTGAACCTACGCCACTTGAGGGCATAGGACTCTCTGGTGGACTGCCTCCTAGAGGCCAAAACCACCTCTTCAACCTCCTTAGGTAGAAGCAATGGAGCTAGCACTATCCTTTCAGCAGCCAGGCCATCAGATTGAGGGACCTGAGATTGGGGTGCAGAAGGGAACCCTGATCTTGAGACAGGAGATTGTGTTGCAACCCCAGACGGAAAGGAGTTTCCACCGCCAGCTGTAGTAGAAGTGGAAACCATGGTTGCCTCAGCCATCGGGGGGCTACCAGAATCACCGAGGCCTTGTCCAGGAGAATCTTAAACAGAGTTCGGGCCACCAGGGGCATGGGAGGAAACGCATACAGGAGGCCCGTAGACCAAGAAATCAGAAAAGCATCTGCTGCCATTCTCAGGGGATGCGGCTGTCTGTAGCAAAACCTGGGCAGCTGATGGTTCAGTGGACTGGCAAAGAGATAGATGGATGGAAGTCCCCATCGTAGAAATATCTGCTGGACCACCAATGGATTCAACTGCTCTTCGTGGGGCTGGAGAATCCTGCTTATCTTGTTTGCTAAGAAATTCTCCTGAGCAGGTAGATAAACTGCTTTGACAAACATGCCTTGTTTGACTGCAAAGGAGCAAAGGGTCTGCTCCTCCTGACATAGGAGCCTGGACCCTGTGCCCCTTTGCTTGTTCACATAGAACATTGCTACCTGATTGTCTGTCTGAACTAAGACAGACTGGTGAGAGAGGGCATGAGAAAAAGTCTGTAGAGCCAAGCGGATTGCTTGCAGTTCCAAAAGATTAATCTGCTGTGTGGCCTCCCGAGGAGACCAGAGGCCTTGAGGGCACGTGCCCTGGCAATGTGCACCCCAGCCCTTTAAGGAAGCATTGGTCATCAGCACCCTTGTGTGTGCTGGGGCCTGAAAAGGTACCCCCCTGAGAAGGTTTGGGAGATGTAGCCACCACTGCAGGGAGTCCAAAAGTGGTTTGGACACCTTTACTCTGTCTCAGCGCCCACTGAGCTCTGAGGCACCACTGAGCAGCCCGCATGAGCAGATGGGCATTTGGCGCCACATGTACCGTGGATGCCATGTGGCCCAGGAGCCTCAGAAAGTGTCTGGCAGAGACCTGAGAATTGCTGTGGAATTGGTTGGCCAAGTCCATCAGTCTGTGGGCCCTGTCCTCAGGCAAGTAAGCTCTTGCCCCTATAAACTCTAGGTTCTGTGAGGGGAGCAAAGTGGACTTTGCATAGTTTATGACAGAGCCCAGATGCTGAAGAAGAGAGACAGTGCGAAGAGTGGCTTGTCTAGCCTCCTGGATAGAATGGCCCCTGATGAGCCAGTCGTCCAGGTATGGGAAGACAAAAATTCCCTGATTCCTGAGATAGGCCGCCACCACCGCCAGGCATTTGGTGAAAACCCTGGGGGCGGAAGTTAGGCCAAAGGGAAGTATCCTGTACTGAAAAAGGTTTCCTCCCACCACAAATCTGAGATATTGTCTGTGGTCTGGATGAATGAGGATGTGAGTATAAGCATCCTTTAGGTCTAAGGAGCATAGCCAGTCTCCCTGCTGTAGGTATGGCAGCAGTATCCCAAGGGTAAGCATCTTGAACTTTTCCCTCTCCAGAAACTTGCTTAAGTTTCGCAAGTCTAGGATTAGGCTGGAGGTCTCCTGTCCTTTTTGGTACCAGGAAGTACCTGGAGTAGAAGCCTTGCCCTTCCAGATGGTGAGGCACCGGTTCCACCGCCTGTTCCTTTAGAAGACTTGCAAATTGGTCCGTGTTTCACAGAGTAAGTATTACAAAATATTAGAAACACTCTGTATTACAACAAGAAAGTAAACTTGGCTATATCGCCGACTGCTTGTATCAAAAACGTATATGTAAAACATCTACATATGGTTTCAAAGTAGATGACAACGTGGTCTCAGTATTACCGGGCTCAAGTCAGAAGAACCAACTGAATGCCCTACCTTAACATCAATGACCACTATCTTGTTGTCAGCTATTTTTCCAAAAAGTGCAAAACTTAAACGTGACTTTAAAATGCTTAGCTTAAAATGCTTAGCTTTAAATGGCTTTCCAAGCTTAGGCAAGGGTGTTGCTTCCCAACGCATCAAGCGCTAAGCGTTTCTCCAAACAAGGGTTCTTCAGGGGAAACTTGCTAAGCTCTTATACACCCGCTAGCGTCCCTGCTACAAAGAGTCTTTGTTGAACTGTTGAACGCCTTTAGAAGACTTGCCAACTCCTGAAGGAGGAGGTTTCTGTGCAGAGGGAGTCTTGGAGGCTCCCCTGGAAAGTAGGAGGGGGGTAGCTGGTGGAAGTGGAGCATGTAGCCCTTCTGGACTATGCTGAGGACCCCTGTGATGGCTGGCCACCTGTAGGCGTACAGGGTCAGCCGACCTCCTGTGCTGAGTGGAGCCAGCTGTGGAGAAAAGGCTATGCTGTGGGAGTCAAAACCCTGCTCCCTGCTGTGCAGGAGCTGGAGCTGGCAGCTTGTGGGTCTTCTGCCTACGGGGCCCATGCCCCTGGCCCCTTGGCCTGCTGGCCCTGTTGGGGAGCTGGAGAGGCCTGATATTGCGGGTAGGATTTGTAGGCAGCACCCTTCCTCGGGAAAAAGGGCTTCTTTCCCGAGCCCTTCTTTTTCTGAGAAGGGGCAGAAGTCTTCCTGGACACCCTTGTCCTGGTGAGAGTCTCAGTCTCGATTTCCGCAGCCTTTTCAGTCATGGGCTTACCGAAAACGTTTTCACCTTGGCAGGGGACATCGACGAACTTGTCCTGCACCCATGACTCCAGGTCTGATGACTGTAGCCAGGCCTGACGGTGTGCACTGATGCCGGCCACGGCTATCCGGGCCGAAGCTTCGAAGCCATCATAGGCTGCTCGAGAGATAAACTTCGAGCACTCTCGAATCCCTGTTGACAAAGCCTTGAACCTTTGCAAAGGTTCCTCGGAGAGGCCAGCTGAGAACCCGGCAATCTCCTTTGCCAGGTCTTGTAGGTATATGCCCATGTACAGCTGGTAGGTCTGGACACGGCAAGATAGCATAGAGCCCTGGAAGCACTTTCTACCGAGGGCATCCAGGTTCCGGGCCTCCCGACCGGGGGGCACCAAGGAGTGCATCTTCTGACTCTTCAGGTGGTGCATGGCCGATTCCACAACCATGGAGTTGTGCGGTAGCTGCGCCTTTTGGAACCCAGGGCTCTTACGGACTCGATAAATGGAATCGACCCATTTGCTAATAACTGGCGCCAAGGCCAGTGCCTCCCAGATATGGAAGGGCAGCCATTCCAGCATCAGAGGAACCGGCACAGTAAAGGCTTCCTTCGGAGGAAAGTCATACTGGAGGGCATCGAGCTCTTCGGCTCGAGGCTCCTCCTCGGCGTCCGCAGGGCAGGCCAAGGCTTTGGCCATGTCCCTCACGAAGTCCAAGAACCGGGTATCCTCCGGGGGTGACCATCTCCGAGGCTCAGACTCTGGTGAATCCGAAGGGATGCACCGGGTCCGGAAGGTGTCCGGGGACTCCTCGTCCTCCGTCTCCCACGCCGACTCCTCCGAGGAGGAATCGAGCGGCTCCGGCTGTGTGGGCCTCGGTGCCACCCGCCCCGACACCGAGGGTATCAGCGTCGACAACCTCAGCCCCGCACGGGAGGTCGAGGGGGACCGTGACCGAGGATCAACTCCAGACTTCATTGACTCGAGGATCGGCTCGGTCTCCGGGGTCGACTTGGACGTCGAGGTCCCGGTGGTCGGGGCAGATGCACCGGTCAGACCGGCGATCACCACCCGCTGCTGTTCCATGAAGGCAGCCAAGCTGCTTTCCAAGGCCGTCAACCTGAGTCCAAGCTCAGGAGACTCAGCAGCCCCCGACGTCGGCTCCCCTGGAGGAGAGTCCACGAAGAAAATTGCACTTACGTGACTCGGGGACTCCGGCTCCATACGAGATAGTTTGGACGGCCTCTCTGACTCTGAGAGCCCGGGGCAGCGGTCAGGGCTATGCGACCTGGCCCTCGAGGATCCAGGAGCCTCCACTGATGCCGCCCTCACAAGCTTCTTCTTCCTTCTGTGCTTCCGGGTGGGAGACTCCCTCTCAGAGGAACCCCGACGGCGCTCGGGATCAGACTCCCGAGATGTCGAGGCCTCTGACGAAGTCCGGGCCCGGCTGGATGCGGAGTCAGAGAAAATTCTCTCACGTTGATGCTGACGGCTCCGAAGTGCCTTCGACGACATATTGCCGCACGGGCCACAGGTCCTCCAAGAGGAGCACCTCACCACGTTGCTCGAAAGACACCCAGTCAATAACACGTGGTGATTAAAACAAAAGGATACTTTTATTCTCTACTTCAAAAACCTGAGAGCCCGACACGGGCCGTGTTTCGTTTTTTCACTTCCTCAGGGGATTCAGGTATGCTGCAGATAAATAACCATAAATACTATAATACATTCAAAAACTATAAAAACATGCATATAGTATTATAAAAACATATTAAAACCAATAAGACCTTAAAACGTAATTATAAATAATATCAAACTATATATGTACACTTAATCGTTACACACGTTAAGAAGATCAATAAACTAACCATTCATCAATATTAATTAAAAGTATCAAGAGGGTGTATAGAATCACATTTACATCAAATCATTATGCTATGTGTAAACCACCATACATGCAGGTGACTAATAGGAGCCAGGAGTGAGTGAGCAGAACAAAAATGAATATATATTAAACCACTAAAACCATACGTAGGAAAAACATAAATATCTGGAAATAAATAAAATTTTAAACACTAATTGTTATTAATACCCCATAGTTATGCTGATCATCCATCTGTTAAATACATGAATGCAACCCAGGAGTGTGTTAAAAGTAACTCTCTTCACTTTCTATGTACAATAAAAACAAACTTAGCTAGCTAACTTATACATAATAAAACCATAAAAACATATTTATCTAAAATCCTCGAAATGTAATGTTGCAAATGTATGTGTTTAGAAACAAAATTAAAAACTAAAAATACCATACCCGTTTGTTTGTTCAATGTACACAGCTTAAAAATTGATTCTCTCTGAAAGTTGAATAATCGCCTTCTCTATATAAAAAACATAAGACATTCAGATTTTATCCTATTTATTATTCAGTAGGAACTGCTATACATGTGATGATTAATGTAATATCTCAATGATAGGGAACTCTACTTATATCATAATAGCTGCTTGCCTGCGCTTCAGATGAAACCGCTCATTTGTAACTAAACTCTCTTGTCTACACTATGACCAAATCTACTCAGTATGGAAAAACTTTACTCGTGAATATTGCCCGCATGTTAAATGCTCCAAAACTGCTTCCCTCGTGAGAGGCTACTTGCTAACATGAGAGATTCATCCAAATCGCACCGTTCTTCATACTAAAAATTGTATTTTTCTAATCACAATGTGATAACGTTCTGTAACATATTAAAAAAATTTAAAATTAAAAAATTAAAAACATTCTCATTTCGGATCCCATGTTTTAAGACCATCAAAAGTGCCACTATTCTAAAAAGAAAACTGCCATATAGGTTAATTAAAGATATCGGGATCTTGTATCTCCAGACTTTGATATCTTAAAGGACTCAAATATTCGGACGGCACTTACTAACCCTGTTTGCAGAAAATTTTAAACCAAAAGGAATTGCTTAAGCGTATTCACAAATGAATCTACTCATATTGAATGGTCCTTACTCGTAGGCAGCATATTATCCGCTTAATAAGCGCGTCAAATTATCCTTGTAAAGGGCTGCTTACATATCGCCGAAATGAAACTTCACATCGCTTACACAAATACCTACTTGTCCTTATTTAAAGATGATTGCGTTCCATATCTCAAAACTAGCTTATTTTAAATCCCATATATTAACTCTACCAAAAATGTCATTACTGTAAATGAAGAATTTCCATTAGATTGACTAAGACATCAAGAAATTCCATCTTCAGACCTCGTTATGCTAAAAAAACATTCAAAACTTTCAGACAGCACTTACTGACACAATTTTCAAGAGATCCTGGATCAAAAGAATCTGCCATCGATTGTGTATAAGAGCTTCTACATCAAAAACGCCTGCACTTGCGCCTTACTTAAACGCGGGAAAAATAACGTATCCTGCTTCTACACTGTCCGCGTCATCGGTTGCTAGGTAAAGTTTCGGACGTTCTATCGGGTTAAAATGCATCAACCTCCCTTACTATCTAAAGCTTGCATATGCTATATATAATCCTGTAATCTCTTCATTAAAATCTCCCCCATCGCTGTATACAGCAATTACAATCACTAGTATATCTAAACCTTGAATAAGAATATCCTTCCTAAAGCTATTTACGACTGTCTTCTTCATATCCGCTATCAATCATCTCTCTATAGAACCAAACTACTGCCAATACTCTTAAGTATTTCCTTATTTCAGTAGTGGATATTCTATTATAATAAATCTTTATTAGAATATATAAATGTTGCCTCACCTGATTCATTGTCACGAAGGACAAAAACCAAAAATCAAAACTCCAGACCCGATACCGATGTACTGAGCCCAGGCAGGAAGGGGAACCGGCGTCGAACCGGAACAGAAAAAGCCAAAATAGCCGAAAAAAATCTACTTTTCCCGGGTGACACGAACTCACGTCCGTTGGGCTCCGCGGAAAAAGAAAGACTGAGCAAGATGGCAACCTTGGGCAGGAAGGGAACCGCGCATGCGTGCTGCATTCCCAAAGGCTTTCCTTGAAAGCTGGGGAAATGCTCCGCACGGGGGCTCTGTCGGCGCCGACGTCACCCATATGTGAGGACTGACTTCCTGCTTGGTCCTGGAGAAACAAATGACATGCAGCATCTCCAAGCAAAAGTGGGGAATGCGGAGACTACGACTGACCCCTTTGAGATCCAGGATAGGTCAAAAGGATCAGTCCTTTTTGGGGACTACAAAGTAGACAGAATATCACCCCAGAAGCGCAAAGGTCCAAGAGCTGCTGAATGGTATCTCATATGGCAGCTGTCTTGGTTGCGGAGCCTCAAGGGGAAACGACGGAGTCTGTGATGGGTCGAAGAAGCAGCTGGATGATAGCATCTGGATTCCCAAAATCAAGGTTGGGAGGGAGGATGAGGCACTAGAAGAGGAATGTCTAAAGGACAGCTTGGGCTTGTCCTCCGGCAACTTCTGAGGCTTAATCTCCCCTATATCTTTGACCAGTTTCTCGAGCTCCCCTCAAAAGAGGAGGCTGCCTTTAAAGGGCAATTTAGCCAAGTGGCCCTAGAGACTACATTCGCCGACCAATTTCGGAGCTATAGCCAATTGGGGGGGGGGGGGGAACCACCGTGGCTGCCACTATCCCATGTGCAGACAGGTGAAGGAGATCATAAAAGGCATCTGCCAAGAAAGCTGCCACAGACTCTAGGCCAATTCCATATCATCTGTGAGAAGCTGAACCCACCACAGTAGGGCGTGAGCCCCTAGACTTCCACAAGCGGCCACCTGGACTGCCAAAAAAGAGGCAAAAAAGGCCATTTTTAACAGCCCTCTGACCTTATGGTCTTCTTGATCCCAAAGGGTGGCGCTGCTTTCCACTGGGTAATAATATGTTTAGTCACAGTCATGATCAGGGCATCAATCCTGGGAATGTGGAGCCACTTATTCAAGTCTTCCTGAGACTAGGCATAGATCCTACCCAAAAGCCGAGCATTTTTGAAGGCTGTGTGGAGAGAGAGGCCCTGGAGGGTTTCTTTATCACTGCGAGGATGGGGTCAGAGGTTGACTAGCCCAGGACTGGTACAGAAAGTTCAGAAATACGCAGCTCAGATGTGATCTGGACAATCAAAGTAGATATCTCCTCCTTGTGACAAAGACACACTATTCTCGACTTGCTGTCATCATCAACAGGGAAAGCCTCTGCCTCTTCCATGTCAGATACACTAAACAGCAACTCATCCCCTTCCGCATCATCGCCGTCGCAAAAGTCAGACTCCCAACTGGTTTCCTTGGATGGGAAACCCCCTCTGTAGTCCTGTCCAGAAGCACCAGCATGATTTCGTGAGCCCCCCATGGGAATTGCTAAAGAAACAGAAGGGGCAACCTGTGACATGGGCAAACCCTGTCTCCCCCTGCCATGCATGGTGGAAGAGCAATGAAAACTCAGCAGTCACTAGGTCAACCAGAAGTTGCTGAGGGATTATTTATTTATTTATTTACATTCTCTTATATACCGCGCTATTCAGCATCAGTGCAGTTTACATTGAACAAACTGAAATTACATTGAACAGGGCATTATAACTTGGAGATAACTATTTTACAGGGAACATGGGCTATGGAGGGTTAAGTGGCTTTCCCAAGACCACAAGGAGCACCTGTGGGACTAGAAACCCCAGTCCTTCCGGCCCAAGGTTGCTGTCCTCTGAAACCGGCTGGACTACCCACTGCTGTGGGATCAGGAGAGGGGTCCCTGTCTGGAGAATGGCTCTGATCCCATAGAAATGGCCATCCCTGGAGCCAACAGGAAGAGCTGCGGTTACTACAGGAGAGGATGGAGCTACTGCCTGCAATGAAGCACTCACGGCCTCTCCTAGATTGGCTGCACAAGCAGCGCAGTTGATCAACTAAAACTCGCTGCTGCTTGCCATAGCCAATGAAGCATGGGAGGGAATTCAGCATGTTGAAGAATGTCTCAGAGGCACGCACACACATACACCCGCATGGGATCGACGCTCAAAATTATGGTGGGAAGTAAGCCGCAGGCCTTTTGTCAGAGGCACACTGACCAGCGTGCACAGCTGTGTGTGATCAGGCCCCTGTCAGAAAACAAAGCAGGCAGAACTCACAGCTTGACATCTTGCCAGCCTGAAACCACAGTTGCAAGCACTGAGACACTTGGGTAAACTCCGCAGCTGCGATGTCTGCCAGGAGGGTATGCAGGGTGCAGTATGACTTCTTTTTCTTTTCCTTTTTTTAACTTTAAAGTGAAACAAAAGAAAATAACCAAGGAGCTAAAGAGCTAACAGGCACCCCTGCAGAGGATCCTCATGATTCTGAAGAAACTCAGAGTTACACTGGCTCTCTTAGCCAGGAACTCCTCCCCAAGATGAACTGCGGGTCAGAACAGCCAGAGAGATATCTTATATATGTCCTGTGGTCCCCCCCAAGACCGAACTCAACTGATCTGTGCAGGGCCGGATTTACCTATATGCCACCTACGCCGTGGCGTAGGGCCCACAGCTGACAAGGACCCACAAAAATAGCCTTCCGAAAATTAAATAAAAAAAAAATGCTGGCTGCCGCCGCGGCAGCATGGACAGCATGGCAGAATCACGTGAGCCGAGGCGGAGCTAGGGTTAGAAGGTAGGGCAGAATTCAAGGGAGAGGGGCGGGATCAGGGACAGTAAGTCAGAGGGGGCGTGAGCGGGGAGCGCGCGGGGCATCCGAGGAGAGCGCAAGCTGCTGCTGCAAGAGCGTGTCTCAGGATGAAGGACCGCACGCACGAGCTCCGCGCGGTGAGTGACCTTTTCCTTTCCGTTGGCGATATCCGAACCATCCCCTGTCGTCAGTCTTCCCGTCGCAGCTGCGCACCTGCTCCTCGCATCCAGCGATGCCGTGCCTTGGACACTGAATGCAGCCACGTCTCTGTCGCTCCCTTTCTAATTCTGGGGTCGCCACTTTCCTGCATCATGTGTAAGATGCGCCTGCTGTGATCTTGTTGGGACCTTGGCATGTGGCATCCGATTCCGCTCCCCCCCCCCCCCGCGCGCCCGTCACACTACCTAATTGTGGAGTGGGAACATCTGCCAGACCTCTGATGGTCGCGTGAAGCACCTGCTCCATCCCTTCTAAAGCCCTTGTGGACATTTGGGAAAAATCTCTTTCCAGGTCAACCAGCTGGGCATTACATATAAGGAGAGGATGTTGTTCCATATGAGATGTGTAAAGGATGTACACATATCTTATTAATAGTCTAGGACAAGGCCTATTGAATTTGTTTAGCTAGAGTCAGGCTTTGCCGGTGGAAGAGCAGTTTTGGCTGAAGAAGTTAATAATAACAGAATCAGATAGTTTCTGGAGAGAAGTTTGAGAACTCACACTTTCATGAGACCTGACTGCCGCCGCGGCAGCATAGACTGTTCCCGCGGGGCCCCCTCTGCCCGGCTGAATCCCCTCCCTCCCTGACGGCTTTGAGAGGCGCGAAGGGAGAGAAACTATCGGTAGTTTAACTACTGGCAGGGTCTCCCAAGATGGACAGGTCTCAGCTGAGATGCCAGACCAAGACAAACCACCCATCTGGGCAGCAGCAGAATGGGATAGTGTTGACGGCGGAGGATCACATTTCTGTGATAACGGCAACACCACCAAACTTAAACTGCGCGGAAGAAAGGCCCGGCAATCTACTTCTGTATCTTGCCATGAAAACCCAATGGATAGTTACAACAAAACAAATTGTGCTGTAGTGCTGGAAGATGAGACCCCCAGGTTGGAAGGCACTCAACTAGCTACTGGGGAAGAACTGAAGACTTTTCAGAGTAAAGCCAGCATTTAAGATGTGGTTGGATCAAAGCCCTCGGGACGTCTGACTGCTGATGTAGCTGCGCATGAAATGAGAGTCAGAAGCTGTAAAGATGTCTTACACATTGGAACATGGAACGTACGAAGCATGAACCAAGGGAAGTTGGAGGTGGTCAAGAATGAAATGGAACGTGTACAACTTGATCTGTTGGGTGTCAGCGAACTGAAATGGACTGGCATCGGGCACTTTGCATCAGATGATCACATGGTCTACTATGCTGAAAATGAAAGACAAAGAAGAAATGGTGTTGCATTTTTATTAAAGAAGAAACTTGCAAGAACTGTAATGAAATACAATGCAGTCAGCGAACGCTTAATCTCTATTCGTCTACGAGGAATGCCTATCAACACAACTATAATTCAAGTATATGCCCCAACAACAGCTGCAGAAGAGAATGAAATTGAAGAGTTCTATGAACAAGTACAAGCTGAAATTGACAGAACATGCAAACAGGATATCCTGATAGTCTTGGGTGATTGGAACGCAAAGGTTGGCAACAAAGAAGAAGACAAAGTAGTTGGAAAATATGGACTTGGCAACAGAAATGAAGCTGGGGAAAGACTGATAGAATTCTGCAAGACCAACAATCTATTCATCTCGAACACCTTCTTCCAGCAACACAAGCGGCGACTGTACACATGGACTTCACCCAATGGATTGTATAAAAATCAAATTGACTACATCTGTGGAAGTCAACGATGGAAAAGCTCTATAACAGGGGTGTCAAACTCAAATACACAGTGGGCCAAAATGTAAAACTTGAACAACGTCGCGGGCCAGCATTGAACAAATGAACCTTTTAATATGGACCCAAACAAGATTTGCTTTAACATTGAATATGAAGCAACACTTATTACTATACAATTTATAACTTAATAGTTCAGATATGCAAAAACCAATTTCAAATAAAAAAAACATCAATGACATTCATTTATTAAATAAGATTTAAATAATAATAAATAATAATTTTTAAAATAAAATAACAATAATAAAATTAATCAACCATTCAAGCCCATGTCTTGGAGTAGCAAGAAAAAGTGCATAAAGAAAACATTAATTATTGCTCAGTTTGCTGCACACTGATCTAATCTGATGTGCCCAAGCCAGATACCTGGCATCTCTTCTTGGATGATAGTTCATCAATGTCTGGGCTCAGGCTTTGAGCTGAGGAAATCCTCAGTATCGAGCGAAGGTGTTCATCAGTCAGACGTCTCCTGTGAGATGTTTTGGTCATCTTCATCGAGGAGAAACGTTGCTCACATAGATAAGTGCTGCCGAACATGGAGAGCATCTGAGCAGCTTGGGTAGGGAGCTGAGGCATTGTGTCAGGGATGAACTGTGGAAACTGGGCGGCGCCCACAGCATCATACTTTGACTTCAGCGTGTCATTACACTGGAGTTCAATTAGCTCCATTTGGAGGTTGGTTGGTGCGTTTTCCACATTAACTGCAAAGGGATTACTGAGCAGTTCAAACCTACATTTCTGGACATCAAAGTCGGCAAATCGCCGGCTAAACTCAGCGCCGAGTACACTGAGTTTTTCAGCAAACTGTGCGCATGGGAACAAGTTGGTAAAGAACTGCTTTTTCATGGTTTGGCAGCAGGGAAAATGGCCAAGGTTTCCTTGCAGCATCTGATTCTCCCACAGGCACAGTTTAGTTTTAAAAGCCCTCACTGCAGCGTACATGTCTGTGATGATGCGCCCCCGCCCCTGAAGCTGCAGGTTCAGCGCATCGAGATGGCTCGAGATGTCACACAGAAAGGCCAGCTCACACAGAAACTTTTTCTCCCGAAGCTCTGCTGTGTCCTTCCCTTTGCTTTCCAGAAACTGACATATTTCCTCATGCAGCTCAAAACATCTATTCAGTACTTTTCCTCGGCTTAACCATCTCACCTCTGTGTGATACGGCACGTCTGCGTATTCCGAACCACACTCCTCCAGAAAAGACTTAAACTGGCGGTGATTCAGACCTTTGGCTCTTATAAAGTTAACTACTTGTGTTACTGTGGTCATAACATGTTCCATCTTTAGGGCTTTGCCACACAATGATTCCTGATGTATGATGCAGTGATAAACAGTTAGTTCACCTGCACAGTTCTCTTCCTGCATCTTCTCCCGGACCCTGCCCACCAGTCCACTTGTTTTACCGCACATCGCTGGCGCACCATCTGTCGTTAATCCCACGAGTTTATCCCATGGCAGCTTTATTTCAGTTACGCATTTGGAAACCTCCTCAAAAATTTCCTTTCCTGTGGTTGTGCCATGCATTGATTTGAATCCCAATAGCTCCTCCGTAACACACATATTTGAGTCCACTCCACGGATGAAGACTGACAGCTGAGCAGTATCAGATGCGTCGCTGCTCTCATCCACAGCAAGGGAGAATGCAACGAAATCTTTTCCCTTTTCCTAAAGCTGGTCATACAGATTGGTGGCAAGATCACATGTGCGATCAGCTACTGTGTTTCTGCTCAGGCTCACGTTTGAAAAGGCTTGCTTTTTCTCTGGGCACACGATGTCACAAACTTTCAACATGCACTTTTTCACAAACTCTCCCTCATTAAAGGGCCGGGCTGATTTTGCGATCTCTGCTGCCACAATATAACTAGCCTTTACAGCAGCCTCACTTTGTGATGTGGCTTTTTTGAACATATTCTGTTGTGAAACCAAACTTCTTTTCATCTCCTCCACTTTCTGGCTCCTTTGAGTCATGTCCAGGTCCTTGTACTTGTCATGGTGTTTTGTTTCATAGTGTCGTCGAATGTTATACTCCTTAGTTATAGCCACGTTGACACCACAAATCAGACAAACAGGTCTGTCTTTTACATATGTAAACAAATATTCTGTCTCCCACCTGTCCAGAAAGTTCCTGTTGTCTGCCTTTCTTTTTGCCATTTTTGGGAAGGGGTTCCACAGTGACAGTTGTAGCTTGAGATCGCTATGACTTCTGTCACACAGGAGAGGGCGTTTCTGGGACCTGTCCTGATTGATGCGCCAAAACAACAGCAAGGCATTATGGGATTTGTAGTATTAGCGATGAATGAATGCGCTGTATAATACCGGCGGGCTAGCTCTAGTAGTCATTTGGTATAGCCTCGCGGGCCAAATATAATTACACTACGGGCCAAATTTGGCCCGCGGGCCAGAGTTTGACACCTATGCTCTATAACATCAACAAAGACAAAACCTGGAGCTGACTGTGGTACAGATCATCAACTACTAGTATGCAAACTCAAGCTAAAGCTGAAAAAGAGCAAACCACTCATGAATACAGCAAAATATGACCTTGAGAATGTACCACTGGAATTTAAAGACTGCCTGCAAAATCGATTTGCTGCTTTAGATACAAATGATAGAGTTCAAGAAGAGTTATGGAATGACATCAAGAAGGTTGTGTTGGAAGAAAGCGAGAAGTCTCTACAAAAGGTAAAAAAGAAAAAACACTTTGGTCAATGGGCGCAGGCCGGCATACGATTGTTGGGGCATGTAGTCGAACTGGATGGGCGATGCAAAACTTTGGAGGCCCTATGCCATGAGTATGATCTGTGCCCTCGGACCTCTTCATTCCCCTACCGGCAGCTATTGCACTATGTGAACTCCGTGGCGAGACGGGACTTGCAAAGTGACCGCTCTTTACGGATCTTAGAGTTCTTCGCCTTGGGAACCGGGGACGTACCAACTATTACATACTTTAAAAAAGCATTGGAGCCCTATCTGACGCCGGTAGACTACTCGGCGGAGGAGGCCTCCTGGGCGCGCGAATTGGGCTGTGAGGTGCCCCCGGGTTCCATAAGAGCGGCGTTGTGCAGAGTGGCTAGTTTAGTGGAAGGAGTCCGTTGGCGGGAAATCCAGTTTAAGAGTATTATCCGAGCTCACTTCTCTCCGAGGAGGGCGTTGCGGAGTCACCTTACGGACAACGGGGGGTGCCCGAAATGTACATGTACATGTCCATTAGCGGATCTCGGTCATATGTGGTGGGGTTGTTCGCATATTCGCCGCTATTGGCTGAAAATAGCAACTTTTTTGGGCAATATATTGCAACAACAGGTTCGTTGGACGGGGCGGCTCATAGCGCTGGATCAGCTGGGACCACTCCACCCGAAGGGTAGATGGCAGCAATTGTTGATAAGGAAGGCATGTCTGGTGGGGAAAGACCCTGTTCTAAGGCGGTGGCGGGAGCCTGTAGTCCCCTCTTTTTGGGAATGGCGGAATGAATTTCACCATTTTATGCTTTTGGAGAAGAGGTGTGCACAGCGACACCCCCGCAGTTGGGCCTCTTTTCTTCTGGTGTGGACACCCTTTATTCAGACATTGGGGCCCAAAGTTCGTAGTGAGATTTTATGCCTGCGGTAACCATTGGGGAGCTTAGTCTCATAGTGGGGAGTATCCCCGATGGCCTCGTAGATCCCGGGAGGGGGGGGTGGGAGAGGGGAGGGGGGGGAAGGGGGGGGTAGGTGGCTGGGGGGGGAAAAAAATTTTGGGTTTATACTGTGACCACACCCTCGGGCGGAAGATAAGAAACCACCCTGCCCAGGGTATGCAGGCCTTGCATTTGGACTGTATATTGTAAAAATTTGAAGCAATTCTGTACTTGTAATTCTTGCTGTAATGTTTTCAGTGCTTCTAATAAATATTTTTGAAAAAAAAAAAAAAAAAAGAAAAAACGGCCAAAATGGATGACTGAAGAAACTCTGAAAATTGCCCAGAAATGCAGAGAAGCTAAAGCCAGAGGAGAAAGAAAGACAATCACAGAACTCAACAGAGATTTCCAACGTGCAGCAAGACAGGACAAGGAAAAGTACTACAATGACACATGCAAGGAAATAGAAGCAGAAACTATTAGAGGAGGAACAAGATCAGCTTTCCTAAAGCTACGAGAGTTAAAGAAAAAGTTTCAGCCTCGAATTGGAATGTTACAAGATGCTCAAGGTTCTATGTTAAATGATGCTGAGAAGATCAAGAAAAGATGGAAGGAATATACAGAGTTTTTATATGATAAAGATCAAGTGGACCAACAGCCGTTTCAACCTGTACCTTATGATCTGGAACCATTGGTGATGAAAGAAGAAGTTGAAGCAGCATTGAAAGCCTTATCAAAGAACAAAGCACCAGGCATTGATTGCATTCCCAGAGAAGTATTACAGCAATCTGATGCAGCTGTTACCGTACTTTCAAGGCTCTGTCAAGAAATATGGAAGACAGCATCATGGCCAACTGACTGGAAAAGATCTGTGTTTATACCAATACTAAAGAAAGGTGATCCGACTGACTGTGGAAATTATCGCACAATCGCTCTGATCCCACATGCCAGCAAGATTCTACTGAAGATTATTCAAAAGAGACTACAATCATACCTGGAACAAGAACTACCTGAAGTGCAAGCAGGGTTCAGAAAAGGGCGAGGAACGAGAGACATCATTGCGGATGTGAGATGGATCCTTGAAAAGACTAAAGAATACCAAAAGGATATCTATTTGTGCTTTATCGACTATAGCAAAGCTTTTGACTGTGTAAACCATGAGAAACTCTGGGCCACATTAAGAAGCATGGGTATACCAGAACACCTGATCGTTCTCTTGCGCAATCTGTACATTGATCAAGAAGCAACAGTTCGAACGGAACAAGGAGAAACAGAATGGTTTAAAATAAGCAAAGGTGTAAGACAAGGCTGCATACTTTCCCCCTACCTGTTTAATTTATATGCAGAACAAATCATCAGAGAAGCAGAATTGTATGAAGACAACAGAGGTGTGAAGATTGGTGGAAGACTCATCAACAACCTTCGCTATGCTGATGATACCACATTACTGGCGGAAAGTGAAGATGATCTGAAACATTTGCTTCTCACAATCAAAGAACATAGTCTCAAAATGGGCCTGCCCCTTAATGTAAAGAAGACAAAGATCATGACAACTGGCATTATCAACAGGTTCATCGTCGAAGGAGAAGAAATTGAAATCGTGAATAACTTTAACCTACTTGGATCAACTATCAATAAAGAAGCAACAAGCAGTCAAGAAATCAGACGACGCAATGCTCTTGGCAGAATGGCTATGAAAGACCTAGATAAGATTCTCAAGAGCAGAGATGTCTCTCTCCATACAAAGATTCGACTTGTTCAAGCCATGGTATTTTCAATAACATCATATGGATGTGAAAGCTGGACAGTGAAAAAGATATATAGGAAGAAAATTGATGCCTTTGAATTATGGTGCTGGCGGCGAATACTGTGTATACCATGGACTGCCCGAAGAACAAACCAGTCTGTACTAGAGGAGATCAAACCTAAGCTTTCTTTAGAAGCTCAAATTACAAGACTTCGACTTTCTTACTTTGGACACATCATGCGGAGAGAGAGATCATTAGAGAAAGACATCATGCTTGGCAAGATAGAAGGTCAACGCAAAAGAGGAAGGCCAGCAATGAGATGGATCGATACAATAACAGCAGCTACGGGTACCAGTCTGTCAACAATGAGCCGCCTGACTGAAGACCGAACACAATTTAGGATAGCTATCCAGAGGGTCGCCATGAGTCGACTCCGACTCGACGGCACTTAACAACAACAACAACACCTACGCCGTGGCGTAGGGCCCACAGCTGACAAGGGCCCACAAAAATAGCCTTCCGAAAATTAAATAAAAAAAAAAAACGCTGGCTGCCGCCGCGGCAGCATGGACAGCATGGCAGAATCACTTGAGCCGAGGCAGAGCTAGGGTTAGAAGGTAGGGCAGAATTCAAGGGAGAGGGGCGGGATCAGGGACAGTAAGTCAGAGGGGGCGTGAGCGGGGAGCGCGCGGGGCATCCAAGGAGAGCGCAAGCTGCCGCTGCAAGAGCGTGTCTCAGGATGAAGGACCGCACGCACGAGCTCCGCGCGGTGAGTGACCTTTTCCTTTCCGTTGGCGATACCCGCACCATCCCCTGTCGTCAGTCTTCCAGTCGCAGCTGCGCGCCTGCTCCTCGCGTCCAGCGATGCCGTGCCCTGGACACTGAATGCAGCCACGTCTCTGTCGCTCCCTTTCTAATTCTGGTGTCGCCACTTTCCTGCATCATGTGTAAGATGCGCCTGCTGTGATCTTGTTGGGACCTTGGCATGTGGCATCCGATTCCGCTCCCCCCCCCCGCGCGCCCGTCACACTACCTAATTGTGGAGTGGGAACATCTGCCAGACCTCTGATGGTCGCGTGAAGCACCTGCTCCATCCCTTCTAAAGCCCTTGTGGACATTTGGGAAAAATCTCTTTCCAGGTCAACCAGCTGGGCATTACATATAAGGAGAGGATGTTGTTCCATATGAGATGTGTAAAGGATGTACACATATCTTATTAATAATCTAGGACAAGGCCTATTGAATTTGTTTAGCTATTGTCAGGCTTTGCCGGTGGAAGAGCAGTTTTGGCTGAAGAAGTTAATAATAACAGAATCAGATAGTTTCTAGAGAGAAGTTTGAGAACTCATACTTTCATGAGACCTGACTGCCGCCGCGGCAGCATGGACTGTTCCCGCGGGGCCCCCTCTGCCCGGCTGAATCCCCTCCCTCCATCCCTCCCACCCTCCCTGCCGGCTTTGAGAGGCGCGAAGGGAGAGTGTCTCCCTCGCGTCTCTGTTAAGCCCGCAGACGCGAGGGAGACACTCTCCCTTCGCGCCTCTCAAAGCCGGCAGGGAGGGGATTCAGCCGGGCAGAGGGGGCCCCGCGGGAACAGTCCATGCTGCCGCGGCGGCAGCCAGCGTTTTTTTTTTAAATTAAATTTTACTTTAGGCTGATGGGGGGGGGTAGGACTGGTAATGGGCTATTGGGGGGGCTGGGACTGGAAATGGGCTGGGGGGGTTAAGGCTGGAGGTGGGCTGATGGGGTTAGGACTGGTAATGGGCTGTGGGCTGTTGGGGGGGTTTAGGAGGTGATAATGCCTCTGTATAAGTCTTTGGTGCGACCTCATTTGGAGTATAGTGTGCAATTCTGGAGATCGCACCTTCAAAAGGATGTGAACAGGATGGAGTCGGTGCAGAGGGTGGCTACTAAAATGATTAGTGGTCTTCATTATAAAGCATATGAGGATAGACTTAAGGATCTTAATATGTACACCTTAGAGGAAAGGCGGAATAGAGGTGATATGATTGAGATGTTTAAATACCTCCGTGGCATAAATGTTCAGGGAGAGAACCTCTTTCAATTAAAAGCAAGTTCTGCTACGAGGGGACATGGGATGAGGGTGAAGGGAGATAGATTCAGGAGTGATATGCGGAAATATTTCTTTACGGAAAGAGTAGTGGATCCGTGGAATAGTCTCCCAGTGGAGGTGGTAAAAATGAGGTCAGTAACTGAATTCAAAAAGGCATGGGACAAACACAGAGGATCTCTAAAGGTAAAAAGGGGACTGTTGTAGATGTTATGGAAGGACAGACTAGATAGGCCATGTGGTCTTTTTCTGTCGTCATATTTCTATGTTTCTACTGGGGAAAGAGAACAAGTGGCTCTGTCAAACAGAAACTACAAGAACAAAATACCTCAGCTCGGTTACACATGCAGAACATAGACAGTCACCAAACAAAGAACAAGAAATCACAATTTAGAAACAGGAAGACAATAATTAAACTGGGAACCCCAAAAGCCAAACTTGGAATGTACAACAACACTGGAGAAATAAAACTAAAAATTAATTTCCTCTTGTACTAAACAAAACGCAAAGATGTTAGAGATGCACATTTCCCAGAACTGACATATTCCAATTAATAATTCAAAATAAACAAGTACTTTTCTACCTTTTGTTGTTTGGGCATTTTATTTTTCAGTTGCAAATGCTTCAGTCACTTTCTTTTGGTTTCTTCATGTCTTCTGCTAACTCTCTGTTTTCAACTGTCCATTTATCCCTTCTTCTCTCTTCTAGTTTTTTCTATTCTCCCTCTAAATCTGCTTTAACATACTGATCTTTCCCTTTTTGCTCTTTCCTCCATTTATTTCTTTATTCCTTTTCGTCCACTCAAATAGCATAGTTACTCACCTGTAATAGGTGTTCAAGGGACAGCAGGAATCAGTCCTCACATATGGGTGACGTCGGCACCGACTGAGCCCTCACGAAAGCATCCCCCCAGCTTTCAAAGAAAGACTTTGGGAGATCCCACCACGCACGCGTGGTCCCCTTCCCGCCCAAGGGTGCCATCTTGCTCAGTCAGATGACATAGCTAAGAGACGGCAAAAATAAAGAAGCAACTCCAAGGGGAGGAAGGAGGGTTGTGAGGACCGATTCCTGCTGTTCCCGGAGAATACCTCTTACAGGTGAGTAACTACGCTTTCTCCGGGAACAAACAGGAAGTCAGTCCTCATATATGGGACTCCCCAGCTACAGGCTACCAAGGAGGAGCCGGAAGCAACAGCAATTGAGTCTGTGCACACAGGCCACAGTAGGACCCCTGTGCCCAAAGAAACCAGCACTCCGGTAGACTGAACAAAGAAGGGTCGGAGGGTAGGAGTTGCCTAAGCCCCGAAAAGGTTACAGAGCACAGCCTGGTCGAAGGCACTGTCCCATCGGGACTCTCTTTCCAGGCAGTAATGGGCTGCGAAGGTGTGGACTAAACACCAGGCGGCGGCCCAGCAGATGTCCACCATCGAGACAGAGCGCAAGTTTGCCACCGAGGCCGCCATGACCCTTACATGGTGCGCCATGATGCAGCCTTCCAGCGTATGCTTGGTCACCGCCTCCCCCAGCCTACTGGGGTCATAGGGGATGAAAAGCTGAGAAGCTTTGCGGTTGCCCTGATTGCGTTGGATGTAGAAGGACCAAGGTGTACAGTTCAAGGTGTGAAGGACTGTCTCCACCCGAATAGAATGAGGTCTTGGAAAGAAGGTACGGAGCACCACTTCCTGGTTGAGATGGAAGAGTGACACTACTTTCGTCAGGAATTTGGGGTGTGTGCGAAGCATCACTCTGTCCTTGTAGAACCTGGTAGGGCCTGAAAGCTCGCTAACTCTGTGAGCGGAGCTGAGCGCAACCAGGAAAGCCACCTTCCAGGAGAGGTAGCGAAGGTGGCAGGTAGCCAGAGGCTCGAAGGGTGGGCGTGAGCTGCCCCAACACTACGTTGAAGTCCCATTCAGTTGCCAGAGGGCGAACTGGGGGCTTCGATAAGAGAAGGCCCCGAAAGAAATGGGTCAGCAACGGTTGTACCGAGAGGGGCTTACCATCCACTGGATGGTGGTGCGCCACCAGGGCACTAAGGTTCACTCGGACGGAGTTAGACTTGAGCTCGGACTGAGAGAGGTGGAGAAGGTACTGTAATACCAGAGCTACTGGGCAGGAAAAGGGATCAGCCCCGTGTCTGGCGCACCAAACAGAGAACCTGCGCCATTTCAGGGCGTAAGCCTTCCTAGTAGAGGCCTTGCGAGAGGCCAGCAGGACCTCCTCCACCTCAACCAGAAGGTTGAAAGGGGCCAGAGTCACCCTCTCAGCAGCCACGCTGTCAATGAGAGGTTGGGGTGCAGAAGAGAGCCCCCCTCCTGAGATAGGAGTCCCGGGGCTGTCCCCAAGGGGATGGGGGTCTCCACCGCCAACTGCAGAAGCAGCGGGAACCACAGTTGCCTGGGCCACAGAGGCGCTATCAGGATGAGCGAGGCCCTGTCGCGGAGGGTCCTGAACAAGGTCTTGGTGATCAGCGGCGCCGGAGGGAAGGTGTACATGAGGCCTTCCGACCATGAGACCAGGTACGCATCCGCTGCCATCCTGGAGGGGTGGACCTGCCGAGAGCAGAAGCAGGGCAATTGAAAGTTGTCCGGGTTGGTGAACAGGTCCATCACAAATTTCCCCCAGAGCCGGAAAAGCCAACTGGCTACTCTGGGGTCCAGCTGCCACTCGTGCGGCTGGAGGACTCTGCTGAGTCTGTCGGCCAGCAGGTACCAAAACCCCAAACCCCCTGTTTGTTCATGTAGAACAATCACCACCTGGTTGTCCATCTGGACCAGCACCGGATGGTGATGCAGTTGGAGAAAGAAGACCTTCAGGGCTAGGTGTATGGCTTGGAGCTCCAGAAAGTTGATCTGCTGGGTGCTCTCGTCTGGTGACCAGGTGTCCTGAGTGCAGAGATCTCTACAGTAGCCTCCCCAGCTGAGCAGGGAGGCATTAATGGTGAGGACCCTCGAGGGGCCTGAAAAGGCATGCCCACCTTGAGATGCTGGAGAGGCTGCCACCAGGTCAGGGAGTCTGCCAATTGGTGGGTCACAGAAACTCTGACTCGGAGGCAGCCCATGGCCTGAGACCACTGGTCCCGGAGACACCACTGCGCAGCCCTGTGGAGGCGAGCTTCTGGGGTGACGTGGAACGTGGAGGCCATGTGCTCGAGGAGCTGCAGGAGAAGCTGGGCGAGCACCGATGGACGGTACTGCACATACCAAGCTAGAGACCTGAGATGATTGGCTCGGTCTCTGGGGAAGAAAGCCTTTGACTGAAGTGGGTCGATCTTTGCCCACTGAACTCCAGACACTGTTTCGGGAGGAGGTGAGACTTAGGGTAGTTTGTGACAAAGCTCAGGTGCTGTAGAATCTGGATGGTGCGTGAGGTGGCCTGCTGCACCTCTGAGGCTGTGCCTCCCGATATGCGGCAGTCGTCCAGGTAGGAAAAGATGAAGACCCCCTGGAGCCGGAGGAAGGCGGCCACGACTGCCAGGCATATTTTGAAGACTCTTGGGGCAGAGGCTAGGCCGAAGGGGAGAATCCTGTATTGAAAGCTCCTGTCCCACTATGAACTGTAGGTACTGCCTGTAGTTGGGGTGGATGAGGATGTGGGTATAAGCATCCTTGAGGTCTAAGGAGCACAACCAGTCTCTCTACTGGAGGTAAGGCAGCAAGGTTCCAAGGGAGAGCATCTTGAACCTCTCCCTCACCAGGAATTTTTTGAGGTTGTGCAGGTCGAGGATGGGCATTAGGCCCCCTGTCCTCTTTGGCACGTGGAAGTACCTGGAGTAGAACCCTTTGCCCTTGAGGTGGTGGGGCACCGGTTCCACCGCTTTGTCCATGAGAAGACCTGCCAACTCCTTCAGAAGAAGGTCCCGGTGGATGGGAGACCCGAGGGGCTCTCCCAGGAAATGAGGGGGAGGTAACCCTCCCTGACTACCTTAGTGCCTAGGAATCGGTGGTGATGTCACCCACCTTTGGGCATAGAGGGCCAAATGTCCCCCTGTGGGCTGCTGATCTCCTTGGGGTAGAGAGACTATGCTCAAGGAGTCAAAGGTTCCCCCCCTCTGGCTGGGCCGGAGCCTGTGACTGGGGTTTTGGAGCCTGCGGCTTACGTGGGCCATGCCCATGTCCCTTGGCCTGCTGACCCTGCTGGGGAGGCCTGATAAGATGGGTAGTTTCTGTAAGCAGCTCCCTTTCTTGAGTAGAAGGGCTTTTTAACCGAGCCCTTTCGTTGGGGAGCGGCAGCGGTCTTTTTAGAGAGCCTGGCCCTCGTCATGAATTTGGTCTCCAGCTCGGCAGCCTTGTCGGTCATGAGTTTGCCAAAGAGGTTCTCTCCTTGGCAGGGTACATCGATCAATTTGTCCTAAACCCACTACTTGAGGTAGGACCACTGTAGCCAAGTTTGGCAGTGTGCACCAATGCTATCCATCGCTTCTTGAGGAGCCAACTCAAACCCGTCATAGGCCACCAAAGACATGAATTTGGAACATTCATGGACTGCTTTGGCCAGGTTCTTGAACTGCTGCAAAGGTTCCTCAGAGAGACCAGACGAGAACCCAGCGAGTTTCTTCGCCAGGTCTCTCAGGTACATGCCCATGTACAGCTGGTAGGGCCTGGATGCAGCAGATGAGCATTGAGCCCTTGTAGCACTTTCTGCCAAGGGCATCCAAGGTGCGGGTCTCCCTGCCAGAGGGAACCGAGGCGTGCATATTCTGGCTTTTCAGCCAATGCATGGCCGACTCCACCACCATGGAGTTATGCGGCAGCTGTGACTTCTGGAAGCCTGGGGCTTGGGCAGACTCGATACATCGAGTCGAACCATCTGCTCACCACTGGCACCGATGCCGGTGTCTCCCACATGCAGAGCATGAGCCATTCCAAGGTGGGAGGGATGGGCACTGTGAGAAATTCCCGTGGAGGGGCCTCGTACTGGAGGATTTCCAACTCATCCGTTCGAGGGTCCTCCTCTGACTCGGTCGGGAGTGCTAGGGCCTTAGACATGTCCCTGACAAAGTCCAGAAAGCACATGTCTTCGGGCGGGGACCGCCGTCGAGGCTCCGAGATGGGAGAATCAGAAGTGGCATCACGGTAGCGACGGGTATCGGGGGACTCCTCATCCTCCGTCTCCCACTGAGTAGTCCATTGAGGACTCGAAGGAGGGCTGCTCCTCAGGCCTTGAGGCTCTCAATGCCCTGCAGCCGGTGCCCAGCAAACTCGCCGGAGATGACTGCGGCCCCGTCGAATGCGACTCAGAGCATGACCTCGGCTGAGGATTGGCTCAGCCTCTGGGGACATCTTGGATGTCGAGGGCCCTGTGGTCGCGGCAGATGAACCGGTCGTGCCGGACAACAGCGCCCACTGCTGGTCCATGAAGGAAGACAAACTGCGCTCCAGGGCAGCCACTCTGGACTCCAGACCAGAAGACTCCGCAGTCTTCGGCGCAGGCTTCCCCGAAGGGGAATCCTCAATGAGGATCGTGTCTGGGACCGAGACCAGTCCACGGTCGAATCCTTCCAGGGGACCTTAGCAGGCTGCTCCTCCTCCGACGCCTCGGACTGTGGGACCAGGCCCAGGGGACCCACGGCCAGTCAGAACCATCCAGGGACGCCGCCTTCGAGGATTTCTTCTTCCTGGGTTCCCTCGAAGGAGACCTCCATTCTGAGGACCCACGATGAAGCTCAGGCTCAGAGGGTTCTGCATGAGATGTTGGGGCCTCAGACGAGGCCCTGGCCTTCGGAGGCATCGGGGACTCGGGGAAAAACTTAGCATGCTGCTGCTGCTGCTGCTGGCAGCTCTTGAGGGCCTTGCTGGACATCCTCTTGCAAAGACCGCAGGCTGCTGGGTCGTGGTCTGACCCAAGGCAGTAGAGACAGCAATCATGTGTGTCCATCAAAGACATAATTTTAGAGCACCGATCACAGTTCTTAAAGCCACTGGAAGCCATGTGGGAAAAAAGTACCCCTGCAAGGTCGAAGACTCTCTGGGCTGCCAGTGGGAAAAAAAGGTACGAAGACGCCAGAAAAGAAAAGAATGAAAACTAAGGAAAAATAAACCGAGCCCGACGCCAAGGCACCAAGGTCAGTAAGCGGGAAGAGTACCGGTGTGATATCGGAAGCAAGTGTAGAACTCGGAGAAAGTGTAGTTACTCACCTGTAACAGGTGTTCTCCGAGGACAGCAGGAATCAGTCCTCACATATGGGTGACGTCGGCACCGACGGAGCCCTCGTGCGAAGCAAATCGCCAGCTTTCAGAGAAAGTCTTTGGGAGTTGCCATCACGCATGCGTGGTCCCCTTCCCACCCAAGGGTGCCATCTTGCTCAGTCAAATGACATAGCTAAAAAGACGGCAAAAAGAACAAAAATAATAATAGGACTGCAACTCCAAGCAGAGGAGGGAGGGTCATGAGGACTGATTCCTGCTGTCCGCGGAGAACACCTGTTACAGGTGAGTAACTATGCTTTCTCCGGGAACAAGCAGGAAGTCAGTCCTCACATATGGGACTCCCCAGCTATAGGCTACCGAGAACTCACAGCTGAAAAATAGGCTTCCTCTATGAGAGCCGCAAGCAGCCACAATAGAAATTCAACTAAGAGAATAGCACTCCGGTAGCCTGACACAGAAGGGTCGGAAGGCAGGAGTTGCCTAGACCTTGAAAAGGTTATGGAGTACAGCCTAGCCGAAAGCACTGTCCCATTGGGCTCCCTATCCAGGCAATAATGGGTTGCAAAAGTCTGACATGAAGACCAGATGGCGGCCCGGCAGATGTCTGCCAGTGGAACAGAGCGGAAATGAGCCACTGATGCCGCCATGACCCTGACCCGATGGGCCGTAACATGACCCTCCATCGGAAGCTCGGCTGCCCTGTATGCCCAGGAAATACAGTCTACTATCCAGGTGGACAGCGTACGCTTGGAAACAGCTATCCCCAGCTTACTGGGGTCATAGGATACAAAGAGCTGAGAAGGCTTTCTATGCGCTTGCGTACGCTGGATATAGAAGGCCAACACCCTCTTACAGTCCAGGGTATGCAGTACTGTCTCTGCCCGACTGGCATGTGGCCTTGAAAAAAAGGTAGGCAGCACCACCTCCTGGTTGAGGTAGAACGAGAAGACTACTTTTGGAAGGAACTTGGGGTGTGTGCGAAGCACCACCCGGTTCCTATAGAACCTGGTGTAAGGTTTTCCTAACACTAGGGCCTGAAGCTCACTCACCCGCCGAGCCGATGTGAGTGCCACTAAGAAAACCACCTTTCAAGAGAGGTAGCGGAGATGGCAGGTCGCCATCGGCTCAAAAGACAGCCAAGTAAACTGCCCTAAAACCACATTCAGATCCCACTTAGTCGCCGGAGGGTGAACCAGAGGTTTCAAAAGAAATAGGCCTCTCAAAAACTGAGAAACCAAGGGATGGGCAGAGAGGGGGGTTCTCCTACACCAGGAAGTGGTTCGCTGTAAGGGCACTGAAGTGCACTCTGACGGAGATGGACTTGAGGCCCAAATTTGAGAGGTGGAGAAGGTACTGTAAAACCACTCCAACCTGGCAGGAGAAAGGATCCACACCCTGCCCCTCGCACCAAGCCGCAAACCTGTGCCACTTTAAGGCATAGGCCCGTCTAGTCAACGGCCTCCTAGAGGCCAGCAAGACCTCTTCAATATCTTTTGGAAAGAGGAGCGGAGCGAGCATCATCCTTTCAGCAGCCACGCCATCAGGTTGAGGGAGCGGAGGATGGGGTGCAGGAGAACGCCCCCCCTCCTGGGACAGGAGGCTTGGGGAGGACCTAGAGGAATGGGGGCCTCTGCCGCTAGCTAAAGCAGAAGCGTAAACCAGGGCTGCCTTGGCCACCGTGGGGCTACAAGGATGACCAAGGCCTTGTCCTGGAGGATCTTGAAGAGTCTTGGCCACCAGAGGCGTCTGAGGAAATGCATACAGGAGGCCTACAGACCATGATATCAGAAAAGTATCGGCAGCCACCCTGTGTGGGTGTGGCTGCCTGGAGCAGAACCGGGGCAACTGGTGATTGGCCAGACTCGCAAACAAGTCCGTCACCAGCCGTTCCCAGGTTTGGAAAAGCCAATTGGTTACCCCATGGTCCAATTGCCACTTGTGAGGCTGGAGAATCCTGCTTAGCCTGTCGGCTAACCAGTTGTCTTGGCCCAGCAGGTAGACGGCCCAAAGATGAATGCCATGCTGGGCTGAAAATGAGCACAGATCCAGGGTTTCCTGACATAGAAGACGGGACCCCGTGCCACCCTGCTTGTTCACATAGAACATGGCCACCTGGTTGTCTGTCTGTACCAAGACCGGTTCGTGGGCCAGGATCTGCCTGAAAACTCCCAGGGCCAGGCGGATGGCACGGAGCTCCAAGAAATTAATCTGTTGTGTTCTCTCGCTCGGGGACCACACTCCCTGAATATGGAAACCCTGGCAATGGGCCCCCCAGCCCAGTAGGGACGCATCCGTGGTAAGGATCCTCATGTGTAGAGGAGCCTGGAAAGGCATTCTCGCCTCCAAGTGAAGTGGCTGAAGCCACCAGTCCAGGGACCGAACCAGCTGCCTGGACACTGTGATCCTGTCCCTGAGGCACCCTGTGGCCTGTGAGCTCTGGTCTCTGAGGCACCACTGAGCAGTCCGCATGTGGAGGCAGACATCTGAGGTCACATGGACCGTGGAAGCCATGTGCCCGAGCAGGCGCAGAAATTGTATTGCTGACACTACGGACCTGTGACTCACCTGACCTGCCAGAGCCAGAAGCCTGCTTGCCCTGTCTGCAGGCAGGTAGGCCCTTGCCTGAAGGGTGTTGAGCCTGGCCCCAATGAACTCCAGCTGCTGAGTTGGAGTGAGGCTGAACTTGGGGTAGTTGATCACAAACCCTAGATGCTGCAGCACCTGGATGGTGTGAGACGTGGCCTGGTGGACTTCGCTGGCTGACGTGCCTCTGATGAGCCAGTCATCTAGGTAGGGGAAGACAAAGACCCCTTGGAGCCTGAGAAAGGCGGGCCACCACTGCCAGGCACTTTGTGAAAACCCTGGAAGCCGAGGCCAGGCCAAAGGGAAGTACCCTGTACTGGTAGTGATTCCCCCCCACCACAAAGCGCAGATACTGCCTATGGTCTGGGTGTATGAGGATGTGTGTATATGCATCTTTTAGGTCTAAGGAGCATAGCCATTCTCCATGGCGGAGGTAAGGCAGCAATATTCCAAGGGAGAGCACCTTGAACGTCTCCCTCACCAAGAACTTGTTTAGGTTGTGCTCACTCACTCGCCAAGTTGATGTGAGTGCCACCAAGAAAACTCCCTTCCAAGAAAGGTAGCGTAGATGGCAGGTTGCCTCGGCTCAAAAGGCGGACGAGTAAGCTGCCCTAAGACCACATTCAAATCCCACTCGGTTGCCGGAGGGCAAACCGGGGGCTTCAGCAGAAGTAGGCCGCTCAGGAACCTGGACATCAAAGGATGTGCAGAGAGAGGCTTTCCTTCCACTGGGAAGTGGTATGCAGCCAAGGCACTGAGGTGAACTCTGACGGAGTTGGACTTAAGGCCCAAATCCGAAAGGTGGAGAAGATACTGGCAGGAGAAGATACTGGCAGGAGAAAGGATTCACTTTCTGTTTTTTGCACCACACCCCAAACCTACACCACTTAAAGGCATAGATCTGTCTAGTTGACTGCCTCCTTCAGGCCAGCAAAACTTCTTCCACCTTTTTCGGAAGGAGGAGAGATGCAAGAATTATCCTTTCAGCAGCCATGCCATCAGGTTGCGTGAACTGAGGTTGGGGTGCAGAAGAGTCCCCCCCTCCTGAGACAGAAGGTTCGGATAGAATCTCCGCTAGTTGAAGCAGAACTGGAAACCAGGGTTGCCTCGGCCACCTGGGGGCTACCAGGATGGCCGAGGCATTGTCCTTGAGAATCTTGAATAGAGTCTTGGCCACCAGAGACGTGGGAGAAAACACATACAGGAGGCCCACAGACCATGAGATGAGAAAGGCATCGGCAGCCACCCTGTTTGGATGTGGCTGCCTAGAAGCAAAACCGGGACAACTGGTGGTTGTGTGGGCTCGCAAACAGATCCAGTGTCGGCTGTCCCCAGGTCTGAAAAAGCCATTGGACCATACTCGTGTCCAGCTGCCATTCGTGGGGCTGGGGAATCCTGCTTAGAATGTCGGCCAAGTACGTTTCCTGGCCTGGCAGATAAACTGTTTTCAAATGCATGCCATGCTGGACCGCAAAGGAGCACAGGTCCAGAGTTTCCTGACACAACAGGCGGGACCCCATGCCCCCTGCTTGTTTACATAGAACATCGCTACTTGGTTGTCTGTTTGTACCAAGACAGGCTGATGAGCTAAAGTTTGACAGAAGGCTTGTAGAGCCAGGAGAATGGCACAAAGTTCCAGGAAATTGATCTGCTGTGTGCACTCGTTCGGAGACCACACGCCCTGAGTGCAAAGTCCCTGGTAATGGGCTCCCCTGCCCAGCAAGGATGCATCATTAGTTAGGATCCTCATGTGTTGAGGCTCCTGAATGGTCACACCCCACCTCCAAGTGTTTTGGTTGAAGCCACCAGTCCAAGGACTGTACCAGTCTTTTGGACACTTTGATCCTGTCTCAGAGTCCGCCTGTGGCCTGTGTCCACTGGTCCCTGAGGCACCACTGAGCTGTTCGCATGTGGAGGTGGGCATCCGGTGTCACATGTACTGTGGAGGCCATGTGGCCAAGGAGACACAGGAAATGTCTTGGTGATATTTGGGACCTGCGACTCAGTTGACGTGCTAGGGCCAGTAGTCTCTGTGCCCTGTCTACTGGCAGGTAAACCCCTGCCTGAAGGGTATCTAGTCTGGCCACAATGAACTCTAATTGTTGAGTGGCAGACTAGGGTAGACTTGGGGCAATTGATTACAAACCCTAGATGCTGAAGCACCTGAATGGTGCAAGATGTGGCCTGTTGGACCTCTATGGCTCAATACTTTTTCTAAAAACTCTGTAATTATCCACGAAAGTGTCAAGCGACTTACAGTGACAATAGGTTAACTTATACGATAGGTATTGTTTTCTATTAGGCTACTAGGTCTCAGAACTTCTGGGCTATTACAACGACCTTGTAGCCTAATAGAAAACAATACCTATCGTATAAGTTAACCTATTGTCACTGTAAGTCGCTTGACACTTTCGTGGATAATTACAGAGTTTTTAGAAAAAGTATTGAGTTAATTAGACTCTGCATAAGGACCATCACTAATCTTGTAGACCTCTATGGCTGACAAGCCTCTGATGAGCCAGTTGTCTAGGTAGGGGAAGACAAAAACTCCCTGTATTCTGAGGAAGGTGGCCACCACCACCAGGCACTTTGTGAATACCCTGGGGGCAGAGGCCAGGCCAAAGGGAAGTACTCTGTACTGATAGTGGTTTCCCCCCACCACAAAGCGTAGATATTGTCTGTGGTCTGGATGAATTAGGATGTGTGTATACGCATCCTTTAGGTCAAAGGAGCATAGCAAGTCTCCCTGGTGGAGATAAGGCAGCAATATTCCAAGTGAAAGTATCTTGAACTTCTCCCTAACCAGGAATTTCTTTAAGTTGCGCAGGTCGAGGATGGGTCTTAGGCCTCCTGTCCTTTTTGGTACCAGAAAGTACCTGGAATAAAAGCCCTTGCCCTGAAGGTGGTGGGGCACCGGTTCTACCGCCTGATCCTCGAGAAGACCTGCTAACTCCCCTTCAGAAGGTGGTCCCGGTGAAGAGGAGATCTGAGAGGCTCTCCTGGAAAGTAAGGAGACCTGGGTCAAATGGAGTAGATAACCCTGATGGACTATCTGTAGGACCCAGATGTCTATAGTGATGGCTGGCCACCTGTAGGCATACAGGGCAAGCCATCCTCCTGTGCATTGCCTTTCTCCTATGGTGAGAGGGGCTATGCCTTGAGAGTCAAAAGCCAATCCAAGGCTGAGCCAGAGCCAGAGCCAGAGCCGGTGCCTGGGGTCTGGGGGCTTTCTGCTTACGTGGGCCATGCCCCTGTCCATTGGCCTGCTGCCCCTGTTGGGGAGCCGGGGAGGCCTGAAATGGGGGGTAGCTTCGTTAAGCAGCACCCTTCCTCTGGAAAAAGGGCTTCTTACCCGAGCCCTTCTTTTTAGAAGGGGCAGAAGTCTTCTTTGAGAGCAGTGTACTGGTCATGTACTCGGTCTTGAGCTCAACAGCCTTTTCGGTCATGTGTTTACCGAAGAGGTTCTCTCCCCAGCATGGACATCGAACAACTTGTCCTGAACCCATTGTTCGAGGTCTGACGACTGTAGCCATGCCTGGCGGCGTGCACCGATGCCCGCCACAGCTACCCAGGCCGCCGACTCGAACCCATCATAGGCAGCTCAAGTCATAAACTTCGAGCACTCAGGATATCAATGCTTGACCCAGTACAAGCATTGTGGAACTTGTGTCTCTTGGGGAAACTGCTAGGTACATATGACCTAGATTGGCCACTGTTTTTTTTTTCCTTCCATATTTGTTTTGGATACCCATTCTATTTTCTGGATATTTTTAAATACTTTTACATTCCCTTGTTTAGATGAGCCATTTTTAGATTGACTACATCGGTTAATATCTCCTATTATTATTATTTATTTTTTATAGATACCCATTTTATTTTATTCCATATGGGTTACACACATTTTTTAGATTGACCACCATGGTCAATCTGTGGTACATTTTTTGGTGTGAATAACGTCCAAGGGATTTTAGGTTTTTATTCGGTTTTTAAAGGTTTTTTTAGAGTGATTCATTGATTACAGTACTTTTGCCGGTTCTGAAGGAGTGCATAATATTGTGACATTATTATATTTATGGCGGTTCAGGTTCTAACAGATTCGTTTAAGGTTTTACATAATTTAACTTAAGAGTAAGACCTTTTTTCAGATCCCATAATGATACATTTTCACAATCCTTTAATACGCATGCGCTAGCGTTTTTTAAGCTCTTGCAGTGCTTGAAGGAAAAGTACGCGCTAATAGTCGTCTCTTTGCAATCTTTTGAACAGGTAAAAGTTTTAGTTGGTGAATATTTCTTTAACGAAAAGTATTTTTATAAGGTTTAGAACGGTGATGCTCTTTAAGTCTTGTAGATATATTGTCTTCTTGTGGAGTATTGTACCGGCACTCCCTTCAATGAGCATAAGAAGCATAGGTTGGTTGTGGCTCCCTGATCCCTTGATTCTTTTAAAAAAACAGAAGTAAATTTTGATCAACTTTGTAAATCTTAAAGATAGATAGTGCAAAATTGAAACTTGGTACAAGTTTTAGTACTTGTTTTCTTGAATTCATATAAGGATAAGAGAACGCTATTGAGGATCTGTTTAAAAGTTTACAGCCCATTATTTTTGCATTTTCTGAGTGCCACGATTTTTGTATTTACCCTTTGGCACAATATTCGTTGGATATTTGTTCACTCCAAGTCAAATGATTAAATGTTCACTTTTTGACATACAACGGTTGTCGTCTAATGACAATCAGGTTAGCCTTCTAAAATAAAAATAAAAGATTTTTTTAATTTTTTTAATTTTTTAATTCGGCCCTTATAATATTTTCAATATTCGATATGGTCAACCGTTTTTGTTTTTTTGTGGATCATTTGGGATTAATGATTCTATAAAAAGATATAGATAAGAGTCATTTTTGCCATTATAGATACACTCAGCTGTTCAATTATGGTTCATGATACACTGCAGATGGTTTAAGGTTTCTCTCAGCCCTGGGCCCGTTATATACCTCCTCCCTTTCTTTTGATAATGGATGGTTTTTTGATAATGGATATTTATCTGTTTTGGGCTGCATTTATAATTGTTTGTTGCTTGATTTCTCTAAAGTTATGTTCTTTTTTACAGAAGAGTTTTTTGTTTAGGATTTTAGCGACTTCAATCACACAATTTAGTGTATTGTGTAGTTTGTGATCACCACAACCAGTCAGGTAATATCAAATTTTGATTGACATTAGTAATTTGTTTTAAATACCTCCCCTCTCTATTATTTGTTCTCCTCATCCCTCTAGTTTCTTCTTTGATTTACATGTAGTTTTCTTATCATGTTTCATGTTTTAGTAGATAGATCTGATGTTTGATTTATCTTATCACATTCTGATCCTTCATTTTAAGTCTCATTTATTTTAAATATTATTAATTATAATTTTTAACAACTTTGTGCACTTTTAATGTTGTTTTTGTGTTCCATATCAGTTGCACGCAACATATTAAATATGTGTATAGATTTTGTTCCTTTGAATCATATTTTTGATTGTGTTTTTAATTGTATCTTTAATCAATTTTTGAAAATTATATTGTATTTATGAGACACATTAGAGATTAAATATATTCCGCGTCTCAACTGAGACTAAAGCCTGTGATGGAATAATATGTAATTTTTAACTCATTAACATTTATATATTATTTATATATATTGTTTTTAGCCTTTTATTTAAAGTATTGTTTCAGTTTTTTAACAATAATTTGTAATTGTATTATTTATTTATATGTTTTTTAGTGTGTCCTGATAAACCCCTGATGAAGTATGCTACGAAACACAGTCCTGTGTTGGGTTTAGGCCACTTATTATTTGGTCAATAAAAGAGTTGTGTGTGTGAACTGGCCACTCTTTTGTTTTTTTGTCTCTCTTCTGGCTCTTGAGCCAGCGCATGGCTGTTTCCACAACCATGGAGTTGTGCGGCAGTTGTGCTTTTTGGAACCCAGGACTCTTGCGGACCCGATACATCGAGTTGATCCGCCTGCTGATCACCAGCGCTGACACCGGCGTCTCCCACATGTGGAGCATCAGTTGTTCAAGGATCGGAAGCACTGGTACAGTAAGGGCCTCCCGAGGGGGAGAGTCATACTGGAGGATCTCGAGCTCTTCGGCTCGAGGATCATCCTTGGACTCTGCAGGGAATGCCAAAGCCTTTGACATATCCCTTACGAAGTCCAAGAACCTAGTGTCCTCCGGGGGGGGGGGACCTTCTCCGAGGCTCGGACACCAGGGAATCGGACGGGACGTACCTGTGCCGGCAGCTGTCCGGGGTCTCTTCTTCCTCAATCTCTCAGCCCGATGCCTCCGAAGAGGAATTGAGTGGCTCCGGCCTTGAGCGCTTTGGCTTCAACTGCCCCGACCTTGGTCCCGAACGGGAGGTCGAGGAGCGACTTGAGTACGCATGGTCTCGAGGATCGGCTTGACCTCCAGGGTCGAGGTCAGTGGCCCGGTGGTCAGGGCAGAAGGACTGGTGAGACTGGCTATCAGCGCCTGCTGCTGCTCCATGAAGGCAGACATGCTGCGCTCCAGGGCCACCATTCTGAGACCGAGCTCAGAAGGCTCCACAGCCACCGGGTCGGGTCCTGATGCCAGTTCTCCCGGAGGAGAGTCCTCAACGAGGACAGTTGTTACCTGCCTCGGCTGCTCCGTATCCCGTTGAGGAAGCTTTGCTGGACACTCCATCTCAGAGGATCAGAGCCGGCGCTCGGGGCTCCGCGACCGGTCCCGTGAGGAACCAGGCCGTTCAGAGCCATCCAATGACGCCGCCTTCGAGGATTTTTTCTTCCTTCGATGTTCCCGCAAGGGAGACCCCCCCTCTCCGAGAAACCTCAACAATGCTCTGGCGCAGAGTGTTCCCGAGACGTTGAGGCCTCAGATGAGGTCCAGGCCCGCGAAGGTACGGACTCAGCAAAAATCTCATCATGCTGCTGCTGGCGGTTTCTCAGGGACTTCGAGGACATTTTCCTACATGGGCCACAGACCTTCGGGCCGTGGTCAGGCTCGAGGCACTGGAGACAGCAGTCAGATCCCAGGTTGGGATGGAGGAGAGAACCCCCCTCCTGGGAAAGGAGTTGGGGAGCGCACCCCAAGGGTATGGGATCCGCCACTGCCAACTGCAGAAGCAGCAGGAACCACAGCTGCCTTGGCCACCGTGGAGCTACAAGGATTACCAAGGCCCTGTCGCAGAGGATCTTAAAAAGGGTCCTGGCAATGAGTGGCGTCGGAGAGAAGGCGTACAGAAGTCCTTCCAACCAGGGAATCAGGAAGGCATTGGCTGCCACTCTGGCGGGGTGGGGCTGCCGGGAACTGAAGCAGGGCAACTGGTGATTGTCTGGGCTTGCAAACAGGTCCATCACTGGTTCCCCAGATCTGGAAATGCCTGTTGGCTACTCCAGGGTCCAGCTGCCACTTGTGCAGCTGGAGAAACCTGCTGAGTCTGTCGGCCAGCAAGTTGTCCTGGCCTGGCAGGTACACCGCCCTGAGAAGAATGCCATGCTGAATCGCAAAAGAGCACAGGGCTTGTGCCTCTTGACAGAGGGCACGGGATCCCATGCCTCCCTGTTTGTTCACATAGAACATGGCCACCTGGTTGTCCATCTGGCCAGGACTGCCCGGTGGCCTAGGTGATGCAGAAAGGCCTTCAGGGCAAGGTGAATGGCCCACAGTTCTAGAAGGTTGATCTGTTGGGCGCGCTCGTCCAGGGACCAAGTGCCCTGGGTGCAGAAGCCCTCGCAATGTGCTCCCCAGCCCATCAGGGAGGCGTCCGTGGTAAGGACCCTCGAGTGGTTGGGGGCCTGGATGGGCATGCTCGCCTCTAGGTGCCGGGACGACTACCACCAGACCAGAGACTTCGCCAACTGGCGGCTCACACGGACTCTGTCCTTGAGCTGGCCTGTGGCCTGGGACCACTGGTCGCAGAGGTACCACTGTGCTGTCCGCATGTGGAGATGGGCATCCAGCGTGACATGGACTGTGGAGGCCATGTGCCCGAGAAGGCATAGCAGATGCCTGGCAGACACCGAGGTATGGTGCTGCACGAGGGCTAGAGACATGAGTCAGGCTGCCTGGTCCAAAGGCACGAATGCTTTCGACCGAAGGGTGTCAAACCTTGCCCCAATGAATTCCAGCCCCTGTGTTGGATGAAGGTTCAACTTGGGGTAGTATATCACAAAACCCAAGTGTTGCAGAACTTGGCTGGTGTGTGCCGTTGCTTGCTGCATCTCAGGGTCCATGGTACCCTTGATGAGCCAGTTATCGAGGTAGGGGAAGACAAAGACCCCCTGAAGCCTGAGAAAGGTGGCGAAAACTGCTAGACACTTTGCGAATACCCTGGGGGCCGAGGCTAGGCTAGGCTGAAGGGTAGCACACTGTATTGGAAATGATTGCCTCCTACCATAAAGTGAAGGTATTGCCTCTGATTTTGAAGTGGATTAGGATATCTGTATAGGCATCCTTTAGTTCTAAGGAGCATAGCCAGTCTCCCTGCTGGAGGTAGGGTAGCAATGTTCCAAGGGAGAGCATCTTCAACTTCTCCCGCACCAGGAATTTGTTGAGGTTGCACAGGTTGAGGATGGGCCTTAGATCCCCTGTCCTCTTTGCCACGAGGACGTACCTGGAGTAGAATCCCTTGCGCCTTTGAGGTGGTGGGACACTGGTTCCACCGCTCTGACCTCGATAAGCCCTATCAACTTCTTCAGAAGAAGGTCCCGGTGAAGGGGAGACCTGAGGGGCTCTCACGGGAAGAAGGGGGAAGGTGCTTGACTCAGAAGGAGGAGGTAACCCTCCCTGACCACCCTTAGTGCCAATGAGTCGGTGATTATAGCCTCCCACCTGTAGGCATAAAGGGTGAGGCGACCCCCTGTGGGCTGCTGAACCCCGTGAGGGAGAGGGGCTATGCTGCAGGAGTCAAAAGCTCCCTCCTGGCCGTAGCCGGAGCCTGGGGCTTGGGAGCCTTCTGCTTACACGGGCCGTGCCCTTGGCCTGCTGCCCTTGCTGGGGAGCCGGGGAGACCTGGTAAGGTGGGTAGTTTTGGTAAGCAATAGATTTCCTCGGGTAAAAGGGCTTTATACCCAAGCCCTTCCGTCAGGGAGGGGCAGTGGTCTTCTTGGAGAGCCTAGTCCTCGTCATTAACTCGGTCTCCAATTCTGTGGCTTTGTCGGTCATGGGTTTGCTGAAGAAGTTCTCCCCCTGGCAAGGGACATTGACCAGTTTGTCCTGTACCCATTGCTCGAGGTTGGATGACTGGAGCCAGGCCTGGCAGCGTGCACCGATGCCCGCCGCAGCTACCCAGGCTGCCGAATTGAAACCATCATAGGCCACACAAGACATAAATTTGGAGCACTCACAGATGGCTTTGGACAGGCTCTTGAAGCGCTGCAAAGGCTCCTCGGAGAGGCCATCTGAGTACCCGGCGAGTTCCTTCACCAGGTCCTTCAGGGGACATGCCCATGTACAAATGGTAGGCCTGGATCCGGCAATTCAGCATCGAGCCCTGGTAGCACTTTCTGCTGAGGGTATTCAAGGTGCAGGCCTCCCTGCCGGGGAGCAGCGAGAAGTGCGTTTTCTGGCACTTCAGCCGACGCATGGCCCACTCCACCACCATAGACTTGTGCGGCAGTTGTGACTTTTGAAAGCCAGGGCTCTGTAGGACTTGGTACATCGAGTTGAGCCGCTTGCTGACCACCGACACTGACGCCAGTGTCTCCCACATGCAGAACATGAGCTGTTCTAGGATGGGAGGAATGGTCACCGTGAGCGATTCCTGAGGGGGAGCCTCCTTGGACTGAGTGGGAAACACCAAGGCCTTGGAAATGTCGTTGACAAAGTCCAAGCAGCCCAAGAAGCCCATGTCCTCCGGTGGGAACCTTCTCCGAGGTTCAGAGACGAAGGAATCCGAGGGGACATCTCGGTGCTGACGGGTGTCCAGAGACTCCTTGTCCTTGGTCTCCCAGTCGGAACACTCCGAGGAAGACTTGAGGGGGTGGTGTTCCTCAGGCCTCAAGGGACCCGGCAGCACCGTATGACCCGACCCTGGCCAAGGATCTACTCAGGCCTGTATGGCATTGAGAATCGGCTTGGCATCCGGGGACGTCTTTGACGTCAAACGCCCAGTGGTTGGGGCAGAGGAACCAGACATGCCAGACATCAGCGCCCACTGCTGGTCCAAGAAGGCAGTTACACTGCGCTCCAAGGCCGCCATCCTGGACTCGAGGCCAGATGGCTCCACAGCTTTCGGCGCGGGCATTGAAGGACTCAGGCTGAACGCTAGATCACCTGGAGGAGAATCCTCAACAAGGACCGTGTCTAACTGGAAAGGCCAGTCCGTAGCCGGTTCCTACCAGGGAACCTTTCCGGTCGCTCCTTCTCCGACCGGGCCCGGGAGGACCCTGGTCAATCGGAGCCATCCAGGGACGCTGCCTTCGAGGACTTCTTCTTCCTCTTTGGTTCCCGCGAGGAAGACCCCCGCTCCGAGGGCCCACAATGACGCTCGGGCTCGGAGTGTTCCTCTTGAGGGGTTGAGGCCTCAGACGAGGTCCTGGCTGTCGGAGGTATTGGGGACTCGGGAAAAGTTTTACATTGCTGCTGCTGGCTGCTCCTCAAGGCCTTAGAAGACATCTTTTTGCAAAGGTCACAGACCGGGTCATGGTCCAGGCCAAGGCACCGGAGGCAGCAGTCATGTGTGTCGGTCAAAGACATTATCTTAGCGTACCGATCACACTTTTTAAAGCTGCTGGTCGCCATGGGGGAAAAAGAACCCTAGCAAGGTCGAAGACCCTTTGGGCTTCCAGCGGAGAAAAAGGGCGCAAAGACGTCAAAAGAAAAATCTAACTTAAGTATTAAAAGGAGTCGACCCCAATACCAAGGCACCTAGGTCGGCGGCGGGAAAGGTACCGGTGCAACACCAGAGACGAGCAAAAAAATGCGAGAAAAAAATCAACTTTTTCAGGGGGAAAACAGACAATGTCTGGTGGGCTCCACGAAAAAAAGGAGACTGAGCAAGATGGCACCCTTGTGCGGGAAGGGGACCAAACATGCGTAGAAGCAATCCCAAAGGCTTTCTTTGAAAGCTGGGGATTTGCTCCGCGCGGGCTCAGTCGGCGCCGACATCACCCATATGTAAGGGCTGACTTCCTGCTTGTTCCCAGAGAAAAATGTATTCACAGATGCAGATTGAAACCTTGCATCAGCATGGAGGTTACTCTTTGCATTGCACTGGACTTTGTCAGTGATATTACATATCAGTAAGGACTATATATTCTGCTTCCTGCTTAACCTTGGAAAACAGTTTAACCAGATAATAATCATGTGGACTTCTCCACACATTTTGTCTTAGCCAGTTAAGTATGAACCCATTTCAAAACTGGTGCCTTTTTTGCCTCTTCTGATTCAACCACCTACATAGCCACTGAATACTGGCCTCTATGAATAAAAAGCATTAGGTCTGGAAGAGTTAAATTACATCCTACTAGAAGCAATATAACTAGGAATATCTTTTCTTGGAAGTGCTGCAGAAGCTCAGTCAGAGCATACTATAGATGGGTGGCCATGAGAATATGAGACAGGGGTCACGTGATGACACAGTGAGGAGTGGATGCCCAAGAGATAAACTTGTGCAGCTAACCCCAAAAAAGGAAAATCCAGCTGAAAAGATAATAGACCTTGACCCCCCCCCAAACATGCCTGCTTATTGCTAGTAACAGCAGCGACAACTTGGTAGTAATAATAAGCGATGCTGCAAGAGATAGTATGAGCAAAAATAAAAAAAATGACACAGGAGAAAGCAAAACAATATTTCTTCAAGATAGGTACAGACTAGGAGTATCTAATGATGACAGTCCATGATGAAGCAGTAAGAGAGCTCACACAGCATTTGATAACAAGTTATCTAAAATATAAGCTTCTATCAACGAGATTAAGGAAGGACTGGAAACTCAAATGGCTCAGCTGCAGAATGCATATCACAACAAGATGATGGGTGGAGGCATTTGAGACCCAGATCAAGGCACTAGACATCAAGCAAAAAATCTTATTAGACTGGATCAAAGATCAGGAGAATCGTGGTGGACGGAATATCATCAGGACTGTTGGGCTCCCAGAGGCCCAGAGGGTAGTGAACTCCTACCTAAGGTTGAAATATTGCTCCCTGAGGCCTTAGGCGTACCAGTGGAAGAGTTGCCGCTTAGAGCAGAATGAGCTCGCAGACTGGGAGTAAAGCAGACTCTAGCACGAAGGCTGTAACCTGTTACAGCCCACATATTGAATTGGGTTGATAAAATTAAACTGATGCAACAATATCATACTCGACAGAACCTGGAATATAAAGGCTCAAAAATACTTCAGTTTCAATACTTTTCTGCTCATGTTGCATAGTGCAGGAAAGCTATGGCACCCTATTATACAGAACGCCAACGTAATCCTACATGGCCTACCCAAAAGCACGCTAAACCCATTACAGATGGCAATGAATGCAGCTGCACGCTTCCTACATGGAGCCTCCAGAAGAGATCACATCACCCCAATCCTAAAGGACCTACACTGGCTACCAATCTATTGTCGGCTCACCTATAAAGTAGTCCTGATGACCTTCAAAGCCATCAACAATATATCCTCCACCTACCTAACAGACCTACTCCACCCCACTCCAGCAAACAGATCAAGGAGAACATTCGCCACCAATACCCTACAGACCCCCAACGAAATAACGAAATGTACCCAGGCAACAAGGAACCGTGCATTCAAGTTCTATGCTCCCAGCTGCTGGAATGCACTCCCATCCACCATTCGAGCGATCATGGATCTTGCACATTTCAGAAAAGCACTAAAGCACCACCTCTTTCTTCTACACTACTCACAACACAGCGACCCAAACGCACCCACCATTCAATTGTAAGCTATAGAATCATGCTTATAGTGTAGATAGTTGTAGATAACTGTAGATAGTTACCCCAGTTTTAAACCAAGTTAGATCTCCTGTTCAATGTAAGTGCACGACAGTCCCTGTCTACGCACAAAGCTGTTATCTGTAAACCGCACTGATTTTAAAGAGCACGGTATATAAAAGCAATAAATTTAAAAAAATTAAATAAAATAGCTATTTTGATGGCGTTTGTGATTTGCAATGCAATACTCTGCCATAGTGTGCCTCATGTATAATGATAAAGCCTGGGTCTTGAGGAAACTGGAGGGATTGAAAGCTTTCATGGAGTAATTGCCTGACGTATGAGAAGGAAGAGAACTAATGAGAGGTTTAAGAGCCAGATGTTCATTGCTTAAGCAAAATACTTCAAGTATGCAATGATTACACAACACTTATAGGCTATATTGAGTGGAGGAATAGTCCGGTGGTTAGAGCAACTGCCTGGTGCCCGGAAGATCAAGGATTAGATTTCTGCTGGCACTACTTGGGATCTTGGGCAAGTCACTTTACCCTCTACTGTTTCAGAAGAAAAGGTATGGCAATCTACTTCCGGTGATACATTGCTAAGGAAACCCAGAGACAGCTGAGTCGCCAGGAGTCACCAGAAGTCAGCAATGACTTGACGGCACAAAACCCCCCAGACTATACTGATAAACAAGAGCCAAATAAAATTGCACTTACTTAGCTTTTGTGCATGGGCATTCTCAGCAGTTAGACAATTACTCATGGTGCTTGCATACCACACAGTAATGGAGCTGCCCAAGTTCTCTCTGGTTGTGATAACATACCATGTATGACTCTGTAGTTTCAGAATTTGCAGAAGAAGAATGTAGTACATCCTACAGCACTTCATCTTTCAAGAACTATACTGAAATGAATGGCTGGCTCCATCCTCAGGGCTGATGACATATACGATGAGACTAAAACGGGAACAGTCACTGGTTACTGTTGGAACAGAAGGACCCCCATGATATGGATTTAACTAAGTTTGATATCATTGCGCTAACCACAAACTTAGTGAGACAGTATATAAATAAAGGAATTCCATCTCATAGTATTGCGCAGACCATACAGCAAAGAAACCTTGATGGTGTCATAACAGGAGGGACAAAATTGATCTCTTGACTAAGACTTTTTAATGATCCCACTGATTTGGAATAGCATGATGGGCCAGATTGGGTGTAGGGTCAAGGGGATTTCTCCACTCACATCAATTGGTAGTGTGGGACACAGGGGCGGCCCAAGGGGGGTGCGGGGCCATGTGCGGAGACTCGGTGCGGGGCCTCATTTGCATAAGTGGCCTTATTTGCATAAATATTTGCATAATGCTAACATACACTAACTTTTAGTAAACATGTCTCTTAATGAGTGTATGGATAAAGACAGACTAAAAGATTTCTACATTACTATAATCCAGTGCCAACCGCCAGGCACATTAGGAACTACTACAAACACTGCCCATTTAGAACCCATAGCAAACCCGCCGTATCCTAACAGCACTACCAGGACTCACAAAGCACCATACCCTACCTATCAAAAGGCAACACTGCAAATATTAAACCAATACATTTCAGAGAACAACAATACATGACCTACTGGGGAAAGAGAACAAGTGACAATGTCAAATAGGAATTACATACCGTATTTTTCGCACCATAAGACGCACTTTTTCTTCACCAAAAAGTGGGAGGAAAAGTGCCTGCGTCTTATGGTGCGAATATAAGAAGTTGTAGAGCAGCAGCGGGTCTGGGCGTTCCACCTCTGCTCTGCCGTCGTGTTCCTCTTCTTTCCCTCTTCTCGGTGCTGCATACGGGGACACACCGTCTTACCTCCTCTCCCAGAGGTAGCACTCCGCAGGCCCTCCTACCTCTGCCTTCACTGCGTGGGTTCCTCCTGCGGGACTAAGCTCCCAAGTGGCACCCCGCTGCCCCGTTCACCTCAGCGCGCCCTCCAGTTGTTCTTCAGGCCCACAAACGCCGGCTTTCCCGCACGGTACTGCCGCTGTCTTCTCAGCATCTGCACTGTCCTTCGCGGTGCCGATCGCACCTTGTCTCAGCCTGCTCCTCTCTACGTCCTCTCTTTCACTTTGGGCCCGGCTTCTTCCGCGCGGGGAAACTCCTCTGCTCACCGCCTGTCCCGGTCTACCGACCGGCGATCGCTCCTCTGCGTTCCCTACCGGGGGTCTCACTCCACTGCCTCCTTTCGTCTACGCCGCTCTGCTTGCACATTTAGGGGTTATTTCCCCCCTCAAATCGGCTACACCGCTATTTCCTCCGATGACATCACCGGAACCCTCATCTGTTATGTTCATCAGGTGGACAAAGGTGAGTCAGTTGATATTGTATATCTGGACTTTCAGAAAGCCTTTGACAAGGTCCCTCATCAGAGTCTTTTGGCAAAACTAAAGAGTGATGGCATAGGAGGCAGTGTACTATTGTGGATCAGGAACTGGTTAAAAGATAGAAAGCAGAGGGTAGGGTTAAATGGCCAATTTTCCCAATGGAGAAAGGTGAATAGTAGTGTACCCCAGGGATCTGTGCTGGGCCCGCTGCTTTTTGACATATTCATAAATGACCTGGAAAGTGGAATAACGAGTGAGGTTATCAAATCTGCAGATGACACAAAACTATTTAAAATTTTTAAAACCCAAGAGGATTGTGGAAAATTGCAAGAGGATCTTGATAAATTGGAAGACTGAGCATCAAAATGGCAGATGAAATTTAATGTGGGCACGTGCAAAGTTATGCACCTAGGGAAGAACAACCTACGGTAAATTATGGTTACAGGATGCAAGGTTCCACATTAGGAACTACCACCCAGGAAAAAGATTTAGGCGTCATTATGGATAACATGTTAAAACCCTCGGCCCAGGGTGCAGCGGCAGCCAAGAGAGCAAATAGAATGCTAGGTATCATAAGGAAAGGAATGGAAAATAAAACAAATAATAAGCACTTTCACAGCAAATAGGTAGGATGCATAAGGCAATCAAAACAGAATATTTTTTTTCCTATTTTCCCCTCTGAAAAACCAGGTGCGTCTTATGGTCCGGTGCGTCTTATGGTGCGAAAAATACGGTAAATAGAATACCTCAGCTCAGTTACACATGCAGAACATAGACCATCACCAAACAAGGAATCACAATTTAGAAACAGGAAGGCAATAATTAAACTGGGAACCCCAAAAGCCAAACTTGGAATGTACAACAACACTGTAGAAATAAAACTATAAATTAATTTCCTCTTGTACCAAACAAAGCGCAGACGTTAATGATGCACATTTCCCAGAGCTTTCATATTCCAGTTAATAAATTCAAAATAAAGAGATATCTTTCTACCTTTTGTGCATTTTTTTTCAGTTGCAATTGCTCCAGCCACTTTCTTCTGGTTTCTTCATGTTTTCTGCTAACTCTCCATCATCTGCTGTCCATTTGTTCTTTCTTCTCTCTTCTAGTTTTTTTTCCATTCTCTCTCTCTACATCTGCTTTAACATACTAATCTTTCTCCTTTTGCTCTTTCCTCATTCCTATTTCATCCACTCAAATTTTACCCCTCCATCCTCAATCCCCACTTACTCTCCCAATACCCGGCCAATTGTAGATTTTTTATCCCTCCCACACAAAATATTTTTCCCTTCTCCATTTTACTCTTCCAGCCCCATCCCATTCTAATCCTCCCCCAACATCAGCTCCCTTCTAGTTCCAGCCTCACCCAGCATCCATTCCCTTCTAGTTCCTGCATCAGCCCATTTCCAGTCCTAGCCACCCATCAGCCCATTTCCAGTCCTAGCAACCCCCCAACCCAATACCAGTCCTAGCCCCCCATCAACCCACTTACAGTCCTAACCCCCCATCACCCCATTTTCAGTTTAAGCCCCCCCCTATAACCCATTACCAGTCCTAACCCCCCATTAGCCCACTTCCAGTCCTAACCCCATCAACCCATTTCCAGTCAGCCCCCCATAGCCCATTGCCAGTCCTAACCCCTCCATCAGCCCACAGCCCATTACCAGTCCTAACCCCATCAGCCCACCTCCAGTGTTAACCCCCCCATCAGCCCATTTCCAGTCCTAATCCCCATCACCCAATTTTCAGTTTAAGCCCCCCCATACCCCATTACCAGTCCTAACCTCCCCATCAGCCCACTCACAGTCCTAATCCATCCAGCCCATTTCCAGTCCTAATCCCCCATCACCCAATTTTTAGTTCTAGCCCCCCCATAGCCCATTACCAGTCCTAACACCCCATCAACCCACTTCCAGCCCTAATCCCATCAGCCCATATACAGACTTAGCTCCCCCATAGCCCATCACCACTCCTAACCCCCCCCCCAGCCCCCCCATAGCCCATCACCACTCCTAACCCCCCCAGCCCATCACCACGCCTAACCCCCCCAGCCCATCACTACTCCTAACCCCCCCCAGCCCATCACCACTCCTAACCCCCCCCAGCCCAGCCCAGCCCAGCCCAGCCTAGGGAAATTTTTTTTTTTTTAAATCTGTCTTCTCCCGCTGCCGGGGCCGCCGCAGCAGAATCGAGTGTGCCGCGGGGCCCCCCCTGCCCAGCAGAGCCTGCCCTCCCCTGTATCCGCTCTCTCGTTGTAGCTTCAGTCACACGCGCCGGCTTTCAGAGCTCTGAAATCCGGCGCGTGTGACTGAAGCTACAACGAGAGAGCGGATACAGGGGAGGGCAGGCTCTGCTGGGCAGGAGGGGGCCCCGCGGCACACTCGATTCTGCCGCGGCGGCCCCGGCAGCGGGAGAAGACAGCTTTTTTTTTTTTTTTTTTTATTTTACTTTAGGATCAGAATGTTTTTTGCGCGGGGCCCCCTGAAACGCGGGGCCCTGTGCAAAAAACATTCTCGCTCAATGGACGGGCCGGCCCTGGTGGGACACCATAGTTCCTGGCTCCGGGTAGATTGAAGAAATATGGTTACTAGCAAATGTGGTGTTGTCATATGGAGGGATAAAGGCTGAGGAAAGGAAATATGGGAATGAATGCTGTCCAGACTGAACCTGTAGTGAATGGAACTCGAAGTGGGGATTTTTATTATCTAAGGACAAAGGAATATATGCTATGGGGGTATCTGTTATGATATTTGCTGGAAATGTTATTGTTACTTTCTAGTAGCCTGGGGGGAGGGGGGATGCAGTTAAGGCTCAAACTTCTGAAGAGCTTTAACTGCCTCTTGTGTCTCTGTACAGCACTGCGTATGCCTTGAAGCGCTATACAAATGGTCAGTAATAGTAGTAGTAGCAAAACAAAGGCCTCCATTGAACATATGGGCTTAAGGGTGAAAAATCTTAAAGATAAGTTCTGTCATGGATCTTTCTGAACATTTAAAACAGTTTTAAATGCTCATTATAAAATTTATAAAATATTTTAAAAAGTTAAAATGAAGGGTTTTGGGCCAATGAATTAAAAAATGCTGCTTGTGAAATTTGATCTCTACTGGCTCTCCTTTTTTGAGGTTCTTTTTCCCTTAACAATATAGAACAACTGTAGTATTTAATATACGAGAGATTACTGATTGGTAATTCTTGCCCTTCTACTGTTGGGGGAATTGGCACACAAAAATAAATATAAGTTATGGTATGCTCTGTTACGCTTAGAGGAAACTCTGCTATTAGCTCCCTACCTGCAGGTTTGGTGAGATCTTCTGGTAATGAGCCAGAAGAGGCACAAAGTTCTGTAAGAATATATTAGATTTATGATGAATAGAAAAATAGGGAATAAGACAAACACTACAGAATGAGGTAATTAGGTTTCTGTAGCAGCACTACAATTATGTAGTAGCAATAAATCACAAATTAGCAACCATAAGAACATAAGATATGTCAAACTGGGTCAGCCCTAGGTCCATCAAGCCCAGTATTCTGTTTCCAACAGTGGTCAATCCAGGTCACAAGAACCTACCAGGTTCCCAAAAAGGGAGTCAGAAAAAGGCACAAATACCCACAGGCGAACTAGGGTACAACAGGAGCAAGGCGAAGCAAAAACACCTCTGCGAATCCAAAGCAGCTTTAGTAACCCTCTACTCTTGCAGAGTTTTGGCAACTCTTCGATACATATTGATTTTATGTTCTATGAGTACAATTTGGGCTTTGCTATGTATCATTTATATGATTTTATGTTCATTGGTTTTAATTTGTCTTTATGTGGTTTTCTGTTAGAGGTTATCCTACCCCCTGAAGAAGGCATACATGCCGAAACACTGCAAGTGTAGGGTTAATAAAGCTGCTTTGGATTCACAGAGGTGTTTTTGCTTCACCTTGCTCCTGTTGTACCCAGGTTCCACAATGCTTGTCTCAGGGTAAGCAGTGGATTTCCTGGGTCCTCTTCAATAATGGTTTATGTATCTTTGCCCAGGAACTTGTCCATTTCAACTACCCCAACAGCTTTTACTACATCCTCTGGTAACGAATTCCAAAGTTTGATTACACATTGAGTGAAAAAATATTTTCTCTTATTAGTCTTAATTAGCTTCACTGCATGTCCCCCTTGTCTTTCTACTTTATGATGGTGTAAACAACCAAACTACGTTTATCTGTTCCACTCCATTCATTAATTTATAGACCTCTATCATATCTTCCCTCAGCTATATCTTTTCCAAGTTGAATAACCCTAATCTTTTATGCCTTTCCTTATAGGGGTATTCTTCCATCCCCTTTACCATTAAGATGTCTCTTCTCTGTACCTTTTCTAATTCTGCTATATCCTTTTTAAGATATGGTGACCAGAATTGCACACAATATTCAAGGTACAGTCACACCATGAAACAATACAGAGCATTATAATATCCTTGGTTTTATTCTCCATTCCTTTGCTTATGATTCCTCGCATTTTTTTGGCCACCGCTGCTGTACACTGGGCAGAGGGTTTCAACGTATTATCCACTATGATGCCTAAAGCTTTCTCCTGGGTGGTGGTTCCAAATATGGAACCTTGCAACATGTGAACATAGTTTGGGTTGTTCTTTCCTAGGTGCCTAACTTTGCACTTGTCCACATTAAATTTCATCTGCCATTTGAACGTTCAATCTTCCAATTTATCAAGGTCCTCTTACAATTTTCACAATCCTCCTGTGTTTTAACAACTTTGAATATTTTTATGTCATCTACACATTTCATCATCTCACTCGTTATTTCCATTTCCAGGTCATTTATGAATAAGTTAAAAAGCAGTGGGCCAGAGGAAGTGACGTCACCGGAGCAAATGGCGGCTTGAACCTCTTTCTTCGCCACCCTGAGGAGACAAAAAGCCCCTAAAAGTGCTCTAATAGTTTGGAGAACCATCAAAACTTGGAATAGAAGGTGCCAGGAGGAACTGGGAGCAAATGGCTACAAAAATTAAATTGCCAGAAGCGAAGGACAAGCCGCACATCTCTCAGCAGCTGATGGACAGGGCAGGACCGCATTGCAATTCCCCGCGGAGGCCGGTGTCAGAGGAATCAGGAGATGACGCACTGAGTGAATTAGAGCAAGGCAGTGAGGCAATATCCACACACTCTCTTATACAGCGTGAGCTCCGGAGGGGCTTTGAAGAGCTTGCTGCAGAGTTTAGATCAATGCGGGAGGAGGTGACGTCTACAATCACGGAGCTCCACGGAGACATTAAGGACCTGGGCCACTGGGTGAAGGAGATGGAAACAAAAATGGAGGACTGCACTGAAACGTTGACTGAATTGCAATGTACAGACAACGCTCTCAAATGATGGAACTTACCTATAAGATTGAAGACATATAAAATCAGGCTCGTAGAAATAATGTGCATCTCAGAGGCATACCAAAAGCTGCGGGTAGGGCTGAGAACCTGGTTGAAATGGTACGAACCTTAACCAAGGAACTTTTAACTTCGGAGGAGTTTCAATCCCGCGGGGCTAGTATGGAGATTGAAAGGGTACACCGGGCACTGGATAAACCTCCTAATAATCAGCCTCGTGATGTTATTGCCCGCTTTCTACGCTACAATGATGCAGAGCTGTTGCTGAGGAGAGGCTGGGAGAAGAAAACTATACAATATCAGAAAGCAGCTGTCTCACTCTACCAGAACCTCTCGACTTTCATGTTGGTGCATCAATGGGAAATTAAACGGTGCTGAACAAAGAGGAGATTCGCTATTCGTAGTCCTTTCCCTTTCGAATAAACTTTTTGTTGGGCAGTAAAAAGATCTCTGCAAAAGACCATACGGAGGCATGGAGAGCACTCAGGCAAGCAGGCCTCATGGAAGGTAACGCAACACTGGTGGTCTCAACCACCAGGACTCAGAATTTGAAATGGAAACGAGTGGGGAAAAAAATGCTCCATAAGTACTGGATTGCTTAGGGGAGAGAAATTTTCTGTTTGAATGCCACTTGGGGATTGGTGGAATTTGCAGTAAGAGAGATCATGACTGTATTGCAGGCCGGCGGCTGGGGCCACTGAAGAAAAGGATTTCTCTGTGGACAGTTACTATAGTTGGGTGAATGCCTGGACTTGGTGTAGCTATCTCATCTTATTTTATTTTATCTTATTCCTTTTCTGTTATTTCTCTTAGAGTTGGCACCCTTCTTTTTGTATGATATCATGCTAATTGTTGATGCTGTTTACAGGGGATAATTTTGGAATGGATGGGATGGGGGGGGATTGGGTGGCCTGGATTTGGGGTCATCATTCCCGAACCTTGCCCAGTGGGCAAGCACATGGAAAAGATGGGGTGGGTGGGGGAAGGAAGGGAAGAGATAGGTTCGGGGTAGGGAGGGGGAGAAAGGGGAAATCAGACAAGGGGGCCGAGAGAGGAAGGGTGGGGAGGAGAGAGGAAGGGTTGGGAAGGGAAAGGATGGGAGGCTCTCTGTGAAGGGAAACTGGGAGGGGGCAATTATGGAGGGAACTGAGAGTGCTTGTGGCTGGGTCTGGCACTTTCATTGCACAAGTGGAACACAAAATTTTAGGAGGGGAGAGAAGCAGGGAGAATGGATATACTATGCTGAAAGTTATCTCCTTTAATGTAAAAAGTCTCAACTCGCCTCAAACGCTCCTATCATTTAAAAAGTTGGGGACCTTGAAGGGTGATCTTGTGTTCCTGCAAGAGACGCATCTTCACTGGGCCAATCAGGGTTGGTTGAGGCGTAAGCCCTATTCTGAAGTGTGGGTATCATCAGATGAGTGGGGCCGGAAGAAATGTGGAGTAGTCATACTGTTTCATCAGGCCTTGCCCATAAGGGTGGAAGAGGTGAGGAAAGATAAATTGGGGTGCTGGCTTTTTATGAATGTTCACCTGGGTGGGCGTCTTCTCACTTCAGCTAACATATATGTCCCCAATGAGGGTCAGGTGCATTTTTTTGCATGGTTGAAAACTGTACTGGCCGAGTTTGCAAAAGGGCCTGTTCTTTTAGGGGGGACTGCAATGCTCATCTGACACCACACCTGGATTCCACGGGGAAGAATACCCGGGAGGGAAATGGAATTAGTCAAGCATTTTGAATGTTTATGACTGAGTTAGGTCTGCGAGATGTGTGGAGGGACTCTCACCGGGGGGGGGGAAAAAAGTTACACCTACTACTCGCCGGTCCATCACTCACATGCATATTGACTATTTTTTTGTTGGACCGGTGAGTGGGGGAGTGGAGGCGGGGCATGGCCCTAATGTGGTCGGACCATGCCCCCTGCTGGATTGCCCTTCCTTGTGATCTTGGGGAAGATAGGAGGAGGATGTGGCGGTTGGACGGGAGCTTTTTCTGTCGAGCCCCTGCTGTGCGAGACATGGCCGGTATATACAAGAATGTTTTCGAGCTGAATGCCACGGGTGAGGTTTGTGACGTAGAAGCCTCTCAAGATGCTATGGAAACAGATAGTGATCCAGTGGAGAGAACCGGTACTGCAAGAGAATGCAGGATTTTCTCTTCAGAGAGAAAAAACACAGAGCTAATCAGGAACCACACCTCACCTCAAGGAAGGAGAGAAGCCAAGTCCCTGATTGGGCACGCCCAAGCAGGAGGCGGGCAGTGCAGTACACAGGCAGTTTGTTAAGCACTCAGAAACAGAGAGAGTCAGATTTGGATTCGGATTTGAAAGAAGACAACGACGAAGGAGGACAGGAACAGAAAGAGTTGGAGAGAGAGCAATTAAGCAGCTGTGATCCACTAAGAAGAAGACTGGACTCAGGAAGCAAGTACCTGGGAGACTCAGGGGCAGGAAGAATCTTCTGTGACCAGAAGGATTCAGGAGCACTGAGAGACCCAAGGCTACAGCACAGGCTTCTAGAGGACCAAGCAGAACCTTGGAACCGAAGGCAGAGGGACAGTGAATTATCCTGGAGAAAGCCACAGCACAAGGTACACAGTGGGTTTGAAGCAGCCAGCAAGTTTAACATTGGGAAGCCAGAAAGAGTAAAGGCTAACGTTAAAAGCCAAGACAAAGTCAGACAACATGGTAGCAATTGGTTGCAGTCTGAAAAGCATGTAAGCAGCCTAGGCTATTCTCACAAGCCAGCAGAAACCTATAGTAAGGGAACAGCTGAGTCTTATTACAGAGATGTGTGCCAAGAGAAGCCTGACCGTTCTACTTTTAACACACTGTTGAGAAACTCTCCACTCACAGCTGAAGTTTTAAAACCCAGCACTTACGTTTAGTGATAAGTGGGGGAAGGATAATTCAAACACGCAGAACTGTTGTCCTAGTAAAAGCAGCATTGCTAATTATCAAGAGATAAGCAGTTTAAACAAACAGTTACCTGAAGGAGGAAGACATTATCAGCTTAGCCCAGGAAGAACGCAGGCTGAATTGCTTCTTAAAGATTTCAGAGAGTTCCTTGAAAGCAGGGCAGTTTCTTCCTCTAATGTAGCACAGCCCACAAACAGCTGTGAAGAGGAAATGCCTTTAGTTCTTCTCTACCGTTCACAGAGCCAGACATGCCAATGGACTGTTCAGCTTGTGTCATTGAGAAGGACATTTAATTGAAATGCTGTACAAAGTTATATGAAGCAATATAACAGAAGTTGCTGTATTGATTCCTATGCTGAGAAACTTATCAGAAGGGAATAAGTTAAAGCATAATTGTCTGCATACCAGGAGCATTGCTGTTTGCCAAAGTTTGTTTCTTGCGTTAGTGAAAAGGGTCACATGACAACTGAATGTGATCACAGAAGATAATGGACATTTAGCCTAGCTGTGCAATACCTTGTTTTGGTTTCTCACTCTTGTTTTGTGCTATTATACTTTATTTGCGTCTGTTTGCACTTGAACTGCAATGCGGAAATAAACCTCATCAAAGAAATTTTCTTTGCCTGCCTTACTACTTGAGCACACACAACTACAATTCTCAACCCTGAAGGGCATCAAAGGCAACCCCCTCCTGAAACCCTCAAGGTCCAGGGAGCAGGTGAGTGGCAGGTTGCACTGCCGGTGGTCTGGGATGCTTTTAAGGCCACAGCTCGAGGACGCCTTATTGCTGAGGTGGCCAGGGCTAGGAAGGCCTGGGCAAGGGACTCCCAACGATTGGAAGGGGAAGCCAGGCGTCTCCAGCTAGAACATGCGTGGACTGGTTCCAAGCAGGTTTGGCACCAGTGGCAGGAGACCCGAGTTCAATTAGATGCTTATGTGCAAAAGGATTTAGATACCATGCGACGCCAACTGCGTCAAACGTTCTATGAACAGGGGAATAAGATTGGGCGCTACCTTGCCTTTAGGCTTAAAAAACAGCAAACCTTGTGATTAGTGCATGAGATTAGGGACTCGTCTGGGATCTTACGGATGGAGTCTCGGGAGATGCGCACAGTGTTTGCAGATTACATGGCACACCTGTATAAATCGGAGCCCTTCAGCCTTACACAGGTGATATCCCCCTTTGCAGCACCTTACAGATCTGCATAGGGAACAACTACAGGCAGAGATTACTGTGCAGGAAGTGGACGGGGCTATCCACCGAATGACTGCTAGGAGGGCTCCTGGTGGGGATGGGTTCCCCTCAGAGTATTATAAAAAAAAACAGTGCTCAATTGGCATCCACTCTGGCTGTGCTCTTTAACGAGGTGTTGCGAGGGTCGTCGTTGCCTTCCACACAGCTCGAGGCAGTCACTGTGGTAATACCTAAACCGGGTAAACCACCTCAAGAGGCATCATCATACTGCCGCATCTCCTTGTTAAATACAGATGTTAAAATATTGACCTCTGTGCTGGCGACCCAGCTAAATTTGGCTCTTCCAGGCCTGGTACACCCTGACCAGGTTGGGTTTTGTGCCTGGTCGTCAGGCCGCTGACAATGTTGCACAACATGATCCCCAACCAGCACTTCTGGTGGGCGTTGACGCAGAGAAAGCATTTGATAGGTTCAGCTGGGGTTTCTTGTGGCGCGTCTTGGATAAAATGGGGTTTGGGTGCATGGTCTCTATCGAGGGCCCCAAGCCACCATCCAAGTTAATGGGGGCCAATCGCAGAGCTTTGAAATGGAGAGGGGTACTCGACAGGGATGCTCGCTATCCCCACTTTTGTTTGCACTGGTAATGGAACCATTACCAGTGCGGATGGTTCGGAAGAATGTATCCTTGAAGGATACTACCAAAAGCAGAGAGGTTCCAAAAAAGAGTAAAGTAGCCCAAATGCTCTCGAGTATAGAGCAGACAGAGCTTAAAGATCCCAAATTACCCATGTCTACCAATAGCCAAATTAATACGAATAAAATACAGTCTCTAAAATGCTTGTATGCAAATGCTAAAAGTCTAAAAAATAAGATGGGAGAGTTAGAATATATAGCACTAAATGAGAGGTTAGATATGATTGGAATATCAGAGACATGGTGGAAGGAAGACAACCAGTGGGATACTGTGATACCTGGGTACAAACTATATCGTAATGATAGAGCTGATCAAATTGGTGGAGGTGTTGCGCTCTATGTTAGAGAGGGCATTGAGTCACAAAGGATTAAAGTTTTGCAGGAAACAAAATTTGCTGTAGAATATCTATGGATTGAAATTCCATGTAAAAAGGGGAAGGCGATGGCAGTGGGGGTGAACTATTGACCACCGGGCCAGAATGAACAAATGGATGATGAAATGCTCAAAGAAATCAAGGAAGCTAACAAAGGTTACAGCGCAGTAATAATGGGTGATTTCAATTACCCCGGTATCGACTGGGTCAGTGTCACGGCAGGACATGCTAGGGAGATAAAGTTCCTAGATGACATAAATGACTGCTTCTTGGAGCAGCTGGTTCATGAACCGACCAGAGGGGAAGCCATATTAGACCTAGTCCTTAGTGGAACACCAGATCTAGTGCAAGAGATAAGGTTGTTGGGGCCACTTGGCAATAGCGATCATAGCATGATCGCCTTTGATTTAATTAGTGGAGGAGGGATAGTATGGAAATCCACAGTACTACCTTTAGCTTTCGAAAGGGAGACTATGATAAAATGAGGAGAATAGTTAAGAAAAAACTAAAAGGAGCAGTTGCAAAGGTTAAATACTAACATCAAGCTTGGGTGTTGTTGAAAAATACTATCTTGGAAGCCCAGACCAGCTGTATTCCACGCTTTAAGGAAAGTGGAAGGAAGTCCAAAAAACTGCCAGCATGGTTTAAAGGTGAGTCAGAGAGGCTGTTGTTGCCAAAAAAGCATCTTTCAGGAAATGGAAAAAAGAGCCAAACGACGAAACCTGGAAACAGCACAAGCACTGGCAAGTCAAATGCAAGGCATTGATAAGGCAGGCAAAGGGAGAATGTGAGACGAAGCTTGCTGTGGAAGGAAAAACGCAAAATAAAGATTTTTTCAAGTACATTCATAGCAAAAAACCTGTGAGAGAGTCAGTTGGTCCATTAGATGATAGAGGAGTTAAAGGGGCACTAAGAGGCGACAAGGCGATAGCGGAGAGACTGAATGAATTCTTTGCTTCGGTCTTTACTGAGGAAGATGTAGGGATGTTACCCATGACTGAAGTGGTATTTAAAGGTGCGGAAGAATTGAAGGAAATATCGATACATCGGGAAGATGTATTACAACTATTAGATAAACTGAAGAGTAGCAAATCACCTGGGCCGGATGGTATACATCCAAGGGTGTCGAAAGAACTGAAATATGAGATTGCAGACCTGCTATTAGTAATCTGTGAACTATCATTAAAATCATCTCTAATACCTGAAGATTGGAAGATCACCAATGTAACACCAATTTTTAAAAAGGGTTCCAGGGGTGATCCGGGAAACTACAGACCGGTGAGTCTCACGTCAGTACCGGGAAAAATGGTAGAAACCATCATAAAGAATAAAATTACTTAGCATGTAGATAGTCATGGCCTAATGGGAGACAGCCAACATGGCTTTAGACAAGGAAGATCTTGTCTTACTAATCTGTTATGTTTTTTTTGAAAGTGTGAATAAACAGGTGGACAAAGGTGAGTCGGTTGATATAGTGTATCTGGACTTTCATAAAGCCTTTGACAAGGTCCCTCATCAGAGACTTTTGGCAAAACTAAAGAGTCATGGGATAGGAGGCAGTGTACTACTGTGGATCAAGAACTGGTTAAAAAATAGAAAGCAGAGGGTTGGGCTAAATGCCAATTTTCCCAATGGAGAAAGGTGAATAGTGGTGTACCCCAGGGATCTGTGCTGGGTCCGTTGTTTTATGACATATTCATAAATGACCTGGAAAGTGAAATAACGAGTGAGGTTATCAAATTTGCAGATGACACAAAACTATTTAAAGTTATTAAAACCCAAGAGGACGGGGAAAATTGCAAGAGGATCTTGATAAATTACAAGAATGGGCTTCAAAATGGCAGATGAAATTTAATGTGGACAAGTGCAAAGTTGTGCACCTAGGGAAGAACAACCCAAACTATGGTTACACAATGCAAGGTTCCATATTAGGAACCACCACCCAGGAAAAAAATTTAGGTGTCATTGTGGATAACATGTTAAAACCATCGGCCCAGTGTGCAACGGCAGCCAAGAAAGCAAATAAAATGCTAGATATCATAAGGGAAGGAATGGAAAATAAAACAAAAGATATTATAATGCCTCTATATCGTTCCATGGTGAAACCGCACCTTGAATATTGTGTGCAATTCTGGTCGCCGTATCTTAAAAAGGATATAGAGTTATTAAAAAAGGTTCAGAGAAGAGCCACCAAAATGGTAAAGAGGATGGAAGGATACTCCTATGAAAAAGGCTAAAAAGGTTAGGGCTCATTAACCTGGAAAGAGATGGCTGAGGGGAGATATGATAGAAGTCTATAAATTAATGAACGGAGTGGAACGGATAAACATTGGAGAGTATGAGTTATGTACGGATTATCAACACACAGACACCCCCCCCTCAATTTTGCACAGAGCCACAGGTGGTCACCTAGTCCAAGTCCCCCCAACAGCTCCATTTCCATTTTCACCCAACACTTGGAGCTGGCAGAATTCATCCACTCAACCCCTGCACGGCATTGCACCGCCGCATAGTACCAATGAAGATTAGGGACTCCCATTCCCCCCCCTTCCCGAGTGAGCATATAGTATCCATCGACCAACTTGTCCTGCACCCATGGCTCGAGGTCCGATGACTGTAGCCAGGCCTGACGGCGACTTGTGTTTGCTATTTTGTCTGACAGGCAACCTGATGCCTGGGTCCATTGGGTGGATAAAGTCCACTGAGCTGCCCTCATGTGAAGGTGAGCATATGTTACCACATGCACGGTGGATGCCATGTGGCCTAGTAACTGTAACATTTCTCGAGTAGTTAAAAAGGGCTTTAGCACTGCTTGAGAAGCTAATTGCACCAAGCGAAGGCAACGGGCTTGGGGAAGATAGGCCCTTGCCTTTGTGGTATCCAAGCAAGGCTCCTATGAACTCTAGAGACTGAGTAGGAGTTAGACTGGATTTTGGGATGTTTATTACCAGCCCCAAATACTGAAGGATACGCATTGTGCAGGATAGAGAAGTCTTGGCCTCTGACTGTGTTGGAGCTCGAATGAGCCAGTCGTCCAAGTAAGGGAAGACAAATATTCCCAGAGTGCGTAGAAATGCTGCTACCACAGCCATGCATTTCGTGAACACCCTTGGTGCAGAGGCCAGACCAAAAGGAAGCACCCTGTATTGGTAGTGCTTTCCTTGAAACAGGAACCGAAGGAACCTTCTGTGGGTTGGATGGATGAGAACATGGGTGTACGCATCCTTGAGATCTAGAGAACAAAGCCAATCTTGACTCTGAAGGTATGGAAGCAGAGCTCCGGGAGAAACCATTTTGAATTTCTCCTTGACAAAGAATTTGTTCAATTCTCTGAGATCTAAGATAGGTCTGTATCCCCCTGTTTTCTTTGGGATAAGAAAGTAAGGGGAATAGAACCCTGTGCCCTGTTGATGAAGAGGCACTTCCTCTATTGCCCCTTGGGCAAGAAGGATGGTAACCTCCTGACCTTACAGGTCGATGAGAGAGGTCGGAGAATTGAACTGCTTCACTATTGTGGGAGGGGGCATGCTTGAAAAATGAAGTTTGTACCCCTCTTTTATGATGGAGAGTGTCCAATGCTCTGCTGTTATTTGCCCCCATCTGGGGGCAAATGGCATAACCTTCCTGGAATGGTGGACGGTTCTGGTCCTTCCAGAGCCAGAAAGGCTAAGTTCTCTAGCTGAAAGTCAAAGGTCCTGAGGAGGCTGAGGCTGCTGGGTTGGTTGAGGCCTAGCAGCCTTTGCTTTCTTCTGTTTGGGTGGTTGCTGACGTTTGGTTGAAAACTGACCTGCAGAAGATGCCTGCTGACCATAAGCCGGATAAAATCTTTTCTTTCTAGAAAAAGGTGTTTTCTTGAACAACTTTTTCCTAACAGGATCAGCAGGATAGTCTATCCAAAGTGGAATTTTCAGCATCCATTTCATTGGCTTTTTCTTGACAATCTTTACCAAACAGGTTCTCACCAGTACAAGGGATATTTCCCAATTTATCTTGTACCCAGAGCTCTATATCAGATGCTTGGAGCCAAGCAATTCTACATGCACCTATGGCAATAGCCGAGGTTCTTCTTATACATTCAAAGCAGTCGAAGGCTGCACGGTTGGAGAATTTAGAGACATCTTGGGCATGTTTGAGCCAAATGAGAAACTCCTGCCTTTTATCCTCAGAGATGAAAGGACTTAAAGTCTGTAGATGATCAGTAACTTCCTTTAGGAACATTCCCATGTAGAGACTATAGGAACTGATTCTTGCAGCAAGCATGGAAGCTTGAAAGACTCTACGTCCAAAAGCATCCAGAGTTCTCCATTCACGTCCTGGAGGATTAGAGGCATGTCATTTTGCACTTCTAATCCTTCTCATAGCAGATTCCACCACAATAGAGTGGTGAGGAAGCTGAGTTTTATGGAAGTCAGGACAAGGAGGTACATGATACATAGTATCTAACCTACGAGAATGAGGAGAGGTGGTAAGAGGTGTTTCCCACATCCTCAACATGAGATCATATAGAATCTCATGAATGGGTAGGGTAGCTGCCTCCTTAGGAGTTTTGGGATATTGTAAAATATCCAACTCCTTGGCCCTTGGCTCTGTCTCAGGGGCCACAGAGATAGACAGGCCCCAAGCCACCTCTCGGATGAAGTCTTGGAAAGACATGTCCTCTGGAGGAGACATCCTGCGTTTAGGGGAGGAGGACTCCTGTGGAAGAAGCATCGCTGCATCGACAGAACTTTCAGAGTCCTCAGATTCTTCTGAGGAATCGAAGTATAGTCTGTCCGGATGCTCCTGCAGAGCCCGATACCCATACCGAGCAAAATCGGGCGAATCGGTACCGGCGGGCATCGGAGGACAGGGTACCGGCATAGCAGACACCGATGCCGATGCTATCGGTACCGGTACCGATACCGATGCCAGTGCCGGTACCGGTGGAGTTGTCTGTCGCGGTACCAAGGGCATCGATGCCACAAGGAAAGCCACTAGACTGCGTTCTATGGACAGAATTCTCTGGTCCATAGATGCTGCCAATGCCTGGAAGTCGGTACCGGTGGGAACCGCTGGTACCCCAGAGCATGGCACCAGGAGATCTGTCGAGGCCGAGCCATCGAGAACATCCTGGAACCCCGATGATGGTGCTTTGGAAGCCGAAGCCTCCCGCTGGGGTAATTTTGCCGGTGCAGAATCCTCGAGGGCAACGCCAGAGGCATCTCGTTGCTTAGAAGGAGATCTACCCTTCGAGGACCGGCTGAATTTATGTTTAGTTACCTGAGATCCACGGGAAGAAGAGGAAGCCCTGGAAGACGTCGATGCCACCGAAGCCGCATCAAACCACCCATCTGGGCAGCAGCAGAATGGGATAGTGTTGACGGCGGAGGATCACATTTCTGTGATAACGGCAACACCACCAAACTTAAACTGCGCGGAAGAAAGGCCCGGCAATCTACTTCTGTATCTTGCCATGAAAACCCAATGGATAGTTACAACAAAACAAATTGTGCTGTAGTGCTGGAAGATGAGACCCCCAGGTTGGAAGGCACTCAACTAGCTACTGGGGAAGAACTGAAGACTTTTCAGAGTAAAGCCAGCATTTAAGATGTGGTTGGATCAAAGCCCTCGGGACGTCTGACTGCTGATGTAGCTGCGCATGAAATGAGAGTCAGAAGCTGTAAAGATGTCTTACACATTGGAACATGGAACGTACGAAGCATGAACCAAGGGAAGTTGGAGGTGGTCAAGAATGAAATGGAACGTGTACAACTTGATCTGTTGGGTGTCAGCGAACTGAAATGGACTGGCATCGGGCACTTTGCATCAGATGATCACATGGTCTACTATGCTGGAAATGAAAGACAAAGAAGAAATGGTGTTGCATTTTTATTAAAGAAGAAACTTGCAAGAACTGTAATGAAATACAATGCAGTCAGCGAACGCTTAATCTCTATTCGTCTACGAGGAATGCCTATCAACACAACTATAATTCAAGTATATGCCCCAACAACAGCTGCAGAAGAGAATGAAATTGAAGAGTTCTATGAACAAGTACAAGCTGAAATTGACAGAACATGCAAACAGGATATCCTGATAGTCTTGGGTGATTGGAACGCAAAGGTTGGCAACAAAGAAGAAGACAAAGTAGTTGGAAAATATGGACTTGGCAACAGAAATGAAGCTGGGGAAAGACTGATAGAATTCTGCAAGACCAACAATCTATTCATCTCGAACACCTTCTTCCAGCAACACAAGCGGCGACTGTACACATGGACTTCACCCAATGGATTGTATAAAAATCAAATTGACTACATCTGTGGAAGTCAACGATGGAAAAGCTCTATAACAGGGGTGTCAAACTCAAATACACAGTGGGCCAAAATGTAAAACTTGAACAACGTCGCGGGCCAGCATTGAACAAATGAACCTTTTAATATGGACCCAAACAAGATTTGCTTTAACATTGAATATGAAGCAACACTTATTACTATACAATTTATAACTTAATAGTTCAGATATGCAAAAACCAATTTCAAATAAAAAAAACCATCAATGACATTCATTTATTAAATAAGATTTAAATAATAATAAATAATAATTTTTAAAATAAAATAACAATAATAAAATTAATCAACCATTCAAGCCCATGTCTTGGAGTAGCAAGAAAAAGTGCATAAAGAAAACATTAATTATTGCTCAGTTTGCTGCACACTGATCTAATCTGATGTGCCCAAGCCAGATACCTGGCATCTCTTCTTGGATGATAGTTCATCAATGTCTGGGCTCAGGCTTTGAGCTGAGGAAATCCTCAGTATCGAGCGAAGGTGTTCATCAGTCAGACGTCTCCTGTGAGATGTTTTGGTCATCTTCATCGAGGAGAAAAGTTGCTCACATAGATAAGTGCTGCCGAACATGGAGAGCATCTGAGCAGCTTGGGTAGGGAGCTGAGGCATTGTGTCAGGGATGAACTGTGGAAACTGGGCGGCGCCCACAGCATCATACTTTGACTTCAGCGTGTCATTACACTGGAGTTCAATTAGCTCCATTTGGAGGTTGGTTGGTGCGTTTTCCACATTAACTGCAAAGGGATTACTGAGCAGTTCAAACCTACATTTCTGGACATCAAAGTCGGCAAATCGCCGGCTAAACTCAGCGCCGAGTACACTGAGTTTTTCAGCAAACTGTGCGCATGGGAACAAGTTGGTAAAGAACTGCTTTTTCATGGTTTGGCAGCAGGGAAAATGGCCAAGGTTTCCTTGCAGCATCTGATTCTCCCACAGGCACAGTTTAGTTTTAAAAGCCCTCACTGCAGCGTACATGTCTGTGATGATGCGCCCCCGCCCCTGAAGCTGCAGGTTCAGCGCATCGAGATGGCTCGAGATGTCACACAGAAAGGCCAGCTCACACAGAAACTTTTTCTCCCGAAGCTCTGCTGTGTCCTTCCCTTTGCTTTCCAGAAACTGACATATTTCCTCATGCAGCTCAAAACATCTATTCAGTACTTTTCCTCGGCTTAACCATCTCACCTCTGTGTGATACGGCACGTCTGCGTATTCCGAACCACACTCCTCCAGAAAAGACTTAAACTGGCTGTGATTCAGACCTTTGGCTCTTATAAAGTTAACTACTTGTGTTACTGTGGTCATAACATGTTCCATCTTTAGGGCTTTGCCACACAATGATTCCTGATGTATGATGCAGTGATAAACAGTTAGTTCACCTGCACAGTTCTCTTCCTGCATCTTCTCCCGGACCCTGCCCACCAGTCCACTTGTTTTACCGCACATCGCTGGCGCACCATCTGTCGTTAATCCCACGAGTTTATCCCATGGCAGCTTTATTTCAGTTACGCATTTGGAAACCTCCTCAAAAATTTCCTTTCCTGTGGTTGTGCCATGCATTGATTTGAATCCCAATAGCTCCTCCGTAACACACATATTTGAGTCCACTCCACGGATGAAGACTGACAGCTGAGCAGTATCAGATGCGTCGCTGCTCTCATCCACAGCAAGGGAGAATGCAATGAAATCTTTTCCCTTTTCCAAAAGCTGGTCATACAGATTGGTGGCAAGATCACATGTGCGATCAGCTACTGTGTTTCTGCTCAGGCTCACGTTTGAAAAGGCTTGCTTTTTCTCTGGGCACACGATGTCACAAACTTTCAACATGCACTTTTTCACAAACTCTCCCTCATTAAAGGGCCGGGCTGATTTTGCGATCTCTGCTGCCACAATATAACTAGCCTTTACAGCAGCCTCACTTTGTGATGTGGCTTTTTTGAACATATTCTGTTGTGAAACCAAACTTCTTTTCATCTCCTCCACTTTCTGGCTCCTTTGAGTCATGTCCAGGTCCTTGTACTTGTCATGGTGTTTTGTTTCATAGTGTCGTCGAATGTTATACTCCTTAGTTATAGCCACGTTGACTCCACAAATCAGACAAACAGGTCTGTCTTTTACATATGTAAACAAATATTCTGTCTCCCACCTGTCCAGAAAGTTCCTGTTGTCTGCCTTTCTTTTTGCCATTTTTGGGAAGGGGTTCCACAGTGACAGTTGTAGCTTGAGATCGCTATGACTTCTGTCACACAGGAGAGGGCGTTTCTGGGACCTGTCCTGATTGACGCGCCAAAACAACAGCAAGGCATTATGGGATTTGTAGTATTAGCGATGAATGAATGCGCTGTATAATACCGGCGGGCTAGCTCTAGTAGTCATTTGGTATAGCCTCGCGGGCCAAATATAATTACACTACGGGCCAAATTTGGCCCGCGGGCCAGAGTTTGACACCTATGATTTAGAGGCTTGAAAGAAGCTGCAATAGCACTCAAATGAACTCTCACTGAATTGGTCTTAAGCCCTGCATTAGATAAATGAAGGAGATACTCCAGCAATGATTCCAGAGGTATCGCAAGAGGGTTAAGACCATTCTGCGAGCACCATATGGCAAACCTTTTCCACTTGAATGCATAAGAGCATCTTGTGGAAGGCTTCCTGGAAGCATAAAGGATATCCTTTACCTGCTGAGAAAGGTTAAGACCGTGAAGTTCTAGGCTTTCAGCAACCAGGCCCTGAGATGCAGAGACTGGGGATTGGGATGCCACAGCATCCCGTCCTCCTGAGAAAGGAGATTTGGAGCAGATCCTAACTCCAGAGGTGGAGCTTGAGAGAGATGTAGGAGCAGAGGGTACCACATTTGCCGTGGCCAATATGGAGCTATGAGAATCATATGACCTCTGTCTCTCGAAAGTTTGAGCGAGAGAGAGCAGCCCTGGCCTCTGGCTCTGAAGAGGCTCGAATGAGCCAACCGTCTAAGTAAGGGAAGACGAATATTCCTAGGGTGCGAAGAAATGCTGCCACCACAGCCATGCATTTTGTTAACACCCTTGGTGCAGAGGCCAGGCCAAAAAGAAGAACCCTGTATTGGTAGTGCTTCCCTTGAAACAGAAAGCGAAGGAACTTTCGATGAGTTGGATGGATGAGAACATGAGTGTACGCATCCTTGAGATCTAGAGAACAAAGCCAATCCTGACTCTGAAGGTATGGCAGCAGAGTTCCCAGAGAAATCATTTTGAACTTCTCTTTGAACAGGAATTTGTTCAATTCTCTGAGGTCTAAAATGGGTCTGTCCCCTCCTGTTTTCTTTGGGATAAGGAAATAGGGGGAGTAAAACCCTGTACCCCGTTGGGGAATGGGTACCTCTTCTATTGCCCCTTGGGCAAGAAGCACAGTGACCTCTTGACCTAACAGGTCATTGAGAGAGGTCTGAGAATTGAACTGTCTTACCATTGTAGGAGGGGTATGCTGAGGAAATGAAGCTTGTACCCCTCTCTTACAACAGACAGAGTCCAATTTTCTGCTGTTATCTGACCCCATCTGGGGGCAAAATGACATAACCTTCCAGGGATGGTGAAGGGTTCTGGGCCGTTCAGGGCCAGGAAGGCAAAGTTCTCTAGATAGGAGTCAAAGCCCCTGTGGAGGCTGAGTCTGCTGAGCTGGGTGAGGCTTAGCTGCTTTTGACTTTCTTTGTCTAGGTTGTTGCTGTTGTCCCTTTTGGGCAGACTGACCTAAATGATGCCCCTGTTGGGTATAGGAGTGATAAAACCTCTTCTTCTTACTGAAGAATGGTTTCTTAGAGGATTTTTTTCCTCGCAGGATCAGCAGTAGATTTGGACAATCTATCCAAAGTGATATTGTCAGCATCTATCTCATTAACTTTTTCCTGCCAATTCTTGCCAAAGAGATTCTCTCCTGTGCAAAGAATATTCCCAAGTTTATCCTGTACCCAAATTTCCAAGTCATTTCATTTCATTTATTTAGGCTTGATATACCGCCCAAGACCGAGGTATCAGGGCGGTGTACAATAAAAGGCAGCTGTGGAAAAGCAAAGAGAGAAAGGAACGCCATTGGATAATAGGAAAGAGTAAGAGAGAGAAAGAGAGAAAATTAGAGTAGAGTCTACAGAGCTAAACACAGGGACATGGGGAGGGAAGGGAGACAGGGTGTGGGAGTTAAATGTGATGTGGGAGTCAGGAGTTGAGTGGTAGTTGGATGTAACGTGAGGGGCATGAATTGGTATGTTGACTACATATCAGGGGGAGACCTGTAGGTTGTACGCTTGAGAGAAAAGGTGAGTCTTGAGGAGAGTTTTGAAATGGGGGAAGGAGGGTTCAATACGAAGGGTGTGAGGGAGGGAATTCCAGAGGGCAGGGGCCAGAAAAAAGAAGGCAGAGTGGCGGGTAAGTTCGAGGTGGGCCTGGGATGGAGGAGGAAGGAATAGACGATTGGTATGAGATGAGCGAAGAAGACGGGGAGCGGGCTGGTGGAAGATAAGGTCAGAGAGATACCGAGGAGTGCTGGTGTGAAGAACCCTATGAGTGATAATGATATACTTGTAGATAAGTCTGAATTTGATGGGAAGCCAGTGAAGGGAGAAGAGGCAAGGGGTAATATGATCAAAGGGGGAAGAAGAGGTGAGAAGGCGGGCAGCAGTATTCTGGAGAAGCTGAAGACGACGGAGTTGACAGGAAGGGAGACCAGATAAGATAGAATTGCAGTAGTCTAAGCGGGAAGTTACAAAAGAGAGAACCAAAGTGGTGAGGGATTGAGGGGAAAGAAAAGGACGAAGGGAGCGAATACGGCGCAGATGAAAATGGCAAGTACGAACAAGGGAGGAAATGTGAGGGTGAAAAGAGAGAGAAGAATCCAAGGTAACATCCAGATAGCGGAGGGTAGAGACAACAGGAATGGGAAGGGAAGACATCATAGGGGCTAGACTAGGTGGGGAAGAGGAGAAAGAAAACCAGATGGCAGAGGATTTAGAAGGGTTAACACAGAGGAAATTTTCAGAAAACCAGGAGGCAACAGAGGATAGACAGGCGTTAAGGGTGGAAAGATCAGGGGAAAGGGAGCTGGTATGATGAACAAGAAGGATATCGTCTGCGTAAAAATAGAAAGAAACACCAGATTGCTGAATGAGGAGGGCTAGGGAGCAAGAAAAATGTTGAAAAGTAGAGGAGCAAGAATAGAACCCTGTGGAACACCACAGTGCAAGGGAAAGGGAGCCGAAGTGGAGGTACCAGAGTGAACAGAGAAAGAACGACGGAAGAGAAAGGAATGAAACCAGCGTAAAACAGTGCCACGAATACCAGAGTCAGACAGACGTGTGAGAAGGGTGCGATGATCGATAACGTCAAAAGCGGCGGAGAGATCTAAAGAAACAGCGATAGACAAGTCACCACGATCGTGAGAACGGTGAAGATCGCTAAGAAGTGCAAGGAGAACAGTTTCAGTGCTATGGCCAGATCTAAAGCCGGATTGACGGGGGTGAAGATAAAGAGTAGAGTCAAGATGTTGTGAAAGTTGTGTGAAGACTAATTTCTCTAGGACTTTAGAAAGGAAAGGGAGATTTGAAACTGGGCGCCAGTTGGCAGGTAAGTCAGATGCTTGGAGCCAGGCAATTCTACGTGCACCTATGGCAATGGCAGAGGTTCTGCTTATGCACTCAAAGCAGTCAAAAGCTGCACGATTCATAAACTTGGAAACATCCTGAGCATGTTTGACAAGGGCGAAATAATCTTGCCTCTTATCATCAGGAAGGAGAGGGCTCATAAGCTCTAAATTTATTATTTATTTTATTTGCATTTCTTATATACCGCGCTATTACAATCAGTGCGGTTTACATTTGAACGAAGTATACAACAATGTAACATGTTACACTGAGTTTACAATAAACAGGGGATACAAACTTGGATGAACAGGGGAGAAAAACTAAATCTCCTGTGACCTCCTTAAGGAACATTCCCATATATAAGATATAGGAACTGATCCTAGCAGAAAGCATGGAAGCCTGGAAGGTCCGACGTCCAAAGGCGTCAAGAGTCCTACACTCACGTCCTGGAGGATTAGATGCATGCCTTTTTGCACGCTTTATCCTTCTCATTGCTGACTCCACCACCATGGAATGGTGTGGTAATTGAGTCTTCTGAAACCCAGGACAGGGAGGAACTCAATACATAGTGTCGAGTCTTTAAGAGTGAGGAGATGTGGTTAGAGGTGTTTCCTACATCCTTAACATGAGATCATGCAATATCTCATGAATAGGTAAGGTAGCTGCCTCTTTGGGAGCTTTAGGGTACTGCAGGATTTCTAATTCCTTTGCCCTAGGCTCTTTTTCAGGAGCCACTGTGATGGAAAGACCTCGAGCCACATCTCAGATAAAATCCTGAAAGGACATATCCTTTGGTGGAGACATCCTACGCTGAGGAGAAGAGGAATCCTCAGGAAGAAGTACTCTGGTATCGGCAGAGCTTTCAGAGTCTTCAGACTCATCCGAGGATTCGAAGTATCTCCGATCCGGGTGATCGTGCAAGGCACGGTACCAGTACCGATCGAAGTCGGCATCGGAGTGGTCCAGTACCGACCTATCGATACTGGATGGATACGCATGACTCGGTCCCAGTAGAATACCTGCCGATGTCGATGCAGTCGGTGCCAGTACCAGTTGAATTGTCTGAAGCGGTTTCAAGGGCATCGAGGCTATGAGAAGAGTTGCCAGACTGCGTTCAATAGCCAAGAATCTCTGGTCTATCGACGCTGCTGATGCTTGGGTATCGGTACCGGAAGAAGCGGCCGGTACCCTAAAGCATGGCACCAGTAGTTCTGCCGAGGTTGAAGCCTTGAAAACGTCCTGGAGCCCCATTAGTACTTTGGAAGCCGAAGCCTCCCGCCAGGGCAATTTTGCCGGTGAAAGTCCCTCAAGGGCAATGCCAGAGGCATCTCGCTGTCTAGAAGGAGATCTACCCTTTGAGGACCGGCTAGATTTATGTTTAGTTACCTGAGATCCATGGGAGGAAGACAAAGTCCTGGACGATGTCGATGCCACGGAGGCTGCATCGGAGAAAAAATGGTGCTAAGCTTAGCAGCTCAGTTCTGTCGGCCTCTTTTTGACATCATCCCACAGGCAACACACTCTGAAATAGAGTGGTCAGGATCTAAACATTTGAGGCACCACTCATAGGTGTCGGTGACGGAGATGGTACCGCCACACTTAGAACACTTTTTAAAACCCAAAGCGGGTTTTTCCATTCTGAAGGAAAAGTTGGGCCTAGTGCCCAAAATGGCATGTGGCACCTGAGAGAAAATTACTGGAAAGACTCCAGAAGAAAGTTTTTTTTTTTTTTAAGAAAAGAAAGAAGAACCGGCGGTACCGGTGTAGCGTCGAGGGAAGGCAGACGCGACCACAAAAAAGAAGAATAGAAGGGATTTTTTTCTGCAGTGACAGGATGTGCGACCTGTCGGCTCCGCGGAAAATGAAAAACTGGAGAGGGACAGTTGGGAAAGGCGGGAAAGCAGCATGCAGGCGCTGTGGGATGCTCCCAAAAGCTTTCCTATTGGACGCTGGGGAGCATTCCCGCGCAGGCTCCGTCGGTACCGATGATACCCATATGTGAAGACTACATTCCTGCTTGTTCCTGGAGATATACCTATCCAAAGTTTAATATTATTTTTATATAAATGATCCTTTAAAAAAATTTTCAAATTCAAATACATACAAATTAGCAATATCGGGGCCATCAATGAACCCATGGCTACTCCCTTAACTTGTTGATAAAACAAATCTCTAAAAGAAAAAAAATTCTCGCATAAAGCTATCCTAGCCAACGTGAGTAGCAACTCTGTGGGAATACATCTGTGCGCGGACCTTTTGAGAAGATATTGTTCAAGAATCACCAAAGATTCTGCTTGAGGAACATTGGTGTATAAAGATTCAACATCCAAGGTAACTAAAATGATATTGGAATCTACATCACAAAATTTAGACAACAGTTCTATAACGTGAGATGAATCTCTCACATAAGACCACATGGAAAGCACAAAAGGACGTAGAAGTAAATCTAAAAATTGAGAAATAGGTTCTAGGAGAGAACCGACTGCAGAAACAATTGGCCTACCAGGGGGAGCTGTCAGAGATTTATGAATCTTTGGAAGAACGTAAATTGTTGGAATAACCGGCGATGGAACAATGAGAAAATCTCTTTCCTTCTTTGTGAAATATCCAATCTCGAATGCTGTCTGTACTAGATTATCAATCTTACTTTTTAGATTTCCAGTAGGATCCCCTGGCAGGCAATGATAAAAAGTCCGATCTTTAAGTTGTCTGTCTATCTCATCTTTATACATTTTTTTATCCATAATGACTACTGCCCCAATCTTGTCGGCAGGTTTAATAATAATCGTATTATTTTTCTGCAAAGAAATGATCGCCTCCCTTTCCCCTTTAGTAAGATTGCTATATGTAGGGGCAGTTTCAATACAAATCTGATTAACCTGTCGTGAAACTATCTTCTCAAAAGCAACCATAAGAGGATCAGTATGTAAAGGTGGCATCCACGTAGATTTTCTACTGACAATAGAAGCCTCAGTTGGATTGCTTCCTTGAGTGCTAAAAAAATGTTTGATACGAATCTTCCGGAAAAACTTAAATAAATCTATATTAATCTCTAACAAATCCGGTTTCCTCACAGATACAAAAGATAACCCTTTGTTTAATAAAGATTCTTCCTCTTGTGTGAGCGAATATTTAGAAATATTAATCACATTACTATATTTAATGTTCATCACATCCTTCTCTCGTTGGACCAATCCTTGTTCCAATTGCCCCTGCCTCGTCCGCGACCGCGGCCCCGAGGTGGTGAGTACTGATTGTATATTCGGTCCTGATTCTGATTGTAATATCGATCCTGATCTATTGGCGGAGGACGAGTCCGTGATCTGTCTTGATCCCGAGGGGGGAAAATGATTGTGTGTCCTGTCTCGAGGCTGAGCGTGATATAGATCCTGTTCTAAATGTAGCTGATGAGTGCGTGAGTTGTCTCGACCTCCTCCCTTCCAAAAGTTGTCCATGTTGAAAAAATGGTCTTTATCTGGATCGTTACCATGCTCTCGTACTGTATGTGATCTATTTTTTTCTGTATGTGTGGAAAACAAAGATGCAGAAGGATCAAAACCTTCTATAGACTCACTCCTACTTCTCTTCTTCTTAGGTCCAGGGGACTGATCTAAATTGGGATCTTGTACAACACTATTTTTACGGTCAAATAGAGAGGGTCTTTTCTTAAACCATAATCGATCATTGTCTACTTTCTTACTCCAATAGTAAACATAACCCACTCTATAGTCGTCTTCGTCTCTTTTAAACTAGACATCTTACTAGTCACTTAGACATGGCTGACCGACTCGGACACGGTCATTCTTAACCAACTCACCCCTCCCAATTTCTCAATCCACACCTGCCACAGAGCCAATCGCAGGGGTGAAGGAGTACTCGCCCTTACAAAAACAGAGCTACAATTCCAGCTGACCTCAGCCAGCAGCACCAAACACCTGGACTCCATCACCATAACCAACAAGCACAACACCATCAACTTAATCTACAGATCCCCATCCCCCTCCCCAGATGACCTCTCAACAATAATCGACCTTGCCTACAACTCAGAGAACCCGCACACAACAAACTGGCTCATGGGCGACTTCAATCTGCCTGCCCTCCCAGCCACCCACTCCAGCGCTTTCCTCGACGCATTTAACGAGCTGGGATACGACCAATTAACCCATGCACCCACCCATTCAAAAGGAAACAAGCTGGACCTGATCTTCGCCCCACGTTCGGCTACATACCCGAACCATACGCTTGCCCTATCCATCACGTCAGTCCCATGGTCTGACCACAGCCTCCTAAGATTCCAAATGCCCACGCATCTGGATCATGCAAGCAACTGTCCAATAGCCAACGTCTGCCCAACACCAAAAACACGATTCCAGCCCTTCAACAAGGAAGAGATACTCAGCAAAACCCTACCACTCTTTGACCAAACAGAATCTTGCCTTGAGGAAATACTCGCTGCCTGGAACAATAGTCTCAGCGCCATTGCCCACCAACCAACTATGGGCTTACCACCTAGAAGAAAGACTGCTCCATGGTACTCTCCTGAGCTATGAACATCACTCCACCACCTAAGGAAGTTTGAAAGAAGATGGCGACACTCACGCTCCATCAACGACATGGACACCTACACCTCCCACTTGAAGGAACACCGTGCAGCAGTCACAGAGAATATGAGATGATACCATGCAGAAATTCTGCAACGCTCCCTGAACAAACCATAGGACCTGTTCAACCTGGTGAGAACCCTCACGAAGGAACCTTCCCCAACCCAACTATGCATGCCACAGCCACAGGAATACGCGGGACTACCTACATTCGAAAGCAATCCAGCCTGACAAATCTAAAACCACACCATCCACCGATGTGCACAGATCATGCCACCGAACGCCATTAACGACCTTCTCAACACCATCAGAGAAAGGCATCGAAGACACCATCACCACTATTAACACCACCACAGCCCCAAATGATCCCTGCCCGGCGTTCTGGATAAAAGCATTGCGGAAAGAATTCAGCCCTTTCCTGGCCAAATTCATGGATTTATCCTTCTCAACGGGCTCTTTCCCACAAAGCCTGAAGCAAACATCCATTAGACCACTCCTAAAAAAGAGCAAACTAGACCCCCAGGAGGTGGATTCCTACAGGCCTATATCAAGCATCCCACTATTGGCCAAAGTAATCGAAAAGGTCGTACAACAACAAATTCAACACCACACTGAGTCCACCGCTCCCCTCGACCCATGCCAGCATGGATTCAGGGAGTCGCACAGAGTTGAGACGCTTTTAACCACCCTATTCAATACACTAATCTCTGGTCTGGACAACAGCAGACAAGGATATGCCCTCATCTTCCTGGACATTGCTGCAGCATTCGACTCCGTCAATCATGAACTGCTACTAGGGCGCCTCACAGAGAAAGGGATCCAGGACAAAGTATTAAGCTGGTGCAACTCATACCTGTCAGACAGATGGCAACATGTACGGACCGGCCCCACGACATCCAAACCATTCCAACAAAAACAGGGCGTGCCACAGGGATCCTCCCTCTTGGCACTGTTCTTCAACATATACATGCAGCCCATCTGTGCACTCACCCGCTCTTTCGACATCTCATGCCTTGTATACGCTGATGACGTATTACTCTACATGCCATTCTCAACCGACCAGTCGGACTTCTCTCCACTAACTTCCTGCTTCGACGCCATCGCTGACTGGCTCCACACTCAAAACCTCAGAATAAACTTCAAGAAAACTGAGGCGCTATTCATCACCAAGAACCAAACCTTCTCCCCCCCCTGCATCACTAAACGTAAGAGGCGCAGCGCTCCAAAGCAAGTCCACGATCCGCTACCTAGGGGTCACACTAGACCAACAGCTGGACATGAAAGTTCACATAAACAACACCATCAGGGCAGTATACCACAAGATACGGACAATCCGCCATTTACGACCCCTACTAGAACCTGAAGACTTCCGAACAATCTACCAAGCCTTGGTAATCCCACACTTTGACTACGCCAATTCAATCTTACAGGGCCTCCCAAAAAACACGCTAAACTCACTTCAGCTTGCAATGAACGCTGCCGCCAGAATACTACATGGAGCCAGCAGGAGGGACCATATAACCCCAATCCTGAAACACCTCCATTGGCTCCTGGTTCACTGTAGACTCGCCTTCAAAATTCTACTGTTGACTTTCAAAGCCATAAACAACCTCACCTCCTCCTCCATCAAGGATCTCGTCCTCCCCACTCTCTCAAACAGGGTCAGAAGGTCAGCTGCCACCAACACACTGAGCATCCCTAGCAAGATCACGAAATGCTCTCAAGCAACCAGAAGTAGAGCATTCATGTACTATGCACCTACATGTTGGAATGCCCTCCCACCCGACATCTGGACCATTAAGGACCTACTCCAATTCAGGAAGGCCCTGAAACACCATCTTTTCATCCAGCACTTCACTCAATGGAGACACACAACATCCAGCCACACGCACCCACCAAGACAGCTGCTCCTACCCACAGCCAAAGCCCTATATATTAGCACAACCAGACTCCCTGGGATGCGCTTGTAAACAGCCATCGCTCAGCTTGTATATAGCCTGTTTAGCCTGTATATACCTACCTATGGAGTAGCCAGGCTACTGTACAGCCTGTACATACTTACCCCCTGTTAGTCCAAGTTGCATAACCTGTTCTTTGTAAGTACAGTGCTGGTGTACCGGCACTGTACAAATTTACTGTTGAATGTAAACCGAGCTGATTTTAAAGAGCGCGGTATAGAAAAAACTTTAAATAAATAAATAAAAATCTTTCACCTCTTTCTTAAAAAGTTTGATGTTTCTCTCATAATCTATGTGTACCTTCCCAAAATTCTTGTCACACTCTTTAGGAGTACCTAATTTACCATCTATGTCACTTTTTAATAATTCTGATTTCTTGTTTGCTGTAGTTATCAATAAAATCATTAGGTCAAGTGAACACTTGTTTAAAATAGCGTTCCAACATTTAATAAAACCTTCTTCATTACGATATAAACCAGGAGCTTTATTCATCCTCAAACCCCTAGGAATGATCTTGGCTTTACAACATTCCAGGAGATAGGACGCATGCATCTCTTCTTTAACTAGTTTTTGCGTGAGTAAAACCACTTCTTCCCATTGGGCACAAGCCCCATCTGTGTCTTCCATAGTGTGATCTATTAATGGTTCTTGTGATGAAAAATTCTCTAAAGCGTCGTCTCCAAAACTGAGCATATCCTTCCAAGGCGAAAACATGCTGGAATGAACGTGTCCAACAGAAAGCAAGGAGCCACGTCAGATGAGGGCACACAGTCAAAGAACGTAGTAAGGAAGACCAAGGAATAAATTGTATCAAAAAACTTTATTTGATTTGCCAATAAAACCCAAAATATTGGCAAATCAAATAAAGTTTTTTGATACAATTTATTCCTTGGTCTTCCTTACCACGTTCTTTGACTGTGTACCATTTTGCCTGCTACAGATGACAGGCTCGTGGGTTTGTAGTTTCCTGAATGACCCCTGGAACTCTTTTTAATGATTGCAGACCTACTATTAGTAAACTGTAAACTATCTCATATTTTAATTCTTTCAACAGCCTCGGATGTATACAATCCGGTCCAGGTGATTTGCTACTTTTCAGTTTATCAAATAGTTGTAATACATATTCCCAGTATTTTTTTTTTATAACCAATAAACCATATTTTATTAAGCTTTGTGAAAGACAGGGAAACAGTATACATTCACATCCTTGACCATGTCAACTACACCTAAGTCCCCAGAGACCCAACTACCACACATTATTTCCCTCTTAAGCAAGTTTTCCTTATTCCTCCCCATTTATACCCTGCCCGTTAGCCCCTCCCTCTTGTCCCCTTCCATTGCTCTGCTTTCTTCCCTTCCATTCCCTCCCCTCCATCCCGTCCATCCGTTAACCAACAGGTCTTATCACTTCCCAGTCCACATCATATAGCTTACAACTTATAATTTACAACTCATAACTTACAACTTTCAACTTTGTGCCAGTGCAGCCTCCGACCCAACTACGTTCCCTCAGTTCTTGCCCACACCTCCCCCCTGTCCTTTTTGTGAAATAGACATTCCTTTCCCCTCAACCTATACGTTAACCAATCAAACTTAACCGCCTCCTCAATTTTCCGATACCAGTCCTCCTCTGTAGGCCCCCCCCCTGACTTCCACTTCCAGGCAATCACCACTCTCGCAGCCAATTTTAGCTTGTCTTCTAGCACCTTTTCCCACTTCCCCACTCCCTCCCGTTCCCCACCCCCAGTAAAAATTCCCTTGGACCACCGGAAAGGCGGTCCTGCCCCGTACCCACCCCCCCCCGCTTTCCTCCTTCTACGCCCTCCTGCACCACCCTCCAATACCTCCGAATGACCCGACACCCCCACCACATGTGGAAAAAATTCCCTACTTCTCCGCACCCTCTCCAGCACCCTGCTGATTGTTGCCACCCTGCAAGAGACAACTGGCTCGGAGTAACATATGCCCCGTGGACAATTTGTAACTGCGTTTGCCACCAGAAGGTCACTGCTGTGACCTTATATATAGCTTCATGTATCTTCTTCCACCTATCATCATCCAACTCCTCTCCAAGCCACTTATGCCATTTATCCCTGTGGGCCTGCTTATCCCTGTCTTCCTCTTCGCTCAGCATCACATACACCTTTGAGATAATACCTTTTTCCTTATTGCCCTGGTATAATGCTAATTCCATTGGGGTGCAGGGCTGAGCTATTAACCTTTTATTCTCCCCCGTGTTAATAAAATGTCTAATTTGGAAATATTGGTAAAAAGGAATTTTTCCCTGGACTCTTCTCTCCAGCTCGCTATGCGCACATACCACCCCTTTGTCTATAAAGTCCACAAACCTTTCTAACCGCCCTTCTCCCATTCGCCTACCCCTCTGGAGCCACCCCATGCTTTCGAAAGGAAAGTAGTCCCTCACCCTGGACCATGACAACAGTGGGCTTGGAAACAATCCCTTTACTTTCCCCTGTTTGCTAAACCCCAACATAGCCAAGAGTAATGGATGTCCCTTCTCCTGCATCCCTGTCCTCTTGTTCCCCCCTTCCCCCAACCAGTGAGATAGGGACAGGGACCCCATTATTGTTCTTTCCAGGTCCACCAATGCCGCCTCTTTCCCTCTGCGGTAATGGTCTCTCCACGCTCTTACAACACACGCCTGATCATACCACCTCAAGGAGGGGAACCGAACCCCTCCCTGAGCTTTAGACAACAAGAGCCTACTCAATTTGATCTTTGCCCGTTTCCCACCCCACACAAATCTCCCCAATTTAGCCTCCCATTTCCTAATAATGCTCCCTGGGATCCTAATGGGCAGCTGTGAGAACAAAAACAAAAACTTCGGGACCACGCTCATCTTAATTACCTCCATCCGGCCCATCCAGCTCAATTGCAACGTCTTCCAACCATCCAACTGCGCACTAACTGGTCCCACTACTGGCTTGTAATTTGAGCTCGTATAGCCTCCCAGGATCTTCCGAGATACGGACCCCCAAGTACTTGATACTCCCTGAGGCCCACTTGAAAGGAAAATTCTCAATCCCCTCCTTTTTAACCCCCCCCCCCCCCCAATGCCAGGGCTTCCGTTTTTGTCATATTCACCTTGAATCCTGATACGGCGGAGAACTTTTCCAGCTCCTCTACTAACACCGGGAGTGACTCCTCCGGTTTAGTCATAAATATCAGTGTGTCGTCAGCATACAACAGTATCTTATGCTCACTATGCCCTATATTAACCAATCTAATTTCCTTTTGTGCCCTAATTCGTATGGCTAACGCCTCTATCACTATCGCAAATAGCAAAGGCAACAGAGGACAACCCTGTCTCGTTCCCCTGTGTAGATCAAACCACTCAGAGCACTGGCCATTCACCAGTATCCGTGCCACCGGGTGCCTATATAGTGCCCTCACCCCCTGTAGATAGCCTTCTCCTAATCCCATTCTGTCCATCACTGCAAACAAAAACTCCCACTCCACCCTGTCGAACACCTTTTCAGCGTCGAGTGCTACACAAACCGTGGGCATCTGTTCCGCCCTAACATAATGAAGGAACCCCACCGCCCTCCTTACATTATCTGTTATTACCCTTCCTTTAATAAAACCCATTTGATCAGGGTAAATTAGATCTGGCAAAATCCCCTCCAGCCTACTCGCCAAGACTTTCGCATATAATTTTGCGTCGCAATTAATCAACGCTATCGGCCTATAGTTTTCACACCTATCCGGGGCTCTTCCTTCCTTAGGGAGTACTACAATATTAGCCTGCGCCATCAAGTCGACATTCCCCCCCCCCCCCCCGCATGAAACCAGTAAAAAGCCTAGCCAGGAATGAGGCAACCTCCTCTCGTATCCATCCCCAGCCCGCGGCAGCTCTCCCAGCCGGGGCTGCTCGATCCCCGGCTGCTGTGTATTAAGGAGGTATATATAGCTACATATATATTTGTATTAGATATAAGCACAATTATGTCAAATAATTTCAGTTCTACTTGTTATGTGAGAATTGCAAACAGAAACACAGGGCCACCACCTGATTTCTGACCCACTGTATTAAGGAAGAAGCTGCGTGAACTAACATACTGGATCTGTTATACTGGATCCACCTATTTCAAAACTTAGCGAGTAAAATTCCTCAACATAGTAACAACTGACATAACAGGCAAAAATGGAGCTCCTCAAATATTTGCTGTTAATATCCATGTATCTAATTATACCAACACTCACTCTCAACCTCAATTTGCACTATACCCTGTATTACACCATGAGGCCAATCCACTACATCTACCACCCCCTTTTAATAACAACACTCCCACAGCAGAATCAATACAATAAATATTTTCCACTCCACCCTACCCACCAAAATCTCATGCCACAACCAAATCTAAGACCGCCCTTCGTGAACCAGACAGCATCACGAAATCCCCAAAACCCCAAACCGCAAAGAACAAGCCATATCAAACACATAGCAAGACAAAACAAACGCAAACAGAAAGACCAACCGATGCAAGACTCCTACACCATCACCCTAATTCAACGCCAGATCCATAAGGCACAAAACACACATCATACACAATATCATCACAGATGACCAGCCTGACATCCTATGCATCACAGAAACATGGATCACCGATGACTCCGCCGCAATAACAAACCAAATAATCATTCCCGGATACAAGATATTCAACTGCCCTCGAGCAACTAAAAGGGGAGGAGGAGTCCTAATTGCAGCCAAATCCTCCTTATCACTTACTGGCACCTTCCACAGCCCAACCAAGGACATTGACATACTCAAAGTGGAAAACAACGCTATAGCAATCTGTCTAATCTACAGACCCCCATCATTACATCTTGAGACACTGGCTACAGCACTAGAAAGCGTCTCAACCACAGCAATCAGGAAATACCAAATCATCCTGGGAGACCTAAACCTACCATCACTACCACTATGTCAAGCCAACACTTTCATTGAAGCCATGGAACAACTTGGTTACAAACAAATAATAAATGATGCTACCCATAACAAAGGAAACACCCTGGATATGGTATTCACACCTACAGAACAACCACCTGACAGGGGAAGGAATCCTGTAGCAAAAATAACTCCAGTCCCGTGGTCCGACCATTACCAAATTGAGATCAAGATGTACCTACCCACGCTACCTAGAAACCCAAAATCTGAACAACCAACACACACACGCAGAAGCTTTAATAAATACAACAGTGAAGCCCTCATTAGCTCCATAACATCACACATAGATCTGGAAAGCACTGACCTCGACAGTCTAGTAACCAGCTGGAACTCAGGAATTCAAGAGACGTCAGAACCAAAATGGAAAGCAACAAAAAACAAACCCAAGTCCAAAACCGAACCATGGTACACAGAAACCCTGACCAGACTAAAGAGAGAACTACGAAGAATAGAGAGAAAATGGCGACAAAGCAAAACCGACGAACACAAAACAGAATACCTAACCCTACTCTCGAAATACAAAAACGAAGTCAACCTGTCAAAGCGAACGCATCACACAAACTTACTAAACAAAGCATTAAACAAGCCCAGAGAACTGTTCGCCCTGGTGAAATCCCTCACCAAAACAGTGCAAGAGGATCAATACAATGACAAAATCAAGGTCCAAGCCCTAGCAGATCACTACGCCAGCAAACTAAACCCACAGATGGGCTCTAAAACCATACAACCCCTGGACGAAACCCCCCCCCCCCCCCAGCGCCACAACCTAGCACGATGACGAATCAAACCTACATCACCCACTGGAACAATTTTTGCAGCATTGGAGACAAGCACGTCATGAATATAATTGCCAGCATTAACACCACAACCTCTCCACTAGACCCCTGCCCAGCTGCATGGGTTAAAGCAACGAAAGCAGAAACTGCCCACCAAATCTCTCATATAGTAAACCAATCACTCCAACAGGGAACCATGCCAGCACAACTTAAGAAATCCATCATAAGACCAATACTAAAAAATAAAACACTCAATAAAGAAGACCCAGCATCCTATTGCCCAATATCCAGCATAGCACTGCTAGCTAAAATTATTGAAAAGGCGGTCCGGTCCTACAGCAATTACAAGACCACCTAGACAACAACAGAACACTAGACGAGCACCAATACGGCTTCAGGCCACACCATGGGGTCGAAACTCTGCTTATTGCACTACTGGACAACCTACTCAAAGGGATTGAAAACAAAAAGAAAATGTTCATTCTCATATTCATTGACATCTCAGAGGCTTTCGATACGGTTCATCATCAAACACTCCTAAACAGAATAGAAGCAATAGGAATATCGGGAACCCCCCTAAAATGGTTCTCATCGTATATCTCCAACAGAATGCAACCGGTACAGTTTAACAACGAAAAAGCAAAGGCTTTCCCCCAAACTCAGGGCATACCACAAGGCTCAGCCCTATCCTCGCTTCTTTTCAATGTGTACATGAAACCAATCTGCAAAATATTCAAAAAGCATAAAATCTACTACCACATATACGCTGACGATATTATGCTGTATACTCAACTTGACACAAACAACCCAAACTACTCCCAGCTAGAAGAATGCATAAGAGAGTTGCAAACATGGCTTCAACGAAACAACATGGCCATAAACCATAAAAAAAACCGAAGTCATGTACATCTCAAGAAAACCGGAGTTCAACCCGCCTGCTACAATCTCCCTATGCAAAAATACCTATCACACAAAGAATGAAATAAAGTACCTTGGAGTAACACTTGATAGTGAACTAAAGATGGTAAAACACCTCCGTTTAGTAAACAGGGCCATTTTTCACAAGCTCAGAGTTATACAGCCGCTAAGGAACATCATTGAAGCTACCGATTTTAGGACAGTAGCTCAAGCCCTCATCATACCTCATTTCGATTACTGTAACGCAATTCTACAGGGCCTTCCAAAGAAAACCCTAAGCATACTCCAGATGGCACAGAACGTCGCGGCCAGAATCATCATGAAAACAGGCTTTGCTGAGCACATCACACCAGTGCTAGTCGAACTACACTGGCTCCCCATCGTAGCTCGCATAAAATACAAAACCCTAGTAACCACTTTTAAGCTCATCCACAACCTGGCACCAACTTTCCTCACTAACCTAATCGACATGCAACCTGCTAACAGAAACAGGAGAACCACCAACCTAAACAACCTACATGTACCAATAAGTATAAGATCAGTTAAAACAGCCACAAGCAACAGAGCATACTCCTATACTGCACCCACACTCTGGAACCAACTCCCACCTGAGCTGCGCTCAATCAACGACCTGATGGACTTCAGAAAAAAACTAAAGACGTACTTATTTCAACAGGCCTACAACATGTCCTGAACAGTAATGAAGTCAACCATTATCTGCAGAACCAAAACGTAGTCAAATGTAAAATGTATATATGTAAATCTTCCTCTCTCCCCCTCCTAACTGTGTGTTGTGCATATCCCGTGAATCACATTGTACATATTGTGAAAATGTTTTGCCTTTGATCTGACAACCTTGTCATATAATCCTGTAAATCACGCTGTAATTTTTGAAATTTGTCTTTGATCTGACAATCTCCGTTACATAATCAAACCGCTCCTGATCGCTGGAAGTAGCGGTATACAAATATATGCTAAATAAATAAATAAAAATAAATATGGTAGTACTCTGCTTGGAATCCATCCTCTCCTGCGGCTTTGCCCTTTGAGAGCCTCGTAATTTCCCTCAACATCTCCTCTAACTCAATAGGCCGCCCTAGCCACTGTGCCGTATCCTCCCCTACCCTTGGAATTTTGATCCCATCTAAGTAATCCCCTATCTTCTCCCGGTTAACCCCTTCTTGTCCTGTATACAACAGCTCGTAAAATTGCCGAAATGCCTTACATATGCCTTGGTTTTCCACCACTTTCTCTCCCCCCTCTCTTTGTATCTCCGTCACAATCCTGCTTTCTCTCCTTTTTTGTATCTGCCGCGCTAGCAACTTACCCGCCTTATTCCCTCCCTCCATAAAATTCCTCTTGGACATCCTCATCAACTTCTCCAGCTCCTCCATATCCAAGGCATTGATTTTTGCTCTAATATGGGTTACCAATTGTTGTGAGGCCTTAGTACCCGTACGACTATGTTCTCCCTGCGCCTCTTCCAGTTCTTTCATCAGCTTCCGCCTCATTTCCTCTCTCTCCTTTTTCTTTTGGCTCCCTAGTTGTATCATTATCCCTCTCATATACGCCTTCCCACTATCCCATACCGTAGCGTCCGATACCTCCCCATTATCATTCCAAGCCAGATACTCCTTCCATGCCTTCCTAATCTTAACCTTCCCCTCCTCCGACTGGATCAGGGCTATATTCCCCCGCCACGCCCCCTTCTCCCTCCCTCCTCTCCCCCTTTCGGGCACCATTCCCCTGTGATCATCCCATGGTCTGACAACAGGACAGGATGAAGTTTTATATTTACCAGCACTCCCAATTGTCCTTTCTTCCCTAAAAACATATCTATCCTAGAATAGGTCCCCTGTCTGGGTGCATGACACGTGTACCCCTGCCCTCCAGGGTTCTCCCATCTCCAAATATCCATCTGATCAAAAGTCTCCATACATTTCTGTAGTTCTTTCCCCTCCCGCTAGTGCTTTCCCTTCTGGTAATTGGACCTATCCTTAGGTCCCACCACACAGTTCATATCCCCCCCGATGATCCACTCCCCCTTTGCCTGCTCCTCAAAATCCTGCAGGGCCCTCCCAAAAAAGGCTCCCTTCTGCCCATTAGGAGCGTATAAATTCAGCAGCGACACCTCCCTCCAATCCACCCTCCCCACCACCCACACCACCCTCCCCATTGCATCCCCTCCCGACTTATAGGGAATAAACTTCATCCTCTTATGCACCAGGATCACCACCCCTCTCTTTTTGGAATTGTATGGTGCTCCGAACACCTGCTCAAACCCCTGGGCTTTTAATTTCTCCTGTTTCTCCTTAATCAAATGTGTCTCTTGCAGCATAGCAACATCCACCCTATTCCTGTTCAACTGTGAGAGAATCCTCTTCCGCTTAATCGGGCTATTAATCCCCCTTACATTAAAGGCTGCGATCTTATATCCTCCCGTTATAGACATTGCTCTTTTTCCTTCCATTTCCCTCTCCCTTCCCCCACCCGCTGGATCTTTGGCAGCACAAGCACAAATAAGTCATTTTCAAACTGTAACAAATATTTCCAAACAACTTGCTCCTTCTTTCCCCTCTCTTCACAATTTATCCCTTCTCCACCCCTTTTCTTCGTCCTCCATCCGCACACCTCTCCCCATTTGTACTCCCCCCCCCTAGATCTTGCCCCTTCAGGTCTCCGCATTAAGCCTACTACCTCTTGTCTCAATTACCTCCTCTCTCCCCCCTATTACCTCTCCCCAATTGCTGGCTCCCCTCCTCCCCCTTAAACCCCCTATAAGGCACCTCTTCCCCCGGCACTCCCATCTCTCACCCTCCAACAGTTCCTAGTTAGTCCAATTAATGTCCATTCACTCCCCGCGAGTCTGCAGCGCACCTTCACTCCCTTCCTCCAGATCTCGGCTGTTGACTCCATTGGAGATCTCTCTTCTCTCCGTTGCCATCCCCTTCTGTGACTTTAAGAATTTCTCCAGCATCTCTCTCGAGTTGAAGAACTTTCTCGTTCCATTCCCCACATTGTAATCCTAGCCGGATACCAAATCGCGATCTGTATCCCCTTTTTAGCCAGATAGTCCTTCAGTTTCAGCAGATCCTTCCTTCTGTTCACTGTTTCTGAAGCCAAGTCTGGGAATACATACATTTTCCAGTCTCTGCACTGCACACTTTTTGACCTCCTAGCCGCTTTAATCATGTGTTCTCTATCCTGGAACCGAAGAAGTTTCACTATGAGAGCACGTGGATTAGCCATCTTCTCGGGCTTGGGCCTCAACTCTCTGTGAGCCCTTTCTATCTCAAATTGCAGCATCGACGGGGGATTCGGGAAGCATGTCACCAGCATTTCTTTAACAAAGCTGATAGTATCTTCTCCTTCTGCCCCCTCAGGTACCCCGAAGATTCTGAGATTGGACCGCCGGTCCCTATTCTCCATATCCTCAGTTTTAGCGTGCAGCCAACTAATTTGTTGTTGCAGGGAGCTCACCACGCGTTGGGTAGAAGCCTGGGCGTCCTCCGTCTGGCTCACTCTGCTCTCCACTTCCTCCAGTCTCTGCCCTATAGCAGCAAATTTTTCCTCCAGGCGATTACATACTCTCTCTACAATCTCCTCCTTAGACTCCCGAATCTCCTTCAGTATCGCCGCCAGGTCTGCCTGAGTCTCGCCCTCTTCCTCTTCCTCTCGTGACTCCTCAGAACTGCTTTGGGACACTGGGGCAGCTGAGCGAGCACACTTCCCGCCACTTTTTTCTCTCCTCCAGCCTTCGCCAATAATAGCTCCTTTATAGTTGAGCCTGGTTTAACCTTCACCACCTTGGGCATTATACTGCCTTTATATTGACCGGGAGGGACTGCTCTATTCCTGTATTTTATATGTGTGGCCCGGAGAGCTCTCCTACACGCGTCTCACCTCCGCCATGGCTAAACCGGAAGTCCATACATATTCCCAGTTTATCAATATTTCTTTCAATTCTTCTGATACATCACCTCTAAATACCATTTCAGGCATGAGTAACTTCCTACATCTTCTTCAGTAAAGACCGAAGCAAAGAATTCATTCAGCCTCTCTACTATGGCCTTGTCCTCCCTTAGCACCACTTTTGCCCCTCTATCATCCAACAAGTCCAACTGACCCGCAGGTTTTTTTGATATGAATGTACTTGAAAAGTTTTTATTATATGTTTTTGCTTCCACAGCTTTTTTTCAAATTCTCTCTTTACCTGCCTTATCAATGCCTTGCGGCTTATGTTGTTTCCCGTTTTCGTCATTTGGCTCCTTTTCTATTTCCAGAAAGATGTTTTCTTGGCTATAACAGCCTTTCTGATCTTACCTTTGAACCATGCTGGCAGTTTAAGGGCTTTCCTTCCACTTTTCTTAAAGCGTGGAATACAGCTGGTCTGTGCTTCCAAGACAGGATTTTTAAACAATGCCAATACTTGATGTAAATCTTTAACCTTTGCAGCTGTTCCTTTCAGTTTTTTCTTAATTATTTTCCTCATTTTATCATAGTCTCTCTTTTGAAAGTTAAAAGGTATTCTGGATTTCCTTGCAGTCCATCCTCCATTTATTAAATCAAATGTAATCATGCTATGATCACTATTGCCAAGTGGCCCCGACATCCTTATTTCTTGCACCAGATCTTGTATTCCATTAAGGACTAGGTCCAAAATAGCTTCCCTCTTGTCGATTCATGACCCAGCTGCTCCAAGAAGCAGTCATTTATTTCATCGAGAAACTTTCTCTCTCTAGCATGTCCTGCGTGACACTGACCCAGTCGATACCGGGGTAATTGAAATCACTCATTATTATTACTGTGTTGTAACTTTTGTTAGCTTCTCTGATTTCTTTGAGCATTTCATCATCCATTTGTTTCTTCTGGCCAGGAAGTCAATAGTACACTCCCACTGCCATCAGCTTCCCGTTTTTACATAGAATTTCGATCCATAGAGATTCTACAGTGTATTTTGTTTCCTGCAAAACTTTAATCCTGTGTGAATCAGTGCCCTCTCTAACAGAGTAGAACCCCTCCACCAATTCACTGGTCAAATTCACTTTCAGGTTCATCTGGTTATCCTCATCAGGAATCGATTAATTAATTAATCTTGATATGAACAAAGTCCCTTAAACTTATTAGGTATGTTGTATCAGTATCAGGACTGTTGCCTAGGGCAGCAACCTCTGGAGGGCAGCAAAAGCAGGCCATTCAAAGCTAAATAATAGACCTTGACAGCCAGAGTGGATGTAAATCTTGAGGTTATTTATTTATTTTATTTATTTATTTATTTAGTAAACACTTGTATACCGCTGCTTCCTACGATCAGCAGCGGTTTACTTTACAGAATCATAATGTATTGTACGGTACATTGAGATTTCAGTTTTACATTTTGATTAGTCAATGATTACGTAACACGGGACAAGCATTTGGATACGATACACATTTGATTAAAGCACACAGATCAAGGTATACATTTGATTTCAGTAGATTGAGGGAGGGCCCCATATATACAATTTGTACAGAATTAGTTGCCTAGGTGTACAGACTATACATGGTTATATACAATTTGTACGGAATTAGTTGCCAAGGTGTACAAGTTATACATGACTATATACTATTAGATTATATGCTGCCGAGTGCGGCAGAGGAGATCTGGTTGAGGTAGGGTATCGCAGTTAGATCAAGTTGTAGTGGGTTTGAAACAGATAGGTTTTCAGTTTTCGTCTAAATTCGTTCAGGTTGTTTGTGAGCCTTAATTCATGCGGTAGTTGGTTCCATTGGATTGGCGCTGAGTATGTGAACGCCCTATTGCTTGTTTAGGCCTTGACAGATCTTATGCTGGTCGGGATACATAGGGTGTTGAGATTCATAGTTCGCCTGCTCCTGTTGCTAGGTTGAATAGTGATTAGGTTATTGAGGTAGGATGGTGCGATGCCATTGATGAGTTTAAATGTTGTGATGAGTAGTTTGTAGATGATGCGGGCGGCCACTGGGAGCCAGTGCAGATCCATTAGAACTGGGGTTATGTGGTCGGTGACTTTCTTTTCCATGATGACTCTTGCAGCCACGTTCTGAGCCATTTGCAGGATGCTTAGTGTGCTCTTTGGAAGCCCTTGTAGAATGGCATTGCTGTAATCCAGGTGGGGAATGATTAGTGCTTGAGCAACAGACCTAAAGTCGGATTTCTCGAGGATATTGCGGAGTGGTTGAAGGATTTTGAGTTTGTAAAAGATGGCTCGGTTAACTGTTCTGAGGTGTTTGTCCATCTTGAGGTTGCTGTCAAGTAGGACTCCTAGATACTTTATTACAGGCTTTGTATCGTATATGTTTTTGTTTAGTGTGACTGTGGTGGGCGGGATGAAATTGGCTTTCTTGGACATGAACATGACCTCTGTTTTTTTGTGATTTATTGACATGTTGTTTTGCTGAAGCCATGATTGGAGCATGTCAAGGCATTCTTCTAGTGGACTGAAGTTAGGCTGTGTTATGTCGAGCTGTGTGTATAACATCACATCGTCGGCATATATGTGGTAATTTATGTTGTATTTCTGGAAAATACTGCATACCGGCTTTATATACAAATTGAACAGTAGGGATGAGAGGGCAGACCCTTGAGGGATCCCTTGGGTTTGGGGGAAAGCATCAGCTCTGTCGTTGTTGAATTGCACTTGTTGCATCCTATTGGATATGTATGATGTGAACCATTTCAGGGGGGTCCCTGTTATACCTAGCGAGGCCAGGCGGTCCAAAAGGGTGGTGTGATGTACTGTATCGAATGCCGCTGAGATATCGATGAATATGAGTATGAACATGGAGTTTTTGTTCTCGAGGCCCCTAAGTAGATTGTCAAGGAGTGCCAGTAGTAGTGTTTCCACTCCGTGATTCTGACGGAATCCGTATTGATGTTCATCTAGGGCTTTTATCTCGTCCATGTGGTCTTGGAGTTGGTGCTGGACCGCTTTTTCAATCATCTTTGCTAGGAAAGCTATGCTTGAGATTGGGCGATATGATGCAGGGTCACTTTTGTTGAGCGACTTGTTTTTTAATATGGGTCTAATAATTGATTTCTTGAGATGAGACGGCATGATTCCTTGTTTCAGAGACTGATTTGACAATGTGCGCGATGGGTTTTGCGTTGTCTTTCTTGGTTGCTTTCATCCAAGCGGCTGGGCATGGGTCAAGGGGGGAGGTAGTGGTGTTTAAGTTGGTTAAGATGTTTAAGATTTGTTGCTCACCTAATTGCTGGAAGGTGTTCCATTCTGTTTCTGGGTCTGCTTGAGGGGCAGTTGTGGTTTCTCGAGTGGTGAGAGCTAGTGGCATGCCTTTGGTCATGCTTGTGGGAAGTTTCGGATTTAGCTTTTTGGCGTAGTGGTCGGCAAGCGTCTGGGCCTTTATATCGTCTGCAGAGATGGAGTTTTGTGAAGTTTTGGTCAGAGATTTTACGAGTTCAAAAAGTTCTCTGGGTCTGTTGAGCGCTTTGTTGAGTAGATTAGTGTGGTGTGTCTTTTTAGCGAGGTTTACCTCATTCTTGTATCTTGCGAGGAGTGTTAGGTATAGTTGCTTGCATTCTTCGGTTCACCTAGGGTTCCAACACTTTGGACCCACTTTAGGGCCGGCTTTGATTAGTACAAGTATTTTATTTATTTATTTATTTATTTACATTCTCTTATATACCGTGCTATTCTGCATCAGTGCGGTTTACATTGAACAAACTGAAATTACATTGAACAGGGCATTATAACTTGGGAGATAACTATTTTACAGGGAACATGGGCTATGGAGGGTTAAGTGGCTTGCCAAAGACCACAAGGAGTATTCTATTCTTAGAAACTTTAAGTAAGTAAACAACTTAAATAGCAAAACAAAACTTTAAAACTAAGATGCCGACGGCAGTCCAGCAACGAGATGGGGGCTAAGTACATTTGTAGCAAAAAACTTGTGAGAGTATCAGTTGGACCATTAGATGATAGAGAGGTAAAAGGGGCACTAAGAGGGGACAAGGCCATAGCGGAGAGACTGAATGAATTCTTTGATCGTCCTTAGAGCATTTGTTATGGCTCTTATTTCCAAGAGGTTCATTTGATGGAGCCTTTATTTGGAGGGATCAAGTTCCCTGAGGGTGGAATCCACTGAGATGAGCTCCCCAAACCAGTTTGAATGAATCATCAATTTTTGTGGAAGAGGAATTTGAAAGGAAAGCCCTTTTTGTCAGATTATCTGGAATATTCCACCAGTCCAGAGACTAAATGAGTGGACTGATGATGAACAGAAAGTCTCAGAGATTTCCTGTGGCTTGCAACCATTGGGTACTCAGCGTCCATTAAGCTTGCCTCATATGGAGACATGTCAAAGATGTTACATATACTGTTGACACCATGTGGCCCAGTAACATTAGCGTGAGCTGACACCTGCTGACTTATTTCAGTCTCCTGCAATATCGTTGTCAGTTGGGATAATCTAATGTGTGGAAGAAACTTCTCATGTGCGTCGGGTCGAGCTGAGCTACAGTGAATTCCAATTGTTGGGTGGGGTTGAGGTGGGATTTTGGATAGTTTACTACGAAACCTAGTAGTTCCAGCACCCAAACGGTCAGTTGTGTTGATTCATGAACTCCTTCCTGAGTAGCACTCTTGATCAACCAATTGTCCAAGTAGGGGAAGACATGCACTGCCAGTCTACATACGAGGTGTGACAAAAAATAAACTAGACTGTCCCATAAATGTTTTATTACAAAATCTACAGAGAAATTATGCATTGTCCCCTTCAAAGTAATTCCCCCCCCCCCCCAGAGTTAATGCACTTCTGCATACATTTCTGACACGTACAGAAGCACTCTGTAAAGTCCTCCTCCTTGAGGTCCCTCAGCTCCCTCGTCACAGTGGCCTTGATCTCTTCTACAGAGGCGAAATGAGTTCCTTTGAGCACAGTCTTCAGCCTGGGGAAGAGCCAGAAGTCGCACAGTGCGAGATCTGGGAAATAAGGAGGGTGGTCGAGAGTTGTGATCTGTTTGTTGGCCAAGAACTGCCTTACACTGAGCGTGGTGTGTGCGGGCGCGTTGTCGTGGTGGAACAACCACGACTTGTCTCTCCACAGAGCCCACCTGCTGCGCCGAACCCGTTCATGGAGGCGATTGAGAACCTACTAGTAGAAGTACTGGTTGACTGTCTGACCCTCAGGCACAAACTCATGATGGACCACTTCCTTCTGGTCAAAGAATGGGATCAGCATGACCTTGATTTGGACATGCACGCCTTCTTGGGTCTGGGTGACAGTCAAGTCTTCCACTGCAGGCTCTGTCTCTTGCTTTCAGGGCTGTACTGGAAGACCCAAGTCTCGCCTCCTGTGATGACTCGGCCAACAAACTCTGGATCTTCTCTAGCAAGTCTCGACAAACATTGACCTTCTGGTCCTCCTTCTGGTCGTCCGATAAAAGCCTGGGCACCATCTTGGCGCACACCTTCCGCATCCCCAGCTCCTGCACCAAGATGGTCAGCACTGACTCCCTGTTCAGGCTGAGCTCCTCAGCTATCATCAATCTGCGATCACTCCGCACCAGATGGTTCACTCTGTCAATGTTCTCAGTCGTCTTTGTCGTGGAAGGCCGGCCTGACTTGGGGTCATCTTCCACCTCCTCGCGGCCAGCCTTGAAGTGTTTTTGCCACTTGAAGACTCGCGGCCTTGACATTGCATATCTTCTCCATAAGCCTTTTGGAGACGCTCAGTTGGGCCCTTCTCCAACTTAACCAGAAATTTCAAGTTGATTCTTTGCTCCATATTTCTGCCACCTCCAGTCTCATTTCTTTTTTGTCACACCTCATAGAAACACTGCTACTACAGCAAGGCATTTTGAAGCTGATGTAAGGTCAAAAGGTAGAACACGATACTGGAAGTGGTGTTGCCCTACTACAAATCTGAGATTCCTCCTGTGACTGGGATGTGTCTGTATGTATGTATATGTATCTTTTAGAACCAGACAGCATAGCCAATCTTTTCTTTGAAGATAGGGACGTAGGATGCCTAGAAAAATCATTCTGAACTTTTCTCCGACCAGATATTTGTCAGATCTTAGGCCTAGGATGAGATGGAATGCTCCTGTTTCTTTGGTGATCAGGAAATACCTTGAGTAAAATCCTCACCTTTCTTGCTCTAGTGGAACAAACTCAATCGCTAGATCTTTCTGAAGGGTGGCAACTTCTTCTGACGTAGCTACTGATACCGAGGATTTAGGAATTGAACCCTTGGAGGATAATTTGGAGGAAGGTCAAATTGATGTAATTTATAGTTGTTTTGGATAATTTGTAAGAGCCAAGTGCCTGAGATCAAAAGTAGCTACTTTTGGACAAAAAGAATGAGCCTCCCTCCGATAGGAGGGTCCTCCACTGCAGGTACAGGTATAGTGGCTACGCTTTGTAGGAACCAATCAAAACCCTGCCCCAGGTTTTGGCTGAGGAGCCGGCTGGGCTTTCTGAGGCTTCTCTTGCTTTGTATGAGCTCGAGGAGTCTGCTTAGTTTGGGAATAGTGAGAACCATACAAATAACTATGCCTTTCAGAATAATAGGTCTTCTCTGGCTGCCACCCTGATACCTCCTGCAGTAGGAGGCCAGCTCAGTCGTGCACCTTGACAGATTTGGAAGGGCGATGTGCTGTTTTTCTGTGAAGCCAGCCTTTTCTTCAACCTTCTCTGAAGAGATTCTCTTCATGGCATGGTACCTCAATGAGCCTGTCTTGCACAGATTGTTGGTTTGAAACCCAGAGCTAGGCAAGTCTTCAGGTGCCAATACGTGCTGCAGAAGCTCTTGATAGCATGCCAATGATATCACCAGTCATTGTCATGTTTCACCAGGGAGCAATAGTGTTCCCATTTCTCTGGAGGAAGAAACTGGGATATATCTTCAAGACCACACATGATCTTCAAGAACATGCCCAAATAGATTTGGTAAGAGGCCACATAGGCCACGAGCATGGAACTCTGAAAAATTCTCCTCCCAAAAGAATCCAAAGTCTAAGCCTCTCTCCCTGGGGGCACCGAGAAGTGCATCTTGGAGCTTTTGAGAGTGGATTCAACCATCAATGAGTGATATGTAAGCTGGGGCTTCTCGAATCTGCAAGCCTTTTGAATTCTGTAAACAGAGTCAAGCTTTCTACTCACAGGAGGTACAAAGAGGGGAGTCTTCCACATTCTCATCTGTATTCCGAAAGATGCTTCCGTGGGGGCAGAGGAGTACTGAAGGCAGGACCGTACATAATTCTGTGTGAGTGGTGCGGCCGCATACGGCGCAAAGGCTTAAGGGGCGCATTTCAGCTGCCGTTGCCTGCCACCGCCACTTTTTCTTCTCTCAGAGGTGAACGGCAATGGCAGACAGCTAAAATGCGCCCCTTAAGCCTTTTTGCAGCACTCTAAGCAGGTCTGGTTCTTCCCTCCTCTGATGTGATGTCAGAAAAGGGAGGGGCATATCTGCTTAGTGCGCCGGCGACTTGCACATCGGGCGTGCCTCTTCTCTCCTGCCACCTTCCAGAAAGTAGCAAGATAGAGGTGCGGGGGGGGGGGGGGCGCGCCCGATGTGCAAGTTGCAAAGGGCGCGATTCGCGCTCGGTACAGCCCTGACTGAAGGACTCCAATTCTTCTGCCCTCAGCTCATCCTCAGTCTCAAAAGAAAATTGTATGGCCTAAGCCATATCCTGTGCAAAATCCTGGAAAGTCATGTCCTCTGGAGATGACTTTTGCCACTCATGAGGAGAACAGGGGTCAGAGGTGAGCTCTGGGGATCTGTCCTCCAACAGGCCCTCAGATTCCTCATCCATGACCCAAGCCTTGTGATTCAGACTCAGAGAGGAAGTCAAAGTACTTCTGAATCTCGGCCAGGATGACTCTGCTGTACTATGGGAAATAGGAGCTCTTTTGGGAGCATCAATGCACTGATGACTTTCTACGAATTGGGGCTGTATCAGACACTCAATGCACTAGATAGTGCTATTGGCTGGGCAGGCTCTGGTGTCAGGACCCTTCAATGAACAGATGCTGATGTCTCTTCCGCAGACACTCGATGCTTCGAGGATAGATTTGATTCCTGTTGGTACTGGTGAAGCAGTCACAGAAGTATTGACTTGCTGCATGGTTAACAGCATCATTATTCTTTTCTTGACAGCCTTCAGAAGGTGTTTTTCCAGGTTTGCCATCTCTAAAGGTGATGGGGTTAGAGAAGCATTGACCAATGGTTCTGGAGTCTGAGAGAGTATCAGCTAACTGGTCTCGGTTCTCAGTCGGCTTTAGCTGCCCTCTGATGTTCTGAAGGATGAGCTCTCCTCCCTTTGGGGATGCATAGAGGGGTGTTCTTGCGAATCCCTCCTTGTTCTCGACACCATACGTCAGAGGGCTTCAACATCAATGGACCAAAGCCTCTACCCTATGCTCAATATCTCTTCCCTTCAGTGCTGACAAAGATGAAGCCTAATCCTTCTTCACCTTTGGACAAACATCAATTGATAGCTGATGCTCCGGGGTTCTATGGGTGTTACCAGTGGTGTGCCCCAGGGATCTGTCCTTGGTCCGATTCTTTTTAACATCTTTGTTAGTGATATAGCGGAAGGGCTGTCGGGTAAGGTTTGCCTCTTTGCGGATGATACCAAAATCTGCAATACAGTAGACACCCAGGAAGGTGTAGATAACATGAGGAGCGATCTAGCTAAGCTTGAAGAATGGTCTAGAATTTGGCAGCTGGGATTTAATGTTAAAAAATGTAAGGTCATGCATTTGGGCTGCAGCAATCCAAGGGAGCAATATAGTATAGGGGGTGAAGTACTTTTGTCCACTAAAGAAGAGAGGGACCTAGGCGTGGTTGTGTCTGATGATCTTAAAGTAGCTAAACAGGTAGAAAAGGCGATGGCAAAAGCTAGAAGGATGCTTGGGTGCATACGGAGAGGAATGGCTAGCAGAAAAAAGGAGGTGATAATGCCTCTCTATAAGTCTTTGGTGCGACCTCATTTGGAGTATAGTGTGCAATTCTGGAGACCGCACCTTCAAAAGGATGTGAACCGAATGGAGTCGGTGCAGAGGGTGGCTACTAAAATGATTAGTGGTCTTCATTATAAAGCATATGAGGACAGACTGAAGGATCTTAATATATACACCTTAGAGGAAAGGCGGGATAGAGGTGATATGATTGAGATGTTTAAATACCTCTGTGGCATAAATGTTCAGGGAGAGAGCCTCTTTCAATGGAAAGCAAGTTCTGCTACGAGGGGACATGGGATGAGGGTGAAGGGAGATAGATTCAGGAGTGATATGCGGAAATATTTCTTTACGGAAAGAGTAGTGGATCCATGGAATAGTCTCCCAGTGGAGGTGGTAGAGATGAGGACAGTAACTGAATTCAAAAAAGCATGGGACAAACACAGAGGATCTCTAAAGGTAAAAAGGGGACTGTTGTAGTTGTTGATATGGAAGGACAGACTAGATAGGCCATGTGGTCTTTTTCTGTCGTCATATTTCTATGTTTGGCTCTGAGAGGGCTCCTCGATGTCGATGCAGCCTGAGAAGCCATAGAGACCGGTGCCACCAAGGCCAATGTAGCTTCATTGGACTTAGAAGTGCCAAAATAATTTCTCGCTGTTTCTCACCACCCTTGAGCCCTCTTTTTGTCATCTGTGAACGCAAATTACAAGAGGAAAGGCTTATGATCAGGTCCCAAACACTGAAGGCACCAGCAATGAGTATCTGTTATGGATATGGTCCTCAAGCACATGGAACATTTCTTAAACCTACTGGTACGTTTGTGACATATAATCTAGAAAAATAGCCGCAACAAAATCAAAACAACTTGATTTCTACAAAAGCAGATGGCACAAACACGACCGGGCATGCAAACACCTAAGGGGTCTGAGGTGCTGTGGAAAAGAAAGAAAACTTTAAACTGCTTGAAAATTCTAAACTAGGGAAAACTTTGTAAAGATCCATGATGGCAGAGCAGAAATTAAGCAGAAAGGTTTTTTTAAACAATAAAAACAGTAAACTCACCCAATGGAAGAAAAATGTGTCTGTGGGGCACCGTGGAAAAATATTGAACTGGGAATAAGATAGCACTGCAGCAGCAAGCAGGGAGACATGCACATTTGCAGCAGAGCTTCCAAAACTTTCTAGGAGGAGGTGGGAATACTCCCGCATGGGGCTGTCGGATGACATCACCCATAGGGGTTTTTTTCCTGCTTGTCCAGGGAGAACTTAAAGCTTCTGGGAGTCTTCTGTGACATGCTAAAAATATAACCAAAGCAAAATCAAACTCATTGATTTTGTAAAACAAAATGACCCGACTAAACCACTCCAGAGCACCAAAAATCTATGAAAATGGTGGATGTGGAAAAATGAAAAAAACTGAAACTACAAAATATTCTGACTAGGGTATATAAAGTTAAGAATTTTGAAGAAAGCATAGTTACTCACCTATAACAGGTGTTCTCCGGGATCAACAGGAATCAGTCCTCACACATGGGTGACGTAGGCACCACGGAGCCCACATGGAGCATTTCCCCAGCTTTCAAAGAAAGCCTTTGGGAATGCTACCACACATGTGTGGTCCCCTTCCTGCCCAAGGGTGCCATCTTGCTCAGTCAGATGACATAGCTAAGGCGACAGTCAGGCAAAAACAAAAGGACAGTAACTCCAAGGGGAGAAGGGAGGGTTGTGAGGACTGATTCCTGCTGTTCCCGGAGAACATCTATTACAGGTGAGTAAAGCACAGTTACTTACCTATAACAGATGATCTATGGGAACAGCAGGAATAAGTCTTCACATATGGGTTTCGTTGGTACCGACGGAGTCTGCGCGGGAACGCTCCCCAGCGTCCAAAAGGAAAGCTTTTGGGAGCATCCCACAGCGCCTGCGCACTGCCTTCCCGCCTTTCCTAACCGCCTCTCTCCAGTTCGAGTTTTAAAGCTGAGACAAAGAGAGAGTGAGGAAAGGAAAGAAAGATAGAGAGATACAACTCCTAGGGGAGGTGGGTGGGTTGTGAAGACTTATTCCTGCTGTTCCCAGAGATCACCTGTTACAGGTAAGTAACTGTGCTATCTTCAGGAACAAGCAGGAATGAGTCTTCACATATGGGGACTCCCCAGCTAGAGATGCCTGGGAGATTACCCAGGTTGTGAGTCCCTGGGAAGGGCGCTACCTCCAGCCATGAATCTCAGGGAACCAGCCAGGGATGGAGGGAAGGAGTTCATTAGGTATGGAACAGGTGTTTGAGAACAGCCTGACCAAACAAGGCATCCCGGCGGGAGTCCTTGTCCAAGCAGTAATGGGCTGTGAAGGTATGAACCGAGGCCCAGGTGGCCGCTCGACAGATTTGGTCGATGGACACAGAATTTAGATGAGCCATAGAGGCTGCCATGGCCCTCACATTGTGAGCTGTGACATGGCCTTCCAGAGAAAGGTTCTTACTCTGGTAGGCGAAAGAAATACACTGAGCAATCCAATTGGACAGAGTCCTCTTAGAGACTGGAAGTCCTAAATGAGAGGGATCAAAAGCAACAAAGAGTTGAGAGGACTTTCTATGTTGCTGTGTTCTTTGTAAGTAAAAATCAAGAGCTCTTTTACAATCCAGGGTATGAAGATTCCTCTCTGCACTTGAAGCATGAGGTCCTGGAAAAAAGACAGGTAAATAAACCTCCTGGTTCAGATGAAAAGGTGAGACCACTTTAGGCATAAAGTGTGGATTAGTCCTGAGGACTACCTTGTCATGATGGAACCTTGTATAAGGAGGATTAGCCACCAAGGCTTGCAGCTCACTGATGCGGCGAGCTGAAGTGACTGCAATGAGAAAAATAACCTTCCAGGAAAGAAATTTCAAGGAGGTAGTGGCTAAGGGTTCAAAGGGTGGCTTCATAAGCTGGCCAAGAACCAGATTCAAGTCCCATGCCACTGGAGGTGGTCTAATGGGAGGTCTAGTCAAAAGAAGGCCTCTCATGAATCTTGCTATAAGAGGATGAGAGGAAATAGGTTGTCCATTGAGAGGTTTAAGGGATGCTGCAATAGCACTCAAATGGACTCTTACTGAATTCGTTTTAAGGCCTGCATGGGATAAATGCAGCAAATACTACAGCAAAGAATTCAGAGGTATTGCCAGAGGGTTAAGACCCTTCTCTGCACACCAAATGGTAAACCTCTTCCATTTAAAAGCATAGGAACGTCTGGTGGAAGGCTTTCTGGAAGCATGAAGGATATCCTTCACTTGCTGAGAAAGATGCAAATCCTGAAGGTCTAGGCCTTCAGCAACCAGGCCCTGAGGTGAAGAGACTGGGGATTTGGGTGACACAACGTTCCCTGCTCCTGGGACAGGAGGTCTGGAGCAGATCCCAAGTCCAGGGAGGGAGCTTGAGAGAGATGTAGAAGTAGAGGGTACCACACTTGGCGTGGCCAACGTGGTGCTATGAGGATCATAGACCCTCTGTCTCTCTGAAGCTTGAACAGTGTCTTGGGAATTAGGGGAATGGGTGGGAAGGCATAGAGGAAGTCTTGCCCCCAATGAAGGAGGAAGGCATCCCTGGCCTGAACTCCTTGACATGGAATCCTGCAACAGAACCGGGGAAGTTTGGCATTCCACGGACTTGCAAACAGGTCTATGTCTGGGGTTCCCCAAATTTGAAAGATCCTGGCTATCTGGTCCCCATGGAGAGACCATTCGTGTGGCAGCAGAACTCGACTGAGTCTGTCTGCCCAAGAGTTTTGAACCCCTGGAAGATACACTGCCATGAGATGAATGTGATGCTCTCTGGCGAAGGTCCACAATCTCAGAGCTTCGTTGCAAAGCGACAGAGAGCCAGTTCCCCCCTGCTTGTTCACGTAGAACATGGCTACTTGGTTGTCCGTGTGGATGAGGACTGTCTTGTAGGTGAGCAGGGTGTGGAAGACTCTGAGAGCTAGAAAGATTGCTCTGAGCTCTAAGAGGTTGGTATGTAGAGATGTCTCCTGTGGAGACCAGATGCTTTGGGTGGAGAGATCTTGTAGATGAGCCCCCCAACCCTTTGGGGAGGCATCTGTTGTAAGGGTTGCTTGGGGTAACACCTGTTGAAAGGGGGACGCCAGCAACAGATTTTGGGTGGACCTCCACCACTGGAGAGAGCAAAAAAGGCGACTGGAGGTTGCTATTTTGTCTGACAGGCACCCTGATGCCTGAGTCCATTGGGTGGACAAAGTCCATTGAGCTGCCCTCATTTGAAGGTGAGCATAGGGGACCACATGCACGGTTGATGCCATGTGGCCTAACAGTTGTAACATCTCTCGAGCAGTTAAATGGGACTTTAACTGAATCTGGGAGGCTAACTGCACCAAGCGTAGGCAACGGGCCTGGGGAAGATAAGCCCTTGCAGTGGTGGTATCCAGTAAGGCCCCTATGAACTCTAGAGATTGAGTAGGGGTGAGATGGGATTTTGGAATGTTTATTACAAGTCCCAGATACTGAAGAATATGTCTTGTGCAGGCCAGGGAAGTCTGGGCCTCTGACTGGGATGGAGCTCGGATGAGCCAGTCGTCCAGATATGGGAATACAAATATTCCTAGAGTGCGTAGAAATGCAGCTACTACTGCCATGCATTTTGTGAACACCCTTGGAGCAGAGGCCAGACCAAAAGGAAGCACTCTGTATTGATAGTGCTTTCCTTGGAAAAGGAACCGAAGGAACCTTCTGTGTGTTGGATGGATGAGAACATGGGTGTACGCATCCTTGAGATCTAGAGAACAAAGCCAGTCCTGACTCTGGAGGTATGGAAGGAGAGTACCGAGAGAAGTCATCTTGAATTTCTCCTTGTATAGAAACTTGTTCAATTCTCTGAGATCTAATATGGGTCTGTAGCCCCCTGAACCCTGTTGAAGAAGGGGTACTTCTTCTATTGCCCCTTGGGCAAGAAGGGTAGCAATCTCCTGACCCAGAAGGTCGAGGAGAGATGTTGGAGAATTGAACTGTCTCACCATGGTGTGAGGGGGAAGGTTTAAGAAATGAAGCTTGTACCCGTCCCTAATTTAATTTAATTTAATTTAATTAACAGTTTCTTATATACCGCATCTTCCAAAGATCAAATGCGGTTTACATGGAACAAAACAACATAACAGACAGGCGTCTGTTTTTACAGTGAACAGCTTAAAACCATAACAACTATATTACATTACATGGAACATGCAAGAACTATTTACAGGGAACAAAATGAGTAATAAATACAGTGTTGTATGTGACATTTAAGGATAATAAGCATTTGGAGTTTCACATCATATGTCAAATCAATCCAGTTTGGTTTATGGGAAACTGACATGGTATTATCCATTTTCTAGCTGGGGAGGTGTGTTTGGCAAAGATCCTTATGATGGAGAGGGTCCATTACTCTGCTGTGATTTGCTCCCATCTGGGAGCAAAGTGAGCCAACCTTCCTGGAATGGTGAGAGGCTCTGGATGTTCTAGAGCCAGAAAGGCTACGTTCTCTAGCTGTAAGTCAAAGGCCCTGAGGAGGCTGAGGCTGTTGGGCCGTAGCAGTTCTAGCAGTCTTAGGCTTGGCCTGTTTTGGTTGTTACTGTCTCTTTGTAGCAAAACGACCTGCAGAAGATGACTGCTGACCATAAGAAGAAGAATATTTCCCTTTTTTGGGGAAAAAACCCTTTTTGAACAACCTTTTCTTAAAAGGAGCAGAAGTAGACTTTGAAAGTCTATCTAAAGCAGAATTTTCAGCATCCATCTGGGTGGCCTTTGCTTGCCAATCCTTGCCAAAAAGGTTTTCACCTGTACAAGGAAGGTTTCCTAGACCATCTTGAACCCAGGGTTCCAAATCAGAAGCTTGTAACCAAGCAACTCTGCGTGCACCTATGGCAATAGTCGAGGCTCTGCTGGCACCTTCAAAAGAGTCAAAGGCTGCACGGTTGGAAAACTTGGAAATATCCTGGGCATGTTTGAGCCAGTTGAGGAACTCTTCCCTTTTATCTTCTGAAATAAAAGGAGATAAAGTTTGCATATGATCTGTAACTTCTTTTAGAAACATCCCCATATTGATTCTGGCAACAAGCATACTGGCCTGGAAAATTCTCCTGCCAAAGGCATCTAAAGTTCTGCATTCTCTTCCTGGAGGAGCAGAAGAGTGCCTTTTTGTACTCTTTATCTTCTTCATAGCAGACTCCACCACAATGGAGTGGTGGGGAAGCTGAGTCTTATGGAAGCCAGGGCAAGGAGGAACACAATACATGGTGTCCAACCTGCGAGAATGAGGAGAAGTGGTGAGAGGAGTCTCCCATATGCCCAACATGTGATCATAAAGAATCTCATGTATTGGTAAAGTGGCTGCCTCTTTAGGGTCCTTAGGATATTGTAAAATATCTAATTTTTTGGCTCTAGGCTCTGGTTCAGGGGCCACCGAGACCCTAATGAAGTCTTGAAAAGACAAGTCCTCTGGAGGAGACATTCTCCTTTTTGGAGAAGAGGGCTCCTGAGGATGGATCACCGATGCTTCGACAGAGACCTCTGATTCATCAGAGTCTTCAGAGGAATCGAAGTATCGTCTGTCTGGATGCTCCTGCAGAGCCCGATACGCGTACCGGGTGGTATCTACATCGGGAGTGATCGGTACCGATTCGGTACTGATGGGCATCACAGAACAGTGTACCGCTGCAGTCGATACCGAAGCGGATGTCGATGCAATCGGTACCAGCACCGGAACCGATATTGGTACCGGTGCCGAAGTCGGTACCGGCAATGGAGTTTGTTGTGGTACCGAAGGCGTCGCAGCTTGTATGAATGCCGTGATGGCACGCTGCATGGTCAGAATATTCTGATCCATTGATGCAACCAATGTCTGGATGTCAGTACCAGTGGAAACCACCGGTACCCCAGAACATGGCAACAGGTGATCGGTCGAGGCCGTACCATCGATGTCAACCTGTGACCCCATAGATAAAGCTTTGGAAGCCGGAGCCTCCCGCCAGAGTAATTTTGCCGGTGCGGATTCCTCGAGGGCAAGCCCGGAGGCATCTCGATACTTCGAGGGAGATCTACCCTTCGAGGACCGGCTGGACTTAAGTTTGGTTACCTGAGATCCATGTGAGGAAGTAGAAGCCCTGGAAGACGTTGATGCAACCGAAGCGGCATCAGAGAGAAACAGGGTACTGAGCTTGGCTGCTCGATTCTGTAGACCTCTTTTAGACATCATAGAACAGGACTCACAATCTATAATGGAGTGGTCAGGACCTAAACATTTTAGACACCATTCATGGGTGTCGGTGACAGAAATAATGCTGCTGCACTTCGTGCATTTTTTAAACCCAGAGGCGGGCTTTTCCATGAGGAAAAATTTCTTAGGCCTATGGCCAAAGAAGAAAATGCACTGAAATGAAAAAAACAGAAGGTTTTTTTTGTTTTTTTTTTATAGAATAAAGAAAGAAAAGACCAGCGGTACCGGTCTAGCGTCGAGAAGGCAGACGCGCGACTAAAGAAATAAAATAAAATAAAGAAATTCTTCAGCGGTGACAGGAACACGACCTGCTGGCTCCGTGGAAAAGAAGAACTGGAGAGAGGCGGTTAGGAAAGGCGGGAAGGCAGCACGCAGGCGCTGTGGGATGCTCCCAAAAGCTTTCCTTTTGGACGCTGGGGAGAGTTTCCGCGCAGGCTCCGTCGGTACCGACGAAACCCATATGTGAAGACTCATTCCTGCTTGTTCCTGGAGATCTACGCTTTCTCCGGGAACAAGCAGGAAGTCAGTCCTCACATATGGGACGCCCTAGCTCCAGGCTGCCGAGGAGCAAGCCACAACAGTACCAATGGCACCCAGTAGGGTGGCCGTGAGTTGCAGAAGGTGAGTCCCCGCTGAGAGACTCTGCAAGACCCTAGCGTCCAGCAACACTGTTACTCTGGTAGCCTGAACATAGAGGGTTGGAGGCAAGAGTTGCCTACACTCCAAGAATATTATGCGGGATTCGCTTTCCAGGCAGTAGTGTGTGCAAACGTGTGAATAGATGACCAAGTGGCGGCTCTGTAAATTTCTTTCACCAGCATAGAATGGAGGTGGGCCACCGACGTAGCCATCACCCTTAGGTGATGCGCTGGGATCCAGTGCTCCAGGGAGAGGCCCGCCCGCTCATAAGCGAGGGTGATGCAGTCTGCCACCCAAGAGGATAGGGTATGCTTGGTTACAGGGAGCTCCAGTCTGCTGGGGTCATAGGACATGAAACGCTGAGGTGCTTTGCGGTGGCTCTGGGTCCGCTGCAGATAGAAGGGACAGGGCCGGTGTGTGGAGTATGAGCTCCTCCCTGCCGGCATGAGGCTGCAGGTAGAAGGTGGGGAGTACCACCTTCTGGATGAGGTGAAACAGGGATACCTTCTTTGGGAGGAACGTAAGGTGAGTGCGGAGCACTACCTCTTCTTGAAAAACTTGGTATGGGGGGAGGGGGTCTGCCACCAGTGCTTGAAGCTCGCTGACTCTGCGAGCTGAAGTCAGGGCCACCAGGAAGGCCACCTTCCAGGATAGGTATCTGAAGCAGCAGGTGGCCAGTGGCTCAAACGGTGGCCTAGTCAGCTGGGAGAGCACCAAGTTGAGGTCCCATTCTGCAGCTAGAGGACGGACAGGGGACTTGGAAAGCAGAAGGCACCATAGGAAACGGGAAACCAGCGGCTGGCTAGATAAGGGCTTCCCCCCACTGGGTGGTGGTGAGCGGTATGGGGCTCAGATGCACCCGGACTGAGTTAGATTTCAGCCCTGCATGCAACAGATGCACTAGTAATGGAGTACCAGCTGGATGTGGCAGGAGAACGGGTTCCTATCTGCACACCACAGAGTGAACCTGTGCCAATTAAAGGCATAAGCCCTCCTCGTGGAAGGCTTCCTGGAGGCTAGCAGGATCTCCTCAACCTCTTGTGGTAGGTTAAGTGGGGCAAAGGCCAATGTTCCCTCTAATTTTCTGTAGGTTGTGTGCGCATAAAATATCAGCTGTGCAGCTTTTGAAGGAAGGTTAAATTTTTGTGTGCCACATAACGACACTCGGAGTTATATACTTTAAAATTTGACTACACGTCAGAATACAGTATGTACACCACATTGATTGCACTAGAAAATATTGTAGAACTTGTGAAAACCATAAATACACAACAACTTTTCAATTTTAAGAACGTCTATGTTGTTTTCTATCAGAATCAGAACTGTAATTTTTGTGCACTCTGTTGTAAAGTATGTGCGCTCACTCGGTGAGGTGTGTGCACGCGCACATGCGCACAGCTTAGAGGGAACAGTGGCCAAGGCTACCCTCTCAGCTGCCAGGCCATGCAGAAGGGAACCCTCCTCCTGAGACAGGAGGTCCGGGGTGCAACACAGGGGTACTGGGAGTGTCACTGCCAGCGAGAGCAGTAGTGGGAACCAGGGTCGCCTGGGCCACCTGGGGGTGATCAGTATCACCGATGCCCTCTCGTTCTGAATTTTGAACAGAGTCTTGGAGACCAGGGGAGTCAGTAGGAATGCATACAGCAATCCCTCAGACATTAGGATCAGGAACGCATCTGCCGCTACCCTCTGTGGATGCAGCTGTCTGGAGTAGAAGCGAGTCAGCTGCGCATTGTCGAGAGAGGTGAAGAGGTCCATCTCGGGTCAGCCCCAAAGGCAGAAGAGCTTCTTCGCCACTGCAGGGTCGAGACCCACTCATGTGAGTGCAGGTCTCTGCTGAGTCCGCCAGGTAGTTGTCCTGGCCCAGGAGGTAGACTGCTCGCAGAAGCATGCCACTGCGCACTGCAAAGCAGAGGAGGGCTACAGCCTCCTGACAGAGGGATTACGAGCCCGTGCCCCCCTGCTTGTTTATATAGAACATTGTGACCTGGTTGTCCGTCTGGATCAGCACATATCTGTTCCACAAGAGGGAGCAGAATGCACGTAGGGTGAGGAATACTGCCGGGAGTTCCAGGAGCTTGATCTGTAACAGGGACTCCTCCCTGAATCAGCAACCCCGAGTACAGTGAACTCAACAGTGAGCTCCCCAGCCCTAGAGAGAGGCATCTGTGGTCAGGGTACACTGCGGTGGGGACGCCTGGAAGGGCATTCCTGCCCAGAGGCAGCCCAGGTTTTGCCACCAGCCGAGGGATCTCACCAGCTGGCAGGAGACACTGACCCTGTCCCGGAGTCGGCCCGTGGCTTGGGTCCCCTGAGAATGCAGGCACCACTGGGCTGTCCATATGTGCAGGCGGGCTAGGGGTATGACATGGACCGTGGAGGCCATGTGTCCCAGCAGGCAGAGAAGGCGGCGAGCCGGCACTGTTCTGCGCTGTTGGACCTCCCCTGCCAGCTGTTTGAGGCATTCTGCCCTGTCCTGAGGGAGGAGGGCTCTGGCCACACCATGTCCAGCTGAGCACCGATGAAATCTAGATCTTGCACCGGAGAGATGTGATTTGGGGTAGTTGATGACGAACCCCAGGTGCTGCAGGAGGAGGATGGTATGTTCTGTGCCCTGACTGGCCTCTGCGGCTGTGCCGCCTCTGATGAGCCAGTCGTCCAAGTAGGGGAAGACAAACACTCCTTGTAGGCGCAGATGAGCGGCTACCACTGCTCAGCACTTTGTGAAAACTCTTGGCGAGGAGGCCAGGCTGAAGGGAAGTACCCTGTATTGGTAGTGGCTTCCCCCTACCATGAATCTCAGGTATTGCCGGTAAAATGGGTGGACCAGGATGTGAGTGTAGGCATCCTTAGGTCCAAGGAGCAAAGACAGTCTACCTGGTGGAGATAGGGCAGCAGTGTCCCAAGGGAGAGCATTTTGAACTTCTCTCTCACCAGGAACTTGTTCAGGTCTCGGAGGTTCAGGATAGGCCTGAGATCCCCGGTTCTTCTGGGGACAAGAAAGTTCCTTGAGTAGAAGCCCTTGCCCCAGAAGTGCTGGGGAACAGGCTCTACTGTCTTGTCCCTTAGTAGACCTGCTAGTTCTGAGAGCAAGAGGGCTGGGTGAAGGAGAGGTCGCACCGGCTGTCCTGGAAAATGCCCCAGAGGTGGCAGCTATTAGTGGAGGTGGTAACCCTCCTTCACCACCTGGAGCGCCCACTGGTCCAGGGTGACCTCGAGCCACTTTATTTATTTAACATTATTTATATACTGCCTTATCCTTCAATCAAAGCGGTTGCCACAGCAAACAATCAAGGGGTGGGGAAGTGTTTTCATGCAGTGGTGTGTGCTGTGTGTTAGTGGAGGCGGGAAGATGATTAAAGTGAGATATATATATAGTGTGCTATTATACATCGTGAGCTATTATACAGGCATTTATACAGTCTTAGGGTGGAGGAGGGACTGAAGGTCTGTCTCGGTGGTTAGCTCAATTGGTATGGCCATAGTGTTCGATGAAGAGGGTAGTTTTCAGCTGTTTTCGGAAGTCCTTGAGGTCTGTGGTTAGTCTCAGTTCATCTGGGAGGGTGTTCCAAATGGCTGGGGCAGCCAGGGAGAGTGCGCGTTGCGTGGTGTCTTTGCGGTTCTTGGTGAAGTCTTTTGGGGTGTTTACACGATTGGAGGTGCCTCTTCTCCTTGGCCGCGTACTTGTGTCGGGTAGTATGAGTGTGTGTAGGCTTATGGCAGAAGTGTGATGTTTGATCTTGAATATATTTATAATAGTTTTGTATTTGATGCGTGAGATGATTGGTAGCCAGTGTAAATCTTTCAGTATAGATGTGATGTGATCATGTTTTGTTGTGCCAGATATAATGCGGGCGGCTGTGTTTTGTGCCAGTTGCAGCGGTCTGAGGGTCTGTTTTGGTAGCCCAGTGTAGATAAGGTTGCAGAAGTCTAGTAGTGGGGTTATTAGTGCTTGGCATACAATGCGAAAGTGCTCTGGGGCGAGGAGGGGCTTAAGTCTTCTGATGAGTCTCATTCTGTGGTATGAACTTTTGGTTGTTCTGCTTATATGTGCTTGGAGGTTCAGTTCTTTGTCCAGGGTGACTCCGAGGTATTTCACTTCTGATTTTATAGGTATAAGTGCGTCTTTTATCTTGATGTCGGGTGGTGGGATGAAGTCCGGGTTTCGTGTGATGATCAGTGCTTCCGTCTTACTGTAGTTTATTGAGAGGTTGTTTTTTTGAAGCCAGTTTGACATGTGTGTAAGGCAGTTTGTTATTTTATAGCAGTCTGGGTTGTCGAGTGAGATGGGTGTATAAATCATGATGTCATCTGTGTAGATTGCATATTGTATGTTGTGATCTTTCATGATGTCGCATATTGGCTGGATGTAGAGGTTGAATAGTAGTGCTGACAGGGCAGAACCTTGCGGCACTCCTTGTGTGACTTTTATGGGTCGGGATGTGTTGTGGCCTACCTTGACCTATATTTGTCTGTCAGTTAGGTATGAGTGGAACCATTTCAGGGTGGATTCATGTAGACCGATGTTCTGAAGTCTTTCCAATAGAGTCGTGTGGGCAAAGAGTGCCAGGCAGCCCCCTGTGGGCTGGTAAGGGTCTCCCAAGGGGAGGGAGGCCCCGCCCTGGGAGTCAAAAGCTCCCACCAGGTGGAGCTGGAGCTGGTGTCTGTGGCTTGGGGGTCTTTGGCTTCCTGGGGCTCATGTTCCTGGCCTTTGGGCTGGGATTCCTGCTGCTGCTGGCTTGGGAAGGCTTGGTAGTGGTGACTCTGATGGAAAGGGCCCTTCTTCCTCGAGAAAGTGGGCTTTTTCCCCATGGTTTTCTTATGGGGAAGGGTAAAGGTCTTCGAAAGCCTCTGTCTGGTCACCACCTCGGCCTCAATCTCGGCCACCTTATCAGCCATAGGTTTCCCAAAATGGTTCTCCCTGTTGCAGGGGACATCCAACAGCTTTTCCTGGACCCATTGTTTGAGGTTCAAGATCTGCAGCCACGCCTGGCGCCAAGCACCGATGCCTGTGGCTGATGCCTGGGCTGCAGCCTCAAACACATAGTAGGCGGCCCAAGACAGGAACTTAGAGCAGTCCCAAATGGTGGCTACCAAGGTCTTGAACCATTGCAGGGGTTCCCCGGTGAGCGCTGCTGAGAAGCCCGCAAGCTCCTGAATGAGGCTCTTAAGATATATCCCTATGTAGAGCTCATAGGTTTGTATCCTGCAGCTCAGCATGGCTCCCTGAAAGCAGTTGTGCCCCAGGGCATCAAGGGCTCTGGCCTCCCTACCCAGGGGTACAGACGAATAAGTCTTCTGACTCTTGAGTTTCTGCATTGAAGACTCCACCACCATGGAATTGTGGGGTAGTTGGGCCTTCTGGAAGCCTGGACTCCTCTTGATGCGGTAGATGGCATCGAGGCATCGGCTGACCACCAGCACCGAGGTCAGGGTCTCCCACATCCATAGGAACAGCTGCCAAGAATGGGTTGCACCAGCACCGACAAAGCCTCCTTTGGCGGAAACTCATACAGGAGGATCTCTAGTTCTTCGGTGCGCGAGTCCAACTCGGTCAAGACCGAGAGGGCTAGGGCCATGTCCCGGATGAAGTAGTGGAATGCCACGTCCTCAGGTTCTGAATGGCGCGGGTGTCGACTCCCAGAAACTGGGATCCCCCGACCGGTCTCGGGTCAGACTCCCGGAAACTAGCCGGGAAGAACTGGACACCTGAGGACTGGAACCGGGACTTCGATCGGTGCCAAGGGCTAGCCGAGACCAATAGCGCTCGGGGCCCAGCTCGACGCCCAGGGACACCACTGCAGTCGGGGACCCAGTTGTCAGGGCAGATGATGCAGATGAACCTGACATCATCGCCTGCTGCATGGTCAGGATGGCGGAGGTATTCTGTTCTAGGACCGCCATTCTGGCCTCGATGCCAGAAGGCTCCGCAACTTTCAGTGCGGGCACCGAGAGGTCCAGGTCCGGCACTCTGGCAAGGGGGGCCTTACGTGGTCACTGCTGACCACGGACTCTTTCCTGGAGACCTTAGGAGGGTGCTGTTTGTAGTCGCCCGAGTCCCACCACAATGGAACCTCGACTGGCTTTGAGGATTTTTTCTTTTTCTTGCTGGGGTCCGGCATCTTTATGAAGGAGTCACCGTCTTGGGACTCTGAAGACGCCCGGGCCTCACGGGAGACATTCGGCTTTGAGCTCAGCGTTGGGGAACATCATCTCCTAAAACTCCGACCTTTTCTTGTTGGTCCAAGGGGTCATGGCCTGACACAGGTCGCAGGAGGTACTGTCGTGGTCCGGGCCGAGGCAGTGCAAGCAGCAGTTGTGGGTGTCTGTGACAGACATAATTTGACTGCACGATCACACTTTTTAAAGCCACCGAGAAACACAGTGGATCACATCCACACAGTGTTGATGACCCCCGGGCGAAAAAGGGCACGCATGCTGGTCAAGGCAAGCCTTGATGAAAAAAGAGAAAGGGAGCTGAGAACAGCGCCGGCTTGAGGCGGGAAGAGAAACTGGTACGCAAACCGAGAAAAACTCAACTAAAAGGATAATTTTTAAGGACTTTTTCCGTTGGCCTCCATGGAAAAAAGGAGACTGAGCAAGATGGCACCCTTGGGTGGGAAGGGGACCATGCATGCATGGCAGCATTCCCAAAGGCTTTCTTTGAAAGCTGGGGAAGGCTCCGTCGGTGCTGACATCACCCATATGTGAGGATTGACTTCTTGCCTGTTCCTAGAGAAAAGAATAACCCATGGGCAAGAAAGTGTAGTTACTCACCTGTAACAGGTGATCTCTGGGAACAGCAGGAATTTAGTCTTCACATATGGGTATCGTCGGTACTGACAAAGCCTGCACGGGAACGCTCCCCAGCATCCAATAGGAACGCTTTTGGGAGCATCCCTCAGCACATGCATGCTGCCTTCCTGCCTTTCCAACTGTCCCTCTTCAGTTAAGTTTGTAGCTGAGTGAAAGGATAGATGGAGAGAGAAAAGAGACAAAGAGACAGAGAGACAACTCCTAGGGGAGGTGGGTGGGTTGAGAAGACTAAATTCCTGCTGTTCCCGGAGATCACCTGTTACAGGTGAGTAACTATGCTATCTCCAGGAACAAGCAGGAATATAGTCTTCACATATGGGGACTCCCTAGCTGAAGATGCCAGGGAGATAGCCCCAGGAAGGTGCCACCCTAGAAAGGTGGGAATCCTTCCTCTCATGGATCTCTGGCATTCCACCAGGGTTGGTGGGTAGGAGTTGAATTAAGTCTGAAAGAGATTTTGAAGAATAGCTTGGCCAAAGAAGGCATCCCGACGGAAGGCTTTATCCAGGCAGTAGTGGGCTTTGAAGATGTGTACCGAAGCCCAGGTGGCTGCTCGACAAATGTCATCGATAGACACAGTGTGGAGATTAGCCATGGAAGTTGCCATGACTCTCACGTTATGAGCTGTGACATGGTCCTGAAGAGGAAGACCCTTACTCTCATAAGTAAAGGATATGCATTGGGCAATCCATTTGGATAAAGTTATTTTGGAGACCGGTTGTCCCAAATGACTAGGGTCAAAAGCAATAAAAAGTTGCGCGGACTTTCTATGTTGCTGTGTTCTCTGTAGGTAAAAGGCTAAGGCTCTTTTACAATCCAAAGTATGAAGGTTTCTTTCTGCATTAGAGGTGTGAGGCCTCGGAAAAAATACAGGAAGATAAATTGATTGATTTAAATGAAAAGGAGATACCACCTTTGGCATAAAGTGTGGATGAGTTCTAAGAACAACCTTATCATAGTGAAACCTAGTAAATGGAGGATTAGCCACTAAAGCTTGCAGTTCACTAATGCGACGCGCAGAGGTGATTGCAATTAGGAAGATGACCTTCCAGGTCAAAAACCTAAGGGTTGTAGTGGCTAAAGGCGGCTTCATGAGCTGCCCAAGAACTAGATTTAGATCCCATGCCACCGGTGGTGGCTTAATGGGAGGTTTGGTTAATAGAAGACATCTCATAAATCTGGATATGAGTGGATGAGAGGAAATTGGTTGTCCATTCAGAGGCTTATAAGAAGCTGCAATTGCACTAAGATGGACTCTTACCGAATTGGTCTTTAGACCAGAATTCGATAAGTGAAGGAGATACTCTAGTATCGATTCTAAGGTTAAGCCAAGGGGGTTTAATCCCTTCATGGAGCACCTTATAGTAAAACGTTTCCACTTGAAGGCATAAGATCTTCTTGTGGAAAGTTTCCTAGAAGTCTGAAGGATATCCTTTACCTGTCGGGACAGGTTGAAGTCCTGGAGGTCTAAGCCTTCAGCAACCAGGCCGTGAGATGCAGGGACTGGGGATTCGGGTGCCATAGCGTCCCGTTCTCTTGGGACAGGAGATCTGGAGCATGCCCTAGCTCCAGAGGTGCAGCTTGAGAGAGATGTAGAAGCAGGGGATACCACGCCTGGCATGGCCATCGTGGCGCTATGAGAATCATGCGACCCCTGTCTCTCTGAAGCTTGAAGAGTGTTTTGGGGATGAGGGGAATGGGTGGGAAGGCATAAAGAAAGCCCTGACCCCAGTGAAGGAGGAAGGCATCCCTTGTCTGACAATTGTGAGCCAGAATCCTGGAACAGAACCGGGAACGTTTGGCATTCAGTGGACTTGCAAAGAGGTTTATGTCTGGAGTGCCCCAGAGATGAAATATCTTTGCCACCTGGTCCAGGTGGAGGGACCACTCGTGAGGCAGCAGTACTCGACTGAGTTTGTCTGCCCAAAGGTTTTGAATGCCTGGAAGATACACCACTAGAAGGTGAATTTGATACTCTCTGGCGAGGGCCCACAGTCATAAAGCTTCGTTGCATAACGACAGAGAGCCTGTCCCACCTTGCTTGTTCACATAAAACATTGCTACTTGCTTGTCCGTCTGGACTAGGACTGTCTTGTAGCTGAGCTGGGCGTGGAATATTCGAAGAGCTAAATAGATTGCTCTGAATTCCAGGAGGTTTATGTGCAGACTAGACTCCAATGGAGTCCAGGTTCCCTGGGTAGAGAGATGATTCAGGTGTGCTCCCCAACCCACCTGCGATGCATCTGTTAGGGTGGCCTGAAATAGAGGTTGATGAAAAGGAGACACCATTGTCAGATTTTCTAGGGATTGCCCCCATTGCAGGGACAAAATTAATCATTGAGAGTTTATTATTTTGTCCGATAAATGACCTGTGGCCTGTGTCCACTGTGTGGAAAGGGTCCACTGAGCTGCTCACATGCGGAGGCGAGCATATGGGACTACATGAACCGTAGATGCCATATGTCCCAGCAACTGTGGTAGCTCTCGAGCAGTTAGGGGGGATTTCCCTGCTGCTTGAGAAGCTAGTTGCATTATGCGAAGACACTGGGCCTGTGGAAGGGAAGCCCTTGCCTGTCTGGTATCTAGACAGGCTCCTATGAATTCCAGGCATTGGGAAGGAACAAGTTGGGATTTTGGGAAGTTTATTACCAACCCCAAGTATTGGAGGATTCGCATTGTGCGAGACAGTGCAGTGCTGGCCTCTGCAACTGTAGGGGCTCGAATGAGCCAGTCGTCTAAGTAAGGGAAGACGAATATCCCCAGGGTTCGTAGAAATGCAGCTGCTACTGCCATGCATTTCGTGAATACCCTTGGTGCTGAAGCTAGAACAAAGGGAAGAACCCTGTACTGGAAATGTTTTCCCCTGAAAAGGAATCGTAAGAATTTCCTGTGATCTGGATGGATCAGAATGTGAGTGTATGCATCCTTTAAGTCTAGAGAGCAAAGCCAATCCTGGCTATGAAGGTATGGCAGAAGAGTTCCTAGAGAAATCATTTTGAACTTCTCTCGAAAAAGGTATTTCTTCAATTCTCTGAGGTCTAAAATGGGTCTGTGTCCTCCTGTTTTCTTTGGAATAAGAAAAACGGGGGAGTAGATCCCTGCACCCTGTTGAAGAATGGGTACCTCCTCTATTGCCCCTTGGGCAAGAAGTGTTGAGACCTCATGATCTAACAGATTGATTGTGGAGGTTTGAGAATTGAATTGCTTTAGAATTGTAGGAGGGGGCATGCTGAGAAAATGAGACTTGCACCCTTCTCCTACAATGGACAAAGTCCAATCTTCTGCTGTTATCTGATGCCATCTGTTGGCAAAGTGGCATAACCTGCCTGGGATATTGGAGGGTTGGGGACTCCTCAGAGACAGGAAGTCTAAGCTCTCTAGGAAGGAGCCAAAGCCCTTGAGGGGGCTGAACCTGCAGAGCTGGTTGGGTTCTGGGGCCTTTTGGCTTCTTTTGCTGTCTAGTTTGTCCCTTTTGGGCAACCTGACCCTGAGATTGAGTCTGACGGGTATAGGAAGGATAAAATTTCCTCTTTTTGCTAAAAGAGGGTTTTTTATAAGACTTCTTTTTGGCTGGAGTGGCTGTAGATTTTGACAATCTATCAAGAGTAGTATTGTCAGCATCTAACTCATTAGCCTTTTCCTGCCAATTCTTGCCGAAGAGATTCTCTCCCATGCAAGGAATGTTGCCTAACTTGTCCTGTACCCAAGTCTCCAAGTCTGATGCCTGAAGCCAGGCAATCCGTCGTGCACCAATGGCAATAGCAGAGGCTCTGCTGATGCATTCAAAGCAGTGAAAGGCTGCACGATTTACAAACTTAGAGACATCTTGAGCATGCTTAACTAGAGCAAGAAAGTCTTGTCTCTTGTCATCTGGGAGAAATGGGCTTATAAGCTCCAAATCTCCTGTAACTTCCTTGAGGAACATTCCCATATACAGTATATATGAACTGATCCTAGCTGAAAGCATGGAAGCCTGAAAGGTTTGGCGCCCAAAAGCGTCCAGAGTCCTGCATTCACGACCTGGAGGATTGGATGCATGCCTCTTTGCACTTTTCATCCTACGCATGGCTGACTCCACCACCATTGAATGGTGTGGCAGCTGAGTCTTTTGAAATCCAGGACATGGCGGAACTCGATACATAGTATCAAGTCTCCTAGAGTGAGGAGATGTAGTCAGAGGTGTCTCCCACATTCTGAGCATCAAGTTATGCAGAATTTCATGGATGGGCAGAGTGGCTGCCTCCTTTGGAGCTTTACGATACTGGAGAATTTCCAATTCCTTTGCTCTGGGTTCCTCTTCAGGAGCCACCGTGATTGAAAGGCCTTCGGCCATATCACGAAAAAATCCTGAAAAGACATGTCCTCTGGAGGTGACATTCTGCTTTGGGGAGAAGAGGGATCCTCTGGGAGAAACCCTCTAGTACCTGCAGAATTGTCAGTCTTCGGAATCGGAGGATTCAAAGTATTCCTGACCATGATGCTCATGCAAAGCACGGTCCCAGTATTGATCGAAGTCGGTACCGAGTTGATCCGGTACCGATCTGTCGATTCCAGCCAAAGATGGCGTGGGAAGAATTCCCACCGGGGCCGATACCATCGGTACCGGTATTGTCGGTACCGGTACCAGTGTCTGTACCAGTGTAGGTACCGGCATCAATGTCGATGTCGGTACTGGTGCCCGTTGGGGACCAACGGTACTGCAGCTGACAGAAAGCACAGTTACTTACCTGTAACAGGTGATCTCTGGGAACAGCAGGAATTAGTCCTCACATATGGGTACGTCGGTACCGACGGAGCCCGAGCGGGAAAGCTCCCCAGCTTCCCAGAAGGAAAGCTTTTGGGGCCTCCCACTGCACATGCGTGCTGCCTTCCCGCCTTCCTGACCAGCTCTCCTCAGTTCGAGTTTATAGCTGAGACAATAGAGAGAGGAAAGGAAGAGAGAGAGAGAGATACAACTCCTAGGGGAGGTGGGCGGGTTGTGAGGACTAATTCCTGCTGTTCCCAGAGATCACCTGTTACAGGTAAGTAACTGTGCTATCTCCAGGAACAAGCAGGAATAAGTCCTCACATATGGGGACTCCCTAGCTAAGATGCCTGGGAGATCCCCTGAAGGGTATGAGACCCTGAAAGGTTCTTCATCTTCCTATGGATCTCAGGCATCCATTCAGGGAAGGTGGGCTGGAGTTGTTCAAGAATGGAACAGGTGTCTGAGGACAGCCTGACCAAACAAGGCATCCCGGCGGGAGTCCTTGTCCAAACAGTAATGGGCTGTAAAGATATGAACCGAGGCCCAGGTGGCTGCTCGACAGATCTGGTCAATGGACACAGAGTTTAGATGAGCCATAGAGGTGGCCATGGCCCTCACGTTGTGAGCGGTGACATGGCCCTCCAGAGAAAGGTTCTTACTCTGGTAAGCAAAAGAGATACACTGAGCAATCCAATTGGAGAGTGTTCTTTTGGAGACTGGAAGTCCTAAATGAGAAGGATCAAAAGCAACAAAAAGCTGAGAAGACTTTCGATGTTGCTGTGTCCTGTGGAGGTAAAAGGCAAGAGCTCTTTTACAGTCTAGAGTATGAAGGTTCCTCTCTGCATTGGATGCATGAGGAGCTGGAAAAAAGACAGGTAAATTATACCTCTTGATTAAGATGAAAAGGTGAGACCACTTTAGGCATAAAGTGAGGATTTGTCCTAAGGACTACCTTATCATGATGGAACCTTGTATAAGGTGGATTAGCCACTAAGGCCTGCAGTTCACTGATGCGGCGAGCTGAAGTGACTGCAATGAGGAAAATAACCTTCCAGGAAAGAAATTTCAAGGAGGTAGTGGCTAAGGGTTCAAAAGGTGGCTTCATAACCTGACCAAGAACCAAGTTTAAGTCCCATGCCACCGGAGGAGGTCGAATGGGAGGTTTAGTTAAAGTTAAGCCTCTCATGAATCTTGCAATAAGAGGATGAGAGGAAACAGGTTGTCCATTGATGGGCTTAAGTGATGCCGCAATAGCACTAAAATGGACTCTTACTGAATTCGTTTTGAGTCCTACATTGGAGAGATGCAGGAGATATTCCAAAAGAGAATTCAATGGGAGTGCCAGAGGGTTAAGACCCTTTTGAGCACACCAAATGGAAAATCTTTTCCATTTAAAAGCGTAAGAACGCCTAGTGGAAGGTTTCCTAGAGGCATGTAGGATATCCTTCACTTGCTGCGAAAGATTGAGGTGTTGAAGGTCTAGGCCTTCAGTAACCAAGCTCTGAGGTGAAGGGACTTGGGGTTTGGGTGCCACAAAGTCCCCTCCTCTTGAGACAGAAGGTCTGGAGCCGCTCCCAAGTCCAGGGAGGGGGCTTCGGAGAGATTCAGAAGTAGAGGGTACCACACTTGGCGTGGCCAGCGTGGAGCTATGAGGATCATGGACCCTTGATCCCTTTGAAGTTTGAACAGAGTCTTGGGAATCAAAGGAATGGGTGGAAAGGCATACAGGAAACCCTGACCCCAATGCAGGAGGAAGGCATCCTTGGTCTGAACTCCCTGACACGGAATTCTGGAACAGAACCGGGGAAGTTTGGCATTCCACGGACTTGCAAAGAGGTCTATGTCCGGGGTTCCCCATTTCTGGAAGATTCTGAGTACCTGATCCATGTGCAGGGACCATTCGTGTGGAAGCAGAACTCGACTGAGTCTGTCTGCCCAAGAGTTTTGGATTCCTGGAAGATATACTGCCAGGAGATGGATTTGATGCTCTCTGGCGAAGGCCCATAATCTTAGAGCTTCGTTGCAAAGCGACAGAGAGCCAGTCCCTCCTTGTTTGTTTATGTAAAACATGGCTACTTGATTGTCCGTGTGAATAAGGACTGTCATGTTGCTGAGGAGGGTATGAAAAACTTTGAGAGCTAGAAAGATTGCTCGAAGTTCCAAGTGGTTGATATGAAGGGTGGTCTCCTGTGGAGACCAAGTGCCCTGAGTGGAGAGATCTTGGAGATGAGCCCCCCAACCTGTTTGGGAGGCATCTGTTATGAGGGTTGCTTGGGGCAACAATGGTTGAAAGGGGGCCCCCAACAACAGATTTTGAGTGGATATCCACCATTGGAGAGACCAAAAGAGACGATTGGAGTTTGCTATTTGGTCTGAGAGAGCTCCTGATGCTAGAGTCCACTGGGTGGATAAAGTCCATTGAGCCGCTCTCATATGTAGGCGAGCATAAGGCACCACATGCACTGTGGAGGCCATGTGGCCTAATAGTTGTAGCATCTCTCTGGCAGTCAAGTGGCTTCTGGACTGAGTCTGAGAGGCTAAGTGCACTAGACGTTGGCAACGGGCCTGAGGTAGATAGGCCCTTGCGGTGGTGGTATCCAACCAGGCCCGTATGAATTCTAGGGATTGAGTAGGGGTGAGTTGGGACTTTGGCAGATTGATCACAAGTCCCAGATACTGTAGAATTCGCCTGGTGCGATACAGGGAAGTCTGAGCCTCGGACTGAGACGGAGCTCGGATGAGCCAGTCGTCCAGGTATGGGAAGACAAAAATTCCCAGGGCGCGTAGGAATGCAGCTATTATTGCCATGCATTTGGTAAATACCCTTGGAGCAGGGGCTAGACCGAAGGGAAGTACTCTGTATTGGAAATGTTTTCCCTGGAACAGAAACCGTAGGAATTTTCTGTGGGATGGATGGATGAGTATATGTGTGTACGCATCCTTGAGATCTAGAGAACAAAGCCAGTCCTGACTCTGTAGGTATGGAAGGAGAGTGCCTAGAGAAAGCATCTTGAATTTCTCCCTGTATAGAAATTTGTTCAATTCTCTGAGATCCAGAATGGGTCTGTACCCCCCTGTTTTCTTGGGAATGAGAAAATAAGGGGAGTAAAAACCTGACCCTTGTTGAGGAAGAGGAACCTCTTCTATTGCCTTTTGGGCGAGAAGAGTGGTCACCTCCTGACCCAACAGGTCTAGGAGAGATGGGGAAGAATTGAAACTTCTCACCATGGTATGGGGAGGAAGGTTGGAGAAATGTAGTTTGTAGCCCTCTCTGATGATAGAGAGGGTCCATTGCTCTGATGTGATTTGCTCCCATCTGGGAGCAAAATGAGTTAACCTTCCTGGAATGGTGAGAGGTTCTGGATGTTTTAGAGCCAGAAAAGTTAAGTTCTCTAGTTTTAAGTCAAAAACCCTGAGGGGGTTGGGACTGTTGGGCTGTAGCAGCCCCTGCAGGTTTTGCCCTGGCCTGTTTAGGCTGCTGACGCTTAGGAGCAAAGCAAGCTGCAGAAGATTGTTGGCCAGTATTTGTGGCAAATCTGGCCTTCTTGTAGAAAGGCTTTTTGAAAGATTTCTTCTTGACAGGGGTAGAGGTAGACTTAGAAAGTCTATCTAAAGCAGCATTTTCTGCATCCATTTGAGTGGCTTTGATTTGCCACTCCTTACCAAACAGATTCTCACCTGTACAGGGCAAATTTCCCAACCCATCCTGGACCCAGGGTTCAAGGTTAGAGGCCTGGAGCCAAGCAATTCTGCGAGCCGCTATGGCAATACCTGAGGCTCTGCTAGCACCCTCAAAGGAGTCAAAGGCTGCTCTGTTGGAGAACTTTGAAATATCTTGGGTATGCTTCAGCAGAAGAAGGAACTCCTCCTTTCTATCCTCTGGGATAAAGGGGAGAAAATGGCGTATTTTTAATGCAATTTCCTTCAGAAACATGCCCATATAGAGGCTGTATGAGTTGATTCTGGCAATAAGCATACTTGCTTGGAAGATTTTTCTTCCAAAAGCATCCAGAGTCCTACATTCTCTTCCTGGGGGAGTAGAAGAGTGTCTTTTAGTACTCTTGATCCTCTTCATAGCTGACTGCACCACGATGGAGTGGTGCGGGAGCTGAGTTTTTTGAAACCCAGGAGAAGGGGGGACGCGATACATGGTGTCCAGACGACGAGAATGTGGAGATAGGGTGAGAGGAGTCTCCCATAAGTCCATCATGTGATCTTGAAGAATTTCATGGATGGGCAAGGTGACTGCCTCTTTGGGAACCTTAGAGTATCCTAAAATGTCTAACTTTTTTGCTCTAGGTTCTTTTTCAGAGGATACAGAAATAGAAAGACCTTTAGCTACTTCAATGATGAAGTCTTGAAAGGATAAATCCTCTGGAGGAGACATTCTCCTCTTTGGAGAAGAGGGCTCCTCAGGTAGAGTAAGGGATACTTCAGCAGAGTCATCTGATGAATCAGAATCATCAGAAGACTCAAAGTATCGTCTGTTTGCTTCCAGGGATCGATAAGCGTATCGACCGGTATCGACATCGGGGGTACCCGGAACCGGATCGGTATCGGGAAAAATCCCGGAACCGGGAACCGGAATCAGTATCCTGGTCGATGTGGAAGGCATGGGTACCGGTATCGGTTGTGGTACCGGAACCGGAGTCGGTACCGCAGGGTGCGGTACCGAGGGCGTCGCAGCCTTAATAAAAGCCAAGATGGCCTGCTGCATGGATTGAACTGTATGATCCATGGACGCCACGACTGTCTGGATGTCGGTACCGGATGATTGAGCCGGTACCCCAGAACAGTCTAACAGGTGCCATCGATGTAAACCTGTAACCCCATAGGAGGAGCTTTGGAAGCCGGAGCTTCCCGCCGGGGTTGTTTGGCTGGGGCAGGGTCCTCAGGGTCAAGCCCAGGGGTATCTTGATACTTAGAGGGAGATTTGCCCTTTGAGGACCTGCCAGAGGAATGTTTGGTTACCTGAGATCCATCAGGAGAGGAAGACCTGGAAGATGTCGATGCTGGAGTATCTGTAGAAAACAGCATGTGAAACTTGGCTGCCCGGTTCTGTAAGCCACGTTTAGACATCAAAGAACAGGATGGGCAATCCGGAATGGAATGGTCAGGCCCCAAACATTTAAACACCATTCATGGGTGTCTGTGACTGAAATAGTACCGCTGCACTTGGTGCATTTTTTAAACCCAGAGGCTTGTTTCTCCATGAGGATGGGATGGGATGTAACTATACCTGGGATGTAACTATACCTGGCTATACTTTATTCAGAAAGGACAGGGTAGGAAAAAGGGGAGGAGGAGTGGCACTATATGTAAAAACTACTATTAAAGCTTTGGAATTACAGAGCTTAAAAGGGAGAGAGGAGGCATTGTGGGTTAAACTAGAAAGAGGGAAAGAGAAATCTATTTGCATTGGTGTGATATACAGACCTCCCTCACAAGAGGAAGAGGTGGACAGAGAGTTAATTGAAGACATATGCAGCATTGCTAGGAAAGGGGAAGTGCTACTGCTAGGAGATTTCAATATGCCAGATGTTGATTGGCACATTCCTGCTGCAGTATCATCTAGAAGTAAGGAGATCCTGGATTCTCTACAGGGAGAACTATTCAGGCAATTGGTAACAGACCCCACACGTGAAGGGGCCATATTGGACTTGGTGCTTACCAATGGTGAAAGTGTTTCTGATGTTGTAGTGGGAGATCATTTTGCATCCAGTGATCACCAGAAGGTGTGGTTCAGTATTAGGACTAGGGCTGTTAGAATCCATTCCAAGGTGAAGATCTTAGACTTTAGGAAACCTAACTTTGCGAAGATGTGCCAATACCTCAGGGAGTCGTTAGTGGGATGGGAACAGCTGGGGGATGTAGAAAAACAGTGGGCAAAACTGAAAGGGGGTATTTTAAAGGCAACCAACCTTTTTGTTAAAATGGTAAATAAAGGCAAAAGGAACAGGAGACCGCTATGGTTTTCGAAGGAAGTAGCTGAAAAAGTGAAGAAAAAGAGGGAGGCCTTCATGAAGTACAAGAGATCACAGAGAGAGGAAGACAGGCATCTGTATTTGGAAAAACTTAGAGAAGCTAGCAAAGTAGTCAAGAAGGCAAAGATTCAAAAGGAGGAGGAAATAGCCAATGCAATAAAATGGGGGGATAAGACATTTTTCAGATATATTAGTGAGAAGAGGAAGGGCAAAAGTGGTATTGTCAGACTCAAGGGTGCAGGGGGGGAATATGTAGAAGCTGATAAGGATAAAGCGGAATTGCTTAACAAATATTTTTGTTCTGTGTTCACAGATGAAGAACCAGGAGCAGGACCTCAGAAAACACCCACAAATAGGAACAGAAGCGAGGGACATCTTGAACAATTTTCAAAAGACTGTGTTCGTGAGAAACTAGCTCAACTTAAAGTAGACAAAGCGATGGGACCGGATGGGATACACCCTAGAATACTGAGGGAACTTGGGGACATTCTAGCAACTCCACTGACTGACCTTTTCAATGCCTCGTTGGAGTCGGGAGTGGTGCCAAAGGACTGGAGAGAGGCTCATGTGGTGCCTTTACACAAAAGCGGAAGTAAGGATGTGGTTGAAAACTACAGGCCGGTTAGTTTAACTTCAGTGGTGAGTAAATTATTGGAAACGCTGCTGAAAGAGAAAATAGTGAGGTTTCTGGAGTCCGGCGGATTACAGGATCCGAGGCAGCATGGATTCACCAGAGGCAGGTCTTGTCCGACAAATCTGATTGATTTCTTTGACTGGGTGACCAGGGAGTTGGACCGAGGGAGAGCTCTAGATGTGGTGTATTTAGATTTCAGTAAAGCCTTTGACACTGTTCCTCACAGGCGACTTATAAACAAACTGAGCACCCTCGGGATGGACCCTACAGTTACTGCTTGGGTTAGAAATTGGTTGGGTGGGAGGCGACAAAGAGTACAAGTAAATGGAGCTCACTCTGAGGAGAAGGATGTTACCAGTGGTGTGCCCCAGGGATCTGTCCTTGGTCCGATTCTTTTTAACATCTTTGTTAGTGATATAGCGGAAGGGCTGTCGGGTAAGGTTTGCCTCTTTGCGGATGATACCAAAATCTGCAATAGAGTAGACACCCAGGAAGGTGTAGATAACATGAGGAGGGATCTAGCTAAGCTTGAAGAATGGTCTAGAATTTGGCAGCTGGGATTTAATGTTAAAAAATGTAAGGTCATGCATTTGGGCTGCAGCAATCCATCGGAGCAATACAGTATAGGAGGTGAAGTACTTTTGTCCACTAAAGAAGAGCGGGACCTAGGCGTGGTTGTGTCTGATGATCTTAAAGTAGCTAAACAGGTAGAAAAGGCGACGGCAAAAGCTAGAAGGATGCTTGGGTGCATACGGAGAGGAATGGCTAGCAGAAAAAAGGAGGTGATAATGCCTCTGTATAAGTCTGGTGCGACCTCATTTGGAGTATGGTGTGCAATTCTGGAGACCGCACCTTCAAAAGGATGTGAACAGGATGGAGTCGGTGCAGAGGGTTGCTATTAAAATGATTAATGGGCTTCATTATAAAGCATATGAGGACAGACTTAAGGATATTAATATGTACACCTTAGAGGAAAGGCGGGATAGAGGTGATATGATTGAGATGTTTAAATACCTCCGTGGCATAAATGTTCAGGGAGAGAGCCTCTTTCAATTGAAAGCAAGTTCTGCTACGAGGGGACATGGGATGAGGGTGAAGGGAGATAGATTCAGGAGTGATATGCGGAAATATTTCTTTACGGAAAGAGTAGTGGATCTGTGGAATAGTCTCCCAGTGGAGGTGGTGGAGATGAGGACAGTAACTGAATTCAAAAAAGCATGGGACCAACACAGAGGATCTCTAAAGGTAAAAAGTGGACTGTTGTAGTTGTTGTTATGGAAGGACAGACTAGATGGGCCTTGTGGTCTTTTTCTGTCGTCATGTTTCTATGTTTCTATGAGGGAGAATTAGTGAAGGCCTAAAGGCCTCACAGAACTAACACACCAAGTGAGGGAAAAAAAGAAGATTTTTTTTTTTTTTTTTTAAATAAAGGAAAAAAGACCGGCGGTACCGGTCTGGAATCGGGGAAGGCAGACACGCGGCCAAAGAAATAAATTAAAATAACAACTTCTTCAGCGGTGACAGGAACACGACCTGCTGGCTCAGCGGAAAAAGAAGAACTGAGGAGAGTTGGTCAGGAAGGCGGGAAGGCAGCGCGCATGCGCAGTGGAAGGCCCCAAAAGCTTTCCTTCTGGGAAGCTGGGGAGCTTTCCCGCTCGGGCTCCGTCGGTACCGACGTACCCATATGTGAGGACTTATTCCTGCTTGTTCCTGGAGATGAGCTGCGATGCTGCGTTCAATAGCGAGGAATCTCTGGTCTATCGATGCTGCCGATGCCTGGGTATCGGTACCGGTGAAAACGGCCAGAACCCCTGAGCATGGCACAGGTAGTTCTTGCGAGGTCGGGTCCTCGAGAACATCCTGGAGCCCCACTGATGCTTTGGAAGCCGAAACCTCCCCCCTGGGGCTGCTTTGCCGGTGTGGTTCCCCTCAAGGGCAATGCCAATGGCCTCTCGATGCTTAGCAGGCGAGCTACCCTTTGAGGACCGGCTTTTATGTTTAGTTACCTGAGATCTATGGGAGAAAGAGGAGGCCCTTGAAGATGTCGATGCAATGGATCTGGCATCTGAAGAAAAGAGGGTACCAAGCTTTGCAGCCCGGTTCTGTCTTCCTCTTTTAGTCATCCCCATACAGGAGAGAAATTCAGATGGAGAATGTTCAGGCCCTAAACATTTAAGACACCAATCATGGGTGTCAGTGACAGAAATAGTACCGCTACACTTAGTACATTTTTTAAAACCACTAGTTGGTTTTTCCATGTTTTAGGAATATGGGGCCTAGTGCCCAAAATGGCGCCTAGCACCAAAACAGAAAGGTTTCTGAAGAGAAACAGCTTAAAGCATCAGTTGTTTTTTTTTTGGAAAAGAAAAGAAAAGAACCGGTGGTACTGGTAAGCGTCGTGCGGCAGGCAAACGCGACCACAAGAAAACAATTTTAAAGACAGAATTTTCTGTGGTGACAGGGTATGGATCCTGTCGGCTCCGCGGAAAACGAAGAACTGAAGAGGGACAGTTGGAAAGGCGGGAAGGCAGCACGCATATGCTGAGGGATGCTCCCAAAAGCGTTCCTATTGGACGCTGGGGAGAGTTCCCGCGCAGGCTCCGTCGGTACCGACAAAGCGTAGTTACTCACCTGTAACAGGTGTTCTCCAGGAGCAGCAGGAATCAGTCCTCACATATGGGTGACGTCGGCGCCAACGGAGCCCTCGCGGAGCAATTTTCCCCAGCTTTCAAAGAAAGCCTTTGGGAATTGCAGCGCGCATGCGCGGTCCCCTTCCCGCCCAAGGGTGCCATCTTAGCCAGTCAGATGACATAGCTAAAAGACAGCATAAAAATTTGCAAAAACTAAAGCAGATGATTGCAACTCCAAGGGGAGGAGGGAGGGTTGTGAGGACTGATTCCTGCTGCTCCTGGAGAACACCTGTTACAGGTGAGTAACTACGCTTTCTCCAGGACCAAGCAGGAAGTCAGTCCTCACATATGGGACTCCCAAGCTTAAGGCTACCGGAGACCCTAAGCACAAAAATGAGCTCCCTCTAGCTCAGCAGCACAGAAGGAAGGAATCTTCACTGAATTATTACCCACCGGTAGCCCAACATCCGGGATGGAGGGTAGGAGTTGCTCAAACCTCGAAGAGATTTCGGAGGACTGCCTGTCCGAAAGCACTGTCCCTGCGGGACTCCCTCTCGAGGCAGTAATGGACCGCAAAAGTCTGGCTCGAAGACCAAGTAGCGGCCCGGCAGATGTCTGCCAATGGAACAGAGCGGAGGTAAGCCACTGACGTAGCCTTCGCCCGAACACAATGAGCCGTGACCCGACTTTCTAACGAGAGTCTGGCTGCTCCATAAGCCCAAGCGATACAGTCAGCAACCCAGATGGACAGAGTACGCTTGGAGACAGGGAGCCCCAATTTATTCGGGTCAAAAGACACGAAGAGCTGAGCAGCTTTGCGGTGCTCCCGCGTACGGTCAAGGTAGAAGTTCAACGCCCTTCTACAGTCCAGGGTATGCAGGACCATTTCAGCTCGGCTGGAGTGTGGCCTGGGAAAGAAGGTCAGAAGTACCACCTCCTGACTGATGTGAAAAGGGGAGACCACTTTTGGAAGAAATTTAGGGTGAGTCCGTAGGACTACCCTATTTTTGTAGAACCGAGTGTAAGGGGGATCAGACACGAGGGCCTGTAGTTCACTTACGCGTCTAGCGGAAGTGAGGGCTATCAAGAATAAGGTTTTCGAAGAAAGAAAACGGAGAGGACAGGTAGCCATAGGTTCAAAAGGCGGACAGGTGATCCGCTGTAAAACCACATTCAGATCCCAGTCAGGCGCTGGCGGGCGCAGAGGTGGTTTAAGGAGAAGGAGACCTCGGAGAAACCTTGCCACGAGAGGGTCGTTGGAAAGAGGTCTGCCGTCCACCGGCACATGATGTGCTGAAAGAGCACTGAGGTGAACCTTGACGGAGTTGGACTTAAGTCCAAGATTAGAGAGGTAGAGCAAGTACTGCAAGACCACCAACACCGAGCAGGAGAAGGGATCCAGAGACTGCTGGGTACACCAAACGGAAAAACGACGCCATTTAAGGGCGTAGCATTTGCGGGTAGAAGGTCGCCGGGAAGCTAGGACGACCTCTTCCACCTCTGCCGGCAGTAGAAGGGGAGCAAGGACTACCCTTTCAGCAGCCAGGCCATCAGATGTAGAGATCTGAGGTTGGGGTGTAGCAAGGACCCCTGATCCTGTGTTAGAAGATCTGGTTGAAACCCCAGAGGGAACGGAGCCTCCACCGCCAGTTGCAGCAGGAGTGGAAACCACGGCTGTCTGGGCCACCGAGGAGCTATCAGGATCATGGAAGCTTTGTCTCAGAGAACCTTGAAAAGAGTTCGAGAGATTAGCGGTATGGGAGGAAAGGCATACAGAAGGCTTTTCGACCATGAGAGCAGAAAAGCATCCGCCGCTACTCGGAGGGGATGCGGCTGCCGAGAGCAGAAACGAGGAAGTTGCCGGTTGAGAGGACTGGCAAAAAGATCCAGCGTGGGGAGGCCCCACTTCAGAAAAAGTTTCTGAACTACCAAGGGATCCAGGCGCCACTCGTGCGGCTGGAGGATTCTGCTGAGTTTGTCCGCCAGGCAATTTTCTTGGCCTGGGAGATAAACTGCCTTGAGAAGAATGCCGCGGCTGACGGCCCAAGAGCAGAGCCTCTGCGCTTCCCGACAGAGAAGGAAGGAGCCCGTGCCCCCCTGTTTGTTCACGTAGAACATGGCAACTTGATTGTCCGTCTGGACAAGGACGGACCGGCGAGAAGTCAGGTGGGAGAAAGCCTTGAGAGCCAGACGGATTGCTCTGAGCTCCAGGAAGTTGATCTGCTGCGCAGACTCCCACGAGGTCCAGAGACCTTGAGTACACGCCCCTTGGCAATGCGCTCCCCATCCCAGGAGAGAAGCATCGGTCGTCAGTACTTGAGCAGGCGGAGGAGATTGAAAAGGCATTCCGAGTACCAGGTTCGGCTGATGAAGCCACCACTGCAGAGAAGAGGCCAGTGGACCGGAGATCTGCACTAAGTCGGCGAGGCCGCCCGTGGCCTGTTGCCATTGCTTGCGAAGGCACCACTGAGCAGGCCGCATATTCAGGCAGGCGTTGGGGGTCACGTGGACAGTGGAAGCCATATGGCCGAGTAGTCTCAGAAAGCGCCTGGCCGAGACCAGGGACTGGCTGCGAAAACGGCTGGCTAGGTCCATGAGCCGCTGAGCTCTGTCGAGAGGCAGGAAAGCTCGCGCCTGAAGAGTGTGCAATCTTGCGCCGATGAACTCGAGATCTTGCGAGGGGAGCAAAGTGGACTTTGCGAAGTTTACGACAAAGCCCAAGTACTGGAGAAGAGTCACAGTGCGGTGCGTGGCTTGTGTGACTTCTTGAGAGGACGATGCTCTGATGAGCCAGTCGTCTAGGTAAGGAAAGACATAGAGGCCCTGAAGCCGGAGATAAGCCGCCACCACCGCGAGACATTTTGTGAAGACTCGTGGTGCGGAGGATAGGCCAAAGGGCAGTACTCTGTACTGGTAATGATTTCCTGCCACCACAAACCTTAGGTATTGGCGGTGGCTTGGGTGGATGAGGATGTGCGTGTAGGCATCCTTTAGATCCAAGGAGCATAGCCAATCTCCCTGCTGGAGGTAGGGCAGAAGGATTCCAAGGGTAAGCATCTTGAACTTCTCCCGCACGAGGAACTTGTTGAGGTTGCGCAAGTCCAGGATGGGTCTGAGGCCTCCTGTTCTTTTTGGTATTAGGAAATACCTGGAATAAAAACCTTGACCTCTCAGGTGGTGGGGCACCGGTTCCACAGCCTGTTCCTGAAGAAGACTTGCTAACTCCTGAAGGAGTAAGTCCCTGTGCAGAGGGAGTCGTGGAGGCTCTCCAGGAAAATAGGAGGGAGGGACCTGGTGGAAGTGGAGAAGATAGCCTTCTCGCACAACATGAAGCACCCAGGCATCTGATGTGATGTTGGACCACCTGTGGGCAAAGTGGACCAGCCGGCCTCCTGTGCTGGGAGAAACCAGCTGAGGGGGAGAGGCTATGTCGATGAAGTCAAAAACCCCCACCCTGCTGAGCAGGGGCCGGTGGTGCAGGCTTGGGGGCTTGCTGCCTACGGGACCCGTTACCCCGTCCCTTGGCCTGCTGACCCTGTTGGGGAGCTGAGGAGGCCTGATACTGAGGGTAGTGTTTATAGGCAGCCGCCTTCCTCGGGTAAAAGGACTTTTTTCCCGAGCCCTTCTTCTTTTCGGAAGGGGCAGAGGTCTTTCTAGAGAGCCTTGTTCTGGTGAGAGTCTCCGTCTCGATTTGCGCAGCCTTCTCAGCCATGGGTTTGCCAAATAGGTTCTCACCTCGGCAGGGGACATCGACCAACTTGTCCCGCACCCAGGGTTCAAGGTCAGACGACTGAAGCCAAGCCTGTCGGCGGGCACCGATGCCGGCTGCGGCCACTCGAGCCGATGCTTCAAAGCCATCATAGGCTGCTCGAGAAATGAATTTGGAGCATTCTCGAATTCCAGTGGACAAGGCTAGGAACCTCCGCAAAGGTTCCTCGGAAAGTCCAGCAGAGAATCCGGCTATCTCCTTAGCCAGGTCTCTAAGGTACATGCCCATGTAGAGCTGGTAGGTCTGGACCCGACAAGCAAGCATAGAGCCTTGGAAACACTTCTTACCGAGGCCATCCAGGTTGCGGGCCTCCCTGCCGGGAGGCACCGAGGAGTGCATCTTCTGGCTCTTGAGCCTATGCATGGCCGATTCCACCACCATGGAATGGTGCGGTAGCTGTGCTTTCTGGAAGCCAGGGCTTTTTCGGACTCGATAGATGGAATCGACCCGCTTGCTTAATACCGGCGACGATGCCGGACTCTCCCACATGCGGAAGAGTAGTCGTTCCAGCATGGGAGGAACCGGTACAGTAAAGTGCTCCTTCGCTGGAGAGTCATACTGGAGGGCGTCAAGCTCTTTGGCTCGAGGTTCCTCCTCGGGATCCGCAGGGAAGGCCAAAGCCTTGGCCATATCCCTGACGAAGTCCGAGAACCGGGCATCCTCCGGGGGGGACTGCTTCCGAGGTTCGGACTCAGGGGAGTCCGAGGGGACACACCGAGTCCGAAAGGAATCAGGTGACTCTTCCACTTCAGATTCCCAGGCCGACTCCGAGGAGGAATCGGTGGGGTCGGTTCGGGCGGGCGTAGGCGTCGGCGACCTCGGTCCCGAACGGGAGGCCGAGGGAGACCTCGACCGAGGATCGACTCGAGCCCGCATGGACTCGAGGATCGGCTCGGTCTCCGGGGTCGACTTAGACGTCGACGTCCCGGCGGCCAGGGCAGAGGCGCCAGCGAGGCTAGCGATCAGTGCCCGCTGCTGGTCCATGAAGGCAGCCAGGCTGCTCTCCAAGGCCGTCAACCTGAGTCCGACCTCAGGTGACCCAGCAGCCCCCGACTCGGGCCCCGACAGCGTCGGGCCCGACGTCGGACCCCTCGGAGGCGAGTCCAGGAGGACTACAGGACTTACCCGAGCAGGCGATTCCGATTCCAGACGAGGTCGCTTCGTGAGACGATCCTGCTCCAAAGACCCGGGACGGCTATCGGGGCTATGCGACCTGGCCCGCGCGGAACCAGGAGCGTCCACCGACGCCGCCCTCGCGGGTTTCGTCTTCCGATGATGATCCCCCGAGGGAGAACCTCTGTCGGAGGAACTCCGGCGATGCTCAGAGCTGGAGCCTCTGGACGCTGAGGCCTCCGACGAGGTCCGGGTACGGGTGGGATCTGCGAAGATTCTTTCCCGCTGATGCCGCCGACTCCGTAAAGCTTTGGAGGACATTTTGCTGCAGGCCCCACAGATCAGTTCCTCGTGATCTGGGCCGAGGCAGCGGAGGCAATGATCGTGTGTGTCAGTGAGAGACATGTTTCTGTCACACTGAACACACCTTTTGAAGCCACTGGCAGCCATCGGGGGAAAAAGGGCCCCTGCAAGGTCAAAGGACCGGGCTGCCAGCGAAAAACCGAAAAACGAAACTGACAAGAAAAATCAGAAAAACCGAAAAATAAGAGAAGGACTCGCAACGGCGTCGCGAGTCCGGGCAGGAAAGAGACCGGCGTCGACCGAAGAAAAAATAGAAAATAAAATGAAGAAAATCAACTTTTTCTGCGGGGACTGGAAGACCACGTCTGTAGGGCTCCGCGGAAAAAAGAAGACTGGCTAAGATGGCACCCTTGGGCGGGAAGGGGACCGCGCATGCGCGCTGCAATTCCCAAAGGCTTTCTTTGAAAGCTGGGGAAAATTGCTCCGCGAGGGCTCCGTCGGCGCCGACGTCACCCATATGTGAGGACTGACTTCCTGCTTGGTCCTGGAGAATACCCATATGTGAAGACTACATTCCTGCTTGTTCCTGGAGATACAGAATTATTTACAAAGAGAAAGAACTGTGATGGAGAAAGTGGGGTACACCTCTCATCAGCTCTGAGAATAAACAAGAACAAAGGTGGGCCTGTTTGATGTTGCAGTATGAGAGGTGCCACACACTCTTGGTTGAAGTCAAAGTTCTTCAAGATTTGAAAAGTAAGGGTAAGTTTTCTGGCACTGATCTCTATCAGATGACACCATCTACTTGTGAGGGTTCCCATCCTGCTTGTTCTTGAAGAAACCCTGAAGATTTGTGTGTAGAAAAGAACAGTTCTAATTTAAGCACATAAATTCCCTGAGGTAATTTGCAAAGCAGAAGTATGTGCATACTGTTCTGAATATTCACCGCAGCTTACAGAAGGAAAATGATGTGCATAACCTTTTGCTGCCAACCAATTTCCAGATACATGTATATAGTTGTAAAACTATCCCAATAAAGCATAATTTTAAAAGTAATTTCTGTGAGCAAACCAGGGCATGGCCTGTTGAAATGGGCTTTAATAAATTTACTGACAAAGGGGGTCATTTTAGAAGCTCTATTCATGAGTTGGATGTTTGAAAACGGGCACTTAGATATGCAAATCATGGCGATGATTACAGAGTCATTTTAGAAAGCATATAGCTGGCGTAAGTCCATCCATGTAACATGGGGGCGTGGTGGAGGCATACCCTGGGTGAAACAAAGGAGATGCATGTCGCGGGAGATTTCAGAACACCACAAGTATGCCTGGCCCTGGTTGTTGAGGCATCCATGCCTATACCTGCTTCTGACCACAAATAAGGTGCAAAAAAGGGCATCCTTCATTGCTGCAATGCTTTCAGAGGGAAGAGCAAAATATGCTTTCATCGCCACACTTAAAATTTTCTGGCCAAAGAAGCCTGTATGTAAATACATACAGTGCTTTTGAAAGTATTCATCCCCTTGGTTTTTGTCCTGTTTTGTCGCATTACAACCTGGAATGAAAACAGAGGTTCATTTGGATGTTAGATAATGGACCTTACAATATAGTCCAAATTGGTGAAGTGGGATGACAATAAAATACCTTGTATATATATAAAAAAACAAGTAAAAACTGAAAAGTTGTGAGTGTATATGTACTCACCCCTTTTGCTATAAAACCCTTAAATAACATCTGGTGCAACCAATTAACCTCAGATGTCACATAATTAGTTGATTAGGTCCACCTATGTGTAATCAGTGTCAAATGATCTGTCACATGATGCCTGTATAAATATGCCTGTTCTGAAAGGCCCCTGCCTCTGCAACACCACTAAGCAAGCAACATGAAGACCAAGAAGCACTCTAAACAGGTCAGAGACAAAAGTTGTGGAGGAGTATAGATCAGGGTTGGGTTATAAAAAAAATATCCCAAATTCTGAATATCCTAAGGAGCACCATTAGAACATAAGAAAAGCCATACTGGGTCAGACCAAGGTCCATCAAGCCCAGTATCCTGTTTCCAACAGTGGCCAATCTAGGTCATACGTACCTAGCAGTTTCCCCAAAAGACACAGGTTCCACAATGCTTGTACTGGGTCAAGCATTGATATCCTGGGTCCCTTCTTAATAATGGTTTATGGACCTTTCCTCCAGGAACTTGTCCAAACCTTTTTTAAACCCAACTATACTAACAGCCTTTACTACATCCTCCGGTAACAAATTCCAGAGTTTGATTACACGTTGAATTAAATTACACATTAAATTCATTATAACAAAATGGAAAGTATATGGCACCACTACAAACCGGACAAGAGAAGATCACCCACCAAAACTCACAGACAGGGCAAAGAGGGCATTAATCAGACATGCCACAAAGACACCAAGGATAATACTGAAGGAGCTGAAAAGATCCACAGTGGAGATGGGAGTATCTGTCCATAGGATCACTTTAAGCCATACACTCCACAGAGCGAGGCTTTATGGAAGAGTGGCCAGAAAAAAGCCATTGTTTAAAGAAAGAAATAAGAAAACACGTTTGGAGTTTGCACAACTGCAGGTGGCAGACCCCCCCCCAAACATATGGAGGAAGATTCTCTGGTCAGATGAGACGAAAACTGAACTTTTTGGCCATCATGGGAAACGCCATGTGTAGTGCAAACCTAACACTTCCCATCACCCCAAGAACACCATTCCCGCAATGAAACATGGCGGTAGCAGCATTATACTGTGGGGATGTTTTTCATAGGCAGGGACAGGAAAACTGGTCAGGACTGAAGGAACGATGGATGGCACTAAACACAGGGCAATTTTTGAGAAAAACCTGTTTGAGTATGGCAGAGATTTGAGACTGGGACGAAGGCTCATCGTCCAGCAGGACAATGACCCTTTTAAAGCTACACTAGCATGGTTTTAAGGGAAACATTTAAATGTCTTGGAATGGCCTAGTCAAAGCCCAGATCTCAATCCAATTGAGAATCTGTGGCATGACTTGAAGACTGCTGTACACCAATACATCCCATCTAACTTGAAGGAGTTGGAGCAGTTTTGCCTTGAGGAATGGGTGAAAATCCTAGTGACTAGATGTGCTAAGCTAATAGAGACATATCCCAAGAGACTTGCAGCTGTAACTGCAGCAAAAGATGGCTCTACAAAGTATCGACTTTGGGGGGAGGGAGGGATACAGCATAGTTAATCACCTGTAACAGGTGTTCTCTGGGGACAGCAGGAATAGCATAGTTACTCACCTGTAACAGGTGATCTCCTGGAACAGCAGGAATTTAGTCTTCACACATGGGAATGTAGTCTTCACACATGGGTATTGTCGGTACCGACGAAGCCCCCGCGGGAACGCTCCCCAGCATCCAATAGGAAAGCTTTTGGGAGCATCCCACTGCGCCTGCGTCGCTGCCTTCCTGCCTTTCCAACTCTCCCTCTTCAGTTGAGTTTATAGCTGAGGCAAAGGAGAGAAGGACAGAGAGAGAGAGAGAGAGAGAGAGAAAGACAACTCCTAGGGGAGGTGGGTGGGTTGTGAAGACTAAATTCCTGCTGTTTCCGGAGATCACCTGTTACAGGTGAGTAACTATGCTATCTCCAGGAACAAGCAGGAATGTAGTCTTCACACATGGGGACTCCCCAGCTAAGAGATACCAGGGAGATGACCCCAGAAAGCTGCGAAAACCAGGTTGAGATGGGTCATGCTTCCTCCCATGGATCTCTGGCATCGACCCCCGGGACGGCGGGTAGAAGTTGTTCTAAGTCTGAAAGAGATGCTGGAGAACAGCCTGGCCAAACTAGGCATCCCGACGGGAATCCTTGTCTAAGCAGTAGTGGGCTGCACAGGTGTGTACTGAAGCCCAAGTGGCTGCTCTACAAATGTCGTCAATGGACACAGCGCGAAGGTTAGTCATAGAGGCTGACATTGCTCTCACATTGTGAGCTGTGACATGACCTTCGAGAGAAAGTCCCTTACTCTCATTTGCAAAGGATATGCAATTAGCAATCCATTTAAACAAAGTTCTCTTAGAAACTGTTAGTCCAAGATGACTAGAGTCAAAAGCAACAAAAAGCTGGGAAGACTTTCTATGTTGCTTAGTACTGAAGGTAAAAAGCCAAGGCTCTTTTACAATCAAGAATGTGTAAGCGTAGTTACTCACCATACAGGTGTTCTCCAGGAGCAGCAGGAATCAGTCCTCATGTATGGGTGACGTCGGTGCCGACAGAGCCCTCGTGAGGAGCATTTCCCCAGCTTTCAAAGAAAGCCTTTGGGAATGCAGCGCGCATGCGCGGTCCCCTTCCCGCCCAAGGGTGCCATCTTGCTCAGTCTGATGACATAGCTAAAAGACAGCAAAAAACAGAAAAAATAAATCATATGACTGCAACTCCAAGGGGAGGAGGGAGGGTCGTGAGGACTGATTCCTGCTGTTTCTGGAGAACACCTCTTACAGGTGAGTAACTATGCTTTCTCCAGGACCAAGCAGGAAGTCAGTCCTCACATATGGGACTCCCCAGCTCTAGGCTACCGAGAACCCAAAGCTGAAAAATAAGCTCCCTCTAGAGCCTCAGCATGCGAGATAAGAATATTCTCTGAGAACACCCCCGAATGGTAGCCCAACACAAGGGCCGGAGGGTAGGAGTTGCTTAAACCTCAAAGAGATTATGGAGTACCGCCTGTCCGAAAGCACTGTCCCTTTGGGACTCTCTCTCGAGGCAGTAATGGGCCGCAAAAGTCTGGCTTGAAGACCAAGTAGCGGCCCGGCAGATGTCTGCCAACGGAACAGAGCGGAGATGAGCTACTGACGCAGCCTTTGCCCTGACACGGTGGGCCGTGACTTGACCCAGCAAAGAGAGGCCGGCTGCTCTGTACGCCCAGGCGATACAGTCTGCTACCCAAATGGACAGGGTACGCATGGAGACAGGTAACCCCAGCCTGTTAGGGTCATAAGAGACGAAGAGCTGGACAGACCTTCGATGCCCCTGCGTACGGTCAAGGTAGAAAGACAACGCCCTCCTATAGTCCAGGGTATGCAAGACCATTTCAGCCCGGCTGGCATGCGGCCTGGGAAAGAAGGTTGGAAGAACCACCTCCTGATTGAGGTGGAAGGAGGAGACAACCTTTGGAAGGAACTTAGGATGAGTCTGTAAGACCACCCTATTCTTATAGAACCGTGTGTACGGTCTATCAGAAACCAGAGCTTGTAGTTCACTCACACGCCTGGCCGAGGTAAGAGCCACCAAGAACAACACCTTCCAGGAAAGGAAGCGTAAATGACAGGTAGCCATTGGCTCAAATGGTGGGCAAGTAAGTTGTTGCAAGACCACATTCAAATCCCACTCAAGGGCTGGTGGACGAATCGGAGGCTTGAGCAAAAGCAGACCTCTGAGGAAACGGGCCACTAAGGGGTGGACCGACAGAGATTGGCCCTCCACCGGTGAGTGATGCGCTGACAGAGCACTGAGGTGGACCCGAACAGAGTTGGATTTAAGGCCCAGGTCCGATAGGTGAAGAAGATACTGCAGCACCACTGGTACCAGGCACGAAAACGGATCCTCTTGATGCTGAGCACACCAGGTGGAGAACCTACGCCACTTGAGGGCATAAGATTTCCGGGTGGATTGTCTCCTAGAGGCCAAAGCCACCTCCTCCACGTCCCTAGGTAGAAGTAATGGGGCTAGAACTACCCTTTCAGCAGCCAGGCCATCAAATGGAGGGACTGGAGGTTGGGGTGCAGGAGAGATCCCTGGTCCTGAGACAGGAGATCGGGTTGCACCCCCAGAGGGAGTGGAGTGTCCACCGCCAATTGCAGAAGGAGTGGAAACCACGGTTGCCTCGGTCATCTGGGGGCTACCAGGATTAGCGAGGCCCTGTCCCGAAGAACCTTGAATAGGGTTCTGGCCACCAGAGGCGTTGGAGGAAACGCATACAGCAGGCCCGTAGACCAAGAGATTAGGAAGGCATCTGGTGCTATTCTCAGAGGATGAGGTTGTCTGGAACAGAATCTGGGCAGTTGACGGTTCAGTGGACTGGCAAAAAGATCTGTGGTTGAAAGACCCCATTTTAGGAAGATCTGCTGGGCCACTAGGGGATTCAAAAGCTATTCGTGAGGCTGTAGAATCCTGCTCAACCTGTCTGCCAGGTAATTTTCTTAGCCAGGTAGATGAACTGCCTTGAGAAACATTTCGTGTTGGACTGCAAAGGCACACAGGGCCTGTGCTTCTTGACAAAGAAGACTGGAGCCTGTGCCTCCTTGTTTGTTCACATAGAACATTGCCACTTGGTTGTCCATCTGAATCACGACAGACTGGCGAGAGAGGACATGAGAGAAAGTTTGTAGAGCTAACCGAATAGCTCGCAATTCCAACAGATTGATCTGTTGTGTTGTCTCCCAAGGGGACCAGAGACCCTGAGTGCATGCCCCTTGGCAATGTGCACCCCAACCCTGAAGAGAAGCACCTGTGGTTAGAACCCGTGTGTGTGGTGGTGCCTGGAATGGCACCCCTTTGGTCAGGTTTGGTAGATGCAGCCACCACTGCAGGGAGGCTTCCAGTAGTTTGGACACTCTTACTCTGTCTCTTAAGTCTCCTGTGGCCTGTATCCACTGAGCTCTGAGGCACCATTGAGCAGGCCACATATGCAGACGAGCATTTGGAGTTACATGGACCGTGGATGCCATGTGGCCCAAAAGCCTTAGGAAATGTCTGGCAGAGACCAGAGATCCCCTGCAAAACTGCTGGGCCAGAGCCATCAGTCTGTGAGCCCTGTTCTCTGGAAAATAAGCCATTGCTTGTAAGGTATCCAACCTTGCCCCTATGAATTCTACGTCTTGTGAGGGGAGCAAAGTGGACTTTGCAAAGTTTATGACAAAGCCCAGGTGCTGGAGAAGAGAGACAGTGCGAAGAGTGGCTTGTCTGGCCTCCTGTGGAGACTGACCCCTGATGAGCCAGTCGTCCAGGTATGGAAAGACAAAGATGCCCTGGTTTCTGAGATAGGCCGCCACCACCACCAGGCATTTGGTGAAAACCCTGGGTGCGGAGGTTAGGCTGAATGGAAGTACTCTGTACTGAAAATGCTTTTCTCCCACTACAAATCTGAGATATTGTCTGTGGTCTGTATGAATGAGGATGTGAGTATAAGCATCCTTTAGGTCTAAGGAGCATAGCCAATCTCCCTGCTGGAGGTAGTATCCCAAGGGTAAGCATCTTGAACTTTTCCCTCTCTAGGAACTTATTGAGATTTCGCAAGTCTAGGATGGGCCTGAGGCCTCCTGTCCTTTTTGGTACTAGAAAGTACCTGGAATAGAAGCCTTGTCCTATCAGGTGGTGAGGCACCGGTTCCACCGCCTGCTCCTGTAGAAGACTTGCTAACTCCTGAAGGAGAAGGTTCCTGTGTAGAGGGAGTCATGGAGGCTCCCCTGGAAAATAGGAGGGAGGTAACTGGTTGAAGTGGAGCAAATAGCCCTTCTGGACTATGTTCAATACCCAGGTATCTCTTGTTATAGCTGACCATCTGTGTGCGTACAGTGTCAGCTGGCCTCCTGTGCTGAGTGGAGCCAGCAGTGAGGGAGAGGCTATGCAGTAGGAGTCAAAACCCTGCTCCCTGCTGTGCAGGAGCCGGAGCTGGCGGCTTGGGGGTTTTCTGCCTACGGGGCCCATGTCCCTGCCCCTGCCCCTTGGCCTGCTGACCCTGTTGGGGAGCTGTAGAGGCCTGGAAGTGAGGGTAGGATTTGTAGGCAGAGGCCTTCCTCGGGTAAAAGGGCTTTTTCCCCGAGCCCTTCTTCTTCTGAGAAGGGGCAGAAGTCTTCCTGGACAGCCTTGTCCTGGTGAGTCTCAGTCTCGATTTCTGCAGCCTTTTCAGCCATGGGTTTGCCAAAGAGGTTCTCACCCCAGCAAGGGACATCGACCAACTTGTCCTGGACCCACGGCTCGAGGTCAGATGACTGTAGCCAGGCCTGACGGCGTGCACTGATGCCGGCCGCTGCTACTCGGGCCGAAGCCTCGAAGCCATCATAGGCTGCTCGAGATATAAACTTCGAGCACTCTCGAATACCCGATGACAAAGCCTTGAATCTCTGCAAAGGTTCTTCGGAGAGGCCAGCAGAAAACCCAGCAATCTCCTTTGCCAGGTCTCAAAGGTACATGCCCATGTACAGCTGGTAAATCTGGACATGGCAAGCCAGCATAGAGCCCTGGAAGCACTTTCTACCGAGGGCATTTAGGTTCCGGGCCTCCCTGATGGGTGGCACCGAGGAGTGCATCTTCTAATTCTTCAGACGACGCATGGCCGATTCCACAACCATGGAGTGGTGCGGTAGCTGTGCCTTCTGGAACCCAGGACTCTTACGGACTCGATAAATGGAATCGACCCTTTTGCTAAGAACTGGCGCCGAGGACGGTGCCTCCCACATGTGGAAGATGAGCTGTTCCAGCATCGGAGGAACCGGAACAGTAAAGGCCTCCTTGGGGGGGAGAGTCATACTGGAGGGCCTCGAGCTCCTCAGCTCGAGGCTCCTCCTCGGGATCTGCGGGGAAGGCCAAGGCCTTGGCCATATCCCTCACAAAGTCCGAGAACCGGGTATCCTCCGGGGGGGACCTTTTCCGAGGCTCGGACTCCACTGAGTCCGATGGGACGCACCGGGTCCGTAAAGTGTACGGGGACTCCTCGTCCTCCGTCTCCCACCCCAACCCTTCCGAGGAGGAATCGAGCGGCTCCGGTCGGGCGGGCACTGATGCCATCCGCCCCGATGCTGAGGGTACCGGCATCGATGACCTTGGCCCCATACGGGAGGCCGAGGGAGACCTTGGCCAAGGATCGACTCGAGACCTCATTGACTCGAGGATCGGCTCGACCTCCGGGGTCGACTTGGACGTCGAGGTCCCAGTGGTCGGGGCAGATGCACCAGTGAGACCAGCGATCAGCACCCGCTTCTGTTCCATGAAGGCAGCCAAACTGCTCTCCAAGGCCGTCAACTGGAGTCCGAGCTCAGGAGACGCAGCAGCCCCCGACTCGGGCCCGACCTCGGCTCCCCCGGAGGAGAGTCCACGAGGACAATAGTACTCACGTGACTCAGGGACTCCGGCTCCACACGAAGCAATTTGGCAGGCCGCTCCGGCTCCGAGGACCCGGGACGGTGGTTGGGGCTATGCGACCTGGCCCTCGAGGGACCAAGAGCATCTACTGATGCTGCCCTCGCGGGTTTCTTCTTCCTTTTGTGCTCCCGCGAGGGAGACCCCCGCTCAGAGGAGCCCCGACGATGCTCGGGGTCGGAGTCCCGAGACGTCGAGGCTTCTGACGAAGTCCGGGATCGGCCGGACGCGGATTCAGAGAAGATCCTCTCGTTGATGCTGACGGCTCCTCAGCTCCTTAGAGGACATCTTGCCACATGGGCCACAGATCATCGGGTCATGATCAGGCCTGAGGCACCAGAGGCAGCAGTCGTGTGTGTCGGTGAGAGACATTAGCTTCTTACACCGATCACACTTCTTGAACCATCGGGGGAGAAAGGGCCCCTGCAAGGTCAAACGACCGGGCTGCCAGTGAAAAAGAAAAAAAAAAAAAAAAAAAAAAGAAGAGTGCGAACGCTAGTCTCAAAAGACAAAAAACAGGTCCGGGCTCGATACCGGTGTGCCGTGCCCAGGCGGGAAGGGGAACCGGCAAGAAAAAACACGAATCTTCAAAGAAAATCGACTTTTAACCGGGTGACCAAGACACACGTCTGTCGGGCTTCGCGGAAAAAAGAAGACTGAGCAAGATGGCACCCTTGGGCGGGGAGGGGACCGCGCATGCGCTCTGCATTCCCAAAGGCTTTCTTTGAAAGCTGGGGAAATGCTCTGCACGAGGGCTCCGTCAGCACCGACGTCACCCATATGTGAGGACTGACTTCCTGCTTGGTCTGGAGAAGATTCCTTTCTGCATTGGAAGCATGAGGCCTAGGAAAGAATACAGGAAGATAAACCAATTTGTTTAAATGAAAAGGCGAAAGCACCTTTGGCATAAAGTGAGGGTGAGTCCTAAGGACTACTTTATCATGGTGGAACCTTGTATAAGGAGGATCAGCCACTAAAGCCTGTAGCACACTGATGCATCTTGTAGAAGTGAGAGCAATTAGGAAGATTGCTTTCCAAGAAAGAAATTTTAGGGATGTAGTGGCTAAGGGTTCGAAGGGCGGTTTCATGAGCTGCCCAAGGACAAGATTCAAATCTCATGCCACAGGTGGTGGCTTAATGGGAGGTTTTGTTAAGAGTAGACCTCTCATAAATCTTGCTACAAGTGGTTGAGAGGAAACAGGTTGTCCAACTAAGGGCTTGTGGAAAGCTGCAATGGCACCAAGATGGACTCTTACTGAATTGGTCTTAAGACCAGAGGATGACAAATGGAGGAGATACTCCAGTAACGTCTCCACTGGCATTGAAAAGGGATTAAGTTCCTTTTTTGAACACCAAATAGAGAACCTTTTCCACTTAAAGGCGTAGGCTTGCCTTGTGGAAGGTTTTCTTGAAGCCAAAAGGATATCCTTTTTGGAGGGAGGAGTGGTCTAGTGGTTAGGACAAGGTACTTCAGGCCGGAGGGCCGGAGGTTCAAGTCCCACCTGGGGACAGCAATCTCAGGCCGGAGGGACTGGGATTTCTAGTCCTATAGGCACTCCTTGTGGTCTTGGGCAAGCCACTTAACCCTCCATTGCCCATGTTCCCTGTAAGTATTAGTGTCTCATATCTCCTCATGTTAAATGTATCCCCCAATTGACCGCTTTGACCCTGTGAAAAGCGGGATATAAATACAGCTAAATAAATCCTTTACCTGCTGAGAAAGGTTGATATCCTAGAATTCTAGGATCTCAGGAGCCACGCCCTGAGGTGTAGAGACTGAGAATTCGGGTGCAATAGCGTCCCATTCTCCTGGGAAAGAAGATCTGGGGCATATCCCAACTCCAGAGGGCTGGCTCGAGAGAAACGAAGAAGCAGAGGATACCACGGTTGTCGTGGCCAGCATGGGCCTATAAGGATCATAAGGCCCCTGTCTCTCTGAAGCTTGAAGACAGTTTTGGGAATGAGGGGAATGGGTGGGAAGGCATAGAGGAAGTCCTGACCCCAGTGGAGGTGGAAGGCATCCCTTGCCTGACAGTTCTGAGCTGGCATTCTGGAACAGAACCTGGGAAGTCTGGCATTCTGAGAACTTGCAAAGAGGTCTATATCTGGAGTTCCCCAGATCTGAAAAATTCAAGCAATTTGCTCTGGATGAAGAGACCACTCATGTGGCAGCAGTACTCGACTGAGTTTGTCTGCCAGGAGATTTTGCGTGCCTGGAAGATACACCGCCAGAATGTGGATTTGAAGATTTCTGGCAAAGGCCCAGAGGCGTAGAGCTTCATTGCACAAGGCTTGAGACCCCGTCCCACCCTGTTTGTTCACATAGAACATGGCTACCTGATTGTCAGTCTGTACCCAAACTGTCCTGTAGCTGAGGTGGGTTTGGAACACTTGAAGAGCATAAGAGATGGCTCTGAGTTCCAGGAGGTTTATGTGAAGACAAGCCTCTTGCTGGGTCCATAGACCCTGGGTGGAGAGATGGTCCAAGTGAGCCTCCCAGCCTGACTTGGACGCATCTGTCGTCAAGGTGGCTTGATGTAGTGGCTGATGGAAAGGAGAGCCTACGAGAAGGTTTTCCGGAGATTGCCACCACTGTAGGGACGAAATGAGATGTGTTGAGTTTCTGATTTTGTCCGATAGGTGACCCGAGGCCTGTGTCCACTGAGAGGATAGGGTCCACTGGGCTGCCCGCATGTGAAGGCGAGCATAGGGAACCACATGGACAGTGGGTGCCATATGCCCCAGCAGCTGAAGCATTTCTTGAGCTGTTAGCAAAGTTTTCATAGCTACTTGAGAAGCCAGCTGGAGTATTTGAAGACAATGTGGCTGTGGCAGGAAAGCCTTTGACTGCCTTGTGTCGAGAAGAGCCCCTATGAACTCTAGAGACTGAGACAGGGTGAGATGAGATTTTGGGAGGTTTATGACCAGTCCCAAGTACTGCAGGATTTGCATCATGCGAGAGAGAGTGAAGCTGGCTTCTGGAGCTGTTGATGCTCGGATGAGCCAGTCATCTAAGTAGGGAAAGACAAATATCCCCAGAGTTCTCAGGAATGCTGCTACTACTGCCATGCATTTTGTGAAGACTCTTGGGGCAGAAGCCAGTCCGAAGGGAAGAACCCTGTACTGGTAATGTCTTCCTTGAAAAAGTAATATAAGAAACCTCCTGTGATCTGTATGGATGAGAATATGCGTGTATGCATCCTTTAGATCTACAGAACATAGCCAATCCTGGCTCTGAATGTAGGGTTCCGAGGGAGATCATCTTGAATTTTTCTCGGAACAGATACTTGTTCAACTCTCTGAGGTCCAGTATGGGCCTGTATCCCCCTGTTTTCTTTGGGATGAAGAAGTAGGGGGAGTAGAAACCCATGCCCTGTTGGGATACGGGTACCTCTTCTATTGCTCCTTGAGCAAGTAGTGAGGTGACCTCCTGACACAAGAGAGTGTGGTAGGGCCCTGAGAATTGAACTGCCTTGTGATGTTGGGAGGGGGCATACTGTGAAAATGGAGTTTGTACCCCTCTCGTACAATGGAAAGAGTCCAGTTTTCTGATGTTTTTTGTTGCCATCTTCTGGCAAAATGACAAAGTCTGCCGGGGATGGTGAGAGGTTCTGGACCTTTCAGGGGCAGGATGACTAAGTTCTCTAGGAAGGAGTCAAAGCCCCTGAGGAGGCTGAGTCTGCTGAACTGGTTGAGCTCTTGGGACTTGTACCTTCCTTTGCTGTCTGGGCTGTTGTTGCCCCATCTGGGGAGCATGAACTGGACAGTGGACAGCCTGGGTGTAAGATGGGTAGAATTTCTTTTTCTTGTTGAAAAAGGGTTTCTTAGTTGTCTCTTTGCTGGGTTGGCTGTAACCTTTGATAATCTGTTCAAGGTTGTATTTTCAGATTCAATCTGATTAGCCTTGTCTTGCCAATCCGTGCCAAAGAGATTTTCTCCTGAGCAAGGAATGTTCCCCAGCTTATCTTGCACCCATTGTTCTAAATCTGATGCCTGAAGCCAGGCAATGCGACATGCACCGATGGAAATAGCAGATGTTCTGCTAATGCACTCAAATCAATCAAAGGTTGCACGATTCATGAACTTAGACACATTCTGGGCATGTTTGACCAGGGTGAGGAAGTCTGTCCTTTTATCATTAGGGAGAAGTGGAGCCATAAGTTCTAGATCCCTTGTAACCTCCTTGAGAAACATTCCCATGTAGAGAATGTAAGAGCTGATCCTGGCTGATAACATCGAGGATTGAAAGCATCGACGTCCAAAGGCATCGAGTGTTCTCGCTTCACGGTGTGGAGGATTGGAAGAATGTGTTTTAGCACTCTTGATCCTACGCATCGCCGATTCCACTACCATTGAATGGTATAGTAATTGAGTCTTCTGAAAACCAGGGCATTGTGGAACTCGGTACATGGTATCGAGTCTCTGAGAGTGTGGGGACACCGTTAAAGGAGCTTCCCACATTCTTAGCATGAGATCATGTAAGATTCGGTGAATGGGAAGGGTAGCTGCTTCTTTAGGAGCTGCCAGATATTGAATAATTTCTAATTCGTCTGCTCTCGGTTCCTTCTCTCAGGAGTCACCGTGATTGAAAGTCCTCGGGCTACATCACGTATGAAATCCTGAAAGGACATGTCCTCTGAAGGAGACATCCTACGTTGAGGAAAAGGAGATGGATCCTCCGGTAGAATCACCCCAGTACCGGTAGAGTCAGAGTCATCGGAATCGGAGGACTCGAAATATCTCTGTGCTGGGTGTTCTTGCATTGCTTGACGCCGGTATCGATCGAAGTCGGCGTCGGACTGTCTCAATACCGGGCCCTCGATACCGGATATTGATTCAAGAGCCGGCATGGGGGGAAGCACATCGGTTAAAGCAGGTGCGGTCAGTACCGGTACCAGTACCGATGACTGTGAAACCGTCTGAAGCGGTCTTAGCAGTACCAAAGCTGCTAAGAGAGCCGCTAGACTGTGTTCGATAGCTAGGATTCGTTGATCCATAGCCCCTGCCAATGCCTGGAAGTCGGTACCGGAGGAAGCGGCTACGACACCAGAACATGGCACCAGGAGTTCTCCCGAGGTGGAAGCCTCTGGAACATCCTGGAGCCCCGTTAGTGCTTTGGAGGCTGGGGCCTCCCGCCGGGGCTGTTTTGCCGGTATGTTTTCCTTGAGGGCAATGCTAGTAGCATTTCGATGCTTCGAAGGATATCTACCCTTTGAGGACCGTCCGGTCTTGGAAGACCTGGATTTAGTTACCTGAGATCCATGGGAGGAAAATGAAGCCCTGGAAGACATTGATGCAACGGACATCACATCTGCAGAAAAGAGGGTGTCGAGTTTTGCAGCTCTGTTCTGCAGGCCTCTCTTGGTCATCTTTCTACAGAGGAGACACTCCGATGGTACATGGTCAGGACCTAAACATTTAAGACTCCAGTCATGGGTGTCAGTAGCAGAAATGGTACTGCTACACTTTGAACATTTTTTGAACCCACTAGTTGGTTTCTCCATTTTAGAAGAAAAGAGGGCCTAGTGTCCAAAATGGCGCCTGGCACCTAGAGGGGACAGATGCTCCAAAAATAATTCTTTTTTTTTTAAGAAAAGAAGGAAGAAATGAAAAAAAGATCGGTGGTACCGGTATAGGCATTGACGGTGAAGGCAGATGCGACCACAAAAGAAAATTTTTTGCGGTGACAGGGTTTTCTGCCTGTCAGCTCCGCAGAAAATGAAAAACTGAAGAGGGAGAGTTGGAAAGGCGGGAAGGCAGTGACACAGGCGCAGTAGGATGCTCCCAAAAGCTTTCCTATTGGACGCTGGGGAGCGTTCCCGCGGGGGCTCCGTCGGTACCGACAATACTCATTTGTGAAGAGTACATTCCCATGTGTGAAGACTACATTCCTGCTTGTTCCTGGAGATCAGTCCTCACATATGGGTGATGTCGGCACCAACGGAGCCCACGCGAAGCATTTCCCTAGCTTTCAAAGAAAGCCTTTGGGAATGCCACCACGCATGCATGGTTCCCTTCCCGCCCAAAAGTGCCATCTTACTTAGTCAGGTACCATAGCTATAGCCCCTTCAAGAATATGGCAAAAATATACAGCAACTCCAAGGGGAGGAGGGAGGGTTGTGAGAACTGATTCCTGTTGTCCCTGGAGAACACCTGTTACAGGCGAGTAACTATGCTTTCTCCATGAACAAGCAGGAAGTCCTCACATATGGGACTCCCTAGCTACAGGTTACCGAGGACTTGTAGAAAAAAGCATCGCATTGCCCTGAGCAGTTGCCAGTGAAAGTCAAAGGTAGCCCGAGGATCCCAGGTCCATGGATGGCCACGCTCCCGGTAGCCAGAACAAGAAGGGTCGGAGGGCAGGAGTTGCTAAAACCCTGAAAAGATTAAGAAGTATAGCCAGGCCGAAGGCGGTGTCTGGACAGGACTCCCTCTCCAGGCAGTAATGCACCATGAAGGTGTGAGTAAAGGACCAGGCGGCAGCCCAGCAGATGTCTGCCAGTGGCATCAAGCTCAGGCTAGCGACAGACATCACCATCGCTCGGACATTGTGAGCTGTGACTCGATGTTCCAAGAGAAACCTGGCCTGGGCCAAGGCGATGCAGTCCACCACTCAGATGAACAAGGTACGCTTGATGACCGCCAGCCTCAGAGAGCTGGAATCGAAGGAACTGAAGAGCTGCCCGGATCTGTGGTGGTCCCGAGTCCACTGCAGGTAGAAAGAGAGAGCCCTCTTACAATCCAGAGTGTGGAGAATCGCTGATGCCCGGTCAGCATGTGACTTCGGGAAGAAAGTGGGCAGCACTATCTCTTGATTGAGATGAAAATCCGAGACAACCTTCAGAAGGAACTTGGGATGAGTCTACAGGACCACCCAGTTCCTATAAAACCTCGTGAATGGTGCCTCAGCCATCAGCGCCTGGAGTTCAGCGACAATCCGGGCGGAGGCGAGAGCTATCAGGAATGCCACATTCCATGACAGGTGCCACAGCGGGCAGGTAGCCATGGGCTGAAAGGGCAGTTTGGTCAGCTGCGTGAGGACCGCATTTAGATCCCATTCTGCCGGAGGAGAGCAGGTAGGGGGAGGTCTTGGAAAGAAGCAGGCTACTCATGAAATGAGAGACAAGGGGTAGCTCTGAAAGAGGTTTGCCCTCAATGGGGTGGTGGTTCACTGAGATGGCACTCAGGTGAATCCTGACCGAGTTAGACTTCAACCCAGACTGCGAGAGGTGGAGCAGGTACTGCAAGACCAAACTGGTAGGGCAAGAAAATGGGTCCGCTCGGAGTTCCAAGCACCACACCAAGAACAGACGCCTTTTCAAGGCGAAAGCCTGTCTGGTCGAGTCCTTTCGTGAAGCCAAAAGAATGTCCTCAATCTCCACGGGGAGATGGTAGGAGGCAAGAGCGACCCGCTCAGCTGCCAAGCTGTGAGTTACAGGGACCCCAGACTGGGGTGAAGCAGACCCTCCTCCTGCATCAGCACCTCCAGTGAGAACCTGAGCAGGATCGGGGGCTCAGTCGAGAGATTGAGCAGCAGGGGAAACCAAGGCTGCCTAGACCACCTCAGGACTATGAGAATCATCGAGACCCTGTCCCACTGGACCTTGAGAAGGGTCCGGGCAATGGGGAGCGTTTGGGGGGGAGGCATATGGCAGGCCCGTTTCCCCAGAGAAGAGGAAGGCATCGGGGACTAAAGAGGCCCAGATCCAGAGTCCCTCAATGCTGGAAGAGTCACTGCGCCGTTCAGGGACACAGGTGCCACTTGTGTGGCTAGAGGACTCTGCTGAGCCAGTCCATCAATTGATTGTCTTGACCCAGGAGTTAAGTGGCCCGGACGGTCATGCCCTGGCTCACCGCAAAGGAGCACAAGGCTGTCGCCTCTGAAAGAGGCTGTAGGAGCCAGTACCCCCCTGTTTTTCACATAGAACATCATGATCCGATTGTCTGTCTGGACCAGCACCGCTCAGTGCTGCAAGCGGTCCCTGAAAACCCTGAGAGCGAGGCGAAATGCCCGGAGCTCCAGCAAGTTGATCTGCTGCCTGGACTCCTTGAGGGAGCAGGTCCCTTGAGTGTGCTGTCCCTCGCAGTGGGCTCCCCAGCCCACCAGGGAGGTGTCCGTGGTCAGGACCACCTGATGCGCTAGGGCTTGGAAGGGCATGCCGCGAAGCAGGTTTCAAAACTCCTGCCACCAAGCCAGAGATTCCGCAGTTCTGGGAGAGACTGACATGGGGTCTCAGAGGCGGCCGTTCGACTGCGCCCATTGTGCTCAGAGGCACCACTGCATCACCCGCATGTTGAGACGGGCATTGGGCACAACATGGACCGTGGAGGCCATGTGACTGAAAAGGTGAAGCATCGTCTGGGCCGGTACAGCGCCGCAGCACCGCACCTCAGACGCCAGGGACACAAGGCGGTCCGCCTGTCCTGATGAAGAAAAGCCCTGACCCAAGGGTGTCTAGGCAAGCCCCAATGAACTCCAGAGACTGAACTGGAGTGAGGTGGAACTTTGGGTAATTGATCACGAATCCCAGATGCTCCAGGAGGCAAATGATGCGGTCCGTGGCCTGCCTGGCTTCAGAGGCCATGCCCCCTGTTATGAGCTAGTCGTCTAGATATGGATAGACGAAGGTGCCCTGTAGCCGCAGATGGGCCGCAGCCATGGCCAGGCACTTCATGAAGACGCGAGGCCGAAGGGAAGTACCCTGTATTGGTAATGGTTTCCCTAAACTATGAAGCGGAGGTACTTTCTGTGTTTGTGGTGGACGAGGATGTGAGCGTAAGCATCCCTTAAGTCCAAGGAGCATAGCCAATTGCCCTGCTGGAGGTAGAGCAGTAACGTTCCAAGGGAGAGCATCTTGAACTTCTCCTGCACCAGGAACCTGTTGAGGTTCCACAAGTCGAGGATAGGCCGAAGGCCCCATTTCCGCCCCAGGACGAGAAATATCGGGAGTAAAACTCCTGTCCGCGAGAGCGCAGTGGGACTGGTTCTACCACGCCATCCTCGAGGAGGCCTGCGAGTTCCTGACTCAGGAGGACCTGGTGCTGGGGAAGCAGACGTGGATCCCCGGGAAAGTACAGGGGAGGGGGCCTGGTCCAGATAGAGGTGATAGCCCTCCCAAACAACCTGGAGAACCCAGGCATCGGTGGAGATGGACTCCCACCTGTAGGAGAAATGGACGAGACGCCCCCTGATGGACAGCCACCCTACCAAAGGACAAGAGGCTATGCCGATGGCATCAAAACCTTGAGGCTGGTTGAGGCGGCGCCAGGGGTTGGGTCTTACGAGGGCCGTGGACCGTGGACTTGCCCTGGCAGCCCTGAACAGGGGTTGATGCCAGCAGATAAGCCGGGTAGTCCCTGTACGGGAACCCCTTCCAATGAAAGAAGGGCTTCTTGCTCTGCTGATTCTTCCTGGGGAGGGAGGAAGTTTTCCGGGAGAGACGAGTATGAGTCACGTACTCCGTCTCAATCTCCACAGCCTTATCCTCCATGTGCTTGCCAAATAGCTGCTCCCTGAGGCAAGGGACATCCAGCAGCTTCTCCTGGACTGATTGTTCCAGGTTCGAGGACTGGAGCCAAGCTTGCCAGTGGGCTCCGATGCCAGCAACCGCCACCCAGGCAGAAGACGCAAAGCCGTCGTACGCTGCTTGCGAAAGGTACTTCAAGCATTCCCCGATGGACTTTGAGAGGGCCTGAAAATGCCAGAGATGGTCCCCATCAAGGCCTGCCACAAAGCCTCCGAGCTCCCTAGCGAGATCACGGAGGAGCATCCCAATGTATAATTGGTAAACTTGGATGCAGCATGACAACATATAGTGCTGATAAGCCTTGCACCCGAGGGCATCGAGGGTATGAGACTCTCTGCCCGGGGGGGGGGGGGGGCTGACGAGTGAGTCTTCGGGGTCTTTAGCTTCCGCATGGCCGATTCGACCACCATTAATGTGTGGGGGAGCTGGGCTTTCCGAAACCCTGGACTTCGCTGGACCTTATACATAGCTTCCAGGCGCTTGCTCACAATTGGGACAGAAGCCGGGGTCTCCCACATGTGGAGTAGGAGTCAGTTCAGAATGGGAGGAATCGGCACCGAGAAAGCCTCTCTTGGAGGAGTTTCATATTGCAGAATATCAAGCTCCTCAGCATGGGGCTCCTTCTCTCAGTGATTAGCATCAGGGCCCATGCCATGTCCCAGACAACACCAGGAAGGAGGTGTCCTTGGGAGGTGACCGCCACCTCTGGGTCGGAGGGGAGGGGTTGGAGGGGAGGTCTCGGTGGGACCAAGTCTCTGGGAAGGTCTCTCCGTCGGACTCCCAGTCTGAGTAGTCCATGGAGAACTTGAGGTCAGGCGGCTCGAGATGGGCCAGTGACCCGTGCTAGGGACTCCAAAGCCAAAACTAGTCCGGAGCTGGAGGCACTTGCCCGCAAAGATCTCGTGCCCGAGGAATGGTACGGAGATCGAGACCCGTGCCGAGGATCCTCACAAGGCTTCCGGCTCTTGGTGGTCATTATGGCAGCCGGGGAGTCCTCGAGGTTGAGGTCTCTGCGGTCTCGAGGCGTGTGCCAGAGGGGCCAGGCATCAGCACCTGCTGGGCAGCGAGGAATGCAGAAACTCTGTGTTCCATGCTGGGACGACCCTCGGGAGACCGGGCGCCTTCTCCGGAGGCCTCCGTATCGGTTTGAGATACCTTACTGGGTTGCTCCCTCTCCAACTCCACAGACTGCCGAGGGGGCTGAGAGACTGGGGGCGTAACCTCTCAAGCCTGTCTGGCGCCCCCGACAGAGTCCTCGAGGCCTCCTTCTTCTTACGTTTGCGTTCAGGCGATCCCTGGTCAGAGTGCCTCCGGGCCCGGGAAGGAGCCTTGGGAGACTCCTGAGGCTGCGATGCTGAAGAGCGGGAGGCTACCGGGGATACCGGAGCTGCCTTACAGAAGAGATCATCCAGCTTCTTCTTACAACTCTGGATGGCCTTGAAGGACATCTACTTACAGAGGGAGCATAGCTCCGGGTCATGGTCGGCTCCTAGACACCTGAGACAACAGTCATGGGTGTCCATGAGCGACATGTTTTCAGAGCATCTATCACATTTCTTAAAACCGGAGGCCATTGGGGCAAAAGGGACCCCTGCGAGGTTGAAGACCCTCGACATGGTCAGTGGTTAAAAAGGGTGCGAAGCACGGTAAAAACAAAAAAGGCAAAAAAGAAAAACCCCCGAGACCAAAGCTGAAGCAAAGGTGCTCAGGAAGCGGGAAGAGGACCGGCGAAGGACGGTAGAGCAAAAACTGATTGGAACAGAGAAACCTTTTTCCTGGGATGAGATGCACGTCCGAAGGGCTCCACAGAAAAAGGAAGACTGAGTAAGATGGCACCTTTGGGTGGGAAGGGGATCACACATGCGTGGTGGCATTCCCAAAAGCTTTCTTTGAAAGCTGGGGAAATGCTCCGCATGGGTTCCATCGGTGCCGATGTCACCCATATGTGAGGACTGACTTCCTGTTTATTCCTGGAGAACTATGCACACTCCTGATTTGATTTTTTTGTCTTAATTATTGTTTGTGTCACAATAAAGGATATTTTGCACCTTCAAAGTAGTAGGCATGTTGTGTAAATTACATGGTGTTAACCCCAAAAACTCTATTTTAATTCCATGTTGTAATGCGACAAAACAGGACAAATACTGAGAGGATGAATACTTTCACAAGGCACTGTACTTCAAACTCATTACTGGCCCACCATCGCATGTCTGAGTGTCTGAAATGGCAGGCTAGGATTTGCTAGTCTCATAACATAGACACCCCTTTTCTGAACTATCCCAATCAGAATGTCCATGTTATTGTTTCCGTGGGCATGCAATTCGGAGACATCCTCATTTCTGAAATGGCCTACACTTACCCAGCCTTGCTATCTGCCCAGGGCCGGTCTCCAGAACTAGTTAATGGGACACTCATTTTTTGGAGTAGAGACAGCGCGGTTTCAGAAGAAACTTATGTGCCTCCCTTCACCGCTGCCACTCCCCCGGATTTTTGGATGTTCTGCTCTGGATGTCCCAGATTCATCCTAGAAGTCCCTTCTAAAATCCCCCTTTATACCTTTTCCATAGAAGCAAAGAAGTTTAATTATTAAATCAATAAAATTAATATGAGAGGAAAAAAGACCTCAGATTGCATTCTTTTCTTTTTTATTCAACCATGGATTGCCCGTCATGGAGCTTTCAACTCTTAGGACTGCTCCTCATGGGTCAAGAAAAAAAACTCTCTCCTTAATTTTCATACAATCTTATTGTGACATAAAACCCCTTATATTAATTTTATAAACTTCTTTGTGATACAATATGGAAAAGACATAGTCAGTGATTTTTGTATAAGAATTGATATACATTTAGTTTAGATTCTTTAATAAATTTATTCATCCTATAGGCAGGTCACTGTCACGGCAGGACATGCTAGGGAGATAAAGTTTCTAGATGAAATAAATAACTGCTTCTTGGAGCAGCTGGTTCATGAACTGACCAGAGGGGAAGCCATTTCGGATTTAGTCCTTAGTGGAACACCAGATCTGGTGCAAGAGATAAGGGTGTTGGGGCCACTTGGCAATAGTGATCATAGCATGATCGCGTTTGATTTAATTAATGGAGGAGGGATGGTAAGGAAATCCACAGTACTACCTTTTAAGTTTCAAAAGGGAAATTATGATAAAATGAGGAAAATAGTTAAGAAAAAACCAAGAGGAGCAGTTGCAAAGGTCAAAGACTTACATCAATCTTCGGTGTTGTTTAAAAATACTATCTTGGAAGCCCAGACCAGCTGTATTCTACGCTTTAAGAAAAGTGGAAGGAAGTCCAAAAAACTGTCAGCATGGTTTAAAGGTGAGGTCAGAGAGGCTGTTGTTGCCAAAAAAGCATCTTTCAGGAAATGGAAAAAAGAGCCCAATGACAAAAATGGGAAACAGCACAAGCACTGGCAAGTTAAATGCAAGGCATTGATAAGGCAGGCAAAGAGAGAATTTGAGAAGAAACTTGCTGTGGTAGCAAAAATGCGTAATAAAGACTTTTTCAAGTACATTCATAGCAAAAAACCTGTGAGAGAGTCAGTTGGACCATTAGATGATAGAGAGGTAAAAGGGGCAGTAAGAGGCGACAAGACTATAGCGGGGAGACTGAATAAATTCTTTGCTTCGGTCTTTAAAGAGGAAGATGTAGGGATGTTACACATGACTGAAGTGGTATTTAAAGGTGATACTGCAGAGGAATTGAAAGAAATATCAATACACCGGGAAGATGTATTACAACTATTTGATAAACTGAAGAGTAGCAAATCACCTGGACCAGATGGCATACATCCAAGGGTGTTGAAAGAAGTGAAATATGAAATTGCAGACCTGCTATTAGTAATCTGTGAACTATCATTAAAATCAACTGTAATACCTGAAGATTGGAGGATCGCCAATGTAACGCCAATTTTTAAAAAGGGTTCCAGGGGTGATCCGGGAAACTACAGACCGGTGAGCCTGATTTTAGTACCAGGAAAAATGGTAAAAACCATTATAAAGAACAAAATTACTCATCGTGTAAATTGTCATGGTTTAATGGGAGACAGCCAACATGGCTTTAGACAAGGAAGATCTTGTCTTACTAATCTGTTATGTTTTTTTTGAAGGTGTGAATAAACAAGTAGACAAAGGTGAATCGGTTGATATAGTGTATCTAGACTTTCAGAAAGCCTTTGACAAGGTCCCTCATCAGAGATTTTTGGCAAAACTAAAAAGTCATTGGATAGGAGGTGATATACTACTGTGGATCAGGAACTGGTTAAAAGATAGAAAGCAGAGGGTAGGGCTAAATGGCCAATTTTCCCAATGGAAAAGGGTGAATATGGAGTAACCCAGGGATCTGTGCTGGGTCCGCTGCTTTTTGACATATTCATAAATGACCTGGAAAAGGGAATAACGAGTGAGGTTATCAAATTTGCAGATGACACAAAACTAATTTCAAGTTGTTAAAACTCATGAGGATTGTGGAAACTTACAAGAGGATCTTGATAAATTGGAAGACTGGGCATCCAAATGGCAGATGAAATTTAATGTGGACAAGTGCAAAGTTATGCACCTAGGAAAGAACAACCCAAACTATGGTTACATGATGCAAGGTTCCACATTGGAAACCACTACCCAGGAAAAAGATTTAGGCGTCATCGTGGATAACATGTCGAAACCCTCCGTCCAGTGTGCAGCAGCGGCAAAGAGAGCAAATAAAATGCTAGGTATCATAAGGAAAGGAATAGAAAATAAAACAAAGGATATTATAATGCCTCTGTATCGTTCCACGGTATGACCACACCATGAATATTGTGTGCAATTCTGGTCACCGTATCTTAAAAAGGATATAGCGTTATTAGAAAAGGTACAGAGAAGAGCCACCAAAATGGTAAAGGGGATGGAAGGATACTCCTATGAAGAGAGGCTAAGAAGGTTGGGGCTCTTCAACCTGGAAAAGAGACGGCTGAGGTGAGATATGATAGAGGTCTATAAATTAATGAATGGAGTGGAACGGGTAAACGTAGATCGATTGTTTACGTCATCAGAATATAAAAAGACTAGGGGACATGCAATGAAGCTACAGGGTAACCTATTTAAGACTAATAAGAGAAAATATTTTTTCACTCAACGTGTAAGACAAACTCTGGAATTTGTTACCGGAGGATGTAGTAAAAGCTGTTAGTGTAGCTGGGTTTAAAAAAGGTTTGGACAAGTTCTTGGAGGAAAGGTCCATAAACCATTATTAAAAAGGAACCAGAATATCACTGCTGGACCCAATACAAGCACTGAGGAACTGTGTCTTTTGGGGAGACTGCTAGGTACTTATGGCCTAGATTGGCCACTGTTGGAAACAGGATATTGGGCTTGATGGACCTTGGTCTGACCCAGTATGGCATATCTTATGTTCTTATACGTTAGTGGCATTTCACATATACTTTTATTGTTGTTGATGGGGGTGGGCTTTCCTTGTGGGTAAGATCTGGAACTGCATGCATACTTTTGAATTTTTTAAAGTATGCATGTACTTTAACTCAGAAAAAGTATCCACGCAAAGTAGTAAAAATGACTGCATGGATTTACTTCTAATGGGATAATTTTCAAAGTGAAAGTATATGCGTAAAAAGTCCATGGCGTAAAAAGGATGCATGTACTGCTCACCGTTTGAGCAGTTATAAAATTACCTCAGAGTATAAATCACATATGGTACTAAGGTCCACAATTATTAATGTGCACTACTGCTTTTGTGTGTTAACAAGCATTATTTTAGCGCAAATGGTGAATTAGACTTACCTGCTAATTATGATTCCTTTAGGGACTCCAGTCTAGTCCCAGACAACTGGGTTTAAGCACCTCCTCCCGCAGCTTTGGAGACTGAGCACATCACAACTTTCTGTGGCTCCAGCATAAATACACCAGGGATCGCCTTCCCTTTCCAGTAACCTATTGACAAAGCAGACTCACCAGAGCAATAAGCAAAGAAACTCTTCAAAATAACATGTACTTTCAAAATTACGTAACTTTAAAACGGTAAATAAACTGTTAACAAACCTTAAGAACCTGGTCGATGACCAGACTGATACAGAAGGACATCCTCTTGCAGATACGTGGACCAGACAAGCCCAACACCTCTCCCCCACCAGAGACCACAGCCTAGCGACACCCAGCCGTACTGAGCGCCATACAATGTACTTCTTAAGGCCACCGTCTACCAACTGGAACTCGGGAGGGATATGGGACTAGACTGGAGTCCCTAAAGGAATCATAATTAGCAGGTAAGTCTAATTCACCTTCCTTGTCGGCCCTCCAGTCTAGTCCCAGACAACTGGGCATGTACCAGAGCAGTAAACCAATCAATGGGAGGGACGCGCCAGACCAGCCTGAAGAACCGCCGATCCAAACCTCGCATCCCCCTCCGCTTGTACATCGAGCCTGTAATGCTTAACAAAGGACGCCAGAGACGACCAAGTAGCCGCCCTACAAATGTCTACCGCCGGTACCAAACTACATTCTGCCCAAGAGGCTGCCTGCACCCTCGTGGAATGCACTCTCAGACCCTTCGGCGCTGTCCTGCCCTTCAGAATATAGGCTGACTATATAGCACCCTTAATCCACCTCACAATAGAAGCCTCCCTCACACACCTAAGAAAACTGGAGAAACGATGGCGTCGCTCACACTCCTCAGAAGACCAAGCAGCCTATAAAGCACATCTATCTGTGCACAGGGAGTCAGTCATGGCCAAGATGAAACAATTCCATACCAATACGCTGAAAAGATCACTAAATAAACCACGCGATCTTTTCAACTTAGTCAAAACCTTATCTAAAGAACCTTCACCAAAACATCCTGAACCCATCCATCCCCAAGCATTCGCCGATTTCCTGCAATCCAAGTTGCTTCAAACCAACAACATTGCAACAATCTCCTCTCAAGTCACCATATGCATATCAAACCTATCCATGTTCTCCACACCATCCAGAAAACATGTTGAAGACACCATCGCTGCTCTTAACACGACTACTGCACAAACTGACCCTTGCCCAGCCCACTGGATAAAGGAACTACGCCAAGATCTCAGCCCCATCATCACTAAAATGATGAACTTATCCTTTACAACCGGCTCCTTCCCACCAGCCCTCAAGAGAACATCCATAAGACCCCTCTTGAAAAACCACAAACTCGACCCACAAAAGGTGGAATCCTATAGACCCATAGCTAGCATACCCCTACTAGCGAAAATAATTGAAAAGGAAGCTCAAAGACAGTTACAGGACCACATTGACACCGTCTCCCCTCTTGACCACTGCCAACATGGCTTCAGAGAGTTCCACGGTGTTGAAACCCTCCTTACCACTCTCTGCAACAACATCATCACAGGCATTGATAACATCCGCCAAGGCTTTGCTCTCATCTTCTTAGACATTGCTGCGGCTTTTGACTCTGTACATCACGATCTGTTAATAGGGCGACTAAAAGAAAAAGGCATCAATAACACTGCCCTGGAGTGGTGCAAGTCATACCTTGATCAGAGATGGCAGTACGTTACCTCAGGGACCACAACATCCACACCTTACCACCAAAAGCAAGGCGTACCACAAGGATCATCCCTATCCTCACTCTTTTTCAATATATACATACAACCGGTTTGCAACATCATCAGGTCCTTCAAGGTTGAATGCTTGATATACGCAGATGACATCCTCCTATATATGCCTTTCTCCACAGTTCATATGGACCTTTCCCCGCTAGCTAAATGTTTTGATGCAGTATCCGAATGGCTACAATCCCAGAACCTCCGAATTCAACACAAAAAGACCGAGGTTCTCTTCATCACCAGGGACCCACTTTTCACCCCCCCATCCCATATAAAGGTGAAAGAAGCTGAGCTCCAATCAAAACCTTCCATTCGCTACCTTGGAGTCACTTTTGACCAACGCATGGATCTGAAACTACACATAACCAACGTAGTCAGAGCAATCTACCTCAAGATCCGGACTCTTCGACATCTTCGCCCCCTGCTTGATCCTGATGACTTCAGAACTATATTTCAAGCCTTAACCTTACCACACCTTGACTATGCCAATGCCATTCTCCAAGGCCTCCCACACTCCACATTAAACCCTTTGCAACTCGCCATGAATACCGCTGCTAGAGTCCTCTACGGAGCATCAAGAAGGGACCATGTAACACCCATCCTAGAGCAACTCCACTGGCTCCCCATACATGGCAGAATATTGTTCAAAACATTACTACTAACTTTCAAGGCCACTAAAAGCATCACCTCCTCCTCTCTAATAGACCTTATTCAGGCCGTCCCACCCAACAGATCCAGGAGAACGATATCAACAAATACTCTAATCATCCCTAAAGCAGCGACAAAATGCCTATCAGTGACATCTAACAGGGCCTTCAGATTCTATGCCCCTAAGTACTGGAACGCTCTACCCCCAGAGATTCGTGCTATCACTGATCTATCCCTTTTCAGAAAGGCACTCAAATCCCACCTCTTCCCCCAATATTACTTGACCAACTAACCAATCTTAATCACTACCCAAACTAAGAACAAATCCTGTTATGTATACTTGTAAATACTCTTGTAAATACTCTTGTAAATAGTTGCAGTAATGACGTCCCATGTTTTATCCAAGTTCTCTGACCTTGTTCTCTGTAAAACCTAACAGTTTGTTGTTATGGTATGTTGTTATATTGTGAACCGCGCTGATTCTGAATAGAGCGGTATATAAGAGCCTGTAATAAATAAATAATAAATAAATAAATAAGCCTTAGAAGCCGCTTCACCCTGCTGAGGACCTACGAACAAGATAAACAGCCTGTCCGACTTTCTCAACGAGGCTGTCCTACTAACATACAGTCGTAGAGCCCGACTTACGTCCAGTCAATGAAGCTGCCTCTTGCCGGAATCCCTGCCTCCCCTCTCGAAGGCTGGCAAGGAAACCACCTGAATCACATGAAACATGGACACGACCTTCGGAAAAAAGGATAGTATGGTACGCAAAACCACCTTATTATTGTAGGACGACAGAAAAGGCGCCTTACAGGACAGAGCCTGCAACTCTGAAATACGTCTCGTCGATGAGATGGCCCCCAAGAACACCACCCTGAGCGTAAGATCCTTCAAGGTAGCCCTAGCCAAAGGCTCAAAAGGCGCTCCTATTAAAGCATCCAACACTATGTTAAGGTCCCACGCCAGGACCGGACTCCTACAGGGCGGCCACAAGAGCGCGGTGGCCCACAGAAACCTCCTGACATCCAGATGGTTCCCTAACACCATACCCTGGACCTTTCCACGGTAACAGGAAAGCGCCGCTAACTGCACTTGAAGAGACGCCGCCGCCAGTCCTTTATCGAAGCCGTCCTGCAAGAATGCCAGAACTTGCGAGACCGACGCCCTTAACGCCATCACCTGTCGCTCCGCGCACCAGGCCTCAAAAATGCGCCATACCCTGACATAGGCTATCGACGTCGACCTACGCCTAGACTTCAATAAAGTCGAGATAACCGCTGCTGAGTAGCCCTTGGCCGTCAACCGAGCCCTCTCAAGAGCCAGGCCGTAAGCGAGAATCGATCCACCTGAGGCATCAGCAGAGGACCCTGCCACAGGAGATCGTCCCTGACCGGAAGCCGCCACGGAGGCTCCACGAGAAGGCGCACGAGATCTGCATACCACAGCCTTCGCGGCCAATCCAGGACAATTAGAATCACCACCCAGTCGTGCCTCTCTATGCGTTGCACCACTCGACCGATCAGTGCCCACAGCGGGAACACAGAGTAGCTGACGTTCTGGCCACCTCTGAATCAGAGCGTCTAGGCCCTCTGACATCCTTTCCCTGCACCTGCTGAAAAACCTTCCGGTCTTTGCCGAGTTGAACGTTGCCATTTGGTCCATCACTGGAGGCCCCCAAAGCTGCACTAGCAGATCGAAGACCTCCTGGTGGAGAACCCATTCTCCGGGATCCACATTGACTCTGCTCAGAAAATCGGCTGCCACGTTGTCGATTCCTGCCACATGCGCTGCCGATAATGCTTCCAGATGCGACTCCGCCCATTCGAGAAGCTCCCCCGCTTCTTCCTCGAGAGCCACACTGGCGGTGCCCCCTTGCCGATTGATATACGCCACGGCTGTGGCGTTGTCGGACAGCACCTGAATCGCATTGCCTTGCACCAAATGTTGGAATGCTCGTAACGCCATCATCACCACCCTCAGCTCCAGCCTGTTCATTGACCATGTTCTTTCCAGCTCGGACCACTGCCCCTGGGCAAACTGCCTGTCGAAGTGCGCTCCCCAGCCGAACAGGCTGGCATCCGTCGTTAGGGGCCTCCACTCCGGCGCCTCCAAAGGCATGCCCCTCTCCAGATGCTCCAGAGTCAGCCACCACCGGAGGGCTTGCTTCGTGTCCGCAGGGCAAACCAGTCTCTGGGATAGCCGATCCGACTGATGCGACTACCTCCGGAGAAACGCCCTCTGCAAAGGACGCATGTGCGCTCTCGCCCATGGGACCACCTGCAGCGTCACCGCCATCGTGCCCAAGAGCTGAAGATAGTGCCACGCCGATGGGGCCCTTGCTTTCAGAAATGCTCGCACCAGCTGCCGCAGTCTCAAAGCCCGAGAGTGCAGGAGAAAGACTCTGCCTCTCTCCGTGTCAAAGCTCACTCCCAAGTACTCCAACCTCTGAGAGGACTCCAACTTCCTCTTTGCAGTATTCACTACCCATCCTAAGCTCTCCAGAAACTGGACCACCCGGCGTGTCGCTGCCACACTTTCGACCTTTGACTTCGCCCGAATCAGCCAGTCGTCTAGATAAGGATGCACCAGGATCCCTTCTCTTCGCAACGCCGCCACCACCACCACCATCACCTTTGTAAAGGTGCGCAGCGCCGTCGCCAAGCCAAAGGGCAATGCCTGGAACTGAAAATGCCCCAAGGGGACGGCAAAGCGCAGATACCTCTGGTGCTCCGCCCGAATGGGGATATGCAAATACGCTTCCAAGAGATCCAGGGAAGTGAGAAACTCTCCTTGCCGTACAGCTACGATAACCGACCTCAGCGTTTCCATCCGAAAATGCGAACCCCTCAGACACCGGTTGACTCCCTTGAGGTCCAGGATGGGCCTCCAGGTCCCTTCCTTTTTGGGAACCACGAAATATATGGAGTATCGACCGGAACCGCATTAGTCCTCCGGGACGGGCACCACCGCTTTGAGAGCCAACAAGTTTTCTACCGTCCGGCACGGAGAGAGAACAAAGGCCTCCCGTACCGGGCGAAGAAACTCCAGCGCGTAGCCCTTTCGAATGACCTCCAACACCCAGAGATCTGTCGTGATTTGGACCCAAGCCAGGTAGAAATCCCGTAACCGCCCTCCCACGGGTAACACCCCTGCCTGGGCCCCCCTGGCATCATTGGGACTTCTTGAGATTCGGGGAAGGAGGGACTCCAAAACCTCTCCCTGCTCCCCTGCTCCCCCGAAATCCCTGAGAGCGATACTGGAAACGTCCCCTCTGGAACTGACCAAATCTGGTCTATCGAAACCTACGAAACTCCCTCTGCTGGCTTCGAGAAGGTGCCTGAGGACGGCTCTGCTTCTGCTTATCCTCAGGTAACCTTCCCCCCTTAGACTCACCAAGATCCTTAACCAGCTTGTCCAAGTCCTCCCCAAAGAGGAGTTTCCCCCGAAAGGGGAGCTTCGCCAGTCTCGCCTTGGACACTCCATCTGCTGCCCAGTTGCGCAGCCACAGATACCTATGCGCCACTACTACGGACGCCATACTCTTGGAGAGGCCTCAAATGAGATCATACTGTAAATTGGCGAGGTACGCAGTCCCCGACTCTAAGCGGGCCGCTTCCTCATTCGCCTCTGTGTCCGGGCTCCCTTTCAACTTCTGGGACCAGCGCAAGCATGCCCTAGCCACCCACGCCCCAGAAATAGAGGCCTGCATGGCCAGGGCATTAACGTCAAAAACCTGCTTCAATAACGTATCGAGACGCCTATCCTGAGCATCCTTCAGGGCCGAACTGCCTTCCACCGGGATAGTTGTCTTCTTCGTGACCGCCGAGACCGCTGCATCCACCCTCGGGGATTTAAAGGTCTCTATCCAGCTCCTGCAGGGGATAGAGCCGCGACATCACTCTGGCACCCTTCAGCCCTGCTTCCGGAGTGTCCCATTCCTCCTGAATCGTCTCCTTAAACACTCTATGGATCGGGAAGGCCCTCTGAGACTTCCTTACCGCCTGCAACAGCGGGTCCTCCAAAGACGGATCCGCCGTGTGCTCCGTCGAAGGCATATTGAGTGCCTTCAGCGTCTCCGATATTAGCACCGATAGCTCCTCCCGCCGAAAGACCCGAACGACCCGCGCCTGATCCTCGGCGTCCGCTATTTTGCCTTCCTCCAGATCCAAGTCCACATCCAAATCATCCACGTTCTCCGATAGGAAATCCAAACCCTCTGCAGGATCCGCCTTGTCTGCTAATTTTGCTCTCTTCCGCGGAACGGCCTCCATACCTCCCTCCACAAGGTCGACCCCGCATTTGCGCCCTGTGTCCTCCTCAACCTCCCCCTCAGGATGCTTCCCCAGAGCTTGGCTGAGCAGGGCAATAAAATCTTTGGAAAAAATTGCAGCCAGCCCCCCCGCTAGCCCTGGAAGCGGGCTGGCCACCTCCGCTGCCCTAGAAGGTCCGGGCGTAGGCTCTAACACCCGCCCGACAGACGAAGGAGACCCCGGAGACCCCAAAACTTCCCCGGGAGTTAAAGTAGATTCCATCTCTCCTTCCCCTGCTACCTTCTCCTGCGAGCACTCTCGGCATACGCCTTCCACCGAGACCGAGCCTCTCCGAAGCCCACAGAACATGCATTGAGGCTTGGACGGCATAGCGGAGCACTGATGCGCTGCAGGCTCTTCCCCCGCTGGTGCCTGCTGCCCAAACACGAACCATGCGAGACTCCCAAACTGTGCTAGTCCCAGCCTGGACCTACCCGCTATCTAAAAATCTCCTGTGATATATATTTTTTTTTTGTCGAACGAACACGCTGAAGTGCCTACTAGACCGGAGCCCCCGACTCGCACTCTTTCCCGCGCTCTGCGCACGTGAGGAGGGCCTGCCAACAACTAAACGGCAGCCCTGCACTTCAACCGCGCTCCGCTCAGCGCTGACACATGGTCTGAGCCGTGCCCGTCAGTGGCCCTATACCCCGCTGCCTGCCCAGCTCACCTCCGACCAGACCGTCCCCCGCAGGATCCGGCTCCGCTGTCCTGCACCTCACTCAAATGGGACCGGCCTGCTGTCGCCACCCGGCCCTGGGCGCCAGACAAGACCCGCTCGCGGTGTATGCCCCTCCTCAACGGCTCCTCACCCGATCTTCGGGTTCGGGAACCGGAGGCCCCAGCACACACTCCCACACACACCCGGAGCAACTTACAATGCCCGGGAGGGGGGAGAGAGCTCGCCTGTCCACACTTGAGGAGCCTTCTGAATGCCGAGCCAGCTTCCAGCCAAGTAAGACAAGTTACACCACAACAGCCAGGCTGAAATAAAACTAACAACGAGCACTCTCCTGCTGTCTCTCTTTTTTTTTTTTTTTTTTTAACGCTAAACTATTGCTCCGGTGAGCCCGCACAAGGCTCACACCTCCTCCAGCTGCAATGGAGGCTGAGACTACTGGAAAGGGAAGGCGATCCCTGGTGTATTTATGCTGGAGCCACAGAAAGTTGTGACGTGCTCAGTCTCCAAAGCTGCGGGAGGAGGTGCTTAAACCCAGTTGTCTGGGACTAGACTGGAGGGCCGACAAGGAATACCCAGTTACCACACGTTATGAGCTGTGCTTGTATATGATATCATTTTATTGTTATTACATCTCTTCTTAATTCTTCCACTGCCCTTCCACCTCCACTCCAGACAATGTAAGTTCTTGAAGTTTTCCTAGAGTGATAAAATCTTTGTAAAAATGAGAATGCTGAGTTATCCATAAGGGAATGCTTTGTGAATTCCAGCATCTACCAAATGACATATCAAATTATTTCGAGAAACTACTTTTGTTTAAACACAATTACTGCAAAGAGAACATGAAATATGAGACTGTGTTCCTTCTATAAAATTGTGTCATCAGACAATAAGATTGTTATATTTTATAATCATAGCTAATTATTTGATAACAATAGCTGTAAAATGCATGCACTTGCTTTTCTATATTTGACTCTACTGGCACAGACATCACAAATACTTAAGCCAATTGTATATTGATTTTTGAGATTTGATTTATGATACTTTTCCAAACAGACACTCACAAGTTGCTCATTCTTGTTCATAGGGCCCTTCACTCTGACACTCCTCAGTACCTTGCTAACATTATTTACCTTCAGCCCTCCCCCCGTCTCCTTCGTTCTTCCTACGGTAATCGTCTTTTCCTTCCCTCACCTACTCAGGCCCACCTTGAATCCACTCGTCACTCTGCTTTCTATTTCTTAGGCCCTGCCCTCTGGAACTCCCTTTCCCTCTCACTTCGCACCGAACTGTCCTATACCCGTTTCAAAGCCCTCCTTAAGTCACACCTTTTCTGTCAGGCTTTCGATCTCCCTTCTTCCTCCGATGGTGTTCTCTCTCCCTAGTCGTGCCCTCCATTCTCCTTCTTTTTAAAATTTCTCACCCTTCCCTTCTTACCTCCCCCTGTCTTTCTTACACCCTGCTGCTTCTGTTTGCCTGCTCTCCTCTTCTCTATTCTTTTACTCTTTTATGGCGTTCCTTTCCTTTTTCTTTTATAGCAGTTGTCATTTTATGATTGTACACCGCCCTGATGCTTCGGCCTGGGCGGTCTATCAAATGATTTTAATAAAGATAAAGATAAAGATGTAGGGCAATTTCAGGGAAATGTAGTTTTCTAAAAATCACACAATATACAGTTCGTGCAGTTTTCTGTTAAATAACTTTGTATATTCCACCAAAATACCTGTGGATAAAGTGCAAATTCTTCTCGACATATTACACATGGTTGTGAGGAATCTCCTTGTTCTATGGATCTCTGCTTCACTTTGTTCCATTCGGCTACTGTAAGTGGCAAGGATGGTGCCTCAATCAAGCCTAATTTCTGAGCTAAAAAAATTGAACAACAACTATTACATTTTCTAAGCATTTGTACTTGTTCCCTAATAAATATTTTTCATACAAATATTGTAATACTATACTTATAAAAGGCAGAAAATGCACATAATGCTTTCTTTTTTTTAGTGCCATCAAGTCAGTACTGACTCCTGGTGACCCAGCTGCCTCTGAGTTTTCTTAGGAATGTATCACTGGAGGGTAAAGTGACCTGCCCAAGGTCACAAGAAATGCCAATGAGAATTGAACCCTTGATCTTCTGAGTACTAGGCAGTTGCTCTAACCATTAGGCTACTCCATGCCACATAATGCATATGTTGCGCTTATTTCATAATGGCGATGCATGCAGCTATGCACAATTGTCAACACAAAGTTACACCTGTTCCAATCATGCATGTTTGTATGTTCTTAGAGAAATCAGTACATATGTATGTACTTTACAAATTAAATGGATATGTGCTGATCCTGCCTCCGTTCTGCCCATGGAAACACCTATAGATATATATCATATAAAGAAAAGCACTGTTTTCCCAAAGTCTATTTTTATGAACATACCTCCAAGGTAATTTTATAAGCACTTCCCTGAATACTTGTAATATTTCTCTATATTCAAGTCACTTATAAAATGACCCTCGAAGTGACTGATTTCATATTGGTCATTAAATATTTTTGTACAGTACAATATAAAGCAGTAGTTCCCAAAGTGGGTATTAGGAACCCAAATGGGGTCACATCATCATCCGTGAATGGCATCACAGACACAGGGCTGCCCCCCTTCCCTATTGATCTCCATTGTGATCTATGCCCAGTAGTGACAGTCAGCATGGAGTCCGTAAGCTGTTCACAGGTCCTGCCCCCTCCTCTTGTGTGGGCTTCCTGTTAGTGTGCGCTCACCTACCCTCGTACTCTGCATGAATTTCCAATCTGATACGCAGAGTCCTATGCCGCCTGCTGCCACTGTTACCAATTCTGCTGCCATCTTCCTGCTCTGGATTGCGGGGGGAGTGGGGAGAAGGAAGGCAGTGGAGATCTGCTCTTTTGTTTTCATCATCATCTGAGATCATGTGAACATGCAAGTACTAAAATGAGATCATATTGGATAACACTCTGGGAAGCACTGATATAAAAGTTACATTATACCAGTATCTCTTATGTTTCATTCAGCAAAAGTTGTCTATTTTTCTGTACAGCCTCTTACAGTTAAGATAAGGTGCTGTTTCTTTTTATTCTTTCCAACTCAACGGAATGCTAGAAACAAATTGTGCATAAGGGGATCAAGAATGTCTGCCTGTCTGTTTGGGGGCAAAGTAGCTCTGGAAACAGAATGGAACGAGACCAAATTTGGTGAGGAGGAAAAACTAGGGAGAAGGCTGAAACAGCAACACAGAAACAATGATACACTGAAACATAGTGGTTAAGGAATAGTTCCTTTCAATCTGCTCCTCCTCTTACTTTTCCTGGTCACAGACACACACACAGCCAACACAGATACAAATAACCTTACACACACAGATATTAAGATGCATACACAGATACATAGAAACACACCCATGTGCACACACTCCTACAGACAAAAATATAAACAAATGCAGAAGGACTGGAAATAATTCCAAGTGTAAAGATGGCATTAAGAGAGAACGCAGAGTTCTAAGCTCCTAGTTTTGAGTCTGATCTATTCCCAGTTTCAGCATAGGAAAATGAAGACTAAACAGTGATCTTACCCTGCAGAGATGGTGGCTCCCTTTGACACGCTTCAGACTGCTTGGTGGTCTTGTAGTCCCAGTGTCAGGAGGTAACATCAGCCTTGGGGGGGAGGGTGAAGGGGGGTGGTGATTGTAATCAAGGATTAGCCCCAAACCCTATATTTTAATTGAGAGGGTGTGCACACTGACAAAAACTAGAAGAGTAATACTGGCACCAAAAACAAACTAAAAAAAACAATCACTGCAAATTTAAGATCCTTACTTTTAAAGATCAAAGTAAAGAACTACATGAGTGATAACACCTTAAACAAGTGAGGGTTTCTGTAGAAAATGAAATACAGAGGAAGAAGGGATACAGAAAGGAACATCAGAAAAAAGGTTGATCTGGAGAGAGAAAAAGGAGGCTTGGAATGGAGTACTAGAAGGAAAGCTGAGGTAAAGATGCAGCTAGGAGATCCAGAAGTGCAGAAGGGCAAAATACATGGATAGGCCAGGAAGACAATGAAGAGGAAGAAGAGAAGAAAGAGCTGGAGATGGGGAAATTACTTACATTGAATTTAACACCAGAAATAAAGAGTACAATAAGTAAGAGGAACAAGGCCATAACCTGTGTAAAGGGATCATCTATTGCTATCACAGCAATAAATCGAATACAATATTGTGCAGCCAATATTATTACTGAGAGAATCCTACCAATGAAAATGCAGGGCCAGAAAAAAGAGAGATGGATAACAACCAGGTGTGTGTGACCTGGATTTGCTACTGTTGGAAAGAGGATACTGGGCTTGATGGACCATTGATCTGACCTAGTATAGCAATTGTTATGTTCTTATATTCTAATACCTACTCCTTAAAGATTACCGCATACGAAATTGTCATTGATATATGGGAATCTAAAAGAACTAAGATCAAAGACAATGAGAAAGATCCAAACTATCAAACTAAAATATGCTGCATTAACATAAGACAACCTTAAAACCTATATGCTCCTTGAAGGGGAAGGGGGTGGGGGTGCCTGCAAGCTTGCAAAATGACTGCATGAGTTTGTTTCTCCTCTCCTGTCTCAGCAATATGGGCATACACTGCATTCATCCTGTCCCTTCCTGACATGAAGTGGTGTTTCAACAGTGTTTTTAAATATTGAGAATCAGTTTGCTGAGCTGATAATGACTGTCCCTGTTTCAGGCCATGGTTGAAGGACTGACCACAAGGCTTACAATGAGCATTTGAGCAATGCGGTTGATCAATGTGGCAGGAGTAAAGCATTGTTACTCACTTGTAACAGGTGATCCCGGGAAACAGCAGGAATCAGTCTCCACATATAGGTATCATTGTCACCAACGGAGTCCATGCGGGAACTGCCTTCTCAAATCCTCTCCTCAGTTGAGTTTGTAGCTAAGAGATAGAGGAAAAAGAATACCCTACAACTCCTAGGGGAGGAAGGTGGGTTGTGAAGACTGATTACTGCTGTTCCTGGAGATCACCTGATACAGGTGAATAACAGCACTATCTCCAAGAACAAGCAGGAATGCAGTCTTCACATGTGGGACTTACTAGCTCCCACATACAGTACCAAACTGGAAGTGGTAACAATGATATTCCGAGGCTAAGGAATAGAGCCGAGAAGGTGTGGATACAAAGTGGCCCCATTGGACTCTATTGCAGTTGGCAAGACCATCGCCAGGGAAGTCTGGTGCCATGAGAAGTCCAGGACAGAGGGTAGGAGTTGCAGTTACGTCCCAAAAAGGTGCTGGAGGACAACCTGGCCAAAGACCAGCGAAGGTATGAATGGAGGACCAGGTAGTTGCTTGACAGATTTCGTCAATGGAGACGGAACAAATGTTGGCAACTGAGGTTGCCAAGGCTCGCATGTTGTGAGCAGTAATGTGACCCTAAAAGGAGAGTCCCACTTGAGGGTTGGCAAAAGAAATGCAGTCTTTGTTACTGGCTTTGTTGCTGGCAGTCCAAGGTAACTTGGATCAAAGAAAATAAATAATTGCAAGGATTTCCTGTAATTCTTGGTTCTGACCAAGCAGACAGCCAGTGTGCGCTTGCAATCTAAAGTGTGTAGTGCTGCTTCGGACCTAGAGACATGTGGTCTGGGGAAGAAGATCGGTAGTATCACCGATTGGTTGAGGTGGAAGGGTGAGACCACTTTCGGAAGGAAGTGTGGATGAGTACGGAGAACCACCTTGTTATGGTGGAACTGGGTGTACCTTGTCGTGGTGGATCTGACACTAAAGCCCGCAGTTTGCTGATGAGGTGAGCTGAGGTGAGGGCGATAAGGAAGATTACCTTCCAAGACAAGAATTTTAAAGAAGTGGTGGCTAAAGGCTCAAAAAGAGGCTTTAGAAGTTGCGCTAGGACCACGTTGAGGTGCCAGGCCACCGGTGGTGATTTAAGCGGTGGCTTGGACAGCAGGAGATCCTGCAAAAAACTTTGCACCAAGGATGCGAAGAAATAGGATGCCTGTCCACCGGCCTATGATAGGCTGAGATGGCACTCAGATGAACTTGTTAGTCTTGAGACCTGCCGAAGACAAGTGGAGGAGATATTGTAAAGAGAATTCCCCTGGACAGGTGAGGGATCAATATGTTTTGGGGTACACCAGAGAGTGAGCCTTCACCATTTGAAGGCATAAGAATGTCTGGCAGACGGCTTGCGATATGCAAATAGGATTCTTTAACCTGTTGTGAAAGGTCGAGGTCAACAAAGATTATGCTTTCAGCAGCCACAGCATGAGACGGAGAGCTTGTGGACTGGGATGGAGAAGCATCCTATGATTCTGAGAGAGGAGGTTGGGCACATGTCCCAGGCTGACAGGTGGAGTCTGCCCAAGACAAGTCAGCAGAGGAAACCATGGCTGACGGGGCCAGAAAGGGGCTATTAGGATCATGGAGCCCCTGTCGACCTGCAGCTTCAACAGGGTCTTAGGTATTACGGGGATGGGCAGGAATGCACAAAGTAGGCCCTTTCCCCAATGGAGAAGGAAGGCATCAGTTGCCTGGCTGTGCCAGGAGGGAAGCCTCAAGCAAAACAGTGGAAGTTGTGCATTCTCCTGGATGGCAAACAGATCTATTCTGGGGGTCTTCCACATGTGGAAGATCCAAGATGCTATTTCCCGATTTAAAGTCCACTCATGTGGATGTAGGATATGGACTGAGTCTATCCACAAAGAGATTGAGTTCACCTGGGAGATACACGGCCCTGAGATGGATGTGACGTGCAATGGAAAAGAACCAGAGATGAAGGGCTTCCTGGCAGAGGGAATAGGAACCTGTTCCACCCTGCTTGTTCACATAAAACATCGCCGCCTGGTTGTCCGTTTGGACTACGACATGTTTGCCTGAAAGTTCGAGTTGAAAACCCCAAATGGCATTCGTGAGAGCACACAGCTCCAGGGGTTGATCTGCAACCGAGATTTCTATTGTGTCCACTGCCCCTGTGTGGTGAGATTGTCTAGATGTGCTCCCCACCTGAATTTGGAAGCATCCATTGTGAGGGTGCACCGAGCTGGAGACATCTGAAAAGGTGACCCTCCAAGTAAATTTTGAGGGGAGCACCACCACTGAAGGGAGTTGACAAATGGAGGGGTGATGCAGATCTTGTCCGAGAGACGCCCGGTTGCTTGAATCCATTGAGACAACAGAGTTCATTGGGCTTGCCACTTGTACAGGCAGGAATAGGGGATGACATTTATTTATTTAATTTATTTATTTAACTGTATTTTTATCCCGCTTTTCACCAGGTCAAAGCGGTGCAACAAATAAGGGGGGGGGGTTAATTGGGGGGTTTAATGGACTGTGGAGGCCATATGCTCCAGAAGGCACAGGATTTCTTGAGCTGTCACAGCACTGTGACCCTTTATGCTGTTGGCCAGCTCACTGTGACCCTTTATGCTGTTGGCCAGCTCAATGAGACAGGCAGAGCAATCCTGTGGAAGGAAAGCTTGGATCTGACGAGTGTCCAGAAGTGCTCCAACGAATTTGAGCCGCTGGGATGGGACCAGGTGATATTTTGGAAAGTTTAGGATGAATCCCAGATCTTGGAGCAAGGTAATGGTGCGATGAAGAGATAATTTTACCTCTTGTGGGGATTCTCCCCTGATTAACCAGTCGTTTAAGTAGGAGAAGACAAAGACCCCCAAAATACAAAGGTAGGTGGCAATCACTGCAATGCATTTTGTGAACACTCGGGGTGTGGAGGCTAACCTGAAGGGGAGCACCCAATATTGATAGTGTGTTTGCTGGAACCAAAAACGCAGATACTGTCTGTTGAGGATGGATCAGCAAATGTGTATGACCTCTAGAGAAATGCAAGTCTTGTTTATGCAAACCATGTATATAGTTCATTTGTAAATAGTTATTGTATTGTTATATTTTTGACAATGTTTTATGTAAACTGTTTGTTTTATTGTAAGCCGTCCTTGATCTTCGGAAGGGGCGGTATATAAAAACATGATAAATAAAATAAAATAAAATTGAGAACATAGTTCCTCTGAAGGTATAGTAGAAGTGCACCAAGAGAAATCATTTTGAATTTTTCTCGCACAAGGAATTTGTATAGGACCCTTAGATTTAGAATGCACCTGAACCCTCCTTTCTTCTTGGGGATAAGAAAGTAAGGAAAGTAGAAGCCTCTGCCCTCTTGGGTGGGTGAAACTCTTTCTACAGCCTCTTGAGCTAAGAAGGTGGACACCTCAACTGATAGAAGATTTGTCTGCAAGGGGTTTGTGGGATAATCTCTTCTGGAGGTGGTGGTGGGGCAAGCTTTCGAAATGAAGCAGATAGTCCCTTTGGACGATGTTAAGAGTCCACTGCTCTGATGTGATGAGGTGCCATCTGTGGGCACAGGAACAGAGTCTGCCTGCTATGTGTAGAGGTGAGAGACCCTGCAGAGGCAGGGTATCTATGCTATCTAGGAAGGAGTCATAAACTAGTGGCTGTGCAGTTGATTGTGGCTTAGGAGTCTTAGGAATTTTAGGCTGGCGAGGGCCCTGCTATTGCTGCTGTTGCTGCTGAGGTTGGTAAGCAACTGCAGGTGGATAAGAAGGATAATATCTTATCTTCTTAGGATAGAAAGACTTCTTTGGATTGGTCTTTCTCCTAGAGGGGTCTGACATCTTTCTGGAGAGGTGTTTGAGAGTGAGATCATCTGTCTCAATCTCTCCGGCCTTCCCTCTCCAACCTTTTCCAAAGAGGTTCTCTCCAGAGCAGGGGATATTGGCCAGTTTATCCAGAACCAACTGCTCAAGGTCATATGTCTGGAGCCAGGCCATTCTATGAGCACCAATGCAGACTGCTGAAGCTCTGCTGGATGACTCAAAGGCATTGAAAGATGCTCTGGTAAGAAATTTGGATGTATTCTGATTTTGCCTGATTAAGGCCTGGAATGCATCATGTTTGTCATCAGGAAGGCTAGGGGCAAGGTTCTATAGATCCCTGGAGATATCCTTCAGATACATGCCCATATAAAGCATGTAGGAAGTAATCCTAGAAATGAGCATACATGCCTGAAAGCACCAATGGCCAAAGGCATTGCGAGTTCTGTAGTCCTTGCCCAGAGGCATGGAAGAATGATTTTTAGAACTCTTGATGCAACGCATCACCGATTCCATTACCATAGACTGGTGTGGTACTTGAGGATTTTGGAAGCCAGGGCATGGTGGAACGTGGTACATGGTATTGAGTCGTTTGCTGATAGGTGGAACCATTAGCGGGGCCTCTTACATACACAGCATCCTGCAGGATGCGATGCACCGGTAACATGGTCGCTTCTTTGGGCGCCAAGGGGATTGGAGGATTTCCAATTCCTCTGTCCTTAGTTCCGTTTCCAATGCCACAGTAAACTGCAGGCCTGCTGCCATATCCCAAATGAAGTCTTGAAAAGACATGTCCTCTGGTGGGGACCGACGCCGCTCATGAGGAGGGGATAGGTCAGAAGGGAGATCCAGGGTTACCCTGAAGTCCTCCAATGCATCATCGGAATTGGAGGAGGTAGAGTCCGATTCTTACATTAAGTCAAACTATTAATGGTTTCAAGCCGAAGTCGAGGCCCAATGTTGATACCGATGACCAGTTGGTGCGGCAGCGGGAACATGTTGGGTACCAATGTCTGTTGGTTCCAAAGGAGGTATCAGAGGGAGAGAAGCCCCCGATGCAGTTTGAGGTCCAGCATCAGCCCCAGAGGTATCAGCCGTGGGCCAGATTCAGGTGCCTGCACCACTGGAGGTGTTCATACCAATGGTATCAAGGCTGCCAGGAGAGCTGCTGAAATCCTCTCAATAGCCAGGATGTGCTGATCGAGGGAGGAGGCAGATGCCTGGGTGGATTCCCACACAGGGCTCTGAGTCACCATCCCAGAGCATGGAACCAGTAGCTCTCCAGCAGTTGAGGCCTTGGGAGCGTCCTGGAACCCCTGTTGTGTTTTTAAGGGCTGATCCTCCCGCAGGGGCTGTTTGGCAGGCCTGTCTGCATCGGATGCACCTTTCGGTGAATCTCAATAATGATGAAGGGACTTATCTTGAGTATCAGTATAGTGTTTTGATGCCAATGACTTAGACTTAGTCTTATGTTTGGACTTTGAGAAGACCCGAGAACCAAGAGAGGAGGCTGATATCCTCAACAATGCGGAAGCCACTGAAATCGAGTCCAGGGCAAACAGAGAACCATACTGTTTGGCTCTGTTCTTTAGCCTCTTTTTGTCATTTGTTGGGCCAAAAGACAATCAGTCAGTAAATGGTCTGGACCCAAACACTTTAAACCCCAGTCATGACTATCAGTGACTGATATTGTACCAGGTCACTTGGTACATTTTTTGAAGCCGCTGATGTGTTTTTCCATCGTGGCAGAACAAAAGTAGGCCAAGGTCTAATTTGGCAGTAGAAACCATCAAAATTGGAAAAAAATGAAACAGGAAAGAAAGAAAAATATTTTGGAAAAAAAAAAGAACTAGTGGGGCCAGTATCAGGGAAGGTACCGGCATCGACAGAAAGGCAGAGCACAGATTTAAACCAAAAATGACATTTTTCAGCAGTGACAGGAAGAAAAAAACCTGCTGGCTCAGTGGAAAAAAAGAAAGAACTGAAGAGAAGATTTGGGAAGGCAATAAAGCAGATGGCAGGAGTAGTGGATTGTTCCTAAAGGTTTTCCAATTGGACGCTGGGGAACGTTCCCACGCGGGCTCCACCAGTACCAATGATGCCCATATGTGAAGACTACATTCCTGCTTGTTCCTGGAGATTGTATGAGACACTGCAACTTGAGAGGCTCTCCAGAGAATAGCTGAGTGAACTACCAGCACATAAGTTATACTGAGGCTGGAATGACCTGATTAAAGCACTGGAGCGGAGCATTTCCCCAGCTTTCTATGAAAGCCTTTGGGAATACTGCATGCATGCGCGGTCCCCTTCCCGCCTAAAGGTGCCATCTTGCTCAGTCAAATGACATAGCTAAAAAACAGCACACAAGAAGTAAGAATAAACTATGTACAACTGCAACTCCCAGGGGAGGAGGGAGGGTTGTGAGGACTGATTCCTGCTGCTCCTGGAGAACACCTGTTACAGGTGAGTAACTACTCTTTCTCCAGGACCAAGCAGGAAGTGACTCCCTAGCTCTAGGCTACCAGGAACCCAGGCTGAACAAGAGAACTCCCTCTAGTCCCAGCATCAAAGAAAGGCTTTGCACTGAAAGAACCTCCACCAGTAGCCCAACGGAGGGCTGGAGTTGCCTAAACCTCAAAGAGATTCCGGAGTACTGCCTGGCCAAAAGCACTGTCCCTACGGGACTCCCTCTCCAGGCAGTAATGGGCCGCAAAAGTCTGGCTTGAGGACCAAGTTGCAGCCCTGCAGATGTCTGCCAACAGTACAGAGAGGAGATGAGCTACTGAGGCAGCCATAGCCCTTACACGGTGGGCCGTGACCCGACCCTGCAAGGGAAGGTCAGCCGCCCTGTAAGCCCAGGTGATACAGTCAGCCACCCATATGGACAAGGTACGCTTGGACACAGCTAACCCCAGATTATTAGGGTCAAAAGATATGAAGAGCTGAGTAGCCCTTCTATGTACCTGCTTACGGTCAAGGTAGAGGATAAGGCCCTCCTACAGCCCAGGGTATGCAGGACCGCTTCAGCCTGGCTTGCATGAGGCCTAGGGAAGAATGTTGGGAGAACCACCTCCTGGTTGAGGTGGAAAGAAGAGACAACGTTTGGGAGGAACTTAGGATGAGTCCTAAGGACTACCCTGTTCCTATAGAAGCAGGTGTAAGGCCTGTCACAGACCAGGGCCTGAAGCTCACTCACTCGTCTGGCCGAGGTTAAGGCTACCAGGAAGAGTGTCTTCCAGGAAAGGAAGCGGAGAGGACAAGTAGCCATCGGCTCAAAAGGTGGGCGAGTCAGTTGTTGCAAGACCACATTCAACTCCCACTCAGGGGCTGGAGGACGGACAGGAGGCTTGAGCAAGAGCAAGCCCCTGAGGAACCGGGACACCAAGGGGTGAACCGACAGAGAGTGTGTGTAAGCATCCTTTAGATCTATGGAGCATAGCCAATCTCCCTGCTGGAGGTAGGGCAGAAGTGTTCCAAGAGTAAGCATCTTGAACTTTTCTTTCTCTAGGAACTTATTGAGATTTCTGAGGTCGAGAATAGGCCTGAGGCCTCCGGTATCCGGAGATATCAATCCCAACCCTGGCCCACCTAGACTTCTGTCACACTCCAAGAAGAGATCCTCACACAACACCTCTAATCTTATTCATATCCCTCTTCTTTCCCCTTCCACTCTCCCTTTGTGGAACGCACACTCCATCTCTAATAAACCTGCTTTTACTCACGATCTCTTTATCTCTAATGCTCTCCATCTTTTGCTCTTACTGAGACCTGGCTCATCCCAGAAGATACTGCATCTGTCGCTGCTCTCTGTTTTGGGGACTATCTGCTCTCCCACATGCCTCGTCCCACTGGCCGTGGTGGTGGTGTTGGACTTCTACTTTCTCCCTCTTGCCAATTCCAACCCCTCCTGTTCCCTCAGTCTCACTCCTTTCCCTCTTTTGAAGTCCACTCCATCTGCCTTTTCACTCCACTACCTCTCCGGATAGCTGTTATTTATCATCCTCCTGACAAGTCTACTTCTACCTTTCTCACTGACTTTGACACATGGCTTTCCTTCTTTTTGGATTCCTCTTTCCCCACTCTTATTCTTGGGGATTTTAACATTCATGTTGATAGCCCCTCTGATCCTTATGCTTTAAAACTCCTCTCCCTTACCACCTCATTTGACCTCCAGCTTTGCTCTACTGCCCCCACTCACCAGCATGGCCACTGCCTTGACCTGATATTTTTCTCTAGTTGCTTACCCTCTAACTTCTGTAGCTCAGCTCTTCCCTTATCTGACCATCACCTTTTAAGCTTCACACTTCATCACCCGCCGCCCGCCTCAACCTCGTCCTGTCTCCACCAACCTATTTAGAAATCTTCATGCTATTGATCCTTTGGTTATATCCTTCATCTCTTTCCTCCACTATGTCATCTAAGTCTGTTGACGAGGCAGTAGCTTCCTATAACACAACACTCTCCTCTGCTCTGGATGCTCTTGCTCCACCCATGCCACATCCTGTGAGGCGTACTGCACTCCAGCCATGGCTTTCATCCACTACCCGCTATCTACGTTCCTGTGCCAATTCAGCTGAGCATGCTTGGCTTAAATCCCACTCCCTTGCTGACTTTCTACACTTCAAATTCATGCTGGTCTCTTTCCAGTCATCCTTAGCTCTTGCCAAGCAAGACTATTATGTCCATCTGACAAACTCTCTTACCTCTGACCCTCGCCGTCTCTTTACTACTCTCAGCTCTCTCCTCAAGGTGCCTCCACCTCCGGCCTCTCCCTCCCTTTCTGCCCACACCCTGGCTGACTATTTCCATGACAAAATCCAAAAGATCACGCTCCAATTCCCCACAAAGTCAGCTACTTCCCATCTTTCCCCTCTTTACTCACAACTTTCCCTCTCGACCTCTGCTATCCTCTCTTCCTTTTGTGTTATCTCTGAAGAGGAAACTGCACACCACCTTTCTTCGTCCAAACTCACCACCTGCTCCTCGGATCCTATCTCTACCTGTCTCCTAAGCCCCATCTCCTCCACTGTTGTCCCTTCCATCTCTCATATTCTCAACCTATCGCTCTCCACTGCAACTGTCCCTGCAGCCTTCAAGCATGCTGTAGTTACACCTCTCCTCAAGAAACCCTCACTTGATCCTACCTGTCCTTCTATCGACCCATCTCCCACCTCCCCTTTGTTTCTAAACTACTTGAATGCGCAGTTCATCGCCACTGCCTTGACTTCCTCTACACTAATGCCCTCCTGGATCCTTTACGATCTGGTTTTTGTCCTTTACATTCTACTGCGAGCATTTATGCTCACTGCTTTCCAGCATTGCTGCTTGGATGTCTTACCGCCGCTTGAAATTGAACTTGGCCAAGACTGAGCTTCTTATCTTTCCCCCTAAAACCTCCTCTTCCTTCTTTCTCAGTCTCTGTGGAAAACTCTCTACTCCTTCCTGTTTCCTCAGCTCGCAACCTTGGGGTTGTCTTTGACTCCTCTCTCTCCTTCTTCACACAAATCCATCTGATAGCTAAGACCTGTGTTTTCTCTCTCTATAACGTCAACAAAATCCGCCCTTTCCTTTCTGAACACACTACTAAGATGCGTATCTACTCCTTAATCATCTCTCATCTTGACTACTGCAACCTACTCCTTGTTGGTCTCCCTTTGAATCATCTCTCTCCCCTTCAATCTGTTCAGCACCCTGCTGCGCAGCTAATCTTCCGCCAGCCTCATCATGCCCATATTACCCCTCTTCTCAAGTTACTTCATTGGCTCCCTATAAGTTTCTGCACCCAATTCAAACATCTTTTGCTGACCTATACATGCATTCATTCTGCAGTTCCTCACTACCTTTCTTCTTTTATCTCTCCTTACACACCCCCTCGGGAACTCCACTCTTCTGTGCCCTTCTCTTCTATTGCTAACTCCAGACTTCGTTCCTTTCACCTTGCTGCACCTTATGCCTGGAACAAACTACCTGTGTCTATATGCCAGGCACCTTCTCTGACCCTTTTCAAATCCAAGCTGAAAACTCACCTCTTCGCTGCTGCTTTTGGTTCTTGACTCACCTGATCTTTGTTTCTTTTCCATTCCCCCTTGTTTTAACCCTGTCTGCACCTTCTGTGTTGTCTGTCTTGGCTAGATTGTAAGCTCTGATGAGCAGGGACTGTCTCTTACATATCTGTGCAGCGCTGTGTATGACTTGTAGAGCTATACAAATACTTAGTATTAGTAGTAGTATTGAATAAAAAAATATTTCTCTTATTAGTTTTAAATGAGTAGCTTCGTTGTGTGTCCTCTAGTCGTTCTACTTTCTACCACCAATCTATGTTTAACCGGTCTACTCTATTCAGTAATTTATAGACCTCTATCATATCCCCCCTCAGCTGTCTCTTTTCCAAGTTGAACAGTCCCAACCTTTTAAACCTCTCCTCATAGAGGAATCCTTCCATTCCCTTTTTATTGCTTTTCTTTGTACCTTTTCTAATTCAGTTATATCCTTTTTCAGATATGGTGACCAGAATTGCACACGATATTCAAGGTGCGGTTGCACCACGGAATGGTACAGAGGCATTATAATATCCTTATTTATTTATTTATTTATTTAACTGTATTTATATCCCGCTTTTCACCGGGTCAAAGCGGTGGGACATATAACAGGGGGGGGGGGGGATCAATAGTGGGGGGGGGCCCATCACCGGGGGCTCAACAGTGATGATTTTGGGATGAACATAGAGACTGACAGGATAACTGACAGGATAACAGGATAACTGACAGGATAACAGAGAGACTGACAGGATAGCACAGTTATTGGTCTGGGGTTCTTGAAGAGAAGTAGGGGGGATTCCTATTCAGAGATGTTCTTGGAATAGGACGGTTTTTAGCTGCTTTTTGAATGATGGGAGATCATCGTTGTTCCTGATGTGGTTTGGTAGAGAGTTCCAGAGGGATGGGGCATAGAGTTCGAAGGCTCTGTTGCAGGTCCGTTGTGTTGCCTTGGTCCTTTTGTGGGGGACAGCAATGGAGCTGTTGGAGGTTTGTCTGGTTGTTCTTCTGTGGGTTGGGCGAGGCAGTAGGGTGCGGAGTGGGGTGCCTTGTGTTTGGTGGATGGTTTTGTGGGTGAGTAGAAGAGCTTTGTACTTGATTCTTGCTTCGATGGGGAGAATATGCAGGTCTCTCAGAATTGGGGTGATGTGGTCCCGTTTCTTTGCATTGTGAATTATTCTCGCCGTGGTGTTTAGGGCAGTTCGGAGGGGATTGGTTTGTGTGGCAGGTAGGCCATGGTAGATTATGTTGCAGTAGTCCAGATGAGGGAGTGTCAGAGCTTGCATTACTGTCCTGAAGTCTTGTGGTTCGAGGAGAGGTCGAAGACATTGTACCGTTTTTGCCTTGTGGAATACTGTGCTAGTGGTCTTGTTGATTTGCTGCTTAAGGGTTAGGGCTTGGTCAATGATAATGCCGAGATATCTTATGTGTGGTTGTATTTGAATTTGCGTGGTTCCCATGATGAGGTGAGTGGGTGGTTTGAAGTCTGGGTCTTTTGTCACTATAAGAGCTTCGGTTTTCTTTATGTTAATGGATAAGTTGTTCTCTTGTAGCCAGTTGGATACGTCGGTGAAGCAGGTTGATAGCTGGTCATTTGTTGGGTCTGTGGTTGTGATTGGGGCGTACAGCATTATATCGTCGGCGTATATGTGGAAGTTGACATTGTGAGTGCGTATGACTGAACAGAGTGGACGGAGGTAGATGTTGAAAAGCATGGCTGATAATGTGGATCCTTGAGGTACTCCTTGATGTTGTTGGAAGGGGAGTGAGGTTGAGGTTTTGGTGCGGATCAGTTGCTGTCGGTTGGTTAGATAGGACCTGAACCATTGGAGTACAGTATCTTTGATCTCAATTGTTTGGAGTCTGTGGATAAAGGGTGTTATGGGAGATGGTGTCAAAGGCTGCTGATATATCCAGGAAAATTAGGATGTATCCTGAGTGTTTCTCTTGGGTTCCTATGATGAGGGTGTTCATCAGCGTGGTCATGAGGGTCTCGACCCCATGTAATGGTCGGAATCCGTGTTGTTGCGGGTCCAGTATGTTGTTGATGTCTAGGTGTTCTTGAAGCTGACGTTGTACTATCTTCTCGATTATCTTTGCGGTGAGTGGGAGGCTCGCTACTGGTCTGTAGGAGGTGGGGTCTAGGGGATCTAGGTTGTGCTTTTTTAGGGTCGGTCGAATGATTGTGGTCTTGAGGACGTCTGGCATGTGTCCTTGGGTGAAGGATTCATTTACGATGTGGGTTAGTGGTGCACTGAGGTCTTCTTTGGTTTTCTTTATCCAGTCGGTAGGACAGGGATCCAGCGGGGAGGTGGTGGTGTTCAAGCAGGAGATGGTGGAAGATATTTCTTCTTTTGAGGTTGTGTCGAATGTATTCCAGTCTCTGTTCAGGATGGGGTATGAATTTGTCTTGGTTGTTTCAGCGTAGTGATGTGAGCTTTGTGGTTGCTGAAGCTGTTTGTATTGTCGGGCTAGAAGGTCAGGGGGGATGTCTGGGAGCTGGTCGGAGCTACTAGGTGCCTTTGTTAGTTTTTTGACGATTTGGAAGAGCTCTCGAGGTTTGTTTATGGCTGTTGTGATGATTTTGGTGTGGTAGGTCTTTTTGGCGTTGTCAGTTTCTGAGTGGTATGCATTGAGTTCGTAGAGGTATTTTGCTTTGTCTCTGTCGCTTTTGGTTTTTCTCCATTTCCTTTCGGTTCTTCTAAGTCTGGTTTTCAGTTTTCGGAGGTTGGGGGTGAACCATCGGGCTTTTGAGGAGATGGGTCTGGTATTGGTGTTGTTTCTAGTTGTGCTGGCTGCTGAGGAGATTGTGGTATTCCAGTTGTGGATTAGGTCATCAAGATTGTTGGAGTTTGTGTGTAGGTTAGGCAGGGTTTGCGTTAGGAAGTCTTCCTTGTTAAATGCTTTGAATCTCCTTGCGTGGTGTTTGTTTTCTCTGTTGTTTTTGAGTTGATAGGTGTGGGATATGTTGATGATGTAGTGGTCTGATCACGGTACTGGTGAGATTGTCGGTCTTCTGTATGAGGAGGCGGTTTGGGAGTTTAGAAATATGAGGTCCAGTGTGTTTCCTTTTTCATGTGTTCTTGTATGATCTGTGTCAGGTCCATTGCTGTCATGGCGTTGAGGAAGGTTTCTGCTTGTTTTTCCTGGAGTGATGGGAGGTTGAAGTCTCCTAAGATAATTTGTTCCTTCGAAGGGCTGGTGCTTTCGGAGATGAGGTGTAGTATCTGTGGTAGGTCGGTGGTTGTGGTGGGTGCACGGTAGATCAGGCATATCGAGAGGTGTTTGTTGGTGAGGGTGAGGATGTCTGCTTCATTGGAGGTTTCTGAGGTGTGGAGCCGCAGGTGGAGGTTGTCTTTGGCAATGATGGCTACGCCTCCGCCTTTGGCATGTGTCCGGGAGCAGTGTTGAAGGCTGTATCCTTTGTTTTATTCTTCATTCCATTTCTTATGATTCCTAGCATTTGATTTGCTTTCTTGGCTGCTGCTGCACACTGGGCAGAGGGTTTCAACCACAATGGCGCCTAAAGCTTTTTCCTGGGTAGTGGTTTCTAAGGTGGTACTTTGCATTGTGTAACCATAGTTTGGGTTGTTCTTTCCTAGGTGCGTAACTTTGCACTTGCCCACATTAAATTTCATCTGCCATTTGGAAGTCTAGTCTTCCAATTTTTCAAAATCCTCTTGAGTTTTAACAACTTTGAATAAATAAGTGTCATCTGCAAATTTGATAACCTCACTCATTATTCCTATTTCCAGGTCATTTATGAATATGTTAAAAAGCAGCAGGCCCAGCACAGATCCCTGGGATACTCCACTATTCACCTTTCTCCATTGAGAAAATAGGTCATTTAGCCCTATTCTCTGCTTTCTATCTTTTAACCAGTTTCTGATCCACAGTACTACACTACCTCCAATCCTATGACTTTTTAATTTTGCCAAGAGTCCCTCATGAGGGAACTTGTCAAAGGCTTTCTGAAAATCCAGATACACTATAATCAAGCAGCTCACCTTTGTCTACCTCTTTATAAACACCTTCAAAAAATATAACAGATTAGTAAAATAAGACTTTCCTTGGCTAAATCCATGTTCATATAAAATATGATTCTAGCACCACTGTAAATAGCCCACCCTGTATATAGCTCAAACAAATCAAGCACCCAACACATCCCTCACACAACTAAGTTTTATCCTCACTGCATGTACAACACACACACTTTACCTGATTGCTTGCTGTGATACCACCTTGATTATTAAGATAAGGCGGTTTAGAAATACTGTTAAATAAATAAAATAAATAAATGTTGGCCATCTACATGTTCAGTAATTTTCTTCTTTATAATAGTTTCTAGCATTTTGCCTTGTATTGACATCAGGATCACTGGTCTGTAATTTCCCAGATCACCCATGGGAGTTACATTAGCCACTCTCCAGTCCTCAGGTACTACAGATGATTTTAATGATAGTTCACAGATTACTAATAGTAGGTCTGCAATCTCATATTTTAGTTCTTTCAACACCCTTGGATGTAAGCCATCCGCTCCAGGTGATTTGCTACTCTTCAGTTTATCAAATAGATGTCATATATCCTCTTAGTTTATCGATATGTCTTTAAATTCTTCCGCTACATCACCTATATAAACCATTTCAGTCATGGGTAACTTCCCCACACCTTTTTCAGTAAAGACCGAAGGAAAGAATTCATTCAGTCTCTCCACTATGGCCTTGTCCCCTCTTAGTGCTGCTTTTACCCTCTGTCATCTAATGGTCCAACTGACTCACAGGTTTTTTTTGCTACAAATGTACTTCAAAATGTTTTTATTATGCGTTTTGCTTCCAAGGAAAGCTTTTTTCAAATTCTCTCCCTGCCTGCCTTATCAATGCCTTGCATCTAACTTACCAATTACTTATGTTGTTTCCGGTGTCCGTCATTAGGCTCTTTTTTCCATTTCCTGAAGGATGTTTTTTGGCACCGCTCTGACCTCACCTTTAAACCATCCTGGTAGTTTTTTGGCCTGCCTTCCACTTTTCTTAAAGCATGGAATACATCTGGTCTGGGCTTCCAAGATAGAACTATCAAACAACACCCATGCTTGCTGTAAATCTTTAACCTTTGCAGCTGCTCCTTTTAATTTTTTCTTAACTATTTTCCTCATTTTATCATAGTCTCTCTTTTGAAAGTTAAAAAATAGTACTGTGGATTTCTGTGCCATCTCTCTTCCATTTATGAAATCAAATGCAATCATGCTATGATCACTATTGCCAAGTGGCCCCAAAACCCTTATCTCTTGCACCAGATCCTGTGTTCCATTAAAGACTCGGTCCAGAACAGCATCCCCTCTTGTCAGTTCATGAACCAGCTGCTCCAAGAAGCAGTCATTTATTTCATCGAGAAACTTTCTCTCTCTAGCATGTCCTGTGTGACACTGACCCAGTCAATATCGAGGTAATTGAAAACACCCATTATTACTATGCTGTAACATTTGTTAGCTTCCCTGATTTCTTTTAGCATTTTATCATCCATCTGTTCATTCTGGCGAGGCAGCAGGAAGTACACTCCCCAATGCCATCGCCTTCCGCTTTTTACATGGAACTTCTATCCATAGAGATTCTACAGTGTTTTAATCCTATGGCCTCTGTAACACAGAGCGCAACCATTCCACCAATTTGATCTACTTTATCATTGCAATATAGTTTGTACCCAGTTATCACAGTGTCCATTTGACTACATAGTAACATGGTATATGATGGCAGATAAAGACCAGTATGGTCCATCTAGTCTGCTCAGCAGGTGGCAAGAGTAGGTGTACCTGCTGCTACGTGTAGGTCACCCTTACCCATGCCTTTGATTAGGGGTGTACTCACCGCTCAGTGCAGGTCACCCCTATTTGTTGAGATATAAGAGATAATTAAGTTTATTTTGAATTTATCCTGTTGCTATAAAGGGATTCACTTTGTCTGTCCCATGCCATTATGAATTCTGTCACTGTATGTGCCCCCACCAATTCCATCGATAGGGCATTCCAAGCATCCACCACCCTTTCAGTGAAAAATTATTTACTGACATTGCCTTTCAGTTTACCCCCTTGCAGTTTCATGTTATGCCATCTAGTTTTACAGCTTCCCAGTCTTTGAAAAAGGCTTGCTTGTTCTTTAATGTTCTTTAAGTATTTAACGATCTGTATCATATCTCGCCTGTCCCTCCTCTCCTCTAGCATATATATATATTTGTATCTGTAACCCCATATAATCTACCAAGTTTAATCACCCTTCTTCAATGTAACTTTTATTTGAGTGTTGGTTCATGTTATATGTAAACCGCTCTGAATCCTATGATAGGGCAGTATAAAAAAAACTGTTAAATAAATTAAATAAATTTTAAAAAAAAGTTAGGTCTTCAAATCTCTTCTCATACGTCTTCTGGCGCAGGCTCCAAATCATTTTGGTCGCCTTCCTCTGAACCGTTTCCAGTCTTTTTATATCCTTTGAAAGATATAGTCTCCAAAACGGAACACAATATTCCAAGTGAAGTTTCACCAGCGACTTGTATAGTGGCATTAGTATCTCCTCTTTTCTGCTAGTAATTCCTAGCAGCATTCTTCTGGCTTTGGCCACCGCCTTGTCACACTGTTTCGCCACCTTGAGATCCTCAGAAACAATCACTTCAAGGTCCTTCTCCTGGTCCATGCACACCAACCTCTCACCCCCTATCACATAAAATTCCCTTGGATTTCTGCATCCCAAGAGCACGACACTGCATTTCTTCACATTAAATCTTAACTGCCAAGCATTAGATCATTCTTGTAGCTTCTTTAGATCTTTCCACATGATATCCACTCCCTCAGGGGAGTCCACTCTGTTGCAAATTTTCATGTCATCTGCAAAAAGAGACTTTTCCATTCAGTCCTTCAGCAATATCACTCACAAATACATTGAACAGTACCAGTCCCAGGTCCGATCCCTGAGGCACGCCCTTAATAACATTCCATTCATCTGAGTGAATTCCGTTTACCATCACCTTCTGTTATCTGTCAGTCAACCAATTTCTGAACCAGTTCACCGCCTTGGGACCAATCACCAGTCTGTTCAGTTTATTGATAAGCCTTCTGTGAGAAACAGTACTACTACTACTAGAGCATTTATAAAGCGCTACCAAAGGCTTTGCTGAAATCTAGGTAAATCACATCCATCACATGCCCCTGATCTAGTTCTCTGGTCAACCAGTCAGATTAGTTTGGCATGATCGTCCTTTAGTAAAACTATGTTGCCTTGGATCATGCAACCTATTGGTTTTGAGAAAGTCCACTATTCTCTTTTTCAGGAGTGCCTCAATTACTTTGCCTGACATTGAGATAAGGCTTACTGGCCTGTAGTTTGTCATTTCTTCCCTATTGCCACTTTTGTGAAGAAGTACCACATCAGCCCTTCTCCAGTCCTGTGGAACTTCTCCCATCTCCAAGGATCTATTAAAAACATCCTTTAAAGGCCCTGCAAGAACCTCTCTGGGCTCTTTCAGTATCCTGGGATGTATCCCATCTGGTCCCATGGCCTTATCCACTTTCAGGTTTGCTTTTTCAATGTCACTCTCCACGAATCCGTTCTCTGCACTTTTGAGTCTTGTGATTCCACCTCTGAACTTCCTCTTCTCTCAAAAATACTTGAAAAAAATTTTATCTCCACGCTTCAGATCTTTAGCCATCTTTCCTTCTGCCTTTGATTTTGCTATCCTTATTTCTCTCTTTGTCTCTTCTAGTTTTATCCTCTATTCTGTTCTGTGTTCCTTTGTGAGCTTTTGAATTTTGTGAAAGCTACGTGTTTTTTCGCCTTTTTTTTGTACAGCTACTTCTTTGGAGAACCAAATAGGTTTCCTTTTCCTCTTGTTTTTATTTACTTTCCTTACCCATTGCCTCTTTTATTGCCTCCTTTAGTTTAGCCCACTGCAATTCCACTTCCCTTACCTCCTCCCACCCTGCCAACTCCTCCCTCAAGCACTTGGTCATTTTACTGAAATCGGTGTTTTTGAAGTCTAGGACTTTGAGCTTGCTGTGATTGGACTCTGCCTTGGTTTTTATCTCAAACCACACCTGTGATGATCGCTGCTGCACACATGGGCACCCACCTGTACATCTGACACTATCTCCGTTGGCGAGTACTAAATCCAGCACTGAACTTTCCCTCATCGGTTCCATCACCATTTATCTTAGCAATGCATCTTGGAAGGCATCCACAATTTTTTTTACTTCTTTCCAAATTTGCAGAAGGAATACTCCAATCCACATCGGGTAGATTAAAGTCACCCAATATGATCACCCCCCACCCCCTTCATGGCTATCTTTGCACTATCAATAATCAAGTCTCTATCTATTTCTTCAGTTTGAGTTGGAGGCCTGTAGACTACACCTATATGGATGATAGTGCCATCTCCTCTTTCCAACACAATCCACAGCGCTTCTTTTTTTCTCATGTCCCCTGCATTTCAGCAGCTTTAATACTGCCTTTGACATATAGGGCTAATCGTCCTCCTTTTCTTCCTTCTCTATCTCTTCTAAATAAATCATAGCCAGATATGGCTATATCCCATTCATACAACTCGTTAAACCATGTTTCTGTAATGGCCACAATGTCCAAGTCCATTTCCACCATTAGGGCTTCCAGGTCAGGAACACTATTGGCTGGGCTGCGAGCATTTATGCTCACTGCTTTCCAGCATTTGTTGACTGGTTTGCCTGTATTTTGCATGGATTTTGTTCTGCATGCCTCTTCCTGCTTGTCATTGGTGTGCAGGTTAATAGTGTGGCTGTTTCCAATGCGGTTATGTTTTTGCTGGAAGTGATGTCTTAAACTTATTCTTCTCTACCTGTCACCTCTTTCCCCTAGTTTAAATGCCTGTCTACATAATGCCTGAATTTTTCACTTATAATTCTTTTCCCTGTGACAGAGAGATGTACTCCATCCACACAGTATAACTTCTTGTTGTTCCATTTATTTCCCCAGTCGCCAATGTATCTAAATCCTTCTTGTTTGCACCAGATTTGGAGCCATGTATTAAAGTTGATTATGTGATGCAGCCTTTCTGCCCCCTTACCAAGAACAGGTAGACCTTCTGAGAATGCTATAGTGTTAGCAATGGGTTTGAGTTTCTCTCCCAGAATCTATAAGTCCCTTTGAACTATAGAGGCACTGTTTCTAGCCAGGTCATTTGTACCCAAGTGGATGATAACATCAATTTTGGAGTGCTCACTTTCTGCACTAACTATGCCAATAATTATGGTTTGTATTCCTGTTGGCTGAAGAGCCTGGGAGGCATTTGACCATCTTCTCGCCTTTGAACTGTGTTCCCAAGTTGGTGCCTTTGATGATGAAATCTCCAAGTAGTAGTAGTTTCCTGTTTTGTGTTTTATTTTCTTCATGTTTGGTGCATTATCAGTAGATTGAGCATTAACCTTCTCATTTAAGGGCACTTCATTTTCCACTAATTGAGCACTCTCATTTTCCAAGGCAGAGAGGCATTATGCAGGGATATCTCTTGATGGAGAGGGTGTCTCCGCGATACAGGTTGCAACGTACCAGAGCACACTGATCCATTCCTGCACGTGGAATGGGAAGCATTTCAGAGAATGCTACCCTGGAAGTTCTGGATTTCAACTTCTTCCCTAAAAACCTAAATTTGGTCTCCAGAACCTCGCTGCTACATTTTCCTATGTCATGGTGCCAACATATACCAAGACAGCAGACTCCTCCCCAGCACTATCTAAAACCTTGTCTAGGTGGCATGTGAGGTCTGCTACCTCCGCACCAGGCATTCATGTTACCAGGCGGTCCTCACGTCCACCAGCCACCCAGCTATCTATATGCCTAATGATGAAATCGCCAACTATAACAGCTGTCCTAACACTTCTCTCATGGACACCTGGCCTTGGAGAAACCTCCTCCTGCAAAAGGGTTTTAGTTCTCCTGGCAAGAGGTCCTAGATACAGGATCACTTCCTGCCACACCAAGGTGATGCTCTCCTTTCATGTGACCTCTCTCTTCCATGGCAACTGAGAGGCTACCAGAATGTAGGTCTCATTTATGTACATCTCTGTCTTTCTTTTTTATATTTATGTATTTTCACAATTTAACAATTCACAATCAAATGTGAAAGAAAAAGAAACTTAGGAAAAAGGATTAAATTCCCCCATCAATAATAGGAAAAAAAGAAAATTCATCTAATACAGCCCACAAGTAACAGGAACTGAGGATTCAAGTTCGAGGAAAAAAAGAAAGTAGGAATAAAACATACCAAAAGACACCTCACCTAGCAAACCACCCCAATACACTAATTATGGCGGCTGTGCTAGAGGGGACAGAGGCTGCACGGGGATCCAAGATGGTGCTTCCAGACGCCCACGGGTGAGACGCACCTGAGAATTGTTCCTGCTGTCTTTATGTTTTGAGGTTTCCTTTCCCCTAGTCATGGGGAAAAGGAAAAAGAGGAGGAGATCGGCTCTCTCAGACGGCGTTCCTCATTTGACTTTGCAGGCAGGCAACACTGGGTGCCTTTGATGTGCTACCCGCGTTTCAACTCCCTCCACCCTGCCTGGGGGGAGTATCTCAGGCAGGTATGATGGAGTTTCTTTGAGCCCTGTGATGCAGATGCTATCTCCTAATCCTGGAAGTCTGTTCTCAGTCGGTGCTTTGGAGCCTCCGCAATTCCAAGAGGTGTGCTCAGGGGCTAAACCAGGAGATGCGCTGGCAGCTGTTTTGCCTCCCCGTGAGGGCAGAGTAGGTAGTGGAGGAATTTTAGCCCCGGTGAGATCTGTGGCGTCCACTGTGGCTGAACAGGGTGAGCCAGCATTCCTTGGAACTGTGGGAGAGGTACAAAGACCTAAGGAATTGACTATGGAGTCTCTGTGGACTGTGTTACAGTGCTTCAATGCTTCCCTTCAAACTCTGTCAACTGAAGCCCTTGGTGAATAAAAGTGGTTTCCCAGGCTGTTTTAGACCACTCTAAGGCAATGAAGGATCTGTCTGGGAGAATGGGTATTGTGGAATCTATGGTGGCCAGTCAGCAGACTGTAAGAGACGGGTCGTCAAGGATGGTAAGCACTGTTTATTGACCAACCCCAACGCGTTTCGTCGTTACCGCCTTCTTCAGGGGGTATACAGCTAAAAACATATAAAACAATAAAATACAATTTAATAATCAATTGAATACACAAAAACCCCCAAGGGAAATATTAAAAACATAAATAATAATACATAGCAATAAAAAGATAAATATTACATGATGAAGAAAAGCATATAACATTCAAATTATATAATAAAGAAACACAATTAAAAAGCACAAAATACAATTGTACAGGCGCAGGAACATGGGCATGACATAAAACAAATATAAATTAATCGTTTTATACACAACACAGACAATGCAGCACAAAATTGTGCCCTCATATGTTTATAAAAGAAAAAGAAAAACAACATACCGACACCCATTAAAAGAAGGATGCCCAAACGTAAAGTAAATAAATTCTGGTTAAACGTATAAAAGGAACAGACTCCATAAATCTCATAATACATACGTTGATAATGTACTCACAGAAGAAAATTGTATGTCTGGAAAGCCAATACTGTAGAGACAAAACCTCATAAGTATCTGTAAGTTATTGCGCTATTGGAGTAGTAAACCAAACTACCAGAAAGCACTAAAAAGCAAAAAAGAGAGGTAAAAGGAGTGAGAATAATATCTGATGAAAAACTATCTACTGGATGCGTGATTAAGCAGACCAAGTAAAAGAGCCAAATGAACAATAGACACCGTATTTAAACCAGATAGTAACTTCAATAGACAATAACAGTGAAGTGAGACAGAACCCTGTGTGATAGTGAATGACACAACGATCTTACCTCAAAACTACAATAAACAACAGCATTAATGATAAATCACACAGCGTGTCAAACCACAAAGAAACCATTAATCATTAAAATCATCTCTAATAACTGAAGATTGGCGGATCGCCAATGTAACACCAATTTTTAAAAAGGGTTCGAGGGGTGATCAGGGAAACTACAGACCGGTGAGCCTCACGTCAGTACTGGGAAAAATGGTAGAAACCATCATAAAGAATAAAATTACTCAGCATGTAGATAGTCATGGCCTAATGGGAGACAGCCAACATGGCTTTAGACAAGGAAGATCTTGTCTTACTAATCTGTTATGTTTTTTTGAAGGAGTGAATAAACAGGTGGATAAAGGTGAGTCGGTTGATATAGTGTATCTGGACTTTCAGAACGCCTTTGACAAGCTTCCTCATCAGAGACTTTTGGCAAAACTAAAGAGTCATGGGATAGGAGGCAGTGTACTACTGTGGATCAGGAACTGGTTAAAAGATAGAAAGCAGAGGGTTGGGCTAAATGGCCAATTTTCCCAATGGAGAAAGGTGAATAGTGGGTGTACCCCAGGGATCTGTGCTGGGTCCGCTGCTTTTTGACATATTCATAAATGACCTGGAAAGTGGAATAACGAGTGAGGTTATCAAATTTGCAGATGACACAAAACTATTTAAAGTTGTAAAAACCGAAGAGGATTGTGGAAAATTGCAAGAGGATCTTGATAAATTGGAAGACTGGGCATCAAAATGGCAGATGAAATTTAATGTGGACAAGTGCAAAGTTAGGCACCTAGGGAAGAACAACCCAAACTATGGTTACACGATGCAAGGTTCCACATTAGGAACCACCACCCAGGAAAAAGATTTAGGCGTCATTGTGGATAACATGTTAAAACCCTCGGCCCAGTGTGCAGCGGCAGCCAAGAGAGCAAATAGAATGCTAGGTATCATAAGGAAAGGAATGGAAAATAAAACAAAAGATATTATAATGCCTCTATACTGTTCCATGGTGAGAGCGCACCTTGAATATTGTGTGCAATTCTGGTCGCCGTATCTTAAAAAGGATATAGCGTTATTAGAGAAGGTTCAGAGAAGAGCCAACAAAATGGTAAAGGGGATGGAAGGATACTCCTATGAAGAAAGGCTAAAAAGGTTAGGGCTCTTTAACCTGGAAAAGAGACGGCTGAGGGGAGATATGATAGAAGTCTATAAATTAATGAACGGAGTGGAACGGGTAAACCTAGACTGACTGTTTACGTTATCAGAATATAGAAAGACTAGGGGACATGCAATGAAGCTACAGGGTAAACTATTTAAGACTAATAAAAGAAAATATTTTTTCACTCAGCGTGTAATCAAACTCTGGAATTTGTTACCGGAGGATGTAGTAAAGGCTGTTAGTGTAGCTGGGTTTAAAAAAGGTTTGGACAAGTTCCTGGAGGAAAGGTCCATAAACCATTATTAAGAAGGGACCCAGGATATCAATGCTTGACCTAGTACAAGCATTGCAGAACCTGTCTCTTTTGGGGAAACTGCTAGGTACGTATCACCTAGATTGGCCACTGTTGGAAACAGGATACTGGGCTTGATGGACCTTGGTCTGACCCAGTATGGCATATCTTATGTTCTTATGTTCTTAGATGCCATCACGCATGCGTGGTCCCCTTCCTGCCCAAGGGTGCCATCTTGCTCAGTCAGATGACATAGCTAAAAGACGGCAAAAATAAAAGATGGTAAAGGTGCAACAACAAGGGGAGGAGGGAGGGTTATGAGGACTGATTCCTGCTGTCCCCGGAGAACAACTCTTACAGGTGAGTAACTGTTTTCTCCGGGAACAAGCAGGAAGTCAGCCCTCAAATATGGGACCCCTAGCTACCAGGCTACCGAAAGCCCATAGCAAAAACGGGGAGCCGCAAGCACCAGCAAGAGTCCATGTAAAACCCCTGTGTCCAAAGAAAACTAGCACTCCAGTAGCCTGAACACAAACACTGAAAAGGTTATGGAGCACAGCCTGGCCAAAGACACTGTTCTGTCGGGACTCTTTCCAGGCAGTAATGGGCTGTGAAGGTATGGACTGAAGACCAGTTGACGGCCCAGCAGATGTCTACCATCAGGACAGAGTGCAAGTTTGCTCCCCAGGCCGCCATGGTCCTGACACGGTGCGCCGTGACACGGCCTTCCAGCGGCAGCCCCGTCTGCTCATAGTCAAGGGCGATACAGTTCACCACCCAGGTGGACAGGGTACACTTGGTCACCGCCTCCCCCAGCCTACTGGAGTCGTAGGAGACGAAAAGCTGGAGTAGCTTTGTGGTGGCCCTGAATGCGTTGGATATAGAAGGACACAGCCCTCTTACAGTCCAAGTGTGAAGGACTCTCTCCGCCCGACTGGAGTAAGGTCTGGGAAAGAAGGTAGGGAGTACCACTTCCTGGTTGAGATGGAAGGGCAATACTACCTTCGGAAGGAATTTGAGGTGCTTGCAAAGCACCACTCTGTTCTTCTAGAACCTGGTATAAGGCACCTCCGTCACTAGGGCCTGAAGCTCGCTAACTCTGCGAGCAGAGCTGAGTGCAACCAGGAACACCACCTGCCAAGAGAGACAGCGAAGGTGGCAGGTAGCCAGAGGCTCAAAGGGAGGACGAGTGAGCTGCCCCAACACCACGATGATATCCCATTCAGTTGCCGGAGAGCGAACCGGGGGCTTCAATAAGACCAAGCCCCTAAGAAAGCGGGTCACCAGAGGCTGGATCAAGAAGGGGCTTGCCATCCACCGAGTGGTGATGTGCCGCCAGGGCACCAAGGTGCACCCGGACAGAGTTAGACTTGAGCCCAGATTGCAAGAGATGGAAAAGGTACTGTAACACCAGTCCCACCGGGCAGGAGAAAGGGTCAGCCCCATGCTCGGCATGCCAGACCGAAAACCTGGGCCATTTGAGGGCATAAAGAGTAGTTACTCACCTGTAACAGGTGTTTTCCAGGAGCATCAGGAATCAGTCCTCACATATGGGTGACGTCGGTGCCGACGGAGCCCCCGTGCGGAGCATTTCCCCAGCTTTCAAAGAAAGCCTTTGGGAATGCAGCGCGCATGCGCGGTCCCCTTCTCGCCCAAGGGTGCCATCTTGCTCAGTCTGATGACATAGCTAAAAGACAGCAAAAACACAAAATGAATGATATGACTGCAACTCCAAGGGGAGGAGGGAGGGTTGTGTGGACTGATTCCTGCTGCTCCTGGAGAACACCTGTTACAGGTGAGTAACTACTCTTTCTCCAGGACCAAGCAGGAAGTCAGTCCTCACATATGGGACTCCTCAGCTTAAGGTTACCAGAGACCCAAAGCTGAAAAAATGAGCTCCCTCTAGAGCCTCAGCATGCGAGAAAAGAATCTTCTCTGAGAACGCCCCCGAACGGTAGCCCAACACCAGGGCCGGGGGGTAGGAGTTGCCTATACCCCAAAGAGATTATGGAGTACTGCCTGTCCGAAAGCACTGTTCCTGCGAGACTCCCTCTCGAGGCAGTAGTGGGCTGCAAAAGTCTGGCTTGAAGACCAAGTAGCGGCCCGGCAGATGTCTGCCAACGGAACAGAGCGGAGATGAGCCACTGATGCAGCCTTCGCCCTGACGCGGTAAGCCGTAACTCGACCCTGCATGCCCTGTAAGCCCAGGCGATACAGTCTGCTACCCAAATGGACAGGGTACGCTTGGAGACAGGTAACCCCAACTTATTGGGGTCAAAAGAGACAAAGAGCTGTACAGCCCTCCGGTGCTCCCGTGTACGGTCAAGGTAGAAGGACAATGCCCTCCTACAGTCCAGGGTATGCAAGACCATCCAGCCCGGCTGGCATGCGGCCTGGGAAAGAAAGTTGGAAGAACCACCTCCTGATTGAGGTGGAAGGAGGAGACAACCTTTGGAAGGAACTTAGGGTGAGTCTGTAAGACTACCCTGTTCCTATAGAACCTAGTATATGGAACATCTGATATTAGGGCCTGAAGCTCACTAACTCGCCTTGCGGAGGTAAGAGCTACCAGAAACAACGCTTTCCAGGAGAGAAAGCGCAAAGGACAAGTAGCCATAGGCTCAAATGGTAAGCTGTTGCAAGACCACATTTAAATCCCACTCAGGGGCAGGAGGATGAATTGGAGGCTTAAGCAAAAGCAGGCCTCTGAGGAAGCGAGTCACCAAAGGGTGGCTGGAGAGAGACTGACCCTCCACCAGAGAGTGGTGCGCAGAAAGAGCACTAAGATGAACTCTAACAGAGTTGGACTTAAGGCCAAGGTTGGAGAGGTGAAGTAAATATTGCAGCAGCACTGGTACCAGACATGAGAAAGGATTCTCGTTGTGATGAGCACACCAGGCAGAGAATCTACGCCACTTGAGGGCATAAAATTTCAGGGTGGACTGCCTCCTAGAGGCCAAGACCACATCCTCCACTTCCCGAGGTAGCAGTAAGGGTGCTAGAACTATCCTTTCAGCAGCCAGGCCATCAGATTGAGGGACTGGAGTTTGGGGTGTAAGAGAGATCCCTGCTCCTGAGACAGGAGATCTGGTTGCATCCCCAGAGGAAAAGGAGTGTCCACCGCTAGTTGCAAAAGAAGTGGGAACCATGGTTGCCTGGGCCATCTGGGGGCCACCAGAATTACCAAGGCTCTGTCCCGGAGCACTATGAACAGTGTCTGGGGCACTAGAGGTGTGGGAGGAAAGGCATAAAGGAGGCCTGTAGACCACGGAATGAGAAACGCATCCGCTGCTAATCTGAGAGGATGCGGTTGTCTGGAGCAGAACCTGGGCGGCTGACGGTTCAGAGGACTGGCAAAGAGATCTATGGTTGGAAGACCCCATCTTAGGAAGATCTGTTGAACCACCAGTGGATTCAACTGCCATTCGTGTGGCTGCAGGATCCTGCTCAATCTGTCTGCCAGGTGATTCTCCTGTCCAGGGAGATAGACTGCTTTGAGAAGTATGCCATGATTGACTGCCCAGGAGCACAGGTTCTGCGCTTCCTGACATAGAAGTCGGGACCCCGTGCCCCCCTGTTTGTTCACATAGAACATAGCAACTTGGTTGTCCGTCTGAACTAAGATGGACTGGTGAGAGATGACATGAGAGAAAGTCCTCAGGGCTAAGCGGATAGCTCTCAGTTCCAAGAGATTGATCTGCTGTACGGCCTCCCAATGAGACCCCAGGCCTTGAGTACATGCACCCTGGCAATGTGCACCCCAACCTTGAAGAGAAGCATTGGTTGTCAACACTTGAGAGTGTGGAGGTGCCTGAAAAGGCACCCCTTGCACCAGATTTGGAAGATGAAGCCACCATTGCAGAGAAGACTCTAGGAGCTTGGACACCCTCACTCTGTCCTTCAGGTTTCCCTTGGCTTGGTGCCACTGAGTTCTGAGGCCCCACTGAGGCCCCAATGTAGGCAGGCATTTGGAGCTACATGGACCGTGGAAGCCATGTGGCCTAAGAGCCTGAGGAATTGTCTGGCGGAGACCAGAGAATTGCTGTGAAACTGACTAGCTAGATCCATCAACCTGTGGGCCCTGTCCACGGGTAAAAAGGCTTTTGCCTGAAGGGTGTCCAGTCTTGCCCCTATGAACTCCATGTTCTGCGAAGGGGGCAAAGTGGACTTTGTGAAGTTTATAACAAACCCCAGATGCTGAAGTAGAGCAACAGTGTAAAGGGTGGCTTGATTGGCCTCCTGTGGGTACTGGCCCCTGATGAGCCAGTCATCCAGGTATGGAAAGACAAAGAGTCCTTGCACCCTGAGGTAGGCCGCCGCCACCACCGCTAGGCACTTGGTGAATACCCTGGGGGCGGACGTTAGATCAAAAGGCAGTACTCTGTACTGATAATGATGCCCTCCCACTACAAATCTGAGATATTGTCTGTGGTCTGGATGAATAAGGATGTGAGTATAAGCATCCTTTAGGTCTAAGGAGCATAGCTAATCTCCCTGCTGGAGGTAGGGCAGCAGGATTCCAAGGGTAAGCATCTTGAACTTTTCCCTCTCCAGGAACTTGTTGAGATTCCGCAAGTCTAGGATGGGCCTGAGGCCTCCTGTTCTTTTGGGTACTAGAAAGTACCTGGAATAGAAGTCTTGACCCCTCAGGTGGTGGGGCACCGGTTCCACTGCCTGTTCCTTTACAAGATTTGCTAACTCCTGCAGGAGTAGGTCCCTGTGCAGAGGAAGTCTTGGAGGCTCCCCTGGAAAGTAGGAGGGGGGTACCTGGTGGAAGTGGAGGAGGTAGCCCTTTTGGACTATGCTTAGTACCCAGGTATCCCTTGTTACGGCTGGCCACCTGTGGGCATACAGGGCCAGCCGGCCTCCTGTGCTGATAGGGGCCAGCTGAGGAGGAGAGGCTATGCCACTGGAGTGTCAAAACCCCGCTTCCTGCTGTGCAGGAGCCGGAGCTGGTGGCTTGGGGGTTTTCTGCCTACGGGGCCCATGTCCCTGCCCCTTGGCCTGCTGATCCTATTGGGGAGCTACAGAGGCCTGAAAATGAGGGTATGTTTTATAGGCAGATGACTTCCTCGGGTAAAAGGTCTTTTTTCCCCGAGCCCTTCTTCTTCTGAGAAGAGGCAGAGGTTTTCCGGGACAGCCTTATCCGGGTAAGAGTCTCGGTCTCGGGTTCTGCAGCCTTTTCAGCCATGGGCTTGCCAAAGAGGTTCTCACCTCGGCAGGGGACATCGACCAACTTGTCCTGCACCCATGGCTCAAGGTCCGATGACTGTAGCCAGGCCTGACGGTGTGCACCGATGCTGGCCCCTGCTACCTGGGCCGAAGCCTCGAAGCCTCGAAGCCATCATAGGCTGCTTGAGAGATAAACTTCGAGCACTCTCGAATACCCGATGACAGGGCCGTGAACCTCTGCAAAGGTTCCTCGGAGAGACCAGCAGAGAACCCGACAATTTCCTTTGCCAGGTCTCGAAGGTACATGCCCATGTACAGCTGGTAGGTCTGCACACGGCAAGCAAGCATAGAGCCCTGGAAGCACTTCTTACCGAGGGCATCCAGGTTCTGGGCCTCCCGGCCGGGAGGCACCAAGGAGTGCATCTTCTGACTCTTCAGACGATGCATGGCCGATTCCACAACCATGGAGTGGTGCGGTAGTTGTGCCTTTTGGAACCAGGGGCTCTTGCGGACTCGATAGATGGAATCGACCCGCTTGCTCAAAACCGGCGTCGAGGCCGGCGCCTCCCACATGCGGAACAGCAACCGTTCCAGCATTGGAGGAACCGGTACAGTAAAGGCCTCCTTGGGAGGAGAGTCATACTGCAGGGCCTCGAGCTCCTTGGCTCGAGGCTCCTCCTCGGGATCCGCGGGGAATGCCAAGGCCTTGGTCATATCCCGCACGAAGTCCAAGAACTGGGTATCCTCCAGGGGGGGACCTTCTCCGAGGCTTGGACTCTGGTGAGTCCGATGGGACACACTGAGTCTGAAAGGTGTCTGGTGACTCCTCGTCCTCCGTTTCCCAGCCGGACCCCTCGGAGGAGGAATCAAGCGGCTCCGGTCGGGCAGGCACCGATGCCATCTGCCCCGACGCTGAGGGTACCGGCGTCAACGACCTCGGTCCCAAACGGGAGGCCGAGGGAGACCTTGGCCAAGGATCGACTCGAGAGCGCATGGACTCGAGGATCGGCTCGGCCTCCGGGGTCGACTTGGACATCGATGTCCCGGTGGTCGGGGCAGAAGCACCGGTGAGACCAGCGATCAGTGCCCGCTGCTGTTCCATGAAGGCAGCCAAGCTGCACTCCAAGGCCGTCAACCTGAGTCCGAGCTCAGGAGACTCAGCAGCCCCCGACTCGGGCCCCGACGGCGTCAGGCCCGACGTCGGCTCCCCCAGAGGAGAGTCCACGAGGACTACAGTACTCACGTGACCCGGGGACTCCATCTCCACACGAGGCTGTTTGGCAGGCCTCTCCGACTCTGAAGACCAGGGACGGCGCATGGCGCTATGCGACTTGGCCCTCAAGGAGCCAAGTGCGTCCACCGACGCCGCCCTCGTGGGTTTCTTCTTCCTGCGATGCTCCCGCGAGGGAGACCCCCTCTCAGAGGAGCCTCGGCGATGCTCGGGGCCGGAGTCTCGAGACATCGAGTCCTCTGACGAAGTCCAGGCCCGTCCGGACACGGAGTCAGAGAAGATTCTTTCCTTTTGGTGCTGCCGACTCCTCAACGCCTTCGAGGACATTTTCCCATATGGGCCACAGATCATCGGGTCATGATCGGGTCCGAGGCAGCAGTCATGTGTGCCGGTGAGAGACATAAGTTTCTTACACCGATCACACTTCTTAAACCCGCTGGCAGCCATCGGGGGAAAAAGGGCCCCTGCGAGGTCAAAAGACAGGGCTGCCAGTGAAAAATACAAAAATGGCGCGTACGCTAGTCACTAAGGACAAAAACTGAAAAAAGAAGTCCGGGCTCGATACCGACGTATCAGGCCCAGGCGGGAAAAGGAAACCGGCGTCGAACCAAAGAAAACGGGTCCACGCAGAATAAAGTCAACTTTTTCGTCGGGTGAAAACGAAACACGTCCGTTGGGCTCCGCGGAAAAAAAGAAGACTGAGCAAGATGGCACCCTTGGGCGGGAAGGGGACCGCGCATGCGCGCTGCATTCCCAAAGGTTTTCTTTGAAAGCTGGGGAAATGCTCCGCACAGGGAAATGTATATACATTAGAGAGAGTTATATACAGCAGGGGTAGGGGACCTTACTTGCTGCAATGCTCACACTTGGAACCTTAATAGAATGGGTCTATTAAAATAGGGGGAATTATTCCCAGGTGGTTTCAATGTGGGATCATGGTGCCTGAATTTAGTTCCAGCTGAACAGGAGGCAGAAAAGAAAAAGAAGGAACTACCAGACCCAAAAAAAAAGGAGAGCATGACAATAAACACCAATACACAAGAAATATGAAAACATGTTTTCTGGATGGTGAGAACCTTTTTCATTTCTTCTTTTTTTTAGTATTCACATAATTATGGAAATAGAGGAATAGTGAATATGATGGCAGATAAGAAATATTAGGCCCATGTAGTCTGCCCAATTAAATTCATGCTGCAATGCCATAACTGCCAGTTGATCTCTTTAGATAGTTTTCTTTTACTTTGCATCTAAGGATCTCCAATGCTTATCTCAAGTGTTCCTGAATTTCATACTACTACTACGTATTTCTTTTTTTTTTTTTCCTTTATTGTTTATAAACTGAAAAAACTTCAAAAAAATCACATTGAGATTCATACTTCAACAACAGTCAGCAATTAACACCATAATTAACACCATAACCCACCCCCCACCCCGATCCCGTACAGTCTCAATATAGTCGAAGAACAGCTCCCGCAAGCACACAATATCCAGCCCACAGCCAAAAAGAAAGGAACCCCAAGCACAAAGGTAAATGTCCACTCCCAAATGCCCCAGGGGCCAACAGCAAATTCCCGGGGACCCTCAACCCGTATGCCCCTTCCACCACTCCTGATATTGATCCCACAAAATGGGAAATCGCATTGGTCTTTTTAACCTCAACGCCGTAAGGCGGTACATCAGGTAGAGCTGGGCAACCTGGTTGTGCACACTCGTCAAGGAGGGCGGATCGGCTTTCCTCCATTGCCTAGCAATGCACTGCCGAGTCGCAGTACATACAATACCGCACCACCCCAAAATGTCACCCATAAGGGAGTCACTCCCCACATTAAGAAGTGCCAGGCAGGGACCCAAGGAGACTTCCTGCCCCACAATTGTACACAACCATTTTTCCACAGCAGTCCAAAGTCCCTGAATAATGGGGCACCCCCACCAAATATGCAGGAAGGAACCCACTCCCCCACACCCCCTCCAACAAAGGGCAGGCCCGCCCACCCACTTTTGTAAGCGCTGCGGGGTCAGATACCAGAGGTACAACGTCTTGTAATTATGTTCTAAAATATTGCAGGCTACCACTCCCTTAAACAACCCTTACAAACAGCCTGCCATTGAGTCTCATCCCAACACCGATTCAGATCCCGGCCCCAGGCCTGCCGGTGGGCCCAGACATCACACCTAGTTGTCTCCATCAACTTATACAGAGTGGAAATCAACCCTTTAACCTGCCCCCGAGCAAGAAGCTCATCGACAGCTTCCCCCCTCTCTCCCCTCCCCCTCTTCCCCAAGGACTGACAAAAATGGATCACTTGCAGGTAGCGGTACTTATCTGCAGGGCGGAGCTGAAATTCCCTCAATAAATCCTCGAAGTCCACCCATGCACTGCCTTCTTGAAATTGGCCAACATACTGCAACCCCTGTTCCGCCCACCGGACAAAGGCAGAGTGCTGAGCCCCTGGTGGGAAATCAGAGTTACCCACCAGAGGGATAAATTTGGAGTAGCCCTGCCCCCCGTACCATTTCAGACGCCAGCCCCACCAATATCGTAACGTTTGGCGCAAGAAGGGGTTCTCCCACCTCTCCCCACCCCCCGCGCTCTTAAACTATAACAAGGCCGCCAGGGTAACCGGCCTCTTTAGATCAGCGCCCTCTAATACCACCCATTCAGCATCTGCTCGAAATAACCATTCGAACGCCTCCCGCACTCGCGCAGCCTCATAATACCGAGATAGCAGTGGCAACCCCATACCCCCCAGTTGCTTGCTCACACAAAGAACACTCCGAGCTACCCTCGGCCGCTTCCCTTTCCAAACAAACTTCAAACACCTAGCCTGCAGCTTCTGTAAAAAGGGCCGGGGCACCTCTATTGGCAGGTTCATAAACAGATACAAAAGGCGGGGCAAGACTATCATCTTAAGCAGTGCAATCCGTCCCAACCAAGACACCTCAAAGCTTTCCCAGCGCTCCAGCTCCCTGAACATAGTGGCACAAGCAGTCCTATAGTTGGCCATAAAAAGCTGCCCCATCTGGGCAGTGATAGCTACCCCGAGATATCGGATACTGCTTCTTGCCCACTTAAAGGGAAAGAGCTGCTTCACCCGCTCCACCTCCCCACACGAGAGGGAAATGTTAAGCAGTTCCGACTTGGTAACGTTCATCCGAAACCCCGATACCTCCCCATAACTCAATAATTCCTCTTGAATTATCACCAGGGAATGCTCAGGATCCGTTATGAAAAAAAGCACATCGTCGGCAAAGAGGGAAATTTTGTGATGCACCTTCCCCACCTGAATCCCCGGTATCCCCCTCCGATCCCTAATGCGCTGTGCCATGGGTTCCATCGCCAATATAAAGAGCAACGGCGACAGAGGACAACCCTGCCGCGTCCCCCGCTGTAACTCAAACACCCTAGTGACCGCACCATTAAGTTTGAGGCACGCCAGCAGACGATCATAAAGACACCGCACCCATGTCAAGAACGCACCCCGCATCCCCACTTTTTCCAAAGTCTTGAACAAAAAGGGCCAGCTCACCCGATCAAATGCTTTTTCAGCATCAACCGCCAGGAGCGCCAATGAGGTCCCCGAGCGGGAGCATCGCCAAATTAAATTCAGCGCGCGACGGATATTATCCGAGGTATATCGGCCTGGGACAAACCCCGATTGGTTGGGGTGAATCAGCCGCCCTAAACTGGGCATCAATCGATTTGCCAACACCCTGGTAAAAATCTTAAAGTCAGTACCCAGTAGGGAAATAGGTCTATAAGAGCCGCACTCGGTGGGATCCTTCCCCTTCTTATGTAAAATGCTAATCCCTGCAAGCCTCAAATACGCCGGCAAAGCTTCACCCTCTCCGAAGGAGTTATACATCACTGTCAGAGGTTCTACCAATTGGCCCGTGAACACTTTATAGAACAGATTGGAGAATCCATCCATCCCAGGCGCTTTATTAGGCTTCAGGCCCTTAATTACTGTGAACACTTCCTGTTCACTAATTCTCCTAGAAAGCTCCTCCTGCTCCTGCTCCGTAAGGTGTGGTAGCTGAACACTATCAAGATATTCCGACAACACCTCCTCCCCCACCCGTTGCTCAGGAGTATACAGCGTTTGGTAAAACTGAACAAATCTATCCTCAATTTCCTTGCTTAGCCACAACAATCTGCCCTTCTCATCCTTAACCTTAACTATAGCATTACGCGCAGCCCACTTCCTCACCTTACGCGCCAACAGTCTCCCCGCCTTATTACCAAACTCGAAATTTCGCTGCCGCAGCATGTTCAACTTATATTGAATCTCATGTAAATGCATCTCACTAAGTTCTTACTGTAAACCACGCAGCGTACCCCTTAAGTCCATACTGGACGGATGCGCTTTCAGCTTGTTCTCAACCTCCCTTATAGAATCAAGGACACTCCTCTGTTGGCTTAGCCGTACCTTCTTTTTATGAGACCCCACCGAGATCAATTTCCCCCGGACCACTGCTTTCAGACAATCCCAGATGGTCCCCGGGGAAACCTCCCCCACCTGATTCAGAGATAGATAGTCAGTAATCGTGTCGCGAACCTGCTGCACTACCTCAGGGTCATCCAACAGCGACTCGTTCAATTTCCACCACGCCCGACATGGACCCTGCTGACCCAGCTGAACGTTACACGTCAAGGGGGCATGGTCAGACCAGGTTCGCTCCCTGATCACACACTCCTTCACCCCCCCCAGCATGGTCTTATCTGAGAGAAATAAGTCAATTCTAGAGTATGTCTCATAAACCGGGGAGTAGTAAGAGTAATCCCTCTGCCCATAATTCACCTCCCGCCAAACATTCACCAAATCTAGCCTGCCCATCAAGTGCTTCAGCTTAAGACGATGAAACCTGGGGGTGGACACAGCCCCTCTGGACGTGTCCACCACCGGATTAGGAGCTACATTGAAGTCGCCCCCCACAATAAGCTTCCCTTCTGCCCTCCCCAGTAGCACCTTCTGCAAGTTTACAAAAACTCCCCCTGCATGGTGTTCGGGGCATATACACTTACCAAAGTAAAGAGATCCAGACCCATTTTTAGTTTAATAATCACATACCTTCCATTCCCATCCCGAATACACTCAGTCACCTGACCGGCGACTCTATTAGAAAGAAGAATCCCCACTCCGCCCTTCTTTTTCTCCACCTTACTGGAAGCAAAGAACTGTTGGGAAAAATGCCTATGACCCATACATCTCTCGTCCTTCACCCGAAGGTGTGTTTCTTGCACAAAAATAATATCCCCCCCTAGCCTATTGCATTCCTTAAAGAAGAGTTGACGCTTCCTAAAAGAGTTCAGACCCCGGGCATTCAGCGTCACAAAATTAAATAAAGCCATGGTCAAGACTGTATTCTCCTCATATCGGTGTCTTCGACTACAAACAACCCTTTACCCCTCCCAAACCCCCTTCCCCCACCCTCCCGCCCTTCTCCGCCCCCTCCCCCCACCCCCCTTCCCCCCTCCGCCCCCCTCCCCCCACCCCCCTTCCCCCCTCCGCCCCCCTCCCCCCACCCCCTTCCCCCCTTCTCCCCACTCCCCCCACCCCCCTCTTCTCAATACCCACATATCCAGTAAGGAGATCTGCGTCCACTGACCGCAGACCCGGACACCCCCCCCCTCACAGCAAAAAATTCCCACCTGCCCCAATCAATGAAAAACAAACATTGCGCCCCATATACGTTCCCCCTCCACAAATAAATCCACTCCCGCCTCCCAGCCCACGCTCCCACATAATACAGCATTCTGGTATAAATGCATAGCAACACACACAGCCCATATAGCTCACATACAAAAGACAACCACAAGGTTTAAGCAACCACCCCACAGATCAAGTCGCCCCTTGGGCACCGTCCTTCGTGAGTCTTTGATGTCTCAGGCGCTTGTCACCCCCAGCTGTACGGCTCCATTGCATAGAATTAGACTTCTGAGGCCCACTCCGCACAGAGCTGCTATCCTCACTCCTCGGGGCCGCCGGTAGGTCCGACCATCCCACCTGCTGCATACTCTGAATTGCCGCCGCCACCGAGTGCACCACAAAGGGCTTGCCATTGATAGCATACTGCAGGCCCACCGGGAACAGCCAGCGGTAACGGACGTTCTCTTCGCGCAGCTTCTTTGTCACCGCCTGATAATCCCTTCGTTTGCGCATAGTAATGCTGGAGATATCAGCAAAGACTTCCACCTCTGCCTCGTGCCACTGTATCCGCCCCAGCTTTCGTGCTGCCGCCATAACCAACTCTTTGGTACGATATTCATGTAGACAAAGAATAATGTCCCGTGGCTTATTGTCACGTCGAGGCCCCAACGCCCGGTGGGCTCTTTCCACACGTAAGCAAACACCTTCGGTCGCCACTTCGGCCCTCCGCAATACAGCCCCACAGAACTCCTCAGCTAGTTGCAGATAGTTCACGGAGCCCTCTTGCTCCGGAAGGCCTCTAAGCCGCAAGTTGGCTCGGCGGGACCTATTTTCTAGATCCTCAATCTTTTGCCACAAGTCTTCCTGCAAACTGCTTAGCGAGTCCACACGCTGCTCAGTTAAAGCACACTGGCCCACGTGCTCTTCAAATTGTGTCTCCATGTCCTCTAGCCGGTTTCCCAGCCCCGCTAAATCATTTTTCACTTCATGGAGCCATGAGTGAACATCCTTTTTTAAGCCATCAAAGTCCTGTCTGGTGGACTCAAACCACCCCTGCAAGTCTGCGCGGAGTGCCTGGATTTCACTCGGCCCGTCGCCGCTCTCACCAGCATCTCCCGCTCCAGCGGACTCACCACGTCCCGACGCCATCTTGGCCGCAGATGTCCTCGGCCCCGCCGAAGCTTTGAACGAGTAGGCTTTCAAATCAACACTCGCCTTCTTACCCGCCATCGGGTTGCTGCGTAAACTCCACCGGGTTAATAATTTGGGGTCTGTAATTGGGGCTTTTCACAGCTATTTAGGGCATAATTCCCGCGTCCGGGACGGAGCTCAGTTTTCAGGCGGCCATCAGGTGTCTGACGTCACCGGAAGTCCACTACTACGTATTTCTATAGTGCTACTAGGCATACTCAGAGCTGTGCACATACACATAAGAGATAGTCCCTACGCCACAGAACTTACAATCTGCTAAGAACCGGAGACTAGGTTAAACGATTAAAAGGCATATGGGTGTGGACAAAAGAATAAGAGGGTCAGGATCTAAAAGCAGTATCAAAGAGATGGATTTTTAGCCTGGATTTGAACTGGTCCAGAGATGGAGCCTGATGTACCAACTCAGGTAATCTATTCCAGGCATATGGTACAGCAAGATGGAACAGAGTGTGGAGTTAGCAGTAGATGACAAGGGCATGGATAAAAGAGATTTGCTTGATGAGCAGAGTTGGCGAGAAGGGCAATGGCATAATTATTTTTGTCTCCACCACATCTACTGGGAGACTTTGCATACATTCATCACCCTTTCTGTGAAGAAATATTTTTTTGACAATGAGCAAACAACTCAAAAAACATACAAACATGCCCTAAAAGGAAGATGACATTTTACTTACCAGATAATATCATTTCCTTGAATCATGCTAGACCAGTCCAGAAAGTGGATTGTGTTCCCATACCAGCAGAGGAGGAGACAGAAAAGAAAAATCCAGAAATTTCTTATAACCTCATGCTGCTATTATCACAGATGCAGCTAGAGGCACACTCCAGCAGTCATACTTAAGTGATTGTTAAGATTCCCAGACTGCACACAATGTCAATGAGGGTAACAAGGAACAAGAACTATATATGAAATAGTCTTTAGACAGAAGATCTGTCAAGAAGGTTATAGGCCCACGGCCAAACCACAGAGAATACAGCAGAACACAGAGGTGGGCCTGGAATGATCTAGCAGGACTCAAGGAAAGGACATCATCTGGTAAGTAAAATATCACGTTTCATAATGTCCTGGTAGACCAGTCCAGACAAATGAGACATACCAAAACTACGACTCTACTAGGTGGGAAGAAGCTACAGCAGCCTCTAAAGTCTCTGCATCAAAGACCTTGTCCACCCGAGCATGAACATCCAAGTGTAATGCTTGACAAAAGTGGAAAACAATGACTATGTTGCCACTCAACAAATATCTAAGGGAACGACCAAGCTCCACTCTGCCTAGGAGAAAGTCTGCACCCAGGTGGATTGTGCACGCAAACCCTCTGGCACTGGCCAGTTCTGCAACAGATAGGCCGAGGCTATCATCTCCTTTATCCAGCAGCCCAGTGTAGACTTTGTAGTCACATTAACTTTATGTGGGCTTTATGAAAAGTTTGTCCAATTTTCGGGAGGCGTTAGTGACTTTAAAGTACCGAATAAGTACCCTCCTGACATCCACCAGGCGAAGGCACTTATCCTTCCCTGGCACTGTTCCTTTGGAAAGAAAGCACAACCAACCTTATTGACATGAAAAAATGACACTACTTTGGGCAAGAAGGAAGGAATGAGCCAAATATGCATGGTCTCCTTCAAAAATGATAGATAAGGACAAGGCCTGCAACTCCGAGATACATCTCACCAAGCAGACCGCAACCCAGAAGGCAGTCTTGAGGGACAAATCCTTAAGTGTAGCCCTCCTCAAAGGCTCATATATTAAGGCCCGAACAACTAAGTTGAATTCCCATGAAGGAATAATTGACAGCCAGGGAGGATGAGAGTGTCTTTCTCCCCAAAGGAAATGGGCCACATCTGGGTGAAAAGCCACCGAGCGCCCCACCATTGGCCCTCTAAAGCATCACAAGGCCACCACCCTTGTCAAATCCATCCTGAAGGAAGGCAAGTAACACCAGCAAGCCCTGATGCTCAAGACACCAGTGCTAAAAAGGCACTAAACATACACCTAGTTGAGACAGGTAGAGCCTCTTTTCATTTTCAAAACAAAAGCACTTTTGCATGAGGTATCGCCTCTCAAGAGCCAGGCTGTAAGCAATAAGAGAGCCAGGTCATCTAGAAGGACCGCCCCAACCTCAAAAACCCCCAAGCTGAAGAGGAATAGGGGAGATTCTTGTAAGACGAGCGTCAGATCGACATAACATGATCTCCACAGTCAATCTGGTGCTACCAAAATCATCAGGCCCTGTTGGTGCTCTATGCAATAAAGCGTAGTTACTCACCTGTAACAGGTGATCGCCGGGAACAGCAGGAATTTAGTCTTCACATATGGGTATTGTCGGTACCGATGGAGCCTGCGTGGGAATGCTCCACAGCGTCCAATAGAAAAGCTTTTGGGAGCATCCCTCAGCAAATGCGTGCTGCCTTCCCGCCTTTCCAACTGTCCCTCTTCAGTTAAGTTTGTAGCTGAGTGAAAAGGATAGAGGGAGAGAGGAAAGAGACAAAGAGATAGAGAGACAACTCCTAGGGGAGGTGGGTGGGTTGTGAAGACTAAATTCCTGCTGTTCCCGGATATCACCTGTTACAGGTGAGTAACTATGCTATCTCCAGGAACAAGCAGGAATGTAGTCTTCACATATGGGGACTCCCTAGCTGAAGATGCCAGGGAGCTAGCCCCAGGAAGGTGCCACCCTGGAAAGGTGGGAATCCTTCCTCCCATGGATCTCTGGCATTCCACCAGAGTTGGTGGGTAGGAGTTGAATTAGGTCTGAAAGAGATTTTGAAGAACAGCTTGGCCAAAGAAGGCATCCCGATGGGAAGCTTTATCCAGGCAGTAATGGGCTGTGAAGGTGTGTACCGAAGCCCAGGTGGCTGCTTGACAAATGTCATCGATAGACACAGAGTGGAGATTAGCCATAGAAGTTGCCATGGCTCTCACGTTATGAGCTGTGACATGGTTCTGAAGAGGAAGACCCTTACTCTCATAAGCAAAGGATATGCACTGGGCAATCCATTTAGATAAAGTTTTTTTGGAGACAGGTTGTTCCAAATGACTAGGGTCAAAAGCTATAAAAAGTTGCGAGGACTTTCTATGTTGCTGTGTTCTCTGCAGGTAAAAGGCTAAGGCTCTTTTACAATCTAAAGTATGAAGGTTTCTTTCTGCATTAGAGACGTGAGGCCTCGGAAAAAATACAGGAAGATAAATTGATTGATTTAAATAAAAAGGCAAAACCACCTTTGGCATAAAGTGTGGATGAGTTCTAAGTACAACCTTATCATGGTGAAACCTAGTATAAGGAGGATTAGCCACTAAAGCTTGCAGTTCACTAATGCGACGTGCAGAGGTGATTGCAATTAGGAAGATGACCTTCCAGGTCAAAAACTTAAGGGTTGTAGTGGCTAAAGGCTCAAAAGGCGGCTTCATGAGCTGCCCGAGAACTAGATTTAGATCCCATGCCACCGGTAGTGGCTTAATGGGAGGTTTGGTTAATAGAAGACCTCTCATAAATCTGGATATGAGTGGATGAGAGGAAATTGGTTGTCCATTCAGAGGCTTATAAGAAGATGGACTCTTACCGAATTGGTCTTTAGACCAGAATTCGATAAATGAAAGAGATACTCTAGTATCGATTCTAAGTGTAAGCAAAGGGGGTTTAATCCCTTCTTGGAGCACCATATAGTAAAACGTTTCCACTTGAAGGCATAAGATCTTCTTGTGGAAAGTTTCCTAGAAGCCTGAGGGATATCCTTTACCTGTTGGGACAGGTTGAAATCCTGGAGGTCTAAGCCTTCAGCAACCAGGACGTGAGATGCAAGGACTAGGGATTCGGGTGCCATAGCGTCCCATTCTCTTGGGAAAGGAGATCTGGAGCATGCCCTAACACCACAGGTGCAGCTTGAGAGAGATGTAGAAGCAGGGGATACCACGGTTGGCGTGGCCATCGTGGCGCTATGAGAATCATGCGACCCCTGTCTCTCTGAAGCTTGAAGAGTGTTTTGGGGATGAGGGGAATGGGTGGGAAGGCATAAAGGAAACCACAAGAACATAAGATATGCCATACTGGGTCAGACCAAGGTCCATCAAGCGTAGTATCCTGTTTCCAACAGTGGCCAATCTAGGTCATACATACCTAGCAGTATCCCCAAAAGACACAAGCTCCACAATGCTTGTATTGGGTCAAGCATCGATATCCTGGGTCCCTTTTTAATAATGGTTTATGGACCTTTCCTCCAGGAACTTGTCCAAACCTTTTTTAAACCCAGCTACACTAACAGCCTTTATACTACATCCTCCGGTAACAAAGTCCAGAGTTTGATTACACGTTGAGTGAAAATATGTTTTCTCTTATTTGTCTTAAATAGTTTACCCTGTAGCTTCATTGCATGTCCCCTAGTCTTTCTATATTCTGATAATGTAAACAATCGATCTATGTTTACCCGTTCCACTCCATTCATTAATTTATAGACCTCTATCATATCTCCCCTCAGCCGTCTCTTTTCCAGGTTCCAAGAGCCCTAACTTTGTAGCCTCTCTTCATAGGAGTATCCTTCCATCCCCTTTACCATTTTGGTGGCTCTTCTCTGTACCTTTTCTAATAACACTATATCCTTTTTAAGATACGGTGACCAGAATTGCACACAATATTCAAGGTGCGGTCGTACCATGGAACGATACAGAGGCATTATAATATCCTTTGTTTTATTTTCCATTCCTTTCCTTATGATACCTAGCATTCTATTTGCTTTCTTGACCGCCGCTGCACACTGGGCGGAGGGTTTTAACATGTTATCCACGATGACTCCTAAATCTTTTTCCTGGGTGGTGGTTCCCAATGTGGAACCTTGCATCGTGTAACCATAGTTTGGGTTGTTCTTTCCTAGGTGCATAACTTTGCACTTGTCCACATTAAATTTCATCTGCCATTTGGATGCCCAGTCTTCCAATTTATCCAGATGCTCCTGCAGTTTTCCACAGTCCTCTTGGGTTTTAACAACTTTAAACAGTTTTGTGTCATCTGCAAATTTGATAACCTCACTCGTTATTCCCTTTTCCAGGTCATTTATGAATATGTCAAAAAGTAGCGGACCCAGTACAGATCCCTGGGGTACTCCTCTAGTCACCTTTTTCTATTGGGAAAATTGGCCATTTAGCCTACCCTCTGCTTTCTATCTTTTAACCAGTTCCCGATCCACAATAGTACACTGCCTCCTATCCCATGACTTTTTAGTTTTGCCAAGAGTCTCTGATGAGGGTCCTTGTCAAAGGCTTTCTGAAAGTCCAGATACACTATATCAACCGACTCACCTTTGTCTACCTGTTTATTCACACCTTCAAAAAAACATATCAGATTAGTAAGACAAGATCTTCCTTGTCTAAAGCCATGTTGGCTGTCTCCCATTAGGCCATGACTATCTACATGCTGTGTAATTTTGTTCTTTATGATGGTTTCTACCATTTTCCCCGGTACTGATGTCAGGCTCACCGGTCTGTAATTTCCCGGATCACCCCTGGAACCCATTTTAAAAATTGGCGTTACATTGGCGATCCTCCAGGTATTACAGATGATTGTAATGAAAGTTCACAGATTACTAATAGCAATCTCATATTTCAGTTCTTTCAACACTCTTGGATGTATACCATCCAGTCCAGGTGATTTGCTACTATTCAGTTTATCAAATAGTTGTAATACATCTTCCCACTGTAGCGATATTTCTCTCAATTCCTCTGCAGTATCACCTTTAAATACCACTTCAGTCTTGGGTAACATCCCTACATCTTCCTCAGTAAAGAACGAAGCAAAGAATTCATTCAGTCTCTCCGCTATAGCCTTGTCTCCTTTTACTGCCCCTTTTACCCCTCTATCATTTAATGGTCCAATTGACTCTCTCACAGGCCTTTTGCTACGAATGTACTTGAAAAAGTCTTTGTTTCGTGTTTTTGCTTCCGTAGCAAGATTCTTCTCAAATGCTCGTTTTGCCTGCCTTATCAATGCTTTGCATTTAACTTGCCAGTGCTTCTGCTGTTTCCAGTTTTCTTCGTTTTCCATTTCCTGAAAGATGCTTTTTTGGCAGTAACAGCCTCTCTGACCTCACCTTTAAACCATGCTGGCAGATTTTTGGACTTTCTTCCACTCTTCTTAGTGCGTGGAATACAGCTGGTCTGGGCTTCCAGGATAGTATTTTTAAACAACACCCAAGCTTGATGTAAGTCTTTAACCTTTGCAACAGCTCCTTTTAGTTTTTTCTTAACTATATTCCTCATTTTATCATTGTCTCCCTTTCGAAAGTTAAAAGGTAGTACTGTGGATTTCTTTACTATCCCTCCTCCACTAATTAAATCAAAACACGATCATGCTATGATCACTATTGCCAAGTGGTCCCAACACCCTTATTTCTTGCACTAGATCTGGTGTTCCACTAGGGACTAGGTCCAGTATGGCTTCCCCTCTGGTCAGTTCATGAACTAGCTGCTCCAAGAAGCAGTCATTTATTTCATCTAGAAACTTTATCTCCCTAGCATGTCCTGCCGTGACACTAACCCAGTCGATACCGGGGTAATTGAAATCACCCATTATTACTACTCTGCTGTAACGTTTGTTAGCTTCCTTGATCTCCTTAAGCATTTCATCATCCATTTGTTCATTCTGGCCAGGCGGTCGATAGTACACCCCCACTGCCATCACTTTCCCCTTCATACATGTAATTTCAATCCATAGAGATTCTAAGCAAATTTTGTTTCCTGCAAAACTTTAATCCTTTCTGACTCAATGCCCTCCTTAACATAGAGCGCAACCCCTCCTCCAATTTGATCAGTTCTATCATTACAATATAGTTTGTATCCAGGTATCACAGTGTCCCACTGGTTATCCTCCTTCCACCATGTCTCTGAGATTGCAATCATATCTAACTCTCCCATCTTATTGTTTAGACTTCTAGCATTTGCATACAAGCATTTCAGAGACTGTATTTTATTAATATTAATCTGGCTATTGGTAGGCATGGGTAATTTGTAATCTTTACGCTCTGTCTGCACCATACTCAAGGGCATTTGTGCTACTTTACTCTTTTTTGGAACCTCACTGCTTTCGGTAGTATCCTTCAAGGATACATTCTTCCGAACCATGCGCTCTTGGGCGACTGTCGGCTTTCCCCTATTTTCTAGTTTAAAAGCTTCTCTATCTCCTTTTTAAAGGTTAATGCCAGCAGTCTGGTTCCACCCCGGTTAAGGTGAAGCCCATCCCTTCGGAAGAGCCCCTCCTTTCCCCAGAATGTTCCCCAGTTCCTAACAAATCCAAAACCCTCATCCTTGCACCATTGTCTCATCCACGCATTGAGACTCCGGAGCTCTGCCTGCCTTTTGGGTCCTGCACGTGGAACAGGAAGCATTTCGGAGAATGCTACCCTGGAAGTTCTGGATTTCAACTTCCTACCTAAAAGCTTAAATTTAACCTCCAGAACCTCCCTACCACATTTTCCTATGTCATTGGTACCGACATGTACCAAGACAGCAGACTCCTCCCCAGCACTATCTAAGATCCTATCTAGGCGGTGCGTGAGGTCCACTACCTTCGCACCAGGCAGGCATGTTACCAGGCGATCCTCACGTCCATCAGCCACCCAGCTATCTACATGCCTAATGATCGAGTCACCAACTATAACAACTGTCCTAACCCTCCCCTCATGGGCACATGGCCCTGGAGAAACCTCCTCGGTGCGAGAGGGTTTTACATCACCTGGAGGACAGGTCCTAGTTACAGGATCTCGTCCTGTCACACCAGGGTGATGCTCTCCTGTCACGTGACCTCTCTCCTCCATGGCAACAGGGATGCTGCCTGACTGGAGGTGGGACTTCAGCACTATATCCCTGTAGGTCTCGTCCGTGTACTTCTCTGTCTTTCTTATGTCTTACAGGTCTGCTACTCTAGCCTCTAGAGAACGGACTTGTTCCCTGAGAGCAAAGAGCTCCTTGCACTTAGTGCATATGTAAGACCTCTCACCAACTGGGAGAAAATCATACATGTGACACTCAGTGCAAAAGACTGGAAAGCCCCCATCTTGCTGCTGGACTGTTGTCTGCATCTTAGTTTAAAGCTTGTGTTTAGGTCTTAAGATTCTGTATTCACTAAGAGTTGGTATAGGTGCTTATACTAATAAAAGTGTATCTAATCCCTCTAATATACCTTGTTCACCTGAAGCTTAATTAATCTCAGTCCTCAATGTATGACTGATTTGGATAAAGAGCTGCACCTGAGAGCAGCCCCTTTCCTCTAAGATGTGTAAGTACCTATAAAGCTACGATTACCCCAGGGGTGGGTGGGTGTTGGGGAAGGTGGGAGGGAGATAAGACCTATTACAAGAAGAGGGCTGTTACAAGGTACCCTGTCCTGTACCCTCAGCAGGGGGGGAGGTGGATAGTCCCGCAGGTAGGCTAGAGCAGGAAAAAAAAGTTTAAAACCCAGCAGGTTCTGGGGACAGAGCAGGGAGAGAGATTTAATTTAAAGCAACAGTTAACCTGGCTACCACAAAAAGCCAGTTAGTTGAGAGAGGCAAGGTAAGTTATACAGCTGAGGAGCTCAAGTGCAAAACTAAAGGGAACAGGGAGGTGAAGTAGCACACCAATAAGACAATAAATAAATAAATCAAATAGACAGCTAGAACTCACCTCAGTGAAGGAGGAAGGCATCTCTTGTCTGACAATTGTGAGCCGGAATCCTGGAACAGAAACGGGGAAGTTTGGCATTCAGTGGACTTGCAAAGAGGTCTATGTCTGGAGTGCCCCAGAGATGAAATATCTTTGCCATCTGGTCCAGGTGGAGGGACCACTCGTGAGGCAGCAGTACTCGACTGAGTTTGTCTGCCCAAAGGTTTTGAATGTCTGGAAGATATACCACTAGAAAGTGAATTTGATACTCTCTGGCAAGGGCCCACAGTCATAAAGCTTCGTCGCATAACGAGCTAAATAGATTGCTCTTAATTCCAGGTGGTTTATGTGTAGACCAGCCTCCTGTGGACTCCAGGTTCCCTGGGTAGAGAGATGATTCAGGTGCGCTCCCCAACCCACCTTCGATGCATCTGTTGTTAGGGTGGCCTGAAAAAGGGGTTGATGAAAAGGAGACCCCATTGTCAGATTTTCTAGAGATTGCCACCATTGGAGGGGCAAAATTAGTCATTGAGAGTTTATTATTTTGTCCGATAAATGACCTGTGGCCTATGTTCACTGTGTGGAGAGGGTCCACTGAGCTGCTCGCATGTGGAGGCGAGCATATGGGACTACATGAACCGTGGATGCCATATGTCCCAGCAACTGTAGTAGCTCTTGAGTAGTTAGGGAGGATTTCCCTGCTAGTTGAGAAGCTAGTTGCATTATGCGAAAACACCGGGCCTGTGGAAGGAAAGCCCTTGCCTATCAGACAATCCATCCTGCGCCAATGGCAATAGCAGAGGTTCTGCTCATGCATTCAAAGCAGTCAAAGGCTGCACGATTTACAAACTTGGAGACATCTTGAGCATGCTAAATTAGAGCAAGAAAGTCTTGTCTCTTGTCATCTGGGAGAAATGGGCTCATAAGCTCCAAATCTCCTGTAACTTCCTTGAGGAACATTCCCATATACAGTATATATGAACTGATCCTAGCTGAAAGCATGGAAGCCTGAAAGGTTCGGCGCCCAAAAGCATCCACAGTCCTGCATTCACGACCTGGAGGATTGGATGCATGCCTCTTTGCACTTTTCATCTTATGCATGGCTGACTCCACCAGCATTGAATGGTGTGGCAGCTGAGCCTTTTGAAATCCAGGACATGGCGGAACTCGATACATAGTATCAAGTCTCCTAGAGTGAGGAGATGTAGTCAGAGGTGTCTCCCACATTCTGAGCATCAAGTTATGCAGAATTTCATGGATGGGCAGAGTGGCTGCTTCCTTTGGAGCTTTAGGATATTGGAGAATTTCCATTTCATTTGCTCTGGGTTCCTCTTCAGGAGCCACCGTGATTGAAAGGCCCTTGGCCATATTACGAATAAAATCCTGAAAAGACATGTCCTCTGGAGGTGACATTCTGTGTTGGGGAGAAGAGGGATCCTCTGGGAGAAACTCTAGTACCAGCAGAATTGTCAGAGTCTTCGGAATCGGAGGATTCCAAGTATTTCTGACCATGATGCTCATGCAAAGCACGGTCCTGGTATCGATCAAAGTCGGTACCGAGTTGATCCGGTACCGATCTGTCGATTCGAGCCAAAGATGGCGGGGGAAGAATTCCCACCGGGGCCGGTACCATTGGTACCGGTATTGTCAGTACCGGTACCGGTGTAGGTACCGGCATCGGTGTCAATGTCGGTACCGGTGCCCGTTGGACCAACGGTACCGCAGCTGAGAGAAGAGCTGCGATGCTGCATTCAATAGCGAGGAACCTCTGGTCTATCGACGCTGCCGATGCCTGGGTATCGGTACTGGTGAAAACGGCCGGAACCCCTGAGCATGGTACAGGTAGTTCTTGCGAGGTCGGGGCCTCGAGAACATCCTGAAGCCCCACTGATGCTTTGGAAGCCGAAGCATCCCTCCAGGGCTGCTTTTCCGGTGTGGTTCCCTCAAGGGCAATGCCAATGGCCTCTCGATGCTTAGCAGGCAAGCTACCCTTTGAGGACCGGCTTTTATGTTTAGTTACCTGAGATCCATGGGAGGAAGAGGAGGCCCTTGAAGATGTCAATGCAATGGATCTTCCTCCTAATGTCAAAATACATTCAAGATAGCACTCTTGATGGGACTGGGATTAATCATACATTATCCTAAACCAATGAAAGCACATACATAACTCAAGTGAAGGTCTCAGACTTTTTCACGGCACTGTCATATCAGGCTCACGCCTTAATTTTCAACCATGCCCAGTAGCATCAACGACCTTTCCTTGTGTGTAAGTGTATAAAAAAAGTGTAAAAGGAACCCTAGTCTTATTATGTTCTTGGCTATTACTTCATTTGTCGATTTCCGGATTCAAGACTACTCCACCGGAAAACCTAACACGTTCTGTAGATTTTCATCGCTAAGCTCTTTACTCGAATCTCTTCGCTGTGGATTCCCAATCTTGACACATTGATCTCTACCAAGTGATACTTAGCTTTTCTCTTAAGCCTTATCTTAGTCTCTAGGGTTCTTTCTCCTGTCGATCCCAACGCTCTCCCTAGGTACCGTTGGTGCGTTTCACCTTCACGGTTTCTTCAAGGGATCTTCTTCATGCTCTTATGTGCTCTGTGCAAATACAAATCGTAATCAGCTTACTACCCTTAATTCCCACTAAAAACCTACCTATACAAGAACCTCTGTAGAAAATGAATAAAATGCATAAATATCAACTCCTACCAAAGTCTTATACAGATGCTGCCCACGTCTGCTTCTTTTCATATTTACCGGACCTCTGTCCATACGAAACTCATCTTCCCGTTTATGCACAAGACGCTGCGCATCCGGAGTACTCTGACTCCCTGCTTTTAAAACCCCTCCCCCCACACACATTATTTGACGCGCCCTGCGTTTGATAAGCTCCTATCAAGTTTGGAGCTTCTGCAATTAATAGTTAATTATGTTAACTCAAGGTTAACATCTCTTTACTACAGAACTTAACCATCTACGATATTAAAAACCGTTCTTCTGCTCTCATTCCCTTCGGGCGGCTATTGGCATCCAACATCACCTCCTCACTCATTTATTATAAACCCCATGTCGTATTCTTAACATGATGCCTTGCCGCCTACTTCTAGTTTATTGTGTTAGTTGCTCCTGAACTTTGTTATCTATACGTGTATAGAGGTAAATTCCTAATCTTCTCTTTTATTCAGCTATTACAGGCAAGCCCCCCAGTCTATTGTAGCATTGAGACCTGCTGGCACGGTGGATTGCAATTTGCTTATCCACCATTGCTCCTGAATTTAAAGTGTTTTGTCTAGTGTTTTGCCTAACTTTCCTTCTTGCACCTTATCTATGCAAAAACATTGAAGCTGTTCAAAAATGTGGCCATGCTCTATACAATGTTGAACTATTGGTGCCTATAGCACCTTACATTTTAGACAGCTCCTATGCTCTCTCATTCTTATTCTGAAGGGGCGCATTATTTTTCCCATGTAAAACAGACCACAGGGGCATTGTATAACGTACACTACTGCTGAAGACTCATCGGTGGTATGGAACCTTAAAACATATTCCGATCTCTGATATGTAAACCTGGATAACTCTAAGGTGACATCACAGATGTCACACGTGCCACATTTTTCATGTCCTTTAATTAACATCGTTGGTGTCCTGGGGGATAGTACTACTGGGCTAAGCCATTCTTTTAAATTTCGGCCCCTCTGCCACACGCACCAAATTTTTTTATCTGTCAAACCTGGGACTACTGCCAACAGGTTCTTGTGTTTACGCAAAACGCGTTGAATCGCTGGGCTCAACGGGGAAAATCTAGTAATCAAATTAACATTCTCTGATTCTGCATTCTCCTTATTGTGGGGAGTCCCCATTGCCAACAGCAAACTCCTGTGATTATATAAGGCCCTACGACAGGCTCATTTCACTATGCTATCCAGGTAACCTCTGTCTAAAAAATTATTCATCAGATGTTTAGCCTGTTGTTTAAACTCAGTTCTATCTGAGCAGTTTCTCCTGAAACGTAGGAACTGAGAAAATGGGAGACTCTCCTTCAATTGGCGTGGGTGTGCACTGCTGAAGTGTAGAAAGGTATGCCTATCGGTGTTCTTTTTATAAACCGATGTTATCCACTGTCCTCTACTAATTTTGACGTCTAACATTGAGTTTTGTATGGACAGAGGTCCGGTAAATATGAAAAGAAGCAGACATGGGCAGCATCTGTATAAGACTGGTAGGAGTCAATATTTATTCATTTTCTACAGAGGTTCTTGTATTGGTAGGTTTTTAGTGGGAATTAAGGGTAGTAAGCTGATTAAGATTTGTATTTGCACAGAGCACATAAGAGCATGAAGAAGATCCCCTGAAGAAACCGCGAAGGTGAAACGCACCAACGGTACCTGGGGAGAGCGTCGGGATCGACAGGAGAGAGAACCCTAGAGACTAAGATAAGGCTTAAGAGAAAAGCTAAGTATCACTTGGTAGAGATCAATGTGTCAAGATTGGGAATCCACAGCGAAGAGATTTGAGTGAAGAGCTTAGCGATGAAAAACTACAGAACATGTTAAGTTTTCCGGTGGAGTAGTCTTGAATCCGGAAATCGACAAATGAAGTAATAGCCAAAAACATAATAAGACTAGGGTTCCTTTTACACTTTTTTATACACTTACACACAAGGAAAGGTCGTTGATGCTACTGGGCATGGTTGAAAATTAAGGCGTGAGCCTGATATGACAGTGCCGTGAAAAAGTCTGAGACCTTCACTTGAGTTATGTATGTGCTTTCATTGGTTTAGGATAATGTATGATTAATCCCAGTCCCATCAAGGGTGCTATCTTGAACGTATTTTGACATTAGGAGGAATACTGAAACGTTCAGAAAAAGACCTTGTAAGAGTATGATGCAATGGATCTGGCATCCGAAGAAAAGAGGGTACTGATCTTCGCAGCCCGGCTCTGTCTTCCTCATTTAGTCATCCCCATACAGGAGAGACATTCAGATGGAGAATGTTCAGGCCCTAAACATTTAAGACACCAATCATGTGTGTCAGTGACAGAAATAGTACTGCCACACTTAGTACATTTTTTAAAACCACTAGTTGGTTTTTCCATGTTTTAGGAATATGGGGCGCCTAGCACCAAAAAAGAAAAGTTTCTGAAGAGAAACAGCTCAAAGTATAAGTTGTTGGTTTGTTTGGTTTTTTTAAAAAGAAAAGAAAAGAACCGGCGGTACCGGTAAGCGTCGTGCGGCAGGCAAACGTGACCACAAGAAAACAATTTTAAAGATGGAATTTTCTGCAGTGACAGGGTATGGATCCTGTCGGCTCCGCAGAAAACGAAGAACTGAAGAGGGACAGTTGGAAAGGTGGGAAGGCAGCGCGCATGTGCTGAGGGATGCTCCCAAAAGCTTTCCTACTGGATGCTGGGGAGCATTCCCGCGCAGGCTCTGTCGGTACTGACGATACCCATATGTGAAGACTACATTCCTGCTTGTTCGTGGAGATAGCACTTGCCCTACGAGAGGCCAAGGAGAAACACATACAGCAGAATCTGCCTTTGCAAGGTCAAATCAGGGCGTCCATGCCCTTAGGCCTGTCTCTAAGTAGTAATTGAAGAACCTTTGCACTTTGGCATTGGCCCGGGTTACCATCAGATCTACCACAGGGCGACTTCATCTGTCCAGAATCCTCTGAAACTCCATTTGGTTCAAGATGCACTCTGTGGGGGTCAAGGCAGTGGCAACGGAGTTAGTTTGCTTCTATGCTGTTCATTCTTTCAATATGCTGGGCTAAGGGGGGCAAGAGATTCCTCTCGGCCCAGGCAAACAAGAAGGCCATTTCTAGGGCCACTCCGAAACTCTTCTTGTCCCTTGTCTACTGAAATATGCCACAGCTGTGGCATTGTCTGAGAAGATATGGACAGCTTTGCCCTGGAACAAGGTCTGGAGATGCAAAAGGATCAAACAAATGGCCCTCACCTAGAGCCAGTTAGAGTAGTTACTCACCTGCAACAGATGTTCTCCAGGAGCAGCAGGAATCAGTCCTCACATATTGGTGACATCGGCGCCGATGGAGCTCCCGTGCGGAGCATTTCCCCAGCTTTAAAAGAAAGCCTTTGGGAATGCAGCACGCCTGCGTGGTCCCCTTCCCACCCAAGGATGCCATCTTGCTCAGTCTAATGACATAGCTAAAAGATAGCAAAAAAAAAAATAAAGTATATGACTGCAACTCCAGAGGAGGAGGGAGGGTCGTGAGGACTGATTCCTGCTATTCCTGGAGAACACCTCTTACAGGTGAGTAACTACTCTTTCTCCAGGACCAAGTAGGAAGCCAGTCCTCACATATGGGACTCCCCAGCTCTAGGCTACCGGGAACCCGAAGCTGAAAAAATGGCTCCCTCTACAGAGCCTCAGCATCCGTGATAAGAATATCCTCTGAGAATGCCCCCGAACAGTAGCCCAACACAAGGGCTGGAGGGTAGGAGTTGCCTAAACCTCAAAGAGATTACGGAATACCACCTGTCCGAAAACACTGTCCCTTCGGAACTCTCTCTCGAGGCAGTAGTGGGCTGCAAAAGTCTGGCTTGAAGACCAAGTAGCGGCCCTGCAGATGTCTGCCAACGGAACAAAGCAGAGATGAGCTACTGACGCGGCTTTCGCCCTGACACGGTGGGCAGTGACTCGACCCTGCAAGGAGAGGCCAGCTGCCTTGTACGCCCAGACGATACAATCTGCTACCCAAGTGGACAAGGTACGCTTGGAGACAGGCAACCCCAGTTTATTAGGGTCAACGTAGATGAAGAGCTGAGTAGCCCTTCGGTGCCCCCGCGTACGTTCTATGTAAAAGGACAATGCCCTCTTACAGTCCAGGGTATGCAAGACTGTTTCAGCCCAGCTGGTATGCGGCCTGGGAAAGAATGTCGGAAGAACCACCTCCTGGTTGAGGTGGAAAGAGAAGACAACTTTTGGAAGGTACTTCGGATGGATCTGTAGGACCACCCTGTTTCTACAGAACCATGTGTATGGTCTATCAGAAACCAGAGCTTGTAGTTCACTCACACGTCTGGCCGAGGTAAGAGCTACCAGGAAGAGCGCCTTCCAAGAAAGGAAGCGTAAATGGCAAGTAGCCATCGGCTCAAACAGTGGGCGAGTTAGTTGCTGCAAGACCACGTTCAATCCCACTCAGTGGCTGGTGGACGAATCGGACGCTTGTGCAGAAGTCGGCCTCTGAGGAAGCGGGACACCAAGGGGTGAACCGACAGAGACTGACCCTCCACCAGTGAGTGGTGTGCTGATAGAGCACTGAGGTGGACCCGAACAGAGTTGGACTTAAGGCATAGGTCTGACAGGTGAAGTAGGTATTGTAGTACTACTGGCACAAGGCAGGAGAAAGGATTTTCATTGCGCTTAGCACACCATATTGAGAACCTACACCACTTGAGGGCATAGGACTTTCTGGTGGACTGCCTCCTAGAGGCTAAGACCACCTCCTCAACTTCCCTAGGTAGAAGTAAGGGAGCTAGCACTATCTTGTCAGCAGCCAGGCCATCAGATTGAGGGATCTGAGATTGGGGTGCAGAAGGGAACCCTGATCCTGAGATAGGAGATCGGATTGCAACCCCAGAGGGAATGGAGTTTCCACCGTCAACTGCAGAAGAAGTGGAAACCACGATTGCCTCGGCCATCTGGGGGCTACCAGAATCACCGAGGCCTTGTCCCGTAGAATCTTGAACAGAGTTCGGGCCACCAGGGGGGTGGGAGGAAACACATACAGGAGGCCCGCAGACCAAGAGATCAGAAACGCATCTGCTGCCATTCTCAGGGGATGTGGCCGTCTGGAGCAAAACCTGGGCAGCTGATGGTTCAGTGGGCTTGCAAAGAGATCGCTTGATGGAAGTCCCCATCGTAGAAAGATCTGATGGACCACCAGTGGATTCAACTGCCATTTGTGAGGCTGGAGAATCCTGCTTAGTCTGTCTGCCAAGAAATTCTCCTGATCAGGTAGATAAACTGCTTTGAGAAACATGCCATGTTTGACTGCAAAGGAGCAAAGGGCCTGCGTCTCCTGAGATAGGAGTCTGGACCCTGTGCCCCCTTGCTTGTTCACATAGAACATTACTACCTGATTGTCTGTCTGAACTAAGACAGACTGGTAAGAGAGGGCATGAGAAAAAGTCTGGAGAGCCAAGCGGATTGCTCGTAGCTCCAACAGATTGATCTGCTGTGTGGCCTCCCGAGGAGACCAGAGGCCTTGAGTGCACGTGCCCTGGCAATGTGCACCCCAGCCCTTTAAGGAAGCATCGGTCGTCAGCACCCTTGTGCGTGCTGGGGCCTGAAAGGGTACCCCCCTGAGACGGTTTGGGAGATATAGCTACCAATGCAAGGAGTCCAAGAGTGGTTTGGACACCCTTACTCTGTCTCGGAGGTCGCCTGTGGCTTAAGCCCACTGAGCTCTGAGGCACCACTGAGCAGCCTGCATGTGCAGATGGGCATTCAGGGTCACATGTACCGTGGATGCTATGTGACCCAGGAGCCACACGAAGTGCTTGGCGGAGACCTGAGAATTGCTTTGGAACTGGATGGCCAAGTCCATCAGTCTGTTGGCCCTGTCCTCGGGCAAGTACGCTCTGGCCTGCAGGGTGTCTAATCTTGCCCCTATAAACTCTAAGTTCTGTGAGGGGAGCAAAGTGGACTTTGCGTAGTTCATGACAAAGCCCAGATGCTGAAGAAGAGAGAGAGTGCGAAGAGTGGCTTGTCTGGCCTCCTGGAGAGACTGACCCCTGATGAGCCAGTCATCCAGGTATGGGAAGACCAAAATTCCCTGATTTCTGAGATAGGCCGCCACCACCGCCAGGCATTTGGTGAAAACCCTGGGGGCGGAAGTTAGGCCAAAGGGAAGTACTCTGTACTGAAAATGGTTTCCTCCCACCACAAATCTGAGATATTGTCTGTGGTCTGGATGGATGAGAATGTGAGTATAAGCATCCTTGAGGTCTAAGGAGCATAGCCAATCTCCCTGCTGGAGGTAGGGCAGCAGTATCCCAAGGGTAAGCATCTTGAACTTTTCCCTCTCCAGAAACTTGTTTAGGTTTCACAAGTCTAGGATAGGCCGGAGGCCTCCTGTCCTTTTTGGTACCAGGAAGTACCTGGAGTAGAAGCCTTGCCCTTCCAGGTGGTGAGGCACCGGTTCCACCGCCTGTTCCTTTAGAAGACTTGTCAACTCCTGAAGGAGGAGGTTTCTGTGCAGAGGGAGTCTTGGAGGCTCCCCTGGAAAGTAGGAGGGGGGTAGCTGGTGGAAGTGGAGCATGTAGCCCTTTTGGACTATGCTGAGGACCGAGGTATCCCCTGTGATGGCTGGCCACCTGTAGGCGTACAGGGTCAGCCGACTCCTGTGCTGAGTGGAGCCAGCTGTGGGAGTCAAAACCCCGCTCCCTGCTGAGCAGGAGCCGGAGACTTAGGGATCTTCTGCCTATGGGGCCCATGCCCCTGTCCCTTGGCCTGCTGGCCCTGTTGGGGAGCTGGAGAGGCTTGATATTGAGGGTAGGATTTGTAGGCAGCACCCTTCCTTGGGAAAAAGGGCTTCTTTCCCGAGCCCTTCTTTTTCTGAGAAGGGGCAGAAGTCTTCCTGGACAGCCTTGTCCTGGTGAGAGTCTCAATCTCGATTTCTGCAGCCTTTTCAGTCATGGGCTTACCGAAAAGGTTTTCACCTCGGCAAGGGACATTGACCAACTTGTCCTGCACCCATGGCTCCAGGTCTGATGACTGTAGCCAGGCCTGACGGCGTGCACCGATGCCGGCCACGGCTACCTGGGCCAAAGTCTCGAAGCCATCATAGGCTGCTCGAGAGATAAACTTCGAACACTCTCGAATCCCTGTTGCCAAAGCCTTGAACCTCTGCAAAGGTTCCTCGGACAGGCCAGCTGAGAACCCGGCAATCTCCTTTGCCAGGTCTCGTAGGTACATGCCCATGTACAGCTGGTAGGTCTGGACACGGCAAGATAGCATAGAGTCCTGGAAGCACTTTCTACTGAGGGCATCCAGATTCCGGGCCTCCCAGCCGGGGGGCACCGAGGAGTGCATCTTCTGACTCTTCAGACGGTGCATGGCCGATTCCACAACCATGGAGTGGTGCGGTAGCTGCGCCTTTTGGAACGCAAGGTTCTTACGGATTCGATAAATGGAATCGACCCGTTTGCTAAGAACCGGTGTCGAGGCCACTGCCTCCCACATACGGAAGAGCAGCCGTTCCAGCATCGGAGGAACCGGTACAGTAAAGGCTTCCTTCGGAGGCAAGTCATACTGGAGGGCATCAAGCTCTTCGGCTCGAGGCTCCTCCTTGGCGTCCGCAGTGAAGGCCAAGGCTTTGACCATGTCCCTTATGAAGTCCGAGAACCGGGTATCCTCCGGGGGGGACCGTCTCCGAGGCTCGGACTTCAGTGAGTCCGAAGGGACGCACCGGGTCCGGAAGGTGTCCGGGGACTCCTCATCCTCCGTCTCCCACTCCGACTCCGATGAGGAGGAATTGAGCGGCTCTGGCCGTATGGGCCTCGGTGCCACCCGCCCCGACGCCGAGGGTATCAGCGTTGACGACCTTGGCCACACATGGGAGGTCGAGGGAGACCTTGACCGAGGATCGACTCGAGACTTCATTGACTCGAGGATCGGCTCAGTCTCCGGGGTCGACTTAGATGTCGAGGTCCCAGTGGTTGGGGCAGATGCACCGGTCAGACCGGCGATCAGCAGCCGCTGCTGTTCCATGAAGGCAGCCAAGCTGCTCTCCAAGGCCGTCAACCTGAGTCCAAGCTCAGGAGACTCAGCGGGCCCCGACGGCGGCTCCCCCAGAGGAGAGGACAACTGCACTTACGTGACTCGGGGACTCCGTCTCCATACAAGGTAGCTTGGAAGGCCTCTCCGACTCCGAGAGCCCAGGGCGGCGGTCAGGGCTACGCGTCCTGACCCTCGAGGAACCAGGAGACTCCACAGACGCCGCCTTTGCGAGCTTTTTCTTCCTTCTGTGCTCCTGGGTGGGAGACTCCCTTTCAGAGGAACCCCAACGGCGCTCGGGGTCAGATTCCCGAGATGTCGAGGCCTATGACGAAGTCCGGGCCCGGCCGGATGCGGAGTCAGAGAAAATTCGCTCACGTTGAGCCTGACGGCTCCGAAGCGCCTTCGACAACATTTTGTCGCACAGGCCACAGGCCAGCGGGTCATAATCGGGCCCGTGGCATCGGAGGCATCAATCATGTGTGTCGGTGAGAGACATAAGTTTCTTGCACCAATCACACTTTTTGAACCCGCTGGCAGCCATCGGGGGAAAAAGGGCCCCTGCAAGGTCAAAAGACCGGGCTGCCAGTGAAAAACACAAAAAGAGCACGAATGCTAGTCACGAAGGACAAAAACCAAAAATCAAAGCTCCGGACTCGATACCGGTGTACCGAGCCCAGGCGGGAAGGGGAACCGGCATTGAACCGGATAAGACAACGCGAAAATCGCAGAAAAAATCTACTTTTTCCGGGTGACACAAACTCACGTCCGTCGGGCTCCGTGGAAAAAGAAAGACTGAGCAAGATGGCACCCTTGGGCGGTAAGGGGACCGTGCAGGCGCGCTGCATGCCCAAAGGCTTTCTTTGAAAGCTGGGGAAATGCTCCGCACGGGGGCTCCGTTGGTGCCGACGTCACCCATATGTGAGGACTGACTTCCTGCTTGGTCCTGGAGAAGATAGGCCATGCCGTTTCTCACTTGTTCAAGCAGCCCTGAGCTGTCTGTCCCTCGCAAAGGGCTCCCCAGCCGAAAAGACTATGATCTATCAATAGAAGCCACTGGGATCATCCAAAGACAGGCCCTTCAACAGATGACTGGGCTGCCACCACCAAAGCAGGCTGGCTGCCATTTGCAGGGGAAGCCTTATCTCAAAGTCTTTAAAGCAAGGAGATGAGTGAGACAATAAGGACCTTTGCAGAAGTCTCATGTGAGCCCGTGCCCACTGAGACAAAAAGTTGAAGGTAATCTCAACCTTGGGAGCTCGCTGCTTCTGAAAGGATGTCAACTAAGATAGCAGCTTCTCCAGCAGGAAGAACCTGTCAGTGTTGGTGCTGAACTATGCCCCAAGGTACTCTAGCAACTGGGTAGGCTCTAGGTGGCTCTTGCTGTAGTTCATCACCCAGCCCAGACTCTCCAGAAACTGCACACTTGGGCGGACATCCGATATTCGAGCCAGGTCTCTGTCAGAAGCATAAGTCAGTCATCTTGGTATGGATGAATACAAATCCCTTCGCACTGCAAAGCAGTGGCTGTTACCACCATTACTTTGGTGAATGTCCTCAAAGCGATGGAAAAACTGAAGGGGAAATCAGCGAACTGAAAGTGGGAGCCATGAACAGCGAAACGCATTAAGCGCTGCTGATCCTCACGAATGGGAATGTGGAAATAGACTTCAGCCAGATCTAGGGAGGTAAGAAATTCCCCACGCCAAACTGCTCAGATAAACAAATTCACCATCTCCATGGAGAAGTGAAAGTCTTCAGGTGGGCAATGATGCCCTTGAGATGAGTATTGGCGAGACGGATCCATCCTTCTTTGGCACCACAGAACAGATGGAATATTGGCCCTTGCCCTTTTCGGCAGGTGGCACCAGCACAACAGCCTGGAGGCTGAGCAGTCTTTTCAGTGTGGTTTAGAAGGAGGTTTTCCTGGCTGCCGAACTGCAAGGAGAAGTCAAAGGCATCTAGGATGAGATCCCTGCATTCTAGCATGTAGCTTCATTGAATGATGTCTAGCACCAGTGGTCCAAGGTTGCACAGGCCCATTCCTGGTAAAAAAAGTTGGAATCTGCTTCCTACAGAGGGCACTTTGGATTGGGCCTCCAATCCATCATTGTGTCTGGCAGGAGAAATTAGACCAGGAGAAGGTGGCCTCCTGGGGACTACGAGCCCTGCAAAAGGATCGAGTCCAGAACAGGAGCCAGAGGAAGGAAAAGAATGTTTTCTTGGATGATAATTCAGGGAATCACAAAAACTCCAGGGATTCTGATACTGGGAATGAGGAGAACGTGAAGATGCAGAGGAAGAAGATGGGCCAGATCGCTTCCAAGGCCCTTTGAGCCTATCCTCCAGAAGGCAATGAAGTTTGGATTGTTCCAACTCCTTGAACAATTTTTCCAAGTCCTCCCCAAATATCAGCTTCCCTTTAAAGGGAAGCTTAGATGGCAGGGACTTGGAGGCTATGTCTGCTGCTCAATGGCAAAGTGAAAACCAGTGATGTGCCACCATAGAAAATGCAATATATCTGGCCACAAAGTGACCAAATCATACATGACGTCCGAGGTTGCTGTTGACTCCAGAAGAGCCCAGTTGTCATTCCTGAGGAGCGAATGAATTCAATGGAGGAGGCACAAACAATAAGCCATCCACAAATCAGTGTCTGGAGAATTAGCGAGGAGGCCGAAACAGGCTCTTCAGGAAAGTCTTCACCTTGCGATCATATTGGTCTTTGAGAGCCATACCACTATCCACTGGGATGGTGGTGTGCTTAGTGACTGCTGTCACATGCGCGTCCACCTGGGGCAAATGGAACCAGGCATTGAAATCTTCCTGAAGACAAGTATAAAGCTTGTACATGATCCTGACCTCATTCAATGAGAAGTCTGGCATGTCCCCATTCCATGCGTTCCATGCTCTTGAGAGCCTCTAGTAAGGGAAACACCCTGGAGGATTTCTGGACCCCTGCAAGAGGGGGGGGGGTGAAATTATGACGCCCGCTCTGTGTAAAAGGGGGTGCTTGTTATGAAGGTACCACCATCTTGGCAAGTATGCAAATTAACTGTCTTGCAAAGGATTGTGGTTATTGAAGTCCATTCACACAAAGCTTGCCTTTTTAAGATAATGAAAACTCTTGTAGTTGGTCGAGTGTAGACAAAATTAGAGTTTATTTATGGGGTGATTATCCCACACACAGATATGCTTGGTAACACCTTCCAGATAACTTCTCCAGGGTTTTATTCAACACAAAATAAGGCAACTGAAATATCTTATGCAAATAAGAATCAAAGTCCTTTATAGAACAGAAAGGCTTCTTTCAGCCACTGCTAATAAACTCCTTAGCAGTGCTGGGGAAAAACAAATCAAAGAGGGAAACTTCTTTATACAAAAGCAATGCTCACTATCTCCAGGAACAAGCAGGAATGAGTCCTCACATATGGGTACGTCGGAACCGACGGAGCCTGCGCGGGAAAGCTCCCCAGCTTCCCAGAAAGGAAGCTTTTGGGGCCTCCCACAGCGCATGCGCGCTGCCTTCCCGCCTTCCTGACCAACTCTCTTCAGTTCTTCTTTTTCCGCGGAGCCAGCAGGTCGTGTTCCTGTCACCGCTGAAGAAATTGTTATTTTAATTTGTTTCTTTGACCGCGTGTCTGCCTTCCCCGATTCCAGACCAGTACCGCCGGTCCTTTTTTCATTTATTTAAAAAAAAAATATATATATATATATATAATTACTTTTCTACACTTGGTGTATTTTTTCTGTGAGGCCTCTAGGCCTTCTCAGGTCTCCCTCATGGAAAAACCAGCTTCTGGTTTTAATAAATGCACTAAGTGTACCGGTACTATTTCAGTTACAGTCACCCATGAGTGGTGTCTTAAATGTTTGGGGCCTGACCATTCCATTCCGGATTGTCCATCCTGCTCTCTGATGTCCAAAAGGGGCTTACAGAACAGAGCAGCTAAATTTCATATGCTGTTTTCTACCGATACTCCAGCATCAACATCCTCCAGGTCTTCTTCTCCTGATGGATCTCAGGTAACCAAACATTCTTCGGGCAAGTCCTCAAAAGGCAAATCTCCCTTTAAGCAGCGAGAGGCCCTTGCAATTGACCCTGAGGACCCTGCCCCAGCCAAACAACCCCGGAGGGAAGCTCCGGCTTCCAAAGCTCCTCCTATGGGGTTACAGATAGACATCGATGGCACGGCCTCGACCGATCTCCTGTTGGACTGCTCTGGGGTACCGGCTAACACCGGTACCGACTTCCAGGCAGTTGTGGCGGCTATGGGTACTACGGTACAATCCATGCAGCAGGCATTACTGACTTTCATTAATGCTGCACCGCCATCGGTACCGCGACAATCGTTTCCGACTCCGATTCCGGTACCGCAACCGATACCGGTACCCAGAGCATCTACTTCCAGTAGCATGCCAGTTCCGGTCTCCGGTTCCGGAGCTTTCTTCGATACCGCTCCGATACCCGGTACGCCCGATGTCGGTACCGATCGGTACGCGTATCGATCTCTGGAAGCAAATAGATGATACTTTGAATCCTCTGAAGATTCTGATACATCAGATGATTCTGCTGACGTCTCTTTTACTCTTCCTGAGGAGCCCTCTTCTCCAAAAAGGAGAATGTCTCCTCCAGAGGATTTGTCCTTTCAAGACTTCATTATTGAAGTAGCTAAAGGACTCTCCATATCTGTATCCTCTGAAAAGGAACCTAGAGCAAAAAATTAGATATTTTAGGATACTCTAAGGTTCCCAAAGAGGCAGCCACCTTACCCATACATGAAATTCTTCAAGAACACATGATGGATTTGTGGGAGGCTCCTCTCACCCTATCTCCACATTCTCGACGTTTGGACACCATGTATCGGGTTCCTCCTTCTCCTGGTTTTCAAAAGACTCAGCTTCCTCACCACTCTATTGTGGTGAAGTCTGCTATGAAAAAGATAAAGAGTACCAAAAGACACTCTTCTACTCTTCTACCCCTCCAGGAAGAGAATGTAGGACTCTGGATGCTTTTGGGAGAAAAATCTTCCAAGCTAGCATGCTTACTGCCAGAATCAATTTCATACAGCCTCTATATGGGCATGTTTTTGAAAGAGATTGCATTAAAGATACGTCAGTTTCTCCCCTTTATCCCAGAGGATAAACAGGAGGAATTCCTTCTTTTGCTAAAGCACACTCAAGATGTTTCAAAGTTCTCCAACAGAGCAGCCTTTGACTCTTTTGAGGGGGCAAGCAGAGCCTCTGGCATAGCCATAGCTGCTCGCAGACTGGCTTGGCTCCAGGCCTCTGATTTGGAACCCTGGGTACAAGAAGGCTTGGGCAATCTGCCCTGTACAGGTGAAAATCTGTTTGGCAAAGAGTGGCAAATCAAAGCCACTCAAATGGATGCAGAGAATGCTGCTTTAGATAGACTTTCTAAGTCTACCTCTACCCCTGCCAAGAAAAAACCTTTTAAGAAAACTTTCTATAAAAAGACCAGATTCTCCACAAATACTGGCCAGCAATCTTCCCAAGTTCGCTTTGCTCCTAAGCGTCAGCAAACTAAACAGGCCAGAACAAAGGCTACAGGGGCTGCTACAATCCAGCAGTTCCAACCTCCTCAGGGTTTTTGACTTGATTCTAGAGAACTTAACCTTTCTGGCTCTGCAACAGCCAGAACCTCTCACCATCCCAGGAAAGTTGGCTCATTTTGCTCCCAGATGGGAACAAATCACATCAGAACCGTGGACCCTCTCTATCATCAGAGAGGGCTACAAACTACATTTCTCCAGCCTTCCTCCCCATACCATGGTGAGACAATTCAATTCTCCCCCATCTCTCCTGTACCTGTTGGGCCAAGAGGTGACCACTCTTCTCGCCCAAAAGGCAATAGAAGAGGTTCCTCTTCCTCAACAAGGGTCAGGTTTCTACTCCCCTTATTTTCTCATTCCCAAGAAAACAGGGGGGTACAGACCCATTCTGGATCTCAGAGAATTGAACAAATTCCTATACAAAGAGAAATTCAAAATGCTTTCTCTAGGTACTCTCCTTCCATACCTACAGAGTCAGGACTGGCTTTGTTCTCTAGATCTCAAGGATGCGTACACACATATACTCATCCATCCATCCCACAGAAAATTCCTACGGTTTCTGTTCCAGGGAAAACATTTCCAATACAGAGTACTCCCCTTCGGTCTAGCCTCTGCTCCAAGGGTATTTACCAAATGCATGGCAATAGTAGCTGCATTTCTACGCACTCTGGGGATGCATGGCAATAGTAGCTGCATTTCTACGTACCTGGACGACTGGCTCATCCGAGCTCCATCTCAGTCCGAGGCTCAGACTTCCCTGGACCACACCAGACGCATACTGCAGTATCTGGGACTTGTCATCAATCTGCCAAAGTCTCAACTCACTCCTACTCAAACCCTAGAATTCATAGGGGCCTGGCTAGATACTACCACTGCAAGGGCCTATCTTCCTCAGGCCCGTTGCCACCGTCTAGTGCACTTGGCCTCTCAAATTCAGTCCAGAAGCCACTTGACTGTCAGAGAGATGCTACAACTGCTAGGCCACATGGCATCCACAGTTCATGTGGTGCCTTATGCTCGCCTACATATGAGAGCAGCTCAATGGACCTTGTCCACCCAGTGGACCCAAGCATCAGGAGCTCTCTCAGACCAAATAGCAACCTCGCAACGTCTTTTTTGGTCTCTCCAATGGTGGATATCCACTCAACATCTGTTGTTGGGGGCCCCCTTCCAACCTTTGTTACCCCAAGCAACTCTCACTACAGATGCCTCCCAAACAGGTTGGGGAGCTCATCTCCAAGACCTCTCCACTCAGGGCACTTGGTCTCCACAGGAGACCACCCTTCATATCAACCTTTTGGAGCTGCGAGCAATTTTCCTTGCTCTCAAGGTCTTTCATACCCTCCTCATCAACATGACAGTCCTTGTTCATACCGACAATCAAGTAGCCATGTTCTACATAAACAAACAAGGAGGGACTGGCTCTCTGTCGCTTTGCAACGAAGCTCTAAAATTGTGGGCCTTCGCCAGAGAGAATCAAATCCATCTCCTGGCAGTATACCTCCCAGGAATCCAAAACTCTTGGGCAGACAGACTCAGTCGAGTTCTGCTTCCACACGAATGGTCCCTGCACATGGATCAGGTACTCAGAATCTTTCAGAAATGGGGAACCCCGGACATAGACCTGTTTGCAAGTCCGTGCAATGCCAAACTTCCCCGGTTCTGTTCCAGAATTCCGTGTCAGGGAGCTCAGGCCAAGGATGCCTTCCTCCTTCATTGGGGTCAGGCCTTCCTGTATGCCTTTCCACCCATTCCTTTGATTCCCAAGACTCTATTCAAACTTCAGAGGGATCAAGGATCTATGATCCTCATAGCTCCACGCTGGCCACGCCAAGTGTGGTACCCTCTACTTCTGCATCTCTCCCAGGCACCCTCCCTGGATCTGGGAGCTGCTCCAGACCTTCTGTCTCAAGAGGAGGGGACTTTGTGGCACCCAAACCCCAAGTCCCTTCACCTCAGAGCTTGGTTACTGAAGGCCTAGACCTTCAAGACTTGACTCTTTCTCAACAGGTGAAGGATGTCCTCCATGCATCGAGGAAACCTTCCACCAGGCGTTCTTATGCTTTTAAATGGAAAAGATTTTCAATTTGGTGTGCTGACAAAGGTCTTAACCCTCTAGCACTACCTTTGAATTCTTTACTCGAATATCTCCTGCATCTTTCCAATGCAGGACTTAAAACCAATTCTGTAAGGGTCCATTTGAGTGCTATTGCAGCATCTCTTCAGCCTATCAATGGACAATCTGTTTCCTCTCATCCTCTTATTGCAAGATTCATGAGAGGTCTAACTTTAACTAAACCTCCCATTCGGCCTCCTCCTGTGGCATGGGACTTAAACGTAGTTCTTGGTCAGCTTATGAAGCCACCCTTTGAACCCTTAGCCACTACCTCCTTAAAATTCCTTTCCTGGAAAGTCATTTTCCTTATTGCAATCACTTCTGCTCGCCGCATCAGTGAACTGCAGGCTTTAGTGGCTAATCCACCTTATACAAGGTTCCATCATGATAAGGTAGTCCTTAGGACAAATCCCCACTTTATGCCTAAAGTGGTCTCACCTTTTCATCTTAATCAAGAGGTATATCTACCTGTCTTTTTTCCAGCTCCTCATGCATCAAATGCAGAGAGGAACCTTCATACTCTAGACTGTAAAAGAGCTCTTGCCTTTTACCTCCACAGGACACAGCAACATCGAAAGTCTTCTCAACTTTTTGTTGCTTTTGATCCTTCTCATTTAGGACTTCCAGTCTCAAAAAGAACACTGTCCAATTGGATTGCTCAGTGTATTTCTTTTGCTTATCAGAGTAAGAACCTTTCTCTGGAAGGCCATGTCACAGCTCACAATGTGAGAGCCATGGCCACATCTATGGCTCATCTTCATTCTGTATCCATTGATCAGATCTGTCGAGCAGCCACCTGGGCCTCGGTTCATACCTTCACAGCCCATTACTGCTTGGACAAGGACTCCCGCCGGGATGCCTTGTTTGGTCAGGCTGTCCTCAGACACCTGTTCCATTCTTAAACAACTCCTGCCCTCCGTCCCTTAATGGATGCCTGAGATCCATAGGAAGACGAGGAACCTTTCAGGGTCTCATACCCTTGGGGATCTCCCAGGCATCTTAGCTGGGGAGTCCCCATATGTGAGGACTCATTCCTGCTTGTTCCTGGAGATAGCACAGTTACTTACCTGTAACAGGTGATCTCTGGGAACAGCAGGAATTAGTCCTCACAACCCACCCACCTCCCCTAGGAGTTGTATCTCTCTATCTATCTTTCCTTTCCTCTCTCTATTGTCTCAGCTTTAAACTCGAACTGAAGAGAGTTGGTCAGGAAGGCGGGAAGGCAGCGCGCATGCGCTGTGGGAGGCCCCAAAAGCTTCCTTTCTGGGAAGCTGGGGAGCTTTCCCGCGCAGGCTCCGTCGGTTCCGACGTACCCATATGTGAGGACTAATTCCTGCTGTTCCCAGAGATCACCTGTTACAGGTAAGTAACTGTGCTTTCTCCATACAGAAAAGAACTTTTTAATCCTACGTGCGCACGGCTTGTGCTGGGCTCTCCTCCACCAACTGCAATCAGTAGCTTGATTTCAGCACACGTGCAAAACCTTCCCAAAAGCTTTTTTCTTTTCAACAAAACTTTATGGGAAGCTAATATTTAGAATGTTTCCTTTTGATGTTTGCTCTGATATTTAGGATTTTCCTAAAACAACAACCTACTCAAAGAACAGTCCATATAATTATCCTCTGTATCAGATATTAAACCTTGCTCTTGAAATTGCCTAGATTCTGTTTCTCCGTCTGACTCAGAGGGCTTTAGGAACTGACCTCTGCATGGAGAGAAACTGTTTCCCTGTTTGCACTGCTCAAAGCTAGAGAAACGTTCACAGTTCCTACCTGAATCCAGGCAAGCGTCAGGCTGCTTCTTCTGGTATTCTGGCCAGTATGCAATACAGCTTTTGTGTCCTGTCCTCCAGTTGGTATCTCTGGATCTCAGGATCTTTTCTCCAGACGTCCTCCAAGAGGTATCTGGGCTCTTTTCTTCCTTAGCTGCAACAGTCCTCTTCCTAGGCGTTGCTTGAGGGTCCCTGGCCGTGGATCTACAGACCTCTGGCTTTTTCCAGTCCTCTGAAGATTCTTCTTTCCCCCGGGTATCTCTCCAGGCATAGGTACTTCTCTGAGCTCCTCTCTTGGACCGTCTGCTTCCTTGTCCTTGTTCCTTCAGGTTCCAGTTGTTCTTCCTTCTGTTCTCATTCTCCTTCTGATTCCAGTTCTCTGTCTCTCTTCCTGAAGATTCCCCTCTATCTTTAAAGGGGTTAGATTGCAACACCTCCCTTGCATTCTTCAGGTGTTGTGGATTAAGCATTCTTCTAGAGGCTGTTTGATTAGGGATGACATAATGCTTTCTCTGATTAGACTCATGCTTTTCCACTCTAGCTCCCCCTAGGGACTTTCTGCATACAAGTGCATTCTGGATCACGTAGTCTTTTAGGGAAACAAGCTGTCTTAGTTCTATAACCTGCCAGCACAGGTCCCTTGATCATAGTAAATTCTCCTCTTTTGTCATTACTCCCTGAGCTTTGATAAGCTTCCTTATCACATCTGCCAGAGGATCCAACAGTCACAGGGCAGACAACACCTGAAGATCAGCTCTGCCAGCTCTTCCCTCAAACAAATGGATAACGAGGGAATCATCTTGATCATCTTGCGTTGAAGGTTCACCGTCATTACAGGTGGAATTCCCATCAGAATCATCAGGCTCAAGTCAGGATCTCAAGTACAGGAGAGACTGTCTGAATCCCTAGAATCAAATCTCCGCTGGGGCCACTTTTGCAAAAGTGCTCCCGCAGGGCTTTGCTTGCAGGGCCCTCCTCCGAGCGAGAGTGAACTGGGGGGCCTGGAGGCCTCTCGATCCAAGCTGTCTTGCCAGAAAGACCATGCTTGCTGGAAAATTAGAAGAACTCCAGAGAGGACAAACTAAAAGCTGGGAATTCTCTGTCAGCCTGTGCCCCCCCCAATAGTCGGAGGTGGACCAGCCACTACAGCACCCTGATGAGAAGCTTCAAGAAGAGGCAGGCACAGAATAGTAGAGTGAGAGGAGTAATCCAAATGTGAACCACTGTCTTTTCCTCCAACTGCCCCCATGATCGCTTGCTGAACTGGTGATGAAGGAAGGTCCTTGTCTGCCAAACGGGTGATACCTCCGAGGGGTTAGCAGATGCCTTCATGCAGAAATCATAGAGGGCATCCAATGAAGTAATTCGGCATTTGCCAAAGATCAGCAAAGTCTCCTCTTAGATGACATGCGTCTGCCCCAAGAAGATCAGCCTTCACGGTCCAGCAATTCCTTTCCTGTGGGTTAGCCGAGGCTTGCTAGAAAGGGCCATGCTCAAAGTGCACATGCTAGAAACATGCACAAACCTGTGTACTGAGAAAGTAAGCACCTAAATAGCATGCATTAACCCTTTCCAGGCCGAGCCCAAAACTCTCGGGATCCAAAATTCTGACTAAATATTCCTATCAAATGGTATATAATACATGACCATAGCAGAAGGAAAATCACTATTAGAACATATTGAATAAGACGGGTACAATTTTCATGAAATATGCAAAAATTAACCCAGCTGCAGAATGTGGATTAAAATTTTAAAGTAGGCCTTCAAAGGGTTAAAGCCACACGCTGGGAATATGCGTAGAAGTACCCATGTGTTATTAACACACGTAACACTGTAAGCGGGATAATGCACAGCTAAGCACAAGTAATGGGTGCAAACAGCACTAGCAAGAGGCAGGAAATGGTGGGAGAAAAAAACTTCCCCTAATCAACGGTTCCTCTGAAATGGCCCCAAACTAGACAGACAAATCAACCAGAGGCTGAGGTTGGGGCACCCCCAAACACACTTTTAGTTGAGCAGACATAATTTAAATCTGGTACTCACCCCCAAGGAGCCCCAAGCAGCAATTGTGCTTGGCTCAATGCTACTCCCCCTGCTTCCAAGATCTGTAGGTACATACTTCTGAAGACCTTCATCCAAATCTTTGGGGGAGAACCGGGGTGGGGGGAGGGCGGGTGGAGAATAAGGGGGAGAGGCATTGAGGGAGGCTGTATTAGGTGCGGAGGTCCTGATCCAATAATTCTGGCTGTTCAACCGGCCCTTAACCAGGAAGGGTGGGGAACTGAACCAACACTCCTTCTGTGAGCTGTTCCCGTGAGAGCACCAGTTTTAAGGGTGAGGAAGTTAAATCAATTTCCAAAATATTTTCACAGAGCTGCATCAGATTAAATCTACCATCTGCTGCAGACAGAGAAATACTGGAGTGTCCCCCTACAGTAACTGCATCTGTGATAATAGCAGGATAAGATCATAAGAAACCTCTGGATTTTTCTTTGTCTCCACTTCTGCTGGTAGGGGTACAAAGCCCACTTATCTGGGCTGGTCTAGCAGGATGATATGGAAGTTGGGCTATGCCCCTTAAAATGGGCATGCAGGACAATCTAAACCTATCATACTGAAGGGAGGCTATATCTAAACAAAGTGATATAAACTCCACGTTGAACCCATAGACAGCTATGGCTACCCATAGACAGCAGAATAAAATACAAGATTCTTCTAACAACATTTAAAACTATAAACAACTTAGCCCCGTCTGTACTCAATACTCTCATCAAAGTAGAAAATGATAAACGAACACAAAGGAGTCGAAACTCAAATACTATAACAGTACCAAAGGATTACACAAAAGCTACAAAACAAACTAACAAGAGAGCATTCTCACACTCAGCTCCCACCCTCTGGAATAACCTTCCTGACCACATTCGCCAACTGTCAGACATAAAGGAATTTAAAAAACAACTAAAAACCCATTTATTCTCTTTATACTACAACAAAGGAGCAGAATTCACCCAGACCACTCAAAGAGACACAGGTTAACAATCATAATACAAATCATAGCTACATGTTCTCTGAAGTATAATTTAAAATACAACCCAAGTGATATTTACCACAATTTATAATTCATGACATAATTTGTAAATATCAACAATGTAAATATGTTCTAACAGTTTAATGTTCTAATAATTATAATGTTAATACTTTATATTGTTACCTGTAAATAGTTCAATATGTTCTATGTAAACTGACTTGGTATGATACCATCCATACCATATAACATACTGTTCATTGTAAACCGCACTTGATACTTGTGAAAGAGCGGAATAGAAATAATTGCTAAATAAATAAATAAATAAATAAACCCTTGCTGATCTCCTCAATCAAGGCAGACCTTAGCTTAGCAACTGACATCACCATATAACATGGTCAGCCTTAACATGCTCTTTTAGAAGGTCGTTTTAAAAAGAGTTGCATAAATTTACATGACATCAACACATGTAAGTCATGTATTTTCTATGACTTAGGTGCTTACTTTAGTCAGGCACTATTCTGTAAGTACACACATCAGGCCGATGGCATGTATTTTAGATATGGATGTGACCAGGGGTGGGACACAGGCACAGCACATTCTTAACAAATGTAGGCATAGGCATTTACACCAAGTCTAGGTTGGTGCAAATGGTTGTGCCTAGATCTGGCATGTGTATCTCACCATTTATACCATATACCATAAGTCAAACAGAAGGTAAGATACCTAGGTATAATACTGGACCAGCAACTGCAGCTTCACATCACACATCAGCAAAAACCACCAGAGCTATATAAAGCAAAATAAGAATCCTGCAGAACCTACATCCTCTCTTAGCAAAAAAAAAAAGACTTCCAGACTCTAATCTTCCCATATCTTGATTTCTGCAATAACATGCTCCAAGGACTTCCCAAATATACCTTACATCAACTACAAATGGTACAGCACACAGCAACACGAATTATATTGGGAGCAAAAAAATCTGACCACAGCACACCAGTACTCAAGCAATTACATGGGCTGCCATTAACAAGATTTTAATAATGACATTCAAGATCATATACAACCTATCCACAGAATATCTGAAAAACATCATGCATGAAACAACTAACAGAAACAGAAGAAAAAGCACACAAAACATGCTGGCCCTACCAGCAGAAATAACAAGAAGTAACCAGTCAACACGCAAGAGTCTTCTCCATGTATGCCCCAGATCTCTAGAATGCCCGCCCTGAAAAGCTAGGAAGGATCACTGAACTTATAACATTCTATAAAGAATTAAAAGCCCACATGCAAGTAACCTTCATCGGACACTCAACACCCACATAGCTCAATACCCCACCTATAGAACTGCTCCAATCTATAAATACGTTCATGCACCTATCAACAGATACCCCAAGATAAGATATGGTGAAATTAGACCTTACCTGCTAATTTACTTTCATTTATTTATTTATTTAGACAGTTTTGTATACCGCCTTATCCTTCAATCAAAGCGGTCACAACACAATTGGGGGATACATTTAACACGCAGGGATATGAGACACATACACTAATACTTACAGGGAACATGGGCAATGGAGGGTTAAGTGGCTTGCCCAAGACCACAAGGAGCATCTGTGGGACTAGAAACCCCAGTCCTTCCGGCCCAAGGTTGCTGTCCTCTAGTGGGATTTGAACCTCCGACCTTCCGGCCTGAAGTACCTTGCCCCAACCACTAGGCTACTCCTCCTCCCTCCGGTCCCTCCGGTCCAGTCCAGACCAGACCAATGGGTAGTGCTCGTCCACAAGCAGCTGGAGACTGATATGCAAATTTCTTTTGTGAGGTCACACTATATCCTCTGAGGCACCCTTCCGCTACCTCAATACACTATTGACAAAGCAGAAACAATGCACTGCAATGGTAATAACTAACATGGGAACTTGCAGAAACTGAACCCTCCGCATCTTCCGAGCCATGTAACGTGCACTAGAGACAACTGAGTAAGCCTCGCTTTATTAGCTTTCTTCTTCTTTTTTTTTTTTTTTAAATCGCACCCCAGAATGTGTGAACAGAAAGAAGTATGGCCAGCTCCAAGCTTCCAACTGCAAGCTGACGAACCCCTATGCTCTCCAGAAACCATCCAACCAAAATGCCGGGCTCGCGTCTTCTCATTGATGACAGAATAGGGTGGGACTTGGACTGGACTGGAGGGACTCCATGAAAGTAAATTAGCAGGTAAGGTCTAATTTCACCTTCATCCACGTCCCTCTGATCCGGTCCAGACCAAGGGGATGTACCAGAGCAGTATTTAATGACGGGAGGGACCCGCAAGCCTCGCTCTCAAGACCTGATCTCTGAAACACACTTCCTGAATTGCCTGCACATCGAGACGGTAGTGCTTGATAAAGGTATGCAACAACGACCAAGTCACTGCCCTGCAGATATCCCCCTGGAGGTACAAGACTGAACTACCCAAGATGCTGCCTGGCCCTTGTGGAATGAGCACACAGTCCCACTGGGGCTGATCACCCTTTAAGCAGGTAGACTGAGGCAATATCCTCCTTCACCCAGCAAGAAATGGACACTTTAGAGGTTGCCTCATCCTTACGTGGCCCTCCAAAGAGCATAAAGAGGCGCTCCAACCTAAGGAAGGGCTGGGTGCGCTTCAGGTAGCATTTCAATGCTCTCCAAACATCCAACTTGCACAGCCTCCCATCGGCGGGTGCCCACCTCCGCCTTGGGAAAGACTGGCAACGCCACCAATTGGCTGACATGAAAAAGTGAGCCCACCTTTGGCAGAAACAATGGCACTGTGCGCAAAACCACTCTTTCCTTGGCTAGAATCAGGAACGGCTCTCTGCAGGACAAAGCCTGCAGCTCGGAAATGCAGCGAGCCAACAGATGGCCACCAGGAAAACCACCTTCAATGTTAGATCCTTGAGCATTGAGTGAGAAACTAGCTTGAACGGCAGCTCCGTTAGGACCAAGAACACAACATTAAGGTCCCAGGGAGGGACGATGGTCCTGCCAAGAAGCTGAATCTGTTTCATGGCTCAAAAGAAACGGGAAATATATGAATGGATTGCCAGGAAGACTCCTTGTATCTTAAAACCAGTAACAGGATAAGGCAGCCACTTGAACCCTTAGGGAATTCAGCGCAAGCACCTTGTCCAGTCCTGCCTGCAAAATCTCTAGGATATTCACGACCGACGCTCACAATGGTTGCACCCTGTGACTCTCACATCAACTCTCAAATATGCGCCACACGTGGACATACGACGACATAGATTTCTTCCTTGCTTTTAAGAGGATGGAGATCACTGCCGGAGCATAGCCCTGCTTCAACAACCTTGCCCACTCAAGAGCCAGGCCGTAAGCGAGAATCGATCCATTTGAGGCATGCACACCGAGCAGGTCATCCGACACAGGAAGCCACCAAGGCTGGCCCAACAACAACCTGATCAGATCCACACACCATGGACGACGCAATCAATCCAGGACTACTAATATCATAAGACCAGGATGCCCTGCAATCCCACAGGGGGGGAGGGAACACATACAGTAGCCCTTCCCGTGGCCATGGTTGTGCCAGGGCATCCATCCCCTCCGACATGGGCTCTATCCGTCTGCTGAAGAATTGACTGGCTTTGGCGTTGCTTGCTGATGCCATGAGATCTATCACTGGTGGCCCCCAGCGGTGCACGATGCCCACAAACGCGAGATTCCCCAGCAACCACTCCGCTGCATCCAGCCGATGCCTGCTCAAGTAATCTGCCTGTATTTGTCGTTTCCAGCTACGTGGGCAGTTAAGAGCGCCACCAGGTGCTATTCGGCCAACTGCAGAAGCGGCTCCACCTCGGTTGACAAAAGGGCTCTTCCCATGTCTCCTTGTCTGTTGATGTAGGCCACTGTCGAGGCGTTGTCTGAGAAGACTCACACCGCCCAGTTTCTCAGGATGGGCTCAAAGTGAACGAACACCTTCCAGACTGCTCTGAGCTCCAGCCGATTGATGGACTATTTATTTATTTTATTTATTTAGCTGCATTTATATCCCACTTTTCACCAGGTCAAAGCGGTTTAACAAAAAAAGGGGGGGGGGGAATAATCAAGTTGACAGAGAAAGGGGGGGGGCCGTCACCAGGGGGGATAACATAGTTGATCTGCACAGAAAGTAATAGTACTAGACAGTTGACGTTTGACGGAAGTCTCTTAGATGGTAGAGGGGGTAGGTCAGAGGGTCCGGGTGTACAGTCATTGAGAGATGTCTGTTTCAGGTCCAAGATATTCATGAAACAGGATGGTTTTTAACTGTTTCCGGAATGTGGAGAGGTCTTTGGTGCTTCGGATCTGGCTCGGGAGTTCCAGAGGGAGAGTGCGTACAGTTCGAATGCTCTGTTGCAGGTTTGTTGATTGAACTTAGTTCATTCGTGGGGGGATAGCGAGAGTGTTGCTGGTGGTCTGACGGGTGGGTCTGTTGAGGGTAGGGTGAGGTAGTAAAGTCCGGAGTTGGGAGGTCTGGGTTTGATGGAGGGCTTTGTGGATAAGTAGGAGGGATTTGTATTTAATCCTTGCTTCGAGGGGCAGGATGTGAAGTTCTCTTAGGACTGGGGTGATGTGATCGTGTTTTTTTGCCTTCTGGATTATTCTTGCAGTGGTGTTTAAGGCAGTTCGTAGGGGGTTGGTGTGGGTGGCGGGTAGTCTGTGATAAATTACATTGCAGTAGTCCAGGTGGGGGAGCGTCATGGCCTGCATGACTGTTCTGAAATCCTGTGGGTCGATGTCTATGCGCTCTCCTCCTCCGTCTACCATCCCTGGGCCACTTGCGAGCAACAATACACCCCCCCATTCGGAGAGGCTGGCATCTGTGGTGACTGCCACCCAGTCTGGCGGTTCCAGCAACACATCTTTCTCGAGATTGTGTCTGTTCAACCACCATTGCAAGACAGTCTTGGTGTTCCCAGGACATTGAAGTCAGCAGGAGAGAGACTGCGTCAGAGGTGACCAACGGGAAAGCAGTGCCTTTTGAAACGGCCTCATATGAGCTCTGGCCCAGGGCACCAGATTGAGAGCTACCGCCATCAGCCCCAGTATCTGAAGGTAATGCCATGCCGACGGTCCCGACATCCAAAAGAACCGACGCAGCATGCCCTGCAACTTCTCTATCCTCTGCACCAGAAGGGACACCAGTCATGTCTCCATATTGAAGTCCGCACCCTATGTACAACAGCCACTGAGATGGAACGATCTGGCTCTTGGCTGTGTTGATCACCCAGCCGAGCCCTTGCAGGAAAAGTATCACCTTATGGGTCACCTCCTGACTCTTGGATTCCGACTTTGCTCGGATGAGCCAGTCGTCCAGATACGAGTGCATCAATATTCCCATCCATCTAAGCGCTGCTGTTGCGACAACCATGATCTTGGTGAATGTTTTCAGTGCCGTTGCCAGCACAAAAGGGCATTGCCTGGAACTGGAAGTGACCCATGAATGCTGTGAACTGCAAAACATCTGATGTTCTGTACGGATAGGAATGTGAAAATAGGCTTCTGTGATGTCCAAAGCCATCAGAAACTTTCCCTTCCACACCACTACTAGCACAGAACATAGTGTTTCCATCTGAAAATGAGCAACCCTTAGGGCCCTGTTGACTCCCTTGAGATCCAGAATTGGACGATAGGTACCATCCTTTTTGGGTACCACAAAATAAATGGAGTAATGACCACTTCCGCAATGATTTGATGGAACCGGCACTACCGTGCTGAGAGCCAATAGGCGATCCAACGTCTCCTTTACTGCCTGAGCCTTGCTTGATGCTCCACATGGTGACAGGACAAACGTGTCGGCCAGAACATGGTGGAACTCTAGGGCATATCCTTCGTGGATGATCTCCAGCACCCACTGGTCCAAGATGATGCGGACCCAGGAGGGAAGGAAACACTGCAGATGACCTCCGATGCGCTCCTCACCCCCCTGGGCCCCCATGGCTTCATTGGGACTTCTTGGCAGCGCTAGAGGCCGCCGAATAGTACCCTCGGCTGACTCTGCAGGACTGAAAGAACTGACCACGAAAGGGAAACGCCCTCTTTGTGGAGGCGCAAACTTCACCATTCGAAAACGGTGGAAATCCCAAGATCCCTCTCTAGCTTGAGATGTCTGTCCTTTTCCCCCTTGGGGACTTGTCCTCTGGGAGACTACCCCCCCCCCCCCTTAGATTCCCCCAGATCCTTAACCAACTGCTTGAGGGACTCGCCAAACAACAGTTTTCCCTAGAAAGGAAGTTTGCTAAGGCGGATCTTGGGAGAAACATCAGCCGACCAATTTCGGAGCCACAAAAATCTGCGAGCTGCCATCATCAATGCCATACTTTTGGAAGAGGAGCACACTAGGTCATAGCAGAGGTCTGACAAGTACTCCAACGCCGACTCTAACTTGGGCATTTCAGGGGGTTCCGTGAAACCCTCTCCCAGGTAGTCGGGCAATACTTGCACCCAATGCATGCAGGCCCTTGCTACGTGTAAGCCCTGCCAATAGATGCCTGCAACGACAGGGTTCAAAGACCTGCTTCAGCAGGGACTCCAGTCGGCAATCCTGAGGATCCTTGAGGGCCGTTCCTCCTTTTACCGGGATTAGTGGTCTTTTTGGTTACTTCCATGACCAAGGCATCAAACCTTTGGGGTCCAAAATAGCTCCTTTTCCTCTTTGGGGACTGGGTACAGCCGCCCCATAGTGCAACCACTTCAAGCCTGCTTCTGGAATATCCCATTCTGCTTCAATTATCTGCATGATAGCTGTGTATAACAGGAGGGCCTGCTGAGTTGTGCACATGCCCTGTAACAGCGGGTCCTCCAGTGGGACATCAGCCTCCGGAGCCCGAAGGAGAATGTTTAGGGATGCTAAGGACTGGGAAATAAGGGATACCAGTTCCTCCTTGCGGAAGATCCTGACAATTGCTGGATCCTCTCCCGGCGGAAGGTCTCCATTCTGTTCCAGGGGTTCCAGATACTAACCGTGGCCCGACGGACCCTCCCCTGGGTCCGCCCAGCTGTCTGAAGCCCCTGAGGCCAGGTCCTCCTGCTGCGGGAGTTCAGAGCGCTTCTGACGCTTCAAGAACCCCTGCTCGGTTTCTGAAAGCAATGGGCGCTTGAGCCCCGCCTGCTGAGGGCCAAGCACCTCCTTGAGCCTTCACCTTCTTCAGAATGAAGGCCTTGTGGAGCAGTAAAATAAACTCCGGCGAGAAGGAGTTCTTTTCTGAAGCAGCCCCTGAACAGTGAAGCTCCTGAAGCTCCTCTCCAGCGTCTGACATCCCAGCTCCCTGTTTGGGATGGCTGAAGCAACTCCCGGACTGCCCGATAACATGGCCGCCGGTGAGGAAACGCGAGAAAACTCACACATTAAGGGGAGAAGGCCTGCGTCCTGCTCCAAAACCTCCTGCGGGTCCCACAACCCCCCCCCCCAGGTATGGCCCCGCTTCGTCCCCAACGCACTTCTAACACGCAGCTTTCTCTCTCACACACCTTGCAATAACCGGCCTGAGAGAGAGCACCTCGGCGAGAACTGCATGCTGCACAAAATGATTTAGACATTATGGGACAGAGGGACCAAGCTCCGGAGCAATGACGGAAGTAAAGCACACTAATGGCTGCCCACACTCTCACTTACTGCGGGTATAAACAGGAATAGTCGCAGTGCCTCAAGTTGCAGGGCTGCCGCTGCCGTTGGGAACCACCGACACCGATTGAGCGGCTCGCGGTGGTCCCGCAGGGGTCTCCTCCCACCCACTGAAGGGTTCCGGAGTGACTGCCAGGCCGCAAAGGAGAAAGTCATACAGCTCTTAAGAACAACTCCTGCTCCTTTTGCTTTGCCTTTTTTTTTTCTATCACGCAGATTTTGCAGTCCGAGCCCTTCTGTCAGGAACAGTTCTGTTCTTCCCAAAAGAAACAACTAAGGGGCCTCAGGGAACCAACCACTCCTTCCAGACCAACGAATGGATGGATGTGTCCCAGCTGCTGGAGAATGAAGTAGCGAAGGGTGCCTCAGGGGATATAGCGTGACATCACAATAAAAATTTGCAAATCAATCTCCAGCTGCTGGTGGACAAGCAATACCCATTGGTCTGTATTGGACTGCAGGGACGAGGATGAACTGATATATTGTGTCCATAGTTCTATGTCTATGTTTACCTTTAAATATGTTAATGGATGTTACACTAAGTTCTAAGTTCCATGTAACAAAATTCAATTTACATTGTTTTATGTAAATCACTTTGATTATCAGACCAAATGGTACAAAAAACCCCAGTAAAATAAACAATTAAATATTTCATAAAATAAACTACACATATACTTTACTTTACAAAATAGATGTGAAACATGCACTTTGGAACTCGGCGTGGCTGCGCACATTTTATAAAAATTACCCTCTTAACGTCAGCCCTACCCGAACATAGGAGAAGGAGATGCAGTCTGCTACCCAACTGGAAATCATATTTTTTATCACCATATGGCCAGGTTTATAGACTTTCTAAAGGTTTGAGTTTACTCTAGATAAAAGGTAAAAGCTCTCTTGAAATCTAGGTATGGGGAGCTGCCTCATTCTTATGATTATGAGGCTTAGGGCAGTGGTTCCTAAACTTGAGGTCGGGACCCCAAATGGGGTCATATCATCAGTGGATAGGGTCACAGAAACATGACCATTTTCCCATATCTCTGGAATTTCTCTGTGACCTATGCCAAGTCACCTGTCAACATGTTGACTTAATCTGTGAGTCAGTGAACATTCATAGGTCCTTGCCCTTCCTAGATAAGCTTCCTGTTAAACTGGAAATCCATGCCAAGTACTGGGGTCTGTAAGTATATACTGCATACCGACATAAAGGACCATGTGCTGACTGCTGCTGTTACCACTACTGTTGCTGCTTCTTTCTGCTTTAGATGAGTGGAGGGAGGGGAAGGAGGCTGGAGATCTGCCAGTTTGATTTCATCATCATTTGAGGCCACATCAATTTTCAATTGTTAAAATGGGGTCATACGGGATAAAAGTTTGAAAAGCACTGGCCTAGAGAAAAATGTTGACAATGATTGACTCATTAAAAAGGAAGTTTAACATCTCTAACTGAAATAAGCATTGAAATAACACTCTTACCGTGACATCTATTTATAAGGTGGATAAATTATTAGAGCTGGGAGCCCACTGTCTCTGTGGGCTTAATGACTGGAGTTCAACGACTCAAAAGGGGCTTCCATCAGATGGGTTAAAACTATGTTAATGTCCAGTAACACAGGAGACTTCAGAAGAGGTTTCAACTGAAGAAAATCTACATGAATCAGTCTACGAAAGACTGTAGAGATACAGTATGGGATTTAATAAGGAGAAATTTCACTTACCGTTAATTTCCTTTCCTGGAATACTGCTAGACCAGTCCAGACAAACGGGTTATGTCCCCCTGCCAGCAGATGTTGGAGACAGAGAAAAACTCCAGCGCTGTGATTGGTCAGGTCTGGTTGGTATAGGTGTCCCCCTAGTGGTTCTAGCCAGTATTCTTTGACAAGCAATAATTTAGGGAGAAACCCTGACTAACGAAGTCAACTATGTACAGGTAAGCACTAATTTACTAAATCCATCCACTCGAACCATAAACTGAGGAGGAGGATCCATCGTCATCCCTAGGAGAATTATTCTGAATCCACTGGTTGTGGACTATCTCCGGGATATTTCAATTGGTTGTTTTGGAGTAAAATAAACGTCGGCTGCTCTGTATCAGTAATACTGCCACTGACAATTGGGTGTGTTCTGGACTGGTCTAGCAGTATTCCAGGAAAGGAAATTAACGGTAAGTGAAATTTCTCCTTCCAGTTCATACAGCAAGACCAGTCCAGACAAACAGGTAGTACCCAAGCTAAGTGCTCCCCGGGTGGGAAGACAGAGCCGCTGTAACTACATTAACTCCAAAACAGCCGTCCTCCATTGCCTAGAGAGCCAGGCGGTAATGCCGGGCGAATGTGGCTAATTAGGACCAGGTTGCAGCTCTACAAAGGTCGAGAGGAGTCACCTGCGAATGTTCCGTCCACGAGGATGCTTGGGCCCGCGTGGAATGCGCCCGAATTCCCGAGGGTACAGACTTGCAAAGGATTATGTAGGCCGATTCAATAGTCTGACGAAGCCACCTCGAAATGGTAGACTTCGACGCTGCTAGCCCCTTCTGAAGCCTCGCGAAGAGAACAAAAAGATGGTCAGATTTACGAAACAAATTTGTCATCTTTAGGTACCAATAGAGAATTTGCTTGAGGTCAAGTTTCCAGATAGTGATATCTTGCTTAGAAGCCTGGCCCTTAGGAAAACAAGGCAAGAAAATAGGCTGGTCCAAAAGAAAAGGAGTGAGTACCTTTGGCAAGAAAGAAGGAACGGCCCGAAAAGACACACCACCTGCGGAGAAAGTGTAGTTACCTGTAACAGGTGATCTCCGGGAACAGCAGGAATAAGTCTTCACATATGGGTACCGTCGGCACCGACAGAGCCTGCGTGGGAATGCTCCCCAGCGCCCCAAAAGGAAAGTTTTTCGGAGCATCCCACCACGCATGCGTGCTGCCTTCCCACCCAACTACCTCTCTCACTTCAGTTGAGTTGAAAGCTGAGACCAAAGGAGAGAAGCAGAAGAAAAATAGAAAGAAAGACAACTTCTATGGGAGGTGGGTGGGTTGTGAAGACTTATTCCTGCTGTTCCCGGAGATCACCTGTTACAGGTGAGTAACTACGCTATCTCCAGGAACAAGCAGGAATGTAGTCTTCACATATGGGGACTCCCCAGCTAAAAATGCCTAGGGATGACCCCAGCATGTTGCGGATCTAAGTAAGATGGGCCATGCTTCCTCCCAGGGATCTCAGGCATCCAGAGTGGATGGTGGGAAGGAGCTGATCTAGGAATGGAAGAGATGCTGTAGAACAGCTTGACCGAACAAGGCATCCCGACTGGAGTCCTTGTCTAAACAATAGTGGGCAGTGAAAGTATGCACAGAAGCCCAAGTTGCTGCTTTGCAGATCTCATCCATAGCAACTGAACGAAGATTAGCTGTTGAGGCTGCTATGGCTCTAACATTATGAGTCGTGACATGGCCTTCAAGAGGGATTCCTTTACTCTGATAGGTAAAGGAAATACAGTCTGCAATCCACTTAGAGAGAGTTCTCTTAGTGACTGGAAGCCCTAAATGACTAGAGTCAAAAGCCAGAAAAAAGCTGCAAAAACTTTCTAAATGGCTGAGTTCTGTGAAGATAAAAAGCCAGAGCCCGCTTACAATCTAAGGTATGAAGATTTCTTTCCGCGCTGGAGGCATGAGGCCTAGGAAAGAAGACTGGGAGATAAACCAACTGTTTTAAATGAAAAGGTGATATCACCTTTGGCATAAAATGAGGATGAGTCCTCAAGACTACTTTGTCATGATGGAACCTCGTATAAGGCGGGTCAGCCACTAAAGCTTGCAGTTCACCAATGCGTCTTGCAGAAGTGATAGCAATTAGGAAAATGACTTTCCATGAAAGAAAGTTTAGCTCCGAAGTCGCTAAAGCTTCAAAGGGAGGCTTCATGAGTTGACCCAGAACAAGATTAAGATCCCATGCCACCGGAGGTGGTTTGATGGGAGGTTTAGTTAAAAGGAGACCCCTCATAAATCTTGAAACAAGAGGATGAGAGGAAATTGGTTGTCCATCAAAGGGTTTATGAGATGCAGCAATAGCACTAAGATGGACCCTAACAGAACTGGTCTTGAGACCAGAAGCTGATAAGTGAAGGAGATAGTCCAGAAGGGACTCTACTGGTACCAAGAGGGGATTAAGTCCCCTCTGGGAACACCAGATTGAGAACCTCTTCCACTTAAAAGCGTAAGAATGCCTTGTGGGAAGGTTTTCTGGAAGCCAGAAGAATATCCTTCACTTGTTGTGAAAGGCCTAGATCTTGAAGTTCTATGCCTTGAGTAGCCAGGCCTTGAGATGAAGGGACTGGGGATTGGGGTGCAGTAGGGATCCGTTGTTCTGGGACAGAAGATACGGAGCACACCCCAACTCCAGAGGAGTGGCTCGAGAGAGACCTAAGAGAAGAGAATACCATGTTTGCCTTGGCCAGCAGGGAGCTATGAGTATCATGCGACCTCTGTCTTTCTGGAGTTTGAATAAGGTTTTGGGGATCAGGAGAATTGGTGGGAAGGCATAGAGAAAATCCTGGCCCCAATGGAGCAGGAATGCATCCCTCACCTGACAATTTTGATATGGCAGTCTGGAACAGTACCGGGGAAGTTTGGCATTCTGTGGACTTGCAAAGAAGTCTATGTCTGGTGTTCCCCAAACATGAAACACTCGGGCAAGTTGATATAAGTGGAGAGACCACTCGTTTGGCAACAGGACTCGACTGAGCCTGTCCGCTCAAACGTTTTGAATGCCTGGAAGGTATACTGCCAACAAATGAATGTGATGCTCTCTGGCAAAGGCCCACAGTTGCAAAGCTTCGTTGCATAATTGCAGAGAGCCTGTTCCGCCTTGTTTGTTTAGGTAAAACATGGCCACTTGATTGTCGGTTTGCACCAGAACTGTTTTGCTTACGAGATGAAAGCAAAATACTCAAATAGCATTTGAAATGGCCCTTAGTTCTAGGAGGTTTATTTGAAGAGAAGCCTCCTGTGGGGTCCAGAGACCCTGGGTAGACAGATTGCCCAAGTGGGCTCCCCAACCCAACTTGGATGCATCTGTCATCAGTACAGCCTGAGGTAGGGGTTGATGAAAAGGAGAGCCTACTGTAAGTTTTTCCAGAGATTGCCACCAATGCAGAGACGCAATCAGGCGTGTGGTAACTCTGATCTTGTCTGACAGGCATCCTGAGGCCTGGGACCATTGGGAAGCTAAGGTCCACTGGGCCGCTCGCATATGAAGGTGTGCATAAGGAATCACATGGACTGTAGATGCCATGTGTCCTAGAAGTCGAAGCATCTGTCGAGCAGTGAGAAAGGTTTGTAGCACTGCTTTAGATGCTAGTTCGATGATGCGCAGACAGCGAGGCTGAGGAAGGAAAGCCTGTGACTGCTGTGTGTCCAAGCGAGCCCCTATAAACTTGAGGGACTGAGATGGGGTGAGCTGGGACTCTGGAAGGTTTATGATCCATCCTAAGTACTGCAGTATTTGCATTGCTCGGGAAAGAGCATGACCTGCCTCTGGAGCTGACGGTGCTCGAATGAGCCAATCGTCTAAGTAAGGGAAGACAAAAATTCCTAGAGTCCTCATAAATGCTGCTACTACTGCCATGCATTTTGTGAAGACCCTTGGAGCAGAGGCCAGCCTGAAAGGAAGGACCCTTTATTGAAAATGTCTTCCCTTGACTAGGAATCAAAGGAATTTTCTGTGATCTGCATGAATAAGGATATGCATGTAAGAATCCCTTAAATCCAGAGAACATAGCCAATCTTGCTCGTGAAGGTATGGAAGAAGAGTGCCAAGGGAGATCATCTTGAACCTCTGTCAGACTAAATATTTGTTCAGTTCTCTGAGGTCCAGGATTGGTCTTAGTCCCCCTGACTTCTTTGGAATGAGAAAATAGGGGGAATAGAATCATGTGCCCTACTGGGACATTGGAACCTCTTCTATAGCCCCTTAAGCCAGAAGAGTGGTGACCTCTTTCCACAACAGGTCTGAGACCGGTGGTTGAGATTTGAACTGTTTTATTAGCGTGGATGGGGGCAAGCTGAGGAAATGGAGCTTGTATCCCAGACTCACTATAGATAGAATCCAATTTTCTGAAGTGATTTGTTGCCATCTTTTGGCAAAAATTTAAAGGTTCTGGGCTTAGAACAGGAAGAATGGCTAAGTTCTCTAGACAACAGTCAAAGACCCTGAGGAGGCTGGGTCTGCTGAGCCTTCTGAGCTTGTGTCTTTCTTTGTTTAGTTTGTTGTTGCCCCTTCTGGGGAACATGTGTTTGCTGGGTGGAAGATGGATAGAATTTCTTCTTCTTAGAGAGAAAAGGTTTTTTGAAAACCTTTTTCTTGGCTGGGTTAGCTGTAGATTTTGACAACCTGTCTAAAGTTGTATTATCAGTGTCAATTTCATTAGCTTTAAGCTGCCAATCCTTGCCAAAGAGATTTTCTCCTGTGCAAGGAATGTTACCCAGCTTATCTTGCACCCATTCCTCCAAGTCTGAAGCTTGGAGCCAGGCAATACGACGTGCTCCTATGGATATAGCAGAGGTTCTGCTAATACATTCAAAACAGTCAAAGGTAGCATGATTCATAAACTTAGAGACATTTTGAGCATGTTTGACCAAAGTCAAATAATTATTATAATCTGTCGGTTTATCCTCTTGAAGAAAAGGGTTCAAAAGCTCCAAGTCTTTTGTAACCTGCTCAAGAAACATTCCCATGTATAATATATAGGAACTGATTCTTGCAGATAGCATGGAGGACTGAAAGCATCAACGACCAAAGGCATCCAGTGTTCTAGACTCACGACCTGGTAGATTGGAAGTGTCGTTTAGCACTCTTAATCCACCTCGTGGTGGACTCTACCTCCACAGAATGATGTGGTAATTGAGTCTTCTGAAACCCTGGGCAAGGTGGTACTCGATACATAGTGTCAAGACGTCTAGAATGTGGAGATACTGTTAAAGGAGCTTCCCACATTCTTAACATTAGATCATGTAAGATCTGGTGTATAGGAAGCATAGCTGCCTCCTTTGGAGCCAAAGGATATTGAAGAATTCTCAATTCTTCTACTCTAGGCTCCTTTTCTGGTGCTACTGTAATGGCAAGACCCTTTGCCATATCACGTACAAAATCATGAAAAGACATATCCTCAAGAGGGGACATTCTGCGTTGAGGAGAAAGAGATGAATCTTGCAAAAGTTCAGCTCTGGTACCGGTAGAATCATCTGAGTCATCGGAATCGGAAGATTCAAAAGGAGGAAGTGCCAGGTTCTCCCGAAGCAGATGGCGTCGGTACCGCTCGATGTCGGTACCAAAACGAGTCGGCACCTGATCCCCCATGCTGGAGAGAGATTCCAGGCTCGGCATTGGGGGAAGCATGCCTGTTGAAACAGGTACCGAGGGTACTGGCGCCTGCGGAACCGTCTGCAGCGACTTTAGCGGTACCGAAGTAGCTAAAAGAGTCGCTAGACTGCATTCAATAGCAAGGAGTCTTTTGTCTATCGCTACTGCCGATGCCGGGGTTTCGGTACCAGTGGAAGCGGCCACAACCCCCGAGCATGGCACCAGTAGTTCCATCGAGGTCGAGGTCGAGGCCTCGGGAACATCCTGGAGCCCCAATAAAGCTTTGGAGCCCAAAGACTCCCGCCGGGGCTGTTTAGCCGGTGAAATATCCTCGAGGTCGGCATACCATGGACTTCGAAGCCAATCCAGCGCTACCAGAATCACTGCGCTCAAATGCGTTCTGATCCACTGGATAACCTTCCCGAGTAAAGGCCACGGAGGAAACATGGATAATAGGGCTCTGTCCGGCTACAGCTGTGCTAAGGCATCCATTCCCAGTGATCCGTGTTCTCTTTGGCGACTGAAAAGCACGCAGCTTTGGTGTTGGCCGACCACGCCCTCAGGTCCATTACCGGTTGACCCCATTTTGTACAATCTTTTGGAAAACCCAAGGCGCTAACCCCCATTCGCCTGGAGCCAGAGCATGACGCCTGAGAAAATCCACCCTCACATTGGACGTGCCCGCACTGTGCTGTGCCGACAGGGCTAGAAGATGCTTTTCTGCCTAGTGAAAGAGGATGGCTATTTCTTTGGCTACTCCTCAGCATGTTGTTCCCCCTTGACTGTTGAGATAAGTCACTGTCGTGGCGTTGTCGGAGAGGACGCGAACTGCTTGGTGACTAAGTAGAGGGACAAATTTCCCCAAGGGAAGACGAACCGCTCTGGCCTCGCCCTGGCCTCCAACCGAACTTCGCGTGACGACCACGTGCTCTGAGCAACGGGACTTAGGCTATGAGCTCCCCACCTGGAAAGCCTCGCATCGGTTGCTGATACTGATGACCAATGGGACAGAAGTACTAGTTGTAAGCTTCGCAGGTGTGCTCTGGCGCACGGAACCACGTCGATGGTAGCCGCCATGGATCTTAGCACTTGCAGATAATCCCAAGCATTTGGACAATTCTGCTGGAGAAATCCGCGGATCTGAGCTGAGAGCTTGAGGAACCGCTCGCGAGTCAAAAAGACTGTGCCTTAAACTGCATCGAACCGCGCCCCGAAAAACTCCAGGACTTGGGAGGGTTGCAGGGTGCTTTGTTCTAGATTGACGATCCATCTGAGACTTTCGAAGAAAGAGACTACCTGGATCATTGTGTCATAAGCCTCCGAGAGCCAATTGTCAAGTACGGATGTATTCGATTCCCACGGCTGCGCAGAGCTGCTGCTACTACCACCATGACCTTGGAAAACGTGCAAGGCGCCATGGCGAGACCGACCGGCATAGCACAAAACTGAAACAGGAATCATCGATGATCGCTGCAGATGGGAATGTGAAAGTAGGCCTCTGCGAGGTCGAGAGAAGCGAGGAACTCCCCTTTTGCGAACTGCCTGGATCAGCGAGCTCAGTGTTTCCATTCAAAATCAAGGGACGCGAAGACGGCATTTGCCCCTCTTGAGGTCGAGAATTCGTCGACACGAGCCTTCCTTTTTGGGTACCGCAAACTAAATGGAAGACTGTCCCGTCCCTCGTTCGGCAGGAGGAACAGGGCATATTGCACGCAGGAGAAGAAGACGACATACCGTAGTTATGATAGCGGCTCTTCTTCGGGGAGCCCCGCCCAGAGAAATAATAACGTCCCCTCCCCTGAGGCGGAGTAGGGTTCCCTGTTCTTCCGGGCTCCTGGCAAGGACCAAGGTCCTTGAGCAGACCGAAATGACGACGATAGGAGTGCTGACCTCCCCGGTCGATACCAGCGAGTGTCCCGGAATCTAGGCTGAGGACGTTGGTTTATCTCCCAGAAGGTGCTGATACTTGACCGCACCCAAATCCTTGACCAGCTTGTCCCGGTCCTTGCCAAAAAGAAGCCTTCCCTTAAAGAGAAGCTTAGATAGCCGCGCTTTGGAGGCAACATCAGCCAATCACTGGCGCAACCATAGCCAACGCCGGGCTACGGGAACTGCTGCAACTGAGCGGACAGAAAGATGTAGCCAGTCGTAAAAAGCATCCGCCAGGTAAGCTGTGAGATATTCTAAGCGGTCCAATGCCGGATCCTCTGGCAAACACTGAATCCAACGGAGCAAAGCTCGGGCCCCTAGACCGCCACAGACGGTGGCTTGGAGAGACAGCGTAGAGGCTGAAAAGGCGGTCTTGAGGAGACTTTCCACCTTTCTATCTTGCTGATCTCGCAGAGCTGCTCCCCCTTCCACCGGAATAGCGGTATGCTTGGTGACTCCAGCTATGAGCGCATCCCCCTTTGGATATGCAAGCCATCTTTCTCTATCTGTGGGAGACCAAAGATAGAGCTGCCCGAGACGGCGAGCTGAAGGCAAATAAATGTCCGGCGACTCCCATTCCTGAGACACCATTTGCTGTAGCTATGTTGGAAAAGGCAACGATTGAGAAGGCTTATGAATGCCCTTCAGAATGGGATCAGGTTGTGACTATAAGTGAGGGTCAGCCAAGCAAAGTGCCTCCACCACCTGAATAATCAAGGCTGGCAAATCATCTTTGCAAAAGACGAATATCGTGCGCCTCATCTTGGCTGTCAGCAGAGGTCGCGGATGGCAAGTATTCTCCATCCTCCCGCCCAGCACTTTCCAGATGAGAGGGCAAATTCTTCTGTGGGACCCCTGGCCATGTCTCCGAGTCGGCTACAGTGTCTTTGTCTTTAGGTGGTAAAGCACTGCGAGGACACTTCCACAAAGATGCGACCACGTTTCCTACGGTAGGAGGCGTGAAATGATCCCCTGATCCCAGTCCTGACGCTTCCGAGTGCCAGACGGACCAAGCCTGCCTAAACAGTGAAAAAAAAAAGGGCATCTGAGGATGGAGAAGACACTTTCACTGCAGAGGCCGTAGGTTGAGGGTAAAGCCAAGGAAGCTCTGTGAGCCCTTCCACCAGCGGCGCTGCATGCAGGCTCACTAAGATAGCAGAGGCCGCAGGAGTAGGATCCCTAGCAGAGGGCCCGGATGTGGATGATGATTCCCCCTGGTGAGAGGAACAGGCTGTAGATACCCTGTCTTTGAGGTCCTTTTGCTTCTTGCTGCAAACTATGCAGCGCTGCGATGACGAAGGCACTTGCGCTGCTTAAAATTGCCTCATGCAGCAAAAGAGTTAAAAATTCAGCATGACAGGCTTGTAAGAAGTTAACAATTAAAATGGAGCTTTGGAAATGCAAAAAGAGAATATAGCTGAGAAAAAAGGATCGCGATGTCAGCCACGCGGGAGGAAAATGGCCACCGCTGAGGAGAAAAAAGCACGTGAAAACTTGTCCCGGTAAAAGCACGGAGAAGGAACCCAAGCTCTGCTAAAGGGAATGTGCTGAACTCCAAAAGGCTATCCCAGGGTCCATTCGAGGCGAATCTATGATCCGGCGAGCAAAAATTGAAATGGACGCGTGGAGTTCAAAAGCTGTGTGATCTCCTGATGCGCCGCTCAAAATGAGGACCTGTGCCCTTCCGTTTCACCGGTAAGCCGCGGCGAATGCAATGACACTAAAAATAGGCGTCTGAGCAATCCCCCGATGTCGTGTCCCCTGCCATGCAACTAGACCCTGGTAAGAAGTTAGTGAGACAGTGGAGGCAGCGGTGGTAGCTGCGGGGGCAGGGGGGCGGGACTCTTAAACCGGCCGAAGAGCACAAACTCACAGACGATTTGAGTGCTACACAAAGGATTAGGTCAGGCAGAGAACTGCAGAGTGCAATAATGGCAATCCTTTGCTCCGGGCAAGGCAGGCCCTCCTGGCCAGGAGCCCAAATTACCCCCTTTAGTAACGGGAGCTCCACTGATCATCTAGACCAGGAGCTCACCGATAGTGCAGCCTGATTGGGAAATCCAGGGGATCATCTCAAGTGTGCCCTGGAAGCTCCAGTTTCCAAAAATGACCTCTTGATAAAGAAAAAACTCAGAGCGCTAAGGAAAAAAACACCATCATCTGCTGGAGACAGAGAAATACTGGCTAGAAGCACTAGGGGGACACCTATACCAACCAGAGCCTGACCAATCACAGCTCTGGAGTTTTTCTCTGTCTCCAACATCTGCTGGCAGGGGGACATAACCCGTTTGTCTGGACTGGTCTAGCAGTATGAACTGGAAGTGTTAATAAGCCCCAGTCACAACCTAACCTAACCTATAACCAAAGTGCAACGTTATGCACCTAGGAAAGAACAACCCACGTTATGGTTACACGATGCAAGGTTCCACATTGGGAACCACCACCCAGGAAAAAGATTTAGGAGTCATCGTGGATAACATGTTAAAACCCTTCGCCCAGTGTGCAGCGGCGGCCAAGAAAGCAAATAGAATGCTAGGTATCATAAGGAAAGGAATGGAAAATAAAACAAAGGATATTATAATGCCTCTGTATCGTTCCATGGTACGACCGCACCTTGAATATTGTGTGCAATTCTGGTTGCCGTATCTTAAAAAGGATATAGCGTTATTAGAAAAGGTACAGAGAAGAGCCACCATAATGGTAAAGGGGATGGAAGGCTACTCCTATGAAGAGAGGCTACAAAGGTTGGGGCTCTCCAACCTGTAAAAGAGACAGCTGAGGGGAGATATGATAGAGGTCTATAAATTAATGAATGGAGTGGAACGGGTAAACGTAGATCAATTGTTTACGCTATCAGAATATAGAAAGACTAGGGGACATGCAATGAAGCTACAGGGTAAACTATTTAAGACAAATAAGAGAAAATATTTTTTCACTCAACGTGTAATCAAACTCTGGAATTTGTTACCGGAGGATGTAGTAAGAGCTGTTAGTGTAGCTGGGTTTAAAAAAGGTTTGGACAACTTCCTGGAGGAAAGGTCCATAAACCATTATTAAAAGGGGACCCAGGATATCAATGCTTGACCCAATTCAAGCATTGTGGAACCTTTGTCTTTTGGGGATACTGCTAGGTACGTATGACCTAGATTGGCCACTGTTGGAAACAGGATACTGGGCTTGATGGACCTTGGTCTGACCCAGTATGACATATCTTATGTTCTTATGTGAGTTGGTTTTGAGGCTGGACACAGATACAGAGAAGTAAAAAAAAAAAAAAAATGATCTGCAACTCAGCTCTTACAACAGACAACACATTTCATCTACTGATAGTATAAGACCTTCTAGTAGATTTCTTTCCAGATGCCAGCAGCATTTGAGAAACCTCATTAAAAAACAAAACAAAATAAACTCAACCACCAAATAGCATAGTTACTCACCTGCAACAGGTGTTCTCCAGGGACAGCAGGAATCAGTCCTCACATATGGGTGACGCTGGTACCGATGGAGCACTCGCGGAAGCATCCCCCCAGCTTTCAAAGAAAGCCTTTGGGAGAAGCTAACACGCATGTGTGGTCCCCTTCCCGCCCAAGGGTGCCATCTTGCTCGGTTAGATGACATAGTTAAAAGACGGCAAAATAAAAGATGGTAAAGGAGCAATTCCAAGTGGGTGGAGGGAGGGAGGGAGGGTTGTGAGGACTGATTCCTGCTGACCCGGCAAACACCTGCTACAGGTGAGTAACAATGCTTTCTCCGAGAATAAGCAGGAATTCAGTCCTCACATATGGGACTCCCCAGCTACAGGCTACCGAGAACCCATAGCAAAAATAGGGCTCCCTCACGGGAAGCCGCAATCAGCAGCAATTTAGTCCATGTACACAGACCACAGTAGGGCCCCTGTGTCTGATGAACCAGCACTCTGGTAGCCTGAACACAGAAGGGTCGGAGGGTAGGAGCTGCCTAAACTCCGAAAAGATCACAGAGCACAGCCTGGCCAAAGGCACTGTTCCGTCGGGACTCTCTTTCCAGGCAGTAATAGAAACATAGAAACATGATGACAGAAAAAGACCACATGGCCTATCTAGTCTGTCCTTCCATATCAACAACTACAACAGTACACTTTTTACTTTTAGAGATCCTCTGTGTTGGTCCCATGCTTTTTTGAATTCAATTACTGTCCTCATCTCTACCACCTCTACTGGGAGACTATTCCATGGATCCACTACTCTTTCCGTAAAGAAATATTTCCGCATATCACTCCTGAATCTATCTCCCTTCACCCTCATCCCATGTCCCCTCGTAGCAGAAATTGCTTTCAATTGAAAGATGCTCTCTCCCTGAACATTTATGCCACGGAGGTATTTAAACATCTCAATCATTTCACCTCTATCCCGCCTTTCCTCTAAGGTGTACATATTAAGATCCTTAAGTCTGTCCTCATATGCTTTATAATGAAGACCACTAATCATTTTAGTAGCCACCCTCTGCACCGACTCCATCCTGTTCACATTTATTTATTTATTTATTTAACATATTTTATATACCGCGCTATTTGTTTTCAGTGCGGTTTACAAGTAACAGATCTGCACAATCAGAAAAAACTGGTGTGCTTACATTATAACAGGGAACTTAAACTTGGAACAGGGGGTAATAAAACTATAACTTTTGAAGGTGCGGTCTCCAGAATTGCACACTATACTCCAAATGAGGTCGCACCAAAGACTTATACAGAGGCATTATCACCTCCTTTTTTCTGCTAGCCATTCCTCTCCGTATGCACCCAAGCATCCTTCTAGCTTTTGCCGTCGCCTTTTCTACCTGTTTAGCTACTTTAAGATCATCAGACACAACCACGCCTAGGTCCCGCTCTTCTTTAGTGGACAAAAGTACTTCACCTCCTATACTGTATTGCTCCGATGGATTGCTGCAGCCCAAATGCATGACCTTACATTTTTTAACATTAAATCCAAGCTGCCAAATTCTAGACCATTCTTCAAGCTTAGCTAGATCCCTCCTCATGTTATCTACACCTTCCTGGGTGTCTACTCTATTGCAGATTTTGGTATCATCCGCAAAGAGGCAAACCTTACCCAACAGCCCTTCCGCTATATCACTAACAAAGATGTTAAAAAGAATCGGACCAAGGACAGATCCCTGGGGCACACCACTGGTAACATCCTTCTCCTCAGAGTGAGCTCCATTTACTTGTACTCTTTGTCGCCTCCCACCCAACCAATTTCTAACCCAAGCAGTAACTTTAGGGTCCATCCCTAGGGTGCTCAGTTTGTTTATAAGTTGCCTGTGAGGAACAGTGTCAAAGGCTTTACTGAAATCTAAATACACCACATCTAGAGCTCTCCCTCGGTCCAACTCCCTGGTCACCCAGTCAAAGAAATCAATCAGATTTGTCTGACAAGACCTGCCTCTGGTGAATCCATGCTGCCTCGGATCCTGTAATCCGCTGGACTCCAGAAACCTCACTATTTTCTCTTTCAGCAGCGTTTCCAATAATTTACTCACCACCGAAGTTAAACTAACCGGCCTGTAGTTTTCAACCACATCCTTACTTCCGCTTTTGTGTAAAGGCACCACATAAGCCTCTCTCCAGTCCTTTGGCACCACTCACAACTCCAACGAGGCATTGAAAAGGTCAGTCAGTGGAGCTGCTAGAACGTCCCCAAGTTCCCTCAGTATTCTAGGGTGTATCCCATCCGGTCCCATCGCTTTCTCTACTTTAAGTTGATGGGCTATGAAGGTATAGACTGAAGACCAGGTGGCGGCAAGTTTGCTACCGAGGTCCCAAAGGCATTGACACAGTAAAACATGACGCGGCCGTCCATTGGGAGCCTTGCCTGCTCATAAGTGAGGGTGATAAGGTCCAGCACCCAGGTGGACAGCATACGCTTGGTCACCGCCTGCCCCAGCCTACTGGGGTCGTAGGAGATGAAAAGCCGAGAGGCTTTGTGGTGCCCTGAGTGAGTTGGATATAGAAGGACAAAACCCTCTTACAGTCCAAGGTGTGGAGGACAGTCTCCACCCGACTGAAGTGAGGTCTTGGGAAGAAGGTAGAGAGCACCACTTCCTGGTTGAGGTGGAAGGGCGACACTACCTTTGGCAGGAATTTGGGGGTGCGTGCGAAGCACCACTCTATTCTTGTAGAACCTGGTATAGGGCGCCTCTGCCACAAGGGCCTGGAGCTTGCTAACTCTGCGAGTGGAGGTAAGCGTGACAAGGAAAGCCACCTTCCAAGAGAGGTAGCAAAGGTGACAGGTAGCCAGAGGTTCGAAGGGCGGGCGAGTGAGCTGCCCCAACAATATGTTGAGGTCCCATTCGGTTGACGGAGGGCGAACCGGGAGCTTCGATAAGAGCAGGCCCCAAAGAAAACAGGTCACCAAAAGTTGGACTGAGAGAGGCTTAAGATCTACCGAATGGTGGTGCACCACCAGGGCACTAAGGTGCACTCGGACAGAGATAGACTTGAGCCCGGCGTGAGAGAGGTGGAGAATGTATAGTAACACCAGAGCCACCGGGCAGGAGAAAGGGTCAGTCGGTGTTCAGCGCACCAAACAAAGAACCTGCGCCATTTGAGGGGGTAAGCCTTCCTAGTAGAGGCCTTGCGAGAGGCCAGCAGAATGTCTGCCACCTCAACCGGCAGGATGAAAGGGGCCAGAGTCACCCTCTCAGCAGCCACGCTGTCAGCAACAGGAACCCCAGGTTGGGGTGCAGGAGAGAGTCCCCCCTCCTGAGATAGGAGTTCCGGGGCAGTCCCCAAGGGAATAAGGGTCTCTACCGTCAACTGTAGAAGCAGCGGGACCCATGGGGCTATCAGGATGAGCGAGGCCTTGTCGCGGAGGGTCCTGAACAAGGTCTTGGCAATCAGCAGCGTAGGAGGGAAGGCATACATGAAGCCTTCCGACCATGAGACCAGAAACGCGTCCGCTGACACCCCGGAGGGGTGGGCCTGCCGGGAGAAGAAACGAGGCAACTGAAAGTTGTCCAGGCTGGCAAACAGGTCCTTCACGGGTTCCCCCCACAGCTGGAAAAACCGTCTGGCTATCCTCGGGTCTAGCTGCCACTCGTGTGGCTGGAGAACTCTGCTGAGGTTATCAGCCTACAAGTTGTCCTGGCCTGGCAGGTACACTGCCCGCAGGAGGATACCCTGTTGGATTGCATACGAGCAGAGGGCCAATGCCTCCTGACAAAGGGTACGAGAACCCATGCCTCCCTGTTTGTTCACGTAGAATATCACCACCTGGTTGTCCATCTGGACCAGCACTGGCTGGTGAAGCAGGTGGTGACAGAAGACTTTCAGGGCTAGGTGTATGGCTCGGGAGCTCTATCAGGTTGATCTGCTGGGTGCTCTGCCTGGTGACCAGTTGCCTGGGTGTGGATATCTCTGCAGTGAGCTCCCCAGCTGAGCAGGGAGATGTCCATGGTGAGGACCCTTGAGGGGCTTGGGACGTGAAAGGACATGCCCGCCTCGAGATGCTAGGGAAACTGCCACTAGACCAGAGAATCCGTCAATTGGCAGGTCACAGCAACTCTGTCTTGGCCTGAGACTACAGGTCCCAGAGACACCACTGTGCTGCCCTCATGTGGAGGCAAGCGTTGGGGGTGACGTGGACCCGAGGAGGCGCAGGAGAAGCCGAACGGGCACTGAGGTACGGTACTGAATGTCCTGAGCCAGAGTCCTGAGACGATCGGCTCGGTGCCTGGGCAAGAAAGCCTTCAACTGGAGGGTGTAGATCTTTGCCCCAATGAACTCCAGACACTGCATCGGGAAGAGGGAGATTTAGGGTAGTTTATGACAAATCTCAAGTGTTGCAGAATCTGGATGGTGCGTGCGGTGGCCTGCTGCACCTCCGAGGCCATGCCTCCCTTTATGAGCCAGTCATCCAGGTAGAGAAAGACGAAGACCCCATGGAGCTGGAGGAAGGCGGCCACAACTGCCAGGCATTTTGTGAAAATACAAATACAAATACAACCTGAAATCAAATTTACTACACAAAAACATGCAACAAACCAAACACAAGTCTACCCCACCTAATTCCATTTTCATATCCACCCAAGTTAGTCTACTCCCAACACTGTACTTATGATCGCAAATAACTATTATAATCTCTTGCTAACCATGTAAAGCTACTTTTTGGTTATTTGTAACATAGTTTTATGTTTCCTTTTATGTTAATAACCCACACATTGTTTTCCATGTAACCTAGTTCTTATGTAATCTAGTTTTATGTTCACCTAATGTTTAATGTAATGCAATATTGCACTGTTTTGCTATATTGTTGTTTTAAGTTCCTTGTAAACCGCCCCTGATCTCTGGAAGAGGCGGTATAGAAAAGCACACAAATAAATAAATAAATAAATAAAACTCTTGGGGCAGAGGCTAGGCCAAAGGGGAGCACCCTGTACAGAAAATGCCTGCCCCCGATACGAACCGCAGGTACTGCCTGTGGTTGGGGTGGATGAGGATGTGAGTATAAGCATCCTTGAGGTCTAAGGAGTCTCCCTGTTGGAGGTATGGCAGCAATGTTCCAAGGGAGAGGATCTTGAACTTCTCCCTCACCAGGAATTTGTTGAGGCTGCGCAGGTCGAGGAAGGGCCTTAGGCCCCCTATCCTGTTTGGCACAAGGAAGTACCTGGAGTAGAACCCCATGTCCTTGAGATGGTGGGGCACCGGTTCCACCACTGCCCACGAGAAGAACTGCCAACTATTTCAGAAGGGGGAGACCTGAGGAGTTCTCTCGGGAAATAAGAGGGAGAAGTCTGAGTCAGGTGGAGGAGGTAGCCCTCCCTGACTACCCGAAGTGCCCAGGAATCAGTGGTGATGGACATCCACCTCTGGGCATAGAGGGTCAGACATCTCACTGTGGGACGCTGATCTCCTTGGGGTAGAGAGGCTATGCTCAAGAAGTCAAAAACTCCCCCCTGGCTGGGCTGGAGCTGGTGCCTGGGGTTTTGGAGCCTTCTGCTTACGCGGGCCATGCCCATGTCCCTTCACCTGCTGACCCTGTTGGGGAGCTGGGAAGGCCTGATAAGGTGGATAGTTTCGGTAAGCAGCTCCCTTGCTTGGGTAAAAGGACTTTTTACCTGAGCTCTTCCGTCAGAGAGGGGCAGCAGTCTTTTTGGAAAGCCTAGTCATTATCATGAATTTTGTCTGCAGCACGGCAGCCTTGTGGGTCATGGGTTTGCCAAAGAGGTTCTCTCCTTGGCAGGGGACATCGACCAATTTGTCCTGAACCCACTTCTTGAGGTTGGACGACTGTAGCCAAACTTGGCGATGTGCACCGATGCTAGCTGCCACTACTCGAGCCGCCGTCTCAAACCGTCATAGGCCGCTCGAGACAAGAAATTGGAGCCTTCACGGATTGCTTTGGCCAGGTTCTTGAACTGCTGCAATAGTTTCTCAGAGAGACCAGCTGAGAACCCGGCGAGTTCCTTCACCAGGTCTCTTAAGTACATGCCCATGTACAGCTGGTAGGCCTGTATGCGGCCAATGAGCATTGAGCCCTGGTAGCACATTCTGCTGAGGACATCCAGAGTGTGAGATTCCCTGCCGGGGGGCACAGAGGAGTGCATCTTCTGACTTTTCAGCCGACGCATGGCCGACTCCACCACCATGGAGTTATGCGGCAGCTGTGACATTTGGAAGCCCGGGCTCCAGCGGACTTAATACATCAAGTCGAGCCGTTTGCTCACCACCAGCAGTGAAGCCGGTGTCTCCCACATTCTCAGCATCAGCCGTTCCAGGATGGGAGGGATGGGCACAGTGAGCGATTCCCACGGAGAAACACAGAAACATAGAGAAACATAGAAATATGATGACAGCAAAGACCACATTGTCTATCTAGTCTGTCCTTCCATATCAACAACTGCAACAGCCCCCTTTTTTCCTTTAGAGATCCTCTGTGTTTGTCCCATGCTTTTTTGAATTCAGATACTGTCCTCATCTCTACCACCTCCACTGGGAGACTATTCCACGGATCCACTACTCTTTCCGTAAAGAAATATTTCCGCATATCACTACTGAATCTATCCCCCTTCACCCTCATCCCATGTCCCCTCGTAGCAGAAATTGCTTTCAATTGAAAGAGGCTCTCCCCCTGTACATTTATGCCATGGAGGTATTTAAACATCTCAATCATATCACCTCTATCCCGCCTTTCCTCTAAGGTGTACATATTAAGATTCTTAAGTCTGTTCTCATATGCTTTATAATGAAGACCACTAACCATTTTAGTAGCCACCCCTCTGTACTGACTCCATCCTGTTTATATACTTTTGAAGGTGTGGTCTCCAGAATTGCACACTATACTCCAAATGAGGTTGCACCAAAGACTTATACAGAGGCACTATCACCTCCTTTTTCTGCTAGCCATTCCTCTCCGTATGCACCCAAGCATCCTTCTAGCTTTTGCCGTCGCCTTTTCTACCTGTTTAGCTACTTTAACATCATCAGATACAACCACACCTAGGTCCCGCACTTCTTTAGTGGACAAAAGTACTTCACCCCCTATACTATATTGGTCCCTTGGATTGCTGCAGCCCAAATGCTTGACCTTACATTTTTTAACATTAAATCCCAGCTGCCAAATTCTAGACCATTCTTCAAACTTAGCTAGATCGCTCCTCATGTTATCTACACCTTCCTGTGTGTCTACTCTATTGCAGATTTTGGTATCATCCGCAAAGAGGCAAATCTTACCCGACAGCCCTTCCGCTATATCACTAACAAAGATGTTAAAAAGAGGGGCCTTGTAATGGAGGAATTCTAACTCATCCGCCCGAGGGTCCTCCTCCGACTCGGTCGGGAAGGCTAGGGCCTTAGACATGTCCTTGACAAAATCAAGGAAGCCCATATCCTCGGGTGGAGACTACCATCAAGGCTCCAAGACGGGAGAGTCAGATGGGATGTCGCGGTGGCGACAGGTATCGGAGGACTCCTCGTCCTCCGTCTCCAACTCGGAGTAGTCCGTCGATGACTCGTAGAAGGGCTGCTACGTGGGCCTCGGGGCTCCTAATACCTTGTGGCTGGTGCCCGACAAACTTGCTGGGGATGACCACAGTCCCGTCGAGCAGGTCTCTGATTGTAACCTCGGCCGAGGATCGACACGAGGCCAAAAGACCTTGAGGATCGGCTCGGCCTCCGGGGACGTCTTTGACATCGAGGGCCCGGTGGTCGGGGTGGATGAATCAGTCATGCCAGATAACAGCGCCCGCTGCTGGTCCATGAAGGCAGACAAACTGCACTCCAGGGCCACCATTCTGGACTCCAGACCAGAAGGCTCTGCAGCTTTTGGTGCGGGCACTGAGGGACTCGGGGCTGATGCCAGCTCCCCCAAAGGGGAATCCTCGACAAGTATAGTGTTTGGGGACCAAGGTCTGTCCATAGTCGGATCCTTCCAAGAGACCTTCACAAGCCACTCTTTCTCCGACGCTTTGGACAAAAATCTCAGACTGCGGGACCGGGCCCGGGGAGCAGCTGGCCGGTCTGAACCATCCAAGGATGCCATCTTGAGGGTTTCTTCTTCTTACTGGGTTCCCTCGAGGGAGACCCCTTTTCTGAGGACCCACGATGAAGCTCAGGTTCGGGGGGTTCTGCCCGAGATGTCGGGGCCTCAGACAAGGCCCTGGCCTTCGGAGGCACCGGGGACTCTGGGAAAAACTTATCGTGCTGCTGCTGGCAGCTCTTGAGGGCCTTACTGGCCATCCTCTTGCAGAGATTGCAGGCTGCTGGGTCATGGTCTGGCCCGAGGCAGCGGAGACAGCAGACCTTTGTGTCGGTCAAAGACATAATTTTAGAGCAACAATCACACTTCTTAAAGCCACTGGTAGCCATGGGAGAAAAAAGTACCCCTGCGAGGTCAAAGACTCTCTGGGCTGCCAGTGGGAGAAGCAAAGCACGAAGATGCCAGGAAAAGAAAAGGAAAAAAAGACTACAAAAATAGACAGAACTCAACACAGAGGCAGCGAGGCCGATAGGCGGGAAGAGTACCGGTGAGATACTGGAGATGAGTATGAAACTCGGAGAGAAAAACCAACTTTTTCCGGGGACAAGCCAGACAAATGTCTGAAAGGCTCCGTGGAAAAAAGGAGACTGAGCAAGCTGGCACCCTTGGGCGGGAAGGGGACCAGGCATGTGTGGTGGCATCTCCCAAAGGCTTTCTTTGAAAGCTAGGGGGATGCTTCTGCAAGGGCTCAGTCGGAGCCAACGTCACCCACATGTGAGGACTGACTTCCTGCTTGTTTCTGGAGAATATCAAATACCCCTACAACATGCAGGCCACAAGAACTACTGGGGTCATCTTGAACACCGTTTAGCAGGTCCGGACAACTGACCCAGATGTCCAGATCCGCTAATAGCCAGGCAGTCTACCAGGGACAGAGCTCCCCGTACAAACAGGCAATTTGTACAGGGAGCTCTGTTCGTGGGAGAGAGGAGGCGAGACAGGCAGAGCGAGGGTGGGCGAAAAGCAATCCAGGACATACAGGGCAGATTCCGAGATCGGCCTTATATGTCTGGGGTCGGCCAAGGAGACGGGGACTTATTCCTCCTCAGAGGTGGAATAAGTCCCCCTGGATGGAGCAAAAGACGCAGCCAGGACTGGTAAGGAGGGCGAGGGGATGCAGGGGGTTCTCCGCAGCACAACCCTAGCCATGGAAGACCAGATCGGGGGTCGGGCTGCAGGGAAAGAAGACTGCTTTCTGTGGCAGGAGATTGCGGCTCCAGAATGGCACCATTGTGCTGTGACAGGACGCCACTGCACTGCGGCTTTATTCAGAAGCCTGGCCGAGTTAGCCGGGTATGTGGGCTGGACGTGAGGCTGATCAGAATTGGTGCACGGCCTGCACATCCAGGCCATAGACAAGATTCTGATCCCACATGCACGTCTAGCCCCCATGCAATCAGAATCGGGTCTACCTCTGTACGGCCTAATTCTGATCAGCCATACAGGGAGGGAGACAGCAGCATAGGTTTGCTGCAGAATAATGCCACATAACTGAAAACTAAGTCTGTCTCAGCCAAAATGGAGTTGTGAGCATCATTGGTCTCTTCTGAGTTTTATCAAGGTTTTGCTATTGGGGGTATCAGAGATTACATTCAGAAGAACTGTTTCCAAAAGAAAGAAAAATATTCTCTTCAATAATCTCTTCTATAATCTCCTCCTGGAACCGAGGACTATTTCCTTCTATTCAGAACTAGGTCCCAGTGGAGATATTTTGTCTGACAAGTCCTGGTGCAGGGACCACTTCAAGAGATCCAAGTAGTGACAATCTGTTTGCTAAGCAGGACCCTCCCAACCATTAGGCAAGACTAGTAAGTCACCTAGTATGGCAGTTTCAGATGGTCAGCAAAGAGCAGCTGCAGCAGCAGTCACTGCAAAACAGATTCTGACAGTTACACAAACTCAAAGAGTCATCAGCATGTTAATTTACCTGCAGAAAGGCAGGCACACACACACATAAAAAGCAAAGTTTAATATTTAAAAGTATAATGTCCAATTATGCATTTTTACAGGATTGTTGTTGGAAGGGTGGTATTCAGATAATCATGATTGTTGAGTTTCATTATCACAATCTTTTATGGGGAGGAGCGGAAGTAAGACTGATGGTTTGCCTAAGGCACCCAATACCCTTGTAATGGGCCTGAGCTACTAGGACATCTACTTGCTCACCAAGTATGTCTCTCTCCTGTACACTCTGCGGGAGATGATCCAGTTACACATGTTGCCTCCCAAACAGAAGGTAGGAGACTATTCCTCCCTGTCTCTTTAAACAACATAGTCACCTGATTGTTTATGTGGATTAAGTGCTGTATTTATTAAGTTTTCGTTCCTCACAGACACAGAATGTGAAAAAAAATAGTACATCAAGATTCTAGGAGAATTTTGCTGGCCATCTCTTAAAAAAACAGAGCATTCAATACAGTCCTTCATTCATGCATATTTATATATAGATCATTTTTTTCCTTAGAGGCTCTGGGTGTGAAGGTCTTATAAATTACCACCTTAGCCCAGTTTGGATGCATCTGTGGTCAGAACAATCAGATGAGGGCAAATTTGGAAGGATAATCCCTTGGTCAAAACAGAATGGGAAAGCCACTGAGACATGACATCTTTTTCTGTAAAAAAAAATGTGATCCCAAATTCTTTGCATAGCTTGATTTCACTGAAATTTCATCATCAATTGGGCCTGTTTCATGGAAATGTGCCATTGCAGGAAGTCTGCGTCAGGGGGGTAGAAGTGTCGCTGGTTTTAGTTAATTACTATATTGCTGTTTAATGGCACTATTGCTGCTGCAGATCCCAAAAAGGGGCAGCAGTAGGGACAGGGATGGGAGAAGGGGAGTGGCAGGACTGAGGGTTCGCCTAGGATGCCTCATATCCTTGCACCGGCCCTGTTCTTAGAATTATACACTAGGAGTAATTTTATAAGGAGGTGCCAATTTTTAGTTGCTAACATGCATAGAAGCAACTGTAGTCATTTACATGCATAAATGACCTCTTATAAAATACTGATGAGGATAAAAGTATGCATGTTGTTTGTATGGTGTGTACTTTCACTAAGGGTGTACATGTGGGGAGAGTTTGGGTGGATCATGGGCTATTGCAAGCAAGTAAACACACAGGGAATATGTTTACTAAACTGGACTATCATTAAGCACAGTATACAATTTGAATTATTTTTTAATAAAAAGCATAGTTAGTTATAAAATACTTGAAATACTGTAGTTTACCTAAAGATAATGGTGGAGGACACGGATCAAGGACATATTCCTTTTCTGAATCATCTTCTGCTTTATTCTCATGCTGGGGCACATTTTTTCTTCTTTGGCCAGTATCTACTACTGCTCTTACCACACCTTTGTTCACCAATCTGCAGCTATTGTTGTTGATTCTTACATTTGTCCTAAACGGAGTGGTTAATGAAAGATTCTGGAGTTGAAGATCATGCAAAATGTGATCTTGTAGAGCCACCGCTGCAAGTGTTAGGGGTTCATGTTTAAAGGGCCTATCCTAAAAATAAATAAATAAATGTTAACACTTTCTACATCATGCATATACATTGTTTGCATTAATATAATGCTTCAATAGTAAAACTTCTGCCCATGTAAGACTAAATTCCACAAAATTTCTGAGACATGGAAATGGGCAACTACTTAAAAGTTAAGTCTATTGCATTACAAATAGTTATCAAAGATTATTTGGACCTAACATAATTTAGGGGTTTATTTATCAAACTGCAATAATGTGCATTATCATGCATTGTTAGCAAACAGATCACATTAATATCACTGAAGCCTATTTACCAAGGCCTCAATGTAATAAGACTGTGCCAAGAACTGGAGTCTAACAAAAAAAATACAATTCAAAATACATTTAAGTAAGAATTTATTGCAAAGATCTACCCAACATACAGTACTCTAAACTTTGAATGTGAAAGAATGCTAGAAATACTCGTATAGTAAATTAAGAATAAGAAATTACTCCTTAACTCAGTAATTGCTGAAAGCCCTTTATACAGTAGTTTAACAGCCACCAACTTTGCATAGTTTGGTACAAATCTGGCCTGCTCACTATAGCTTTGCTGACCTGAATCCTTAGTGGAACACCAGATCTAGTGCAAGAGATAAGGGTGTTGAGGCCACTTGGCAATAGTGATCATAGCATGATCGCCTTTGTTTTAATTAGTGGAGGAGGGATAGTAAGGAAATCCATAGTACTACCTTTTAACTTTCGAAAGGGAGACTATGATAAAATGAGGAAAATAGTTAAGAAAAAACTAAAAGGAGCAGTTGCAAAGGTTAAAGACTTACATCAAGCTTGGGTGTTGTTGAAAAATACTATCTTGGAAGCCCAGACCAGCTGTATTCCACGCTTTAAGAAAAGTGGAAGGAAGTCCAAAAAACTGCCAGCATGGTTTAAAGGGAAGGTCAGAGAGACTGTTGTTGCCAAAAAAGCATCTTTTTAGGAAATGGAAAAAAGAGCCAAACGACAAAACCTGGAAACAGCACAAGCACTGGCAAGTCAAATGAAAGGCATTGATAAGGCAGGCAAAGGGAGATTTGAGAAGAAGCTTGCTGCGGAAGCAAAAATGCGAAATAAAGACTTTTTCAAGTACATTCGTAGCAAAAAACCTGTTAGTCAGTTGGTCCATTAGATGATAGAGGGGTTAAAGGGGCACTAAGAGGCAACAAGGCGATAGCGGAGAGACTGAATGAATTCTTTGCTTCGGTCTTTACTGAGGAAGATGTAGAGATGCTACCCATGGCTGAAGTGGTATTTAAAGGTGCAGAAGAATTGAAGGAAATATCGATACATCGGGAAGATGTATTACAACTATTAGATAAACTGAAGAGTAGCAAATCACCTGGGCCGGATGGTATACATCCAAGGGTGTTGAAAGAACTGAAATATGAGATTGCAGACCTGCTATTAGTAATCTGTGAACTATCATTAAAATCATCTCTAATACCTGAAGATTGGAGGATCGCCAATGTAACACCAATTTTTAAAAAGGGTTCCAGAGGTGATCCGGGAAACTCAAGTTAGTACCGGAAAAAATGGTAGAAACCATCATAAAGAATAAAATTACTCAGCATGTAGATAGTCATGGCCTAATGGGAGACAGCCAACATGGCTTTAGACAAGGAAGATCTTGTCTTACTAATCTGCTATGTTTTTTTGAAGGTGTGAATAAACTGGTGGACAAAGGTGAGTCGGATGATATAGTGTATCTGGACTTTCAGAAAGCCTCTGACAAGGTCCCTCATCAGAGACTTTCCGCAAAACTAAAGAGTCATGGGATAGGAGGCAGTGTACTACTGTGGATCAGGAACTGGTTAAAAGATAGAAAGCAGAGTGTAGGGCTAAATGGCCAATTTTCCCAATGGAGAAAGGTGAATAGTGGTATACCCCAGGGATCTGTGCTGGGTCTGCTGCTTTTTGACATATTCATAAATGACCTGGAAAGTGGAATAACGAGTGAGGTTATCAAATTTGCAGATGACACAAAACTATTTAAAGTTGTTAAAACCTAAGAGGATTGTGGAAAATTGCAAGAGGATCTTGATAAATTGGAAGACTTGGCATGAAATGGCAGATGAAATTTAATGTGGACAAGTGCAAAGTTATGCACCTAGGGAAGAACAACCCAAACTATGGTTACACGATGCAAGGTTCCACATTAGGAACCACCACCCAGGAAAAAGATTTAGGTGTCATTGTGGATAACATGTTAAAACCCTCCGCCCAGTGTGCAGCGGTGGCCAAGAGAGCAAATAGAATGCTAGGTATCATAAGGAAAGGAATGGAAAATAAAACAAAAGATATTATAATGCCTCTATATCGTTCCATGGTGAGAGCGCACCTTGAATATTGGTGTGCAATTCTGGTCGCCGTATCTTAAAAAGGATATAGCGATATTAGAAAAAGTTCAGAGAAGAGCCACCAAAATGGTAAAGGGGATGGAAGGATACTCCTATGAAGAAAGGCTAAAAAGGTTAGGGCTCTTTAACCTGGAAAAGAGACGGCTGAGGGGAGATATGATAGAAGTCTATAAATTAATAGAGTGGAACGGGTAAGCGTAGATCGATTGTTTATGTTATCAGAATACAGAAAGACTAGGGGACATGCAATGAAGCTACAAGGTAAACTATTTAAGACTAATAAAAGAAAATATTTTTTCATTCAACGTGTAATCAAACTCTGGAATTTGTTACCGGAGGATGTAGTAAAGGCTGTTAGCGTAGCTGGGTTTAAAAGGTTTGGACAAGTTCCCGTAGGAAAGGTCCATAAACCATTATTAAGAAAGGACCCAGGATATCAATGCTTGACCCAGTACAAGCATTGTGGAACCTGTGTCTTTTGGGGAAACTGCTAAGTACATATGTCCTAGATTGGCCACTGTTAGAAACAGGATACCGGGCTTGATTGACCTTGGTCTGACCCAGTATGGCATATCTTATGTTCTTATGAATGAGCCTGATCTTAGCTGGTCTCAGAAACTAAGCAGCATAAGGCTTGACTAGTACTTGGATGGGAGACCACTGTGCGGAAGAAAGGCCTAGCAATCTACTTCCAGTTGCAGGCTGCCAAGAAAACCCAGAGAGTGGGTCACCAGGAGTAAGCAATGACTCAATGGGACACACACTTCTTCACAGAATACCTCACATTCTTCTTCAAACACAAGCATAAATAGGTCAGTCAGAGCTCTGTGATTCCCAGTCTTGAAGGACTACCAAAAGGGACTACTACAGCTGGAAAAAGATCTGGACTTGTAAGTATTTATCTTCTGGATTATGTTCTAAATCTTGGAGAAAAAGGGAATTCTTTTGGTTAAAGCTGATAAATCTGTGTATTTTAGAATTCAGTGTTTTTGCTCGTCAGTCAGTTCTTAGTACCACCAGAGAGTTTTTCATTTAAATCAAATCAGAATACACCTTCGCATAGGAAGTAAAATAGAGCAGTCACTAAAATAAATTTGTTTCTAGAGAGCTTTTTATTAAAATCAAATCAGAGCATATTAGTAGAATAAATAGTCTCTGAATAGAAATAAATAAATTTGTTTCTAGTGAGTTTTACAAAGAGGCCTTCCAGTTAGGAGGCAAAAGATCTTTGAAGATGTTTTAAATAGGTGTTAAAGCCAAGTGACAGATCAAAAGGAAATTTGAAAGGCCCCCTCTATCAAACCAAGGGCTGTGTGAATCACCCAGGAAATTGGTAAGACATTACTTTAAAAGCACAGGTCAGAGCACTGTGTAGCAATAAAGTTTTTATTGTCTACTTTCCCTCCCACCCACCCCAGGGATAATTTTGGCTTTATAGGCTCTTAAGCCTATTAAAGGGAAGGAGGTGCCCATATTCACTTTCAGATGCAGCTGGTTATCCTCAACAGGTATAGATTATCTTTATTTTTTATCTTTATTCAGTTTTTTAATATACTGCCACACGAGCATCAGAGTGGTATACAATAAAGCGCCAAACACTGCTAGGAAAGGAAACAGAATGCCAGAAAATAAACAGGAAAGGGATAGTTTTAGAGAAAAGAACACAAGGGACGACCTGAAGTGGAAGGAGGCTAGGAACCTTATTGGGAGGGCTGAGCGGAGGGAGATGGCAGGGGAGGGAGGTCAAAAGCTGGGTCTTCAATCTTGCTTTAAAATTGGTGAAGGAGGGCTCTAGGAGGAGAGCTGGGGGGAGCGAGTTCCAGAGCCTGGGGCCGAAGAAAGAGAAGGCAGAGGACCGGGTGGACTCCAGGTGGGCCTGGGAGGGGGAGGGAAGGGACATGCGGTTTGAATGTATGGACCTGAGTGAATGCTGGGAGGTGTGAAAGCGGACCAGGTTGGAGAGATATTGAGGTGTGCCAGTATGAATTGCATTATGGACGAAGATGAGAATTTTATACTGAATGCGGAAGGCCACAGGGAGCCAATGGAGGTGAATAAGGAGGGGAGTGACGTGGTCTGAGCGGAAGGTGTGAATAAGAATACGGGCCACTGTGTTTTGGACAAGCTGGAGTCTGTGCAATTGGTATTGGGGAAGGCCGGCCAAGGAGACTAGTCCAAACGAGACATAACAAGGGAGAGAAGCAATGTAGTCAGGGAAAGGGTAGGGAGGAAATGTCAGATAGCACGAATTTGACTTAGGGAGTGGAAAGAATGCTGGACAACGGAGGATATGTGTTCTCGGAATGTCAAGGTTGTCGAGAGTGACGCCTAGTTAGCGTGCAGGAAGGGGACGAGGGGGATGGGGAGGAGGAAAGCAAGGGGGAATAGAGGGAGTGGGACCGCCAAAAGTGAACCAGATAGCCATGGTTTTAGTAAGGTTGATGCGAAGAAAATGTGAAGACATCCATGAGCCAACACAGGTGAGACAAGGTAAGAGGTAAGAGGACTGATATCATGGGAGGAGTCGTCAGTATGATGGAAAAGGATGATATCATCCGCGTAATAATACGTGGAGATGCCATACTGCTGAACCAGTAGGGTGAGATGGGCCAAAAAAATATTAAACAAGAGAGGGGGCCAAGACAGATCCTTGAGGGACACCACAGGAAAGAGGAGTTCCTGGGGAAGAGGTGGACCTGGAGAGAACCGAGAAAGACCCGTTGGTGAGAAAAGAGCGAAACCAAAGGAGGACAGTACCTGAAATCCCAACATCTTGGAGTCAAGTGAAAAGAGTATGGTGATCGACCAGGTCAAAGGTGGCAGACAGGTCAAGAGAGACTGCAAGGGAGATAGAACCGCGATCATGTGCACTGTACAATTTGTTCAGGAGAGAAAGAAGGATAGACTTGATACTATGACCGGGGTGGAAACTTGACTGGCACAGATGAAGCGCTAAGGTGGCATCGAGATGGGAGGAGAGTTGAGCGAAAACTATTTTTTCTAAGAGTTTGGAGAGGAAAGGAAGGTTACAGATAGGGCGCCAGTTGGCAGGGATAGAGGGGTCCAAGGAAGCTTTTTTGAGAATGGAACGAATCAGAGCGCGCTTCCAGGGGGACGGGAAAAAAGTGGAGACTGTAATTGAAAATGGACAAAACAAGCGGGACAAGTGCTAGAGAGAGCTCAGCTAGCCAGTGCGAGTGAATAGGATCGAAGCGACAGGTTGTCTTGCGAATAGTGGCAAGTCTTGGACAGTTCTGGGAGAGTGATGGGCTGGAAGGAAGACCAGAGGTGCAGAAAGAATGGACCTCTAGGACTGGAAAGAGCGGTAAGAGAAGGAGAATCAGAGGGGATGGGATAAAGAGGGAGAGGGCAGGCAGAGAACAAAAGACACAGAGATTGTATTTGGTCAGTAAAGTGCACAGCAAGAAGGGAGGGAACGGGCATGAGGAGAGGAGGAGTGTGCAGTAGAGAGTGATTGGAGGATGGAGTCGAGTTGGCGGGAGGAGTTGGAAGACGAGGGAGAAATAGGTTTGTTTGGCAGAGTGGAAGCAGTAATGATGGTGACAGTAGCAGTAATGAGCCAGGGAGTCAGGGGAGGGGTGCTCGTGCCAAAGGCGCTCAGAACATCGAAGATAGGAATAGGAACGGTGGAGGTAGAGACCAGGATGATACCAGGGATGGTGGTGTGCACGACGTGCGTGGGAGACAGGTTGGAGGGGAGCGAGTTTGTCTAAGGCAGCTGTTAGGGCCTGGTTCCATGTCAGGGCCTGGTTCCATGTCAGGGCTTGGAGGTCAGCCAGAAGTGTAAAGAAATCGGGGAAAAGAGGGTGTCAGAGGAGGGGAATTGCAGGAGGGTTATAGGCTTGATGTGGTGGGCCAGGGGGGGCAGCGGCAGTAGGGGGTCTTGGGGAAGGTAGGGGAGGAGAGGTGATAGAGAAAAGGAGGCAGAAATGGTCGGACCAGGGCACAGGGAAGGTAGAAAGAGAAGAGGGAATGGAAGAAGGAATGAAAGAGGAATGTAAAGGGGAAATTATCAGATCTAGGATGTAGTCGGCAGAGTGCGTGGGAAGACGGACATGCTGTTGAAGGGAAAGGAGTGAGAGAAAAGCAATGTCCCAAGGCCTGGTGGGACAATCAGAATGGACATTGAAGTCTCCTAAAAATTAATTAAGGACCTGAGATTAGTTAATCTTGAGGTGAACAAAGTCCATTAAATGTATTAGATATAGTTGTATTAGTATAAATATCCCCAGCAAACCTAAGTAAGTAAACAACTTAAATACTTAAAACTAAGATGGATACAGCAGTCCAGCAGCGAGATGGGGGCTTTCCAGTCTTTTGCACCAAGTATCACATGTATGATTTTCTCCCAGTCGGTGAGGGATCTTACATGTGCACTAGGTACAAGGAGCTCTTTGCTCTCAGGGAACAAGTCCGATCTCTGGAGGCTAGAGTAGCAGACTTGGAGGACATAAGGAAGACAGAGAGGTACATAGATGAGACTTACAGGGATGTAGTACTGAAGTCCCACCTGCAGTCTGGCAGCCTCTCTGTTCCTATGGAGGAGAGAGGGAATGTGATAGGAGAGCATCGCCCTGTTGTAGCAGGAAGTGATCCTGTAGCTAGGACCTGTCCTCCAAGTGATGAAAAACCCTCTCGCACCGAGGAGGTTTCTCCAGAGCCATGTGCTCATGAGGGAAGGGTTAGGACAGCCATTATAGTTGGTGATTCGATCATTAGGCATGTAGATAGTTCAGTGGCTGGTGGACATGAGGATCACCTGGTAACATGCCTGGCTGGTGTAAAGATAGCGGACCTCATGTGCCACCTAGACAAGATTTTAGATAACGCCGGGAAGGAGTCTGCTGTCTTAGTACATGTTGATATCAATGACATAGGAACATAGGAAAGGTATGGCAGGAAGGTTCTGGAGGCCAAATTTAGGCTTTTAGGTAGTAAGTTGAAATCCAGAACGTCCAGGGTAGCATTCTCAGAAATGCTTCCTGTTCCACACGCAGGACCCAAAAGGCAGGTAGCACTCCAGAGTCTCAATGCATGGATAAGACGATGGTGCAAGGAAGAGGATTTAGGATTTATTAGGAACTGGTGAACATTCTGGAGAAAGGAGGGGCTTTTCCAAAGGGAAGGGCTCCACATTAACCAGGAGGAACCAGGCTGCTGACATTAATCTTTAAAAAGGAGATAGAGCAGCTTTTAAGCTAGATAATAGGAGAAGGTTGAGAGTAGATCAAGAGTGCATGGTTCGGAAGGATATATCCTTGAAGGATACTAGCAAAAGACTGAAATTAGGACATCCTGATAGAGAGGTTCCAATAAAGAGAAAAGTAACCCAAATGCCCTTAAGTACAGAGCAGACAGAACTTAAAGATTCAAAACTACCCCTATCTACCGATAACCAGATTAATATGAATAAAATACAACATCTAAAATGCTTGTATGCAAAAGCTAGAAGACTAAGAAATAAGGTGGGAGAGTTAGAATATATAGCATTAAATGAGAGGTTAGATATAATTGGTATCTCAGAGACCTGGTGTAAGGAGGACAACCAATGGGACACTGTGATACCTGGGTACAAATTATATCACAATGATAGAATACATCAAATTGGTGGAGAGGTTGCATTCTATGTTAGAGATGACATTGAGTCACACAAGATTAGTTTTTCAGGAAACAAAGTACACTGTAGAATCTCTATGGATAGAAATTCCACGTAAAAATGGGAAGCTGATGGCAGTGAGAGAGTGTACTATCAACCGCTTGGTCAGAATGAACAAATGGATGATGAAATGCTCAAATAATCAGGGAAGCTAATAAAAGTTACAACACAGCAATAATAATGGGTGATTTCAATTACCCCCCTATCGAGTGGGTCAGTGTCATGGCAGGACATGCTAGGGAGATAAAGTTTCTAGATGAAATAAATGACTGCTTCTTGGAGCAGTTGGTTCATGAACAGACAAGAGGGGAAGCCATTTTGGATCTAGTCCTTAGTAGAACACAAGATCTGGTGCAAGAGATAAGGGTGTTGGGGCCACTTGGTTATAGTGATCATAGCATGATCGCATTTGATTTAATAAATGGATGAAAGACAGCAAGGAACTCCACAGTACCACCTTTTAACTTTCAAAAGAGAGACTATGATAAAACAAAAAAAATAATTAAGCAAAAATTAAAAGAAGCAGCTGCAAAGGATAAAGATTTAGATCAAGCATGGACGTTACAAATACTATCTTGGAAGCCCAGACCATCTATATTCCACGCTTTAAGTAAAGTGGAAGGAAGCACAAAAAACTGCCAGCATTGTTTAAAGGTGAGGACAGAGAGGCTGTTGCAGCCAAATCTTTCAGGAAATGGAAAAAGGATTCAAATGACGAAAACTGGAAACAACATAAGCACTGGCAAGTTAGATGCAGGGCATTGATAAGGCAGATAAAGAGAGGATTTTAAAAAAAGCTTGCTATGGAAACAAAAACGCATAATAAAAGTTTTTACAAGTATATTCGTAGCAAAAAACCTGTGAGAGTGTCAGCTGGACCATTAGATGACAGAGAAGTAAAAGGGACACTAAGAGGGGACAAGGCCATAGCAGAGAGATTGAATTAATTCTTTGCTTCAGTCTTTATTGAAGATGATGTAGGGAAGTTATCCAAGATTGAAATGGTGTTTAAAGGTGATGAATCGGAAGAATTGATAGAAATATTGATTAACCAGGAAGATGTATTACAACTATTTGATAAATCAAAGAGCAGCAAATCACCTCAACTGGATGGTTTTCATCAGAGGCTTTTGAATGAACTGAAATATGAGATTGTATCACTACTATTAGTAATCTGTGAACTATCATTAAAATCATCTGTAATACCTGAAGATTGGCGAATGGCCAATGAAACACCAATTTTTAAAAAGGGCTCCAGGGTGATCCGGGAAACTACAGACTGGTGAGCCTGACGTCAGTAACGGGCAAAATGGTAGAAACCATTATAAAGAATAAAATTAATAAACATCTAACATAATAACATAGCAAATGACGGCAGATAAAAACCAGTATGGTCCATCTAGTCTGCCTAGCAAGGTGGCAAGAGTAGGTGCACCTGCCGCTCCATGCAGGTCACCCTTCCCCATGTCTTTGTTTAGGGGTGAACCCACTGCTCCGTGTAGGGACCCCTGTTTGTTGAGAAATTAGATAGTTAAGTTTATTTTGATTTTATCCTGTTGCTATAAATGGATCCACTGTGTCTGTCCCATGCCATTTTGAATTCTGTCACTGTATTTCCCCCATCACTTCCATTGGGAGGGCATTCCAAGCATCCACCACCCTTTCAGTGAAAAAGTATTTCCTGACATTGCCTTTCAATTTACCCCCTTGCAGCTTCATGTTATGCCCTCTAGTTTTACAGCATCCCCATCTTTGGAAGAGGTTTGTTCATTAATACTCTTAAGTATTTAAAGGTCTGAATCATATCTCCCCTATCCCTCCTCTCCTCCAGAGTGTACATATGTGCCGGTTGATATAGCCTATCTGGATTTTCAGAAAGCCTTTGACAGGGCCCCTCATGAGAGACTCTTGAAGAAACTAAAGAGTCATGGGATAGGAGGCAGTGAACCTTTGTGGACTGGGAAATGGTTAATAGATTGAAAGCAGAGAGCAAGGCTATAAGTGACATTTTTCTTGCCAGATAATGTCCTTTCCTGGAGTCTGCTAGACCTGCCCCAACTATAACCTATTCCCCACTTTTTTGTTGTTGTTAACCTCTTTTTTTTCTCCAAGTTATTTCTCCTTGTTCATTGTAAAACAAATCCATTGAGATTGTTATGTTGTTGGACAGAAGCAGTATAGAAAAACTGTCAAATAAATGAATAAATAAATAAACAAAATGGTTTGTGTCCGCCTACCAGCAGATGCGGAGAAAGGAAACTTCTATAGGCTTCTTTATGACATTGTCATGCTGTATCTGCCAGAACCTCTAGAGACAGCCTTCAACAATATTCATAACAAAGCATATGTTGAGAAACCTCAGAAGTCAAACAAACTCAAGGTAACCAGGTTCAACAGAATAACCATAACTACGTACAGGATCAGTTTCAACAGAAGGCTCGTCAGAAGAGTATCAGCCTGCAGGGCCACCAACAGAGAAGAGCAGATTAAGCAACTAGTTATCCAGAGTGGGTCCTGAACTGGCCTACCAGGACTCAAAGAAATGGACGATAACATTTACCAGATAATTGTCCTGTTAGACCAGTCCAGACAGGTGTGACATACCAAAGCTATGCCACCACTGGGCGGGAGAAGACACTGCAGCTTTTAATACCTTTGAGCCAAAGGCTCTGTCTGTTTGAGCATAGATATCCAATTGGTAGTGCTTAACAAAAAGTGGAATGTGATGTCCACGTTGCTGACCAACAAATTGTCTGGGGGGGCTACTGAGCTACGCTCTACTCATGAGGACGCTTGCACCTGAGGGAATGCACGCACAAACCCTCCAGAACCAGCTGGCTCTGTAACAGATACGTGGATGCAATCACTTCCTTGATCATGTGCCACAAAGTAGATATGGCAGCCATATTACCTTTACACTGTGCCACAAACAGCACAAAGGTGAAATTAGACTTACCTGCTAATTGTTGTTCCTTGAGGAACTCCAGTCCAGTCCCGAACCTCTGGGTTTTGCACCTCCTCCAGCAGCTTTGGAGACTGAGTACGTCATCTTCTTTGATGACCCTGGTATAAATAGCAGAGGGACCGCCTCCTCGCTCCAGTAACCTACTGACAAAGCTGACTCACCGGGGCAACAATTAAGTAGTAAACATCACAATCAAACTGTAACCTATAATAACCATGAGCTAAGTCAAAAAAGAGGGAAACAAAACAACCCTTCTGTACCTTTCACCAAGGGTACGTAGATCTCTTTGTGCTACATAGACCTGCCCTCGTCTTTCACAGAGGACCTTGACCGTAGCAGAATCCCCATCCTCCCCAACTCTCTCCTATGGACTGCAACCCCTGCAGCTGCTCCACTTACCTGATACAGTGATATACCTCTGCGCTTCAGGCCATAGTCCAAAAGAAAAAAGGGAGGGATGCAGGACTGGACTGGAGTTCCTCAAGGAAAAACAATTAGCAGGTAAGTCTAATTTCACCCTCCTTATCGTCCCTCCAGTCCAGTCCTGAACCTCTAGGGATGTAACAGAGCAGTGAAATTTTTTTAACAGGAGGAACCCGCTACACCAGCCTGAAGCACCGCTGATCCAAAATGAGTATCCCTCTCCGCCTGGACGTCCAGCCGGTAATGCTTGACAAAGGAGCTCAACAACGTCCAACTAGCCGCTTTACAAATGTCAACAGCCAGCACCAAACTATACTCGGCCAACGATGCTGCTTGCGCCCTAGTCGAATGAGCCCTTAACCCCTCTGGGACGGCCTTACCTTTGAACAGGTATGCTGATGCTATTGCTTCTTTGAGCCACCTGGCAATAGACGCTTTGGAAGCTGCTTCTCCCATCCTTGCGCCCGCAAATAAAACAAATAGTCTATCCGATTTGCGGAAACTCTCTGTTCTTCGCAAATACTTCTTCAGCGCTCGACAAACGTCTAGAAGATGCAACTTCCCTGTGTCCGTATCCTCACTACTTTTTTCAAAGACTGGTAAAGACACCACTTGATTGACATGAAAGGCAGACACCACCTTAGGCAAAAACGAAGGAACTGATCTCAATACCACCTTTTTATCCGAAAATAATAGAAAAGGCTTTTGACAAGACAAAACCTGCAACTGGGAAATCCTCCACGCTGAACTTATAGCCACTAGAAAAACCACCTTGAGGGTAAGGTCTTTTATTGACACATTAGCCAAGGGCTCAAAAGGTTCGTGTACCCAACGCCTCCAACACCACATGGAGATCCCACGTTGGAACTGTCGCCCTACACAGTGGTCTCACTAGAGATACCGCCCTCAAGAAACGTTTAATATCTGGATGCGCTCCCAGAGGCTCACCCTGAATTTTACCCCTGTAACAGGATAGCGCTGCCACTTGAACCCTCAAAGACACGGCTGCCAAGCCCTTCTCAAATCCTACCTTCAAGAAAGACAAAATCTGTGGCACTGAAGCCCTCAATGCCTGAGCCTGCCAATCCTCGCACCATGCTTCAAAAATACGCCAGACCCGCACATACGCTAGCGATGTAGACCTACGCCACGCTTTCAGCAAGGTAGAAATCACCTCTGATGAATAACCTCTCACTCAGCCTTGCCCTTTCAAGAGCCAAGCCGTAAGCGAGAATCGACTTACCTGAGGCATGTGCAGCGGACCCTGTGACAACAGGTCCCTTTGAAGTAGAAGGCGCCAAGGCCGGTACACTAAGAGCCTTATGAGACCCACGTACCATGGCCTCCTTGGCCAATGTGGCGCTATCAGGATTACCTGACCTCTGTGTACCTCTATTCGCTGCAGCACTCGACCTATCAGTACCCAAGGGGGAAACACGTACAGGAGCTGCTCTTCTGGCCTTTTTTGAATAAGAGCATCGAGACCTTCCGACATCCTCTCTCGTCTCCTGCTGAAGAATCGGTTGACCCTTGCCGACTTGTACGTTGCCATCAAATCCATTACCAGAGTCCCCCAGTGGCGTACCAGCAGTGAAAACACTTCTGGATTGAGAACCCATTCCCCTGGGTCCACTTTGACCCGACTCAAAAAATCAGCTGCCACATTGTCCACACCCGCCACATGGGGGAGGGGTGCAGATGTCGTACCCACTGGAGAAAACAGACATCAGGATGAGAGGCAATGGACTGTCATGCTACTGACCCCCTGAAGCAGGAAAGTGTCACCACCTAAGCCTTCATGGAAATAAGAGAAAGGCCTTTGTTCAGACCCTCCTGTACACAGGCAAGGACAGAAAGTCCGCTGTATCAGGTCTAGCTTGATGCTGACTGCACCAGTTCTCAAAAAAAAGACACCAGATGCGTACATAGGCCAGGCTAGTTTATTCTCTCCTAGCCTTGAGGAACATGGAAACAACGTTGGGAGAATAACCCTGACATGCTAAGTGGTACCTCTCAAGAGCCAAGCGTGAAGCGAGCTGCGTCATTCAGAAGAGCCGTTCTTTGACATAATGGCCCCTGTCCTGGGGACAGTCGCAAAGGAGGATCCTGCAGAAGCCTCATCAGATCTCCGAACCATGGCCTCGGTGACTAATTTGGTGCCACTAGGATCACGCAGCCCGGATGCCACTCTATGCATCAAATACTGGTAGCTTCCTGAACGCTAACTGAAGCTCAATCAAAAATTCTTCGTTCAATTCAAACAGAAAAGAGAGTTGTCATGAGGTGGATCAAATAATACCTATGGAAATAGGAAAAACTGAGCAGAGCACTTCTAATAGTGACAGCTTAGAGCACATGGATCAGGGTTGCTATGAGCAACCAACACAAACTGAAGTACCAGGTGTAAGAGCACGCCCTAGTAATAGATTACCTCATAGCCCATTAGGTAATGAGGGACAGCTGAGGAGAGGCAAGGCTCAGAGAAACACCAAGAGTGACGCAGTTAAAAATCACTCACCTTTGATCAGAGTAAGAGCCAAGGCAGGAGCCAACGTAGAAGCTGACGAGGAAGGAGCTGGCTGGGAAGCTAACCAGAGAGCTGGACACGAGGTCAGAGCTTCACAGGGAAATTCCCACAGAATTCTACAGGAAGAAACCCAGGACAGAATACCAGGGATTTGTTTCAGGAAGCAGTGCAGGACTGAACAAAAGCCCAGTGGTTGGAGCCACGGAGGTATTTCTGAGGGAAGGCTGGAAAAAGCTGTGAGTAAGAATCTTCCTAAGAAAAGGTACCAAGAGGGCAAAAGCTTTTATCAGGAGGATACTTTTGTGCCCAAAGAGAAATGGAAAGAGAAAGGCAGTGAAAAGCTTTCATTTGAGAGAAGCACCGATAAGTTTCCTGTGCTTAGAAGTTACGTGAAAACCAAGCCAGAAGGTAGGCTTATTCCTGGTAATAGAGGGGAACTTGAAAGACAGAGTTTTTCCTACACTTACCCAAAAGTGTGTGGCTCTCACGAAGGAAACTCTGCACTGTGTGGTAACCTCCCATTCTACTACAGTAGTGAGGAGGAGAGGAGCCCTCTGAATAGAGAAGAGGGATTCTTTAAAACTAGCCTAAACTACAATCCAATAGAAGATAGCTCTGGGGAAGCTTATGAGGACATGCAATGTGATTATTGTGATGAAACTCCTGCTGAGTGCTATATGGATTGTACATTGACCTTTTCTGATGACATTTCTTCACTCTGCTGAACTAACCAGAGAGGGAATCTGTTTAATGGAACAGGAGTGAAGAAACTGCTTATTTTTGAGAATAAGGACTGTTTTGCAATATCTTTGTTTATTTGCTGAAGATACAAGCATTCATTTTTGGTTGTAGTAGTTTTGCCTTTATTTCAAACCAGAAGTATGGTTTTTGTCCTTTGTTTATAAGTGCTAAGAATTCACCCGGGACGGGTAAATAAAAAGACCTCTTTTGAAGCCTGGCTACTCGACTGCAACTACACTTTTTTGATTAGCTTGTGGGACTACAAATCCCAGGGGGCATTTCAACACCTGCTTGAGACACCCTTGCTATTTAAGAAGAGGCCCCACTGAACCTCCCATGCTTTTATGCCTCTGGGAATATATAGGTGGGTGACAGAGTCCATTCAAAAATTATATAATTTTAATTGTTAATATAGGCTAGAGACAGCCAAATACTCCCATGTAATGGATGAACAACTGGTCTCAGAACTTGTTTCACCATACAGACTAACGTCTGTGTTAAGTGAACTATTAGAACATCAATGACCAGCCCCCAATTTTTTTAGGAATCGCCATCACACTTAACTCTATTCATGCGGATGCTCCTAATAACAAACTTCCCCCACATCCGGCTATTATTTTATCTATCTCAAAACCCTAGTGTGGTTTCTATGATTGGCACTACCCAAATATTGGAACTCCACAGCTCATTCAACTCCAAAAGATTCAATGGAGACACTATTTATCAAATGGGTAAGCAAAACAAAAGCAGAACTAAAGTAGTGCATTTCTCCAGTGCCATTCATTCAGGAGCTTCCCAAGCTAATCTTGATCTTGATCTCACGCTCTGCCTGGGCACCACCGAGGCGTTTCACGACTATAGTTTCATCAGGAGATCATTCCCACAGCGATATCATTAATGCTGCCCGCGTCTACTTTCTCAATGTGTTCAATTCTTTCATGGGAGTATTTGGCTGTCTCTAGCCTATATTAACAATTAAAATTATATAATTTTTGAATGGACTCTCTTTTCTGTTTGAATTGAATGAAGAATTTTTGATTGAACTCTATGCATCAAGGCACACAACCTACTAGCGGCCATGGAGGAAACACATACAGCAGGCCACACTTCGGCCAGGACTGAATTAGGGTATTGATGTCCTTGGAGCCTGTTTCTCTGTGGCAACTGAAGAAGCATTCAGCTTTGGCAATGGACCAAGTTGCCATCAGGCCCATCTTAGGTCAACCCCAGTGGTGAAGAATCTGCTGATAGTCAAATGGCCTAAGTCCCCACTCTCCAGGATCAATAGAGTGCCGACTGAGGAAGTTCACTTTCATTTTGTCAACTTCAGTGATGTGCTGGGCCAATAGAACTAGCAGGTTCCTTTCGGCCCAGGAGAAAAGAACAGGAGAGTCATCTCCAGGGCCACTCTGGCACTCTTTGTGCCCGCTTGACTACTGACACACGCCACTGTCATGGCATTGTCCAAGTAGACCTAGACTACTTTGTCCTTGACCAGGGTCTGGAAGTGCAGAGGGGCAGTTGATGGGCCAAACCAACTGGCAGCTGTTCCAATGGTCCTGAGCTGTTAGTCTCTCACAATGAGCTCCCCAGCTAAACAGGCTGGCAGCCATTGACAGGAAAAAACACAAGTGATCATCCAATGTCATACCCTTTTTCTCAGGTGCTGCAGCTGCTGCCACCACTGCAAGCTGGAGACTACCTCCGGCAGGGGAAGCAGCCTGACAAACTTAAGTCCCTCACTAGGTCATTCAGTTCTGACTGTGTTATCAGATGAGGCACACCGGTCATAAACAGTTCAAAATATGGATCCATATCATTTTCCATGTCTGGCCCGTGTATTGTGGCATCTTCATCTGCCTCATCTAAGCTCCATGTCCCTGGTGGCTTCGGTACTGGCATACTATCATCATGAGGCACTGGTCTCTGGCTGAAAGCAGACTGAGGTATTCAATAGATTTCTCAATTTTAGCAGAGAAACCAGATACATTGGTCAGACAGAAGTAACAGTCCGTCACGTGATCCTTCTGTCTCGCCACATCATCGGCACTGCAAACAGCATTTCCACTGCACGTTGTGAGCCTGCACTGAGTGCATGCCCAGGCATGCCTGGACTAAACAAAACAGCTTACTTTCTAGACAAGCTATCAGTAGACTCAAAATATGTGAGGAAATCACAAAAATAGACAATTGCAAAAAAATGGTGCATGAAAGGAAAATTTCAAGGTGATTTTCATGATCAGCAACACAAAATCCTTAAGATACACCCAAAAGTGTTCAGGAAGCAAAATCGTCATTGTCCAATGTAATGGTTTACGGACCTTTCCTCCGGAAACTTGTCCAAACCTTTTTTAAACCCAGCTACACTAACAGATTTTACTACAACCTCAGTAACGAATTCCAGAGTTTGATTATACGTCGCATGTTATTATTAGTCTTAAATGGGTTACGTTGTAGCTTTATTGTGTGTCCCTTAATCCTTCTACTTTTTGATGGTGTAAACCAGGAGTCCCAAATTCAGTCCCGGAGGACCGAAGACCAGTCAGGTTTTCAGGATATTCCTAATGAATATGCATTGCACACAATGCAACACACACAGAGTAACACACTAACACCAAAACAAACTCCCAGAACACCAACTAACTAAATAGATAACAATTCCCAAAAAGAATTTCCCCCCCAAAAATTTCATCATACATCTTATAAAACCTGCTGAAATTTAAAGCCCTCAAAATAGCAGACCAGCAAAACAGGCATACAACCAGAATAGATAAATATTCAATCAAGTGCTCTAATTTTTTATTTTTTCGTTATAATGAAAAAATAAAAAACTATTAGAACAACTGATTGAATATTTGGGAATTGTTATCTATTCAATTAGTTGGTGTTCTGGGATTTTGTTTTGGTTTTGTAATTATATATTTATTGATGTTTTGAAATTATACAACAACAAAACACAGAAAGAAAAAGGAAAATCTCCATAAAGTACACATTAAAGCATGCCAAAAAGTAATAAATAAAGAAAAAATGGAAGTTAGCCCACATCAAGGGAGCAATGACTAAATAAAAGAAAAATACAAATGTAAAGGAAAACAAGAGACAATAGCCTCACAAAAGCTGCAAACTAAATCTCCAAAAGAGACCGTGTAAAAACAAGGTCTTTAAAACCCCTCGACCTTCCTCAGCCACAGGGGCAATCATTTCCTTACTAACCAGAAGTTTCTCCAAGTGAGAAGGGTCAAGAAATACATATTTCACCCCCAGCAGTGTAACAAGACACTTACAGGGAAATCTTAAATAAAAGGTACTAGAAACGCCCAGTACCCGAGACCTAAGAAACAAAAAAGCCTTCCTTCTGACTTGGGTAGCTCTGGAGACATCTGGGAAAATCTGACGCTTCCCACCACAAAAAATAGCATTTTTATGTTGAAAATAACTCCTCATTATTAAAGCTTTATCACCATCATTCAAAAGGAAACAACTAAGGTAGCTCTAGTAGTTATAATATCATGCGAATCCTCAAGAAAAGCTGAGAGACAGAACTCCGGGCTAATCTCCAGGATTCCCTCCCTCTCCTGTTCCGAGGAAGACCGCACTCTTTTATTGGAAGTATAAAACAAACGTGAGCCGTTCCTTTGCTGCTTGACGCTGAAAAAGGTGAAATTTAGACTTACCTGCTAATTGTTGTTCCTTAAGAAACTCCAGGCTAGTCCTGGACTTTAGGTCTTGCTCCTCCTCCAGCAGCTTGGAGACTGAGAGCGTCAATCTTTTTTGACATCACTAGTATAAGTACCCAGGATCCGCCTTCTGCCTTCAGTAACCTATTGACAAAGCAAACTCACCGGAGCAACAATTAAGTAGTAAATCTACTGCCAAGTTCCACACAACTTAACGGATAAACGTATCAAATGGGCCGAACACTATTTGAAATTGTTCGTGTACCCCTTAAATATTACTTAACCTGCTGAGATCCCCATTTTCTGATATGAAAGACACAGAGTGCCCCCCAAAACACCCCTAAGAAGGATCCCTCCCCTTATGGACCATAGTCGTTATTGGCATTCTAGCCACTTACCTGTAGCAGTTCAGACGCTTCAGGCCATAGTCCACTTAAAGTTTCGGATGGGATACAGGACTAGCCTGGAGTTCCTTAAGGAACAACAATTAGCAGGTAAGTTTAATTTCACCTTCCTTAGCATCCCTCCAGGCTAGTCCTGAACCTTTGGGGATGTAACAGAGCAGTACAAAAAGTCAACAGGAGGGACCTGCCAGACCAGCCTGAAGCACCGCTGAACCAAAACAGGCATCCCTCTCCACCTGCAAATCCAGACGGTAATGTCTGACAAAAGAATGCAAAGACGACCAGGTAGCCGCCTTACAAATTTCCACCGCCGGAACCAAACTACATTCCGCCCATGATGTAGCTTGCGCCCTAGTCAAATGAGCCCGTAATCCTTCTGGAACCGCTTTACCTTTCAAAATATACGCGGACGCAATTGCCTCTTTGAGCCATCTGGCGATGGACGCCTTGGATGCCGCTTGACCTTTCTTAGGACCTCCAAACAAAATAAACAACCTATCAGAACTACAGAAGATAGCTGTAGACTTCAAATACTACTTTAGAGCTCTCCGAACATCCAATCTATGTAACTGCTTCGGAGTAGTACCCACACTGCTTTCCTCAAAGACCGGCAGCGACACTACCTGATTTACATGAAACGGCAATACCACCTTGGGCAAAAATGATGGCACCGTCCTCAATACTACCTTTGAATCACTAAAAACCAAAATAGGTTCCCTACAGGACAACGCTGGTAACTCAGAGATTCTCCTGGCCGAAGAAATAGCAACTAGAAACACCACTTTCAAGGTAAGATCCTTTAATGACGCTCTTGCCAACAGCTCAAAAGGCGCTCTCACCAAGGCTTCCAGAACTAAAGGTAAGTCCCACGACGGAACTATCTGCCTACATGGTGGACGCAACAGCGCGACCGCCCTCAAAAACCGTTTGACATCTGGATGTCCCCCGAGAACCTCGCCTCTTATCTTACTTCTGTAACAGGACAGAGCCGCCAACTGCACCCTTAGAGAAGCAGCCGCTAATCCCTTCTCATATCCGTCCTGCAAAAACGCCAGTACCTGAGGTATCGAAGCTTTTAAGGCTGTAACCCCGTTGTCTACACACCACACTTCGAGCACATGCCAAATACGAATATATGCTAAGGAAGTCGAAGTCTTCCGAGCCCTCAACAAAGTGGCTACCACTGCCGCTGAATAACCTCTCGCTGTCAACCTTGCCCTTTCAATAGCCAAGCCGTAAGTGAGAACTGATCCACCTGAGGCATCAGCAGAGGTCCCTGGATTAACAGGTCCCTCCGAACCGGCAGCTTCCACGGCTTGTCCCCCAGAAGCCTGATCAGACCCGCATACCACGGCCGCCTTGGCCAATCCGGCGCAATTAAAATCACCCGACCTCTGTGAAGTTCTATGCGCTGCAGCACCCGACCTATTAACACCCACGGTGGAAACACGTAGAGTAGTCGGTCCTCCGGCCAAGGCTGGACTAAGGCATCCAGACCTTCCGACATCCTTTCCCGTCTTCTGCTGAAGAACCGACTGGCCTTTGCGGATTGAAAGGTCGCCATGAGATCCATGACCGGCGGACCCCATCGACGCACCACCATCTCGAACACCTGCGGATGGAGGACCCACTCCCCCGGGTCTACTCTCACCTGACTCAGAAAATCGGCCTCCACATTTTCCACCCCTGCGACATGCGCCACTGATAGCGCTAATAGATGCAGCTCGGCCCACTCGAACAACTGATCGGCTTTGGCCTCGAGCGCCATATTGCCGGTGCCCCCCTGAAGATTGATGTAGGCCAATGTCGTCACGTTGTCGGAACACACCCGCATGGCTTTCCTGTGAAGGCACCCCTGAAAGGTTCTTAGTGCCAGAAACCGCTCGCAACTCCAACCTGTTGATCGACCATGCTTTTTCCTGATGCGACCACAAACCTTGTGCGTACCTTCCTTGGACATGAGCTCCCCAACCGGAAAGGCTGGCATCCGTCGTCAGGGGGATCCAGTCCGGCGCCTCTAAGGGCATTCCTTTCTCCAGATTCTCTGCCCTTAACCATCATAGGAGCGCAAGACGCGTCTCCTGCCGACAGGGTAATACTTGAGACAGACTGTCGTTCTGGTGCGACCAACGTCTGAGTAAGGCTCTTTGCAAGGGCCTCATGTGCCCTCTCGCCCATGGTACCACCTCGAGAGTCGCTGCCATAGTCTCTAACACCTGTAGGTAGTGCCAGGCTGTGGGGTGTCTGTTGCGGAGAAACCTGTGGATTAACTGCCGCAGATCTTGCGCCCGCTTCTGCGGCAGAAACACCTTTCCTACACCTGTATCGAACCAAGCCCCGAGGTATTCCAGCGTTTGCGAGGGAATCAACTGGCTCTTGGACACATTGATCACCCAACTAAGCTTTTCCAAGAACACCACCACTCTGACCGTGGCCGCCTCGCTCTCCGCTCTGGATTTCGCCCGAATCAACCAATCGTCCAGGTAAGGATGAACGAGAACCCCGTCCTTTCTTAATGCCGCTGCCACTACCACCATCACCTTAGTGAAGGTTTGTGGCGCCGTCGCTAGACCAAACGGTAACGCTTGGAATTGAAAATGCCCCACCGGCACTGCGAACCTCAAAAACATTTGATGCTCCTGACGAATGGGAATGTGCAGATAAGCTTCCAACAAATCGAGGGACGTAAGAAACTCGTCCTTGCGTAACGTCTCCATCCGAAAATGAAACACCTTTAGACAGCGATTTACCCGCTTGAGATCCAAAATCGGCCGATAGTTGCCTTCTTTCTTTGGCACCACAAAATAAATGGAGTACCGACCGCAGCCACATTGCTCTGACGGTACCGGCACCACCGCCTCGAGGGAAAGCAGATGATCCAAGGTCTCCTGTACCGCTGCGTATCTGGCCGGCGCTTTGCACGGGGACAGCACGAAAGACTCGGACACTGGATGCTGAAGTTCCAAGGCATAACCTTCCCGGATAACTTCCAACACCCACTGATCTACCGTGATTTGGGTCCAGGCAGGATAAAACTTTCACAGACGCCCCCTTATCGGCACCTGCCCTGCCCGGACCTCCTTGGCTTCATTGTGACTTCCGCAGATTGGAGGGAGAAGAGGCCGCAAATCCTCTGCCCGCTCCTCTGAAGCCTCGAAATCCCTGGCTACGGTAGGGAAACCGACCCCTCTGCACTTGTCCAAACCTTGGGGAACGAAACCGACGAAAATCTCTCTGCTGTCCCCTGGTCGCAAGCCCCAAACGACTTTGCTTCTGCCTATCCTCTGGAAACCTACCGCCCTTGGATTCTCCCAAATCCTTCACGAGCTTCTCTAGGTCCTCTCCAAACAGAAGTTTCCCCCGAATGGTAGCTTACTTAGCCGCGCCTTGGAAGAACTATCCGCTGCCCAATTGTGTAACCATAGATACCGCCTGGCCGCTACTGCCGACGCCATACTATTCGACAACCCGCGAACCAGTTCATACTGAATGTCGGCTAGATAAGCTGCACCTGTCTCTAACATGGCCGCTTTGGCGGCCGAATCCTCCGGCTGTCCCGCCTGAAGACCCCGAGTCCAACGCAGGCAAAGCACAGTTACTTACCTGTAACAGGTGATCTCCGGAACAGCAGGAATTAGTCTTCACACGTGGGAGACGTCGCCGACGGAGCCCGCACGGGAAAATGCTCCCCAGCATCCAATCAGAAAGCCTTTGGGAGCATCCCCCGCGCCTGCGCGGTGGCTTCCCACCCTTCCTACTGCCTCTCCCCAGTTGAGTTTCATAGCTGAGCCGGCAGGAGAGGAGAGGAAGGAATAGAGAAAAAGAGAGATACAACTCCCAGGGGAGGTGGGCGGGTTGTGAAGACTAATTCCTGCTGTTCCGGAGATCACCTGTTACAGGTAAGTAACTGTGCTATCTCCAGGAACAAGCAGGAATGAGTCTTCACACGTGGGGACTCCCTAGCTTAGGATGCCCGGGGAGATCCCATAAGCGCAGCCCAGACGGGATGGCATTTGCCCAGCCTGAATCTCCGGCATCCCCTGAGGGATGGAGGGCAGGAGTTGAATAGAGGAACAGCGAATCCAAAGACTACGGAGGCAAGTCTTTAGAGTGCAGAACAGGTACCATTAGGATACAGCAAAAAAAAACCCAGGCTACGGGAGTAGGCAGAGGGGAGCATGAAGAGAATCATTTAAGCATGTAATGAGTAAATGACCTAGTACCATACAGAGCTTACCGGCCATTAAATTTCTAATGAATTAATGGTTTAGAACCCTGTACTGCTTACCCACCGGGTTGTCGGAAGTAGTCCTGTGATGAAGGCACTGTAGACGCAGTAGCGAGGTCATCAAGGAAACTTCACCACAGCGAGGAGGAAGTTCCAAATCCGGAAGGCCATGGGATCCAGGCGTCAGCTGGCTCAGGAGAAGGACGGCAGGTCTTCCAGGGGGCTCACGGCAAGCTGAGCACTCCCTTAGGAGTAGAGTCCATAACTCAGAGGACCAACAGTAGAAGACAGGCCGAACTAGAAAGCCTATCCCGGAGAAGAGTAGAGGTGTACCCCGGAGCAGAAGGGGTACACAGCCTGCCCTAGCGAGAGATAGGGAGACAAGGGTCCGGACCTCCGGGAGGAGGACCTAACTGAAAGGGGACTGTTGACTTCACAGCAGTAGGGTGCCACCAGTCCACGGCCCGACGGGGAATAGGCAGGCGGACTGGCCGGACCCCCTTGGGGGGGGTGAGTACCGGCCATAGGGGGAAAAAGGCGGTAAACACAGGTACTGTGGGGATCCCCCAAAGGCGCCTGCCAAGCAGGTGATATCTAGTATATCTAAGCCGGTGGACATGGGGACGCCCCCTCCGGTACTAACGCAGGCACGCCGGGGGGCCTGCCTCCATGAGCAGCACTCAGGTAAGGCGGATCTGCCATCGATCCCCAGAACGTCCACCTGGAGAGGTGGCCACAAGATCCGTCAGGGGAGGGATCTTTCCCGGAGGGCAAGGGCAGATCGGCCAGCTAAGAGCGCGGTAGCGCGGGGGACGGAAGATAGCATCAGTCCGGTAGAATGCCGCAGGGGTTGGAGGCCCTAATGTGTCCCCAGGACCTGCGCGTAGAAATTGTCCCCCGCACAACCGGGGGACAAGAGGGTATAGTCCCTGGTGAGTATAGGGGGACTATAGCGGCTTGAGGGGAATTCCAGTACGGAAGCAATCAGCAAGAGGATACTGGCTGAGAGGGGTTCGGGGACGTACCGAAGAGTAAGTAGGGTGACCGTGGGCCAGAGCGATCATGGCGTAAGGTGGTCTCCCTTTCCCACGGAGGAGAAGACCTGAACCCCTAGATAAGTCCCCGAACCATTTTCCAACTGGACGAGCCCCAGAGTAGAGCTCTAGTCTAAACTTCTGGTAAGGAGGTTAAGAGCAGGCAGCCGCCCACCTGAGCCTAAAAATGCTTAGTATGAGAGTCCTGGCGCGGGCCCAGGGACATAAACCCGGGGTGAGAGGTCCCTTGCTTGGGCGCGCCTGGAGGGTGGGCGGAGGGCTGACATTTCCTCTTCCTAGGGAAGGGGGGTCTGGAGGGGCGTTTTCCACCACCGGGGGGAAGCCGGGCCCCAGGCTGGCTGCTAACTCTGGGAAGGTTAGCGAAGCACTGTGCGACCTGACGTAAGGCTTCGCTATTGAAGAGGTGATCTCCGTTGCAGGGAGAATTACCCAGGATGTGCTGTGCCCGTCGACACAACTCGGACGCCTGCAACCATGCCGTGCGGCGTGCTCTAATGGCAACAGCAGAGGCTCTGCTGACCGACTGGAAGGAGTCCAGCGAAGCACGAGAAAGGAACCCGGAGATATTCCTGCAATGATAAAGAAGCAGGGAATATTCAAAGGCCTTGGTTGCAGATACGAAGGTGGATAACCGAGATAACCTCTCGGTGACCTCCCGAAGCGACAGACTCATATAAAATAATTCTGGCCGCCAGCATAGACATTTGGAAGGCTTGACGTCCTAGAGTATCTAGCGTCTTCGAGGCGCGGCCTGGAGGGCGAGAAGCATGCCTCTCCTTGCTTCCGGCCTTCCTCAGCGCCGATTCCACCACAATGGACCGATGTGGAAACTGGTGCTGCCGAAACCCCGGGGACGGAGGCACCCGGTACAGAGCCTGCATCGCAGTCGGCGGCGCCGGAACCCTCAAAGGCGACCGCCAAGCCCCCATCAGGAGATCCTGCAGGGCGGGATGCAGACGAAGCATCGCGGCTGCCTGTTCCGCAGGGCCTGGGCTCGGATCCGGGATAGGGATGGCCAGCAAGTCCGCCATGTCAAGGAGGAAATCCTGAAAAGGCGGCTCTGCCGGAGCAGTTATGGCGGGAGAGGCCACCCGGGCACTAAGAGGCCGCTTGGGCCGATGCCCGCTGGGCAGAGGAGGGGACCAACCGACCCGGATCGGGGCAGTCAACATGGCGTCGTCGGCTCCTGGAATTGATTCCAAGCTAGGCATCGAAGAAGTCGATGGCACCGACGGCGCCGCAGGAACCGGCCTCGGCCCCGAACCCGGGGGCGGCGCTTCCCCCCGTGACTGGAGCGAATCCGTGGCCGCCGGAGGGCAGGGGCCAGCGGTCTCTGCTCTGCGCTGTGAGAGAGGACAGGGGCCGATCCCGAGACGTGCCGTGGCCAGGCTTTCAAGGCTGGACAACGACTCCAGGCTGGGCATCGAACCGAGCGAGGAGATCGACTCCGTCCTCGAGGCCCCCGGCGGGAGTGACCGCGCCGGTGGTGGAGATCCCGGAGCGCGTTTCGGAACCGCGCCGACCGGTGCCGCGAACATCAAGGGCTCCCGAGGACGGTGCTCGGAGGGAGAGGGGGTCATCTGATGCCGGCGCCGATGTCGATCGGCGGGCACTGCCCGGTGCCGGGCTCCCTCTCGAACCCGTCTGACCCAGAGAGAAATCCTTCCGGGGCATACTGCCCGTCCTCGAGGGGACCCCGGTCACCCGACGACGAGTCCCTGCGGGGGGGGAGTGCAAAGCCCCTGCACCGATGTCGGGGTACCGTAGTGGGGCGGCGCAGACCCAGATTGGGTCGAAGCGGTCGAAGACCCCGAGGGCCCTTCTCTAGGGAAGGGCGGGGCCATCGACGGCCGCGTCGATGCCGGGGAGTCGCCCGTGCGCTGGCCGACATACCCCGAGGTCCCCGGGGAAGGTCGATGGCGGTCCCTCGTGCTCGACGCCCCTGCCGTCGCCGGCGGAGCGGCGCCGCTCGAACCCAGTACCACCCTTGCGCAGGGCTGGGATACCGGCGACCCGGCGCGGGTCGAAGCGAGTGGCCCCGAGGGGAGGGAGGCCAGATGACCATCCCCGGCGCGGGGCGGAACCATCGACGCCCGCGCCCTCAAAGCGGGTACTACCCCCGCGCATGACCTAAACGTAGGGCCGTCAGACAGTGTCGATTCGATCGGCCCCCGAGATGCCGAGGGCAGTGGCTGGCGATCCCCGGAGGGGAGCGGGTCACTCGACATCGACGCCGACGGGTCGGCACCGCCCAAAGCAGATACCACCCCCGTAGGAACGCCATACCGGACGAGTCGGTCGGGCCCGGAGGCGCCGAGGACTGCAGCCACCAATCCCTAGTGAGGAGCGGAATGCTCGACACTGACGCCGAGGGGCCGGTACCGCCCGGAGCGGGTACCGCCCACGCGCATGGCAGGGCTGAAGGAATGCCAGGCTGGACTGAGTCGATCGGCCCCGGAGGCGCCGAGGACAGCAGCCGACGATCCTCGGTGAGGAGCGGAGCGCTCGACACCGACGCCGATGCCCAGGGCTCAGTACCGCCCGGAGCGGCTACCACACCCGAGCATGGTTGGATGTAGGGAGGTCAGACCCGGTCGAGTCGATCGGCCCCGAGGACACCGGCTGACAATCCCTGGCGAAGAGTGAAACACTCGACGCCGATGCCGGGGAATCGGCACTGCTCGAAGCGGGTACCTCCCTCGGGCATGGCTCGGGAATGTTCTGTGAGGAGCGAACCTCAGGAACATCCCGAAACCCCGTAAATGCTTTGGAGCCCGAGGACTCCCGCCGGGGTATATCAGCCAAGGAGGACTTGAGGGGTTGGCCGGAGCCGTCGCCATGCCGCGCATGAGACTCGCCCCTCAAGACTTGGCTAGTCTTAACAGACTGTTGTGTGGTTACCTGATCCTGGAGAGAAGGACAACCCGACGACAGCGCCTTTGGCGCGAAGACGTCGTCGAGGGATACCCGAAAGAGGGAGGGTCTTCTCCCGACACTGTAGCCCGGGGAATCCGGGGAAAAAGGGTCAGGCCCCAAACAGGAGAGGCACTGGGCATTGGAGTCCACGTGGAAAATTAAGTCCCCGCCGTGAGGCTGGGGGGAAGAAGGCTCCATGCCCCGGTCCTCAGCGCCCGAAGGGGGCGACGAAAATTAAATGAAAACAATTAAAAGAAAGAAAGAAAAAAAGGGGAGGGCACGGAGGTGCCACCGTCAGCGGGAAAGCCGCGACTACAGAAAAAAAAAAATTCTGCGGTGGCAGGAGGGACGTCCTGCCTGCTCCATGGAAAACGAAAAACTGGGGAGAGGCAGTAGGAAGGGCGGGAAGCCACCGCGCAGGCACGGGGGATGCTCCCAAAGGCTTTCTGATTGGATGCTGGGGAGCATTTTCCCGTGCGGGCTCCGTCGGCGACGTCTCCCACGTGTGAAGACTCATTCCTGCTTGTTCCTGGAGATGCTCTGGCTACCCAAGCTCCACAAATGGACGCTTGCATGGATAGTGCATTAACATCAAAAACCTGTTTCAATAAGGTATCTAATTTCCTGTCCTGCGCATCCTTCAGCGCAGCACTCCCTTCAACCGGAATAGTGGTTTTCTTTGTAACTGCTGAAACTGTGGCATCCACCTTAGGAGACCTAAACAACTCCCGATCCTGTTCCACTAAAGGATAGAGCCGAGACATCACTCTGGACCCCTTCAGCCCAGCCTCCAGAATATCCCATTCTCCTTGTATCATTTCCTTAATCACCCAGTGCACAGGAAAAGCCTTCTGCGATTTACGAAAAGCCTGCAACAAAGGATCCTCTAATGCTGCCTCCTCTGACGGCCCCATTGCTGGTATATTAAGCACCTTAAGTGTTTCAGATATTAGCGCTGGTAACTTCTCTCCTAAAAATTCAAACCACTCGCACCTGATCCTCCTGTTCTGTAATTTTTTCCTTCTTCCAAATCCTCTGCCAACTTCACATCCTGCTCTAAGTCTTCCGAACCAACGCCTTCAGAAACCACGGACTGACCTGACCGATCCCTCTCGGTCCTTAGTCTCTTAGCGGGGAGACCTGCCCCCCCTCCCCCTGTGCTTAGAGGGGTCGCCGGCCGCTTTTCCCCCAATTCCCCTTCTGAGGGACTCGAGGGGGCCTTCATCTGCACTCCCCCAAAAGCTTGTTGTATCAGAGCGACGAATTGCGGAGAAAAAATCACCGCCAAGCCCCCTGGGACCTGCAACTGCGATGCCTGACTACCGTGAAGAGATGACGGCCCCGCCACCGGTTCCAGAAGGGGATCACCGGCAGCATTTTGCTCCGAAAGGTCCGAAGTGCCCCCCTTTGGGCTCTACACCCTTTCTTCAAGCTCCTGCTCCATAGAATTTGATTCTCTAAAACAGCTTTTGCAAACACCCGTTTCAGATACTGCTCCTCTTCTGGAACCACACAATAAACAGAGTGGTCTAGAAGACATACTGCCTAAACAGGAACTTAGGGCACTGTCTCTGAGCCACCCTTTATTGTGCAGAACCTGAGAACGCTGTATTCCTCTTTCTCTCTTTGGGTTTTTTTTTCTTTTTTTAAGTAAACCGGGGGGGGGGGGGGTACTCACAGCACCTTCCCCACCCTCTATCAGCAAACCAATTTTAAAAATGAGGCTTCCCCGCTACAAACGAGGCCTATGAACACCGCTCCCTCACAGAATGGAGTTTCCTGCGCGCGCTCACCACGGCCTACCGCAGTCTCCTCACGTTGCCTGCCCCGATGCCAACAACGAGACTGCACGACGACCCCGGCCCCCCTTACCTTGTCTCCGAGGCTTGCAGAGGCGTCTAACCACCCTCCCCGCGCTCAGCCGGGATCGCGGCTTCAGCGCTAAGGGGAGAGATCAAAGCTGCAGCACAGCTGAAAACAGCTCCGCCGGAATCCGACTTCGGCGTTAGAGCTGTCAGCGAATCTTTTGGTAACCCCCTGCTGTTATATCGCCGGTTCCTCACCCATAAGATCGGGTTCGGGAAGCAGACTCCAGCTCCCCTCCCCTGAAGCTCCTCTTCTGCCGAAAACTCCCCAATACGTTAAGGAAAAAAAAAGGGGGGGGGGGCGGAAGGGGGGGTAGACAAGGCAGAAAATACACAGCTCAGCACAGTTTCTACCAAACCCAAAACTCTTATCTAGCAAAAACTCACACCATTTAACCAATTTTAAGCCTTAAGCTAATTCCAACCCTTAATTGTAACACTTAATTGCTCCTCTTAGTGAGCCCCTATCTCTGGGCTCACCAGCCCTCCAGCTGCTTGGAGACTGAGATAACTGAAGGCAGAAGGCGGATCCTGGGTACTTATACCGGTGATGTCAAAAACGTTTGACGTTCTCAGTCACCAAGCTGCTGGAGGAGGAGCAAGACCCAAAAGGTTCAGGACTAGCCTGGAGGGACGCTAAGGAAAATCATGTGTGTGTGTCTGCTTGCAGCCTGGCATTGAAGTGGTTAACACTGCTTTCCCTGGGGACTTATAAAAACTGTCTCTCTCTAAGCGCGCGGCTGGGGGCATGCACTAAGGGGCGTGTAACAAGGGCCATGTTATGCCCCTTGTGAGCCCCTTAGGAGCACTGAGGAGCGTGGGATGCCAGTTTTCTAAGAAAGTGTGTGTTGTTGTATGTAGTAAGTATCTTAAATATAGGCTATAACACGATGCCTGGGAAGCAGAAAGTGAAAGGCAGCAAGACTGTGTCAGGGCTGGGCCCTATGGACAAACACGCAGTAGTAAAGACTGATGTCTTAGAGCAAGCCAGGCTGCAGTCATTATCATCAGGTGAGGGAGTCTCTTTGAGCAAACTGGAGCGGACTCCGCCCCCGCCCCCCCCCCCCTTCTCAGCCGGTTTTGCAAGACTCTCCTTATGGGGCTGGTCCGCTTTCTTTTTCTGGTGGCCTCAGTGATTTGACTCCTTGCCCTACTCCTGTGCAATGTAATTTGGATCAGGTTTGCTCTTCTGTAGTGAATTCTACTGTTTCTTTACAGGATGTTTGGCAGGTTGTCTCACGCACTGAGGCCCTTCTTACTACTATAGTACCTCAATTTTGTGTATTTTCCCAGGAGACTACTGCAAAGTTTCAACAGGTGGATGCCAGGCTGGAGACCATGGAGAGAAATGTTTCTGGCCTGGATTCTCACTTTCTTACATTAAGTTCAGCAGGCTCTTCCTTTATTTTTATTTATTTTTTTATTATTTATTTATTTATAAATTTCAGTTGAACAGCAAGAAAAAACAATCAATCACAATCTTGCTCGGAAAATGAGATTATACATAGGAGCATAAATATAAGCAAAATACAAACAAAGAAAATAAACCTATGATTCCCATACAGACCAACATAAGCGAGGGGAAGGAAGGAATTTTAAGACCAAACAAGAGTAGAATGGTCTAAAACAATAAGAATACATAACAAAGAATACTCAATATGGCTGTGAGGTACCCCAGACATCTCCAATAAGCAGAAAACTACTATCCCATAGCATCATCAGTAGAAATCCTAGCATTAATAAATGTAGCAAGATCAACAGGATTAGAAAAATGATAACGAGTAGATTTATAAACAACTAGGCATCTACATGGATATTGAAGGAAAAAGGACCCTCCCATTTGCAACACACCAGGTTTAGAAAGCAAAAACTGTTTACGCCGTTTCTGAGTTTCCCGAGTTAAGTCAGGAAACATAGAAATAGTCAAACCCATAAAGGACTCTAACCTTTTTTTAAAAAACATCTAAAGGAGCCAATCCTTATCAGAAATTAGAGCACATTGGACAATCAAAGTGGCTGGTACACAGCCCCCACCCCCGGTATCCTCCAACAAGTTAGAAACATTGAGAACATCAAAGTTAATATTAGAAGCATCAGAAGGAGCCACAGCGTCTTTTTTACCACGAGGAAGATAGTAAACCTTAGTCAAAGGTGGAAACAACTCAGCAGGGACTTTGAAGATTTCGTGAAGATATTTCTTGAACATGTCAATCGCCGTTACACCTTGAGATTGTGGAACATTCAAGACCCGCAAATTAGCGGCTCTAGCAGCATTTTCCAGGATTTCCATCCTGTAACGGAGAATCCCATTGTCCTTAACTAAAGCAGAGGATTGATCACAAAGAGAGTCCAACCGGGTTCCATGATCAGATATCGAATTCGCCAAAGAGTCACAAGTAGTTACAACTGTCTCAATCTTACCAGCGTTCTCAAGTATACGCGAAGTATTATCCTGGATATTCAGGGCAAGGGCTGCAGTTTGAGATTGAACTGCTCCAGACAAAGCAGCGATAGCGTCCCAAATGGTTTCGAGCGTAAAGATCTTCGGCCTAGATAGGCAAAAAAGTGAAACAGGAAGCGGAGAAGACGCAACTTGGGAGCTCCGTTCCCCAAATGATAGCTCAGGGAGTTCCCCCGAGATTGAAACGTCCACCGCCTCCCTGCGATCCGCAGGGGACTGCAAAGCCACCACAGCATGCAGCTTCCCTCGAGCAGCAATCTCATCCCCCAGGCTCTTCCTTTATTAAGGATAGCCAGCTGATATACCAGAAGATGGAATCTCTGGAGAATACTTTTCGTAGTAAGAATTTGCGTTTTATTAATTTTCCTCAGACTCATTTGTTATCACCAGAGATCCTGTTAAGAAAATATTTTACAGAAATTTTGTTATTACCTGTTGTTTGTTTTGGTTTTAATGAATATGCATGAGATAACTTCAAATACAATGGGGAAGTGCATGCAAATATATCTCATGCATATTCATTTCACTAAATAGAAACTCTCAGTCAAAAACAATCTAGATAGTTCTTAATTCAACTAAACTTACTCCAATAGCTCAAAAGAGTCACAACAACTAAACCAACTAAAAGGAGAAAATTATGTCAAACTACAATGGCAGCAACAATTTAGGGGAGAAAAAGCCTCAGAACCTTATCACTTCCCACTATGCGGCAACAAAAGCCGTAGGGGGAGATCAAGAGCTCTACATCATAGGCATTAAAAAACTCCCCTTCTTTAATTATAATTTTTATTCAATAGTTCAATAAACATAAAGGTGCCTAGATGATTCTCTCTCTATACCCACCATCCACATCAAAACATTACTCAATCTGCCAAAGCTCCTAAAACCAGTCTTACAGAGCTACCAAACAACCCTAACACTAAAATCCTTTACTAAATAAAAAGCTTCACATATACTCACACTGTCATCTCACAGCTTATATCACACATTTAAAGTTCAAAACACAAAACACCAATAGCGGGGGATGGGACAGAGAAAGTATAAGAACATAAGATATGCTATACTGGGTCAGAGCAAGGTCCATTAAGCCCAGTATCCCATTTCCAATAGTGGCTAATCTAGGTCACAAGTACCTAACAGTTTCCCCAAAAGACAGGTTCCACAATGCTTGTATTGGAACAAGCAGTGGATATTCGGGGTTCACTTTAAAAATGGTTTATGGACCTTTCCTCCAAGAACTTGTCCTAACCTTTTTTAAACTCAGCTACACTAACAGCTTTTACTACTCCTCCACTCCATCTTAAATGGCACCTCATAGTACACTTACTATACATTGTAGCATAGCAATGCCTATTATAAATAAACCAATTACACAGCAGTGCTGGCCTGCAGTATGAGCTCAATGGCAATGGCAAAAGCACCTCAGAACTAGGACAAACCCTGTAAACAAGAAACAAATTAGCAACGTAAAGTTCAAAAACCTTCATAAAAGCACAACTGGTCTACTTATCTTAAAGCTAACACTGAAGAACTTCAAAACAGCTCTGGGAATGCTTATTGAACAGGCTGCAGTGCTGCACTGCTGAATCCCACTCTAAAACAAACTTCACTGCTAAAGCAGCCACACAAAATTTGCTGCTTTATGGCGACAAAACCTCTTTCTACCTTTTTGCCCAGGAGCAAGAGAATGAAGCATAAACCGGCGTCTGAAAATACGAGCATTAAAGGAATCCTATCCAATCAGGGGCCAACTCTGCCTCCTCTGGAACAACTAGGAAATCTTAAAACTCTTCAGAGAGGGGCATGTTGAAAAGCCACACAGTATCAAAGAAGCAATTCAAAAGCTACTACAAAAATCTCCCAGTTTATTTTCCCATTAAGCCCATGGGGTTCTAAAGAGTTCAGCTGGAAAATCCACCACTGTTCTCACTGCAATAAACGTTTACCACGATCCCCATCCCTAGGGTTAGCAGACACGCAGTCTATAGCCATACACCGTAAATCCTGAAACCCATGGCCCTTCTGCAGGCAATGCTGAACTATGGGCGCTTCTTCTCGAGCCTTCACAAGATTATTCTTATGCTGACACAGACAAATTCGTAGTTGCCATACAGTCTTACCCATGTACTATTTATTGCAAGAGCAGCAAAGCATGTAATCCACTAAAGGAGAAATACTGCAGATGGAATGTGGAACCATTGATGCTCACACTAGAACCTTCATCCATGACGGCACAAAAAATGCACAGTCTACACTTATAATGACCTGTGGAGCAGACTTTGAGAGGACTATGAGGGACAGCAGGGCATAGTTTATCTCACAGATTCTGCCCTCACTATAGGCTATCCATGGGCGTGTAGAAGCAAAACAAGGAGGCGCTGAAAGGACTGTCCAATGATGCTTGATAGAAAATGCCATAGCGGCAGATACTGCAGAATGTTGCAACACACAGGTAACCATCTCGGAGTCTTCAGCTGCAGAAGATACAGATAGCGACAAAAGCCATCCCCGATGGTTAAACCACGCACGTCTATAGGCCTTCTTCAAAACCGCAGTGGTTTAAACCCCTCACCAACTGGGAGAAAATTGTATATGTGACACTCAATGCAAAAGACTGGATAGCCTCAACTCGCTGCTGGACTGCTGTCTGCATCCTAGTTTTAAGGTTTTATTTAGCTACAGTGCCTTCTGAAAGTATTCATCCCCTCTGTGTTTGTACTGTTTTTTTCACATTACAACCTGGAATTAAAATGGAGATTTGGGGGTTAACACCATATGATTACACAACATGCCTACTACTTTGAAGGTGCAAAATATCCTTTATTATGACACAAACAATAAGACAGACAAAAAAAATCATGAGTGTGCATAGGTATCCCTCCTCCCCCCACAAAGTCAATACTCTGTAGAGCCACCTTTTGCTGCAAATACAGCTGCAAGTCTCTTGGGGCATGTCTCTATTAGCTAAGCACATCTAGCCACTGGGATTTTCACCCATTCCTCAAGGCAAAACTGCTCCAACTCCCTCAAGTTAGATGGGTTGCATTGGTGTACAGCAATCTTCAAGTCATGCCACAGATTCTCAACTGGGGGCTTTGACTATGCCATTCCAAGACATTTAAATGTTTCTCTTTAAACCACTCCAGTGTAGCTTTAGCAGTATGTTTAAGGTTATTGTCTGCTGGAAGGTGAACCTTCATCCCAGTCTCAAATCTCTGGCAGACTGAAACAGGTTTTCCATCAAGTATTGCCCTGTATTTAGTGCCATCCATCATTCCTTCAATCTTGACCAGTTTTCCTGTCCCTGCCGATGAAAAACATCTCCACAGTATGATGCTGTCATCACCATGTTTCACTGTAGAAACGCGACAGCAGAAAAAGACAGCATGGTCTATCTAGTCTGCCCTTCCATATCACTCACTACAAGAGTCCCCTTTTTTCCTTCAGAGAGCCTCTGTTTTTGTCCCATGCTTTTTTAAATTTAGATACTGTCCTCATCTCTACCACCTCCACTGGGAGACTATTCCACGCATCTATCATTCTTTCTGTAAAGAAATATGTCCACATATTACTCCTGAGTCTATCACCTATCATCCTCATCCTATATCCCCTGGGAGCAGAGCTTGCTTTTATGCCACTGAGATATTTAAACGTCTCAATCATTTCACCTCTGTCCCGCCTTTCCTCTAAATTATACATATTAAGGTCCTTAGGTCTGTCCTCATATGCTTTATAAAAAAGACCATTAACCATTTTGGTACCCACCCTCTGCATCAACTCCAACCTGTTTATATCTTTTTGAAGGTGTGGTCTCCAGAACTACACACAATACTCCAAATGAGATCGCACCAAAGACTTATAAAGAGGCAATATCACCTCCTTTCTTCTGCTGGCCATTCCTCTCCCTATGCACCCAAGCATCCTTCTAGCTTTTGCCATCAACTTTTCTACCTGTTTAGCTACTTTGAGATCGTCAGACACAATCACAACTAGGTCCCATTCTTCTTTTGTGGACAGAAGTACATCACCCCCTATACTGTACCGCTCCCTAGGATTGTTGCAGCCCAAATGCATGACCCTGTATTTTTTAGCATTAAACCTCAGCTACTAAATTCTAGACCATTCTTCAAGCTTAGCTAGATCCCCCCTCATGTTATCTACACCTTCCTGGGTGTCTACTCTGTTGCAGATTTTGGTATCATCGGCAAAGAGGCAAACCTTACCAGACATCCCTTCTGCAATATCACTAACGAAAATGTTAAAAAGAATCGGACCAAGGACAGATCCCTGCGGAACTCCACTGGTAACCTCCTTCTCCTCAGAGTGAACTCCATTTACCTGTACCCTTCGTCGTCTCCCACTCAACCAATTTCTAACCCAAGCAGTAACTTTAGGGTCCATCCCAAGGGGGCTTAGTTTGTTTATAAGGTGCCTGTATGGAACAGTGTCCATTGCTTTCCTGAAATCTAAATACACCACATCTAGGGCTCTCTCTCGGTCTAGCTCCATGGTGACCCAGTCAAAGAAATCAATTAGATTTGTCTGACAAGATGGGCCCCTGGCAAATCCATGCTGCCTTGGATCCTGCAATCCATTGGACTCCAGAAACCTCATTATTTTCTCTTTCAGCAGCGTTTCCAATAATTTACTCACCACGGAGGTTAAACTAACTGGCCTGTAGTTTTCATCCACATCCTCATTTCCTCTTTTGTGTAAAGGGACCACATGTGCCTCTCTCCAGTCGTCTGGCACCATCCCAGACTCCAAAGAGGCATTGAAAAGGTCAGTCAGTGGAGTTGCTAGAACATCCAAGTTCCTTCAGTATTCTTGGACATATTCCATCTGGTCCCATCGCTTTGTCCACTTTTAATTTAGCTAGTTCCTCACGAACACAGTCCTCTAAAAATCATTTGAGATGCCCCTCGCTTTTGTTCCTATTTGTGGGTGTTGTCTCAGATCCCGGCTCCCGGCCCTTCAGCTGTGCACACAGAACAGAAATATTTGTTAAGCAATTCCACTTTATCCTCATCAGCTTCTACATATTCCTCCCCGTCACCCTTGAGTCTGACAATACCACTTTTGCCCTTTCTCCTCACACTAGCATATCTGAAAAATATGTTTTATTCCCCCATTTTATTGCATTAGCTATTTCTTCTTCTTTTTGTACCTTTGCTTTCCTCATTACTTTGCCAGCCTCTCTAGGTTTTTCCAAATATAGATGCCTGTCTTCCTCTCTCTCTGTGAGCTCTTGTATTTCATGAAGGCCTCCCTCTTTTTCTTCATCTTTTCAGCTACCTCTTTTGAGAACCATAGCGGCCTCGGTTTGTTGCTCTTAAACTATCCCCTTTCAGTTTTGCCCAGTTTTTCTACATTCCCCAGCTGTTCCCATCCCGCTAATGACTCCTTGAGGTACTGGCCCATCTTAGCAAAGTTAATTTTCCTAAAGTCTAAGACTCTCGCTTTTGAATGGATTTTATCAGCCCTAGTCCTAATTCTGAACCACACCATCTGGTGATCACTGGATTCAAGATGATCTCCCACTATAACATCAGAAACACTTTCCCCATTGAAAAGCACCAAGTCCAGTATGGCCCCTTCACGTGTGGATTCTGTTACCAGTTGCCTGAATATTTTTTCCTGTAAAGAATCCGGGATCTCCTTGCTTCTAAATGATACCGCAGCAGGAGTGCACCAATCAACATCTGGCATATTGAAATCCCCTATCAGTAGCACTTCCCCTTTCCTGACAATGTTGTGTATGTCTTCTATTAAATCTCCGTCCACGTCTTGTCCTTGTGATGGAGGTCTATATATTACGCCAATGCAAATGGATTTCTCTTTCCCTCTTTCTAGTTTAACCCACACTGCCTCCTCTCTCCCTTTTAAGGAGAGTGCCATAGTGCCAGTCCTCCTTCCCTCCTTCCTACCCTGTCCTTTCTGAATAAAGTATAGCCTGGTACAGTTTTATCCCAGTCATGGTTGTCCAAGAACCATGTCTCTGTAACTGCCAACAAATCCAAATCAGCCTCTCCCATTAAAGCCTCAACCTCTGGGATCTTATTTCAGATATTAAGGGAATTTATGGGCACTGCTTTCTAGATGTTGTCCCTTTTAACTAGTTTTATAAAGGTATTTAATGTTTCATTTTCCTGGGGGCTTTCACTTACCTGGGGGCTTTCTTCACTCATCCCCAATGAATCTAGTTTAAAGCTCTCTTCAATAGGTTAGCCAGTCTGCTACTGAAGAATTCGACCCTTCTTGGGCAGATGAATGCCATCTTTGCTCTGCAGCCCTTGGAAAATCATCCCATGGTCCAGGAAACCAAAATGCTCTTGACAACACCATCCATGTAACCATGCATTTATCTCCAGGATGCAAGCTTCTCTGCCCTGGCCTTTACCCTCAACAGGGAGGATTGAAGAGAGCACCATCTGCATCCCTATCTGCTTCACCCTCTGTCTCAGAACCATGAAATCACTCTTGATGCGTTCAGAGGGATGCCTGGCAGTATCATTTGTGCCAACATGGATGAGCAACACCGGGTAATAGTCAGTAGACTTGATGAGTCTCAGCAAACTCTCTGAAACGTCTTGGATTTTGGCACCTGGCAGATAGCATACCTCTCTGGACATCAAGTCTGGTCGGCAGATGGATGCCTCATTACCCCTCAGAAGAGAGTCACCAACCACCAATACCCTTCACGTCCTAGTGGTCACTGATTCAGCAACTTTGGGGAGTTCTGGTTCTTCCCTTTCCTGGGATGCCTTTGCCTCCTCCGCTTCCAAGGTGTGGAGTAGAGGAGTAGCCTAATGATTAAGAACACTAGATTGGGAACCCAGAGACAAGGATTCGATTCCCACTAGAACTCCTTGTGGCCTTGGGCAAGTCACTTAACCCTCTATTGCCTCGAAAAATCCAGGTTATCAATGTCCCTGTTTGATGTACATTACCAAGTTTAAGTTTCAATGTAAACCACTTTGATCGAAATGATAAAGCGGAATATAAAACCTGTTAAATAAAATAAAAAATGATAATTACACTTACCTGTACTAGTCTGTACTAGTGGAGATCAAACCTAAGCTTTCTTTAGAAGCTCAGATGACAAGACTTCGACTTTCATACTTTGGACACATCATGCGGAGAGAGAGATCATTAGAGAAAGACATCATGCTTGGCAAGATAGAAGGTCAACGCAAAAGAGGAAGGCCAGCAATGAGATGGATCGATACAATAACAGCAGCTACAGGTACCAGTCTGTCAACAATGAGCCGCCTGACTGAAGACCGAACACAATTTAGGATAGCTATCCAGAGGGTCGCCATGAGTCGACTCCGACTCAACGGCACTTAACAACAACACCACTTACCTGGTAATTGTAGTTCCTTGAGTGACGACAGTTCAGTCCTCTACCTCTGGGTTGTCAACCTCCTCCTGCAGCTTGGAGACTGGCATGTCAGAATCATGACATCACTGGATATAGCCTGCCGGATACTCCCATCAGCCCCAGTGTGAACTAAATAACAAAACAGACTCAAAGGAGCAACAAATAAGTAGCCATATGAGACAAGTTAAACAAAACTAGCGCCTTAACTGATAAAACCTTTCTTACACTCTTCCCTGCGAACTTTGAAACAGAGCAAGGAAATAGCAAAAATTAAACTTACCCGTAAATCCTGATACTGTGCCACCCTCCGCTACTAATCCAGAACCCCGGGTGGGAACGAGGACTGAACTGTCGTCACTCAAGGAACTACAATTACCAGGTAAGTGCAATTATCATTTCCTTATCGTTCCTCCAGTTCAGTCCTCTACCTCTGGGATGTACCAGAGCAGTAATCAGTGGGTGGGACCCTTCAAGCCAGTACACAATATCGCCGACACGAAATTGGCATCACTCGCTGCCGTGACGTCCAGACGGTAATGCTTACTGAAAGTATGCAACAACGACCACGTCGCTGCCCTACAAATGTCCCATGGCGGAACCAATCCGTGCTCCGCCCAGGAAGACGCTTGTGCTCTAGTGGAATGAGCCCACAATCCCACTGGGACCGCTCGCCCTTGAAGGAGATAGGCTGAAGCAATCGCCTCCCGAATCCATCTCGCAATAGAAGCCTTCGCCGCTGCTTCGCCTTTACGCAGTCCTCTGAACAGCACAAACAACTGCTCCGACTTGCGGAATGGCTCCGTCACCTTCAAATACTGCCTTAACGCCCTTTTCACATCCAAACTGCACAAACTGCGATCGAGCATGCTCCCATCTAACGGACGCATTACTGGCAAGGACACTGTCTGATTCACATGAAAAGGCGAAACCACCTTAAGCAAAAAGGACGGAACTGGACGCAGCACCATTTTCTCACTAGAAAAAGGCAAGAATGGTTCCCGACACGACAACGCTTGCAACTCCGAGATTCACCATGCCGAACAGATGGCCACCAGAAAAACTGTTTTCAACGTTAAGTCCTTCACTGAAGCCCGAGATAGCGGTTCAAAGGGAGGCTTGGCCAGCGCCGTCAACACCAGGTTGAGGTCCCAAGGCGGAACCATCACCCTACGCGACGGTTGTAGCCGAGCCACTGCCTTGAGAAAGCGCAGTACATCCGCATGCGCACCGAGCCCAATTCCTTGTATCTTGCCGCGATAACAGGAAAGAGCTGCCAACTGCACCCTTAAGGAGCTGGCTGCCAGACCTTTATCAAACCCGTCCTGAAGGAAACTCAACACCGAGGGAATGGAAACCGACGACGCCTGAATCTGTCGTCGCGAACACCAATCCTCAAAGATGCACCAGATTCTAACATACGTCAGGGACGTGGAGCGCTTCCTAGCTCTAAGCAGCATTGCCACTATCGCCTGCGAATAACCTTTCTTCCTTAACCTAGCCCTTTCAATGGCCAAACCGTAAGCGAGAACCAATCCACTTGCGGCATGAACAGAGGCCCCTGCAACAACAGGTCCGCTCTGGCTGGCAACCGCCATGGTTCCCCGTCTAGGAGATGGACGAGGTCTGCGTACCACAGACGCCTCGGCCAATAGGGCGCCACCAGCAGCACCCTGCCCGGATGAGACTCGATCCGCTGAAGCACCCGACCGATTAGGGCCCATGGAGGAAAGACATATAGGAGGCCGGAGGACGGCCACAGATGTAACAGCGCGTCTATGCCCTCCGACATCCTTTCTCGCCTCCTGCTGTAGAAGTGACTGGCCTTTGCTGACTGGAAAGTCGCCATTAGATCCATTACGGGACTCCCCCAATGGCAAACGATTTGCACAAACACGTCTGGATGCAGCTCCCACTCCCCTGCATCCACTCAGACTCTGCTGAGAAAATCGGCCATCACGTTGTCCTTCCCAGCGATGTGCGCTGCCGAAATCGCCGGCAGGCAATTCTCTACCCAGGCAAATAACAAATCCGCTTCCTCTTCCATGGCCGCACTTCCCGTGCTGCCCTGGCGATTGATGTAGGCTACCGCCGCCGAGTTGTCGGAAAGCACCCGGACTGCTCGACCTGTCACCAATGGCTCGAACACTTGGAGCACCCTGAAAATCGCACGGAGCTCCAGAAGATTGATCGACCACGAACTCTCCAGGGGGGACCAAAACCCCTGCGCGAACCTGCTCTCGCAGTGGGCTCCCCAGCCCCCGAGGCTGGCGTCCGTCAACAACGGAAGCCACTGCGGTTGTTCTAACGGCATCCCCGCCGCTAAGGACATGGGGAGCAGCCACCACCGGAGCAATTGCCTGACTGGGAAGGGACACGGAAGACGTTTGCTCAATGAATCCGACTGGTGCGACCACCGGTGGAGAAGAGACCACTGGAGCGGCCGCATATGGACCTTGGCCCATGGAACCGTCTCCAGCGTCACCGCCATTGTTCCCAGCACGCGCAGATAAGCCCATGCCGAGGGCGATGTTGTGGCCCGGAAGGTGCGCAGCAACTGCCTGAGACTTTGCGCACACTTCTCCAGTAGAAACACTCCTTGTGTCGAATTGGACCCCCAGATATTCCAGGTTTTGAGACGGAACTAACTGGCTTTTGGCTGGGTTGACCACCCAACCCAGACTCTGGAGAAACTGCACCACTCTGTTCGTCACCTGAATACTTTCCGCCTCGGACTTCACCCGAATCAACCAATCGTCGAGGTAGGGATGCACCAAGCTACCTTCCTTGCGCAACGCCACCGCCACCACCACCATAATCTTGGTGAAGGTTCGCGGTGCCGTCGCCAATCCAAAGGGCAGCACTTGGAACTGATAGTATCCCCAGGGAAAAGCGAACCTTAGAAACTTTTGATGAGCTGACAGAATGGGGATATGCAAGTATGCCTCGGTAAGGTCCAGTGACGTCAAGTACTCCCCCTGTCTCACAGCCACAATGACGGACCGCAAAGTCTGCATTCTGAAATGCGGCACCCGCAGACAACGATTCACGCCCTTCAGATCCAAGATAGGCCGCAATGCACCGCCCTTCTTTGGCACCACGAAATAAATGGAGTACCGACCCTCGCCTTGCTTGAACTCCGGAACCTCTACGACCGCTCCTAATTGTATCAACCATCGTAAGGTAGCGCGAATCGCCAACGTCTTCTTTGGGCCTCTGCAAGGAGACATAACGAACGAGTCCTGCACAGGCCGCGCAAACTCCAGCGCGTAACCCTGATGAACTATCTCCAGTACCCACTGGTCGGACGTAATTTGGGTCCAGGCAGGAAGAAACTCCCGAAGCCGCCCGCCAATCGGAGTTTTGCCCACCAGGACCCGCCTCACTTCATTGCCGCTATCGTGCCGCCGATGCCAAGCCTGCGGAGAAACCTCTATTCGCTCCCCGAAAGCCCCGGAACCCCTGGCCCCGCGAGGGAGCCCATCCTCTCTGAAAACCTCTGAAACGGGACATGCGAAACCTGCGAAAGTCTCGAAACTGCCCCCGAAAGCCCAGCCCGGCCTTCCCCTGTTTCGGCTTATCCTCTGGGAGCCTACCACTCTTGGTCTCTCCAAGGTCCTTCACTAATTTATCCAGATCCTCTCCAAACAACAATCGTCCCTTAAAGGGCAGCTTCCCCAGACGAGACTTAGAGGAACCATCCGCAGCCCTATTGCGTAACCACACCAACCTACGGGCTGCCACCACCGACGACATACCATTCGCGAGAGCCCTGATCAAATCGTAGTGGACGTCTGCTAAATATGCCATTCCGGATTCCAAGTGGCCGAGCTCCTTGAGCTCCTCCTGATCTAAGTGGGGCGAAAGGCGAAGTCATTGAACCCAGCGCAGACACGCCCGTGCCACCCAAGCACCACAAATGGACACCTGCAAGGACAGCGCGTCCGCCTCAAACACCTGCTTCAGTAAACTGTCCACCTTACGGTCCTGCGCATCCTTTAATGCCGCCGCGCCCTCTACGGGGATAATGGTCTTTTTTGTAACAGCCGTCACCGCTGCATCTAACCGTGGTGACCGAAACCTCTCCTTATCCTTCTCGGCAAGGGGATAAAGTTTATTCATGGTACACATCCCTCGGAGCCCCGCTTCGGGATGGTCCCATTCGTCCTGGATCATCTTGTCAACAACTCTGTGTACTGGAAAGACTACCTGCATTTGCCTAACTGCCTGAATAACGGGATCCTCGACTTCTTCTTCACTTACGGATTGAGTCGCTAGATTTAACATTTGCAGAGCCTCCGTGATTAACGCGGATAGCTCCTCTCTCCAGAAGACCCTAATATTCTTAGCTTGATCCTCGGGCTCAGGAATCTCGCCTTCCTCGAGATCCCCTGAGTCCTCCTCCTGCTCCCAGTCGGGAACGTCAACTTCCGTCCAGTCATTCTCCGAGGATGACAGGACTCGCGTTCGAGGTCTTTTAAGTGCCGACAGACCCACCCCTCCCCCCTCAGCCACGTCCATATGCTGAGAAAGGGAAGGCAGTGGTCCCGCGCCAGGCAGCTTGCCCTGTCGCCGCAAACAAAATGCCTGGTGCATCAGCAAAATGAAATCAGGGCAAAACTCTCCCAGATCCGAAGACCCCGAGGCCGACAGAGTGCCTGGCACCCCTGCTGCCTCCCGCAACGGAGAATCCTGCCCTAGCAAGTGCGCCAACTCCAGCACTGGACCACCCGACGCCTCCTGCGCCTCAGGAAGCTCCTTGGAGTCCATTTGTTGTCCTACAGATGACAGAACCGCACATCCACGACAAACTCCGGACTTGGCCACTGTACCTCTCCGGGTGCCACACACAATACATTGAGGTCGCCATGGTGCCAAGTAAATTGGAAAAACAAAATTATTGGCTTGAGGAAAAAAAGGATTTTCTCCCTCCTTTTTTTTTTTTTTTTTTAAAGGAAAAGCAGAGGCCCCTGAGCAAAAAGTGCTCACAACTCCAAAGATTAAATTGTCTAAGATGTCAGCAACCCGGTTGCCAGCGCGGGAGAAATTTCCCCCCCCCCCCCGGGAATTTACTTCCTGCCGGGACAGCTAGGACCGACGAAATAACCCCAAATTAAACAACTAAAGCAAATAAACACAAACTAAGCGAGAACACTTGTAGCTCTGAGCAAAGCCGAAAAGAAAAGAAAGGAACTCTGCACGTGCGTTCCTTGCCGCATGGCAGCCACGCGGCCCTCTCTACTTCTCTAAAATGGCCACCAGAGCCAAAAAAGAAAAAAGGGCGCCAAAGCACAACGCTGCGAGAAGCGCTAGGCCCAGCAGCGCTCTCTCCGCAGCGACAGAGCAGACCCCGGTACTCCTCTGTTCCGTAGCAGGCTGCTACCTTCGCGGCTGCTCCCCCGCACCACGCAGCACCCTGCAGAGTCCTGGAGTGCCGCCGGTAAACACTTACAGTTTTCCTGCTTCTGCGCCGCTCTCTAGCCGGGCCGCCGCAGCCGCGATCACTGCCTGCTCTGCGGATCCGGCTGAGTGTAAAGTCCAGACAGGGCGCTCTCCTCCGATAAGTCAGGGAGGAGAGAATGCCTGATAGCAGCAATGAACTGCAGCTGAAAGCCAAAACAATTGCTAGGCAGGGAGCAGTCAAGAAAGGCTTGTACTTCTACTTCCTTTTTTTTTTTTTTAAAGGCACACAGCCCCCACAAAAAAACAATGAAAGGAAAGCAAGGATCCCTAACCAACTATTCTAGACCTATAAGCTCCTTATCCGTTCCTCTAGTGAGCCTCCCTAGGCTCACGACGTCCTCCTGCTGCAGGGAGACTGGTCACACTGGGGATGATGGGAGTATCCGGCAGGCTATATCCAGTGATGTCATGATTCTGACATGCCAGTCTCCAAGCTGCAGGAGGAGGTTGACAACCCAGAGGTAGAGGACTGAACTGGAGGAACGATAAGGAATAAGGCTACATAATGGTTCTTCAATTCAAGGGCTTGAGGAGTTGGATTGGTGATTCTGTATGCCCTGGTGACTCGTGTCCAACCTTGGTCCTTCTGTAGGCTCCTATCCTCACCTCTGCTGGAGAGCTTGGATATTTCAAGATGCATCTCATCAATGTACCTCTCGTTGTCTTGAATGCTCCTCAGCCTTGCCACCTCTTCCCTAAGCTCCTCCACCTCTTCCCTGAGAACTTCAGCATGTAGGCATCTTGCATATGGAATCAGTCCTTCAAATGACATTGGGATCTCTGTTTGGACAGAGGTAGATGCTGTAACAGGGGCAACAGCTTTGGCAATACGATTTTTCCCAGTCATTGTTCAGTTGGTAGAGATTTAGTACCTTGCTTTGAAATGGAGAGACCCTGTGGGAATGGTATTCTTGGGGTGATGGGAAGTGTTGGGTTTGCACCATACATGGCGTTTCCCATGATAGCCAAAAAGTTCAATTTTCATCTCATTTCATCTCAACCTTCTTCCATGTGTTTGGGGGGTCCGCCACATGCTGTTGTGCAAACTCCAAATGTGTTTTCTTATTTCTTTTTTTAAGCAATGGATTTTTTTCTGGCCACTCTTCCATAAAGACCCACTCTGTTGTGTGAACGGCTTAAAATGGTCCTATGGACAGATACTACCATCTCCGCTCTGGAACTCTACAGCTCATTCAGTGTTATCCTTGGTGTCTTTGTAGCATCTCTGATTAATGTCCTCTTTGCCCAGTCTGTGAGTTTTGGTGGGCGGCCTTCTCTTGTCAGTTTTCTAGTGGTGCCATATTCTTTCCATTTTGTTATAATGGATTTAATGATGCTCCAAGGGATATTCAGAATTTTTTTTTTATATAACCCAACCCTGATCTATACTCCTCCACAACTTTGTCTCTGACCTGTTTGGACTGCTCCTTCATCTTCATGTTGCTTGCTTAATGGTGTTGCAGAGGCAGGGGCCTTTCAGAATAGGTATATTTATACAGGCAGCATGTGACAGATTATGTGACACTGACTGCACACAGGTGGACCTAATCAACTTATGTGACTTCTGAGGTTAATTGGTTGAACCAGATCTTATTTAGGAGTTTCATAGCAAAAGGGATCAATACATATGCACTCACAACTTTTCAGTTCTTACTTGTATTTTTAATATATACAAGATATGTTATTGTCATTCCACTTCACCAATTTGGACTATATTGCTAGGTCCATTACCTAACAACATCCAAATTTGCCTCCATTTTCATTCCAGGTTGTAATGTGACAAAACAGGACAAAGACAGAGGGGATGAATACTTTCACAAGGCACTGTATTTAACACTAGAAGCCCCAAAGTGCATCAATTGACGCAAATACATCTTCATAGTTGTATACCAGCGCCACTGCTAGAACCATGTCAGTCATGTTCCATGACTTTGTTAGCAAGGTCAAGATGTTCAAATATGTGCATTTAAAATTAATGACAGATGCACCACCTAGCGGGAAAATGAATTTATACCTAGAAGCCCCAAAGTACGTCAATTGATGCACTCAATTGTCTTGGATGCGTTAATTGACGTACTTTGGCGCTTCTAGGTATAAATTCATGTTCCCACTAGGTGGTGCAGCTCAATAACTGTTTACAGTTTTACTCCAACATTACAAACAATAAACACACGATGATGTCATGTAATGACGTTACATACTGCACGTATTTAACAAATAAGCAACTTCACATTAATTCACATCTGTATTTCATGCTAAACACAGTCGTCGTGATAATGCGTCAATTGATGCACTTTGGGGTTTCTAGGTAAAATTTCTTTTGGGGCGTCTAATGTTAAGTTGTCTACTTACTTAAAATTGCTAGGGATACTTGTACTGATACAACTGTACCTAATAAGTTTAAAGGGCTTAGTTCACCTCAAGATGAATCAATCTATTTCTGGTGAGGATACCCAGCTGAACCGGAAGCAAATTTGGCCATCTCTTCCTCTTTAATTGGTTTAAGAGCCTATAAAGCTAAGATAATGCCTGGGGTGTGTGGGAGGGAAAAACACCTAGTAAAAACTGTCTTGCTACACAGTATCCTGACCTGTTTTTCTAAGGTAATCACTTAATTTCCTGGGTGATTCACACAGCCCTTGGTTTGATAGAGAGAGTCTTTCAAATTGGCTTTAACACATATTTAAGGAAAATCATTTTTATTGGTTAAACTCGTTTAACCAAGTGTCACTGCAATATACAGAATGTACGTACATATTTCTAACCAACACTTCTAATACAACAGAACTAATAGCGATCAATGTAATGCACAACATAACTTAACTTGAAACCACTGAGATGTGCATATCCTTTCCTGAGAGGCTCCAACTGGGAGGTTGGCTTTACAGACCTCAGTTCGCCGCCCCCACCCTGCCCTAACTCCCCCCCCCTCTGACTTACCATCCATCGCCCATCCCATTTCCCTCCCTCCCTTTTCCTATCTCCCCCCTATCCTATTCCTCTCTTCCCCCTCCTCCCTGACCTTCACAATATTTTTTGGGCTGCTTTTACCCATGAATCCCAGCCCCTTCTTCAGTCAAGTTTTTGGCGGAGTCTTGCCTGCTGCTCTGAACCGGTGCCCAAATAGCCTCAAACTGGTCCAGTCGCTTGCCTCCCAACAATCGTGCTGTACTTTTCTCCATACTCATTAAATTTCTCATTTTCTTCTCCCAATCTTCCACCCTGGGTTCTTTGGGCTCCACCCAACCCCCCAGAATTGTTTGTTTGGCAATTAAAAAGCCTTTCTCACAGAGCTGCCGCTTCCCTCCCTCTAAAAATATCCCACCCTCATATGACCCAAAGAGACACCATTCTGGGGCCATCCGCACTTGCTTACCTATCCAACCTCTAAGTGTCTCGCCAACTTTCTGCCAGAAGCTTTGTATATGGGAACACAGCCAAAACTTGTGAGCTAGAGTGCCTTTCTCACATTCACACAGCTTACACACATCTGTCAAGGATAGCCCCGCCCATGCTGCCCAAACATCATGTACATACGCCCGCCACAAGAATTTATACTGTATCTCCTGCATCTGCACGGACTCCGATATCCCCCTAATTCGCTGAAACGCTCCATGCAGGCGCTCTGCCGTCCCTTCCAGTATCTTATCTCCCCTCCATCTCTGCTCTAGGGCCTCCAACCTTGTCTGCCTACCTGCCCCGTGAAACACTTCCCGCAAAGCCCGAACCGTAATTTTGCCCTCTAAGCCCCGAAAGAGGTCCAACATCCCTCTGCCCTCCCAGAACGAGCTATCCAGGGACTGTAGACTGCGCACATAGTGCCTCGCCTGTAGATAGACATAAAACTCATGCTCCCTTAATTGATATTGCCTCTGCAAAGACTGAAAAGAATCCATTTCCACAGACTGTTCCATCCTTAAGTGACCCACATACTCCACTCCCCTATTGTTATGCCACCCTCCCCTGTTGCCCTGGTATAAATTGCTCATTTCCTCACAAGGGGAGACAGTCAGAACAGTTCCAATTAGTACCCCTTAACTGACTGACTGCTTTCCAAGCCTGTCTAACCGCCCCCAAATACCCGATCTCCTCCAAATCCTTGGCAGCTCTTTATTTCGTCTGTGCATCAGGTACATTCGATGACTCGGTTCTGACATGCTGTCGATCAACTCAACCGGGACTGTTTCACTGCCCCCCCCCCCACTAAATCTCTCAATGGTCTCATTAAACTAACCAGATTGCATTCCCGCAACGAGGGTAACCCAGCCCCCCCCCCCTTCCAAAGGCTTCATCAAAGTCGCTAGCGCAATTCGCGCCTTCTTCCCTTTCCAAAGAAACCTGGATAAATGGATCTCTAACTTCACTTATATCTTTCCTTAGCAACCATATGGGAGCATTCCGCAACAGGTAAATCCATTTCGGTCATTCTATCATCTTGAAGAGGGCTATCCGCCCCTTCAACGAGAGGGGAAGGTCTCTCCACTTTTTCAATCTCTCTATTGTTCTATCCAGCATAGGACTAACATTCACCTCATAGAGCCGTTGCGGTACATCGGGAATTTGTATACCCAAATAGCGAAATGAACCTCTGGCCCATACCAGTGGGAAGGTGCCCTCCCATAGCCCTTTAGCCCTTCCCCCCATATCTAACCCCACCAACTTCGTTCCATTTATCCTAAGACCCGAGAATTCTCCAAACTGTTCTATCTGCTGCGAGTTCTAACGACTTTCGAGGGCTCGTCAGACACAGTAGCATGTCATCCGCAAAGGCACTGACTTTAACTTCCCCCTTCTTCCATTCTATGCCCTGTATGTCCTCTGTTTGTATTAACTTTCTCAGCAGGGGTCCCAATTGCAGTATAAACAACAGAGGCGACAGCGGACATCCTTGCCGCGTACCTCTCCGTAATTCAAACAATTCCGATCGCCGCCCCCCCCACTATAAACGCCAAAGGCGCCGCATAAAGTGCCTGAATCCACTTCAAAAAATCCCCCCTAAAACCAAATCTCCGAAGCGCCTCAAACATATACTTCCAGGAGACCCTGTCAAAGGCCTTCTCTGCATCCAAACTTACCAATATCAAAGGCGTTTCTTTCTATACACACAGCTCTACCCCCAGAAGGACCTTACTGATATTTAAAAGAAACTCTCTACCCTTAATAAAGCCTGCTTGACAAGGATTTATCAACCTCGGGAGGATCCCCTGCGATCTCTTGGCCAGCACCAAAGCTAGCAGCTTCATGTCATAGTTTATTAGCGAAATCGGCCTATAAGAGGTTGGGTCTTCCGGGTCTTTCCCTGCCTTATGAATCACTGTAATGGAGGCCGTTCTCATATCCCTGGGGAATTCTCCCACGTCCAGCACCTCTCCATACACTGCCACTAAAGAAGGGACCAGCTTCAATTCCAACATTTTATAAAATTCTGCTCCGTAGCCATCAGGACCTGGAGCCTTATGAGGTTTCCCCTCCCTGATTATCCTCTGAACTTCCATTCCCTCTATCGGTCTATTCAACTCCTCAAGTTCTGCCTGAGTGACCTGTGGGAGCAGCCTTCCATCCAAAAACACCTTTTCTCGTAGGGGGCAGAGCCTGATGTCCAGCGGGATAGTCGCATAGCGCTGAGGCTCCCGAGAGGCCTACTAAGACTCCTGAATTTTGAACCGCTTTAATTCTGAATATTGCTTTGACTCTACCGGGGTACCTTGGGGTGATGGCGGGGACCAAACCAGCACGTCTAGATTTCGGGACCCCAACGAATTTCCCATGGTAAACGCTCCAAAACCGAGCCCCCGTCTCCGCAGAAGCAGCCTGCACCTCGGGAAGGTCCCAAGATGCAGCAGGAGATCCTCACTGAAATACGAGGGGTAAAAGACCTTGTGCAATCCAACGGGGAGTCACTCCGAGCGCTGCGTGAAGATTTCGGCGTACTGCAAAGCAAACTTGAAGGGCTTTCCCTACGACAAGACAAAATGGAAGGCATACTGGACTCACACACGGTCCGGTTGGCGAAACTTGACAAAGTAGAGCGCCAGATACGGGCCCTTCAAAAAGAAGTGGAAGATGGCAATAATCGGGCCCGCCGCAATAATATACGGCTCGTGGGGCATACCGGAGGGAGCTGAGTCTGGAGACATGAAGGAGTTTCTCTGTAAGGCGCTTCCTTCCCTACTGCGGATCACATTTGCTAAAGACCTGGAGATTGACCGGGCTCATCGAGTGCCTTCCAATATGGCGCTCAATCGGAAGACCCCGCGGCCTATTATCTTTCGGCTCTTAAGATACCAACATGTTGAGCAAATTCTGAATGCCGCTCGCGCAAAAGGCCCCATTGAGTTCGAGGGCCACCGGATATCCTTCTTTCCTGATCTAGCTAAACCCACGGTTGATCGTCGAAAACGATTCCTGGAATTTCGACCGAGGCTACAACAGCTGCAAGCTCGCTATGGCCTGATGTACCCGGCTAAACTCAGGGTAACGCTGCACAACCAGACCAGAACATTTGATGATCCTGAATTACTTTGCGGAATTTTTGGAGTCCAAAGAGGCAGATCAGATGCGTTGATCTAAGGAACTCTCAGCTAATTGACCTCACATTGGAAAAACCCGCCATATTGTTTTCGGACGCTCTCTACCTTAGAGACTGCCTTGGCAATCTACAGCCTTGGCTTTCACTAGCCTTGATGGCCCTGCTCCATCATGCCCATAGATACTTCGGTGGAGATCGGAGACTATAATAACAGAAGGTTTCGAATACTACAATCGCACTCTCTTGGGCCTCCTCCCGCAGACATATGGTCGCCATTTATATTTGGGGTTATGCTTCTTCTCTGGGGCACTTCGGTGCTTGTTTTCTTATATGGGGTGTATCTGGTATCTTATTTGATGTGTATGAAATAGATGTACAGATGTGGTATATATTCCATACTCGCCTGCGCTTTTACTTCAAATGTATGACAACGTCTTATGGCCCTATGTAAGGTTTTTTCATTGAACGTAAAGGGAATCAACAACCCGATTAAAAGAAAGAAAATCCTTAGTTATTTGAGTCATGAAAAGGCGGATCTGGTTTTTCTGCAGGAAACGCACTTAAATTCTACCGAAACTCTGAAACTCAATATTAAACCTTACATGGTAGCTGCCTACTCTCCGGCTGTTTCTAAGAAATGTGGGGTAGCTATTCTGGTGAGGAAATCTTTGCCTGTCACCATTATTGCCACTAGCTCTGATACGGAGGGCAGATGGTCCCGCGTCCATCTTAAAATTGGACACCTTGAACTAACATGTATATGTATATATGCCCCCAATGTGGATAATCCTGCCTTTTTTGCTACCATTGCTCAGGTTGCGCAGGCCTCTGCTAGCACCTCACTGATAATAGGTGGCGACTTTAATCAAGTCGTCGATCCTCTGATAGACAGGCAACCGCCTAGAACGAGTGGCCTACCCAAGAGCTCCCTCACACTCACCTCCTTGATCAAAGATCTCGCTTTAGTGGATCTTTGGAGATTGTTGCATCCTGCTGAACTGGAATTTACTTTCTATTCTCCCCCCCATCTATCACAATCCAGAATAGATTTTTTCCTAATATCTAAAGTGCTGGTATCTCAGGTAGATACAGCGATGATTCACCCATTACATATCTCAGACCATGCTGCCATTTCCTTCCAGTTGCATGCTAACCTGCCCCGTGGGAATCCCGGAAATTGTTTTTTTGATAGGACCCTGCTAGAGCAACAAGAGTTTCAGTTAGACATTCGGGCCGCCATTCAGGACTATTTCCATTTTAACTTAAACCATAAACCATAACTTACCACATGATACTATGGGCTGGGCTTGGTGGGAGGGCTTTAAAGCTGCCATTCGTGCAACCATTACTAGCTATCAAATTCGCTTGGGGAAACAGCGTAAGCAACAGTTATTAATATTAGAGCAACAAATTAAAGCTGGGGAACGGGTTCTTACTTCCCGCACTGATCCTTGTGTGTTGTTGCGATTGCAACGCCTACGCTTTCAATTTAACTCAATCCTGTCTGCTGCAGCTTCTAAAAATATCGCATCGCAGCAAGGGATGTACTATCGGGAAAGCAACCGTGCTGGTAGACTCTTAGCTAATGCCTTGAAAGGTCAAAAAGAAGCCAAGCGGGTAGCGGCTCTCCGAAACCCGGTAGGAGGGGACATAGTGACAAATAATACAGAGATAGTAGAGCTCTTCCGGGATTTTTATACCCGTCTTTATAAATCAGAATGTGACTTCACGTCAGAGGCTTTTGAGCGATTATTATCCGGAATCCAACGGCCGACCCTCTCTGAAGAGGATAGGGTTGCGATGGATAAACCCTTCTCTACTAATGAAATTCACTCTGCCCTTAAACGTGTGGCCTCGGGACGCGCCGCAGGCCCTGACGGTCTTCCGGCCGAATTTTATAAAACGTTCAGCGCTGATCTAGCCCCCCACCTAAAACTCTATTTCACTGCTCTGGCTGAAGACACATCCTGCTTGGGATCCTTTTCGGCGGCGAATGTGGTAGTTTTCGAAAAGGAAGGGAGGGATCCGCTTTTAACAGCTAACTAACCGCCCAATCTCCCTTCTTAACGCAGACTATAAAATTTTTGAGACTATCTTAGCCTCTCGACTATCCGACCAAATGTCTACACTAATCCACCCTGATCAATGTGGTTTTATACCCGGAAGATCCACTGCCGACAACGCTAGGACTTTGTGTCATGTTTTGACTAATGCTGCAAGCCTAGATCTACCACTAGTTGGCCTTTCCCTAGACGCCGAGAAAGCCTTCGACCGTCTCGAATGGCCCTTCTTATTTGCTGTTCTCCGTTGGTACGGCTTTGGGGAGGGCTTTCTCCGGTTTCTTCAAGTCATGTATACCGAACCCACAGCCAGTATATGTGTGAACGCTATCAAATCTCAGCCATTCAGCCTTCAAAGAGGTACACGCCAAGGGTGCCCCCTATCTCCTCTGCTCTTTGACTTAGCGCTCGAACCTCTAGCCCTGTTACTTAGGCAGTCCGCAGACATCCGAGGTGCCCCCTTTAGACACAGAGAGATCAAACTCTCCGCTTATGCAGATGATCTTATGCTTTTTATAACTTTGGACTCGGTCCCAGTAGTCTTAGAATTACTAGACAGGTATTCGCAGCTCTCGGGCTATAAGATTAACTGGACCAAGTCGGTTGCTTTCCCACTTAACCACCGGGTACATGCGGCCGACATGCAAGCCTTTCCCTTTCTCTGGCAGCATAGTATGGTGAAATATCTCGGGGTCCATTATTGCTATCCTTTAGAGGACACTATTAGTTTCAACGCCAAGGCGATAATCTCCAAAGTCCGTGAACTCACCAATCGGTGGTCTCCACTAACCCTTACATGGTGGGGCCGCTTGGAAACAGTGAAAATGATGATAGTTCCTAAAGTGAACTACATTCTTGAAATGCTACCAAGTTTACTGCCCCGACACGTCTACAAAGATATAGAAGGCCTTCTTATCCGTTATTTATGGCAGGGTAAAACACCCAGGATAGCTAAACAACACTTGCAATCTGATAAAGCGAGAGGAGGAGCTAGATTTCCAGATTTTCTCAAATATCATAACGCCTTCCTCTTAAAGCAAGGTGCCCGCTGGTTGGATACCCCGGCGGCAGGCCGCCCGGTATGGCTAGATATAGAAGAAGAGCTTAGTGGACCAGTTCCGCTGGCCTACTTCCCCGGAATGTGCCATCATTCAGACTCCCGCCATTCACCAATGGTTGTAGACACTCTCGTGGCCTTTAATGCCCTCATTCATCTCTGGGTCCGCAGGCGTGCCCCCTGGACCATCTCCCGATATGGCATAACTCTCGATTTCAAATTAACAAAAAAACGATAGCATGGAGACCCTGGTACTCCAGGGGGATCTGGACACCTAAGCAGCTGTTTGCTGGGGATCGCTGGAAAACCTTTAATGCTTTGCAAACGGAATATGGTCTACCAGCGAAATATTACTTCCAATGGGTGCAGCTCCAACATTGCCTTAAAGGCGCTCGGGTCATTCCGCGCTCTGATACTAGCGAGGAAGGGCTGTCCGAGGTGATTCGTAGTATCGGGAGTCTTCCAGGGGTGGCATCTAACTTTTATAAAATACTCACTCATAGTCCAGGCAGGGACACCCCTAGGGCCCAGCAGGCTTGGGAGCGCGAATTGCACATCACTTTAACTCCCCATCAATGGAAGATAGTCTGGAGCAAAGTGGTGCGGGTCTCTAGATCCGCCTCTGTCACTCAAACGCTCTTCTATTTTGCCCACAGATGCTTTTATACTCCTGATAAGATGGCCAAATGGAATGTCAATACAAGCTATCGATGTTGGTCATGCCATACAGCGGTGGGTACCTTCGCCCATGTTATTTATGAATGTCCAGCACTACAGCAATATTGGGGGCGGGTCTGGGACCGCATACAAAGTATCCTACACTTCCGGGAGCCCCTTTCTTGGAAGATTGTGGGACTCCGCTCTGTGGCGGGGATCCCCTCTCTTCCCAGGACAGGCCGCTTCCTCCTAGATTTTATGTTGGGTCTGGCTGTGTGCTTAGTCACGAAAAATTGGAAGAATGGCTCCCGCCTAACTTTTACCGAATGGTGGAATTCTGTCTGCTTATATAGTACATATGAGCAGATACCTCGTCGGATGGCATTCCAGGTTCAGGACTGCTCTCACTTATCTAAGTGGCAGATGCTTAATGACTATGTTCAGATTGCCAGATGCTCCAATATAGCCGTATAGCTACACTCATCATGTTGCAGATAATTATATCATCTCGAAAGATAATAATGAGTATATACACCCGATACTGGATTGTTACGTATCCCAGAGAAGAAGCAGGGGGGGAGGGGGGTGGTGGGGGTTTATTGTCTGTGATCGTATAATATTATTTGTTCATGTCTTCTATTCTGTATGTCCTTTTGTTTCGATGTTCCAAAATGAAAATAAAAGTTTCAAAACCACCTTTTCTCATTCTCTATCTTCTGCCTCCGGCGTGTAAAGATCCTTGTAAAACTGCCGAAAGACCCCTACCACTTTTTCAAAGTCTGTTTGTTTGTTCCCTTCTTTATCCCGGAGGCAAGTTACCACACTCGAGCTCCCCCCCCCCCCCTCTTTCACCAGCCTAGCTAATAAGCTGCCTGTTTTATTACCATACCTAAACAACTGATGTCTATAGTAATGCATGCTGTAAACCGCTCTTTCTTGGAGTAGGTCATTCAGCTTCCGCTGCATTTCCAAGAAGGCTGTAACATATTTCCTCCCAGTGCTCCCCACTGATAGCTGTTTCAACTCTTGCATGTCTTGCATCAGCTTTAATACTTCCTCTTTAATTCGTTTCTTCTCTTTTGCTACAAACGCAATAATATGCCCCCTCATGACCACCTTCCCCGCTTCCCAACAGAGAGTCACCGTCCGTGCACTGGATTCATTAAACTGTAAATATTCTTCCCACTTACGCTCTAAAAACTGTTGAAACTCTTTATTTTGCCACAGGTGTCTAGGGAATGACCACCGACCCACCACCCCTTCCCCCCCTCTCCAATCCATTCGCACCATCGTGGGGTCAGATATCAAGATGGGTTCAATCTCTGAATTTACCACCCTTCCAAAATCCCTCTTCGCCACCAAAATATAATCAATTCTGGACCATGACTGGTGTACCCTTGACAAATGTGTGAAGTCCTTTTCCCTTCCATGCAGATTCTCCACGTATCTATCAGTCCCCCTACTCGACACAGATAACTCACTCCTCTCTTACTCCACCCTCCTTTCTCTCTCACGTTGGACCTATCCAACTCAGGATCATGAGGGCAGTTAAAATCTCCCGCTATAATTAATGGTATCTTCGGTGCTTTTCCAATTTTCTGAAGGATCGTTTTGAAAAATTTATGCTCATATACATTAGGGGCATATATATTTCCCATAAACACTTCCTCCCCATTGATTCTTGTATGCATAAACATATACCGTCCCAAGGGGTCAACATCTTCACCCAGGACCTCTACTTGAATCTCCTTTTTCACCAAAATGGCGACACCCCTCTTCCTCCCTCCCGAGGAGGCTGCAAATACTTGCCAAACCCAATCCTTTTTAAGCTTAGCATGTTCTTTCGCACTTAGATGTGTCTCCTGAAGCAGCGCGATGTGGGCTTTCCTCCTCTTTAATGCTTGCAAAATTTTTGTCCTCTTCACTGGCGAGCTGACCCCCCTAATATTCCAAGTTATAAATCGCATATCATGTCTCATTTGTTCCAGGTATTAAGGCTCTCCTCTCAAAGATTATCCCCAACCTTAGTGCTCGGGGTTGCCCAGCCTCAACCCCCAACCTGATACCTTCTAGAATGAGGCATTCTTCTTTGTTTCTCCTGTCTCTTAGAGCCGTCCGGGATCTCGTCCATCTTAACTCACGCCCACTTTCCCAACCATCCAAATCCCTACCCCCCTACCCCGTTCCCCCCTCCCCTCCTTCCCCCCTCCCACCCCATAAGAAAAAACAGACACCCAATCTTCAGCCCCCTGCGGCTGAAGCCCTGGTCCTTAATGTGCACTGCGGGACCGCCTCGACCACCCTCCACTTGTAGGTCTTATCTTATCAAACCCCCACATTACACTCAGTTTTTCAATGATATTCACATACCCCCTTTCTTTACTGTCCGCAATAACAGTACTGAGGCCCTCTCCATCAGGCCCCCTGTACCGTGCACTCGCCTTATCTTACACAGCACTCTACATCGCCCTAAACCAGAAAATCACAGCGCTCCCTAATACCACTCAAAACTTAAGTCTCTCAAGTCTTTGCTCCTGCCGTTGCTCTATCCTTATATGTGAGAGTCATCGTCCGCAGGAGCTCGCGGAACTTGAGCCTGAGATACTTGGGTTGCCGACTGATTCCGATGACGTTTTGTCCAAACCCCCGAGGAAAATTTTTGCCTCTTCAACTGAATCAAACACATAGTCCTTCCCCATGTTCGACACCCGAAGTGTGGCGGGAAACGCCGTGTAAATCTCACCTTCTTCTGAAACAATGCTGCACAGATCAGAGTAAATTCTTTCCGTTTCGCCGCAACCAGCGCTGAGTAATCCTGGAACAGAAGCAGCTTATTATTGTCCAAAATTAAATCCCTTTTACGGCGATAGGCTTGCAGAAGCTGTACTTTGTGTTGAAAGTTGAGAATCCTCACTATCACCACTCTCGGACGCTGCCTCATCGCCATTTTCACGCCCAACCGATGAGCGCGCTCCACTTTAAGCTCCCCCACCAAGGATTCGAGCCCCAATTCCTTTGGGAGGCAGCTCTCCATCAATGGTAGCAGCATCTGGCCCGTAGTTGCCTCCGGGATCCCCACAACCCATAAATTATTTCTATGGGACCTATTTTCTAGGTCGTCAACTTTATTTTGCAGGGCCTCGATCTTTATTCTCAGTGCATCGTGCTCTCTCGTCTGCCTTCCATCATCATCCTCAATGGCCGCCACCCTATGTTCCGACTCCTCCACGCTTTGATTCATTTCCATCATCGACATACCCATCGTCCCCAGCTTCGTCAATATCTGGTCAAACTTGAGTTCCAACAGCTTTATCACTTCTCTCGCTAGTTCTTCCGTGTTGGACTCCACACTCTCCACGCTCGGAGATGCAGGCTGCGTTGTTCCCGACAGCAAGGCTCCAGTTTTCGGTATCTTCTCCTTCTCTTTTCGCGCCGGCGGTGGCATTTTTGCTCAAGTTTTCTAGCCCTATGCTTGCTATCCGCCTACCGGAGCGTCCTTCCACTCTCCTTTCATCTTTTTTGGGGGGTTAATGGCTATTTATTTCCGAATAATCTCGAGGTGGCCCCGGAGCAAGTGCAGAAGCGTCTTCACCCGCTCATGTGTCACGTGGACCCGCCTTAACACATATTTAAAATAGTTTCAAAGGTCTTTTGCCCCCTGACTGGAAGCCTCTTTGTAAAGGCTTTCCGAGGTGGTATATATGAATGTTGTGTTATACGGACATTCTGGGAGCCACGGGTGTCCACACAGCTAGTGCAAGGATCACTGGCATATGCAGAAGAGGAGGCGCCCTATGCCTTTCAGGCCCTTTTGGTCTATCCTCCAGGATATGATGAGGTTTAGACGTGCCCAAGTCCTTAACCAGCTTCTCCAAGTCTGTCTCCAACAAGAGTATCCCTATGAAGGCAAGCTGAATCAAATGGGATTTGGAGGATGAATCTGTAGCCCAATGGCGGAGCCATATCCAATGTTGTGGCACAGTCGACAGAGCAATGTTTGGCCTCCAAGCAGATGAGATCATACATAGTGTCCAACAAAAAAAAAGTTGTAGCTAACTCCAAGAGGGACATAGTATTATCTGGTACAAGGGAATGAATCCACAAGAGTGGGGCTCGAGTTGTCAGATTCACACATACCACCAATTGAAGGATAACAGCAGAGTCTGTAAACTGATTCTTTAAGATAGTGTCCACCTTATGATCCAGGAAGTCCTTCATGGCTGTTCCGCCCTCCAACGAAATGGTGGTTTGCTTTGTAACCGCTGTAACCTGTGATCCACTCTTGGTGTGTTAAACCACTTAATATGTTCATCTTGTGACAGAGCATAAAGCCTCATACAAACTTTCAGTCCCTTCACTGAAGAGTCGGCCAAATCCCACTTCAAGCGTATCATGCTCTTGATAACCTCTTGAAAAAGAAAGGCTGTTTTGGACATCCGAACCCACTGCAAGAGGATGTGAATCAACGGCCCTTGTTCAGCCACTGGAGGGTCAGCCAAATTTAGGGCAGACGACATCTGAGCCATCAGGGTCATTAAGTCATCCTTCTTGAAGAGGTAAACAACACCCAACTCGTGATCTTCAGAATGGGAGAACAATTCATCCTTCAGTACAGAGTCAACGCTTGATGCACTGGGACTGAACTCCACATCTCGGTCAAAGGACAGCCAACCCAAATCTCCAGATGCCAACCACTGCCAAGAGCACTTAGAAGGCGGGAGCCAAACTGGGCTTTGACTTGCCCGCTGCCCTTCTTCTGAGCGGGCAGAAAGAGATCGAGAGGACTCATAGGCTCCAGAATCCACGTTATCACACTAGAAAGACCAAACTTGCTGCAGAAAGGAGAACTCCGAGAAAGACAGCCCAGAATCCGGGAGTTCCCCACTAGCCAGATGGTCCCCATCATCGAGAGGAGCAGCAGATGACTATCCCTTCTTCAAAGTGGAATGTCAAAGAGGAGAGAATGCTGAGATGGTAGGCCTAACATCCTTCTTCAGGACAACATCCACTGATGAAAGCAGCGAAGAAGCCAAGGCTGGAGCACTCGCTTCTTCCTGTTGCGAAGGGAGAGATGGGTCTTCTAAGAATGCGCCCATGCAAGCTGAGTAAATACCAGAATCCAGCAATGAGACTTTCCGCAGACTAGGCAGCAGTTCATTGAAGGTGGCATATGAACTTCCACTCACCAGCTGTCAGGCAACACAGTCTGAGGGCATGGTAAGTTGGCACAGTGTGCGCCAAGTCTGTGTGGACAGGGTCACACATGCAGAAACCAGGCAGACAGCACCGTGCAGAAGAGCTGCACAAAATAAAGACACACGCGTCACTGGCACGCACTGGAGAAGGCAAGGAAAGGGCATGGTAAAATGTGGGAAGTACAAACAATGCACACAGACAGTTAGGCAAGGCGGGAAAACAGCACTGAACCAACAGACACTCTGAGCGCCCCAGCAACCGACGGTCGGGAGTCTCTAAGGACAAGATAAACAGACAGGTTTAGCCTTTGGTACTCACCCCCGGGGAAGACCTGGGCAGGTAAAAAACATGCTGGACTTGGTGCTACTTCCCAGACGTGCGGTCAAATACTTGTGAAGAGCCTTCTTCATATCTTCAGGGAAAGTAGGGAGGGGCACTAAGGTTGTGTGAGACTTTAAGAATTCTTCTAAAACTCCTTTTCCAATCTTCAGGCTGCTCAATGTGTCCTTAATAAGAAGGGGAGGGAACTGAACCAATTTCCCTCCTTCTATGACATCCAAAAAGAGCTCTTGTTTTAAGGATGACCCTAAAAGAAGCCTCCTTCGTTGCACTGTAGTGAGAAATCCACCGAGGATGGCTGCTCACGAGTGAAATAAATTTTTCCTCTCAATTCTTCCATGAATTCTCTGAGAGAGCTGAAAACTTGCATCCACCATCTGCTGGAGACAGAGAATTACTAAAGGCTCCCTCTAGAGGTTCTGGCTGATATGGCCTATGGATGTTTTCACTGTCTCCATCTCTGCTGGTAGCGAAACACATCCCACTTGTCTAAAATGATCTAGCAGGACAATATAGGATAGACAATAGTGGAGTACCCCAGGGATATGTATTGGGCCTATGCTGTTTAACATATTCATAAATGACTTAGAAATGGGATGAGTGAGGTGATCAAATATGCAGATGACACAAAATTATTCGAAGTTGTTAAAAACACAAGAGGACTGTGAAAACTTGCAAGATGACCTTGCGAAATTAGGCGACTGCATCCAAATGGCTGATGAAATGTGGAAAAGTGCGAAGTTATGCACTTAGGGAAGAACAACCCAAACTACAGTTACACGATGCAAGGTTCCACAATAGGGATCACCACCCAGTAAAAGGATTTGAGCATCATCATGGATAATATATTGAAACCCTTTGCCAATAGTGCAGCGGTGGCCAAGAAAGCAAACAGAATGCTAGGAATCATGAGGAAAGAAATGGAGAATAAAACTAAGGATATTACAATGTCTCTCCAGGGTGCGACCGCATCTTGAATACTGTCTGTAAATCTGGTCGCAGTATCTTAAAAAGATACAGTGGAATTACAAAAGGTACAGAGAAGAGCAACCAAAATGACACGGGGATGAAAAGAACCCTACGAGGATAGGCTTAGGGCTCTTCAGCTTGGGAAAGACACGGCTGAAGGGAGATATGATAGAAGTCTACAAAATAATAACTAGAGTGGAAAGCAAAATTAGGTCTGACATGCTAATTGTCTTTCCTTGAGTTCCCTCCAGGCTAGTCCAGTACCGCATGGGTTGCCAGCCTTCAGCAGTTGAGGACTGAGCATAACCAAAGTCTTGCTGACGTAGTATAAGAGCTCCTCCTGCCTCTCCTGACTCCAGTCTCTTCCTGACAAAACAGTTAAACATGCTAAACACTACCCTAATAAAGAATATCTATACTTCGAAAAAAAACAATGAACCTTGTAAACGGGGGCGCTGGGCGTGAATGTCCACAGTCTTGGCAAAGGCAAATTACTATTATGACTTGCAAAGGATTATGGGGGATGTAGTCCATTCATACCAGAATCAGCCGTTCACAAAATAATGAGTTGTGTTGCTCGAGTGTAAGCAAAGAAAAATATATTTTATTCATGGGGTTAATTCTCCCACACAGATTTACTTGGTAACACAAAAGGACAACTTGCTTCAGTATTGTACTTAGGAAAAACAAATCATGATAAAAGCAACTGAGCTTCTTAAGCAATCAATCAAACAATAAAGACCTTGATGGGAAACAGAAAGGTCTTTCTGAGGGCTCCTGCTAATACCTTTTAGCAGTGCTCCAAAAGCAAAAACAAAACCCAAAAAGTAACCAAAAACTGTTCTTTTTCAAGGATAACTTTCTTCTAGTTTACACACAAACAGTAGTTTCCTTTCAGAGCTCACGTGCAACTGTGCATGGCTTAATTACCAATAATTAGCCAGCTGCAAACCCCTTTGCTGGTTCACTTTCTCTGCATGGCTTAAATCCTATCCTAAAACTTTCTTGCAGGCTTTTCTGGGTATATAAAAGAACAAGTTATAGTTCCTTTTGATGGTTGTTGTATTTGTGAAAGTATTTTACCACAACAGCCTAGTCAGAGAGCAATCCATGTATTCATTCGGATCATTTAAAATATCTCCTTCTTCTTCAAATATCATAGAATCAATATCATGGTCTGGCTCAGAGGAATTCCTTAATGGAACACTCTCAGGATAATGTTTGATTCCCTGCTGTCTCCCAGGTGAAGAGCTAGGGCATAGATCAGTGTTCATACCTGAGCTTCCTTTGCTGTTAGGTTTCCTCTCCAGATATCCTGGCCAGTATGTAGTCCAGCTTTTATGTCCAGCCTTCCAATCAAGATCCCTGGACACTGGGTCTCTCTTCACATACCTTCTTGCACTGGTCTTAGGGCCCCTTCCAAATGCAGCCGTCTCCCTCAAAGGTGCCATCTGGGAATTCCTGGCTCTGTAACCCCACTCCTCTGGCTTCCTCCAGTCCAATGGAGTATGCTTGCCTCTGGAATGACTCCCAACACACGTGCTGCTGTGGCCTCCTTCTTTAGACCTCCAAGATGTCTTTCTCCTCTTTCTTCCCCGTTGCTGCTGCTGCTTCTTGATCTGGAACTCTCTGTCCTTGAGCTCTGAGTTCCTCCACTCCTTCTGTGTAGAATATGTTTTACTTTTAACTTGTTTAGAGGGATACTCCACCCTAGCACAACTCAGCTGTGCTGAATCAAGCCCTGCCCTTGGAGATGAGTGATTGGGGATTACCTCATAGCTCTCCTGATTGAACACACGTTTCCCCACTTCAGCTCCTCTAGAGGCTGTTTGAAACCTGGTGCATTCTGGGACTGGTAGTCTTTTATGAAAACATTCTGTTTTAGTATTTCTACCAGCAAAGACAGGTTGCTTGTTCAGAGCCAATTCACCTCTTTTATAGCTCCTTCCTGTACTATGATAAGCTTCCTTATCACAACCTTAAACTTGCAGAATAAAAGAAAGACGGATAGCACTCGCCCCTCCATTGCCCATCTACTTATCATTGGCCTAGTGGTTAGGACAAGGTACCTCAGGACGGAGGGCTGGGGGTTCAATTCCCACCCGGGGACAGCAATCTCAGGCCAGAGGGACTGGTGTTTCTAGTCCTAAAGGCACTCCTTGTGGCCTTGGGCAAGCCACTTAACCTTCCATTGCCTCAGGTACACATAGACTGTGAGCCCTTTGGGGACGAGGGAATGTATCCAGTAACTGCTTCTAGTGATTGTAAACCGCTCTGATGCCCTTCAGCCTGGGCAGTATATCAAGAAATTGTATAAACATAAAACAAACATCTTGTGATACCATGTACTTACTATTCCCGGTAGGGAAAACACACACTGAAACTGGACAACCTGCCTAGGCACCCGTTTGCACCTAGAACATGTCCCTTCCCAGAGCAAGGTTTACATGGCTAAGTCTGAATTGTAACACTCTGTTCCTGTTTACAGGCCGAACAGGCCCCTACTCCCACAGACAACAAATCAGGGGAGGGCCCTGGACTGGCCTGGAGGGAACTCAAGGAAAGACAATTAGCAGGTATGACCTAATTTCGCCTTCCTTATCATCCCTCCAGGTCAGTCCAGTACCGCATGGGACATATTAGAGTAGTACCTAAACATGAGAGGGACCCGCAGTTGCGGCCTGAAGCACCGAAGCCCCCAGAACAGCATCTCCTGCTGCCTGCACATTCAGAGGGTAATGTCTCAAAAACATATGAAGTGACGACCAGGTTGCCACTCTAGAAATGTCCACTGGAGGCACTAGACCATGCTCCACCCAGGAGCTGGCCTGACTTCTCAACTCTGCCAGCAGAAGCTTTCTGCATAATACATCTGCTGCACCAATTGCCTGCTTCACCCATCGAGCAATTGAGGCTTGGAGGCCACTTTTCCTTTATGAGGACCCCCAAAAAGAACAAGTGATCCAACTTATAAAACGAGCTGGTACCCATAAGGTATCTTCGCAGTACCTTATGGACATCCAGTCAGTGCAGTTGCCGATCCTCCTCGGACCCTCTGAGATCCAGGAACGCGGGCAAAAAAATAAATTGATTCAAATGAAACCGCGACATCATCGTCAGCAGGAAAGACTGTACTGGCCGCAAAACCACTTTCTGGAGAAAAGCAAAAACGGTTCTCGGAATGAGAGGGCTTAGAGATCAGAGACCCTCCTTGCCAAGCAGATCGCCACTAAGAATATTGCAAGGCAAGGTCTCGAACCAACACTTGAGAGAGACTCGAAGAGAGCCTTGGCTAGAATCTCCAGGACCAAATTCAGATCCCATAGTGGAATCAATGACCACAAGGGAGGATGGACGAGCTTCACTGCTCGAAGGAACTAAACCATACCAGGGTGTATAGCAAGCAACCTCGTCCTCGATAACAGGCCAAGGACACCATCTGTACCTTCAAAGAGGTAAGGGCCAAACCCTTATCAAGTCCCCACTGCAGAAATATTAAGATGTCAGGAAGCGAACACCCAAATGGTAACACACCAACTTTTGAACACACGCCAAACTCTAACATAACATGTCCCACTAGAGGACAGCAACCTTGGGCCAGAAGGACTGGGGTTTCTAGTTCCATAGGTGCTCCTTGTGGTCTTGGGCAAGCCACTTAACTCTCCATTGCCCATGTTCCCTGTAAAATAGTTATCTCCAAGTTATAATGCCCTGTTCAATGTAATTTCAGTTTGTTCAATGTAAACCGCCTTGATATCATGAAAGGTGATATATAAGAAATGTTAAATAAATAAATAAAATAAACGAGCGTGGTCGAACGCTTTCGGGATCCTAGCATGGTGGAAGTGACCACTGTAGGGTAACCCTTGCTGCTCAACCTTGTCTGTTCAAGAGTCAAGTCGTAAGCGAGAATCGATCCACCTGAGGCATCAGGACTGGCCCTGTGACAACAGATTGATCCTGTCAGAAAGCCTCCACAGGTGCGCGATCAGGAGCCATATCAGATCTGCATACTACGGGCGGTGCAGCCAATCCGGTGCTATGAGATTCACGGTCCCCTTGTGCCTCTCTATGCGGTGTAGCAGCCGACAGATTAGTGCCTAGGGGGGAAAAAACATACAATAGTCCCTCTTCCGGCCAGGGCTGCACTAAGGCATTGAGCCCTTCGGACATGTGTTCCCTGTGCCTGCTGAAGAACCGGCCTGCTTTGGTGTTGGTCATGGTGGCCATGAAGTCCATAACTGGCACTGCCGTGTTTAGTTCCCATTCTCCGGGGTCCAATGTGTGCTGACTGAGGTAGTCCACTTGCACATTGTCCTTCCCTGCGACATGAGCTGCTGACAGGGCAACCAGATGTTCCTCTGTCCGCAATAGCAGCACCTGACTTTCTGTCACCAGGGTCGCACTGCCTGTGCTACCCTGCCAATTGATATACGATACCATTGTCGCATTGTCGGAGAAGACTTGAATAGCCTTCCTCTCCAACAGTCTCTGGAAGCTCTGCAGCGCCAAGAGCACTGCCCTCATTTCAAACCAATTGATTGAACAAACAGCTTCCTCGGGGGACCAGCAGCCCTGCGTGACCTGACTGGGACAATGTGCTTCCCAGCTGGAGAGACTGGCATTCACGGTGACTAGAACCCACTGCAGTGGGGCCAACCGCACTCCCACTCTCAGGACAGCCTCCTCTAGCCACCATGCCAAACTGGTATGGACCCCTTCCGGACACACCAGCTTCCTCCATAGGGGATGCTGTTGCAGCAACCAACACAAAAGTAGTGCTTGCTGAAGCAGACGCTTATGAGTCTGGGCCCAAGGAACCAGATCCAATGCTGCTGCCCCACTGAACACAGCAGCTGCATGTAGTACCATGCTGTTGGTGCTGTCATCCGCAGAAACTTCCTGACTTGTCCAACCAGCTTCTGTACCCTGTCCTCGGGCAGGGACACAGTGCCCGCCATTGTGTTGAATAGCGCCCCTAAGTACACCAGATGCTGCACCGGCCACAACTGGCTCTTGGCAAAGTTGACCACCTAATCAAGACTTTGCAGAAACTCCACTACTCTCCGCCTAGCAGTGTGAGCTTCTGCCTCCAACTTTGCTTGGATGAGCCAATCGTCCAAACAGGGGTGCACCAGAACTCCTTCCTGCTGCAAGGCCGCTGCCACCACTACCATGATCTTTGTAAAAGTGCGAGGCGCAGTCACCAATCCAAACGGTAAGGCCCGGAACTGGAAATGTCCCATGGACATGGCAAACTGTAGGAATTGCTGGTGTTCTGGTCTGATTGGAATGTGCAGATAGTTCTCCATGAGATCAAGGGTCAACAGAAACTCCCCTTCTCTCACTGCCAAGATGACCAACTGCAACGCTTCCATGCAGAAATGGGGCACCCTCATGACATGGTTCACGAACTTGAGATCAAGGATTAGCCGAAAGGAACCTCTTTCTTGGGCACCATGAAATAAATGGAGTATCGACCAGACCCGCACTGGTCTTGGTGTACAGGCACTACTGTCTTCAGTTGGATTAAACGGTGAAGAGTGCAGCGAACCGCTTCCCTCTTCCCTAATGCCCGGCAGGAAGAGTTGACAAATGCCTCTGCTAGAGGTCATGCAAACTCCAGTGCATACCCCTCACAGATAATCTCCAGAACCCACTGGTCAGTCGTGACGGTGGTCCAGACGGAGTAAAACTGCTGCAACCAACCTCCAATAGTCTCCGTCTGGACTGGCCTAGCTTCATTGGGGCTTCTTAGCAGCAGGCTGTTGGCCCGCATAATAGCCTCTTCTGAAGCCTTGTGCCCCCCCCCGAAAGGGCTGACCCCTCGCTCCATAGCATCCCTGTTGGTAGGGTGCAAAGCAAGCAGCTCTAAACCTCCTGAAATCTCTAGTCTGACCCCTCAGTGGACCTCCCGGTTTTGGCCCTTGGTTTGTCCTCCAGCAGGTGCCCCCCATTTGGAGCCACCCAGGTCCTTTACTATCTTGTCCAGGGCCTCCCCAAAGAGCACCTTGCCTTTGTAGGGCAGTTTGCTTATGCAAGATTTGGATAAGGGATCTGCCGCCCAATCCCGAAGCCAGGGGACCCACCGTGCTGCAATCAATGAAGTCGTCATTTTGGAGGTTATCCTAACCAAATCATAATAGGCATCAAACATGTATGCCGCGGCTGACTTGAGTTTAATGCTCCCCGCTGCCTCCCAACCTTCTGGGTCCAGTGGCCCCCCTTGGAGCCAATGAATGGAGGCCCGGGACACATAAGCTCCACAAACAGATGCTGCAGTGCCAACACACTTATCTTTTATCTTTATTTGTTTCTTTATATACCACCCACACCATGGGTACCAGAGCGGTTTACAATAGGCAAAAACAGGGATTAAATCAGAGTTGCTGCAGGAGAAAGAGGGATAGAAGAAACAGAACTCCATTGGTATGATAGGAAAGGGACAGAATCAAAGGTAAAGAGAAAGCAAAAAGTAGGCTGAAAAAAGGGACAGACAGAACGATCTTGTAGATCCTTAAGCGCTGCCCCTCCTTCTACTGGGATGGTGGTTTTCTTGGTCACCACCGAGACCAAGGCATCCACCTTTGGCCTCTTCAAGAGATCCCAGTTCTCCTGTGGTATCGGGTAGAGACATCCCAAGGGTTGGCTGCCCCACAGGGTCACCTCCGGATATTCCCATTCTGCCTCAATCATCCTTATCACTCTGTGGACCAGAAAACACACCTGTGTTCCTTTAAAACCTTGGAGCAGCAGGTCTTCCAGCAGCTCCTCCACCTGCACCGCTGACTGCACAATATTCAGGGTGGTTAAGGAATGCGCAATGAGTGCTCCCAGCTCCTCCCTGTGGAACACCCAAAAGTCATTTGGATCGTCCCTAGGAGTAATTTCTCCTTCCTCAAACTCCGGAGACACGTCCCATCCCCCCATAGCTCCCTCAAACTCCTCTACTCTCCAAGGCACTCAGAAACTCTATGCCCAACCAGTCGGGAATGTCTGCCACTCCACTATCTCCTCGGAAGGTCCCTTCACCAGGATCTCCCTGGGGTAATGACTCCCATGCAAATTTACCAGGAGCATCCCCTGCCTCGGCCTGCTTTTGAGGGAGTAGGCCCAATGCATGGAGAGAATAAAATCCAGGGAGAAAAGGGATTCCAGGACCTCCAGCAGAGCCGGAGCCACTGTTTGTAGTGTTGAAACTGTTCCAGTTCGCCTTTTTGCCTTGCTTTTATGTTTTTACTCCTGCTCCCCCCAGAAAAATGGCTGCAGCCAAAACCACAGGAACCGCCAGCCTAACTTAAACACTGTCTGAGGCTGCCCTGTCCTTCTCCATAGTTGCAACCACGAAACCCTGGTGCAGCTGACTGCTCCTACGCCAGCAAGTGCAGGAGAGACCTGCCAAAGTTAAACCGCACCTGTCCCCGCAGTCCGCGGGAAGCTCTGGAACATGCACATGCACCCTGCAGAAGCACCCCAGGCAATGCCAGCGAGCCGACACCACAAGCACAAAAAAGAAAAGAAACTGAAGATTGTGCTGCCGCCACTCTAATACCGATGAGCCCCTGAGTCTCTCCCACTACTCACTCTAAGCGGTCTAGCGATTACTTTCAGGTCTCTGGCTATCCTGCAGGGAAACTGGGAGGGAGGGACCTGGGACTCCCAGGTGTGCACACCCCCAGGCAGTCTTTGGTGCTCACTGCTGTGCTTTGGGGCAGGCTATGCCCCTGCTGCCTCCTGCACTACCTTGCTTTCTTAGAGAAGAGTGCTCCTAGCCTTCACTGTGCCATCCGCTGGAGAGTGCCCTGCTAGAGCAACCAGGCTGTCCCTTTTGTATGAAACTCCAAAGATCTTTATTTTTTTAAATGACTAAATCTCCCTTTTAGCTATCCTAATTGTCTCTTTGGGTTAGTCCACTAACTAGGAGCTCTTCCCCAGCTGCTGAGGACTGAGAGACTGGAGTCAGGAGAGGTAGGAGGAGCTCTTATACTACATCAGCAAGACTTTGGTCATGCTCAGTCCTCAGCTGCTGGAGGGTGCTAACTACCCATGCGGTACTGGACTGGCCTAGAAGGACGATAAGGAATTGGTAAATGTAGATCAGTTGTTTACTCTTTCAAAAATTAAAGAAACTAGGGGATATGCAATGAAGCTACAACATAGCACACTTAAGACTAACCACCCAACATATAATCAAACTCTGAAATTTGTTACTGGAGAATGTAGTAAAAACTGCTAGTGTAGCTGGGTTTAAAAAAGGTTTGGACAAGTTTGTGGAGGAACTATTATTAGAGTGGATTGGGGAAATCTATTGCTTACTCCTGGGATAAGCAGCATGGAATCTGTCAACCTTTTGAGAACCTGACAAGTACTTGTGATCTGGATTGGCCGCTGTTGGAAATAGGATACTGGGCTTAACGGAACTTTGGTCTGACCCAGTATGACATATCTTATGCTCTAATGTTCTTAGAATGTACATATTTTTTACCTCTATGCATAGTTATAATATTACCACCCAAATAAAATACTGTAGCATATCATAAAAGGGAGGGCAATTTTCAACAGCCATTTACCAAAGTAAATGGCTATTTACCCAATAAACTGGCTGGCTGAAAAGTGTGCATCTTTCCTCTGGTACAAATATATGGTCTCAGAAGCAGGAATAGGTCAGAGTAGATAACATCATATGTAGCTTTACTTTGTCAAAATTATACACATTATTCTTTGGGAAAAGTATCCATGGGAAAAGCTGGTATCAAGTCCTGTGGATACATTTTCTTGAGAGTTTTCTAAGAGAAAGTACCTGCATACTTTCTCTATGAGAAATGGCACACAGTCCATGGGTGAAAATACTAGCATATTTTGCAATTACATGCTTAGTTTTGAAAACTGCTCCAAAAACACAAATTATTTTGTACAGAATTTACCATACCTTGGAGATTTTCTTACTATTCAAGACTGAAGGACAGCAGGTTTTATTTGACTTTGGCTGGGAAAAATGATGATCCATTAGAACTCCATTTCTCAACATGCAAGTTCTTTTTTACTCTAATACAAAAATATATAAAGCAACATTTAAAAAATTCTAGCAACATATCCCTTAATATTTGTTTCCTGATTATACTCAGGAAGTCAAAAGCATGCATGAACAAATGTGCTGTTTTATGAAAATATTTATATCTAATTTGTTAATATTTCAGTATTACTGCTAGCAGTTTTTTTTAAACACCGACTATAACATCAGAAACACTCTCCTCATTCTTAAGCACCAGGTCCAGCATGACTCCCTCCCTCTCTCCTTCCAGAATAGTTCTTCCTGTAGAGAATCCAGAACTTTCTACCTTTAGATGTCCCATCAACATCCGACATATTGAAAGGAGAAATGCTACTGATAGATGGTTCATCACAATATTGTGAATATCTACTGTAATTAAATCCCTGTACACTTCTTTTGCCTGTGAAGGTGTGCATATCACTCTAATTTAAATAGATGTTCCATTCCCTCTTTTCAGATTAACAAACAGGCCTCTTTCGCATACTATGGGCATTATTATATGCAGTTATCTTTCTCTTATCAGGGTTTGGATTAAATCTAATCATGTTTTAAGTATAAAGCTAAGGAATATAGTATATATTGAACAAAAACATTAGTAATTCAATGTTCTCAGTTTGCAGCTCTGATTTAACAGAGTTGGACCTTCAAACTTAGGAAATCACTCAAGATAACATGTTTCAATCCTGGTGTCCTCACCATTTAGTATGATCATTTGTCCAGTAAATTATACTTACCTGCTAATTATTGTTCCTTGAGGAACTCCAGTCCAGTCCCGAACCTCTGGGCAGTGCACCTCCGCCAGCAGCTTGGAGACTGAGTACGTCACATTCTTGAAAGTAGCAGTACTAATACCACTGGCTCCTCCCACGAGCTCCCAGTAACCTATTGACAAAGCAAAGGAGCAACAAATAAGTAAAAAATATTTTCAACAAGGAAAAAACGATTAACTAAATAATACGTGTCCCACTCTTTCAGGAGGTACTTCTTTAACTTTTCAGAGAGGGAAAGAGCAAGAAAAAAAAGAGAGAAATAAACTCTCTAGAGGTTTCCCTAATGACGACAGATCCCGCAAATGTTTTCATAGTATAAAGTACTGGATAAGTATGCGAGACCGAATAGCAGCTCCGTTAATAGCGGAGCCAAAACCGAACGAAAGAACTGCAGAATCTTACAAAATCTTGGGTGGGATACGGGACTGAACTGGAGTTCCTCGAGGAACAATAATTAGCAGGTAAGTCTAATTTCACTTTCTTTATCATCCCTCCAGTCCAGTCCTGAACCTCTGGGATGTAACAGAGCAGTTACTTAATGGGAGGGACCTACCAATCCAGCACGCAAAACCGCTGAACCAAACGGGCCTCCCCTGCCGCCTGGACATCCAGGCGATAGTGCTTGCTGAAAGTATGTAACGAAGACCAAGTAGCCGCCCGACAGATTTCCACTGGGGGAACTAAACTATACTCGGCCCAAGAAGTGGCTTGGGCTCTAGTGGAATGAGCCCGGAGCCCTAAAGGTACCACACACCCCTGCAAAATATAAGCAGAAGCGATCGCTTCCCGAATCCACCTGGATATGGTGGCCTTAGCTGCTGCTCCGCCCTTGCGCAAACCGCCAAAAAAGGACAAACTATTCAATTTGCGAAAACTTTTGGAACTCTTCAGATAACACTTAAGGGCCTTCTTGACGTCCAACCGAAGCAGGTCACACCCAAGTTTAGATCCATCCGAACCGTCTAAGACCGGGAGAGAAACCGTCTGATTGACATGAAAACGCCGAAACCACCTTTGGAAGGAAAGAGGGAACCGGGCGAAGAACCACCCTCTCCCGAGAAAACGAAAGAAATGGCTCCTGACAAGACAAGGCTTGCAACTCTGAAATCCTTCGTGCCGAACAAATTGCTACCAGAAAGACTGTTTTCAAAGTTAAGTCTTTCAATGAAGCACGACTCAAGGGCTCGAAAGGCTCTTTAGGTAACGTTCTCAGAACTAAACTGAGATCCCACGAAGGGACTAGGGCCCAGGGCCCGACGAGGTGGTCGCATACGATTTACCACCTGAAGAAAGCAGAACACATCTGGGTGAGAGCCCAAGGACTCTTTATTGACCTTTCCGCGAAAACAAGTAATTGCCACTAGCTGCACCCGTAATGAACTGGACGCTAATCCCTTATCAAAACCGTCTTGCAAAAAGGCCAAGATGTCAGGGACCATCGCTGAAGATGACTGTAGTCGTCTAATCTAACACCACGCTTCAAACACACGCCAAATGCGGATGTAGGCCAGCGAAGTAGACCTCTTTGGGCATTTAACAAGGTTGAAATGACGGGCGCCAAATATCCTTTCCATCTCAACCGAGCCCTTTCAAGAGCCAAGCCGTAAACGAGAATTGACTCACCTGAGGCATACGCAGAGGACCCTGCAACAAAAGGTCGCTGCGCTGCGGTAGACGCCACGGACTATCCACCAGAATCCGCAGCAGGTCCACGTACCAAGGACGTCTTTGCCAATCCAGAGCTATTAGAATAACATATCCGTGATGTGCCTCAATCCGTTGAACCACACGGCCTATCGAGGCCCATGGTGGAAACACATAGAGAACTCTCTCCGTCAGCCACTGTTGTAACAGGGCGTCTATGCCTTCTGACATCCTTTCCTGTTGTCTGCTAAAGAAACGACTGGTCTTGGCGTATTCGAAGGATGCCATCAGATCCATTAGCGGAACTCCCCATCTGTGGACAATCCGAGCATAGACGTCCGGGTGAACCCACTCCCCTGGATCCATACGAACTTGACTGAGGTAGTCTGCAGCCACGTTGTTTACTCCTGCGATATGCGCTGCCGACACTGCCTGCAGCCGAGGCTCTGCCCAGAGAAATAGTTTCTCCGACAGCTCTTCGAGCGCTACGCTGCCTGTGCCAAATTGTCGATTGAGATACACCACTGCGGTCACATTGTCCAATAAGACTCTCACAGATCGGGCTAGGAGAATCTTCTCGAAAGCTCTGAGCGCCAGGAATACTGCTCTCAACTCCAATCTGTTGACTGACCAAGCAGACTCTTGTACGCTCCAAGTTCCTTGAGCATAGAGACCCCTGTAGTGAGCCCCCCAGCCCGACAGACTGGCGACGGTTAGAACTGGTATCCACTCTGGATGCTCGAGAGGCATTCCTGCAGTCAGATTCTTTCATTGGAACCACCAATAAAGAGCTACCTTGACCTCCCGTGGACACGGAAGATGCTGGGTCAGGGAGTCTTCTGATGTGACCATCAACGAAGTAGAGCTCTCTGCAAAGGACGCATATACTCTCTTGCCCAGGGCACCACTTCCAGAGTTGAGCCATCGTTCCTAACAACTGTAGGTATCGCCACGCTGTTGGAATCTTGAGCCTCAAAAATGACCACACCGGGAGTTGTAAACTTTGTACCCGGTGCTCCGGCAGGAAAACTGCCCCTGTTTGCATATCGAAGTGGACTCCTAAGTACTCTACATTCTGGGAAGGAATCAATCGGCTTTTGGACCGATTGACCAGCCGGCCAAGACTTTCCAGAAGCTGTACCACCCGGGTAGTGGCTTGTATGCTCTCTTCCCTGGACTTTACCCTGATCAGCCAGTCGTTGAGATAAGGATGTACTAGCACCCCTTCCTTTCATAGCGCTGCAGCTACGACCACCATGACCTTGGTGAAAGTCCGAGACGCCATAGCTAATCCGAAAGGCAATGTTTGAAACTGAGTGCCCCATCGGTACTGCAAACCGCAGGTATTGCTGATGGTCGGACCTGATAGGGATATGTACATACGCCTCCATGAGATCTAAGGATGTTAAGAACACCTCTTTTCTCACAGCGACTATTACCGACCGCAAGGTTTCCATGCGAAAATGCGGCACTCGCAGACAACGGTTTATGCCCTTGAGGTCCAGAATCAGACGCCAGGAACCGTCCTTTTTTGGCACTACAAAATAAATTGAGTACAGACTGCATCCATATTGGCTTCTGGGTACCGAAACTACTGCCCTCAACTACAGAAGCCTTGCCAGAGTTTCCTTTACCGCCAGGGCCTTGTCCGATGCCCCACAGGGAGACTGGATAAAAAAGTTGGTTATGGGTCGTGCAAACTCGAGGGAATAACCTTCGCGAATAATCTCCAGCACCCATTGGTCGGAGGTTATGTGGGTCCAAGCAGGGTAAAAATCCTGTAGCCGACCTCCCACGGGCTGCTCCCCTGCCTGGGCCCTCCTCTCTTCATTGTGCCTTTTTAAAACCAGAGGTTATTTAAGACAAATAAGAGAAAATATTTTTTCACTCAACGTGTAATCAAACTCTGGAATCTGTTACCGGAGGATGTAGTAAGGGCTGTTAGTATAGCTGGGTTTAAAAAGGTTTGGACAAGTTCCTGGAGGAAAGGTCCATAAACCACTATTAAAAAGGGACCCAGGATATCAATGCTTGACCCAGTACAAGCATTGTGGAACCCGTGTCTTTGGGGATATTGCTAGGTACGTATAACCTAGATTGGCCACTATTGGAAACAGGATACTGGGCTTGATGGACCTCGGTCTGACCCAGTATGGCATGTCTTATGTTCTTATGAGGTAGAAAAACCTCTGACTGCACCTCGGAAACCTCTGAAGAAAATCTTCCCCTCTGAAACCCCGACAGGCGGGAGATACGAAAATGTTGAAAATCCCGTACCTGGCCATGAGGCGGTGCAGAGGTACACACCTGTTTTGGCTTATCCTCCAGTAGGCATCCTCCCTTGGATTCTCTCCCAAGTCTTTGACTAACTTATCTAAGTCCTCTCTGAACAGAAGCCTCCCCCTGAAGGGAAGCTTACTAAGATGGGACTTAGATGAAGAATCCGCTGCCCAATTACGCAGCCATAGGTAGCGACGAACAGCCTCCACTGAAGCCATACTGAGAGCAAGACTGTGAATGAGATCATAGTGAACATCTGCCAGGTAAGCTGCTTCCAATTCTAGCTTACCAAAGTCAGCCCCATGCTCAAGAGACGTACTGTCTGGCTGTTGTAGACGTTGGGACCATCAAAGACAGGCTCTGGCTACCCATACCCCACAAATAGAAGCCTGCAATGACAAGGCATTAACAACAAAAGCCTGTTTCAACAGCATATCCAATTTTCTGTCCTGACCATCCTTTAGGGCAGCATTGCCCTCTACTGGAATGGTAGTCTTCTTTGTCACAGCTGATACAGCTGCGTCCACGTGAGGAGAACGAAACAACTCTCACTCCTGATCTGAAAGGGGATAAAGACGAGAGAAGGCCCTAGCTCCCCCTAAGGCCTGCTTCCGGCAAATCCCACTCGTCCTGTATCATCTGTTTAACCACCCGATGGACAGGAAAGACTGCTTGGGTAGTCCGCACCTCCTGGATGAGAGGATCCTCTAGAGTGTCCTCCTCCAGTTGGCAACCAGTTGGTAAATTAAGGGCTTGAAGGGACTCCGCAATCAGAGCAGGTAATTCTTCTCGCCGAAATACATGTACAATGCGCGACCGATCTTCCAGCTCCAAAATTTCACCTTCCTTTAACTCCTCGGCCTCCATCTCTGGATCCGGACCCGGACCCGGACCCATCTCATCCAACCCTGGCCAATTAGAGTAAAGTGGCTGATCCTCTTCCAATCTGACCCTCTTCGCTGGCGCGGGACCAGAAATCTCCTCCTTTTGTGAGCCAGTGGGAACCCCCAAAGCAGCACTCACAGGAGAGCCAGCACCGACTCATTGATGGCATAAACAAAAAGCCTGGTGTAGTAGAAGCACAAATTCTGGCGAAAAACCTCCTAAAGTCATCCCTCCCAGATTGAGGGAAGTCGAGGGACCCGCAACGGCAGGACCCAACTCACGTGGAGAGGAAGGAGTTTCTGTGGGAAGGAGCGACTCCGAAGGGCCAAGAGGAACCTGAGGTGTCGAGGGAGCAGGCTCCTTATTTTTTTCCTGAAGCGCTTGCTCCATATCAGAGGAAAAAACGCGGGAAACAGCCCCACAACCGTCTTCTCACACGGGTCCGCAGAGAAAAAACACGAGGTGACAAACTGCTATTGAAATCGTGGCCGAAATCCCCACAGCTCTCCTGTCTCTGTAAAATAAGAACCGGAATAAATAAAATCTACGAGCCTACCTCCGATCACGGTGAGAAGCAGGAAGGAGAAGGGTAACAGCCGAACGGTCTTTGTGATCTCCCGCGCTCAGGCAGCTCTTGGCTTCGGCGCGAAGGAGGGGGGGAGCAGCAGCACCAACAAACAGACTGCAGTGAAGTGATGGCAGCTCCTCACCCACTGACGGGATTGGCAGCTGCCAAAGCGCCGGGATTGCTGTTCAGTAGAAAGGGTTCTCACAGAGATAATTAAAGTGAGAGGAACCTCCGTAGAAAGTGCTGTCCCGACTGAAATATTTTTTCTTTTAAAGCTTTATCAAAAAAGGTATGCAACTGAAAAATAAACCAAATTAAACCAAATCAAACTAAATAAAATCTCCTTATTTGTTCCTTCGGTGAGCCCCGAACCTGGGCTCACCATGTCCTCCAGCTGCTTGGAGACTGAGTGTACTGGGAACTCGTGGGAGGAGCCAGTGGTATTAGTACTGCTACTCTCAAGAATGTGACGTAATCAGTCTCCAAGCTGCTGGAGGAGGTGCACTACCCAGAGGTTCGGGACTGGACTGGAGGGACAATAATGAAGTTACCTTTCAAATCAAAGTTTATTATTTTTTTTTAATTTGTAAAACTGAATTAAGACTTCATTTACTCAATCAAATTGCTGTCAATGGTCAAGATGCCATGGTTGATAGTGATAGATGTGGTGTCCTTATACACGCAAATAACCCAGAATAGACCATTGACAGTGATCCAGGAGTATTAATATGAAGTCACAACATGTATCATTAGCAGCTGAATTGTTATGCACTTTAACAGAAATGCCTTTGAGAAGAACTTATTTTTTGTTATCATGGTCAATTTTGTGAGAAGCAACATGGTACAGCAATGAGGGGCTATCTTAGCCCCTTCCATGGCTACTTTTTATGTAGCTATGCTTGAGTTGTCTGAGGAGAAACATATTTACCCCTTGAATAGATTTCAGGATACTAAGATTTAGAAATGATTTTGAATGATATTTTTTTTATAATTTGGAGAAAATCAAAGAGCAAATTAGAAGAATTTATTGCATGGTTGAATATGCTGAATGTTAAATTATAATTTAATGTGGAATGTAACCAAACTGTGGTTGATTTTTCAGACAGACACTCATATAATTAAACAAGAAGGATGTTTGATAACTACCTTATTAGAAAAAAGTGGATGGCAATAAATTCTTACATTTTCAGAATCATCCATTTAAAATTAAGGTAAATTTACCCGTCAGTTTTTGCAACTATGATGTATTTGCTCTTCTTTACGTGATTTTGAAGAGAAGGCAAAGATTTAATGCAGATATTTTTACAAAAGGATTATCCAGATATATGACTAATCAGCTTTATAGGAGCTAAATTTGTCCATAAGAAGTTGTTATTAAATTATAACATAGAAAGAGTCTTGACCACTGACAATATTTGGATTAAGATAAATTCTCTATCCTTTAAAATTGGTAAAATGGAACTAGGTGCCCAATATTTAGCCCATGGATGTCAGCACTCGTAAAGCAAAGGGGCGGGTCATGCCCTTTCGGCATCGCTGAGACATCGAGGAATGCGGTTGCAGCTTGGAATGGGGAAGCATAAAATCAAGGGGGAGCCAAAGTCATCTGCTGCTTCTGTACCATCTGGCAGAGTAATTGGCCCCTTCGATAAGCATTTGGTGCTTCAGCAGACTGTGTCACCTTCCCCAGAAGGAGCATTGTTTAGCTCCGGGGCTCCTATGCCTTCTTTGCATCCTCTGCCTTTGTTGTCTTCATCTACATTTGGAACTCCGCCCCATGAGTCAGGGGTTGGTCACCAGGTGTTTGTTGTTATTGTTGTTAAGTGCCGTGGAGTCGGAGTCGACTCATGGCGACCCTCTGGATAGCTATCCTAAATTATATTTTGATTATTGATACTAAATTATCTACTACTGCTGTTTCTTTCCGTATAGTTTGGCCATGTTAGGTAAAGTTACAGAGCTGGATACTAGTTGTATTGCGATGCATAATTCTTTATCCAGAGTGGAAGCCCAGTTACAGTCTGTTAGTACTGTGCAAGTGATTTCCATCAAGGACTCTTTATTGGTACAAACCCATTTAGAGGCACTGGAAAAATGCCTTTCTGGCGCATAACCTTCGTTTTTTTTTAATTTTCCGGTGACACGGTTGTTGTCACCGGAGATTTTGCTTGCTAAATATTTTTCTGAAGTTTTACACTTGCCTGACCCTGTAGAGATTGCTCATGTTTATTATATTTCATCCAAAGTTTGGGCTACTGCAGAGGAAGAAGGAAAGTTTTATACTCTTCTCCCTTCTGAGAGTCCGAACTTGACACAGTTTTTGGAAGACTCTACAGACACTATTGCCAAACTGAACACCTTGTTGGTAACTTTCACTGCTGAAGCAGTGAAGCTTAAGATATTGACATTTTATTTTAAATATAAAGATGTTCACTTTTGTGGGCAAAGATTACATGTTTTTCCAGATGTAATGCGCTCTACTCAAGCACGCCATAAATTGTTTTTGACTTTAAAACCGTGGGTAGTTGCTCTTGGAGCAACCTTTTTCCTGCAGTTTCCATGTAAATGTGTGATTACTCTGCAGGGTCAGGTTTATGTCTTCCTTGATCTGTCCCATTTGGAGACTTTCTTGGAAGACAAGCATGGAAAGTGGGGGCGGTTTATGCTGTTTAATTGTTGTCATCCTTAATGTAGCTTTTTTGCTTGATTTCCTTACTTTGGTGGGATTAATTTTAGTTTGGTTAAATCTCCATGATGGGGCTAGATGGACGATGCCAATTTTGTTTTTCTTTTTTCCGTTCCTTTTTTTCCTCTGGAGATAATTGGTGTCTTTTTTCTTGTATATGTGGTTGTACATTTGTTTGAAAATAAATAAATAAATAAAACCCCTCAAAATGTATAATGCTATTAACCAAAAATTCAATCTTGTAACAAATATCTTGAACAAGTATTTGACTCAACTACCATAAATTACTCTATGTCAGGTACAGATACTGACAATGCAATCGGAAAGCAGCATGGCTTCTCAATCTATAGAAAGAGTCTCACAGGGTGGGCCCTGGACTGGTCCAGCTGCCTTACGGATGTCCTCTGGAGACATTAAAGTGGACTCCACTCAGAAGGAAGACTTATGCCCTAGTAGACTGAGCACCGACTCCATCGGCACACACTTACCAATCAGAAGGTATGCTGACCCAATGGTCTCCTTGATCCAGAAGGCAATAGAGGACTTGGCTACTATCAGTTCTTTCCTCAGAGGAGGACAAAAAGATGACCCAACCAGCAGAAAGAATTGGTAATTTCCAATTATCTGATCAACATTCTCCGCACGCCTACAAGTCACAGTGAGAGATCCTCCTGCAGATCCAAGGAGGAGGAGGAGGGTAGAATGACAGTCTGATTAAGGTGAGAATAGGATAGTAACTCTGGGAGAAAGGACAACAGTCTGCAAGGAGACAAAATTATCAAGAAAGGCTCCCTGCAGGACAAGACCTGCAACTCTAACAACCACCTAGTGGATGCTATGGCCACCAGGACCACCACCTTAAGGATCAAATCCTTAAGAGAGGACTTGTGAATAGGTTCAAAAGGAAGGCCCTTTCAGTGCCTTCAATATGAGACAGAGACTCCAGTGAAGAACAACTGGATGCACTGGCAGACGGATCTGCTTCACTCCCTAAAGTAAGCGGGAGACATTGAGATGCACTGCCCATGACATCCCATGGATGCATTGCCTACAGCATCCTAAGGCCACCACGAGAGCTTTGGCAGAGTTCAGGGTCAAACCCTGGTCCACACCACACTGTAAGAAGGATAAAACAGCGACTATGTCCACCTTCCTGGCCTCCAGAATCCAAAAGGAACACCATCTCACAAAAACCCTCCAGATTCTCACATAAGCGGAGCCTTAAGCAGACTGTCTATTACCACTCCAAATAACCCTTTTTGGGCAATCTATGCCTCTCAAAGGTCAGACCATAAGCGAGAAGGGCCTGGAATTCTCCAATACTGGGGTCCTGCCTCAGGAGGCCCCACCAACAGGTTCAAGAGACCTGTGTACCATCACCTACAAGGCCAGTCCAGGACCACAAGAATTACAAGACCAAGATGAGCTTGAATTCTACATAGAAAAGCACACCAAGGGCAACTCTGGAAGCGGGGAATCCAAGCCCGCAGCCTGTGGATCCTTAATGCAGCTGAACATGTTTTCCATTTTGGCATTCTCCTGAATGGCCCCCGTCGTACACCAGAAGGTGCCATTTCTGCACTATGAGGTTGAAAGCGTGATCCATGGCAGTCCAATTCAGGAAGTCGACCTGCAGGTTGACAATACCAGCAATGTGTGCTGACGACAGGGCAATTAGATGTTCCTCCATTCAAGGACGCAGCCCTGTGACATCAAGACCCACCCTGGCACTGCAAGTTCTGTCTTGTTTCTTGGACAATGCCACAGCAGTGGGATATGTCAAGAATACTCGGGCCACTTTGCCATCAGGAAAGGCTGAAATGTCTTCATAGCTAGGCAGATCACTTTCAACTCCAAGTGATTTATTGCCCAGGAGGCCTCCTGAAGGAACCAGCGCACCTGGGTCAACTGGCCCAGACAATACCCCACCCCGGCCCTTCAGGCTGAAACCAGAGGTGATAATCAACCAATCATATCCTGGCCATCATGACAGGACTGCAAACACCACTACAGAGAGGTATATAAACAAGAACTTCAGGGATACAGGAGTGAAGTCCCACCATCAGTCTGGCAGCCTCTCTGTTGCCATGGAGAAGAGGAGTCACATGAAAGGAGAGCATCACCTTGCTGTGGTAAGAAGTGATCCTCCAGGTGATGTAATACTCTCTCGCATCGAGGTGATGTCTCCAGGGCCATGTGCGCCCATGAGGAAAGGATAGGGATGGCAATTATAGTTGGTTATACCATCATTAGGCATGTAGATGGTTGGGTGGCTGGTAGACATGAGGATCGCCTGGTAATCTGCCTGCCTGATGCGAATGTGGCAGACCTCATGCCTAGATAAGGTTTTAGATAGTGCTGTGGAGAAGCCCGCTGTCTTTGTACATGTTGGTACCAATGACAAAGGAAAGCATGAGAGGGAGTTTCTGCAAGCCAAATTTAGACTTTTAGATAGAAAGTTAAAATTCAGAACTTCCAGGGCAGCATTCTCAGAAAAGCTTCTCGTTCCACACACAGGATTCAAGTGGCAGGCAGAGGCTCCAGAATCTCAATGTGTGGATGAGATGATGCAAGGAAGAGGGTTTTGGATTTGTTAGGAAATGGTGAAGATTCTGGGGAAGGGGGGAATTTTCTAAAAAGATGAGCTCTACCTTAACTAGGGTGGAACCAAGCTGCTGGCATTAACATTTAAAAAGGAAGATAGAGCAGCTTTTATACTAGATAATAGGGGAAAGCCAACAGTCGCCCAAGAGCACATGGTTCAGAATGATGCATCCTTGAATGATATTAGCAACACAAGGAAGTTAGGGCATTTGAATATTGTGTGCAATTCTGGTCACCATATCTTTAAAAGGATATAGCAGAATTAAAAAAGGTACAGAGAAGGGTGACAAAAATGATAAAGGGGATGGAAGGATATCCCTATGAGGAGAGGCTTAAAAGGTTAGGGCTCTTCAACTTGGAAAAGAGAAGGTTGGTGGGGGGTATGATAGAGATCTATAAATTAATGAATGGAGTAGAACGGGTAAACGTAGATACGTTGTTTATACCATCAAAAAATAGAAAGACTAAGGGACACACAATGAAGCTACAAAGTAACCCATTTAAGACTAATGAGTAAAAAAAAATTTTCTTGTGAAATCGAACTCTGGAATTTGTTTCCTGGAGTATGTAGTAAAAGCTGTTAGTGTAGCTGGGTTTAAAAAAGGATTGGACAAGTTCCTGGAGGAAAGGTCCATAAACCATTATTAAAGAGGACCCGAGAAATCCACTGCTTACCCCGGGACGAGCATTGTGGAACATGTGTGCCTTTCTGGGAACTTGCCAGGTACTTGTGACCTGGATGGGCCACTGTTGGAAACAGGATAATGGGCTTGATGGACCTTGGTCTGACCCAGTATGGCACTTATGTTCTTATGTTATGATAGAAAGGTTCCAATAAAGGTCAAAGTAACCCAGATGCCTTTAAGCAATGAGCAGAAAGAGTTGAAAAATACCAAATTACCCCGTCAACTGATAACCAGATTGTAAATATGAACAAAACACAACCTCTGAAATGCCTATATGCGAATGAAAGAAGTCTAAAAAAATAAGATGGGAGAGTCAGAATATATAGCAATAAATGACAGGTTAGATATAATTGGCACCTCAGAGATCTGGTGGAAGGAGGACAACCAAAGGAACACTGTGATACTTGGCTACAAATTATATCACAATGATAGGGTAGATCAAATGAGTGGACATGTTGCACTACATGTTAGAAAGGGCATTAAGTCAAACAGGATAAACGTTCTGCAGTAAACAAAAGAGAAATTAGACTTACCTGCTAATTGTTGTTCCTTGAGGAACTCCAGTTCAGTCCCTCACCTCTGGGTTGTGCACCTCTTCCCGTAGCATGGAGACTGGCATGTCAGAACTGTGACACCACTGTAGATATCCTGCTGGCACCTCCCACCAGTTCCAAGTGATCTAATGGCAAAGCAGACTCAAAGGAGCAACAAATAAGTAGGTATAATATTAAATACAATTTAACTCTAACACTGAACTAAAACCCCATAAATGAGAGGATAACTCTCCCTCTCCCGTTTGCAGAAATAGGACAGAAAGGAGAGAGAATAAAGAATACAAAGTATACTTTACCTGAATAGAGAGCACATTTGCTGAACTTCTCCTACTGGATTGTAGTCACCACGCATCACACAGCATGCTTTGCGGAAGCTGACCAAAAGACCCCCGGGCGGGAATCGGGACTGAACTGGAGTTCCTCAAGGAACAACAATTAGCAGGTAAGTCTAATTTCTCTTTCCTTATCGTCCCTCCAGTTCAGTCCCTCACCTCTGGGATGTAAGAGTAGTAAACTATTGGGAGGGACCTGTTCACCCGGACCGCAAAACTGCCGACCCGAAACAGGCATCTCCCGCCGCTTGAACATCCAGGCGGTAATGTTTACTAAAAGTATGCAAGGAAGACCAAGTGGCTGCTCTGCAAATCTCAACCAGCGGAACTAAGCTATGCTCCGCCCACGAAGCCGCTTGCGCTCTAGTAGAATGAGCCCGCAGCCCCAAGGGCACCTGACAACCTTGCAAGATATAAGCTTTACAAACCCATCTGGAAATTGAAGCTTTGGCCGCCGCTTCACCTTTATGCAGCCCACCAAAGAGAACAAACAAACAGTCAGACTTGCGGAAGGACTCAGAGACCTTCAAGTATTGTCAAAGTACCCTCTTAATGTCTAACAAACACAAACTACGGTCTGGTGCGGTCTCCCCTGAAACACCCAAAACGGACAAAGAGACCGACTAATCCACATGAAATGGCGAAACTACCTTTGGTAGGAAAGACGGTAGGGGATGCAACCTCACTTTTTCCCTAGAAAAATTCAGAAACGGTTCCCAACAGGACAAAGCCTGCAACTCAGAGATTCGACGTGCAGAGCAAATGACTACCAAAAATACTGTCTTCAAAGTCAAATCCATTAGGGAAGCCTGATGCAAAGGCTCAAAAGGCTCCCTTGTTAACGCTCCTAAAACTAGGTAGAGATCCCACGGAGGAGAAACCACTCTGCGCGAAGGACGAAGATGGGATACTGCTCTCAAGAAAGGAACAACATCAGCATGGAGCCCCAAAGTAACTCCTTGCACCTTACCTCAGTAACAAGAAATAGCTGCCAACTGCACCCTTAATGAACTGGCAGCCAATCCCTTATCGAATCCGTCTTGCAAGAAACTCAACTCTGTCGGTACAGATACTAATTATAAGATACTAATTCCTTTCAAGTTTGGGTACAGATACTGAGGCCGGACGAAACTGACGTTGAGCACACCAGTAATCAAAAACACGCCAGACGTGCACATATGCTAAGGAAGTGGACCTCTTTCTGGCCAGAAGCAAGGTGTCAATCACCGCCTTGGAATAACCCTTCTTCCTTAACCGAGCCCTTTTAATGGCCAAGCCGTAAGCGAGAACCGATGTACCCGAGGCATTCGTAAAGGATCCTGAAGCAGCAGATTCTCCCTTAGTGGCATCGGCCATGGTTCCCCATCGAGCAGACGCACCAGATCGGCATACCATGGATGACAAGGCCAATCTGGAGCTACTAGACCCACTCTTCCCCAAAGAGCCTCGATGCGCTGTACCACTTGTCCTATGAGCGCCCAAGGGGGAAACACGCAGAGGAGACCGTGAGTGGGCCATTGTTGGAGTAAGGCATTGAGTCCGACCTATGGAATCACCTTACCTCAGCTGCTTGGAGACTGAGATACTGGTGCTGGTGGGAGGTGCCACCGGTATGTATGCCCTGATGTCATAGATTATGACATGCTCAGTCTCCTAGCTGCTGGTGAGGCGACAGACACTACCCACAGATGTGGGAATGGACTGGAGGAACGATAAGGAACCATTATTAAAGACAACCAGTGAAATCCACTGCTTTCCCCAGGACAAGCATTTTGGAACCTGGGTGGCTTTTTGGGAACCTGCCAGGTACTTGTGACCTGGATTGACCACTACTGGAAACAGGTTACCAGGCTGGGCTTGATAGACCATGGTCTGACCCAATATGGCATTTCTTATGTTATTATGCAATACAAAATCCTCAATTAACCTCCTGTTACGCATGTGAAGAAATTTTTGTGTATATGGTTTCTTTGCAGCTCTAACCAACACATCAAAACACGTACTTTAGTCTTAGAATTTTTTTTTTTAAATATAGTGATTACCAGAAAAAAGGGTTTACCTATGGCAGAAACGTCATTAATCAACCCCATGTATCAGTCATCAATCTACTCTATTCCATAATTTTATATTAAATGTTTCCAAAGTGCACATAAACAAGTCCAAGTGCAAAATTTAGATAAATGCTGCTTCACTTAGCTGAAAATAAGGAACATCCAATCGAGACATGAATCCATGTTTCAGGTTCTTGACCTTGCTTCAGGGGAAAAACTTTCAAACTTAGTATTCCAGTTCGTCACACAGCCTCCGTAAGAACCAGAAAATGACGTGACTATTTAAAATCTCTAAAAAGTAAAAACATCACCAAACCTGCAGCAAGGAGACTGGACCAATCAAATCTTTCCCCTGTCAGGATGTATACTGTTGGGGCTCCCATCAGCCCCCCCAGTGAACTGTTAACAAAGCAAACTCAAAAGAGAAATATGTATGTATAACAGAAATGAGACCCCTCCCCCAAATAACTCGACTCCTTCCCCAAACGAGGGAGCCGTAACTGTGCACATCGCGTCCACTTCGACAACTGAGCCAAAGAAAAGGTACTGCCGCACCGTCAAAGAAAAAACAAGTGATCAAAAGAGAGCGGAAGACCCCCAAACTCGAGGACCACAGAAAAATCGCTTAACCAGCTCTCTCTCACACCGCATTAGCGTGCCGAATGGAAAAAGGAGAATCTCTCGGGAGGGAATGAGGACTAAACTGGACCCTCCAGGAACTACAATTACCAGGTAAGTGTAATTTCTATTTCCTGAGCGGTCCTCCAGTTTAGTCCTCCACATCAGGGATGTAACAGAGCAGTAATTAATGGGAGGGACCAATCCAACCGGCGCGCAAAACAGCTGAACCAAAGCAAGAATCCTTGGATGCCAGGACATCCAGCCGATAATGCTTACTAAAGGCATGGAGCGACGACCAAGTAGCCGCCCTGCAAATGTCCACTGGCGGAACCAAACTGTGCTCCGCCCACGACGTCGCCTGCGCCCTAGTGGAATGGCCCGCAAGCCTAAAGGAACCGCACGGCCATGCAGAATAAACGCCGATGCAATTGCCTCCTTAATCCATCTGGCAATGGAAGACTTCGCCAACGCCTCTCCTTTCCGCTTACCACCAAACAGGACGAACAGGCGGTCCGTCTTACGAAAAGACTCGGTAGCTCTCAGGTATCGGCGGAGCACCCGCCGAACGTCTAGCCGATGCAACCCGTCATCAGACGCGCCCGTCCCCGGGGAGTTAAAGACCGGGAGAAAAACGGCCTGATTCAAATGAAAAGGAGAAACCACCTTAGGAAGGAAGGAAGGAAGGAACAGGCCGCAAGACTACTCTGTCCCTAGAGAACGATAAGAACGGCTCTCGACACGAAAGCGCCTGCAACTCCGAAATTCGTCGAGCCGAACAGATGGCCACCAAAAACACAGTCTTTAACGTGAGATCCTTCACGGACGCCAGGCGAATAGGCTAAAAAGGCTTCTGGACCAAAGCTTGTAACACCAGATTCAAATCCCATGGAGGAATCGTCACCCTGCGCAAAGGCCGCAGCCGGAACACGACCCTCAGAAACCGTTGCACATCCGCGTGAGCCCCCAGGGGAACCCCCTAGATCTTACCCCTGTAACATGCTAGGGCCGCCAATTGCACTTTCAGAGAACTGGCAGCAAGACCCTTGTCAAAACCGTCTTGCAAAAAACTGAGAATGGCTGGTACTGAAGCCGTCGCGGCCCGGATATTGTGCCGCGAGCACCAATCTTCAAAAATTCGCCATACGCACACATACGTGAGCGAAGTAGAAGCTTTCCTCGCCCGAAGAAGAGTGGCAATGACTGCTGAAGAATAACCTTTCCGCCTCAACCTAGCCCTTTCAATGGCCATACCGTAAGCGAGAATCGATCCACCTGCGGCATCCGCAGCAGGCCCTGAAGCAATAGATCCACCAAGGGTGGCAACCGCCACGGTTCGCCGTCGAGGAGCCGAATCAGATCCGCATACCACGGACGTCTGGGCCAATCCGGTGCCACCAGAAGAACCTTTCCCCGATGCGCCTCTATGCGTTGAATCACCCGACCGATCAACACCCACGGAGGAAAGACGTAAAGGAGCCCGGAGTCCGGCCAAGGACGAATGAGAGCGTCTATGCCCTCTGACATGCGTTCCCTTCGTCTGCTGAAGAACCGAGTGGTTTTGGCCGACTGAAAGGTCGCCATGAGATCCATGACCGGAGGCCCCCATCTGCGGACTATTTGAGCATACACTTGCGGGTGGAGTTCCCACTCCCCGGATCCACCTGCACTCTCCTGAGGAAATCCGCCATCACATTCTCCTTCCCGACGATATGCACCGCTGAAATGGCTAGTAGCCGAGGTTCCACCCACTGGAACAACATGTCGGACTCTTCTTCCATGGCTCTTCTGCCCGTGCCGCCCTGACGGTTGAGGTATGCAACGGTCGCCGAGCTGTCTGAGAGAATCCGCACTGCCCGGCCTGTCACTGAAGATTCGAACGCCTGTAGTGCCCGCATCACCGCTCGCAGCTCGAGGCGGTTGATCGACCAAGAAGCTTCCAGAGCTGACCAAGCTCCCTGCGCGAAGCGACTGTCGCAATGAGCTCCCCAGCCCGCCAGGCTCGCATCTGTTATCACAGGCATCCAGACCGGCTGCTCTAGAGGAACTCCCGCCTGCAACGCCTTCGAGCTCAGCCACCAACGTAACGACTGCCGCCCTCGCCTCGGACAAGGCAGCCGCCTGCTCATCGAATCCGTTTGGTTCGACCAACGCCGTAAAAGGGCTCGTTGCAGCGGACGCATATGAAACCTGGCCCAGGGGACTACATCCAGAGTCGCCGCCATTGTTCCCAAGACGCGAAGGTACCACCAAGCTGACGGCGCCAGGAACACCAAAAACTTGCGAACCAGAAGGCGCAAGGCTCGAGCTCGGCGGTCCGGCAGAAACACTAACCCTTTCGCCGTATCGAAGCGAACCCCGAGATATTCGAGGGACTGAGTCGGCACTAAATGGCTCTTTTTCTCGTTCACCACCCAACCGAGACTCTGCAGTAGAGCTATCACTCTGCCCATGGCTTGCAAGCTCTCCCTCTCGGTCTTTGCTCGAATTAACCAATCGTCGAGATAAGGGTGAACCAAAACACCTTCCTTCCGCAACGCCGCCGCAACCAACACCATGACCTTGGTGAAAACACGGGGCGCTGTGGCCAGGCCGAACGGCAGCGCTTGAAACTGGTAATGACCCCAAGGAAGGGCGAACCGTAGGAACTTTTGATGAGCCGCCCTGATCGGAATATGCAAGTAGGCCTCCGAAAGATCGAGAGACGTTAGGAATTCTCCCTGACGCACCGCAACTAAGACGGATCTTAGAGTTTCCATGCGAAAATGAGGCACCCGAAGACAACGATTCACACCTTTGAGATCCTAAGGATAGGATGGAGGGACCCGTCCTTTTTTGGCACCACGAAATAAATAGAGTACCGACCCGCACCGAGATCGGAATCTGGAACAGGCACCACCGCCCCCAAGGCCAGCAGGTGGTTCAACGTTACGCGAACGGCTAACACTTTTTGAGGACTCTTGCAGGGCGACAGAACGAAGGCATCCCGGAGAGGACAAGCCAGTTCCAGAGCGTACCCCTCCCGGATGATCTCGAGGACCCACTGGTCCGAAGTTATCTGGACCCAGGAAGAAAGAAAGTGACGAAGCCGACCTCCGATCACCTGACTTCCTTCCGGGGTCCGCCTCGCTTCATTGCGGCTTGCGACCAAAGGAAGAGGAGGACGAAGCAGAGGCAGTCGAGAACCCTCTACCTGCTCCTCGAAACCCTCGAAAACCCGAGGATCTAGCTGCCAGTCTTCCGCGCTGGAAACCCCCAAGCCTGGAAGATCGGAACCTGCAAAAGTCCCAAAATTGACCTCTAGCCGATGACACACACCTATTCTGTCGTGGCTTATCCTCCAGCAGCCTCCCGCCTTTAGATTCCCCGAGGTCCTTGACTAACTTATCAAGGTCGTCCCCGACCAACAGCTTGCCTTTAAAGGGGAGCTTGCTGAGGCGCGCTTTAGAAAACCCATCAGCAGCCCAATTACGAAGCCAAATAGACCTGCGCACCGCTACTACTGAAGCCATGCTGTTAGCCAAAGTCCTGATCAAATCATAGTGAACATCCGCCAAATACGCTGACCCCGATTCTAAGCGGGTTAACTCCAACAATCCCTGTTGGTCCAGACGGGAGTCCTGTCGCAAATGCTGAGCCCATCTCAAATAGGCTCTAGAGACCCAGGCCCCACAAATAGACGCCTGTAAGGCCAAGGCATTAGTCTCAAAGGCCTGCTTTAACAATCCATCCACCTTTCGATCTTGCGTGTCCTTCAGGGCCGCACTGCCCTCAACCGGAATTGTCGTTTTCTTAGTCACCGCCGAAACCGCTGCGTCAATCCGTGGCGAATGAAACTTCTCTTTGTCCTTGTCCGCCAGAGGATAGAGACGGTTCATCGTCCTGATACCCTTCAAGCCTGACTCAGGTAGATCCCACTCAGCTTGAATCATCTGATCAACCACTCTATGGACCGGGAACACTGTTTGAGAATCTCGCACCGCTTGAATGAGAGGATCTTCCAAAGCCTCCTCCTCCCTGGGTCGCCCGACAGTCAGATTCAGGGCTTGCAAAGATTCTGTAATTAAGGGAATCAGTTCTTCTCTGCGAAATACGCGGATGATCCGAGCCTGGTCCTCAGGTTCCGGAATCTCCCCTTCCTCTAATTCGTCGATCCTGTCTTTGGGTTCCACATCAGACCATTCCGTCTCTTGCCACGCCATATCAGGGAGTTCCATTTCTGAAACTCGGGACCGCTTGGCTGCCTTAGGAGTGTCCCCTCTCGCCCCCTCTCCCTTGAGAGACGGCGGAGCCGGTGAAACCGCGCACGGCTCAGAACATTTTCCCAAGCGTCTCTTCTGGAAAGCTTGATGCATAAGAAGCACGAAATCAGGGGAGAAATCCCCCCAAAACGCCTCGCTGGCCCCCACTGCCTGCGAGCCCCCTGGCGCAGACGGAGTAGGAGAAGAGGAAGGTACGAGCATCCCTGGAGCCAGCTCCTCCCCACCTGAAACTGGTGGATCCACGGGCTCCAAAGGTACACTGGCCTCCATTTGCTGCGGTAGATCTGGTGGATCGCAGGCGCAGCCCTTGCAAACCCCAGCGTCAGAGACGGAGCCTTTGCGAGACCCACAGATCACGCACTGCGGCCGCTGGGACATGGAAAAAGAACCCGCAGTAGCGCAGAGCTGTGGCAAGAATAAGGCAGGGCAGGCCAGGCCACAAGCAGGACTGCAGCCAACCAACAGTCCGTCCGATGTGACTGAACTTTTCTGTTTTTTGTTGTTTTTTTTTTTAACACCCCGGCCCACTGTTAGTAAAAGGAGCAAGGGCAATTCTGAGCCAAGTTGTACAGCCCAGGACACGCCGCAGCACGGCCCCCGAAGAAAAAGAGGGAACCGAAAAACAAAATGGCCGCCGGCACACGGAGAGGAGAAAAAGGCGCGAAAAAACTAAAGAAAAGTCAAAGAAACCCAAACAAAAAAAACGCACCGATCCCGCTGCCACGAAGATCTCTGGGAACCTCAAAACCGGCAAAAAGGTCACTTACCCTGTAGCCGCGAACCTGCAAAACAACGGACCTGAAATGAAGAGGGAGCTAATCGCTAGAGCCCCGCAGTGTGAGGAAAGCACAGACCGGAGAGCTAAGCGTTCTGGGGTACTCCAAGCTGCGGAATCGCCGTGCTGAATGTTTCCCCAAACCTATAAGGTGGTGAGTATCGCCAGATTCCTCCTCCGTGCTTTCCAGGAGGGGAGATCACAGGCTACTGACTGCACCCGACGTGCCGTTACCCAGCAGAAGGCAGACGGGCAGTGCAAGCTCGGCTCCCTCCTTTATCACATTTAAAGAGACAGACCCTTAAACTGAAATAAATCAAAAGACACTACAAGGAGCAAAAAAGGCAAGAAAATAAACCAAACAAAAAACTAACTATTATTGTCCTAAGCCCCAAAGTGAGCCCTGAGCAGGCTCACACCGCCTCCTGCTGCAAGGAGACTGGACACACTGGGGGGCTGATGGGAGCTCCAGCAGTATACATCCTGTCAGGGGAAAGATTTGATTGGTCCAGTCTCCTTGCTCCAGGAGGAGGTGCACTACCCTGATGTGGAGGACTAAACTGGAGGACCGCTCAGGAACTACAAATGTACAGTCAAACCTCGGTTTTCATGATTAATCCGTTCGAAAAAGTCTGACTAAAACCGAAACGTATGAAAACTGAAGCAATATTTCCCATAAGAAATAATGTAAATCCAATTAATCCGTTCCAGACACCCAAAAATATTCACAAAAAATACATTTTATAGAGAATAACTATATTTTTACATACAGAAAACAATGAGAAATAAATATAAATGACTAATGAAATGGATAAATGAACATTTAACATCACTGAAAGCAAGCTAAGTACAGTACTGTACAGTACAGTATGTTAACATCTGGCCTTAGCCACCCCTGACAAGCTGCTGTGCCCAGCTCTCTTCGGAATCACATTGAATTCAGTCCATTAAAATACCTTTACATTATCTGCTCAATGCTTCAGAATGGCAGAAAATCTTAATGATATAGCTTCAGACGTACCCTGCAAGAGAAAGAACTGCCTCCCACATTCATGCAACATCTCCTGCTTACGTTGACAGCTTTTCTTCCCTGCTACCGGGACAAAATCTCAGTCAAAAGACGTTGAAAACCGAAGCAATGCATGAAAACCGGGACAAAATCTCAGTCAGAAAAGACGTTGAAAACCGAAGCGTATGAAAACCGGGGCAAATGAAAACCGAGGTTTGACTGTACATTAAAGTTTGAAAAAAATGTATGTACTCATTTGAGTTGGCTTAGAGACCTATTTATTAAGCTGCATTAGAATCAATGCAGTAACATGATGCCAGTCAGTGTTAACATGCACAGACTAATATAGACTAACGGCTCGATGTAGAAACCCTACACTACAGCCCAGTGCTAAAGCGCTAGCACAGGGTTTCTTAATATGTTTAAAGCAGAAATTCTACAGCCTGGCATTGAAGTGGTTGACACTGCTCTCCCTAGGGACCTATAACAGCTGAGCTGGTGAGCTACTGTGTTTGGAGCCGTTCCTTTGCTGCTTGACGCTGAAAAACTTATCTGTGTGTGTCTGCCTGCGGCCTGGCATTGAAGTGGTTAACTCTGCTCTCCCTGGGGACTTATAAAAACTGTTTCTCTCTAAGCGCGCGGCTGGGGACATGCACTAAGGGGCGTGTAACAAGGAGCATGTTATGCCCCTTGTGAGCCCCTTAGGAGCACTGAGGAGCGTGGGATGCCAGCTTGTTAAGAAAGTGTGTGTTGTTGTATGTAGTACGTATCTTAAGTATAGGCTAGAACATGATGCCTGGGAAGCAGAAAGTGAAAGGCAGCAAGACTGTGTCAGGGCTGGGCCCTATGGACAAACACGTAGTAGTAAAGACTGATGTCTTAGAGCAAGCCAGGCTGCAGTCATTATCATCAGGTGAGGGAGTCTCTTTGAGCTCCCTGGAGCGGACTCCCCCCCACCTCCCCTCAGCCGATTTTGCAAGACTCTCCTCATGGGGCTGGTCCGCTTTCTTTTTCTGGTGGCCTCAGTGATTTGACTCCTTGCCCTATTCCTGTGCAATGTAATTTCGATCAGGTTTGTTCTTCTGTAGTGAATTCTACTGTTTCTTTACAGGATGTTTGCAGGTTGTCTCACGCACTGAGGCCCTTCTCACTACTATAGTACCTCAATTTTGTGTATTTTCCCAGGAGACTACTGCAAAATTTCAACAGGTGGATGCCAGGCTGGAGACCATGGAGAGAAAGGTTTCCGGCCTGGATTCTCACTTTCTTACATTAAGTTCAGCAGGCTCTTCCTTTATTAAGGATAGCCAGCTGATACACCAGCAGATGGAATCTCTGGAGAATACTTTTCGTAGTAAGAATTTGTATTTTATTAATTTTCCTCAGACTCATATGTTATCACCAGAAATCCTGTGTAGAAAATATTTTACAAAAATGTTATTTCCTGTTGCTAATGAGATTGTGATTTCACATTTGTTTTATATTCCCGATAAAAGAGTGCGGTCTTCCTCGGAACAGGAGGGGGAGGGAATCTTGGAGATTAGTCTGGAGTTCTCTCTCTCAGCTTTTCTTGAGGATGTGTACAATATTATAACTACTAGAGCTACCTTAGTTGTTTCCCTTTTGAATGATGGTGATAAAGCTTTAATAATGAGGAGTTATTTTCAACATAAAAATGCTATTTTTTTTGTGGTGGGAAACTTCTGATTTTCCCTGATGTCTCCAGCACTACCCAAGTCAGAAGGAAGGCTTTTTTGTTTCTTAGGTCTTGGGTACTGGATCTTTCTGGTACCTTTTATTTAAGATTTCTCTGTAAGTGTCTTGTTACACTACTGGGGGTGAAATATGCATTTCTTGACCCTTCTCACTTGGAGAAACTTCTGGTTAGTAAGGAAATGATTGCCCCTGTGGCTGAGGAAGGTTGAGGGATTTTAGAGACCATGTTTTTACACGGTCTCTTTTGGAGATTTAGTTTGCAGCTTTTGTGAGACTACTGTCTCTTGTTTTCCTTTACATTTATATTTTTCTTTTATTTAGTCATTGCTCCCTTGATGTGGCCTAACTTCCATTTTTTTTATTACTTTTTGGCATGCTTTAATGTGAACTTCATTGAGATTTTCCTTTTGTTCTGTGTTTTGTTGTTGTATAATTTCAAAACATCAATAAATATATAATTACAAAAAAAAGCAGCATGCAGATGAGTTGTGTGCAAAAGCCTACGTTAAACATGGAGAGCAAGCCAGATACATTAGCAGATTGGCATCTATGTGTGTGTATCGGATTGCTGGAAGGAAAAAAAAGAAAAAAAAAGGATTATCTAAGGTGAAGTTTGGCACTTCTCTTCAGATGACCAAGCCCAGCCCCCCCCCCCTCTCCTCCCCTCCAAACCGCAACATCGTCTAAATATCATAGGTGGTCTAATGGCCCCTACTTCCCACACCTCAGAATCTTCTAAAAGGTTCATGGTGGACCAGTGACCCATCGCCTCTCGGTCTGACTCTCCCTGTACCTTAATCGCTGAGGGGCTGTAGTATTGCAAACATGTTCCTGCCCTACACCATCATCTTAGAAAGTGACAGCGCCTGAACCTGCATGGTGCACTAAATGGGGTCTGGCGCTGCACCTTCCACGATGGTAGCACAGGGGCAGAAGAGAGAGGCCATTGCTCCTGCCCCTGAAGGGAAATTGGCTGATAGGTATGTCTAGTATGGCTACATCCTTGCCTGAGGTTGTAATACATCATGATGGCACGAAAAAAACACGTGGGCTAAGAAAATGAGTACCCAGAGCCCAGCACAACAAGAGTAAAGGCAGGGAACCATACTCTGAACAGAAGTGCACAGAAAATGGACCCGGTTAAGAAAAGCTAAGTCAGGCCTGAACAGATTGAACAGGCCTGAGCAAGTTGGGCAAGCCTGGACAAGTTAAACAGGCCAAACAAAGCTGGTGATACAAACTATTCATAAGCCCTGAAGACTACAGTGCTGAAAGCTACAGTGATTAATGAAACAAAAGGAATGGCAGGGTGTAGCCAGAATGACTCAACACTAGCAAGAATAAAAGCCATTAATATGCTAATAAGGGTGGATCCCAAAGGAAAGAGGCCTCTGCAAACTTTTTGCACATGGCCCTCCTTTGTCCCAAAGGAAAGAGGCCTCTGCAGATTTTTGCACACGGCCCTCCTTTGTCCCAAAGGAAGGAGGCCTCTACAGGCCCTACAACCTTTTAAAGACAGTATAGCAACTTTTGCACACGGAACAAAACTCTTGTGTATGAGTTGCTACAGAGGGTATAGAGTATATAAGGATGCAATTACAGAGCTCAGGGCGGCCTTCTCTGTCTCATCACTGTGGAGATAGGGAACGCTGCCTGTACTCAGATCCCTCAGATAGACACTTGTGTATCTGTGCTTACAGCTTTTGCTTATGCCAAATAAAAGAGTTATTTTTACTGACAAATAATTGTGATCTGAGTTCTTTTTATTTTCTGGTGCACGACTCCCATGTGCCCAGGCAATTGGAAATATTGGTGATATTTGAGGAACTTTTGTGGGAAAACCAGGCCCACAATTGGTGCCTGAAACCTGGTCTCCTGAGTTTTAGAACTCCTAAATTTTTTTTTTCTAAATTGCCCAAGGATTCCTCTGACTGCAGTTTTGGCTTGCCTGCATTTTTGTCAGAGAGGATACCTCCTGTTTTAAATTGTGCAAAAAACAGGAGATGTGGATACCATCCTAATAGAGGATGAGGATTCCTTTTGCTGGTTCAAAAGATGAGGATTCCTTCTGCCGGTCCAGAAGATGAGGATTCCTCCTGCCGGGTTCAGGAGATGAGAATACCTGAGGGACGAAGAGAGCTCTGTGGACACCCTACAGTGGTGAGTATTGCTGCATTACCTGCCTACAAACACGGACAGAAGACTTACCCTATCTGATTGGTGGGTGAGTACGAAATTTACACATATGCATATGTATTTTATGTAACTAATGTTGTTTTGTTGTGTAGAAAATTGTTAGAGTGTCTCTGTGTTTAGTTGTAATATTAGGGAAAGAAAGTTTGAAAGTTTGCACAGACATTAGGTCTTTAAAACTCCAGGATTGATTGGTGTATGCTTGAGACTGTACGTACATTGGTACGAAGCGGGTGTGTGTCCCCATCCACGTTTCCATACCCCCGCGAGGGGATTGGCTGGGTTTGGACGAAGCGCAAGGATTGCATGTCTGTATGAGTCCTGGATTTCTAATTTCACACCTCTGTAGATAAAGAGGTTTGATACTCTATCAGTAAAAAGTGAAGTTATTAACAAATCGCCCCTTTGTCCCCAAACAGTGAAAAACACCAGGTCTACTGATTGCAGGGAAAGGGACAGTCTAGAAAATGTTCAAAAATAAATCCAAGAAGGGATTAGGTAATAAAAAAGGGACTGAGTCCAGTCCTAACCCCATAGATAGCCTTGTTAAACAGAACCCCCTACTGGAAGCCTCAATAAAAAATTGTTCTAAACAATGGGAAAAATGGACGAAGAAAACACCCTCACTTGCTTGGCCAGCAGGAGGGTCGTTCGATCCGCTTATTTTGACCAGAATTAGAGATCATATTTTATTTAAAAAATGTGGCAAAGCCCAATTGGAACATTTGCGACATATTTCTCTGTGGATGCAGGCCGGCCCAGAGCCCCTGCCATCTGCCCCTGCATCTCCACCTCCTTATTGGGCAGCCGAAAGGAAAACTATGGCAGCCATTGGTTATTCCGATCCTGTAGTGACCCCTAAGGTTAAACAGGAGTCCTCACAGCCCCTCTATCCATCACTTCTCAAATCCACCCCAGGAAAATTGGTTCACGATCCCACGATCTCGGACCAAGAAATAATTGAAGCTTTAAAAGACACCTCTAATGAGGAAAGTGGAACCTGGATTAAGGTTTCTGGTCAGGTTCATCTAGAAGAATCAAAAACCCCAGCTTTCGACCCCAAGGGATATGCTAAGCGTGAGGCTGCATTAAAGAAAGCAGAGGAGGATTTAATAGCTGAAAAACAATCCTTCCATGAGCATATATTTTGCCATTCCATGAAATGCCTCCAAACTCAGCTGTTTGGTTCACTGATGGTTCTGAGACATCACTGTGCTCTGGTTTCAGTGCAGTGCAGATATCTCCCTCTGGTGACCTTCTGGATGTACTGCAATATCAATTACCAAGCATTTATAGCGCCCAAGGTGCTGAACTCTGTGCAATCTTGGCAGTCTTACTACATCAGGAAGAACAGAACATTATCCTATTCACTGACTCCCATTATGCAGCACGAGTACTGACTGTATTCCATCACAAATGGTCACAGAGAGGTTTCATTACCTCCTCAGCCAGCACCATCTCACATCTTGATGAGATACATCAAATTTATGAGTGCCTAGAGAAACGTAAACTCAACAATTTATTTTTATGCTGCGAATGGGTCCCTGGACACACACAAGGGGACTCCTTTCGCCAAATGGGCAATGCCCTGGCAGATCAGCTGGCAAAAGAAGTAACCAGCACTACCTCCCTAATATTACCTGTCACCAGATCAAAGACTTATCTGGTACCTGACCTAACTGACTATCAGAAGGATGCAGTTGCTTATGAGATAGGGAGCTGGGAGAGATTAGGTTGTTCTCAAACTAAGAACATATGGGTACACCCATCCGGGAAACTTTGTATCTGTTTTGTAGCGCTGAAACGTTTAATAGCTCTCATACATGATGTCTACCATTCTAGTGCTGCACATATTCATGGGATGTTGGAGGACACCTTCTGGTGTCCGCACATGAAAAATCGCATTCAGGAATTAGTGGCTAAGTGTCCCGTGTGTATTCTGAACTCCCAGCCAGGGGGAAAAGTCATGGGCAAAGGCCACCTTCCGGTTCTGAGTGGTCCTTTTGAGTCCTGGTATGTGGATTTCACTGACATGATTCATAGATGTGCCCAGAAACGCTACCTTTTGGTGTGGGTTTGCCCTTGGTCTCGGTGGATTGAGGCTTTCCCCTGCAACAAAGAGACTGCAGAAGAAGTAGTAGAGATTCTGCAAACACAAATAATACCCCGATTTGGCATCCCTAAAGTCATATATTCTGATAATGGTCCTCACTTTCGCAATGCTCTTGTGTCTGCACTCATTCAACATCTTCCTGTTCAGTGGAAACATGTTTCTGTGTATAAGCCTACTTCTAATGGTCTTGTTGAACGATGCAATGGCATTTTGAAAACTCAACTCAGAAAGATTTGTGCTTCTGGTCACATGACCTGGCTACAAGCATTGCCAATGTGTCTGTTTCAGTTGCGCAACAGCCCAATCAAAAGGTTACATCTGACACCTCATGAAATGGCCACTGGCCGGCGCATGCGCACAACTAGTTTACCACAGTCTCTGGTTCCGATTCATGATAGTCTCTCCTCTTACCTTGCAGGACTCCGGATTGCGCTCCAAGAAATTGCTGATCGTGTAGCAGTCACACAGTCTGTATCCAGTCCATCCTTGTTACCTTGTTTTCCTGTAGGGACTACTGTCTATAAAAGAAATTGTGTTCGTGCATCCTGGGACTGCCCTACTTTTTCAGGACCCCACATTGTCACTGCTGCTTCCCCTTTTGCTGCCAGACTTAATGATACTGACACTTGGATACATGTCAGCCATCTAAAAGCGGCTCCACCTGTCTCATCTGATTAACCAACTTCCTTCCCCTTACAAGACTAACGTGTTCTCCTTACACCCCTGCATCATTAGTGCCAAGGATGATCACTACCAACCCTGCCCCATGGGCACCCTTGTGTATCCTTTTGGGAATCTCAGTCATTATCATCCTTCTTATTGAGTGTCTACACCCAGATGGACAGCTCGCTTTGTTCCTCCTAGGACAGAACCAGACTAACCAGGCGATATCTCGAGTACCCCGGATATTACCTGAAGGCTCTCTGAACACATGGAAGCAATCAGTATTACACATTGTTTCCCTGATGAACATTTCAGACTGCATTATCTGTACTCCTCTGCCAAAGGGTGTATCATATGCTCCGGTACATGTTTCAAAGGTTCCCTTAAATGAGTATGCAGGACAACTTGCTTGTGTAGACAATAATAATTTTTCTGCCGGTTGTTATGAAGTTTTTAATTGTTCCCAAACGTGGCATATGATGAATATGACACATGACCCTTTGCGTGTATATGCTGACCCAAATATGGTATTTGATCTATGTTTGATAACAAATGCATCCGTTGCTTTTTCACACAGGTGTAACCTGTCGTATAATGTGGTTAATGGGTCTTTTCATTTTGCTAGTAATTCAGTCACGATAAAATGGTATAATCAAACCGGTAATATGGACCTTTCCAAGATGCTAAATGATTGGAGAAATATTACGGAGAGCCCACTAGTGCTTAATGGATCTGACTTCCGCTGGTATGTGGGGGTTGGTCCCATTTACCACGATGGTTCAGCTGTGCTGACAACGGGTTCCCAGAATGAATCTCCATTTACTTCATGCTATCTCCCGATGTCCAATTTAAGGAGGGATCTTAAGTCATCTATCACGGGTAATTCTCCTGTTAAGTGGTTTGATGGGCATAATATGAACCGCATATGGACACCTGCCACAAACCTCTTTGCTGTGGGGGGCCATTATTGGTTGTGTGGGGAAACTCTGTTTCAGGTAGTCAACCTCTCCCTATTACCCTGTGCTTTGGTCAAAGTTTCTCCTTTTTCTGTCTTGATACCCCTTAATGTTACCCATCACCCTGCTGCCCACTCCCCTCTGCACAGATTGAAGCGCAGTCTGTCAGCCAACTCAAGTCCTTGGGACTCCTCTGTTGCAGAGGATGATGCCATTCAGGCCTCATTCGAATACATCAATTCCACTTATCCTATGACTAAAACTCGTTTAGATGCCCTTAGTGCTACTGCTTGGATTCCCTTTGCTACCCCTGCTCTTACTGCTGAACTAGGTATGTCCATCCGCCGTTTGCAATGCTTATTACATATTCAGATGACAGCTGTTACTGAATCCATATCTCGCTTAGCTGAATCCTTAGAACAAAATAACCAAATGACTTTGCAGAATAGACAGGCTCTTGATTTGCTCCTCGCTGCTGAAGGCGGAACTTGTACTTTTATTAATGCCACTAATTGCTGTACTGTCATCGCTAACCATACGGTATTTGTGCTAGATGCAATGAGCAAGATAAAACATCTCTCAGAATTACATATTGATGATTTTAAGGGGGGGCTTCAGCTTGATAATATTTGGGGAAGTATTACGTCATGGTTTGCTAGTTTAGGAGGAGGTCTTAAAGCCTTCTTTATTACGCTTTTAACTATAGCTTGTTTTGGAATTATTGCCTGTTGTGTATTATCCATTTTGCTTGCCTGCTGTAAAAGAATGATATTGCAGAACACTAAAACCATGTACATTGTATCTAGGGAACAGTACCAGAAGCTGCCTTTTGATGACACCCCTTTGTCTCAAATGGTTGTTGTTCATTGCCCTTAGTGGGATTACTTTTACCCCATTCACAAGAAAAGAAAAAGAAAAATTGGAGAATGAAGGGAAATTGGCTGATAGGTATGTCTAGTATGGCTACATCCTTGCCTGAGGCTGTAATACATCATGATGGCACGAAAAAAACACGTGGGCTAAGAAAATGAGTACCCAGAGCCCAGCACAACAAGAGTAAAGCCAGGGAACCATACTCTGAACAGAAGTGCACAGAAAATGGACCCGGCTAAGAAAAGCTAAGTCAGGCCTGAACAGATTGAACAGGCCTGAGCAAGTTGGGCAAGCCTGGACAAGTTAAACAGGGCAAACAAAGCTGGTGATACAAAGTATTCATAAGCCCTGAAGACTACAGTGCTGAAAGCTACAGTGATTAATGAAACAAAAGGAATGGCAGGGTGTAGCCAGAATGACTCAACACTAGCAAGAATAAAAGCCATTAATATGCTAATAAGGGTGGATCCCAAAGGAAAGAGGCCTCTGCAAACTTTTTGCACATGGCCCTCCTTTGTCCCAAAGGAAAGAGGCCTCTGCAGACTTTTTGCACACGACCCTCCTTTGTCCCAAAGGAAGGAGGCCTCTACAGGCCCTACAACCTTTTACAGACAGTATAGCAACTTTTGCACACGGAACAAAACTCTTGTGTATGAGTTGCTACAGAGGGTATAGAGTATATAAGGATGCAATTACAGAGCTCAGGGCGGCCTTCTCTGTCTCATCACTGTGGAGATAGGGAACGCTGCCTGTACTCAGATCCCTCAGATAGACACTTGTGTATCTGTGCTTACAGCTTTTGCTTATGCCAAATAAAAGAGTTATTTTTACTGACAAATAATTGTGATCTGAGTTCTTTTTATTTTCTGGTGCATGACTCCCATGTGCCCAGGCAATTGGAAATATTGGTGATATTTGAGGAACTTTTGTGGGAAAACCAGGCCCACACCCCCCAACAATTAAGGTACCAGGGAGGGGATCAGACTGGGGGAGTAGTAAGGGACACTAGGGAGGGCCACCAGGGAGCCCTTTTTCGAAATTCAGGGGCATAAAGATAGGCAGGGGCCATCAGGCCAACAATGTTATTTAATTGGTGTTGGAGCTGTGTGGGGAGGGAGACACACAATCGGGGGGGGGGGGGGGATCTGCCCTGCAATGGTCATCTGAAGTGAAGTGTCAAACTTCACCTCAAATGGTCCTTTTGTTCCTCCACTGCATAGTTACACCTATACAAAACTGGTGTAAAGATCCAACATGAAGAGAAAAGTTAAAAATAAAACACAAAAAAAACATGTTTTAGCAGTTTTTGAAACTTCAGGAGCAATTAAAAAATTCTTTTATTATTAGGATTTAGTATACGGCCATGCGAGTTGTACCTCATAGGTAACATGAAGATGCTTATAGAACAAAAAAAAACCTTCTGACCATACACAACTGCAATTAGCATGCCCACTGTGTTGCTTCAGCACAATGGCGTGTCTCACAATTTTCCAGTGCTAGCTTGCTTTTTGTATGGGGGAATAAGATTAGTGTTAGAAAGATAGCAGCTGTGCGTATCAAATAAAGCTCTGAGCCTCAGTTTTTCAGATAATGAGATAGCTATATTACCATGATAAACCTGTATACAGGGCCGGCCCGTCCATTGAGCAAGAATGTTTTTTGCACAGGGCCCTGCGTTTCAGGGGGCCCCGCGCAAAGAACATTCTGCTTTTTTTCAAAATTAACTAAAAAAAAAAAAAAGCTGGCTGCTACCGCTGCTGCTGCCGCCGCGGCAGCAGCAGAATGGAGTGTCCCGCGGGGCCCCCTCTGCCCGACTGAGTCCCTCCCTCCCTCTGCGAAGGCTGAGCCCCTATGTGCCGGCTTTCAGATTCGCGAATCTGAAAGCTGGCACAGAGGGGCTCAGCCATCACAGAGGAGGCCCCGCGGGACACTCCATTCTGCCGCTGCTGCGGCAGCGGTAGCAGTCAGCTTTTTTTTTTTTTTTAATTTTCCTTGAGCCGATGGGGGGGGTTAGGACTGGTAATGGGCTATGGGGGGGCTAGGACTGGAAATGGGCTGGGGGGGTTAAGACTGGAGGTGGGCTGATAGGGTAGGACTGGTAATGGGCTGGTGGGGGGGAGTTAGGACTGGGAATGGGCTATGGGGGGCTAGGACTGGAAATGGGCTGATGGGGGTTAACACTGGAGGTGGGCTGATGGGGTTAGGACTGGTAATGGGCTGTGGGCTGATGGGGGGGGGGTTAGGACTGGCAATGGGCTATGGGGGGCTGACTGGAAATGGGCTGATGGGGTTAGGACTGGAAGTAGGCTGATGGGGGGTTAGGACTCGTAATGGGTTATAGGGGGGGCTTAAACTGAAAATGGGGTGATGGGGGTTAGGACTGAAAGTGGGTTGATGGGGGGGCTAGGACTGGTATTGGGTTGGGGGGTTGCTAGGACTGGAAATGGGCTGATGGGGGCTAGGACTGGAAATGGGCTGATGCAGGGACTAGAAGGGAATGGATGCTGGGTGAGGCTGGAACTAGAAGGGAGCTGATGTTGGGGGAGGATTAGAATGGGATGGGGATGGGGCTGGGAGAGTAAAATGGAGAGGGGAAAATATTTTGTGTGGGAGGGAAGAAAAATCTACAATTGGCTGGGTATTGGGAGAGTAAGTGGGGAATGAGGATGGAGGGGTAAAATTTGAGTGGATGAAATAGGAATGAGGAAAGAGCAAAAGGAGAAAGATTAGTATGTTAAAGCAGATGTAGAGAGAGAATGGAAAAAAACTAGGAGAGAAGAAAGGACAAATGGACAGCAGACGATGGACAGTTAGCAGAAGACAAAAAGAAACCAGAAGAAAGTGGCTGGAGCAATTGCAGCTGAAAAAAATGCACAAAAGGTAGAAAAATATCTCTTTATTTTGAATTTATTAATTGGAATATGTCAGCTCTGGGAAATGTGCATCATTAACGTCTGTGCTTTGTTTAGTACAAGAGGAAATTAATTTATAGTTTTATTTCTACAGTGTTGTTGTACATTCCAAGTTTGGCTTTTGGGGTTACCAGTTTAATTATTGTCTTCCTATTTCTAAATTGTGATTCCTTGTTTGGTGATAGTCTATGTTCTGCATGTGTAATTGAGCTGAGGTATTCTGTTTATGTAATTCCTATTTGACATTGTCACTTGTTCTCTTTCCCCAGTAGGTCATGTATTGTTATTCTCTGAAATGTATTGGTTTAATATTTGCAGTGTTTCCTTTTGATAGGTAGAGTATGGTGCTTTGTGAGTCCTGGTAGTGCTGTTAGGATACGGCGGGTTTGCTATGGGTTCTAAATGGGCAGTGTTTGTAGAAGTTCCTAATGTGTCTGGCAGTTGGCATTGGATTATAGTAATGTAGAAATCTTTTAGTCTTTCTTTATCCATACGCTCATTAAGAGGCATGTTTACTAAAAGTTAGTATATGTTACCTATCCATTTTTCATATTACAATGCCTAATTTGATGTTTAATCTATTTACATAACAATGTACATAGTTTTCTCCCTGTTCATCCAAGTTTGTATCCCTTGTTTATTGTAAACTCAATGTAACCGATTACATTGCTGTATATTTTCTTCAAATGTAAACCGCACTGATTGAAATAGCGCGGTATATAAGAAACGCAAATAAATAAATAAATAAATGGTAACATTATGCAAATGAGGCCTCTTATGCAAATGAGGCCCCACACCAAGTCTCCGCACCCCCCTTGGGCTGCCCCTGCCTGTATATTTAGCAGTTTATGTTTCCCTACTCTAACTTGCCCACCAAAGAGAAAGGGATGGTTAGGATGTAGAAGCCTGTGGTACTGAATAAGGCAGTATCCTCCAAGACCCGCACCTCAAAGCACAAAAACACTACCCCACCTCTTAGACTTGAAGCCCACTTCCCAAATATAGCACTATCTCGGAAGCTCAAGCTCCCCTCATCCAAGACCCAATTACCCCAGGCTTTAGGATAACACCCTTCAGCGGTTCCCATCCCAGGAACACCACTCTCTCCAGTCCACCCAGCCCCTCCAAGGCTTAAAAACCTTCCTCCGAAGGCATCACCCCCAATGAAAACCCAAATATAGCCCAAAGTTGCCAAGTTACCCAATCCCAGAAGTGATATTTTTTGCCAGTTCAGATTTTAAGTTTGCATTACAATGTGGTATGGTATTTGTAGTCCCTGATTTTGCCCCCATAATGCATCAAGATGAATTTACCAAAAATCCGGGACTGACTTAAAATCTCGCTCATGGTCATGGAGCTAAGTAACTTGGCTGCTGCTGCTGCTACCACTACTACTGATCATTTGTAAAGCGCTACAAGACAACTCTGATATCCTTCCCTCCCAAAATCCGTCCTCAGGACACAGCAGAGCCAGAAAACCCCTTCCCATTCCCGGAATAAACGCCTCCATCCCTTCACCTAAAGCACAAACATTCCAACTACACAACAGTCAAACACCTCCAGGAATAACAACTTCCCCCGCCTTAAGACAGATTCGCCATCCCCAAACAATTCAAGCGCACACGCGCCTCCCAGCAGTCAAGGAGGACCCGCCTCTCCCCTATGCTCCGAGGTACCATTTCCGCGATCCTCAAGATTTTCGGAAACAGGAAAAAAGCTCTCACCGTCCCGCCTCTCCAAACTCCGAAATCAAAATGGCGCCCGTGACCGGGAAGGACGCATGCGCAAACATTCCGGTGTTACACTCAGAGCGTCACGGGCGCCAGTTTTACTTTGGTATCTGGAGTAACAGGAGAGCCCGGGGGCCTCTGAAGAGGCAAGAATTACACCCTTTAAACTTCGGAGCGGGGCTAGTGATTGAATTTTGCTAGAGTGACCTGCCTTAGGGAGGTTTATGCCTTGAAGCAGTATTTCATTCTTGGGTTGAAAGTTCCAGTTTGCGGAATTAGCTTTGGTAGGGATGCTGTGTCCCAAGCTTAGGTGGCACATGCTAACCCAGACCAGGTTAGATTTACGTTATGTGGTAGGTGTTAAAGTAGTAGGCTTCAGCGTTGCATAGTAGATTCAGCTTTAACATGCATGTATTCATTTGTGTATGTTTGCCTTTTAGAGTTATTTGCATGCACAATACCTAGATGAGTGCCTGTGTTGCCAATAAGTCCATTGTCTAATTGGTGCAGTCGAATCAGTGCTGACTAGCGACCCAGAGTCCATGCCGCCAGTCGATTCTACTGTAGCAGCTGATAAGCATGCAATAAATAATACCAGGAGTCAGTTCAAGGATCCAAGCCAATTTATTGTGCACAAGGCTCAGACAGGATTGCAGTCCATCCAAAACACCGCAGCTCGCCTTATCACTTTTTCCTGGCCTTTCGATCGTGTCACTCCCCTCTTTCTTCGTCTGCACTGGTTACCTCTGCGTTTTCGCTATCAATATAAGTTTCTGATTTTGATTCACCTTACTATCCATACTGGCCATCCTTTGTATCTTGCGGGTCTGATTTCTCTTCACAAACCCTTCCGTCAACTCCGGTCTATTCATGCCAATCGTTTATCATTACCTTCCCCGTCACAGCCCCGTCTGGAGCAGACTCGACATTCCGCCTTTTTCTTTCTTGGTACGTTTCTCTGGAATTCTTTACCGCCTTCCCTCAGGTTAGAACCTTCTTATCCTCAATTCAAGTCATTACTCAAAACCCATCTGTTCACGCAGGCTTTTGACCTTCCCGTCAGTACCCCCCCTGAATTTGTAGTTGGTTTCTTGTTTTGCGCTGTTTGTCTGTTAGTGCCCTGTCTTTCCTTGTTTTGTTTTTAGTTTTATTTATTCTTATTTTAGTTACCTGGTTTTACTGCTGTGTGTTGTGTGCTTTGCTTTCCTATTATTTTATGGCGTTCTTTTCTATGATTTGCAGTGTGGACCTTTTATTGTACACCGCTCTATGCTTTGGCCGCAGCGGTTTATCAAATGTTTTAATAGAGAGAAAGATAAATTTATTTATTTATTTAGCTGTATTTATATCCCGCTTTTCACCGGGTCAAAGCGGTCAATTGGGGGATACATTTAACACGAGGGGATATGAGACACATACACTAATACTTACAGGGAACATGGGCAATGGAGGGTTAAGTGGCTTGCCCAAGACCACAAGGAGTGCCTATAGGACTAGAAATCCCAGTCCCTCCGGCCTGAGATTGCTGTCCCCAGGTGGGACTTGAACCCCCGGCCCTCCGGCCTGAAGTACCTTGTCCTAACCACTAGACCAAAGACTGAGCAATGGAGAACAGAAACAAATTCCTTATATACAATTTTCACAGTTTGATACAGGCAAACTTTCTATTGGTCCCAACGTCCCCTGCACCTGTCCAATCGGGGACCCTCTCTGGGCCTAGCTCCCTGCTCCCCCTGCTCAGACTATCCTCACAAAGGCACAGTCTTAGACATAGATACATCTCTACTTCAAGGTCATTTCTACCTCAGAGAATGTGAGAATGCAGAACACTGGAACATATCTATCATCAGCATAAAAGAATTTAATAATGGATTCTTACAGTTACAGAATTCATACAAACTTTTCAGAAGCGGTTTAAAGCAGTTTCTCAGACCTTCACTGACACTTTGGTCTTTCTCAGCACTACTGTTCTTGGGTGGGGGTGGGGACTCAGGCCTAGCTTACAGGCCTCTCATACATTCACAGGCTATCTAGGCCATAGCCTGCCACATTCCCCCCTTTGATTATTCTCACCCGCAAGTGAGAAAGGGTGAGAATTAAATCACATATTACACTGGTGTAAAAGCATTATTTTGGGGTATAGGGTAATATTGCCTGTCTTCCGTTCTACAGTGCCATCAACGGCTGCTGGCTTTACTTGACTGTGATGAATCCAGGGTTCGAGTTCGGCAACTTTTACTGCAGTTGGGGTTGATAAGATAACAACATAAGGTCCCTTCCAATGCGGTGCCAACGGTGTCTTTCTCCACTCTTTGATCCACACCGAGACTCCAGGCTTGAAAGGATGCAGAGGTTCTGTTAGATTGATGGGCAGCTGATCCTGTACCCACGTATGAAGACTCTGCAAAACAGAACTTAAAGCCAATAGTTCTTGTCTAGTAATTTCAGATCCAATCTGTTGCATATCTCCCTTTATTCCTTGTGCAATAGGCGGAGGTCGCCCATACAGAATCTCAAAAGGGGAAACTCCTAAAGACTTAGTAGGGGCTAAGCGTATCCTAAGAAGAGTTATAGGAAGAACCTGGGGCCACTTCAGGTGAACCTCTTGACAAAGTTTAGATAACTGAGACTTCAGGGCTCTATTCATATGTTCTACTTTTCCTAAATTCTGAGGTCTGTAAGCAGTATGCATCTGATAATGTCAATATCCCGGGGCCATACTTAATGGACTTGCCTCCTGAGGTTATCAACCCTCATTCTTTGTACAAGGCCCCATGTACATACAAAGTTGTAAAAGGCATACTTGGAATCTGTGTACACATTTAGACGGAGCCCTTTTCCTATTATCAGTGCTCTAGTGAGAGCTATCAGTTCAGCTTTCTGTGCTGAAGTCCCTGGGGGCAAAGCTGAGGACTCAACTACCAGATCAAGGGTCACCACTGCATACCCTGCACAACGATGTCCATTGATGATGGGACTACTTCCATCCACAAAGAAAGTCCGTTCTGGGTTTTCCAAAGGAACATCAGTCAAATCCGAGCGACTTGAGAATACAGTGTCCATAATTTCCAGACAGTCATGATCAGGGGGGCCAGGACCAATTGGTAACAACGTAGCAGGATTTAAAGCTTGACTGACCATCAATTGTAGTCGAGGATTCTCACACAGCATACTCTGATACTTCAACATTCGCAAATTTGTGAGCCAGAAGTTTCCTTTGTGCTCCATAAGGGTCAAGACGGCGTGTGGCACAATGACCCGAAGATTCTGTCCTAAAGTGAGCTTGTCAGCTTCGCTCACTAGGAGGGCCGTGGCTGCAACGGCTCTCAAACAAGGGGGCCAGCCTTTTGCAACCACATCCAGTTGTTTTGATAAATAGGCCACTGGTCGCTGCCAAGATCCAAGAGATTGAGTCAACACTCCCAAAGCATTTCCTTGTTACCCATGGACATAGAGGCGAAAAGGTTTCTGGACATCTGGCAGACCCTGAGCTGGTGATGACATCAAGGCGGCCTTCAAAGATCGGAATGCTGCATCCTGTTCAGGTCCCCATTCCAACGGAGACTTCTCCATTCCTTTGGTGGCTTGATACAATGGCTTTGCAACAGTGCGAAGTTGGGTATCCATATAGGGCAATAACCTGCAGCTCCTAGAAAGGCTCTCACTTGCCTCCTGGTGGTTGGGGTCGGAATATTGCATACAGCTTTTTTGCATTCTGGTCCCAAGCGTCGGATTCCGCTGGACAATTGGAATCCTAGATATTTAACTTCAGTCTGGCATAACTGTGCCTTGGCCCTTGAGACCTTGTATCCAGCTCCATTCAGAAGATGCAAGAGATCACTGGTGGCTTGTAAACATTCACTTTTGGAGTTGGTGGCTATTAGCAGGTCATCCACATACTGGAGAAGAACCCTTTTCCCTGGGTTCACATAGTAGCTTGAAAGATTCTGATTTAAAGCAGCACTGAAAAGAGTAGGTGAATTCATGAATCCTTGGGGTAACCGAGTCCAGGTGAGTTGACCCCGCCTTCCTGTTGTTGGATCTTGCCATTCAAAGGCAAACAATAGCTGACTGGTGGGGGCTAGGCGTATGCAAAAGAAAGCATCCTTCAGGTCCAGGACAGTGAAATGAGTAGCCTCAGCGGGGATCAGTCCCAAGAGAGTATAAGGATTTGGTTCCACTGGATGTATAGTCTCAACTGCCTCAGATCTTGTACTGGGCGGTAATCTCCCATCCCAGGTTTCTTGACTGGGAGAAGGGGGGTGTTCCAAGGTGACTGGCATTCTTTCAGAAGTCCATACTTCAGCAATTTCATCAGATGGCTGTGAATACCTTCAATGGCTGGTCGAGGAAGAGGATACTGCTTCACATGCACTGGTTCTGCTCCTGGCTTGAGGGCAATGTTCCCTCTAATTTTCTGTAGGCTGTGTGCGCATAAAATATCAGCTGTGTGCAGCTTTTGAAGGAAGGTTAAATTTTTGTGCGCCACATAACGACACTCGGAGTTTATACTTTAAAATTTGACTAAACGTCAGAATACAGTATGTACACCACATTGATTTTAATCAAATTAAATGAAAATAGATGATTACTAAATGAAGTGGGAAATTTCTAGTAATTACAATCATAACTTTTAAATTTTAAGACGTCTGTGTTGTTTTCTTTCAGAATCAGAGCCGTAATTTTTGTGCGCTCTGTTGTAAAGTATGTGCGCTCACTCAGCGAGGTGTGTGCATGCGCACACGCGCACAGCTTAGAGGGAACAGTGCTTGAGGGTGACAACGATGGGGGCTATGTTCTTCGCTAGGCCAGGTGGATTATCCTCCGCCCACACTCCGTGCGGAGCTAAAAGGCTGGTGGGTTTACAGGAACCAGCTGTCTTGGTTGGAGATGCACTATAGAACCGCCACTCTTCTTCTCGGGGGACAGTCAGCACCATCAATCCAGCAGGCTTTGAGTTTACAGTCATTTTCATTTCTCCCCCTTCAACAAAGGATATCTGCGCCTGGAGCTTGGCAAGCATATCTCGGCCCAAAAGTGGAATAGGGCATTCAGGCATATACAGGAACTGGTGCGTTATTTTCTGTCCCCCTAGCTCACACATGCGGTTCTGCAGAAAAGGCTTGGTGGCCCTAGCCCCAGTGGCCCCAACAATGGTGACAGATCGAGAGGACAAAGGGGCCACTGGCTTGGCCAATACTGAATGTTCTGCTCCTGCATCCACCATGAAGTCCATATATTGGTCCCCTATCTTCAAACTGACCATAGGCTCCTGGGGACCCAGGGTAAACTTGGAGCCCGGTCTGGCCTAGTCTTCATCCATATCGTAGCCCTCTGCAACTGCCACTCCCTCAATGGCTTCTTCCCTCTCCTGCTGGAACTGTGCTCAGTTCATCCCTCCCCGACTCTGGGATTGACCTCCTGCTCTCCAAGTGCTCCCTCCGGGGGGTGGAGTCAAGATGCGAGCATTCACTTTTCCAATGTCCTTCTTCTTTGCAGTGGGCGCATTGGTTTGCACCCAGTGGGGGCCAGCTACTTCCACGGCCCCTTCCACGTCCTCTGCTCCTTCGGTTAGGAAAACCTCCTCCACGTCGTTCAACTAAAGCAGCAACAAGAAGATCTGCTTTCTTTTTCATTTTCCGTTCACTTTCTCTGTTACGCGCACTTTCACGATTCACAAGCACTTTCTGAGCAACTTCCATTAACTGTGCTGTATTCATGCCCGCAAATCCATCCATTTTCTGTAATTTTCGCTTTATATCTCCCTGGGACTGACTATCAAAGGCTGTGTTCACCATGCGCAAATTTTCCTGGGCTGCTGGATCATATGGAGTGTATAGTCTGTAGACTTCAGATAATCATTCATAGCAGGCTGCTGGGTTCTCATCTAGTCGTTGGAGAACTTCAGATATTTTTCCAATATTCATGGCTTTCTGGCCTCCCTTCTTTAGGCTTTGCATTCAGGGCTTGGTGGAACCGATTGAGGGCTGTCTGCACTATTTGGATCCCACTTGGGGCCATCAAGGCTGATGGGTCTGCATAATACTGTTCATTAGTTCAATCAAATCCTAAGGTTTCTCGGTGTAGGAGGCATAATGCGTCTTTCAGTTCAGTAAATCAGTGGTGGAAAAAGGCACATAAACAAGGCTGGTCGGCCCCACCACGACCTGGCCTTTGGTATTAAGGGTGGGTAGGCCCTGGACCTGGCGCAGTGGTATAACGTGACCATCCTTTTTACTGGTAGTTGTACTTCTGATAGCATACGGCAATTGGGACTGTTGGGGTTCCACTTCATGTTCTTGGGCGCTGGCTGTGAGTGACCCTGAACTGGCGAATGAATCCTTGCTTGTAGTGTCATCGGTGGACTGTGACCCACTCGGAGTACTTTGAACTGAGCCGGGGCTTCTGGCCAGGGAGGGGAACACCTCCTCCAGCCGCGGGAGCTGTTGGGAGGACACCCGGGGTAAAACTGCAGGAATGGGTTCCTCCTGGACAGGCTCTGCCTGGGATAGTGGCAGAGCCGAGGGGACTGGCCTATAGAGGAATGTCTGGGGACTCTGGGGCTGAATAGTCAGGCAGTTTCTTTTCCCCAGGCTTCTGGGCCCCTTGGGTAGTTGCTACAAATATCCTACACTGTTCCTTATAACAACGTTTCATCCAGGAGGGCTCTTTTCACAAACATTTAACCAGAAGTCTATATAAGGGAACTGGTCAGGATATTCTTTTCGTGCAATCTGGTGAACTAAGGATATGATACTAACATCAAAGGTACCACCAGGGGGCCATGATGAGACCAGTACTGGCCACTCCCTATCACAAAGCATCTCTAATCGGAACGGAGACATTTCTATTCCATAGTCTCCAGCGAATCCCTTGCTAAAATTTCTAGTCATACATTGCAACGGAATTTGCGTGGACTCCGACCCCCCCCCTCCCCCCATGATGACGTACTTGACAACAGACAGAGGGGCGGGCAGTCAGGCTGCATTTTCCTGTGGACAACAAGTCAGTACTATGCAACAATGTTCCTCTGGGTGCACTTATTAAAAAACTTATTATTAAAAACAAAGGGTAGGCAGAAAACATAAGCTTAAATTGGTTGCAATAAGCATAATGGATGTGTGTGCTCATTCTAGATAGGAACAATTTAGATAAAGTCCTTAAAATATAAAACTATTATTTTGCAACATGTTATAATATCAATCCCAATAGAAAGAAATATGGCTCCTAACATGACGGCTACATATCTGTTACGTATGACTAGAATAAAAATACTTGGCATGAAACTAACTACCAGCAGTCATCAGCACTATGTTGAACAATGTCTCTGCAAAGAAATTACTTTAAATCTTACAGTTCATAAAGCAGATATTCAAAGGACATGAAACGGATACTTTTTCATAAAGTTGGTGGATATCTGGAATGCATATACTCTCCTTTTCTTTTTTTTTTTAAACAAGAAGTATGTCCTCTATGAGGTGCTTGCCACAGTATACAAAATCTCGTTTTACCTTTTTTTTTTTTATCATTTCCAAATTGCATTTAAACAATACAAATAAAGTCAATCCGAAGTAAGTTAACACATTAGATATGCATTACAGTAAAAGGAAAAAAGAAACAAAAAACATCACTCAGATATAACCCACATTAAGAAACTTGGCCGAGCACTAACTAAGATAATAATTTAGCCTCCTTTCATGGACTTTGTGTCTTGTTTTCTTTAACATTTATTGCTGGTTCTTAGTTAGTGCTCGTTTTACTTTTAATTTTGCTCAATAGCATACGCAGTCAAAACCAAATATATATATATCAAAAATAAAATTCAAGCACGATTAACTCATTCACTCAGGATTTAAATCATTTTCAAGTCGCGATCTGGTAACTACTGGCTCGGGATGCTTCATAGTCCTATCAGGGCTCTTAACCTCTACTTTGAAGGTCAAAGGAAAACCACAAGCAGTTTCCTTAATTTCTCTTTCATTTCTGTTTGGACCATAAAAGACAAGTAGGGCTGAGATATAACAAGAAAGTTGAGGAGCTCGAAAGGGGTTAATAAGAACTTAACCCTTTCCAGGCTGAGCCCAAAACTGTTGGGATCCAAAATTCTGACTAAATATTCCTACCAAATGATATATAATACATGACCATAGCAGAAGGAACATCACTATTAGAACATATTGAATAAGACAGGTACAATTTTCCTGAAATATGCACAAATTAACCCAGCTGCAGAATGTAGATTAAAAATTGAAAGTAAGCCTTCAAAGGGTTAAAGGATACTAAAACATTCCTTTCTACGGGCTGTGTGAAAGACACACCCCTTCTCCCTCTGCCTGCTACAGATAGTCTCTCGGCTTGTGCTGAAAGAAATAAAATCAGTGAGACAGCTGTCTTTGTGCTTAAAAGTGACTCCTGAGTTATTTTTGCTTTATTTCTCTTCCTTTCTCAGTACTATTCCTTAATCGGTAAACTGTTTCATGAATTACCCAACAGAATAATCTTACATTATACCAGAAGGGAAACCAGCGGTTTTAACAGATAACAAAACCAGATACAAACAACAGACGGGGGGGGGGGGGGGGGGCTCACAAACACCAGATGCTTCCTCCTTTTTGCGACCTGGGCGCGGTCGCCCGGCCAGGAACTGCGCTACTCAGGAGTCCGCTCTTGCTTGGTCTGTGTTTCAAGACCTCTCATTCACGCACACACAACCAAACATGCTAGCAAAACGTTTTCCCAATTTTTTCCAGGCCCTATCTAACTAACCAAGAGCAGCCGGTCTCGCGCATACTCATGCAAGACGTATTCGGTCTGCTAACAAACCAAGAAAAGGGCAGTAGTTTGGGCCTCGTGCATACCCATGCAAGGCTTACTTGGACGTGCCCTGAGAGGTGATCAGGCTCTCGGTACCTTTTACCAAATCAGTCTTGCGCATACTCAGGCAAGATTTACCCAAACCTAACTGACTAAGGAACAAAAGAATTTCTACTCACCGGATCCGGTTACTGATACCAAACCAGTACATGGGTTGGAGCTCGGACTCCCCTTGGGTTCGGAGGTGTTGGCCAGCCAGAACCAGCAACCTGCGGAGGCAAGGAGGAGTCCTCTCCGATACAAGAGGACCGGTGGCGCCAGAGGCCCTTCTGCGATCAGTCATGTGCGGCTCCAGCCGGACCAAACCTTTTGAGGCGAGAAGTCGTGGTATATTCACTTGAATACCATCACACTACTCACACATTCCCGGCCAATGTACCAGAATATGTAGCAGCTGATAAGCATGCAATAAATAATACCAGGAGTCAGTTCAAGGATCCAAGCCAATTTATTGTACACAAGGCTCAGACAGGAAAGCATCCAAAAAGACTGAGCAATGGAGAACAGAAACAAATTCCTTATATACAATTTTCACAGTTTGATACAGGCAAACTTTCTATTGGTCCCAACGCCCCCTGCACCTGTCCAATCGGGGACCCTCTCTGGGCCTAGCTCCCTGCTCCCCCTGCTCAGACTATCCTCACAAAGGCACAGTCTTAGACATAGATACATCTCTACTTCAAGGTCATTTCTAGCTCAGAGAATGTGAGAATGCAGAACACTGGAACATATCTATCATCAGCATAAAATAATTTAATAATGGATTCTTACAGTTACAGAATTCATACAAACTTATCGGAAGCGGTTTAATGCAGTTTCTCAGACCTTCACTGACACTTTGGTCTTTCTCAGCACTACTGTTCTTAGGTGGGGGTGGGGACTCAGGCCTAGCTTACAGGCCTCTCATACATTCACAGGCTATCTAGGCCATAGCCTGCCACACTACCACAATGACCTGGGCACGTGAATTCCTTCGTTTACCACTGGAACTTTATTTTTTTTTTATATTGATTTTTCATATTACATAAAAGAAACACATCTTTACTGGAAATGGCAAAAATCCATAATGTTATGTAAACATAAGCTGAAGAAATACAAAACTAATCTGACAAATAGGGAGAAACTCGAAGACATAGTATAAAGGAAATTATATAATTACAGTGTATAGGCAGACGTTTAATAATAGCGACTTCAGTATAACTATATGAAAACAAAAAGAAGAAATAATCTTTGATACTCCAAGAATTTCTGTAACTGGGCTGTCAAAGCACTTAAATTTAGCCCCTTGATGCTTAAAAATGTATTTTGCAGGAAATAAAAATACACCTGATGGAAAAATTAAACTGATGTTTTGTTTTTACAAAAGAGTAATAATGCATAAGAAAAGCTTGTATAAACTGATATTGCTTATCAGTTCTTGGCCAGCTGTCTTCACTTCTCTCTCAGCAGTCCCCCTTTTCCTCCTCCTTTCTGCCTCCTTCAGTTCAGCAGGTCAAGAAGCACATAGCTCCTGTGCAGCTGAGATAGTGGAGGTTGCAAGACTGAGGTTTTCTGACCACTTCCCTAATCTCTCTATTTGTTAGTTGTCAACCTAATATTCCTCTCTTAAAACTATCTTGATTTAGAGAATATATCTCGCTTTCTCTTAAAAACGAATAGATTAACTATACTGATCTTAACACCCCCTAAAATACACATCCCCACCCACTTGCTGAAGAAAAGCTTTCCCCCCTTCCTCTAACTCACCCCATCTCTTCAAAGCAAGCCGGCAAAGCCAAATAGTGCATAGGAATAGTTTGAAATTATACGGTAGAAGAAAATATAGAAGAATGAAAGTTAAGCACAAGCACAGGAATAAATGCAGATTTGCATATGTGAGTATTTTATGTTTGTCCAGCTTTCTCTAACTTAAAACTTTTTTTTTTAATTGGAAGCTAATGTAACTCATAGAAAAATGAAGTTAGGCTGCTTAGTTTTCTAAGGTGGGATTTCTTTAATGTGTTCTATTTGCTGCCAGTAAAAAAACCCCAAAAAAACCCAAACAAACAGTAATAGCTCACTTAGTAGCTAAATCATTCTTAGATAATGAAGCTACATTTTTTATTAGTGCCTGGTTTTAAATATGCTTTTCTAAGATTTGGTAGTAATTATTCACAGTAAAGTTCTGTTCTAATCTGCTTTAACTTCTTTTTTCAGTCTTGTACTGTAGTTTGTGTCAGTAATAGAAGTTATCAGTGGCTATTGATCTTGGATTGAATTTGTGATGTGTATATACAGCATATAAACATTTTACAAAAATTATTTTAGTTTGTTTTGGAGGGGGAATATTTTTGTTTACTAGATTTCATATATATGTGTGTGTGTAAAATTAAATTGTTGGAAGAAGTTAAAAATTTGCATTGTAAGAACTTTTCATACTTCCTCTTTCTAACACCTAGGCTGCTCTCCCCCCTCCCGCCCCCCCCCCCCCGAGGAGGGGTCAGAGCTAGCAGGTCTAAGGAAGGCCAGAAAACCCCTATAAGGGGATAAGTCAGGTTAAGCAAGAGGAAAGGGGAATGTTCAAAGAAAAAGAATAAAAGTAAGGTCGCCCGAGCAAGGGGCATACCTCATTTAATGCTGTTAGGCATGATGCTGTGAAGGTATCCGCTGTCTAGACAACATATTGCGCAATAAATCTGCTCACAATATTCCTGAGTCTCATTGGTCATATTGGCCATAGGGAAATTGGCTACAGGTAAAGGTAAAAGTATTTCTAGCACACCTACAATAACAAGACGGTGTCTTTTCAAGGGCAGATTTAACCCTGTGGTGGGCCCTGGCAAATAAGCATGCTGGGCCCCTCAAATCAGTTTAAAACTAGATAGGCTCTGCATTGTTCTTTGTAGATGAAAACCAGCAGCAGATAAGAAAGGCTGCTTGTGGACTCTTCCTGCCAGCTAGAGGACAGTGCACAAAGGCTGGGGAGAACAGGCTTCTGTAGACAGCAGTGGCTATAGTGTCCCCACCCTCTTTTTGCCAACTGCTGACATGTCCATGTAAATCTAAGCTTTCTGATCAATAAGTTTCTTCTGTAATAAACATCTTTTGTTTAATAAAGCCCAGACCCTATTGGGTTCTAAAGCAAGTACAGCCAGCAAAGTGGCCCTACACACTATAACACTATAGGGTTCATTTTAGAAGCCACATTTGTGCTTTGGATGTCTGAAAATGGGCATTGAGACATCCAAAGTACAGAGACATCTCCAGAGCCATTTTAGAAGCTGGGTATGTGGACATATAGAGGCATGGCTGGGGTGTTCCCAGAAACCTGGATGTCACTGCCTGATCTCAGAAATGTCCTGGACGGCTGGAGTCGTATCTAAGTTTAGACCTGTTCCAGGCATCTGAAAGTGCTTGTTTTGGTAGAAAAATATCCAGAGGGTGTAGAGAAGATAGCACTCCAACATCTCCAGTTCTCGGAACAATTTCAATGATAGTAACACTTGGACTTGAACTCTGGCTTCCCTGTTTCTAGCCCACTACTCTAACCATTAGGCTATTCCTACTGTAGTTGTCCAGGTTCTGAAATACTGTTTTTGGGATATCTATGTAGATGCCCCATCCCAGATGTTGATATCAGGCATGTCCATGTTTGTGTACAATCATGTCTGCACCTGAATGTGCCTGCTTTTTTCAGATATTCTGGCTTAGATATCCCAGATTGCTCTTGGATATCCTTTCTAAAATCCCCCTCTATGTCTTCCTAGGTCTGCTCTAGGATCTTAAATATAGCAAAAAAATCTACAGATACCAAGGTGTCCTGACTTCCATCCAGTTCATTCACCCACAATGGGGTGATACTGTATGTTTGCCAATGGAAGAATGGATTCCCGTGAATACTTAAAACACTTCAAATACATTTTTTTCAACACTGCTTATCGATAGAAGTCCACAAAGGAGACCTTGGGAAAAACTAGTTTCTTACCTGTATCGTGGGTTCTCTGTAGACAGTAGGAAAATTCATCCATAAACATGTCCCTGGAGTGGCAGTCATGTGGACAATCACTAGCTATATTACATTGAAAAAAGCTCTTCCACCTCATGCACCATTGAACGCATGCCTGCAACTGTCTTCTCCAGTCTAAAATATCTGTTTGGTGCAGCTAGATATGGATGTATGATTCAGTTATAGTAGTAGTAGTACTGCAATTAACAGTAGTTTTTCTTCTATGGGAATAGAGTCCTCACCTACAGAAGTCCCAAGGAACCCACATGAGGTACCTGCAGGAGAGAGACCAAAAAGGATCTTGCAGGGCCAAATCATATGGGTCTCCATAAGGTATCTGCAAGTAGTAATAATAAATCACCAAAGGAAGTAGGTTTTTTGGTACAAACCTTGCCTTTTGGGGCCCATAGAAGCAGATGCTGTTATACAGGAGTGCTGTGAGATGCAGCTGGTAAATCCTCCCACTTCTTGGTTAGAAAACACTGAAAAAAACAAGAAAGAAACATGACTTTCAAAGCACAAATCCATTACTAAGTTCAAGAAAAAAAGCATAGTTTTAGTAAGCAGCCTTTGTCTTCTCAAGAGATCACTTTTGGACAAATTTCCCAGTAGGCCTTGTCTAAAACGAAGCATAAATAGAGACAGTACCCACAGTTAACAGACAGTCTCTTGCCAGTGATGTGCTAGCTGCCTCATCTGATTTCTTTCATGCTGCTTGTCAAATAAAATGTCTAAGCAGATGAGTTGATGCCTTTGCGTTGCCCTGAGCACAGATCATTTACTCCACCTGTGCAGAATGATTAGAGCTTTTTTCTTTTTTTTTTCTTTTTATGCTTCAGACAATTCATAAGCTGCACTGGATAAAAATCTACAACTCTTCTGCAAGTATGTTTCAAGACAAATCCTGATCTGTCACCCTACATGACTCTGACTCTTGAGTCCATCATTTCCCATTAAGGGGGAATAACGCCATAAGTTGGAGGATTTCTTCCCAAAATTAAATTTTGTGGCCACTTTCTCCAGATTTTCTAATTTTGCTCCGCATGGGCAGGTTATGCTTAAAGGCAGACACATTAACAGCCTCCATAGAATCATTTTCTTCCTTTTTATAATTTTTATTTCTTATTTAAAGATGTTTTATGTCATCTTCCTGACCAAAAAGAATGCCCAAAGTGGCTTGTATATGTAAATAAAACTAAGCTATAACATAGAACAAAATGTAAGTCCATCAAATAGTAATATACTAAATAGTGGCATCCAATCTTTCAATAAATAAATAATCATTATAATACTCACTTTAGAGAACTCATCAGAAATCTTAATATCCCCTTAGGAGATAATCTCCTTATTCAGTTATACCATCTCAGATGTTCAGGCCTGTAGAAACTGAAGAAATTCCTTTTTCCATTTCTTTCTGAATTTTGAATAGTTCTATTCTTGGTTTAACTCTTTTGTGAGAGTATACCACAGTACCAGACTCACCACCAAATATACTTTGTATCTTAGGGTTTTATTCACATCTCCAGGAACAAGCAGGAATGTAGCCTTCGTATATGGGTGACGTCAGTAGCGACAGAGCCCGCGTGGGAACTCTCCCCTGCATCTAATAGGAAAGCTTTTGGGAGCATCCCACTGCATCTGCATAGCTGCCTTCCCGCCTTTCCAGCTCTCCCTCCTCAGTTCTTTGTTTTCCGCAGAGCCAACAGGAAGCAGATCCCGTCACTGCAGAAAATTTCTGTTTTTCATATTTTTGTGGTTTGCGTCTGCCTTCCCATTGACACTGGTACCGACCTCCGTTGGTACTTTCTTTCTTTAAAAAAAAAACTGTGAAGAGGAAAGTTTTTCTTTCTTCAGGCGCATTGACGCCATCTTAGGCCTAGGCCTTCCATTTGTCTCTGATAAAATGGAGAAACCAGTGGTTTTCAGAAATGTTCTAAGTGCGGTAGTACCATCTCGGCCACAGATACCCATGACTGGTGTCTAAAATGCCTAGGGCCTGATCATCAACCATCAGAATGTCCTCTCTGTAGAAAGATGACAAAGAGAGGACTACAGAATCGAGCTGCAAAGCTGGGCACCCTATACGCCTCTGACACCGTCTCCTTAATATCATCAACATCGAGAGCTTCATCTTCCTCCCAAGAATCTCAGGTATCAAAACCTAAGTCTTCATCGAAGGCTGGCCACCCCCCCCCCCCCATGGTAGATCTTCTTCTAAGCATCGAGATGCCTCCAGCGTTGCCCTGGAGGGGAACACACAGGCCAAACAACCACGGTGGGAGGACCTTCCCTCCAAAGCCTTAGTGGGGTCCCAGGATGCTCCCGAGGTTTCCACCTCTGGAGAGCTCCTGATACCATCCTCAGGGATCGTGGCCCGCAATTCCAGTACCAATACCCGAGCATCGACAAGCTCCATGGATCAACGTATCCTTGCCATCGAGCGGAGCTTGGCGGTCTCTTTCCAGTGAAACCCTCACAGCCTGTACCGCAAGCGTCGATACTGCTACAGGCTGCATCAACTTTCTTGCCACTTTCCACGCTACTGCCCATGCCAGCCCTCAAATCTGTTTCCAGTACCGAGGTTCCAACTACACAGATTACAGGTACCGGCTTCGACCAGTACCGAGTTCGTACAGAACAGGAACACCCTACCCAACGATACTTTTAGTCTTCGGATTCCAATTCCTCGGATGATGAATTGGCCAATACTTGAGACATGCAAACTCTCCTGGAGGACCCGTCTCTGTCTCCATAATGCCGCATGTCCCCACCAGAGGACATGTCTTTCTAAGACTTTATTCGTGATGTTGCTAGGGGCTGTCCATAACAGTAACATCGGAGAAAGAGCCTAGGGCCGAAGAATTGGAAATTTCTCTATACCTGGTGGCTCCAAAAGAGGTGTCTACGCTTCCTATCCATCGGATACTTCACAACCTCATGCTTCATATGTGGGAGACACCTCTGTCTATTTCTCCCCATACCTGCCGGCCTGATACCATGTACCAGGTACCAGAGTGTCCTGTTTTTTCAAAAGACACAATTGCCACATCATCCCATGGTAGTGGAATCGTCAATGCATCGAATCAAGAGCGCGAAAACACATTCCTCAAACCCTCTGGGTAGGGAACCAAGAACCCTTGACGCTTTTGGTCAATGTTGCTTTCAACCCTCCATGGTATCAGCCAGAATTAGGTACTGCATACTCTATATGGGTATGTTCCTCAGAGAGGTGCCTAAAGATTTTGAGTTAATGGTTCCTCTTCCTGATGACAAGAGTGCAGATTATCTCACCCTTATAAAGCATGGTCAGAATGTCTCAAAATTTGCTAATAGAGCAGCTTTTGATTGCTTTGAGTGCATCAGCAGAACTTCATCCATCTGCATCTGTGCACGCAGGATTGCTTGGCTCCAAGCATCAGATCTTGAACAATGGGTTCAAGATAAGCTGGGTAATATCCCTTGCACCAGTTTTGGCAAGGATTGGCAAGACAAGGCCTCTCAGTTGGAGTCTGAGAACACTATCCTAAATAGGCTCTCTAGATCTACTGCCAACCCAGCAAAGAAGAAACCAGCAAAGAAAGCCGCCTTCAATAAAAAGAAGTATTATCCTTCTTATACCCCTGCTGTTCAGTGTCAGCATCATGCTCCTCAGAAGGGACAACAACCTCCAAAACAGCAAAAGAAGGCTCAGACTCCCAAGTCTCAGCCACCTCAGCAGACTCAGGCTGCTCCGGGTTTTTGACTCCTTTCTAGAGAACATAGCTGTCCTCCCTCTGGAGAATCCTGACCCTATCCACATTCCTGGCAGACTCTGCCATTATGCCCACAGATGGCATCTCATCACCTCGGAGCAGTGAACATTAAATATAGTATGGGAGGGATACAGGCTTCATCTATGAAGCCCCCCCCCCCCCCCGTCTTCACCAAGAGAGTTCCATTCTCAACCTCCTCTCACTGCTCGGTTACTACAAGAGGTCACCTCCCTTCTACTGCAGGGCGCAGTAGAGGAGGTTCCAGAAAGGAATGGGCTTCTATTCTCCTTATTTTCTTATTCCAAAGTAAATGTGGGGTGGGGGGATACAGACCCATTCTAGACCTCTCAAGAGGCCAGTCTGTCCCTCTCACGCACCATGCAGGTGTTACAACACTTGGGATTTGTCATAAATCATCCAAAGTCCCAACACATCCCTTCTCAAGCTCTATAGTTCATAGGAGCTTCCACAGCTTCCAGAGCCTGCACACAGCTAAGCTTTCAGCCTTGTATCTTTTGCCTTTCTTGTTGGTTGTTGTTGTTGCTGCTGCTGATATAAAATTTAACTGCTGGTTTTACATTCACTTCTGGGAATATTCTGACTGCCTACATTCTCTCTATAGCCCTTAAATCAGATATCTAAGTGTGCCCTCAGTTCATGCAAGGCCTACTGGCCAAGGACACTTGGGATATAAAGCTACTTGGAATAGAAATACTTTGATCTGCAGGGACCTGGTCATGCCTGAGTCTCCTATTTTAAAAGCAAAGGTATCATTTAAAGTTACAGGGACCTTTGCACAGTAGGCAGATAGAAAGAAGTTAAAAGGTCAGTTTGACTATTTCTGCTTCCATTGTTTGAATTGTCTGCAAGCCTGCCTACAGGGCGGGGCTAATTAAATTATCTTACAGCCACCTGGTCAACTCTAGGCTTCACAGCTTCCACAGCTTCCAGAGCCTGCATACAGCTAAGCTTTCAGCCTTGTATTGTAGCAGCAAAGCGCAGACAAACCAATGATACCAGGAGTCTGTTCAGAAGGTCCAAATCATTTATTTGTGCACAAGTCTCGAACCAGTCAATTTCAAAATGGCTGAGCAAAGTTTTCAAGCATTACAACAACTTTTATAGACTTTCTGTTCCATTCTAGGTATAGAAAAACATTTCATTGGTCCCGGTATTCTCCCGTACCTCCCGTACCCCTTCCATTGGTCCCGGTACTGATAAGTTTATCCAATTATGTCCCTTCAGTGGGCATGACACCTGCATACCCCCCTTCTAGTCCCAATTACAGTGGTCAGTTTCATCAACTTGTTACTTTCACACTCTCAAGGCCATAGAACCAATTTGTGCATGCAGAGGAGCAGGGCTCTGCAACTCATCTGTCAGCACTCCCAATTATTTCTTTGCAGATGTACTTTTTCTTATCAGTAACTTTTAAACATGTTTTTCTGTATTTTTCCATCTCTCGGTTCTGCTTACCTAAGCTAATTCAATACTTCTACTGAGTTCTATCTTACAATAGCAGCATATTGGGGGATGTGCAATCCTATATGCCTCTCCACAGGCCTCATTTACAGGTCAAGCTAGCCATGCTGGCCTGCTTATGTCAGACACCGTGGATCACAGGCCTGCACCTGCCACAGTATCTTTTGCCTGTCTTGTTGGTGGTTGTTGTTGCTGCTGATATAAAACTGCTGGTTTTGCATTCACTTCTGGGAATATTCTGACTGCCTACATTCCTTGTGTAGCCTTTAAATCAGATATCTAAGTGTGCCCTCAGTTCATGTAAGGCCTACTGGCCAAGGACACTTAGGTTCTTGCCCACCCTACCCCTTACCCCACCCACCCCAGGGCTGCATTGCCTTTATAGCGGTCATATATGTTGACATCTATCCTCTTAATTTGGTGTTACGTCCACCTTCTCTTCTCCTTCTAGGACCACGCATGTCTTGTATTCAGTGCAATAATTGTGGTGCCTTCATTCTGAGAAGAATCATCTGGAACCTAAGAGCTTACCCTATATGCCTCAAGTTAGCTGCCATGCATAAAGAATTGACTCTATTAAGGGAAGATGTAGCTGCAATGAAACAACGGAATTGTTCAGAGGAATCTGACTTTAAACAACATTCAAAGAGTTTGATGTGCAATTTTAAGAACAGGGGATATCCAGCTCATATCATTAAAACAGCATACACTCGAGCCCGGTTTAATCATAGAGATAATTTGTTATCCTCTAGGGCAGGGGTCGGCAACCCGCGGCTCCGGAGCCGCATGCGGCTCTTTCTCACCTTTGCCGCGGCTCCGGAGCACACTGCCCGCCCGGTATTTATGGCGTTATGGGCTCCCTCCCTTCTTCTGCAGCCGCGGTTCCCTGCCTCTTAGGGAACCGCGGCTGTGCTTTTAAAATCATCTCGGAGCCCTTCCTGTCTTGACGGGCTCCGTGCAGCATTGTCCCGCCTCTAAAGGAAGTTGTTTACCACTTCCTTTGGAGGCGGGACAAAGCTGCACGGAGCCCGTCAAGACAGTAAGAGCTCCGAGATGATTTTAAAAGCACAGCCGCGGTTCCCGAAGAGTCAGAGAGCCGCGGCTGCAGAAGAAGGGAGGGAGCTGACAGGGAGGGAGCAGATATGTATGGATGGAGGGGGCTGACATGGAGGGAGGGAGGGAGCTGGGAGGGAGGGAGCTGGGGGAGGAGGGAGGGAGGGAGGGATGGAGGGAGGGGGGCAGATATGGATGGAGGGATGGAGGGAGGGAGGGGGCTGACAGGAGGAGGGACGAGGGGGGGAGGGAGGGAGGGAGGGGGGGGCTGACATGGAGGGAGGGAGGGAGGGATGGGGGGGCTGACATGGATGGAGGGAGGGGGCTGACATGGAGGGGGCTGACATGGAGGGAGGGAGCTGATATGGATGGATGGGGGAGTGATGGAGGGAGGGAGGGAGGGCGGGATGGAGGACTGGTAGTGGGGGTGAGGGGACGAGCACTGGGAATGAGCAGAGTAGGGGAGGCTAGGACTGGTAAAGAGCTGAGGGGGGGTAGGACTGGTATTGGGCTGAGTAGGGGAGGCTAGCACTGGTAATGGGGTTGAGGGGGGATTAGCACTGGAAGGTACTGGGAGTGAGGACTGGAAAGGGGCTGATATTGGGGAGGGTTACTGGGACTGGAAATAGGCTGATGGAAAGAAGTGAAGAAAACGAAAGAAGAGATAAGAAATGGCAGATGGACCATAGACCACAGAAAGAGAGCTAAGAGAAGACAGGAAAGCAGAAGCCTCAGATCGGGACCAGCATGATCAAAGAATAAATTGGTCAGACAACAAAGGTAGAAAAAATAATTTTATTTCATATTAGTGATTTGACTACAAAATCATCATAATTTTGAAATCAAATATTGTTACTTGTTGTTGTGATATTTTCTGGCGTTTTTTTTTTTGGTGTGTGAAGGAGAGGGGGTAGTCTTATACGGCGAGTATAGGCCAAACACCTATATTTTAAACAGGAAAAGTAGGGGGTCGTATATAGCATTAAGGTAAGAAACAATATATGCAGTGTTAGATTTGTTTTAAATGTCGCAATGGTTTTGCGGCTCCCAGTTTTTTTTTTCCCTTCGGAAATGGGTCCAAGTGGCTCTTTACGTCTTAAAGGTTGCAGACCCCTGCTCTAGGGGAACGAGTACTGTTCAAAATGAGTCGCAAGTGAACCTGATCACAAGATATTCAGTTTTCAGTGGGAGTCTTCATAGAATTCTCAAGCGTCATTCCAATATATTGCAGGGCATTCCAGGTCTAGAGAGTAAAACAGTTCGCTGCGTGTGGCAGCGACATAGGAATCTAAAAGAATTACTTAGCCCTACAGTACTGCGGCCGCTTTCTCAAGCCGGTTCTCCTGAGAAAAAGGGACATGAACAATGTGGTGAATGTAACATCTGTGCAATAACAGTGGAACTATCTGAATTTGTGTATCATGACATTCGATACAAGTTGAGGAATTCCACCACTTGTGGCTCGAGTTATGTAGTTTACGCCCTCCGATGCCCGTGTTCTTTATTATACATAGGTAAGACCATTCGTCCTCTGAGAGTTCGTATCAATGAGCATCGCAGCAAGCTACGTTGCCAGAAAAGAGAGGCACCAATTGTGTCTCATTGTTTGGACCATTCTCATAATTTTGATCAGCTCCAGGTTTTTTGTGTGGATCATGTATTGGCAGGTTCTGCTAAAGTTACAAGAGAGCAACACTTGCTGATAGTAGAACAATGATGGATATACACTCTGGGCACGGTTTATCCGGGTGGCTTGAATGCTCAAATTGATTGGACAGTTTGTATCTAAATGTCAGGCCATGTGTGAAAAAAAGAAGAAAGAAAGATATCACACTGGCCATGACTATAGTGAATTTTAGCAGCGATTATTGCACTATACTATCAAGTCAGCTATAGTAATACCAAGTTAGCGACAAATGAAGTTCAAGTCAGTGACGTCATCCTCTAATAGGAGCGTGTCTATTGGTTGCCTTTTTTCATTCATTACTTTTTTTATTCATTGTTCAACCTCACCAGAGACGTCAGTAGCAGTAACATATAAATAGAGCCGGGACATAGTAACCACGCATGCGTGGCTTTTTTTGAAGATAATGGAGCCGTGCAGGAGAATGAATTGGTAGGAACGTGACTGTTTTTATCAAAAGTGATCTTTCCCATAGACACTAAATACATTTCATTTGTTTGATTTTAGAATCCTTTGGGCAGCAGAATAGCGCACGAAAAATTTTGAGGCTGCATGGAGATATCTTTACCTGGCACAATATTCAAGTCGGATCCCCTGATGAAACTGCTTATGCAGTGAAACGCATGAGCGCGCCGGATTGGCGTTGGGATTGCAGATAAGTCTTGTTTGTGCCGAATTTCGTCGTGCCAGCATCATATAAAGTAATGAGTGGAATAGACCATAAATATTAATTGGAGACATAGCTCAGGTGGCATGAGCAACTCAGAGATGAGAGATATATTGGTCTATTTCTAGATAATACTTGTAAGCATCATTCATGATATCCTTACCATAAGTCTTTTTGATAAAACGGGAACATAAGGGTCCTTGATGCAAAGACGGGGCTAACGAACCATAGCAGAGGTATACCTCCTGGGTTCTACCCTACTTGACTAAAGTCTGAGACCTGTTCCTATATATATAAAAAATATATTAAAAAACTACAAAAACGAAAAAAGAAAAAGAAAGTTTTGTATTTTTTGGGAGAGGAAATGGAGTAATTTTTTTTGTATCGCTTGGTTATTTACTCTACGAAACCCGCAAGTTTTGTTTGTTTAAAAGCAATATTAAAGCTACTGAAATGCAGGGGGCATGGAGAAAAGAAGAAGCGCTCTGGATTGTGTTGGAAAGAGGAGATGGCACTGTCATCCATACTGCAGTAGTCTACAGACCTCCGACTCAAATCGAAGAGATAGATAACAAATTGTTATAGATATTGCCAAGATAGCCATAAAGGCGGAAGTGATCATATTGGGCAACTTTAATCTACCCAATGTGGATTGGATTACTCTTTATGCAAATCTGGAAAGAAGCAAAAAACTTGTGGATGCTTTCCAAGATGCGTTACTTAGACAAATGGTGATGGAACCAACCAGGGAAAGCTCAACGCTGGATTTACTGCTCACCAATGGTGATAGCATGTCAAATGTCTGGGTGGGTGCCCCTGTAAGCAGCAGCGATCATCACACAGTATGGTTTGAGATAAAAGCCAAGGTGCAGTCCAATCATAGCAAGCTCAAAGTCCTAAACTTCAAAAACACTTACTTCAGTAAAATGGCCAAGTACCTAAAGGAGGGGAGTTGGCAGGGTGGAAGGGGATAAGGGAAGTGGAATTGCAATGGGCTATACTAAAGGTGGCAATAAAAGGGGCAACAGATAAATATGTAAGAAAAGTAAATAAAAACAAGAGGAGAAGGAAACCTATTTGGTTTTCCAAAGAAGTGGCTGCTCAAAGGCAAACACAGCTTTCGAAAAATTCAAAAACAGAGGAATACAGACATGAATACAGGATCAAACTCAAAGAGACAAAAAGAGAAATAAGGAAAGCAAAATCAAAGGCAGAGGAAAAGATGGCTGAAGATGTGAAGTGTGGCAACAAAACTTTCTTCAGGTATATTCGGGAAAGGAAGAAGATCAGAGCTGGAATTGCAGGACTCAGAAGTGCTGGGAACGGACTCATGGAAAGTGACATTGAAAAAGCGAAAATGCTAAACAAATACTTATGCTCTGTTTTTACTAAAGAAAATCCTGAAGAAGGACCACCTGTGACTCACAAATATAAAAATGGGAATGCAGTAGATACCACACCATTCACAGAAGATGATGTGTTAGAAGAACTTGCAAAATTGAAAGTCAACAAGGCCATAGGACCGGATGGGATACTGAAAGAGCTCAGAGAGGTTCTTGCAGGGCTGTTAAAGGACATTTTCAACAGATCCTTGGAAACAGGAGAAGTTCCTCAGGACTGCAGAATGGCTGATGTGGTACCTCTACACAAAAGTGGTGACAGGGAAGAAGTGACAAACTACAGACCCGTGAACCTTACCTCGGTGGCGGGAAAAGTAATGGAGGTGCTCCTGAAAGAGCAAATAGTGGACTTTCTCAAAACCAACAGGTTGCAAGATCCGAGGCAACATGGTTTTACCAAAGCACAATCTTGCCAAACAAATCTGATTGAGTTCATTGACTGGGTGACCAGAGAACTAGATCAGGGGCTTGCGATGGATGTCATCTACCTGGATTTCAGCAAAGCCTTTGATACTGTTCCTCATAGGAGACTTATCAGTAAACTCAGTAGTTTGGGGATGGTAAACTGGATCAGAAATGGTTGACTGACAGACAACAGAAGGTGATGGTAAATGGAGCTCACTCGGATGAAAGGAAGGTGATTAGCGGGGTGCCCCAGGGTTCAGTCCTGGGCCCGGCACTGTTCAATGTATTTGTGAGTGATATTGCTGAAAGACTGAATGGAAAAGTCTGTCTTTTTGCAGATGACACGGAAATTTGCAACAAGTGGACTCCCCCGAGGGAGTGGTTAACATAAGGGAAGATCTACAAAAGCTAGAAGAATGGTCTAATGCTTGGCAATTAATATTTAATGCAAAGAAGTGCAATGTCATGCACTTGGGTAGCAGAAATCCAAGGGAAATGTACGCTATAGAGGGCGAGAGGTTGGTATGCACGGATCAGGAGAGAAAGACCTTGGTGTGATTATTTCTGAGGATCTCAAGGTGGCAAAACAGTGTGACAAGGCAGTGGCAAAAGCCAGGAGGATGTTAGGCTGCCTACAAAGAGGAATTACCAGCAGAAAGGAAGAGGTACTAGTGCCACTGTATAAGTCACTGGTGAGACCTCACTTGGAATACTGTGTTCAGTTTTGGAGACCATATCTTGCAAAGGATGTAAAAAGACTGGAAACTGTTCAGAGGAAGGCGACCAAAATGATTTGGAGTCTGCATCAGAAGCCTTATGAGAAGAGACTTGAAGACCTAAATATGTACACTTTGGAGGAGAGGAGGGATAGGGGAGATATGATTCAGACCTTTAAATACTTAAAGAGAAATAATGAACAAACAAACCTCTTCCAAAGACGGGGAAGCTGTAAAACTAGAGGGCATAACATGAAGCTGCAAGGTGTTAAATTGAAAGGCAATGTCAGGAAATACTTTTTCACTGAAAGGGTGGTGGATGCTTGGAATGCCGTCCCGATGGAAATGGGTGGGGCAAACACAGTGACGGAATTCAAAATGGCATGGGACAGACACAGTGGATGCCTTTACAGCAACAGGATAACATCAAAATAAACTGAACCATCTAATTTCTCAATAAATAGGGGTGTCCTACATGGAGTGGTGGGTTCACCCCTAAACAAAGACATGGGGAGGGGTGGCCTGCACAGAATGGCAGGTGCACCTACTCCTACCATCTTACTGGGAAGACTAGATGGACCATGCTGGTCTTTATCTGCCATCATTTACTATGTTTTTACATCTTTTGCAAGATATGGTCTCCAAAACTGAACACAGTATTCCAGGTGAGGCCTCACCAGCGACCTGTACAGTGGCATAAATACCTCTTCCTTTCTGCTGGTAATCCCTCTTTGTATGCAGCCCAACATCCTCCTGGCTTTTGACACCGCCTTGTTGCACTGTTTTGCCACCTAGAGATCATCAGAGATAATCATAGCAAAGTCTTTCTCCTGAACCATGTACACCAACCTCCCGCCCCCTATTGCGTACATTTCCCTTGGATTTCTGCTACCTAAGTGCATGACACTGCTCTTTTTCGCATTAAATCGTAATTGCTAAGCATTAGACCATTCTTCCAGCTTTTATAGATCGTTCCTCATGTTATCCACTCCCTCGGGGGAGTCCACTCTGTTGCAAATTTCCGTGTCATCTGCAAAAACACAGACTTTTCCATTCAGTCCTTCAGCAATATCACTCACAAATACATTGAACAGTGCCGGGCCCAGGACCAATCCCTAGGGCACCCCGCTAATCACCTTCCTTTCATCCTAGTGAGCTCCATGTACCATCACCTTCTGTCGTCTGTCAGTCAACCAATTTCTTATCCAGTTTACCATCTTGGTACCCATCCCCAAGCTACTGAGTTTATTGACAAGCCTCCTATGAGGAACAGTATCAAAGGCTTTGCTGAAATCCAGGTAGATGACATCCATCGCATGCCCCTGATCTAGTTCCTTGGTCACCCAGTCAAAGAACTCAATCAGATTTATTTGGCAAGACCATCCTTCAGTAAAATCATGTTGCCTCGGATCTTGCAACCTGTTGGTTTTGAGAAAGTTCACTATTCCCTCTTTCAGGAGCGCCTCCATTACTTTTCCCACCACCGAGGTAAGGCTCCCGGGCCTGTAGTTTGACACTTCTTCCCTGTCACCACTTTTATGTAGAGGTACGACATCAGCCATTCTCCAGTTCTGAGGAATCTCTCCTGTTTCCAAGGATCTGTTGAATACATCGTTTAACGGCCCTGCAAGAACCTCTCTGAGCTCTTTCAGTATCCTGGGATGTATCCCTTCCGGTCCCATGGCTTTGTCCACTTTCAGTTTAGCAAGTTGTTCCAACACCTCATCTTCTGTGAATGGTGTGGTATCTACTACATTCCCATTTTTATATTTGGGAGTCACAGCTGGTCCATCTCCAGGATTTTCTTTAGTAAAAACAGAGCAGAAGTATTTGTTTAGCAATTTCGCTTTTTCTATGTCACTTTCCACGAGTCCTTTCCCAGCACTTCTGAGTCCTGCAATTCCAACTCTGATTTTCTTCCTTTCCCGAATATACCTGAAGAAGGTTTTTGTCACCACCCTTAACATCTTTAGCCATCTTTTCCTCTGCCTTTGATTTTGCTATCCTTATTTCTCTTTTTGACTCTTTGAGCTTGATCCTGTATTCATTTCTGTGTTCTTCTGTTTGCAAGCTTTTGAATTTTGCGAAAACTGTGTTTTTTGCCTTTATTTGAGCAGCCACTTTTTTGGAAAACCAAATAGGTTTCCTTCTCCTCTTGTTTTTGTTTACTTTTTTTTACATATTTGTCTGTTGCCTCTTATATTGCCACCTTTAGTTTAGCCTATTGCAATTCCACTTCCCTTATCGCCTTCCACCCCGTCATCTCCTCCTTTAGGTACTCGGCCATTTTATTGAAGTCAGTGTTTTTGAAGTTTAGGACTTTGAGCTTGCTATGTTTGGCCTGTACCTCAGCTTTTATCTCAAACCACACCGTGTGATGATTGCTGTTGCTCACAGGGGCACTCACGCAGACATTCGACATGCTATCACTGTTGGTGAGCACTAAATCCAGCGTTGAGCTTTCCCTGGTTGGTTCCATCACCATTTCTCTAAGTGATGCATCTTGGAGAGCATCTACAATTTTTTTGCTTTTTTTCCAGATGTGCAGAAGGAGTAATCCAATCCACATCAGGTAGATTAAAGTCACCCAAAATGATTGCTTCCCCCTTTGTGGCTATCTTGGCAATATCTATAATCAAATCGTTATCTCTCTCTTCAATTTGAGTCGGAGGTCTGTAGACTACAGCAGTATGGATGACAGTGCCATCTCCTCTTTCCAACGCAATCCAGAGCACTGCTTCTGTTCCCCATGTCCCCTGCATTTCAGTAGCTTTAATATTGCTTTTGACATACAAGGCTACTCCTCCTCCTTTTCCATTTTCTCTGTCTCTTCTGAATAGATTATAGCCAGCTATGGCTATATCCCAATCATGTGATTCATTAAACCATGTTTCTGTAATGGCCACAATGTCCAAATCCATTTCCACCATTAGGGCTTCCAGGTCCAGAACTTTGGCTAAGCTTTGAGCATTTGTGCTCATTGCTTTCCAGCATTTACCTGGCTTGTGTGTATTTTGCATTGATTTTGTTCTGCCCACATCTTCCCACTTGTTTTTGATGTGTGATGTAAAAGTGTGGCTGTTTCTGATATTATTCTGCTTTTGCAGGGGGTGGCGTGCTAGTCTTGACCTTCCACATCCGTCACCTCCTTTTCCTAGTTTAAATGCATATGCACATACTGCCTGAATTTTTCACTTAAGATTCTTTTCCCTGTGACAGAGAGATGTAGTCCATCAGCACAGTATAGTCTCTTGTTGGTCCATCTGTTTCCCCAGTCACCAATAAATCTGAATCCTTCTTATTTGCACCAGGTCTGGAGCCATGTATTAAAGCTGTTAATGCGATGCAGCCTTTTTGTCCACTTACCAAGAACAGGCAGAACCTCTGAGAATGCAACAGTGTTAACAATGGGCTTGAGTTTCTCTCCCAGAGATTGGAAGTCCTTTTGGACTGTAGAGGCACTGTTTCTAGCCAGGTCATTTGTGCTCAAGTAGATAACAACATCAAGTTTGGAGTGTTCACTTTTTGCACTAATTACTTCAACAATTTGGTTTGTATTCCTGCTAGCTGTCGAGCCTGGTAGGCACATGACTATCTTCTCTCCTTTGAACTGTGTTCCCAAGTTGGTGCCTCTGATGATGGAATCTCCAAGTAGTAGTAATTTTCTGTTTGGTGAGGTTTTCTTCATATTTGATGCTTTAGCAGGAGATTGGGCAGTGTCTGACTCATTTAAGGGCCCTTCAGTTTCATTGGATTGAGCATCCTCATTAGCCAAGGCAGAGAAGGCATTATACAGGGATATCTCTTGATGTATAGGATGTCTCTGCGTTACAGGTCGCAATCTTCCAGAACCCACTGTGATCCATTTGTTTATTTATTTATTTATTTTATTTAGTAGGCACTTGTATACCGCTACTTCCTACGATCAGCAGCGGTTACTTTACAGATCAGGTTGCACTGTACAGTAATTTGTATGATTTACATTTTGATTGGTTAAAGATTTGATTTGAAACAACACAACGCAGGGTCATTTGATTTACATTTGATTAATTGTGTGCGGGTTTGCTTACCTATATACATATACATTAGGATGCGTGGGTGGGGGTGTGCTACGTATATACATATATACAATATGACAGATCAATTGGAAATGTCCTTGTCAAAGTGTTGGGACCATCTTGGAGCAGAGCATTTGTTCCTGGGGTGTTTGGTTCTTTGTGGGAGTGGTGGTGGACTTTGTTCAGTTTGTATGCTAGAAGAGGTGCATTTCATTGTAGCTGTTTCCTCCCTCAGTAGGTCTTTCCTTAGTAGAGTCAGTTCGTCATGCATGGCAGCTGACCTGAGGCACATAGGACGAGCTCTTAGGCTCCAAATGATTCGTCTTGGAATGAAAGTACCGCAGTTATTGCACTGAATACACATGTTGGTTAAGTAGTCCCAGAAGAAGAAGAAAGGACGAAGAAGATGTGGACTTTTAACCCAAGTAAGACATATGTGACCCCTATAAATTTATTTTATTTTTATTTATTTAGTGTACACTTGTATCCCGCTACTTCCAGCGATAAGCAGCGGTTTGCTATACATAAGGTGCGGCTGTACAGGCCGGGAATTAAAACATACAACATGATTTAGTGGAAATGTACAGGTCAAATCACTCGGATTATATGATTCACACTTGATTGCAGGCTAGTAATTTCACATGTATATACATATTTACATGACGCTAGTGTATATTGTTGGCCAGAACACGGAGTTCTTTCTTTGTGCCTGTTGTGAGCCAGTGTGAGTACATGGTGATTAGGCAGGATAGAAATGCATCTGGAAAAGATGAGTCTTAAGCTTTTTTCTGAAGTCCATCAGGTCACTGCTTGCTCTCAGTTCGCATGGTAGTTGATTCCATAGCAGAGGCGCTATAAATGAAAATGCTCGGTTGCTGGTGTTTGTTTTGACATATCTCAGGCTCCCCGGGACCAGGAGGGTATTGAGGTTTGGAGATCTTCTGCTTCTGTTATTTGGCTGTAAAGTGATAAGGGTGCTGAGGTAAGAGGGTGCTATATTATGAATGAGCTTGAATGTGGTGATAATGATTTTATAATGTATGCGTGCAGTGATTGGGAGCCAATGTAGGTCTATTAGTATTGGCATAATATGATCCTTCAGGCCGGTCCCCATGATGATTCTAGCTGTCACATTTTGCGCCATTTGCAGGATATTGAGGTTTTTTTTAGGCAGACCCTGTAGTATGGCATTGCAATAGTCCAGATGAGGAATGATGAGGGCTTGTGCTACGGTTCTGAAGTCAGAGTGATCTATGATATTACGTAGTGGTTGCACGATTTTTAGCTTGTGGAAAATGGCTCGATTGGTATTTCGGAGATGTTTTTCCAGCTTCAGGTGGCAATCCAGTGTCACGCCTAGGTATCTTATTTCGTTCTTTGTGGCGTAGACATTATTGTTCAAGGTGACTGTTGGTGGTGGGTTGAAGTCAGTTTTTCTGGACATGCACATCACTTCCGTTTTTTTGTGATTTATGGACATATTATTTTGTTGCAACCAGGTTTGTAGCTCACTGAGGCATTTCTCCAGTTGGCTGAGATTCGGGTTGTCGGCATCAAGTTGAGTATATAGCATTAGGTCATCAGCATAGATGTGATAACTGATCATGTGATCCTGGAATATTTTACGAGCTGGTCGAAGATAAAGGTTGAAAAGGAGGGAAGACAGGGCCGATCCTTGCGGTATGCCTTGGGTTTGCGGGAATGGTGAGGCCATTTCGTTGTTGAAGTGGAATTGCTGCATTCTGTCGGATATGTAGGAGGAGAACCATTTCAGAGGGGTGCCTCTAATGCCTATTGTCGCGAGTCTGTTTAGTAGTGTGGGGTGATGTACAGTATCAAAGGCAGCTGATATGTCTATGAAAATGAGCATGTACATTTTGTTTCTTTCTTCCAGACCTTTAAGTAGTTTGTCCAGTAGGGCTAAGAGGAGGGTTTCTACACCATGATGCTGTCGGAAGCCATACTGGTGGACGTCGAAGGCGTTGTTGTCATCTATGTGGTCTTGCAGTTGTTGTTGTACTGCCTTTTCAGTGATCTTGGCAAGGAAGGATATGCTTGATACTGGGCGGTAGGATGTAGGGTCGCTCTTGTTGAGGGTTTTGTTCTTCAGTATGGGTCGGATGATGGATTTTTTGAGGTGCGTTGGCATTAGCCCCTGCGATAGCGATTGGTTCACTATGTGGGTGACAAATTGGGCAGCTTCCTGTTTTATGTCCTTGACCCAGGTAGCTGGGCATGGGTCGAGTGGGGAGGTGGTGGTTCTTAAGCTGGAGATTATGTTCATGATTTGCTTGACTTCTATGCTCCTGAAGGTGGACCATTCTTGGTACCGGGTAGTTTCTTCCAAGGTGTTGGTTGTTTGCAGGGCGGAGCTCATAGACAGGTCTTGGTTGGGGGGGGGTTCAGGCGCTTGAGGGTTCATGTTTCTGGTTGGGGGGTTTAGCTTGTTGGCATAATGGTCTGCCAACGTTTGGGCTGTCATTGCCCCATTTGTGTTAGGTTCTTGATTATTCTTCGTGAGAGATTCGACTAATGCAAATAGTTCCCTGGGCCGGTTGAGGGCCTTACTAAGCGTGTTGGAGTGGTGAGTTTTCTTTGCCAGGTTAATTTCACTCTTGTAAGCTGCAAGGAGTTTGATGTATTCCATCCTATGTTCCTCGGTTTTGTGCCCTCTCCACTTCCTTTCTTGCTTCCGCAGGTGCTTCTTTAGTTCGCGGAGGGTGGGGGTGTACCATGGTTCATTCCTGTTTCTGGATGAGATACTTATGGATGACCAGGTTGGTATTGAGATTGCTTCGATACCTGAGTCCCATTGGTTTACCAGTATCTCCAGGTTGTCTTGTTCCAGATTCATATGCGCGGCTATTGATGTTATTAGTGTTTCCTTGTTGTATTTTTGGAATCTCCTCCGTAGGTTTGTAGGAGGGACGTGTGTAGCATGTTCTCGCATGGTGGGTAGAAGCAATGTGAATTCAATTTGGTGATGGTCCGACCAAGGCACTGGGGTTATATGTATCTTGGGTTTTTGGAGACCATTGAGCTTGGTGGGTAGAAACACCATGTCCAGGGTGTTGCCTTTGGTATGTGTGGCCTCACTGATTATTTGCTCGTAACCAAGTTGGTCCATGGCTTCATGGAATATTCCTGCTTGAGCTGGAGAGACTGATGCAAGGTTTAGATCGCCTAGGATGATCTGGTGCTTTTGCATGCTGTGGTAGTCATGATTTACAGTGCGGAAGCCAGAGTTTCGTATGGGGATGAGGGGGCTCTGTAGATGAGACAGATAGATAGATAGACAGATAAAGGCAATGTAGCCCCTGGGGTGGGTGGGGTGAGGGGTAAGGTGGGCGGGAACCTAAATGTCTCTGGTGAGTAGGCTACCGTGGGCACACACAGATATCTGATGTAAGTCTATACAAGGAAAGCAGTCCAAATGCCCCCAAGCTTAGTCTAAAACCACAGTTGAAAGCTATAATAGTAATTCCCCCCCCCCCCCAAATCAACAGAATTTATAGATTTAAGCCAGCAGAGAAGATAGAAAGATTTGTTCTTAGCGTAATGGAGGCTTCTCGGCTTCTGCAAAAACTGGCTCAGACCAGTGCCAGGCCAGGTGTGCAATGCTCCAAATCAGCTCCTCCCTGGGAATAGGGTTTCACCAACCAGTGCAGCAAGGGTAAAAACCTAGTTAACTCTCTCTCTGCCACACACACTGATATCTGATGTAAGTCTATTCAAGGAAAGCATTCCAAATGCCCCCAAAAGTCTCTACCCTTCTGGTCTCATCTCTCCAGTGGTGGCGATCCCCAGAAAATCTCCTTGTAGGGTCACCTTTTTCAGATGCCTGCACATCAATGTACCCTGACAATGGACGCGTACAGACTGGGCTGGGGAGCCCATCTGGGGTCTCTCTCCACTCCAGGACTCTGGTCTCAGCAGGAGTCACGACTCCACATAAATCTGCTAGAGCTCAGAGCTATTCTCAAAGTGTTCCAGGACCATCTTCGTTGCCGCAGAGTCCTAGTCCAAACCAACAGTCAAGTAGCCATGTTCTACGTGAACAAGCAAGGCGGAACAGGTTCTTGGACCCTCTGCAGCAAGGCTCTGCATCTCTGGTACTTTGCCTTACATCATCGCATTCACCTCCAAGCGGTGTATCTCCTGGGCAAACATGATGTTTTAACACAGAGGCTAAGTCGAATCCTTCTCCCCCATGAGTGGTCTGCTCACATAGACACAGTCTCCTACATCTTTCAGATCTGGGGGACTCCAGAGATAGACCTTTTCGCAAGTTCTTAGAATGCCAAGCTCCCTCGCTTCTGTACCAGGACTCCTACGCCGGACAGCCAACAAGTGAATGCTTTTCACCTCCACTGGGGACACGGCTTCCTATATGCTTTCCCTCCAATTCCCCTAATTCCCAAGACTCTTTTCAAACGCCAGATAGACAGGGGCTTCATGATACACATAGCCCCATGCTGGCCACGTCAACCGTGGTACCCTGTCCTTCTACGTCTGTCTCAGGCTCAACTCATAGATCTGGAGTCTGCTCCAGATCTCCTCTCTCAGGAGGGGGGGGGGATGCTGTTCCATCTCAATCCGCAGTCTCTCCATCTCATAGCATGGCTGCTGAAGGCATAGCCTTCCAAGGTTTTAACCTTCCCCAGGAGGTTAAAGACATTCTCTTAGCTTCTAGAAAGCCATCCACCAGACAGTCCTGTGCTTTCAAATGGCGTAGGTTTTCTTTTCAAGTCATCCTGCTAGACCAGTCCAGACAATCGGGTTTATCTCCCCCTACCAGCAAATTCTGGAGACAGAGAACCCCCCCCCCCCCACCAGAAACCTGATTGGCTGGGCTCTTGTAGACATACAGGCATGCCCCTAGGGGTCACCTTCAGTATTTTCTCTGTCTCTAGCAGATGATGGTACAATTCTTTAAGTCTCTGATTTTAATTTTATTTGCTTGCTTACCTGAGACTGGATGTTCCAGGGTTCACAAGAGGTGTCCCTCTGGATTTCCCAGGTTTACAGCTTTCCCAAGCCCACAGCACTTGGGAGCTCCTGGTCTCGAGGATCAAGTTGAGCTCCTGTCATCAAGGGTTTTTTTCTGGCTCCTGGCCACGACGGCATGGGGTTGCCTTCCTTACTCTGCAGCAACGCACGATCTGGAGTTCCTCCCTTCTGGTCTGTCTTGGCTCCCCTGCTCGTCTGTGGCTGCTTCCAGAGCATCTCGACAGTGAGTGTTTCCCCCCGCCGCTCACATTGGATCGCGTTTTTTTAATCGGATCGTCTTTTTTTTCTTCGGTGGCTAATTGGGACGGCAGTGGGGCACACTGGGCTTACTGAGAGCAGCGGGATCCGCATTCCTCTAGCGAGGTTTTTTGGCGGGCTTCAGTGCAGCGGTCATTTTTTCAGCTTCTCTCTCCCACGAAGCTTCGTTGTGGGGGCCATTTTTCAGCGGGAATTCTCACGGCTGCTGGGCTGCTGAGCACATCTCCCTTTTTCAGGCCCATTGTGGCTTACAGTAGCACAGGTCCAGCACTCGCCTGTTTATTATTTTCGGCCTCGGGGCACGTCAGCCACTCATCTTCACGATGCCTTCCTCATCTCAGAGGTGCATCATATGCAGCAGGAAACAAAAGGAGTTAAAAGATAGGGTGTGTGTAGCGTGCTCCTCTCACCTTGGGGAGTCTTCAGCAGCGGTTTCTGGCCCCTCCACTAGAGATACTTCCTCCTTGGCTCCCGCTCCCTTGCTGAGCACTCAGCACCTTTGGCAGAGGGGCCTACAGACCCTCCTCTCCTGGTACCTTAGCCTCCAGCCTCATCAATCTTATTATTATTTTTATTATTTTATTTTTTATTTTATTATAATCTTTTATATACCGCGCTATTTGGTATCAGCGCGGTTTACATGAAACAAAATTACCAGAATAACAAGCTATTCTGTGTTTACAGAGAACAGGTATACAAACTTGGAAAACAAAGGGGAACTATTTACAAATATTATTTACATTCAGGCGTCATGACAATGTTCAGTAATCCTAGATAACGTACCAAGAAAGTTGATAATGCTATCTGATGATGGTAGTGTAGCTACTTTCGTTGGTGGCTTTGGCTTGGTGTATTACTGGGCGGGTAGTATATGAGGAATAGGTGATATTTGAGTGCTTTCCTGAACTGGATTAGGTCAGTGATTGCACAAATGTTCGATGGTAATGCATTCCAGCATCTTGGGGCGCAAAATCTGAATGCCCTGTTTGCTGTTGACTGGGTGCATTTTGTTAATGCTTTCGGAATTGTTAGAGTGTTTATTGCTGTCAGTCTTCTGGATCTGTTAGGTGGAATGGGGTGAATGAGCTCTGCTAATGAGGAAGATGAAAGTCCGTTGATGGTTTTGAAGGTAAGGAGTAATGTCTTGAACACGAGCCTTCCATGTATGGGGAGCCAGTGGAGCTGCTTCAAGATAGGTGTCACGTGCTCGTTTCTTGAGGCTCCATAAAGGACTCTCGCTGCAGCATTCATGGCGAGTTGTAGAGGGTTAATGGTAGACTGCGGGAGGCCTTGTAGGACGGCATTGGCATACTCAAAATGCGGTAGAATTAATGCCTGGTATACTGTCCTGAAATCTTCTGGATCTAGTAAGGAGCGCAAATGCCTGAGAGTCCGGATCTTGAAATAGACTGCTCTTACTATGTTCCCAACGTGCTCCTTCATATCAAGGTGTTGATCTAACGTAACCCCCAAGTATCGTATTGCAGATTTTGTTTGAAGTTCCGCTTCTTTAACTCTTGCATGGGGTGGTGGGGTGAAGTTGTGGTTCCTCGTGATAAATAGCAACTCCGTCTTCTTGTGTTGAATGCGGAGGTTTTGGGATTGGAGCCATTCGGAGACTGCGTCGAAACATTCTGTCAGAGGGGAGAGGTTCAAAAGTTCTGTAGAGAACGGCATGTAGAGCAGGATATCGTCTGCATATATCAGGCAGTCCACATTGAAAGATCTGATGATATTGCAGATGGGCTGCATGTATATGTTGAAAAAGAGTGATAATAGTGAGGAACCTTGCGGGACTCCCTGGCTTTGGAGGAAAGGTTCTGATGCTGCTGCTCCAGATTTTACGTGTTGCCATCTTCCAGCCAGGTATGATTTGCACCATTCCAGAGCATTGCCGCAGATGCCCTTCTCTTTTAGCCGGCCCAGGAGAAGCTCATGACTCACTGAGTCGAAAGCTGCAGCAATGTCTAGGAAGATAAGCACAAACCCTTGACGGATGTTGTCGATACCCGAGATTATATTACTGAAGAGGGTTGTAAGGAGGGTTTCTACGCCATGAGACTCCCTGAATCCATGTTGGCAGTGGTCTAGAGGGGCGGCGGAGTCTATGTGATCTTGTATTTGTCTCTGTACCTCTTTCTCAATTATCTTGGCCAGGAGAGGTATACTGGCTATAGGTCTATAAGAGTCAACCTTCTGGGGGTTTAACTTGGTGCTTTTTAACAGAGGTCTAATGGAAGTATGTTTGAGGGCTGAGGGGAACAAACCAGTTGTGAAAGATAGGTTCATAAGTCTTGTTATGAAGGGACTGAACTCATTGCGTAGCTCCTTTATCCAAAAGGCTGGGCAGGGGTCAGTTTGCACTGTGGTGGTATTGAGAGACATGATGGTGTCCTCGACGTATTTCCTGGATGGAGTGGAGAACATAGACAAGGACTTTGGGCAGGTTGACTCCTGTGAAGTGACCTCTGAGACCTTACCCATCTGGAGTAGTTTTGACTGAAGGTAGTCGGCAAATTCTTGTGGGTGGATCTCATCTTGCTGCTCTGGGGATGGTTCCTTCGATAAGGTCTTGACTAGGCTGAACAGATTGCGGGGCTTGTTCAGTGATCTTTTGAGTGTGTCAGTGTGAAATTGTTTTATTTTCATCGTGATTGTATCTCGGTGGATTGTTAGGTGGAGTTTGTAAGCAGTTTGGTCCTCTATGGAGCGTGATCGGCGCCAACGTTTTTCAAGGTTCCGTAATCGTGTGAGAGATGATTGCAGCTCTGAGGAGTACCATGGTGCAGACTTTCTTTTCCTTGGGATGTTGTTAGGAATAGGGCGATGTGCAATAGCGCTGAGGGTGCTATTCCAGGATGAGATCAGATTTTCAAGGTTAAGTGTTGTGTCGTTGAGGAGTTGGCGGGTCTCTGACAATATGAGTTCTCTGTTGAATGTTCGGAAACTACGTGCTGAAGTACTTGTGGTGCTGCTCAGCCTTGTGTTGTCTTTCGATTGTTTGTTGTGAATGGGTATCTGGAAGTTGATTAGCTTGTGGTCCGACCAAGGTACAGAGGTAACAGATGTCACTAGGTCATGGCTAGGGTTGGGGACTGTCAATGGGGCGAACACAAGGTCTAGCGCGTTTCCCCTTAGATGTGTGGATTCATTAATTATTTGCTTGTATCCCAGATCCTTGATAGCTTCCAGAAGGGCGGATGCCTGATTGTGTTGCAGAGATGGGAGATTGAAATCTCCCAGTATCCAGTTTGGTGTGCTAGGATTGTGGATGTTGGCAGCTAGATCTAATATAGTTGGGAGGTCGTCAGGGGAGGATGAGGGGGCTCTGTATAACAGGATAATGGAACACAGTTTGTTTGCAGTGGTTACTGTATCCAAGTTGTTATTGCTAGTGGCGTCAATCGTATGGAACTGGAGGTTCGACTTGGAGAGAATGAGCGCACCACCTCCTCTCTTATTTTCCCTGTGTTGTGTGTGTATGGAGAAGTTGTGGGGAAGGAGTTGGTTGAGGAGGACGTTGTCCTCACATGATAGCCAAGTTTCTGTGATCATGAGTAAATCCAGATCATGGGAGGATATTATGTCTGATATGACTGGCCATTTCTTACGGATTGAACGCGCATTTATGAGGGCACATTTTAGGCTTGGTGGAAGGGGTGTTTCCTTTTGTTTGGTTCTCTTAGAGTGTTGGAGTGCGATGTGTAACAGGTGAGAGTGGCGTGCGTGAGCTTCTCCTTTAGGGTGGTGATAGGGGGCCCCTGACCCTCTTCTCCCATGGTTCTGCAGGATTGGAATTTGCTTGGGTGAGGGGGATAGTGCAAAAGAGTTTCCGAGCCAACCTGTGAGAAGGAGGTAACAGCTGACTAAGGCAACTATGAGGAAGGCCATTTTGAGATCTTCTATTGTGCGTGGCAGAATGATTCGTGTGGGCAGATCAACTGTTTAAATGCGGCTGTTACAGCAGGCTGATAAATGCGTTGTATCAACTGGCAGGCTATTGCATATGATAATTAGCTATTTGCTACGCAGTCGGGAGTGTGTCATGGGAGAGCCATGGAACTGGTAACAGACATGAAGTACAGATGTTTGTTTTGATAAGCATACAGGTATCTGGTATGAATATAGAATCAATGAGAATGCAAGAAAACAACAGGCAGGTATGTGTGTCATATAAATGATGGAAGACAGGCAGCAAGCAGGTATAAAACATGGGCAACACTGTTAGGCAAAGGTATTGACAAATAATTTGCTCTATTGGGTAAATGAACAGTTAATGTGGTTCAACATTTCGCAGGGTGACTAAACTGAGTCATAATTATTATAGTCACATTGGTTGGGTTTTAAATTATGAGCATTGGAAAAAGTCCAGCTCTATTTGTTAGAGTACCTGCTTTGCTTACCGGCGAGTTGCTGCATTTCCTGAGGCTGAAGATCCTTGATTCCAGTTCAGCATGATAGAGTGCAGACTCCGCCAACAGGTCCCCGCCTAAGGGCCATGCCAAAGGGCCCTCTGGCGAGGCCCTCAGGCGTGGGCCATAGAAGCGCCGTCCCTGATTTCGGATGCGCAATTTCTGTCCCTTTTCAAGAAAGCCTGGTCCATCTGGCATTCTGATGTATCAGGGTTGGAATCAGGAGAGCATCTTTCCCCTTCTAGTGGGGCAAACGCTGGCACAGCCTCATGGGAGCGTCACCACAGCGATTTGGCTCCAAAGGGAAGTAGCCATCCTTCCAAAGAGGTCTTGTGGAGCTCGGATGCGTAGCCAGTGGTCCCAGAGGAGGATGCGTCTTCGGATGCTGAGAGCATGGTGGACTCTGATCGGGAGGATGGCAAATACTCTCCATCAGGAGCCTCAGCTGACAGCCAGGGGGATGCACAGGATATCTGCCTCTTCCGCAAGGACGAGTTACCAGCTCTGATTACGCAGGTGGTGGAAGCATTGTGCCTTGTTGACCCTCCTGTAAATCAGGAGTCTCAGTCACAGGCAAACCCCATTCTGCAGGGCATTTGAAAGCCTTCCAGGGCCTTCCCCTTTCCAGCGGAACTGCAGCAGATGGTGTCTCAGGAATGGGACGTGCCGGATGCTTCCTTGCGTACAGCTCGCCGTCTCATCCAACTTTATCTGTGGTCTCCCATGGAACGGGAAAGGTGGCTCGCATATCCAAAAAGTGGATGCGCCTGTGACAGGTGTCACGAAGCACATCACCATTCCAGTTGAGGGAGGAGCAGTGCTACGCGACCAACAGGACAGGAAAGTCGTGAGTCTTCTTAAAACCGCTTTTTCGTCTTCAATGCTGGCTCTCCAAGCCACTGTCTGTGGCGGACTCGGAGCCCGGGCCTTGTTGCGATAGATTCAGTGCTTGCCGGAAGATCCAGCACCAGGTCGCTTAGAGTCAGTCGCTGCCTACTTAGTGGATGCCTTTTACGACTTGTTGCGTCTCTCGGCTCGTTTGGTAGCTGCTGTCACTGTAGCTTGACGATGGCTCTGGTTACGCCAGTGGTTGGTGGATGTCGCCTCTAAGACGCATCTTTCCAGACTGCCCTTTAAGGGTAGGCTTCTCTTTGGCGAGGACCTAGACAAGTTAGTCAAGGACCTGGGTGAGGTTAAGCCTCAGCGCCTGCCAGAGGATAAGCCAAAGTTCTCCATGTGCGGTTTGTCCCGGTTTTATGCTCCGACCTTCTGGCATACGTCTAGATCCCATGACACTCGCCGTTACCGGCCTGGCAGGCCGGCACCTTCCTCTTCTTCTAATTGCTATGGCGAAAAGTCGCAGCCCTTTCGGGGCGCCCAAAAGGGCAATGAGTCATACTCAGGCCCGAACAAGTTCTCCGGAACCAAGCACTCCTCCCGCCGAAGAGGAGGACTGCCCACCCGAGATGCAACCTCAGGTAGGAGGTCTGTTGGTGCTGTTCTCTCGGCAGTGGGCAGTCATCACCTCCGATCATTGGGTCCTCGATATTGTGTCTCAGGGCTACGCTCTCAAAGCTTGCCGGCCCATTTGCAAAGCCTTTCTCATTTCTCTGGGCAGAGCACCCCGGAAAAGAGTGGCCATTCTCTCCACAGTTCGTCGTCTCCTCCTCCTGCGGACCATTTGCCCCTTTCCTCCCACAGAGCATGGAACGGGTTGGTATTCCATCTATTACGTGGTGCTCAAGAAGGATGGTTCTTTCCGCCCGATCCTTGGCCTCAAGAGCGTCAACTGCTGCCTCCGCGGGCCACGCTTCTGGATGGAAATGCTACGTTCGGTTATCCATGTGGTCCGCAAGGGGAAGTTCCTTGCCTCTCTCGACCTCGCAGAGGCATACTTCCACATTCCCATCCGCAGCAACCATCAGTGTCTCCTGCACTTCGCCATCCTGGGCCAACATTTCCAATTTTATGCCATGCCATGCCATTCGGCCTCGCCATGACTCCGCATACTTTCTCCAAGGTCATGGTGGTAGTGGCAGCAGCCTTGCACAGACGAGGGATTCGGGTGCACCCGTACCTGGACAGTTGGCTCATGCGGGTGGACTCCCTCTCAGAGGCCTGCGAGACGGTGGATCATATGGTCTCATTCTTAGAAAGCCTCGGCTGGGTTGTCAATCGTGCCAAAAGTTCCCTGCAGCCCTCTCAGCAGTTGGAGTTCCTCGGAGCCCGGTTCGACACAGCTCAGGGCAAGGTTTTCCTGACCCACGACTATTTCATCAAGCTTTCCTCTCAGCTTCGGAGTTTTCTTCGTCAAGACTGCCCACGCGCATGGGACTACCTTCAGGTCCTGGGCTCAATGGCGGCTACCATCGCAGTGGTACCGTGGGCTAGAGTGCACATGTGTGGGCTACAGCAAGCTCTGCTTGCTTGATGGTCCACTGTGTCGGAGGATTACAACTATCGTCTTCCGCTACCTCCATTGACCAGGTGCGACCTTCGCTGGTGGCTCTTGCCGTCCCATCTCTTCAGAGGCATTTCCTTGGAGTCTCCTCGCTGCGTCTTGGTGACGACAGACGCGAGCCTTTCTGGTTGGGGAGCGCAGTGCCTGAATTGCATGGCTCAGGGCACTTGGTCACCTCGCGAAGCACATTGGACTATCAACCGCCTGGAGGCTCAGGCAGTCCACCTGGCTTTAGTGAGATTCCTGCTGCTGCTTCATTCCCAGGCGGTCGTGTTCTCTCCAACAATGCGATGACGGTAGCTTATCTCAACTGCCAAGGCGGTACCAAATGCCTCGAAGTAGCCAGAGAAATGGCTCTTCTTTTCCAGTGGGCAGAGAGGCATCTGCAGACTCTGTCGGCACAGCATATTGCGAGAATAACTAACGTGAAGGCAGATTTCCTCAGCCGTCATGCCCTCGATCCCGGCGATTGGGAGTTAGCTCCCTGGGCATTCCAGAAGATTGTGCAAAGGTGGGGTCGGCCTGTGATGGATCTCATGGCGTCATCAACAAATTCCAAAGCCCCTGCGTTCTTCAGCCGCCGGAGGGAACACGGGTCACAGGGACTAGATGCCTTAGCCCAGCCATTGCTGGCGACAGCTCTACTATACATCTTTTCCCCATGGCCTTTCATCGGAAAGGTTCTCCAGCGGATCAGAACACATTTGGGCACAGTGATTCTAGTGGCTCCGGATTGGCCTCTGAGGCCTTGGTATGCCAATCTCGTTCGGCTAGCCGGAGCAGCTCCTCTGCGGCTTGGTGCTCGCAGAGGTCTCCTATGGCATGGGCCGATCACAATGGACGACCCCGCTCCCTACTCACTTATGGCTTGGAACTTGAACTCTGCTGGCTGAGCCGCAAGGGCTATTCTCCTCGAGAGGTAGCTACCCTGCTCAAAGCTTGATGGCCCTCTACGTCGCTGGCTTATGCCCAGGTATGGTGCACCTTTGAGACCTGGTGCTTGCGGCATCGCCTCTCGCCATGGCTCGCTCATATACCTCAGGCCCTCGCCTTTCTCCAAGAGGGCCTTGAAAAGGGCTTAGCTCTCGGTTCTCTTCGAATCCAGGTCTCGCCCTTACCTGTTTCAGGGGGCTGATAGACAGGTGCTCCCTTGCGTCCCACGCAGACGTAGCATGTTTTCTCAAGGGAGCTAAGGTAGTACGTCCCCCCCATCCGGCCAGTAGTACCGCATTGGGATCTTTCCTTCGTCCTGAGGGTACTCATGGATGCTCCTTTCAAACTGCTTAAGGGACCATCTCTCTGCGATTTGACCCTTAAAGCAGCCTTTTTGGTGGCAATAACCTCCACGCAGATGGTCTCCGAGTTGCAGGCCCTATCGTTCCGAGATCCCTATCTCTCCTTCTTGGAGGGCGAAGTTTCCCTGCATGCAATTCCTTCCTTCTTACCGAAGGTCATTATGCCTTTTCATTTGAACCAGCCTATTTTCTTACCGTGTTTCCCCAAAGACCAGTGTAAGGGCCGGCGTAAGGATATCCGGAGACTGGATCTCAGAAGAGTTCTCTGTCGTTATTTGCAGGTCACAGATCCGTTCCGCAGGTCCGACCATCTCTTTGTTCTGTTCGCGGGTCCTCGGAAGGGCCTTGCGGCTTCTAAGTTTACCATTTCTAGGTAGCTTCATCAGACTATTGAATCCGCCTATATAATCCGTGACAAATCCATGCCCTCGGGGTTACGGGCCCAGGCCACGTCATGGGTGGTGCACTCGCAGGTCGCCCCTGTTGACTTTTGTAGGGCGGCCACCTTGTCCTCCCTCTCCACATTCGTCCAGCACTATTGACTCGATCTCCAGGCCCAAGAGGAGGCCAGATTTGGGGCCAATGTAGTTACAATGGCTCCATCTTCCCACCCGGAGGGCAGTTAGCTTGGGTACTATCCGATTGTCTGGACTGGTCTAGCAGGATGACTTGGAAGGAGAAATTTCACTTACTGTTAATTTCCTTTCCTGGAATCCTGCTAGACCAGTCCAGGACCCTCCCAGTGTTTGAACGAGCGGTAGCTTTGCGAAGGAGTCAGGGCTGGCATCTCGAGCAGGTTATTCTCCTCTGCTCCTCCAGAATTTTCATTTGCTGTATATAGTTATGTTCTCATTCTTTTGGGTTCCTTGTTGCTTGTCAGAGTATACTGAGGGTGACCCCTTAGGGGCATGCCTGTACGTCTACCAGAGCCCAGCCAATTGGGTTTCTGGTGGGTTTTTTTCTCTGTCTCCAGCGTCTGCTGGTAGGGGGAGATATACCTGATTGTTTGGACTGGTCTAGCAGGATTCCAGGAAAGGAAATTAATGGAAAGTGAAATTTCTCCTTCTGGTGTTCTCAGAAGAATCTTAATCCCTTCTCAGCTCCAGTGGAGGTGCTTCTTGAGTATCTCCTCCACCTATCTTCTTCTGGACTCAAAACCAATTCGGTCAGAGTACACCTACGTGCAATTGCGGCCTCTCACATGCCCTCAGATGGCCAGCCATCTCCTCGTAGCACACTTCATGAGAGGTCTTCTTTTAATCAAGCCTCCCATTAAGCCACCACCAGTGGCATGGGACCTCAGTGTTGTTCTAGGACAGCTTCTCAAGCCGTCCTTTGAACCTCTAGCCACTACATGTTTCTCACATGGAAGGTTATCTTCCTCATTGCCCTCACTTCAGCAAGGCGCATTAGTGGGCTTCAGGCCTTAGTGGCTGACCCACCTTACACATGGTTCCACCATGATAAGGTAGTCCTTAGGACACATCCTCACTTCCTCACTTCCTCATGCCGAAGGTGGTCTCACCCTTCCATTTGAACCAGTTGGTTTACCTCCCAGTGGTTTTCCCTAGACCACACTCATCTAGGGCAGAAGCAACCCTCCACACTCTGGATTGTAAATGTGCCTTAGTTTTTTATCTTCAGAGGACTCGAGAGCACCGGAAAGCATCTCTTTTAACTCTAGTCACCTCGGGTTGCCAGTCTCCAAACATACTCTCTCCAAGTGGATAGCTGACTGCATCACCTTTGCTTATGAGAAGGCAGGAGACTCCCTTGAGGGTCATGTCACTGCCATAATGTTCAAGCCATGGTTACCTCAATGGCAAATCTACGATCTTTAGCTATTGACGAGATCTGCAAAGCAGCATCTTGGTCTTCGGTCCATACTTTTGCTGCTCGCTACTGTCTGGACAAGGACTCACACCAAGATGCCATGTTTGGCCAGGCTGTTCTCCAGCATCTCTTTCAGACTTAGAGCAACTCCTACCCTCCGTCCCGGATTTCGATACCAGACATCCATGGAGGATACATGACCTCTTTAGGCATTGATGGGGTTTTCGTGGGCTTCCCCTAGGATTATTTGGGGATTTTCTATATCAGACTTGTGGCTGCAATGCTCACCCCAACATACAGAATATATACAGGACCCACCTTAAATAAATTGCTCGTGCCACCGTAAGAGAGTGGATACTTTTATTTGTCAGGTCTGTAACATCACAAGCTTTGCATTTTAAATGATAAGGTACAAATTTCAATATCAATACATAGCATCTATACATCTATAGCAAGCAAAGCACCTGACTTAAGTGTAAAGAGTCCTGAGACAGAGATAAGCTCACTTCAGTGGATGTCAGCTAGTGTCTGTCCCTCCATCAGAGTTTCTCTCCTATAGTTATACTCATTTTTTAGGCTTGAAACAAAACTGCTGATAAGCAGATTTCCTTTCCTTCTTGTTCCCTATTTTTTTTTCAAGAAAATCTGCTCCTTAATCTTTTGCCCTCTTGCCCTCTGCTTTCCCTTGTTGCATCCAGTCTCCTCATCCTCATGGCAGTTCTTTTCGCCTTTGCTAACCGTTTCCTGCAGATTTTCTCCAGATACTGATGTTGGTCAAGTTCTTCTTTTTTGTTTCCCTTTGTTCATTCAAGGGGCCCAGGTGGTAGTTTCAATAGCTGTGTAGTTTTCAGAGTTGTTAAGATCAGTACCTCTCATTGTGTCAACTCTATGATTTCAGGATGTTAGCTCATTCCATAGCTCAAGCTGCTAATTCTGCAGTTCCAGGGTGAAAAGGGTCAGCAGGCTATTTCTTACTTAGGCCTAGAGCTGGAGACATTAGCACAAGATGGAAGATAGTAGTCCAACATGAGACAAGGGTACCTGAAGGGGGATTCATTTTCCCCTCATTCCCCTCTTGAATCCCACTTCAGGTCCCTTCTGCTGTCCCCATAGTGTGCCCTTCTACACTCGGCCAACCGGAACCTCCAGTGACACTCACTGAAGAAATGGAGGCACGACAAGACAAAGTTGCCACATGAGATCTGAATCCCATTAACTCTATACCTAACATAGGGAACTTGAGAGGAGAAGAAACTCATATAGGGTTACCTGAATATTGGACCGCTACCAAGTGGAACCCCTGTGGAATAAGAGGCTGGGCATCAGGCAGGTTACCATACACATTAGTAACTCTAGGTCTACGGGCTAGGGTAGTATATTCATTGGCCTGATTTTGGGAGGTAAGAATTAGAGTTGTGGTAGTCACCTTAGTCAAACACCTTCTACAAAGAGCTAGAATAAATGAAAAAACACAGCAGCCAACTGATAAAGCAATGAGCAGACCAAACAAGGTTACAAGTAAGCCGCGTAGGCCAGAGCCTAGGCCTGTAAACCAAGAAGCAACATCATTCCACCATGCTCCAACCTGAATCCCACCCTTGAAATCATCCAGATGTAATTCTGACAAATGTCTAATTCTGTCCATTGCATTAAGTACAAAAGTTGTATGGTTTGCTATAACTGTGCAACAATTTGTTTCATTAATAAATTTACATGCCCCTCCCTCACCTGCTAACAATAGATCTAAAGCTCGTCTATTTTTCAGAGTATTTTGATTGTTTTGCTCAAGGGATTTGACTAGGCGAGATTTGGACATGAAGCAAACATTGCAACCTACGTATGGCCATACCTAGTTCAGCAGTAATTGCAGGGGTCTGAAATATAGGAATCCAAGAGGTATAGCTCAGGACATCAAGCTGTGTTTTAGTCAGCGGATATGTGGAATTAAGATATTCATAAGAGGCCATGAGAGCAGCATCTTCGGATTTGTCATACCAGGGGGAGGTGTCTCTTTTGCACCTGTGGGCCCTTGTATGATAGCGACTGACACTAGGAGGGATTAATACTGAATAGGCCTCAGCCCTAACCAGAGCACAAGGAAGGTGAGTCAGGCCTATAGCCTGATACAGGAAACCCTGACAATACCAATAATGGCCTGCAAGGGCCGGGAATTGGGTATTTTTGGTCCAGGTCCAGTTCATATTGTGTCCCCATGCAATTGAATTATGCCTTATGATAGATTGATCATTATGGGGAAAATAACAGGAGGAGTGAGGGGTACCAGTTCTGAATCCATATGTCTGGACTGCTGAACCATTTCTATAAATAGGACCCACTGTGTATGTGTTGTCCCAATAAGCAGAGGAAACATTCAAAGGTGCATTAGTGATAACAAACCATTGGTCAAAGCTATAAGGGGCCGAAAGGTTATAAGGAATTATGGACCTGGGGGAAACAGAAAATTGCTGTTGTGCAGGATGGTAGGTGATATTACACTTCAGCAAAGGGCGTGAGTCAGAATGGACTAGTCTCCCATTACCATTACAGTATGGATATGTCAAATGAGAAGGAGCATAGTCTTGGACTGGAACCGGGTCAGATAAATTGAAATGCTCCCAAGTATGGGAGCAGTTAGTGGGGACCCAGCATGGAGTAGTGGAGTTTTCGGTAGGGTGCTGGCAAGCCAAGTTCCCCGAGTACTCCACTGGTTGTACTGATACTATATTGACTGGTGCATACCCGACTCCCTTTGGCAGTGGGGTACATATGATACAGTCCAAGAGATTCATTAATTGGACAACCTCAAGAACTGTGGCTTTCTATAGATTAGGTCCTGGTGCGGGATTGTAAGGGACTACCCTGGGAAATATTAAAGGAACTATTGAAAGAACTATTCAGTTGCTGGGTAGAGAGATTCAGAGGAACGGGTTGAGGAATATATAAGTATGGAAGGAAAAGAACTAGAAGTGACCCTACCAATGCTCCACAAAGAATTGCCTATGCCATGAAGGGGGGGGAGGGGACCCAGTGGGGACTGGCGAGCCTTATGCATCATGAAAGAAATCTAAAAACAACAATACCAAGCAAAGTACAACAAATATGGTTACTAACAAGATGAAAATTATAAGAGGCGGATCTAACACAGAGGGACTGACAGGAGATAGATAAGCTTCAGATAGTATACACATTAATCAGTTATACTAATATCTCAAACAGACACTAGGGGGCTTGTTTACAAAGCTGCGGTAGCGGTTCGCGATCGTTATCGGAGCCGCGACCCCATTGATTTCAATGGGGCCGCGGCTCCGATAACGACCGCGAACCGCTACCGCTGCTTTGTAAACAAGCCCCTAAGTAAATGTCTTTATAGTGGATCCAAGTGGAGCTTCTCTTTTTCCAGATCTCTCAGAGAAGTGTCCATAACGAATGATATCAATGTTCTGTACTCACAATTTGTTGATCACTACTGGTGGTAGGGGCTGGAAAATATCTTTGTTGTGTATCCACAAAGTGCCGTTATCAAGCTGAACAGCGGTTGGAGTTACAGCTGTGACAGTATGTGGTCCAGAGTAGATAGGATGGTACCACTTGTCCCTCACTTGGATCCGGCAGTAGACAAGATCACACAATTTAAAAGTGTATGGTACCAACGCTGTCGGTGGTGCATGGGAGGCCAACCTCTGTTGAATCAAGGATACACTGGTCTGAAGTCCTGTAAGATAAGCAGAAAACAAGTCGAGCAGATTTTGGGTACCTGAATTCATAACTTGGCACATGCTCCTTCTTCCAGGTATGATTTCATGAGGAGTTAGGCCTAACCACTTGATAGGATTATTTCTCAACAGATACAGGCAAAGAGGTAATACTTGCAGCCAGGTCTGGCCACTCCCAATCATTAGCACCTTTATGTCAATATGCATACTTTTATGATGGTTGATATTTTATAAGAGGCCACATTTGCGCAGAAATGACTTTCCTAATTGTCTCTCCAGGCCAGTCCAGGTATGTATGGGTTGTCACCATCCTCCAGCAGCTGAGAACTGAGCATGACAGATTCTTTCCATGATCCAGTATAAGAACTCCACCTTCAGCTCCCCCTATCAGTCTCTCAGTTCTCAGCAGTGGATTTGGTGGCAGATTAAAAAGAAAAAAGGGGTTTTAGGATATGGTAATTGGGATTGATAATGATATTTAAAAAAAAAAAAGGATTGGTTAAGCAAAGCAAGAGAGAGAACAGACATTTGTGCTGGGGATAGGATTTGGTGGGGCAGAGCCTGCTCAGTATCCAGATCCTCAAGGGCTCCACAGTTGTCCAGGTACCTGTGCACCGGGGATATAATTGGGAGCCCCAGATTGCTTTCCCTTCTCCAGACAGAAGCCACAAACCTGTAAACTGCAAGTCCCTACGGCCTCCTGAACTCTCAGGGGGAGTAGTCTGCCTTCCTTCCTTCCTGCCAACGCGACCTTTAGTTACTGCCAGAACCATGCAGTGAGTCTCAGCAGGGAAGCGGGAGATCTGATGCGTCAGACTTCAGTCTTCATTGGGGCAGTTTGGCCAGTGGTACACAGCTTTGTGTCTCTCTCTTCCTGCGTGGCTTCGTGGCTCTCTCTCTCTCTCTCCCTTGGTGGCCCGGCCCGGTCCGGTCCGGTCTTCAGGTGGGAATGGAAGCGCGGGGGGGGGGGGGGGGAATTGCAGGACTGTAGGTTTGAGCCACTGGCGTGCCTTGAATGTGCAGGCAGCCGCAGACATTCGGTGGTGGAGTTCTGCTGGTTTTGTCTGCGACGGGAAAGGGCAGTGCACAGGGAAATTTGGAGTTAGGAGGCATGAAATGGACAGCGAGCAGTACTCTGCAGAGGCAGCAGTATCAGGGGGCTCTGAGTTTTTGTGAGGAACGGCAGCCATTTCAGAGCCGGCTGCACAGGAGAGCAGGCCAACCGAGGGAAATGCAGGACCAAGACTAAACATAAGACAGAGGTGCCTTGGACAAGTCTGAACCGCGGTCTGAAATGGTCCCTAGCAATGACTCATTGGAGGCAATCTTTTCAGCAGTTTTTATACTCTCTCTTCATAAAACCTACTGTCTAAAGAAGCAGCAGGCAGAAAATTTGGCAGGCTTGTCTCAGATGCACTCGGCCTTAGCCATGCCAGTCAATGACACAGCTGACAGGGTACCCTCGGGGAAAAAGTGTCACAGTAAGCCGGATCTCTGGTTGAGACAAGACTCACCATGCTCTCATGACTCCAAGGAGCTGGGGGAGGGCCCCTCGGACCTCTGGGGGGATCTGGCTGGACAAGAGCTGGAGGACGGAGAGCTTCCCGTTGGGGAAGACCCTAATGGGTTTAGAGTTTTCCGGAGAGAGGAGCTGGCAGCTATTAATCACTCTCTGGCAGCCTTGAACATGATGCCTTCTCCAACCCTGACGGAAGAACCCCTTTAGGACCCTTTGTTGCAAGGGTTTTGGGGGAGGGGGCGCAGGCTTGTTTCCCGGTACACCGGATAATCCACAAGATGATTGATTCAGAATGGGAATATCCAGAAACAACCTTAAAAGGTAGTCGTTCAATGGCACGGCTCCATCCTATTCCACAGGAGGATTGGGACCTCTTGAAGATGCCAAAGGTGGATGCATTGGTTTCATCAGTAACCAAAAAGACCACTATTCCGGTAGAAGGGGAGGCAGCGCTCAGGGACCTTCAGGACCAGAAGTTGGAAACTTTGTTAAAGCAGGTGTTTGACACTAAAGCTATGACCCTGCAAGCCTTCATCTGTGGGGCCTATGTGTCCTGGGCATCCATCAGATGGATCCAAGGATTCATCATTCTAGGACTAGAAGGTCAAGAGCCATTAGAGGGATCGAGACTGGAATCAGTGTATCTGGCGGATGCCTTCTATGACCTCATCCGGCTGTCCTCTAAGACAATGGCTTCTATGATAGCAGGCCACAGATTCCTGTGCCTACGTAACCGGTCAGTGGATGCCTCATCCAAGGCCCAGCTTAGCAAGCTGCCCAAGGCAGGTTGCTGTTTGGTGATGCTCTGGAGAAGATTGTTAAGAATTTAAGGAACGCCAAAGTGGGTCACTTCCCGGAGGACAAGCCTAAGGTGCTGAAGGGAGTAGCACCCCAGCGAGGACAGGCCAGGGAGTTTCGGAGGGCTCGAGCAACACGGTTCACTGGAGAAGCCTTTTCGGGGTTCAAAGTGGCGAGCGGTTATTATTCAGCCCTGCTGGGCCTTAGCAAAAAGCCACAATGAAGCCAGAGGGGCCCAGGTGGAGATAGTAGGGGGATGCTTACATCAGTTTTACCCTGCCTGGGTCCACATCACCTCTGACCAGTGGGTGTTGGAAATAATTTGGGAGGGTTACGCGCTGGAGTTTGCACGCTCCTTTTCAGAGGCCTTTGTCCATGCGCCATGCGGAGGTTGAGAGAAGACGCAAGCAGTCCAGGATACATTTAAGCGTTTAATCCGATTGGGGGCAGTAGCCCTGGTGCCGACAGGGGAATGCAGCAGGAGTCGGTATTCTGTATATTTCATGGTTCCCAAGATAGAAGGGTCATTTAGGCCCATCCTGGACTTCAAGCACGTAAATCAGGCTCTGTGAGTACCACATTTCCGAATGGAAATCCTACGGTCAGTCATACTTGCAGTAAAGGAAGGAGAGATTTTGACTGTTCTGGACTTCGCGGAAGCATATCTGCATATTCCAATCAGGCCAGAACCTCAATGGTTTCTCCACTTTGTGGTACCTATGGGCCATTTTCAGTTCACTTCACTGCCGTTTGACCTCGCTACAGCTCCTCAGATGTTCACAAAAGTCATGGTGGTGGTCACAGCAGCGTTGCGAAAAGAGAGCTTCCTTATCGTCCCTCCAGTCCAGTCCCGAACCTCTGGGTAGTGCACCTCCTCCAGCAGCTTGGGGACTGAGCATGTGCAAAGCTGTAGACACCAGTATAAGTACCACTGGCACCACTCCTCAGCTTCCAGTATGCTCCGTCTCCAAGCAGCTGGAGGTGGTGAGCCAGGGGACTCACAGTGGAGCAAATAAGGAGAGTTTAGGGTTTTTTGTTTTGGGACAGTACTAGTTATTGCAGTATTGTCAGGATTGTTAAAGTTAAAAAAAAAAGATAAGGGAGAAAGCATTTCTGTCAGCAGCAGCAAGCCCTGTGGAGGAGGATGAGTTTTTAGCCCTCTCCTTTCTCTAACTTCTTCTTCCCCCCCTTCTGCTTGTGTTCTGTGGGGATCTTTTGAGACACTTGCAGGTGTGAAGGGTTTGGCGGCTCCCGATCCCATGAGCGGGTGAGGAGCCGCCATTTCGGCACTGTATCTTGAAGTAGCTGCTGCAGTCTTGATGATGAAGCCATTCAACGGCTGAGCGCGAGTCCGGCTTCTCTCCCGCGGCAGGATCGGAGCCGCTGTGGTGACTTTGTCGATGTGAATTCAAGCTGCAGGTACGTTGGGAGATCACTTGCATCTCGTGCAGGATGGGGTAGGCCCGTTAGCACGTGTGCCGGCAGTTTCTTAGATGCACCTGCTGGAGCGCGGGAAAATAAGGGGATCGCTCTTCCCACGTTTGTTTAGGCCCTTGTAGTAGTTCGTTTTGCGACTTCTGTTGCGGTGTGTTGTCTGGGGGGCTCAGTTTCGTGGTCTCTGTTGGTTCCTGCCAGGGTTTGTAGTGGTATGCGTGTGGAAGTTGCAGGGGTAGATACGGCAGTTCCTAAAGATGTCACAGTCGGCAGCCTGGTTCTATCTGCAGATTCTCGGTTCCATGGCGGCAGCACTGGACTTGGTGCCCTGAGCATGAGCTCATATCGGACCCTGCAGCACGAGCTACTGTCGCACTGGTCACCCCTTTGCCACACGATGGTGCAGCGACTACCATACCCGGAGGATGTTTGGTCGAGTCTTGACTAGTGGCTGCAGCAGAGTCATCTAGCTGCAGGCGTGCCGTTGAAGCAAACTCAATGGGTCCTGATCACGACACGACACCAGTCTCATAGGTTGGGGGGCACACTGCCAGTCGCAGGTGACACAAGGGAAATAGATGGCGGAGGAGAGCACCTGGTCCATCAACCACCTGGAGATGAGAGCGGTGTTCCTAGCCTTGCAAGCCTTTCGCCCAACTGCATTCCGGGTGTGTTCCAACAATGCAGTCACAGTAGCATACATCAACAGGCAGCATGGCACGGGCAGTGCGGCCCTCCTGGAGGAGAGTCAGACCCTACTATGCTGGGCGGAGGAACATCTCACGGACATCTCAAGAGTAAAGTAGCCCAAATGCCCTCAAGTATGGAGCAGACAGAGCTTAAAGATCCCAATTTACCCATGTCTAACAATAGCCAAATTAACATGAATAAAATACATTCTCTAAAATGCTTGTATGCAAATGCTAGAATTCTAAAGAATAAGATGGGAGAGTTAGAATATATAGCACTAAATGAAAGGTTAGATATGATTGGAATATCAGAGACATGGTGGAAGGAGGACAACCAGTGGGACACTGTGATACCTGGGTACAAACTATATCGTAATGATAGAGCTGATCAAATTGGTGGAGGGGTTGCGCTCTATGTTAGAGAGGGCATTGACTCAGAAAGGATTAAAGTTTTGCAGGAAACAAAATCTGCTGTAGAATCTATATGGATTGAAATTCCATATAAAAGGGGGAAGGCGATGGCAGTGGGGGTGTACTATCGAGCACCTGGCCAGAATGACCAAATGGATGATGAAATGCTCAAAGAAATCAAGGAAGCTAACAAAAGTTACAGCGCAGTAATAATAATGGGTGATTTCAATTACCCCGGTATCGACTGGGTCAGTATCACGTCAGGACATGCTAGGGAGATAAAGTTCCTAGATGAAATAAATGTCTGCTTCTTGAAGCAGCTGGTTCATGAACCGACCAGAGGGGAAGACATATTAGACCTAGTCCTTAGTGGAACACCAGATCTAGTGCAAGAGATAAGGGTGTTGGGGCCACTTAGCAATAGTGATCATAGCATGATCACCTTTGATTTAATTGGTGGAGGAGGGATAGTAAGGAAATCCACAGTAGTACTACCTTTTAACTTTCGAAAGGGAGACTATGATAAAATGAGGAAAACAGTTAAGAAAAAACTAAAAGGAGCAGTTGCGAAGGTTAAAGACATACATCAAGCTTGGGTGTTGTTGAAAAATACTATCTTGGAAGCCCAGACCAGCTGTATTCCACGCTTTAACAAAAGTGGAAGGAAGTCCAAAAAACTGCCAGCATGGTTTAAAGGTGAGGTCAGAGAGGCTGTTGTTGCCAAAAAAGCATCTTTCAGGAAATGGAAAAAAGAGCCAAACGACGAAACCTGGAAACAGCACAAGCACTGGCAAGTCAAATGCAAGGCATTGATAAGGCAGGCAAAGAGAGAATTTGAGAAGAAGCTTGCTGCGGAAGCAAAAACGCGAAATAAAGACCTTTTCAAGTACATTCGCAGAAAAAAACCTGTGAGAGAGTCAGTTGGTCCATTAGATGATGAAGGAGTTAAAGGAGCACTAAGAGGCGACAAGGCGATAGCGGAGAGACTGAATGAATTCTTTGCTTCGGTCTTTACTGAGGAAGATGTAGGGATGTTACCCATGACTGAAGTGGTATTTAAAGGTGCGGAAGAATTGAAGGAAATATCGATACATCGGGAAGATGTCTTACAAATATTAGATAAACTGAAGAGTAGCAAATCACCTGGGCAGGATCGTTTACATCCAAGGGTGTTTAAAGAACTGAAATATGTAATTGCATAACTGTTATCTGTAATCTGTGAACTATCATTAAAATCATCTCTAATATCTGAAGATTGGAGGATCGCCAATGTAACACCAATTTTAAAAAGGTTCCAGGGGTGATCCGGGAAAACTACAGACCGGTGAGCCTGACGTCAGTACCGGGAAAAATGGTAGAAACCATCATAAAGAATAAAATTACTCAGCATGTAGATAGTCACAACCTAATGGGAGACAGCCAACATGGCTTTAGACAAGGAAGATCTTGTCATACTAATCTGTTATGTTTTTGTTGAAGGAGTGAATAAACAGGTGGACAAAGGTGAGTCGGTCGATATTGTGTATCTGGACTTTCAGAAAGCCTTTGACAAGGTCCCTCATCAGAGACTTTTGGCAAAACTAAAGAGTCATGGGATAGGAGGCAATGTACTATTGTGGATCAGGAACTGGTTAAAAGATAGAAAGCAGAGGGTAGGGCTAAATGGCCAATTTTCCCAATGGAGAAAGGTGAATAGTGGTGTACCTCAGGGATCTGTGCTGGGTCCGCTGCTTTTTGACATATTCATAAATGACCTGGAAAGTGGAATAACGAGTGAGGTTATCAAATTTGCAGATGACACAAAACTATTTAAAGTTGTTAAAACCCAAGAGGATTGTGAAAAATTGCAAGAGGATCTTGATAAATTGGAAGACTGGGCATCAAAATGGAAGATGAAATTTAATGTGGACAAGTGCAAGGTTATGCACCTAGGGAAGAACAACCCAAACTATGGTTACACGATGCAAGGTTCCACATTAGGAACCACCACCCAGGAAAAAGATTTAGGCGTCATTGTGGATACCATGTTAAAACCCTCGGCCCAGTGTGCAGCGGCGGCCAAGAGAGCAAATAGAATGCTAGGTATGATAAGGAAAGGAATTGAAAATAAAACAAAAGATATTATAATGCCTCTATATCGTTCCATGGTGAGACCGCACCTTGAATATTGTGTGCAATTCTGGTCGCCGTATCTTAAAAAAGGATATAGCGATTTTAGAAAAGGTACAGAGAAGAGCCACCAAAATGGTAAAGGGGATGGAAGGATACTCCTATGAAGAAAGGCTAAAAAAGTTAGGGCTCTTTAACCTGGAAAAGAGACGGCTGAGGGGAGATATGATAGAAGTCTATAAATTAATGAATGGAGTGGAACGGGTAAACGTAGATCGATTGTTTACCTTATCAGAATATAGAAAGACTAGGGGACATGCAATGAAGCTACAGGGTAAACTATTTAAGACTAATAAAAGAAAATATTTTTTCACTCCACGTGTAATCAAACTTTGGAATTTGTTACCGGAGGATGTAGTAAAGGCTGTTAGTGTAGCTGGGTTTAAAAAAGGTTTGGACAAGTTCCTGGAGGAAAGGTCCATAAACCATTATTAAGAAGTGACCGAAGATATCAATGCTTGACCCAGTACAAGCATTGTGGAGCTTGTGTCTCTTGGGGAAACTGCTAGGTGCATATGACCTAGATTGGCCACTGTTGGAAACAGAATACTAGGCTTGATGGATCTTGGTCTGACCCAGTATGGCATATCTTATGTTCTTATGTTCTTATGGCTGTCAGCAACTCATGTAGCAGGCAAGAAAACCATTCAGGCGGACTTGCTCAGTCGACATTGTGAGTGGGAGCTCAGTGCGACAGTGTTTCACGACCTCGTCCAGTTATGGGGCCAGCCTGTCATGGACTTGATGGCCACACTGGGCAACTCAAAGGCGAACCATTTCTTCAGTCAGCACAGGGAGCACATGTCCGGTGATCCTCATAGCGCTGGATTGACCCCGCAGGCCGTGGTATTTATTTATTTAATTGCTTTTCTATACCGCACTATTTATTATCAGCGCGGTTTACAGGAAACTTATTTGTGCAAAGAGGGCATTTCAATGCACTTACAATAAACAAGGTAAATAAACATGGATAACAGGTTAACAGGTAAACAACTATTTACAATTTAGTATGCAGGCTTGTACAATTATCTCGTTAGTAAGTACAGTTGATACAACAGTGACATTCTGTAAATTAAATAGAGGTGTGCGGATCTCATGCGTCTGTTGATTGCTCTTCCAGTTCGGTTGCTGGTCAGGGTCAATCTGCTGTACCAGGGATCAGTTCTAATGCCCCAGGTGGAACGATTTTCACTTACAGCTTGGCTCTTGAGTGGGCAAGATTACAACATTGGGGTTATTCCCCCGCGATCATAGCTACATTGTTGCAAGCTCGGAAGAGGTCCACCACGGTGGCTTACATTAGAGTGTGGCGGATTTTTGAAGACTGGTGTGGGTCTCAGGGCATTCAGCCCTTGGCCTGTTCGTTGCCAGCTATCTTGCTCTTCTTGCAGGATGGGATGAATAAAGGGATGGCGCTTAGCTCCTTAAAGGTGCAGGTAGCAGCTCTTTCATGTTATCGGGGCCGCATGCAAGAGCGATCCTTGGCTTCGCACCCCGATTTTGTGAGGTTTCTCAGGGCAGTCAATCAAGTCCGTCTGCTCAGGCTTCCGTTGATACCCTCATGGGATCTGAATTTGGTATTGGGGCCTTAATAGAGGTGCCCTTCGAACCGCTGGTGGCAGCGTCATTGTGGGACCTCACCTTGAAGATGGGTTTCTTGGTAGTGATCTGTTCGGCACGTCGCATCTCGGAGCTTCAGGTACATTATTGCCAGGAGCCTTTTTTGATTCTCTCTAAGAAGAAGGTGGTTTTACGCCCAGCACCGTCCTTTCTTCCAAAGGAGGTTTAAAGTTTTCACCTAAGGTGGTTTCCTTGCTGGTGTTTTCCGCATGGGGAATTTCAGAGGAAGAGCAGCTGCTGCATTTGTTAGACTTGCGCAGAGTGCTAGGGCGTGATCTGAAAGTAATAGCATCACTGCGAAGGTCGGATCCTCTGTTTGTGCTGTTTGGCAGCCGTCGTAAAGGGGAGGCAGCCTCCAAAGCCTCTCTTGCTCGTTGGCTGAAACAGGCCATAGGAGCGGCCTACATAGCATGCAGCAAGCTGTCGCCACAAGGGCTTAAGGCACACTCGACACAAACTCAGGCTACTTCATGGGCAGAATGCTCCCTGGTGCCACCGGCAGAGATTTGCAGGGTGGTGACATGGTCCTCTCTCCATATCTTCACAAGGCATTATCGGTTGGATGTTCAGGCGGCTGGAGACGCGAGGTTTGGGGCTGCAGTGCTTCAAGCCAGAATCGTGGGTTCCTCCTATAAGTAAGCACTACCTTGGTACTTTGCATACGTACCTGGACTGGCCTGGAGAGATGATTAGGAAAGAGAAATTAGACATTACCTGCTAATTTTCTTTCTTTGAGTATCTCCAGGCTAGTCCAGGGCCCTCACAGTGTTGGTGTACATTTATGGCTCGCTTCCGGATGGACATCGGGATCTTGTGAGGGGGGGAGTTCTCCAAATTGTTACAGGGACCATTATTCGGTTAGAAACAGGTTAATCTTGGCAAGGATGTATCTGGTGCAGCGCTACTGTTCATCCAATTGTCATAGGAGTTTACAAAGAGTTACTGATCGTCCCTCCAGTCTAGTCCCGGAATCTCTGGGTTGTCAACCTACTCCAGCAGCTTTGGAGACTGAGAAACTTCACTCCTGTGATGTTACTGGTATATAAGGACTGGAACCGCCTCCTCTTACCAGTTTCATCAGTCTCCAAAGCAGCTAGTGGGGTTGTGAGCCCAGGGATTGCAGGGCTCACTTGAGGAACGATTAAGAAGAGTTATTAGGTTTTTGTTTGAGGGTTTAAAAAAAAACAAAAAAAGATATAGAGATTAGAAGCCCCTGAGGTAATACATTACTTCCTCTACCTGTGGAGGTTTCAGGTGGCCGGGCTGTATTTGCCCTGAGGTCCTCTGGTTTTCTGGCGGTAGCACCACCTCCCCCCCCCCCCCCCCCCGAGGAGGTCATCGGGTTGGGCAGGCACGGGGAGAGGACTGGCAGCTAGTTACCGCTATGGGTGAGAGAGGAGCAGGAACTATAGCTGTCTTAAGCTCAGCGCGTGCAGAGGACTTGCCTGCCAGCGCTTGAGCAGTCGGTTGCAGCTTTAGCGGGTGCCGACACTGTTTTCAGCTCCAGAGTTTGAAATTCCTTCCCAGCGGCTTGTGCGGAGCAGGTGAGCCCGGGGGAGAGGCCAGCAGGCAGTTCGCAGCGATGGCGAGTTAAGACAACGTTTTTTGAGCGGGAACGGTAAGATTTGTAGGCCCAGCCAGACCGAGTGTGCAAAGCGCGGCAAAAACGCCGGTAGCAGGCCCAGGGTCGCTATGGCTGTTTTTTTCTTGGGGGAGCCTAGTTTTCAATAACTCTCTTTGGATTTGACTGGGGCAGCGAGTCTGCGGGCCGCTAATATAAAAAAAAAAAGCCTGAATTTGTGTTTGAATTTAAAGGCTTCCTTTTCACCTTTTTGGGGGGTGCATCATGCCTTCCCGGCAGTTATGTTTATTGTGTGGGGCCAAGAGGAGTTCGGTCTCGCAGGACGGAGTATGTAGGGGTTGTAGTCAGGAGACTAAGGAACTCTTGTCGGGGACAGAAGTGGGGGATCCAGAGGTCTCAGGGGAGGGTCCCGAGCTCATCTCTGAGCCCCTGTCCGGATCAGATCTGGGGCCCAGTACAGCTTTGGGCCCAGACCCCCCCTCCCCCCCCCCCCCCGCCACAGCTACCTGTGGAGTTTGGCGGCAATTTTTTCACCTGATTTCATGGCTCTTCTGCAAAAGGCATTGAGCAGCTCCCAGGGGACGCATGCAGCTGGGTCCTCAGGGGCTGAGCCCGGGAGGAAGAGACCGTGTTCACCTGTGCGGGCCACGGAGGCTGCCTTCAGTGCAAAACGTTCTAGAGTGGACATGGATCCACTGGAGCAGTCACTCATTTTGGAGAATATCTGTTCCGAACAGGCGGACTTAGCAGGGCTGGAAGAAGAGGAACTAGAGGAAGGCGAAATTAAAGAGCAGGAGGATCAGGCACGGGTGGTGCGGGTGTTCCGCAGGGAGGAGCTCCCGGCACTCATTGCGGAGTCCCTTAAGGCTCTCAATATTCCGGTCGATAGCATTGCGAAGGACTCTACCCTGGAGGATCCTTTACTGCAGGCTGTTCGCAAGACGCAGAGAGCATTCCCGGTGCATAGAGTTTTTAAGGAGATGACTCAGGAGGAATGGGATATGCCGGATGCCGCCCTTAAGGGATCTAGGGTTATGGCGAGGCTTTACCCTATGCTAGACCAGGACCGGGAGTTGTTTAAGGCTCCTAGAGTGGATGCAGCTGTGTCCGCGGTTACCAAGAAAACTACAATCCCGGTAGAGGGTTCCGCGGCCCTCAAGGATGCCTAAGACCGGAAGCTGGAGACGGTCCTGAAGCAGGTATTTGAAGCAAATGTGCTATCTTTACAGGCGTCTATTTATGGGGCCTGGGTGGCAAGAGCCTGCTTACAGTGGGCGCAGCGGCTTCAGGGGGCCCCCTCGGGGGAGGAGGCCGAGGAGGTGTCCAGGTTAGAGTCCGGGGCGGCGTATTTAGCCGATCTTCAGTATGACCTTATCCGAGGTCTAGCGAAGAGCATGGCATCCGTAGTGGCTGGGAGGCGATGTCTTTGGCTGCGGAACTGGGCAGCAGACGGTTCTTCCAAAGCAAGTTTGAGTAAGCTCCCCTTCCGCGGAAAGCTTCTGTTTGGAGAGGATTTGGATAAGTTGTTGAAAGATTTAGGGGATTCCAAGGGCGGTAGGTTGCCGGAAGATAAGCAGAAGCAAGGGCGCCCCAGTGCCGGCCCTAGGGGTCAGCAGCGGGACTGTCGCGGGTTTCGTTCCCCAAGATATGGACAGGGCCAGCGGGGGCATTTTTCTGGGCGGTCCCAGGGGTTTCGGGGGTTTCAAGGAGCGAACAGGGGTTTTGCAACCGCTTCCTCGTCCTCCACCTTTAGGAAATCACAATGATGCCAGGCGGATCCAGGGGGATCTGATTCCCATAGGGGGTCGACTGCGGGAGTTTTATCCGGCCTGGACCCGACTCACGTCAGATCAGTGGGTGTTAGAAGTCATACGAGAGGGTAATGCATTGGAATTGCAACGCCCAGTGACCGACTCATTTGTTCTATCACCATGCACGGCCAACGCAAAGCGCGCGGCAGTGCAGGAAACAGTACAAAGGTTGCTAGATCTCAAAACCATTGTCCCGGTTCCTTCAGACCAGTTAGGTTGCGGTCGATACTCCATTTATTTCGTAGTCCCAAAGAAAGAGGGGACATGGCGGCCCATTCTGGACCTGAAAAAGGTGAATTGCTGCCTCCGTGTCTATCATTTTCGGATGGAGACCCTTCGGTCTGTAATCGTAGCGGTAAGGAAAGGAGAGTTTCTGACATCCTTGGACCTGGAGGCATATCTTCACATTCCGATTCGCCGCGAGCATCAAAAATTCCTCCGCTTTGCGGTTCCCATGGGACATTTTCAATTTCAGGCTCTTCCCTTTGGCCTGGCAACCGCGCCACGGACGTTCACGAAGGTGATGGTGGTGGTGGCGGCGACGGCCTTGCGAAAGGAGGGAGTGTTGGTTCATCCGTATCTGGACGATTGGTTGATAAGGGCGAAGTCCCGGGAGGAGAGTGTGTCAGTGATGGCCAAGTTGATCGAGCTCCTGCAGAGCCTCGGTTGGGTGGTAAACGTGGCGAAGAGCCACTTGGAGCTGTCGCAAGTCCTGGAGTACCTGGGAGCATGCTTCGACACATGCATAGGTCGCGTGTTTCTGCCTCAGCAGAGGGTGCTCGGCCTCAGGCAGCTGGTGCGGCAGTTTCTCAGCAAGCAGTGTCCCACAGCCTGGGATTACTTGAGGGTGTTGGGGACAATGGCGGCGACCTTGGAGTTGGTGCCGTGGGCGCGCGTCCACATGAGATCATTGCAGAGCGCATTGTTAAGAAGGTGGTCACATCAGAGAGATCCATTGTCCGAGAGATTGGCCTGTCCAGCGCAGACCTGCCGGGCTCTGCAGTGGTGGTTACGTCCAGGGTGCTTAGAGAGAGGAATGTCGTTGGAGGCGCCACCATGGATATTCCTAACGACAGATGCCAGTCTGCAAGGTTGGGGGGCCCATTGTCAGGGTCGGCTGGTTCAGGGATAGTGGTCCTCGGTGGAGAGGACGTGGTCTATCAACAGGTTGGAGTTGAGAGCGGTAGCACGGGCGTTACAGGAGTTACATCCTTATCTTCAGGAAAAAGCCATTCGGGTGTTCTCAGACAACGCGACGGCAGTGGCCTACGTAAATCGTCATGGAGGCACCAGCAGCGTGGCGCTGGAGGCCGAAGCAGAGAGTTTGTTTGAGTGGGCCGAAGAGAATCTAGTGGCCCTGTCGGCGGCTCATGTCACAGGAGTGGACAATGTGGAGGCCGATTTCCTGAGTCGCGTGCAGGTAGACCCAGGGGAGTGGGTTCTGCATCCGGAGGTATTCGCGATGTTGGTGCAGCATTGGGGGACACTGGTGATGGATCTGATGGCGACCTTCCAATCCACGCAAGTCAGCCGATTCTTCAGCAGAAGAAAAGAAAGGATGGTGGAAGGCCTGAATGCCCTGATTCAGGTTTGGCCGGAGGGACAGCTGCTTTATGTGTTTCCTCCGTGGGTATTGATTGGTCGCGTCTTGCAGCGCATAGAGCTTCACAGGGGCTGAGTAATTCTAATTGCGCCAGATTGGCCGAGGAGACCGTGGTATGCTGACTTAGGCTCCTGGTGGGGGAGCCATGGCGGCTTCCAGTTCACAAAGATCTTCTGACTCAGGGACCCCTTTGCATGCCGCAGGTGGATTGATTCTCGCTTACGGCCTGGCTATTGAACGGGCTAGGTTGAGGGCGAAGGGCTATTCGGCGGCAGTGATTACTACCTTACTGAAATCAAAACGTCGGTCTATTTCGTTGGCATATGTTAGAGTGTGGCGTATTTTTGAAGCCTGGCGTGCGGAAAGGGACTTTGTCCCCTTAAGTGCGTCAGTTCTGCAGGTTCTAGCGTTCTTGCAGGACGGTTTTCAGAAAGGCTTAGCGGCGGCTTCGTTGAAGGTGCAGTTGGCAGCTCTGTCCTGTTACAGAGATAAGGTGCGGGGCAGCCCTTTGGGAAGTCATCCAGATGTGAAATGGTTCCTGAGGGCAGTAGTGCTCCTGAGGCCGCCGCATAAGAGAACGGTCCCGGCATGGGACCTGCCCTTGGTCATAGAGGCGTTGGGAAAAGCGCCTTTTGAGCCGTTAGCGGAAGCCTCATTGAAGGATCTTACCCTTAAGGTGGTGTTTTTGGTAGCCATTGCTTCGGCGAGAAGAGTTTCCGAGCTACAGGCATTTTCTTGTCGAAAGCCGTTTTTGTCCTTCTTTGATTCTAAGGTGGTGTTGCGGCCGGTGCCATCCTTTTTGCCTAAGGTGGTCTCAGTTTTTCATATGAACCAGGTAGTGGCTTTGCCGGTTTTTGTTACCAAAAAGAAGGGATAGGTAGCGGATCAGCTTCATCGTCTCGATGTGCGCCGGGCTTTAAAACAGTATGTGGCTCGCACGGCTAGTTTCCGTAAGTCTGATCGGTTGTTCGTGCTGTTTGCCGGGCCGCGGCAAGGGGAGGTGGCCTCTAAAGGCTCTATTGCTCGATGGTTGAAAGAGACGATTGCGTCAGCATATCTCCTGCGAGGCCGCAAGGTGCCGGATGGGCTGTGGGCTCATTCCACCAGGGCGCAGGCGGCGTCGTGGGCGGAATGGAGCTTAGTTCCGCCGGTGGAGATCTGTAAGGCAGCGACATGGTCTTTGTTGCATTCCTTTCTGAAGCATTACCGTCTGGATGTTCAGGCGGGGAGGTATGCCTGTTTTGGAGTGGCAGTGCTTCAGGCTGGTGTGACAGTTCCCTCCCGTTGAGTATCTGCACTGCTCTGGTACTTACCCAGAGATTCCTGGACTAGACTGGAGGGACGATCAGGAAGGTTAAATTAGACTTACCTGCTAATTGTAGTTCCTGGAGTAACTCCAGTCTAGTCCCGTATCCCGCCCTGTCTCACTGGTGGATTGTCACCTGAAGCATATGGGGAATTACTGGTAAGTGCTCCCTTTTCCGACAGGGTTTGGGCGTGGTTCACGGTGGGACGGCTTACGCCTTGGGGCGGTTTGGTCCGGGGATCCTTCTTCGCAGTGAGAAACAGGGGGACCTCAAGGCATGGCCCGTGTAGCAGAGGGCTTGTACATAGTTGGGGCTTAGGGTCCTGTAAAGCTCAGTTGGGCAGTTGTTTTTGATTTTATTATGTTGCCTACCTACTTGTTGCTCCGGTGAGTCTGCTTTGTCAATAGGTAAACTGGTGAGAGGAGGCGGTTCCAGTCCTTATATACCGGTGACATCACAGGAGTGAAGTTTCTCAGTCTCCAAAGCTGCTGGAGTAGGTTGACAACCCAGAGATTCCGGGACTAGACTGGAGTTATTCCAGGAACTACAATTAGCAGGTAAGTCTAATTTAACCTTAGCATTAAGTTTCTGTTGTCCCTCTCATTAGGGGGGGTTCTATTTTATAGGACGAGGAGTTCTTCAGCTCTGGAGTCCAGAGGGCTGCTTATCAAAGGGAGACTGATAGGGGGAGTTGAAGGTGGAGCTTTGGTGCATAGACCATGTGCTTCAGCACACATGGCCTGCCACTCCTGAACCCCTCCGACACAACTTCCTGTGCCACCGCCAGTGGCCCCTACAGCAGCAGGGGGCAATGGCTCAGCGCAGCAAGGGGGCAGCGCGGCTAGGGCTTTTTCCCGGGGCGGTCCAAAGGACTTAGGCATCGCTGATGGATTTCAGAAACATTTTAAGGGGACATCTGGGACCCTGCCCAAGTTTAGACCTGTTCCAGGCACAAATAAGCATCTGCAAAGTGCTTGTTTTGGCCATAAAAAATCCAGAGGATATAGAGAAAATGGTACTCTACCATCTCCAGTACTCTCCACAATTACAGTGTCTATGTAGATGCCCCACAGATATATCAGGCACCTCCACATTTGTGAATTTGAGCTTGCCTGCTTTTTCTTTTTAGACATTCTCATTTGAATGTCATTTGCAAAATGTGCTTTCAGAGATCCAAAGATTTTTTAAGTACTAAATATGCTTCCAGTTTTATTTCTCCCACCTTCTACAAAGCTGACATTACTTTAACTAAATTTTTGTGGTAGATATAAATGTTCTCATATTGCTTTGTGGAAGTTAAAGCTGCCAGAATCTATGATTCCCAGATTTCCCAGATTTTTGCAACTACCATCTTGCCTTTATTCTGCAATAATGGAGTCCATTGTTGTAATCATTGGAAGGTTTGTTTCCTATGCACCCCCCCCCCCCCCCCCAAACTGGCTGCTTCTAGAGCAGACTTTAGTGAGCTTTATATCTTTGTCATGCATTCCTGGAGCTAGCCTACCGCCTTTTTTCCATTATAATGCAATTTTTTGTTTTAAGCTTTTGCTGCAGTAGGTAAAGATGCACAGATTAAATGGTCCTACACTAAATCACTTCCTTTGTAGTATACTCCTCTTTTCCATATTAATATTAAATCTATATATTGGTGAGAATGGTCAGCTAGGGAGTAACCAGGTTGAAACATGTTATAAATCAAGCGTGACAAGTTTTAGAAATTGTAGGTCCAGGATCGCCTATTGTTTATGCAGAGTTTCAAGTGGTTGCAGTTGATTCACTGTATTAGATCTTGTGTGAAAGAGGTTAGCAGTCTGTTTTGAGTGCTTAAGGTTTTGTGCATGAGTTCTGATTATGCAGATGTCAGAATATACAAAATGGTGAAATCTGGGCATAAAGTACAACTGTAATGATCTGCATAAGATTTGGGAACTAGAGTTGGAGAATCCGTGCTCAAATGAAGACTGGAAATTGTTTTGGTGTGCAGCTGTAAGGTGCTCTATGTCCACATTCTTAACTCTAAAATGATAAATGTTCAGATTCTATTATATTCTATTGTTATATGGAAGGCTATGTAATTTGGGAATGCGCTGTTCAAGAGGGAACAAAAGCTTATGATCTTCTGTTGTCGATGGCATGCCAAAATGTCCTTTCTTCCTAGAAAGACTGTTCCTCACATAATGCTACCATTTGGTGGCACTTTGTGTGTGCTGTAGTAGAGTTAAGAGTCTGCAGCAGCTGAGAGAATGAACAGTAATGATGAAACTGATATTCTGTGATGTTTCTGCTGTGCTAGTATTCTAACAGCTTGATAATCTTTTTTGTATACTCTTGTCTGTTCTGTAGCTTGTCTGCTTTTTGTATTTTTGTCTTTAACCTTACACTTAATAAAAAGTGTGAACAAAATAAAACACATGGCAAAAGAGGTTAATATGAAATAATAGAAGTCTGGAAAGGGAATCCAAGATGGCACATACCAGACAAAGCACACTGCGGAAGCTCTGATGTACAAACTGTAGGAGCGTCTAATTATGTTTCCTGAAGTTTTTCCAGCTGAAGATGGCAAGGATGAAGGGGAAAGCTGGTGTTTATCCAGTAGATCCCTCTACTGGCCCCATGGACATCTTTATCCATCATCTGGAAATGCTTGTCTCATTTGGGAGTAGAGGCTGTATAGAGGCAGCAAGCGACCCTGGATATGGTATTGAACTCCAACAGAATATTTCCCCCTCCCATGCCAGAATTTTCAGAGATCAAGCTCTGTCCTTCTACCTTGACAGTTTTACTCCTGGATGATACCATAAATCAGGTTAAGGATGCTGCAGCCCAGCATTTAGGGTGGGAAAGGTAGTAGTAGCAGCAAGAAAACACCCGACTAAAGAAGGAGGTGTGCCTAGTTGCTCTGCAGTGATTACAGAGCTTGAGTTGGTACCTTGCATCTGAGGTACAACTGTAGGTGGCAACCAGAAAAAGGAGATTATTTTTGTTGGGGTAAAAGATTTGTAGGTGGCCTTCTTTCCTAAACTGGTAAAGTTTGTGTCTTCTGTTTCTCCAGCTGCACCCTCAATTGTTTTGCCTCAAGAAATCGATCAGTGGCTTCAATAAGGTCTGCGACTAAAAAGCTGTTTGATTATTTTCATCTAATTTCCATGTATTTTGGTGTGCTGAAAACAGATAAAATATTGAAAAAATTCCTAGATGTCATGATTTGCCACAACATGCAAAATTGTCTTCAAATTTATCAAATTTTTTCAAATTGCTATTAATTCAAATTACTATTAATTAATTCACATAAGTGCATTTAAGATGCCAAAAAAACCTTAAAGGGGTTGTCCGAGTTATGTAAAAAAAAATATAGCACTGTAAATCTGATGGTCAGCAATATATACATAAGCTAAGCAAGTTTTAAGTCTGTGCTTCTAATGGTAGAAGGGGTTAATCTTTCCTGAAGAATCCAGTGGGAGGGAGACACAGGGCAGATAGCAGCAGCTCCGGTCAGTGCAGGGGGGCGTGGCCAGCACTGTGATGTCTCGTGTACAGACACAGAGCTGCTCTCTCCTGCATGCCACACTTGTGCACGAATCATCATCAGGTTCTTGGTTCTAGACTGTTCACACCTTTTTCATTGCAATTCGTGTTAGCTCGTCATTCTTCAACCATTATGTTATGGCTCCGTGAAAGTGTATTAATTCGCCAGACAGTTTCTGTTTCATCTGTGGTGAATATACAGTGCTGAAGCAACAGCAGAATATTACAGACTTTGTGAAAAAGTATACTTTGCATACTTTGGACTAAAAATTGGAGATCAAGATAAAGTCTGGGCGCCTTATAAAGTGTGCAAACGGTGTGTTGAGGACCTCCGAAACTGGTTCAAGGGTAAGAAAAAAAATCTTTCTGTTATGGGATTCCTATGGTATGGCAAGAGCAAAAGAACCATAGTGACGACTGTTACTTTTGTTCATGCGATGTGAAAGGGTTTAATTCCAAATGGAAGCATTCCATTTCATACCCCAATCTTCACTCGGCAAATCGTCCCATCCCCCATGGCACAGATATACCAGTACCCAAGCCCCCTGCTACCTTGGAAGAGATACCTAGCTCCGATGAAGGTGAAGTCATACCTGAACCAGATGACGAATCAAGTTCTGACTTTGAAGATGATACAAGACCAAAATTGTTTTCTCAGGAGGAGATGAATGATTTGGTAAGAGACTTGAATCTTCCCAAAGATGCCGCTGAGTTACTCGGATCAAGGCTGAAAAGCAGGAATTTATTGTTGCCAGGAGTGTCATCTTCATGGTTCAGACATCGTGAAAAGGAGTTCGTTCCTTACGTCGCCCAGGAAGACAAGTTGGTTTATTGCATCAATGTCGAAGGTCTGATGGGTCAATTTAAAATCCAATATGATTCAGAGCAATGGCGTCTTTTTATAGATTCTTCAAAAAGAAGTCTCAAAGCAGTTTTACTCCACAACGGTTTTTACGCTTCCATGCCTGTAGGTCATTCCGTACACTTGAAGGAAACCTACGAGAACTTTGAATTGGTTCTTCGTAAACTTAAATATGAAGACCATGGTTGGCAAGTGTGTGGGGACTTGAAGGTCTTGTGCATGCTGCTCGGGCAACAAGCTGGGTATACCAAATATCCTTGTTTTCTGTGTCTATGGGACAGTCGAGACCGACAAAATCACTGGACCAAGAAGAGTTGGCAGCCGAGGATGCTAACAGTCGGTGAAAAAAATGTCCTCCGAGAATCTTTGGTACCTTCCCATAAAGTTCTTCTACCACCTCTCCACATAAAATTGGGATTGATGAAGCAATTCGTAAAATCACTTCCAAGAGATGGAGAATGCTTCAAATACTTGGTCACCAAGTTTCTAGGCCTGTCGGAGGCAAAATTGAAGGAAGGTGTGTTTGTCGGACCAGACATTAGAAGGCTTATAGTTGATCAAGAGTTTGTCAATACCATGACGGATCCTCAAAAAGAAGGGTGGATTGCATTTAAAGAAGTCGTACAGAAACTTTTAGGCAATAACAAAGATCCTCAATGCAAAAAGATCGTCGGATGAATGCTGAAAGCATTTCAAACTTTAGGTTGCCTGATGAGTTTGAAAGTGCATTTCCTCCATTCCCACCTTGACTACTTTCCTGAAAATTTGGGAGCCGTGAGTGAGGAACAAGGTGAACGATTCCACCAAGACATTAAAGAGATGGAAAGGAGATACCAGGGGAAATGGAGCATTACAATGATGGCAGACTACTGTTGGATGCTTCAGAGAGACATTCCAGATGCTACTCACAAGCGTAAATGCACCAAGAGGAGCCTCACAAGGAAGAAGAATCGAGTTTAGTGTGTGTAGGTGAGCTCATTTCAATTCAAAAAAGGATTTTCATGAAAATATTGTAATAAAACTTTAATTTTATAAGCCTATTTCCATTTATTTTGAGGTATTGCCTAATTTAACATAGTTACCTAAATTTTCTGGAAACGTGATGTCCTATGACAAAATGGAGGTCATTTTTGGATTCAGCGCACCAAAAAACATAAAGATTACGTGGAATAACCAAAACAGCTCTTGAAAAAAAGTTTTTTGCAGACCTATGAATTGAAGCCTTCGTTTCTTGTTTGGATAAGCTATGTTCCTTTTTAGAACAAACTGTTTCCAATTATAGCAAGAGGATGGTCTGACTCAGTATGGCATTTCTTATGTTCAAATGTAAATAACCTTTTCACTTCAAAAAATAAAGGGGCATAACCTGCACAGAATAGCGGGTACAACCCTAAACAAAGACACAGAGGAGGATAATCTGCACGGATCAGCGAGTACAACTCTAGCCACCTCACTGGGAGACTGGATGGACCATGTTGGTCTTTAGCTGCCTAAAATAAATCACCATCGAACATGTAAAATAATCAATACATTATTATCACAACAGTGCACAATGAAACTATAAATCCTTAATGTAAACCTTGTTTTTCAATTCCCAAGGATGTATAAACTACCTCAATACATATAAAAATTCATTTTATTCATATAAATCAATAAATATTCATATATATATAAGAACATAGGAACATAAGATATGCCATACTAGGTCAGACCAAGGTCCATCAAGCCCAGTATCCTGTTTCCAACAGTGGCCAATCTAGGTCATACGTACCTAGCAGTTTCCCAAAAAGACACAGGTTCCACAATGCTTGTATTGGGTCAAGAACTGATATCCTGGGTTCATTTTTAATAATGGTTTATGGACCTTTCCAGGTGTTCTGGTACATAAGAACATAAGATATGCCATACTGGGTCAGACCAAGGTCCATCAAGCCCAGTATTCTGTTTCCAACAGTGGCCAATCTAGGTCATATGTACCTAGCAGTTTCCCCAAGAGACACAAGTTCCACAATGCTTGTACTGGGTCAAGCATTGATATCTTCGGTCACTTCTTAATAATGGTTTATGGACCTTTCCTCCAGGAACTTGTCCAAACCTTTTTTAAACCCAGCTACACTAACAGCCTTTACTACATCCTCCGGTAACAAATTCCAGAGTTTGATTACACGTTGAGTGAAAAAATGTTTTCTCTTATTTGTCTTAAATAGTTTACCCTGTAGCTTCATTGCATGTCCCCTAGTCTTTCTAAATTCTGATAATGTAAACAATCGATCTAAGAGCCCTAACCCTTTTAGCCTCTCTTCATAGGAGTAGCTTTCCATCCCCTATACCATTTTGGTGGCTCTTCTCTGTACGTTTTCTAATAACGCTATATCCTTTTTAAGATACGGCGACCAGAATTGCACACAATATTCACCATGGAATGATACAGAGGCATTATAATATCCTTTGTTTTATTTTCTATTCCTTTCCTTATGATACCTAGCATTCTATTTGCTTTCTTGGCCACCGCTGCACACTGGGCAGAGGGTTTTAACATGTTATCCACGATGACGCTTAAATCATTTTCCTGGGTGGTGGTTCCCAATGTGGAACCTTGCATCGTGTAACCATGGTTTGGGTTGTTTCAGGGTCATTTATGAATATGTCAAAAAGCAGCGGACCCAGCACAGATCCCTGGGGTATACCACTATTCACCTTTCTCCATTGGGAAAATTGGCCATTTAGCCCTACCCTCTGCTTTCTGTCTTTTAACCAGTTCCTGATCCACAATAGTACACTGCCTCCTATCCCATGACTTTTTAGTTTTGCCAAAAGTCTCTGATGAGGGACCTTGTCAAAGGCTTTCTGAAAGTCCAGATACACTATATAATCATATAATAATTCACAAGTTGTACAATTCATATATAATACATACAAAATTGCTACAAAGTTCCTACAAATAATACAATGATTCACAATACTGATTCATAAGATTCATAAACATTAGCAAATCCAATTCATAAAGCAGATTTCATAAATCACAATTAAATGAATAATAAATAACATATTGGGTTTGCTTTAAGAAGTGTGATCGGTGCTCAAAAATCATGTCCTTAACCAACACACGACTGCTGCCATCGCTGCCTCGGGCCCAACTATGACTCGGCAGCATGCGGTCTTTGCAACATGATGTCCAGTAAGGCGCTCAAGAGCCGCCAGCAGCAGCACGATCATTTTTTTCCCAAGTCCCCAGTACCTCCGAAGGCCAGGGCCTCACCTGAAGCCATGACACTTTGGGCAGACCCTTCCAAGCCCGAGCCCCGCCATGAGTCTTCAGAAAGGGGACTTCCCTCGAGGGAACCCAAGAAGAAAAAGAAACCCTCAAAGGCGGTGTCCTTGGATGGATCAGACCGGCTGGGTGCCCCCTGGGCCAGGTCTCGCAGTCCAAGACACTCGTCTGAGGCATTAGAGAAGGAGCGGCCTGCAAAGGTGTCCTGGAAGGATTCGACCTCGGACCAGCCTCGGTCCCCAGATACCATCGTCATAGAGGATTCCTCTTTTGGGGGAGCCAACGGCGGTCCCGAGTCCCTCAGTTCACACGCCGGAGGCTGTAGAGCCTTCTGGTCTGGAGTCCAGAATGGCGGCCCTTGAGCATAGTTTGTCTGCCTTCATGGACCAGCAGCAGCCACTTTTGTCCGGTACGACCAGTTCATCCACCACGACCACTGGGCCCTCGACATCGAAGACGTCCCCAGAGACCGAGCCGATACTCGAGGTCCTTTGGCCTCAAGTAGATCCTCGGCAAGGTCTCGATCCGATTCCTGCTCCATGGGACCGCATTCATCCCCGGCAAGTGTGCCCAGCACCGGCTGCGGAGCATTGGGAGCCCTGAGGCCCGCAGAACACCCCTCCTTCGAGTCCTCGATGGACTACACCGAGTGGGAGATGGAGGATGAAGAATCCCCTGATACCTGTCGCTACTGCAACATCCCCTCAGACTGTCCCATCTTGGAGCCTTGGTGGCGGTCCCTGCCGGAGGTTATGGGCTTCCTTGATTTTGTCAAGGATATGTTTAAGGCTCTGGCATTCCTCATGGAGGACCTTTGGGCGGATGAGTTGCAAATCCTCCAGTATGAGGCCACTCCGAGGGAATCGCTTACGGTGCCCATCCCTCCCATTCTGGAACGGCTGATGCTCCGTATGTTGGAGGCACCGGCATCAGTGCCGGTGGTGAGAAAATGGCACGGCTTGATTTGATGTATCGAGTCCGCTGGAGCGCAGGCTTACAAAAATCACAGCTGCCGCATAATTCCATGGCAGTGGAGCCAGCCATGCGTTGGCTGAAAAGGGAGGCCCGCACCTTGGACACCCTCGGCAGAAAGTATTACCAGGGCTTAATGCTCATCGGCCGCATCCATGCCTATCAGCTGTACATGGGCATGTACCTGAGAGACCTGCTAAAGGAACTCGCTGGGTTCTCAGTTGGTCTCTTCGAGGAACCCCTGGAGGGTTCAAGAACCTGGCCAAAGCCATCCTTGAATGCTCCAAATTGATGTCTCGGGCAGCCTATGATGAGTTCTAGTTGGTGGCTCAAATAGCGGCAGCGGGTATCGGCAGGGCCGGATTTACCTATACGCCAACTACGCCGTGGCGTAGGGCCCACAGCTGGTAAGGGCCCACAAAAACTGAACAAATTCTTAGCTTTTTTAAAATTAAATTAAAAAAAAAAAACGCGTGGTCTCTCCTTCCTTCCATATTGCTGCGGCTCGGGGAAGGCGAGCCGAGGCAGTCTCGCTGGATTTAAAGTGGCAGCCACAGCCTGGCACTCGCGGTTTTACATTCTTTGCTTTTGTTTTTAAGCTTTTCTTCCCAGGGGGAGGGGGAGGGGGAAAAGGCTACTGAGGTAGAGGCCCTCCCACCCAGCAACCCCCTCACGCCCGCCGACGAGCACAGGCTTGCGGGCAAGATCGTGAAGAGCAACGACGGCCAGGGGGAGAAGCGACAGGCCGAGGAGGGTCTGAGCCCTAAGGAGGCGGTGGCCGCCGCTAGGCCCCTCAGCAGCAAGCAGCAGAAGGAGGATAGCAATCAGCTGCAAAAAGAGAGCTTACAGCAGGAGCAGGAGGAAGGCGGCGAGCAGGGCCTCGGGCGCAAGGAGTTCATCGAGGCCCCCCCGCCCAAGGTGAACCCGTGGACTAAACACACCGCCGGCCCCGTCACTGTCAACGGGCAAGCGCTGCCAGGTGGGTGATGCGAACCGGGGCGCGCCCGCTTTGGGGAGGGGGTATCGCTGGCTGCAGCCACTTCATGGCAGGAGGAAGTTTGTGTGCCTGGCGGCATGCTGCCGAGTGCATTGGATCTCAAGCTGCTGGATGATTTCTGTGGTTGCTTTGGGAATGCTCCATATCTTCTCCGTTATGGTAATGCGGGTGGGGGCGGTTGGGAGGTTGTGTCACGCTGGAACGGGGAAGTATTCTTTTATAGTCCCTTGTGTGTTTGTTTCTTTTTTTTTTACTGTGCATAGAAAGCATGTAGGAAGGTCTTAACCAGACAAGCACGGGACAGAAGGGAGGCGCTGGGTGTGCTGAAATTTTATCACCTATGTGAAATGAAGCAGCAGGTTTGGGGTGATAATTGGCTAATTAAGTGGATCTTCTTTCCTTCCCCCTCCCCATTATATTTGCGTTACAATCGCAGAACTGTAAATGTTTACTAAGCTGATACATTGGGAGGCTAGCAGCTGGCGATGTCACCCAGCTTTTCTATTCACTTTTTCCATATTTTAGGGCACCAAATAGTAAGAAGGAGTTTGGTGAAGGTATGCAATGGGTTCTGTAAAAATGGGTTCAATTCCCACTAGCACTCCTTGTGGCCTTGGGCAAGTCACTTAACCCTCCATTGCCTTGGAAGAAAGGCCTGGCAATCTACTTCCAATGACACTGCCAAGAAAACCCAGGAACGTCTGGGTCACCAGGAGTCAGGACTGACTTGAAGGCACGCATTGCATGCAATGGGTTCTGTAAAAATGAAAGCATTTTTTTTCATAGAAGATATTCCATCATTTAAAAAAAAATCCCCGCTGGGCTTTGTACAAAGGTTGACAGTCCGCAACATATCGCAGACTCTCGATGTCGTTTTTATTTGTTCTGTCCCCTTCCTCCTATATATATTTGCCCAGGAAGGGTGGAGAAATAGCTCTTCGGTTACTGACTTGAGAGCACGAAGGACTGCTCCGCTGACTGGGGTTGGGATGGGAGGAGGAGTAAAGCTGATAGCACCAAATTTTTTTTTGGTGTGCGCTGGAAGAGGGGTAGTCTTATACGGCGAGTATAGGCCAAACCCTATATTTTAACAGGAAAAGTAGGGGGTCGTCTTATACGCCCAGTCTTATACGCCGGAAAATACGGTAATTGGAATATGTCAGCTCTGGTAAATGTGCATCATTAACGTCTGCGCTTTGTTTAGTACAAGAGCAAATTAATGTATAGTTTTATTTCTACAGTGTTGTACATTCCAAGTTTGGCTTTTGGGATTCCCAGTTTAATTATGACGTCAGGGCCAACAGCGCGCAGCTGATCCGGCGTGCTCATTTTTATCTTTTCTGGGGGCCCACAATTTTTGTTGGCGTAGGGCCTCACTCAAGTTAAATCCGGCCCTGGGTATCGGTGCACGACGCCAAGCTTGGCTGCAGTCCGACCTTGAGCAGTGAGTTCAGGACAAATTGGTCGATGTCCCATGCCAAGGAGAGAACTCTTTGACAAACCCATGACCGACAAGGCTGCCAAGCTGGAGACTGAGTTCATGACAAGGACCAGGCTCTCAAAAATGACTGCTGCCCCTCCCCGATGGAAAGGCTCGGGTAAAAATCCCTTCTTCCCGAGGAAAGGGGCTGCTTACAGAAAATACGCACCTTTTCAGGTCTCCCCAGCTCCTCAATAGGGTCAACAGGCCAAGGGACATGGGCATGGCCCTCGTAAGCAGAAGACTCCAAAACCCCAGGCACCGGCCACTGACTCAGCCAGGGGGGAGTTTTTGACTCTTTGAGCATAGCCTCTCTACCCCAAGGAGATCAGCAGCCCACAGGGGGACATCTGATTTACTCTGCCTGGAGGTGGTCGACCATCACCACCAACTCCTGGGCACTTTGGGTGGTCAGGGAGGGTTACCTCCTCTATCTGTCTCAGACACCCCCCCCCCCTTATTTTTCAGGAGAGCTCCTCAGGTCTCCCTTTCCACCGGGACCTTCTACTGAAGGAGTTGGCAGGTCTTGTCGAGGACAAAGCGGTGGAACCGGGACCCCACCATCTCAAGGGCAAGGGGTTCTACTCCAGGTACTTCCTTGTGCCAAAAAGAACAGGGGGCCTAAGGCTCATCCTCGACCTGCACAACATCAACAAATTCCTGATGAAGGAGATGTTCAAGATGCTGTCCCTTAGAACATTACTGCCCTACCTCCAGCAGGGAGATTGGCTATGCTTCTTAGACCTGAAGGATGCCTATACCCACATCCTCATTCACCCCAACCACAGGCAGTACCTGCAGTTCATAGTGGGAGGTGGGCACAATCAGTTCAGAGTGCTCCCTTTCAGCTTGGCTTCTGCCACAAGGTTCTTCACAAAATGCCTGGCAGTTGTGGCCGCCTTCCTCCACCTCCAGGGGGTCTTTGTCTTCCTATACCTGGACGACTATTTCATAAAGGGAGGCATGGCCTCAGGTGCAGCAGGCCACTGCACGCACCATCCAGGTTCTGCAGCACTTGGGCTTTGTCATAAACTACCTCAAGTCTCACCTCCTCCCGACACAATGTCTGGAGTTCATCGGGGCAAAACTGGACACTCTCCAGTCAAAGGCCTTTTTGCCCAGGGACCAAGCCATCCACCTCAGGACTCCATACAGGATATACAGCACCGCCCTCCGTGCTCGCTCGGCTCCTTCTGTGCCTTCTCGGGTGCATGGCCTCCACAGTCCACGTCACCGCAGACACTCGCCTCCACATGAGGGTGGCGCAGTGGTGTCTCTGAGACCAGTGGACTCAGGCCACGGGGTGCCTCAGAGACAGAGTCTCCATAACCTGTCAACTGGTGGACTCTGTGGACTGTTGGCAGTATCTCCAGTATCTCGAGGCAGGCATGCCTTTTCAGGCCCTGAGCCCCTCAAAGGTCCTTACCATGGACGCCTCCCTGCTCGGCTGGGGAGCCTACTGTGAGGAACTCCGCACACAGGGCAGCTGGTCATCAGACGAGAGCACCCAGCAGATCAACCTCCTGGAGCTGCGGGCGATATACGTAGCCCTGCGAGCTTTTTTCCACCACCTGCGTCACCAGCCGATGCTGGTCCAGACGGTCAACCAGGTGGCGATGTTCTATGTGAACAAACAGGGGAGCACGGGGTCTCAGGTCCTTTGCCGGGAGATAGTGCTCCTCTGCTTGTACACAATCCGACAGAGTATCCTCCTGTGGGCAGTATACCTACCAAGCCAGAACAATCTGCTGGCCAAAAGGCTGAGCAGAGTCCTCCAGCCGCACGAGTGGAAGCTGGATTCCAGTGTGGCTGACTGGCTCTTTCAGATCTGGGGAAAACCCGTGATGGATCTGTTTGCCAGCACAGACAACTTCCAGTTGTCCCGCTTCTGTTCCCGGCAGGCCCACCCCTCCAGGGTGGCAGCGGACGCGTTCCTCGTCTTCTGGTCAGAGGGCCTCATGTATGCCTTCCCTCCCACGCCACTGATTGCCAAAACCTTGTTCAGGACACTTCATGACAGGGCCTCGCTCATCCTGATAGCCCCTTGGTGGCCCAGGCAACTGTGATTCCCAGTGCTCCTCCATTTAACGGTGGAGGCCCCCATCCCATTGGGGAAATCTCAAGAAGGGGGCTCTCTTCTGCACTTCAACCTGGGGTCCCTGTCTCTGACAGCGTGAGTGCTAAAAGGGTGACCCTAGCCCCTTTCAACCTCTTGGGTGAGGTAAAGGAAACAGTCCTTCACACCTTGGACTGTAAGAGGGCTTTTGTCCTTCTGTATCCAACGCTCTCAGGACCACTGCAAAGTCACTCAGCTTTTCATCTCCTATGACCTCAGTAGGCTGGGGGAGGCGGCAACCAAGCATAATCTGTCCACCTGTTTGGTGGATTGTATCGCCCTCGCTGTGAGCAGGCCGGGATCCCGCTGGAAGGCCGGGTCACGATGCACTGTGTCAGGGCCTTGGTGGCCTTGTGGCAAATTTGCGCACTGTCCCGAAGGTGGACGTCTGCCAGGCTGCCACCTGGTCTTCAGTCCATACCTTCTCAGCTCATTACTGCCTGGAAAGGGAGTCCTGATGGGACAGTGCCTTCGGCCAGGCTGTGCTCCGTAATCTGTTGGGGTTTAGGCAATTCCTACCATCCGACCCTTCTATGTTCAGGCTACGGGAGTGCTGGTTTTCATCGGACAAAGGGGTCATACTGTGGTCTGTGGACATGGACCAAATTGCTGCTGCTCACGGCTCCCCTTGAGAGTGACCGTGTTTTTTTGCTATGGGCCTTCGGTGGCTTGTAGCTGGGGAGCCCCATATGTGAGGACTGACTTCCTGCTTGTTCCCGGAGAAAATGTTACTCATCTGTAACAAGTGTTGTTACTCATCTGTAACACGTGTTCTCCAGGGACAGCAAGAATCAATCCTCACAACCCTCCCTCCTCCCCTTGGCGTTGCTCCTTTACCATCTTTGGCGTCTTTTCACTATGTCATCTGACTGAGCAAGATGGCACCCTTGGGCGGGAAGGGGACCATGCATGCATGGTAGCATCTCCCAAAGGCTTTCTTTGAAAGCTGGGGGGATGCTTCTGCAAGGGCTCCGTCGGTGCCAACGTCACCCATATATGAGGACTGATTCCTGCTGTCCCTGGAGAACACCTGTTACAGGTGAGTAACTACGCTTTATGGTCCTTTTTTGTAAATACATTTTGTGAATTACAGCAGTATGATTACTAGACTTCTTGCTTTTGATTTTGTGAACATGTTTTGTTGAGGATGCACCTAAAAAGCTTTCTTCTGAGTCAGCCAGTTAAGGCCTTGGCACTTTGGTTTCAACCCACTTTACAGAATCCATCTTTTATCGGTTTTACTAATTTTTTTGTGTACACTCTGGGTTTGTTCAATTCATAATCCTCGCCTTACTGATAGAGAGACTTAACAATCTATGGGGTAGGCACAATGTCTCATCTATAGACTACAGGTAGTCCTGAATATGGCCGCTTGATTTGTTTTTGCTTTGATATCTTCTTGGGGATTTTGTATATTTTAACTACAGGTCATAAGAACATAAGAAATGCCATACTGGGCCAGACCAAGGTCCTTCAAGCTCGGTATCCTGTTTCCAACAGTGGCCAATCCAGGTCACAAGTACCTGGCAGGTTTCCAAAAAGGCACACAGGTTCTAGGCCAGTGAGCCTTACCTCAGTGGCGAAAAAAGTAATGGAGGCGCTCCTGAAAGAGCGAATAATGGACTTTCTTGAAACCAACAGGTTGCATGACTCAAGACAACATGGTTTTACCAAAGGACGATCTTGCCAAATAAATCTGATTGAATTTTTTGACTGGGTGACCAGAGAACTAGATCAAGGGCATGTGATGGATGTGATCTACCTAGATTTCAGCAAAGCCTTTGATACTGTTCCTCATAAGAGGCTTATCAATAAACTCAATAGCTTGGGGTTGGGTCCCAAGGTGGTGAACCGTATCAGAAATTGGTTGACTGACAGACGGCAGAAGGTGATGGTAAACCAAACTCACTCGGATAAAAGGAAGGTGATTAGCGGTGTGCCCCAGGGTTCAGTCCTGGGGCCAGTACTGTTCAATGTATTTGTAAGCAATATTGCTGAAGGACTGAATGGAAAAGTCTGTCTTTTTGCAGATGACATGAAAATTTGCAAGAGTGGAATTCCCTGAGAGAGTGGAGAACATGAGGAAAGATCTACAAAAGCTGCAAGAATGGTCTAATGCTTGGCAGTTAAGATTTAATGTGAAGAAGTGCAGTGTCATGCACTTGGGAAGCAGAAATCCAAGGGAATTGTATGCGATAGGGGGCAAGAGGTAGGTGTGCAAGGACCAGGAGAAGGACCTTGGAGTAATTGTTTCTGAGGATCTCAAGGTGGCGAAACAGTGTAACAGGGCTGTTGCAAAAGCCAGAAGGATGCTGGGTTGCATACAGAGAGGAATTACTAGCAGAAAGAAAGAGGTACTAATGCCACTGTACAAGTCGCTAGTGAGGCCTCACTTGGAATATTGTGTTTAGTTTTGGAGACTGTATCTCGCAAAGAACATAAAAAGGCTGGCAACAGTTCAGAGGAAGGCGACCAAAGTGATTTGGAGCCTGCGCCAGAAGACTTATGAGAAGAGACTTGAAGACCTAAATATGTACATTCTGGAGGAGAGGAGGGACAGGGGAGATTCGATTCAGACCTTTAAATACTTAAAGAGTATTAATGAACAAACAAACTTTCAAAGGCGGGGAAGCTATAAAACTAGAGGGCATAATATGAAGCTGCAAGGGGGTAAACTAAGAGTCAATGTCAGGAAATACTTTTTCACTGAAAGGGTGGTGGATGTTGGGAATGCCCTCCTGATGGAAATGGTGGGGGCAAAGGCAGTGATGGAATTCAGAATGGTATGGGACAGACACTGTGGATCCCTTTATAGCAACAGGATAAAATCAAAATAAATATAACTAACTATTTCAACACATAGGGTTGACCTACACGGAGTGGTTGGTACACCCCTTAACAAAGGCATGATGAGGGGTGACCTGCACGGAATGGCAGGTGCACTTGCTCTTACCGCCTTGCTGAGCAGACTAGATGGATCATACTATTTATTTATTTATTTACATTCTCTTATATACCGCGCTATTCTGCATCAGTGCGGTTTACATTGAACAAACTAAAATTACATTGAACAGGGCATTATAACTTGGAGATAACTATATTACAGGGAACATTGGGCTATGGAGGGTTAAGTGGCATGCCCAAGACCACAAGGAGCACCTGTGGGACTAGAAACCCCAGTCCTTCCGGCCCAAGGTTGCTGTCCTCTAGTGGGATTTGAATCCCCGACCTTCCGGCCTGAAGTACCTTGCCCCAACCTTTATTTGCCGTCATATATTATGTTACAATACTCGTCTCGGGGTAAGCAATGGATTTCCTGGGTTCTCTTTAATAATGGTTTTTGGACCTTTCCTCCAGGAACTTGTCCAAACCTTTTTAAACCCAGCTACACTAACCGCTTTTGCTACATCCACCGGTAACAAATTCCAGAGTTTGATTATGTGTTAAGTAAAAATATTTTCTCTTATTAGTCTTAATTGGGTTACATATAGCTTCATTGCGTGTACCCTAGTCTTTCTACTTTTTGATGGCGTAAACAACCGATCTACTTTTACCCATTCCACTCCATTCATTAATTTATAGACCTCTATCATATCCCCCCTCAGCTGTCTCTTTTCCAAGTTGAAGAGCCCTAACCTTTTAAGCTTCTATTTTGTTGCTCTTCTCTCTGTACCTTTTCTAATTCTTTTTAAGATATGGTGAGCAGAATTGCACACAATATTCATGGTGCAATCGCATCATGGAATGATACAGAGGCATTATAATATCCTTGGTTTTATTCTCCATTCCTCTCCTTATGATTCCTAGCATTCTATTTGCTTTCTTGGCCTCTGCTGCACACTGGGCGGAGGGTTTCAACATATTATCCATAGTGACACCTAAATCATTTTCCTGGGTGATGGTTTCAAAGGTGGTACCTTGCATTGTGTAACCATAGTTGGGGTCAGATTTTTTGCTTGCAGTTAATCAGTGTATCACATTTGTTCCATCTTTTTCCTATCAATATTGTATGATAATCAAATCCCATGGGTCATCAGTTAGTAATTTGTTTCCAATTATTAGAACTATGCACCAGAGTTTGTTAACACTTAGAAAAGAGTTTCTGGATGGTAAATTGCAGATACAAGGCGCTATATACTATATCCATACTTTCTAATCTTTTTATGTGTTTTCTCTGAAAGAAAAAAAATAATGCCATATGTTCTGGTCCAGTTCATCTGTCTGTGACCCTTTTCATCTCTTCATATGTGCAAGGTTTGCACAGTGTACACAACATATGTTGCATACATTGAATAAGCCGAGTAGTTGATTTGACAGGGGGGGAGATGGGTTGCTACCACAGGCGTGCAGATACAAAGGGAAGAATGTCTCAAAGGGGCCACCTGTCAAGAAAGAACACTGGTGTCTTTCAATGCAGCCTCTTTGGAACTGTAACCTTTCATGACACATTTTTGAGTTTGCTCAATTCTTTCAGTACGCTGAATCAAATTTCATACAGTCCCCTATCCCATGCTACTGTGTGATTTCCTCATATCCCTTTACATCATCCTCTTTCACCTGCCTCTCATTGTTTATTCATCCCCCCTTTTTTGCATTCCTCTCTTTCATATACATATCCACTAATGCATTCTTCTCTTTTTCAATCCCCAACTATTATTCCTCTCTTTTTTTTCTCTCCCTCCTCACACTAATGCATTCGTCTTTTTTCACTTTTCCTCTCAATCTGGCCATCCAGAGGACAGAGGCAGTTCTTCTCATCTGTCTCGTCTCTCAGATTCATGTTGAAGTTTGAATGTGCAGTCCTGGCGGGTCCTGTAAAATATGCGAGTGAAGCCATTGGAGGAGGAAACAAATGAGTCATGAAGCATTTCTGTCCTCCTGCCAGTGGGAGAGAGGAAAGAGGATTATTCCTCGGAGGGGGCATCAAGATGGGGCTAATGCTCTGCTGGCACAACACCACCTTTGCATGTCACAGTGTTTAATAAATGTGGTTCTAGGTATAATTATGCTGTAATTTTAAAGTAAGATCATTTTCTATCACAAATCACAAAACTTAATAGAAAACATTTTAATAACAACAAAAACAATATTCACGTTACACACATTTAGATAAAGAGGAATATAGAACTAAAACAGGGTGGCAGGCCCCAAAACAGCTGAACATGAGGCAAAGAAGCATCAAGAGGGTAATATTTTTGTGAAACCCATTTGAGGTGCATGAAGAAACATCTAATTGTTGCCAGTGCCATACTTGTAGACAAAAAATATTCACAATGGAGGTCATTTTGTAATGGGAATAGCGAAAACGTCTACGACCGTATTCTCATATACCCATGGCCCTCCACATACACAGCGCTAGCATGGGATCTCAGAGAGGGGGCATGGTCAGCAGGCGAGATGTACAATGCGTATTCAGGAAAGGCCTGTGTACGTTCTGTGTGTTTCCCTCGGATGCCCACGTTATATCAGCGGAAACGTGGAATAAGGCCGAGACTTAGAAACCTTTCTGCTCTGCTCTGCAAAGCATCCCATAGAGATGAATGGTTGTGACAAAGATGTTGTGAACTGGTGTATCTGCAGTCTGTAAGACCACAAGATGCAGTTGTAAAGAACAGAATACAGAGGTGGGGGAAGGTTGTATGGTTGAGACACATTACTAAACACCCCTACAGAAATATTCAGAGGTGATTATTCCGGCTATGCTGACAATTATTGTGTGAGCTAGAGGAGGTGATCTAGGGCACTCTAACATTCCCTGTCATCTGAAAAGTCGGACTTGATATAGGGATTGTATATGGGTGAGTGTAGGACGGATGCATGTGTGGGTGAGAAACGCAGATCAGATTAGTAGTCCTGGGACCCCATGCCTCATGTTATACCAGAGGTTTTCTAGAGGTGCAGGGCCTCTGCATTGCAGATGTATGTTTTGTGTGACTGCACATCAGAGTGTGTGTATGTGTGGTTAGAGAGATGCATGGGGAAATCTGATGTGCGCAACTGCAATTTTGGGGGCACATCGTACCTGGCCAGTACCTGGTCCATAGGGCTGACCGCAGCATGAGCATGTGCCAGTCTGATTGGCCAGGATACAGCAAAATGGGGTCTCTATGGCTAAATGTCAAGGCATATCCCTGTCAGCGATAAGCTACCTTCAGAATGAATGCATGCAACAGGGCATACAGCACCATTAACAGTCTCACAAATGTGCACATTTGTATAGACAGATGCTGGTGCTGTTGGACATCTAGTGATGCTGTTTGCACTGGTGCATGCATTCAGTCTGGGAGTCTTTATTTAATGTCAGGGATATGCTCTGACATTTTGCTGTAGGGGACCATTTCTGATTTCTTCTGTTCCATACATAGCATTGTACTGACCGTTGTAACATCTCTGAGTTGCACAGAGATCACCTTGCAGCATCCTGATCATGTAAAGAACTAGTTTATATGGTCTGTTTTGCATCAGCATATCTGTATCTTCCTTTTCCTGGTTAGTTGGCATGGGCAGCACACTGTCAGTGTGAGGAGCAGCTTCAGCGATGCACGTTTTATCTAAGGAGGCATGGCCACGGAGACGGGCAGCAGTGGAGCCGTTCATCTTTTCAGAATTTGCCAAGGGCAGGGATGTCCACGCTGCTTGCTATGTATACTCATGTCCCAGGGTTTGGGCATGCCGTGCCGAATATGGTTCTGTCCCCAATTCCGGACCCACGGGCACGTCCTGACCCGTGCATGTGGAATTAGGGTCAAATGGGGCCCGTTTTTCATTTAGATGTGTTCACGGGCCGGATGTACACATTATAGAATCACGCTCTACATTTCTTTTATTGTTTAACTAAAAACAGGGTTCAAATTAGAAATGCACATATACAGTTTTAATATCTGATTTCATGATATAAATATAGGGCCCGATTTTCAAAGACATTTAAACGGGTAACTGCCCTAGTTACCTATTTAAATGCCTTAACAGGGAATTTTTGAAGGGAACTACATGGGTAGTGCTTTCGAAAATTCCCTGGTTACGCGCCCGAAGCTATGTGATTAGCATTGGGGTGTGTCGGGGGCATTTCAGGGTGATGCAGAGGCAGGCCATGGCGCTACCCATGTAGCATTGATTTTCAATGCTACACAGCGCTCTGCACCTTATGGGAAACTCTCGCCTATCTGTAAGGCACTGGGGCTAACCATGTAGCATCAAAAATTGGTGCTACACGGATAGCTCATGTGGCCTCCTAGCTGTGTGGCGATACCCAGATTTTTGATGCTGGTGCCAGCATGAAAAGTCTGGGTTAGGCAGGAGGGGGCGGGCTATGTGCTGACATGGCACATAGCATCACCCAGATCAAAATCGGGCCCATAGTTTATACCTGCCCAAGACATTAACAAACAACAAGGTATACACTATGACCAGAGCTGATCGTCTCTGCTTACCCCATATTTGCTCTGTTCTCTTTCTCTCTGTGTTCTGTGCTCCACTCTTCCATTTCCTATCCTGTCTGAAGCTGTGTCCAAACTATTTAACTCTTCTGTGGCAAACTGTTGCTATGGAACTTGAGAATGTCACTGAACAAGAATTACAGCTACTCAAAAGAAGTAGTTGAAAAGGTAAGGAAAACGAGGTTAGCCTTTCTAAGAGATCCCAGAAAGAGAAAGATAAACAACAATATCTGGGAAAGTAATCAGGAAAGCACCGATGCAAATGGAAGAAAAAACAGCCAACACAGTAAAATGCACGATAAAACATTATTTAGGTATGTTATTTATTTATTTTGTTTATTTAACAGGTTTTCTATACCACTTTATCCTACAGTCAAAGCGGTTTACATTGTAACAGAAACAATATTCGTTAAGTGGAGATCAACTTGGAGGTAACATTGAACCTTTGCTTAGGGTATCAATAATCGCAGGAGGTCAGGGGAAGGAGGGTTATGGGGGGTGTAGGCTTGGGAAGGAAGCAGTGCAAAAGGGGGAGGAATATGTAAAAGCTGATGAGGATAAAGCAGAACTTCTTAACAAATATTTCTGTTCTGTATTCACATGAAAGGCAGGGAATGGGACCTCAGAACACAAACACAAATAGGAAGATCTTGAATGATTTTCAGAAGACTGTGTCTGTGATGAGCTATCTAAACTAAAACTGAACAAAACAATGGGTCCCAGGGCCGCTTTAACTCTGTTTCTGGCAGGGCTTCCCCCATCCATGCCCCCCCCGCCCCCTCCCCCCCCGTTTGTAGCCCCCCCCCTCCTGTTACCACTGCTGGAAATGCAGCGGCATCATGGCGCCAGAGTTACATTCTTTCCCAGCACCACAGAAAGGGGCAGTAGTAGGGCCGCTGTTACTCATGGGCAGCAGGGCAGTTGAGCCCCCATTGTGCAGGGGCCTGGGACAGCTGTCCCTTTTGCCCATAGATTAAAGTGATCCTGATAGGGCCGAATGGGATGCAGCCACTACTACTACTGAGCATTTGTATAGCGCTACAAGACATACGCAGCTGCACAGACATGTAAGAGACAGTTCCTGCTCATCAGAGCTTACAATCTAGTCAAGACAGACAACACAGTAGGTGTAGACTTGGGATACCTCTAGGGGGAATGGTAAGGAAACACAAAGGAGATCAGGTGAGTCAAGATCCAAAAGGGGCAGCGAAGAAGTGAGTTTTTGGCCTAGATTTGAAAAGGGCCAGAGAAAGGCACCTGATGTACAGACTCGGGTAGTTTGTTCCAGGCATAAGGAGCAACAAGGTGAAAGGAGTGAAGTCTGGAGTTAACAGTAGAAGAGAAGGGCACAGAGAAGTGATTTGTCAGATGAGCAGAGTTCTCAAGAAGGGGTGTAGGGAGAGATAAGAGAGGAAAGGTAGGGAGCAGCTGCGGGGTGAATGCACTTATAGGTCAGCAGGAGAAGTTTGAACTGGATGTGGAAATGGATAGGAAGTCAATGAAGTGTCTTGAAAAGAGGGGTAATATGAGCATGACGAGGCTGGTGGAAGATTAGCCGTGCAGCAGTGTGTTGAACAGATTGAAGGGGAGAGAGATGATTTAGCGGGAAATCAGCAAGGAACAGGTTACAATAGTGAAGATAAGAGGTGATTAAGGAGTGGATAAGTGTCTTAGTAGTGTGTTCAGAAAGGAATAGGTGGATTTTGTTGATGCTATAGAGAAAGAAATGTCAGGTCTTAGCTATCAGATGGATGTGTGTGGAGAAGTGGAGAGAGGAGTCAAAGACGACCCTTAGGTTGAGAGCCGAGGAAACAGGGAGGAGCAGAGAGTTATCCAGAGAGACTGAAGAAGGGAAGAGGTTTTAGGGGGAAAAATAAGAAGCTCAGTTTTGGCCGTGTTCAATTTCAAGCAGTGGTGAGACATCCAAGCAGCAATGTTAGAAAGGGAAGCAGAGATCCTGGCCTGGATTGCCGGAGAGATTTCAGGTATAGAGAGGTAGATCTGAGAGTCATCAGCATAAAGATGCTACTGAAAGCCATGGGAAGAGATGAGCACACCAAGGGACTGGGTATAGAGGGAGAAAAGGAGCGAACCCAAGACAGATCCTTGGGGTGCACCAACTGAGAGCAGGATAGCAGCAGAGGAGGATCCACCAGAACAAACACTGAAAGAACGATGGGAGAGATAAGAGGAGAACCAGGATAGTACAGAGCCCTTAAAAGCAAGTGAGGACAGGGTATCAAGGAGAAGATTGTGGTCAACAGTGTCAAAAGCAGCAGAGAGGTCAAGAAGGATGAGGACTAGATTGGTTGACAGTTGAAAGAAAGATCTGGTGGATCCCAATCCCTAGGGGTTGCCTGATGATAGGCCTAAGGGCTTCAGGGTTCTTTGTACAAGTTTAACTGTAGGGCTGGGGCTGAAAATGGCAGGAGAGAAGTCTGCTCCTTCCTACTCCTACAACAACAAAGCTTGGAGAGGGCAGTTCTGTTGGGGAGCCCAGAAGGTAGAGAGCTCATTTGGCCCTCAAATGGGAGTGCCAACGTTTTCTAATGAATTTAGGCAGGGTTCTGTCTAGGTACAGATGGTTGGAAGGCATTTCTGCTAGTTTCTTTTGTAATGGGTCCACGTCATCTCAGACCATTGGGTGCTCAAGTTTATTTAGGAAGGTTACACACTGGAATTTGCAGAACCTTTCTGAAATGTCTTTGTGGTGTCTCCATATAGCTCCCTGGCAAAAAGCGCAATGGTTGAAAAGACTCTTTAGTATCTTATGCAGGGCAAGGCTGTCGTACCGGTATGCGCAGAAGAGCAAGGGCTTGAACAGTCTACTTTGTGATACCAAAGAAAGGGGATCCATCAGGCCCGTTCTAAATGTGAAGGGTATCAATGCAAGACTCAAGAGTCCCTCACATTTGCAATCGGTCATTGTGATGGTAAGGAAGGGTGCATTGCTCATGTTCTAGGACCTCTCCGAGACATATTTTCTCATCCTTATTCAAGAACAGCAACCAAAGTAATTTCACTTCTGTATCTTCGGCTGTCTTTACCAGTTTCAGGCTATGCCTTTTGTATAGGTGACGTGGGATGGGCCCTAAAGTGACTGACTGGATTAGAGGCATTATAATATCTTTGTTTTTATTCTCCATTCCTTTCCTTATGATTCCTAGCATTCTGTTTGCTTTCTTGGCCACCACTGCAGACTGAAGAGAAGGTTTCAAGTTATTATCCAAGATGATGCCTCGGCCTTTTCCTGGCTGATGATTCCAAATGTGGAACCTTGCATCATGTAACTATAATTTTGGTTGTTCTTCCCTCAGTGCATAACATTGCACTTGTCCACATTAAATTTCTTCTGCTATTTGGACTCCTAATCTCCCAATTCATCAAGGTCCTCTTGTAACTTTCACAATCTTCTTGCAATTTAACAACAAAAAAGCAAAGCAGAATGCCACTGAAGCCGGTAAGAGCAGGGCTGAGTGAGCGGGCAGGAGGCTGCGCGACAGTGCCGCCTGTGTCAAGCAGAGCGTGGGGCTCCTTGTCCTTGGCAGGGTTTTGTTTTTGGTGACCGAACAATTCTTTGAGCGGAGGTTGCAGGCGGCAGGGAAACTGCATGGCGGTTGCTTAGGCCATGCTGCGGCGCGTGGGAAAAGAGTGTCAAGTTTGCCAGTTTTTCTGATCAGCGAAGGGGAGAGCATCTCAGATCCGGACGCTGGGGTTGTCAAACTTCACGTTTTGTTATTTTTGTGGCTCAAAGAGACCTTCCTTGAAAAAAAAAAAGAAAACAATAAATAGAAGGAGAAGCAGTGGGGTAGAGGCTCTAGGCTGACTGGCAGCAGCATGCCTTCAAAGGCCACCTGCTTAGCATGTGGATCCCATCACAGCTCTGTCTCTGGGGAAGGGTTCTGTCGTGTTTGTGAGGCGGAGCGGAGGCCCGATCCTCTGAGGATGGTCTTGTTGGGGAATAGGTGAACAGGGACCAGGAGTCAAGGCTCTTGGGGATCCATTGTGCCCCCATCACCCTCAGGGGGATGGCACTTGCCCACAATCTCGGTGGGAGCGGCAGCCGACTGCGGAGGATAGTGGTCCTGCCCTGGCTAATCCATCCCTGTCCCTCCACCTCTCAGGAGTCACCCGCAGAAGGCGTCCTAGGTTTTTTCCCCCGAGTTTGTCCTCCTCATACATAGGGCCTTCTGCTTGAAGCAGAGGGGGATAGATGGGTCCTCGAGGGTCCAGGAGAAAGTAGCAAAAAGAGGATGGCCCACATCCTGGTCGGATTCAAAGGCTGAGGAGGAGCTAGTTTTCAGCCACAGACAACTAGAGGGTGTCCCCTGGGAGGACGCAGGCTCAATTCACCTGGACAGGGTGGAGGACCTAGAGGCAGATGTGGGGGTGGAATCTGCCAAGATCAAAAGAGGGTGAGATTCTGCAAGGTGAGGAGTCTCGCATTGTGTGGGTCTTCTGCAAGAAAGAGTTGGCAGTGCTGATTTCCCATTCTTTGAAGAAGTTCAATATGGCCACAGGGGTCTCGGTAGAGGATGAGCCTCTGAAAGATCCCCTTTTCTTGACAATCAGGAAGACTCAGACAGTGTTTCCTCTGCATCAGGTGATCAATCAGATGATTCAGGATGAATGGGACATCCCGGAAGCTGGGCTAAAGGGCACACGGGCTATGGGATGGCTTTATCTGCTGCCGGATCAGGACAAGGAACTCTTTTGCTATCCCAAGGTGGATGCGGCGATATCGGCCATTACCAAGAAGATCACATTACAGCGTAGGGCAGTACAGCCTGAAGGACGTACAGGATAGGAAGTTGGAGACGTCGCTGAAGCAAGTGTTCAATATCAATGCCCTCTTCTTGCAAGCATCCATCTGTGACGCTTTCGTGGCCAGGATGTGTTTGCGATGGGTGCAAGATATTCTGGAAGCTGTGGGGGATCTGGTTTCTTTACCCCCAGAGGCGGCCAAATTGGAATTGGGTGCAGCCTATTGGGTGGATGCCTTTTATGACCTAATCAGGAACTTGTCCAAAGGCATAGCTTTGGTGGTAGCTGCCCGATGATACTGTGGCTTCATAACTGGTTGGCTGATGTTTCCTCTAAGTCCCGTTTGAGCAAGCTCCCATTCAAGGGTATGCTCTTGTTCGGGGAGACACTGGACAAATTGGTGAAGGACCTGGGGGAAACAAAGGGTGGTAGGTTGCTTGAAGATAAGCAGAAACTGGTCTGTCCATCAGCTCTGGCTCATGACCCGCCTCGAGATTTCCGACGGTTCCGGGCAGTGAGATTTGCACCCTACCAGAGGCCCCATTTTCTTTCTAGGGGATAGGCTTTTTGCAGTTTTTGAGGAACCAGGAGAGGTTTTTACACCTCCTCCTCTGCTCCCAAGAGGTCACAATTAAGTGAGGGGGGCCTGGGCAGGGGTGGTTCCCATAGATGATCGACTTCGGTGCAAGCTAACACACAAGAGCGACTTACCAACACTGATCCACACATCTTTGAGCACACCAAGGAACCCACAGCTTTGGACTGCATTCACACAAGTCTCGAAGGACTTACTTGACCAAATACTTACCATGCTCAATACCAAAACCTCTCCACTTGACCCATGTCCCATCTTATGGATAGAGATGACAAGAAATGAATTAATATCCACCCTGCTCAAAATACCAAACCTCTCACTTTCTCAGGGATCCATCCCCATCAACCTAAAGACCACATCCATCAGACCAATTCTAATAAACTCCTCTGCAGACATCAACTTACCCACCTCTTACACACCCATTTCCAGTATTCCCTTCCTGGCAAAAATAATTTAAAAAGCAGCCCAAATACAGCTACAGGAATTCTTAGACTCCTCCATCCCTCTAGATGAGCAACAACATGGCTTCAGATCTAATCATGATGTAGAAACCTTGCTCACATCATAATCAATACCCTCCTCCTCAGGCTTGACCAGGTTAAACAAGGATTCATCCTTTTCTTGGACATAACATCTGCCTTCGATTCAATAAATCACATCCAATTACTAGACATGCTGGAATCTTTAGGTATAAATGGCACTCCTCTAGCCTGGTTCCAGTCCTACCTAAAAGAACATCAACACAAAATAAAAATAGGCAACAAGAATTCCAAACTATTCATGCAGCCTCAAGGCATTCCTCAAGAATCCACCCTCTTAACCTTACTATTTAACTTCTACATCCAACCAATATGCAAAATCTTATGAAAACATAAAATAAACTTTCACATATATGCTGATGATCTGATGCTATATGCTCCCTTCAACACCAGCAATCCATAACACACTGCAATACAAGCTTGCTTCAGTGCACTAGCAGAATGCCTGGACAACCACAACCTATCAATCAATTATAGCAAGTCAGAAATACTCATTGTATCCGGGGACCCATCCTATGCCCTTCCAGAATGACTAAAGGTCAATGAAGTGCTACTCAGAGGTTAAGTAGTAATCACTCCAGATCATCCTTTCAAGCACATTTTATTTATTTATTTATTTAACAGTTTTTCTATACTGCTTTTGTCCAAAGCGGTTTACATCAAACAATTTAATAATCTTGGTGTAATTGTTTTACAATGAACAGGGAGAAGTAACTTGGAGAATAAAGGAGTTAACAACAACAAAAACAGGGGGTAGGGGGAGTAGATTCTTGTTGGACAACGGATTGGGTAGGGGAAGAATATTTTGAGAAGGAGGCTATATGAGGAGGGAGGTTAAGGTTATCTGTTCATGATAATATGTATTGGCACTAGTTAGGTGTTGTCATCTGTCTTCAAAAGAACTACAAACTCTGCATACCATAAGATGAGGATCTTGCACAATCTTCACCCACTACTACATCTACATCCTAATTATTCTGTATTATATGCCAGGCCTTAATCACTCCACACCTGGATTATTGTAACTCATTCCAACAGGGCCTTTCGAACCTAGCCCTCAGGCCTCTGTAAACTGCACAGAATACAGCAGCCAGACTCATCACCAAAACCTCACAATACGATTACATCACACCAGTACTCAAGAGCCTACATTGGCTCCCAATAGAAGCGAGAATAAAATACAAAGCTATCATGACCACCTTAAAAAATAATACACAATCTTACTGCAGCCTGTCTACAGCCACTCATTCAGAAGAACCCAGACACAAAACTACGACGACAACAAAACCAATATTTTCTCAATATCCCACCTCAACAAAACATTCTCAAATGGTATGCCAAAGAGCATTCTCATACTATGGCCTATATTATGGAACTCACTGCCAACTATACTACGGACTACCCAGGACCAAACTGACTTCTGGAAAAAGTTGAAAACGCACTTTTTTGAAGAATTCTTCGGACCCATCACATAGATCCTCCAACCACCTCTCTTACCATACATTACGCACTGTTCTACCTCTTGCATGTAAATAAGTTATGTCCCTACCCACTATCCTCACTACTGTGATTAATCTGAACACCCTTATCTAAGCCTGTAACCCAATGTAAATATATTCATGTTACTATTGCATTCCTAACAGGGGTTCTACATTCCAAGCAAAGGTAAGAGTGTGTGGCTTTTTAATTACTAGCTCTCTGCCTGAGAGCTCTTAAAGGGGTTTTGGTACATTTTTAAAAACAAAGTTACATTTTTTTTGGTGCTATAGCTCAAAAGGGGAAATATTTTCTTTAGTGGTATAGGTTTAAAACTCTGCTTTTAGTATCTTTCTCAGCTCTTTTAAGCTACTAACACCTCATCGGGTGTTAGTTCCGTCCCTACACCCCCCATCACCCGCCCACCCCATTGCAGCAATCTTGCTTTATAGGGCACTTCTCCAATAAGCTATACACAGGGACTTGGAACAGAACATTTAGAACACATTTAAAAGAGGTTAACTGCTTTTTTTCTCTGAAAGATCAGCTGATACTTTGGTAGGTCTCTCTCTCTTTTGCTTCAACAGCTACCTAACTCTACCAACTGAACAATGGCTGGGAAAAATCATACCGCCAAATCTGTTGGCCCCGTTACAGCTTCTGCCTCTGTCCAGACAGAGATCCCAATGCCAGTTGAAGGATCGGTTCCATGTGCAAGATGCCTGCATGCTAAAGCTTTCAGGAAACAAGTGGAGGAGCTCAGAGAAGAGGTGGTGAGGCTGAAGGGCATTCAAGACAGTGAGAAGTGCATAGATGAGATGCTTCTTGCAATATCCAAGCTCTCCAGCAGAGGAGAAGATGAGAGCCTACAGAATGATGAAGGTTGGACACGAGTCTCCAGGGCCTGCAGAATCGTCAATCCAGCTCCTCCAGCCTTTGAATTGAAGAACCATTATGCAGCCCTGGAAATGGAGGAGGTGAAAGCATCCCTGGAAAGGGAAGATACAGAGCTCAAGCACCACAAAGTTGCAGTATCAGTGACCACAAGGAAGCGAAGGGTAGTGGTGGTTGGTGATTCTCTTCTGAGGGGCACTGAGGCGTACCATCTGCTGACCAGATTTGATGTCCAAAGAGGTATGCTGTCTGCTAGGTGCCAAAATCCAAGATGTTACAGAGAGTTTGCTGAGACTCATCAAGCCCACCTACTATTACCCAATGTTGCTCATCCATGTCGGCACAAATGATACTGCCAGGTACCCCTCTGAGCGTATCAGAGGTGATGACTTCATGGCTCTGGGACAGAGGATAAAGCAGATAGGAGTGCAGGTGGTGTTCTCTTCAATCCTCCCTATTGAGGGTAAAGGCCAAAGCAGAGAAGCTCGCATCCTGGAGATAAATGCACGGCTGCATGGATGGTGTTATTGAGAGCATTTTGGTTTCCTGGACCATGGGATGCTGTTCCAAGGGTTGCAGAGCAGAGATGGCATCCATCTGTCCAAGAAGGATCGATGTGTCTTCAGTAGCAGACTGGATAACCTATTGAAGAGGACTTTAAACTAGATTCATTGGGGATGGGTGAAGAAAGCCTCCAGGTAAGTGAAACATTAAATAACTTTATGGAAATGGGTAAAAGGGGCAACATATGGAAAGCAGTGTGTATAAATGCCCGTAGCATGGGAAATAAGATCCCAGATGTTGAGACTTTAATGGGAGAGGCTGACTTGGATTTAGTGGCAGTAACAGAGACATGGTTCACGGACAATCATGACTGGGATGTAACTATACCAGGCTATACTTTATTCAGAAAGGACAGGATAGGAAAAAGGGGAGGAGTGGCACTTTATGTAAAAAATAATATTAAAGCTATGGAAATACAGGGCTTAAAAGAGAGTCAGGAGGCACTGTGGGTTAAACTAGAAAGAGGGCAAGAGAAATCTATTTGTACAGACCTCCCTTACAGGGAGAAGTGGATCGAGAGTTAACATAAGAACATAAGATATGCCATACTGGGTCAGACCAAGGTCCATCAAGCCCAGTATCCTGTTTCCAACAGTGGCCAATCTAGGTCATAAGTACCTAGCAGTCTGCCAAAAGACACAGGTTCCTCAATGCTTGTATTGGGTCAAGTAGTGATTTCTGGGTCCCTTTTGATAATGGTTTATGGACCTTTCCTCCAGGAACTTGTCCAAACCTTTTTTAAACCCAGCTGCACTAACAGCTTTTACTACATCCTCCAGTAACAAATTCCAGAGTTTGATTACACATTGAGTGAAAAAATAGTTTCTATTATTAGTCTTAAATAGGTTACCCTGTAGCTTCATTGCATGTCCCCCTAGTCTTTTTATATTCTGATGACGTAAACAATCGATCTAAGTTTACCAGTTCCATTCCATTCATTCATTTATAGACCTCTATCATATCTCCCCTCAGCCGTCTCTTTTCCAGGTTGAAGAGCCCTAACCTTTTTAGCCTTTCTTCATAGGAGTATCCTTCCATCCATTATACCATTTTGGTGGCTCTTCTCTGTACCTTTTCTAATAACGCTATATCCTTGATACGGCGACCAGAATTGCATACAATATTGAAGATAAATGCAGCATTGCCAGGAAAGGGGAAGTGCTACTAATAGGGGCTTTCATTATACCTGATGTTGATTGGCACATCCCTGCTGCAGTGTCATCTAGTGCTTTAGAGGAAGAACTATTCAGGCAACTGGTAATAGAACCCGCACGTGAAGGGGCCATACTAGACTTGGTGCTTACAATGGTCAAAGTGTTTCTGGTGTTATAGTGGGAGATCATTTCACATATCAGTGATCACCAGATGGTGTGTTTCAGTATTAGGACTAGGGTTGCTAAAATCCATTTAAAAGCAAGGGTCTTAGACTTTAGGAAAACTAACTTTGCAAAGATTGGACAATACCTCAGGGAGTCATTAGAGGGATGGGAACAGCTGGGGGATGTAGACAAAAAACATTGGGCAAAACTGAAAAGGGATATTTTAAGGGCAACCAACCTTTTTGTTAAAATGGTAAATAAAGGTAAAAGGAAAAGGAGACTGCTATGGTTTTCGAAAGAAGTAGCTGAAAAGGTGAAGAAAGAGAGGGAGACCTTCATGAAATAAAAGAGATTTATATTTGGAAACACTTAGAGAAGCTAGCAAAGTAGACAAGAAAGCAAAGATTCAAAAAGAGGAGGAAATAGCCAATGCAGTTAAATGGGGGGATAAGACATTTTTCAGATATGTTAGAAGAGGAAGGGCAAAAGTGGTATTGTCAGACTCAAGGGTGAAGGGGAGGAATATGTAGAAGCTGATGAGGATGAAGCAGAATTGCTTAACAAATATTTATGTTCTGTGTTCACTGATGAAGAACCAGGAGAAGGACCTCAGAAAACACCCACAAACAGGAACAGAAACTTGGGGCATCTTGAACAATTTTCAGAAGACTGTGTTCGTGAGATACTAGCTCAACTTAAAGTAGACAAAGTGATGGGACCGGATAGGATACACCCTAGAATACTGAGGGAACTTGGGGTCGTTCTAGCAGCTCCACTGACTGACCTTTTCAATGCCTCGTTGGAGTCAGGAGTGGTGCCAGAGGACTGGAGAGAGGCACATGTGGTCCCTTTACACAAAAGCGGAAGTAAGGATGTGGTTGAAAACTATGGGCTGGTTAGTTTAACCTCAGTGGTGAGTAAATTATTGGAAATGCTGCTGAAAGAAAAAATAGTGAGGTTTCTGGAGTCCAACAGATTACCGGATCAGAGGCAGCATAGATTCACCATAGGCAGGTCTTGTCAGACAAATCTGATTGATTTCTTTGACTGGGTGACCAAGTAGTTGAACTGAGGGAGAGCCCTAAATGTGGTGTATTTAGATTTCAGTAAAGCCTTTGACACCGTTCCGCACAGGTGACTTATAAACAAACTGAGCACCCTTGTGATAGACCCTAAAGTTACTGTTTGGATTAGAAATTGGTTGAGTGGGAGGCGACAAAGGGTACAGGTAAATGGAGTTCACTCTGAGGAGAAGGAAGTTACCAGTGGTGTGCCCCAGGGATCTGTCCTTGATCCGATTCTTTTTAACATCTTTGTTAGTGATATTGCGGAAGTGCTGTCGGGTAAGGTTTGCCTCTTTGCGGATGATGCAAAATCTGCAATAGAGTAGATACCCAGGAAGGTGTAGATAACATGAAGAGGGATCTAGCTAAGCTTGAAGAATGATCTAGAATTTGACAGCTGAGATTTAATGTTAAAAAATGCAAGGTAATGCATTTAGGCTGCAGCAATCCAAGGGAGTGACATAGTATAGGGGGTGAAGTACTTCTGTCCACAAAAGAAGAGCGGGATCTAGGCGTGATTGTGTCTGATGATCTTAAAGTAGCTAAACAAGTGGAAAAGGCAATGGCGAAAGCTAGAAGGATGCTTGGATATATAGGGAGAGGAATGGCCAGCAGAAGAAAGGAGGTGATAGTGCCTCTGTAAAGTCTTTGGTGCGACCTCATTTGGTGTGTTGTGTGCAATTCTGGAGACCACATCTTCAAAAGGATATAAACAGGTTGGAGTCAGTACAGAGGGTGGCTACTAAAATGGTTAGTGGTCTTTGTTATAAAGCATATGAGGACAGACTTAATATGTATACTTTAGTGGAAAGGCGGGATAGAAGTGATATGACTGAGACATTTAAATACCTCCTGTGCATAAATGGAAAGCAAGTCTGCTACAAGGGGACATAGGATGAGGGTGAAAGGGGGGATAGACTCAGGAGTAATATGTGGAATTATTTCTTTACAGAAAGAGTGGTAGATGCGTGGAATAGTCTCCCAGTGGAGGTGGTAGAGATGAGGACCGTATCTGAATTCAAAAAAGCATGGAACAAACATAGAGGATCTCTAAAGGAAAAAGGGGATTGTTGTAGCAGTTGATATGCAAGGGCAGACTAGACCATGTGGTCTTTTTCTGCCATCATGTTTCTATGTTTCTACTATATGTTCCATGTTACCACACTTATTTGTTCAATGTACTTTAGTTGAGTTTGATGTAAACTGCTTTGATACCATGAAAAGCGATATAGTAGAAATGTTAAATAAACAGTTGCCCTGTTGGAGGGCATCATTCATAAATGACCTGGAAAAGGGAATAACGAGTGAGGTTATCAAATTTGCAGGTGACACAAAACTATTTAAAGTTGTTAAAACAGAGGATTGTGGAAAATTGCAAGAGGATCTTGATAAATTGGAAGACTGGGCATCAAAATGGCAGATGAAATTTAATGTGGACAAGTGCAAAGTTATGCACCTAGGGAAGAACAACCCAAACTATGGTTACACGATGCAAGGTTCCACATTAGGAACCACCACCCAGGAAAAAGATTTAGGCGTCATTGTAGATAACATGTTAAAACCCTCAGCCCAGTGTGCAGCGGCGGCCAAAAAAGGAAATAGAATGCTAGGTATCAAAAGGAAAGGAATGGAAAATAAAACAAAGGATATTATAATGCCTCTATATCATTCCATGATGAGACTGCACTTTGAATATTGTGTGCAATTCTGGTCGCCGTATCTTAAAAAGGATATAGCGTTATTAGAAAAGGTTCAGAGAAGAGCCACCAAAATGGTAAAGGGGATGGAAGGATACCCTTATGAAGAAAGGCTAAAGAGGTTAGGGCTCTTTAACCTGGAAAAGAGACGGCTGAGGGGAGATATGATAGAAGTCTATAAATTAATGAACGGAGTGGAACGGGTAAACGTAGATCAATTGTTTACGTTATCAGAATATAGAAAGACTAGGGGACATGCAATGAAACTGCAGGGTAAAATATTTAAGACTAATAAAAGAAAATATTTTTTCACTCAACGTGTAATCAAACTCTGGAATTTGTTACCGGAGGATGTAGTAAAGGCTGTTAGTGTAGCTGGGTTTAAAAAAGGTTTGGACAAGTTCCTGGAGGAAAGGTCCATAAACCATTATTAAGAAGGGACCCAGGATATCAGTGCTTGACCCAATACAAGCATTGTGGAACCTGTGTCTTTTGGGGAAACTGCTAGGTATGTATGACCTAGATTGGCCACTGTTGGAAACAGGATACTGGACTTGATGGAACTTGTCTGACCCAAGTATGGCATATCTTATTTATCTATTTAGACAGTTTTGTATACCACCTTATCCTTCAATCAAAGTGGTCACAACACAATTGGGGAATACATTTAGCACAAGGGGATATGAGACACATACACTAATACTTACAGGGAACATGGGCAATGGAGGGTTGTGGCTTGCTCAGGACCACAAGGAGTACCTGTGGGACTAGAAACCCCAGTCCTTCCAGCCCAAGGTTGCTGTCCTCTATTGGGATTTGAACCCCTTACCTTCTGGCCTGAAGTACCTTGCCCCAACCACTAGGCCACTCCTCCACTTATGTTCTTATGTTAATAAATAAATATCCCACTTGTATCCCGATCATTTCCGGCTGCTGGGTGCTGGAGATTATCCGAGAGGTGACGTGCTTGAGTTTGCCTGACCCCTGGCACAGGCCTTTGTCAGATCTCCCTGCAAAGCACCCAGGAAAGTCAAGATGGTACGTGACACTCTGCTGCTGCTTCGTGACTTAAAGGCCGTGGAGGAGGTTTCTAGTCCTACAGGTGCTCCTTGTGGTCTTGGGCAAGTCACTTAACCCTCCATTGCCCATTTTCCCTGTAAAATAGTTATCTCCAAATTATAATGCCCTGTTTCATGTAATTTCAGTTTGTTCAATGTAAACCGCCTTGATATCATGAAAGGCAGTATATAAGAAATGTTAAATAAATAAATAAATAAGACCAGTGTGGTTGGGGTCGATACTTCATATACTTTGTGTTTCCCAAAAAAGAGGGCTCCTACAGACCTATTTTTGATATAAAGTAGGTAAACCATTGCTTGAAGGTCCCCTGTTTTCACATGGAAACACTTCGTTCGGACATCAAGTTTCTGTAGACCTCCTGGAGATGTACTTGCACATTTCCATTTGCCAAGACCACCAGAAGTTTCTGCACTTTGTGGCACTCATGGGACACTTCCAGTTCTGGGCACTGCCTTTCAGTTTCGCCACCGTTCCCCAAATTTTCACCAATATCATGGTAGTGGTCACTGCCGCATTTTGCAAGAAAGGAATCTCATTCATCCCTATCTCAATGATTGCCTCATCTGGGTGAAGTCCAGCGAGGAGAGTGAGCGGGCCACAGCCAGGGTGATAGATTTTCTGCAGAGCCTTGCTGGGTCATCAATTATGCCAAGAATCACCTTCAGCAGTCTCAAGATCTGGTGTCCCTTGGAGCCAGTTTCAGACAGTCGAGGGCAGGGTGTCCTTGCCAGTAGAAAGGATGCATATGCTTCAGAGGCAGATACGCCAATTTCTGCATCTGCTCCCACCGACGGTGTGGCATTATCTACAGATACTGGGGTCCATGGCAGCTTCCATCGACTTGGTGCCGAGAGCACTTTTAAGGAGATGGTCGGCGCAAAGACACACTCTCTCGAAGCAGTTGCCCTGTTGGAGGGCATCAAGAGGGGCCCTTCATTTGTGGATGCGGCCACCGAAGATTCTGGCAGAAATCCCCATGGAGAACCTGCAATGGATGCCGTTGATGTTGGACGCCAGCTTCACAGGATGGAGGTCTCATTGCAACTCCCAAATAACATAGGGTCGCTGGACACCAGAGGAGAGCACATAGTCTGTCAGCTGCTTGGAGATGCGGGCAGTGTTCTTGGCACTTCAGAAATTCAGTTTTTTCCTCACAGGAAAGGCAGAGTGTTTTCGGACAACAGCACTACAGTTGTCCTACATAGGTTTTCGGGAGCACGAACAGCGTGTACCAAAAAAGCAAGGTGGAACTGTTAATATATTGGGCGGAGGACAATTTGCTTGCTCTGTTGATGGCCTATGTGGCTGGGAAGGAGAATGTGGAGGCAGACTACCTCAGTTGAGTCTGCGTGGATGCTGGAGAATGGACACTCAATGCAATGGTGTTTACGCAGCTGTTGAGACGCTGAGGGTCCCTGATTATGAATCTGATGGTGACTTTTGAGTCCACGAAGGCAGCTCGCTTCTACAGCAGGAGAAGAGAGCAGATGTCAGAGGGCCTAGATGTGCTAGTGCAGCCCTGGCCCAAGGACAGGTTTCTCTATGTGTTTCCTCAGTGGGTGCTCATAGGACATGTGGTGCAACAAATCGAGGCCCATCAGGGATTGGTAATCCTCATGCTCCCGACTGGCCTTAGAGACCATGGTATGTCAATCTGGTGCGGCTAATGGTGGCCACACCGTGACATCTGCCAGTGCGGTCTGACCTGCTGTCACAGGGTCCAGTCCAGATGCCATAGGTGGATTGATTTTTGCTTATGGCCTGGCTCTTGAAAGGGCTCGGATGTTTTGGAAGTGATTGCTACCTTGTTGAAGGCACGTAAGCAATCCACTACCCTGTCCTATGTTTGAGTGCATGTGGCCGCGATCATCTGTTACCACATTGGGTCCAAGGGGTGTCCCTGGGGGCATATCCAGATGTAGTACGTTTTCTGTGAGCGATGAAGCATGTTAGACCTCCGATGCAATCGGTGATTCTGCCTTGGAATCTTAATCTGGTACTATCAGTTTTGATGGAGACACCATTTGAACCACTGTGGGCTTGCACTTTAAAGGACGATGTTGAAGATGGTCTTTTTGGTAGCGATTTGCTTGGACAGAAAGATTTTGGAACTTCAGGCACTGTTGTGTTGTGAGCCTTTTCTCTCTATGACCAAGGAGAAGGTAGTACTGTGGCCTGTGAACTCCTTCTTGCCCAAGGTGCTCTCGGTGTTTCACTTGAATCAGCCGGTTACTCTGCCCTGTCTCATGGATGTGTGTCGAGTGCTTCAGCATTACTTGCGGGCTACAGTGCCATTTTGTAAGTCTGATTGTCTATTTGTTCTGTTTGGAAGTCCACACAAGGGGGAGGCAGCTTCCAAAGCCTCAATTTCACGATGGGTGCAAGAAGCCATCTCCTTGGCTTTCCTTGAGTACCTCCAGTCCAGTCCCAGACCTTCCCTGGATTTGAGAGAGACAGTGCGCATTGGTGATCCCAGGTCTGAAGAAGACCACCGTTGGGGGAGAGTCTGGGGTCAGAAGTAAGCTGTCATTGCCAGAGGAGCCTTGAGGGAATTCAGCTATTTGTTTGCTTGTTTAATAGGTGCAGAGTGGGAAGACCAACAAGAAATCATCGTTGGAATATACTTGCACCTGGAGAAGATGAATGTTTTGGCTTCAAACGGTCAGTGTTCAGACTGAGAGGTATGTAATAAACAACTTTTGTTGGTGACTGGAGGAATTTGGTGCATCAGTCTGCCTCTTTTTTGTTTAAGAGATCTGTAATATAGTGTTTAATAAGTGGCACTAGTCATATTTGTTGCTCTTTTGAGTCTGCTTTGTCAATAAGATACTGGAGGCTGGTGGGTGGTGCCAGTTACTTATGTATGATGATGTCATTAGGTTTGACATGCTCAGTCTCCAAGCTGCTGATAGGGGTTGAGAACCCACAGTTTGGGACTGGACTGGAGATACTCAAGGAAAGCCAATTAGCAGGTAAGACCTAATTTCACCTTACATTTTCACAACTGATGTTTTGGAAAACAACTTAAAAAAATAAACAATCAAAAAAATAATATACAAGAGAAATAAAAACAATATATATCATAAAGTAAAAAGGCTACTCAATGATATTAGCTATACAGTACTTCAATAAGAAAATATACACTAAAAAATCATATAATAATACTTTAACAAAAACCATAGACAAAGCTTAATGAATATCAGTGACTCTCAAATATTAAGTCTCCAACATATTTCAAAAGATGTACAAAAAACATGAAAGAACATGTCTTAAAAATATATATATCAAATTGCCAATGTGGTATGATTTTTAATCTATATTAGTGGAACCACCAACGATAAGTGCTTAACCCTTTTTAAACTCTTAAGCACTGCTAGTAGCACCAAGAAAGGTTTTCCTAAGGATCGAGATTTTTTGACAGCTAAATATTCTCAAACCAGATTTACATACTAGCAATAAAGATACTATTCAGCAAACATTGCTGGAAAAGGTTTGCTAACCAAGAGAGAGGTTTTCTCTGAACACAGAATGCCGTGGAACGGAAAAGTCTCCAAGCTATCATGATGCCACTCCATTAGCTATTCAGCATGTAGTATTAATACAAAATTGAGAAAACTACATAACTTAACAATATGATTGATTTTAAAGTACAACAAAACTCACATAGGTTTAAGTCATTCCTTGTCAACAACTTTGCAGTGCATGGACAGGCAGCAGCTGAAAATGACACCCTGAGCCGATGGCCTTGAGGAGAAAAGCACTACCATGGAAGAGGGAAGTAGCAGCAACAGCAGTGGATCCCATCAGAGGAGGAAATCACATTGGAGACTGGCACCACACAGAATGAGGGCTCCCCCAAAGTGGTGGACTCTATTGATGTGGAGGAGGAGAGAGAGGAAGAGGAGATGCTGCCCTATTACCCCATAGCTGAAAGGGATGCAGCAGGGGCATTGGGTAGCCAGGGCCCTCTCAAAAATTCCCTATTAGCCAGAGACTTACATTAGGGCCAGAGAGGAAGTCGACCATAAATATTGACCCCATGCTGAGGGGAGAGAGGAGGCATGTGGACGGGCTTGGGATCTGCTGAAGGTTCTGGTGATCCAGTCTGCTTCCTTGCTGGACCAAATGGATCCCCATGAGGTGCCCATGGAATTCAAGGACCCCTAAGTCCTGATGCACCTACTGTCCTTGAGGTGGGAGACCTCACTGAAGCCCTTCCACAGTTCCATGACCTCAAGGTGACCCATCTGTAGGGCCTGAGAGCAGAGAGATGGGCCATAGTAACATAGTATATGACGGGAGAAAAAGATCAGCATTGTCTATCTAGTCTGCTCAGCAAGGTGACAAGAGTAGGTACACCTGCTGCTTCGTTCAGGTAACCCTTCACCATGCATTTGTTTAGGGGCATACCTACTGCTCTGTATAGGTCACCCCTATTTGTTGAGATATAAGAAATAGTAATGCTTATTTTGATTTTATCCTGTTGCTATAAAGGGATCCCCCTCTGAGTCCCATGCCTATTCTGCTTATCTTTACCTTTGACTCTATCCCTTTCCTAGCAAACCAATGGAGTTCTGTTTCCTTTTTTCTGCAGCCCAAAATTTTGATTTTATATTGTAAACTGCTCTGGTGCCTCGGTGTGGGCGATATATGAAGCAACAAATAAAGATAAAGAAAGATCCACTGTGTCTGTCCCATGCCATTTTGAATTCTGTCACTGTATTTTCCCCACCATTTCCATCGGCAGGGAATTACAAGCGCCAAGCGCCCTTTCAGTGAAAAAGTATTTCCTGATGTTGCATTTCAGTTTACCCCCTTGCAGTTTCATGTTATACCCTCTAATTTTAAAGCTTCTCCGTCTTTTAAAAAAGGTTTGTTTGTTGATTAATACTTGCAAAGTAAGATATAGTAACATAGTATATGACAGCAGATAAAGACCAGTATGGTCCATCTAGACTGCCCAGCAAGGCGGCAAGAGTAGGTGCACTTAATATTTGAAGGTCTGTATCATATCTCCCTATCCCTCCTCTCCTCTAGCATATACATATTTAGGTCTTCAAAACTCTTCTCATACGTCTCCTGGCACAGGCTCCAAATCATTTTGATCACCATCCCATGAACCGTTTCCAGTCTTTTTATATCCTTTGCGAGATAAGGTCTCCAAAACTAAACACAATATTCCAAGTGAGGCCACACCAGCAACTTATACAATGGCATTAGTACCTCCTCCTTTCTGCTGGTAATTCCTTTTTGTATGCAACCCAGTATCCTTCTGGATTTGACCACTGCCTTGTCACAGTGTTTCGCCACCTTGAGATCCTCAGAAACAATGTTTATGTTTATGTTTATTGTTACATTTGATATACCGCTCAGGCCAAAGCATCAGAGCGATTTACAATACTACATCATTGTTACACAAAGTATGGAAAGAACGCCATTTGTAAGATAGGATAGAATAAGAGACAGAAATAGTTAAAAAGACAAAAGAGAAGCAAGAAGAAAGGAAATAGCAGGTTACCATGATATAACAGCATGACAATCAAGTCCATGCATTTAATGTAAGCCTCAGATCAAATGCCATGGACTCACGCCTAAGGGCCACTCAGTCCAAGTCCCCCCTATCGCATACAATTAATTCCCTTGAATGTCTGCTTCCCAAGTGCATGACACTGTACTTCTTCACATTAAATCTTAACTGCCAAGCATTAGACCATTCTTCCAGCTTTTGTAGATCTTTCCTCGTGTTATCCACTCCCTTAGGGGAGTCTACTCTGTTGCAAATTTTTGTGTCATCTGCAAAAGGACAGACTTTCCATTCAGTCCTTCAGCAATATCACTCACAAATACATTGAACAGTACTGGTCCCAGGACTGATCCCTGGGGTACACCACTAATCACCTTCCTTTCATCCGAGTGAATTCTCTTTACCATCATCTTCTGTCATCAAACAATTTCTGACCCAATTCACCATCTTGGGACCACTGTTCCCTCTAAGCTGTGCGCTTGTGCGCGCGTGCGCACACACCTCGCCGAGCGAGCGCACATACTTTACAACAGAGCGCACAAAAATTACGGCTCTGATTCTGATAGAAAACAACACAGATGTCTTAAAATTTAAAAGTTATGATTGTAATTACTAGAAATTTCCCGCTTCATTTAGTAATCGTCTATTTTCATTTAATTTGATTAAAATCAATGTGGTGTACATACTGTATTCTGATGTGTAGTCAAATTTTAAAGTATATAACTCCGAGTGTCTCTATGTGGCGCACAAAAATTTAACCTTCCTTCAAAAGCTGCACACAGCTGATATTTTATGCGCACACAGCCTACAGAAAATTAGAGGGAACATTGCTTGGGACCCATACCCAGGCTGTTTAGTTTATTGATAAGCCTCCCGTGAGGAACAGTATTGAAGGCTTTGCTGAAATCTAGGTACCTTATATACTTGAGTATAAGCTGAGTTTTTCAGCACATTTTTTGTGCTGAAAAACGGCCCCCTCGGCTTATACTCGAGTCAACGTCTGCAGATGTCTAGCAGGGGGCAAGAATGTTTTTTGCACAGGGCCCCGCGTTTCAGGGGGCCCCGCGCAAAAAACATTCTTCATCCCAAGTTAAAAAAAAAAACAACCCAGCTGCTTCTGCCGCGGCAGCATCAAGAGTGCCGCGGCAGTATCAAGAGTGCCGCCGCCGCCGCCGCGGGGCCCCCCCGGCAGAGCCTCCCTGGATCGCCTCCCTGCATCGCAGCCTATCCCCGAACGTGGGCTTCTTCCAGAGCCGCGAGAGTTTCCTTTCTCGCGGCTCTGTTAATCCCGCCGGGGCTGATGGGAAATCAGCCCCATCAGCCCCGGCGGGATTAACAGAGCCGCGAGAAAGGAAACTCGCGGCTCTGAAAGAAGCCCGCGTTCGGGGATAGGCTGCGATGCATGGAGGCTCTGCCGGGGGGGCCCCACGGCGGCACTCTTGATACTGTCGCGGCACTCTTGATGCTGCCGCGGCAGAAGCAGCTGGGTTGTTTTTTTTAAAATTTGGGTTGATAGGGCGGAAGGGGGTTTAGGACTGGTAATGGGGGGGAGGCCAAGACTGGAAGTGGGCTGATAGGGGAGGGTTAGGACTAGTAATGGGCCATGGGGGGGTGCTAAGACTGGAAGTGGGCTGATGGGGGGGGGTTAGGGCTGGTAATGGGCTATGGGAGGGGGCTGACTGGAAATGGGCTGATGGGGGGGGTTAGGACTGGTAATTGGCTATGGGGGGGCTAAGACTGGAAATGGGCTGAGGGGGGGGCTAGGACTGGTAATGAGCTATGGGGGGGCTGACTGGAAATGGGCTGATGGGGGGGTTGGGAAGGGTAATTGGATATGGGGGGGTCTTAGAAGGGAAATGGGATGATGGGGAGGTTTAGGACTGTTAATGGGTTATGGGGGGGCTAAGAATGGAAGTGGGCTGATGGGGAGGTTTAGGACTGGTAATGGGTTATTGGGGGGGCTAAGACTGGAAATGGGCTGATGGGGGGTTAGGACTGGTAATTGGCTATGGGAGGGGTTAGGACTGGTAATGGGCTGATGGGGGATTAGGACTGGTAATGGGCTATGGGGGGCTAAGACTGGAAATAGGCTGATGTAATTTTATTGGTCTCTATCTTTATTTTTTGCATTGACTAGTAGGTGCCTCATTTCCCACCCTTGGCTTATACTCGAGTCAATAGTTTTGCCCAGTTTTTTGTGGTAAAATTAGGTACCTCGGCTTATATTCGGGTCGGCTTATACTCGAGTATATACGGTAGATCACATCCATCGCATGCCCTTGATCTAGTTCTCTGGTCACTCAGTCAAAGAACTCAATCAGATTTGGTAAAACCATGTTGCCTCGGATCATGCAACCTGTTGGTTTCGAGAAAGTCCACTATTCTCTCTTTCAGGAGTGCCTCCATTACTTTTCCCACCACCGAGGTAAGTTTTACTGGCCTGTAGTTTGTCACTTCTTCCCTATTACCACTTTTGAGAAGCGGTACCACATCAGCCCTTCTTCAGTCCTGTGGAACTTCTCCTGTCTTCAAGGATCTATTAAAAACATCCTTTAAAGGCTCTGCAAAAACTTCTCTGAGCTCTTTCAGTATCCTGGGATATATCCCATCCGGCCCCATGTCCTTGTCCACTTTCATGTTTGCAAGGTGTTCAAACACATCATCTTTTGTGAATAGTGTACTCCATTCCCATTTGTATATTTGTCAATCACAGATGGTCCTTCTCCAGGATTTTCTTTAGTAAAAACAGAACAGAAGTATTTGTTTAGCATTTTTGCTTTTTCAATGTCACTTTCCCCGAATCCGTTCTTGCCACTTTTGTGTCTTGCAAGTCCACCTCTGATCTTCCTCTTCTCCCGAATATACCTGAAAAAGGTTTTGTCTCCACGCTTCAGATCTTTAGCCATCTTCTCTTCTGCCTTTGATTTTGCTATCCTTATTTTTCTTTTTGTCTCTTTTAGCTTTATTCTGTTCTGCATTCCTCTGTTTGTGAACTTTTGAATTTTGTGAAAGCTGTGTTTTTTGTCTTTATTTGTGCAGCTATTTCTTTGGAAAACCAAATAGGCTTCCTTTTCCTCTTGTTTTTATTTATGTTGCTTACATATGTATCTGTTGCCCCTTTTATTGCCTCTTTAGTGTAGCACACTGCAATTCTACTTCCTTTACCTCCTCCCACCCTGTCAACTCCTCCTTCAAGCACTTGGCCATTCTACTGAAGTCAGCATTTTTGAAGTCTAGGATTTTGAGCTTGCTGTTATTGGACTCTGCCTTGGTTTCTGTCTCAAACCACACCATGTGATGATCGCAACTGTTCACATGGGCACCCACCCATACATTCAACATTCTATCTCCGTTGGTGATCCAGTATCAAACTTTCCCTGATCCGTTCCATCATCATTTGTCTTAGCAATGCATCTTGGAAGGCATCCACGATTTTTTTTTACTTCTTTCCAAATTTTCAGAAGGAATACTGGAATACTCCAATCCACATCAGGTAGATTAAAATCACTCAATATGATCACATCCCCCTTCATGGCTACCTTTGCAATATCAATAATCAAGTCTCTATTCATTTCTTCAGTTTGAGTTGGCTTGTAGACTACACCAGTATGGATGATAGTGCCATCTCCTCTTTCCAACACAATCCATAGTGCTTCTTCTTTTCCCCATGTTCCCTGCATTTCAGCAGCTTTAATATTGCTTTTGACATATAGGGTTCGTCCTCTTTTTCTGCCTTCTCTATCTCTTCTAAATAAATCATAGCCAGTTATGGCTATATCTCATTCATGTGACTCGTTAAATCATGTTTCTGTAATGGCCACAACGTCCAAGTCCACTTCCACCATTAGGGCTTCCAGGTCAGGAACGTTGTTTGCTAGGCTGTGAGCATTTGTGCTCATTGCTTTCCAGCATTGGTTGACTGGCTTGCCTATATATGGATTTTCTTCTGCCAGTCTCTTCCCGCTTGCTATTGGTGCTTGGTTAATATTGTGGCTGTTTCCAATGTTGTTATGTTTTTGCTGGGAGTGATGTCCTGAATTTGTTCTTCTCCATCCATCACTCCTTTCCCTAGTTTAAATGCCTGTCTACGTAATGCCTGAATTTTTCATTTAGGATCCTTTTCCCTGCGACAAAGAGAGGTAGTCCATCCACACAGTATAGCATCTTGTTGCTTTATCTATTTCCCCAGTCACCAATATATCTAAATCCTTCTTGTTTCCACAAGGTTTGGAGCTATGTATTAAAGTTGATTATGTTATACAGCCTATCTCCAGGAACAAGCAGGAATGTAGTCTTCACATATGGGTATCGTCGGTACCGACGGAGCCTGTGCAGGAACGCTCCCCAGCGTCCAATAGGAAAGCTTTTGTGAGCATCCCACAGCGCCTACGTGCTGCCTTCCCGCCTTTCCAACTCTCCTTCGTCAGTTCTTAATTTTCCGTGGAGCCGACGGGACGTATACCCTGTCACCGCAGAAAAATTCTTCTTCTTTTGTTTTTTTGTGGTCGCGTCTGCCTTCACTCGATGCCTACCGGTACCACCTGTTCTCTTTCCTTCTTTTAAAAAAAACAAACAAAAAAAACCCTATCTTTTTTTTAGGAGCCTTTCCCCTCTCGGGGTTAGGCACCATTTTGGGCATTAGGCCCATTTTTTCTTCAAACATGGAAAAACCAGCTAGTGGTTTTAAGAAATATTCTAAATGTGGTGGTACCATATCCGTCACTGACACCAATGAGTGGTGTCTTAAATATTTAGGTCCTGACCATTCTCTATCGGAGTGTCTCTCCTGCAGAAAGATAACCAAGAGGGGCCTGCAGAATAGCAAAACTCAGTACCCTTTTTGCCGCTGATACGATGTCCGTTGCATCGACGTCTTCCAGGACTTCATCTTCCTCCCATGAATCTCAGGTAACTAAACCTAAGTCTTCTAAAACTGGCCGGTCCTCAAAGGGTAGATCTCCTTCTAAGTATCGAGATGCCACTGGCATTGCCCTCGAGGAAAGTTCACCGGCAAAACAGCTCTGGCAGGAGGCCTCAGTCTCCAAAGCATTAACATCGCTCCAGAATGTTCCAGAGGCTTCAACCTCTGCAGAACTACTGGTGCCATGTTCTGGGGTCATGGCCGCTTCCATTGGTACCGACACCCAAGCATCAGCAGGAGAGATGGATCAGAGAATCCTCGCTATTGAACGCAGTCTAGCGGCTCTCTTAGCAGCTTCGGTACCGCTAAGAATGCTACAGACGGTTCCACAGGTATCGGTGCCAATATCGGTGCTGGTACCGAGTGCACCTGCCTGAGCAGGTATGCTGCCCTCCATGCCCAGCTTTCAGTCTATCTCAAGTATCGAGGGGCTGGTACCGAGGCACCCCGATACCGACTTCGAATGGTACTGGTACCGAGCATTGCAGGAACACCTGGCACAGAGATATTTCGAATCCTCCGATTCCGATGACTCTGCTGGTACTAGAGCAATCCTTCTGGGGGATCTATCTCCTTCTCCTCAACGCAGAATGTCTCCTCCAGAGGACATGTCCTTCCAGGATTTCATACGTGATGTAGCTCGAGGTCTTGCAATCACGATGACTCCAGAAAAGGAACCCAGAGCAGAAGAATTAGAAATTCTTCAATACCCTAAGGATCCTAAAGAGGCAGCTACCCTGCCCATTCATAGGATCTTGCAAGATCTTATGTTAAGAATGTGGGAAACCCCTTTAACGGTGTCTCCACACTCCCGACGACACAATGCCATGTACCGAGTTCCAAGCTGTCCTGGGTTTCAAAAGACTCAGTTACCACACCATTCAATGGTAGTGGAATCGGCAATGTGTAGGATTAAGAGTGCTAAAACGCATTCTTCCAATCCTCCGGGCCGTGAGTCTAGGATGCTCGATGCCTTTGGGCATCGATGCTTCCAATCCTCCATATTGGCTGCCAGGATCAGCTCTTACATCCTCTATATGGGAATGTTCCTCAAAGAAGTTACAGGAGACTTGGAGCTCATGAGCCCTCTTCTTCCTAAGGACAAAAGAGGGGATTTTCTTCCTCTGGTCAACAGGGGCGGCCCAAGGAGGGTGCGGGGCCATGTGCGGAGACTCGGTGCGGGGCCTCATTTGCATAAGTGGCCTTATTTGCATAAATATTTGCATAATGTTCCCATACACTAACTTTTAGTAAACATGTCTCTTCATGAGTGTATGGATAAAGAAAGACTAAAAGATTTCTACATTACTATAATCCAGTGCCAACCGCCAGGCACATTAGGAACTACTACAAACACTGCCCATTTAGAACCCATAGCAAACCCGCCGTATCCTGACAGCATTACCAGGACTCACAAAGCACCATACCCTACCTATCAAAAGGCAACACTGCAAATATTAAACCAATACATTTCAGAGAATACTGTGGAAAGAGAACAAGTGGCAATGCCAAATAGGAATTACATAAACAGAATACCTCAGCTCATTTACACATGCAGAACATAGACCATCACCAAACAAGGAATCACAATTTAGAAACAGGAAGGCAATAATTAAACTGGGAACCCCAAAAGCCAAACTTGGAATGTACAACAACACTGTAGAAATAAAACTATAAATTAATTTCCTCTTGTACCAAACAAAGCGCAGACGTTAATGATGCACATTTCCCAGAGCTTTCATATTCCAGTTAATAAATTCAAAATAAAGAGATATCTTTCTACCTTTTGTGCATTTTTTTTTCAGTTGCAATTGCTCCAGCCACTTTCTTCTGGTTTCTTCATGTTTTCTGCTAACTCTCCATCGTCTGCTGTCCATTTGTCCTTTCTTCTTCTCTGTTCTAGTTTTTTTCCATTCTCTCTCTCTACATCTGCTTTAACATACTATTCTTTCTCCTTTTGCTCTTTCCTCATTCCTATTTCATCCTCACAAATTTTACCCCTCCATCCTCAATCCCCACTTACTCTCCCAATACCCGGCCAATTGTAGATTTTTCATCCCTCCCACACAAAATATTTTTTCCCTCTCCATTTTACTCTCCCAGCCCCATCCCATTCTAATCCTCCACCAATATCAGCTCCCTTCTACTTCCAGTCTTACCCAGCATCCATTCCCTTCTAGTCCCTGCATCAGCCCATTTCCAGTCCTAGCCCCTCATCAGCCCATTTCCAGTCCGAGTCCCTTCATCAGCTCATTTCCAATCCTAGCCCCCCATCAGCCCATTTCTAGTCATTTCCTAGCCCCACCATCAGCCCATGTCAAATCCTAGCTCCCCTCCACTCAGCCCAATGCCAGTCCAAGCCCCCCCATGAGCCTACTTCCAGTTCTAGCCCCTCCATGAGTCCATTTCAATTCAAGCCCCCACCACAGCCCATTTTCAATCTTAGCTCCCCCCAACAGCCCATTTCCAGTCCTATCCTAGCTGCTCCATCAGCCCATTTTCAGTCCTAGCTCCCTTTTCTCACAGCCCATTTCCATTCCAAGCCCCCTCCCCATCAGCTATTTGCAGTTCAAGCCTCCCCTTCCACTCAGCCCATTTCCAGTCCTAGCAACCCCCCAACCCATTACCAGTCCTAGCCCCCCATCAACCCACTTCCAGTCCTAACCCCCATCACCCCATTTTCAGTTTAAGCCCCCCTATAACCCATTACCAGTCCTAACCCCCCATCAGCCCATTTCCAGTCAGCCCCCCATAGCCCATTGCCAGTCCTAACCCCCCCATCAGCCCACAGCCCATTACCAGTCCTAACCACATCAGCCCACCTCCAGTCCTAACCCCTCCGCATCAGCCCATTTCCTGTCCTAGCCCCCCCATAGCCCATTATCAGTCCTAACCCCCCCATAGCCCATTACCAGTCCTAACCCCCCATCACCCCATTTCCAGACAGCCCCCATCAGCCCACAGCCCATTACCAGTCTTAACCCCCCATAGGCCATTACCAGTCCTAACCCCCCCAACAGCCCACAGCCCATTACCAGTCCTAACCCCATCAGCCCACCTCAAATCCTAACCCCCTCCCCATCAGCCCATTTCCTGTCCTAGCCCCCCCATAGCCCATTATCAGTCTAACCCCACCATAGCCCATTACCAGTCCTAACCCCCCATCACCCCATTTCCAGACAGCCCCCAACAGCCCACAGCCCATTACGTCTTAACCCCCCCCATAGCCCATGACCAGTCCTAACCCCCCCCCCCCATTGGCTCATGGAAAATTATAAAAAAAAAAAGCTGGCTGCTGCCGCTGCCGCCACAGCAGCAGCAGAATGGAGTGTCCCGCGGGGCCCCCTCTGCCCGGCTGAGCTCTCCCCGCCCGGCTGAGCCCCTCTGCGCCGGCTTTCAGATACGTGAAGGGAGAGTGTCTCCCTCGCGTCTCTGTTAAGCCTGCAGGGGCAGATGGGAAGCAGGGGCTGATGGGAAATTTCCCATCTGCCCCTGCAGGCTTAACAGAGACGCGAGGGAGACACTCTCCCTTTGTGTATCTGAAAGCCGGCGCAGAGGGGCTCAGCCGGGCAGAGGGGGCCCCGCGGGACACTCCATTCTGCTGCTGGTGCGGCGGCAGTGGCAGCAGCCAGCTTTATTTTTTTTTTTTAATTTAATTTTTAAAAAAGCAGAATGTTCTTTGCGTGGGGCCCCCTGAAACGCGGGGCCCTGTGCAAAAAACATTCTTGCTCAATGGACGGACCGGCCCTGCTGGTCAAACATGCCCAGGATGTCTCTAAGTTTGTGAACCGTGCAACCTTGATTGCTTTAAATGTATTAGCAGAACCTCTGCTATTTACATCGGTGCACGTCATATTGCCTGGCTCCAGGCATCGGACTTAGAACAAAGGGTGCAAGAGAAACTGGGAAATATTCCTTGCACAGTAGAAAATCACTTTGGCAAGGATTGGCAAGAAAAGGCAAATCAGCTTGAATCTGAAAATACTACCTTGAACAGACTATCAAAGTCTACAGCCAACCCAGCAAAGAAAAAGTCAGCCAAGAAACCCTTTTTCAATAAGAAAAAGAGGTTTTACCCATCTTACACCCATCATGCTCACTGTCCAGTTCATGTTCCCCAAAGGGGAACCAACAGACCAGACAGCAGCGAAAGCCACAAGTTCCAAGAACTCAATCGGCTCCACAAGCTCAGCCTCCTCAGGGGCTTTGACTCTTTCCTAGAGAACTTAGTCTTTCTGCCCCTGAAAGATCCAGAACCCCTCACCATTCCAGGAAGGTTATGCCATTTTGCCAGCAGATGGCAACAAACAACATCAGAAAACTGAACTCTGTCCATTGTACGAAAGGGATACAGACTTCACTTTCACAGCATGCCCCCTCCTAAAATCATAACGCAGTTCAATTCGCAGGTCCCTGGTCGCATCATGTCTTGCTCAAGGAGTAATAGAAGAAGTGCCCATACTCCAACAGGGGACGAGATTCTAATCCCCTATTTTCTCATTCCCAAGAAAACAGGGGGACACAGGCCTATTCTGGACCTCAGAGAATTAAACAAATATCTGTTCCGAGAAAAATTCAAAATGATCTCCCTCAGAACACTCCTGCCATACCTTCAGAGTCAGGACTGGCTATGTTCTCTAGATCTAAAGGATGCATATATTCATATTCTTATCCATACAGATCACAGAAGATTCCTTTGATTCCTTTTACAGGGAAGACACTTCCAATACAAGGTTCTTCTTTTCGGTCTGGCTTCTGCCCCAAGAGTCTTCACAAAATGCATGGCAGTAGTAGCAGCATTTCTGAGAACTCTAGGAATATTTGTCTTCCCCTACTTAGATGACTGGCTCATTCGAGCATCCACTGCTCCAGAAGCCAGCTTCACCCTTTCTCGCATGATGCAAACTCTTCGCTACTTGGGACTGGTTATAAACCTCACAAAATCTAAGCTCACCCCTTCTCAGTCCCTGGAGTTCATGGGGGCTTGACTGGATACCAGACAGTCAAGGGCTTTCCTACCACAGCCCCACTGTCTTCGTATAGTGCAGCTGGCATCCCAAGCAGCTATGAAAGTCTTCCTAACTGCTTGGGAAATGCTTCATCTTCTGGGGCATATGGCATCCAATGTCCATGTGGTTCCCTATGCTCGCCTTCACATGCGAGCAGTCCAGTGGACCATCTCCTCTCAGTGGACACAGGCCTCGGGTTGCCTATCGGACAAAATCAGAAACTCCACATATCTCATTTCGTCCCTTCAATGGTGGCACTCAATGGAAAACATTCTAGAAGGCTCTCCTTTCCAGCAGCCTCTATTCCAGGCCACCCTAACAACGGATGCATCCAATTTGGGTTGGGGGGCTCACTTGCACGATCTCTCAACTCAGGGTCTTTGGACCCCGCAGGACGCTTGTCTTCACATAAACCTCCTAGAACTCAGAGCCATTTTCCATGCTCTTCGAGTATTCCAGGCCCAGCTCAGCTACAAGACAGTTCGGGTCCAAACTGACAATCAGGTAGCCATGTTCTTTGTGAACAAGCAGGGCAGAACTGGCTCTCTGTCATTATGCAACAAAGCTTTGCAACTGTGGGCCCTCACCAGAGAGCATCAAATCCACCTCCTAGTGGTATATCTTCCAGGCATTCAAAACCTTTGGGCAGACAAACTCAGTCGAATACTGCTGCCACACAAATGGTCTCTTCACTCAGACCAGATTCCTCGAGTGTTTCAAATCTGGGGGACCCCAGATATAGACCTTTTTGCCTTCCCACCCATTCCCCTCATTCCCAAAACACTGTTCAAACTTCAGAGAGACAGAGGACGTATGATACTCATAGCTCCACGTTGGCTACGGCAAACGTGGTATCCTCTGCTTCTACATCTCTCTCAAGCCACGCCACTGGAGTTGGGACATGCTCCAGATCTTCTATCCCAGGAGAATGGCACGCTATTGCACCCGAATTCCCAGTCCCTGCGTCTCAGGGCCTGGTTGCTGAGGGCGTAGAGCTTCCAGATATCAACCTTTCTCAACAGGTAAGGGATATCCTGGTGGCCTCCAGAAAACCTTCCACAAGAGATCCTACGTCTTTAAGTGGAAAAGGTTCTCTGTATGGTGTTCTCAAAGGGGACTTACCACCTTTTCGGTGCCTGTGGAATTGCTACTGGATTATCTCCTCCACTTATCAAATTCAATAAGGGTTCATCTTAGTGCCATTGATGCTTCCCGCAGACCACTAGATGGACAACCTATCTCCTCTCATCCACTCATAGCAAGATTTATGAGAGGTCTACTCTTAAGAAAACCTCCCATTAAGCCGCCGCCGGTGGCATGGGATCTTAATCTTGTTCTTGGGCAGCTTATGAAACCGCCCTTTGAGCCCTTAGCCACTATGGACCTGAAGTTTCTTTCCTGGAAAGTCATCTTTGAGTTGCAGGTCTTAGTGGCTGATCCTCCTTATACAAGATTTCACCATGATAAGGTAGTTCTTAAAACTCATCCTCATTTCATGCCAAAGGTGGATTCACCTTTTCATTTAAACCAAGCAGTTTACCTTCCTGTATTCTTTCCTAGGCCTCATGCTTCTAATGCAGAAAGGAACCTTCATACTTTCGATTGTAAAAGAGCCTTGACTTTTTACCTTCAAAGAACTAAGCAACATAGAAAATCTTCTCAGCTTTTCGTTGCTTTTGATTCTAGTCATTTGGGACTTCCAGTTTCCAAAAGAATTCTCTCTAGATGGATTGCAAATTGCATATCCTTTGCTTACGAGAGTAAGGGACTTTCTCTCGAAGGCCACGTCACAGCTCGCAATGTGAGAGCAATGGCAACCTCTACGGCTAATCTTCGTTCTGTGTCCATTGACGACATCTGTAGAGCAACCAACTGGGCTTCAGTACACACCTTTACAGCCCATTATTGTTTAGACAAGGACTCCCGTCAGGATGCCTCGTTTGGACTGGCTGTTCTACAGCATCTCTTTCAGACTTGGTACAAATCCTACCCACCGTCCTGGGTTTTCGATGCCAGAGATCCATGGGGGAAGAATGACCCATCTCACCAGAGGTTTTCAGCTTGCTAGGTTCATCCACCTGGCATCTCTCAGCTGGGGAGTCCCCATATGTGAAGACTACATTCCTGCTTGTTCCTGGAGATAGCGTAGTTACTCGCCTGTAACAGGTGATCTCCGGGAACAGCAGGAATTAAGTCTTCACAACCCGCCCACCTCCCCTAGGAGTTGTCTCTCTCTCTCTTTCTCTCCTTCTCTCCTTTTGTCTCAGCTATAAACTCAACTGATGAAGGAGAGTTGGAAAGGTGGGAAGGCAGCACGCAGACGCTGTGGGATGCTCCCAAAAGCTTTCCTGTTGGACGCTGGGGAGCGTTCCTGCACAGGCTCAGTTGGTACCGACGATACCCATATGTGAAGACTTAATTCCTGCTGTTCCTGGGGATCACCTGTTACAGGTGAGTAACTACGCTTTCTACCCCCTTAGCAAGAACAGATAGAACTTCTAAGAATGCTATAGTGTTAACAATGGGTTTGAGTTTATCTCCCAGAATCAGGAAGTCCCTTTGAACTGTAGAGGCACTGTTTCTAGCCAGGTCATTTGTACCCAAGTGAATGATAACATCAATTTTGGAGTGCTCACTTTCAGCGCTAAGTATGCTAACAATTTGGTTGAATTCCTGTTGGCTGAAGAGCCTAGGAGGCATTTGACCATCCTCTCTCCTTTGAACTGTGTTCCTAAGTTGGTGCCTTTGATGATGGCTGAGGGAAGATATGATAGAGGTCTATAAATTAATGAATGGAGTGGAACAGGTAAACATAGATCGATTGTTTACATCATCAGAATATAGAAAAACTAGGGGACATGCAATGAAGCTACAGGGTAACCTAGCTAAGACTAATAAGAGAAAATATTTTTCACTCAACGTGTAATCAAACTCTGGAATTTGTTACTGGAGGATGTAGTAAAAGCCGTTAGTGTAGCTGGGTTTAAAAAAGGGTTGGACAAGTTCCTGAAGAAAAGGTCCATAAACTATTATTAAAAGGGACCCAGGATATCACTGCTTGACCCAATACAAGCATTGAGGAACCTGTGTCTTTTGGGGAGACTGCTAGGTACTTATGACCTAGATTGGCCACTGTTGGAAACAGGATACTGGGCTTGATAGACCTTGGTCTGGCCCAGTATGGAATATCTTATGTTCTTAAGTTTGGTGCATTATCAGTAGATTGGGCATTAACCTTCTCATTTAAGGGCACTTCAGTTTCCACTAATTGGGCACTCTCATTTTACAAGGCAGAGAAGGCATTTTGCAGGGATATCTCTTGATGGAGAGGGTGTCCACGTGTTACAGGTCGCAACCTACCAGAGCCCACTGTGATCCTTTTGATCCTGGACTGTTTGATTCTTTGTGGGAGCAGTGGTGGATATTTCTCACTTTGTACCCTGGAGGAGGTATGTTTAATTGCAACTAATTCTTCCCTTAATATGATCACTTCTTTATGCATAGCAGATATCTTGAGACATATAGGGCAAGCTTTTAGGCTCCAAATAATTCTTCTTAGAATAAAGGCACCACAGCTATTACATTAAATATACAACTTGCTGATTAAGATGGTTATAAAGAAGTTCTAGGACAAGGAAAAAAGGTGGATGTTACACCTAATTGGAGGACAGATGTCAATCTATATGATGACCTAAAAATTCTCAAAGATACTAGGGGGCATATTCAAAGGCATTTATACGGTTTTCAGACCTGCAAACCATGTAAATGCTGCTGGGCAGAATATTCAGTGGCACTACTACTACTACTACTACTTATCATTTGTATAGCGCTAGAAGGCGTCTGCAGCACTGTACAGACACATGTGACAGAAGGTCTTTGCTCATCAGAGCTTACAATCTAATGCAGACAACACACAACTGAGGACAAGGATATATCTAGGGGAATGGTAAGGAAACATGTCAAGCCCAATTCCAGAACATGCACATCTGGTCCACTGGCAAGTCCAAATCGAAAACAGGCCAGATATAAATGTGATTCCACAGCTGTGGGGTTAGACGCACCCATGGTTTCAGAATCTGGGACATAGATGTGTTTGGCGCATGCACATTTTTAGAGACCCATGATGGTGCTTCTGGGCATGTCTTAGTGCTGTTTGCACTGTTGAATGCTCTCATTCCGTGGGTCTCATATTAGTGACAGAGATATGTTTTGACATTTTGCTATAGAGAACCATTTCTGATTTATTCTGCCCAATCACACTGGCACCTGGTGATGCTGTGGTCATCCCTATGGTCCAGGTACTTGCCAGGCATTCATGTCCCCCCAGATATGCGGATGAGCATACCAGATCCTCTCATGCAACAGACCACATACATACACATATTCTCTCACTTGCAGTCACAAATAACATACCTATGCCAAAACCATGCCCTGCACCTATAAACAACTGCTGTGAAGACATAATGGCATGGAGTCCCAGGATACTACATCTAATCTGCATTTCTCAACCAAACATGATTCCTTATCATTCCTTCAGTTCACCACTGGGTAGTGCACCTCCTCCTGCAACATGGAGACTGGGCATGTCAAAACTGTGACATCACTAGATGTACTCTGCTGGTCGCTCCCATCAGCCCCAGTGTGTCCAGTCTCCATGCAGCAGGAGGACGTAGTGAGCCTAGGTGCTGGGCTCACTAGAGGAACAGATAAGGAGCATTCCTTAGTGTAGGATAGTTAGTCTTAAGGGGTTTGCCTTTGGTTATTTTGCCTTTGGTTATATTTTAATTTCCTCTAATTGTTATTTATTCTGTTCTTAAAAAAAAAAAGAAAAACAGAGATTTCAGGGGGATCGAACCGGAACTGCTACTTCCTCCCTCCTATCAGAATCTGCCTGGGTGTGAGGCTACTCTCCCCTCCTGGTTGGAACGGGGGGGGAAGGGGAGTTGTGTGGCAGCAGCAAAGATGGCTCTGTGCACCCCGATGAGGTATATGACCTCGTGACAGTAGGCCGGGAGCCGATCAGTCCTCTCCGCATCTGCTGATCGCACTTGGCGGTGTGCAGCAACGCGGATTGCAGGGCCAGCAGTCAGATCGCCAGAACAAGTATTTGATTAAGGGATCTGGTTAGTCCCGGTAGCGAGAAGTAGTTGTGCGCCAGAGCGCGATCACGCCGGGAGGCTTCAGGGCCCGACACCAAGTGGGGTGTGCTGGTGCAGGCCTGGCTGCTTTTTATGCAGGCTCGGCTTCCCGCGCTTTTCTGACTGCGGAGAAATGGCGCTGTATGGCTAGGCAGCCTAAAGCTGAGGCATAGATTTTTCAGCAGGGCTTAGTCACAGTGGGTTTATTTTGGATGTCATTTAGATTAAGTTCTTTTAATTTCATTTAATTTCATTTGTTTTAAATTCTTTAGCTGAATTTGAGTTGTTTTCAGTGAGTGGGAGTGATTGTTGCTAGGGCCTCAGAGGTACCAAAAAACCCCCCAACTCCATTTATTAGGAAGTTTGCGTTTGTGTAGTTATTGCTAATGCCATCAAGACTGCAGTGCTTGGTCTGTGGTACCTGCAGAGGCGCAGTCTCGGAAGACGGGGTATGCAGGGGCTGCACACTCGCTTCCACTATGATGGAACAAGAGATTCAGGGTAAAGCTGGGGTAGAGACTCAGGGCCCATCCGCAAAGGGAGATGGTGAGTCTATGTTGGAAGAACCAGCCTTGTCCCTGCCTGAAGGCCAAGCAGGGCCAGCGAGCTCTGCGACAGTGTTAGGATACGGGGCGGCCCTAGGAAGCTTTTCACCAGATTTTGTGCTTATAATGCATCAAGCATATTGCTTGCGGCAGTAGGGGAGGGTCCCAGAGCCGTGGATGCAGGTAGTTCAAGGGCAGCAATCCAACTCGGAAAAAGCTGGAGACAACCTGGTGAGGCCTCCTAAGAGGGCTCAATCTCTTGACGACCAATTCTTGGAATTGGCTTGCCAGGATGCGGAGGACGTCGATTTAGAACCGGAATCGGAAATGGAAGAGCTTGAGGAAGGAGAGATACAGGAGCCAGAGGATCAAGCCAAGATCATAAGAGTGTTTCACAAGGATGAGCTGACCGCGCTCATTACTGAGTCCATTCGAGCACTCAACCTCGCTTCGGTGCAGCCAACAGACGAGAAGGATTTGGAAAACCCTCTCATTCAAGCGGTACGTCAAACTCAGGCGGTGTTTCCTGTTTACCATGTGGTTGACAGGATGATTCAAGATGAATGGGATGTACCGGAAGTGGGGTTACGAGGAATGAGAACCATGAATAGGCTCTACCCCTTGGTGGACAAGGAGAAGGAAAAGTTCCGTTCTCCGCGGATAGATGTAGCGGTATCAGCGGTCAGAAAAAAGACGACTATTCCGGTAGAAGGCAGTGCGGTCTTGAAAGATACGCAAGACTGGAAGGTAGACGGTTTATTGAGACAAGCCTTTGAGGTTAATGCTCTCTCATTACAGCATCTATTTGCGGAGCTTGGGTGGCGAGAGCTTGCCTCAGGTGGGCACAGAAGTTACAGCAACTACCTCAGCAGGATCAGGACCGGGTAATAGAAGTGACACAGCTTGAATCTGACGCGGCCTACCTAGCGGATGTCCACTATGATTTGATTAGGTCATTGGCGAATAGCATGGCTTCCTTAGTAGCCGCACGCCGGTACCTGTGGTTAAGAAACTGGGTGGTGGATGTTTCTTCTATGTCGCGGCTCAGCAAGCTCCCTTTTAAGGGAAAGTTGTTGTTCGGTGAAGATCTGGATAAGTTGGTTAAGGACTTGGGTGAGTCCAAAGGAGGTAGACTACCGGAAGATAAGCCTAAGCAGGGGAGGCCCCTTCCAGCTTCACAAGGTCAGTTTCGGGACTTCAGGAGATTTCATACTTTTCACGAGGAAGGTTTCATGCTCGAGCGCAAGGGTTTCGAGGTTTTCGAGGAGCAGGGAGGGGGTTTGCAGCTACCTCCTCCTCGGCTGCCCGAAAACCACAATAAAGCGAGGCAGGCCCAGGTAGGAATTCAACCGATTTGAGGGAGGCTTCGAGAGTTTCTTCCTGCCTGGGTCCAGATAATGTCCAACCAATGGGTCTTGGAGGTGATACGCGAGGGTTATGCTCTCGAGTTAGCTCGTCCAGTACTAGATTAGTTCATTCTATCCCCTTGCGAAGGACAGCAAAAAATGTCCGCGATTCGGCAAACATTGGATTGTCTCTTACAGTTAGGGGCAGTGGTGCCAGTGCCCCAGGGTTCGTACGGCATCGGTCGTTACTCAATTTATTTCATGGTGCCAAATAAAGACGGATCCCTTCGGCCTATTCTGGATCTCAAGGAAGTAAATTGCAGTCTGCGAGTGTCTCACTTTTGGATGGAAACGTTGCGGTCGGTAATAGTGGCGGTTCGACAGGGAGAATTCTTGACATCTCTTGATCTTACTGAGGCGTACTTGCACATACCCATCAGACCAGATCATCAGAAGTTCTTAAGATTCGCACTAACGTGGGGGCATTTTCAGTTTCAGACATTGCCCTTTGGTTTGGCAATGGCGCCATGTACCTTCACCAAGGTCATGGTGGTGATAGCGGCAGCCCTGCGGAAAGAAGGAATTTTGGTTCACCCTTATCTCGACGATTGGCTGATTCGAGCAAAGTCGAGGGCCGAGAACGCTCAAGTTACGGACAGAGTAGTAAGGTTCCTTCAGAACCTCGGCTGGGCAGTCAACGCGTCCAAAAGCCAGTTGGTTCCGTCTCAGGTTCTGGAGTATTTGGGAGTGCAGTTCAACACTCAAGTGGGAGCGGTGTTTCTGCTGGAACAGTGGGCTCAGATCCTTCGGCAGCTGGTACACCAGTTTGTGTCAACTCCCACCCTGTCAGCTTGGAGTTATCATTGAGTGTTAGGGACAATGGTGGCGACTCTGGAGGTAGTTCCATGGGCCAGGGTGCACATGCGGCCCGTGCAGAGGACATTGCTTCGACGATGGTCCCACCAGAACGATTCTCTAAACAAGCGCCTTCCTTGCCCCTTGCGGGTCAGGCAGTCACTTCAGTGGTGGCTGTCATCAGGAAATCTGGGGGCAGGCATGCCTCTGGAGCAGCCGCAGTGACTTCCAGTATTGACGGATTCAAGTCTTGCAGGTTGGGAAGCTCATTGCAGGGATCGCTTCACACAGGGGACTTGGAACGAGCAGGAGGTTCACTGGTCAATCAGCCGTCTGGAACCGAGGGTGGTGGCGCTTGCACTGCAAGCTTGAGAGGCCGAAGTAAAGGGGCAAGCGGTGTGAGTGTTGTCCGACAATTCTGCGACAGTGGCTTACCTCAATCGGCAAGAGGGCACAGGAAGTGCAGACATGGAACAGGAAGCAGAGACTCTGTTTGCGTGGGTGGAATCCCGACTACAGGCGATCTCGGCAGCGCATATAGCAGGAACAGATAATGTGATGGTGGATTTTCTCAGCAGAGTTCGAGTGGATGCCAAAGAATGGGAACTTTATCTGGAGGTGTTTGCGCAAATAGTTGCAGGTGGGGTTCACCGGTTATGGATCTCATGGCGACGTTTCGGTCGGCCAAGGCAAATCGCTTTTACAGCAAAAGACGTGAAAGGATGTCAGAGGGCATCAACGCCCTGATGCAGAAATGGCCATCTGGCGACCTCCTTTATTTGTTTCCCCCGTGGGTGCTCATAGGGAGTGTGATTCAGCGCATTGAGGCACACTGGGGGAGAGTGGTGTTGGTGGCGCCAGATTGGTCGAGACGTCCGTGGTATGTCGATCTGGTTCAGCTCCTCAGCAGGGAGCCCTGGCGGTTACCAGCATTGTCGAACTTGTTGACTCAAGGTCCGCTTCGCATGCCTCAGGTGGATTGGTTCTCGCTTACAGCTTGGCCATTGAAAGGGCAAAGTTAAGGAAGAGAGGCTATTCGGGAGCGGTGATTGCGACTTTACTTTGGGCCAGGAAGAAGTCCACATCTCTAGCGTATGTACGCAATTGGCGTATTTTTGAGGACTGGTGTTCGCAGCAACAGATTCGCGCTTCCACTGTTTCCGTACCTTCAGTCTTAAGCTTTTTGCAGGATGGATTTGATAAAGGACTGGCAGCCAGTTCCCTGCGGGTTCAGCTGTCAGCTCTGTCTTGTTATCGTGGGAAGGTACAGGGGACAGCCTTGGGCGCTCACGTTGATTTGATCTGGTTTTTGAAAGCAGTGTCTCGGTTGCAGCCTAGTCGCAGAATGGTAGTTCCCTCCTGGGATCTCAACTTGGTTCTGGGGGCGTTGACTAGGGAACCTTTCGAACCTTTACAGCAGGTGTCGGTCAAAGATTTGACGTTAAAGATCGTGTTTCTGGTGGCTATTTGTTCAGCTCGCTGGATTTCGGAGTTGCAGGCTATGTCTTATCAAGAGCCATTCTTGTCCTTCTCTAGAGAAAAGGTGATGCTGCAGCCAGTGCCTTCCTTTTTGCCCAAGGTAGTTTCTCCTTTTCACATGAATCAAATGGTTTCGTTACCAGTGCTGGGAGCTACGGAGAAGAATGCCTCAGACTGGAGCCTGCGGCGGTTGGACATTAAAAGGGCCCTTCGTCAATACTTAAGGGTTTCAGAATCTTTCCAGAATTTGGATCGTCTATTCATGCTTTTTGGAGGCCCGCGTAAAGGAGAAGCGACAGCCAAAGCTTCGATAGCTAGATGGGTCTGAGAAGCTATGGCGTCAGCATATATTTTGCAAGGGCATCTGACAAGGGCGACAGGTGCCTGAGGGTCTACGAGCTCACTCTACCAGAGTGCAAGCTGCTTCTTGGGTAGAGCACAGTTTGATACCGCCAGTGGAGCTTTGCAGAGCGGCCACTTGGTTCTCTCTCCATACTTTCAGTAAACACTATCGTCTGGATGTTCAGGTGGCAAAAGAACTTCCAAGGACATCATGACAAATTATCCATACCTCTTACATCTTACGAACTCCATAAGGAAGCTCTCTTTGGCACGGTGCAAGTACTACACCGAGCATAGCAGTAGCAGTAAATTTGAGAGACTGAGATTATATTTCACATACCCTGGCTTAGAAGTGAGGTTAATAACTATCATGTTATGTACAAAGCTAATCCATTCAGAGAAACTGCCCCTGAAACAAAAATAAAAAGTGAGAAACATAGTACAGGGCCTATAGAGTAGAAAGAAGACCAGAATGGCATTGATTATAGAAGTGTCCATTCTAAGTGATTATTCTGTGATTCATATTGATAGGGACAAGATCATTAAGTACCAAGAAAATGTGTCAGAAAGATACTTGTTGAAAGGGACTCAATGTGGGGTACCAGGGCCCTCTGAAAGAGTTAATAATATGGCTTGGAAATTTGCTAACATTCTAGCAGCCTGGAGAGATATGTAGGAAAGAAACAAGGTCATAATTTGCAGATCAAATTGTTTGTGAGAGAGATTTCTTATGGAGACAGGATGTTTTTGTTTGTCCTGATTATGTATGAGCAATGTCTGTGCCTGTTGTTGTTAAGTGCCGTCGGGTCGGAGTCGACTCATGGCGACCCTCTGGATAGCTATCCTAAATTGTGTTCGGTCTTCAGTCAGGCGGCTCATTGTTGACAGACTGGTACCCGTAGCTGCTGTTATTGTATCGATCCATCTCATTGCTGGCCTTCCTCTTTTGCGTTGACCTTCTATCTTGTCAAGCATGATGTCTTTCTCTAATGATGTCTCTCTTCGCATGATGTGTCCAAAGTATGAAAGTCGAAGTCTTGTCATCTGAGCTTCTAAAGAAAGCTTAGGTTTGATCTCTTCTAGTACCGACTGGTTTGTTCTTCGGGCAGTCCATGGTATACACCGTATTCGCCGCCAGCACCATAATTCAAAGGCATCAATTTTCTTCCTGTCTGTCTTTTTCACTGTCCAGCTTTCACATCCATATGATGTTATTGAAAATACCATGACTTGAACAAGTCGAATCTTTGTATGGAGAGAGACATCTCTGCTCTTGAGAATCTTATCTAGGTCTTTCATAGCCATTCTGCCAAGAGCAATGCGTCGTCTGATTTCTTGACTGCTTGTTGCTTCTTTATTGATAGTTGATCCAAGTAGGTTAAAGTTGTTCACGATTTCAATTTCTTCTCCTTCAACGATGAACCTGTTGATTATGCCACTTGTCATGATCTTTGTCTTCTTTACATTAAGGTGCAGGCCCATTTTGAGACTATGTTCTTTGATTGTGAGAAGCAAATGTTTCAGATCATCTTCACTTTCAGCCAGTAATGTGGTATCATCAGCATAGCGAAGGTTGTTGATGAGTCTTCCACCAATCTTCACACCTCTGTTGTCTTCATACAATCCTGCTTCTCTGATGATTTGTTTTGCATATAAATTAAACAGGTAGGGGGAAAGTATGCAGCCTTGTCTTATACCTTTGCTTATTTTAAACCATTCTGTTTCTCCTTGTTCCGTTCGAACTGTTGCTTCTTGATCAATGTACAGATTGCACAAGAGAACGATCAGGTGTTCATGCTTCTTAATGTGGCCCAGAGTTTCTCATGGTTTACACAGTCAAAAGCCTTGCTATAGTCGATAAAGCACAAATAGATATCCTTTTGGTATTCTTTAGTCTTTTCAAGGATCCATCTCACATCCGCAATGATGTCTCTCATTCCTCGCCCTTTCCTGAACCCTGCTTGCACTTCAGGTAGTTCTTGTTCCAGGTATGGTTGTAGTCTCTTTTGAATAATCTTCAGTAAAATCTTGCTGGCATGTGGGATCAGAGCGATTGTGCGATAATTTCCACAGTCAGTTGGATCACCTTTCTTTAGTATTGGTATAAACACAGATCTTTTCCAGTCAGTTGGCCATGATGTTGTCTTCCATATTTCTTATTTATTTATTTAATTTATTTAACATCTTTTATATACCGCGCCTTGTGAGTACGGTAACAGCTGCATCAGATTCCTGCAATACTTCTATGGGAATGCTATCAATGCCTGGTGCTTTGTTCTTTGATAAGGCTTTCAATGCTGCTTCAACGTCTTCTTTCATCACCAGTGGTTCCCGATCATAAGGTACAGGTTGAAACGGCTGTTGGTCCACTTGATCTTTATCGTATAAAAACTCTGTATATTCCTTCCACCTTTTCTTGATCTTCTCAGCATCATTCAACATAGAACCTTGAGCATCTTGTAACGAAACGTGGTAATGGGCCAATAATTGAAAATAAACTTTGTCTTTCCTACAATAATCACACATTGGACTGATTTCTTTAGCTTTTACAAGTCAGAAATAATGAATGATACAGTTTCATTCTAACAAGTGAATTAAGTAATTAAACCAAGGTGGTAAATGTGTGTTATAATGTTTTTTGCTTTTTTTTATGTTAGTACATTAACTGAAAATCTTGGTTCTCCGGGAACAATCAGGAAGTCAGTCCTCACATATGGTTGACGTCAGCGCCGATGGAGCCCTCATGCGGAGCAAATCCCCAGCTTTCAGAGAAAGCCTTTGGGAGTTGCCATCACGCATGCACTGTCCCCTTCCCGCCCAAGGGTGCCATCTTACTCAGTCTCCTTTTTTCCGCAGAGCCCTTTGGGCATAGTCCTTGTGTCCCCGAGGAAAAAATTTGATTTTTTTTGTCTTTCCTCGACCGGTCAACACCGGTACCTCTTCCCGCCTTCGGCTCAGTATGCCGGTATCGAGTCCGCCTCTATTTTTCATTTTTTGTCCTTCGTGAATGGCGTTCGCGCCTTTTTTTTCTCTTTTTCACTGCCAGCCCGAGTCTTCGACCTTGCAGGGGCCCTTTTTCCCCCGATGGCTGCCAGCGTGTTTAAAAAATGCAATCGGTGTGTGAACTTGATGTCTCTCAACGATATGCATGACTGCTGTCTTCGGTGCCTCGGGTCCGACCATGACCCGTCGGTCTGTGGCCCATGTAGGAAGATCTCCTCAAAGGCCCTGAAGAGCTGCCAGCAGCAGCACGATAGGATTTTTTCCTTATCCGTGCCTCCGAGAGCTAGGACGTCATCCGAGGCCTCCACGTCTTGGGGGGAGTTCTCCGAGCCCGAGCAGCGTCAAGGTTCCTTGGAGAGGGGGTCTCCCGCAAGGGAGCACAGGAGGAAGAAGAAATCCTCGAAGGTGGCATCTCTGAATGGCTCCGAGTGACCTGGCTCCTCCCAGGGCCGGTCGCAGAGCCCCGAGCACTGGCTGGGATCTTCGGAGGCGGAGCACCCGACGAAGATGCCTCATCGAGAACCGGATCAGCCGAGGAAGGTACCAACTGTCCTCGTCGAGGACTCCCCTCCGGGGGAACCTGTGGCGGGCTCGACTGTGTCAGGGCCCGAGCCGGTGGCTGCGGAGCCTTCTGGAATCAAGTCCAGAATGGCGTCCTTGGAGCGCAGTTTCACCGCCTTCATGGAGCAGCAGTAGGCGCTGATAGCCAGCCTGTCTGGTTCCTCTGCCCTGACCAACGGGCCCTCGATGTCGAAGTCGAGCCGATCCTCGAAGCCCTTTGAGCTTGAGTCGATCCTCGGCCGAGGTCACTCTCAGCCTCCTGTTCGGGACCAAGGTCACCGCTGCCGAGCCTGCCGGCATCGGGGCGGTCGGTGCAAGGGCCCTCGATGCCTGAGGAGCCCACCAATTCCTCCTTGGAGGCGTCGGCATGGGAAACCAAGGATGAGGAGTCCCCGGATACCCGCCGGCACAGGGATGTACCATCCGATTCCCCAGTATCCGAGCCTCGGAGAATGTCCCCCCCGGAGGACATGAGGTTCTTGGACTTCGTGCGGGATATGTCCGAGGTGTTGGCATTCCCCACGGAGTCCGAGGAGGATCCTCGAGTCGATGAGCTCGAGATCCTCCAGTATGAGGCCCCCCCCCTCAGGAGGCCCTTCCTGTACCCATGCCTCCGATCCTGGAACGACTGATGCTCCGCATGTGGGAGACACTGGCGTCGGTGCCAGTGGTCGGCATGTGGCTCGACTCGATGTATTGAGTCCGCCGGAGCTCTGGGTTTCAGAAGTCGCAGCTGCTGCACAACTCCATGGTTGTGGAATCAGCCATGCGCCAACTGAAGAGCCAGAAGACGCACTCCTTGGTGCCTCCTGGCAGGGAGGTCTGCAACTTAGATGCCCTCGGCAGAAAGTGCTTCCAGGGTTCAATGCTGACTTGTTGGATCCAGGCCTACCAGCTGTACATGGGCATGTACCTGAGGGACCTGACGAAGGAACTCGCCGGGTTCGTGGCTGGTCTCTCCGTGGAACCCTTGCAGCGCTTCAGGGGCCTGTCTAAAGCCGTCCATGAGTGCTTGAAGTTTGTCTCGGGCAGCCTATGAGAGGTTCGAGTTGGCAGCCCGGGTAGCTGCGGCTGGCATCGGTGCACGCCGCCAAGCATGGCTGCAGTCGTTGGACCTCGAACAATAGGTTCAGGACAAGTTGGTCGATGTCCCATGCCAGGGGGAGAATCTCTTTGGCAAACCCATGACCGACAAGGCCGCAGAGTTGGAGACCGAGTACATGATGAGGACACGACTCTCCAAGAAGACCTCTGCCTCTTCTCGCAAGAAGGGCTCGGGTAAAAAGCCCTTTTACCTGAGGAAAGGTGCTGTTTACCGAAGCTACCCCCATTTTCAGGCCTCCCCGGCTCCCCAACAGAGGCAGCATGGCCCACGTAAGCAGAAAAGCTCCAAACCCCAGGCACTGGCTCCAGCCCAACCTGGCAGTGGCTTTTGACTCCTACAGCATGGCCACTCTTCCCACAGGGGAAAGGCAGATCACAGAGGGCTGGCTTGCTCTGTTTGCCCACAGGTGGACAGCCATTACCACCGATGCCTGGGTTTTGCAGATAGTCCGAGGGCTATCTTCTTCACCTAGCCCAGGTGCCGCCTCACTATTTTCCAGGAGAGCCCATCAGGTCTCCTGTTCACCGGGACCTTCTTCTGAAGGAGTTGGCAGGTCTTCTCGAGGATCAGGCAGTAGAACCGGTGCCCCACCAGTTGCAGGGAAGGGGCTTCTATTCCAGGTACTTTCTGGTGCCAAAAAGGAAAGGAGGCCTCAGACCCATCCTCAACCTGTGCAACCTCAACAAATTCCTGGTGAGGGAGAAGTTCAAGATGCTCTCCCTTGGAATATTGCTGCCTTACCTCCGCCAGGGAGACTGGCTATGCTCCTTAGACCTGAAAGATACGTATACACACATCCTAATACACCCAAATGACAGGCACTATCTACGCTTTGTGGTGGGGGGCAATCACTACCAGTACAGGGTACTCCCCTTCGGCCTTGCCTCAGCCCCCAGGGTGTTTACAAAGTGCCTAGCTGTGGTTGCCACCTTTCTCAGGCTCCAAGGGGTCTTTGTATTTCCCTACCTTGACGACTGGCTCATCAGAGGTTCCTCGGCCACCGAGGCCCACCAGGCCGCAACTCACACCATCCAGGTGCTGCAACACCTAGGGTTTGTGATCAACTACCCCAAGTCCAGCTTCACTCCAGCTCAGTAGCTAGAGTTCATTCGGGCCAGCCTCAAGACCCTTCAAGTGAAGGCCTATCTGCCTGCAGACAGGGCAAGCAGACTTATGACTCTGGCAGGGCAAGTGAGTCGCAAGTCTGCAGTGTCAGCAAGGCTTTTCCTGCGCCTCCTCAGGCACATGGCTTCCACAGTCCATGTGACCCCGGATGCCCGTCTCCATATGTGGACCGCTCAGTGGTGCCTCAGGGACCATTGGTCTCATGCCTCAGGGCACCTTCGGGACAGGGTCAAAGTATCCAGATGTCTGGTACGATCCCTAGCTTGGTAGCGCCAACCGCATCACTTGGAGGCGGGAATGCCTTTCCAGGTCCCTCTGCACACGAGGATCTTGACCACTCAGGCAGTTCCTGGCCCATGAATCTGTCTTGGTGCAGACAGACAACCAGGTGGCTATGTTCTATATGAACAAACAGGGTGGCACAGGGTTTTGCCTCTTATGTCAGGAAACCCTGGACCTATGCTCCTTTGCAGCCCGGCATGGCATTCGTCTCTGAGCAGTCTACCTGCCAGGCCAGGACAACTGGCTAGTAGACTGGCTAAGCAGGATTCTCCAACCCCACGATTGGCAGCTGGACCACGGGGTAGCCAGTTGGCTCTTCCAGACTTGGGAGCGGCCGATGATGGACCTGTTTGTGAGTCCGGACAATCACCAGTTGCCCCTTTTCTGCTCCAGGTGACCCCACCTGTGCAGGGTTGCTGCCGATGTGTTTCTGATATCATGGTCCGGGGATATTCTGTATGCATTTCCACCAACACCTCTGATAGCCAAGACGCTGTTCAAGATTCTCCAGGATAGAGCCTCGGTCATCCTTATTGCCCCACGGTGGCCCAGGCAACCCTGGTTCCCGCTTCTTCTGCAGCTAGCAGTGGAGGCCCCAATCCCATTGGGGTCCTCCCCACATCTCCTGTCTCAGGAGGGGGCTCTCTTCTGCACCCCAAACTCAGCTCCCTCAGCTTGATGGCTAGGCTGCTGAAAGGATAATTCTCGCTCCACTCCTTCCAAAGAATGTGGTGGAGATCTTGCTGGCCTTGCATAGGCCATCGACCAGACGGGCATACGCCTTGAAGTGGCGCAGGTTTGCGGCATGATGCAAGGAGTGGGAGGTAGATCCTTTCTCTTGCCCGGTAGGGGTGGTTCTAGAATACTTTCTCCACCTCTCTGATTTGGGCAAATCCAACTCTGTCAGGGTGCACCTCAGTGCCCTTCCGGCGCATCACTTTTCAGTGGATGAGAAGCCCCTCTCCGCCCACCCCTTTGTTTCTAGGTTTCTGAGAGGCTTATTTCTCTTGAAACCCCCGGTGCGCCCCCCAGCGACCGAGAGGGATCGCAATGTGGTGTTAGGGCAGCTTCTTAGGCCGCCCTTTGAATCAATGACTACCTGCCATCTATGCTATCTTTCGTGGAAGGTGGTTTTCTTGGTGGCACTCACATCCGCTTGGCGAGTGAGTGAGCTCCAGGCCCTAGTGTTGGAAAGACCCTACACCAGGTTCTATAGGAACCGGGTGGCACTTCACACGCACTCCAAGTTCCTTCCGAAAGTGGTCTCCTTGTTCCACCTCAACCAGGAGGTGGTTCCACCTGTCTTTTTTCCCAGGCCACATGACAGTCGGGCAGAGTCGGTCCTGCATACCCTGGACTGTAAGAGGATGTTGGCCTTCTATATCCAGCGTACACAAGCGCATCGAAAGACTTCTCAGCTTTTCGTTTCTTACGACCCCCAGTAAGCTGGGGGTTGCAATACTACTACTACTACTACTACTATTGAGCATTTATATAGTGCTACCAGTCATAGGCAGCGCTGTACAGACATATAGGAGACAGTCCCTGCTCGTCAGAGCTTACAATCTAGTCAAGACTAAACACAGAGCTACCAATTTAGTCAAGACAGAACACAGAAGTCAAGATCTGAAAGCAACAGTGAAGAGGTAGGTTTTCAACCTGGATTTGAAGAGGGCTAGAGAGGGTGCCTGGCGAACAGACACAGGTAGCTTGTTCCAGGCGTAAGGCAAAGCAAGGTAAAAGGAGCAAAGTCTGGAGTTAGCAGTAGGAGTGGAGGGCATAGATAGAAGTAGTTTGTTAGAAGAGCAGAGTTCCCGAGAGGGGTTGTAAGGAGAGGTAAGAGATGAAAGATACTGAGGAGCTGCAGAGTGAATGCATTTATAGGTCAGGAGGAGAAGTTTGAACTGGATGTGGAAGCAGATAGGGAGTCAGTGAAGTGACTTGAGAAGAGGAGTAATGTGGATATGGCGGGGCTGGCGGAAGATTATTTACGCAGCTGAATGTTGAATAGATTGAAGGGGAAAGAGATGATTCAGAGGGAGACCAGCAAGGAGTAGGTTGCAGTAGTCAAGACGAGAGGTGATTAAGGAGTGGACAAACATTTTACATAAGAACATAAGATATGCCATACTGGGTCAGACCAAGGTCCATCAAGCCCAGTATTCTGTTTCCAACAGTGGCCAATCTAGGTCATAAGTACCTAGCAGTTTCCCCAAGGGACACAGGTTCCACAATGCTTGTATTGGTTCAAGCATTGATATCCTGGGTCCCTTCTTAAAAATGGTTTATGGACCTTTCCTCCAGGAACTTGTCCAAACCCTTTTTAAACCCAGCTACACTAACAGCCTTTACTACATCCTCCGGTAACAAATTCCAGAGTTTGATTACACGTTGAGTGAAAAATATTTTCTTTTATTAGTCTTAAATAGTTTACCCTGTAGCTTCATTGCATGTCCCCTAGTCTTTCTATATTCTGATAAGGTAAACAATCGATCTACGTTTACCCGTTCCACTCCGTTCATTAATTTATAGCCTTCTATCATATCTCCCCTCAGCCGTCTCTTTTTCCAGGTTAAAGAGCCCTAACCTTTTTAGCCTTTCTTCATAGGAGTATCCTTCCATCCCCTTTACCCATTTTGGTGGCTCTTCTCTGTGCCTTTTCTAAAATCGCTATATCCTTTTTAAGATACGGCGACCAGAATTGCACACAATATTCAAGGTGCGGTCTCACCATGGAACGATATAGAGGCATTATAATATCTTTTGTTTTATTTTCCATTCCTTTCCTTATCATACCTAGCATTCTATTTGCTCTCTTGGCCGCCGCTGCACACTGGGCCGAGGGTTTTAACATGGTATCCACAATGACACCTAAATCTTTTTCCTGGGTGGTGGTTCCTAATGTGGAACCTTGCATCGTGTAACCATAGTTTGGGTTGTTCTTCCCTAGGTGCATAACCTTGCACTTGTCCACATTAAATTTCATCTGCCATTTTGATGCCCAGTCTTCCAATTTAACAAGATCCTCTTGCAATTTTCCACAATCCTCTTGGGTTTTAACAACTTTAAATAGTTTTGTGTCATCTGCAAATTTGATAACCTCACTCGTTATTCCACTTTCCAGGTCATTTATGAATATGTCCAAAAGCAGCGGACCCAGCACCGATCCCTGGGGTACACCACTATTCACCTTTCTCCATTGGGAAAATTGGCCATTTAGCCCTACCCTCTGCTTTCTATCTTTTAACCAGTTCCTGATCCACAATAGTACACTGCCTCCTATCCCATGACTCTTTAGTTTTGCCAAAAGTCTCTCATGAGGGACCTTTTCAAAGGCTTTCTGAAAGTCCAGATACACAATATCAACCGACTCACCTTTGTCCACCTGATTATTCACTCCTTCAAAAAAAACATAACAGATTAGTAAGACAAGATCTTCCTTGTCTAAAGCCATGTTGGCTGTCTCCCATTAGGTCATGACTATCTACATGCTGAGTAATTTTATTCTTTATGATGGTTTCTACCAATTTTCCCGGTACTGATGTCAGGCTCACCGGTCTGTAGTTTCCCGGATCACCCCTGGAACCCTTTTTAAAAATTGGTGTTACATTGGCGATCCTCCACTCTTCAGGTATTAGAGATGATTTTAATGATAGTTCACAGATTACTAATAGCAGGACTGCAATCTCGTATTTCAGTTCTTTCAACACCCTTGGATGTATACCATCCGGCCCAGGTGATTTGCTACTCTTCAGCTTATCTAATAGTTGTAATACATTTTCCCGATGTATCGATATTTCCTTCAATTCTTCCGCACCTTTAAATACCACTTCAGTCATGGGTAACATCCCTACATCTTCCTCAGTAAAGACAGAAGCAAAGAATTCATTCAGTCTCTCCGCTATTGCCTTGTTGCCTCTTAGTGCTCCTTTAACCCCTTTATCATCTAATGGACCAACTGATTCTCTCACAGGTTTTTTGCTACGAATGTACTTGAAAAGGTCTTTACTTCGCGTCTTTGCTTCTGCAGCAAGCTTCTTCTCGAATTCTCCCTTTGCCTGCCTTATCAATGCCTTGCATTTGACTTGCCAGTGCTTGTGCTGTTTCCAGGTTTCATCATTTGGCTCTTTTTTCCATTTCCTGAAAGATGCTTTTTTGGCAACAACAGCCTCTCTGACCTCACCTTTAAACCATGCTGGCAGTAGTAGTGTGTTTCAGAAAGGAAGGGGTCGATTTTGCTAATGTTGTAGAGAAAAAAACTCAAGAATTCTGTTCTCACAGCCCCGATGGTGCAACATTGTCTGGACTTTGGCTACAATTTTACTGATTTCACCTGGAGAGTGTTGGATATGATCCCGGTGCACCCTCGAGAGGGGAACCGTGAGCACTCTTTACAGCGACTTGAACAAAAGTGGATTTTCACTTGGAATACCCTTGGGTTTGAATAGGGAACTGGACTGGGTCAATATTCTTTAAATATTGGGCTTTTTAATTTTTTTGTTTTTTCATTTCACTTTTTCATTTTTGGGTCCTTAAATCTTTGACCTTTGGACTTTGGGATAACAGTTTTGTAATGCATTATTTCAACTTATTGCTATTGGCCCACCACGGCTATTTAAATTGTCTATCTGGCTTTAGATCATCAATGAGCATGCGTCGGCGTCTCGGAGAGGAGGAGACGCTGTTGTTCACTTTCATGGCAGTTTCTTCAGAGCGTTGATACAGGGCGTGAAAATTTTGTATCCGCCCGAAACGCAGTACTGTGTCCTTTTGATATCTGCTGCTGATGCTCCTTTTCGGATAAGGACTTGGGATTTATGTGGTCGCTGTCTGTCTCCCCCGAAAAAGACATAACCGCGGAAAGGGAGCAGCGATTTGGATAAGTACCACGTTCTTTCTTTACTTCAAATCGTACTGCATTTTTAATCATTGCTTGGATTTTGGATGAGGTGACACCTTATTGTGGTGGTTTTACCTTAGTATTGACCCTTAAGTATTTGTCCATAGGGTTTACTGAAAACCGATTAAAATGGAAGTTACAGCTCCAAGAGGCTACTTTGATCCTCCGGGCTGCCTTCCGACAAAAATTTATTATCACTGATTTGCTCATAATTTTTCACTCTATTTTTGTTTTTGGTAGAGAAAAAAACGGCAGGTCTTAGCTACGAGTTGGATGTGAGTGGAGAATGAAAGAGAGGAGTCAAAGATAACCCCCAGATTGCAGGCTGAGGAAACAGGGAGGATAACAGCATTATCCACAGAGACTGAGAGGGGAGGAAGAGGAGGGGAGGTTTTGGGGGGAAAGATAAGGAGTTCGGTCTTGGACATGTTCAATTTCAGGTGGCGGTGAGACATCCAGGCAGTGATGTCAGAAAGGCAGGTGGAGGCAGTATCTAAGCGTACGCTGTCCACCTGGGTGGCAGACTGCATTGCCTGGGCATACAGGGCAGCCGAGCTTCCAATGGAGGATCGTGTTATAGCCCATAGGGTCAGGGCCATGGCGGCATCAGTGGCTCATTTGCGCTCTGTTCCTTTGGCAGAGATCTTACGGGCTGCCACCTGGTCTTTGAGTCAGACTTTTGCAACCCACTACAGCCTGGACAGAGAGTCCCGACGGGATAGTGCCTTCGGCCAGACTGTACTCTGTAAACTTTTCGAGGTCTAGGCAACTCCTGCCCTTTGACCCTTCTGTGTTCAGGCTACTGGAGTGCTATTCCCTTAGTTTGCATTGCTATTGCGGCTGCTTGCGGCTCTCGTAGAGGGAGCCTTTTTTTGCTATGGGTTCTCGGTAGCCTATAGCTGGGGAATCCCATATGTGAGGACTGACTTCCTGCTTGTTCCCGGAGAAAGCGTAGTTACTCATCTGCAACAGGTGTTCTCCGGGGACAGCAGGAATCAGTCCTCACAACCCTCCCTCCTTCCCTTGGAGTTGCAGTCCTATTATTATTATATTTTGTTCTTTTTGCCATCTTTTTAGCTATCAAAAAATATGGGTCTATTTTTATAGAGTAATATGATACCACTAGTTCTATGAAAATTACTCCAAACAAAACTGACTACTGCAGTGAAAACCAGAGGGTTTACTTCAAATTTCAGTTAGGATGCTCGGGAATCGTCTCAGACTAGTCGGCTGCCTTGTGTTGGGTATTGAAAGCTCAAAATAACCAACGGCGCCTGTTGGCATCAATGACTTATTCCGGCATACGTTTTAACTGTTCTTAACACCCTCTCCCTGTTGCATATTCTTAACTCAATTTTTTCCTCTGATGAAAGTGAAACAAATACTTAACTTTCTTGATGTCCAGAGAGGTATGCTGTCTGCCTGGTGCCAAGATCCAAGATGTTACGGAGAGTTTGCCGAGACTCATCAAGCCCACTGACTATTACCCAATGTTGCTAATCCATGTTGGAACAAATGATACTGCCAGGTATACCTCGGAACGTATCAAAAGTGACTTCATGGCTCTGGGGCAGAGGGTGAAGCAGGTAGGTGCACAGGTGGTGTTCTCTTCAATCCTCCCTGTTGAGGGTAAAGGCCAAGGCAGAGAGGCTCGCATCCTGGAGATGAATGCATGGCTGCGTGGATGGTGTCTTCGAGAGCGTTTTGGTTTCCTAGACCATGGGATGCTGTTCCAAGGGTTGCAGAGCAGAGATGGCATCCATCTGTCCAAGAAAGGTCAACGCATCTTTGGTAGTAGACTGGCTAATCTACTGAAGAGGGCTTTAAACTAGATTCGTTGGGGATGGGTGAAGAAAGTCCCCAGGTAAGTGAAAGCCCCCAGGTAGGTGATACATTAAATACCTTTATGGAAATGGGTAACAGGGGTAACATATGGAAAGCAGTGTGTATTAATGCCCGTAGCATGGGAAATAAGATCCCTGAAGTTGAAGCTTTGGTGGGAGTGGCTGACATGGATTTAGTGGCAGTTACAGAAACATGGTTCACAGAAAACCATGACTGGGATGTAACTATACCTGGCTATACTTTATTCAGAAAGGACAGGGTAGGAAGAAGGGGAGGAGGAGTGGCACTATATGTAAAAACTACTATTAAAGCTTTGGAATTACAGAGCTTAAAAGGGAGAGAGGAGGCATTGTGGGTTAAACTAGAAAGAGGGAAAGAGAAATCTATTTGCATTGGTGTGATATACAGACCTCCCTCACAAGAGGAAGAGGTGGACAGAGAGTTAATTGAAGACATACGCAGCATTGCTAGGAAAGGGGAAGTGCTACTGATAGGAGATTTCAATATGCCAGATGTTGATTGGCACATTCCTGCTGCAGTATCATCTAGAAGTAAGGAGATCCTGGATTCTCTACAGGGAGAACTATTCAGGCAATTGGTAACAGACCCCACACGTGAAGGGGCCATACTGGACTTGGTGCTTACCAATGGTGAAAGTGTTTCTGATGTTGTAGTGGGAGATCATTTTGCATCCAGTGATCACCAGATGGTGTGGTTCAGTATAAGGACTAGGGCTGTTAGAATCCATTCCAAGGTGAAGATCTTAGACTTTAGGAAGACTAACTTTGCGAAGATGGGCCAATACCTCAGGGAGTCGTTAGTGGGATGGGAACAGCTGGGGGATGTAGAAAAACAGTGGGCAAAAACTGAAAGGGGGTATTTTAAAGGCAACCAACCTTTTTGTTAAAATGGTAAATAAAGGCAAAAGGAACAGGAGACCGCTATGGTTTTCAAAGGAAGTAGCTGAAAAAGTGAAGAAAAAGAGGGAGGCCTTCATGAAATACAAGAGATCACAGAGAGAGGAAGACAGGCATCTGTATTTGGAAAAACTTAGAGAAGCTAGCAAAGTAGTCAAGAAGGCAAAGATTCAAAAGGAGGAGGAAATAGCCAATGCAATAAAATGGGGGGATAAGACATTTTTCAGATATATTAGTGAGAAGAGGAAGGGCAAAAGTGGTATTGTCAGACTCAAGGGTGCAGGGGGGGAATATGTAGAAGCTGATAAGGATAAAGCGGAATTGCTTAACAAATATTTTTGTTCTGTGTTCACAGATGAAGAACCAGGAGCAGGACCTCAGAAAACACCCACAAATAAGAACAGAAGCGAGGGACATCTTGAACAATTTTCAGAAGACTGTGTTCGTGAGAAACTAGCTCAACTTAAAGTAGACAAAGCGATGGGACCGGATGGGATACAACCTAGAATACTGAGGGAACTTGGGGACGTTCTAGCAACTCCACTGACTGACCTTTTCAATGCCTCGTTGGAGTCGGGAGTGGTGCCAAAGGACTGGAGAGAGGCTCATGTGGTGCCTTTACACAAAAGCGGAAGTAAGGATGTGGTTGAAAACTACAGGCCGGTTAGTTTAACTTCGGTGGTGAGTAAATTATTGGAAACGCTGCTGAAAGAGAAAATAGTGAGGTTTCTGGAGCCCAGCGGATTACAGGATCCGAGGCAGCATGGATTCACCAGAGGCAGGTCTTGTCAGACAAATCTGATTGATTTCTTTGACTGGGTGACCAGGGAGTTGGACCGAGGGAGAGCTCTAGATGTGGTGTCAGGGCCGGCCCGTCCATTGAGCAAGAATGTTTTTTGCACAGGGCCCCGCGTTTCAGGGGGCCCCGCGCAAAGAACATTCTGCTTTTTTTTTTTAATTACTTTAAAAAAAAAAACTGGCTCTGGCTGCTGCCGCTGCCGCTACCACCGCGGCAGCGGCAGAATGGAGTGTCCCGCGGGGCCTCCTCTTCTCGTTCAGCCCCTCTGCAAAGGCTTTCAGATTCGCGAAGGGAGAAAGTCTCCCTCGCGTCTCTGTTAAGCCCGCAGGGGCTAATGGGAAATTTCCCATCTACCCCTTTAGACGCGAGGGCTGATGGGAAATTTCCCATTAGCCCCTGCGGGCTTAACAGAGACGCGAGGGAGACTTTCTCCCTTCGCGAATCTGAAAGCCTTTGCAGAGGGGCTCAACGAGAGAAGAGGAGGCCCCGCGGGACACTCCATGCTGCCGCGGTGGTAGCGGCAGCAGCCAGAGCCAGTTTTTTTTTTTATTTTGCCATAAGCGGCGGCGGGGGGGGGGGGAGTTTAAGACTGGCAATGGGCAATGGGCTGGGGGGATTTTAAGACTGGCAAGGGGGGGGTTAAGACTGGCAAGGGGGGGTAAAGACAGGAAAAGGGAGGGGGGAGGGGGAGTATAAGACTGGCAATGGCTGGGGGGGTTAAGACTGGCAAGGGGGGGAGTTTAAGACTGGCAATGGGCTGGGGGGTTAAGACTGGCAAGGGGGGGTTAAGACTGGCAGGGGGGGTTTAAGACTGGCAATGGGCTGGGGGGGTTAAGACTGGCAATGGGCTGGGGGGGTTAAGACTGGCAGGGGGGGGTTTAAGACTGGCAAGGGGGGGGGAGTTTAAGACTGGCAATGGGCGGGGGCGGGGGAGGTTAAGACTGGCAATGGGCTGGGGGGGGTTAAGACTGGCAAGGGGGGGGGAGTTTAAGACTGGCAATGGGCTGGGGGGGGTTAAGACTGGCAAGGGGGGGTTAAGACTGGCAATGGGCGGGGGGGGTTTAAGACTGGCAAGGGGGGGAGTTTAAGACTGGCAATGGGCGGGGGGCGGGGGAGTTTAAGACTGGCAATGGGCTGGGGGGGGTTAAGACTGGTAATGGGCTATGGGGGGAGGGCTAGGACTGGTAATGGGCTGTGGGCTGATGGGGGCTGTCTGGAAATGAGGTGATGGGGGGTTAGGACTGCTAATGGGCTATGGGGGGGGTTAGGACTTGAGGTGGGCTGATGTGGTTAGGACTGGTAATGGGCTGTGGGCTGATGGGGGGGGGGTTAGGACTGGCAATGAGCTATGGGGGGCTGACTGGAAATGGGCTGATGGGGGGTTAAGAATGGAAGTGGGCTGATGGGGGGTTAGGACTGGTAATGGGTTATAGGGGGGCTTAAACTGAAAATGGGGTGATGGGGGATAGGACTGGAAGTGGGTGGATGGGGGGCTAGGACTGGTAATGGGTTGGGGGGTTGCTAGGACTGGAAATGGGCTGAGTGGAAGGGGAGGCTTGAACTGCAAATAGCTGATGGGGAGAGAGCTTGGAATGGAAATGGGCTGTGAGGGAAGGGAGCTAAGACTGAAAATGGGCTGATGGAGCAGCTAGGATAGGACTGGAAATGGGCTGTTGGGGGGAGCTAAGATTGGAAATGGGCTGTGGTGGGGGCTTGAATTGAAATGGACTCATGGAGGGGCTAGAACTGGAAGTAGGCTCATGGGGGTCTTGGACAGGAATTGGGCTGAGTGGAGGGGAGCTAGGATTTGACATGGGCTGATGGTGGGGCTAGGAAATGACTAGAAATGGGCTGATGGGGACTAGGATTGGAAATGAGCTGATGAAGGGACTCAGACTGAAAATGGATGGGGGAGCTAGGACTGGAAATGGGTTGATGGGGGCTAGGACTGGAAATGGGCTGATGCAGGGACTAGAAGGGAATGGATGCTGGATGAGACTGGAACTAGAAGGGAGCTGATGTTGAGGAAGGATTAGAATGGGATGGGGCTGGGAGAGTAAAATGGAGAGGGGAAAAATATATTTTGTGTGGGAGGGATGAAAAATCTACAATTGGCCGGGTATTGGGAGAGTAAGTGGGGATTGAGGATGGAGGGGTAAAATTTGTGTGGATGAAATAGGAATGAGGAAAGAGCAAAAGGAGAAAGATTAGTATGTTAAAGCAGATGTAGAGATAGAGAATGGAAAAAAAAAACTAGAAGAGAGAAGAAAGAACAAATGGACAGCAGACGATGGACAGTTAGCAGAAAATATGAAGAAACCAGAAGAAAGTGGCTGGAGCAATTGCAACTGAAAAAAATGCACAAAAGGTAGAAAGATATCTCTTTATTTTGAATTTATTAACTGGAATATGAAAGCTCTGGGAAATGTGCATCATTAACGTCTGCGCTTTGTTTGGTACAAGAGGAAATTAATTTATAGTTTTATTTCTACAGTGGTGTTGTACATTCCAAGTTTGGCTTTTGGGGTTCCCAGTTTAATTATTGCCTTCCTGTTTCTAAATTGTGATTCCTTGTTTGGTGATGGTCTATGTTCTGCATGTGTAACTGAGCTGAGGTATTCTATTTATGTAATTCCTATTGACATTGCCACTTGTTCTCTTTCCCCAGTATTCTCTGAAATGTATTGGTTTAATATTTGCAGTGTTGCCTTTTGATAGGTAGGGTATGGTGCTTTGTGAGTCTTGGTAATGCTGTCAGGGTACGGCGGGTTTGCTATGGGTTCTAAATGGGCAGCGTTTGTAGTAGTTCCTAATGTGCCTGGCGGTTGGCACTGGATTATAGTAATGTAGAAATCTTTTAGTCTTTCTTTATCCATACACTCATTAAGAGACATGTTTACTAAAAGTTAGTGTATGGTAACATTATGCAAATATTTATGCAAATAATGCTACTTATGCAAATGAGGCCCCACACCGAGTCTCCGCACATGGCCCCGCACCCCCCTTGGGCCGCCCCTGTGTGGTGTATTTAGATTTCAGTAAAGCCTTTGACACTGTTCCTCACAGGCGACTTATAAACAAACTGAGCACCCTAGGGATGGACCCTAAAGTTACTGCTTCGGTTAGAAATTGGTTGGGTGGGAGGCGACAAAGAGTACAAGTAAATGGAGCTCACTCTGAGGAGAAGGATGTTACCAGTGGTGTGCCCCAGGGATCTGTCCTTGGTCCGATTCTTTTTAACATCTTTGTTAGTGATATAGCGGAAGGGCTGTCGGGTAAGGTTTGCCTCTTTGCGGATGATACCAAAATCTGCAATAGAGTAGACACCCAGGAAGGTGTAGATAACATGAGGAGGGATCTAGCTAAGCTTGAAGAATGGTCTAGAATTTGGCAGCTGGGATTTAATGTTAAAAAATGTAAGGTCATGCATTTGGGCTGCAGCAATCCAAGGGAGCAATACAGTATAGGAGGTGAAGTACTTTTGTCCACTAAAGAAGAGCGGGACCTAGGCGTGGTTGTGTCTGATGATCTTAAAGTAGCTAAACAGGTAGAAAAGGCGACGGCAAAAGCTAGAAGGATGCTTGGGTGCATATGGAGAGGAATGGCTAGCAGAAAAAAGGAGGTGATAATGCCTCTGTATAAGTCTTTGGTGCGACCTCATTTGGAGTATGGTGTGCAATTCTGGAGACAGCACCTTCAAAAGGATGTGAACAGGATGGAGTCGGTGCAGAGGGTTGCTACTAAAATGATTAATGGGCTTCATTATAAAGCATATGAGGACAGACTTAAGGATCTTAATATGTACACCTTAGAGGAAAGGCGGGATAGAGGTGATATGATTGAGATGTTTAAATACCTCCGTGGCATAAATGTTCAGGGAGAGAGCCTCTTTCAATTGAAAGCAAGTTCTGCTACGAGGGGACATGGGATGAGGGTGAAGGGAGATAAATTCAGGAGTGATATGCGGAAATATTTCTTTACGGAAAGAGTAGTGGATCCGTGGAATAGTCTCCCAGTGGAGGTGGTAGAGATGAGGACAGTAACTGAATTCAAAAAAGCATGGGACCAACACAGAGGATCTCTAAAGGTAAAAAGTGGACTGTTGTAGTTGTTATGGAAGGACAGACTAGATGGGCCTTGTGGTCTTTTTCTGTCATCATGTTTCTGTTTCTTTCTTTTTTCTGCGTGTTTCAGGAAATTATCCTAAGATGATATTTTCTTCTTTCTCCCGATAATATTTTCTTCTTTCTCAACGCCTCACTTACAACGTTGTGATCACGTTTCTCTCAATATTTTGAGGTTCTTCAGGGGATAGATTACAATCAGCCAAGTGTTTAACTGAAAAGGAAACCATTATTAAAACCAGTCGAACTCCGTTGCTCTATTACTGCTTGAAGTCCAGAAGACAAAAATAGAATTGTAACTTCAACAACTATTACTGCTAAAATCATACCCAGTATTAGCCGATACTCTGTGCGGCTGTCTTAACCAGACATTCTGACCTTTTTCAACTTTTGTTGGATACTCTTCAATCCTTTGTTCGCTGAAAGACGCCGCGCATGTGCACACTGCGTCTCTCAGTCTTTTTTATATATAGCCCTCCCCCTTCATTTACCGAGCTATCACCAATCAACTCAACAACAACTGCCCCATTCTATTTCTAAATTCAATCCTTTAGGTTTTAGGGTCTGTAACTGAAAAATCCAACGTTCTCGAATTACCAAAGTTTGTGCTAAGGATCTCCCATGCATCGGAATTGTAACTTGTTCAACACAAAAACATTGTAACATCTCAAAACTGTGTTGCAAATCTTGACAGTGTGAAACTAATGGCGCTTGCAACACTTTATGTTTTAAACGGCTCTTGTGTTCAGCAATCCGCGTCTTAAAAGCCCTATTGGTCTTTCCTATATAAAGGAGACTGCAGGGACATACTATTGCATATATCACATTTTGTGAACTACAAGTGGTTCGATGACGTAAAACATATTCCTTCTGTTGATAAGTGAATTTCTGTAATTCTTTAGTAACAAAACATATGGAACATTGGCCACATTTGTAGTGGCCCAAAGGCTCAGCCTCACTTGAAGGTAAAAGTACAGGTCGCAGAACCGCTGGACTTAACCGTTCTTTCAAGTTTCTATTTCTCCGCCAAACGCATCGAATTACTTTATTGTTTAAACTAGATGCTGTAGTTAGAATATTGGTATGGCGAGAAACAATCTTTTTAATCTTGAAACTGAATGGGGAATATTGAGTGATGAAGTTGATTGTATCTGAATCAGGTTGCTCCCGGGCTCTCGTAATGCTTAGCTATGCCATTTGACTGAGCAAGATAGCACCCTTGGGCAGGAAGGGGACCGCGCATGCTTGATGGCAACTTACAAAGGCTTTTTCTGAAAGCTGGGGATTTTTTCCACACGAGGGCTCCGTCGGTGCTGACGTCACCCATATGTGAGGACTGATGCCTGTTGTCCCCAGAGAACACCTGTTACAGGTGTGTAAGTACGCTTTATCCTCACTGCCCATGCAAATGGTATTCGGACACTTATTAAGAGGCATGTTTAAAAGTTAATGTGCATTCATAAATGTTAATGTGCGCTAAGTGCAGGAACACCCATTTATTGTTGTTGGCGCAGTGGCACTTAACACACATTAATTCCAGCAGGAGTAGAAGCAGCCAGGACAAAAGAGAGGCTTGTGAAGGCTTCCTTTGAAAGCCATCTAAAATTTTATATGGCAACATATACATTTTAAAATAAAATAAATTTAATTTATGCAAATGAGGTCCAGTGGATATGCAAATGAGGCCCCCGCAATGAGTCTCCGCACATGGCCCCACACCACCCTTGCGCTGCCCCTGAATATACTACACCTAGTGCTCTCCCCTACTCCAGTTCTCTGGTTAATTATCAAGCTAAGGAAATCAATCATATTCATCTGAGAAGACTTGTCTTTTTTCTCCAATCCTTTAATCCCTTGGATTCCAGAAATTGCATCACCCTCTGCTTTAGCAGCATTTCCATTAATTTAAGCACAACAGAGGTCAGACTAACTGGTCTGTAGTTACCAACTCTTCCTTACTTCACTTTTGCGGACAGGAACCACATTCACCCATCTCCAGTCCTCTGGAATAATATTGAAAAGGTCAGCCAGTGGAGACAGCAGTACTTCCCTTACTTCTTTCAGTACTCTCAGATGAATCCCATCTGTTTCTATTGCTTTGTCCATTTTTTGTTTAACTAGGTCCTCACGAGCACAGTCTTTTGAAAATAGTTCAAGTTCTTCTTCTACTTCCATTCCTATTTGTGTTTTTTTTAGTTCTTCTTCCTTGCTCTTCGTTTGTGAAAACAGAACAGAAATACAATATTTATTAAGCATTTATTATTTATCTTCCTCAGCCTCTACATATTCCTCCCCTTCTTCCTTGAGTCTCACAATGCTATCTTTGCACTTCCTCCTGTCACTAAGGTACCTTAAAAAAAAGTCTTGTCCCCGTGTTTTACTGTATTGATTATTTTTTCTTCTATTTGCATCTTTGTTTTCTTAACTATTTTACTAGCTTCCCTTCGCTTCTCCTGATATTGTTGCTTGTCTTCTTTTTTCTGCGATCTCTTATAGTTTATGAAATTTGCCTTCTTTTTCCTTATCTTTTCAGCTACTTCTTTTGAAAACTATGGGTTATGTTTACTAAACCACGGTAGCGGACTCCATGCGATATCGAAGCCGCGGCCCCACTGAATTCAATGGGGCTGCAGCTCCGATATCACACAGAAGTCACTAACGCCGATTAGTAAACATACCCCTATATAGCAACCTTTTTTTCCTCTTACTGGTATTTACTTTCCTAACAAAAAGTTTTGTTGCTCTTAATATATGTCCTTTCAGTTTTGCCCTCTGTTGCTGTTCTCCAGATGTTTCCATCCAGCTAACGATTCATTGAGGTATTCCCCCATCTTTGCAAAGTTAGTTTTCCGGAGGTCTAGAACCCTTGCTTTTGAATGAGCCATCTCCACCCATATCCTAATATTAAAGCTCACTATCCGGTGATCACTAAATGCCAGATGACCACCCACTATAAAATAATAAACACTCTCCCCATTTGTAAGCATCAAGTCAAGTATTGCCCCCTTTCACATGGCTTCTGTTGCCAGTTGCCAGAACAGTTCTCCTGCAGAGAATCTAGGATTTCCCTTGTTCTTGATGACAGCACTGCAAGGATATCCCAATCAACATTGGGCAAATTGAAATCTTCTACCAAAAGTACTTCCCCTTTCATAGCCATACTGTGAATGTCTTCAATTAAATCTCTATTTCTTTTGTGGGGGCATTTTCTCCAAATGGATTAGTTTTGCACATACCATGACAATCATGAACCTCATTTCTAAGCCAGGGTATGTGGAGTATAATTTCAGTCTCTCAATTTACTGCTGATGCTCAGCATAGTACTTGCATTGTGCCAAAGAGAGCTTCCTTCTAGAGTTCATAAGGTGTATGTATGAGTAGTTTGTCAAGATATGTTTGGAAATTCTTCTTTATCAAGCCTGTGGCTCCCAATAAGATAGGAAATATTTCTGTATCTTTTTGCCACATTTTTTGGTCTCTGACTGCATTTCTTGGTACTTCAGGATCTTCTCCCTATCCGTTGCTTTTTGCAGTTTTTCTTGTGGCAATTTTCTTCTTTCTTCCTGTTTGTGGTGGACTTTTTTGTATACCCTTTTGACTTAAATATAGGGTTTATTGCATAAAAGTAGAAGTACATTATCTTTCTATCTGCAGAAATCCACTTAACTGTAGTTAATCCTCTTAAATTTTTCATTAATTTATGTGGTTTATCTCATGTTGCAGTGGGTCCATGAACACGCCCATCATGGCCTTTATCCATGGCTGGGATCTTATGTGCATCCGCAGTGTCTACACTATCGCTACCACCATCGTTAACCCTAGTGGGGACCTTTTTATCCTGGGGCGATGTGCGACCAATGTGTATTTTTCTTTTTCTTTCCTACCATACTTCAACTGTAGTGTCGCCTAACTGAGATTTAGCTGTATTTTTACTAAATGGAAGTAAGGGAGCAAGTGTGCTGTTAATGCGTGGTAATGGCACACATGGCCCCTTGTTGTTGTTGTTAAGTGCCGTCGAGTCGGAGTCGACTCATGGCGACCCTCTGGATAGCTATCCTAAATTGTGTTCGATCTTCAGTCAGGCGGCTCATTGTTGACAGACTGGTACCCGTAGCTGCTGTTATTGTATCGATCCATCTCGGGCTGTGGGAGGACCCAGCGCTACACTTAAAAAGCGCCGCCGGCAGAGAAGCAGCCCTTTGACCATCTGCGGCCATCTCGGAGGCTCCCCAGTCGGGGTCGAGCAAAACAGAGAAGCAGTTTCCTGCCCCTGCAACTCCAGCCCTATCCGGGCTGTGGGAGGACCCAGCGCTACACTTAAAAAGCGCCGCCGGCAGGCGCGCCCGCGCCGTGCGGGCCCGCGCCTGAGGGCCTCGCAAGAAGGCCCTTTGGCGTGGCCCTTAGGCGGGGCACGACAGGAAAAAAACAAAATATATCCAGCGAACAAGCAGCATACCAAATACCAACTATACAAACAACGTGAACAGCAGCCACTACCAACGATCAGCCATCCAAGAAGCAGACTCACGCCCATAGGAAAACTGCCATTTACAAATCTCCCACGAATCCAAGCAGCTTGAGCTCCTATAAAGTTGAGCTCGCTCCCATCTTCAACGGAGATTTCATTGATCACAGCAAGTATACTACACCAAATCGAACTATCTATACCTGGAACTTTTGCACACTTGTTATAACGCAATATATACTGTTGTCAGTAATCACTAAATGCAAGTTCTTTCTCGCAGTAGCTAGATATACTGTTGTCAGTAATCACTAAATGCAAGTTCTTTCTCGCAGTAGCTAGATATACTGTTGTCAGTAATCACTAAATGCAAGTTCTTTCTCCCAGTAGCTAGATATACTGTTGTCAGTAATCACTAAATGCAAGTTCTTTCTCGCAGTAGCTAGATATACTGTTGTCAGTAATCACTAAATGCAAGTTCTTTCTCCCGGTAGCTAGATATACAGTAACTAGATATATTGTTGTCAGTAATTACTACATGCAAGTACTGTCTCCCAGTAGCTAGATATACTGTTGTCAGTAATCACTAAATGCAAGTTCTTTCTCCCGGTAGCTAGATATACAGTAGCTAGATATATTGTTGTCAGTAATTACTACATGCAAGTACTGTCTCCCAGTAGCTAGATATACTGTTGTCAGTAATCACTAAATGCAAATTCTTTCTCCCAGTAGCTAGATATACTGTTGTCAATAATCCTTCTCCCTTAATACACAATGACCTCAGCAATGATGCATACACTGGTAACCCTCTTCATTACCTACCTCCTCACTGCACTAATTGGACACTCAAAGGCCTTTAATGGCGACCAAAACTCCATACCAATATTAAGAAATAATTGGAAGAGATGGTCAAACAAGACACAATCAGACCCAAACCCTACCCATACCCACCACTCTCATCTAATTCACGTTGCCCTTCAGCTCACCAAAAAATCTCAACCTAAACGACAATACCAACCACCACTGCATTGCGCCCTTATCAATATTAGATCCATCCGCACAAAGTGGCCTTTGATACCTGATCTCATAACAACGCACAACCTTGACATTTTGATGATCACAGAAACCTGGCTATCTGACTCCGATAATATCATCCTCAACCAGATGCTACCCCCAGGCTTCTCAATCTACACGTGCCACAGGATCAAACAAAGAGGAGGTGGAGTACTCATCATCTCTAAAAATCAGCTACAATTTCAGTTAGATAACAGTATTAGCACAACCCACCTAAACATACTAAACATATCAAACAATGAGCATTCAATCAACCTAGTCTATAGAGCTCCAACAACGTCAGCTGATGATCTGCCAACGATAGTTGACCGGGCCTGCAATACGGAAAAAACCGCAATTATCTAATTGTATATTAGGTGATTTCAACCTCCCCTCTTTACATGATACTCAAATTGCAGCATTTATAGAAGCGATCGACAACCTTGGATACAACCAGATAGTCAAAGAACCCACTCATACTATGGGAAATACCCTCGACCTGATATTCGTTCCACAAGCCACCTCAGAAAACGACCACAATTATGACATTTCCATAATACCAGTACCATGGTCGGACCACAGACTAATCTTATTCCAAATTCCCAACTCCTCCAAGGCCATTAACTCCAAAACCACCCTCTCCAAACCAACAACTAGGAGGTTCCGCCCATTTGACAAAGACGAAGTACTCAAGAATATTCTCCCAATACTACACACCTCTGAACCTGACTTGGATAGCCTAATCAACACCTGGAATCACACTCTTAGAACCAATTCCCAAACAGCAAATATGACAAGAAAGTCCAACCATCGGACACATGTAGCTTGGTATTCTAATGAACTGAGAACATCCCTCCTCCATCTCCGAAGACTTGAAAAACGCTGGAGACGATCCCACTCTACAGACGCCTACACAGCCTATTGCAAGTACCTAAAGAAGCATCGCCAGGAAATAGCAGATCGAAGAAAACAATTCCATACTAATCTCCTAAAGCAATCATTAAATAAACATCATGATCTCTTCAACATTGTAAAGACAATGGCAAAGGAACCAACTCCCCATCACACTCAAACGATACACCCACAAGATTATGCTGACTATTTAAAATCAAAAATGAAGAAAACAACCAACACCTACATCACAGAATCAACAAATATAGACAAACTATCACAGTCAACCACACTAACCAAGTTTAACGCATTATCAACCAAAGAAATTGAAAACACCATCGCAGCAATAAATGCCACCACTGCAGCGAATGATCCATGTCCAGCGGCCTGGATAAAAAATATTAGACATGAAGTAAGCTTCTTCATACACAATATCCTTGAACAATCGTTCTCAACTGGAACCTTTCCTCAGTGCCTTAAACAAACCTCAATTAGACCATTACTAAAAAATAACAAATTAGACCCCCTTAAAGTAGAATCCTATAGGCCAATATCCAGCATCCCTCTGCTAGCGAAAATAATTGAGAAAGTGGTACAACGTCAAATACAACAACACATAGACACTGAAGCCCCACTGGACATTGCACAACATGGTTTTAGAGAAGCCCACGGAGTTGAGACCCTCCTCATCACTCTATTCAATACATTAATCACAGGAATAGATAATATCCACCAAGGATTTATCCTTATATTCATGGACATCTCAGCTGCGTTTGATTCAGTAAGCCATCAAATACTTATCGCTCGCCTTATGGAAAAAGGAATACTTGGAACCGCACTTGACTGGTGTATATCCTACCTAAATAACCGTTGGCAACAAGTAAGAATTGATGAAAAGACATCGGAACCATTTCTGCAAGATCAAGGTGTACCACAAGGATCCTCTCTTTCAGCACTAATGTTTAACATATACATGCAACCGATCTGTGACCTCATCCGCTCCTTTAATGTTACCTGCCTAGCATATGCAGATGACATTCTCCTATACATGCCATTCTCCATCAACCATCCTGATTTTACACCTTTGATAAAATGCTTTGAATCAGTAGAAGACTGGCTCCTCTCACAGAACCTTAGAATCAACCATAGCAAGACCGATGTGATGTTTATCACAAGAGACCAAAACTTCACACCTCCCACTACCTTAAAAATAAAGGACAAGGAATTGACAGTAAAACCTACGATACGATACCTAGGTATTACTCTTGACCAGCGCCTCAATATGAAGACCCACATAAAAAACACAACAAAACTAATATATCACAAGATACGCACACTACGCCACTTAAGACCTCTACTTGAACCCACAGACTTCAGAACTGTCTACCAAGCCTTGGTGATGCCTCATTTCGACTTCGCAAATGCAATTCTACATGGTCTCCCGCAATCATCTTTAAATCCTCTACAATTGGCGATGAACACCGCTGCCAGAGTACTCGAAGGAATATCAAAAACAGACCACATAACTCCAATTCTAAAAAGACTCCACTGGTTACCAATCAACGCAAGATTCCACTACAAGATACTAATCATTACCTTCAAAGCCTTAAACAATCAAGCACCATCAACGATCACCAACCTCATACACACACAGACTCCCAATAGATCCAGAAGATCAACTACTATAAACGCATTAACAATCCCAAGACAAACAGTCAGATACAATAAGGAAACATCTAAAAGAGCCTTCAACATTCATGCCCCAACAGCTTGGAATGCACTACCACCAGAACTTAGAGCCATAACCAGCCTAACACAATTCAGAAAAAGCCTCAAACACCACCTCTTCTTAAGCTATTTCCCGATTTAGTTTTACACAAGAGAAACACTACATCCATAATCAGGTCAAGACAACTTCAACTGTGACTAATGTGTATAGACTATTGTATATAGTTATATAGTGTATATAGTTTCCCTTACTACCAAGTTCAAATTCCTGTTACTTGTAAAATGCATTACAGTTTTTCTGTATGTATATGTTTGTTCCATGTAAACCGCGCTGATGGTAATAGTGCGGTATATAAGAGATGTTAAATAAATAAAAAATAAAAATAAATCTCATTGCTGGCCTTCCTCTTTTGCGTTGACCTTCTATCTTGCCAAGCATGATGTCTTTCTCTAATGATCTCTCTCTCCGCATGATGTGTCCAAAGTATGAAAGTCGAAGTCTTGTCATCTCAGCTTCTAAAGAAAGCTTAGGTTTGATCTCCTCTAGTACAGACTGGTTTGTTCTTCGGGCAGTCCATGGTATACACAGTATTCGCTGCCAGCACCATAATTCAAAGGCATCAATTTTCTTCCTGTCTGTCTTTTTCATTGTCCAGCTTTCACATCCATATGATGTTATTGAAAATACCATGGCTTGAACAAGTCGAATCTTTGTATGGAGAGAGACATCTCTGCTCTTGAGAATCTTATCTAGGTCTTTCATAGCCATTCTGCCAAGAGCAATGCGTCGTCTGATTTCTTGACTGCTTGTTGCTTCATTATTGATAGTTGATCCAAGTAGGTTAAAGTTATTCACGATTTCAATTTCTTCTCCTTCGACGATGAACCTGTTGATTATGCCAGTTGTCATGATCTTTGTCTTCTTTACATTAAGGTGCAGGCCCATTTTGAGACTATGTTCTTTGATTGTGAGAAGCAAATGTTTCAGATCATCTTCACTTTCCGCCAGTAATGTGGTATCATCAGCATAGCGAAGGTTGTTGATGAGTCTTCCACCAATCTTCACACTTCTGTTGTCTTCATACAATCCTGCTTCTCTGATGATTTGTTCTGCATATAAATTAAACAGGTAGGGGGAAAGTATGCAGCCTTGTCTTACACCTTTGCTTATTTTAAACCATTCTGTTTCTCCTTGTTCCGTTCGAACTGTTGCTTTTTGATCAATGTACAGATTGTGCAAGAGAATGATCAGGTGTTCTGGTATACCCATGCTTCTTAATGTGGCCCAGAGTTTCTCATGGTTTACACAGTCAAAAGCGTTGCTATAGTCGATAAAGCACAAATAGATATCCTTTTGGTATTCTTTAGTCTTTTCAAGGATCCATCTCACATCCGCAATGATGTCTCTTGTTCCTCGCCCTTTTTTGAACCCTGCTTGCACTTCAGGTAGTTCTCGTTCCAGGTATGATTGTAGTCTCTTTTGAATAATCTTCAGTAGAATTTTGCTGGCATGTGGGATCAGAGCGATTGTGCGATAATTTCCACAGTCAGTTGGATCACCTTTCTTTAGTACTGGTATAAACACAGATCTTTTCCAGTCAGTTGGCCATGGTGCTGTCTTCCATATTTCTTGGCAGAGCCTTGTAAGTATGGTAACAGCTGCATCAGATTGCTGTAATACTTCTATGGGAATGCAATCAATGCCTGGTGCTTTGTTCTTTGATAAGGCTTTCAATGCTGCTTCAACTTCTTCTTTCATCACCAATGGTTCCAGATCATAAGGTGCAGGTTGAAACGGCTGTTGGTCCACTTGATCTTTATCATATAAAAACTCTGTATATTCCTTCCATCTTTTCTTGATCTTCTCAGCATCATTCAACATAGAACCTTGAGCATCTTGTAACATTCCAATTCGAGGCTGGAACTTTTTCTTTAACTCTCGTAGCTTTAGGAAAGCTGATCTTGTTCTTCCTCTAATAGTTTCTGCTTCTATTTCCTTGCATGCGTCATTGTAGTACTTTTCCTTGTCCTGTCTTGCTGCACGTTGGAAATCTCTGTTGAGTTCTGTGATTGTCTTTCTTTCTCCTCTGGCTTTAGCTTCTCTGCGTTTCTGGACAATTTTCAGAGTTTCTTCCGTCATCCATTTTGGCCGTTTTTTCTTTTTTACATTTTGTAGAGACCCCTTAACAGTGCAAAAATTCTGAGTTTTTGATCGTAAAAGGCTCTTGCAGCATAAAGGGAACAGGAGACAGAGAGTGGGCGTGAAGAGGCGGAGAGTGGACGGTAACATGAGTACCTTTAACGCCTTTTGTGCTAGCACCCCCTAGAGCCCCTTAATGCCTGTAACCTTACCACCATGTGAAACCTCGCAGAAAGGGTGTCTGCTGAGCAGAGAGAGCCTTTTTAAACGTCTGCTGAGTAGAGAGAGCCTATTTAAATGTGTGCAATGTGATGTACAGACAGGAGAGCCCCAGACAGTGATAGTAGTGCTCCATTAGCTACAACAGCATGGTGCCCATGTATCATAGGGCACTATGTTGTTGGTGCAAATAGACCACCGGAGGTTGCACTTGGGTCATGCAATAGGTGTTGCTAGTGCACAGGGCAGACCAGCCAGCTGCCCAGGTGGCACATTGGAACCAGGAACATTTGAACATAAGATATGCCATACTTGGGTCAGACCAAGGTCCATCGAGGCCAATATTCTGTGTCCCACATTTGCCAATGTGGGTTACAGTTACCTGGCAATGTCATCAAAAGATGCACATGTTCCACAATGCCTGTACTGGGGCATGCAGTGCATTTCCGTGTCCCCTGGAATGATGGTATCTTCAGGAACAAGCAGGAATGTAGTCTTCACATATGGGTATCTTCGGTACCGACGGAGCCTGGGCGGGAATGCTCCCCAGCGTCCAATAGGAAAGCTTTTGGGAGCATCCCACAGTGCCTGCATGCTGTCTTCCCGCCTTTCCAACTCTCCCTTTTCAGTTCTTCGTTTTCCGTGGAACCGACAGGACGCATACCCTGTCACCACAGAAAATGTATCCTTATTCTTTTGTTTTTTGTGGTCACGTCTGCCTTCATTTGACGCCTACCGGTACCGCCGGTTCTCGTTTCTACTTTTTCAAAAATAAAATAGCTTTCCAAACGAATTTTTCTTTCCGGGGCCTTTCCCCTCTCGGTGCTAGGTGCCATTTTGGGCACTAGGCCCACTTTTCTTCAAACATGGAGAAACCAGCAAGTGGTTTCAAGAAATGTTCTAAGTGTGGCGGTACCATATCTGTCACCGACACCCATGACTGATGTCCCAAGTGTTTAGGTCCTGACCATTCTCCACCGGAGTGTCTCTCCTGCAGAAAGATGACCAAGAGGGGCCTGAAGAATAGAGCTGCAAAACTCGGTACCATTTTTGCCACAGATACGATGTCCGTTGCATCGGCGTCTTCCAGGGCTTCATCTTCCTCCCATGGATCTCAGGTAATTAAACCTAAGTCTTTTAAGACTGGCCGGTCCTCAAAGGGTAGATCACCTTCCAGGTATCAAGATGCCACTGGCGTTGCCCTCGAGGAAAGTTCACCGGCAAAACAGCCCCGGCGGGAGGCCTTGGTCTCCAAAGCATTAACGTGGCTCCAGAATGTTCCAGAGGCTTCCACCTCTGCAGAACTACTGGTGCCATGTTCTGGGGTCGTAGCCACTTCCACCGGTACCGACACCCAGGCATCGGCAGGAGCGATGGATCAGAGAATCCTCGCTATAGAACGCAGTCTAGTGGCCCTCTTAGCAGCTTTGGTACCGCTACGACCCCTATAGACGGTTACACAGGTATTGGTACTGACACCGAGCACATTGGCTGGTATGCTTTCCCCCATGCCGAGCCTTGAGTCTATCTCAGGTATCGAAAGGCTGGTACTGAGACACCCCAACACCGACTTCGAGCAGTACCGGTATAGTGCATTGCAGGAACACCCGGCGCAGAGATACTTTGAATCTTCCGATTCCGATGACTCTGATGACTCTGCTGGTACCAGAGCAATACTTCCGGAGGATCCATCTCCTTCTCCTCAACGCAGAATGTCTCCTCCAGAAGACATGTCCTTCCAGGATTACATACGTGATTTAGCTCGAGGTCTTTCAATCACGGTGACTCCGGAGAAGTAACCCAGAGCAGAAGAATTAGAAATTCTTCAATACCCTAAGGTTCCTAAGGAGGCAGCTACCCTTCCCATTCACAGAATCTTGCACGATCTTATGCTAAGAATGTGGGAAACTCCTTTAACGGTGTCACCATACTCTCGATGACTCGATACCATGTACCAAGTTCCAAGCTGTCCTGGTTTTCAAAAGACTCTGTTACCACACCATTCAATGGTAGTGGAATTGGCAATGCATAGGATTAGGAGTGCTAAAATGCATTCTTCCAATCCTCCAGGCCGTGAATCGAGGACACTCGATACCTTTGGGCGTTGATGCTTCCAATCCTCCATGTTGTCAGCCAGGATCAGCTCCTACATTCTCTATATGGGAATGTTCCTCAAAGAGGTTGCAGGAGATTTGGAGCTTATGAGCCCTCTTCTTCCTGAGAAAAAAAGGGGGGAATTCCTTACTCTGGTCAAACATGCCCAGGATGTCTCTAAATTTATGAACCATGCAACCTTTGATTGCTTTGAATGCATTAGCAGAACCTCTGTTATTTCCATTGGTGCACGTCATATTGCCTGGCTTCAGGCATCAGACTTAGAACAATGGGTGCAAGATAAGCTTGAAAACATTCCTTGCACAGGAGAAAATCTCTTTGGCAAGGATTGGCAAGATAAGGCCAATCAGACTGAATCTGAAAACACTACCTTGAACAGACTATCAAAGTCTACAGCCAACCCAGCAAAGAAAAAGTCAGTCAAGAAACCATTTTTCAACAAGAAAGAGAGATTTTACCCATCTTACACCCATCAGGGCCACTGTCCAGTTCAAAAGGGGCAGCAACAGACCAGACAGCAGAGGAAGCCACAAGTTCCAAGAGCTCAACCAGCTCAGCAGACTCAGCCTCCTCAGGGGCTTTGACTCCTTCCTAGGGAACTTAGTCTTTCTGCCCCTGAAAGGTCCAGAACCCCTTGCCATCCTGGGCAGGTTATGCCATTTTGCCAGAAGATGGCAACAAATAACATCAGAAAACTGGACTCTGTCCATTGTACGAGAGGGGTACAGACTTCGTTTTCACAGCATGCCCCCTCCTACAATCATAAGACAGTTCAATTCTCAGGTCCCTGTCACCAATCTCTTGGGTCAGGAGGTCGCATCACTTCTTGCTCAGGGAGCAATAGAAGAGGTGCCCATATCCCAAAAGGGTACGGGGTTCTACTCCCCCTATTTTCTCATCCCAAAGAAAACAGGGGAACACAGGCCTATACTGGACTTCAGAGAATTAAACAGATATCTGTTTTGGGAAAAAACAAGATGATCTCCCTTGGAACACTCCTGCCATACCTTCAGAGACAGGACTAGCTATGTTCTCTAGATCTAAAGGATGCATATACGCATATTCTCATCCATGCAGATCACAGGAAATTCCTTCAATCCTTTTCCAGGGAAGACACTTCCAATACAGGGTTCTTCCCTTCTGCCTGGTTTCTGCCCCAAGAGTCTTCACAAAATACATGGCAGTAGTTGCAGCATTCCTGAGAACTCTAAGCATATTCGTCTTCCCCAACTTAGACGACTGGCTCATCCGAGCATCAACAGCTCCAGAAGCCAGCTTCGCTCTTTCTCGCACTATGAGAATCCTTCGGTACTTGGGACTGGTCATAAACCTCCCAAAATTTCATCTCACCCCTTCTCAGTCTCTAGAATTCATAGGAGCTCATCTAGACACAAGGCAGTCAAGGGCTTTCCTGCCACAGCCACGTTATCTTTGTATAGTATAGCTGGCCTCCCAAGCAGCTATGAAAGCTTTCTTGACTGCTCAGGAGATGCTTCAGCTTCTGGGGAATATGGTATCCACTGTTCATGTGGTTCCTTATGCTCGCCTCCATATGCGGGCAGCCCAGAGGACCCTATCCTCTCAGTGGACACAGGCCTCGGGTCAGCTAACGGACAAAATCAGAATTTCCACATGTCTGATTTTGTCCCTACAATGGTGGCAATCACTGGAAAACCTTCTCATAGGCTCTTCTTTCCAGCAACCTCTATGCCAAGCCACCCTAACAACAGATGCGTCCAAGTTGGGTTGGGGGGCTCACTTGCATGACCTCTCAACTCAGGGTCCCTGGACCACACAGGAGGCTTGCCTTCACATAAACCTCCTTACACTCAGAGCCATTTTCCATGCTATTCAAGTATTTCAGGGCAATCTCAGCTACAAGACAGTTCTGGTCCAGACCGACAATCAAGTAGCCATGTTCTATGTGAACAAGCAGGGCGGAACGGGCTCTCTGTCATTATGCAACGAAGCTTTGCGACTGTGGGCCCTTGCCAGAGAGCTTCAAATCCAACTTCTAGTGGTATATCTTCCGGGCATTCAAAATCTTTGGGCAGACAAACTCAGTCGAATACTGCTGCCACACGAATGGTCTCTTCACTCAGACCAGCTGGCTTGAGTGTTTCGGATCTGGGGAACGCCAGATATAGACCACTTTGCAAGAACACAGAATGTCTTGAAGGACTAGAAAGGGGGACTTACTTCTGGAGAGAAATCTGCAACTGTGAGTATATACTTCTGGTAATTTTCTAAAAAGAATTCTTTGTATTAAAGCTACTTAATCCAGGGGTCTCAAACTCAAATTGCTTTGAGGGCCAAATGAGGACTTGTAAAGTAACCCGGGGACCGCTTAAGACGCGGGGCCTCATTTGCATAAGGGGCCTCGTTTGCATAAATATTTGCATAATGTTACCATACACTAACTTTTAGTAAACATGCCTCTTTAATGAGTATGGATAAAGAAAGACTAAAAGATTTAGAAACAGGAAGACAATAATTAAACTGGGAACCCCAAAAGCCAAACTTGGAATGTACAACAACACTGTAGAAATAAAACATTAATGATGCACATTTCCCAGAGCTGACATATTCCAGTTAATAAATTCAAAATAAAGAGATATTTTTCTACCTTTTGTGCATTTTTTTCAGTTGCAATTGTTCCAGCCACTTTCTTCTGGTTTCTTCATGTCTTCTGCTAACTCTCCATCGTCTGCTGTCCATTTGCCCTTTCTTCTCTCCTAGTTTTTTTTCCATTCTCTCTCTACATCTGCTTTAACATACTAATCTTTCTCCTTTTTCTCTTTCCTCATTCCTATTTCATCCACTCAAATTTTACCCCTCCATCCTCAATCCCCACTTACTCTCCCAATACCTGGCCAATTGTAGATTTGTCTTCTCTCCCAGACAAAATATTTTTCCCCTCTCCATTTCACTTTCCCAGCTCCATCCCATTCTAATCCTCCCCCAACATCAGCTCCCTTCTAGTTCCAGCCCCACCCAGCATCCACTCCCTTCTAGTCCCTGCATCAGTCCATTTCCAGTCCTATCCTAGCCTCACCATCAGCCCATTTCCAATCCTAGCCCCCATCAGCCCATTTCCAATCCTAGCTCCCTCCCCTCACAGCCCATTTCCATTCCAAGCCCCCCTCCCCATCAGCCATTTGCAGTTCAAGCCCCCCTTCCACTCAGCCCATTTCCAGTCCTAGCAACCCCCCCAGCCCATTACCAGTCCTAGACCCCCCAATAGGCCCTTACCAGTCGTAACCTCCCCATAGCCCATTACCAGTCCTAACCTCCCCATAGCGCACTTCCAGTTTTACCCCCCATCACCCCATTTTCAGTCTTACCCCCCCCATAGCCCATTACCAGTCCTAGTCCCCCCATAGCCCACTTGCAGTCTTATCCCCCATCACCCCATTTTCAGTCTTACCTCTTCCCTCATAGGCCATTACCAGTCCTAACCCCCCAATCAGCCCACCTCCAGTCCTAACCCCCATCTGCCCATTTCCAGTCCTAGCCCCCACCATAGCCCATTTCCAGTCATAACCCCCCTGCCAATAGCCCATTTCCAGTCATAACCCCCCTGCCAATAGCCCATTTCCAGTCATAACCCCCCTGCCAATAGCCCATTTCCAGTCATAACCCCCCCTGCCAATAGCCCATTTCCAGTCATAACCCCCCCCTGCCAATAGCCCATTACCAGTCCTAACCCCCCAATCAGCCCACCTCCAGTCCTAACCCCCATCTGCCCATTTCCAGTCCTAGCCCCCACCATAGCCCATTTCCAGTCATAACCCCCCTGCCAATAGCCCATTTCCAGTCATAAACCCCCCTGCCAATAGCCCATTTCCAGTCATAACCCCCCCTGCCAATAGCCCATTTCCAGTCATAACCCCCCCTGCCAATAGCCCATTTCCAGTCCTACACCCCCCCCCCCCAGGTAAATAAAAAAAACACCAGGCTTCTGCTGCTGCAGCAGAAAATCAGCTGTCCCGCGGCCCCTTCCCCTCTGCACGGAGAGCCCTGAGTGTGCTTCATCAGCGGCGTGCTTTTTAAGCCGCGAAGAGAGTATTTCCCTCTCGCGCGGCTTAAGCCTATTCACTTTTCAAGCCTCGCGAGAGGGGAATACTCTCTTCGCGGCTTGAAAAGCACCTGCTGATGGAGCACACTCAGGGATCTCCGGGCAGAGAGGAAGGGGCCGCGGCCGCAGGACAGCTGATTTTGCTGCTTGAGCAGCAGAAAACCAGTTTTTTTAAAAAAAAATTGACAGTCGATTCTGCCGCTGCCACGGCGGCAACGGCAGCAGCAGAAGCAAGGCTTTTTTGTTTCCCTCCGTCGCGGGCCGCACAACGTTCTCTCGCGGGCCGCGTGTTTGAGACCCCTGACTTAATCTGTGAACCCACTGTTTTTTGTTGGATCAGTTAGGGCCTAGTAGCAGCAATTAAAGTTTGAATTTAAAACACAGAGGAGAACTTTCTGGTTACATTTCATACCCAGCAGAGAGTTTGTAGTTTAAATTTAATAGTCACTCAGGGCCAAGTAACAGCAAAGTACTTTTAGTTTAAATTTAGCACACAGAAGAGAGCTTTCTGGTTACATTTGGAACCCAGCAGAGAGCTTGTAGTGTACATTTAATAGTCACTCAGGGCCTAGCATCAGAAAAGTACTTTTAGTTTTAAAACACAGAAGAGAGCTTTCTGGTTAAATTGAAAACCCAGCAGAGAGCTTGTAGTTCAAATTTCATAAGAAGTTAGAGCCTAGCAGCAGCTAAGAGCTATAATTTAAATCAAATCAGAATTTAGCTTACCTCAGCAGCACAAGACAGGGTACTGTGTAGCAGCCCTCTTTTAATAAGTGTTATTTCCCTCCCTCCCCACACCCACCCCTGGGATAATCATAGCTTTATAGGTACTTACACATCTTAAAAGACAGGAGGTGCTTTCAGGTGAAGCTCATTACCCAAATCAGTCATACATTAAGGACCTGAGATTAATTAAGCTTCAGGTGAACAAGGTATATTAAACGTATTAGGTACAGTTTTATTGGTATAAATACCCATAGCAACCCCTAGTAAGTAAGAACTTAAAGATCTAGACACAAACTTAAAACTAAGATGCAGACAGCAGTCCAGCAGCGGGATGGGGGCTTTCCAGTCTTTTGCATTGAGTGTCACATGTATGATTTTCTCCCAGTTGGTGAGAGGTCTTACGTGTGCACTAGGTGCAAGGAACTCTTTGCTCTCAGGGAACAAGTCCGTTCTCTTGAGGCTAAAGTAGCAGACTTGGAAAACATAAGACAGACAGAGAGATACATAGATGAGACCTACAGGGATATAGTCCTGAAGTCCCACCTCCAGTCTGGCAGCACCCCTTTTGCCATGGAGGAGAGAGGTCACGTGAAAGGAGAGCATCACCCTGGTGTGGCAGGAAGTGATCCTGTAACTAGGACCTGTCCTCCAGGTGATGTAAAACCCTCTCGCACCGAGGACGTTTCTCCAGGGCCATGTGCCCATGAGGGAAGGGTTAGGACAGCCGTTATAGTTGGTGATTCGATCATTAGGCATGTAGATAGCTGGGTGGCTGGTGGACGTGAGGATCGCCTGGTAACATGCCTGCCTGGTGCGAAGGTAGCGGACCTCACGCGCCACCTAGATAAGGTCTTAGATAGTGCTGGGGAGGAGTCTGCTGTCTTGGTACATGTCGGTACCAATGACATAGGAAAATGTGGTAGGGAGGTTCTGGAGGCAAAATTTAGGCTTTTAGGTAGGAAGTTGAAATCCAGAACTTCCATGGTAGCATTCTCCGAAATGCTTCCTGTTCCACGCGCAGGACCCAAAAGGCAGGCAGAGCTCCGGAGTCTCAATGCGTGGATGAGACAATGGTGCAGAGATGAGGGTTTTGGATTTGTTAGGAACTGGGGAACATTCTGGGGAAAGGAGGGGCTCTTCCGAAGGGATGGGCTTCACCTTAACCGGGATGGAACCAGGCTGCTGGCATTAACCTTTAAAAAGGAGATAGAGCAGCTTTTAAACTAGATATTAGGGGAAAGTCGACAGTCGCCCAAGAGCGAATGGTTCGGAAGAATGTATCCTTGAAGGATACTACCAAAAGCAGAGAGGTTCCACAAAAGAGTAAAGTAGCCCAAATGCCCTCAAGTATGGAGCAGACAGAGCTTAAAGATCCCAATTTACCCATGTCTAACAATAGCCAAATTAACATGAATAAAATACATTCTCTAAAATGCTTGTATGCAAATGCTAGAAGTCTAAAGAATAAGATGGGAGAGTTAGAATATATAGCACTAAATGAAAGGTTAGATATGATTGGAATATCAGAGACATGGTGGAAGGAGGACAACCAGTGGGACACTGTGATACCTGGGTACAAACTATATCGTAATGATAGAGCTGATCAAATTGGTGGAGGGGTTGCGCTCTATGTTAGAGAGGGCATTGACTCAGAAAGGATTAAAGTTTTGCAGGAAACAAAATCTGCTGTAGAATCTATATGGATTGAAATTCCATATAAAAGGGGGAAGGCAATGGCAGTGGGGGTGTACTATCGAGCACCTGGCCAGAATGACCAAATGGATGATGAAATGCTCAAAGAAATCAAGGAAGCTAACAAAAGTTACAGCGCAGTAATAATAATGGGTGATTTCAATTACCCCGGTATCGACTGGGTCAGTGTCACGTCAGGACATGCTAGGGCAGGGGTCGGCAACCCGCGGCTCCGGAGCCGCATGCGGCTCTTTCTCACCTTTGCCGCGGCTCCGGAGCACACTGCCCGCTTTAAACGTCGCGTTATGGGCTCCCTCCATGTCAGCTCCCTCCCTTCTTCTGCAGCCGCGGTTCCCTGTCTCTTAGGGAACCGCGGCTGTGCTTTTAAAATCATCTTGGAGCCCTTCCTGTCTTGACGGGCTCCGTGTAGCATTGTCCCGCCTCTAAAGGAAGTTTTGGAGGCGGGACAATGCTGCACGGAGCCCGTCAAGACAGGAAGGGCTCCGAGATGATTTTAAAAGCACAGCCGCGGTTCCGTAAGAGGCTGGGAGCCGCGGCTGCAGAAGATGGGAGGGAGCTGACATGGAGGGTGGGAGCAGATATGAATGGATGGATGGAGGGGGGGGGCTGACATGGAGGGAGGGAGCAGATATGAATGGATGGAGGGAGGGGGGCTGACATGGAGGGATGGAGGGGGCTGACAGGGAGGGAGGGGGGTGACATGGGGGGAGGGTGATGAACTGAATTAATGGAGGGAGGGGGTCTGACATGGAGGTATGGAGGGGGCTGACATGGAGGGAGGGGGCTGACATGGATGGATGGAGGGGGCTGACATGGTGGGAGGGAGCAGATATGAATGAATGGAGGGAGGGGGGCTGACATGGAGGGATGGAGGGGGCTGACATGGAGGGAGGGGGGCTGACATGGAGGGATGGATCGAGGGGGGCTGACATGGAGGGATGGAGGGGGCTGACATGGAGGGAGGGAGCAGATATGAATGGATGGAGGGAGGGGGGCTGACATGGAGGGATGGAGGGGGCTGATATGGAGGGAGGGAGCTGATATGAATGGATGGAGGGAGGGAGGGAGGGGGGCTGACATGGAGGGATGGAGGGGGCTGACATGGAGGGAGGGGGGCTGACATGGAGGGAGGGAGCAGATATGAATGGATGGAGGGAGGGGGGCTGACATGGAGGGAGGGAGGGGGCTGACATGGAGGGAGGGAGCTGATATGGATGGATGGATGGAGGGAGGGGGCTGACATGGAGGGAGGGAGCTGATATGGATGGAGGGAGGGGGGCTGACATGGAGGGATGGAGGGGGCTGACATGGAGGGATGGAGGGGGCTGACATGGAGGGAGGGGGGCTGACATGGAGGGAGCTGACATGGAGGGATTGGGGAGGCGGTCTGACATGGAGGGAGGGAGCTGATATGGATGGAGGGAGGGAGGGAGGGAGGGAGGGGGCTGACATGGAGGGATGGAGCACTGGTAATGGGGTTGAGGGGACGAGCACTGGAACTGAGCTGATTAGGGGAGGCTAGGACGGGTACGGCGCTGAGGGGGGGTAGGACGGGTATTGGGCTGATTAGGGGAGGCTAGCACTGGTAATGGGGTTGAGGGGGGATTAGCACTGGAAGCGAGCTGTGTGGGGGGCGTTGTCTGGGCTTGGGCTGATTGTGGGGAGGGGAGGATAGAGCTGCTGGCCCTGGAAGATAACTGGGGGCTAAGGCTACAAATGGACTGATATGAGGGGATGGGAGAATGGAACTGGATCTGAGAGGGGCTGCCATGGTATTTGTACTAGAAGGGACTGGTCAGTGGGGAAGGAGGGGGACTGGAAGGAAATGGACACCAGTGGCAATCATGGGAATGCAAGTTGACATTGGAAGGTACTGGGAGTGAGGACTGGAAAGGGGCTGATATTGGGGAGGGTTACTGGGACTGGAAATAGGCTGATGGAAAGAAGTGAAGAAAACGAAAGAAGAGATAAGAACTGGCAGATGGACCATAGACCACAGAAAGAGAGCTAAGAGAAGACAGGAAAGCAGAAGCCTCAGATCGGGACCAGCATGATCAAAGAATAAATTGGTCAGACAACAAAGGTAGAAAAAATAATTTTATTTCATATTAGTGATTTGACTACAAAATCATCATAATTTTGAAATCAAATATTGTTACTTCTTGTTGTTATATTTTCTGGCGTATTTTTTTTGGTGTGCGAAGGAAGAGGGGTAGTCTTATACGGCGAGTATAGGCCAAACACCTATATTTTAACAGGAAAAGTAGGGGGTCGTATATAGCATTAAGGTAAGAAACAATATATGCAGTGTTAGATTTGTTTTAAATGTCGCAATGGTTTTGCGGCTCCCAGTTTTTTTTTTCCCTTCGGAAACGGGTCCAAGTGGCTCTTTATGTCTTAAAGGTTGCAGACCCCTGTGCTAGGGAGATAAAGTTCCTAGATGAAATAAATGATTGCTTCTTGGAGCAGCTGGTTCATGAACCGACCAGAGGGGAAGCCATATTAGACCTAGTCCTTAGTGGAACACCAGATCTGGTGCAGGAGATAAGGGTGTTGGGGCTACTTGGCAATAGTGATCATAGCATGATCGCCTTTGATTTAATTAGTGGAGGAGGGATAGTAAGGAAATCCACAGTACTACCTTTTAACTTTCGAAAGGGAGACTATGATAAAATGAGGAAAACAGTTAAGAAAAAACTAAAAGGAGCAGTTGAAAAGGTTAAAGACGTACATCAAGCTTGGGTGTTGTTGAAAAATACTATCTTGGAAGCCCAGACCAGCTGTATGCCACGCTTTAAGAAAAGTCCAAAAAACTGCCAGCATGGTTTAAAGGTGAGGTCAGAGAGGCTGTTGTTGCCAAAAAAGCATCTTTCAGGAAATGGAAAAAAGAGCCAAACGACGAAACCTGGAAACAGCACAAGCACTGGCAAATCAAATGCAAGGCATTGATAAGGCAGGCAAAGAGAGAATTTGAGAAGAAGCTTGCTGCGGAAGCAAAAACGCGAAATAAAGACCTTTTCAAGTACATTCGTAGCAAAAAACCTGTGAGAGAGTCAGTTGGTCCATTAGATGATAAAGGGGTTAAAGGAGCACTAAGAGGCGACAAGGCGATAGCGGAAAGACTGAATGAATTCTTTGCTTCGGTCTTTACTGAGGAAGATGTAGGGATGTTACCCATGACTGAAGTGGTATTTAAAGGAGCGGAAGAATTGAAGGAAATATCGATACATCGGGAAGATGTCTTACAACTATTAGATAAACTGAAGAGTAGAAAATCACCTGGGCCAGATGGTATACATCCAAGGGTGTTGAAAGAACTGAAATATGAGATCGCAGACCTGCTATCAGTAATCTGTGAACTATCATTAAAATCATCTCTAATACCTGAAGATTGGAGGATCGCCAATGTAACACCAGTTTTTAAAAAGGGTTCCAGGGGTGATCCGGGAAACTACAGACCGGTGAGCTTGACGTCAGTACCAGGAAAAATGGTAGAAACCATCATAAAGAATAAAATTACTCAGCATGTAGATAGTCACAACCTAATGGGAGACAGCCAACATGGCTTTAGACAAGGAAGATACATGCCACTCTATTGAAGCATTTAGTCCATATGGCTGTACTGTATTCACATTAAATATCCAGCGTTGTTCATAGTAAAGCAAAGTTTCATCAAGAGATTTACCTCCCTTTGCGGTTTGAATATGGGCTATGCAAAAACAGCGTAAATGATCAAACTCGTGTCTGAAATTTATGCAATGTTCTCAGGCAGGCCCACAATCCTGTTATTCCTTTGGGACCAGTTCTCCAAGTCGTCCAACTTAGCTTCAGTCCTGAAAAGCCTGCTGCAGACTCTGAACTTCAGTTTCCAGAGTTTGTACTTTATCTTCTGCCCCTGACAAACGCTGCCCTGCTGCAGTAACCCAATATGGAAGTACACAATCACCATAGTAACAGTCTCAAGCTTACTGCACACTGTGGCAAACTTACTTTCCAGGGCCTACACGTGGTCACTTCTGATGTTAATGCCTCACGGCATTCCTCATGGTCCTTTTCTATTTAGGGACTATCAGCTGTTGCCATCTTGGGGTTGCCTAGCCTGATGTGGCTCCTTCTCCTTGTTTGATGGTTTCGTTGTCATCAACAAATCTCAAGAGATTCCAAAGGTGGCCAGGGCTGGCATTAGGGGGGGCAAACAGGGCAATTGCCCTGGGCCCTCATGCCACAGGGACCCCCAAGTCTGCCTCAAGCTGAAGGAGGAATAGCTTGCAGGTGGGGTTTGGGGCCCCCTCATAATTTTCTGCCCTGGGCCCCTACATGTCTTACACCAGCCCAGAAGGTGTCAAGGTGCTATCATCAGATCAGTTTTTAGAGGGTTTCCATGATTTGTTGGCTAGTACAAATTGAGGGAAGCCCTAGAGCCCCATAGCACACATCTGTCAGGCTCACCGTATTATGTGACCTTGTTGTAAGTTTAATAGGATAGAAATTTATTTAGGAAAATAATTTTTCTAACCACAAAACTATTAAGAACATAAGAATATAAGATATGCCATACTGGGTCAGACCAAGGTCCATCAAGCCCAGTATCCTGTTTCCAACAGTGGCCAATCTAGGTCATAAGTACCTAGCAGTTTCCCCAAAAGACACAGGTTCCACAGTGCTTATATTGGGTCAAGCAGTGATATCCCAGGTCCCTTTTAATAATAGTTTATGGACCTTTCCTCCAGGAACTTGTCCAAACCTTTTTTAAACTAACAGTTTTTACTACATCCTCCAATAACAAATTCCAGAGTTTGATTACACGTTGAGTGAAAACATATTTTCTCTTATTAGTCTTTAATAGGTTACCCTGTAGCTTCATTGCATGCCCCCTAGTCTTTCTATATTTTGATGGCGTAAACAATCAGTCTACGTTTACCTGTTCCACTCCATTCATTAATTTATAGACTTCTATCATATCTCCCCTCAGCCAACTCTTTTCCAGGTTGAAGAGCCCTAACCTTTCTAGCCTCTCTTCATAAGGGTATCCTTCCATTCTCTTTATCATTTTGATGGCTTTTCTCTGTACCTTTTCTAATAACACTATATCCTTTTTAAGATACAGCGACCAGAACTGCATACAATATTCAAGGTGCAGTTGTACCATGGAATGATACAGAGGCATTATAATATCCTTTGTTTTATTTTCCATTCCCTTCCTTATGATACCTAGCATTTTACTTGCTCTCTTGTCCACTGCTGCACACTGGGCAGAGAGTTTTAACATGTTATCCACAATGATGCCTAAATCTTTTTCCTGGGTGGATAGTACACTGCTTCCTATACCATGACTTTTTAGTTTTTCCAGAAGTCTTTGATGAGGGACCTTGTCAAAGGCTTTCTGAAAGTCCAGATACACTGTATCAACCGATTCACCTTTGTCCATCTGTTTATTCACACCTTCAAAAAACCATAACAGATTAGTAAAACAAGATCTTCCTTGTCTAAAGCCATGTTGGCTGTCTCCCATTAAGCCATGACTATCTACATGTTCAGTAATTTTGTTCTTTATGATTGTTTCTACCATTTTTTCCGGTACTGACGTCAGACTCAGCGGTCTGTAGTTTCCCGGATCACTCCTGGAATCCTTATAAAAAATTGGCCATCTTCCAATCTTCAGATATTGCAGATGATTTTAATGATAGTTCACAGATTACTAATAGCAGGTCTGCAATCTCATATTTCAGTTCCTTCAACACCCTTGGATGTATACCATACGGTCCAGGTGATTTGCTACTCTTCAGTTTATCAAATAGTTGTAATACATCTTCCTGGTGTATTGATATTTCTTTCAATTCTTCCGCAGTATCACCTTTAAATACCATATCAGTCATGGGTTACATCCCATTATGCATGTCTGCCTTTATCTTCTAAGTTTTCCCCTACATATCCTCTGATATGTAGCCTCAGTAATTCAGTAACCTTTTGTGATTCAGTGCATCAGATGTATTTGCTCTCCTACTGCTTTATAACCACTAGAGATTATGAGAATGATTTCAGTATGTCTCGCGATCATGGCTTCCTCAAGGAATAAGAAATAAGGCTGAGAACTGAAGTCAGACTAGTTTCTGTTGTAGAGGAGAGCACCAGCCACTGGATTATAGATGTGACTAGCTGCTTTACTTTTAGACAGAGTTTGAAAACTTTTTGCCAGCTAATTTTGGGAGTTAACTGACTAATAATTGACCTTTAGGAAATTTACCCCTCTGTAGCAGTTAAAATGTATTTGCACATTTCACTAAGGAAATAATTTTATAAAGGCCTTTCACAAATACAGTATATGCAAGTATAAACACCTAAAACACCATTTATAGAATTATCCCAGGCATAAAATTATGATCAATAACAACAATGCACGTACTTTTCATGACCCAGGTGTAAGCATGTTCGAGGGAAGAGTTTGTGTGCAGTATGGGCGGAATCACAAGGTATGTACATATTTTATGAAATACATATGTTCGCACATACTTTATATGCAAACATTTACATCTGCTCTTGAACAGGTGCAAATGTCTACTGCTTCATTTTATTCATGATTTCTGCAGGATTTGTGCTGGTATTCTATAAAGGCACATAGGCGCCTATGTGTCCTTACAAAATAAGCTTGGAATATGTCTTTTTGGCCTACCCACATAGGCATTCTGTTATAAAATAAATATATAATATTCAACAGCACTTATCTTGTTAGCAATTGCTGCTAACTGAATAAGTGTCACTGACCAAAGTGTCGCTGACCATGATAGCCAGCGTCACAATCCCACAGACCGTCTTAGTACTATCCAGATAGTGCCTGGATGCTCTGGGTGTGGAGTAGGGGTGGAATAGGAAATTATCCAGATAGCAGTGATTTCAGAGCCACTATCTGAATAACTATCCCCATAACTTGGGACAGCAAAAAAAGCAAAGTTTTCTTAGGCTATCTGGCTAAGGGGCTGAAAGTTACCACTATCTAAATAATGCTGGTGACCTGCGCTGAATCCAGATATTCTTTGCCACTTGCTTTCTGGATACCGGTGCTAGATACATGAAGTGCTGGCCTGGAAGTTTGTGTGGCATTCTGACCCCTAAAGCAGTCAGGATTTCCAAAACACTGCTCTGGAGTCTGCAATATAATGCTTTGTATTAAATTAAGTTCTCTTTTTGAATTGATACAGCAGAAAGACTTACTTTTGTACAGTTTTGGAAAAAGGAATCCTTTGTCTCTTTTGTGCTGCCTAATTGGGGCTATTCCTCTGTGATGAACATGATTGTGATTTTTGCCAGATGGTTGTGGATGTTAAGTAGTGGAGGAATAGCCTAGTGGTTAGAACCAGAGAAACCAGAGTCCAAATCCCACTGACACTCCTTTTAACCTTGGGCAATTCGTTTAACCTTCCATTGCCTCGGATACAAAATTAGATTGTAAGCCCTCAGGGCACCGTGGAAATTCATATTGTATTGAATGTAACTTGCTTTCAGCTTTCTATGAAAAGGTGTGAGCTAAATCTGAAATATATTAAAAATAAAAAAATAAAAATAAAAAAATAAAAAATAAAAAAATAGACTCCCTTGACCAATGTTTACTCCTCCTGCTGTTTTCTTCTAAATTGATGGTGAATGACCACTAGCGTTATTTCAGTATGCACTCCTAGGGATCAGTCTGCCGAATAAGGCATTGCTAAGGGTCAGGTACTGCCATTTTGGAAGATGGTAAATCAGAGGCAGGAGCAAGTATTTAAGTGTTAGTTTAGATGTACATAATTCATGCAATGTTCAATGTAAAAACAGTAATGTTATCCTGTTTCCTTGACTGTTATATGTAAACCTCTCCTGATCACTGGAAGGTAGCGGTATATAAAAGATTGTTAAATAAATAAATAAAAATAAATTGCTCCTGCCTCCTGACTTAAAGGTGGATGAGGTTGCCCAGGAGGGGATTGGGTAGGTCCAGGGGCCCACTTGGGCCACTAGGGTTTATGTGGTAGGGTCATAAGAGGGAGGTGAGAGGTCCAGGGGTCCTCAAGGGCCACCAGGGACATTTTTTGAGGGTTTGCACCACCAGGAACATGTTTGTTGGATTTAGGGGTGTGAGGTCCCCAGTAGTGCACAAAGCTCTATCCACTCTGATGCAGGTGCCACATTCTGAGTATATTCTGTGCATGTATGCATGTATTTTAGAAAATTCTGTGTTCCTTGCCACTTCCCCCTTGTTTTGACCAGACTATGCCCAGGGAACGCCTTTGAGCAATCTGCAAAAATGTACATGTGCACTTGTCAGCATGCTTACTTGTATGTGCTATATACCTGCGCAGTTTTATCACTCTCTCTTTTTCTGCATGCTTTGCATCTGGGAAATATCTTATAAACTTAGCCCCAAAATGGGGAAATATTTTGTCTATAGTTTTATTCTTAGGTGCTTTAAAATTACCACAGAAAACTTTAATCATAGTCAAATAAGGGGTTATCGGTTTTTAAAATCTAAATGCTTATTAAAGCAATAAAAATTTTAAATACAGACCTCCATAACTCTATGCTGCACTAAAGCATGGTTTTATGCCAATAAAATTGCTAGTCTGTAATTTAAAGAATGTCTTTGAATCAGTGTTGAAAAGGCATTCATTCTTTGAGAATGAAGTAAAGCTGCAGTCCTAGTCTCACAGGCTACAGAATTAGCATTAAAAACATGGGATTCTTTTCTTGGGCTGATGAAAGTAATTTCTTGTTTGCTGTGTCAAACAAAGCATGCTATTTGTCACGTTGTGGTTTGTGTATCTTTTTAGAAGCTTTCAACTTTGATCTGAGTCGAGGTACACTCAGTAGCACAGATGGCAGAAGTAACAAACCCGTGGTGTACCTTATCACTCAGAGAAACTCTAAGTCAACAAATACTCCGACTTAGAGGGAGAAAGCCATAGTGCTTTGAGAAGACTTGTACATTCTTGCGAGAAAACGCAGGCCTTTGCTTTTCGTGGTTCAGACAAAGGTGTGGAACAATTTATTAGTTACAGATTCAATTCACTGTGAGCAATCAAAAGGTCTGCCTCTTCAAGCCCAGATTTCTGGCCCTAGCCTGCATTTTTAGGTAAACAATTGAATTTAAAAGACTTTGTAAAGATAGGCTCAGTAGCACATAAAAGTCGCTTTCTTTAAACTGTCATCGAAGGGGATTTCAGAACATGCTTGCAGCACTCCCAGGGCTCATATTTGTCTTTAATGAATGATATATTTTTTTAAAATAGTTTTGTATTGAACTTTTACCTTTGCATGTCTTTTACCCGATTTGTGGTGTCTTTAAGGAAACTAATTGTTGTATGGCAAAACAAAGAGTTAAGAGAAATTTCGTAACAACCTTTTAAATGTCATGACTTTAATAAAGCTGCTTTTCAAGCTCTATAAAATAGAATGCAACAAAGACATAAAATGCTAAAAGGAACAAGAGTTTTGCTCTTTTTATTACTTCAGGGCTGCATTGGGCAAGATAAATTAATTGTTCACATTGCTTATTTTTGCTCCTTTCATCTCTGGTTTAAAAAGTGTTACCTTTCTTGACAAGCATCATTTGAACTCCTTAAAGGGTTTGACTGAAGAAAAAAATGAAGTCATTTAAAAATCTCAGTTGCTTCTTTTCCTCTGGGCTTACAAAACATCCTTTTGAATCAGAAATTATTCAGAGTGTTCATATTGGGCTGCTCAGTGATTATGCCTTTGTAAGCGCTGTGAATTTTCTTGTGTAGAGTTGAAATTCCCAAGTACAAAGGTTTTTTTGGACTTCTGTTAGATTGATTAATGCTTCTTCTTGAAATAATTATTATTTTTATCCTCTTTGCTATCACCATTAACATTATTTGTTTGTTGAGGGAAAATGGATACATTCAAGGCATTGTGCAGAAAGACTGCAGGACTTTCAGGCCTATGAGTGCCTTCTGTTTCCAGGTCTAGAAGCTAATTTTCAATGATGCTTCCTTTTGAAAATTTCTGGCCTTTGGAGACCATGGGCACAAAAGTGCCTGCTGAGACTGCAGGTGTCAACTCTCTACTGGAAGGTATGTGCAAAGAATTAAAAATAAAGTTTCTGGGCTGCAGACTGTCTTAAAGAGGACTGATGATAATACATTTGAAGAGGGACGGATAACATTCTATCTCCAGGAACATGCAGGAATGCAGTCTTCACCTATAGGTAACATCCCCGATGGAGTCTGTGTGGGAACGCTCCCCAGCATCCAATAGGAAAGCCTTTGGGAGCACTCCACTGCGCCTGCATTCCTGCCTTCCCAACTCCTCTCCTCAGTTCTTCGTTTTTCGCTGAGCCAGTATGATGCACCGTCCTTCCACTGCAGAAAAACTCTCTTTTTTTGTGCCCTTCATGGTACATTGTGCTTTCTGGCCTTCCCGTCGAATCCGACACCGGATCCTTTCTTTTTCAATTTTTTCGTTTACTAGTCTTTACTAGTCATCTAACTTCCCTTATCCGTCGCTCATTTGCTGACTTGCGTCAAATTAGGGCTGTCCGTTCTCTTCTTCCCTCAGTTTCTTTGGTCACTCTTGTCCTGGCCTTGGTTATAAGCCGTTTGGATTATTGCAATGTTTTCCTTGCTAATCTCCCAAATTTCCAACTTCAGCGTTTACAGCGTATCCAGAATGCTGCAGCCCGTCTCATTACGTTCTCCCATCGCTTCGATCATATCACTCCTATTCTTTTTCGTTTACATTGGTTACCCCTCCGTTATCGTTTTCATTATAAACTCCTTATTCTGATTCACCGTACTATCTACACTAATATCCCTTTATATCTTGCAGACCGTATCTCTCTTCATACCCCCTATCGCCAGCTTCGTTCTATCCATACTAACCGCTTGTCATTACCCTCTCCGTCACAGGCTCATTTGGAACAAACCCGCCATGCTGCTTTTTTCTTTTTGGGCCCTGTACTGTGGAATGCACTACCACCATCACTCCGATTAGAACCTTCCTATTCTCAATTTAAGACATTACTCAAAACTCATCTGTTTCAGCAAGCCTTCAATCTCTCTCCCGATGTTCCTCCCTAAAGTTGCCGTTAGTCGTGTTTGTCTGTTTGCTCATACGTTGTCCTGTATTCCCCTGTCTGGTCCTGTTGCCTCAGAATCGGCGACGAAGACCGATACCGAAACCAGAGAGCAGTCCCAGCATAAGCATTGTGACTCCCCTAGAGGTGCTTCTGATGTAGACTGGCCAGCCAAACGGTCCAGGTGGAAAGCACAAGAGGGGTTCCGAGATGCTCCCGAGGTATCGACCTCCAGAGAACTACTGGTTCCATGTTCTGGGACGGTGGCTCAGACCCCTGTAGATGATTCCATTCAGACATCAGACATCTCCTTAGACCAGTGCATGCTGGCTCTCAAGAGGAGTTTGGCGGCACTCCTGGCAGCCTCGGTACCAAAAACATCGAGAGCTCCAGGAGTGTACGCTTCAGCACCAAACCTGCAGCTAGGTGTATTGGCCCCAATGCCAACCCTTGAACTGGCATCTTCGGAACCCCCACGATCAGTACCTTTCTTGAAACCGATCGATACCCCTGGTATCCAACAGACTCAAACTGCCATAGCTCTCAGTTCTGATACCTTGGAGTATCGGTATCAGCATCAACCTTTGACATCCATGAAGCATCGAGGTCAAACCCAAGACCGCCAATAGTTTGAATTCTTACCGGACTCTGAATCTAGTTTTTCAGAATTTGATGGGATCACTTGATTCCCGAGAACTTCCAGACATCCCTTCGGACCCTTCACCGCCTCAGGAATGGCATCAGTCCCACCAGAAGATATGTCCTTTCAGGACTTCATACGTGACATGCCAACAGGGCTTGCCATCACAGTAGCCTTGGAAAAAGAACTGAGGGCAGAGGAAATGGAGATACTCCAATACCCTCCCACAGGCAAGGAGGCGGCTACATTACCGGTGCATTGGATCCTGCAGGATATTGTGCTCCGCATGTGGGAGGCCCTGCTCTCAATTCCGCCTGTCAGGAAGAGACTCAGTACTATGTACCAAGTACTGGAGTGCCCAGGCTTACAAAAACTAGAAGAACAAGTCCAAAACCTAGCACAAGGAAAGCTTTAGCTTAAAAACTTTTTATTTTGCACTCAATTAAGCCTGCGTGCCAAAACCCAAACACAGGCCTTGTTTCGTCACTTCTTCATCATAGGTATTGGCATACTATAATTATAAAACAAACATAATTTAATCACATATAAATAACCATCTAAAAAACTATGTTAAAAATCATAATTGATAAAATAACCAGTGGAAATGTAAATGTGGGACTATAAAAAGTGGAACGATAAAATCATATAAATTAAATGTACATACACACCTAATTTGCACTATAATAAATTAAATAAATATGTACATCCATAACACATCGATAAATACGTTAAAAACATATATGACTGTGACAACACCTTAATAACCATTAAAATAATACAAATACCTCTCTTAGCAGTATATTCAATATTCATAATTATCATTTAGGTAATTTGCCGCTTATGCACACTTCTTATGTGCTAGAAAATATAATTAAAATAAAAATTATTATCCATACATAGAAGATTAAAACAGAACCAAAAACAAAAACAAAAAGGGCTAAAAAATGAATCAGGAGTGAACTAACCTAAAATCCCCCCAGGGAGCACCAAACCAGATTATAATATGATTCCTAATAAAAAAGAATGAAACATTGAACTGATACATAATAAATAATTAAAATTAATTATAACATATACATTGTTAAGCCAGCTGTGTGTTAAATAACTTAATTAGTAAAATGTATCTCATTGGATTTGTTGTATGCATGCGAACGAAAGTAAAGACTTATTCCTACTCTGAATCGGCATGTTTAGTGAGTATTAATGACTGTAAAGTCCAACAAAAGAAAACCATAGAGAACCTTGCCATATAACTGTATTATAATCTGATCTTTCTATTCTTATCTACTCTGTGATATTATAAATTGATGTTACTAAACGTCCTCACCGGGCACTAAATTTAAAACGATGTGTCATACACTGTAAACAAACCCCAGGACCCGTTCCATGTGCAGCTAAAACAGAGAAATATATAGAAATATATCAAATACCAATATTAACTGCTTTTTAGACTAATCTCTCTGTTCTTATCTGCCCTGTGATGTTACACCTTCTTGTAACTTTACACCCTTGCTGGACAAAAAGTTAAAACTAATTATCATATGTTTTTTTAAAAAAGGGGATTCTGTGCCATATACTGCAAGGAACATCTTTCAAAAATAATATCTTATGGAATTTGTGGCATAACTGATTTAAACACGTTGCTCATAAAATCACACTTATCCTTATTTAGATACATTTCCCCACATACTGTTACCGGGGTATTGACCCGCAGGAATTTGACATTATCACGCTGACATTTATGTATCAGGCTTTCTCTTATGTGGCTATAACTTCATTAGTTAATCTTGCTTATACATCTACTTACAATGCATGTAAACTAAAATTTTTAAACTATGAATTGCTTATCGTGCAAAACCAAGTTAAAACGTGCCGATGATAAATAATTAAAATTATATATCTCCAGGAACAAGCAGGAATGTAATCTTCACATATGGGTATTGTCGGTACCGACGGAGCCTGTGCGGGAACGCTCCACAGCGTCCAATAGGAAAGCTTTTGGGAGCATCCCACAGCGCCTGCGTGCTGCCTTCCCGCCGTTCCCAGCTGTCCCTCTTCAGTTCTTCGTTTTCCATGGAGCCGATAGGTCGCACATCCTGTCACCGCAGAAAATTTCCCTTCTTATTCTTCTTTTTTGTGATCGCGTCTGCCTTCCCTTGACACTATACCGGTACCGCTGGTTCTTCTTTTCTTTAAAAAAAACAAAAAACAAAAAACAAACTTTGTTTCTGGAGTCTTTTCCAGTAAATTTTTTCTTGGGTGCCACGCGCCATTTTGGGCACTAGGCCCAACTTTTTTTCCTCAGAATGGAAAAACCCGCTTCGGGTTTTAAAAAGTGTTCTAAGTGTGGCGGTACCATCTCCGTCACCGACACCCATGAGTGGTGCCTCAAATGTTTAGGTCCTGACCACTCTATTTCAGAGTGTGTTGCCTGTGGGATGATGTCGAAGAGGGGCCGGCAAAACTGAGCTGCTAAATTTAGCACCCTTTTTCCCTCCGATGCAGCCTCCATGGCATCGACGTCTTCCAGGGCTTCATATTCCTCCCATGGATCTCAGGTAACTAAACATAAATCTAGCCGGTCCTCAAAGGGTAGATCTCCTTCTAAACATCGAGATGCCTCTGGCATTGCCCTTGAGGGTATTTCACCGACAAAATAGCCCCAGCGGGAGGCTTTGGCTTCCAAAGCACTAATGGGGCTCCAGGATGTTCTCGAGGCTTCAACTACTGGTGCCATGCTCTGGGGTTCCGGCCGCTTCATCCGGCACCGATACCCAAGCATCGGCAGCGTCGATAGACCAGAGATTCTTGGCTATTGAATGCAGTCTGGCGGGTCTTCTCATGGCCTCGATGCCCCTGAAACCGCTTCAGACAACTCAACCAGTACCGGCACCGGCTGCATCAACATCGGCAGGTATTCTACTGGGACCGAGTCATGCGTTTCTATCTGGCATCGACAAGTCGTTACTGGACCACTCCGATGCTGACTTCGATTGGTACCGATACCGTGCCTTGCACGATCACCCGGATCAGAGATACTTTGAATCCTCGGATGAGTCTGAAGACTCTGAAAGCTCTGCCGATACCAGAGTACTTCTTCCTGAGGATTCCTCTTCTCCTCAGCGGAGGATGTCTCCACCAGAGGATATGTCCTTTAAGGATTTTATCCGAGATGTGGCCCGAGGTCTTTCCATCACAGTGGCTCCTGAAAAAGAGCCTAGGGCAAAGGAATTAGAAATCCTACAATAACCTAAAGCTCCCAAGGAGGCAGCTACCTTAGCTATTCATGAGATCATGCATGATCTTATGTTAAGGATGTGGGAAACACCTCTGACCACATCTCCTCACTCTCGAAGACTCGACACCATGTATCGAGTTCCTCCTTGTCCTGGGTTTCAGAAGACTCAATTACCACACCATTCTATGGTGGTGGAATCAGCCATGAGACGGATAAAGAGTGCAAAAAGGCATGCATCTAGTCCTCCAGGACGTGAGTGTAGGACTCTTGACGCCTTTGGACGTCGATCCTTCCAGGCTTCCATGCTTTCTGCTAGGATCAGTTCCTATATTTTGTATATGGAATGCTCCTTAAGGAGGTCACAGGAGACTTAGAGCATATGAGCCCTCTCCTTCCTGATGATAAAAGGCAGGATTATCTTACTCTTGTTAAACATGCTCAGGATGTTTCCAAGTTTGTGAATCGTGCAGCCTTTGACTGCTTTGAATGTATAAGCAGAACCTCTGCTATTGGCATAGGTGCACGTAGAATTGCCTGGCTTCAGGCATCTGACTTGGAAATCTGGGTTCAGGACAAACTGGGGATATACCTTGCACAGGAGAGAATCTCTTTGGCAAGAATTGGCAGGAAAAAGCTAATGAGATAGATGCTGACAATATCACTTTGGATAGATTGTCTAAATCTACAGCTGATCCTGCGAGGAAAAGATCCTATAAGAAACCATTCTTCAGCAAGAAGAATAAGTTTTATCCCTCCTATACCCAGCAGGGTCATCATTTAGGTCAGTCTGCCCAAAAGGGACAGCACCAACAACCTAGGCAACAAAGAAAACCAAAAGCAGCTAAGCCTCATCCAGCTCAGCAGACTCAGACTCAGCCTCCACAGGGAGTTTGACTCCTGTCTAGAGAACTTTGCTTTCCTGGCCCTGAATGGGCCAGAACCCTCCACCATCCCAGGAAGATTATGTCATTTTGCCCCCAGATGGGGTCAGATAACAGCAGAAAATTGTACTCTGTCTATTGTAAGAGAGGGGTACTACCTTCATTTCCTCAGCATGCCCCCTCCTACAATAGTAAGACAGTTCAATTCTCAGACCTCTCTCGACGACCGGTTAGGTCAAGAAGTCACTATGCTCCTTGCTCAAGGGGCAATAGATGAAGTACCCATTCCCCAATGGGGTACAGGGTTTTACTCCCCCTATTTCCTTATTCCAAAGAAAACAGGAGGACACAGACCCATTCTAGACCTCAGAGAATCAAACAAATTCCTGTTCAGAGAGAAGTTCCAAATGATTTCTCTAGGAACTCTGCTGCCATACCTTCAGAGTAAGGATTGGCTTTGTTCTCTAGATCTCAAGGATGCGTACACTCATGTTCTTATCCATCCAACTCACCGAAAGTTCCTTCGATTCCTGTTTCAAGGGAAGCACTACCAATACAGGGTTCTTCCTTTTGGCCTGGCCTCTGCACCAAGGGTGCTCACAAAATGCATGGCTATGGTAGCAGCATTTCTCCGCACCCTGGGAATATTCGTCTTCCCTTACTTAGACGACTGGCTCATTCGAGCCCCTTCAGAGCCAGAGGCCAGGGTTGCTCTCTCTCGCACAATTTATTTATTTAACAATTATTTCTATACCGCTCTTTCCCAAGTATCAAGTGCGGTTTACAAAGAACAGTATGTAATATGGTATGGGTAATATCACACCAAGTCATTTTACATAGAACAGGTGGAATTAGATACAGGTACAATATAAAGTTTGAACATTAAACTATTAGAACAATATAAAAGTTTGAACATTAAACTATTAGAACTTATATACATTGTAGATATTTACAAATTATATCATTTATCACTTGTGGTTGTATACATTATTCTAAACTTCAAAGCACGTAGTTATAGATATTTGTAGTATGGTTGTTAACCTGTGTCTCTTTGTGTAGTCTGGTTAGATTCTGCTCCTTTGTAGTGTAATGAGAATAAGTGGGTTTTCAGTTTTTTCTAAATTCCTTTATGTCTGACAGTAAACGAATGTTGTCAGGGAGGTTATTCCAGAGGATAGGTGCTGAATGTGAGAAGGCTCTCTTGTTGGTTTGTTTTCTAGCTTTTGTGTAATCTTTTGGTACTGCTATAGTGTTTGTGTTTCTACTCCTTTGTGAGCGTTTATCAATTTCTACATTTATGAGTGTATTGAGTACAGATGGTGCTAAGTTATTTATTAGCTTAAATGTGGTTAGAAGAATCTTGTATTTTATTCTGCTGTAAATAGGTAGCCAATGGAGTTCAGCTAATGTCGGTGTGATATGTTCTATTGCGCTTATATTCATTATTATTCTTGCTGCTATGTTCTGGGTTAGTTGTATCTTTTTAATATTTTGCTTTGTGATGCCATTAAGGATTAAATTTGCAAAATCAAAGTGTGGGGTTATGATAGCTTGAATTGTGGTTATGAAGTCTTGTAAGTGAATTAAAGGTCTTAGTTGTCTCAATGTCTTAAGTTTGTAGTGTATGTTTTTTGTTAGATATTTTATGTGTGAATCCATGTTAAGCTTATTATCAAGTATCACACCTAGGTATTTTATTTCTTTTTTTATGTTGATCTCATGGTTATCAAGGGTGATGGTGCTTGGGGGTGTGTATGTTTGGTTTTTAGTGATATATAGTACATCAGTTTTTGAGAAATTAATGTGTAAGTTCTGATCCTTGAGCCATATTGTTAGTTCTTTAAAACATTCTGTTATTTGTTGTAGTGGGGGGTGTGGGATTTTAAATGGGAGGTAGAACATTATATCATCGGCGTAAATATGGTAATAGACGCCATGACGTTTAAAGATGTTGCTGATTGGTTGTAGGTAAATGTTAAATAATAGTGCTGATAGTGCAGATCCCTGTGGGAGGCCTTGTGTTTGGTTGAAAGTGTTAGATGTTTGGTTAAGAATTCTTACTGTTTGGGTTCTGTTTGATAGGTAGGATTTGAACCAGTTATAAACGGTGGATGTAATTCCTATTTGTTGTAGTCTGTTGAGCATTGTTATATGATTGACGCTGTCAAATGCAGCAGAGATGTCGAGGAATACTAGGATGAAGGCTTGTTTGGTGTCGTCAATTCCTCTTAATAGGGTGTCATAAAGGATTGTTAGCAATGTTTCAACCCCATGGAATGGTCGGAAGCCATATTGGTGTTCGTCAAGGAGGTTCAATGTGTCAATAAATTCCTGTAGTTGGGTTTGAACTATTTTTTCAATAAGTTTGGCCATGAAGGGAATGCTTGATATGGGTCTGTATGATTTTGGGGATAATTTGTCTAGTGTTTTATTTTTAAGTATTGGTCGTATTTGAACATGTTTGAGGGATGGTGGTAAGTATCCTTTTTCTAGTGATATGTTGACCATAGGGAGGATGAAGGAAGAGAGTATCGAGAGTGTCTTTTTTATCCAATCTACTGGGCATGGGTCAAGATATGATGTAGTTGTATTGATGTTAGATATGGTAGTTTTGAGTGTGGTCTTTGAGATTGGACTGAAGTTGGACCAGGTATTAGAGGTTGTGTGTTTCATTTCAGTGTGTGTTATTGGGGGGTTATTCATTTGTATTTTTGTTTTGTTACTATAGTATTGTGCTAATTCTTGTGGGGAGATATCTATGGATATTTCGTCTGAGTTGTATGTTTTGTTTGTTAGTTTCTGTATTATACAGAATAATTCTCTTGGTCGGTTAATTGAATTATTGAGTATGTTAGAGTAGTAGTTTCTCTTAGAACTGTCTATTGTTTCCTTATATATGTGTAGGGTATTTACGTATTTCTCGTAAGTTGTTGGTGATTTATTTTGTCTCCATTTCCTTTCTTCCATTCTTAGTTGTCTTTTAAGATTTTTGATTGTCATGTTAAACCATGGGGCATCCTTCTTGTCAATTGTATTGTCATTGCTATTTTGTTGGGACAGGTTTGGTTTTTTTTCTGCTGCTGTTGATATAGTTTTTGTTCCAAGTTTTGATAGTTTCTTCCAGATTTGTAGGAGTTAGGGTGAGGTGAGGAATTATTTGATCTAAGAAGTCTTCTTCATTGAACTTTCTGAATCTCTTATTTTGTGAAGGTTGAGTTCGTTTAGTATGATTGTTGTCAGGGATGGTGATGTCAAATTTCAGAAGGTAGTGGTCTGACCAGGGAACAGGCATGTTTGAGAGTGATTTGGGGTTATATAGGTTGTGGAGTGAGTTTGGTAGGAAGACCATGTCAAGTGTTTTTCCTTTATTATGTGTTTGTTCTGTTATTATTTGGTGGAAGTCCAAATTGCTTACTGCTTCTGTGAAGTGGTTTGATTGGTTGTTGGGTGTTGAAGGGAGGTTAAAATCACCCATTAGTATTATTGGGTTTGTGTCAGTGGATGATGCCAGTAGTTCAATTAGGTTATCAGTGTTATCTATATTGTATTCTGGGGGTCTATATATTAGGCATATCTTTGTGGTTTTAATTTTTATAGTTAGTGTGTCTACATTATCCATATTATTGGATGAGATTAGTTTTGCATTGAGGTTTTTCTTTACTATTATTAGTACGCCTCCACCTTTTTTAATTGTTCTGTGGGTATGGAAGATCTCATATTCAGTTGATTTTAATTGGTTCATGAATACTGAGTCTGTATCTTTGAGCCAGGTTTCCGTTATACAGACAATATCTGTTTTATGGTCATTGATGATATCTGTAAAGATTGGTAGTTTGTTTCTCATGGATCTTGCGTTGATAAGTTGGCAGGTAAGGGTTGTGTATTTCTGTGTATAAGGTGGTTGTGGTTGCGTGGAGTTATTTTTTGGTGCGATTGTTATATATATAAGTCTAGATTGTTTGGGTCTGGGGTTGGTTCCATTTTTGAACGGAGATATTGGGTGGTCATAGCGTGATGTACTTTGTATTATTGGGATTGGTCTATTATAATTATTTCTTATACATTTTGTTAGGTTTATCAGTGTGAGGATAAAGAGACATATTAGTATAATCCTGATGGGAGAAGGAGATTGAGTAGGCATTGTTTAAATTCTAGTTTGTTTTTGGAGTTTGTTGTCTGGTAATTAGTTTTTAATGGATTTGTGTTATTGAGTATGTTATATATCTAGTGCTTAGGTCTTACAGATGGTAGTCTACTTATTTGCAGTGTGTGAAACAACTAACATTGGTTTTAATAAAGTTGTAATGTTAATTGTGTAGCTTTGGCAATTCCTGTTACAATTTCTGTGTAATTGAGTGAACTTGCAACAGTTGCTCTTGGAGTGTTAGTAACGTTAGTAGCAACTTGTTAGCAACATTTGAAGGTGAGTCTTGCAACATATGTAGGGGAGTCTTGCAACAATAATCTTGGTAAGACTTTAACAATGTTATCTAACTGTAAGTAACATTTGAGGCAGATTCCTTCTTACAATTTATAAACATGATGCGCATCCTTCAGTATTTGGGACTTATCATAAACTTCCCAAAGTCCAACCTTGCTCCCACTCAATCCCTAGAGTTTATAGGAGCTCTTCTGGATACCAAACAGACAAGGGCCTTCCTCCCACAGCCCCGCTGCCTTCGCATTGTGCAGCTAGCTTCCCAAGCAGTGCTAAAACCTCACCTCGCTGCTCGGCAAATGCTACAGTTGCTAGGCCACATGGCATCCACCGTGCATGTGGTTCCTTATGCTCGCCTCCATATGAGGGCAGCCCAGTGGACCTTATCCACTCAGTGGACTCAGGCCTCAGGTTGCCTGTCAGACAAAATAGCAAATTCAGATCGCCTTATTTTGTCCCTCCAATGGTGGCGGTCACCTAAAAACCTTCTGGTGGGGTCTTCTTTTCAGCAATCCCCACCCCAAGCCACTCTTAACAACAGTTGCTTCACAGGTGGGTTGGGGAGCCCACCTGCAATGGCCTCTCTACCCAGGGTACATGGACTCCACAGGAGGCCTATCTCCATAATCAACCTCCTGGAGCTCAGAGCAATCTTCCTTGCTCTTCGAGTATTTCATACCCAGCTCAGCTACAAGACAGTCCTAGTTCAAAGGACAATCAGGTAGCCATGTTCTATGTGAACAAGCAGGGCGGAACAGGCTCTCTCTCGCTTTGCAACGAAGCTTTGCGACTATGGGCCCTCGCCAGAGAGCATCAGATTCATCTTCTTGCGGTGTATCTTCTAGGAATTCAAAACTCTTGGGCAGACAAACTCAGTCGAGTTCTGCTTCCACACAAATGGTCTCTCCATGCAGACCAGGTGTCCCAAATTTTCAAATTTGGGGAACCCCGGACATAGACCTTTTTGCAAGTCCGCTGAATGCCAAACTTCCCCGGTTCTGTTCCAGAATTCCGGCTCAAGGTTGTCAGGCCAGGGATGCTTTCCTCCTTCATTGAGGTCAGGACTTCCCATATGCCTTTCCACCCATTCCCCTAATTCCCAAAACCCTGTTCAAGCTTCAGAGAGACAGAGGTCATATGATCCTCATAGCTCCACGTTTGCCATGGCAACCTTGATACCCTCTGCTCCTACATCTCTCTCAAGCTCCGCCTCTGGAGTTAGGATCTGCTCCAGATCTTCTTTCTCAAGAGGACGGGATGCTGTGGCATCCCAATCCCCAGTCTCTGCATCTCAGGGCCTGGTTGCTGAAAGCCTAGAACTTCATGGTCTTAACCTTTCCCAGCAGGTAAAGGATATCCTTTATGCTTCCAGGAAGCCTTCCACAAGATGCTCTTATGCATTTAAGTGGAAAAGGTTTACCATATGGTGCTCGCAGAAGGGTTTTAACCCTCTTGCGATACCTCTGGAATCATTACTGGAGTATCTCCTTCATTTATCAAATGTAGGGCTTAAGACCAATTCAGTGAGAGTCCATTTGAGTGCTATTGCAGCTTCTTTCAAGCCTCTAAATGGACAACCTATTTCCTCTCATCCTCTCATAGCGAAATTTATGAGAGGCCTTCTTTTAACGAAGCCTCCCATTAAACCACCACCGGTGGCATGGGACTTAAATCTGGTACTTGCGCAGCTCATGAAACCACCCTTTGAATGATTAGCCACTACCTCTTTGAAATTCCTTTGCTGGAAGGTTATCTTTCTTATTGCAATCACATCAGCACGTCGCATCAGTGAATTGCAAGCATTGGTGGCTGATCCTCCCTATACAAGGTTTCATCATGATAAGGTAGTCCTTAGGACTCATCCACACTTTATGCCAAAGGTGGTGTCGCCTTTTCATTTAAACCAAGTGGTTTACCTTCCTGTATTCTTTCCAAGGCCTCACACCTCAAATGCAGAAAGGAATCTTCATATTTTGGACTGTAAAAGAGCTTTGGCCTTTTACTTGCAAAGGACACAGCAACATAGAAAGTCCTCTCAACTCTTTGTTGCTTTTGATCCTAGTCATTTGGGACTTCCAGTCTCCAAAAGGACACTGTCCAGCTGGATTACACAGTGTATATCTTTTGCCTATGAGAGCAAGAACCTTCCTCTTGAAGGCCATGTCACAGCTCACAATGTGAGAGCCATGGCAGCCTCAATGGCTTATCTCCACTCTGTGTCTATCGACGACATCTGTCGAGCAGCTACTTGGGCTTCGGTTCATACATTCACAGCCCATTACTGCTTAGACAAGGACTCCCGCCGGGATGCCTTGTTTGGTCAGGCTGTTCTTCAACACCTGTTCCAGACTTAGTCAACTCCTACCCACCATCCTTGGTCGGATGCCAGAGATCCATGGGGGGAAGTGGAGCCCTTTCACAAGGGCACACAACTTTCTGGGGCCATCTCCCTGGCATCTGCAGCTAGGGAGTCCCCATATATGAAGACTACATTCCTGCTTGTTCCTGGAAATAGCATAGTTACTCACCTGTAACAGGTGATCTCCAGGAACAGCAGGAATGTAGTCTTCACAACCCACCCACCTCCCCTAGGAGTTGTATCTCTCTTTCTCTCTTTCCCTTTCTCTTTTGTCTCAGCTTTAAACTCAACTGGAGAGGGACAGTTGGGAAAGGCGGGAAGACAGCATGCAGGCACTGTGGGATGCTCCCAAAAGCTTTCCTATTGGACGCTGGGGAGCGTTCCCGCGCAGGCTCCGTTGGTACCGACGATACCCATATCTGAAGACTAAATTCCTGCTGTTCCCGGAGATCACCTGTTACAGGTGAGTAACTATGCTTTATACATAAGTGATTTGTGGAGGAAATCTTTCTACAAACCGTCGCTGTAGTTGAACTTCTTAAACTTTAAATGAAGTTTCAATCACGAGCACTCGCTTCTACTGAAAATCACATACTCTCTTAGACGCCGGCTCATGCGCTCTTCAAAGGGCTACCGACCGCAGGAAAAATGACGTCATAAACATCCTGAAAACCTAGTTGCTTTTCTTTTAACCGCCGGTTAATGCGCTCTTGGGAGACTTGCAACCATGAAAAATCAGTTGTCACATTTTGTGTGATTTCAAGTGTGTCAGCATGTTGTGTGCTTACATCATCCTCATAGTCCTTAACTATAGGACACTAGGAACTAATACAAATCATGGAAAATGCATACCGCAAGCCTAAGCAATGTACTACATATTATCATAACTCAAATACTTTAAAAAAATATATATTTGTATATCCTATTACAAATATATATGGAAACCAAAACGTACTATGTTATTTTTAATTTAAAGTTCCCCCTTTTTAAAAACAAAAACTACTCGTGTATAAAATATTTACATAAGTATATTATTATGAGCAATTATGAATATGTATATGTGATTAAATTTATTTATTTATTTTTTTTATAAAATGTGATTATGATGTTCTTTTACGCATTTATAAAAATACTGATAAATCTCTCTCAGCATTAAGTCCATCTGGGACTAAGGAGTTGAACAAAAAAATATATTTTTGTTCCAAACGCAAAATAGTTTTATTTAAATCTCCTCCTCTCCAATTATGCTTAACATTTTTAATTACAAAAAACTTCAGGTCTCTTATTTTATGAGATTTCTCTTGCCAATGTGTAACCAATGGTTTGTCTACTAAGCCTCTCTTAATACAATTTTTGTGTTCTACAATCCTTACACGTATACTCCGATTAGTCTTCCCTACGTATAATTTATTACACGGACACTGAACCACATAGATGACATGATTAGTTTCACAATTATTGTAATCATCAATCATAAATTTTCATTTAGTAGATTGATGAATGTAAAAATTGCGGATTGATATTGCATGCACGCAGACAGAGCAATGACCACATTGGTATTGGCCTTTATATTTCGACAAAAATTTCCGTTCATTAAAAGCAGAGGGCACTAATAAATTTCGCAAATTGACATTACGGTTGTGTGCTACTATAAGGGGTAGGTATTCAAAACCAGGAATGGACTGAATAAGGTGCCATTCTTTCTTAATAATATTTATAATTATTAAGGGCAAAGGGCAAAGCGGAGATAATGAATTGCCTGCTGTTATCAACCTCCACTTTCTTCTTGGTATCTCTGTGACGATGGCTTTTGGCATTGTTAGCTAATCATTCAAGAAAAAGAAGGAAGAGATAGGCATGGTTTGCCCTCTCCTGTATTCATCACAATCACAATTCTTAGGCAACAACAATGTTTCCCGGGATGACTTTTTGGCTCTTTCATATGCACTATTGATATATTTAATCGGATATTCTCGTGCTTTAAATCTGTCTTTCATGATTATAGCCTGTTTCTCAAATTCTTGTTCAGTGGTACAAAGTCTCTTGGCCCTTAAGAATTGTCCTACTGGTAAGTTCTTTTTTAATACAGGACTATGGAAACTACGGTAATGTAATAAGTGATTTTGATCCGTAGGTTTTCTGTATAATGTCGTAACGAATTTATTGCCATCTTTCTCAATTAGACGATCTAAATATGGAATTTGCTTAGGATCATACGTTATCTCGAACCGCAAAGTCTCATCCAGATTGTTTATCCATTGGTTAAACTCTGAGAGTATCTCTACTGATCCTTCCCATAATACCAAAACATCATCGATGTAACAGATCCAAAATATGACATTATCTTGAAATGGATTATTCAAAAATGTTTCTTCAAACCAAGAGACATATAAGTTAGCGATGTCCGGAGCCATAGATGACTCCATGGCCACTCCTTTTATTTGCTTAAAAAACAAATCTCTAAAACAAAAATAATTCTCACATAGTGCTAACCATGCTAAATCTAACAAAAAAAAATGGATGGTATGCGTTTATGACTCTTTCTAATTATGAGACACTCCTCTATTATAATAAATGCTTCTGCCTGTCGTATATTCGTATATAACGACTCTATGTCTAATGTAATTAATAAATTATTGGGCCCCAAATTTTGTACCATTGAGAGGATTTCTATTACATGAGATGAATCCCATATATAAGACTTCATATTCATGACAAATGGACGCAATAGTATATCTAAAAGCTGTGAAATGGGTTCAAGCAGAGACCCAATAGTAGATACTATGGGTCTACCAGGGGGATTATCCATTGATTTGTGTATTTTAGGATTGATATAAATTGTGGGAATAATCGGTGTTTCTACTATTAAAAACTCTTTTTCTTTTTTAGTAATATATCCAATATCAAAGGCATTTAGTACTAAATTATCCACTTTGCTTTTTAACTCCCTTGTGGGGTCTCCATCTAATCGAAGATAAAATGCCTGATCACTTAACTGCCTATTGATTTCTTCAATATATTTGTTTTTGTCCATTACCACCACTGCTCCACCTTTATCCGCTGGTTTAATAATAATTGTATTATTTCTCTGCAAAGATCTGATGGCTGTATATTCTCCTGTAGAAATGTTATGAAATTTACACTTCATATCTGTTAAAACTTTGTGAACTTGTTGATACACTACTTTTTCAAAAGCCTCTATTAGAGGATCTGTTTGAGATGTTGGAATCCAACTGGACTTTTTTTTGATAATGGATATATCACTCGCATTATCTTTCTATCTATCTTTCTATCTTTATTTGAGGCTTAATATACCGCTCAATGCAATTGTGTCAGAGCGGTGCACAAAGTACAAAAAAGCTGCAAGGAAAAAGGAAAGAAACGCCAAATGTGTGATAGGATAGATAAGAGAGAAGGAAAGAGCTATAGAGAAAGGTCAGGTAACAAATAGGGGCTATAAGAAATCAGCGAGGGGGAGGGGAGAGAGGAGAAGGAGGTGGGGGAAGATCAAACGCAAGGCAAAAGAGGTAATTCTTCAGGCGGGTCTTAAAGGTTTTCAGGGAGGGTTCCAGGTGGAGGTCCGGGGGAAGCGAATTCCAGAGACGGGGCCCAAGGAAGTAAAAGGCAGAGGAGCGGGTGGATTCGAGGTGGGCTTGTGAAGGGGAGGGTAGGGTCAGACGGTTAGCGTGGATGGAACGGTAGGGAGTGTGAAGGTGAATCTGGTCAGCGAGATAGAGAGGAGTACCCGTGTGAATGGATTTGTGGGCAAAAGTGAGGACCTTGTATTGTATACGGAAGGGAACAGGAAGCCAGTGCAATCGTATGAGAAGAGGAGTGATGTGATCGAAGCGAGAGGAGCAGGTGAGGATGCGGGCTGCAGTGTTGTGAACTCTCTGAAGGCGCTGTAGTTGGGACTGGGGAAGACCAGCCAGGGAGGCGTTGCAGTAATCTGTTTGATTATTAAAAAATTGTCTAATTTGTACATAGTCACCCTATTAACCTTGTATATAATCCCCTGTTTATTGTAAGTCCAGTGTAGGCCAGCCTGCACTGCACAAATCTGTTACCTGTAAACCACACTGATTTTTAAAGAGCGCGGTATAGAAGAGACAATAAATAAATAAATAAAAATAAATAAATAATTCTAATTTTCCGAAAAAATTTATATAAATCAACTTCAATTTCAAAAGGATCTGGACCTTTCATGGGCACAAATGAAAGTCCTTTATTCAAAATTGTTTCCTCATCAGATGTAAGTACGTAATTTGAGATATTGATCACATTACTACTTTCTTGTATGCTTAATATCTTCATTCGTGAGATCTGTCTGACCATCCTCTGCCTCTTCCACGTGCTCGACCACGCCCTCTGTGGGGATTGAAATCGAAGTGTGTTCTGTCCTGCTCCATCCCACTGTCTACTTCTACTGGTGGGCGGCATGAATGAGATCTTCCTCAACCGCCCCCCTTCCATAACTGGTCCATGTTCAAAAAATTAGAGTCATTATTACTATCTTTCTCTTTTTGAGGTTTGGGCCTATCCCTTTGAGTAGAAAATAGAGATGCTGAGGCATCAAATGCCTCTACTGATTCATTCCTGCTCCGTTTCTTTTTATGTTCAAGGGGATTTTCCTTATCTTGGTCATCTGTAATACTTTCTTTGCGATCAAACATTGTGGATCTCTTTTTGGTCCTTAATCTATCATTTTCCACCTTTTTATAATATACATATCCACTTCTATAATCTTCCTCATCCCTTTTAAACTTGTCTACCTTTTTGTTTTTAACTTCTTTCTTAAAATCTCTTATATTTTTCTCATAATCAATATGAACTTTCTCAAAATTGTTGTCACATCCTTTTAACGTATTGAGTTTATCATCCAATTCATTCTTCAGAATTTCCGACTTTTTATTTGATGTTGTAATAAGTAATATCATCAAATCAAGTGAACACTTGTTTAGAATGGTGTTCCAACACTTTACAAAACCATCTCATTTGCATATAGACCAGGAGCTTTGTTCATTCGCAATCCTCTTGGTATAATCTTTGATCTACAACACTCCAGAAGATATGCTGCATGGATTTCCTCTTTTACCACCTTCTGTGTTAACTGGACCACTTCTTCCCATTGTGAAATTACATTGTCTTTGCCATCTTAATCTTGGTCCATGAGGGATTCATGAGTAATTAATTTGTCAAGAGCATCATCTCCAAAGCTCAAAATGTCCTTCCAAAGAGAGAACATGCTGAGACTTACCCAACCAACAAAAAAGCACTGGTTTTTTGTGGCCCAGTGCTTTTTTGTTGGTTGGTAATTCTCTTCTCTCCTATAATACAGTTATATGGCAAGGTTCTCTATGGTTTCCTTTTGTTAGATTTTACAGTCATTAATACTCGCTAAACATGCCGATTCAGAGTAGGAATAAGTCTTCACTTTCGTTCGCATGCATACAACAACTCCAATGAGATACATTTTACTAATTAAGTTATTTAACACACAGCTGGCTTAACAATGTATATGTTATAATTAATTCTAATTATTTATTGTATATCAGTTCAATGTTTCATTCTTTTATATTAGGAATCATATTATAATCTGGTTTGGTGCTCCCTGGGAGGATTTTAGGTTAGTTCACTCCTGCTTCGTTTTTTAGCCCTTTTTGGTTTTGGTTCTGTTTTAATCTTCTATGTATGGATAATAATTTTTATTTTAATTATATTTTCTAGCACATAAGAAGTGTGCATAAGCGGCAAATTACCTAAATGATAATTATGAATATTGAACATACTGCTAAGAGAGGTATTTGTATTATTTTAATGGTTAATAAGGTGTTATCACAGTCATATATGTTTTTAACGTATTTATTGATGTGTTATGGATGTACATATTTAATTTATTATAGTGCAATTTAGATGTGTATGTACGCTTAATTTATATGATTTTATCGTTCCACTTTTTATAGTCCCACATTTACATTTCCACTGGTTATTTTATCAATTATGATTTTTAACATAGTTTTTTAGATGGTTATTTATATGTGATTAAATTATGTTTGTTTTATAATTATAGTATGCCAATACCCCTGATGAAGAAGTGACGAAACACGGCCTGTGTTGGGTTTTTGGCACGCAGTCTTAATTGAGTGCAAAATAAAGTTTTTAAGCTAAAGCCTTCCTTGTGCTACATTTTGGACTTGTTCTTCTGTTTTTTTGTGGCACAGTGCTTTTTTGTTGGCAGGCTTACAAAAACTTCAGCTTCCCCACCACTCAATGGTGCTGGAATCAGTGATGCACTGCATAAAGAGCTCTAAGGACCATTCATCCATTCCACCTGGCAGCAACTCGAGGACACACGATGCCTTTGGGCGTTGGTGCTTCCAAGCTTGCATGTTGACCTCCAGAATTAACTCCTACATGCTGTACATGGGCATGTTTCTGAAGGCTGTCATCAGTGATCTGGAAACTTTCACCCCCTACTTCCTGAGGATAAGAGGAGTGCATTCCAAACACTCATCAAGCAAGGCCAAAATATCTCAAAATTTCTTAAGAGGGCCTCTTGATGTCTTAGAATCAACAAACAGATCTTCAGCAGTCTGCATTGAGGCACGCAGAATGGCCAAGTTACAGGCATCAGATCTCAAGCAATGGGTCCAGGATAAAATGGCCAATATCCCATGTACTGGAGAAAGCCTTTTTGGCAAAGATTAGAGGGAAAAAGCAGGGGAGATTGAAACAGATGATCTCACCTAAAACACCTTTCCAGGAAGACAGCTGACCCATCCAAAACGAAGGCTCCTCCCAAGAAATCGTTCTATTCTAAAAAGAAGAGATACTATCCTCCTTACCTGCCTTCTGCTGCCTATCAACCTCAGCATTCTCAGCAGAGGCAGCAGGGCTCTCACCAACCCAGGACCCCAAGGCTCCTAAGCCTCAACCAGCTGCACAGGCACAGCCTGCACCTGGCTTTTGACTCCTTCCTAGAGAGCATTACCAATCTGTCCCTGGAGGGCTCCCAGCCCCTCCACATAGCAGGCAGACTATGTCACTATGCCCACAGGTGGCACCTCATAACATCAGAGCAGTGGACACTCCAGATTGTTCAAAGGGGTTATCAGCTTCACTTCCAAACCATACCCCACACCAACTTCACAGGGGATTATCCCGCACAACTCCTTCACAGCACTCTCTTAAAAGAAGAGGTGACCACCCTGTTGTCCCAGAGTGCCATAGAAAGAGTTCCTCCTCCTCCTCAAGAAGTGATGGGCTTCTACTCTCCATAGTTTCACATTCCAAAGAAAATAGGAGGATTCAATCCCATCTTAGATTTCAGAGACCTAAATAAGTTCATGGTCTGAGAAAAATTCAAAATGATTTCCCTAGGAACTCTTCTACCATACCTCCAGAAACACAATTGGCTATGTTCTCTAGACTTAAAAGATGCATACACACATTTACTGATCCACTCCTTGCACAGACATTATCTGCACTTCATGTTTCAAGAAAACTGCTATCAATACCGGGTTGCCCCCTACGGTCTAGCCTTTGACCCAAGGTTCTTCACCAAATGCATGGCAGTGTCGCTGCTCACCTATGCACCTTGGGGGTGTTCGTCTTTCCCTAATTAGATGATTGGCTAATTGGGGGAGACACCCCTCAAAGAGGTAAGACTATCCCTTCATTGCACCATCACGGTGCTTCAACACCTGGGTTTTGTCATAAGTTTCCCAAAGTCTCACCTCACTCCAACCCAATGACTGGAGTTCATCAGAGAGCTCTTAGACACTCAACAGGCCCAAGCTTTCCTCCCACAAGAATGCTTTGTGCACCTCATTGAGCTGGCAAAAGAGGTACAATAGAAAAGCCAAGTAACAGCTCGAGAGATGCTACGGGCTCAATTTTCAGTTAGGCAGGGCTAAGCTCCGTAGCTGTGTAGCCCTGGCCGCTGAACCTTTAACCCTAGATTTTCACTTCCGTGGCGAAGGAAGTGAATATCTGGGGTTCGCTGCACAGCCAGAAAGCCGCTGAGCGTAACCGGGCAGCAGCAAATTTGGATGCTGCCCAGTTAGCCCTGGTGCTTAAAGATTGGCTAGGGTTTTTCTCGCCTATCTTTAAGGCGCAGAGCGCTAACCGGACAGCATTCAAAATCGCTGGTATCCGGTTAGCACCATTCCCCACCTCTGCTCTGCCCCAGAATGCCCCCAATATGTCCCAATGCTAACCGGATAGCTTCAGGGCACATAGGGAACTTATATCGGGGATTTTCAACGCAAGAGAAGGGGTGTCTCAGAGACAAGATCCACATCACTCCTCAACTGATGAAGTTCCTTCAGTGGTGGTGTTCCCCTCAAAACTTACTTGTTGGGTCACCTTTTCAGATGCCTCCACCTCGATGCCTTGTGATGACGGATGCTTCCAAGTTGGATTGGAGAGCACATCTGAATGATTTCACCACACAGAGACTGGGGATCTACCCTACAGAACAGCCTACTAGAACTTTGGGCACTGATAAATGCTCTTCGGGTTTTTCAACCCCAACCTTTGGGGCAATCTGTGCTAGTCAGGAGGGACAACCAAGTTGTCCTATGTGAATAAATAGGGGGAAACGGAGTCCTGTCCTCTCAGCGATGAAGCGATTCACCTATGGTCCTTTGCCATTTCTAACTGCATTCACCTCAGGGGCGAAATCAGTGTCATAGCAAACAAGCTAAGCCGTATCCTTCATCCACACGAATAGACCTTGCATCAAGGGCTACTCGGATCTTCCAAATGTTGGGAACCCCATTCATAGATCTTTTTGCCACTGTGCAAAACACACAGCTTCCACTCTTCTGCTCCAGGGTTCCTTCGCTGAACTGACAGGTTCTGGACACCTTCCTTCTCCACTGAGGACAGGGACTGCTCTACGCATTCCCTCCCATCCCCTTAATACCCAAGATGCTGTTCGAACTACAGGCCTACAGGGCTCCATGATTTTCTTAGCCCCCTTCTGCTCCCATAAACCGTGGTTTCCTCTGCTTCTATGCCTTGCGCAGTCTCAGCCACTCAACCTGGGATGTGCACCTAACCTCCTCTTTCAAGACCACAGGACGCTCCTCCATCTCAGTCTTCACTCCCTATACCTGACAGCATGGCTACTGAAGAGCTAGTGCTTGCTGACCTCGACCTGTCACAGACGGTCAAGGATTCTCCTTATTTTATCTCGTAGGGATTCCACCAGACGATCTTATGTTTTCAAATGGCGTAGGTGTGCCCTCTGGTGCTCCCCAAAGGACTGACCCCTTTTCTTGCCCGGTGGAGTCGCTTCTACAATATCTCTTCCACTTATCCTTGACAGGTCTTAAAACTAACTCAGTAAGAGTTCACCTTAGTGCCATTGTGGACTTTCACGGACCAGTGGATGGACACACTATCTCCTCACACCCCTTAATAGCACGCTTCATGTGGGGTCTGCTGCTGTCCAAGCCGCGCATTTAGCCTCCTCCGGTAGCTTGGGATCTGAATGTGGTTCTGGTGCAACTTCTAAAGCCACCTTTCGAAACTTTAGCCACCACTTCACTTCATCTTCCTTATTCTTCTCACTTCAGCTTGCTGCATCAGTGAGCTGCAAGCTCTAGAAGTGGATCCCCTCCATACTCAATTCCATTATGACAAGGTAATTCTCTGTACCCATCATACTTCTTCCCAAAGGTAGTTTCCTCTTTCCATCTAAACCAGTCGGTAATCCTCCCGATTTTCTTCCCTAGACCACATGCGTCTCAGGTTGAAGCAGTGCTACACACATTAGACTGCAAGTGAACACTGGCCTACTATTTGGGTAGAACTAAAGTTCTCCAGGACCAAGCAGGAAGTCAGTCCTCACATATGGGTGACGTCGGCGCCGACGGAGCCCTCGCGGAGCAATTTTCCCCAGCTTTCAAAGAAAGCCTTTGGGAATTGCAGCGCGCATGCGCGGTCCCCTTCCCGCCCAAAGGTGCCATCTTGGCCAGTCTTCTTTTTTCCGCGGAGCCCTACAGACGCTGTCTACAAGTCACCGCTGAAAAGTTGATTTTCTTTCTTTATTTTAGTATTTTCTTCGGTTCGACGCCGGTCCTTTTTCCGTCCGGCCTCGCGACGCCGGTTGCGAGGCCTCCCCTTCTTTTCGGTTTTTTCTGTCCTTCGTGACAAATTCGCGCTTTTTTCACTTTTCCCTGGCGGCACGAACGTTTGACCTCGCAGGGGCCCTTTTTTCCCCCGATGGCCGCCAGTGGTTTTAAAAAGTGTGTTCAGTGTAAGAAACTCGTGTCTCTTACTGACACACATGATTGCTGCCTCCGTTGCCTGGGCCCAGATCATGAAGAAATGATCTGTGGGGCCTGTAGCAAGATGTCCGCGAAATCTTTGCGGAATCGGCAGCATCAGCGGGAGAGAATCTTCTCTGACCCCAGCCGTACCCGGACCTCGTCAGAAGCTTCGGTGTCCAGGGAATCTGGCTCTGAACACCGTCGGAGCTCCTCTGAGAGGGGGTCTCCTACCCGAGAACATCATCGGAGGAAGAAACCTGCGAGGACGGCGTCGGTGGACGTTCCTGGCTCCGCGAGGGCCAGGTCGCATAGCCCCGATAGCCGTCCCGGGTCTTTGGAGCTGGAGCGGCCGTCCAAACAGCCTCGTCTGGAGATGGACTCGTCTGCTCACATAAGTCCTGTTGTCCTCGTGGACTCGCCTCCGAGGGGTCCGACGTCGGGCCCGACGCCATCGGGGCCCGAGTCGGGGGCTGCTGGGTCTCCTGAGTTCGGACTCAGGTTGACGGCCTTGGAGAGCAGCCTGGCTGCCTTCATGGACCAGCAGCGGGCATTGATCGCTGGTGCTTCTGCCCTGACCGCCGGGACGTCGACGTCTAAGTCGACCCCGGAGACCGAGCCGATCCTCGAGTCCATGCGGGCTCGAGTCGATCCTCGGTTGAGGTCCCCTTCGGCCTCCCGTTCGGGGCCGAGGTCGTCGACGCCGACTCCCTCGGCGTCGGGGCAGACGGCGTCTGTGCCCGCCCGGCCGGAGCCGCTCGACTCCTCCTCCGAGGAGTCCACCTGGGAATCCGAGGTGGAAGAGTCACCTGATTCTTTTCGGACTCGGTGTATCCCTTCGGACTCCCCCGAGTCCGAACCTCGGAGACAGTCCCCTCCGGAGGATGCCCGGTTCTCGGACTTCGTGAGGGATATGGCCAAGGCCTTGGCCTTCCCTGTGGATCCCGAGGAGGAGCCTCGAGCCGAAGAGCTCGATGCCCTCCAGTATGACTCTCCTGCAAAGGAGCATTTTACTGTACCGGTTCCTCCGATGCTGGAACGACTTCTCTTCCGCATGTGGGAGAGCCCGGCGTCGTCGCCGGTATTAAGCAAGCGAGTCGATGCCATATATCGAGTCCGCAAGAGCCCTGGCTTCCAAAAAGCACAGCTGCCGCACCATTCCATGGTGGTGGAATCGGCCATGCATAGGCTCAAGAGCCAGAAGATGCACTCCTCGGTGCCTCCCGGCAGGGAAGCCCACAGCCTGGATGGCCTCGGTAAGAAGTGTTTCCAGGGCTCTATGCTTGCTTGTCGGGTCCAGACTTACCAGCTCTACATGGGCATGTATCTCAGGGACCTGGCTAAAGAAATAGCCGGATTCTCTGCTGGTCTCTCTGAGGACCCTTTGCGGAGGTTCCAGGCCTTGTCCACTGGTATTCGAGAGTGCTCAAAGTTTATCTCTCGAGCAGCCTATGATGGCTTTGAGGCATCGGCTCGAGTAGCCGCAGCCGGCATCGGTGCCGCCGACAGGCTTGGCTTCAGTCATCCGACCTCGAGCCCTGGGTGCAGGACAAGTTGGTCGATGTCCCCTGCAGAGGTGAAAACCTCTTTGGCAAACCTATGGATGAGAAGGCTGCACAACTCGAAACAGAGACTCTCACCAGGACTCGGCTCTCCAGGAAAACCTCTGCCCCTTCCCAGAAGAAGAAGGGCTCGGGGAAAAAGCCCTTTTACCCGAGGAAGGCGGCTGCCTATAAACACTACCCTCATTATCAGGCCTCCGCAGCTCCCCAACAGGGTCAGCAGGCCAAGGGACGGGGTAACGGGTCCCGTAGGCAGCAAGCCCCCAAGCCTGCGCCACCGGCCCCTGCTCCGCAGGGTGGGGTTTTTTTTACTCTTTCAGCATAGCCTCTCCCCCTCCGCTGGTTTCTCTCAGCACGGGAGATCGGCTAGTCCACTTTGCCCACAGGTGGTCCAACATCACGTCCGATACCTGGGTGCTCCACATAGTCCGAGAGGGCTATCTTCTACACTTCCACCAGGTACCTCCCCCCTACTTTCCAGGGGAGCCTCTGCGACCCCCTCTTCACCGGGACTTACTCCTTCAGGAGTTGGCAAGTCTTCTTCAGGAACAGGCGGTGGAACCGGTGCCCCACCACCTGAGAGGTCAAGGCTTTTATTCCAGGTACTTCCTGATACCAAAGCGAACTGGAGGCCTCAGACCCATCCTGGACTTGCGGAACCTCAAGTACAGAGTACTGCCCTTTGGCCTATCCTCCGCACCACGAGTCTTCACAAAATGTCTCGCAGTGGTAGCGGCTTATCTCCGGCTTCAAGGCCTCTTTGTCTTCCCTTACCTAGATGACTGGCTCATCAGAGCACCGTCCTCCACGGAGGCCACTCACGCCACGCAACGTACTGTGACTCTGCTCCAGTACTTGGGCTTTGTCATAAACTTCGAAAAGTCCACTTTGCTCCCCTCTCAGGATCTCGAGTTCATCGGCGCCAGATTAAACACGCTTCAGGTGCGAGCCTTTCTGCCGCTCGACAGGGCACAACGGCTCATGGCTCTCGCCAGCCGCTTTCGCAGCCGTTCCCGGGTCTCGGCCAGGCACTTTCTGAGACTGCTCGGCCATATGGCTTCCACGGTCCATGTGACCCCCAATGTCCGCCTGAATATGCGGCCTGCTCAATGGTGCCTTCGCTCACAATGGCGTCAGGCCTCGGGGAGACTAGCGGACTCAGTACGAATCTCCAGCCCGCTGGTCTCTTCTCTACGGTGGTGGCTTCATCTGCCCAACCTAGTGCTCGGAATGCCTTTTCAGTCTCCTCCGCCTGTTCAGGTACTGACGACCGATGCTTCTCTCCTGGGTTGGGGAGCACATTGCCAAGGGACATGTACTCAGGGTCTCTGGACCCCGTGGGAATCTGCCCAGCAGATCAACTTCCTGGAGCTCAGAGCGATCCGCCTGGCTCTACGGGCCTTCTCCCACCTTACCACTCACCAGTCCGTCCTCGTCCAGACGGACAATCAAGTGGCCATGTTCTACGTGAACAAACAGGGGGGCACGGGCTCCTTCCTTCTCTGTCGGGAAGCACAAAAGCTCTGCGCTTGGGCCGTCAGCCGAGGAATCCTCCTCAAAGCTGTCTATCTCCCAGGTCAAGAAAATTGCCTGGCAGACAAACTGAGCAGAATCCTCCAACCACACGAGTGGAGATTGGACCCGTTGGTGGTTCAAAGGATTTTTCTCCGGTGGGGCCTCCCCACGCTGGATCTCTTTGCCAGTCCTCTGAACAGGCAACTTCCTCGGTTCTGCTCTCGGGAACCGCATCCCCTCCGAGTAGCGGCGGATGCTTTTCTGCTCTCATGGTCCACGGGCCTTCTGTATGCCTTTCCTCCCATGCCGCTGGTGTCTCGAACGCTTTTCAAGGTTCTCCAAGACAAGGCTTCGGTGATCCTGATAGCTCCCCGGTGGCCCAGGCAACCGTGGTTCCCGCTACTGATGCAACTGGCGGTAGATACTCCGTTGCCTCTGGGGTTTCAACCCGATCTCCTGACCCAGGATCAGGGGTCTCTCCTACACCCCAACCTCAGATCTCTTCATCTGATGGCATGGCTGCTGAAAGGGTAGTCCTTGCTCCCCTCCTGCTGCCTCCAGAGGTGGAAGAGGTCGTGCTAGCTTCCAGGCGACCCTCTACCCGGAAATCCTACGCCCTTAAATGGCGTCGCTTCTCCACCTGGTGTACTCAACAGTCTCAAGATCCCTTCTCCTGCTCGGTGTCGGTGGTCTTGCAGTACTTGCTTTCCCTCTCCAATCTTGGACTAAAGTCCAACTCGGTCAAAGTTCACCTCAGTGCTATTTCTGCACATCATGTGCCGGTGGGAGGCAGGCCTCTTTCCGGCCACCCTCTCGTGGCACGGTTCTCCCGAGGTCTCCTTCTCCTTAAACCACCTTTGCGCCCCCCAGCCCCTGACTGGGACCTGAACGTGGTTTTACAGCGGATCACCTGTCCGCCTTTTGAACCCATGGCTACCTGTCCTCTCCGTTTTCTTTCTTGGAAAACCTTATTCCTGGTAGCCCTCACTTCCGCTAGACGCGTTAGTGAACTGCAGGCCCTAGTGTCTGATCCCCCTTACACTAGGTTCTACAAGAATAGGGTAGTCCTGCGGACTCACCCTAAGTTTCTTCCAAAAGTGGTCTCCCCTTTTCACATCAATCAGGAGGTGGTGCTTCCGACCTTCTTTCCCAGGCCACACTCCAGCCGAGCTGAAATGGTCTTGCATACCCTGGACTGTCAGAGGGCGTTAACCTTCTACCTTGATCGTACGCGGGAGCACCGTAAGACTGTTCAGCTCTTCCTGTCTTACGACCCTAATAAATTGGGGCTCCCTGTCTCCAAGCGTACTCTGTCCATCTGGGTAGCTGACTGTGTCGCTTGGACTTATGGGGTGGCAGGCCTCTCGTTGGAAAGTCGAGTCACGGCTCATCGGGTTAGGGCGAAGGCTGCGTCAGTGGCTTACCTCCGCTCTGTTCCATTGGCAGACATCTGCCGGGCCGCCACTTGGTCTTCGAGCCAGACTTTTGCAACCCATTACTGCCTCGAGAGGGAGTCCCGCAGGGACAGTGCTTTCGGACAGGCAGTCCTCCGTAATCTCTTCGAGGTATAAGCAACTCCTACCCTCCATCCCGGATGTTGGGCTACTGGTTGGAGATTAGTCAGAGAAGATTCCTTCCTTCGGTGCTACTGAGCTTGAGGGAACTCATTTTTTGTGCTTAGGGTCTCCGGTAGCCTTAAGCTGGGGAGTCCCATATGTGAGGACTGACTTCCTGCTTGGTCCTGGAGAAAGCGTAGTTACTCACCTGTAACAGGTGTTCTCCAGGAGCAGCAGGAATCAGTCCTCACGACCCTCCCTCCTCCCCTTGGAGTTGCAATCATATGATTTAGTTTTTGCGAATTTTTTGCTGTCTTTTCGCTATGTCATCAGACTGGCCAAGATGGCACCTTTGGGCGGGAAGGGGACCGCGCATGCGCGCTGCAATTCCCAAAGGCTTTCTTTGAAAGCTGGGGAAAATTGCTCCGCGAGGGCTCCGTCGGCGCCGACGTCACCCATATGTGAGGACTGATTCCTGCTGCTCCTGGAGAACACCTGTTACAGGTGAGTAACTACGCTATCTCCTTTGATCCTAGTCACCTGGATCTATTGGGTGAAAAAGAATATTCTAACTAAATGGATAGCAAACTGCATTTCTTTTGCTTATGCACAAACAGGACTTGCATTGAAGGGTCATGTCACTGCTCATAATGTACGGGCAATGGCAATATCCATAGCTAACCTCCATTCAATAGCCATTGAGGACATCTGTTGGGCAGCTACCTGGTCCTCCATTCATACTTTTGTTGCATACTATTGTCTGGACAGGACTCCTGTCAGGATGCTGTCTTTGGCCAGGTTGTACTCCAGCACATTTTTGGGACTTAAACTCAACTCTCACCCTCCGTCCCTGACTTTTACAAGATACCAGACTATCATTGGGGAAGTATTGCCTTCTGGAATTGAGTCCAATAGGCCACAACTGTTCCAAACTCATCGGCTACAGTTTTTGTCTCAGGGCTCGCACTACTCTCCCCTCCATACCATATGTTAAGATTGCATTCCTGCTTGTTCCTGAAGATAGCATAGTTACTCACCTGTAACAGGTAATCCCAGGAACAGCAAAATCAGTCTTCACAATCTGCCCTCCTCCCCTAGAAGTTGTAGGATGTTCTCTTTTTCCTTTATTTCCCAGCTACAAACTCAACTGAGGAGAGGAGTTAGGAAGGCGGGAAGGTAGGCATGCAGGTGCAGTGGAGTGCTCCCAAGGCTTTCCTATTGGATGCCAGAGCATTCCCGCATGGGCTCTGTCGGAGACATCACCTAGTTGTGAAAACTGATTCCAGCTGTTCCTGGAGATCACCTGTCACAGGTGAGTAATTACACTATATACCCCATTACACACCCTCCCCCTCAGCTCAACCATGTCCCGTTGAGCGCCTGCCTAACCCAGGACCCCCACCTAGGAAAGAAAGTCTGTGTTCAGGTGAGTCTGACCAGTCCTATGGCGGACCTGGAACATAGGGCTGAAGACTAAAAAACCACCGCATAATACAGTCATTGGACTCCTTATGTCGAGCCAGCCACTTGAGTGGTTTGTGGTCATTATTAGTGTGAACGGATGACCGAGCAGATAGTATTTGAAGGTTTCAAGCACCCACCTGACAGCCAGCGCCGCCTTCTCTATCCCCGCATAATGCTTCTCCAGAGAAAGTAGTTTCCTGCTGATGAATGTTCTTCATCTCTGACTTCCTGGGCCTAAACGACTCTTAGGCCCACCTCAGAGGCATCAGTTTGCATAATAAATAGTAGAGAGAAATTAGGGTTAATCAGGATGGGTTCAGGGCACACAGCTTTCTTGAGATGCTGGAAAGCCAGGTCCAGATCCGGTGACCACTGGATCTGTTTGGGAGCGCTCTTCCAGAATAGATTGGTTAACAGCTCTGCCACTTCTGCAAAATTAGGGATGAACTGGTGGTAATAGCCAATCAATCCAAGGAAGGCACAAACCTCTTTCTAACATGGGTTAGATGGGTGGTCCAGTCTCTGCTGTAGATGATGATGTCTTCAAGGTAGGCAGCTGCATACTCCTTGTGCGGTCTCAGTAGGCAGTCGACTAAGCATTGAAATGTGGCGGGAGCCCTGTGTAATCTAAACATCAGCACTGTAAACTGGAACAGACCCTGCAGTGTCGAAAAAGCAGTCTTCTCCCTGGCAGCTGGACTCAAGGGCATCTGACAGTATCCTTTGGTCAAATCCAAGGTTGATATAAAGCGTGCTCCACTGAGTCACTCGATTAGCTCATCTACTCTGGGCATGGGATATGCTTCCAGTTCAGAAGCTGCATTGACTGCTGGAAGTCAATGCAGATTCTGATGCTTCCTTCGGGTTTAGAAACCAAGATGATGGGTAATGACGAGCAGTCCCTGTCCCCAATGGAGAAGGAAGGTGTCTGGGGCCTGTTGATGCAGTGATGGGACCCTGGAGCAGAAGAATGGAAGCTGCGTGTTTTGTGGAGTAGCAAAAAGATCTACGAGTGGGGTTCCCCATGTGTGGAAGATCCAAGCAGCTGTCTCCTGATGCAAGGTGCATTTGTGTGGCCAAAGATATGGCTTAGCCTGTCCGCTAGGGCATTGCATTCACCCGGGAGGTACACCACTCTGAAGTGGATGCGGTGAGAGATAGCAAAGCACCATAGGCAAATCGCTCCTTCGCAGAGGGAATGGGATCCCATTCCCTCCTCTTTGTTTATGTAGAACATGGCAACCTGATTGTCCATTCTGACTAGAACAGGTTGCCCCGATAGCTGGGGTTGAAAAACCTGAAGAGCATTTGCCAGTGTCCATAGTTTTAGCAGGTTGATCTGCTGGGAAGATTCTTGTCGTGTCCCTGTGTGGTCAGGTTGTTCAAATGCGCCCCCCAACCTAGCTTGGAAACGTCCATCGTCAGGGTGCATCGAAGCAGAGACATTTGAAAAGGTGACCCGACAAATAGGTTTTTTGGGAGACATCACCACTGTAGGGACATGATAAGTTGAGGGATGATGTGGATCTTGTCCCTGAGATGGAATGACACTTCATTTGCATATATTGGGAAGACAGAATCTACTGCACCTGTTGCATGTGTAATCGGGCGTAGGGAACGACATGGACTGTGGAGGCCATGTGTCCCAATAGCCATAGCATGTATCGAGCTGTTACATGGTTTTGATATTGTACTCTTTTTGCCAGCTCGATGAGGCGGGCATAGCGATTCTGTGGGAGAAAAGCTCAGGCCTTCCGAGTGTCTAAGAGTGCTCTGATCAACTCCAGTCATTGGGTTGGAGCAAGGTGGGACTATGGGAAGTTTATGATGAAACCCAGGTGTTGGAGCACCAAATGGTGCGATGAAGGGAGAGTGTTACCTCTTAAGGGGAGTCTCCCCTGATCAGCCAGTCATCTAAGTAAGGGAAGATGAACACCCCCAACCCTTGCCAAAAAGGTTTTCTCCAGTACATGGGATATTGGCCAGTTTATCCTGGACCCATTGTTTGAGATCTGAAGCCTGTAAACAGGCCATTCTGTGAGCCCCAATGCAGACTGCTGAAGCTCTGCTGGTGGATTCAAAGGGGAAAGGAAGTGGTAGGAAGGAAGGAGGAAGGGACAAGAGGAAGGAAGAGGGCGGAAAAGGCAAGGAGGAGGGGAGGAAAGAGAGAGGGAAGAAGGATTGGGGGAGGGGGAAGTGAAGGGTAGTGGGAGAGGAGGAGGAAAGGAGAGGAAGGGGAGGAGAGGAAAAAGGAAAAAGAAAACGGGGAACAGACAAGTAAAAACATAAGTAAACACATCATAATAGCTCATCTACACTTTATGATCGGATAAAAAATAAAAAAAATTAAAATAATAATAACAATTGATAAGAAAAAGTAACATAAAGACAGATTTATAAAACTAATGGCGTATGTATAAAAAATGAATACAATAACAGTTATACATGGGATTGTAACATTTACCATAAAGATCACAAAGGACAGTTCCCCACTCAGAAACTCTATGAAGTAAACTGGTGCACTCATAATATTAAAATCTCGTATGTGTGAGACATGATCGTGGCTGAAAAAATAGCATTTTACTTTGCAAATGAACAGAGTACAGCTGCCTGCACAGTGTGTCGGAAAGGATGCTACAGTAAAGAGTGCCATTAAATAAAGTATAGTCTTTTGCCATGTTACAGCTGCCGACACAGTGCGTCAGAAGAGATTCTACAATAAAGAGTACCATTAAATAAAGAATAGTGTTTTACCTTACAAATGAACTGGTTACAGCTATCTGCACACTGTCTTGGAAAGCGGCTTTTTATTAAAGATTTCTTCTGCCTATGGTCTCCTTCCATTTCTGTGTTGTGTGATTGATCTTCTACTGTGGAGGTTTGCCTTTGATATCCTTCCTTTACTTCAATGCCCTCTCTAACATAGAGCGCAACCCCTCCACCAATTTGATCATTGCGATATAGTTTGTACCCAGGTATCACAGTGTCTCGCTGGTTGTCCTCCTTCCACCAGGTCACTGAGATGCTAATTATATCTAACCTTTCATTTAGTGCTATATATTCTAACTCTCCCATCTTATATTTTAGACATCTAGCATTTGCATACAGGCATTTTAGAGGTTGTATTTTGTTCATATTAATCTGGTTATCAGTTGACAGGGGGTAATTTGGAATCTTTCAGCTCTGTCTGCTCTGTACTTAAAAGCATCTGGGTTACTAATATCTTTATTGGAACCTCTCTATCAGAATACCTTAACTTCCCACTTTTGCTAGTATACTTCAAGGCTACATCCTTCTGAACTATGTGCTCTTGGGAGACTCTTGACTTTCCCCTATTATCTAGTTTAAAAGTTGCTCTATCTCCTTTTTGAAAAGTTAATACCAGCAGCCTGGTTCCACCATGGTTAAGGTGGAGCCCATCCTTTTAGAAAAGCCCCCTACTTCCCCAGAATGTTGCCCAGTTCCTAACAAATCCAAAACCCTCTTCCTTGCACCATTGTTTCATCCACACATTAAGACTCCAGAGCTATGCCCGTCTTTTGGGCCCTGCACACGGAATGGGACCCATGTTTCCTCATATTTTGTAGCTCATTGGGGTTCTCCGTTAATAAAGCTGTCTGTTACATTGTTTGTTTTACCTTGCTTTTGTTCTGCTGCTTACTCTTTGCGAGTATGGTTGCTCTTGTTGGACTCTCTTGGACATTGTCTGATCTATGGCCTATGTCCATGAGAGTTGGAGAATGTATACTGCCGACTGGAGTCATGTCAAGCTCATATATAGAACGTTACTAATTTGCATTTTATAAACTTAATATGATTCGGAGGCTTAAACCTTTTTTGTCTGTTGAGAATGTATGTACAGTACTATTGTTTAGATCTTAGTTCTTTCACCTTTGGACTACTTTGTCTATTCCTTGGCTTGGGCTTGGGGAGTCTAGAAGGGACAGCTTTATGGGAGAGAGATGGGAATGAAGTAGGGAGAAAACTGAAAGGGTTTACATCCCAAAATGGTTGGAGACCCCTGCAGAGGAGCTAATATTAACTCTCACTAACCCTTCCTTTGGAGGAAAAATTCAAAACCAAGGTACACTTTTCTAAACTGAACCGACTTAAAAATGCATCTAGAAAGTTAAATTCACAATGCAGAAACACTGAGAACTACCATTTTCTCATCCTCCCAAAGCACCTAAGTGCCTGAACAATAAACACCTAAAATTCCATTTTAAAAAAGGATCAGAAGCCCTAGTTACAAAATACCCAGTTATCTGTAGAGTTAGGTGGGTCTTTTGTACCTGCCTCAGAGTGGGGGTAAATGTGTGTGCCTGCCTTCTGGAAGGGTAATTTTATAAAGGTGCCTTCACTACTTAGGTGCCCTGCTATTAAATTATTTTCCAGGGTGGTAATTTTTGAAAACATTTTTGTGTGCTTAGGGCACAGAATTAACCTTTTATGAACATGCCTGTAGTATATGTGCCATAAAGAGCAATAAACACACTCTACCAAAACAAACTAGGTATGTTGTTATAGAAAAGTGGAAAAATAAATAATCTTCTGTCATTCACCAAAGTTTCTTTGTAAAAACCAACAAGGGAGGTCTCAGAACTAGCGGGCTTTCAACTGAAATATAAAAAATCTGTATAGCTTTTGCCCCGTTGCATCAATGACCATCCCTTGTAGGTAGCACAAGCAATATATAGAAGAACAGACACTGAAGGGCTCAACTTTTCTTGCAAATGCAGCGGCATCGTAATTTGCAAGAAAAGTTGAGCCCTTCGGTGTTACGTCCCCTATTGGGAACAATTGATGTTTCTGGGGGACATAGAAAATGTGGTGGTTGCTTGATTTGTGAGGTCTCCTGTAATATTACTCAATTTGTGTATCATGGTAGAAGTTTTAAACTGAGAAAACAGATTTCCTGTGAATCCATGTTTGTTGTTTATGGGATTTAATGCCCGTGTGAGTTGCTATTTATTAATTTAATGTCTCTTCTATACCGCGCTCTTTAAAAATCAGTACGGTTTACAGGTAACAGATTTGTGCAGTGCAGGCAGGCCTAAACTGGACTTACAATCAATGTTCCCTCTAATTTTCTGTAGGCTGTGTGCGCATAAAATATCAGCTGTGCAGCTTTTGAAGGAAGGTTAAATTTTTGTGCGTCACATAACGACACTCGGAGTTCTATACTTTAAAATTTGACTACACATCAGAATACAGTATGTACACCAAATTGATTGCACTAGATAATATTGTAGAACTTGTGAAAACCGTAAATACACAACAACTTTTAAATTTTAAGATGTCTGTGTTGTTTTCTATCAGATTCAGAACCGTAATTTTTGTGCGCTCTGTTATAAAGTATGTGCGCTCTGTTATAAAGTATGTGCGCTCGCTCGGCGAGGTGTGTGCGCGCGCACACACGCACAGCTTAGAGGGAACAGTGCTTACAATAAACAGGGAATTATATACAGGGTTAACAGGGTAGCTATGTACAAGGTAACATGCTGTCATATGTTATGAGGACAGCTCGACACTATTTATACATGGCTCAGCTATATACATGGTGACAAGGCAGGGGAGTATACCTCTACCTGTTGAGGGGATCGGGGTCTAGTGGGCTGGGCTGCAGACTCGTGGAGTGGCTGCGTCGGGGGTGTCAACCTGGGTCCAGAGTGTGACTGACTGCGGGTTATCCTCAAGTTCGGTGTAGTGCTGGAGGAATAGATAGTGCTTCAATGCCTTCCTAAACTAGGCGAGGTCATTGATAGCCCGGATGGCAGGTGGCAGGGCGTTCCAGCATGTGGGTGCATATAGGGCAAAAGCTCTGTTTCTAGATGCCTGTGAGCATTTTGTGATCGCCTTCGGGAGTTTCAGGGTATTAATGGCGGCTATCTCCTTACTCTGTTGAGGGGGGTGGTCTGTATGAGATCTGTAAGAGAGGTGGAGGAGCACTTGTTGATGGCTTTGTAGGTCATCATTAGAGTCTCAAAGGAGATCCTGCAGTGGACCGGGAGCCAATGCAGGTGCTTCATAATTGGGGTTATATGTTCCCTCCTGGAGGCTCCATGCAGGATTCTGGCGGCTGCATTCATTGCCAGTTTTTCGGGAGACCGTTTAGTATGGCGTTCGCTTAGTCGAAATGTGGAATTACTAGTGCTTGGTAGACTGTCCGAAAGTCTTCTGGCTCAAGCAACTGTCGCAGGTGACAAAGTGTCCGAATTTTGTTATAGATCGCCTTGACCATGTTGCTTATTTGGGCCTTCATATTGAGCTGTTGATCCAGCGTGACCCCTAGGTACCGAACAGTGGGCTTGCTGAGGAACTCTGCATCTCGCACCTTCAGTGAGGTGGGTGGAGTGAATGTTGGGTTCCTGGTTATATATTGGCAAGACTAATAGACAGTTTCGGAAATGGATGATAGAACATAAAAGTAGGTTGAGTTGTCAAGTGAGGGAGGCTCCATTAGTACAACATTGTTTGGATTTTGGCCATTCCTTTACTGATTTGAAATGTTTTTGTTTGGATGAAGTGTTAGTAGGCAGGGGAGGAAAAACGAGGGAACAATCTTTATTTCTCTGTGAGCAAAGGTGGATTTTCTGTGTGCGTACGGTGGTCCCAGAAGGTTTGAATATGGAAATTGATTGGGGGGTATGTATTTGATTGATGGTGCTTTGGTGTTGTGGAATCCCTGTCGTTTTAAAGATGTTATGGTGCATGTACGGCGGTTTGCATATGCAAGCCATTTTGTGCATTGAGTTATGTTTCTCTTTAAGGGGTGGAGTTTCTCTAATCAAGGAATCCCTGACGTCATGAACTTTGTGTATTTGATGGATAGGTTTGTCTGGGAGTCTGTATGCGCGGCGTTTTTGAGGTCTGATCGACCATGTTGAAGAGAAGCCGAAGTTTGATCTGTTGTGTAGCGTGATTTGTTTTTTTGGGTGAGTGTAACTTGGGGTTGCGATACGGATTGGTATGTGATAACGATGGATGAGTATGTAATTTCTTTCTTTTTTTTTTTTTATTCAGTATATTTACATTTTACACCACAACATAACACAACATAACCAAACCCATAGTACACGTACACACAATCAGGAAGTGCCTTAAACCACCGACACCCCTACTAAGTTACCTCCCACCCCCCTCCCCCCGACACCTTGCAAGCCCAGACCACCCCCACTGCTCAGCACCCGTCCACATTCGAATACCTATCTAGTGCAGACCACTTTTTTCTTTCCCCCACAATACCCCTGGAGGCATAAATATTGTCATATGCCTTTTCATATCGGCTGTAAAGACAAACTAAATTCCACCAGTGTAGCCAGCTTAACTTCGCAGGATCTTTCCACCTCATGAGAACTACTTTTATAGCAAGCGCCAACATAAAGTTTAGCGCAAAGAAATTTTTCTTATCGACACTGGGGATTCCTGCTGTAGCTCTCATCACTACTATCTTCCAGGACAGTGGTTGCGTAAAGTTTAACACCTGTTGAATCTTCTTCCAAACAGCCCCCCCGTACACCTGAAGGCTTGAGCAATCCAATATCATATGTTGCAACGTTCCTAGCTCCTTGTGACAGGTCCAGCAATACTGGGACGCGCCTTTGCTCCACTTAGCCATTTTAACTGGCGTAAGGAACGCCCTGTGTGCAAAGAAAAACATTGATTGTGTAAGGGAGGCTGATCTAGATGGCCGCACCAGCGGTCCCCACTGGGAGAAACATTGATCCTGAGGTAAACATAAGTCCAAATCTTCTTCCCATGTTTTCCGTGATCCCAAAGTCTGGGTTGGCATCTTGCTTCTGAAAAATCCATATATATTCGATGCTCGGCCTTTCTGTAGAGCGAGTTCTCCAACAAACTCCTCCAGACCCCAATTGTCCATCACTAGACCAGGATTTTTTATTTTCTGCCCCACACAGTGAGTTAACTGAAGCCATTGATAAAAGCAAGAAGTTGGCAAATTAAACTCTTCATGTATCATTTGGAAGGATTTCCACTGGTCTTTCCTTAACATCTGTCCCAGTCGCCAGATACCACATTGTTGTCAGATTTTCCAAGCAACTATCCGATTATTTATTTTAAAATCAGGATTATTCCAGATGGGCATTCTTCTAGATATGGGGTTGTTAGCACCCAGGCGAAGCGACAGACCATGAAAAGCCCTTTGTGTAGATAGAATGATGCGCCCCACCTTAGAGGTCTCTGGCAGATTCATCCAGATTCATAACCAGATTCATCCAGATTCATAACCAGATTAATTGGGCGCGGAGAGACCAAACGCTCTTCTACCTCCAACCACATAGGTCTCTGGATGCCTCCGGCTTCAACCGCCCACAAGACACCCTGGCTTAAGATTGCCGCCTGGTGATACAAGTAGAAATCCGGGAATTGCACTCCCCTGAACTCCTTGGAGGCTTTCAACTTCTTCAATGCAATCCTGGGTGCCTTCCCATTCCAGAGAAAGCGACACAGAATCCTCTCAAGCTCTTTGTATAAAGATTCCTCAAAGAGTACTGGAACCATCCCCAGGATATAGTTTAACTTCGGCACCAGCACCATCTTCAGAGAGTCCAACCTACCCCACCAAGTGAGATGTAGAGGAGACCATTTTACTGTAAAAAGACGCGCTGTTTCCTTCAATCGCTCCCCATTTATTCTAATGGTTTCTTCAATCGGACTACCAAATTGTACCCCGAGATACTTGATTGTCGCTGGCTCCCATTGAAAATTGAACTGTTGTACCATCGACCGGATCCCATACTTATTGAGAGGGAAAGCTACTGATTTTGTCCAGTTAACTTTATAGCCAGAGAAGTCGGAATAGCGTCCTATATGATGTAACGCCGGGGAAACAGAGTCCGGAATGAGGAACAGCAACAGATCGTCTGCATACGCAGAGGCCTTCACCTGAAGATCCTCGACTGCTACTCCTCTAATCTCATCTGACTGTCGTATCAATAGCAGCAGTGGTTCCAACGCCAGATTAAATAACAGGGGAGACATAGGACATCCCTGCCGCGTGCCTCTTTGCAAGGAAAGGGGTTGAGACAGCACACCATTAGCCAGGATCCTAGCCCCAGGATTAGTGTATAACAGCTTCACCATTTGAATGAATGAGGGGGGGGGGAATTCAAACCATTCCAACACTTGGAATAAAAAAGTCCACTCCACCCTGTCAAAGGCCTTCTCAGCATCCAATGAAAGACCAATATAAGGGGAATCCAAACCGTTAGTGATCTCCAGGATGTTACAGAGCAGCCGAGCATTGTCCACAGTGGACCTTCCAGCAACAAATCCACATTGATCTGGATGAATCAGTGAGTTCATGACCCTCTTGAGTCGTGCAGCAAGAATAGAGGAATACAGCTTATAATCAGCATTTAACAATGAGATGGGTCTGTAGCTACCTACCCGGCTAGGATCTCTCCCAGGCTTTGGTAAGACAACTATGGTAGCCTCCGCAAAGGCCCCAGGGAGGCACGCTTGGTCTTGAAGCCGCTGATAGAAAAACAACAACTGCGGGCCTAGGTCCGACACAAACATCTGATAAAACTCTACTGGGATTCCGTCGGGGCCCGCTGTTTTCCCACTCTCCATCTTAGTTAGTGCCATCTTGAGCTCTTCCAGCAGAATCGGTTCACACAGTGCAGCTTTCTGGTCCGGTTCTAGACAGGGATGATCAATCTGTTCCAGAAAGCTCCGTACCTCAGCCTGCTCACTGACTCCCTCAGACACATATAGCTGACGATAGAACTCAATAAAAGCATCCGAAATGTCCTGATCCTTATAAAGGGGGCCTGCTTGCTCATCTTCTATTACCACAATGCGAGCTTTATCAGCACGAGGCTTGAGTTGTGATGCCAAAACTTTTCCCGCTTTTTTTTGCCTCCACATGATATCTCACTTGCAAAGGGAATGCAGCCCGTTCGACCTCTGTACAGAGAGCCGAATTATATGCATATCTTTACTTTTGCAGCTGGGCCAAGACCCTGTTGCTGAATTGCCGCTGTAAAATTCTCTCCCCAGCCCGTATCTGTTGATCAAGGGTCTTCAGCTCATTCCGAACAGCCCTGTTTTTGGCAATCACGTAGCTAGTTATCTGCGCTCGCATTGAGGCCTTAAGCGCTTCCCACCAGGCCCACACAGGGGTATCACTTGCCAAATTACTCTCAAAGTACTCTTGCATAGCTTTCCGGAGATATACCTTAAATGACTCATCTGCTAGCAAGTATCTTGGGAAGAACCATGATTCCTTTTGTCAGGATTCAACCTTGAGGTCCAGAGCAATCACTATAGCAGCATGATCAGAAATATTTGTACTGAGGATTTCAGATACACTTACACTTTGAACTAATGCTGTGGACACTAGGAAGAAATCAATTCTAGAATGAGAACCATGCGGATGTGAGAAAAATGTGAAGTCAGCTTCTGTTGGGTGATGCAGCCTCCATATATCCACCATTCCAAAAGTCTCCATGATCGAGTGCAGCACTTCCAAGGCTCTCTCCCTCCTGCGCGGTCTACTAGGTTTACGATCAATTAGGGGATCCAGAGTCAGATTGAAATCTCCACCAATGATTACTGGATAACTGGCATACTCCTGGACAACAGCAGCTAACGACTGGAAGAAGGAAGGATTATCATTATTAGGTGCATATACATTAAAAATGCTCAACTGTTGGCCCTCCAGAAGAAGGTGCACCCCAGCCCATCTGCCTTCCAAATCAGCCCGAGATGACAGAACTTGAAACTTAAGTGACCTCCTAATCAGGACCGCCACTCCACTCTTCTTCATACATTGAGGAGCATGAGCCACTAGACAAAATTTGCCTAGTGCAAGCTTTTGCGTCTCTTTGGAAGACAAATGGGTTTCTTGTAAAAGAATTACGTCAGCATAATGTTTTTGACAATATAGTAATATTTTTTTACGTTTGATAGGGTGGTTTATTCCCTTAACATTTAGGGATAAACATTTAACTAAGCCCATTCTTGTCAGCAAAGAGCCTTGCCCCGCACCCTTCCTTGGCCTGCACCCCCTTTCCAGAAATATCTAGGGTGACCAAGCAGTGAGAACCACAACCAGGCTTGCAAGGTGTCATCTGTGTCTCTGAAGAGAAAATCATAATGGGTGAGCTCACACAACTAACAAGATAGCCCTCAAAGACCCCAGCCACCCCCCAGCCATAGTACAAAAAAAAACCATATATCACAAGAGAAACGCTGCCTTTCTAGACATCAGCTACTATCTATCTATATTACAAACATGTTGTCATCTACAATGGTTAATTGCCTACTATTATCATTGTCCTTTATAACCCACATCCAGCTCTTATACTTAACCACATCCCCGGTGTATAGAGGGCAGGGGCTATACATGTAAAGGAATAAAACAAAAACAAAACACCTCCCCTTCATTATTTCACTTGCCTTCCACAACCACCTTATCCCAATACAGAGGTATCAATACTGCCCCCCCCCCCTCCCGCACAGAACAAAAAGATCCAAATGCCCCTATGTATATGCAGACAACAAATGATTGTCCCAAATAACATATTGCGTTTGACCCCAAACAAGGGGTACCCCATCTTACTGTCGCAATAAATGCACCCACAGTTCCTGGGGAGCCAAAGAGAGAGAAACAATATCTCACAGCAGCTTCTACTCCCGAATCAGTTGAGTCTTACATCCCAGCTTAAACGGATACCGCATCTGCAAAACCTCTTGCTCCTCAATATACTGTGCCGCTGCCGCCGGGACATCGAAGGACTTCGTCTGATTATTTAAGGTAATCTTAAGTCGGGCGGGATAAAACAGCCCGTACCGGGCCTGCAATTGTTGAAGGCGGGGTCGTAATGCGAGAAACTGCTTCCGTTTTTCTACCGTTGCCCTGCAGAAGTCGGGGAAAAATAGAATCTTGTGTCCCTTGAAGGCAACTGACCTCAAAGTCTTTGATGCTTCCAAAATCTGCACCGCTTGGTGGTATCGCAGCAGACAAAAAATGATCTGTCGCGGACCCCGGGCATGCAAGTTGGGCTGCGCAGGGATCCTATGCGCTCTTTCAATATCAATCGGGCCTGTTAGCTTCAGATGCAGCATCGAGGGTAGGGCTCTTACCAAGAAAGAGATCATGTCTGACCCCTCAGCACCCTCTGGAACACCTAACACTCAAATATTGTTCCTTTGGTTTCTGTTGGCTACATCCTCCAAACTTAATTCCAGCCTCTCCAGCTTTTTTGCAATCTTGTCCACACGTGCAAGTTTTTCCTCGTGAGCAGCAACTGTCGTACCGATAGTATCCAATCTATTAGTGAACCTCTCCATTTGCTCTCTTATGTCCTGCATTTCAACTTGCACCTTCCCTAACGCCTCACCATTCGCCAGCACCAACTCCTTCACTGATCGTATCTCCCCCAGCAGCTCTCGAATCATCTCCTCCGACTCCCGTGTAGTGGCCATCTTGTGTGGAGATAGGGGATCAGACTTTGCCCTCTTGGATCCCGAATTACCGCCTGCCACAAAGTCCAACTTCGTGGGTTTAATATTAGCCATAACAATATGTATTTGCCGGAGCAGTTCTAGCACCGACTTAACTCCGTAATCGCAGAGTTTCTCACAGGATCCGTGCCGGGGTCCGGGGAGCTAAGCTCTCAGCTGCCATCTTGCATTCACGCAGGCTTCGCCCCCGAGTATGTAATTTCTAATATTGTGTTTATGTTTCTTTGTGTTAGCTGGCAATATTCCCCTGAAGAAGCTCCGTTGCGAAACACTTGAAGGCGCTAGGTGTTGGGGTATTAGATTGATCGCATCAGATTGAAGTTTTTGAAGTTAAGTTATATGGATGCGTTCTTCTATATATTGCTTGTGCTATCTACAAGGGATGGTCATTGATGCAATGGGGCAAAAGCTATACAGATTTTTTATAAATCATTTGAAAGCCCGCTAGTTCTGAGACCTCCCTTGTTGGTTTTTACAAAGAAATTTTGGTGAATGATAGAAGATTATTTATTTTTCCACTTTTCTATAACAACATACCTAGTTTGTTTTGGTAGTGTGTTTATTGCTCTTTATGATATTTTACCACTCTGAAAATTGACCATTATATGATTGGATCATATAGAATATGTGCCTACATTTATACATGTAGCCTATGGGGTCATTTTAGAAGCTCTGTTTGTGTTTTGGAAGATTGTGTATCCATTTTCAGATGCCGAAAAGCATGGAGACATCCCAGGAGCCTGTAAAGGTAAGTGATTGGTATTAGGGTAACCTATTTTGTGGTCTTTGTGCTTCTGAACGTCTTCACTAGCAGAATGGCTGCCTGGGACACATCCCCTGTCTGTAATACCATCACAGAGATGTCTATGTGGCTGTCCCCAGTGACATGCATATCAGGCACATCCATGTTTCCGAAATCATGCCTGATATGGATGTCTCTGGCCTTTTTTGACACATTTTATTGTTTATTGTTTAAAAACACTTGATAAACCGCCCCCCATTACATCGGGGCGGTTTACAATAAAAATTAAAAATTATAATTAGGAAAGGAAAAGGAAAATTACAATAACTTAAGAAAAGGGAAAGAGAGAGAAGAGAAAGAGGGTGAGGACAGATTGTCAACAATAGTAGATACAGAGAAGTCAGGGATCACGGGGGAAGGTTGAAAGCAGAGGAGAAAAGATGGGTTTTGAGGAGAGAGCGGAATTTAGCAGGAGACTCTTCTAGTCGAAGGACAGTGGGAAGGGAGTTCCATAGGGCGGGACCAAGATAAAAAAATGCTGATTGCCGAGTTGATTGAAGATGAGCCTGGGAGGGAGAGGGAAGATGTAAGCGATTAATATGAACCGATCGAAGACTACGGGTAGGAGTGTGTAAAGTTAATAGATCGGATAAATACTGAGGAGTGTGGAGATAAATGGCCGATGTACTAGGGTAAGAATCTTGAATTGGATCCGAAAGTTTAGTGGTAACCAATGAAGATACTGAAGGATGGGAGTAATGTGATCGCGAGAGGAAGCGTGCAAGATCATCCGGGCTGCGGTGTTTTGTAGTAATTGGAACCGGTGACGTTGGTATTGAGGGATGCCAGCATAAATAGAATAACAAAACCTTCCCGCTGAGTTTAGAATAAGTAACAAAACAAACAAAAAAACCCAGTGAAAAAAACCAAACTTGCTAATAACTTTTTGTCGGAAATGGCCAACACAGTAGGAAGAAAAATTACTTGCTACCACTGTGGCCTGTCCTTTTTAATTTATTTGAAAAAACTCATTTAAAACAGCGCTATTCAGAAAACCGCTGATACTTAGCTTTTGAAGACAATGGGCTGGAAAACTTGATATCATCAACAGTGTATCCTATATGTGTACGACGTGCCACGTTTTGGGGGTATAACCAAAAAACCCCTGCTTCAGGTCAGAGCACTGTAGAAAAGACGTCAGTCTGACATCTTTTCTACAGTGCTCTGACCTGAAGCAGGGGGTTTTTGGTTATACCCCCGAAACGTGGCACGTCGTACACATATAGGATACACTGTTGATGATATCAAGTTTTCCAGCCCATTGTCTTCAAAAGCTAAGTATCAGCGGTTTTCTGAATAGCGCTGTTTTAAATGAGTTTTTTCAAATAAATTAAAAAGGACAGGCCACAGTGGTAGCAAGCATAAATAGAATTGCAGAAGTCCAGTCTAGTGATGATTAGGGAAAGAAGGAGAGTGGTAAGGGCCTGGGAAAATAGAAATGGTCTGATGGCACAAATTTGTCTAAGGCAGAAGAAAGAGTGTTGGGAGACCTGGGAAATATGGTCACGGAAGGTAAGTTTGCTATCAAGAAGGACACCAAGATAGTGAAGTTTAGAGACTAAGGAAATTGGGGTACCTGAGAAAGAGGGAGTGAGTGACGGAACGATAGAACTGTGAGGAAACCAGATGGACGCGGTTTTAGAAACATTAAGAACGAGACAGTTTGTAGAGAGCCAGGAAGAAACCAGGGATAAGCAGTTGTTGAGGGGGGTAATGTCAGGATAAGAAGAGGATGTATGGTACAGATGGAAGTTGTCATCTGCATAATAGCCTGAAATGCCTGATTGCTGGACTAGTAAAGCTAGAGGGGTCAGAAATATGTTAAATAAGAGAGGGGCCATTATTGAGCCCTGAGGGACACCACAGGTGAGAGGGAAGTTATCCGTAGTAGCGGAGGCGGAAGTGACCGCAAATGACCGGGAGTGCAGGAAGGAGTGAAACCAGTGATAAACAGTGCCTCGGAGACCCGCATCCTGTAACCTAGAAAGAATAAGAGAGTGGTCTACTAAGTCAAAGGCGGCTGAAAGATCTAAGGATACCGCCACCGTGATGTCACTACGATCATGGGAAGAGTGGATTTTGTTCATAACTGCAGTGATAGTGGTTTCAACGCTGTGGCCAGGCCGAAAGCCGGATTGCCGAGGATGCAAGAATCATGTGGAGTCCAAGTGATGCGAAAGCTGGGAGAAGACAGTTTTTTCCAGAAGCTTAGAAGCGTACGAAAGGTTGGAGACAGGCCGGTAATTCGCATGTGCTCTCATGGCCTGCCGCTCCTGACCTCTGCCCTTCCAACTCAACTTCCTGCCCCCTCTGACAGGAAGTTGTGTCGGAAGGGGCAGAAGTAGCAGGCCATGAGGGCACTTGCACGTGGCACTTTAAAGCCTGCCGTGTTGCTGCAGTGGCCGCCGATTTAAAAAATTTGTGGGGGCAAGGGTCACCGTGTCGCCTGCTGGGATATGCTGCCCTATGCGGCCATCTAGTTTGTCTAGCGAGCAGGCCAGCCTTGCATACTCCAATCTACTCACTCAGTCACACACATAGACTGGAGGGGGCACGAGGGAGAAAATATTTTAAGTTGGATTTATGATTATAAGAATTTATAAAATATATTTTTGCTGGATTTTCAACTGGCATGGTCACTAAATTTATTAATTACTGGTACCAGTGCTTATTATAATCCATATATTCAGTGAAGCTATCCAAATAGACAGTAACGCTCAATATATATATAGTACTATCTGTTTAGTTTAGACCTGCTATTCAGGATAATTTATTCCTTTAATGGTTGATTATTGCTGCTAAATGATAATTTTTAGTGCTGCCTTTGCTCTGCCTCTAACAAAGCCCATAATTATATGGATAGTATCTGGCTGTTTAGCAATTTAAATGGCAGGACAGAAAACTGGCCAATATTGTGGTAGGCGAAGGCCTATGATCCATGCTAATTGAACTAAACAGACAGGCCTAAGCAGCTTGACCTGTAAATGAAGCCTGTAGTTAGGCCCAGAGGAATGAAAACCCCCCTGAATGATGACACCGTAGAATTGAAACTTAACTGAACACAATTTAGTATAGCTAAGCAGAATCGAAACTTAGAAAATATAGAAAAACAAGTCTAATTGGTACTGATAAGAGAGCACAGCTTCTATGGAATTAATTAACTCTGCAGAAAGCAAGGTTACAGTGCCCCGCTCTCACTCATATTCTAGCAAGCCAGTGACCTTGGAGGAGAGAAGTATCGAACGTCTAAGAACTGTCCATTGTAATGAGGACTGAAAGGGGGGCAACCAGGTGCTGAGCCCAGATCAAGGTCCTCATTGGATAGCTACGTAGTGGTACCGGGACCAATAGATGGGTGAGAGGGGTTACTGGGACCAATGAAAAGTTTGCCTATGTCTAGAATGGAGAAGAACAGTATAAAAGTTGTTGTTTTGCTAGAAACCATTGCTCAGCCATTTTGAATTTGACTTTGCTTGAGACTTGTGCACAAATAAATGATTTGGACCTTCTGAACAGACTCCTGGTATTATTGGTCTGTCTGCGCTCTGCTGCTACATATTCTTGGTGCGTTGGACCGGGAAGGTGTGGTAATAGAGGGTATACAGGGCAATATACCACGACTTTCTGCCTCAACAGGTTTGGTCCTGCCGGGATCGTGCCCTCCCGACGTGGGCTCGGCTCCCAGGTGCCACCAGTCCTGTTGCATCGGAGGGAGCTGGCCAGGCCTCGGAGGGTGCCGGACCTGGTTGGAACCAACACCTCAAACCCGAGTGAGGGGAGTCCGAGGTCCAACTCATGCGCTTGCTTGGGAACTTTGAGGACCGGATCCGGTGAGTAGAGTTTTGATTTTAGCATGTGTCTAGACAGATAAGAAAGAGCAGTACTGCCACTTGAATTTTGCATGAACTTGGAACTAGCACTTGTAAGAGAGCTTGATCACCTCTCAAAGACGGACCGACTACCCCTGCGTAAGTAAAGCAGGGCGAAACTCCCGTCTTCTTGCATTTGGAACTTGCAAAAGACTAGTCAGAATAGATAGAAATGAATGCATTCTGGGATACGTTCCTAGCATGTGTGTCGTTTGTCTATGTGTCTTTGTTTAATGTAAGATTATATTCTGTTGGGTAATGTATGATAATTTACCGCTTGACTCACTGAAAAATCAAGAACATGTCTCACTCAGTCAGAGCTTTTCCTACAGAACAGTGTGAGGCTGACAAGGGGCGTGTCTGTGCAGAGGTGCCTTTTTAACCCTATGAAGGCATGATTTCAACGTTCTCTGCTGGGCTAATTAGAGCTTATTTTAGGGCAATTATTCACTGTGTTTTAATGGTGATGTTCCTTCTACTATGGTCAGGTATTATATACCATTCGATAGGAATATTTAGTCAGAATTTTAGTTTTGAAGGTCGAATTAACCTCATCGGAGCTCCGTAAACTGTTTTTAGTTATATTCTCTGCTCTGTCTGTATTTTTACATCAACTGCTCCTGTTATTATTGTTACCTTTCAGAAATGATAGAGAAACTAAGCAAACTGTTTTTGGGTTTTTTTCCCTTTGACTTATAAACCTACAAAGTAATTATTAGATCACGACTTGAGACTGATTTAAATGATTCTTGCTAGCATGTCTCTGTGTGTCTGCGAAACTGTGATCATTTTGTTTCCAGTGAGCGAAGGGGTGTGGCTCACACAGCTTGCTAGGAAAAAAAAAAAAAAAGAGACAGCCGTTCCCGATTGAGCAGTCTCTTGCTTGTTTAAAATAAAGGAAGTATATCTGTTGTTTCAAAAACTAACGGACACAGACAAGAGAGAGAAAATAAAGTGTTTTTCCTTTGACCCTCAAAAATAGAGGTTAGGAACCTTGGGGGACGGTGCGGCATTCTGGGTTGGAAGTGTACCAGATTGCAACCTGAGAATGAATGGTTTAAATTATGAGTGAATAAGAAATTATGTTAGGACACAAGTATAAGTCATTTGAATGCATGCTTCCCATACTGTAAGATTTAAGGTAATTACTTTGACTTGTTAAACTCTGTACTAGTGACTAATGACGACCTTTACAATTCAGGATAAATTCATCTGTTTTTCTGTATTTGAATTTTGTGTGTCTGTGTCCAGAGGAAAAGGGGGTACTTTGTTTTTTTTAGAGTCTTTTAAAAATTTCAAGACGTTATTTCGTGATATACTGTGGCAAGCACCTGATAGAAGACATATTTATTGTTAAAAAAACAAAACAAAACAAAAAGAGGGTGTATATGCATTTTAGATATCCACCACAGCTATGGAAAAGTATCCGTTTCATGTCTCTTGAATATACGTAACAGATAGCTATAGTTCTCTCTATAAGATATTTTAAGAATTGTATCTAAATTGTATGTCTGTGCTCAATCTAAGCTTATGTTTTCTGCCTGTCTTATGTTTACGGTAATAAGGTTTTTTTAATAAGTGTCTTTTCAAGTATGATCAAGAATTTCAGTAAGGGATTTACTGAAGACTATGGCAATAAATGTCTCTGTCCCAATTAGGAATGCTATGTGAAAGGGAGTGGCTTCTGCTAGTTGCTCCATATTTCCTTAGTTCACCATATTTTGCCCCAGAATCTCTAGATACAGTTTTTCTCTCTGTAAGTAGCTCCCCAAGAAGCCCCAGCTCCGTTCAGAGTGCTTAAGGGGGGGGGATGGGGCCCAGTCCACCGATGATGTCACCCCCCGGTAGGCGTGAACTAATGTGCCCACAGCAGAGAAGTAGAACATAAAAAAAAAAAGAAAACCTCCCGGATAGAGCGTTGCTAGGAGAAACAGTGTGGGCCTAGGGCAGGGGGGGGGGGGACTCCACCCTGTAAATTCCCAAGTAGTTTGCCAGCCAGTCAGCTGACCAGACTTGTTTACGTGCCTTTCCCTCTGCCACTGATTTATTGAACTGAAAGCTTTAGGATTTAATTGAACAAATGAACAGTGTTATTCAGACAGTATTATTCAGCCTCACTATATACCCCATGCAATCCAGCAGCCCAGGAGAATTTGCATTTTTGTCAGTCAGTCCCAGAGAGATATAAAACAGAAATGAAACTGGATGGATTTGCGGGCATGATAGTTACTGGAAGTTGAACAGAAAGTATGTGAATTGTTGAATGTGATAGAGAAAGTAAATGTAAAGATGGAGAAGAGAACAGATCTTCTTGCTGATGCTTTAGTTGAATGATGTGGAGGAGGTTATCCTGATCGAAGGAGCAGAGGAAGTAAAAACTGGGTGCGAGTCAGTGCGCCCATTGCAGAAAAAAAAGGACATTAGAGAAGTGAATGCCCGCATCTTATCTCTACCCCAGGGGGGAGGAGGGAGTACTTGATTTAAAAAAAAAAGCCAGCCGGAGAGGGCTACAGCATGAATGAAGACTAGGCCAGACCGGACTCTTAAGTTTCCCTGGGTCCCCAGGAGCCTATGGTCAGTCTGAAAATAGGGGACCAATATATGGACTTTATGGGGGGTACAGGAGCAGAATACTAAAGCCAGTAGCCCCTGTGTTTTTCTCGATGCATCACCATTATCAGAGCTACTGGGGCTAAGGCCACAAAGCCTTTTCTGCAGAACCGCATGTGTGAACAAGGGGGACAGAAAATAATGCACCAGTTCCTGTATATGCCTGAGTGCCCTATTCCACCTTTTGGAGCCGAGATCTGCTTGCAAAGCTTCAGGCACAGATATCCTTTGCTGGAGAGAGAGAAATGCAAATGACTGTGAACCCAGAGCCTGCTGGATTGATGGTGCTGACTGTTCCCCGAGAAGAGAAGTGGCGGTTCTATAACACACCTCCAGTTAAGTCAACAAGTTCCTGTATACCCGCCAACCCTATAGCCCCACCTGGAGTATGGGCAGAAGATAATGCACCTGGCCTAGCGAAGAACATAGCCCCTGTCATCGTCATCCTCAAGCCAGAAGCGGAACCAGTGCATGTGAAGCAGTATCCTCTTCCCTGACCAGCCATTGCAGGAATCCACTGCCATTTAATGAAACTGCTGAAGTATGGACTTTTCAAAGGAATATCAGTCACCTTGGAACACTCCCCTTCTTCCTGTTAAGAAGCCTGGGACAGGTGATTACCGCCCAGTGCAGGATCTAAGAAAGAATGCATGATGCAGCTGGAACTATACATCCAGTTGTGCCAAATCCTTACACACTCTTGGGACTGATCTCTGCTGAAGCTACACACATTTCACCATTCTGGATTTAAAAGATGTTTTTTCTGCATACGCTTAGCCCATGACCCCACTACAAGAAGGCGGGGCCAACGCACCTGAACAAGATTACCTCAAGGATTCAAGAACTCGCCTCACTCAGCAAAAGATTTGACAAGTTATCCAGTAATTCCAGGAGAAAGAATTTTACTGCAATATGTGGACAACTTGCTTATAACCACCAACTCAGAAAGTGAATGTCTACAAGCCACCAGTGAACTCTTGCACCTTTTTATTGAGGCTGGATACAAAGTCTCAAGAGCTAAGGTGCAATTATGCCAAACAAGTTAAATACCTAGGATTCCAGTTGTCCAGCGGCATTCGACGCCTGGGACCCTTACCAGAACGCAAAGCAGCTGTATGCAGTATTCCTACTCCAACCACCAGGAGGCAAGTGAGAGCCTTCTTGGGTGCCACAAAGTATGTCGTATATGGATCCCCAATTTTGCGCTGCTAGCAAAACCGTTGTATCAAGCTATCAAAGGAATGGAAAAGTCTCCATTGGAATGGGGACTTGAACAGGATGCAGCCTTTTGATCTTTGAAAAAACACTCTGATGTTGTCACCAATTCTGGGTCTACCAGATGTCCAGAAAACCTTTCAGTCTCTATGTTCATGAGTCACAAGGAAATGTTCTAGGAGTGTTGACTCAATCTCTTGGACCTTATTTGAGAAGCTGTTACAGCTACAGCCTTCCTAATAAGCAAAAACTAACAAAAAAATCCCTTTGAGACAGAATCTTCAAATTACTGTACCACACTCTGTTCTAACCAATATGAAATACAAAGGAAACTACTAGCTAACAAATCTATGAATGTTGAAGTATTAGAGTATGTTGCGTGAAAACCCCAGATACAACTGAAGGGTCCGTCAAGCTTTCAATCCTGCTATGTTGTTATCAGTTGGTCTTGATCCCCTGATCATGACTGTTTAGAAATTATGGACACTGTATTCTCAAGCCGCCTGGATTTGACTGATGTCTCTCTGGAGAACCCTGAACAGACTTTCTTTGTGGCTGAAGGCAGTTTCATCATCAATGGACATTGTTGTGTTAGATATGCAGTGGAGACCCCTGATTTGGTAGTTGAGTCCTCAGCCCTGGCCCCAGAAACTTGACCACAAAAAGCTGAACTGATAGCCCTCACTAGAGCACTAACAATAGGAAAAGGGCTCTGTCTAAATGTGTACCCAGATTCCAAGTATGCCCTTACAACCTTGCATGCACATGGGACCCTGTACAAATAATGAGGGTGGATAACCTTAGGAAGCAAGTCCATCAAGTATGGCCCCAAGATATTGACATTATCAGGTGCATACTACCTACAGCTTTCAAAACTTTAGGAAAAATAGAATGTATGAATAGAACCTTGAAATCTCAGTTGTCCAAACTTTGCCAAGATGTTTACCTGAAGTGGCCCCTGGTTCTTCCTATAGCCCTTCTTAGGATATACTTAGCCCCTGCTAAGTCTTTAGGAGTTTCCCCTTTTTGAGATTTTGAGAATCTGTAGCCTATTTATAGGGAATAAAAGGAGATGTGAGACAGATAGGATCTGAAATTTTCAGACATGAACTATTGGTTTTAAGTTCTGTTTTGCAGAGTCTTCATACCTGGGTACAAAATCGATCACCCATCAATTTGCCTGAACCCCTGCATCCTTTCAAGCCTGGAGTCTTGGTGTGGATCAAAGAGTGGAGAAGGATACCGTTAGCCCTGCATTGGAAGGGACCCTATGTTGTCATCCTGTCATCTCCAACTGCAGTAAAAGTCGCAGAATTCAAACTTTGGATCCATCATAGTCGAGTAAAGCCAGCAACTGTTTCTGAACCTGATTACTGGACTACTGTACAGCATCCTGAGACTCCATTGCGCCTCACCCTACGACAACAACCACGGACCTAAGACTTATTGGTCCCTCAGAAACTGCACTATTTCAAGACTATCTGTTTATCTGAAGGTAAGCCTCGCATCTGGAGAGAGCTGCAATCATCAGAAATAGACTGTGTTGTGTTAAGAAATTGAGTCTTCTGATCTCCTCAAGGCAATAATAGCCTGAGAGACTGTACTATGATATTTTAAGAACCTGAGACATCCCAGAGGACAGTGATACTTTGGGATCTACAGCCCTACTCCTGCCACAAAGCTGGTAGGTCTACGTACGGCAGAAGCTTGAGGATCTACAATCAACTCTACATTTGTTATCTATTGTGGATGCCAACAGTTCCACCAATTCTCCAGAGATTATGCCCATTATGAATTCTTATTATTGCTTTATTTTGGCAGCAGCCTTGGAGTGCTTTGAAATGACTTTTGCTTTACCTCCCTGTGCAGCCTGTATAAGTAACACACGAACTGGGTTAAAGGTTCTTCATGCCTCCCAGAACTTGTTTCTTGAACTTGCCGAAGCAGTAGCATCTAGTGTCCACATTTATGACTGTTTGTTCTCAAGAACTGAATTATTCCATCCCCTATGATCAGACTGATTTACATAATACTACTAGTGAGTGGGTATTGGCCCACCCCATTGTTGACAGTTTGTGTTTTGTTCGCACCGGACCACAATTTGCTATGAAGATCGGACAGCTGGACTGTCTAAATCAGAGGTTTTACAACAGCACAACAAAGAAGACATCTTGGTGGTCCGGCATAAATGCTCCTGCACCTTCTAATCCTTTAGTTCTTTTTCCCACTCTTGCCAAACTATGGACTTTGACTATCTGCTTGTTGCTCCCTTGTTTCTTGTCATTTTGCTTGCGGATGCTAACTTCAGTTATTAATAACACTGTAGAGCGTAAGGCAGCTACAAAGCTACCAGCTATGTGAAACTACTACCCTATACCACTAGTATGATGTGATTTGATTCTCACCCTTTCTCACTTGCGGGTGAGAATAATCAAAGGGGGGAATGTGGTAGGCGAAGGCCTATGATCCATGCTAATTGAACTAAACAGACAGGCCTAAGCAGCTTGACCTGTAAATGAAGCCTGTAGTTAGGCCCAGAGGAATGAAAACCCCCCTGAATGATGACACCGTAGAATTGAAACTTAACTGAACACAATTTAGTATAGCTAAGCAGAATCGAAACTTAGAAAATATAGAAAAACAAGTCTAATTGATACTGATAAGAGAGCACAGCTTCTATGGAATTAATTAACTCTGCAGAAAGCAAGGTTACAGTGCCCCGCTCTCACTCATATTCTAGCAAGCCAGTGACCTTGGAGGAGAGAAGTATCGAAAGTCTAAGAACTGTCCATTGTAATGAGGACTGAAAGGGGGGCAACCAGGTGCTGAGCCCAGATCAAGGTCCTCATTGGATAGCTACGTAGTGGTACCGGGACCAATAGATGGGTGAGAGGGGTTACTGGGACCAATGAAAAGTTTGCCTATGTCTAGAATGGAGAAGAACAGTATAAAAGTTGTTGTTTTGCTAGAAACCATTGCTCAGCCATTTTGAATTTGACTTTGCTTGAGACTTGTGCACAAATAAATGATTTGGACCTTCTGAACAGACTCCTGGTATTATTGGTCTGTCTGCGCTCTGCTGCTACAATATAAATGATCACTTTCACTTCTAAGGACAACTGTCACTCTCCACCTCTTCTATCTACCAAAACCCAGGTGGGACCTGTTACCATCTACAGTGGTAATGCTGACACAGGAAACAGCAAGAGCACTAGGCCAGCCTTTAGACTATGCATGCACTGAGGCAGCTGTACCAAGTCCCACCTCTCCAATATCAGAAGTCAGGAGGGGCAGAACTAAACAGAGCCCTCTCAGCATGCGCATGGTTTAAAGGCAGGCCCTGTGCTCATACTGTTTCCTGTGCCAGCACTTTCATACCTTCTGGACTTGCAGTGCAGTGCAGTACAGCCTGGATATGGTGGGGCCTGGGGCGCGGAAAGGGACAACAATGGGAGAGGCTGGACCACTGGTAGAGGGGCAAGTAAAGCAATGAAGAGAGATACTGGACATAGGGGAATAAGGGAACAGAAGGGAGATTATGGATATTGGAGGGATAGGGACCATGAGGGGAGGTGCTCAATATGAGGGGGTAAGGACAGAGAGGAGAGATGTTGGACATAGAGGAGAGATAGGAACATAAGGCCCGATATTCAATGCCAGCGGCTAGGCATGAGTACAATGCCTAGCCATCGGCGCTGCACCTTAACCCTGGATATTGCACTGATGCCTGGTTAGCTCCCGTGGATAAAAGATAGGCCAGCTTTTGTTGCACCTATCTTTTACCCTCAGTAGCAAACCGGTTAGTAGTGCAATATCGCTGCTACCCAGTTAGCTTCTACGGCTCTGGAGCATGTGTGTTATCTACTGTCGCTGCCAATGACATGCCCCGATGCTAAGTGGTTAGCATCGGGGTGTATAGCGACATTAATTGGGGATATTCAGTAGCACTAACCATGCCATTCAGTGACATTTACATGTTTACGTCTCTGTAAACCATGTAATTGCCTTGGAATATCTGGCCCATAGAGGGGAAATGCTGGACATTGGGGGAGATGGATAAAAATAGGTACATAGAGGAGAGATGCTGGACATGAGCAGGATAGGGACACAGAGAGGAGATATTGGACATAGGGACAGATAGGGACATAGGTGGGAAATGTTGGATACTGGGAGAGGAGGTTAGGGATAGGAACATAGAGAGTAACTGCTGGACTTGGGAGGGTGATGGGATGTCATTTGACAGCACTGTCATAGGGAAAGCAGCATTAATGATGGTGTCAGGGTGCATTTGGAAATGATAATCCTGGATAACAATCCCCTGAAGATGGTTGAAAAGATGGAGTTCCTGATTGCCGAGTATCCTGCAGGACAGCTTTTAGTAGGCAGGTGATCCCCAGCCTGTACTCAGTTGAATCACCAGATGCAAATAAAGCTGGTAAAGGCAGAGGCTGATAGCAGTATGCATTTCATGACTGACATCTGAACTAAGCAGAATGCTATACATTCCCATTTCTCCCTAACTTCACATTGAAGGCAGCCAGTGGAGGCAGGATCAGGCTGTAGATACAACTGGAGAACAAAGGAGGAGGATAGCAGTTGGCTGTGCTATACAACCAAGAAAATGGATGACCGCCATACTTGGAGCCATATCTTAGCAGAAATAAGGGCAATGCTGCAGGGTTGGCACATAGGACACAAACAGAGAACCCTGCTTCCAGCTTTCTTTGTAACAAATGTTGGGACAAATATGGTAAAGGTATTGAAGGAAGGGGGCTTTCAGGGGATCTGATGCTTTGCACACTTTCTATACTTGATTGTTCTGAGGCAACTGATCAAGAGATGCCAAAAAATGGCTGTGTATTTTCACCAGAGTGCAAAGAATAGGTATGAGCTGTGTGAGAAACAGGAAGCAACAGAGGTATCTGCGAATAGCTCAAGCAGGATGTTGGCACCGGGTGGAATTCCACTTATAAAATGTTGGAGAGGTTAGTGGAGCAAAAGGCAGCTCTGCATCAAATATCACTGGAGAATGAGATTGTATCGACCAGCTCCAGGGTTGCCAGGATTGGTCAAATATAAGGTAGGTGATAGAAGTCCTAAAGCCCTTTAAGGATGCCACGGAGGAAATGAGTTCCACAAGGGCTAGTCTGAGCCTTCTCTGAACCTTCATTGGCAGTGACAGAAATTTACAGCAGAGATTTTGGTGATGGTGGACTTCTTGCATGGTCAAGTGGGAAAAAAATTGCAGCTCCTTATGAAGGAGAATGCTTATATTCTTGCTGGTCTTTATGACTCGCAGATGAAAGAAACTATCACAGACAAGGGGGATGGTGACAGTGGTAATGCATTATGGAAAATAGTAGGCACAATGGCAGGCAGTGGTGGCACTATGAGCATCGTCCTGTCACGTACCACTTTCTCCTGACTTTAAATGATAGTGGCCCATGAATCCCAGCCAGGGAAAATCTTTGGTAACCAAAGCCCTAGCTACAACACTAAGATGCAGGGATCAATCTATCATAAGTCAGTCTCCACAGATTTCAGTGACATGCTACCTTGCAGAGCCTTCTGACACAGATCCCTTGGCATAGTGGGCACACAAGTAGGCAGTGTGACCAGACCTGCCCAAGGTTGAGCAGTATTTCCTGTCCTGCCTTCCAACCAGTGTGCCCAGTGAATGAATATTCTCCATGGGAGGGGATATTGTGGCTCCACATCATTCACAGCTAGTATGTATATTTTTCATAGGCAAGCTTTCAGGGCCCGATATTAGAAAGGCATTTACACAGTTAACAGTCCAGTAAACCATGTAAATGCCTTAAATGGGGATATTCAATGGAACTTACATGGTTAGTGCCATTGGATATCCTCTCCTAACTCCCCTATGCTCCCTGATGCTATCTGGTTAGCATTGGGGTGTGTTGAGGGCATTTCAGGATAAAGAATGCTAACCAGGCAGTAGTGATATTGCATTCTTAAGTGATCCCACCTTAAAGATAGGCAAGGAAAACCATCGCCTATCTTTAAGGTGCAGGAGCTTACCAGGCAGCAAGCAATATCACTGCTGCTCGGTTAGCTACTGCGGCTTCCGTGTCTGTAGCGATCACTGGATATTCAATGCCAAGGCTGCATATGACCCCGGCATTGAATATCCGGGGTTGAGGATAGGTGGGCAGGGCTATGCGCCATAGGGGAGCATAGCCTGCTCATCTCAATATCGGGCCCTCAGTGTTTACTTCCCACCTTCTTTCCCAGCACCCACTCAACCCAGGCGCAATCTTTGATTTATAGGCTCTTAAGCCAGTTAAGAGAAAAGGAAGGAAATTTTTCATTTTCAGGTATAAGTGGATCTCCAGGAACAAGCAGGAATGAGTCTTCACATATGGGTACGTCAGTACCGACGGAGCCTGCGCGGGAACGCTCCCCAGCGTCCAATCAGAAAGCTTTTGGGAGCATCCCTCAGCGCCTGCATGCTGCCTTCCCGCCTTTCCAACTGTCTCTCCTCAGTTTTCATTTTTCCGCGGAGCCGGCAGGACGTCCTCCTGTCACCGCAGAAATTTTTTCTTAATTTTTTAATTCTCTTTTTGTGGTCGCGGCTGTTTCCCCGCCTCCATCGGTACCGCCGGTGGGTTTTTTCTTTTCTTTTTCTCAAACTCAGGGAGAGTTTTCCCTCAGTTTCTGTTTTAAATTTTTGGGCCTGTAAGGCCTCTCCATTATGGAGCCTTCTTCTCCTAAGAAGTGCCTTAACTGTGGAAATACAGTTTTCTTTTTAGACTCCAACAACTGGGGTCTAACCTGTTTGGGTCCTGACCCTTTTCCTCCGGAGCCATTAGGCTACAATTTTATGAGAAGAGATTTTCCATTTCGAGTTTCCCTCGATACCGCGTTCCCTTCCAGTGTCAGGGCACCGACCATTTCTTCTCTACAGGTTCAGGTAACCCAAAAACAGTCTGTTAAGACTAGCCAATACTTGAGTGGTAGGTCTCATACCAAGCATGATGACGGCTCCGGCCTTGCCCTCAAGACCCTATTGGCTTCACAACCCCGGCAGGAGTCTTCGGTCTCCAAAGCCTTTCAGGGGTTTCAGGTTGTTCCTGGGGCTCACCCCTCACAGAACATACCCCGGCATCGGCACTGGTGTTGAGTGATCCACTCTTCACCAGGGATCGTCATCTGGCGTTCTCGGTACCTTTGGGACCGATCGATACGTCCCAGATTGACTTTCCAGTATCGGCATCATCGCCGATACGACCACCGACGTTGGTACCCTCTAGACATGCATCGATAGACTCGCTTCCTTCGATGCCGAGTCTGGAATCGATATCTAGTCTGGAAGACTGGGTACCGACGCGTCTCGGAACCGACTCTTACTGATTCCGGATGCGCGGTATCAAGGATACTCACCAAGAGTTTTTGGCTGCCCCGGTACCGCTTGAGCAGCCTCCAATGACTGCTTCGATGTCGGTATCGCCTCCGATTCCGGCACCGGTATCGGTATCGATGCTGGTTCCTGCAGTACCATCGGGACCAACTACTTCCATGCCTTTTTCACCAGGATCGCTCCTTTCTATACCTAGTTTGGAGTCGATACCTGGCATGGACGATGCAGTACTGACTGTCTCAAGTCATAACCGCCAGTACCAGTATCCATCCATTAGAGCTCCTTTTCTGCACCGGACCAGTACATCCTCCGGTGCCCAGGCTAGTTCTTCAACTTTAGCCTGTCCAGGGATGGTTCCCATTGGAGATCCTTCTTTTCAGAAATTTCTCCTTGACGTGGCTACATTCCTTGCTATTCCTATCCCTGGCTATGATCCTACACAAGGCTCTTCTGGGGAAAAGGAAACTATAATGCTTCCTTTACATCATTCTTTGCAGGATCTTCTTCTGAGCATATGGGAAACACCTTTAAGGGTTTCCTCACCTTCTACAGCAACTGATCTTCTGTATCAGGTGCCCCCCTCTCCAGGGTTTCAAAAGACTCAACTTCCCCATCATTCCATTGTAGTGGAATCAGCAATGAGGAAGGTAAAAAGCAAGAAGAAGCATTCTTCTTACCCGCCAGGTCGTGAATCCAGAACACTGGATGCCTTTGGACGTCAAACCTTCCAAACATCTATGCTGGCAGCAAGGATTCTCTCTTATATTTTTTATATGAGTCTATCCCTTCAGGAGGTCACAAAGAAATTATCTCTTTTGACTCCTTTTCTATCAGAGCCCAAGGCTGCAGACTATTCCTTACTTCTTAGTCATAGCCAAAATATCTCTTGGTTTCTTTCTCGTGCTTCCCTTGACTCTTTTGAGTCTGTTAGCAGAACCTCTGCTATAGCCATAGGAGCACGACGTAGAGCCTGGCTCCAAGCTTCAGACTTGAGCAGATGGGCACAACAAAGACTGGGTAATACTCCTTGTACTGGAGAAAATCTCTTCAATAGGGAATCTTTACGTCAGGTTGCTCATTGCTCCACTGACTTCCCTGTTTCTGAGGGCTATCCTAGGCCTTCTCCTTCCCCATTAGGTAGGAAATGCCCTACCAAACCTTCTTTCCCTAAAAGACGAAGGTTTTATTCTTCTTCTGCCCATCATACAGATGTTCCCAAACAAGGGAAACCTCGCTCTGATCTGAAGAATCCAAACTCAAGCCAGGAAAATTAACCCTCAATGGGGTTCTAATTCATCTCTTATAACATACAGTTCACTTCTTCTCAGCAGAAGTTTTTTCACTGTTTTTTCATTTAAAACTCTACACATGGATTCCTGTTCCAGGACATCCACTTGCTCTTAGGTAGCCTGAGCTGTCAGGAGATTCATGTCTGTGGGTCACAGGGTTTTCCTCCTCTTCTTACCATGAAGAGAGGTTTGCCAACTATCTCATGATAGTTTCCCTGTACCACCATTAATTTTTTCCTTCTACAGACTTACCATATAGCAAGTCTCCCTTCAGCTCCTATTTTTCTTTACCCTCGTTTCCAGGGCTTCCCCTGTACGAGTGGTACCATACAGCTGGAAGGCTTTCTTAGCCTTTCTAGTCTTCCTTTCCTTTCCAATGTAGAGCTTTCTTTGGAGTAACCTCCCTGCTTCATTGGGCAGCTCATCAGACATGTTCAGGATTTTCTCCTCTTGTTCTGTCTGTTCTCTCTGTTAAGAACAGAAAGATTTTCTCTGCTGTTCTATTCAGCAGCTGCCCATGCAGGAGTTCCAGTGATTGGACTACTGGTACTTTTCTACAAGTTCCAGTCTTGTCTTCCACTACTTTTTGTCTAGCCTTAGTAGTGCTTCCAAGATAGTGCTTCATCTATCTTGGATAATCCTTATCGCTTCTTTTCTGTCGTCTCCAAATCTCTGGAGTTGGCAACATAACTGAGGTGGCAGCTGGTTTCCTCCAACAGCCACTTTTATTTCCCAATTCTCCTGCATAGTGCTCTCTGCAATCCTACTGAGAAGCTTTCCACTATGGGCCCTTGCTAGAGAGCATGGGGATTTTTTCTCTAATTACTATCCTATATGGTTGAAAAAGGCTTACTCAGTCATTCCTCATGACTGTAGGGGTTCTTTACACCCTTCTATTTCCTTTTAATAAAGGACATAAGCCTTCTCTATATGACAGTCTAAAGAGTTACCCATTTTCTACAGGAAATATGCTCTTTTTCCTTGCAGCTTGTCCTCATGGTATCCTAATCCTTCATGGACAGCACATATTTAATTAAACAATGCATGATACCCCCCCCCCCCCCTTGTTCCTCAAGTGGGTCATCCTGGTATCTCATCCTATGCGTCTTCTGTCCATTTACCATGCGAGAGTTCTATAGGACTCAGGACTTGCTGTTTACAGACTGATATTCTCCTCTGTTTTTCATGCAACCATCCTGGTTATTTCACTGGATAGCATTCCTGCACCATCGTAGCCAGGGGGAATAGATTCTCTATATATCTTCTCAAGTAGGTTCTACCTTCTTGTTATTAGATGAATCTTTCTCCTTCACATCTCCATGTGAATGTTCTTATGGGCATATCTCTATCTGCTTAGTTGCAGACATTTATTTTTGGACATCTATATACATGTATGTATATATCTCTATATACTTCTCTATAGATACATATGTCTGTAAGCTGCGTGTGCATTTTTTATGCCCCTCCAGATCTCACTATAGACATATATATATATATATATATATATATATACCCCTGTATATATATATATCTACACACATATATATATATATATCCCTATATATATGTGTATCTGTCGAGATGCTTCCTTATAGGTAGATATGTATTTACATACTTATCTCTCTAACTGTCTATGCTTATAAGGGGTTTTCACCTTCCTATAGGTTCCAGACAGTAGGCTTGCATATCTTCATACTGTCCCTCAGTATGTCTGGGGTATTATGCACACAACCACTACTGTGGTACTGACAGCTCCTACTTTAACCCTAGGTCTAGGTATCCCTGAAGCTCCATGTTTCACTATCTTTCCTATCTCTCAACAGATAGGAAAGACAGGGTGGATCTTCATAGATCTGAGGTTTCAACCCTTCAGACATCTGTCCTCCTTGGGAATATGGGCTTTTTTCCATACCCCTTCTTCCCTCCAGAACTGGGCTAGTTGTCCAAATCAGTCAGTCTTCCTCTTTTGTTCCTAAATGTTACTAACTCTGTATCCAAAAGAGTTCCCAGCTTTTTCCATAAAGCTTCCACTGAAGACCTGACATTTTTGTACTACCCCAGTTGACACCTGGGTCACCTGTCAATTCCAGATTTGGACCTTCGCCTTCACTTCAGTGAGGTCACCTTGAAGATTCCTTTACTGGATCTCCAGTAGACTCCATCAGCCTCTCTACTTCCTGCAATCCAGTAGGTGAGGTCCATATTGTGATTGTTCATGTCAATATTTTTCATGATAATTATCATACATACAAGGACTCCTTACCAGTAGTCCTTAGGTTAGCTGTTTTTCCTACAGCTCCTCTCTTTTCAACTCCTACCCTCCATCCTCAGGATGCCTGGCCATATGAGGTGTAGCATGTTCCAATCCTCACCATGCTAGGGCCCCAGGCATCTTAGCTTGGGAGTCCCCATATGTGAAGACTCATTCCTGCTTGTTCCTGGAGATAGCACAGTTACTTACCTGTAACAGGTGATCTCTGGGAACAGCAGGAATAAGTCTTCACAACCCACCCACCTCCCCTCGGAGTTGTATCTCTCTATCTATCTTCCTTTCCTCTTTCTCTCTTTTTGTCTCAGCTATAAAACTCAACTGAGGAGAGACAGTTGGAAAGGCGGGAAGGCAGCACGCAGGCGCTGAGGGATGCTCCCAAAAGCTTTCTGATTGGACGCTGGGGAGCGTTCCTGCGCTGGCTCTGTCGGTACCGACGTACCCATATGTGAAAACTTATTCCTGCTGTTCCCAGAGATCACCTGTTACAGGTAAGTAACTGTGTTTTATCTTCATCAGCAAGTTCTTAGGCCTTAGGAATAGATTAGTTCTAGGTTATTGCAGTTCCTCTTGAGGTGAACATTAAACAAAGTCCCTTAAACTTATTTGATATATTTTATTAGGTCAAATATCCCTATTCCACTAGCCACTTTAAGTAACTGAACAACTTAAAAAAACTAAATAAATCATTATAACCAAGATGAAGGCTGCAGTCCAGGAGCAAGAAAAAGGCTATCCAGTCGTTTGCACCGAGTGTCACATGTATGAATATCTCCCAGCTGGTGACAGGTCTTATGTATGCACTAGGTTCAAAGAGCCCTTTCTCTCAGAGAATGAGTCCAATCTCTGGAGGCTAAGCAGCAGACTTGGAGGAGCTGAGGCAAACAGAGAGGTATAAAGAGGAGACTTTCAGGAGAGAGGTCACCTGAAAGGAAAGCATCACTTTGAGATGACAGGAAATGATCCTGTAGCTACTGTAGGACAAGTCTCCCAGGTGATGTAATATCTTCTCGCATCGAGGGTGTGTCTCCAGAGCCATGTGCCCATGAGGGAAGGGTTAGGATGGCCATTATAGTTGGCAGTTTGATCATTAGACATGTAGATAGCCAGGTGGCTGGTGGACACGATCGTTTGGTAACTTGCCTGCCTGGTGCAAAGGTGGTGGACCTCACGTACCACCTAGATAAGGTTCTAGATAGTGCCGGGGAGGAGCTACTGTCTTCGTACATGTTGATACCAATGACATAGGAAAGTGGGAGGGAAGTTGTGGAAGCCAAATTTAGGCTTTTAGGTAGACAATTGAAATCCAGAACTTCCAGGTTGTATTCTCGGAAATGCTTCCCATTCCACATGTAGGATCCAAGAGGCAGAGCTCTGGAATCTCAATGCATGGATAAGACAATGCTGTAGGGAAGAGAGTTTTAGATTTTTTAGGAACTGGGCAACATTCTGGGGAAAGGGTGTGCTTTTTCGAAAGGATGGGCTCTATCGTAACTAGGATGGAACCAGGCTGCTGGGATTAACTTTTAAAAAGGTTCTGCACCTGAATGTTTATGTTATTTTGTAAATTTTTGTATGCGGACAAGGTTGTACAGATATGACAAGCAAATTTTAATTGATTACACAGGTACACTACCAAAAAACTGCCTCCAGTTTTGCAACTGATTCCTATAGATTTTGGGGTGCTGAATCCAGGAAAAATAGCCAAAATGTTCCATCACGTCACGTTTTCTTGCAAAATTAGATTTCTTACCCATATAAGGAATGTTCACATAATTTCTTTTTAGCCGACTGCAGTTTATTTTCTTGGCCCAAAATAGAGGTTGTAATGGTTAACTAACTAGAAACACTCCCTCATGATATTTTAGAGTGTTTTGTATTCATTTTATACATTAACAGGACAATTGGGAGGCGGGGGCTAAATCCAGTACTCGCGCTGGCGCATGTTCTTTCCTGTTCGCCTCGTTCGCTCGCTCAAACACGGTGGTTGCGACATGAACGTTCCTGTCAAATTTCAGTTTCTTGCAAGTTCATTATTACCTTTTGTTTGCTCAGTCGTAATCCAGCTTTATTCCGAAGTGGTTCACTACAGTTGTAGTTTGCAGTGCTGTGTATTTGTGATGGCTCACAGAGCCAGAGGTTGCGTCAACTCTCCGGACAGTTTTTGTTTTATTTGTGGGGAATATACCGTGAAAAAGCAGCAGAGGAACATTTCTGCATTTATTAAAAAAGTATATTTCGCCTATTTCGGTTTGAAGTTAGGCGATCAAGACAAACCGTGGGCTCCTCACAAAGTGTGCAAGACATGTGAGGAAGATCTACGCTTATGGATGAAAGGTAAAAAACAAGCATTTCGTTTCGGAATACCTATGATGTGGCGTGAACAAAGAGACCACAGCAGTGACTGCTATTTTTGCTCTTGCATTGTGAAGGGATACAACTTAAAAAATAAGAACGTAATAAGTTACCCCAACCTTCCCTCAGCAATTAGGCCTATGCCTCATAGCAACGAAGTACCTGTGCCTGAACCACCAAAATCTTTGGATCATATTTGTGTGGACGGTTCTGATCATGAGACGACTCATCAGATGGCTTTTCCCGATGAGTCCAGTACTTCCGAGTTTGAAACTGAACCAGATCCGAAACCTGAACTTTTCTCTCAAGCTGAATTGAATGATTTAGTCCGGGATTTAGGACTCCCAAAAGATGCTGCCCAACTGCTAGGTTCTCGGCTTAAACAGAAAAATCTATTGTCACCAGGAACAACTTTTTATTGGTACCGCAACCGCGAGACACAATTTTTGAAGTATTTCAGCAAAGAGGAAGATTTGGTATTTTGCAACGATATATACGGAGTGATGGAAAAGTTTAAACTCAAGTATGATCCTGCTGAATGGCGGCTGTTCATTGATTCGTCAAAAGACAGCATAAAAGGTGTTCTTCTTCATAATGGCAACACATTCGCTTCAGTTCCTATTGCTCACTCTGTTATTCTCCAAGAAAAATACGAGAATTTGGCCCTGATTCTTCAGAAGATTCGTTATGATGAGCATAAGTGGATGATTTGTGGAGACTTTAAAATTCTATCCATGCTATTAGGGCATGTCACCCCTCGCCCGCCAACCCCAGTATGGAGGCAGTAGGAGAGGGGGCACAGTTAAAGTCACTCTGTTAATGCTGTTATCTGGATATGCTTGTGTAGTTGTAGCCCAGTGATGACAGCCAAAGTAGGTTAAGGGTAAACAATATTTTTATTGTTTGCACAGGGTTTCTTCCCCCAAGAACAGAGGTTAAATGATAACATAAGCGTAACAGAAAAAGTCCTGGATAACAGCTCTCCTGATACTTCTCAGGGCATCATAAGCAATCAACCATCAGCTTTTCTTACTTCTTCCAATATTCCAAAAACATCAATGTTCTTCATAACAGCAATACTTTTCCAACATAAGCTTTCAATAAATAAACTTTCAATGTTGTGGTTTTTCTTGTCCACGTGTCCTTAAGATAATTCCTCCTAGCCTCTAAGGATAACAGCTGCTTCTTCCATAAGCCTGATCATTCTTCTGTGTAAACTTCTCCCAGAAGAATTCTATGTGCTCTTGAAGCTATCCCTTAGAGCTGGGTATTTAACTTGTGTTGGCAATGAGACAAAACTCCTGTCTGCATCCAATCTCCAAAGTTAGACTTTTACAACAGCCTTAAAATATGGAATATGTTTAAGGTGTACTTTAAACTTCCCTTTGACAGATACCACATTCCATTTCTGAACTGCTACTATAAGACAATTTTTATTTATTTATTTAATTGGATTTTTATACCGCCTTATCATACAATCAAAGCGGTTTAACAAAAGAGAAAATTAGTAATAGTGAAAAAATCTGTGATAATATATACATAGTTTGTAAATATATGATTAAATGTCTTGGGAAAAGGTGCACTATATATATTGTGAGCTATACTATAAAGTGAGCTATTGTACAATGTATATATAAATAATTGCTTTCTTAAAAATTAATTAGTTGATTGCATGACCGTAGTGCTCCGTAAACAAAACTGTTTTCAGTTGTTTTCTAAAGTCTTTGATGTCCTGAGCTGCTCTCAGATCATTAGGTAGGGAGTTCCAGATGGAAGTCGCAGCAAACGAGAAAGCTCTCTCAGAGGTCTCCTTGCGTGTTTTTCTGATGTCATTTGAGGAGCTGATTCTATTTTCAGATACACTTCTCCTAGGTCTGTTGCTAATATCTGACCGGATAAGATACGTCAGACTTTTTGCAGAACATTGTTGCTTTATCTTGAAAATGGATTATCTGTCTGCATTGGTTCACCTTCACTATCTTGAGCTTCCTGGTTATAAGGCTCACTCGCGTCTAGTGATCTCAGGTGCTTGAGAAGGGTTTGTAACTGCTTCTCTCCCCTCTCTTTATGTATCCGGGGCTCTTGCAGGGATACCTGTTTATTAAGGTTCTTAAGGAGCTGAGAGTAGGGATTTCTCTCTCCCTTGGGTTGCCCCGGTCTTACTCTCTTGTGAGGAGGTATGTATTTCTTCAGAGAATGTTTTACAGGCTCTTTTAATATCTCCTGGTCATCAGAGTCTGTATCTAGGTTTGTGTCCCGGTGCTGCCAATTAGCAACGTGCTGAGGTGCAGCTGTGCTAGACTCTAACCTGCAGCTTCTGACACTTTCTCTACAGTAAGGCAACGCTTGTCTTTCACACCCTGGGAATTCCCTTCCACCCAGTTTCTCTCTTGTCTGTCTGGTCCCAGGGAAACTATCTGCAGAATTGCTTCTGTCCCTTTCAGACAAGGATTCCAAACTTTGCTTAAAAGGTTTATAAAAGTTTCTAACCTGCTTTGGCTTTGCTTGTGGGCTATTCCTTCCTGGCAGCACTTCCAACTGCCTTCCTCGAGACGTGGCTTTCTCTGAGCAAAGTGGCTGGCAACCGTCCAAGAACTTGGTTCCCACCTGGTTCCACTTGCCTCCAGCTCCGTCTCCTCGGGATCTCCAGTCTCTGCCTGGACCTGGTTTCTTTATCCCTCTGGGAAGAATCTCTGACTCTAAGGCTGCATCTGATCCTTCTGAGTCCCTTTCTCCCGGCTGTGCCAAAGGTAAGCCTTTGCGTTGCTTTCCTCTCCGTTCCTCGTTCTCCTCCTCCTCTTCCTTCCTTTCCTTCCTTTCTGAAAATACCACTTCCTGGTTATGAGGAGTGCTTTGTCCAACCAGGCGTGAGCCCACCCCTTTCCCTGATAGGCTAGCTCTCCCTGTCAGCCTAGAGCTAGGGTGTGGCTCCCTTTCTCGTCTCTCCTGCACTAAACCTTTGAGTGCTGAGCTTTTAACCCTTTCTTGACCTTTATCTCTGGCAGGTTCAGAGGAAAAAGTGTGTTTAAAACCCTTTTTCTTGTGCTCTGACAGCTCTGCCTTGTCACAGGCAGCAATCCGGTTTCACCAAATATCCCTGCTTCCTTTGCTTGTGGGATAGCTGGGCCCGCGACCTACACTGGGGGAAAAAAGACTGGCCAATTCGGGAGTATTTGAGACCCGGTGAGAAAAATGTTCTTCATGAGAGCTTGGTACCTCGTGATAAAATTCTATTACCACCTCTCCACATTAAGTTGGGTCTCATTAAGCAATTCATCAAGTCCCTTCCAAAAGATGGTGAGTGCTTTCGGTACCTTTGCTCAAAGTTCCCCCGACTTTCTGAAGCAAAGCTAAAGGAAGGAGTGTTTGTTGGCCCTGATATAAGGAAACTCATTTCAGATGGAGCATTCGCTGAAACGATGTCTGAGAAGGGAAAAGAAGCCTGGGATTCCTTCAAGGATGTTGTTCTCAAATTCTTGGGGAACAGGCGGGATGAGAACTATAAGGATATTGTTGCCAGGATGCTCAATGCCTTCAAAGAACAAGGCTGTAACATGAGCCTGAAAGTCCATTTCTTGCACTCCCATGTGAACTACTTTCCCGAAAACTTGGGGGCGTACAGTGAAGAACAAGGTGAAAGGTTTCACCAGGACATCAAGGACGCAGAGAGAAGGTACCAAGGAAGATGGAACACCACTATGATGGCTGATTTCTGCTGGTTGCTGCTGCGGGAAACCCCAGATGAAAAATACGCCAAGCAGCGCACCAAGAGAAGCATTCGGGGGAAGAAGAAACGGGCCCACCAGGAGATTGATTGACCCAAGAATGACTTTAAAATCTAAACTGTGTTGACAAATATCGTGTTTTTACTAAACTTTGAAATAAAAATTTGCTAGTTATTACCACAGTGTCGGATCTCATTTATTAGAATTTTATTTTCACACCATCGGGTGTTTGTCTTCATGTATTGCAATGGTGCGGTTTGCGTTTTCTATTCTTACATACATACCTGTACAACATTTTTTGCACATTTCTTTGCTTTGCTTTGTGTCTAACTTTGCTCTTATATGCTCAATGTTTGTGCACATGTATGTGGCTGTTTTAAGTGCAGACAATTTTGCTACCATCACAGTGTGTTTTGTTGACATTACTCTATTCTTATGTGCTGCCTTGTTACAATTTTCTTTATTCTTATTTGAATAACTACTAAACAATTAGTATAAAGAATTCATCCAAGAAACTTTTATCTCGATCGCACTCAATCTGAAACGTTCACCTCAAACTGCTAACCCAATGTAGCAAAAAATCTGTATGTGATGGAGAAAATTGGTTACCAGATTTGGATTCAGCGCACCAAAAAACGTAAAAATCAATCGAAACATTAGAGGCAGTTTAAAAAAATTTTTTTTAGTGTACCTGTGTTATCTTTCCTCAGGATACAGGGTCCGATAGTCAGCGGCGGTGGCTAGCCGTTCTAAAGTGACTAGCTGCCGCTGAACCTAAGACCCAGATATTCAATGCTGGGGCCATGTCCAGCCACTGGCATTGAATATCAAGGTCAGTCAAATCACATAGAAGCTAATCGAACAGCGGTGATATTATGTAACTATTATTTGGGGTGCATAACTTAGCACTTGTCCACATTTTAAATGTCATCTGCCTAATTTCTCAAGGTGTCATCTGAGAATTTCTTACAAATTTCTAATAATAGGTCTGCAATTTCATTTTGGAGGTATGTTGGGGAGAAGAGGAAAGTCAGATGTGAGGTTGGAAGACTCAAAGGTACTGATGACCAATTTGTGGAAAATGACAAGACAAAAGCAGAAGTTCTAAACAAATACTTGTATTCTGTGTTCATGAAAGAAAATCCTGGAGAGGGACCATGCATGATTGACAAAGGTATTAATGGGAATGGAGTATTGTAGATACCATTCCATTCATGGAAGAATGTATTTATGAACAACTTGCAAAACTGAAAGTGGACAAAGCAATGGGACTGGGAGATATATTCCAGGATATTGAGAGAGCTCAGGGAAGTTCTGGCAGGATCTTTAAAGGATTTTTTAAAATAGATCCCTGGAAATGGGAGAAGTTCCACGAGATTGGAGAAGAGCTAATGTGGTCCCTCTTCATAAAAGTGATAGCACAGAAGAGGTGGCAAACTACAGGTCAGTAAACCTCACCTCGGTGGTGGGAAAAGTAATAGAGACGCAGCTTAAAGAAAGGATAGTGAAATTTCTGGAATCCAATGGATAAACTGAGTGGCCTGGGGATGGTGGTGAAATGGATCAAAGATTGGTTGACTGATAGATGACAGAGGGTGGCGGTAAATGGAAATCACTAAAGAGAAAAGGAATGAGTAGTGGAGTGCCTCAGGGATCGGTCCTGAGACCAATACTGTTCAATGTCTTCCTGAGTGATATTGCTGAAGAGCTAAAAGGAAAAAATTGCCTTTTCACAAATGATATGAAGATTTGCAATAGAATGGACACCTCAGACAACATGAGAAAAGATTTACAAAAATTAGAAGAATGGTTTAATACTTGGCAGTTAAGACTGAAAACTCCTACCGCAAGTCTCTTTAGTTTAGCATGCCAAAGTTCATACTGAAACACTTATCCACAAAGCTTGGTAACACTTATCTGTAGTTCCTTGCAATCAACTCTTCAAATTTGCCCAGCTCTTTATATTCGGTCTTCATCCCACAAAGATCTTTTTTTTGCCAATAGCTTTGTAGGGGCTTCCGGTCATCTCGAGAAAAGTTTTAATAAAATGGACTATGCATAAAGCTTGAATTTAATTAAGTACAATAAAATATATAAGGAGTTTTTTAAGACCTACCTGTATGATGCTGCAGCAACTACCATATCCCCTACTACAGAGGAAGTGATCCCATGTAATTTTGAGAGAGAGACAATAAAACTGAAGCCTTTTTATCCTTATTTAAATAGGTATGTGGAGATTATTTAAGTTCCTGACAAATGACGTTTGGATATAAATTGATAGGGATTTATTTTTTAAATAATATTCCTTTACCAGTTGCCATAATAGGCCTCCATGTAAACAATCCAGGATCTCTCTACTTTTAGATGACATCAAAGCAGGGATGTTCCAATCAACATCTGGCATATTGAAATAATCTATCAGTGGCACTTCTCCTTTCATTGCAATATTGTGAATGTCTTTAATTAAATCTTTGTTTACTCCTTCTGCTGTAAATAGATGTTCCATTCTCTCTTTCTAGATTAACTCCACAGTACCTCCTCCTTACTTCGTAAGCACTGCAGTATGTTTGCTTTATGGTTATCTTTTACATATAGCACTGCTCTTCTTCCCTTTCTTCCTACCCTGTCCTTACTGAATAGATTATAGGCCGGTATAGTTATATCCCAGCCATGGTTCTCTGTGATTGCCACTACATCCAAGTCACCTCTTTCTTTTTAGCTCCTAGATGCAGAATCTTGTTGCCCGTACTAAAGGCATTAGTGTACACAACTTTCCAGATGCTGTCCTTTATATCATTTCTGGAGTTTAACAAAGGCACAAGTCCTTGCAAGGGAAGACCAAGGACACTAAAGAGCAAGGAAGGAGGCCAGACCCTCTATATGTGGAGTAGACTTCATCTCTTCTTTAGCAGATGGATGCCATCTCTGCTCATCTCCTTGGAGAATCAACCCATGGTCAGTGAAGCCAAAATGTTCTTGATGACACCATCCATGCAGCCATGCATTCATTTCCAGGTTGTGAATTCCTCTGCCTTGACCTTACCCTTAATAGGGAGGACTGAAAAGAACACCACCTGTGCATCTTTCTGCTTCACCCTCTCTTCCAGAGCCAGGAAGTCATTCTTGATACGTTTGTAGGGATAGCTAGCAGAATCATTTGTGCCATCATGGATGAGTAGCATCAGATTACTGTAGGCTTTCTGAGTCTCAGCAAACTCTCCATAATGTCTCAGATTTTGGCAAATGGCAGACAGCACACCTCCCGGGACATTGTGTCTGGTCAGCAGATGGATGCATCTGTATCTCTCAGAATGGAGTCACTATTCATCACTACCGTTCCTAGTGGTAACTGATCCAGCAGCTTTGATGTTTTTGAGCTCTGGTTACTCCTACTTCTGGGATATTCAAGCCTTTTCCACTTCCAGGGCTGCATACTGTCTCTTCAGTTTGAGGGAAGGTGGAATCAAAGTGTTCATTCTACAGGCTCTGTAGATCTATGTCCAAGTGTCCTCTTTTAATAGTGGTTCATTTTCCCCTTTGCTGGAGATCTATGATGCCTCAAGAAGGATTTCATCAATGTAATTCTTGTTGTCTTGGATGTTTCTCTCTTAATTCCTCCACTGGTTTCATGAGGGATTCAATCTGAAGGTATCTTTCACACAGAACCAATCTCTTGCGTGGGATCAGACTATCCATCTGGTGGAGGCAGAAGCTATAATGGCGGCAACAGCTTGGCAGCACGATGTTCCCCAGATATACTTCAGTTTGGTGCCATCAGCTGTCCTGTAAGTCAAAAAAGCAGCTAGCCTCTTTATATTAGATCTAACACCTCTATTCTGTTTTTCTGTATGTAACTCTGCTTGCTTGTTCATCTGTTATTGGGTATTCAGCCATTTCTTTTATTTTTCGAAAAATTATTTAAAGATTTTCATTTAACAGATAATCTTTAACACTAAAAAGTACAAACGATATTCCTCCTGCAAACCCCCCCCCCCAGTTCCTAGAGGTTGCGCAATACTAATCACAGCAATCATGTTCAAGATATTGATAGATACTCAAGAGATCTCCAGATCTGCTCCACTTTCCCTATACAATTTAATGAAATTGAAGCAGACGTTTCTTAACTGTTCAAACAATAAACATTTATTTTATGTATTTGAGGTATACAGTCTAATGTGTTTTCTTTGTAGAATTACCTAATCAAAGCTCCCTGAAATATAATTCATTTTTTTACTTTGAATAGATAACCAAACTCTGACCAATTTACTCCCTTGATTTTTCCCTTTTAGCCAATGTGAAGCAGTTCTATCCAATACAACCAGCTAATTGGTGAATGAATCTATATTGTAAGACTTGGAAGATGGTGTAGATAGATGTTGGGGTGAGTAGGGGAGAACTAACACCTCAGAAGTGCTATGACTTCAAAGAGTATTAGTCTTCCTCTCCTTTGAAATAGAGGTAAAAAAAATACCCCTCCACCCCCCAAAGTAAAAAATAAGCTCCTCAAAAAATCCCTTCTACTACAGCAGCGATTTTCAACTGCTGTGCCATGGCATTTTGGTGTGCCACAAATGGTCCACAGGTGTGCCGCAGGAGTTTGGGAGAGGGTCATATATTAGTAAAGCCATTGGGGTAGTTTGAGGAAGGGCAGAGCCAGTGTCATTCTTCAGTCAGCTGTTGCTCGGATGGGGTGTGTTATTCCATGTATTTTCCATCACTTGATGTATCTTCCTTGGACTGGTAAGAGATCTCTTTGTGTTAAGTGTGTGTGAGTTAGCAGAATTAACTAATGCCAAAGAAGATGAGCTGATGGAAATCAGAAATAATAGAAGACTCAAACTGAAACACTTATCAACAGATATGGCCTCATTCTTGTTCTCTCTCCGATAGAAATACTCCATCATCACAAAGATGGTTATTAAAGCATTTCTTCCTTTCTCAACATCTTAACTGTGTGAGGCTGGTTGCTCTGCTATGAACACAATGAAGGGCAAGAACAGGTCATGGCTTCAAACACTGGAGAAGGACTTGAAGGTATGCTTGTCAACCGTCTGCTCTCGGACATCATCAGCAAGCATAGATTTCCCACTGATTTATTTAAAAAAAAAATCCACAATGCTTAAAAATTTAGTTATTGAATTTTAAAAACAATCTTAATACCCATTTTTGAAATAAGAAAATATATCCTTAAAAAATTGATGGTGTGCCTTGACAATTTTAGCATCTTGTCAGAGTGCTGTGAGATGACAAAGGTTTAAAATTGCTGTACTACAGCAATAAAAAATAAACCAACAGCCAATCCAGCAATATAAAAAGACTCCTCTTTTAAAGAAACCAGGCAAAGCACTATATAAAAAAGACAGAAAAATTACATCATTCCATTAATGAGTTCCTGTTAGGATGACAGGGGTGAAATGGCTGTTCCTGTTGTACATGCCACCAAAGACATGTAATTTTGCCGTGGCCTTATATGTATTTTACAAAAGGCTCTACATTCAGCAGAGCCTTTTGTAAAATACTTTGAGCCCAATATGCTAAAGCGGCTAGCTGATGGTGCTGAACTTAAAACCTGGATATTCAATGCCGGGGTCATAGCCAGGTTTCAGCATTGAATATCCAGGCTGCCTGGATTGCCGCAAAGCTATCTGGACAGTGGCAATATTCAGCCACTGCTTGGTTAGCTTCTGTGGTGAAAGTTAGGGCAGGGTTTTCGATGCCTGCCTTTCGCCACATATTGCCGCTGCCTGGTTAGCTATGGGTGCTGCTCCGGAATGCCCTCGGCATACCCCAGTGTTAGCGGTTAGCATTGGGACGTGTAACGGTGGCACCCACAGATATTCAGTGGCAGATCAGTATTTACGCGGTTTGCATATCTGCCTTTGAGTATCGGGCCCATTGCAAATTGTATACGTCTCAACTTAGACGTTCCTTTCCCGATCTGGACAACTTGTATAAAATAGACTTTGCATGTCTCTTTTAGAACAATATTATGAGTGCAATGCATTTATGATAATTTTAGCTATAATAATACATTGTTTGCATTTCCTGTTTATTATTTATTGTTTATAATAGAGAGGATACATTTCAAACAGGAAATGGACTTTTACAAAATTGCTCAACCTATGACCAGATAAAGTTATTCATATACAACTTGTAGGCTGGTAACTTTACCCATGGTTTGTGCAGGCATTTCTGGAGGCAGGACTGTGGCAGGGTTTGCACTTATGCACATCCTTTTGGAAATTCAAAAATGTGCATATTCTAATCCAGAATATTGTGCACATCAAACAGCAGGTGTAAATGTACAGACAGGTTTTCCTGGGAAATGTGCACTGCCTACCTTTATATCCATGGAAGTGAAGGCAGGATAGCAAGTATGTATGAACTATTACACATTTGAAAGCAAAAGTGCACAGATACTTTTCATGCAGACAGTTGGAAAATTATCCTTTGATTTTGCATTTAATAAGGAAATCGATAATCCGAGATGCATTTATGCATAAAACCTTAGGACACATCATGGTCCTATTCTATGTTTTTTTCTGTTTTCTAAAACATCTTTCTCTATAAATCATTCACCTCCTCCTCAGTTGTTCAGCACAGAAAAAGCTTCAAATGCAAACTCTCCTGAGCCTTGCTGTGCTGTTCAAAAACACGATTAGCCATCCACACAATGGTCCAGGAAGCAGTTGCAAAAGGTTAAGTGATCCTACAAGTATTTCTTAATTGAGCGTCGATGCATTCCATGCATTTTTATGCTAGCATCAAAGGTTGTGTCTTCACAAAGATGAGCGGTTTCCTCTCTTGTTTCAAAAAATCATCACACATTTTTGTCAGGCTTTTCAGGAATGAGAGCTATTGGTCTTCACTGTTGTCATAATAATGAAAAGAAAGATGTGCAGATATAGTGATCCAGAGGTGCCAAGTGCTAAACAAATAGTGCGTGAAGGCTTTTGATTTGCTCACAAATGTCCATCTCAATCTCATTTTTTTTCTGCAACAGTTCAAATATGTTTGATCAGGTTTTACGTTATTTTCAGAGCTGATGCAGGTGAAGACAGTTACCACACTTTGATGCAAAATAAAAGATGATCAGAGATGTAATACCTTACTTATTATCTGAGTGTTTTATGGAAATTGCCCTCTGCATTTATTATTGATTAATGTGACTGTACAACTGAGACATTTGGGGCCCTTTTAATTAGTTAACGTGCGTTTTAGCATTTGGTGACTGGCTGTGGTGAACGCTAATGCATTGGCATACTAGCTACCGACTGCCACGATGTAGTTTAACTGGTTAGTGTGCACTAATGTTAAGAGTGGACAGATTAGGGTGCAGAGTGTGGACATGACAAGCACATTAGCATGTAATCACTGTCAATGTGACAATTAACATGGCTATTTTTAGGTGTACCTGCATTAATTGTATTGCTATGCATTATGGAGTGGAGGAGCGGCCTAGTGGTTGGGGCAAGGTACTTCAGGCCGGAAGGTCAGGGGTTCAAATCCCACTAGAGAACAGCAACCTTGGGCTGGAAGGACTGGGGTTTCTAGTCCCACAGGTGCTCCTTGTGGTCTTGGGCAAGCCACTTAACCCTCCATAGCCCATGCTCCTTGTAAAATAGTTATCTCCAAGTTATAATGCCCTGTTCAATGTAATTTCAGTTTGTTCAATGTAAACCACACTGATGCAGAATAGCACGGTATATAAGAGAATGTAAATAAATAAAAGAATCTGCACATTAACTGCCAGAAACATGCTGGTCACAACATTTACAGTTAATGTGGAGGCATTACACTTACTGTGTATTAAAAATACAGTTTAAGTACAAAACATTAGTGGGATTTAGTAAAAGAGCCCTCTAGTTTGCTAATATTCAGCACATGTGCTTAAAACTAAAGCTGTGTTTTATAAAGCTTATTTCAGAAAATTCAGGTCAAAATAGAAAACATGCTATAGACAAATACAATGAAACGTTTAACCCTTTTCATTTAGTTTCCTTTCTACATCTCTCCTCCCATCATTCTTTCGGTAACAGTTGCTTTTTCTTATCAGTTTCCTCCTCTTCCAGCAGATAGCAGATAGCAGTATTTCCATTTACAGACCATCAAAGAGTACTGTCTGTGTAACTAAAATTCGAGGGTAATACAGGAAACTACAGACTGGTGAGCCTCACATCAGTGATAGGCAAAATGGTGGAAACTATTATAGAACAAAATTACTGAACATATAGGGCCTGATATTTGTAGGCCCTTACACGGGTAACTTCCTTAGTTACCCATGTAAGGACCTTATTCAGGATATTCGAAGGGCCTTCGAATATCCAGGCTAAGTACCTAATGCGCCTAGATGCTATCCGCATAGCATTGGGCCATTTTAGGAGCATTCTGGGACGGAACAGGGGCGGAGGAAGTGGCTACATGGGTAGCAGCAATTTTTGTTGCTACCCGCATAGCCCTCTGTGTCTTAAAGATAGGTAAGAAAAAACCTTGCCTATCTTTAAGACGTAAAGGCTATGCGGGTAGCTGCTACCCGCTGTACCCGTGTAGCTGCTACCTCGCTGCTACCCGTGTAGCTTCTGCAGCTGCCGGAGCATCCGGACTAACCCGGATATTCACTTCTGCTGGCGCGGAAGTGAATATCTGGGTTAGGGGGGTCGGCGGGCAAGCTAAGCGCCGCGCCCACCTCAATATCGGGCTCTTAGATAGATGAGACAAGCCAACATGAATTTAGCCAAGGGAAGTCTTGCCTCACCAATCTGGTAAAATTTTGAAAGCATGAATAAATAAGTGGATAAAAGTAAGCCAGTTTATATTGTGTATCTTGATTTTCAGAAAGCATTTGACAAAGTCCCTTACGAGAGACTCCTGAGGAAATGAAAAAGTCATGGAATAGAAAACAATGTCCTATTGTAAACTGGAAACTGGTTTAAAGATAGCAAAAAGAGATTGGGACTAAATGATCAATTTTCTCAATATAGAAATATGTATAGTGGAGTATCCTGGGATCTGTACTGTATCAGTGCTTTGTAACATATTTCGAAATGACCTGGAAATGGGAACAAGTGAGATGATGAAATTTGCAGATGATATAAAATACAAACGATAGCTACATGATGCCATGTTCCGTATTAGGAGTCACCACCCAGAAAAAGGATTTAAGCATTATCATGGACATATATTGAAACCCTCTGCTCAATGAGCAGTGGCCATAAAGCAAACAGGATGTTAGGAATGATTAGGAAAAGAATGGAGAATAAACCAGAGGATATCATAATGCCTTTGTATTGCTGTATGGTGCAACTGCACCTTGAGTATTGTGTGCAATTCTGGTATCCACATCTCTAAAAAGATATACTGAAATTAGAAAATTTACAGGGAAAGGAAACCAAAATGATATAGGGGATGGAAAAACTCCCCTATGAGGAAAGGCAAAATAGGAGCGTGACAGCTGAGGGGAGATATGATAGAGGTAAAATCATGAGTGGAGTAGAACAGTTGAACACGAATGGGTTGCTTACTCTTTCAAAAAGTAGAAAGACTAGAGAATATAACATGAAGTTACTTAGTAGCACGTTTAAAATAATTCAAAGGAAATATTTTTTTACTCAATGCATAATTAAGCTGTGGAATTCATTGCCACGGGATGTGGTAAAAACAGTAAATGTACAGTTGTCAACATTATTGGCATCCTTGCATTTTAGGTATGTTGTGCATAATATCATGAGAAATAATTGGAAATACTCCAATTGTATGTCATCATAATATTTTAATAGTATGTTCAAAGGTATACAACAAAAAAAAGATGTCTGTGCAACTTAGACGTAGTAATTTCTGAGAAAAAACCAAAATATGACCTTGACAGGATTAATGGCACCCTTCACTAATATTTGGTTGCACAACCCTTGGCAGTAATGACAGCCTCCAAACATTTCTTGTAGCCATCTATAAATTTTGTACACCTGTCTACTGGTACTTTCTCCCACTCTTCAACTGCGATTTGTTCCAGGTCATGACTCTTTCCAGGATTCCTTTTACCAATGACAGATTTTAGCTCTTTCCAAAGGTTCTCAATTGGATTGAGATCAGGACTCATTGCTGGCCAGTTTAAAACAGTTCCTTTTTCCCTTTTTAACCATTCTTTTGTTCTTTTGGATGTATATTTTGGGTCATTGTCCTGCTGGAGGACCCATGATCTATGACCCAAAACTAGCTTTCTGACACTAAAATAGCACATTTCACTCCAAAATACCTTGGTAGTCCCTTGTCTTTATGATTTCTTTAATACATTCCAGGACTCCAGTTCTTGAAGCAGTAAAACAGCTCCAGAACATTATGAAAGCTCCACCATATTTAACTGTAGGAAGGGTGTTTTTTGCTTATAAACTTCATTTCTTTGTCTGTAAATGTATCACTGGTCTGCATTGCAAAAGAGCTCTTTAAGAAGAAGCCTACCCAGCCAGCATATTGAAGAGATGGGGAAGGTCTTTGAACCCTAGCTGTTATAACTTCTCCCAGTGAATGAGGAAAGGATAAGATCTCAGGTTTAAATGGGCAGACGTAAGTGCTGTTATTAAGGACAATTCAGTTCTTCACTGTAAAACTGAAATTTGGAAAATATTTTGAACATGAAAAATCTTTGCTCAATCTCCCAAAAATCTCAAAAGGTTCTTCTTTCAGAACTATTTAAATTTTATCTATAGGAGGGTATCCTGAATCTCCAGGAACAAGCAGGAATGTAGTCTTCACATATGGGTATCGTCGGTACCGACAGAGCCTGTGCAGGAACGCTCCCCAGTGTCCAATAGGAAAGCTTTTGGGAGCATCCCACAGCGCACGCGTGCTGCCTTCCCGCCTCTGTACCTCTCTTATTTCAGTTCTTCATTTTCCGCGGAGCCGACAAGACACAGTACCCTGTCATCGCAGAAAATCTACCTTTATTTCTTGTTTTTTGTGGTCGCGTCTGCCTTCATTCGACGCCTACCGGTACCACTGGTTCTCTTCTTCCTCTTTCTTTAAAAACCCCCCAAAGACTTCCGGTGATGCGGTGAGCCCGAGCGGACGCACGCCGCTCGAGCTCTGGGCCCCTTGCTCCTCCGGCGCCGCCAAATGCTCGTTCGGGGCTAAAATCGGGGTTTCCACACACCCCCGGAGCTCCCTTACACAAGCCGCAGCCGGGAGAGATGATCCGGCGCTCCCCTCTCACCTGCGTTTAAAGATTCTGGAGGCGGCCTGGACCAGCGCGGCTCATGTTGCAGGCGCCGCGCTGAGAGCCACGTGGTGGGGTGAGTAGGCAGTCGGCGACCCAAGACAACCTGCACGGGATTGCAGGGGGATCCCTGCGGCGGCCGCGGCCTTACGGTTGGTGCTCCTCCCCCCCCCCCTGTTTTTGCCTCCAGCTTGTCTCCAGCCTGTGCCCCGTATGGCTGCCTGACGCGGGAAAGATTGGGGGAGGCTAAGATCCCTTATTGGGCCCGGCTGTGAAATGCCCCTTGTTTTGCCTGCTTCCACCCCCACCCCAGAGGACCTGCAAAGGGCCGAGTGGATATGACCTGAGCCCTCCTCTCTCCTCCATCGGAGCCACTGACCCATGCCTCTTTCTGCCAGCTGGGATCCTGAGATTTGTCCTTTTGCACTAGGACATACTGGACTGAATCCTGCCCCCCCTGCCTCTGGCATTCTGGAGTCTCTGACCGGAGCCCTGCTCTCACCATTGAAGAGTCTGTAACCTGCGCCCTGCACCTGGCCTCCGGTGTATAGGCGCCCGAGACTGAAGCTTATACCCCGCTGAGTGTAGGGGCCCGGGACTGGTGTTCCTTCTTCAGTGCACTGCCCCCCCTTTGACACCTAGGGGCCTCAGAACTGTACCTAACTACGGGGCGTCAGTACCCGTGGCCCAGGCTTTCCCTCCAGAGCGCCGCTGACCGGGATCCTTGCCTTTCATTCAGTGCCTCAGAGCCCTGAACTCATACTTTATCTCCTGTGTACAGAGGCCTGAGTAGCCCCGGCGACACCTGCGGCTCGGATCTGGGACTGTGTTGCGAACCAGGGAGGTCGACGAAGGAGGCCCTCATCGCCCGGCGTGTGGAGCGGACCCCCCCTCCCCCTGAGTGGATTCCAACAGAGGCCTTGGTGATGGCGGCAAAGGGAGGCCGTCGGGTGGAGAAGGAGAAGACTCCCCTGCCGCCCAGGGGGGGGAGCAATCCTCACCGCTGAGGGGGGAGGCCAAGACCACAGCAGAGATGGTGGACGAAATTTCCATAGCTGTAGCGGGAGCGCTGTCTGCTCAGTTTGAGGACCTACGGGGCCGTATGGACCTTGTCCAGACCTCAGTGGAGGCCTTGGGCGGCCGCCTACAGGAGGCGGAGCACCGGATAGAGAAGTCCGAGGAACACGTGCTGGAGCTACAGCGGGAGATGGTTCGGGTGAAAAAACTGCTTCAGGGGCAGGAAGCAAAACTAGATGACCTAGAAAATAGATCCCGCCGTAACAACCTGAGATTTCTTGGGATCCCAGATACCGTTGAGGATCGGGACCTGCAACCATACTTAGAAGATCTGGTGAAACAACTACTGGCGAATGAACCCGAAGGTGCCTCAGTACAAATAGAGAGCGCACCGGGTTGGACCCCGGAGGACTAACGATACCCGACCCAGGGTGACAATAGCACGGTTCCTGAGATTTCCACAGAAAGAAGCGGTCTTGCGTGCAGCGCGTAAGACAGGGACCATTCAGAAGGACAATGCCCGGCTACGTATTGTTCAGGATTACTCAGCAGCCCTAGGACAGCGGCGACGAGATTACGGACCACTGTGCCAGACCCTGATAGACAATAATATTAAGTTCATGGTGCAATATCCCGCCCGATTGATCTTCACCCACGACGGGATCCGTCGGACTTTTGACTCCGCGTTAGCAGCAACGCCCTACGTGGAGGAGATACGGCGGAGGGCCGCAGTGGCAGCCGAGTCCTGAGGATCGGAGGGGAAGATTAATGCCCTGATGAACAAGCTAAGAGTTACTTGCTTTGGACTGTAAAGTGATGGTGATGGTAATTGTTGTGGGGGTGGAGGGCTGCTGGGATTGTCTTGACTGCTTTCAGTAGAAATGTTGGTTTCCTCTGGGTGTGGGGGACGGGTGGGGAGCAGTCCGGGTGGTGGCTGTGTCTTTGGGGGGGCCGGGGGGGAGGGGTGGTTTGTAGTGGAATGGGGGCGTTGGAGGAGTGGGGGGGTACCGCACGCATCTAGGAATTCACTGAAGAGGAGAGGAGGATGGTAGTAGAATCAAGGAATCGAAGGGGGGTGGAGGGAGGGAGGGGGAGGGGTGGAGAGGGAGAGGCAGAAGCTAAGGGGGGGAAGGGGGGGAAGGGGGGAAGAGGGGTAGGGGGAGGGGGGGAGTCGGAACACTGTATTTTTGGGGACCAGTTGAGGTAGTGACGGGCCGAGGACGGTCTTTGAAGGGCTATGGGGGAGGACCCCGGGCTGGGGGGGTGTCTTCCCTATATTTTGTATGGTACTTAGCAGACATTTGTGTGCCCAGTTTAATAATGTATGCCACTTAAGATAATCTCTTGGAATGTTTGTGGCCTGGGTAGTCCGATTAAACGGGCAAAAATTTTGCAGGCCTTGGCTAGGCAGGGAGCAGACATCGCTATGCTTCAGGAAACCCACCAGACTGCCGACGAACACCGTAAACTTTGCCGAGAGTGGGTGGGACAGGTCTGGGGGGCCCCAGCGTTTGGTAAGAAGGGTGGGGTAGTGCTTTTGATTCACAAACGGGTAAGGATGGAGGTGGTGAAGGAACTCGTTGATCCGACGGGCCGATATGTACTGGTGCAGGGCGTCCTTGAGGGGAGGCCAGTAGTTCTTGGTAGCGTGTATTGTCCCAATGTACTTGATTTGTCCCTGTATGCGCGCATTGCCTCCACACTTGAGACGCTGCCGGAGCTCCCCGTTATTTTGGGGGGAGACTTCAACGGGGTCATGGATATCGATCTCGATACCTCTAAAGTGGGGGAGCAAAGAGAAAGACGGGCGACGGTGCAGGCACTGAGACGTTTCTGTTCCAGACTGGGGCTAGTGGACCCCTGGCGATTACTACATCCGGGCGAGCGGGATTACACACACCAATCCCGGGCCCACGGCACAAGTGCACGTATAGACTATTTGTTGTTATCCGCTGAGCTGTTTGCCAAGGTGGGGGACGCCCAGATAGGGCCTGTAGAGATATCTGACCATGCATTTGTCTGGATGGAAGTCTTCTGGAGTGGGAGTACGTCACGGGCCTTTCAATGGCGTTTTCCATTGGAATTATACAGAGACGCCCAATTTCGCGCATTTATACAGCGGCGGTGGCAGGAGTTCGAGGCCGACCATAGGGGTCATCAAGATGACCCCGAATTGCTCTGGGAAACGGCGAAAGTCGTACTGAGGGGGGATATAATTGGGTTTCTTGCCAGAAAACGACGATTAAGGGCCGAACGTATTATGGTCTTAGAGCGATTGGTGACGAACTTGCGACGCCGCTGGGCTCATACTCCCACTGCGGGCTTAAAAAAGCAGCTATGGGATTCTCAAATGGAATTAAACGAACTATTACACCAGAGAGCAAAGAAGTCAGTCTTGTATTATCGCTATCAATTGTACCGTTATGGGGACAAGCCGGGAAAGTTATTGGCTCGGTGCCTGCGTGGACCCAGGGGCTCTAAATTGGTGCCCGCCTTGCGAGATGATCTTGGGATTTTGCAAAGGGAAAGCCCGGCGATAGCGCGGGTCTTTCGCTCTTTCTTTCAGAAACTTTACACTGCGGAGGCGACATCTCCTGCGAAGATGGCGGATTATGTGAGGGGACTAGACTTGCCCCGCCTTTCCACTGAGCAAAGAGCTCAGTTAGATCAGCCAATTACGGTGGCCGAGCTGCAAGGGGCCATTTCCAAGGCCAGCTGCTACAAATCCCCAGGATCCGATGGTCTAGGTGCCGAATTCTACAAAATCCTCAAGGAACAGATTTCCCCAACGCTGACTGCTGTACATAATCGGCGAGCGCAGCAGGGCTCTTTTCGGTGGGGGGTTAATCATGCTCATATTGTTCTTATCCCCAAACCGGCCAAAGACCCTCTTTCTGCAGCCTCGTATCGTCCGATCTCCTTGCTCAACTTCGACCTTAAATTAATGGCTAAGATCTTAGCAGACCGCCTGGCGGAGTTTTTGGGGCAGTTGGTCCATGAGTCCCAGGTCGGTTTTGTTAAGGGGCGATACGCGGTCCGTAACTTACGTAAGATCATAGCGTCTTTAGAATGGGTTCAGTATAGACACCTGTCCTCTCTCTTGATTAGCTTTGACGCAGAAAAAGCCTTTGACAGGGTGGACTGGCAATATCTGAGATTCATCCTCCCTCAGTATGGTTTGGGGCCGTCGTTTTGTAACATGGTCGACAGTTTGTATGCCAATCCTACCGCAGCGATACTCTGTAATGGAGTCATCTCAGAGCCTTTTTCATTGCAGAGGGGGACCCGTCAGGGCTGCCCCCTCTCTCCTCTCCTTTTTGTTCTTTCTTTGGACCCTCTTCTACGCCGAGTGGCGGGTATGCGGACAATCCGGGGCGTAAGTATTGGCCCTCAGGTCTTTAAGATTTCGGCCTTTGCCGATGACCTGTTGGTGCACTTGCTTTCTCCCGGGGATTCCCTACCCCCTCTGTTGCAGGAGTTCCGCGTTTTCGGGCAGATTGCGGGGTTTAGTATCAATAGGGATAAGTCTGAAGCCCTTGATGTTTCTGGCCGACTTCGGGGTAGCTGGGTGGGCGACTTTCCCCTCCGATGGGCTGAGCGCCAGTTCATATACTTGGGAATTGTACTGTCCTGTCAGCCGGGTCGCCTATATAGGACTAACCTGCGACGGATGTTGGCCAAGGTGAGGACTCAGCTGCAGGCGTGGCAGTCCCTCCCCCTATCCCTTATGGGGAGGATTGCGGCGATCAAATTGGTCCTCCTGCCGCGGATCTTATACTGGCTACAGACCCTCCCTGTGTGGATCCTTCGTCGGGATATCAGGTGCTTTGAGGCGGAATTTTGGGGCTTTCTATGGCGGGGGTCGAGAGCTCGGGTCTCGTACCGTAGACTCATGGGGAGGATCCGTGGGGGGGGATGGGGGCTTCCAGATCTTGGTGCTTATGTGCTGGCTTGTCAAGCCCGCCATTTGGGGGACTGGCTCGGGGATAATGATCTTTATACCCCTAGAGCGTTTGAGGAGGCGTACGTGGCACCCCATTCTCTACGGGCCCTTTTGCATTTGGAGGTGAGTAGGTGGCCTACGCATTTAGCGGACAGCGTGTTATTGGCCCCGGTGTATAAAACCTGGCGGAAATTGAATGTCTATTGGGGCCGACGGTGGCAGGTGTCGAGCTGGCTACCTATTTGGGGCAACGCCAATTTTACCCCGGGGACTGAAACGGCAGCGTTTCGTCAGTGGGGGGAGAGAGGAGTGCGGGCGCTGGGCCATGTGGTGGACCTGGCGGGTAAACCTAAGCCCTTTCCCATGCTATCCCGCGAATATAAATTGGGGCCGCTACACTTCTTTGCATACATGCAAGTGGCCCATTACGTGGCTTCCCTTCCACGGTCGGAACTCTGTGGCGACCGCTCGGCCCAGATAATAGCGTTTTTCGGGTTTGGCGACGTTGAGCGGCCGTCTATTCGGACCTTCCATCTTCGGTTGGAGCAGTTTCGACCACAGCCAGATTACAGCGGTGTGGAAAGAGCCTGGGGGGTGGAATTGGGTCGAGAGATTCCCCATGGTACTATTTTGGTGGCCCTCCGGAGGGTGGCGAGCCTGGCAGATGGTGCTCGCTGGCGAGAAATTCAAATTAAGTGTTTAACTAGGGTTCATTTCTCCCCGCGGCGAGCCCTTCGCTGCCATTTAACCGCAGATGGTAGCTGTCCACGCTGTGCGGAGCCCCTGGCGACCTTGTACCATATGTGGTGGGGCTGCCGGCGCATACGCCCCTATTGGCATAGAATTGCCCTCTATATGGCCGACCTCCTTGGACAACCTGTATACTGGGATGCGGCCTTGATCGTCTTGGATCTCCTGGGTCTCACCTCTCCAAAGGGGAAATGGAGTCGTTGGCTGGTGCGGAAGGCATGTCTGGTGGGTAAAGGCCCCATTCTACGTGGGTGGAGGGACAGCCACCCTCCCTCTTTTTGGGAGTGGCGGAACTCCTTCCATCAACTTATGCTCCTGGAGTGTCGGGCTGCACGGGGTCATGTGAAGCGATGGTCTGCTTTCTGGTTACTGTGGGAGCCCTATATTCAAAAGTTGAGTCCTCGGACACGTAATGTAACCCTGCAATTAGGCTGTTGATAGCCCTGGATGTATGTAGAGACCTACAGAGGTTCGGCACTGTTATATATGCTGGTCCGGGTGGGTTTTGCGTCTGGGTGGAGGGGGGGGGGAGGGTGGGGGGGGGAGGGGGGGAAATAGGGGTATTATCTTAAAAACTATGTAACCATCTATGTATCTTGCACCTTGGGGATCAGAGCCCACCCCAGGGAGCGATTGTCTTATGCTCTGTATTTGATGTTCTGTTTGATGGTTCAAAATAAAATATTGAAACCCCCCCCCCCCCCCCCAAAAAACGAACATATATTTTTCTTCAGGGTTTTTCCCTATTTTGGGTGCTAGGCGCCATTTTGGGCACTAGGCCCATTTTTTTCTTCAAACATGGAGAAACCTGCCAGTGGTTTCAAAAAATGCTTAAAATGTGGCGGCACCATCTCCGTCACTGACAACCATGATTGGTGTCTAAAATGTTTGGGTCCTGAACATTGTCCAACGGAGTGTCTCTCCTGCACGAGGATGACCAAGAGGGGCCGACAGAATAGAGCTGCAAAACTCGGTACCCTTTTTGCCTCTGACACAATGTTAATTGCATCGATGTCTTCCAGGGCTTCATCTTCCTCCCATGGATCTCAGGTAACCAAAAGTAAAACTAGCCGGTCCTCGAAGGGAAAATCTCCTTCGAAGTATCAAGATGCCTCGGGCATTTCCCTTGAGGATACTTCACTGGCAAAACAGCCCCGGCGGGAGTCTTCGAGCTCCAAAGCATTAACGGGCTCCAGGATGTTCCAGAGGCTTCGACCTCTGCGGAACTACTGGTGCCATGCTCTGGGGTTGTGGCCGCATCCACCGGTACCGGCACCCAGGCATTGGCAGGAGCGATGGATCACAGAATCCTCGCTATCGAACGCAGTCTAGCGGCCCTCTTAGCAGCCTCGGTACCACTAAGACTGCAACAGACGGTTCCACAGGTATCGGTACCGACATCGGTACCAGGACCGACAATACCTGCTTCGACAGGACTGCTTCCCCCCATGCCGATGTCCGGTATCGGGGATCAGGAACCGAGACACTTTGGTACCAACTTTGAGCGCTACTAATACCATGCGCCACAGGAGCACCTGGTGCTTGAGTCTTCCGATTCCGATGACTCTGATGATTCTACCAGTACCGGAGTGAATCTATTAGAAGATTCAACTCCCTCTCCTCAACGCAGGATGTCTCCTCCAAAAGATATGTTCTTCCAGGACTTCATACATGATTTAGCAAAATGCCTTGCAATTACTGTGATTCCAGAAAAAGAACCTAGGGCAGAAGAATTAAGAATTCTATAATACCCTGTGGCTCCCAAGGAAGCAGCTATGCTTCCCATTCACAAGATCTTACATGATCTGATGTTGAGAATGTGGGAGACTCCTTTAATGATATCTTCACATTCCCGACGCCTGGACACTATGTACCGAGTGCCAAGTTGTCCTGGTTTTCAAAAAACTCAGTTACCACACCATTCAATAGTAGTGGAATCGGCCAGTCTTTATTTATGTTCGGTAAGACGGATCTTGGTCATTTTGCATGTCCTACCAACATACATATCATATTGCAGGGGCACACTACAACATAGATTGCCCATGTAGTACGGCAGTTGGTAACCTGCCAAGATGGTATTCCTTGCCCGATCTAGGGTCCTTCCATTTATTAGGGTATAAGATGTAGCAAATGGCTGCCAATAGCCTGTATTGAAGGCGCAGCCTTAGCAAAATCAGATCAACCACATGATCACATATGTTTTTGTCTCTTGCGTAAGCTATGCAGGGGCCATCCTTAAACTTATGGTGCAATGCCAAAATGTGCCAATGTGTATAGAAACTCTGTGCCAGCCTCAGTGCCTCCTCAGAGTAACGGATAACACAAACTTGTTTATCCATTTGGGATGCGCTGTTGCTGGGTAAGGAGCAAAGATCTATTAGCATATAGTACTCTCAAATAGGCTATCTTATAGCTGGAACAGATTCATCCTAAGGTAATAGGAAAGGAAAGGACATGGTCTGACTTGGCTGAAACACATTTGTTTTAATAGTGGCAAGTACTACTACTGCTTGGCCAAAGTTTACCCACAACCCAAGAACACCCCCAGTGGCCTTCTTAACAATTTACATTTTATATGGCCAACCAATTGGTATACAAAATTTAATCACTGGATGAGAGAAGGCGGGGAGAAGAGAAAGATTTTTAAAACCAAAGATTTCTCCCATTAATTTTCAAAGTTACTGGGACTAACATGTTGAATATCAGCCTATAATATTATCTATGATATTTTTCTTTTCAAGCCTGGCAAAACCTGGATTTAGAAATCATTTCTTGTCATAAAGGTTCATTGTTTCTAATACAATATATATATATATTTTATATATCATAAGCCACACAGACCAAAGTGTCAGGGCCAGCAGGAAGTTTAGATTGATCTGTGCTGGGCATGAGCCTCCCAGTCTGTAGGAGGAGTTGTGCTCTCATCCTTTATGTTTTGGGTGTGCCCTCTTGTTTCTTCTCTTGTCTGTCTCTGTGTTTAGTTTTTTAGTTTAGTTTATATTTGATATATTGCTTTTAGTTAAAAAACAACAAAGTGGTTTACAATACACTAAAAGCAATTTCCCATCAAAATACATAAAAATACAAAAAGTAAGCAATTATTTAGTTTCTTAAAATAAATACAATCAAAGAAAACAAAAACCAATTGTGTAATGCAGTCTGGCCATGACTGGAGCCAGCCCGGACAGCAAGGGTATAGAACTCTGCTTCTGGAATGGACCACTACTGCGTCCTTATTTGTGATATCCATGCTCCTTGATCCAGGTTTGTGTTCTGTGATTCAAGCTGTGTTCTCTGCTGCCCATGCCTCCATGTTCCTGGGCCATATCTAGGTTCTAGCTAGCTGTGTGTTCTGCTATCCCTGCCTGGATTACTTGTTTAGTGCTCATGCTTCGTGTTTTATATCTACCTATGGAATCCCGCAAAGGATGAGTGAAGGGAACTACTTGCCCTTTGTATCAAAAATCTGTGTACTTTTAAGGCTAGTGAAAATTAAACTTGCCTTGAACTTATTATGGTGGGCATTCTGCTTATTACAAGGGAGCCAATTCCTTGTGACTGCCCACTTTCCAGCTAGGTTCCCCTCACAGAAAGTGAAAATATGTCTAATATCTTTCCATCTTGGATGCTCTTGCCATCTCCTAGCTGGATTATTGCAGCCGGGCACACATAATTTAGGGTTTTCTTGGCAAGGTGTGACTAGAAGTGAATTACCACTCATTGTTTTTGAGGTAATGGAGGGTAAAATGAGTTGCCCAAGACCATGAGGGAATTAAACCCTGGTCACTTAGATATAAGGACACTATGCTAACCACTAGGCTACTCCTCCACTCCTAGTCCTTTTAAAATAATCTTCATATTGTCTCTTGTACCTGAGTACCATCCTTCAACCTTGCAGAAGGAGAGAGACTACTTTTAAATTCTTCTTTTTGTTTGGTTATTGAAATAGATACATTAATACCATCCAACCAACTAGGAGGTGAATAATCTTCATTTATTTATACAATATTTATATCCCACAAACTGGTCAAGACCATCCTGTATTTTTCTGTCCTACCCCCTTGCCCCTACCTCCAGGAAACCAATTGAAAGGTGGGACTTACTGTAGAACAACTAGCTCTGTAGAGTAGGGGTATGCATTCATGGGCATGCATGTGATCACATTTGCAGATGACACAAAATTGTTCAAAGTTGTTAAAACACAAGAGGATTGTGAAAAAGTGCAAGAAGACTGATAAATTGGAAGATTGGGCATCCAAATGGCAGATGGAATTTAAAATAGACAAATGCAAAATTATGCACTTAGGGAGGAACAACCCAAACTATGGTTATCTGATGCAAAGTTCCACCTTAGGAACCACCACCCAGGAAAAGGATTTAGGCTTCATCATGGATAACGCTTTGAAACCCTCTGCCCAGTATGCAGTGGCGGCCAAGAAAACAAATAGAATGCTAGGAATCATAAGGAAAGGAATGGAGAATAAAACAAATGATATTATGATGCCTCTGTATCGTACTATGGTGCCACTGCACCTTGAATATTGTGCGCATTTCTGATCACCATATCTTAAAAAGGATATAGCAGAACTAGAAAAGGTACAGAGAAGAGCCATCAAAATGGTAAAGGAGATGGAGGGATACCCCTATGAGGAAAGGCTTAAAAGGTTAGGGCTTTTCAACTTAGCAAAAAGACGCCTGAGGAGAGATATGATATAGGTCTATAAAATAATGAATGGAGTAGAACGGGTAAACGTAGATCAGTTGTTTACTGCTTCAAAAAGTAGAAAGACTAGGGGACACACAATGAAGCTACAATATAGCCCATTTAGGACTAATAGGAGAAAATACTTTTTCACTCAATGCGTAATCAAGCTCTGGAATCTGGTGGTTTAAAAGAGGTTTGAACAAGTTCCTGGAGGAAACGTCCATAAACCAAAGAGGACCAGGGAAATCCTCTGCTTACCCCTGAGATAAACAGCATGGAATCTGTGTATGTTTTTGGGAACCTGACAGGTACTTGTGACCTGGATTTGCTGCTGTTGGAAACAGAATACTTGGCTTGATAGACATTCATCTGACCAATATGGCATCTTTTGTGTTCTAATGTTCTTATTTGATTTGTTTGGGTACACGAAAAAATCACTTATATGCATGCATACTTACCATTAACACAACTTCCCCAACTAATGCTCCTGTTAAATATATATGACTATGTCTCAATATATTTATTAACAGGAGCATTAGTTGGGGAAATTGTGCTGGTTCTTCCTGTTAAGTGATCATAGTGTGGTGCGTGTATTTACAAATTAAAGCCCCAGTGCCTATTTAAAGCAAATGTGTAGGACAACATGAAACCTCCCCCACAAAAATAGGGGAAAATTTGTTTAAAGAATGTCAACCTGAATTTTTGTTTTGGCCATGCACACTTTTATTGTAGGGGTGGGACGGAGGGACTGAAGGGAAAGTGCTAGGCTTTTGACTTTTAATTTGTGTATATAAACCAGGTGGCATGAGGGGCAACTTTAACCATCCACTCTCAAGAGGTACTTGGTAGTGGAGTCTCCTGTGCTTTTGGGGGGGGGGGGGGCTCATTACCCTGAAAAGGCATGAGCTAAATCCAAAGAGATAAACTTGTGGGAGGGTGAAACTCCCATAGAAGAGAATATTACAAGGAGAAAGTTGTGCAAAAATGCAAGGTAGAACATTTGCTCCATGTGCCTAAGAACATAAGAATATAAGAAATGCCATACTGGGTCAGACCAAGGTCCTTCAAGCCCAGTATCCTGTCTCCAACAGTGGCCAATCCAGGTCACAAGTACCTGGCAGGTATCCAAAGTGCACAGCTTCCACAATACTCATCCTGGGGTAAGCAGTGAATTTCCCAGGTCCTCTTTGCCTAGATTGCTTTGAAAATTGTAATGAAATTCATCTTAATTTAATCTTAATGTGAAAACACATCTTGCAGGCTGATTTTCTTTATTAAAGGTGAAACTGGCACTTTGTTAATTTTTTAGGCTTTACTATACTTCAGCTCTGGTGAGTCACAAACATACAAAGCTCTCTATTTAAAAGATTTAAGCCTGTAAGTCACTGATTTGATGATTTAAGTTAGTTGAAATGTACACAAGTTAAGAATGGCTTTTGGTAATTATATGAATGCAATTGGAAATGTGCTTACATACTTTGGATGTGCACTGGGTTTCATTGTTGTCTTGAATCCAGTTTAGGATGTGAAAGTCAAATATTTTATGCTTGGCTTGAAAATGTGCATCTATCTCAAATGCCAAGTTTTTCTCTAATTACTGAAAAAGGGGCTTATAACAAAGGTTATTTGGGAGCCATTGTCAGGACACAGTTGTGATCTCAGCATGTGACTTCTTTTGCACTTATTCTGCACTGCTGCTGAACCCTTGGAACCCCATGACATAGGAGTTCACATAACATGGTAACCACCCTGTCCCTTCCATATTCTTCAGCCATGTTGGCATGAAAGAATAATAGTGGGATAAGAAAAGAGCATTTTCTGTCTCAAGACTATAATGGGAATGGGATTTTATAGTCAAATAGACAGAAAAAGCCTACCTAACATTCTTTGGGGTGTGACAGTGAAGTGAAATGTATCAGGAAGAGCATGTTGCATAATGAAAACAATTAGGAAAAGTGGAGGTATTTTGAAAAAACTAGAAGCACAGAATGGAAGCAATGAACTAAGGGTAGTGTTGGTTGGTGACCCTCTTCTAAGAGGTACTGAGACGTCCATCTGACGACCAGACTTGATGACTAGAGAGGTGTGCTCTCAGCTGCCACAATCTGAGATGTTATGAAGAGTTTGCTGAGACTCATCAAGCCTACTGACTATTATCTGATGTTGCTCATCCATGTCGGCACAAATGATATGGCTAGATATCCCTCTGAGCGTATCAAAAGTGACTTCATGGCTCTGGGACAGAGGGTGAAGCAAATAGGTGTACAGGTGGTGTTCTCTTCAATCCTCCCTGTTGAGGGTAAAGGCCAAGGCAGAGCAGCTCGCATCCTGGAGCTTAATGCATGGTTGCATGTATTATGTCACCGAGCGCGTTTTGGTTTCCTGGACCATGGGATGATGTTCCAAGGGCTACAGAGCAGAGATGGCATCCATCTGTCCAAGAAGGATTGAAGTGTCTTCTGCAGTAGATTGGCTAACCTACTGAAGAGGGCTTTAAACTAGATTCATTGGGGATGGGTGAAGAAACCCCTAAAGTAAGTGAAAGCCCCCAGGTAAGTGAAAGATTAAATATCTCTGTAGAAATGGATAAAAGGGGTAACATCTGGAAAGCAGTGTGTATAAATGCACGAAGCATGGGAAATAATATCCTAGATGTTGAGGCTTTAATGGAAGAGGCTGATTTGAATTTAGTGGCAGTTACAGAGACATGGTTCACAGACAACCATGACTGGGATGTAATAATACTGGGCTATATTTTATTCAGGAAGGATAGGGTAGGAAGAAGGCGAGGAGGAGTGGCACTATATGTAAAAAATATTACTAAAGCCATAAAATTACAGGGCTTAAAAAGAAGCGAGAAGGCACTGTGGGTTAAACTAGAAAGAAGGAAAGGGAAATCCATTTGCATTGGAGTGATATACAGATCCCCCTCACAGGGAGAAAAAGTGGACGGAGATTTAATAGAAGACATACGCAATATTGTCATGAAAGGAGAAGTGCTATTCAAAGGTGATTTCAATATGCCGGATGTTGATTGGCACATCCCTGCTGTGGTGTCATCTAGAAGTAAGGAGATCCTAGATTCTCTATAGGGAGAACTATTCTGGCAACTGGTAACAGAACCCACACGTGAAGGGGCCATGCTGGATTTGATGCTTACCAATGGGGAAAGTGTTTCTGATGTCATAGTGGGAGATCATCTCCAATCCAGTGATCACCAGATGGTGTAGTTCAGTATTAGGACTAGGGCTGATAAAATCCTTTCAAAAGCGAGGATCTTAGACTTTAGGAAAACTAACTTTGCCAAGATGGGACAATACCTCAAGAAGTCATTAGCAGGATGGGAACAGGTATGGGATGTAGAAAAGCAAAGGGCAAAACTGAAAGGAAATATTTTAAGGGCAACGAACGTTGTTAGAAAGGTAAATAAATGTAAAAGGAAAAGGAGACCGCTATGGTTCTCAAAAAAAGTAGCTGAAAAGGTGAAGAATTTCAGTTTGTTCAATGTAAACCGCACTGATGCAGAATAGTGCGGTATATAAGAGAATGTAAATAAATAAATAAATAAATAAAATAAATAAGACAAAGAGGGAGGCCTTCATAAAATACAAGAGATCACAGAGAGAGGAAGATAGACATCTATATTTGGAAAAACTAAGAGGCATGTTTACTAAACCGTCTTAATGTTACCGGCATTAGTTGCAGTCTTACTGTGATAAATACTATATAAAGTAGTGGGCGTTCTGGTCTTAAGGTTATCGCGCGATAGAGGGAGCTGTGGCACATTAACGCGCGCTAGCCTTAATTAGGCGCGCTGACCTGCAATCACAGCAACAGAGGTGTAGCACACTGGTTTATACATTGACTGCTGCTACAGTGTTCATGAGTTTGATCCCCCAGTGGGCTCAGTTAAAAGACTGTCTGAGGCAATCCCTTTTACTGCCTGTAACAGTCAAACACATCCCAACAATTTGCACTGCCAGCCAAAAAAGCCTCACCCCAGTGCCGCAACCTAATGCACCTTTTAGGGTGAACTATAAGGCACATCATAAAACACCACATCATCCAAGGCAGGTCATAATGTGCCCCAGAGGGCGGCAGGAAATGTTGGCACCCTCCAAGGCAGCATATAAGGCGCCCCATAAGCTGGCCAAACCTAAGGTGCCACGAAAGATGCCCCAGGGATGCCAAGGTGACACAAGAGATGGTGCTCAGGGGCACAAAGATGCCCCAAAGTCACAAGCATGAAATGTATGGCTCAAACACAGGTGTAACCATAACACTGCACAGAGCACCAAGGAAAGGCAATGAACAAGTGATGGAAGGAAGTAGATGACGGAGCTCATGGACCAGCCAAATCTGCATACGGCCCATGTGGCAGCAGGTAAAGTGGACAAATATATTGGGGGCAGCTGTATCGATGTACAGGGTGATGGTAATGTACATTGCAACAATGACAGTGTGTGGCAGAGGATGGGGATATGTGTCCACCAGAGGAGGTAGAGGTGGCAGGATAAGTGCAATGACAGGACAGAGGAGAGCAGTGCCATGCAGAGCATACACAGGAGAGGCAAGCATGAAGAGCCGCGATGCAGAAAAGTGTGCCAGTGCAGGACATGGGGTAGCAGCCTGCACATTAGGGCAGGACGCCACACAACTGGCACACACACATAGACGGACAGAAGGATGGATGGCAACAGTGATGAGGGTATAATGTGGCGGCAGCACAGATCTACCTGTTACACGAATGAAACGTAGTTGTGTAGGACAGCCATAAAAAAAGGGGAACAGAGAGGAATCAAACCTATGACCTCTGCTACTGAAGTCATTGCATTAACCATTGTGCTACATCACTATGGGAGTTATCATACCAATGGCTGGGTACAGAAAGAGTGCACGTCATCATAAAACTGTCTGCTGTGGCTACCAGGATAGGATAGAACCAACAGTACCCATAATGCAATTCACATACAGAGCAGCAGTTTGCATCTGCTCACCAGATGGGGTATGCACCTCTACAGCAAGTCAGCTTGGTAGGGGGGAATGACTGTGCGTGTTACTGGCATAGAGTACCCACAGGCTATGCCAATGTGTGTGTTCTGTGCTCACCCTGAGGGTGAGGTGGAGTGGCCAGCACCAGGTCCACAGTACCTGGGTTGGTTGAGGCGGACAGTGCTGCAGGTCTCCATCAGTGCCAGTGTGTGACATGTATTTGTTGCAGACACCTTTAGGAGGTCTCTGTGTCCATTTGTAATTGCCAGTCATGTCTGGCCCTTGTAGACCATGATGCACACAACATAGTGCATATCCACTGTGCTTGCTATGGTCACCTGTTTAGGGAGCAGGGGTGTGTCAGGGCTCACATGGTGACAATCTATTTAGCAAACCACCCTCTCTGAGTCAGGGTGGGGGATATAATCTGCCCCCAACAGACCCGCACTCTCACCCTTTGCAAGGGGGCAGTGGAGGTACATGAGGACAGGCTGTGGGACCAGCAACCCCAGTCCTGGTGGCAAACGGACAGCTGCTGAAGATCTGCACTTGGGACAGGGCCACTGGCAGATAGGTAGTGGGCCCAGTCAGCTCAGCTGCCCCCCACTACAATCTGACAGTCACCAGCAGAGGGCAGTCAGTGTGCACCTGCTGCACCCTGCAGATGGTGCAGTCATACAGATGCTAACTGCAGACAGTCTGCTAGCTAGTACATAGTGCATGTTCCTGGAGGAACTGTGTGCACCCAAAACTGGGATATCAGTGATTGGGCCCCAGAAAAGAGAACCCATAAATATCACTTGAGAGAAATACTGTACAGCACTATGGGGGAACCTAGCCATGCCATGGTCACTGCTCAGTCAGGGTGAGAGCGACCTCCCAGCATGACATGTTGTGGCCACCCTGTCCGTGCAGGTGGTGGTCGGGCACTACAATGTCCCAGCCATTGCCCTATACCCTGTACAAATGCATCCTGCCCATGCCACCCTGTCCGGGCCATACCCACAGTACCTTGCTCCTCATTATGCACATTGGCAGGCTAACACTGGAAACAGTGCAGCAATGTGGGCTCAGTAAGGTGTAGGCAACCACAACACACTGGATAGACAGACACACACTCCCACACCTAAGCCAGCATTGTGCAAATATAGAGGTTTGTGGCAGCCCTGTCCGCCACACCGATCCTGGGCACAGTGCGGGCATTGCTATGGTATTCAATACTGTTAGGGTCACTCCCTGGGGTGGTAAACACTGTCAGAATCAATAACTGAAACACACTCCACAGATATCAGAAAGGTTGCTATGATGAATCTCTATCAACAAATTGTGTTTAACTTAGGATTTGTTAGCTGACATTAATTATAGCAACCTTTTGATATATGTGGAACGTGTTCCCAAGTTTAGGACGGCATTGTTAAGGTATGCAGGTGCCAGTATTGGGAGATGCTGCTCCGCGCAGGGCCCAACAGCCTGACTCTCCATGAGGCTTTGGATAGTGGAGCCTGTGGGTGTGGGTGTTTATGCCCCTGTTGGCCACTGCTCTAGGGCAGAGGTTTCCAACTCCGGTCCTGGTGGGCCAAACACTGTTAAGGTTTTCATGCTATCCCTAATGAATATGCATGAGATACATTTGCATACAATGGGGGCGGCGCATACAAATGTAGCACAGGCATATTTATTAGGGACAGCATGAAACCTGAATGGTGTTTGGCTCTCCAGGACTGCAGTTGGGAAACTCTGCTCTAGGGATTGCACATGTTTATGGTGTCTGTGCTCTGTAGGGTAAAATATAGGCGTTTCAGGCATGTTTATTTTGTCTGCAATAAAGGTTCCGTCTTTATTACCATGGTTTAGTACTGGGTAAAATATGGGGACAGGGTTGGCAGGAGTCACAGCTGGGACTTGAACTTGTGACTTTCTGCTCCTGAACACACTGGCTGCATGTACTGCACCACACTGTTGCCACAGGGACAGATCATTCTCTGGGGATACCATGACTGTTTGTCAGACAGACCCAGTCTGTTGCAGTGCACGGCGCCCACCTAAATGGGGCTTGGCCATGGTCTGTTGTGGGCAGATGCCACTGCCCCTTCCGCCACCAGCACCCCTCTGCCACCATGCTGCCATGCCATTATGCCGATGGTGCTGGTGGTGCACAGTCCCAGGCCATCCAGTGTGCTGGTAGGCAGCTGCCTATGGTGTGGGTTCTTGGGTAGGGGTGCCAACATGGACATGCGCGCTTTCCCCCGGCACCGCCTGCCAATGTTATGTGCCCTTGGGGGTACCTGCTGGGTAATATCCCCTATGACACTGTAGGACACACACTCATGCCCATGTTGGACCCTCGTCAGTTGCTGTCTTGCTGCTTTACAGTTTCGGCATTCCTATGTGCCCTAGGCATTTGCCTAGTCCACACTGTGCCCCAGCTGGACCACAGCATGTGCCGCCTGCAGCCCCCTGTATCGCATTTACAGCATCAGTACAGTTGCCCTTTTCTACGTGCCCACTCGGCTGTTGCTGCACATGTGCACGCCATAACAAACCTGCCCAATCTATACGACAGAAACCCTGATCACTGCTATTTCAATGTGGGATCATTCACTTTGTAGGGGGACAGCGCATAGACCCTTCCAAACATGATATCTTAATTTTTACGCTTTGTCAGTAGTGTTGCTTTATGTTTATCATTACTATCATTATTGACCAACTTGGTTACTGGGATTTTAAATGTGGTTCTGGTCATTTTATATGTTTATTTGCCTTTTTGGTTCCTGCACATGTATCACAACTATCACTTTTTTGGGTTTCCCTGCCTTTGCTGCACATTGCTGACTTAAATGGTTTCTCTTTCCTGATCCACAACTGGAATACCACAATCTCCTCAGCAGCCAGCACAACTAGAAACAAAACCAATACCAGACCCATCTCCTCAAAAGCCCGATGGTTCACCCCCAACCTCTGAAAACTGAAGACCAGACTTAGAAGAACCGAAAGGAAATGGAGAAAAACCAAAAGCGAAAGAGACAAAACAAAATACCTCTATGAACTCAATGCGTACCACGCAGAAACCGACAATGCCAAAAAAAACTACCACACCAAAATCATCACAACAGCCATAAACAAACCTCGAGAGCTCTTCCAAATTGTCAAAAAACTAACAAGATGTATAAAGTGCATACATTCAAAGAATCAAAATTTGTAAAAAGCTTCTTTTTTATTTGTTTTTTTCTTTTTCTTCAATGCTTTCAAAACATATATAAACAAGCCCGGGTTTTCTTCTCTAATACCTTAAACCAAGCAAAAATTTTTATTTGAAGGAAGACTCCCCGAGTAGACTGATTCATTACATAAATATGTTTAAAACAAGGGTCTCGACGCTCAGCTCCGGCGCCTTAATGGCGTTTCAGAAATTTTCTTCAGGAGACCTTTAACCTATAAATAAACAAAATTACAATATGCTATTACCCTACTATCTACTATATCTAAAAGCAATCGTTCTAATGATATATTTCTCTAAAATTATAAGCTACTTACAATTATTCATGCTGCCCGCGTTCTCTCTCTTTCTTTCTGTTACGAAAAAACGCCGCGCATGCGTGATGGTAAATCTATTGGCTATTTAAACCCCTCTAGATTACGTCGCACGTTTCTCATTCGTGCTGTTGCAAATGGTTACATCAAGCCCATGTACAATTAAACAATGGATCTATATTATATAACGCCATCTCTCATCCACGGTCTTAGCGCTAACATATTGTTCTTAATATTGAATCTATTTCCTATCCACTTAAATATAATGCTTGTCTTCCATTCATACACTACCTTTTCTTATCTGATTAAAACAGGACTCTACCTTCCCATTTATGATATTAATCTACTTCTTATCCTATCAGAGCACAGCACTGTTCTTCCTTATGTAGTGCTGGATCCATTTATCAAGATACATATTCTTTTCTGATACCCGCAGAAATTGTAAATTTTCAAACTAGCCTACAAACAGGATATCCACTCTAGGGATACATTTAAACCCTTTGGAACGACAGTCTGTAACTTGTATATCCACCATTGTTCTCGCTGTAACAAAGTTTCATCTAATGTTTTTCCTCCCTTTGGGACCTGGATTTGTTCTATCGCGAAGCTGCGGAGCTGATCAAAGGTGTGGCCTTGTGAAAGGCAATGAGTGACTATTGGGGCCTCAAGCCGATGGCATTTTAATCTACTTCTATGTTCTCGTAACCTGACTCGTAATGAACGGATTATTTTACCAACATAATACAATCGAATGAGAAACGTGCGACATAATCTAGAGGGGTTTAAATAGCCAATAGATTTACCATCACGCATGCGCGGCGTTTTTTCGTAACAGAAATAAAGAGAGAGAACGCGGGCAGCATGAATACTTGTAAGTAGCTTATAATTTTAGAGAAATATATCATTAGAACGATTGCTTTTAGATATAGTAGATAGTAGGGTAATAGCATATTGTAATTTTGTTTATTTATAGGTTAAAGGTCTCCTGAAGAAAATTTCTGAAACGCCATTAAGGCGCCGGAGCTGAGCGTCGAGACCCTTGTTTTAAACATATTTATGTAATGAATCAGTCTACTCGGGGAGTCTTCCTTCAAATAAAAATTTTTGCTTGGTTTAAGGTATTAGAGAAGAAAACCCGGGCTTGTTTATATATGTTTTGAAAGCATTGAAGAAAAAGAAAAAAACAAATAAAAAAGAAGCTTTTTACAAATTTTGATTCTTTGAACGTATGCACTTTATACATGTTGATACTTTACGTTCACTAAAATAGACCACAACTAGAAAAAACTAACAAGGGCACCCAGTAATTCCGACCAGCTGCCAGATATCCCCCCTGATCTTCTAGCCCGACAATACAAACAGCTTCAGCAACCGCAAAGCTCACATCACTATGCTGAAACAACCAAGACAAATTCATGCCCCATCCTGAACAGAGACTGGAATACATTCGACACAACCTCAAAAGAAGAAATATCTTCCACCATCTCCTGCTTGAACACCACCACCTCCCCGCTGGACCCCTGTCCTACCGACTGGATAAAGAAAATCAAAGAAGACCTGAGTGCACCATTAACCCACATCGTAAACGAATCCTTTACCCAAGGACACATGCCAGACGCCCTCAAGACCACAATCATTCGACCAACCCTAAAAAAGCACAACCTAGATCCCCTAGACCCCACCTCCTACAGACCAGTAGCGAGCCTCCCACTCACCGCAAAGATAATCGAGAAGATAGTCCAATGTCAGCTTCAAGAACACCTGGATGTCAACAACATACTGGACCCGCAGCAACACGGATTCCGACCATTACATGGAGTCGAGACCCTCATGACCACACTGATGAACACCCTCATCATAGGAACCCAAGAGAAACACTGCGGATGCATCCTGATTTTCCTGGATATATCGGCGGCCTTTGACACCATCTCCCAAGACACCCTCATCCACAGACTCCAAACAGTTGGGATCAAAGATACTGTACTCTGATGGTTCAGGTCCTATCTAACCAACCGACAGCAACTGATCCGCACCAAAACCTCAACCTCGCCCCCCTTCCAGCAACATCAAGGAGTACCTCAAGGATCCACATTATCAGCCATGCTTTTCAACATCTACCTCCGTCCACTCTGATCAGTCATACGCATCCACAACGTCAACTTCCACATATACGCCGACGACATAATGCTCTACGCCCCAATTACAACCACAGACCCAACAAACGACCAGCTATCAGCCTGCTTCACCGACGTATCCAACTGGCTACAAGAGAACAACTTATCCATTAACATAAAGAAGACCGAAGCTCTTATAGTGACAAAAGACCCAGACTTCAAACCACCCACTCACCTCACCATGGGAACCACGCAAATTCAAATACAACCACACATAAGATATCTCGGCATTATCATTGATCAAGCCCTAACCCTTAAGCAGCAAATCAACAAGACCACTGGAACTGTATTCCACAAGGCAAAAACGGTACAACGTCTCCGACCTCTCCTCGAACCGCAGGACTTCAGGACAGTAATGCAGGCTCTGACACTCCCTTATCTGGACTACTGCAACATAATCTACCATGGCCTACCTGCCACACAAACCAATCCCCTCCAAACTGCCCTAACACCACGGCAAGAATAATTCACAATGCAAAGAAACGGGACCACATCACCCCAATTCTGAGAGACCTTCATATTCTCCCCATCAAAGCAAGAATCAAGTACAAAGCTCTCCTACTCACCCACAAAACCATCCACCAAACACAAGGCACCCCACTCCACACCCTACTGTCTCGCCCAACCCACAGCAGAACAACCAGACAATCCTCCAACAGCTCCATTGCCATCCCCCACAAAAGAACCAAGGCAACACAATGGACCTGCAACAGAGCCTTTGAACTCTATGCCCCATCCCTCTGGAACTCTCTGCCAAACCACATCAGGAACAACGGTGATCTCCCATCTTTCAAAAAGCAGCTAAAAAACGTCCTATTCCAGGAACATCTCTGAATGGGAACCCCCTCCCCCTATTTCTCTTCAAGAACTTCAGACCAGTAACTGTGCTGTCCTGTCCGTCTCTATGTTCATCCCAAAATCATCATTGTTGAGCCCCTGGTGATGGCCCCCCTACTATTGATTCCCCCCCCCCCCCTGTTATGTGTCTCACCTCTTTGACCCGGTGAAAAGCGGGATATAAATACAGTTAAATAAATAAAAATAAATAAATGTGCCTAACACGAGGGTTTCACTGCGTTAGTGTTCAGACCCGGATTTCACAGCATTAGTGTGCCTGGAGCCTCTCCCCTCCCACTTTCTGCCCATTGACCCCTTCTCTCCGCCCTCTGGGAAGCCTTACTCCATCCTTCAGACCCAGATTTCACAGTGTTAGTGTGCCTTAACGCCACCGCCGCGTTATCGCGCGATAAGTGACGTTATCATGCGATAATGTTACGTTATCACGCAATAACATCACTTATCGTGCGATAATACCACCGCTGAGATGTTAGACGGTTTAGTAAACATACCCCTAAAAGAGAAGCTAGCAAAGTAGTCAGGAAAGAAAACATACAAAAAGAAGAAGAAATAACCAATGCAATAAAATTGGGGAGCTAAGACATTTTTCAGATATGTTAGTGAGAGGAGGCAGGACAAAAGTGCTATTGTCAGACTCAAGGGTGAAGGGGAGGACTATGTAGAAGCTGATGGGGATAAAGCAGAATTGCTTAACAAATATTTCTGTTCTGTGTTCACAGGTGAAGGGCTAGGAGCAGAACCTCAGAAAACATTCACAAATAGGAACAGAAGTGACAGGGTTTTTCAATGATTTTCAGAAGAGTGTGTTCATGAAGAACAGCTAAACTAAAAGTAGACAAAGCAATGGGACCATATGAGATTCATCCGAGAATACTGAAGGAACTTGGGGACATTCTAGCAGCTCCACTGACTAACCTTTTCAATGCTTCTTTGGAGTCAAGAGTGGTCCCAGAAGACTGGAGAAAGGCATATGTGGTCCCTTTACACAAAAGCGGAAGTAAGGATGAGGTTGAAAACTACGGGCCGGTTAGTCTAAGCTCTGTGGTGAGTAAATTATCGGAAACACTGCTAAAAGAGAGAATAGTGAGGTTTCTGGAGTCCAGTAGTTTGCAGTATCAGAGGCATCATGGGTTTAACAGAGGCAGGTGTGGTCAGACAAATCTGATTGATTTTTTTGACTGGGTGACCAGGGGGTTGTACCAAGGGAGAGTCCTAGATGTGGTGTACTTAGATTTCAGTAAAGCCTTTGACACCATTCTGCACAGGCAACTTATAAACTAACTGAGCACCTTAGGGATGGATCCTAAAGTGAATGACTGGGTTTGAAATTGGTTGAATGGGAGGTGGCATAGGGTACAGGTAAGTGGATCTCACTCTGAGGACAAGTAAGTTACCACTGGTGTGCTGTAGGGATCCATCCTTGGTCCAATTCTTTTTGACATCTTTGTTGGTGATATTGCGGAAGGGCTGTCATGTAAGGTTTGCCTGTTTGCGGATGATATCAAAATCTGCATTAGAGTAGACACCCAGGAAGGAGCAGATAATATGAGGAAGGATGTAGCTAAGCTTGAAGAATGTTCAAGAATTTGGCTGCTGAGATTTAATGCTAAAAAATGCAGGTCGCTTGCGTGGCATTTTTGAGCTGGTCCAGTTTTGGTGAAGGATGGCCGTGACTGAATGTTAGGCGCAAATTAGCAGTTGTGTGGTAAGAGGGGGTTCTGATATTCATATGGTTATTTGTTCTTTTGACTATGGGGATTATTGAGGGCCTTATTATTTTTTGTGTTTTGTCTCTTGACAGTGATAGCTTATTAACCCCTGAAGAAACATTTAGCAAAACGCTTAATGGGGCCGTGGAGAGGCATTGGGGTGCAGCAGATCGGAGCATTGGCTGAGATCTTTGTTGCCTGATCTCTCAGAAGCGGTTTAAGGTAAGTTTTTGCTGAGAAGCTCTTGATCTGTTGGGCTTTAATTGAAAAATGTTTGGTTAATTTTGAGAGTGAGGAGTTCTTAAGGTCGTTGATGTGTGGGGACTATGGCGTGAGGGTTTCCCCATTGCCTGTTGTAGGTCCTATTTTGATTTGAGACCTTTTCTCCCTCTCTCTTTCTTTTTTGGCTCCGATGTTAAAATACCATAGGGATTTTTGATAATTTAATGGAGTGATTTTTCTTATGCGGTGAAAAAATGCAGGGTCATGCACTTGGGCTGCAAAACTCCAAAGGAGCAGTACAGTGTAGTGGGCAAAGTAATTCTGTCTATGAAAGAAGAGTGGGACCTGGGCAGATTGTTTATGATGATCTTAAAATAGCTAAACAGGTAGAAAAGGTGACGGCAAAAGCCAGAAGGATGCTTGGGTGCATAGGGAGAGGAATGGCCAGTAGGAAAAAGGAGGTGATAGTACCTCTGTATGAGTTTCTGGTGTGACCTCTTTTGGAGTATTGTGTGTAATTCTGGAGACCGCACCTTCAAAAAGATATAAACAGGATGGAGTTGCTGCAGAGGGTGGCTACTAAAATGGTTAGTAGTCTTCATTATAAAGCATATGATGACAGACTTAATGATCTTAATATGTATACGTTAGAGGACAGGTGGGATAGAGGAGATATAATAGAGATGTTTAAATACTTCTGTGGCATAAATGCACAAGAGGAGAGCCTTTTTATTTATTTTATTTATTTATTTAAAAGGATTTATATACCGCTTTATCCTGTAAATCAAAGTGGTTTACACTTCACCCAAATCATGTTACATTGTACGGAGTGTAGGCATGCAGTGGCTACTTCAGTGCGTTTGTGTAGGTGTAGATAATGTATAACTAATTTCATGATGAGCTGTTTACATGATGAGCTATATACAAGTGCTATATACAAGGCGGCAGTGCAGGGTTGGCTAGGATGGGAGGGAGGGGGAAGTAGGAGAAAGGCATGGGGCAGGAACGCTTAAGATGCTGACTGTAGGGGATGTTGGTCAGTTCACGTGATATTGCCATAATGTTCGATGTAGAGCATGGTTTTGAGCAACTTTCTGAAGTCCTTAAAGTCCACAGTTGATCTTAGGCAGTCCGGAAGGGAGTTCCATAGAGCGGGAGCAGCCAGGGATAGTGCTCTCCTTGAAGTAGACTGCCTTACTTTGGTGAATGCTCTGGAGGTTGTGATGGTGTCTGTGGTGCCTCTCCTCCTGGGTCTGGTGCTTGAGTCAGAGCTGATGAGGGTCTGCAGACTGTTCGCTGAGAGGTTCTGTTTGATTTTAAAGATGTTTAGTAGGGTTTTGTATTGTATACGAGAACTAATTGTTAGCCAATGGAGGAGGTTCAGAATGGGGTGATGTGATCGTGCCTTGAGGAACCAGTTATTATGCATGTAGCAGTGTTCTGTGCCATCTGCAAGGGCCGGAGTGTGTGTTTTGGGAGCCCAAGGTATATGGGGTTGCAGTAGTCTAGAATTGATTGAAAGCAAACTCTGCTATGAGTGGATATAGGCTGAGGGTGAAAGGGGATAGACTCAGGAGTAATATACAGAAATGTTTCTTCACTGAAAGAGTGGTAGATGCATGGAATAGTCAGCCTCCCAGTGTAGGCAATAGAAATGAGGACAGTATCTGAATTCAGAAAAGTATGAAAAACACAGAAGATCTCTTACGGAATAACGGGGACTATTGTAGTTGATATAAAAGGGTCTTTTTATGCCATCATGTTTCTATGTTTCTGAGACCCATCATAATCACTGCTCAAGACCAGTGGTTCCCATAACTGTCCTGGGGTACCCTCAGTCAGTCAGGTTTCCATGATATTTGCAATGAATATTTTTGAGATAGATTGGACTCCTTTGTGTTCCAATCTATCTTATACATATTTATTGCGGATATCCTGAAAAACCAACTGACTTGAGGGTCTCCCTGGATAGGTTTATGTTTATTTGAGACTTTATATACCGCTTTTCTATAAAAAGGCAAAGCAGTTTACAAAAAATAATTACAAATAGAGTGAAGAAAAGGAACACCATAAACTGATAGGATAGAGGAAACCAGAAACACAGGGAACCACTGCTTTAGATCAACTATAGTAGTCAGTGGTGCAAGCTGAAATCCCAGGCCCTAAGCAAAAATTTGGACAGTACTTATGACAGTTTCCTAGGGTTTGGTGTATCCCCACTTCTTAGTCATGAGAGCGAGAGAGAAAGTGGAGTGAGGATACCCTTTAGTCATCCTGATTTTCTTCTTAATGTTTGGAGTCTGCCCTTGAGCCCCTGTATCTTTAATAGGGTTGTCAACTGGCTCCAGATGAGCCCGATAGGCTTGATCCAGTCCTGGGTTTATACGATTGCATGCAGGGACTTGTAGTATTGCCTTTTTATGTGCAATAAAGAAATCAAATCTAAATATCCCTACATGCAGTGGTGTGAACCCAGGACTGGATCAAGTTTGCAGGCGCATCTAGAGCCTGTTGGCAACCCTAATTTTTAAAGGCAGGTACTACCCATTCAATTCCCTAAAAGGCTTAGGGGCTTATAGACTAATTTGGGGCAACTAAAATTTGGGACCCTAACATAGAGAAGCAGAGCACTGGCTCTGTGTGCCAGTGCCTAATGATATCACTGCTGCTTTGCCCCTTTTGCCCATTCATGGCTTCTCTTCCTCATACATTTTTCCATCTCTAATTCTTCCTTTCCAATTTTTGTCTGCTTCAAGGCCTAGTGGCAATGGCAGGAATAGGATAGAACATGAACATGGAGCCTGTGATCTGATGTGGGCTTACAGGCCCTACAACAATTCTACCCCTCACACAGGTTTCCTTGATAACAGGAAGCTCATCAGGGAGGAGAAGATGGGACTCCTTCAAGGTCTAAAAATGTGTTAGCTCACAGGCCTCATGTTTACTTTCCTCCCTTTGCTGCTATGGGTGATCAGCTGTTGCAGGAGGGCGATTCAGCGGCTAGCAAGCCCTTTCATTTTTGGGCTATTCCATACTGCAGGGTTATTTCGGTGGAATTTACACCATTGATAGCAGTTTTGTAAACAAAGCAAAGGGGCACGTGCAGGAGTCCTGCATGATAGCAATGGAGTGGAGGAGTGGCCTAGTGGTTGGGGCAAGGTACTTCAGGCCGGAAGGTCGGGGGTTCAAATCCCACTAGAGGACAGCAACCTTGGGCCGGAAGGACTGGGGTTTCTAGTCCCACAGGTGCTCCTTGTGGTCTTGGGCAAGCCACTTAACCCTCCATAGCCCATGTTCCCTGTAAAATAGTTATCTCCAAGTTATAATACCCTGTTCAATGTAATTTCAGTTTGTTCAATGTAAACCGCACTGATGCAGAATAGCGCGGTATATAAGAGAATGTAAATAATAATAAAATAATAATAATAAATAATAAATGGACCAGTGCCTCCCATGTATACTATCATTTACAGCACTGCTCTAGTTCAACCAAGCACAGGATGATTTGTTGAGATTATTGACAAAATCCAGCAGAGTAAGTTGTATATTCATACCAAGCCAAATATAGCAGGGTAAGTAAAGATGGCAATCAATGCAAAGGTCAATAAGCGAACAACTTTCCAAGAAGCTGAAAGCAGTTCAATAAATGGAGCGTGACACTGCAAAATGTACTGAGATAGTGTTTTCATGCATGCAAGGATATTAGTTATCACATATTGGCTGACCGTCTGCACGTTTGTGTAGTAAAACTATTGTCATCTGATTTCTTCATGTAATATGTATAGTATAGTCAATTAGAAAGGTATTTTGAGTAGGGGCGATATGTGTAACAGGAAACGTGTGGGCTGGCAGAGCTAAAGTTGATTAATGCTTTTATTAGTTCCACAAATGCTAATGTATTCCCTCTCGTAACTATATTATAGTAGACAGATATGATATAGACCCCAAACAACTAATTGGAAACATGTACTCTAAGATCTCCAGGAACAGGCAGGAATGTAGTCTTCACATATCGGTATCGTCAGTACCGACGGAGCCCGTGCGGGAACGCTCCCTAGCGTCCAATAGGAACGCTTTTGGGAGCATCCCACAGTGTATGCGTGCTGCCTTCCCGCCTCTGTACCTCGCTCACTTCAGTTCTTCATTTTGCGTGGAGCTGACAGGACGTGTACCCTGTCACTGCAGAAAATTTCCTTTTTATTCTTTGTTTTTTTTGTGGTTGCATCTGCCTTCATTCGACGCCTACCGGTACCGCCGGTTTTTCTTCTTCTTTCTTTTCCAAAAACCCCCAAAAAACCTTGTATTTTCTTCAGGGGTTTTTCCCCTGTTTCTGGTGCTGGGCGCCATTTTGGGCACTAGGCCCACTTTTCTTCAGACATGGAAAAACCAGCTAGTGGTTTCAAAAAATGCTGAAAATGTGGCGGTACCATTTCCGTAACCGACACCCATGATTAGTGTCTAAAATGTTTAGGTCCTGAACATTGTCTAATGGAGTGTCTCTCCTGCACAAGGATGACCAAAAGGGGCCTGCAGAATAGAGCTGCAAAACTCGGTACCCTTTTTGCCGTGGATACGATGTCACTTGCATTGACGTCTTCCAGGGCTTCATCTTCCTTCCATGGATCTCAGGTAACTAAACTTAAGTCTTCTAAGACTGGCCGGTCCTCGAAAGGTAAATCTCCTTCAAAGTATCTAGATGCCACTGACATTGCCCTCGAGGATAGTTCACCGGCAAAACAGTCCCGGCAGGAGTCTTCGGGCTCCAAAGCATTAACGGGGCTCCAGGATGTTCCAGAGGCTTCCACCTCTGCAGAACTACTGGTGCCATATTCTGGTGTCGTAGCCGCTTCTACCGGTACCGATACCCAGACATCGGCAGGAGCGATGGATAAAAGAATTCTCACTATTGAACGCAGTCTAGCGTTCCTCTTAGCAGCTTCGGTACCGCTAAGACTGCTATAGACTGTTCAACAGGTATCGGTACCGACAGCACCTGCTTCGACAGGACTGCTTCCCCCCATGCCGAGCCTTGAGTCTATCTCGGGTATTGGGGATCAGGAACCGAGACATTTCGGTACCAACTTCGAGCGGTACCGATACCATGCGTTATGGGAGTACCCGGTACAGAGTGTCTTTGAATCTTCCGATTCTGATGACTCTGACGATTCTACCGGTACCAGAGCAAACCTACTAGAGGATTCAACTCCTTCTCCTCAACGCAGGATGTCTCCTTCAGAAGATATGTCCTTCCAGGATTTCATACGTGATTTGGCAAAGGGTCTTGCAATCACTGTGATTCCAGAAAAGGAACCTAGGGCAGAAGAATTAAGAATTCTATAATACCCTATGGCTCCCAAGGAGGCAGCTATGCTTCCCATTCACAAGATCTTACATGATCTGATGTTGAGAATGTGGGAAACTTCTTTAACAATATCTTCACATTCCTGACACCTTGACACTATGTACCGAGTGCCAATTTGTCCTGGTTTTCAAAAAACTCAGCTACCACACCATTCAATGGTAGTGGAATCGGCCATGCGAAGAATTAAGAGTGCTAAAACACATTCTTCTAATCCTCCAGGATGGGAATCCAGGACATTTGATGCCTTTGGGCGTCGATGCTTTCAATCCTCCATGCTATCAGCCAGGATCAGTTCCTACATTCTTTATATGGGAATGTTCCTGGAAGAAGTCACAAAAGATTTAGAGCTCATTAGCCCTTGTGTCTCTGAGGAAAAAATAACAGACTACCTTATTCTGGTCAAGCACGCCCAGAATGTCTCTAAATTCATGAACCGTGCTACCTTTGATTGCTTTGAATGTATCAGCAGAACCTCTGCTATATCCATAGGAGCACGTCGTATTGCTTGGCTTCAAGCATCAGATTTAGAACAGTGGGTGCAAGAAAAGCTGGGAAACATTCCTTGTACAGGAGAAAATCTCTTTGGCAAGGACTGGCAGGACAAGGCTAATCAGCTTGAATCTGAAAATACTACCTTGAACAGACTATCAAAGTCTACAGCCAACCCAGCAAAGAAGAAAACATTCAAAAAACCCTTTTTCAGCAAAAAAAGGAAGCTTTACCCATCTTACACCCATCAAAGCCACTGTCCGCTTCATGTTCCCCAGAAGGGGAAACAACAGAACAGACAGCAAAGAAAGCCGCAAGCTCAAAGAGCTCAACCGGCCCAACAGATCCAGACCCCTCAGGGTCTTTGACTTCTACCTAGAGAACTTAGTCATTCTGCCCCTGAAAGGTCCAGAACCCTTAAACATTCCAGAAAGACTATGCTTTTTTGCCAAAAGATGGCAACAAATAACATCAGAAAATTGGACTCTGTTCATTGTATGACTGGGGCACAAGCTTCATTTTCTCAACTTGCCCCCACCTACAATAATAAAACAGTTCAATTTCAGGCCTCTGCCACCAAACCTCTGTGGCAGGAAGTCACATCACTTCTCGCTCAAGGAGCAATCGAAGAAGTACCCATACCCCAACAGGGGACGGGGTTTTACTCCCCCTATTTTCTTATTCCAAAGAAGACAGGGGGACACAGGCCTATACTAGACCTCAGAGAATTAAACAAGTATTTGTTCTGAGAAAAGTTCAAAATGATCTCCCTCGTGACACTTCTACCATATCTTCAAAGTCAGGACTGGCTATGTTCTCTAGATCTAAGAGATGCGTACACGCATATTCTCATCCACTCACATCACAGGAAGTTCCTTCGATTCCTGGTCCAAGGAAGAAACTTCCAGTACAGAGTTCTTCCTTTCGGACTGGCCTCTGCCCCAAGAGTTTTCACGAAATGCATGGCAGTGGTAGCAGCATTTATGAGGACTCTGGGAATATTCATCTTCCCTTACTTAGACAATTGGCTTATTCGAGCATCGACAGCTCCAGAGGCCAGCTTCGCTCTCTCTCGAGCAATGAGAATTCTTCAATACTTGGGACTGGTCATAAACCTCCCAAAATCTCATCTCACCCTCTCTCAATCTCTCGAATTCATAGGGGCTCGTCTAAAAACACGGCAGTCAAGGGCTTTCCTGCCACAGCCACGCTGTCTACGAATAATACAACTGGCATCTTAAGCATCTATGAAGGTGTTCCTTACTGCTCGAGAGATGCTTCAACTTCTGGGACACATGGCATCCACTGTCCATGTGGTTCCCTATGCTTACCTCCACATGCGAGCAGCCCAGTAGACCCTATCCTCTCAATGGTCACAGGCCTCGGGTCAGTTAATGGACAAGATCAGAAACACCACACATCTGATTTCATCCCTGCAATGGTGGCAAACTCTAGAAAACCTCCTCGTAGTCTCTCCTTTCCAGCAGCCTCTGTATCAGGCCACCCTAACAACAGATGCGTCCAAGATGGTTTGGGGGGGCCCACTTGCACGATCTCTCCACTCAGGGTATTTGGACCTCACAGGAGGTTTCCCTTCACATAAACCTCCTAGAGCTGAGAGCCATTTTCAATGCTATTCAAGTCTTTCAGGGCCATCTCAGCAACAAAACAGTTCTGGTCCAAACCGACAATCAGGTAGCTATGTTCTATGTGAACAAGCAAGGCAGAACAGGCTCTCTGTCACTATGCAACGAAGCTTTGCGACTATGGGCCCTCACCAGAGAGTTGCAAATTCACCTGTGTGCGGTATACCTTCTGGGCATTCAAAACTTATGGGCAGACAGACTCAGTTGAATACAGCTGCCACACGAGTGGTCCCTCCACTCATACCAGCTTGCTCGAGTATTTTAAATCTGGGGAACACCAGATATAGACCTCTTTGCAAGTCCACAGAATGCCAAACTTCCCCGATTCTGTTCCAGAATCCCAGCTCACAACTGTCAGGCAAGAGATGCTTTCCTACTCCATTGGGGTCAGGACTTCCTCTATGCCTTCCCACCCATTCCCCTCATTCCCAAAACTTTATTCAAACTTCAGAGAGACAGAGGTCATATGATACTCATACCTCCACGTTGGCCACGACAAACGTGGTATCCTGTTCTTCTGCGTCTCTCTCAAACCACTCCTCTGGAGTTGGGGAATGCTCCAGACCTTCTGTCTCAGGAGGACGGATGCTTACTGCATCCCAATCCCCAGTCCCTACATCTCAGGGCCTGGTTACTGAAAGCCTAGAATTCCAGGATATTCACCTTTCTCAACAAGTAAGGGATATCCTTCTAGCTTCCAGAAAACCTTCCACAAGATGTTGTTATGCTTTTAAGTGGAAAAGGTTCTCTGTCTGGTGTTCACAAAAGGGACTTAATCCCCTTTTGGTACATGTAGAGTCGCTACTAGAGTATCTCCTCCAATTATCAACTTCTGGTCTAAAGACCAATTCAGTGAGAGTCCATCTTAGTGCTATTGCTGCTTTTCATAAACCTTTCGATGGACAACCTATTTCCTCTCATCCACTTGTATCAAGATTTATGAGAGGCCTACTCTTAACAAAACCTCCCATTAAACCACCACCAGTGGCATGGGATCTAAATCTTGTTCTTGGTCAGCTTATGAAACCGCCCTTTGAACCTTTAGCCACTTCAGATCTAAAGTTTCTTTCATGTAAAGTTATTTTCCTAATTGCCATAACTTCTGCAAGACGCATTAGTGAACTACAGGCGTTAGTGGCTGACCCTCCTTATACAAGATTCCCCCATGATAAAGTAGTCCTCAGGACTCATCCTCACTTTATGCCAAAGGTGGTTTCACCTTTCCATTTAAACCAGTCGGTTTATCTTCGTATATTCTTCCCTAGGCCTCATGCCTCTAGTGCGGAAAGAAATCATCACACATTGGATTATAAAAGGGCCTTAGCCTTTTATCTCCAAAGAACTAAGCCACATAGAAAATCTTCTCAGCTTTTTGTGTCTTTTGACGCTAGTCATTTGGGACTTCCAGTTTCCAAAAGAACTGTCAAATTGGATTACAGATTGCATAGCCTATACATATCAGAGTAAAGGACTTTCTCTTGAGGGCCATGTCACAGCTCACAATGTGAGAGCAATGGCAGCTTCAATGGCTAACCTTCGTTCTGTGTCTATTGATGACATCTGCAAAGCAGCCACTTGGGCTTCGATATGCACATTCACAGCCCACTACTGCTTAGACAAGGACTCCCGTCGGGATGCCTCATTTGGCCAGGCTGTTCTCCAGCATCTCTTCCATACTTAATACAACTCCGACCCACTGTCCACGGTTTGTATGCCAGAGGTCCATGGGAGGAAGCATGACCCATCTGACCTGGGTTCGCAGCTTGCTGGGGTCACCCCTTGGCATCTTTCAGCTGGGGAGTTCCCATATGTGAAGACTACATTCCTGCTTGTTCCTGGAGATAGCGTAGTTACTCACCTGTAACAGGTGATCTCTGGGAACACAGGAATTTAGTCTTCACAACCCACCCACCTCCCCTAGGAGTTGTCTCTATCTATCTCTTTCTCTACCTCGCTCCTTTGGTCTCAGCTATAAACTCAACTGAAGTGAGAGAGGTACAGAGGCGGGAAGGCAACACGAATGCGCTGTGGGATGCTCCCAAAAGTGTTCCTATTGGATGCTGGGGAGCGTTCCCGCGCAGGCTCCATCGGTACCGATGATACCCATATGTGAAGACTAAATTCCTGCTGTTCTCAGAGATCACCAGTTACAAGTGAGTAACTACGCTGTATCCACAAAATTTCTAAAGGTATTCTATACATTGTGCGCAAATTTCCCAAAGGCTTTTGTGTGTGTGTTTGCATATGTATGTGAGACATGGGGAGCTGTGCTTGTGTAAGTGAGAGAGAGTGAGACTTTGTTTTGTATGTGGTTTGCATGTATGCATGTTTTAGAGAGGTAAGTGTTTTTGATGGTTGTTTGAGATAGAAGCTTAGTGTGTGTGTGAGAGAGGTTATTTGTGTGTATGTAGAGCTGTCTATCTGAAAGATAGCTTTGTTTCTACATATGTGTATGTGTGAACTAGGAAGCTACTGTGTGTTTTGGTGTCATAAAGGGATTATATTTTTGTGTGCTTGCAAGCCCTTGCTGATTTCAGTCTATGTGCTTTTTCAAGTTACATGTACAGCTTTCCAGTGTTGGTCAATTTAAATGCATAAGTTCTACAGAAGGTGATGGTAAGTGGATCTCACTCGGATGAAAGGAAGGTGATTAGTGGGGTGCCCCAGGGTTCGGTCCTGGGCCCGGCACTGTTCAATGTATTTGTGAGTGATATTGCTGAAGGGCTGAATGGAAAAGTCTGTCTTTTTGCAGATGACACAAAAATTTGAAACAGAATAGACTCCCCCGAGGGAATGGATAGCATAAGGAAAGATCTACAAAAGCTGGAAGAATGGTCTAATGCTTTTCAATTACGATTTAATGCGAAAAAGTGCAGTGTCATGCACTTAGGTAGCAGAAATCCAAGGGAAATTTTATTTATTTATTTATTTAGCTGTATTTATAGCCCGCTTTTCACTGGGTCAAAGCGGTCAATTGGGAGATACATTTAACACGAGGGGATATGACACACATACGCTAATACTTACAGGGAACATGGGCAATGGAGGGTTAAGTGGCTTGCCCAAGACCACAAGGAGTGTGTATGTGATAGGGGGCGAGAGGTTGTTGTGCATGGTTCAGGAGAAAGACCTTGGTGTGATTATCTCTGATGATCTCAAGGTGGCAAAACAGTGCGACAAGGCAGTGGCAAAAGCCAAGAGGATGTTGAGCTGCATACAAAGAGGGATTACCAGCAGAAAGGAAGAGGTACTTATGCCACTGTACAGGTCGCTGGTGAGGCCTTATTTGGAATACTGTGTTCAGTTTTGGAGACCATATCTTGCAAAAGATGTAAAAAGTCTGGAAACTGTTCAGAGGAAGGTGACCAAAATGATTTGGAGCCTGCATCAGAAGCCTTATGAGAAGAGGCTTGAAGACCTAATATGTACACTTTGGAGGAGAGTAGGGACAGGGGAGATATGATTCAGACCTTTAAATACTTAAAGAGAAACGATGAACAAACAAACCTCTTCCAAAGATGGGGAAGCTGTAAAACTAGAGGGCATAACATGAAGCTGCAAGGTGGAAAATTGAAAGGCAATGTCAGTAAATATTTTTTTCACTGAAAGGGTGGTGGATGCTTGGAATGCCCTCCCGAAGGAAGTGGGGGGGGGGGGGGCAAACCCGGTGATGGAATTCAAAACAGCATGGGACAAACACAGCAGATCCCTTTAGAGAAACAGGATAAAAACAAAATAAATGGAACCATCTAACTTCGGAACCATCTAATTTCTCAACAAATATGGGAGTCCTACATGGAGTGGTGGGTTCACACATAAACAAAGGACATGGGGAGGGTGGCCTGCACAGAGCGACAGGTGCACCTACTCTTGCCATATTGCTGGGCAGACTGGATGGACCATGCTGGTCTTTATCTGCCATCGTTTACTATGTTACTATGTTACAGCATCTGAAAAATGGACTTACGTGGACTCTAAAGTGAAAATGGATGCTATCTTGCTTCATCTAATAAAGTCATCATACCTGCCTATTTTTTCAGTGTCATTGAACTTATATATGTAATTTTCTTGGCAATACAAGATTACAAGAGCAAATTTTCAGTGGACATAAGGGGTTCTCAAAAATTTCCAGTGAGGAATACCTAAAAAGGAAGGCATTCTGACTAGCTTGCAACACAGTGAAAATTAGATGAGGTCTGTGTAAGGATTATAGGGTTGAAATTCAGTGGCGATTGCCAGCACTTTTAAAGTGCCTGGCCATGACTACTAAAAGTAAAAACAGATATTCATTTCCATAGCCTATCTGGTGATCATAGCAGCTATCTGGTCAGTGGTAATATTGAGTCACTAACTTGATAAAGATAAGACAGCCATTGACTGTCCTAACTTTACATAGTTTAGCAATCCAGTTAGCGGCTGACCAGATACAGGGGCGGCCCAAGGGGGGTGTGGGGCCATGCACGGAGACTCGGTGCAGGGCCTCGTTTGCATAAGGGGCCTCATTTGCATAAATATTTGCACAATGTTACCATACACTGACTTTTAGTAAACATGCCTCTTAATGAGCGTATGGATAAAGAAAGACTAAAAGATTTCTACATTACTATAATCCAGTGCCAACCGCCAGGCACTACTACAAACACTGCCCATTTAGAACCAATAGCAAACCCGCCGTATCCTAACAGCACTACCAGGACTCACAAAGCACCAGACCCTACCTCTCAAAAGGCAACACTGCAAATATTAAACCAATACATTTCAGAGAATAGCAATACATGACCTACTGGGGAAAGTGAACAAGTGGCAATGTCAAATAGGAATTACATAAACAGAATACCTCAGCTCAGTTACACATGCAGAACATAGACCATCTCCAAACAAGGAATCACAATTTAGAAACAGGAAGACAATAATTAAACTGGGAACCCCAAAAGCCAGACTTGGAATGTACAACAACACTGTAGAAATAAAACTATATATTAATTTCCTCTTGTACTAAATAAAGCGCAGATGTTAATGATTCGCATTTCCCAGAGCTGACATATTCCAATTAATAAATTCAAAATAAAGAGATATTTTTCTACCTTTTGTGCATTTTTTTTCAGTTGCAATTGCTCCAGCCACTTTCTTCTGGTTTCTTCGTGTCTTCTGCTAACTCTCCATCATCTGCTGTCCATTTGTCCTATCTTCTCTCTTCCAGTTTTTTTCCATTCTCTCTCTACATCTGCTTTAACATACTAATCTTTCCCCTTTTGCTCTTTCCTCATTCCTATTTCATACACTCAAATTTTACCCCTCCATCCTCAATCCCCACTTACTCTCCCAATACCCGGCCAATTGAAGATTTTTCTTCCCTCCCACACAAAATATTATTCCCCTCTCCATTTCACTCTCCCAGCCCCATCCCATTCTAATCCTCCCCCAACATCAGCTCCCTTCTAGTTCCAGCCCCACCCAGCATCCGCTCCCTTCTAGTCCTCACATCAGCCCATTTCCAGTCCTAGTCCCCCATCAGTCCATTTCCAGTCCTATCCTAGCCCCACCATCAGCCCATTTCCAATCCTAGCTCCCCCATCCATTTCCAGTCCTATCCGAGTCCCTCCATCAGCTCATTTCCAATCCCAGCCCCCCATCAGCCCATTTCTAGTCATTTCCTAGCCCCACCATCAGCCCATGTCAAATCCTAGCTCCCCTCCACTCAGCCCATTTCCAATCCAAGCCCCCAATGAGCCTTCTTCCAGTTCTAGCCCCTCCATGAGTCCATTTCATTCCAAGCCCCACCACAGCCCATTTCCAATCTTAGCACCCCCCAACAACCCATTTCCAGTCCTATCCTAGCACCTCCATCAGCCCATTTCCTGTCCTAGCTCCCCCCCCCCCCACTTAGCCCATTTCCAGTCCTAGCTCCCTCCCCTCACAGCCCATTTCCAATCTCAGCACCCCAACAGCCCATTTCCAGTCCTATCCTAGCACCTCCATCAGCCCATTTCCTGTCCTAGCGCCCCCCTCTCGGCCCATTTCCAGTCCTAGCTCCCCCCTCACAGCCCATTTCCATTTCAAGCCCCCCTCCCCATCAGCTATTTGCAGTTCAAGCCCCCTTCCACTCAGCCCATTTCCATTCCAAGCCCCCGTCCCCATCCCCATCAGCTATTTGCAGTTCAAGTCCCCCGTCCACTCAGCCCATTACCAGTTCTAGCCCCCCATAGCCCATTACCAGTCCTAAGCCCCCCATCAGCCCACTTCCAGTCCTAAGCCCCCATCACCCCATTTTCAGTCTTAGCCTCCCCATAGCCCATTAACAGTCCTAACCCCCCCATCAGCCCATTTCCAGTTCTAGCCCCCCCATAGCCCATTATCAGTCCTAACCCCCCCATCAGCCCATTTCCAGTCCTAGCCCCCCCATAGCCCATTGCCAGTACTAACTCCCCCATCAGCCCATTTCTAGTCCTAGTCCCCCATAGCCCATTACCAGTCCTAACCCCCCCCTCAGCCCACCTCCAGTCCTAACCCCCATCAGCTCATTTCAGTCTTAGTCCCTCATTGCCCATTACCAGGCCTAACCCCCCCATCAGCCCATTTCCAGTCCTAGCCCCCCCATAGCCCATTGCCAGACCTAACTCCCCCATCAGCCCATTTCTAGTCCTAGTCCCCCATAGCCCATTACCAGTCCTAGCCCCCCCATCAGCCCATTTCCAGTCCTAGACCCCCCAGCCCATTTCCAGTCCTAGACCCCCCCAGCCCATTACCAGTCCTAACCCCCTCCCCCCATCAGCCCATGGAAACTTTAAAAGAAAAAACTAACTTGCTGCTGCTGCTGCTGCCGCCGTGGCAGCGGCAGAATTAAGTGTCTCCCGTGGGGCCCCCGCCCGCCCAACAGAACCCTCCCTCCTGTCCGGCAGAGCCCTCCCTCGATCACTCTCCTCGGCGCGGTTTTCAGAGCTGTGAAGGGGACTCTTTCCCTCTCGCGGCTCTGTTAAGCCAGCCGGGGCTAATGGGAAACAGGAAATGCAGCAGCAGCAAGTTAGTTTTTTCTTTTAAAGTTTTCCTGGGCTGATGGACAGAATGTTGTTTGCGCGGGGCCCCCTGAAACGCGGGGCCCTGTGCAAACAACATTCTTGCTCAAAGGATGGGCCGGCCCTGACCAGATAACTGCCATGACTGCCACAGCTCTTCCCATAGACCGTCTGTGGGGATATTCAGTGGCATTATCCAGATGGTGCTGCTGGACATTGGGATCATTGGGCAGGACTGTGCCAAGCTAGAAACGTGCCCTGTGCGACTAACAAATCTGGTGCCCTCCCCTCCACCCAGCCATATTTGGTACCTCACTCTTTTTTAGCTTTCTGGAAGCCCAGTGATGATATCAGCACCCCCTTCGGTGCTTGAGTCCTGTGTGACCGCACCGCTTGTTTACACCATCAAAATGTAGAAAGACTAGGGGACATGTAATGAAGCTACAGTGTAACCTATTTAAGACTAATAAGAGAAGATATTTTTTCACTCAAAGTCTAATCAAACTCTGGAATTCGTTACCGGAGGATGTAGTGAAAGCTGTTAGTGTAGCCGGGTTTAAAAAAGGTTTGGGCAAGTTCCTGGAGGAAAAGTCCATAAATCATTATTAAAGAGGGCCCAGGGTATCCACTGCTTGCCCCAATACAAGCATTGAGGAACCTGTGTCTTTTAGGAAACTGCTAGGTACTTGTGACCTAGATTGGCCACTGATGGAAACAGGATACTGGGCTTGATGGACCTTGGTCTGATCCAGTATGGAATTTATTATGTTCTTATGTTCCTAAATTGCTGAAAGAGATATTCCCTGCTCCACCAAGGCTGACATTCTGACAACCACCCAATCTGAAGCAAAACTGAGTGAAAAGCAACCTCCCTACAGAAACTCAGAAAAGGAGGATGGTGCAAATCCTTGCAATATAGCAAGCTGGAAATGTCTCCAGTATATATCACAGGACCCCACAGTTACCCACATGGGAAAAACATTTAACAAAAGGGAATTCTACTTATGCTGTTCCTTTAAAGTAGTATATATTATTCCGTGCAATACCAAGAGGAAATTTTAAAACAATTCAAGAACATGAGATTGTTGAAGTTAAAATGATAAGACATAAGAACATAAAAGAAACTTCAAAACTAACAAGAAATGACTTAACAGAGATCCAAAGATCTAGTTTCCTATCACATTATATAAACCATAAGGTTTTTCTGCTTTGTTTCCACCTCTGCCCCCCCCCCCACTACTTTTTTACCCTGAGACTATTACAGGAATGCTTTTATGATTCACTTGCCATCTTTTGCTCATACTACCCTGACCTGTGGAAGAAGGTTTTGACCTTCGAAAGCAAGTAAAAAATGTATTTCAGTTAGTCCAATAAAAAAATATCATCTTCTTTTTTAAAAATTATTTATTAACTTCCCTATGCAGTGCTTCAGGATGATGAGGGAGCCCTTTGTCTTCTCTCTTCCTTTTCACTTCATCCTCTTTCTTCATCTCTTCCACCTTCTCCTCCTCCTCATGTCAGTAGCTCTCCACAGTCTCCTAGCAGCATTGTCTGCAACCGACTTTGATATCTCTCCATGGGTCACCTTTTTGTCAATAATCTGCATTTAAGCTTGCACTCTGCTTATGTAAGATCTTAGAAGAACTGACTCCCTGCTTATTTTTAATCTGCCCTGCCACTATATTCAGCAACACAAGATATGCTTGTTGTCCTGTATTCCAGATCTGTCCGTCAAGTTATGGATTGAACCCACACATTTTCTGTGGCAGGACCATGCTTGTGGAACTCTCTGTCAACTGATCATTGCTTGCAAGGGAACTTTTTGAATTTTAGGGGAAATCTTAAAATATTTCAGTTAAGTCTGTTGCATAGGCTAATTGCATTTGCCCATTGAACTTTTGGATTATGAGATGCATGAAGTGTAATTTTATAAACCTTTTTTTACAAGTAAAATGCAGTTTTATATGCATAAAAGGCCACGTAGAAAATTTGGTTTTGGCAAAAAGTACGGGAGATGTAAGCCAGCATGTACTTGAAAAGTAGGTGTGCTCAGGTGAGGAGTTTGAGAAGAGCACAGGAAGAGTCATGATTTACATGTGCATTTTATAAAATATGTCCGGCATTCTGAAAAATGAATAGTGGGGTTGAACCAGGGTAGTTCTGAGCGTGACTTGCACCCTGTGCGACTTGCACATCGGGCACGTGCCCCCGCCCCCCGCATCTCCATCTAGGTACTTTCTGAACGGCGGCGGGAGAGAAAAAGCGCGCCCGATGTGCAAGTCACCAGCGCACTAAGCAGATCTGTCTCTCCCTTCTCTGACATTGCGTCAGAGGAGGAAAGAGCCAGACCTGCTTAGAGTGCTGTGAGAAAGCTTAAGGGACGCATTTAAGCTGTCTGCCATTGCCTGCACCGCTGAGAGAAGAAAAAGTGGTGGCGGCAGGCAATGGCAGACAGCTGAAATGTGCCCCTTAAGCCTTTGCGCCCTGTGCGGCCACACTGCTCACACAGGGCTAGGTACGGTTCTGGGTTGAACGTCCGGGATGGACCTCCAACCCACGCTCTGACCTGGAACGCTATTCTGGTCCCAGTGCTCCCCTCATGTACAGAGCGTTTGTGTGGGGAGTGCTGGACAGGGGGCAGGAGGGGGCGGGATGGAGGTGGAACGGAGGAAGAGCAGCAGCAGAGCCATGAGCTGGGCTTTACAAAGGCCATTCAGGTCGGGTCTCTGTACGTCCCCCGGCACCTGGATGGACACCCACCTTATTCCACCCTGATGGTAGAATAAGTGCCGGGCAGTGCGGGAATTGTGGCCTGCAGCCCCATTCCACATTGTGATGCCACGGGAGAGCTCCTGCTGCCCGATTCTGGCCTTGGCTGCCCCCCACCGAGAGTTGGATGAAATGGGTCCACTCTGCATCCAGGCATTGGGTGCCTCTGGCTAGACATACCAGTACCATGGTGACAGGATGCTACTGCACTGGCACACCAGCTGGAGTGTTGTGCAGGTTGGGTGAGCAGATTTGTGGACGTCTCCCAGCATTGAATTGGGTGCATGCTGGGTCATCAATTGCCTGATTCCACAAGCACTGGAACGTTCAACTCCCGTGGTTGTGGAATTGGGTACAAGTTGGGTCTGTCCATGTTTTGGGCATCCTGACTGCCTGGCCGTGCACCTTTTGGAATGTGCCTCCACGTGTGTTCACATGTAAAGTATGTGTTAACATTTACACCTGCTCTCAAGCAGACACAATGTCCACGCCTTCAATATAGGCACCATTTCTGCTGGATTTCTGTTAGTATTTCAGAAAGGTACATAGCAACCTATGGGGTCTCGCTACTAAGCTGGGCTATCTTTAACTAGGTCCCATTTTATTCAATGGGACTTAGTTACAGATAGCCCGGGTTAACCATTAGCATGGCTTAGCAAACATACCCCTATGTGTCTTTATTAAATAGACTAAAATTATGTACTTTCTTGCCCTATTAACCTAAGTGTCCTGTTATAAAATTACCCGCTTGTTGTATTTACTGTATGTCTGATGTATAAGGAAATTTAGTTTCTGTCTGTTGTATCATTAGTAACATATAGTAACATAGTATATGACGGCAGATAAAGACCAGTATGGTCTATCTAGTCTGCTCAATGAATATTGAATATTGTGTGCAATTCAATGAATATTGTGTGCAATTCTGGTCGCCGTATCTTAAAAAGGATATAGCGTTATTAGAAAAGGTTCAGAGAAGAGCCACCAAAATGGTAAAGGGGATGGAAGGATACCCCTATGAAGAAAGGCTAAAAAGGTTAGGGCTCTTTAACCTGAAAAAGAGACGGCTGAGGGGAGATATGATAGAGGTCTATAAATTAATGAATGGAGCGGAACAGGTAAACGTAGATCGACTGTTTATGTTATCAGAATATAGAAATACTAGGGGACATGCAATGAAGCTACAGGGTAAACTATTTAAGACAAATAAGAGAAATGTTTTTTCACTCAACGTGTAATCAAACTCTGGAATTTGTTACCCGAGGATGTAGTAAAGGCTGTTAGTGTAGCTGGGTTTAAAAAAGGTTTGGACAAGTTCCTGGAGGAAAGGTCCACAAACCATTATTAAAAAGGGACCCAGGATATCAATGCTTGACCCAATTCAAGCATTGTGGAACCTGTGTCTTTTGGGGAAACTGCTAGGTACATATGACCTAGATTGGCCACTGTTGGAAACAGGATACTGGGCTTGATGGACCTTGGTCTGACCCAGTATGGCATATCTTATTAGATTTATATTTGTATCAAAAATGTAGGCACTGAACCCCAAATTCTGGAGTCATATGCAGCCCACCTCATGCTGCAGGGTGGTGAAGAAAAGGGTGTGCATGTGAAAAAAGTTTGGTTTTCCATTTCTTTGTTTTTTTCCCCAATTTTGTTTTTTTCTGCTCATTTTGCATATTTATTTTACTGTTTTTTTTTTTTTTTAGAGTTTTAACAATACAACAAGTTAAACCAATACAATTCAGGACAATCAGAAACAATACAAAAGGTAACACCAACGTTACAGTAACACAATATGATTAAGTCCACATCAGTGGAACCCGGATGTGAAAAAAAAACAAAAGAAAGAAAGAACTACTATAGGAAATCAAGGTTTAACCAAACCTACAATATAGAGGCGTACTTTTTACTCATCCCGACTAACCTCCACAGAACCCTGCCGCTCCAAAACAAATTTCTCCAAATGAGCAACATCAGAAAAGATATAAACAGCACCCTCATAATTTACAATACACTTACAAAGGAAGCGAAGAAAGAAAGTAGCACCCAACTTAAGGACCTGAGGCTTTAACGCTAGAAAAAGCCTCCTCCTAAGTTGGGTGCTACGTGAAACATCCGGAAATATGTTTATCTTATGGCCACAAAAAGCAGTGAACTTATACTTAAAGAAAGCCTTAAGAATACGATGCTTACATTCTAATGATGTCAAGGTCACTACCAAAGTGGCACGAGAATTTACTACGTCAGAAGAGTCTTCCAAAAAATCAGTCAAATTAGTAATAGACGGTTCTATTACGTCCAACCCCCCCTCGACTGGGTTGACACGCTTAGAGCCAATTGGAATATAATATAACTGAGATACTTCAACAGGATCTGAGAAAAGATATACTTCTTTAAAGTATTTATCAAGGAGAACTTTTGGCGAAATAAGAGAGGTATACGGAAAATTTAGAAAACGTAGATTAGAAGCACGCAAGGTGTTTTCAAGTGCCTCTACCTTGCCGTGCAAAATCAAAGCATCTTTCATCCCCGTTACTGTAGCTGAATGCAAAGAGTGATCTCTGGGGGCGTGAGGGGCTTGTCGAGTGCTCTAGGGCACCTTGTTTGGGACACTTGCCGTTTTCCCCGATTCTCGGGCAGGCATAGTGGGGACATCTTCCACCTGCAAGGACCCTGCAGCAGATAAGAACGCTGCTCCAACTCCTCTCTGTGGACTCGGAGTGATCTCTGGGGGCGTGAGGGGCTTGTCGAGTGCCCTAGGACTGCGGGAGCCGAGCACCTTGTTTGGGACACTTGCCGTTTTCCCCGATTCTCGGGCAGGCATAGTGGGGACATCTTCCACCTGCAAGGACCCTGCAGCAGATAAGAACACTGCTCCAACTCCTCTCTGTGGACTCGGAGTGATCTCTGGGGGCGTGAGGGGCTTGTCGAGTGCCCTAGGACTGCAGGAGCCGAGCACCTTGTTTGGGACACTTGCCGTTTTCCCCGATTCTTGGGCAGGCATAGTGGGGACATCTTCCACCTGCAAGGACCCTGCAGCAGATAAGAACGCTGCTCCAACTCCTCTCTGTGGACTCAGAGTGATCTCTGGGGGCGTGAGGGGCTTGTCGAGTGCCCTAGGACTGCGGGAGCCGAGCACCTTGTTTGGGACACTTGCCGTTTTCCCCGATTCTCGGGCAGGCATAGTGGGGACATCTTCCACCTGCAAGGACCTTGCAGCAGATAAGAATGCTGCTCCAACTCCTCTCTGTGGACTCGGAGTGATCTCTGGGGGCATGAGGGGCTTGTCGAGTGCCCTAGGACTGCGGGAGCCGAGCACCTTGTTTGGGACACTTGCCGTTTTCCCCGATTCTCGGGCAGGCATAGTGGGGACATCTTCCACCTGCAAGGACCCTATTTGCATAACTGTAGGCTGCTTTTTGACCGCGGGGCGTGTCCAAAGGGGTGGGACACGCCCCTTTGGCGCCCCTTCGGCGTCACAGCGGCGAACAGTGAGTGTGTTTCTTTTATATTAATTTGCTTGATATTTATATGGGGAAAAGGAAGGCTAAGTCTGGGCGCGGGGAGGAGGGATCGACTACTAATGTTCCGGTTGTCGGTCCGTTGGATAAACATCTGGTCCCGCGCCCAGTAGCGCAGTCCTCTCCTGAGGGGGCCTCTCTTAGCCCTGGGGGAGGGACCCCCCCCCCTTCTTGTCCTGCTGCTGGTTTATCTTTGTTAGGGTCAGAAAAGTCTCCTGAATCAATGCGGACTGCCGCTTATGCGACGGTTCAGTTACCTAAACCGGTTACCTTAACTGTCTCCGGGGGTACTTTGTGCCCGCCGGTTTCTTCTGTTGATTTGGAGATAACTTTGAAGGATCTATGGCAAGTTTTGCAATCTGTTGATGTTAAAGTGTCCTCTACTCTTAGTTCCTTATGTGATTTTTCTTCCCAAACTGTGGCATCTATTCAACAATTGGATAATAAGATTTCTGTGGTGGATTTTACTGTTTTTAAACATTACTACTCTTGTGAATATAGAAATTGATTGTATACCCATTAATTCATAGGTTAATATACATACAATTGATTTTGTGTGCACTAAAACTTTTAAGGCAAACGAATATACATCTCTAGGAAAAACAAAAGGAAAGAGGAAATGATGGGGGCAATAAAAGATTTAGGGCACTAGTTACTAAGGTGTGCTAACAATATTAATTCAACATGACTCCCCCCCCCAAGACCAAGAATGAAAACCATCAACCCCCCAAAAAATCCCCCCACCCCTACATTCCCTGAACAAGGCCTTATCCTTCATCAAAGACCACCTCATTCCTCTATAGCCCCCCCTCCAAGGCATAACTGAAACATTCCCTGGTGGTCTAGGGTGAACAGACAGGAGCATCCTCAGTTGGTCCTCTTCCTTGCAGCATCAGTTTCAAAATAGCAGGGAGGGCAAAAATCCCTTATATGGTAGCTTTACCCCTAATGGTAGTACCATGAGACTACATCTAGAGGTCAACTGATGCCATTTTGAACCCGGCATTGGAAGGAGCAGAAACAACTGGGGATCTCTCCTGTCCAATGATTTTGGATCAGCAGGGATTGTGTCAGGGGTCTCAGGGAAATCTACAGAAGGGTGTGTGTGTGTCTTGGGGGGGGTGTCTTTTGAGTGGAGGGGGTCTTCTTTGGTGTGGTGGGTGATGATCCCTGGGTTGGCTTCTGGAGGTTTGGGGGATCTTTACTCCAGGTGCAGGGAAAGTTGTTTGGGGGCACTTAGATGAGAGGTCTGCAAAATTTTCCAATGTTGCTGAATCCTTGGAAATGAAGCTTGGCAGTATCGGTCCGTGTGTCACTGGCGCAGTGCTCCCAAGCAGGAAAAATAACATCATGAATAGAGCAGTTTGCAAAATTCAATGCAAATGTGCTTATTCAATTTCCATAATAATGAAGTATTTTGCATGTATTTGTATATTTTGCATCTCATTATTTTGAAACGTGTATTGCAGTAAACCAACACACAGTTTTGCCTTTTGACATGCATTTAGAGGCACAAATTGTGCATTATTCACTTAATGCACATTAGTAACTACCCCTCTAAAGGTCATGATGAATTGGGGAGGTAATTACCTCAAGGCCTAAGTTGAAGTGACAAAGAAGTAAAGACTCTCAAATCCTGGAAAAACGTAGGATATCATTCTGTAAAGCATCTTTATTTGGTGATCCCAAAAATAAGTATGTACAGGATAAAAACTAACAAAAGAGTAAAACTCAAAGTTCAGCAGATTGTCCTTGTTTTATGTCATCAGATGTGAACAGGCATCTCTTTAGATAAACTCTACTCTTCTTTATTCTTCTGGGGCCCTTGTGAGGGTTCTCAACAGTAGAGAGGACCCAGGAACAGCAAGTGTGCAAGACCTTCGGATTAGCTCTCTACTGAACATTGGCAAAAGATTAGTTGTGCAGTTGAGTTTTGAACAGATTAAAGGGAACATTAATGATTCAATGGGAGATCAGTGAGGAGCAAACTGTGATAATCTAGACAGGAGGTGATGAGAGAGTCGATAAGAGTCTTGGTAGTCTATTCTGAGAGGAAATTAATTGGCTGCCAGGACTTAGTTGTTCAATGTTCAATGCCCAAAGCCCAGGGAAGCCATGAATGAGGAGCATGTGGCCAGATATTCCTGGATGCTATCTTAGCAGGGCCAGAGGTTTTCTAATAGTTACATACCCTCAATATCACCATCAACAAAAATTTCCTCTTGATCTAATCTCTCTCAATAGAAACATAGAAACATGTCAATAGAAAAAGACCAACCGTATGGTCTATCTAGTCTGCCCTTCCATATAAAAATATAGAGACATGACAGCAGAAAAAGATCACATGGCCTATCTAGTCTGCCCTTCCATATCAACTACAATAGTCCCCTTTTTACCTTTAGAGATCCTTTGTGTTTGTCCCATGCTTTTTGAATTCAGATATTGTCCTTGACTCTGCCACCTCCACTGGGAGACTATTCCATGCATCTACCACTCTTCATGTAAAGAAATATTTCCGCATATTACTCCTGAATCTATCCCCTTTCAACCTCATCTTATGTCCCCTCATAGCAGAGCTTGCTTTCAATCAAAAGAGATTCTCCTCCTGTGCATTTATGCCACAGAGGTATTTAAACATCTCTTTCATATTGACTCTATCCTGCCTTTCCTCTAAAGTATACATATTAAGATCTTTAAGTCTGTCCTCATATGCTTTATAACAAAGACCACTAACCATCTTAGTAATCACTCTCTGCACTGACTCTAGGCGTCATTGTGGATAACATGTTAAAACCCTCCGCCCAGTGTGCAGCGGCAGCCAAGAGAGCAAATAAAATGCTAGGTATCATAAGGGAAAGAATAGAAAATAAAAGAGTATATTATGAGTTTTCTTAGCAAGGTTTGACTGAAAGTAGATTGCCAGGCCTTTCTTCAAAGACAATGGAGGGTAAAGTGACTTGTTTAAGGCCACAAGGAGTGCCAGTGGGAATCAAACCTTGGTCTCTTAGTTACTAGGCCACTACTCTAACCACTAGACTACTCTTCCACTCTGCTAGGCTGCTCCTCACAATCAATATCAAATACTACAGTCCCTTTTTTTCTTTTAGAGATCTTAAGAGATACCCCATCCACTGCACTCTACCCCCCCAAAACACCCCTCTCCCCCAGACCTACTGGGCCTATCCCTGGTGTCTAGAGGAGGTGAGCAGAGGAGTGATCCCCAGTTTCTCCTACCTTATCACCATCCTGGGTTCTGATCCCTGATGATAGTCTCATAGTACTACCACTAGGACTCAAGCTGCCAAATAAGAAGCACACAATTGCAAAAATTCTGGTACTTCAAACTAGGTTGACAATCAAACTACCATTAATTATGTCTTTATAATGCTCAGAGCCAGGTTATTTTTAGTTATCCACGGAATAATATGTTTTAAAGAACTAGACAGCTGAATCAACACATCATGGATATTCAAACATATTGGCAGAAAAATCATGGTATCATCTGTATATATATTTGAAAATTCACCTTCAATTCCATTAGTACAATCACAAAAAAGACATATATGTTTAACTAGACTAGAGATAATGCCAGACCTTGAGGCACCCCCATGCAAAGGGGCATCCATCCAGACATGTCATTACAAAAATACATCTGTTGGCATCAGTTAGAAATGAAAGAATTAAACCATGCCAGCACTTGTCCTCCAATCTCATAAGAACATAACTAGTCTAACAAAATAGAATGACTAATGGTATTGAATGTTGCTGACATAACTACGAATGCAATTAGCAGTGCCAGCATTAGTGGGTGGCAAATAGGGCAAACAGGGCAATTGCCCTGGGCCCCCATGTCACAGGGGGCCTAAAACCTGCTTGTAGCTGAAGGAGGCAGACTTTGGAGCCCTCTCATCAGTTTCTGCCCTGGGCTTCTGCATGTCTAACACTGGCCCTGGCAATTAGCTAATGTTCAAATCATTCTAACCCACATAGGACAGCATCAACTATTGAAACCAACAAAGATTCTGTTTCATCTGATGCTCTAAACCAGTGGTTGTCAACCAGTGAGATGGGATTCAATGGTATGTTGCCAAGAGCTGGGAGGTGTGTTACCAGTAGTCTGACAGACAGCAAGCCCATTCATTCCCTAGCAATCATGTGTGTCTGCAGGCTGCGGAAAAAGTGCGAAACAAAGAGCCAGGTACTTGAAATCTCTATAACTGCTCCCTAATTTTGCTACTCTCCTCTAATTTTCATTGTTGCTGCCAGCCTAAGCATTATTTTTAGCTACAATAAAGTGATATTTGGACTTTTTTTCTTCATTCGCAGATGAATATGGTCTGTCAGGTGTGTTGCTACAGAAAAAAAGATTGAGAACCACTGCTCTAAACTCATACTGATGAATATTTAAGATTTTGTGTCTACTGAACAACTTTACTCTAAAATGGTAAACTAGACACTGGTTGGTAGCTGTATGCGTTATTCAGGTCAGCTGTATGCGTTATTCAGGTCAGCTTTTTCAAAATAGGTCAAACAACCATGCTCTTCAAAACTGTAGGCAAGTAGCTGTACTTAAGAGATGTATTGACAGTACACTATCATATAATGGTTTAGTCATCAATTCCTTTAATGATTTTATAAATCAACTGAGGCACAGATTTAAGAGAATAAGGGTCACGTTTATCATAATCTTTATCTTGTCACCCTCATTAACAGGTAAAATAATTGTCCTATAAGATTAGTACCAATTCATGCTTAAAACGGAGGCAAGCTGTTATTAGTACTGAATGGCTTACATACATCAGAGACTAATCCTGACTTGTCATCACACTAAGTGGAAATACTACATTATCCGACCCAACCATCTTTTCACTGTCGCAAATATGAAATGACTACCCTAGAGTAATATTTCTTCTAGGCTTGAGCAACAGTTTCATTATCAGTGAGTAGCAACTCCACAGATATCTCTATATCCTAAATATGGGTTATGCAATCAGGTCAGGGAGGGTATTTTTAGAACAGGTCGCTTAGAAGGGGAGGCCCAGTAGGCAACTAGTTTGAAGCTATTTTATAAAGACGCACAGGTACCTATGTGTATTTATAAAATAGCAGCACAAAAGCAGCTGAAATTGTAGCTTAGGAGAGGCCACGCAAAGCTTGGCAGCTGGTGTAAATGTTTGCGGCTTAAGTATGTGCGCAGTTGTGTATTTAATAACCTACAAATGTATGTGGTGACTCCACATGTGCTGCACCTGAACTCATCTCCTACATCCAGATTCTGTACAAGAACTGGCTACTTGTCATAGCATGTGGTTGTATACATAGAGCGATTTTATAAGAGGCCTTTTAGATGCTGTTGTACACATGTACTATGTCTATAAAAACCTCTATAAAATTCCTCCCTTAATGTGCATGTGAGACAGTCCCTTAACCCAATAATATGTAAGTAGGACCTGTGAAGGGACCAGAAGGACTGGGCTTTCTAGTCCCACAGGTGCTCCTTGTGGTCTTAGGCAAGTCACTTAACCCTCCATTGCCCATGTTCCCTGTAAAATAGTTATCTCCAAGTTATAATGTCCTGTTCAATGTAATTTCAGTTTGTTCAAAGTAAACCGCCTTGATATCATGAAAGGCGGTATATAAAAAATGTTAAATAAATAAAATAAATAAATAAATAAATATTAAAAGTAACATTTACCCACATGTAAATAAGGGAGTATTATATGCAAATAAGGCTTTACTAAGCATGTGAAAAATAGCATGTTACACAGCCCTCTATTCATTATTTGCAATTTAAAGGCAAAACTTTAACTATTGCTTAGGACCAGGTATTACATTTTTTTCTGTTCCCACTGTGGTCCTTTCATATGGGCAGGTTAGATGAAGGATTTGTTTTCCCCTCAGCAACCAAAAATATTTTCTTCTCAAACCCTGCTCTCTGAACACCATTAACTCCCTTGAAAGGCATTCACCCTCTCTGTAAGATATACCCCTGAGAGATATTCCTCCCTGTATGGCACTTCCTGCAAGATATGGAGTGGAGGAGTAACCTAGTGGTTAGAGCAGTGGGACGGCAGTGTTCAAATCCCACTGACACTCTTTGTGACCTTGGTAAATCATTTAACAATCTATTGCTTCAGGAACAAACTTAGGGACCCTTTTACTAAAGTAGGTAAGGTTTTTGCACTTAACATGCGTCTAGCGATAAAACTAATACATGTTAAGTGCAAAGCCTCCACGATAAATGCTGGGGGAGTAGCCAACATGTTCCCAGCAGTTACCATGGGGATGCATACCTTAAGGTGCAGTGCAATTACAGTGGGTACATCTAACGCCACCCATTGAGTTTGTATTATGTGAACCTGCACTAATTGCAACATTGCTAGTTAGTGTGTTGTATGTTCCTCCCCGCTAACTGCAATGTGCTCTCCATGCCCACTCTTAGCCTCCAACCCACCCATTTCTCACCCCAACATGTGATTTGTGGTTAGGTGTGTTTCAGCATGCAGTAACTGTCATGACTCTGTGCTAACAGTTACCGTGGGCAGGGCCGGATTTACCTTGAGTGAGGCCCTACGCCAACAAAAATTGTGGGCCCCCAGCAGGGGCGGCCCAAGGGGGGTGTGGGCCTCATTTGCATAAGGGGCCTCATTTGCATAAATATTTGCATAATGTTACCATATACTAACTTTTAGTAAACGTGCCTCTTAATGAGTGTATGGCTAAAGAAAGACTAAAAGATTTCTACATTACTATAATCCAGTGCCAACTGCCAGACACATTAGGAACTACAACAAACACTGCCCATTTAGAACCCATAGCAAACCCGCCGTATCCTAACAGCACTACCAGGACTCACAAAGCACCATACTCTACCAATCAAAAGGCAACACTGCAAATATTAAACCAATACATTTCAGAGAACAACAATACATGACCTACTGGGGAAAGAGAACAAGTGGCAATGTCAAATAGGAATTATATAAACAGAACACCTCAGCTCAGTTACACATGCAGAACATAGACCATCACCAAACAAGTAATCACATTTTAGAAACAGGAAGACAATAATTAAACTGGGAATCCCAAAAGCCAAACTTGGAATGTACAACACTGTAGAAATAAAACTATACATTAATTTGCTCTTGTACTAAACAAAGCGCAGACGTTAATGATGCACATTTACCAGAGCTGACATATTCCAATTAATAAATTCAAAATAAAGAGATATTTTTCTACCTTTTGTGCATTTTTTTCAGCTGCAATTGCTCCAGCCACTTTCTTCTGGTTTCTTCGTGTCTTCTGCTAACCCTCCATCGTCTGCTGTCCATTTGTCCTTTCTTCTCTCTTCTAGTTTTTTTCCATTCTCTCTCTACATCTGCTTTAACATACTAATCTTTCTCCTTTTTCTCTTTCCTCATTCCTATTTCATCCACTCAAATTTTACCCCTCCATCCTCAATCCCCACTTACTCTCCCAATACCCGGCCAATTGTAGATTTTTTATCCCTCCCACACAAAATATTTTTCCCTTCTCCATTTTACTCTTCCAGCCCCATCCCATTCTAATCCTCCCCCAACATCAGCTCCCTTCTAGTTCCAGCCTCACCCAGCATCCATTCCCTTCTAGTCCCTGCATCAGCCCATTTCCAGTCCTAGCCACCCATCAGCCCATTTCCAGTCCTAGCAACCCCCCAACCCAATACCATCCTAGCCCCCCCATCAACCCACTTACAGTCCTAACCCCCCATCACCCCATTTTCAGTTTAAGCCCCCCCTATAACCCATTACCAGTCCTAACCCCCCATCAGCCCACTTCCAGTCCTAACCCCCATCAACCCATTTCCAGTCAGCCCCCCATAGCCCATTGCCAGTCCTAACCCCCCCCCCATCAGCCCACAGTCCATTACCAGTCCTAACCCCATCAGCCCACCTCAAGTCCTAACCCCTCCCCATCAGCCCATTTCCTGTCCTAGCCCCCCCCCCCCCCATAGTCCATTATCAGTCCTAACCCCCCATAGCCCATTACCAGACAGCCCCCATCAGCCAACAGCCCATTACCAGTCTTAACCCCCCCATAGCCCATTGCCAGTCCTAACCCCCCCATCAGCCCACAGTCCATTACCAGTCCTAACCCCATCAGACCACCTCAAGTCCTAACCCCTTCCCATCAGCCCATTTCATGTCCTAGCCCCCCATAGCCCATTACCGGTCCTAACCCCCCCCAACAGCCCACAGCCCATGACCAGTCCTAACTCCATCAGCCCACCAACAGTAATAATCCCCCATTTCCAGTCCTAGCAACCCCCCCCACCCATTACCAGTCCTAGCCCCCCATAGCCCACTACCAGTCCTAATCCCACCAGCCCATTTCCAGTCCTAATCCCCATCACCCAATTTTTAGTTTAAGCCCCCCCCATAGCCCATTACCAGTCCTAACCCCATCAACCCACTTCCAGTCCTAATCCCATCATCCCATATAGACTTAGCTCCCCCATAGCCCATAGCCCCCCCCCATAGCCCATCACCACTCCTAACCCCCCCATAGCCCATTACCAGTCCTAACCCCCCCATAGCCCATTACCAGTCCTAACCCCCCCAACAGCCCACAGCCATTACCACTCCTAACCCCCCCAGCCCATCACCAGTCCTAACCCCCCCAACAGCCCACAGCCATTACCACTCCTAACCCCCCCAGCCCATCACCAGTCCTAACCCCCCCAGCGGCCCACCGCCATTACCACTCCTAACCCCCCCAGCCCATCACCACTCCTAACCCTCCCCAACAGCCCACAGCCATTACCACTCCTCCCCCCCCAGCCCATCACCAGTCCTAACCCCCCCACCAGCCCACAGCCATTACCACTCCTAACCCCCCCAGCCCATCACCAGTCCTACCCCCCCCCAGCCCAGCGAATTTTTTTTTTTACAAAAGAAGCTGTCGCTGCCTCTGCCGGGGCCGGGGCCGCCGCGGCAGAATCGAGTGTGCCGCGGGGCCCCCCCTGCCCAGCAGGGCCTGCCCTCCCCGGTATCACCTCTCTCAGCTGCCTCCCTCCCGTCACACGCGCCGGCTTTCAGAGCACGTGGGGAGAGTTTTTTCCCTCGCTGCTCTGTTTAAGCCCGCGGGGGCTGATGGGATACTTCCCATCAGCCCCCGCGGGCTTAACAGAGCAGCGAGGGAGAAACTCTTCCCTCGCGCTCTGAAAGCCGGCGCGTGTGACTGGAGGGAGGCAGCTGAGAGAGGTGATACCGGGGAGGGCAGGCCCTGCTGGGCAGGGGGGGCCCCGCGGCACACTCGATTCTGCCGCGGCGGCCCCGGCAGAGGCAGCGACAGGATTTTTTTTTTTTTTAAATTTTAATGATATATCAGAATGTTTTTTGCGCGGGGCCCCCTGAAACGCGGGGCCCTGTGCAAAAAACATTCCCAGTGGGCCCTTGCCAGCTGTGGGCCCTACGCCACGGCGTACGTGGCGTATAGGCAAATCCGGCCCTGACCGTGGGTCTAAGTGCACGGTTACCACATGGCAAAGCGCTAACCACTTAGCGCATTTTAGTAAAAGGGCTCCTTAAATTGGAAGCTCTACTGGAAAGGCATGAGCTAAATCCAAATAAATAAAAAAATCCCCCCCCCCCAAGGCAACCTCCCTTCTATAACCAAGAGGGAGGAGTAACCTAGCGGAGGGAGGAGTAGCCTAGTGGTTGGGGCAAGGTACTTCAGGCCAGAAGGTCAGGGGTTCAAATCCCACTAGAGGACAGCAACCTTGGGCCGGAAGGACTGGGGTTTCTAGCCCCACAGATGCCCCTTGTGGTCTTGGGCAAGCCACTTAACCCTCCATTGCCCATGTTCCCTGTAAGTATTAGTGTATGTGTCTCATATCCCCACATGTTAAATGTATCCCCCAATTGTGTTGTGACCGCTTTGATTGAAGGATAAGGCGGTATACAAAAACTGTCTAAATAAATAAATAAAACCACTACCCCCTTTTGGAAACATGTTACCATTCTAAAGAGGCTGCACTTTTATGGATTGGAGGAACATCATTGCTGCCACCCGAGAATGGTGTTGCTAGGGGTGTAATTTTAAAGTAAGTAAAGTCCTCTCAAGATGTATTAAATTGCAGTACTTTAATTTAATAAATCTCACATTGTCCTGGACTATGATGGCATGTTGTTGGGGCCAGAAAGAAAGCATGATCATGAAAACACTTGATCATGACCCCAGGCTTTGATCTTAAAAGGGTTGCAAAGCCCTGTAGAATGTTCTCCTCTAGCAAAACCCTCTGGCATTCAGGGCAATGTTAAAAGTCCCTTGATGTCCTCTCCACCACATCAGTATTCATGAAACAGACCTGTGAATAAGCCCTGTCCTGGTGAATAGCCACATCCCCAGCCTCCAAACCTTGCTCTGCCCTCCATGAGTCCAATGGTTCTCCCTAAAGCTGACCTCCACCTCTGGGCTCTTCTAGCTTAGCCAATAGCATAGGACACAGGGGAACCTCAGGCCAGCTAGGGCCATTTTATAATATGGTGCCAGCGGGACAGGAGTGACTGTGAATCACTGTCTCCTTATTATCAGGGAGGCTATACTTGGAACAACTACACGAGTCAGTACATCAGGATCCTTCTCTAGCCCTATTCAACTTGAGGCTAAAAACCCTCCTCTTTGAGGATACTTTTGGATCCTGATGCCCCTCAATCTCCTTTTCACCACTTATATATATCTTATCATACCCCAGTTTTGTGATGTTGCCTGTCTTGATTAGATTGTAAGCTCTGAGCAGGGATTGTCTCTTATTTCTATATGTACAGCGCTGCGTATGCCTTGTAGCACTATTCAAGTAATAAGTAGTAGTAGTAGTAGTAGCAAGTAAGCTAGGTGGATCTGTGCATTGGAGATGAATTCTAAGGCGTTGGCTTTTGAAATAATTTGAGAATGGGGTTTGCGAGCTAGGGTTTGATTAATCAGCAGGAAAGGCTTGATTGTGAGGCTTCTTATGGAAATTGATGTAGAGGGGGCAGGACTGAGGGAAGTTTATATTGCTTTGTGTTTGAAGGGATTTTTTTGAGGAGGATATTTGATAGGTCTTTGTGACCCCTTTAAAACTGTAGCCCCAGGAGCATTGTCAGGCGTCTTAGCTTGATGATGCTTTTAAGAAAAGAGAACTACACATTTCCATGGACAAGCAGGATAAGTGCATACATATGAGTGACATCACCAACAGAGCCCCACATGGGAAGCTCTCCCAGCTCCTTCTAGAAGCTTCAGGAGAGGATTCACCATGGAGGCGCGTGAGTTCCCATCTGCCACCACTCACCTCAGGTCTTTAGTCTTCTTTTATCTGTGGAGTCCTGAGGATGTGTTCCCTTTCATTCCATGGGTACTTGTTCAATTTTGATATTTTTCCTTTTTTTTCTCTTTTTGTAAGTTCTTTGTTTATTTTTGATGCCACCTCTGTCACATTCTTTTTCTTGAATTAGAGCTTTACAGTAGATAGGGTTTTTTTTGGCATTTATAAGTTTCCTTATTTTTTAGTGTGTTGCCGCTATAGGCTGCTTTTAGGTTTTAATCATTTAGACTGGATAATTTTTTTATATATTCATGGCTGAGTCTTTGGGTTTCACTGTGGCTGTTTTTCTGGATGAGATGTCCCACAGACTAGCCATTGGGTTTAAAAAGTGCACCTGGTGCTGCAAGATCATGTCTGTAACAGACACTCAGCAAAAGTGCCTGTCGTGCTTGGAGCCCTACTATGAACTTTCTTCTCATCTTTTTTGCTCACAGATGACAAGGAAAGGGATCAAGGGGCATGAAGAGCAGTGCAAGTTAAGTTTTGACAAAGTTAGATATGATCCATCGGCATTGGTATTAGTTTCCTTGGCCTCAGGAGCTGCAACAAATGCTGGTGGAGCATCAACATCAAGGAGCTCTCCAGCTCATCAGTATGATGCCCTGGGATTGGACACCCACTGATTCTGCCTGAGGAAGAGGAAGAATTCGTCCTCATCCTCTAAGACATCGAGAACCAAGGATGCTGACCATCAGACGGAGGCTGAGGTGCATTGGCATCATAGTTCATTGGAGCATGATATCAAAAGCATTGAGATTTTGCATGAATCCTGACCCTTGAAACAGCCCTTATATAAGGACTGCTTATCCTCCTCTGTGTTGGAGGGGCCACATCAGATTCCATGAGACTGAGACCAGGCCGCCAATATTCCCAAACAGATTCTGCAACTATCGACCAAATTGTTGCAGGCTCCTCATCTTTGTCAACTGGCAGCCCTCAAGGAGCATCTCATGAGAAGCCTCAAGCAAAGGATGATGATGTTCTTTGCCTGCATGAAACTGCTGCTTCGATGGAATTGATGCTGGTGCATCAATGCATCAAGCTTGTCCTTGAGACCCATCGCCTGTCAATGGAAAAGCAGATGACAGAGGCCTCAGAGGGCCTCAATACCAGTTCCTGCCTGGTTGATATTGGTCTTGAATGCATTAGAGAGGAATCAGTCCCCTTGGCATTATAGCCAATCAGTGCACTGATGCTCCTGTAGGAGATCTGTTTCCTGAGAAGAGTGGAGAGTGGTCCAGGCAGAGATTCAGATGTCCCTTGAGTAGCCCTCTGAGTATGCATCCAAATGCTCCTGGGAGTCTGAGTTTGATTTGGAGTATTTCTTAGAGAAGATATCTCTTATGTTTTGCCCACATCCCACACCTCCTCATGAGTGATGTAAATCCCCGCCAGAGGAGCTATCTTTCCATGATTTTGTCAAGAAAATGGCCAAGGCCATTATATTTCAGATGCAAATGGAGGAGGAGCCTGGGTCTGACAAGTTGGATATCCTGCAGTACTTCCTAAGAAGGCGGTGACAGTGCCTATTCACCGCATCCTTTAGATGTTGTAGATAAGAATGTGGGAAACCCCCTCTCTGTGCCTCCTGTGAGAAAGAAGGTTGATTCTATGTAGAGAGTTCAAAAGGCTTCCAGATTCAAGAAGTAACAGCTAGCATCATACCATTCTATGGTCATTGAATCCACTCTCAAGAGTCAAGAGTACTAAGTCGCATTCTTTGGTGCCCTCAGGGCTAGGACCTTGAATTCTTTTGGGAGAAATTTTTCAGAACACTATGCTCATCCCACATAACATCCTACCAGCTCTTCAGGCGAATGTACTTGTGGAACGTCATGCGTAACTCAGATGAGTTTGTGTCATTTTCCTTCTAGAGAAAGTTACACAATATTGTTCCCTAATAAATCAAGAAAAAGCATGTGGAAAAATACATCGTCCAAGCAACATGATATTTTCGATACAGTATCATGAGTATTGGTACCTGGAGACTCTAATGGCCTCAGGCCTCAGACTTACAACCTAGTGTGCGAAAGCAGCTCACTGATAAGCCCTGACATGGAGAGAATCTCTTTCAGAGAAAAGATGCAGGAGACTGCAACTGTCATCAAGCAGCACAGTGACACCCTTAGGACCTTCTCTAGACCTATTCCTGATCTGGCCTCCTCATCAACCTGGAGGCTCCATAGCAGGGGGCAGAGAAGATCATATTACTCTCATAGGCATAGGTATAGGTATCCTTTGCCCTCCTGTTAGATCCACACTAAATAGGGATTGTGCTCTCCCAGGGATTGGAGTTTGACTGGCTCCTTGAGAACCTAGCCAATACCTCCATCCTAGTCTCAGATGACCTTCCTATCGGGGAGGCTCACCTTCTTTGCAAATTGGTAGCCCCTTGTAACCTCCCACAATTGGGTTCTCAGAATAGTCCAGGACAGGTATAGATAATATCTATTTGAGCAACAACCAAATTATCCAATGAGCAGGCAATTGTTAGCCTCTCAGGACCAGGAGTTACTTTAGGAAATCTCCACTTTTCAGCAAGCCCATGTGGTCAAACCTTTTCCACCAAGGCAGGAAGGTCAGGGATTTTATACAAGGTATTTTCTGGTGCCAAAGAAAATAGTAGGATTCTGTCCTCCACTTTGTGCGTCTTATGATTGTAAAAATGGATTATAAATTGGATTGTTAAATCTGAGGAATTTGATTAAATACCTTTTTTGAGAGAAGTTTAGAATAAGTTCCTTTGGCACCCTACTTCCCTTTTTTCATAAAGGGGATTAGTTATGCTCCCTGGACCTAATGAATGCTTACACTCACCTTTGGATAGATCTGAATCACAAGAAGTATCTGTGATTTGTTGTAGGGAAACACCACTACTAGTACTGCATACTACTGTTTGGCCTCACATCCACACCTCGTGTATTTACAAAGTATTTTTCCATTGTCACAACATGTCTATGCAGACTGGGGGGTGCTTGCATTTCATTACATGGATGACTGGCTGGTCAAGAGCGCAGCTCAGAGAGAGTTTGTCATAAATTATCCAAAGTCAAATTTAAGCCTGTCACATCAACTGGAATTTATCAGAGCTCTGCTAGGCATGACTCAGGTGAAAACCTCTCTCATATCTGGTGGTGATCATAGGAGATACCTAACAGAGTCAACAGATGTCAGCGAAAATCATGTTGAGAATGTTGGGCCATGTTACCTCGACAGTTTATGTTATGCCCTTGGCATGTCTCAAGATGAGACAGGCTTGGTGGACCTTGAGTACACAAGTGAACACAGTCTACTTACAGGCTTAGCAACATAATATCTGTCATGGCCCCCACCGGGGTTTTATGTCCTGGTGGATGGTCTATTCCAATCTGATCGAAGGATTACCTTTCCAAACTTCTTCTAATCAAAGCTACTAATGATAGATGTGTCCAAACTGGACTGGGGAGCCCATGTAGACAAGTTCCATACTCAGAGAAGTGATCTGCTCAGGAAAGTCTTCATCAGATCAATTTTCTGGAACTGACAGAAATTTTGAACAAGCTAAAGGCTTTCAGAGATAGACTGACAAATCAAAATTGTGATGATTTGGATGGACAACCAAGCAACTATGTACTACATCAACAAGTAGGGAGATACTGAGCTGTACCTCTTGTGTCAGCAGACAGTCACATCTCACATGGGATGATGCTCAGGGCTACTTATGTGGCTGGTGAGAATAATATCCTGGCTGACAGGCTGAGTTGTGTCTTTCAGCCTTATGAATGAACCTTGGATGCAAAGTAGCTTGGAGTATCTTTTGGGAGGGGGGTACCCTTTTGATAGATTGGTTTGTCATTCCTCAAAACAGGCAAATGCCTCAGTTCTGCTTGAGCATGGAGGCATGCCCAAAACTAGCCTTGGATGCCTTTCTCCTTGATTGGGAGGAGGGTCTTCTGTATGTGTATCATCCAATACTTCTGATGGCAAAGACTCTCCTGAAAGTCATAGATGACAGGGGCTCCATGACCCTCATTGTTCCTTTCTGGCCCAGACAGTCCTGCTTCCCTTTACTTTGCCCAGAACACGATAGCGCAGCTTATAACCAACAACCCCAGACGATCCCACATTACAGCAGTCCTCTATGATCTCCACTGGCTCCCCATTCAACACAGAGTCAAATTCAAAGTCCTACCCTTACACATAAAATCATCTCCAATGAGTCAGCTCCATGCCTCTCCCCACTCCTTCCCTTCTCCAATAACACAAGAACACACCGCTTCATTACCAAAAACCTACTGACCATCCCAACAACTAAAAGACATTGCAAACAATCTACCAGTAGCAGGGCCTTCTCCCTCTATGCTCCATCCTTATAGAATACCCTTCCTCACGAGCTGCGAAACTGTTCAAACCACTCCGAGTTCTGAAAGAAGTTAAAAACTCATCTGTTCCTTGAACATTTTTCCCTACCACCTTAGTACCTAACCCTCTACATCCACTTCCCCTCCCATGCCCTCTCAAAAATCTATCATGCAACTTTGTGGTATCCCTGTATATATCTTTGTAAATAGTTGATCATTGTTCATTGTAATTAGTTCATATTGTTTACCTATGTATCCCTGTTACTTTGTTCCATGTAAACAGTTGAAACATACTGCCACGAAATGTTCTATGTAAACCGTCTTGATTTGTAGAAAGACGGTATATAAAAATTGTTAAATAAATAAATAAATACTTCTCAAACTCTCTATCAAGGGACCAATTAATCTAGGGAATTCACCAACATTACGCAAGACAAGGGAATTATGCTGCACCCCAGTATCAAGTCCATTGCCCTCACAGCTTAGATGTTGAGGGGCTAACTTTATCCTTCATGAACTTGCTGGTTGGCATGGCAATTGTCCTCTTGGCTTCTAGCAGAGATTCCACAATTGGCACTTATCACCAGCATGCAGAAGGAAAACCCATCTCTATATAGCTTTTAGTGGTTTGCTTCATGTAGGGCTTGGTTCTTACGAAGCTACCTCACAAGCCTCCTGTAGTGTCTTCGTATCTCAACATGGGCTCATCTCAGATGATGAAAGTTCCTTTCAAACTGCTGGATACCTGTGGACTGAAGTACTTGACCTGAAAGGTCTTGATTTTGGTCATGGTCACTTCAGCATGCAGAGTAAGTGAGTTCCAGGGCATAGTAGCTGATCTACCCTGCACAAAGTTTTCCATAATAGGGTAGTCCTGTGCACGCATTCTAAATTCCTTCCTAAAGTAGTGTCATACTTCCAACTTAATCATTCAATTGTCCTTCCAACATTTTTCCCAATACCACATTCTCACAAAAGGTAAAGTACATTGCACAATTGAACTGCAAGAGAGCCTTCTATCTGGAACTGATTAAAGCTCATAGAGAATCCACCCAGCTTTTGTTTCTTTTGACCCCAATAGATTGTGAGCTGCTGTCAGCAAACACCCACATAATTTGGCTAGCGGATTGTTTCTTTCACACGCCCAGGAATACTTGACTTTGAGGGTCATGCCACAGCTTACAATGGCTGCATCGGTGGCACACTTGAGATCAGCCTTTATGGAAGAGATCTGCAAAGCCACGTCCTGGACTTCTGTCCACACATTCACACTTCACTATTGTTTGGAAAAAGATTCCCAATGCAACAGCAGATTTGGCCAATCCATTCTTTTGAATTTCTTTAGGAAGTAGAATCCAACTCCATTCCCCCATTGGCTCAGTTCTTTTCTGTTCCAGGCTGCCACATGAAAAATGAAAATTTCCAAAAAATAACAGTACAGTAGTTGAAAGTGCAACTGAAATGTTGTTGTCAGTTTCATAGTTTTCCAATGCCATCTTGTTGTGACACAAGTTTCTCAGCCTTATTTCTTTTGAGGCAGCCTGTAGCTAGAAAAACCCATATGTGAGCACATATCCTGTTTATTCACGGAGAAAACAAACTTTCCTGTAGCAGGTATTCTCTGTGGACAGCAAGATAATTCTTCACAACTAACCCATCTCTTCTTGGAGTTGTATTCTAGCATTAGCTAGACAATAGATTGAGGAGGCAACACATGGTGGTGGCAGGTGAGAACTCATGTGTATGCACGGTAGACTCTCCCTTATGCAGTGTAGCAAATAAGCCTCCAAGTCCCATTTTAACATGTAAATATTTTATTCAAGGTGCATAGTTTTACCACATGTTTTATGGAATAGACTCTGAGGCAGGCAAACAGTTCTCCCTTAAATGGCTCAGTTTGCTTATTGTTGTTGATCAGTCATATGTGTAATCAGTTTGGTGAGACTGGGGGCTTGATCAGTCAGCATTGCTCAGGTTTCTTAGTCCTGAGGATGACTACTGCATTCCTCAACTGCAAGGTTCTTCTCTTTCTTTTGGAAATGTAGGACCTGATATTCAGCACTGGTGGCTAGCTGCTGTAGAAGCAGCTAGCCACTGGCTCTGAACCTTAGACCTGGATATTCAACCAGCAGCAATATTGCATATACGCTAAGGAATGTAGGACTCAAATTGTATTTGAAATACTTAGAATCAAAACTTTAAGCATGCTCAAGCTATAGGTAAGTTATCACCCTTCCAAAATTATCTTGGCAATAAACCACTAATCGATTTTCATTTTGGTCGATAGAGATAAACATGTCATTGGTTCATAACCTGCCTTGACATTTTTATAGATTGAGGCAGTTGAACTTCCTAGTTGGCTAGCTGAAATTCTCTGCTTAGAATATAATAAGGTTCACCATGGTACAGTAGATGCTTAGTAAAATTTGTATTTTATTAAGGTACAGAATGCAGTCTTACTCTCTTTTGTTGTTCATAGTAATGCAAATGAAATGGTCATACTAGTAACTTAAATGTGATACTTTTGAATATAATTTTCCAATTAAATTCATGTTTTATTCCTATCATTTTATTATTATTATTCATACAAAACATGAACGCCAATCAATAGGTAAAATAATGAGGCATTATAAAAACAGAGAAAACAGATGTTCTCCAGGACCAAGCAGGAAGTCAGTCCTCAAATATGGGCGACGTCGGCGGGAAGGAGCCCTCGTGCGGAGCATTTCCCCAGCTTTCAAAGAAAGCCTTTGGGAATTGCAGCGCGCATGCGCGGTCCCCTTCCCGTCCAAGGGTGCCATCTTGCTCAGTCTTCTTTTTTCCGCGGAGCCCGACAGATGTAGTTCGTTTTTCCCCAAGGAAAAAGTTGATTTCCCTATTTTTTCTCTTTTTTCTTCGGTTCAACGCCGGATCCTTTTCCCGCCTTGGACCGATACGCCGGTATCGAGTCCACTCTCTCTTTTTCGGTTTTTGTCCTTTGTGACTAGCGTTCGCGCCATTTTTCTTTTTTCCCTGGCAGCCCGGTCTTTTGACCTCGCAGGGGCCCTTTTTCCCCCGATGCCTCGGACCCGATCATGACCCGATGATCTGTGGTCCGTGTGGCAAAATGTCCTCGAAGGCATTGAGGAGTCGGCAGCACCAGAAGGATAGGATCTTTTCTGACTCCGCGTCCGGATGGGCCCGGACCTCGTCAGAGACCTCGATGTTTCGGGACTCCGGCCACGAGCAGCGTCGGGGTTCCTCTGAGCGGGGGTCTCCTTCGCGGGAACATCGCAGGAAGAAGAAACCCGCGAGGGCGTCGTCGGTGGACACTCCTGGTTCCTCGAGGGCCAGGTCGCATAGCCCTGATAGCCGTCCCGGGTCTTCGGAGTCAGAGAGGCCTGCCAAACATCCTCGTATCGAGATGGAGTCTCCTGGACACGTAAGTGCTGTAGTCCTCGTGGACTCTCCTCCAGGGGAGCCGACGTCGGGCCCGACGCCGTCGGGGCACGAGTCGGGGGCTGCTGGGTCTCCTGAGCTCGGACTCAGGTTGACGGCCTTAGAGAGCAGCATCGCTGCCTTCATGGAACAGCAGCGTGCATTGATCGCCGGTCTCGCCGGTGCATCTGCCCCGACCACCGGGACCTCGATGTCCAAATCGACCCCGGAGGCCGAGCCGATCCTTGAGTCCATGCGGGCTCGAGTCGATCCTCGGCCACGGTCTCCCTCGGCCTCCGGGACTGAGGTCGTCGACGCCGGTACCCTCGGCATCGGGGCGGATGGCATCGGTGCCCGCCCGACCGGAGCCACTCGATTCCTTCTCCGAGGAGTCGGGCTGGGAGACGGAGGACGAAGAGTCACCCGATACTTATTGGACTTGGTGTGTCCCATCGGACTCGCCGGAGTCCGTACCTCGGAGACGATCCCCACCGGAGGATACCTGGTTCTTGGACTTCGTGCGGGATATGGCCAAGGCCTTGGCCTTCCCCGCGGATCCCGAGGCGGAGCCTCGAGCCGAGGAGCTCGAGGCCCTCCAGTATGACTCTTCCCCGAAGGAGGACTTTACTGTTCCGGTTCCTCCGATGCTGGAGCGGCTGCTCTTCCGCATGTGGGAGACCCCGGCCTCGACGCCGGTGTTAAGCAAGCGGGTCGATTCCATCTATTGAGTCCGCAAGAGCCCAGGGTTCCAAAAGGCACAATTACCGCACCACTCCATGGTTGTGGAATCGGCCATGCATTGACTGAAAAGTCAGAAGATGCACTCCTTGGTGCCTCCCGGCCGGGAGGCCCGGAACCTGGATGCCCTCGGTAAAAAGTGCTTCCAGGGCTCTATGCTTGCTTGCCGTGTCCAGACCTACCAGCTGTACATGGGCATGTACCTCCGAGACCTGGCAAAGGAGATTGCTGGGTTCTCTGCTGGTCTCTCCGAGGAACCTTTGCAGAGGTTCCAGGCCTTGTCCACTGGTATTCGAGAGTGCTCGAAGTTTATCTCTCGAGCAGCCTATGATGGCTTAGAGGCTTTGGCCCGAGTAGCCGGGGCTGGCATCTGTGCCCGCCGACAGGCTTGGCTACAGTCATCCGACCTCGAGCCATGGGTGCAGGACAAGTTGGTCGATGTCCCCTGCCGAGGTGAAAACCTCTTTGGCAAGCCCATGGCTGAAAAGGCTGCAGAACCCGAGACCGAGACTCTGTGTATCTTGGCCACGTGAAATATGGATATATGCCCTCTCACCTGGATGGAAACAATCTCCAAATATCCACCAGTCATCCTTCTTTACACAACCATGGTATTCCAGTTACTTCACTAAACTTCCCTCTTCTATCCAGGGTCCTGTTTTGCACAAAGTCCTCCAGTCTATTGAAATATCCAGCCAATATCACTGAAGCCTGCTCCAACTTGAGTAACAGGTGCCAATTTTTGAGAAAAAAGCCTAATTTCTGCCTATGGGGAAATAAACTGAAATAAACCAACATCTTCCCCCCAAAAAATCGCTATGACCCTCACAAACCTCCCCTCTGAGTCCCTCACCACCCATCTTTCCACAAAGGGCCCTGCATGAATCAGTATTGCCATCCCAGGTTTCCTGGATATAAGTCCTGAGGCAACATAGTAATGACCCTCCCAATCCCTCACTAACTTCCCATGCTGCACTGAATTAAGATGGGCCTCCTGTAACAAAGCAACATAAGCCTGCTGCCTCTGCAAATCAGTTAAAATCTTCCTCTTTACCAGGGAACCGATGCCTGCAACATACCATGATACAACCCCATTTACTCTCATCATCGCCTTGCATAACCCTACCTTTCACACTCACACTACAGTACAAGCTCTGGAATTACAGAGCTTAAAAGGGAGAGAGGAGGCATTGTGGGTCAAACTAGAAAGAGGGAAAGAGAAATCTATTTGCATTGGTGTGATATACAGACCTCCCTCACAAGAGGAAGAGGTGGACAGAGAGTTAATTGAAGACATACGCAGCATTGCTAGGAAAGGGGAAGTGCTACTGATAGGAGATTTCAATATGCCAGATGTTGATTGGCACATTCCTGCTGCAGTATCATCTAGAAGTAAGGAGATCCTGGATTCTCTACAGGGAGAACTATTCAGGCAATTGGTAACAGACCCCACACGTGAAGGGGCCATACTGGACTTGGTGCTTACCAATGGCGAAAGTGTTTCTGATGTAGTGGGAGATCATTTTGCATCCAGTGATCACCAGATGGTGTGGTTCAGTATTAGGACTAGGGTTGTTAGAATCCATTCAAATGTGAGGATCTTAGACTTTAGGAAGACTAACTTTGCCAAGATGGGCCAATACCTCAGGGAGTCGTTAGTGGGATGGGAACAGCTGGGGGATGTAGAAAAACAGTGGGCAAAACTGAAAGGGGATACTTTAAGGGCAACCAACCTTTTTGTTAAAATGGTAAATAAAAGTAAAAGGAAAAGGAGACCGCTATGGCTTTCTAAAGAAGTAGCTGAAAAAGTGAAGGAAAAGAGGGAGGCCTTCATGAAATACAAGAGATCACAGAGAGAGGAAGACAGGCATCTATATTTGGAAAAAGTTAGAGAAGCTAGTAAAGTAGTCAGGAAGTCAAAGATTCAAAAAGAGGAGGAAATAGCCAATGCAATAAAATGGTGGGGGGGGGGGGGGAATAAGACATTTTTCAGATATGTTAGTGAGAAGAGGAAGGGCAAAAGTAGTATTGTCAGACTCAAGGGTGCAGGGGAGGAATATGTAGAAGCTGATAAGGATAAAGCGGAATTGCTTAACAAATATCTCTGTTCTGTTTTCACAGATGAAGAACCAGGAGCAGGACCTCAGAAAATACCCACAAATAGGTACAGAAGCGAGGGACATCTTGAACAATTTTCAGAAGACTGTGTTTGTGAGAAACCAGCTCAACTTAAAGTAGACAAAGCAATGGGACCGGATGTGATACACCCTAGAATACTGAGGGAACTTGGGGACGTTCTAGCAGCTCCACTGACTGATCTTTTCAATGCCTCTTTGGAGTCGAGAGTGGTGCCAAAGGACTGGAGAGAGGCTCATGTGGTGCCTTTACACAAAAGCGGAAGTAAGGATGTGGTTGAAAACTACAGGCCGGTTAGTTTAACTTTGGTGGTGAGTAAATTATTGGAAACGCTGCTGAAAGAGAAAATAGTGAGGTTTCTGGAGTCCAGGGGATTACAGGATCCGAGGCAGCATGGATTCACCAGAGGCAGGTCTTGTCAGACAAATCTGATTGATTTCTTTGACTGGGTGACCAGGGATTTGGACCAAGGGAGAGCCCTAGATGTGGTGTATTTGGATTTCAGTAAAGCCTTTGACACTGTTCCTCACAGGCGACTTATAAACAAACTGAGCACCCTAGGGATGGACCCTAAAGTTACTGCTTGGGTTAGAAATTGGTTGGGTGGGAGGCGACAAAGAGTACAGGTAAATGGAGTTCACTCTGAGGAGAAGGATGTTACCAGTGGTGTGCCCCAGGGATCTGTCCTTGGTCCGATTCTTTTTAACATCATTTTTAGTGATATAGCGGAAGGGCTGTTGGGTAAGGTTTGCCTCTTTGCGGATGATACCAAAATCTGCAATAGAGTAGAGACCCAGGAAGGTGTAGATAACATGAGGAGGGATTTAGCTAAGCTTGAAGAATGGTCTAGAATTTGGCAGCTGGGATTTAATGTTAAAAAATGTAAGGTCATGCATTTGGGCTGCAGCAATCCAAGGGAGCAATATAGTATAGGGGGTGAAGTACTTTTGTCCACTAAAGAAGAGTGGGACCTAGTCGTGTTTGTGTCTGATGATGTTAAAGTAGCTAAACAGGTAGAAAAGGTGACGGCAAAAGCTAGAAGGATGCTTGGGTGCATACGGAGAGGAATGGCTAGCAGAAAAAAAGAGGTGATAGTACCTCTGTATAAGTCTTTGGTGTGACCTCATTTGGAGTATAGTGTGCAATTCTGGAGACCGCACCTTCAAAAAGATGTGAACAGGATGGAGTCGGTGCAGAGGGTGGCTACCACAATGGTTAGTGGTCTTCATTATAAAGCATATGAGGACAGACTTAAGGATCTTAATATGTACACCTTAGAGGAAAGGCAGGATAGAGGTGATATGATTGAGATGTTTAAATTCCTCTGTGGCATATATGTTCAGGGGGAGTGCCTCTTTCAATTGAAAGCAAGTTCTGCTACGAGGGGACATGGGATGAGGGTGAAGGGGGATAGATTCAGGAGTGATATGTGGAAATATTTCTTTACGGAAAGAGTAGTGGATCCATGGAATAGTCTCCCAGTGGAGGGGGTAGAGATTAGGACAGTAACTGAATTAAAAAAAGCATGGGACAAACACAGAGGATCTCTAAAGGTAAAAAGGGGACTGTTGTAGTTGTTGATATTGAAGGACAGACTAGATAGGCCATGTGGTCTTTTTCTGTCGTCATATTTCTATGTTTGTATGTTTCTATAAAGAAAAAAAATGCCTTATTTAAAAGAACTACTTTACTTGGCAATTGGTATAGTTCTTCAGAACTGATTGGCAGTTTTAAGAGATTGGCTTTGTCACATAAAGAAAAAAACTGCCACAGAGAGTTCTCTGGGAGGGAAAGATAGGGAGTTTGCTTATATTTTATATTTTTGGGAATAGCAAGCTCACAAGTCATAGAAACAGAAAATAGAAAAAAAGACAAAAAAACTTTTCTAGTTTTGCACACATAGCTAGGAAGGTAGTTTATTTTATTGATTTTTAAAGATAGGTAGTAGGTATCCTGACTGAAACTGGACATCATTGGAGCAGAGCTAATCCTGAGGCACCCAACATTCAAGATAGCAGCAAGACCTGGGGAAAGAAGATTGAGATAAGTAACTGACACACCACAGTGACTATTTTTTTTTGAAAGACACTAGTGCACTAGTATATTTTTTTGAAACAAAAGTTTTCTTTACCTGAATGGTAATACCCATTCACCTGCGAGGTTACAGATTAAAGACAGTGTTAGAACTTTTCTTCTACTAAATACTGAAGTAACTTCAAGCCTTTAACAGCTCAAATAATACTTGCCTGTTGTTGAAAGGGTCCATATTGTACCAATGTATTTTTGAAGAAAGGTTGCTTTCCTTTTTCCCGATTTTCACAGCAATTATATTACTATTGTAAACCGCCCCTATGCTCTTGCCTGGGTGGTATATCAAATGCGTAAAAAAGAATAAAGAATAAATGTGTAATAAAGAATAAAGATTGCTATAGAAAATGTGAATATATTTGAAAGCATTGTAAAAGATAAAGATTTTTCCTTTAAAATATTTATAAAGACTGTTATTGTTTGTTTACTAAAATTGCATTTGCACTACTTTTCAATTTAAAATTGGAATTTTTTTCAAAAGTTAAACTTGTTCAAGTGATTCATTGTGGGAGAGTTCTCATCCTTATTTGAAATTTGAGGTTCATGAAGCTGTAGAGTGCATTGTAGAAAAAAGTTTTAAAAATATATTTTCTCTGTAAGCTGGGAGTTTCCTTTGGTAGCTTACCTGAGGTAACTCAGCCTAAGGCATCAAGATAAAGTAAGATAATGCCCCGGTGTTTATGTTTAATAATGATTTGATATATCACCCTTTACAATTGTAAAAGAGTTGTTTACAATTAAATTAAAAACAGTACAAGAAAGAAAAAGAAAGGAATTCCATTATTAGATAGGATAACATCATTTGCATACTCAGGAGGAAGGGTGGGGAGGATCAGAAAGAGGGAGGGGAAAGAAGGAAACAAGACATGTCGCTCAGGGGAAATGTGAAAGGCCTTTTGGAATAAGTAAGTTTTGAGTTGTGATTTGTACTTGATGAATGATGGTTCTAGTCGGAGATCGGGGGAGGTCATTTCACAGGCTAGAGCCAAGAAAATAGAATGCGGAACGGCAGGTGGTTTGGAGATGGGCTTGGGAGGAGGAGGTAGAGGTGATTGGCATGGATAGGATGGAGGATATGGTGTAGTATATGGAGGATGATGAGTGAAGAGAGGTAGTGAGGTATTCCTGAGTGCAGGACCCTGTAAACTAGTGTGAGAATCTTGTATTGGATATGATACTGGACTGGGAGGCAGAGGGGAGGAATGAAGAGAGGGGTAACATGATCAAAATGGAAAATGTGAGCCAAGAGGTTAACAGCAGTGTTCTGGATGAGCTTTAGAGATTTCAATGTAGACATGGGGAAACCAGCGAAGACAATGTTGCAGTAATCCAGGCATGACACAAGTGAAAAGAGCAAAGTAGTTAGTGCAGAGGTAAAGAGGAATGGCTGGAGAGCCCTGATTTGCTGAAGGGAGAGAAAGAAGCACTTAACAATAGAGCTAATATATTGGTGAAAAGTCATGGTGGAGTCAAGAGTGACACAGATATTTGAAGGAAGAAGTTAGTGGAATGTGGGCTTCGTTAAGGAGGGGTGAGAGAGTGGGGATGACTGTGGGACCAGTCAGCCATGTTGCCATTGTTTTTGTTGGATTAAGCTTGAGGTGATTGTTGTGTAGCCAGGAGGCTATCAAGGTTAAGCAGTTAAGGGGTGAGATCAGGGGAAAGAGAGTCAGTGTGCAGGATCAGTAAAATATCATCGGCATAGTAGTAGGCCAAGATACCATGCTGCTACACCAAAAGAGCGAGTGGAGCAAGAAAGATGTTAAAAAGAAGTGGTGCCAAGCTTGAGTCCTGGGGAACTCGACAGCTGAACGGGTATGGTGATCAGAGAAGAGAGCCCGAGGTGACCAGGAAGGAGGGGTCAGAGAAAAAGGAACAAAACCATTGGAGAACTGTGCCACGTATACCAATGTTGTGGAGGCAAGAGAGCAGGATGTTGTACTTTACCAAGTCAAAAGTGGAAGACAGATCAAGAGATGACTGATGACTCTCACTGAGCAGAGATAAAAGGACAGTGTCAGTGCTGTGACCAGGGCAGAAACTTTATTGCCGGGAGTGCAAAGAATGAGTGCTCTCAAGGTGGGCAGTGAGCTCTGAAAAAAACAAATTTTTCTAGGATCTTGGGCAAGAAGGGAAGGTTAGCGACTGGTCTATAGTGAGCAGAGAGGGATTTTTTAAGGGAGGGATTTTTTAAGAAAGGATGGACTAGTGCCTGCTTTCAGGAGGATAGAAAAATGCCTGTGGCAAAGCTGGTGTTAATGAGTGAGACAGCATACAGAAGAAGGGTCAGAGAGTTGACAAAGAGCCAGGTAGAGGGAATAGGGTCCAGGGGGCATGTGATCTTATGGGAGGTGGAGATGAACTTCAAGAGGCCTGCAGAAGAGATTGTATTGAAGGTATATGCTAAAGATTGAGAAGGGAAGGGTGCAAGAGTGGGACGTAGGGTGGGGGAACTGAGCTGGAGTAAGGTGATTTCCTCATGAGAGAATAGAAATAATTGATTGGTGGGTGATGGGGTGGGGAAATTGAACTGAAGTGAGGTTTACATATACAACAGATATACAACTGTTTTTGGTTTCAAAGTAATATCCAAAAGAGCCAATACATACTTAAACACCCCTTCCACATACATGCAACAGCCGGACACTCCCATGCACAATGCAAAAATATTCCCTTGGCACTCTCATATTTTGGACAATCTTCCAAGTCCATCAATTACACTCTCTGGGCTCATACGGGATGTATATACGTTCTCTGCACTATTTTAAAATGTAGCTCTCTCTGTTCCACACTTTGCACCACATTATGCACACCAACCACATTATCATTCATATCATTCCCATCCAACTCTGTCCCCAGCCATTGGTTCCAACCCCGTACCTGCCTATCAGGAATGTCTCCACTACACTCCCTCAAAAGGATCTTTTACAGCCAAGAAACCAACCCCATTTTAAACATAACTTTCATTATAATACATCCCATTTTCCCTTCCCTAAAGACACCAGCCTGTGGTGTAAATTCTGCCCAAGCAGTCTCTGTAGTGCAGGGAGACCCAAGGGAGGAAGGAGACCCACTTTCAGCCTCTTCCAAATCTTTTAAAATAGGCTCTTCCTGTTTTAGGGGCCCTTTCAGAATCTGTTGCCCGGGGACTCTTAATTTAAACTTCTGCTACTGGTGCCAGCATTACTACGCATGCTAAAATCAATATAATGATGGACCTGCAAATAACCATAAAAGGTCTATCACCTCAATCCATACTTCTGCTTCAATATTTGAAATGAATGAATCCCCCCCCCACCTTCCTCAAAGAATTGTCCAATCCTCCACAGCCTCACTTCTGCCTACTCTTGAAATAGCTGATTCTCTATCCATGGTGAGTAGGCCCCATTTTCACAAATTGTCAAGACCCTTGTCGTCCCCAGCTCCTCCCCCAAATTTCTTACTGTTCCAGATCCATGCCCAGCGCATAGCGTGGATCAGCAGATCCTGAGCCTCTGCCAAAGGAGCACGGAACCTTACTATGAAACACATAGGAAAGTAGTATGGCTCTACGAGCTGCGCTTCTAGCTTAACATCTGCAAAAAATGAAATATCCTGGAACTAGCCCCGCACAAATCTCAGCTGACAACAAACATTGTATTTATTTTATTTAACAGGTTTTATATACTACTTTATCTTTTCAATCAAAACGGTTTACATTGAAACTTAAACTTGGTAATGTACATTAAACAGGGATGTTGATAACTTGAAATTTTCTGAGGCAATGGAGGGTTAAGTGACTTGCCCAAGGCCACAAGGAGTGCTAGTGGGAATTGAACACTGGCCTTTGGGTTCCCAAGCCAGTGTTTTTAACCACTAGGCTAACCTAAGGTCAGATAGTTCTAGACTCCATTTTAGGTTCCACTCTGTAAAAGCCAAAGCTAGGCCCTACCCCTCCGTCCCTTCCACAGAAACCCCCTAATCATTCCATCCCACTGTTTCAGATCTGATTTTGTTAGAATGATGATCAGGTTCTGTAAGACGTAAAGCTATTTAGGAAGTAGAATCATTTTTTTTTTTAGAATTAATATTTTTATTAATAATTTCAAAAATAATACAATACATAATTAAGAAGACAAGAGAAAAACTCATCATGGGGAGATTCCGAATAACAACTGAACTTAAGCAATACAAAGGCAAAATAATACAAATATTATCCTGGGAGAGAAGCCGATGTCCTAAAATACTAAACAACTCAAAATATTTCTAGCATGCTAGCAGACATAGTCAAGAAAACTGCATTATCCCTGTGAACAGTGATTACTAAGAAATGTTTCCAAAGATGATACCTCTGAAGAAACATATTTAGTCCCCCACCGACGTAACCAGGCATTTGCAGGGAAATTTAAGAAAAAAGGTAGCGCCTATGGCCAAGCCTCGAGGCTTTAAAGCAAGAAAAGCCTTGCGTCTGAGCTGTGTTTGCCTGGAAACGTCAGGGAACATTTTAATTTTCCCCCCATGAAAATTAGCATTCTTATTTTGAAAATTCAAACGCATAACTGTGTTTTTATCAAGCTCAGAATTAAAGGAAACAAGAAGAGTAGACCTAGTGGCTATCACGTCATGTGAAGATTGAATAAAGTCAGTTACATCCAACGAATCTAATAAAGGAAAGGCTCCAGCTCCCTGCAGAGACCCACAAGGAGCTGCCGCCAACTGAGACAAATAATACAACTTATTTATAGAAGGTTTAGTATTCTCTTGATAACCCAAAATTTCAGACAAATACTTACCAAACAAGATCTGTGGAGATAACAGACGAGTACAGGGAAAATTCAAACATCTAATATTCGTAGTCCTGAAACTATTTTCAAGTAATTCTTGCTGGGGATGTAAGATAAGACTATCCTTAATAGACAATGTAGTAGCATTCTGCAATGCAACAAATTGTGAATTTATCATCTGATGCCACAATCTGAAGATCATGCTGAGTTAATTTTGCCACAGAGTCTTTAGAAAAGTCTGAGAATTGAGAAACCACAGATGATAGGGAAACTTCAATCTGTGAGAGAACTTGCCAAACATCAGATAATGAAATATTTTGTTTGTCCACAGACAATGCAGATGTAGCAACCTGTTGGGCCCCAATGAGGTTCCCCAAAACTTGCAGAATACGTGGCAAAGGTACAACCACGATATCTGATAGTTTCATGGGGGGGGGGGGCTGGGACAGATAGTAAGTTCTGAGGTTGAGACTGTTCCTCCAACAAGGGGGATGAAGTCACTGGGCCCATATGATCACCTCCAGCAAGCAGGGCTGAGTTAGAAACCCCCAACAAAGATGAGGAGTTATCAGAAGGGAGCAGGGACCTGGCGGCAGAGTGAGACATCACCTCCAGCCTACCCAGTGGAGCCAAATGCTTATCCATTGGGCCAATAACTTTCACAGATTTAGAGGGATTTACAATACTCACATTTGAAGGTCTCTTTTTACATTTGCCCATTCCAGGAAACCTGCTCCACTGCGCCTTGTGCGCCGAAGGGGCGCAAAAGGGGCAAACAAGTCCCTTTAAACGTGACTGCATTAACATGGTGCAGGCCGCAATTTAAGGCTCTCCAGATGACGTTGGGGACTGATGCTGCATAGCTGGTCCGGCGTGATCCTCCAACTGCCTGCTCAGACAGTAAAAACGCGGTGTGCAGCTTTGGGCAACAGCTCCATCTCCCAGCACAACTCCAGAAGTAGAATCGTTTTAATCAAATGGATACTGCCCATCAGTGACAGGGAAAGCTCCCGCCACCTTTGCACTTTTTTCTAACAATGGGCATAGATTCAAAGCATATAGCTGCCCCAGCTCCCAAGGAATTTGTAGGTTCAAGAACTCCAAGTCCTCTTAAACCCATTTCAATGGGAAATCTCCCCTCCAGTTCTGTCTGACCTGCCCACCAACATATAGAGCAAGGAACTTTGCCCATTTGACTCTAAACTCCAACTTCAGCAAACCCCTGCAGAATTCTCAAGACCTCTGGCAGGGATGTCTCTGGCTCCTGCAGAAGAACCACCAGATTATCTGCAAACAAAGCAGAACAGTTCTCCACCTTACCCACATCCACACTGCTGCACCTGGATCAAATGTCTGGTCAGGGGCTCAATACACAAGGCAGAAAGGCTGAGGGACAGGGGACACCCTTGCCAAGTTCCCACCTCCTTGCACCAGTTCTGAGGACAACTCCACATTCACTGATACTTGAGCCATCGGGCTAGCATATACAATTTAATGGCCCCAATCATATTCTCTCCAAACCCCAAATGCCCCCAACATAGGCCACAAAAAATCCCAAGCTACTTTATCAAAGACTTTTTCTATATCAAAACTAATAACTAACTATTGAACACCCCACCTCTAAATGGTTTCAACCCCAGCCAAGACTCACCTAACATTCATCATCCACTTCTAGCTGGAATAAATCCCAACTGTTCATTAGCTATCTGCATATATCTTAATGTCTATGTTAAGCAGAGAGATAGGCCAGTATGACTCAGGGTCCTCAATGTGCCTCCCCTCCTTGGGCAGAACCACTATAAGGGCCTGGTAAGAAGTGGCTGGAAAGCCTCCTTCCGCCTAGCCTGTTCAAACACTGCCAGCAAGGGATCAGCAACCTTGTCTTTCAAAATCTTATAAAACTCAATGTGTAAGCCATATAAGCTTGTAGCTTTTAGTAGTTTTAGGCCCTTAACACCCTCATTTCCTCCATCTTAACTGGAGCCTCCAACCCTCTCTGCTGCTCCTCTGTAAGGGAAGGAAGCTTGCAAAAGATGTAAAAAGACTGGAAACTGTTCAGAGAAAGGCAACCAAAATGATTTGGAGCCTGCGTCAGAAGCCTTATGAGAAGAGACTTGAAGACTTAAATATGTACACTTTGGAGGAGAGGAGAACAGGGGAGATATGATTCAGACCTTTAAATACTTAAAGAGAAATGATGAACAAACCAACCTCTTCCAAAGACGGGGAAGCTGCAAAACTAGAGGGCATAACATGAAGCTGCAAGGTGGTAAATTGAAAGGCAATGTCAGGAAATATTTCTTCACTGAAAGGGTGGTGGATGCTTGGAATGCCCTCCCGATGGAAGTGGTAGGGGCAAACACGGTGATAGAATTCAAAACGGCATGGGACAAACACAGAGCGACAAGTACACCTACTCTTGCCATCTTGCTGGGCAGACTAGATGGACCATGCTGTTTTTTATCTGCTGTCATTTACTATGTTACTATTGACAACACATAAAAAAGAAGATATCATGTTTGGAAGGGTCTATTCTCTGTCCCCCTATAAAGTGAATGATCCCACATTGAAATAGCGGTGATCAGGGTTTTGTCTCGTTTATATTGGGCAGGTTTGTTATGGATGCACATGTGCCGCAACAGCAGAGTGGGCACGTAGGAAAGGGCAACTGTACTGATGCTGGAAATGGGATACAGAGGGATGCAGGCGGCACATGCTGTGGTGTAGCTGGGGCACAGTGCGGACTAGGCAGATGCCTAGGTGGCACATAGGAATGCCGAAACAGTGAAGCAGCAAGACAGCAACTGACGAGGGTCCAACATGGACAAGAGTGTGTTTCCCACAGTGTCCCATGTGATATTACCCAGCAGGTTCCCCCAAGGGCACATAACATTGGCAGGTGGTGCCGGGGGGAAGCGCGCATGTCCATGTAGGCACCCTCACCCGAGAACCCACACCATAGGCAGCTGCCTACCTGCACACTGGCTGGCCTGGGACTGCTCACCACCAGCACCACCGGCATAAGGGAATGTCAGCATGGTGGCAGATTGGTGCTGCTGTTGGAGGGTGCAGTGGCAGCTGCCCACAGCAGGCCACGGCCAAGGCCCATTTAGGTGTGTGCCGTGGACTGCAACAGACATGATCTGTCTGACGTACAGTCATGGTATCCCCAGGGAATGATCTGTCTCTGTGGCAAAGTGTGGTGCAGTACACACAGCCAGTGTGTTCAGGGGCCGAGGGTCACAGGTTCAAGTCCCAGCTGTGGCCCCTGCAAACCATGTCCCCATATTTTACCCAGTACTAAACCGTGGTAAGAAAGACAGAACCTTTACTGCAGATTAATGAAACATGCCATAAACACCTATATTGTACCCTACAGAGCACAGACACCATTAACATGTGCAATGCCTAGAGCAAAGTGTCCCACCTGCAGGCCTGGAGGGCCAAACACCATTCAGGTTGTCAGGATGTCCTTAATAAATATGCATGAGATGTAATTACATGCCCTGCCCCCATTGTATGCAAATGTAACCATGCATATTCATTAGGGACAGCATGAAGACCTGAACCGTGTTCGGCCCACCCAGACCGGAGTTGGGAACCTCTGCCCTAGAGCAGCGGCACAAACACCCACACCCACAGGCTCCACTATCCAACGCCTCATGGAGAGTCAGGCTGTTGGGCCCTGCGCAGACTAGCATCTCCCAATACTAGCACCTGCATACCTTAGCAATGCCATCCTAAACTTGGGAACACGTTACACATATATCAAAAGGTTGCTCTGATTAATGTCAGATAACACATCCTATGTTAAACACAATTTGTTGACAGAGATTCATCATAGCAACATTTCTGATATCTGTGGATTGTGGTTCAGTGTTTGTTCCCGACAGTGTATACCACCCTGGGGAGTGGCCCCAATCGTATTGAGTACCATAGCAACGCCTGCACTGTGCCCAGGACTGGTGTGGCGGCCAGGGCTGCCAACCACCTCTATCCATGCACAATGCTGAAATAGGTGTGGGAGTGGGTGTATGTTTACCCAGTGTGTTGTGGCTGCCTACACCTTACTGAGCCCACAATGCTTGCACTGTTTCCAGTGTTAGCCTGCCAATGTGCATAATGAGGAGCAAGGTTCTGTGGGTATGGCCCGGACAGGGCGGCCTGGGCAGGATGCATCTGCACAGGGCATAGGGTAGTGGCTGGGACATTGTAGTGCCCGGCCACCACCTGCACGGACAGGGTGGCCACAGCATGTCATTCTGTGAGGTCACTCTCACCCTGACTGAGCAGTGACCATGACATGGCTAGGTTACCCCATAGTGCTATACAGTATTTCTTTCAGGTGATATCTATGGGTTCCCTGTTCTGGGGCCCAATCACTGACATACTTGCTTGGTGTGTGTGCTCACCTTCCATTTTTGGGTGCACACAGTTCCTCCAGGAACATGCACAATGTACTAGCTAGCAGACTGTCTGCAGTTAGCGTGTGTATGGCTGGAGCACCTTGCAGGGTGAAGACTGACAGTGCCCACTGCTGCTCAATGTCAGATGGTGGTGGGGGGCATCTGAGTGTATACAGGCCTACTGCCTGTCTGCCAGTGCCCTGTGTGATACAAACAGATCTGCATCCAGTGCTTTGGAGGGCGCACTCTCCCCTGCAGGACCGGGGTAGTTGGTCCCACAGCCCTTCATCATGTCCCTCCACTGCTGCCATTGCAAAGATGTAGAGTTTGGGGCTGTTGGTGGCAGATCCTGTCCCCCCCACCCTGGCCCTGAGAGGGTGGGTCTGTAGGCACTGCTCCCAATCCACATGTGGATCCAGACACCCCCTGCCCTATAGGATGCAGTAGGTGATGGCAATGAAGCGAGGGTGTTTCTGCTGGCATTACCATAACCCTGATGTGTCCAAGGATAGAACAAGACAGAGAATGTTAAATAAATAAATAAATAAATAAATAAATAAATAAATAAGACAATCATATAATATTAAAGAGGCATTTATTCACAAACCAATAGATGGTGCCCACCCGACACAGGCCGTGTTTCGTTTAACAAAACTTCATCAGGGGTACAGGGCAACTAAAAACAGAAATATTCAATAAATACACTCAAATATATAATATAATAAAATATGTATTAAAAAATGATAATTAAAATCATAATAAATCAAACACTATATAAAAAACATTTATATGGTAATATCAAAAATGGGTTGGAACGCTATATAAATAAAATAAGAAAGACTGAGGCAAGGGCAAAAAATACATAATAAAATATGCCTTAAAAAATAATAATTAAAATCATAATCAATCAATCACTATATAAATAAACATTTATATGGTAAATACCAAGAATAGGTTGGAACGCTATATAAATAAAATAAGAAAGACTGAAGCAAGAGCAAAAAGGAATATTTTTTTTATATATTTTTATATATATATTTTTTTATATACATATTTATTGATTGTATAATTGTGTTTGGTACCAAAGTAGTCACTTTTTTCGTGTTTGGATTTGTCACATTATTGTTTTTATACTCTTGTAGTGATATATATTATGTTTTGATTCGGTTTTATATTGGTTTTTATTATAGTTTTAATATGGTATAGTAGAGGTACAATTTATTAATTCTCTTTTTTTCGTTAAAATACTTCTTTAATTTAGATGTTTTAATAGGGTTTCAGTAGTGGCATAAGTCCCTTTTTTTCCCTCTTTGTTAGGATGTTTTATCGATTCAGCAGTTTTTAGATGGTTTTCACCAGTGGTAATATTTTTCATTTTTGATTTCCCTTTTTGTTAAGATGCATGGTTTTAGCACATTTTTATGCTTATTTAAGTACACTACATTATTATTTTATTGTCTATCTTTGATGGTTGCAGTTTGTTTTAAAGCCGGGTTTTCGGCGTTTTTTGTCCCTTATCTCTGACGTCATTCTTGGGCGCCGTTCAAGACTCCAGCTGCGCATGCGTCTGCGTTATTTAGAGGAATCTTCACAGCACCGCACATCTTTGGCGTAATTGGTGCCACACGATAGCATAGCGAATTCAAAACGGTAAGGCCCCCTTGCTTGAGGGTAGAATTTTTGATTTATGATGGCTTCGGTTTTATTATACAGAAGTGTTTCATTTATGGTATAAAGGTGTTTTGTTTTATTCTTTCATAGTTTTTACGTTTTCTGTGCCGCGATTTGTGCAGCTCGGTGAGCCTTGTATAAAGTAAGTAGGTTGAAGGACTTTTTATTTGGTTTTTAGTTAGCCTGTTACATTGTTAATGGTTATGTTTGGTTTTGATACAGTTGTAAAGAGGAAATATCTACAGCTTTGACCAATAAGGTATTATTTGATGAGTATTTGGAGTTGGCTGTCATCACAATGGGCATGGTTGTTCTTTGGTTTGAAGCACCTTTTTGGCATATACTGTGAAAGGTTTCTATTTGACTTTTTTAAGTTACCCTTTTAGAGTGTCAATAATTATATTGATGCACATGTGGTTCCCTTCTCTTCTTCTTCTTCTTTTGGTTCACGGTCAATGTACCTGTTTGACTCAATTCCTTTTTGCTCTTGCTTCAGTCTTTCTTATTTTATTTATATAGCGTTCCAACCTATTCTTGGTATTTACCATATAAATGTTTATTTATATAGTGATTGATTGATTATGATTTTAATTATTATTTTTAAGGCATATTTTATTATGTATTTTTTGCCCTTGCCTCAGTCTTTCTTATTTTATTTATATAGCGTTCCAACCCATTTTTGATATTACCATATAAATGTTTTTTATATAGTGTTTGATTTATTATGATTTTAATTATCATTTTTTAATACATGTTTTATTATATTATATATATTTGAGTGTATTTATTGAATATTTCTGTTTTTAGTTGCCCTGTACCCCTGATGAAGTTTTGTTAAACGAAACACGGCCTGTGTCGGGTGGGCACCATCTATTGGTTTGTGAATAAATGCCTCTTTAATATTATATGATTGTCTTGTTCTATCCTTGGACACATCACGTTCCTCTACTGTGGACTGTCTCTGACGTGACTGTTTGCTCCTTATTGGACCATTACCATAACCCTGTACATCGGTACAGCTGCCCCTGATATGTTTTTCCACTTTACCTGCTGCCACAAGGGCTGCATGCAGATTTGGCTGTTCCATGAGCTCCGTCATCTACTTCCTTCCATCACTTGTTCATTGCCTTTCCTTGGTGCTCTGTGCAGTGTTATGGTTACATCTGTATTTGAGCCATACATTTCATGCTTGTGACCTTGGGGCACCTTTGTGCCCCTGGGCACCATCTTCTGTGTCACCTTAGCATCCCGGGGCATCTTTCGCGGCACCTTAGGTTTGCCCAGCTTATGAGTCGCCTTATATGCTGCCTTGAGGGTGCCAACCTTTCCTGCCGCCCTCTGGGGCACATTATGACCTGCCTTGGATGACGTGGTGCTTTATGATGTGCCTTATGGTGCACCCTAAAAGGTGCATTAGGTTGCGGCACTGGGGTGAGGCTTTTTTGGCTGGCAGTGCAGATTGTTGGGATGTGTCTGACTGTTAGAAGCAGGAAAAGGGATTGCCTCAGAGAGCCTTTTAACTGAGCCCACTGAAGGATCTAACTCATGACCACTGTATCAGCGGTCAATGTATTAACCAGTGTGCTACACCTCTGTTGCTGTGATTGCAGGTCAGCGCGCCTAATTAAGGCTAACGCGCATTAACTTGCCACGGCTCCCTCTATCGCGCGATAACAGACGTTATCGCGCGATAACCCGAAATGCTACCTTAAGACCGGAACGCCCACTACCTTATATGACATTCATCACAGTAAGACTGCAACTAACGCCGGTAACATTAAGACGGTTTAGTAAACCCCTAAGCATATCAACAGAAAGAACAAAATGTAGCCAGCGAACCAATAACAGGGCCCTTTCACTACATGCCCCTGCATTATGGAACTCACTCCCTCCACAAATAAGAGACATGCAACTATTGCAAGACTTCAGAAAATGCTTCAAAACCCTCCTATTCACAGAATACTATGTCGCAGCAACAACAGACAAATAACCTGTACAGCAACTCCACACACTTTATACACACTTCTGGCAATATGCAGTTTATATCACCTCAACATAATATGTACATAGTTTGCCAACTTTTATGAGAATTTATTAATAGCGTTTTTTATAATGTGTTCAATATGTTTGATATAATATGCACCACTACTGTTGTGTTTCCTATTGTCACACTGAGTTACTTGTAAACCATCTTGACTTGTAGAAGGACAGCATAAAAAAAACTGTTAAATAAATCCCACACCCTATTCAAAAAGCACCTCAAGACGGTCCTCTTCGAAGAACACTATGATGCATCCGTTACAACAAACCCCCTACAAGAGCATCCTCCACACCCTCATACCATCCCCACCCCCCTTAACTACCTAAGATTGCTCAACCCCCCTTTTTCTCCACTTCCCACCTCAATTACCCTCTGCATCCGCTCCTTCCCTCTCCCAACCCCCAACCGCTCACTACTTCTTAAGCATTCTGTAATATAGGTTCCAAGTTCTACTTTCTCTTTATCTTACCGCCCCCGCCATGTTAAATGCTGTTTATAATTTAGTTGTATCTGTATAAAGTTGCCTGTACACGTTTTCAATCGTTCCATGTAAACTGTTTTGCCTGGCAGAAAAACAGTATATTAAAACTAGTTAAATAAAGTAAATAAATAAATTAAAAAAAATATAAATAAATATTTGTGAAATCTGATTCCCAATGGTAGTTCCACCCAATGTGATAGAATTTGCCAGAAACTATTTGGGGCATAGTACTCCCTGAAGAAGTCTGACCATCCAGCTGGGAATTTATTGATCCCATAGGTTGGGGCGGAAGAGTTCTATCTGTCTAGTTCCACTGAATATCCTTACAGACCATCCCAGCACTATCTGGATAGCGCCAAGGTAGTATGTGGGTGGAATGTGAGTGGATCTCAGAGTTATGCAGAGAGTGGGGATATTAGAAACCATTGTCTGGATGACTATTCAGATAACTCTAGGACAGTTAGCTATCTGGATAGCAGTTTGAACATCATCGTTCTCCGGATAATGGTGGTGATGGCCACTCTATTGGATATGCAGTGCCAGCTACCATCCAGATACTGGCAGGGAATATCAAGATTCCATTTCAATGCTTCAGGTGGTGTTTAAGAAAACTGCAACCACAGTATTTAAATATCAGGCTGATTGTTGCTAGGCATCACAAGACTGCCTTTCCAGTGCCATTAATGTGAAAATGCCATTACTTTAATGTAATTTTATTATGACAAATAAAGCTTGAGTTGATTTTACTACATTTTGTTTGATTTCATTTTATGGAAATTTAAAAAAAATCTTTAAAAAAATATGCAGTATGTAGAAGAGAGAGATTTGCAAAGTGTGCAGCTCTTTGTAATAGATACTCTGTTCTCTCTAATCTTTGATATGCTGAGGGGGTAATTTTATAAGGGGACATGCATTTCAAGCAGTAAAGTATCAGACCTAGTCCTTAGTGGAACACCAGATCTAGTGCAAGAGATAAGGGTGTTGGGGCCACTTGGCAATAGTGATCATAGCATGATCGCCTTTGATTTAATTAGTGGAGGAGGGATAGTAAGGAAATCCACAGTACTACCTTTTAACTTTCGAAAGGGAGACTATGATAAAATGAGGAAAATAGTTAAGAAAAAACTAAAAGGAGCAGTTGCAAAGGTAAAAGACTTACATCAAGCTTGGGTGTTGTTGAAAAATACTATCTTGGAATCCCAGACCAGCTGTATTCCACGCTTTAAGAAAAGTGGAAGGAAGTCCAAAAAACTGCCAGCATGGTTTAAAGGTGAGGTCAGAGAGGCTGTTGTTTCCAAGAAAGCATCTTTCAGGAAATGGAAAAAAAGAGCCAAACGATGAAACCTGGAAACAACACAAGCACTGGCAGGTCAAATGCAAGGCATTGATAAGGCAGGCAAAGAGAGAATTTGAGAAGAAGCTTGCTGTGGAAGCAAAAATGCGAAATAAAGATTTTTTCAAGTACATTCGTAGCAAAAAACCTGTGAGAGTCAGTTGGACCATTAGATGATAGAGGAGTTAAAGGGGAACTAAGAGGCGACAAGGCAATTGCGGAGAGACTGAATGAATTCTTTGCTTCGGTCTTTACTGAGGAAGATGTAGGGATGTTACCCATGACTGAAGTGGTATTTAAAGGTGCGGAAGAATTGAAGGAAATATCGATACATCGGGAAGATGTATTACAACTATTAGATAAACTGAAGAGTAGCAAATCACCTGGGCCGGATGGTATACATCCAAGGGTGTTGAAAGAACTGAAATATGAGATTGCAGACCTGCTATTAGTAATCTGTGAACTATCATTAAAATCATCTCTAATACCTGAAGATTGGAGAATCACCAATGTAACACCAATTTTTAAAAAGGGTTCGAGGGGTGATCCGGGAAACTACAGACCGGTGAGCCTCACGTCAGTACCGGGAAAAATGGTAGAAACCATCATAAAGAATAAAATTACTCAGCATGTAGATAGTCATGGCCTAATGGGAGACAGTCAACATGGCTTTAGACAAGGAAGATCTTGTCTTACTAATCTGTTATGTTTTTTTGAAAGTGTGAATAAACAGGTGGACAAAGGTGAGTCAGTTGATATAGTGTATCTGGACTTTCAGAAAGCCTTTGACAAGGTCCCTCATCAGAGACTTTTGGCAAAACTAAAGAGTCATGGGATAGGAGGCAGTGTACTACTGTGGATCAGGAACTGGTTAAAAGATAGAAAGCAGAGGGTTGGGCTAAATGGCCAATTTTCCCAATGGAGAAAGGTGAATAGTGGTGTACCCCAGGGATCGGTGCTGGGTCCGCTGCTTTTTGACATATTCATAAATGACCTGGAAAGTGGAATAACGAGTGAGGTTATCAAATTTGCAGATGACACAAAACTATTTAAAGTTGTTAAAACCCAAGAGGATTGTGGAAAATTGCAAGAGGATCTTGCTAAATTGGAAGACTGGGCATCAAAATGGCAGATGAAATTTAATGTGGACAAGTGCAAAGTTATGCACCTAGGGAAGAACAACCCAAACTATGGTTACACGATGCAAGGTTCCACATTAGGAACCACCACCCAGGAAAAAGATTCAGGCGTCATTGTGGATAACATGTTAAAACCCTCGGCCCAGTGTGCAGTGGCAGCCAAGAGAGCAAATAGAATGCTAGGTTTCATAAGGAAAGGAATGGAAAATAAAACAAAAGATATTATAATGCCTCTATACCGTTCCATGGTGAGACCGCACCTTGAATATTGTGTGCAATTCTGGTCGCCGTATCTTAAAAAGGATATATCGAAATTAGAAAAGGTTCAGAGAAGAGCCACCATAATACTCCTATGAAGAAAGGCTAAAAAGGTTAGGGCCCTTTAACGTGAAAAGAGATGGCTGAGGGGAGATATGATAGAAGTCTATAAATTAATGAACGGAGTGGAAAGGGTAAACGTAGATCGATTGTTTACGTTATCAGAATATAGGAAGACTAGGGGACATGCAATGAAGCTACAGGGTAAACTATTTAAGACTAATAAAAGAAAATATTTTTTCACTCAACGTGTAATCAAACTCTTGAATATGTTACCGGATGATGGCTGTTAGTGTAGCTGGGTTTAAAAAAGGTTTGGACAAGTTCCTGGAGGAAAGGTCCATAAACCATTATTAAGAAGGGACCCAGGATATCAATGCTTGACCTAGTACAAGTATTGCAGAACCTGTGTCTTTTGGGGAAACTGCTAGGTACGTATGACCTAGATTGGCCACTGTTGGAAACAGGATACTGGGCTTGATGGACCTTGGTCTGACCCAGTATGGCAGATGTTATTGTGATAGGCAATGGCCTGGTATGCAGCTGAGGCCTGTCAGCTAGGCCTGAAGCCCTCTCCCCTCCTCCTCAGAGTGTTATTGCTGACTTTGGGATATTAGCTGTTAGCAAAACCGCTCTGCTCTGCTTCTGATAAGCAAAGTAAAACTGCAAAAGTAAACCTTTCCACTGTTTATTGTTTTGATAAGCAGAGATGTCTTTTCAGTGTTATGCTGCTCCACTGTATCTCTGCTAGATGTGCTGCGACCTTGCAAGCAGAATGAAAAAGCAGAAAAGTGTTAGAATGTTATGTCTGAAGTTTTGAGCCATGGCGAGAGAGATGTGCACGGGGGGGAACAGGGGGTAAGCCCAGTCACAGATGGCTATTGGATGAAAGTAGCTGGGCCACCAAGACCAATGAGGAGTTTTGCCTGTATTAGACTGGAGAAGAAAGGTATATAAACTGTCATTTTTCTGAGCTCTGGGCTCAGCCATTTTGTATGTAATCATTATCTGAGTCTGTGCACATTAAACTGGCTTGAATTCTAGTCAATAGACTCCGGGTTTTATTGGTTGCGGACACTTCGCTATTACATATTCTTGGTGCATTGGGCCTGGAATGGCGTAATACGCAAATGGTCCGCAAGTGATACTACCGCGTATTACCGCCTCCAGGTTTGGTCCGGCTGGGACCACAGCCGACCGACATGGAGAGGATCCCAGGCGCCGACCGGTCCCTTGCATCGGAGGGTTCCGCCCTGCCTCGGTGGCCTGCTGGGTCCAGCTGGCCAACACCTCGAACCCAGGGGAGTCCATGATTCAACCCAAGGTGGAACTGGTTGCGCAGCGCATTAGCTACCGGATCCGGTGAGTATTGATTTTTCTGGTTCTTAGATAGCTTTGGGAACGTCTCGAGACAAATTTGGTACAGTAACAGGTAAAGGAAGTCTGATCAACTTCCAGGGTGGCATTAGTACCCCTGCATGAGTATGCGTGGGGCGAAGCTGCTGACCCTTTTGGTTTGGTAATTTTGGTTTAGTCAGTTAGCCCGGGAGTTTTGGAATTTGGGAAATGCTAGCAAGTTTGGTTGTGTGAAGTGTGCTTGAGAGGCCTTGCAATACAGGCCAAGCGAGAGCGGACTCCTAAGTAGCGCAGTTTCTGGCAGGACGACCTCGTCCAGATCGCGAACAAGAGGAAGCGACTGTTGTTTGTCCCCCTCATTGTTTTGTGGGCTATGCGGACCCCTTACCCGTAGCCATCCTACCTACCCTTTCTGTTTGCTGTCTTGTACGTTATACGTTATAATGGGAGGGGCGGAGTCCGTACAAACTCCGCTGAACTGTATGATCACGAATTTTAAGAAAGGTTTTAGTGGTGATTATGGGATAAAAATGACAGCGACCCGCTTAGAAATATTGTGTAGTAGGGTGTGGCCGGCGCTGGACGCCGGGTGGCCACCAGAAGGTACTTTTGATATCCAAATTGTGTCCCATGTGCACAAGGTAGTGCGCAGCTATAGTCCTGAACAGTTTCCCTATATAGATTCCTGGTTAGGTATATGTGAGAAGCAGCCCTCTTGGATGAAGCATTGCTGTGAGGGACAGAGTAAAATTATGTTAGCAACTGCCACGAGAGTCCCTGCCAAGAAAGAGAAGCCCCCTATCTTTGTAGCCCAAGAGTCTCCAGAGATCCCAAAGTATCCACCCGCCTTCCTGTATACTCCAGTCCCGTCAGCACCACCCCAAGTACCCCCATTAGTACCCCGAGTAGAGCCGGAGGTAGCGAGCGTACCTCCAGCCGAGGTGCCTCCACCAGAGCAAGTGAGCGTACCTCCAGCCGAGGTGCCTCCACCCGAGCAACCACCTCCAAAACTTGAAGAGCAGACCCCTCCCCGCAGAAGTCGGAGCCCTAGTCCTGAGCAGCGCTCTAATGAGGAACAGTCATCCCCCGAAGAATCCGCTAGTGGAGGGTCAGATGCCAGTCCAGGGCCATCCACTAGTTCAGACACCGGTAGTAGAGCCACCCCCAGGTCCGCTAATCTGCGTTACGTCCTTAGAAGCAGAAAAGTGGGCCTGAAAGAAGTTCGCCAACTGCCACTGCGGCAGGTCCCAGGATTACCCATTCAAAATGAAGAGGGACAGGTTGTGCCCGGACCTACCAGTCTAGTCTATGTGCCTTTCTCCACAACAGATTTATTGAATTGGAAAACGCATTATGCCTCCTATACTGATAAGCCACAAGATTTGACAGAGTTAATGACTAGTATTATGCAAACTCATCAGCCCACCTGGTCTGACTGTCGCCAGCTCTTGGCTACCCTCTTTACTACTGAGGAGCGGGCACGGATAGTGCGAGCAGCCACTAAATGGTTGGAAGAAAACCCTGAAGTTGGAAGAAACCTAGATCTAGATCCCCGATAGGCAGCAGCCGCAGATTTCCCCAATGAAGATCCCGGATGGGACCCAAATAGTGATGTAGGAGAAAAAGCCCTCACCCGGTTTCGCCAGGCTCTACTGCAGGGCCTAAAGAAGGGAGGCCAGAGAGCTATGAATATTGGAAAAGTAGCGGACGTTCTTCAGCGCCCAGATGAGAGTCCAGCTGCTTTCTATGAACGATTAACTGAAGCCTATAGACTTTACACCCCCTATGATCCAGCAGCCCAGGAGAATTTACGCATGGTAAATGCTGCTTTTGTGAGTCAGTCCCAGTAGTAGTCAGTAGCCCGACGATATGTGACTTGTGCCAAGAACAATGCCCGGCAAGGTCCTGTACCACCCCCAAGAGTTCAGTCAGTAGGAGTTACCCCCATGGGACATATCCAAATAGACTTTGCAGAAATGCCACGAGCAAATGGATATCGTTACTTGCTAGTCCTAGTTTGTACTTTTTCTAAATGGGTGGAAGCTTTTCCCACCAGAACTGAGAAGGCCAGAGAAGTCACTAAGGCCTTGCTCCATGAGATTATTCCCAGATTTGGAATACCATTGACTATGGGGTCTGACAATGGGCCCTCTTTTATATCACAAGTAACTCAGCAGCTAGCCCATGCCCTGCAAATACAATGGAAGTTACACACAGTCTATAGGCCCCAGAGTTCAGGGAAAGTAGAGAGAATGAATCGTACCCTGAAGTCTCAGATATCCAAACTTTGTCAGGAAGCCCACCTGAAGTGGCCCCAAGCTCTCCCCATTGACCTTCTCCGAATACGTTCAGCCCCCACTACGCCATTAGGAGTATCCCCATTTGAGATTTTGTTTGGGAGGCCCCCGCCTATAATACAGGGGATAAGAGGGGATATGAATCAGATTGGATCAGAAATCACTAGGCAAGAATTGTTGGCTCTAAGTTCTGTTTTGCAGAGCCTTCATACCTGGGTGCAGGACCAGTTGCCTATCAATCTAACAGAGCCATTGCATCCTTTCAAGCCTGGAGCCTCGGTGTGGGTAAAAGAGTGGAAGAAGACACCGTTGGCGCCTCATTGGAAAGGGCCATACATCGTTTTGCTATCCACCCCAACTGCAGTTAAAGTGGCCGAGATCGACTCCTGGATTCATCACAGTCGCGTGAAACCAGCAACAGTACCTGAGAGTCGTCCCTGGACTTCGATCGCCAATCCTGCAGCACCATTGCGACTCACGCTGCGAAGAAAAGATCCGTCATCGTAAAGACTTTGCCAACCTGCTTCTGAAAGAGACATCCTTCAGTTTTGTATTACCCTATCAGTCCTTATCTATCTACCTCAATCAACCATTAACTACCTCAGTAATCATCAGAGACTATAATCATGATGATTACGAATTGCTGCTATTTCATTCTTGCGGTAGCCCTGGGACTCTTGAGAACCACTCTTGCCTTGCCCCCTTGTGCAGCCTGTATAACCACCACCCGAACTGGAATGCAAGTCACTCAGACTCTACTCTATCACTCTTACTATACTTGTACCGGTGTAGTCAGCCGGTGTATCTATAATGGTACAGAACTGAATGTCTGCACAAAAGGAAAAACTCGTACTTGCTTCAGACCTCGCCAGAATCCATCTTACTATGTCCTGGAACTGAGATGGAATGATGAAGATGGAGCCCTTATCAATGCTACAAGTCAACTCTCTGATCCCAGCCAACCTGCTTACCTGTATTTTGATGCTTGTGACTTGATTAATAGAAATAATTATTACAGGTGTGGATCATGGGAGCAAGCCTACTATTATGATGAGAAGTATATGTGTCCTGAAGGTGCGTACAACCAGGGCCGGCCCGTCCATTGAGCAAGAATGTTTTTTGCACAGGGCCCCGCGTTTCAGGGCCCCGCGCAAAGAACATTCTGCTTTTTTTTTTTAAAATTACATTAAAAAAAACCCCTGTCTCTGGCTGCTGCCGCTGCCGCTGCCGCATCCGTCGCAGCAGCGGCAGAATGGAGTGTCCCGCGGGGCCCCTTCTCCTCATTGAGCCCTCTGCAAGGGCTTTCAGATTCGCGAAGGGAGAGTGCTCCCTCGCGTCTCTGTAAAGCCCGCAGGGGCTAATGGGAAATTTCCCATCTGCCCCTTTAGACGCGAGGGGCTGATGGGAAATTTCCCATTAGCCCCTGCGGGCTTTACAGAGACGCGAGGGAGCACTCTCCCTTCGCGAATCTGAAAGCCCTTGCAGAGGGCTCAACGAGGAGAAGGGGCCCCGCGGGACACTCCATTCTGCCGCTGCGGCGACGGACGCGGCAGCGGCAGCAGGTAGAGCCAGGTTTTTTTGTTTTAAATTAGCCCGAAGGGACGGGAAGGGCAGGGAAAGGGGGGGGGGGGGGGGGTGGCGGGGAAAGGGGGGGGGGGGGGTTTAAGACTGGTAATGGGCTGGGGGCTGATGGAGGCTGTCTGGAAATGGGGTGATGGGGGTGTTAGGACTTGAAATGGGCTGGGGGGGTTTTAGGAATGGAAAAGGGCTGGGGGGGGGGGGGTTTAATACTGGAAATGGCCTGGGGGCTGATGGAGGCTGTCTGGAAATGGGGTGATGGGGGGGTTAGGACTGGAAAAGGGCGGGGGGGGGTGTTAGGACTGGAAATGGGCTGGGAGGGGTGGTTAGGACTGGAAATGGGCTAGGGGGGTTAAGACTGCTAATGGGCTGGGGCTGATGGAGGCTGACTGGAAATGGTCTGGGGGGGTAGGACTGGAAATGGGCTGGGAGGGGGGGTTAGGACTGGAAATGGGCTAGGGGGGTTAAGACTGCTAATGGGCTGGGGCTGATGGAGGCTGACTGGAAATGGTCTGGAAATGGGCTGGGGGGGGGTTTAAGCCGGGTAATGGGCTGGGGGCTGATGGAGGCTGTCTGGAAATGGGGTGAGGGGGGTTAGGACTGGAAATGGTCTGGGGGGGTAGGACTGGAAATGGGCTGGGGGCTGATGGAGGCTGTCTGGAAATGGGGTGATGGGGGGGTTAGGACTGGAAATGGGCTGGGGGGGTTAGGACTGGTAATGGGCTGGGGGTTGATGGAGGCTGACTGGAAATGGGGTGATGGGGGATTAGGACTGGAAATGGGCTGGGGGGGTTAATACTGGAAATTGTCTGGGGGCTGATGCAGGCTGACTGGAAATTGGGTGATGGGGGGGGTTATGACTGGAAATGGGCTGGGGGGGGTTAGGCCTGGCAATGGGGTGGGGGTTGATGGAGGCTGACTGGAAATGGGGTGATGGGGGATTAGGACTGGAAATGGGCTGGGGGGTGGTTAAGACTGGTAATGGGCTGTGGGCTGATGGGGGCTGTCTGGAAATAGGGTGATGGGGGGTTAGGATTGCTAATGGGCTATGGGGGGGTTAGGACTGCTAATGGGCTATGGGGGCGCTAGGACAGGAAATGGGCTGATGGGGAGGGGTTAGGACTTGAGGTGGGCTGATGTGGTTAGGACTGGTAATGGGCTGTGGGCTGATGGGGGGGGGGTTAGGACTGGCAATGGGCTATGGGGGGCTGACTGGAAATGGGCTGATGGGGTTAAGACTGGAAGTGGGCTGATGGGGGGGTTAGGACTGGTAATGGGTTATAGGGGGGGCTTAAACTGAAAATGGGTTGATGGGGGGCTAGGACTGGTAATGGGTTGGGGGATTGCTATGACTGGAAATGGACTGAGTGGACGGGGTGGCTTGAACTGCAAATAGCTGATGGGGAGGGAGCTTGGAATGGAAATGGGCTGTGAGGGAAGGGAGCTAGGACTGAAAATGGGCTGATGGAGCAGCTAGGATAGGACTGGAAATGGGCTGTTGGGGGGAGCTAAGATTGGAAATGGGCTGTGGTGGGGGCTTGAATTGAAATGGACTCATGGAGGGGCTAGAACTGGAAGTAGGGTCATGGGGGGCTTGGACTGGAATTGGGCTGAGTGGAGGGGAGCTAGGATTTGACATGGGCTGATGGTGGGGCTAGGAAATGACTAGAAATGGGCTGATGGGGGGCTAGGATTGGAAATGAGCTGATGAAGGGACTCAGACTGAAAATGGATGGGGAGCTAGGACTGGAAATGGGTTGATGGGGGGCTAGGACTGGAAATGGGCTGATGCAGGGACTAGAAGGGAATGGATGCTGGGTGAGACTGGAACTAGAAGGGAGCTGATGTTGGGGGAGGATTAGAATGGGATGGGGTTGGGAGAGTAAAATGGAGAGGGGAAAAATATTTTGTGTGGGAGGGATGAAAAATCTACAATTGGCCGGGTATTGGGAGAGTAAGTGGGGATTGAGGATGGAGGGGTAAAATTTGTGTGGATGAAATAAGAATGAGGAAAGAGCAAAAGGAGAAAGATTAGTATGTTAAAGCAGATGTAGAGAGAGAGGATGGAAAGAAAACTAGAAGAGAGAAGAAAGGACAAATGGACAGCAGACGATGGAGAGTTAGCAGAAAACATGAAGAAACCAGAAGAAAGTGGCTGGAGCAATTGCAACTGAAAAAAAATGCACAAAAGGTAGAAAGATATCTCTTTATTTTGAATTTATTAACTGGAATAAGAAAGCTCTGGGAAATGTGCATCATTAATGTCTGCGCTTTGTTTGGTACAAGAGGAAATTGATTTATAGTTTTATTTCTACAGTGTTGTTGTACATTCCAAGTTTGGCTTTTGGGGTTCCCAGTTTAATTATTGCCTTCCTGTTTCTAAATTGCGATTCCTTGTTTGGTGATGGTCTATGTTCTGCATGTGTAACTGAGCTGAGGTATTCTGTTTATGTAATTCCTATTTGACATTGCCACTTGTTCTCTTTCCCCAGTATTCTCTGAAATGTACTGGTTTAATATTTGCAGTGTTTCCTTTTGATAGGTAGGGTCTGGTGCTTTGTGAGTCCTGGTAATGCTGTCAGGATACAGCGGGTTTGCTATGGGTTCTAAATGGGCAGCGTTTGTAGTAGTTCCTAATGTGCCTGGCGGTTGGCACTGGATTATAGTAATGTAGAAATCTTTTAGTCTTTCTTTATCCATACACTCATTAAGAGACATGTTTACTAAAAGTTAGTGTTTGGTAACATTATGCAAATATGTATGCAAATAATGCCACTTATGCAAATGAGGCCCCGCACCGAGTCTCCGCACATGGCCCCGCACCCCCCTTGGGCCGCCCCTGCGTACAACTGGGGAATATGCACTGGGATACATTCCCCAACAACATATAGCAAATCATCAGAAGCAGATTATTTCTGTCCGAAATGGGATTGTGTATACTATGCTACCTGGCCTGGTAGCCCTACAGGACAGACCGGAGATGAACGCAAGGTGCTGCTGGAAAGATTACCCTTACTGAAACCTGAACAGTGCAAGAAAAGCGCCTGCAATCCCCTACGACTTCAGATCTTTGACCCCAGCCAGTGGAAGCAAGGATTTTGATTCGGCCTGCGCATAGCAGGAGGTGGAACTGATCCTGGAACCATTGTATTCATCCAGCTGAATGTAAAGACTCATGTTTCTTCACATTATCGCATACATCATACCTTCTACGAGGCCATGAAGGCAGAATTTGTAGTCCCCCATGCATCACAGAATTTGTTCATCGAACTAGCTGGAGCTGTGGCATCCAGCCTCCAGATCTCGGACTGCCTCTTTTGTGGAGGAACTCAAATGGGAGACCAGTGGCCTTGGGAAGCACAAGAACTGAACTATTCCGTACCATATAACCAAACTGATGTGCATAATACTACCAATGAATGGGTCCTAGCCCACTCCATAGTGGGTAGACTGTGTTTTGTACGAGCAGGACCACAATTAACTGCATTGGTAGGACAACTGGTCTGTTTGAACCAAAAATATTACAATGCCACAAGTGGAAAGACTTCTTGGTGGTCAGGTGACAATACTCCAGAACCTTCTAATCCTCTGATCACCTTTCCTTATTTGGCCAGGATATGGACAGATCTGGCTACACACAGCACTTGGCAAGCTCCACCTGGACTATATTGGATTTGTGGCACCAGAGCATATGCTAAACTCCCTGCCAAATGGGGAGGAGCGTGTGTTCTCGGAACAATACGGCCATCTTTCTTTCTTTTGCCCCTTTCCCATGGAGAACAATTGGGGTTCCCTGTATATAAAAGTCGACAGAAACGAGAAGCTCTGAGAATTGGCCAGTGGGACAAGTGGGATGCAACCTCTGAAGAATGGCCACCAGAGCGAATTGTTTCTTACTATGGACCTGCTACCTGGGCGCAAGATGGTTCTTGGGGCTACCGCAACCCCTATATATATGTTAGATCGTATTATACGTTTGCAAGCTGTTGTTGAAATTATAACCAATGAAACTAGTAGAGCACTAACCTTGTTAGCTAAACAAGCCACACAGATGTGTACAGCCATTTACCAAAACCGCTTAGCTCTAGATCTGCTTGCTGCTGAGGGAGGAGTATGTGGCAAGCTGAATTTAACTAACTGCTGCTTGCAAATAGATAATGAAGGACAGGTTGTAGAAGACATAGCCAATCACATGAGAAAACAAACTTATGTCCCAGTCCAAACATGGCATGGCTTGCAACTAGATGGCTGGTTTGGTTCTTGGTTTTCAGGCCTAGGCGGCCTGAAGACACTTATCATACTTGTATTCCTGATTGTAACTGTTTGCTTATGTATCCCATGTTTCCTTCCCCTATGCTTGCGTATGCTACGCTCTATTATTGATAATAGTCTTGACCGCAGGGAAGCAGCACAAATATTAGCAACATGGGACTACTACCGTATACCCCGAAGTGCTCCTTCTACTATAGTTTAGAGTACTGCCCTATATATGTGTGATTAGATTCTCACCCTTTCTCGTGTGCGGGTGTGAATAATCAAAAGAGGGGAATGTGATAGGCGATGGCCTAGTATGTAGCTGAGGCCTGTCAGCTAGGCCTGAAGCCCTCTCCCCTCCTCCTCAGAGTATTATTGCTGACTTTGGAATATTAGCTGTTAGCAAAACCGCTCTGCTCTGCTTCTGATAAGCAAAGTAAAACTGCAAAAGTAAACTTTTCCACTGTTTATTGTTTTGATAAGCAGAGATGTCTTTTCAGTGTTATGCTGCTCCACTGTATCTCTGCTAGATGTGCTGCGACCTTGCAAGCAGAATGAAAAAGCAGAAAAGTGTTAGAATGTTATGTCTGAAGTTTTGAGCCATGGCGAGAGAGATGTGCACGGGGGGGAACAGGGGGTAAGCCCAGTCACAGATGGCTATTGGATGAAAGTAGCTGGGCCACCAAGACCAATGAGGAGTTTTGCCTGTATTAGACTGGAGAAGAAAGGTATATAAACTGTCATTTTTCTGAGCTCTGTACTCAGCCATTTTGTATGTATCATTGTCTGAGTCTGTGCACATTAAACTGGCTTGAATTCTAGTCAATAGACTCCGGGTTTTATTGGTTGCGGACACTTCGCTATTACATTATGTTCTTATGTTCTTATGTAAGTATGTGCCTACTTTGGTGGCATTTTAGTCATTTATGTACATGTGGCCACCTACAGTATAAAATATGGACCGCTGTAAAAGTACATACGTATGTTCACATGGTTGCATGCACTTTGCTGGTATGAATGACCTGATTTTGCTGTCTTCCAGAGGTTTCTGCCCTAGGCAACTGCCTAGTTTGCTTAGTAGTTGAGCCGGCCCTGGGTGGAGGATAGACAGAGCACCAAAGAACATGCTTTGATTATAAAATGCTTTAATTTACTTATGTACTAGAAAATTATAGGCACAGAAATTTACATGAGCTCTATGGCTGGTATAAATGTCTGTGTCTGCAATATAGGCATGCTTTATGTCACTTACATATGTGGAGGCCTATTCTTTTTTTTGTTGTTGTTTTAAATAGGTTATTACAATAGATCAAGAACACTTGAACATAGAAAACAAATAAGACTTGCAACTATAGAAGGAAATACAATTATCACAGCAATACAAACAAGAATTATTTTGTTAGTCCTCTATAAATGGGGGAGAGTACATAGTAACAATACTTGGGGGACTAACCCCTAGAAATACACCAAGGAAAAATCAAGAAGAGGGCAGTGTCGAAGAGCCACTACATACATATAGATGAGCCACACCCATTCAAGAGGAAGAAGATAAAGGCAACAAAGTACTAATAAAGGCTGATAGATCTTCAGGAGATAAAAATACATATTTGTGGGAATCATCGGTTATCAAACATTTACATGGAAATCTTAAAGTAAAAGTAGCACCCACACGAAGTACACCAGGCTGAAGTAACAAAAAAGCCCTACGGCGCTTCTGCGTCTCTCTAGACAATCCTCTTGGGTTTTAACAACTTTAAATAGTTTTGTGTCATCTGCAAATTTGATAACCTCACTCATTATTCCACTTTCCAGGTCATTTATTAATATGTCAAAAAGCAGCGGACCCATCTCAGATCCCTGGGGTACACCACTATTCACCTTTCTCCATTGAGAAAATTGGCCATTTAGCCCAACCCTCTGCTTTCTATCTTTTAACCAATTCTTGATCCACAGTAGTACACTGCCTCCTATCCCATGACTCTTTAGTTTTGCCAAAAGTCTCTGATGAGGGACCTTGTCAAAGGCTTTCTGAAAGTCCAGATACACTATATCAACCGACTCACCTTTGTCCACCTGTTTATTCACACTATCTACATGCTGAGTAATTTTATTCTTTATGATGGTTTCTACCATTTTTCCCGGTACTGACGTGAGGCTCACCGGTCTGTAGTTTCCAGGATCACCCCTGGAACCCTTTTTAAAATTGGTGTTACATTGGCGATCCTCCAATCTTCAGGTATTAGAGATGATTTTAATGATAGTTCACAGATTACTAATAGCAGGTCTGCAATCTCATATTTCAGTTCTTTCAACAAGGGTAGCAGTTGAACCTTGGCCTCCCTGCTGCCTAGCCCATTAGGCTACTCTTAGTTAGTAGAACACTGTTTTTTTTTATAAGCACTAGCAACCCAGCTGCCTCTGGGTTTTCTTGGCAATGTACTGCTGGAAGTAGATTGCCAGGCCTTTTCTTCTGAGGCAATAGAGGATAAAATGACTTGCCCAAGGTCACAAGGAGTGCCCATGGGAACGGAACCCTTGATTTTCTGGGTATTAAGCAGTTGCTCTAACCACTAGACTACTCCTCCATTATCAGCAAGGCAAAGGAAAATTTGAATAAGCAGAGGAAGATATTTTTTTAAAAAGGCAACAAGCATCAAGAAAAGTTTTAAAAATATATTCAGTACAAGTCAAACAGGATATATATTCATATTGAGTTGCTCAAAAGTCTAATTTGGGGCTTTGAAAGGTTCACTGTGGTTTCTGAAGCTCCTTCTCTTCCCACACATGTTTGACAGAGCTGAAGAATGTAAAGAGTGTTTGTACCAAACAGATTAAACTGTTTGTAAACATGTCTCCTTTAAATTAAATGGTGGTGCAAGACAAAGAAAGTGCTTTGCTGTTGTCAGCTGGATTTGTCTTAAGGCAAATAGGCAAACATGTGAAGCAGTAGATCCCCCTCAAATCCCTAATGGCTGTACAGGCTCACTTTGAAAAGGTTTCTGAAATAAGAAGAAAAAAAATAGCTGAAATTCTTCCCCTCATTTACTCTGGCTAAAGAGCCTTTTTCCTTTTCTGTCATCTGGCTTTTCGAGAACTTTGTTTTCAAACCACATTAGTATAAAAACAAATTTCCAACAAGAATTTCTATTCTCTGCAGCCTTGTCACTTGTGATGAATAGTCCTTGCTTGGTAAGTGGTGACACATTATTGTGTCAGCTTTTGCATCTCAGCAGAGGATAATTAGTCTTGCTCTCAATACCCATAAGCTGTGGAGGTGAACTCAAATTTGTATTTCATAATGCTGCTTTATGCATCCATTCAATTAAGTTCTCCGTACGTCATATACTTTATGGATGCAATTCTCCCAAATCTGAGAGTTATCACAGTTTCCAGCAGAAAGCAGCTCACTTTGGCAAGTAAAAGCTAATGACATCCTAGGTTTGAAATAAAGCTGCTCAGGGGCCCTGTGTATCTCGGCAAGATCATGTAGACATCCTTTACGTAACTTTTTAGACGGTCTCAGCTCAGAATCACATCATACATCATCCGCTCTCAGGACCTCATTATCCTTTTCCTACTACATGGAGTATTTTCTTCAAGTCATCAACATCTGTAATAGGATGGTGACGGTCCACTGAGCATTATCCTACCATGATGTCAGTTTGAACTAAGAACAACCCCCACCCCCCTGCTCTTCAGTCACTACACCGCCTCATTTTAGTGTTCTCAAAACCACTAACATGAATTTATGTTTTAGGAAGCAGGGGAGGATAAGGAGAAGTGCTTATTTTATTTTTGTTTCTTGAAGATTGTGCGATTTGCATAGAAACATAGAAAAATGACGGCAGATAAAGACCATATGGCCTATCCAGCCTGTTCTTCCATACCAACCACGAAGCTCTACAGTCCTTTTTTTCCTTTAGAGATCTTCTGTTTGTTCTATGCTTTCTTGAATTCAGATATAGTTTTTGTATCTACTACCACCACAGGGAGAATATTCCATGCATACATCACTCTTTCCGTAAAGAAATATTTCCGCAAATTACTCCTGAGTTGTCTCCTTTCACCTTCATCCTATGCCCCTTCATTGCAGAGCCTTCTTTCAATAGAGAGAGGCTCTTCTCCTGTGCATTTATGCCATGGAGGTATTTAAACATCTCTATCATATCTCCCCTCTCCCATCTTTCTTCCAAAGTATACATATTGAGATCTTTAAGACTTATGGGAAGCCCATTGACCATTTTGGTAGCTACACTCTGCACTGACTCCATTTTGTTTGTATTCTTTTGAATTATTGACCATCTTTCAGGCTTTGCTAGATCCCTCATCATGTTATCTTCACCTTCCTGGGTGTCTACTCTTGCAGATTTTGTATCATCCACAAATTATATGCCCTAAAGGCATATAATTCTCATCTTGCACAGCACCATGAAGCAGTAACTGAGAATTTAAGGTGTTTTCACACAGACACCTTGAAACGATCACTGAACAAGCCCCATGACCTTTTCAGCCTCGTAAAGAACCTAACTAAGGAACCGGAACACAAACAAACGAGATCCACCCTCAAGACTTTGCTGATTATCTACAATCAAAGATAGGCCACACCAACAAATCCCTAGTACCATCCGTGGCATTTGTACAAAGCAATATAATACCGCTGACCACTTTCACTACGCCATCCAAGAAACACATTGAAAACACTATCGCTACGATCAACACCACTACTGCTCAGACTGACCCCTGCCCTGCTTTCTGGATAAAGGAGCTATGGTCTGAACTTAGCCCTTTTATAGCCAGACTCATGGATCAATCCTTCACAACAGGGGTGTTCCCTCAGTCCCTCAAACACACTTCCATTAGACCACTGCTCAAAAACAGCAAGCTCAATACCCAGAAGGTAGACTCATACAGACCGATATCAAGTATACCTCTTCTGGCCAAAATAATAGAAAAAGAAGTTCAAAGACAAATTCAAGACCACATGGACAACGTTTCACCACTAGACCCCTGCCAACATGGTTTTAGAGAACAGCACTGCGTGGAAACGCTCCTCACCACCCTCATCAATAACATAACTACAGGAATCGATAACATCTGCCAGGGATTTGTCCTCATTTTCCTCGACATAGCAGCTGCTTTCGATTCAGTATGTCACGAGATACTACTGATGCGCCTCAGAGAGAAGGGTATTTCTGAGACAGCCATAGTCTGGTGCAAATCATACCTCTCGAACAAATGGCAGCACCTATGTTCAGGTGCCTCAACATCTAAACCTTCCCACCAGAAGTAAGGAGTTCCTCAAGGATCATCCCTCTCCGCGCTGATGTTCAATATATACATGCAGCCTATCTGTAACCTCATTCGTTCTTTCGGGTTAAACTGCTTGATATATGCGGACGACGTTCTACTTTACATGCCTTTCTCGACAGAAATTCCAGACCTCTCTCCACTTACAGACTGCTTTGACGCAGTATCCAACTGGCTCCAATCCCAGAATCTGAGAATTCAGCACAAGAAAACTGAGGTTCTGTTCATCCCAAGGAATCCGAAATTCACCACACCACCACATATAAAAGTCAAGGAAGCTGAACTTCAGACTAAATCCACGATCCGATAGCTTGGTGTCACCCTTGACCAGTGCCTGGACATGAAGGTACACATAAGCAACGTAGTCAGAGCGATATACCACAAGATCCGCTCTCTGAGGCATCTCCGTTTTCTTCTAGAACCAGACGACTTCCATACAGTCTATCAGGCGCTAATCACACCTCATTTTGACTACGCTAATTCAATCCTGCAAGGTCTCCCCCAAACTACCGTAACCCTCTACAGCTCGCAATGAACGCGGCAGCAAGAGTTCTAATCGGAGCGTCAAAGAAAGATCATATAACACCTATTCTGAAACAGCTACACTGGCTCCCCATACAGGCCAGAATCACCTTCAAAATTCTGCTGATTACTTTCAAATCCATCAATGGGCTAACTTCCGCTTCAATAGCAGAGTTTATACAAAATACACCCTCCAACAGGTCCAGAAGATCGGCAGCGATCAACACATTAGTAATCCCAAAAGAAATAACCCAATACACCCAAGCAACAGTAAACAGAGCCTTCAAACTATGTGCTCCGAGATGCTGGAATTCTCTACTGCCCAGCTTACATGCAATCCCTGACCTGGTCCAATTTAGGAAGGCAGTAAAACACTATCTATTCCTCTTGTACTATCAGGTAGACGAAGATATAGTAGTTTCACCCGCAGTCTAGTCTAGAGAGTACAACAAATTAGATCCTACATAACATTCATGAGCACTGTCTGTGTAATACGATTTTCGTGAAATTCAGGTGTAAATAGTTCCTCCAAGTTATCCAAGTTTTGATTTCCTGTTTCCTGTAAGCACAGTTCTTTATATGCAACGTGTATGTTTTATGTTCCATGTAAACCGCACTGATGTTGAATAGCGCGGTATATAAGAAAATGTAAATAAATAAATAAATAAAGAAGCAAACCTTACCTGACAGCCCTTCCACAATATCACTGACAAAAATGTTAAAAAGAATCAAATCAAGGACAGATCCCTGCAGCACACCACTGATAACATCCCCCTCTTTGGGGTGAGCCCCATTTATCTGTACCCTTTGTCACCTCTCACTCAACCAATTTTTAACCCAGTCAGTCACTTTAGGGTCTATCCCTGGGGCACTCAATTTATTTATAAGTCATCTGTGCAGAACAGTGTCAAAGGCTTTACTGAAATCTAAGTACACCATATCTAGAGTTCTCCCTCAGTCCAACTCTCTGGTTACCCAGTCAAAGAAATTAATGAGAATTGTCTGACAAGACATGCCTCTCGTAAAACCATGCTAGCTTAAAGCCTGCAAGCCACTGGATTCTAGAAACCTCACTATCCTGTTTTAGCAACCTTTTCATTAATTTACTCACCATAGAGGTCAGACTAATCGGCCTGTAGTTCCCAGCCTCATCCTTAGTTCTGCTTTTGTGTAAAGGAACCACAAGCACCTTTCTCCAGTCCTCTGGGACTATGCCAAACTATAAAGAAGCATTGAAAAGGTCAGACAGTGGAGCCACTAGAACTTCCCTAAGTTCCTTCAGTATTCTCAGATGTATCCCATCTGGCCCGTCGCTTTGTCTAATTTTAGTTTAGCTAGCTCCTCACAAACACAGTCTTCTGAAAATTGTTCAAGATTCAACTAACTTCTGTTCCTATTTGTCAGTGTTTTCTGAGGTCTTCCTCCTGGTCCTTCATCTGTGAACACAGAACAGACATATTTCTTAAGCAATTCCGCTTTATCCTCAACAGCTACGTGGTGCAAAAGAAGCACATGCACCAGCAGAATCAGAAGAATCAGAGTGAGGAGGCAAAACATACAATGAAGGATGTACATTTATATGTCATTATTGAAGTGTAGATACTCCTACCCTATACAGCAGTGTTTCGGCAACAGCCTTCATCAGCAGTGTAAGAACCTCAAATAACATACAATACAAAAATAAAAACAACATAAGTATAACTTACATAAAAACTTAAAATAAACATTTGAAAACTGTAAACGCATATAAATATAAAACACCATATAAATGTAATAAAATGAAAGACAAGGAAGTGAGCGGGAGGACAATATGGACATAAATAATACACATTAAATTATCCTCCAAGGAATAAAAATCATGTTACAATCATTTTGAACCCCATATTGCACATCATAACAGATGACCTAAGTAAATTAAAAGACATGGCACAATAAATAAAGCTAAAGGAACTAAAAAGATATCCCATATATGAAAATAACTTCAAAAAGGCGAATACAAGACATTAGGAGTTTTAAAACAAAAGACATTGTAAAGTAAAAGCAAGAGTCCTAAAAAATAAAATGTCAAACCAAAGTATATAGACAGCACACAAAAACAGAGTTGAAATTAACTCACTGAAGTAGTACAAAGAGATTGTCAATCCATAGTCGTTCACTATAGAGTGTGCATATAAAGTACCCAAAATTGCCACTATAGGGCATATTAGTGTAAAATATGTTAGAGTATATCTGGATCACAAAATATGTAGCAAAAAAACATGAAAATTTAGGAAGCATGAGTGGACATTGTCTTTTAGTTGGTGAAAGGATACTATTCTAAGTCAAAATGTTGCAAAATAGAGGCCAGAGGAAGAAAGGCGAGCCAGTAGACATGAACGTAATAAAAACCCTGCGCACAATAAACAATCCACTCAGAGTTCACAGTAATAAACACACCCTCTCAAAGATAGAAAACTCTTTGGGAGGTATGAAGTGTGCAGGGCATAAAACAAAATGAGTAGAAGACCAAAGGGAAAATTACCGAAAATCAGGACAAATAATATTGTAGAAGCGTGCAGAAAGGGCATACACATAAACTAACTGTACATGATGGCACTGATATTGACTACATAAAATAATCAAAGTGGTGCTTCGCAGACATCAAGTAGTGTATTAACTGAAGAGAGAAGGGAAGAATCACTCAAGTAAAACCAAATCCATTACCTTCTCTCCGTAAAGGCAAGCATAGAAACATAGAAACATGATGACAGAAAAAGACCATATGGCCTATCTAGTCTGTCCTTCCATAACAACAACTACAACAGTCCACTTTTTACCTTTAGAGATCCTCTGTGTTGGTCCCATGCTTTTTTGAATTCAGTTACTGTCCTCATCTCTACTACCTCCACTGGGAGACTATTCCATGGATCCACTACTCTTTCTGTAAAGCAATATTTCCGCATATCACTCCTGAATCTATCTCCCTTCACCCTCATCCCATGTCCCCTCATAGCAGAACTTGCTTTCAATTGAAAGAGGCTCTCTCCCTGAACATTTATGCCACGGAGGTATTTAACATCTCAATCATATCACCTCTATCCCGCCTTTCCTCTAAGGTGTACATATTAAGATCCTTAAGTCTGTCCTCATATGCTTTATAATGAAGCCCACTAATCATTTTAGTAGCCACCCTCTGCACCAACTCCATCCTGTTCACATCCTTTTGAAGGTGCGGTCTCCAGAATTGCACACCATACTCCAAATGAGGTCGCACCAAAGACTTATACAGAGGCATTATCACCTCCTTTTTTCTGCTAGCCATTCCTCTCTGTATGCACCCAAGCATCCTTCTAGCTTTTGCTGTCGCCTTTTCTACCTGTTTAGCTACTTTAAGATCATCAGACACAACCACGCCTAGGTCCCGCTCTTCTTTAGTGGACAAAAGTACTTCACCTCCTATACTGTATTGCTCCCTTGGATTGCTGCAGCCCAAATGCATGACCTTACATTTTTTAACATTAAATCCCAGCTGCCAAATTCTAGACCATTCTTCAAGCTTAGCTAGATCCCTCCTCATGTTATCTACACCTTCCTGGGTGTCTACTCTATTGCAGATTTTGGTATCATCTGCAAAGAGGCAAACCTTACCCGACAGTCCTTCCGCTATATCACTAACAAAGATGTTAAAAAGAATCGGACCAAGGACAGATCCCTGGGGCACACCACTGGTAACATCCTTCTCCTCAGAGTGAGCTCCATTTACTTGTACTCTTTGTCGCCTCCCACCCAACCAATTTCTAACCCAAGCAGTAACTTTAGGGTCCATCCCTAGGGTGCTCAGTTTGTTTATAAGTCGCCTGTGAGGAACAGTGTCAAAGGCTTTACTGAAATCTAAATACACCACATCTAGAGTTCTCCCTCGGTCCAACTCCCTGGTCACCCAGTCAAAGAAATCAATCAGATTTGTCTGACAAGACCTGCCTCTGGTGAATCCATGCTGCCTCGGATCCTGTAATCCGCTGGACTCCAGAAACCTCACTATTTTCTCTTTCAGCAGTGTTTCCAATAATTTACTCATCACCGAAGTTAAACTAACCGGCCTGTAGTTTTCAACCACATCCTTACTTCCGCTTTTGTGTAAAGGCACCACATGAGCCTCTCTCCAGTCCTTTGGCACCACTCCCGACTCCAACGAGGCATTGAAAAGGTCAGTCAGTGGAGTTGCTAGAACGTCCCCAAGTTCCCTCAGTATTCTAGTGTATCCCATCCGGTCCCATCGCTTTGTCTACTTTAAGTTGAGCTAGTTTCTCACGAACACAGTCTTCTGAAAATTGTTCAAGATGTCCCTCGCTTCTGTTCTTATTTGTGGGTGTTTTCTGAGGTCCTGCTCCTGGTTCTTCATCTGTGAACACAGAACAAAAATATTTGTTAAGCAATTCCGCTTTATCCTTATCAGCTTCTACATATTCCCCCCCTGCACCCTTGAGTCTGACAATACCACTTTTGCCCTTCTTCTTCTCACTTATATATATGAAAAATGTCTTATCCCCCCATTTTATTGCATTGGCTATTTCCTCCTCCTTTTGAATCTTTGCCTTCTTGACTACTTTGCTAGCTTCTCTAAGTTTTTCCAAATACAGATGCCTGTCTTCCTCTCTCTGTGATCTCTTGTATTTCATGAAGGCCTCCCTCTTTTTCTTCACTTTTTCAGCTACTTCCTTCGTAAACCATAGCGGTCTCCTTTTCCTTTTGCCTTTATTTACCATTTTAACAAAAAGGTTGGTTGCCCTTAAAATACCCCCTTTCAGTTTTGCCCACTGTTTTTCTACATCCCCCAGCTGTTCCCATCCCACTAACGACTCCCTGAGGTATTGGCCCATCTTCGCAAAGTTAATCTTCCTAAAGTCTAAGATCCTCACCTTGGAATGGATTCTAACAGCCCTAGTCCTAATACTGAACCACACCATCTGGTGATCACTGGATGCAAAATGATCTCCCACTACAACATCAGAAACAATTTCGCCATTGGTAAGCACCAAGTCCAGTATGGCCCCTTCACGTGTGGGGTCTGTTACCAATTGCCTGAATAGTTCTCCCTGTAGAGAATCCAGGATCTCCTTACTTCTAGATGATACTGCAGCAGGAATGTGCCAATCAACATCTGGCATATTGAAATCTCCTATCAGTAGCACTTCCCCTTTCCTAGCAATGCTGCGTATGTCTTCAATTAACTCTCTGTCCACCTCTTCCTCTTGTGAGGGAGGTCTGTATATCACACCAATGCAAATAGATTTCTCTTTCCCTCTTTCTAGTTTAATCCACAATGCCTCCTCTCTCCCTTTTAAGCTCTGTAATTCCAAAGCTTTAATAGTAGTTTTTACATATAGTGCCACTCCTCCTCCCCTTCTTCCTACCCTGTCCTTTCTGAATAAAGTATAGCCAGGTATAGTTACATCCCAGTCATGGTTTTCTGTGAACCATGTTTCTGTAACTGCCACTAAATCCAAGTCAGCCACTCCCACCAAAGCTTCAACTTCAGGGATCTTATTTCCCATGCTACGGGCATTAATACACACTGCTTTCCATATGTTACCCCTGTTACCCATTTCCATAAAGGTATTTAATGTATCACCTACCTGGGGGCTTTCACTTACCTGGGGGCTTTCTTCAGCCATCCCCAACGAATCTAGTTTAAAGCCCTCTTCAGTAGATTAGCCAGTCTACTACCGAAGATGCGTTGACCTTTCTTGGACAGATGGATGCCATCTCTGCTCTGCAACCCTTGGAACAGCATCCCATGGTCTAGGAAACCAAAACGCTCTCGATGACACCATCCACGCAGCCATGCATTCATCTCCAGGATGCGAGCCTCTCTGCCTTGGCCTTTACCCTCAACAGAGAGGATTGAAGAGAACACCACCTGTGCACCTAACTGCTTCACCCTCTGTCCCAGAGCCATGAAGTCACTTTTGATACGTTCCTAGGTATACCTGGAAGTATCATTTGTTCCAACATGGATTAGCAACATTGGGTAATAGTCAGTGGGCTTGATGAGTCTCGGCAAACTCTCCGTAACATCTTGGATTTTGGCACCAGGCAGACAGCATACCTCTCTGGACATCAAGTCTGGTCGGCAGATGGACGCCTCAGTACCCCTCAGAAGAGAGTCTCCAACCACCACTACCCTTTGTTTCCTTCTGGTTACTGATTCTGCAACTTTGGGGTACTTGAACTCTGGTTCTTCCCTTTCCAGGGATGCTTTCACCTCCTCCACTTCCAGGGCTGCATAATGGTTCTTCAATTCAAGGGCTGGAGAAGTTGGATTGGTGATTTTGCAGGCCCTGGTGACTTGTGTCCAACCATCGACATTCTGTTGGCACCCATCTTCTCCTGTGCTGGAGAGCTTGGTTGCTGCAAGAAGCATCTCATCAATGTATTTCTCACTGTCTTGAATGCTCCTCAGCCTCGCCACCTCCTCTCTGAGTTCCTCCACTTGTTTCCTCAGAGCTTCAGCATGCAGGCACCCTGCACATGGAACCGGTCCTTCAACTGGCATTAGGACCTCTGTCTGGACCGAGGCAGAAGCTGTAACGGGGGCAACAGCTTTAGCAATATGATTTTTCCCAGCCATTGTTCTGTTCGTGGAGCTTAGGTATCTGTTAAAGCAAAAGAGAGAGATCTACCAAGTACCAGCTGGTTTCGCAGCTGTCCTTTCAGAGAAAAAGCAGTTAAATCTCTTTAATTATATTCAAAATGTGCTGGTCCAATTCTCTGTGATTTGTTAAAGGGGGAGGTGTCCTATAAAGCAAGACTGCTCACTAGGGGTGGGTGGGAGTCAGGGTGGGTAGGGAGGGAACTAACACCTGATTAGGTGTTTAGCAGTTTCTAAACCTGAGGAGGTTACTGGAGTTCAGCAACCTACTGTGCTCAAGGAAAGTTCCCCTAAAGCACCAAAAGAAAGTAACCTTGCTTTAAAAAATATACAAAAAAACCTTTTAAGAGCTCCCAGTCAGAGAGCTAGCAATGTAATATAATAAAACAAACAAACAAACCCTCAAATCCTTACTGTTTGTTGATCTGTGGAGCCCTGGTTAGGAAAGCATCAACAGGGCAGGGCACTGGAGCCTTTTATGCAGGCTTCAACTGCACTCAGGAAACAGGCCCACTAACTCCTGATTAGGTGTTAGCAGTTTCTAAACCTGAGGAGGTTACTGGAGTTCAGCAACCTACTGTGCTCAAGGAAAGTTCCCCTAAAGCAGCTGGCCAAGAAACCTCTCTGGTGAAGTGCGATCGATATGCTGGTTAGCTGGAGTGAAAGCCAACCAATAGACATGGCGCCATGTATATAAAATCATTAACTGGTCAAATAAATAAAAACGGCAAAAAATACAGTATGTTCGAAGGTATACAACATAAAACAAGATGTCTGTGCAACTTAGACATAGTGAAACTGGGGACTAGAGTATGTTAAGATACACATAGGTAGTGGACAATAGAGTGAGGAGCATCAGGAGTCGCTTTTGGATCCTGATGCTCCTCATTCTCTTGTTCTCTACTTATATGGACAAGTTTCACTATGGGGGTTATTCCATAAACTGAATAGGCCATTTGCACATGCCCAGGAGCCGAAGCACATGGCCTGCCGCCAAACCGAGCTGTGCCACCCCTTGACACCGCCACCGGAATCAGCGGAAGTGTGGCTCAGCATGGAGGGGCATGGCTGGGCATGTGGGGGTGGCATTGCTCTGGGGGGGGGCATAGTTCAGGAGGGCAGCATGGCTCGGGGGGGATGGCACAGCTAGGGCTTCTGCCTAGGGTCCAGAAACCCTTGGGCCAGCCCTGCCTGCAGACATGCATGTTATTCCTTCCGGAGACATGGAATAAGACCAGTACTTAGAAAATTTTCTGCTGTGTTTGTATAGAGGTTGTGACAAGTATGCTTCAAACTGGTGTGACTGCAGTCTACAAAACACAGCTAGATGCAGTTAGCTGAAGGGGCATTAATAACTACCCCTAAAGCCTTTTTAAGATGAGCAATAGTGATGTTCTCCTTGGGCGAGCTCCTTTGGGCGACTCCAGGGGCAGCCCTATGGTCCTCACTGATTCATATTACATGCTCTCGGCTTCTGCACAGGCTACGTAAGTGCCTTTACAACACTGCTCAATTTCTCCCTCCTGTACTGCTTGGCTGTTTGTTATTTATGTCTGTGATCCCTGTATTTTGGGGCAGGCACATGCATTCTTCAGTCCCATTGGGCAGACCACCTGCTACTCTACTCCATCATACTTTTGGTTCCCTGCTCATCCAGTCTTTCCTTTGCCCCTCTGAGTATTTCTCCTGCACAGATTGTGCTTCAGTCAGCCCTATTAATTGTCATTCTTTTCACTCCAAAACTCTTCTAGTCCACGACCTTCTCACTCAACACACACTTGATTCCCTTTTCCTGAGAGAGGCATGGCTGGGTGAGGGTGAGGAGCCACTCCTCCCCGAGTGTCTTCCCCTGGGTTTTGTGGCTTTTGCAACTCCCTGGGTCAGGCGCACTGGTGGGGGAGCTGCTGCTATTTTTTGCCCCTCTCTCCCTGTCACCGAGGTCTCCTGACCATCCTTATCCTACCCTGAATCTCTTTTGATTTGACTGGATGACTCCCCTCCCCTATTTTTCCTACTGATCTATGACCCCCTCCCTCTGATCTCATCTTTGGGACTCCCTTTTGAACACTCTTTCTGCAACGTTTCTTCTTTATCCTCACCTTGTGATTTTAGGCGATTTTAATGCTCATCTTTCAACTCTCTGATCTCTCACTTCTACAGCATATACCTTTTCCCACTGACACAGGTACCTTAGATCTAATCCTCTCCTCCCCTCCCCTACATACGACCTTATCCTCTCTTTCTCCCTTTCTTGTCCTCTGGTCAGACCATCTTTGCATGTTCTCCACTCAAATTCACTCTATCCCCCCATCCTTGTTTGATTAATCACAACAATCCACTACATCCCTCTGTTGAAACATCTCGCCTGCTACCAATGAACGTTTCCCCCCTGCTAATGCTATTTTCCAGCCCAATTTCCCCTCTCTTTCTGTAGACACTCAGACCCAACTGTGGAATTCTTCTCTGTCCTCTGCTTTAGACTGAATTGCCCCCCCCCCTCCACTCACACAACCGTCACTCCAGAAAGAAACACGCTTGCTTGCATCCCGGTCTTCATCTCCACTGGCATCAACTTCGCCGCGCTGAGTATCTTTGGCGCAAGTACCCCTCTCCCTCATTTCTCCAAAGTTTTAAAGCCTTACATTTCCAGTATCATACCATGGTTCATTCGGCTAAACACAAATATTACAGTGATCTCATATCTTCATCTGTTAATTCCTCCCGATGTCTCTACTGCTGAAGCACGGAAGTGCTTCTGCAGCCTCTGCACACTCCCGATCAGCATCGGGGAAGGGAGCAGGAAGGTAAGATCCTCCCCGCTCCTCACCACCAAGGCCAATCGGGCCAGGAACAAGGAGGGACACTGAAAATTTTAAAAACAGGCGCCCTCAGGTGCGGGAAACGCCTCTGTAGGTGCCGCACAGTACCGATTGGCACTGGGGAAGGGAGCGGGATGGTAAGCTCCTCTCTGCTCCCCACTGCCAAGGCCAATAGGATCATGAGCAAGGAGGGACACAAACATTTAAAAGAAGGCGCCCTCAGGTGCGGAAAACACTTCTGCAGCCTCTGCACAGCCCTGATTGGCATCGGGGAAGGGAGTGGGAAGGTAAACTCCTCCCTGCTCCCCACCACTAAGGTCAATCGGGCCAGGAGCAAGAAGGGACACTAAAAAATGTGAAAGCAGGCACCCTCAGGCACTCCCATGCCTGGCAGGCCTCGCCAGAGGACCCTTTGACATGGTTCTTAGGCGCAGACCCAAGAGCATGCTATTGCTGCCAAGCTAAGTCACCATCAGGGGCGGTTCTACCATTAGGCCAACTGAGGCGGTGGCCTCAGGCGACAGTTTTTAGGGAGCAGCGGAAGTGTTTAGGGGGCTGCAGCAGCATAAGAGGAAGGGTGGCGGAAGCAATAACCTCGGGGCCCCCCCCACCCCGCCGGCTCCGGGACGCGACCCAGCAGTTTGAAAGCAGAGCCGCGGGAACGGAGAAATGTTCCTGCGGCTGCTTTCATTTGATTTTCAATGATGAATCAGTGAGGTGAGGTGAGGAGGGAAGGGAGCAGACAAGGGGGGACCTGAAAGGGAGCAGACAAGGGGGGCCGTGAAGGAAGCAGACAAGGAGGGGCCTGGAAGGGAGCAGAAAAGGGGGGGGGGCCTGGAAGACAGCAGACAGGGGGGCGGGCCTGGAAGAGAGCAGACAGGGGGGCCTGGATGGGAGCAGACTGGGGGGGAGCTGGAAGGGAGCAGACATTGGGGGGAGCTGGAAGGGAGCTGACACCTGGGGATGGCACTGGAAGGTGGATGGACAGGGGAGAGGGGGAGCTGGAAGGGAGCTGACATGGGAGGGGGCACTGGGACTGTTGGAGGTACTGAGAAGGCAAGGGGGTTGGTACTGGGAGGGGAGGCTGTAAAGGGGGCTGATACTAGGGAGAGTTACTGGGACTGAAAAAAGGCTGATGGAAGAAAATGAAGAAATCAAAAGGAGAGACAGGAAATGGCAGATGGATTATAGACCATAGAAAGAGTTAAGAGAAGACAGAGGAAAATGGAAATCTCAGATCGGGACCAGCATGATCAAAAATCATCAGACAACAAAGGTAGAAAAAATAATTTTATTTTCAATTTAGTGATTGGACTTTGTGCTATCTATATTTCACACAGCATGGGGAACTGCATCTCTTATCTGGTGTGGCACTGCATGCGGAGTCTGGCTTCTTGGGGTTTCATTTTAATTTTTATCTACATATTTTTATTTTTGCTTTAGGTTGTGGTCACTTATTCTGTACTTGGTGAGGGTCTGTGTTCTTGGTGTACGACCAAGACCAGGTGTTCTGTTAACATGGAGTTTGTACGTAAGGATCTGTACTATAGTAATTTGACTTGTTCAGCTTTTCAAATAGGTGTATTGATGTTTTGGGGCCCATTGCAGTGTTTACAGTGCTGCTTTTTTCTTGGTAGGCCCCTTATTGTTTGAGTTTTGGAAGTATATGCTGGTATGGTATGGTAGATTTGTCCTTGCAGATCTTAGTGACTTTAGTAGGGTTTTATATTAGTTCCCAATATGCCTGGTACTGGAGAATGTTTTGTTGGTGAGATGACCAGAATCAGATTTTGTTCTTTTTAATATATCGAGTTCTGTGGGTGAATGTCCTACCTCTGCTCTGCACCCATTGTTGAGGAGGGGGTTCTGTGAATGCAAAATGTATGTTCAAAAAGAAAAAGCAAGCACCAAAACCGCAGTTTATAGCAAAATACAAATGAATTATAATTTGGAATTATAAACTGCTGTGGTTATCGTTCTTTCTTTTAGTTCCTTGGTGTGTGAACATCTTGCATTTGCTCCACATTATCTAATTGACTTTTTGATTTGGTTCAGTCCCTGACTGGAGTTTTGGTTCAGTCCCTGACTGGAGTTTTGAGAAAGATCCCCACCCATGGGGGAGGGTGCACTCTGGGGGGGGGGGGGAGAGGGCACACGCGGTGGGGGGGGGGTGTGGCTCGTGCTGGGGGGGGGTACACACCAGGAGGGTGCCATCTCATCCCTCGCCTCAGGCAGCAGATTGCCTTGAGCTGCCCCTGGTCACCATCATACAAGACCAGATTGCAGAGGAACCCGATTGCCTTACTACATTGTCAGTGGAGCCCCAGGAGCCATCTAACAGAGTCCTGGCCCACTGCATCTTCCACAAATGCTTGAAATCTCCATTCACAAACAATCCCAGGCAGCCCAAGGGTCCCACGAGAACCACAAATGTAAGTACACTACGGACAAACAGGCAACCCCCAGACACACCAAGTCCTCCACTGCCAATTCCATACCTCACTCAAGTCTAACTGTACAGACAGTAACAAATAATCATACACAGCCTGAAATAGACAAACCAACAGCAAACAAACACCAGCAAGTTTCTAGTATACTGAATATCAGCACATCAGTACAAGCTAACAAGTACTTAACCACACCTGCCACCCACCAAACATGCATCTTCAAGGTTTGTACCTAGCCCTTTTTGGACTAATCATCATCGTCCTCACTGAAAGCTCCTCATCTCTTTATTACTGCGCCTCTATCCCAATTCTATACTACCACAGGCACATCAAACAACCCAAGCTCTGGTCATCATGGCACCCCCCAAGACAAGTTAACCACTCCAACCTCATCAAAATCTTCCCACATGGCACATCAGCCAATGACTTCAATCAATCCAAGCACAGAGAGAATAATTAAATGTGCACTAATTAACTCCAGATACAGTAGAAACGAGGTCCACCTAAAAAAAGAACATTGATGTTTTATGTATCACAGAAACTTGGTTCTTCGAAACAGACAACGTGCTCCTAAACCATCTATATACAGATACCCACAACATCCACAACTGCCCACGAACCACTGGTAGAAGCAAAGGCGTCTGTATACTAACAAACAGAAGGCTTCAATTCAATACCTTAGAATTCACTTTCACACGCAATCTAGAAATAATTACCATATCAAACATACACTACATACTCAGTCTGATCTACAGATCACCCTCCTCCAGCCCATATCATCTCTCCTGTATTCTAGACACAGCATGCACTCACACCAATAACCAGAACATGCACATACTGCTAGGAGACTTCAACTTAGCCTCATTAACCATACAACAAGACATGCGATTCAAAGAGGCCATGAAAGACCTCCAATTTTCACAAATTGCCAACCATCCTACCCACAACAAAGGTGGAACTTTGGACCTTATATTCATCCCTACCCTTCCAACAGACAGAACCAACCTCTTGTCCTCCTCCATCCATATATCGCCAGTTCCCTGGTCTGACCATCACCAAATATCATTTGAACTCACCCAACAGAAAACTACAAGACAACACACCGTAACCAATCATGCCACTCACAGATTCCTTCCTTTTGACAGCCAAGACTTTATTAGCAAAATCACCCCATGCTTGAGTAGCACCTAGGGTTGCCAACTTTTTCACCGAGAAAAACCCGACACCTGTGGCTCGCCATGCTCCACCCATTCTCCGCCCCCAGCCCCACCCACAAAAATTACCGAGGATTCACTCACACCCCCCCTCAGTGCTGGTTCACTCACCCCCCCTCCCCTCAGTGCTGGTTCACTCACTCACCCCCCCTGCTGACTCACTCACCCCCCCTCCCCTGCTGGTTCACTCACTCACCACCCCTCCCCTGCTGGTTCACTCACACCACCCCTCCCCTCCCATCCCCTCCCTGCTGGTTCACTCACCCACCCCCCTGTCACTCACACCAACCCCCCTCCCCTGCTGGTTCATACCAACCCCCCTCCCCTGCTGGTTCACTCACACCCCCCCTCCACTGCTGGTTCACTCACACCCCCCCCCTCCACTGCTGGTTCACTCACCCACCCCCCTGTCACTTACTCACCCCTCCTGCTGGGTCACTCACTCACCCCCCTCCCCTGCTGGTTCACTCACACCAACCCCCCCTCCTGCTGGTTCACTCACACCCCCCCCTTGCTGGTTCACTCACACCCCACCCCCTTGCTGGTTCACTCACACCATCACCCCCCTCCCTGCTGGTTCACTCACACCACCATCCCCCCTGCTGGTTCACTCACACCCCCCTCTGCCCAAGCCGCTGCTTCTGCTTTGTACAGAACAGCGGATGCAATACACTTACTTTGAAAAGTAAAGACAAACTGTGTGAGGAACCCTCCGGTCATCGCAGCGCCCGAGGAAGTGATGTCATGGGGGCGGGCTCCTCACAGGTTGTCTTTCCTTTTCAAATTAACTTTATTGCAGCTAAAGTTAATTTGAAAAGGAAAGACAACCTGTGAGGAGCCCGCCCCCATGACATCACTTCCTCGGGCTCTGCGATGACCGGAGGGCTCCTCACACAGTTTATCTTTAGTTTTCAATGTAAGTGTATTGCAGCCACTGCTCTGTACAAAGCAGAAGCAGCGGCTGCACTGCTATGGGGAATCGCGTTCGCGCCACGGACTTCGGGACAAAAGCCGGTTTTTTGCTCTGGCCGCTCCCGATCTTGCGGCCAGAGCAAAAAACCGGCTTTTCAATGGCCGGTTTTACATCTGTGCCGGCAGCCGGCCTGGCCATGGAAAAACCGGCCAGGCCGGCTGAAAACCGGCCGGTTGGCAAACCTAGTCGCACCCACTGATGACCACATAGACACCATGATTTTAAAATGGAACACTGCCTTAACAGCTGCTGCCAAAGCACCCCCAACAACCAACAAATGTAAATGCACAAACACCTCCCCCTGATAATCAAAAAACCTAAAAGATCAGAAGACCAAACTTCGTCAACTTACATAGTAACATAGTAACATAGTAAATGACTGCAGATAAAGACCAGTATGTTCCATCTGGTCTGCCCAGTAAGATGGCAGGAGTAGGTGCACCTGCCACTCTATGCAGGCCACCCCTCCCCATGTCTTTGTTTAGGGGTGAACCCACTGCTCCATGTAGGACACCCCTGTTTATTGAGAAATTAGATGGTTCAGTTTATTTTGATTTTATCCTGTTGCTGTAAAGGGATCCACTGTGTCTGTCTCATGCCATTTTGATTTCCGTCACTGTGTTTGCCCCCACCAGTTCCACCGGGAGGGCATTCCAAGCATCCACCACCCTTTCAGTGAAAAGATATTTCCTGTAGAGAACCTCAAACAACAGCAACACACAAGCATTATACTTACAGGAGCTAAACAAATATTGTGACATCACGTACAGAGCAAAGCAAGAATACTACACAAATCTCATCAAGACCTCTATCAACAAGCCAGGAGAATTAGTCAGCATAACCAACTATCTCATAAGGAACCTCACCATAACCCATGTGAAGCCCCCTATAAACCCACATCAAATGGCTCAACACCTCCAAGCCAACCAGGGCAACCAAACTTATCACCAGCTTGAGCTTCCCTCCTCACCCACCAACTCAAAGCAAGAACACCTATGGAACACTTTCAACCTCGTCAGCCACAAACACATTGATAATATACTCTCAGCAATCAACACAACCACTTCACCACTCAATCCCTGCCCAGTGTCCTGGATTAAAATGGAAAAAGCTCAACTCATACCCTACATAAGTAACATGATAAATGACTCTGTAAGACAAGGAGCCCTCCCACTCAAACAATCCTCCATTTGTCCTATCCTAAGGAAACCAAACCTGGACGCTGCCTGCCCATCATCATACCGGCCAATCTCTAGCATCCCATTCATCACTAAAGTCATCAAAAAAGTGGTTCAGGGAGTGGCTTTCTCAAGATGGCGGCAGTGAGTGCTGATGATGCCTAAACGGAAGGGCAAGTCTAAGGTTGCTCCCGCGGTGCCCTTGCCCAATGCTGAGCGACCTATGGATCGTTATGTGCAGCTTTCGAAGGCTCAGATACAGGGGATTTGAGCAGGCTTGGAGGCGCCGGCGGTGGAAGATTCGGCGTCCTCCGCTCTTGACATCTCGATCTCCCCTAATGGGCGTGTTCCTCCTGCCCCCCCCACTAGTAGCGCGGCAGCTCAGCTAGTGATTGACGCAGCAGCAATGTCCGAAGGGGTGGGAGCTGCTGCATTGGAGCGGGTTTCACCTTCTGAGTTTGCCGGTGTGATTTCCGAGGGATTTCGGGCTGCTGAGGCGGCAAATTTATTACCTAGTGGCAGAGACTCTGCTCAGGTTGGTGGTTCTTCTATGGGGGATGACCCTTTGAGCTCCAGGCCCTTATTACCTTTACCGGTTCGGCCCAAATCTGTGACTTTGGACAGTATTTGGGACGCTATCATCCATTTATCTACTGTTGTGGGCCAACAGCTGTCTTTATTCTCCAGTAAGGCAACCTTTCTTGAGGAAACTATTTCTTTGGTTAAATCAGATATTCAAGGAGTTAATTCGAAGCAGTGTGTGGTGGAGCAGAAGGTTGAAGAAATATCTGACCTTACGGTCTCTTTGGTTAAAGAAAATACTGCTTTGCGAAATAAAATGGAGTCGTTGGAGAATGCAATTAGATCTACAAATTTACGTTTGCTGAATTTCCCCATTATTGCTGGGGTGATTCCTTTAGAGTTATTCAAGAAATATTTGCAGGAGGTACTTTTGGTACCTGTTGAATTGATGCCACCTGTGTCAAAGATATATTATCTTCCTTCGGGGAAAAAGGCTGGGAAAGTGGTAATTGGCTCATTGTAGTTGGATTCTCTAAACGTCTCCGACTTGCTACAGTCTCCTAAGGAGGAAGATATTGCTGTTTCAACTCTACTGGTTACTTTGGCTTTGTCATCTGACAGAGAATGGCTGTTGAAGATTTTTTATAAAAAAAAGAGCGAACTTGTTTTATGGAAAGAACATTTTTCTGTTCCCGGATGTGTCCAAAGAGACGCAGAAGTGACGTAGAGCATTTCTCTTGTTGAGGCCTGGGGTGATTAGTTTGGGTGCCATTTTTATGTTAAGGTTCCCCTGTAAATGTTTAATTTTTTACAAGTTGCAGAGATATATTTTCTTTTCTCCTGAGGATTTATCTACCTATATTAGTGCACAATGGCCTATTGTTTCCCCTTCCTGAGTAAGATATGTACACCCATTGTGAAGTTAGGAGCCTACGAGCTCTCCCTCTGTCTTGTTTTTCCTTAGTAAATCTCTTGGGTATTTTCCCCTAAAGTTTCAAGTTGCTGTCAGCTTTACTCCCCCTTTAGTGGGCTAATGAATAATTCTTGTATCAAATTTATCCTTTATTGTTTTCTCATTGTATATTTCCTTGCGAGTGTTATTGTGTTTCCATGTTCAAGTTTTTTTCTTGACTTATTGTATACTTATAAATATAAAATAAAAATAAAAAGTGGTTCAGCAGCAGCTACAAGATCACTTGGATGAACACTTCCCACTAGACACTCACTAGCATGGTTTCCGCCAACAGCATAATATGGAAACCATCATGATATCCCTTCTCAACACCCTGATTAAAGGCACCAAAATCATAACACAAGGTTTTATACTTACTGTATCTTCCTAGACATATTTGCTGCTTTCGACTCAGTCTCACATCAACTGCTACTGTATCGACTATACAACATAGGAATTCAAGGAACTCATCTGAAATGGTTCCACTCCTACCTATCAGACCGCACCCAATAAATAAAAATTGGCAACCTCACATCTGCGCCTTTCCCCCTCAGACACAGAGTACTACAAGGGTCCACACTCTCCTCACTGCTATTCAATATCTACATACAACCCCTCTGCAATATCATCAAGAGCCACAGCATCATTTGCCTAATCTACGTAGATGATATAATGATCTTCACCCCTTTCCCAACCAAAGCCCCAGACTACACTAAAATTTCCAACTGCTTCATGGCTATCGACCACTGGCTCAAAGAACACAACCTCAAAATCAATCAAAACAAATCAAAATCTCCACATCACAAGAAACAAGATGTTTAACCCTAACTTCCTCCATCAATCACAATAAACAACACCCCACTCATGGTCAAAATCCAGATCCACTACCTGGGCAACACAATAGACCAGGAACTCAACTTCCAGCCACAAATAAACTGAATTACCAAATCTGTCTACTTCAAGCTCAGCACCTTTAGGAACCTATGCAAACTCCTCCCCCCAGTGGACTTCCACGCAGTATGTCAAGCAATATTCACCCCACTATTCGATTATTGCAACTACATCTATTGGGGCTTCCCAAGGGCACATTATATCCTCTACAGCTAGCGCAAAATACAGAAGCTAGAACCATCTTGGCAAAATCTCAACATGTGCTCATTAACCCACTCCTTAACAGCTCCATTGGCTGCCTATCAAAAGCAGGATCAAATACAAAATCATCCTAAACACCCAGAAGATCCTAACCAAACAATCAGCGGTCAGCCTCACCCAACTAATAAAGATCAATAACTGCGAAAGACCCAAGAGAAGAGCCACAGCCAACAAGCTTGAGATTCCCACAGATAAACCGTCTAAGCCAAAAACTAACAGCAAAGCATTCTCCCTATATGCCTCCACCCTCTGGAACGTGTTGCCACCCCAGATCAGATCCATCCGGCTCACCAGTCAAGTCCAAAAACACCTGAATTCTCTGTTGCTGGATGGTTCAGATACTGAACAAGAAGCACCCGGATAAGCAAAAAACACAATCCACTAGCATTGTAAATAGTTGTACTATAACTATTTGATGTTGAACAAATGTTACATTATATATTCCCTGTAATATGCACTTTATTATTATTGTTACTGCACTGAGTTCACTGGAAACCATCTTGACTTGTAGAAAGATAGTATAAAAAAGATGTTAAATAAAATGAATACTCTGTCCTTTCCTCCATTTCCAAACCTTCAACTGCTCCTCCTTCCTCTGTGATATCCTCTCTTCCCTCATCTTATCTCCTTGCTGATTTCTTCCATCAGAAGGTCCAGTTCCTTCGAGCCAACTTTTCGGGGTGTCTCCCTCCCCTTTCTCCCCATCCTCCGCCAGCACCCTCTGAAACACCCTCTGCTACTGACACTCTTGCTGTTCACTCCTCATCTCTTTCCCATTCATGGTCATCTTTTCAGCCCATTACAACTATTGCTCTTTCTAAGGTTCTCAATTCTTCCCATAAGACCACTTCCACTGCCAATCACATCCCCTCACCTTGGCTTACTTCTCTCACTCTTGAACTTCTACCATTGATCTTATCTATTCTTAACAACAGTCTACCCTCAAGTACCTTCCTTAGCTCCTGGAAACATGCTCATGTCTGTCCAATCCTGAAGAAACCCTCACCTGATCCCTCAATCCTGGCCAACTACAGGCCTGTCTCCACTCTGCAATTTCTTTCCAAAATCTTCGAGAAACTAGTCTTCTCTCAACTTTCCTCTCACCTGGACTCCATAAATGCTCCTCACCCTCAGCAATCTGGTTTCCTTGCTGGGCATAGCACAGAGACTGTTATCCTTTCTTTCTTGAGTGAACGTCACCAGTCTCATGACCACAGTGATATTTCTGTTTCTGTTTTGCTGGATCTTTCTTCTGCATTTAATTTGGTAGATCATGTCACTCTTCTCTCCTGGGTTTCTGACGTGGGCCTCTTTGGCCCTGTTCTATCATGATTATGCTCTTTTTTCTCACAGTGGTCTTTCTCTGTCTTTGTCAGTCCTTCCTCGTTGTCATCTTTTCTTCTGCTCTGTGGTGTCCCTCAGGGCTCTATTCTGGCCCCCCTTCTTTTTAATCTCTTTCTGGTCACTTTAGCTCTTATTGTCCAACAGTCTGGCATTTCTGCTCACTACTACGCCGATGATATTCTACTTTTCCATACCAGCCCAGTTTCCCTGGATATTACACCTCTTAACACTTGTCTCTCAGAGATCCCCCTATGGTTTACTAACAATTACCTTCATCTCAACCTGCTCAAATCAGCTGCTATTTAGTTTATTTTAGGTGTCCCATCTCCAACTCTGGCCCCCTCCCTCTCTAGGCTATCCGTCCTCCTTGTCAGTTCTGTTACTTTGGCGTCACACTGGACTCTGCTCTATCTTTCTGTAATCACCTTTCAGCTGTGATCCAATGTTCCTTCTTTGCCCTCCGACAAATACGAGCAGTCTGTCCCTTTCTTTCTGACTCATCACTGACCACTCTGTCACCCTGGTTACTACAAGGTTAGATGACTGCAATATCATCTATCTTGGTCTCCCACAATCAACTACACCGGTTACAATAAATATAAAACACTGCAGTTCATATCCTTGCACATGCTTCTCCTTCTGACTATGTTTCTCCACTCTTTATTACCTACGATTGACTTCCCATGCAGTTTCACCCCCCAGTTCAAGCTCCTTACCCTGGTCCATCGTGTGCTTCACACAGGTCACCCCCATTATCTTTCAGACTCTCTATTTCTCCATATCCCATATCATGCATTCTGCAGCATCCATGACAAATGCTTGCACCTGCCCTCTGTTTCCCAAGCCCATCTGATGTCCACTTGCTCCTCTGCTTTTTACTTCATAGCTCCTGCCACATGGAATGCTCTCCCCCCCTGATCTCTGCCTAAAACCATCCTATACAAAATTCAAAGCTCCCCTAAAGACTCATTTCTTCAATATTGACCACAATCTGTCCTCCCCCTGTTGAGACCCTCCTACGGCTGTCAGTCCCTTTCTCTCCCCTTCCCTATCTTACTCTCCTTGGTATGAGTGTCTTTATCTTGTTCTGCCACAAAATGGTGTTCCTTTCTATCTTTTAATTTTTAAGTTATTGTTTTAATTTGTTGTATACTGCTCTGTTGTCCCATGAAGGGTGGTTAATCAAGTCCAAATAAACATAAACATAAACATATGGTGGCTATGCTGACAGTTGCTGTTTGTGCTAAAGGAGCTAATCTGGGGATCCTGACAATTCCTATGCAACAGGATTGTGTTTGAGTAAGAAAGGAGGATCACATTTCTAGTCCTGGCACTCCATGCTTTTATGGTATACCAGATTGTATCTATAGGTGCAGAGAATCTGTTTCCCTGAATTATGCTTTTGTGACAGCAAGTGAGAGAGAATGTGTGTGTGTGTGTGTGATTTGCGGGTTGCACGAGAGGATCTAGTGTGCTGATCTGCAAATCAGGGAGGAGAGCCAGGCACTGGGAGACATGACTGATGTGGCAGGACTGATGTGGCCAACAGTCCTCACATTGTGCCATGAGGCATGCCATTGCCAGGACATACCTTTGTTACTCAGCAATATTAGGCATCCCTTGGGGAATTGTTATGTTAATGATGATTTTTGTGCACATGATTAGAGTCCATCATGAGTGTATTTAAGAGTATATGTAGAGCTGACCAATGCAGGGCTTACTGAAGCCTTTTTATGATCCCAAGTATGATTTGATGCAAAGTATGTTCTGTCATACATGTTCATATTTACATCTTTTAATACTATCTTAGAGTGTGCTGGGATGCTGGGATTACTTAGCACTGTTCTGGGCATGTAGGAGACTAGAATATGGTCTAGTTTGTATCAGCATGCATTTATCATCAGTATTTATGTCTTGTATGCAACTACTGTTAGTGAGCACAGCAGCATAGGAGATGCAGTTTTTAACAGTGGAAGCGTGGCCAGCTCAGAGGCGGGCATGATCACAGATGTGTAACAATACAGAATACAGTGAGCATGAGCATATCCAAAACCTGATCATAGTTTACCCATATCTCCTACTATTGCCAGAGGTGTATTTCTCTGCTTCACTCTATGGCCCGTGCCCACACGGATGCATGCATGGATCTGCTGAACAGCACGTTGGATGTGTCGGGCTGGACACGTATATGATACCAATGCTAGAAACGCGGGCACGTCTATACCCAAGTCTTCAGAATCAGATCGGAATTGCGCCTGTGTCCGATTTAAATGTTTCCGCGCTTGCTAGCCAGCCTATATGGAATCTGGCTCAATGTGTTTTGTCTTGATTAGATTGTAAACTCATGGATGATCATGGACTTTGTCTTACATCTATATATACAGTGCTATGTATGCCTTTTAGTGCTATACAAATGATTAGTAGTAGTGGTCAACATTATTGGGAAGGAGTGAAAGGGAAAGAAGGGGGAAGGGAGAAAAGAGGAAAGGATGGAAGGAGGAGAAGGAGGGTGAGGAAGAAGGAGAGGAGTAGGGGGGAGGAGAGGAAAGGGGTGGTGGGGTGGGAGAAGGGGAGAGAAGGGAAGGGGAGGGAAAAAGAGGGAGGAAAAGGTGTGGAGAAGAGGGTGTGTGTGTCTTATTTTTTTTACCCTTATCCTTTTGTATTTATTTATTAGTTTGGCACATTTTTCTCCCCTCCCCCCTTCTTCTCTCTTACTATTTCTGTATTCCTGAAGTATTCCTTTGTACTCTGATCTAGTATCCTCATTACTTATCTTCCCTGGGGCAATGTATTTTTGTCACTTCTCCTTTATTACCCTAGGAGATATTCTCTGTACTTTGATCCAGTACCCTCATCATGTATCTTCCCCTATGCAATGCTTCCTTTTTATGAGCCTTCTTTTTTAACTTTTTTGGATTTTAATATTAGCATGCTTGGGATTATGCAGTTAATTATGGGGGTCATTCTGATTTATTTTTTTATTTACATTCTCTTATATACCATGCTATTCTGCATCAGTGCAGTTTACATTGAGAAAACTGAAATTACATTGAACAGGGCATTATAACTTGGAGATAACTATTTTATAGGGAACATGGGCTATGGAGGGCTAAATGGTTTGCCTAAGACCACAAGGAGCACCTGTGGGACTAGAAACCCCAGTCCTTCCGGCCCAAGGTTGCTGTCCTTTAGTGGGATTTGAACCCCTGACCTTCCGGCCTGAAGTACCTTGCCCCAACCACTAGGCCACTCCTCCACTCCACTGATCATTGTTTAGTGGGTCTGGACATCCAGACCCGCTAAATGCCCAGATCATGCTGCCAGGGACAGAACTCCCCACATGTACAGTGTACTTGTGCAGGGAGCTCTGTTCGTGGGCAGGAAGGGATGGGCCAGGGGAGAAGAAAGTGTGGGCAGTGGGTGGCACCTGACCCCTGACATACAGGAACAATTCTGAGGTTGGCCCTGTATATCCGTGGTCGATCTGGTAGATGGGGGGACTTATTTTACATCGGAGATAGAATAAGTCCCCATGGACTTGGGTAGATTACTGAGCCCGGCAGAGACAAAGAGGTGAGGGGTGCGGGGGGTTCCCGTTGTCTCGGCCCTGGCCATGGAAGGCTGGATCGAGGGTCAGGCTGCAGGGAAAGAAGTTTGTCATTGGCGACCTGTGATCGTGACTCCAGAATGGAGCCACCGTGGCATGACAACAGGACGCCATGTCACCGCCGCTCCATTCAGGAGCCTGACTGGGCTAGCCAGGGATCTGTTGGGCTTTTGGCCTGACAGAATCAGGCCTAGCCTGCACGTTCAGGCCGGTAGACTTGATTCTGATCCCACAGGCATGTCTAGCCCCCGCGGGATCAGAATCAGGTGCTAACGCTTCACGCCCAGATTCTGTCAGGCCATACAGAGGCAGGATGTGCAGAATTGAATTGGCCTCCACGGGTTTATTATATTATATTCTGTGGCCACTGAATTATTGACCCTTATCTTTGATTCTGTCTTGATATGTGTATAGTTCCCAGTTTCACTATTGCGGTCATTCTGTAATGCGAATAGTGGCAGTGTACATGCAGGCGGGATAAATAGGCTGCAATCAGTTCCCCAAGCATATTCCGCAGCCTACGCAACCTGCATGTACACTGCGGATGTATGGGGAGTGCTGTACATGGGAGGGAGGGGGTGGAACAAGGTAATGGCCAAGTGCCGGGATGTACACAGGGTATGCAGGAATAGCCTGTGTATGTTCCCCAGCACCCCCCTGGGCATCCAGCCTATTCCACCCTGATGGTGGAATAAATGCCAGGCATGGCACAGTATGCTGGCTGTAGCCTCCTGCCCCCAATGGCGATGGATGTCCGGAGCACCTGCTACCATGATTCCTCCCATATGGACCCGGTGCCACTCATACAGTGGGCCAAAGGGGCCAATGTGGGCCATGACATTCTGAGCCACTGGGTAGATGACTTGTTGCCATGGTGCTAGGATGCCACTGCTCACTCATCCCTGCAGTGGCATCCTGGTGGGGGGACGGGCAGGCTGAGGTATGTATTACTCCACTGAATCCGGGGAGAACCAGGACTTCTATCTCCCTGATCCCTCCAAAGTGGGTATATCTAGACCCTGCAGCGGGGCAATCGGGTCTATCTCAGCCTTGTCCAGCCTTGTGCGTTCCCAAGGCCCAGCTGTCTGGGGTTTGGAATTGGCCTCCACATGTTTTGTCTTGATAAGATTGTAAGCTCTGATGAGCAGGGACTGTGTCATACATCTATATGTACAGTGCTGTGTATGCCTTGTAGCGCTATACAAATGATTAGTCGTAGTAGTAGTAGTAGTAGATATGACATTTCTGTAGTTGTTTTTATTCATTTTATTCACTTTTGCCTGTTTTTTCCCCTTGGTGGTTCCGCAGGTTTTTTTTTTTCATTTTTTTATATATATGCTATATATATAAAAAAGACATCTTTACAGCTTCTGACTCTCATTTCATGCGCAGCTACATCAGCAGTCAGACATCCTGAGGGCTTTGATCCAACCACATCATAAATGCTGGCTTTACTCTGAAAAGTCTTCAGCTCTTCCCCAGTAGCTAGTTGAGTGCCTTCCGACCTGGGGGTCTCATCTTCCAGCACTATGGCACAATTTGTTTTGTTGTAACTATCCATTGGGTTTTCATGGCAAGATACAGAAGTAGATTGCCGGGCCTTTCTTCCGCGCAGTTTAAGTTTGGTGTTGTTGCCGTTGTCACAGAAATGTGATCCTCTGCCGTCAACACTATCCCATTCTGCTGCTGCCCAGAATGGGTTGGAACATGGAACGTACGAAGCATGAACCAAGGGAAGTTGGAGGTGGTCAAGAATGAAATGGAACGTGTACATCTTGATCTGGCAAGTCAAATGCAAGGCATTGATTAAGCAGGCAAAGGGAGAATTTGAGAAGAAGCTTGCTGTGGAAGCAAAAACGCGAAATAAAGATTTTTTCAAGTGCATTCGTAGCAAAAAACCTGTGAGAGAGTCAGTTGGTCCATTAGATGATAGAGGAATTAAAGGAGCACTAAGAGGCGACAAGGCAATAGTGGAGAGACTGAATGAATTCTTTGCTTCGGTCTTTACTGAGGAAGATGTAGGGATGTTACCCATGACTGAAGTGGTATTTAAAGGTGCGGAAGAATTGAAGGAAATATCGATACATCGAGAAGATGTATTACAACTATTAGATAAACTGAAGAGTAGCAAATCACCTGGGCCGGATGGTATACATCCAAGGGTGTTGAAAGAACTGAAATATGAGATTGCAGACCTGCTATTAGTAATCTGTGAACTATCATTAAAATCATCTCTAATACCTGAAGATTGGAGGATCGCCAATGTAACACCAATTTTTAAAAAGGGTTCCAGGGGTGATCTGGGAAACTACAGACCCATGAGCCTCACGTCAGTACCGGGAAAAATGGTAGAAACCATCATAAAGAATAAAATTACTCAGCATGTAGATAGTCATGGCCTAATGGGAGACAGCCAACATGGCTTTAGACAAGGAAGATCTTGTCTTACTAATTTGTTGTGTTTTTTTGAAAGTGTGAATAAACAGGTGGACAAAGGTGAGTCGGTTGATATAGTGTATCTGGACTTTCAGAAAGCCTTTGACAAGGTCCCTCATCAGAGACTTTTGGCAAAACTAAAGAGTCATGGGATAGGAGGCAGTGTACTACTGTGGATCAAGAACTGGTTAAAAGATAGAAAGCAGAGGGTTGGGCTAAATGGCCAATTTTCCCAATAGAGAAAGGTGAATAGTGGTGTACCCCAGGGATCTGTGCTGGGTCCGCTGCTTTTTGACATATTCATAAATGACCTGGAAAGTGGAATAACGAGTGAGGTTATCAAATTTGCAGATGACACAAAACTATTTAAAGTTGTTAAAACCCAAGAGGATTGTGGAAAATTGCAAGAGGATCTTGATAAATTAGAAGACTGGGCATCAAAATGGCAGATGAAATTTAATGTGGACAAGTGCAAAGTTATGCACCTAGGGAAGAACAACCCAAACTATGGTTACACAATGCAAGGTTCCACATTAGGAACCACCACCCAGGAAAAAGATTTAGGCATCATTGTGGATAACATGTTAAAACCCTCGGCCCAGTGTGCAGCGGCAGTCAAGAGAGCAAGTAGAATGCTAGGTATCATAAGGAAAGGAATGGAAAATAAAACAAAAGATGTTATAATGCCTCTATATCGTTCCATTGTGAGACCGCACCTTGAATATTGTGTGCAATTCTGGTCACCGTATCTTAAAAAGGATATAGAGTTATTAGAAAAGGTTCAGAGAAGAGCCACCAAAATGGTAAAGGGGATGGAAGGATACTCCTATGAAGAAAGGCTTAAAAGGTTAGGGCTCTTTAACCTGGAAAAGAGACGGCTGAGGGGAGATATGATAGAAGTCTATAAATTAATGAACGGAGTGGAACGGGTAAACGTAGATTAATTGTTTATGTTATCAGAATATAGAAAGACTAGGGGACATGCAATGAAGCTACAGGGTAAACTATTTAAGACTAATAAAAGAAAATATTTTTTCACTCAATGTGTAGTCAAACTCTGGAATTTGTTACCGGAGGATGTAGAAAAGGCTGTTAGTGTAGCTGGATTTAAAAAAGGTTTGGACAAGTTCCTGGAGGAAAGGTCCATAAACCATTATTAAGAAGGGACCCAGGATATCAATGCTTGACCCAGTACAAGCATTGCGGAACCTGTGTCTTTTGGGGAAACTGCTAGGTACGTATGACCTAGATTGGCCACTGTTGGAAACAGGATACTGGGCTTGATGGACCTTGGTCTGACCCAGTATGGCATATCTTATGTTCTTATGTTGGGTGTCAGCGAACTGAAATGGACTGGCATCAGGTACTTTGCATCAGATGATCATATGGTCTACTATGCTGGAAATGAAAGACAAAGAAGAAATGGTGTTGCATTTATAATAAAGAAGAAACTTGCAAGAACTGTAATGAAATACAATGCAGTCAGCGAACGCTTAATCTCTATTCGTCTACGAGGAATGCCTATCAACACAACTATAATTCAAGTATATGCCCCAACAACAGCTGCAGAAGAGAATGAAATTGAAGAGTTCTATGAACAAGTACAAGCTGAAATTGACAGAACATGCAAACAGGATATCCTGATAGTCATGGGTGACTGGAACGCAAAAGTTGGCAACAAGGAAGAAGGCAAAGTAGTTGGAAAATATGGACTTGGCAACAGAAATGAAGCTGGAGAAAGACTGATAGAATTCTGCAGGACCAACGATCTATTCATCTCAAACTCCTTCTTCCATCAACACAAGCGGCGACTTTACACATGGATTTCACCCAATGGATTGTATAAAAATCAAATTGACTACATCTGTGGAAGTCAATGATGGAAAAGTTCTATAACATCAACAAAGACAAAACCTGGAATGCAGAAAAATATGACCTTGAGAATATACCACTGGAATTTAAAGACTGCCTGCAAAATCGATTTGCTGCTTTAGATACAAATGACAGAGCTCCAGAAGAGTTATGGAATGACATCAAGAAGGTTGTGCTGGAAGAAAGGGAGAAGCCTCTACAAAAGGTGAAAAAGCAAAAACGGCCAAAATGGATGACGAAAGAAAATCTGAAAATTGCCCAGAAACGCAGAGAAGCTAAAACCAGAGGAGAAAGAAAGACAATAACAGAACTCAGTAGAGATTTCCAACGTGCAGCAAGACAGGACAAGGAAAAGTACTACAACGACGCATGCAAGGAAATAGAAGCAGAAACTATTAGAGGAAGAACAAGATCGGCTTTCCTAAAGCTACGAGAGTTAAAGAAAAGGTTCCAGCCTCGAATTGGAATGTTACAAGATGCTCAAGGTTCTATGTTGAATGATGCTGAGAAGATCAAGAAAAGGTGGAAGGAATATACAGAGTTTTTATATGATAAAGATGAAGTGGACCAACAGCCGTTTCAACCTGTACCTTATGATCGGGAACCATTGGTGATGAAAGAAGAAGTTGAAGCAGCATTGAAAGCCCTATCAAAGAACAAAGCACCAGGCATTGATAGCATTCCCATAGAAGTATTACAGCAATCTGATGCAGCTGTTACCGTACTTACAAGGCTTTGCCAAGAAATATGGAAGACAACATCATGGCCAACTGACTGGAAAAGATCTGTGTTTATACCAGTACTAAAGAAAGGTGATCCAACTGACTGTGGAAATTATCGCACAATCGCTCTGATCCCACATGCCAGCAAGATTCTACTGAAGATTATTCAAAAGAGACTACAACCATACCTGGAACAAGAACTACCTGAAGTGCAAGCAGGGTTCAGGAAAGGGTGAGGAACGAGAGACATTATTGCGGATGTGAGGGATCCTTGAAAAGACTAAAGAATACCAAAAGGATATCTATTTGTGCTTTATCGACTATAGCAAGGCTTTTGACTGTGTAAACCATGAGAAACTCTGGGCCACATTAAGAAGCATGGGTATACCAGAACACCTGTTTCTTCTTGCACAATCTGTACATTGATCAAGAAGCAACAGTTTGAACGGAACAAGGAGAGACAGAATGGTTTAAAATAAGCAAAGGTGTAAGACAAGGCTGCATACTTTCCCCTTACCTGTTTAATTTATATGCAGAACAAATCATCAGAGAAGCAGGATTGTATGAAGACAACAGAGGTGTGAAGATTGGTGGAAGACTCATCAACAACCTTCGCTATGCTGATGATACCACATTACTGGCTGAAAGTGAAGATGATCTGAAACATTTGCTTCTCACAATCAAAGAACATAGTCTCAAAATGGGCCTGCACCTTAATGTAAAGAAGACAAAGATCATGACAACTGGCATAATCAACAGGTTCATCGTTGAAGGAGAAGAAATTGAAATTGTGAACAACTTTAACCTACTTGGATCAACTATCAATAAAGAAGCAACAAGCAGTCAAGAAATCAGACGACGCATTGCTCTTGGCAGAATGGCTATGAAAGACCTAGATAAGATTCTCAAGAGCAGAGATGTCTCTCTCCATACAAAGATTCGACTTGTTCAAGCCATGGTATTTTCAATAACATCATATGGATGTGAAAGCTGGACAGTGAAAAAAATAGACAGGAAGAAGATTGATGCCTTTGAATTATGGTGCTGGTGGCGAATACTGTATATACCATGGACTGCCCGAAGAACAAACCAGTCGGTACTAGAAGAGATCAAACCTAAGCTTTCTTTAAAAGCTCAGATGACAAGACTTCGACTTTCATACTTTGGACACATCATGCGAAGAGAGAGATCATTAGAGAAAGACATCATGCTTGGCAAGATAGAAGGTCAACGCAAAAGAGGAAGGCCAGCAATGAGATGGATTGAGAGAATAACAGCAGCTACGGGTACCAGTCTGTCAACAATGAGCCGCCTGACTCAAGACCTAACACAATTTAAGATAGCTATCCAGAGGGTCGCCATGAGTCAGCTCCGACTCGACGGCACTTAACAACAACAACATATATAAAAAAAAATGAAAAAAGTGGCTTGCTCAAGACCACAGGTGCTCCTTGTGGTCTTGGGCAAGCCACTTAACCCTCCATTGCCCATGTTCCCTGTAAAATAGTTATCTCCAAGTTGTAATGCCCTGTTCAATGTAATTTCAGTTTGTTCAATGTAAACCCCTTGATATCATGAAAGGCGGTATATAAGAAATATTAAATAAATAAATAAATATACTTTTTTTTATACTATTACATTCATGCCCTATACACTTTGATATAAATTGATTTATCCATTACGGTAGAGTTTTATGGACCTGTTATTGACAAGTTATCAGGGCAACTGTCTGCACTTTTGGTGCAAATTATTTGGTTACATATGGCTACCGTGTCCATTGGTCGGCTTTCAGTTGAGCTGACCAGCATATCGATCTCACTTCACCAGAGATGTTTCTTGGTCAGCTGCTTGCCTTTACGGAGAGAGGGTAATGGATCTGGTTTTACTTGTAGTGATTCTTTCCTTCTCTCTTTAATTACCACACTACTGGATGTCTGCAGGGCTTCGTTCTGATCTTTTATGTAGTCAATATCAATGCCATCATGTGCAGTTAGTTTGCATGTATGCCCGTTCTGCGCCCTACTACAATATACTTTTTTTTCGGTAATTTTCCCTTTATTCTTATACTCATTTTGTTTTATGCCCTACTCACCTGATACTTCCCAAAGAGTTTTCTATCGGTCCTGTTTGAGAGGATGTGCTTAGTACTCTGAGTGGCTCGCCCTTCTCCATCTGGCCTCTGTTTTGCAACATTTTGACTTAGAATAGTATCCTTCCACCAACTAAAAGACAGTATCCACTCATGCCTCTTCAATTTTCATGTTTTTTTGCTACATATTTTGTGATCCAGGTATACTCTAACATATTTTACACTAATATTCCCTGTAATGGCAATTTTGGGTCCTTCATATGGACACCCTAAACTGGATGACTATAGATTGACAATCTCTCTGTACCACTTCATTGAGTTAATTTCAGCTCTATTTATGTGTGCTGTCTATATACTTTGGTTTTAAAGTTTATTTTTAGACCTCTTGCTTTTACCTTATAATGTCTTAGGTTTTAAAACTCCCAATGTCTTATGTTCACCTTTTTGAAATTCTTTTTGTATATGGGATGTCCATTTTAGTTCCTTTAGTTTTATTTATTATGCCATGTCTTTTAATTTACTTAGGCCATTTGTTTTGATGTGCAATGGAGGGGGGGGGGGGTTTCAATATGATTGTAACATGATTTTTATTCCTTGAAGCATAATATAATATGTATTATTTATATCCATATTGTCCTCCCACTCAGTTCTTTGTTTTTCATTTTATTACATTTATGTTTTAGGAAAACTATTTATTGGCAAACAGAATGTACAAACAAGCAACATATCTTCAGTGGGTGGTGACTCTTGCACCCACCAAAGCTAATAACATCAAAGCTGTTTATATTTTTGGTTTATTCCCCATCCCTTCCCCTCCCTCAACCTCCCCCCATTCCTTCTATCCCAGCCTATGTCACAATCAACACATAATCAATACATTCCATAATCAGTACATTCCAATATCGATACATACATTCCAGAGCACAATAGCATTCTCTGGTATACCTCCCACGAACTATACAAACAAGACACCTAATCCACCTGGTGCGTGGACTACTATCATGTAGAAAAAATTTGCTCTTTATATCTTTACATTGTATAGAAACAGATTGTACTTCATTTTAACATTTTAACATTCTTACATTTTCTTTTTAATCCTTCACCTACCCAAACTACCCCCCTCCCCCACCTCCCCCTCCATCCCAGCCACACCCACCCACCCCTAGGTGCTTCGCGAACCTTCTCAGCCATCTTCTTCTCTCCCGCCTAACCATATTGATTAAGCACTCTACTATGAGTCACAGGCAGCAGAGTATCGAAGTAAGGGCCCCATTCTTCCAAAAAGTGGTCCCATCATTGAGCGCTCCGAGCCCTTTCCTGTTCCATCAAGAGAGCAGCATATAAAGCCTCCCTCCATTGCCAATACCCCGGGTCCCTTGGTACTAACCAAGCCTGGAGAATCACCTTCTGGGCTATTAACAACGCTAGTCGAATCCAAGATCGATTTATCCCCCTTGGTTCCTGATTCTCAGACCATATATCAAAGACCATAGACTCAGACGGCAATCGACCCACCCTGGGGTACAAATTCTGAATGAACTGTTCCACCCTAACCCAAAGGTTCTGCACTACCATACAATGCCAGAACATCTGACCCAGGGTCGCTGCCACCTCATTACATCTAGGGCAAGCATCCGAATCTGCTACTACGGTTGCCAGGCCCTCCTAGGAGCGAAAAACGCCCATCGTTGCAACTTATACTGCATATTCTAAAGTCACCTGAGTGGTAAGAGATTCCACCTCTTCCATCGCCCTTAATAACTCTCGTTCACCAATTCTTAAGTTCAAATCTTGGCTCCATTGTTCCGCCAGTTTCGTTTCCACCACTACTGGCAACAACCCCACTATGGCTCTATGAATAGTTGAGATCTTCATCTGCTGCTCTCCGCCCATTAACACTTCCTCTATCTTAGAGCAAAAACTACCTTGCAGTGCACCCATTCGGAGTGCACAGATATAGCTTCGTACTTGTAGATATGGGAATGTATCTGCCCCTCGTAGCTCATAAGGTTGCCACATCTCGTCAAAGGAAGTGATTCCTCCCTCAGGTAAAAGAAGCTGCTCTATGTTAACTATCCCTATCTCATCCCACTCCACAATCCTAGCTGTTTCTATCCCGGGCCGAAAACTCTTATTACCCCGAAGCAGCAGGTACGGTGATATGGAAGACAAATGACCCAACAATTTTGTAAAATATTGCCAGGCCTGCCTAACAGGCATCAACAGAGTATTAGACTTCGCCTCCAGTGGGCACTGTGACGTGGTAGTGTGTAAAATATATCTCAGATGGTAGGGAGCAGCTAATCTCCGCTCATAAGCGAGAGGCGTATAGTCTAACTTGTCACACAGCCAATCTCGCACATGTTGCAATAGACATGCCATATTATACCTGGCCATGTCCGAAAGTCCCATTACCCCCCTGTCCCATGAGTTCTGCAGTACCTTCAACTAATTCTTGGTCGTTTACCCCCCCATAGAAGAACATTTAAGTGCATTTCCAATCTTCACAGGTCACGACTTTTCACCACCATCAGCAACATTTGTAAAATGTATAGCCACTTCAGGAACAACACCATTTTATACAAAGCTATTTGATCACCTAGCGATAAAGGGAGGTCTCTCCACTTCTGTATTTTCTGCCTCGACTGTTCCAACAGTACCCTGATGTTAGCCTCATATAAGTCAGACAAATTAGCTGTTAATTGAACTCCTAAATACTTAAATTTCTTGTCCGCCCATTTCAACGGGAAAGGTCCTGGCCAATTTCTGGAAAGGTCTAGGCCCAGGAGAAGAGCCTCCGATTAGTCCAAATTAAGTTTCAACCCTGAGCATAGACCATACTCTTCAAACAGTCTCAGCAGAGAAGGGAGCCCCCACACAGGATCAGTCAGATGGACCAGTATGTCGTCTGCAAATGCTAGAACTCTGAATTCTTCTTCCTTCCCAATCCTGACCCCACCTATATCCGTATGAGTGCCAATCATGCTCAGCAAGGGTGCCAAGGTTAATATGAACAACAGCAGTGAGAGCGGACACCCCTGCCACGTCCCCTGCTGCAGTGGAAAGGTTTGCATGTGATTACCATTAACAAGATAGCTCCACAGGAGTCCACATATAGTAAGCAAATTACATTCAGGAAATATCCCTGAAGGCCAATCCTCTCCAGGACCTGAAACATAAAGGTCTAACTGACTCAGTCAAACACCTTTTCAGTGTAGAAACTAATCAGCAGGGATGCTACTCCCCCCCCCCCCCCGACCACTGACACACATTCCTCCCTTTAACAAATCCCACTTGAGTATCATGTATTAAAATTGGGAGGAAATTGGCCAAGCGGTCCGCCATAATCTTGGCCATTATCTTAATGTCGACATTCAACAACGAGATGGGGAGATAAGAAGCCTTCCAGGATCAGGTCTCTCCCTGGCTTGGCAATAACAGTAATGAGTGCCATATTGGGGTCATACGGGAAATTACCTTTCCCTACCAGATCATTGTAATATTCAGACAACGGGATCGCCACCTTATCCTGCAACAACTTTTAAAATTCTCCTCTCAACCCATCTGGTCCTGGAGCATTGCCATTATGCAGACCTTTTATGACACATTGACCTCACCCACTGAGACTGAGATGTAAGCCGCTAAGCTAATATATGGTTTCCCAACAACATGTCAAGAAAGATTCTCTAACCTTAGTGGTGCAGTTGTTTCAATGGAATTCATGATTATACGACTCGATGTAGCAATATTTGTAAAAAGTTTACCACTGTTATCCAAGTTTATGTAGTAAGTTTGTAAATAGTTACCCCTGTTATCCAAGTTATTTGCCCTGTTATCTGTAAACTCATACGTGTTAACTGTACTGAGCATTTCTGTTCCATGTAAACCGCGCTGATGCCGAATAGTGCGGTATATAAGAGACTTTAAATAAATAAATAAATAAATTGAGCCTCTCTCGGCTCAATCGGAGTGTTCAGCACTGCTACTTGTTCCGGAGTTAACCCCAGCAACTCCATTTTCTGAAGGTATTCCCTTGCTGAATCCCCCTGGGTTTCGTCCCCTTGATATAGCTTCTGATAGAATTCCTTAAACACTCGTTCATCTCCCTCCGGCATATTCTGAAAGTTACCAGCTTCGTCCCTTAATGTTCCCATGGTTTGTGAACCTTTCTGGGTCATGATGAGGGATGACAAAAGCCTGCCGGCTTTATTACCAAAACGATAGAGGCGATAGCGATAGAAGAACATTGATTTCTGCGCTCTAGCATGTAGGATCGAGTTCAATTCCTGCTGTATGTTCAGCACCTCCTTTTTAGTATCCATAGAGGCCCTCTCCATGAACCGTCACCTAGCCTGCCTCAAGACCCTCTCAAGTTGTATTATTTGAGCATTTATTCTCCTACGTCGTTGCTGCACATATCGAATTACATCTCCTCGAAGAAGCGCCTTCCCTGCTTCCCAAAATAAGGCCAGGTTGTCAACATGCTGATCGTTAAAATGAGCATACTCCTCCCATCTGGATCAGAGGAAAGCTGGGAAATGTGTGTCCCCCATTACTTCTAAGGGAAACCGCCAGGAAGGTCTCGATCCCGGCCTCCCTAGATCCAATGCGAGAACAACCATCGCATGATCCGAAATTATGATAGAACCTATATCTATTCTCCTTACTCTATGAAAAACTTTTGAGGAGACAAGAAAATAGTCCAATCTGGACTAGGTGCCATGAGCGCGTGATAGATAGATATAGTCCCGCTCAATGGGGTGCAGCACCCGCCAGACATCAAGCAGATCATATCCATCACATAGTCCTCGAAGGCGCCTACCCGACCTTTGACTCTGCGGTCTTCCTCCCCCAAAACGATCTAATGTACCATCCAAAGTACAATTGAAGTCACCTCCAATCACTAAGCAGCTACCACCCACTTTTGCAAAACATTGGGCCAATCCCTGATAGAAGGATGCATCATAAGTGTTTGGGCTATATATGGAGCCTATGACAAGCCACTGCCTTGAAATTTCCCCATGAATAAATACATATCTTCCATCCGGGTCCACCATTCTATCGGTAACTTTGAGCTCTAGCCCTTTTCGAATCAATATCACTACCCCTTCTTTCCGTCCTCGCGCCAGCGCCCCATACACCTCCCCTACCTAGCCTTTACAGAGCTTCACATGTTCCTCAGCAGACTGGTGCATCTTCTGCAACAGGGCTATGTCCATGTGGCACTCTTAATACCTAAACCCAGGAAAGATCCCCAAAGGCCAATATCATATCATCCTATCTCTTTGATCAATTTTGATATGAAAGGTATGGCAAACGTTTTGGCTAACTACCTTGAAAAGTTGTTTTGGATTTGGTATTAGCAGTTCAATTGGATTTGTGAGACATCGATATCCTGTTAAGAATGTCTATTTGGATATTGGCCTTGCTGGAGTATATGTGAACAGTAGCTATGCTGTCAGTGCTGATCAATTTTGATGCTGAGAAAGCATCCAACTGAAATGATTAGAATTACCTATTCTTGGTTTGAGAGTGATATGTAATCCAAGGTAGTTTCACTATGACTGTGCAGGATTTGTATTTGGCCCAAGGCAATTATAAGAACTAATGACTATCTCTCTGCACCTTTTCTGTTACAGCAAGACACCAGACAGGGTTACCCCCTTTTGTCCTTGCTTTTTATCTTGACACTGGAACCACTGTTGCACTCTATTCAGACTAACCTCAGAATGGCCAGGGTTAAAATCCGCCATTTAGAGTTCAAGATTGCAGCCTTTTCAGATGACATTTTGTTTCATATAGTAGATCTGTTTACTACCTTGACACTCCTTAAGAAAGAGTTTTGGAATTTTGGCCTTTTCTCAGGCTTGCAGCTTAATTTGTCTAAAGCCAAGGGACTGCTTATTCATCCGAAGATTAAACAAGGGTTGCCAGGGCAATTTCTGCTCCACTGGGCAACAGACATGTTCCACTATCTAGGGATTCAACTCTCTTCCAACCTCTGGAAGCTTTATCAATGCAATATAGAGTCCTTGTATGCCCTTCTGAGGTCTCAGTTGAATATGTAGAGGTCTGTCTGGGTCAGTTTATTTAAGATGACCCTTTCTCCTAAGTGGTTATACATTCTTTAATTGTTCCTCCTGTGAATACTTAAAAAGGATTTAGTGCACCTGCAGTCTATGCTTTCAGATTTTTGTTGGGAGAGGGGGTCAAAGGTCAAAGATGTTGTTTTGTAACCTATATGATGAATGGTGGAGAGGAGAGATGAGTCTTCCTGATCTGAAAGAATATAATTGGGTCTGTTAGCTGAAACATGTGAAGGACTGAATGGGTGACATTCAGGATTATACCCTGTGGATAATGAACCGTGTTTATTACATCTGTGGAACTTCAGTTACCTGTTACATGGCAATGGATTCAGGATCCCGAAACCTGATAGGGTGAATGTACTTGTTAACTCCCCTTTTTGCAGCATGGCAGTTTTGGTGTGCTTTGCATAAGCAAAATCCTCAGGTATCTGTTTGGCTGCCAGTTCAGGGAAATATCGATTTCTACATGCCTGGTTATCAGTCTAGAGCATTTGGATGTTGGGCCCAGAAAGGAGTGAAGATGTTGTTAGTGCATCTCCTCTCAGAAGATGAGATGTTGTGATATGGAAAACCATGACAATGATTTGAGTTAAGGCAGGGAGACCTACTTCCTTATATGCAAATACAGTATGGAACAGTTATAGAACCTTATACCCCACTCATTTAGTTAAAGCCTTCTCAGGAAAAATTTGGTATTCTGTTGCACTAGAGGAAGAGAGGCATATTCTGATCTTAAGGCAATAGGAGGCTTAGAGAGGACCCCTGGGATGGCACAGGTTAGAGGCAAAATGGAGGGGGAAGAGGGGTTTGCGAGGAGACATGATTAAAGTGGGTCCCTTTTTTTCTGATTCCAAGCTTAGTTACAAATATAGATTGGTGGGCATGTAAGTACCATATTCTTCACACAGAATATTTTCCCCAGGTGAGGGACAATTTGGATTAGCACATGTCCTTTTGAGCATTGAGAACAGAGCTTTAAGGACCAATAAGTTCTAAATGCAGAGCTATGTTCGTTTTGTACGGCCCTGTTTCGTACAAAATGGATCACAACCTAATTATTACTAATTACCTGCAATGATCAGATCCAGAAGTCAGTACAGGTGCAATCAGAGTCTCTGTTTATTAGATAGCTGATGACCAAATACAGGCAGATGTGGGGAAGAGAGTTCTATCGGGCACTAGGCACCTCAAGAATATATCTCCTCCCCCTGAATATAAAAAAGCATACTACATTTATACTTTTCTTTGCTTCCCTTTTCGTGCATACAGTCCCCAGATCCATTCCTCCGTGTTCTCTCCCCCCTCCCCCCTTATCTCTTATCATTGCCTTTTTCTGTTTCCCTTAGTTCCTGTTATAAAATCCCCCTGGCCCCCTCTTTCTTATACTTACCAACTATGGTCCAGCCATCTGCTTTCTTCAGAGCCAGGCCTAGCATATATGTTGCCAGCTTGTGGTTTCCTGTGTATGTGTTTCTTTGCACATAGCCTCTGCAGGCCCAAGTTTGGACCTTCTAGCCCAGACTGGCACCTTGCAAGGCTCATGATACTGCCTTATATGGTTCCTTCCGGTGCTGGATCTCTTCTTGCAAAGGCCTGAATGCTGGCTCACATGGTATAGCAGCGTGGCTGTTGTTCTTTAGAGTTTTTTGAGATGTCCTAATTATTACTAATTACCTGCAATGATCAGATCCAGAAGGTTTTGGGCCATTATTTTGGACTTGAGCAGCTTATCATTGAACAGAGTGTTCTTGTGAAATAAGAAACAACATTTCATGATTTTTCCTGGTGGAACAAGCAGCTGGCTATAGACTGCAGGCATAGCTGTTCGATTTTGTTCATTTGGAAGGTCAGCAGAACTAAACCACAAGTTTTTGTCTATCCAAAGATTTTTAGAAGTGCTTTAAAGTGTTCTCACATATCTTGTTTGAACACATTAGAGGTGTCTAGTACACTAGTTAAAAAATATTAAAAAGGAAAGTTGGTCATGAGAGGTTTTGTGGCTTGATGACAAACATTCCGACAAAAGAATAACATTTTTCAGTGAAGAGCTCCTGTTTTTAAGAAGGTTCACTCTTTATAGTGGAAATGTACTTCTATGGCATCCTGCCTAAAATGTTAATGAGGGGAGGGCACTCTAGTCACCTACTTCGGTGATGCCCCTTAATTCAGGAGTTCTAGAAGTAAACTATTAGCAATCTGTGAACCATCATTAAAATTGTCTGTAATACCTGAAGATTGGAGGATCGCCAATGTAACGCCAATTTTTAAAAAGGGTTCCAGGGGTGATCCGGGAAGCTACAGACCGGTGAGCCTGACGTCAGTTCCGGGAAAAATGGTAGAAACCATTATAAAGAACAAAATTACTCATCATGTAGATAGTCATGGCTTAATGGGAGACAGCCAACATGGCTTTAGACAAGGAAGATCTTGATTTACTAATCTGTTATGTTTTTTTGAAGGTGTGAATAAACAAGTAGACAAAGGTGAGTCGGTTGATATAGTGTATCTGGACTTTCAGAAAGCCTTTGACAAGGTCCTTCATCAGAGACTTTTGGCAAAACTAAAAAGTCATGGGATAGGAGGCAGTGTACTATTGTGGATCAGGAACTGGTTAAAAGAAAGCAGAGGGTAGGGCTAAATGGCCAATTTTCCCAATGGAAAAAGGTTACTAGTAGAGTACCCCAGGGATCTGTGCTGGGTCTGCTACTTTTTGACATATTCATAAATGACCTGGAAAAAGGAATAAGAGGATTGTGGAAAATTGCAAGAGGATCTTGATAAATTGGAAAACTGGGCATCCAAATGGCAGATGAAATTTAATGTGGACAAGTGCAAAGTTATGCACCTAGGAAAGAACAACCCAAACTATGGTTACACGATGCAAGGTTCCACGTTGGGAACCACTACCCAGGAAAAATATTTAGGCGTCATCGTGGATAACATGTTGAAACCCTCCGCCCAGTGTGCAGCGGCGGCAAAGAGAGCAAATAAAATGCAAGGTATCATAAGGAAAGGAATGGAAAATAAAACAAAGGATATTATAATGCCTCTGTATCATTCCATGGTACGACCGCACCTTGAATATTGTGTGCAATTCTGGACGCCCGATCTTAAAAAGGATATAGCGTTATTAGAAAAAGTGCAGAGAAGAGCCACCAAAATGGTAAAGGGAATGGAAGGATACTCCTATGAAGAGAGGCTAAAAAGGTTGGGGCTCTTCAACCTGGAAAAGAGACAGCTGAGGGGAGATATGATAGAGGTCTATAAATTAATGAATGGATTGTAATGGGTAAACGTAGATTGATTGTTTACGCTGTCAGAATATAAAAAGACTAGGGTACATGCAATGAAGCCACAGGGTAACCTATTTAAGACTAATAAAAGAAAATATTTTTTCACTCAACGTGTAATCAAACTCTGGAATTTGTTACCGGAGGATGTAGTAAAAGCTGCTAGTGTAGCTGGGTTTAAAAAAGGTTTGGACAAGTTCCTGGAGGAAAGGTCCATAAACCGTTATTAAAAGGGACCCAGGATATCACTGCTTGACCCACTACAAGTATTGAGGAACCTGTGTCTTTTGGGGAGACTGCTAGGTACTTATGACCTAGATTGGCCACTGTTGGAAACAGGATACAGGGACTGATGGACCTTGGTCTGATTCAGTATGGCATATCTTAAATTCTTATGTTTTTAAATGGTTCATTATTTAGGGAGACTAATGGGTCTGGTACTGTAGCAACCTGTTAAATTGGGGATTAAGGGGAAATATGTGAAGCTGTTTGTTTGGAAGGTGGATCTAATGGGTTAGAAAGCTATCCTGCAGCATTGGCTATCAGCAGAATCTCCATCCAATTGGCACTGGAGAAATGGATTCCACAGTTTAATGCTAACGAAGGAGGAATCACCACCCAAGAAAAGGATCTGGGCATCATCATGGATAATAGAAACAAATAAACATGATGGCAGAAAAAGACCACATGGCCTAACCACTGTTCCCTCTAAGCTGTGCGCGTGTCCGCGCGCACACACCTCGCCGAGCAAACGCACATACTTTACAACAGAGCACACAAAAATTACGGTTCTGATTCTGATAGAAAACAACACAGATGTCTTAAAATTTTAAAGTTGTGATTGCAATTACTAGAAATTTTCCGCTTCATTTAGTAATCGTCTATTTTCATTTAATTTGATTAAAATCAATGTGGTGTACATACTGTATTCTGACGTGTAGTCTAATTTTAAAGTATATAACTCCGAGTGTGGCGCACAAAAATTTGGCGCACAAAAATTTAACCTTCCTTCAAAAGCTGCACAGCTGATATTTTATGCGCACACAGCCTACAGAAAATTAGAGGGAACATTGGGCCTAACTAGTCTGCCCTTCCATATCAACTACAATAGTCCTCCTTTTATCTTTAGAGATCCTCTGTGTTTGTCCCATGCTTTTCTGAATTCAGATACTGTCCTTGTGTCCACCACCTAAAAGTCCAACCAAGAAGCACGGTACTATGTGAAACAACAAGATCCAGTCCAGGCACGGTCAACCAAAAAACACCTTTATTAAACAATTCTTGTCAGGGGCATAATATAGAACCCCAAAGGGGTGTCGCAGCCAACCCTTACCCGACACAGGCATTGTTTTGGCTATGCCTTCTTAAGGATTTTTTGGCTGTACTAAAATCATAAAAACAAAAGTAAAATAAAACAAATTAAAACATAAAAATTAAAACAATGAAGTATACATATTAAACCTGATTAAATGTCCACAGATATATGAAAAATGAAAAGTATATAGCTAAAAGACATTACAACAACAATAAATATATATATAAATATTGGCTGAAATATAAATAAATAAATCACTAAATGAAATCATCATACAAAATTAATGTAAAACTGTAATGAAAGCATGGTGGTAAAACAAAACTGTAAAAACAAGGGATATGTCACATAAAGTGCTACAAACCGTAAAGGAATATGTCTTCTAAAAACAAATCCCTTTCTGTTATATCTTGCAACCACAGAGAGAGGAAAAAACATGTTTCAAACAAATATTCACTACTGAACATATATCTAATTGGGAAGATATCATGTATCATGAAGCAGGAGTAGAAGTCAGCCTAAAATCATCACCCTTACCACTTGAAAAAGGAGGACTATGACATTCTTACTAGGTCTATTCACTTGGGCATGGTTAAACTATGGAAAGTAAAAAGGCTAATAATATCCTGCATTTCCTAAGACAAAATGCTTAGATATAACATTATAATTTCAAAATTATAAAAGATACAGAACTTAGTATCATGAGGACCCCCAAAATGGATACTGCTGAACACACGCGTCATCCCAAAATGTACCACATCATTAAATCCTGTCTTTAAATTCATACCTGAGAACGAAGTGAAGCAAAATAATTGTGCAGACCTTACACTCTATGTCATTCTAAGTGGGTTCTCAAAATTCTGAAGCACCCGCACTTGCGCCATTGAAATAACTCATTTTCATGGGAAAACCCCCCGATGCCAGCTGACACTCTCGTAAACGCCAGATCCATATACCGAAAAGCTCAGTCACACCACAGCAACCTGGAACAATTGCAAAGAATATATGAAGTAATTTGTTAAAAGGTTTGGTTATCATTTCAACCATTGGACCTGTATAAATCCCGAGCTTTCATATTAAACATGTTTATAATATATAACAACTGCTATGCGGCCACCAGCAGAATGAGTAATATTACCTATAATGTCAGCGTCCAAAAGGCGCCCCAAAACTAATCAGTGACCCAAATTGCCAATAAAATCTTGTAGAGACGGACTGTTATGGACCCGTGGTATTGTCCCACCAAAAACCCATTAATGCACTGACCTACAAAAGCGAAGCTGTCATTATACAGCTCTGCCATGGAGCCCTAAGTCATAACGTTATGTGTCATATCATAACCTCATAAACATCACCCCACAAAAACTCCCAAGTACACTGAACCCTGGGCTGAGATAAAAAAACAAAATGACACTCATTCGAAAAAACTACTATGGTGCCATGAGGGATAGCATACATACATGAATTGTTTCACTGTTCATGAAACCTGTTTAATGTATACCCAAGTTTTATTTTACCTGTTCATTGTAAGCACAGATCAATTATTTGAGATGTGTGGTTTTTATGTTCATTGTAAACCGCACTGATGTCGAATAGCGCGGTATAAAAGAAACTGTAAATAAATAAATAAAATATTGCATCATCACACATATCACTAACTCACTGATTTCAAGAGGTGCCAACAGGGAACTAAAATCTTTAAATTTGTAAATGATAATAAATAAATAGTAATTAATAATGAATAATTAAAATCCTTAAAAAAAATGCGCTCACTAAAACCATAAATAAATACATATTAAAAAGCTGAAATCTGCAGCCAAGGTAAAAACAAACAAAAACCAGAAAATTCACATTTAATCCATCTTATCAAATCCCACTTTTTTGGGGGGAACATTTTGTTGTTAAGTGCCGTCGAGTCGGAGTCGACTCATGACGACCCTCTAAGAAAAGGAGGGATGGGGAGGGGGGAAGAGGAGAAGGTGAGGGGAAGGGAAGAAAGGGAGGGGAAGGAGGGGGGAGGGGAAAGGGAGAAAGGAAGGGGGAAGGGGTGAGAAGGGGAGTGGGGTGGGGAGAAAAAGGGTGGAGGAGAGGAGGGGCAGGGAGAGAGAGGGGGAGAGAAGGAGGAGGGAAGGGAATAAGGGAGTGAGGAGGGGGAGGGGAGCAAAGAGGGGGAAGGGAGGGGAGAGACGGAAGGGAAGGCTGGGGTTCAGTAAACCATAAATAAGGCAGAAATAAAAATAAAAATGCTAAGGGGACACCTGTTAACCAAACAACAGCATTAAAGATTACAGAAAAACTGATAAATCAGTGTCTAAGTTGAGACCCTTCGGAATCAATGTATCGAGGGGCAACCCAAGGGGGGCGCGGGGTCATGTGCGGAGATTAATGGCAGGGCCTCATTTGCATAATGAGCCTCATTTGCATAAATATTTGCATAATGTTAACATGCATTTTTAGTAAACATGCTTCTTAATGAGTGTCTGGATAAAGAAAGACTAACAGATTTCTACGTTACTATATTCCAGTGCCAACCGCCAGGCCCATTAGGAAGTACTATAAACACTGACCATTTAGAACTCATAGCAAATCCACCATATCATAACAGCTTAGGGTTGCCAACTTTTTCACCGAGAAAAACCCGACACCTGTGGCTTGCCATGCTCCACCCATTCTCCGCCCCTAGTCCCACCCCTGCCCCGCCCCCCAGCCCCACCCACAAAACTTACCGAGGATACGTGTAGGCTAACTTCCTTGGTCAGATAATAATTAAACTGGGAACCCCAAAATCCAAACATGAAATGTACAACACTGGAGAAATAAAACTATAAAGTAATTTCCTCTTGCACTAAACAAAAACGCAAAGATGTTAGCAATACACACTTCCCAGACCAGACATATTCCAGTTAATAAATTCAAAATAAAAAGTATTTTTCTACCTTCTGTTTGGGCGTTTTATTTTTCAGTTGCAATTGCTCCAGTCACTTTCTTCTGGTTTCTTTGTGTCTTCTGCGAGCTATCCATTTGTCCTTTCTTCTCTTTTAGATGTTTTCCATTCTCTCTCTATTTCTGCTTTAACATACTGATTGTTTCCCTTTTGCTCTTTCCCCCAATTCTTTCCTTATTCCTTTATCATCCGTTTAAATTTCACCCTTCCATTCTCAAGCCCCTCTTACTCTCCCAATACCGGCCCATCATAGACTTTTCTTCCACACAAAATATTTTTTCCCCTCTCCATTCTCATTCCCCATCCATTCTAGTCCTCCCCCCAAATCAATTCCCTTATAGTTCTAGGCCCACCCAGCATCCACTCCCTTCTAGTCCCATTCTCCCATGCCCCACATCAGCCCATTTCCAGTCCTATTCCAGCTCTTCATCAGCCCATTTCCAGTGCTAGCCCTCACATCACAGGCCATTTCCAGTCCTAGCTCCCCCCCCCAATCACAGCCCATTTCCAGTCCAAGTCCCCCATCACAGCCTATTTCCAGTCCTAGGCCCCCCCCACCATCACAGCCCATTTGCAGTCCGAGTCCCCCCGCACCATCACAGCCCATTTGCAGTCCTAGCCCCCCTAATCACAGCCTATTTCCAGTCCAAGATCCCCCTTCCTCCACCATAGCCCATTTCCAGTCCAGGTCCCCTCCACCCCCATTACAACCCATTTCCAGTCCATGTCCCCCCCCCATAACCCTTTTACAGTCCAGGTCCCCCCCCCCCCCATCACAGCCTATTTCCAGTCCAAGTTTCCCCCCCCCCCCATAGCCCTTTTCTGGTCCAGGTCCCCTCCACCCCCATCACAACCCATTTCCAGTCCATGTCCCCCCCCCCATAACCCTTTTACAGTCCAGGTCCCCCCCCCATCACAGCCTATTTCCAGTCCAAGTCCCCCCCCCCTTAGCCCTTTTCCAGTCCAATTCCCCCCCTTAGCCCTTTTCCAGTCCAAGTCCCACCCCCTTAGCCCTTTTCCAGTCCGTCCCCCCCCTTAGCCCTTTTCCAGTCCAAGTCCCCCCCTTAGCCCTTTTCCAGTCCAAGTCCCCCCCTTTAGCCCTTTTCCAGTCCAAGTCCCCCCCCTTAGCCCTTTTCCAGTCCAAGTCCCCCCTTAGCCCTTTTCCAGTCCAAGTCCCCCCCCCTTAGCCCTTTTACAGTCCAGGTCCCCCCCCGTAGCCCTTTTCCAGTCCAAGTCCCACCCCCGGAGGCCTTTTCCAGGCCAAGTCCCCCCCCTTAGCCCTTTTCCAGTCCACGCCCCCCCCCTTAGCCCTTTTCCAGTCCCAGTCCCCCCCTTAGCCCTTTTCCAGTCCAAGTCCCCCCCCTTAGCCCTTTTCCAGTCCAAGTCCCACCCCCTTAGTCCTTTTCCAGTCCAAGTCCCCCCCCTTAGCACTTTTCCAGTCCAAGTCCCACCACCTTAGCCCTTTTCCAGTCCACGTCCCCCCCCTTAGCCCTTTTCCAGTCCACGCCCCCCCCCTTAGCCCTTTTCCAGTCCAAGCCCCCCCCCCCTTAGCCCTTTTCCAGTCCAGGTCCCCCCCATCACAGCCAATGCAGTCCTTGCCTCCCCCCCCCCCCGACCAGCATTGCGGCTGTCTGAGGCTTCAGAGGGAGCCGGGGAAGCCCGCGCGAGGCCCCGGCTCCCTCTGTACAGCCACCAGCGTGAAGAGCCTTTTCCTTCACGCTGGCGGCTGTTCCTGTGAAGCCGCGAATGCATTCGCGGCTTCACAGGAACAGCTGCCAGCGTGTAGGTAAAGGCTCTTCACGCTGGTGGCTGTTCAGAGGGAGCCGGGGCCTCGTGCGGGCTTCCCCGGCTCCCTCTGAAGCGGAGAAAAGCCGGTTTTTTTGCTCTGGCCGCTCCCGATCTTGCGGCCAGAGCAAAAAAACCGGCTTTTAAAGGGCCGGTTTTGCCTCTGCGCCGGCAGCCGGCCTGGCCGTGGAAAAACCGGCCAGGCCGGCTGAAAACCGGCCAGTTGGCAACCCTATAACAGCTCTGCCAGGACTCACAAAGCACCAAACCCTACCTATCAAAAGGCAACACTGCAAATATTAAACCAATCTCAGAGAATACCAATGCATCTCCTACTGGCGAAAGAGAACAAGTGACACGGTCAAACAGAAACTACATGAACAGAATACCTCAGCTTGGTTAAAATGCAGAACATAGACAGTCACCAAAGAACAAGGGATCACAATTTAGAAATTGAAAGACAATAATTAAACTGGGAACCCCAAAAGCCAAACTTGGGATGTACAACAACACTGGAGAAATAAAACTATAAATTAATTTCCTCTTGTTCTAAACCTGGGGTCACCAACCTCCAGAGGGCCCTGGGCCGCACAGCCGACTACCGGGAGCCTCGCGGGCCGCACCCCCCTTCTCCCCGCCCCCGCGAAAAAAAACAACAAACGCAAAATTATGAAAACAATGGCTGATCACCTTTATTGAATTTAATGAGATGGCTGATGATTCATGCTAGCAGACAAACGCTTAAAGTCCGGCTTCACAGATGACACTGACAGGAGAAGGGAAGCTTGCAGGTGGTCGTCGGTGAGCTGCGAGCGCGTGGATACAATGGCGGGAATCCTTGGCGGGCCGCACGTAATGTTAACCGGGGTAGAGCCTCGCGGGCCGCACGAAGGGACCTCGTGGGCCGCATGCGGCCCGCGGGCCGCAGGTTGGTGACCCCTGTTCTAAACAAAACACAAAAGACGTTAACGATGCACATTTCCCAGAGCTGATATATTCCAGTTAATAAATTCAAAATAAAAAAGTATTTTTCTACCTTTTGTTGCTTGTGCGTTTTCTTTTTCAGTTGCAATTGCTCGTCACTTTCTTCTGATTTCTTCGTATCATCTGCGAGCTATCCATTTGTCCTTTCTTCTCTTTTAGATTTTTTTCCAATTTTTTCTCTATATCTGCTTTAAAATACTGATCTTTACCCTTTTGCTCTTTCCTCCATTTCTTTCCTTATTCCTTTATCATCCACTCAAATTTCACCCTTCCATTCTCAATCTCCACTTACTCTTCCAATACTCGGCCCATCGTAGACTTTTCTTCCCTCCCACACAAAATATCTTTTCCCCTCTCCATTCTCATTCCCCATCCCTTTCTAGTCCTCCCCCAAAATTAGCTCCCTTATAGTTCTAGACCCATCCAGCATCTGCCCCCTTCTAGTCCCAGTCTCCCAAGCTTCCACATCAGCCCATTTCCAGTCCTAGCCCCCCATATGCTGTTTTTCAGTTCCATTCCAGCCCCCCATCAGCCCATTTCCACTCCAAGCTCCCCCATCAGCCCATTTCCAGCTCTATTCCAACTCCCATCAGCCCACTTCCAGTCATATTCCAGCCCCCATCAGCCCATTTCCAGTCCTATTCCAGCCCATCACCCATTTGCAGTCCAAATTCCCCCCATCAGCCCATTTCTAGTCCTATTCCAGCTCCTCATCAGCCCATTTCCAGTCCTAGCCCCCCATAGGCTCTTTTCCAGTTCTATTCCAGTACCCCATCAGCCCATTTCCTCTCCAAGCTCCCCAATCAGCCAATTTCCAATCCTAGCCCCCTCATCAGCCCACGTCATCCTATTCCAGCTCCCATCAGCCCATTTCCAGTCCTAATCCAGCTCTTAATCAGCCCATTTCCAGTCCAAGTTCCCCCCACCATCACAGCCCATTTCATGTTTCCCCCCACCATCACAGCCCATTTGCAGTCCTATCCCTTCCAACATCACAGCCCATTTGCAGTCCGTTCCCCCATTCACAGCCCAATTGCAGTCCGTTTCCCCATCACAGCCCATTTCCAGTCCATTTCTCCCCACCATCATAGCCCATTTCCAATCTGTTCCCCCCCACCATCACAGCCCACTTGCAGTCCGTTCCCCCCATCACAGCCCATTTCCAGTCCATTTCCCCCCCACCATCACAGCCCACTAGCAGTCCTCCCCCATCACAGCCCAATTGCAGTCTGTTCCCCCCATCACAGCCCAATTGCAGTCGGTTTCCCCCCATCACAGCCCACTTGCAGTCCTCCCCCATCACAGCCCAATTGCAGTCCGTTTCCCCCCCATCACAGCCCATTTCCAGTCGGTTCCCCCCCCCCCACCATCACAGCCCATTTCCAGTCGGTTTCTCCCCCCACCATCACAGTCCATTTCAGTCCTAGATGCCCCCCCTCCGAAGAGCCCTGGGCCGTCTAAGGGGCTGCAGAGGGAGCCAGGGAAGCCCGCGTGAAGCCCTAGCTCCCTCTAACCAGCCGCCAGCGTGAAGAGCCTTTACCTTCACGCTGATGGCTGTTTCAATGAAGCCGTGAATGCCGGGAAAGGTCAAAGGCAATGCCCTTTAACCTCTCATGGCATTCGCGGCTTCATTGAAACAGTCGCCAGCGTGAAGGAAATGTCTCTTCACACTGGCAGCTGGTTAGAGGGAGCCGGGGCCTCGCGTGGGTTTCCCCGGCTCCCTCTGCAGTCGTCCATTGAGTGAGAATGTGGTTCACGTGGGGCCCTCTGAAGCGCGGGGCCCTGTGCGAACAACATTCTTGCTCAATGGACGGGCCAGTCCTAAATGTATTGAGCATAAATATATAGCGCTGTTCTAACCTCATCATAGTCTTATTAATATCTCCACCTCTCCAGTTGAGTTTAGCCTTCTTCAGAACAAAAAACAATATCAGATATCTTATGCTGTTGTTCTTGCCATGTGCCACCAGTGGCTTATCAACCAAACCCCTTTTAATACAACTTCTGTGTTCAATAATTCTCATGCGAATGCTCCGTGTTGTCTTGCCCACATACAACTTCCCACAAAGACACTGAATTATGTAGTTGACATGACTAGTTTCACAATTTGAAAAATTGTCTCTAAAAAACTTCTGTTTAGTGGTGGGATGGCCAAATTGGTTCCTCACCGGTATGGCATGGATGCAGACAGAACACCGCCTGCACTGATATTGACCTTTATACTTCAAAAGGTATCTTTGTTCTGTAAAAGCCGATGGTACTAACATATTCTGAAGATTAATATTTTGTTTGTGAGCTATCACACGTTGTAAATCTGTTAAGTCAGGTACAGTCTGTATCAAATGCCATTCGTCTTCGTGATACCATGTGAAAATTGTGAATAGAGGAGTAGGCAGACTATCCACTTGTCTGATTTCTTTGATCTTTGTTGCAAAAGGATCTCTCTGGGAGTGTCACGGGCTCTTGTATATGCCTGATGAATGTACTGAGATGGATACCTTCTTGCAATGAATCTTCTCCTCATTACTTCGGCTTGAACATCAAAATCCTCCAATGTGGTACAAATGCGTCAAACTCTAAGAAACTGCCCTACATGAAGATTCTTCTTTAATGCTGGATTATGATAACTTCTGTAGTGCAGAAGGTGATTCCTGTCCATGGGTTTCCTACACAGAGTAGTGGTGAACCATTCTTGGTCCTTCTTAATTAATATGGCCAGATATGGAATCTGATATGGATTGTATGTAATCTGGAACCGGAGCTTAACATCAAGATCGTTGACTCATATGTTAAACTCTTCCAAACATTCCAGATTACCATCCCAGATCATTAAGACATTGTTGATGTAATATATCCACAATTTAATGTTATCCTTAAATGGATGGTCACTTAAATTTTTTTTTCTGAAAATCAAATACATAAAGATTAGCTATATCTCTGGCCGATTAAAGGGGTGGCCGATCCCATGGCCATCCCTTTAATCTGTTGATAAAATAGTTCTCTAAAACAGAAGAAATTTTCAGTCAAAGCCAATTGTGCCAGTGCCATGAGAAAAGCTGTAGGAATTCTCCTGTGGACTTTCCTGTCTAACAGGCAATTCTCCATAATCTTAAGAGCCTCTGTCTGGGGGATATTAGTATAGAGAGATTCCACATCCAGAATGACTAACATCAAATCTAATCTGTATCCCTGAAAGAATGAAAGAATCTCTATTACATGTGAGGAATCACACACATATGACCACATATCCATAACATATGGCTGCAACAACACGTCAAGAAATTGAGAAATAGGTTCAAACAGGGAACCAATGGCTGAAACTATAGGGCGCCCAGGAGGGGCCTCTAATGATTTATGTATTTTAGGAATAATGTAAATAGTGGGTGTAATAGGTGCATCCACTATCAAAACATCTTTTTTGGTAATGTAACCTATTTCAAATGCTGTAATAACCAAATTATCTACGCTCTTCTTCAACCTAGTGGTGGGATCATCATCTAATCTAATGTAAAAAGTCTTGTCATTTAACTGTCTACTTATTTCACTTGTGTTTCAAATTATGGAAAATAGACTTCGGACTATCTACTAAATCATGTACTCGATTCAATACAGCACGTTCAAAAGCTTCAATGAGGGGATCTGTGTGCAGAGGAGGAATCCAGGCAGACTTTCTACACATAATGGAGGGGGTCACAGTCTTTTCCTTTATCCCCAACAAAAAAAAATGTCTAATCCTAATCTTCCGAAAGATCTTATATAAATCTATGTGAGTTTCGAAAGGATCATATTTTCTTGTGGGGACAAATGACAAACCCTTGTGTAATAAAGACTTCTCATCATCCAGAGTATGTATTTAGAAATATTAATGACATTATTATCTATTGAAGTTCTCAATACCTCCTCTCTGTGGCTCTCTCTTGTTTCCACCATCCTCTCTCCTGTCCACGGCCTCGCCCCCTGTGATGATTGTACTGATCATTTTGATTGTACTGCTTCTCCTGATTGTACATCTTGTCCTGTTCTATATCTGGGGGAGGGGGGATGGACGGGGGGGGGGGGGTGTGGGCGTCCCCTGGAGGAGTCCTGCCCTCCCCCTTTCCATAGTTTGTCCATGTTGAAAAAATCTTTATTGCAGCCTAGATCCTTCTTTCTGTGTGGAAAAAGAGATGCAGATCCATCTACAAATTCAGCTGACTCACTTCTGCTCATTTTTTCTTTTGTTCGTACTGTACCTCTCTTTCCTGCTCGTCTATAAGACTGTCTTTCTTATCAAACAGCGTAGACCTACGCTTAATCCATATTCTATCACCCTGTACTTTCTTGCACCAAGGGTAGACATCTGACTGTATAATCTTCCTTATCTCTTCCAAACTTGTAAACCTTTTTATCTTTTACTTAGAAACCTGTATGTTCCTTTCATAATCCTTCTGTATCTTATCAAAATTAGAGTCACATCCCTTGAGTGCAGTTAATTTATCATCCATCTCCGCCTTAAGTATTTCTGTTTTTTATTAGCTATTGCGATGCTTCCGCTTGGGCCCAAGCGCTTACAAGCAGGAAACAGCCTTATGTTGTCCACTTTTGAATAAAGCTTCCCTTGTTGTCACCAGAGGTATTCTGGGACTTGTAGTTAGTTTATTCTTTAAGGACAAATTGTAGTTGTGAGTCGGTGGTTCAAGGCAGCAAGAAATTTTTTTTTGTGGGGATTTCCAGGGCATTTAAGCTCAATACACAAACAAGGCAAAAAGGATGCTTCTCCAACATAAAGGATAAATCAGGTAACAGAGAATGACGTAACAAAAACCTCTTTTCACTGTTCAGCTGTTCTTATTCCCACAAGCTTACACCGAGGACTGCCTCGTGTGGTCATTCAACAGAAATACAGATAAACTTGCAACAGCTGTGATTTTCTTTTCTCAAAGCAAAGTTCTTCTAAGCACTGCTTCTTAGCTTCAGAAGGCCATTAAGCTTAGTAAAACACAGTATTAGCTTTCCTTAATTCTAAGCAGGTACTGTACTTATTCTCTATAATGTTCACAGTCTCTCAGCTCAGTTCAATAATGCAGACTCTTCTTTTAAACACAATGAGCAATCCATTGGTACAGGTTCACATTCAGAGCTTGGCAAACAGAAATCTATTTGCATTCCTTCTATGGCATCAGGATATAAGGTATCTCTATCAAAGTTACAAACTCTCCCAGACTTTCTCTCCTTTAGAAATTCCTGTAACTGATTCCACAGCAATTCAGCTTGTAAAGGCACAGTTGTATTAGGGGAGTGAACTTTTCCCTCAGCAAACAACTCTCTCAGTGCTTCTAGCTTTGAAGACTCAGCTGTTCTGCTTTTATCAGGGCTATGACTTTTCCCATAAGTAAAACTTTCCACCCACCTCTTAGCAGTAGACGGTGAGGGCTCTGCTTCCTGGACCTTAGCAATAGCAGTTTCTCTGTTGATTTCTCAGCTCTGACACTGCTGGCTTTACCTTGGGGATGGTTCCTCAGACAAGCGCTGATTTCTTTCTCCCTGGGATCCTCCAGGCTCTGAAATTCAGCCTCCTTATGTCCTTCTCCAGTCCCTCTTAGGTAGCTGCTTTCCTTGGAGTTTCCTTCTTTCTTTCTCATCCAGCTATGCTCAGCCTTGCTCTCTCTGTTGTCCTTTGCCTTCCTCCTTCCTCCCCCTTTCTGCTCTGCTCATGGTTTTAAGAACCGTTGGCTGCTAGGCACTCCCTGTTCTCTGCACCTGTGTGACCAATCATCAGGCAAGCTTGTCTCCACCCCTGAGCTAGGGCGTGGCCTGACCTTAGCAGGGAGCTGGGTTTTTTTTCTGATCTGGTTTGCAAGTCTTATGCACAAGTGAACTGTCATTCATTTCAAAGGGGAAACTAGGATTTTCTTCCACTTCCATGTCTTCCTGGGAGCTTTCATCACTACACTATATTAATCAATAAGATCATTAAATCTAAAGAAAATTTATTCAAAATAATGATCCAACATGTCACAAACCCATCATCGTCCAAATAAAGACCTGGGGCTTTTTTCATGCGTAGCTCCCTTAGAATGATTTTGGATCTGCAGCATTCTAGGAAGCAGGACCGTACCTAGCCCTGTGTGAGCGGTGCGGCTGCACAGGGTACAAAGGCTTAAGGGGCGCATTTCAGTTGTCTGCTGTTGCCTGCCACCGCCACTTTTTCTTCTCTCAGCGGCGGCAGGCAACAGCAGACAGCTGAAATGCGCCCCTTAAGCCTTCTCATGGCACGCTAAGCAGGTCTGGTCCCTCCCTCCTCCGACGTGACATCAGAGCAGGGAGGGACAGATCTGCTTAGCATGCTGACGACTTGCACATCGGGCAAGTCCTCTTCTCTCCTGCCACCATCCAGAAAGTGACTGGATTGGGGGGTGCGTGCTCAATGTGCAAGTTGCAGAGGGCACGATTCATGCTCGGTATGGCCCTGCTAGAAGGTATGCTGAATGCATTTTTTCTCTGACCAACTTCTGTGTGAGATGAACAACCTCTTCCCAACGATTCATAATTTTTCCTACTGCGTCTGTCCATTTGTGTAAGGAGAGATTCTTGTGGTAGCAGTTTGGCCAAAGCATCCTCCCCAAAACTCAATACATCTTTCCATGGTGAAAACATGCTATAAACCCAAAAGTCCAACAAAGAAGCATGGTACCACGTGAAACAACAAGATCCAGTCCAGGCATGATAAGCCAAAAATGCACAGGAAGGTCTCTTTCAATTGAAGGCAAGCTCTGTTACGAGGGGACATTGCATTAGAGTGAAAAGAGATAGACTCGGGAGTAATATTCAGAAATATTTCTTTATGGAAAGAGTGGTAGATGCATGGAATAGTCTCCCAGTGGAGTTGGTGAACACGAGGATCCAGTCCAGGCATTGTAAACTAAAATACACCTTTATTAAATAATTCTTGTCAGGGGCACAATGCAGAACTCCGAAGGGGTGCTGCAGTCAACCCTTACCCGACACAGGCCATGTTTCGGCTATGCCTTCTTCGGGTTTTTTTTGGCTGTACTAAAATCATAAAAACAAAAGTAAAATAAAACAAATTAAAACATAAAAATTAAAACTATGAAGTATACAATATACATATTAAACCTGATTAAATGTCCACAGATATATGAAAAATGAAAAGTATACAGCTAAGACATTAAAACAACAATAAATAAATAAATATTGTGGTAAGGAGAGTGCAGCCCAGCCAGGAAAAAGTGAAGAGAAGAAGAATTTTTCCTCTTTGCGGGGGATGGGTACACAGGATCACATAGTCCACAGCAGAAGCCTGGAGAGAAACCTAGAGGGCAGACCTAGCTGTAAGCCACGCCCACACTCCAGGTCAGCCACAGATAGGAGTGGGAGGTACAGAAGGGCGGAGCCAGGAAGGGAGTTGCCCTGCTCAGTGTTTGAAAGGGAGCAAACAAACACTAGAGATAGAGTTGGTTGGAGAGCTGGTGGGAAGCATGGTTGGAGAGCTGGTTGGAAGCATTGTTCGAGTGATGGTTGGAGAGCTGGTTGGAAGCATGGTGAGAAGCATGATTGGAGACGCAGTTGCAGTTGCAGTGGCAGTTGCTGACGGAGTTGCAGTCCAGGCCTAAGTGGGAGTTGCAGCTCAGGTTCCAGTCCAGGTTCCAGAAGGTACAGAGGGAACAGCCCTGTAGCCAAAAGGAGCAGCAGAAGAAGGAACCACTATAAAGACAACCAGAGAAGGTACAAAGGAAGCCACCATTCTCAGCACAGTAGCCACAGAGGACATAGGGAAGGTTCCAGGGGGAGAACCACCTACCCTAGCAAGAGAGTGGGAAAGCTTTACCACAAGTCTCTGCCCTACGCTGAGGCAGAGGGAGTCCTGACTGGCCAAAGCTCTAACCAAGAGAATATTGCACCGAAAGCCCAAGGTAGGAGAAGGGAGGCAATAAGGCCTTCCAAGTATATTTTCTCTTCTGACTCTGATGAAACTGTTATACCCCAGAGAACACAGTGCAGAAAGGAATGTTTCACCAGGAAGGTTAAGCAAGAGCACCCCATAGGAGACCTGCCCAGAGAAGGGAAGGCAAGAAAGTGGGAGAGGTTGTTTGACCTGTTAAAAACTCTAAAGCAGAAAGTCCCTGAGCGCTACCAAGCAGAACCTTGCTATAGCTCACCTGAGAGTATGGAGCTTGAAGCCAAGGAGGGTGATGTAAATTCCACTATTTCGGAGATGGAATGTGATGCATGCACTAAGGTAAATTAGTGTGAGCCAGAAACACTGGATAGTTGAATTCGCTGTTGTTTGTTTTTGGACATTTGTTACTGGAGAGGTATCCATTATTTTCTTTTGTCTGGAGAGTAAATGTGCTTGAAGAAATTGTATCCACTTACCTGCAAGGAAGCTGAATAAATTCCTGTGCGCTTTTATAAAACCACTCGGCTCATTATTCCTCACACAACTACAACCCTAGGAAAATATAAGAGGTGGTCACCCGTCCTTACTAGGCGACCGCCTGGTAGGGGCGCAAGCGCCACAATATATATATACATAAATAATAAATAAATTACTAAATGAAATCATTATACAAAATTAATGTAAAACTGTAATGAAAACATGGCGGTAAAACAAAACTGTAAAAACAAGGGATGTGCCATATAAAGTGCTACAAACAGTAAAGGAATATGTCCTTCTAAAAACAAATCCCCTTCTGTTATATCTTGCAACTACAGAGAGAGGAAAAAACATATTTCAAACAAATATTCACTACTGAACATATATCTAATCGGGAAGGTATCATGTATCATGAAGCAGGAGTAGAAGTCAGCCCCTATCCCGCCTTTCCTCTAAGATCTTCTCCGGGAACAAGCAGGAAGTCAGTCCTCACATATGGGTGACGTCGGCGATGATGGAGCCCTCATGCGGAGCAAATCCCCAGCTTTCAGAGAAAGCCTTTGGGAGTTGCCATCATGCATGCACGGGCCCCTTCCCTCCCAAGGGTGCCATCTTGCTCAGTCTCCTTTTTCCGCAGAGCCCTTTGGACATATTCCGTGTGTCACCGAGAAAAATGTTGTTTTTTCGTCTTTTCCTCGACCAGTCAACACCGGTACCCCTTCCCGCCTTCGGCTTGGTACGCCGGTAACAAGTCCGTCTTTATTTTTCAGTTTTTGTCTTTCATGACTGGCGTTCGTGCCTTTTTTTTTCTTTTACACTGGCAGCCCGAATCTTTGACCCTGCAGGGGCCCTTTTTCCCCCGATGGCTGCCAACGGGTTTAAAAAATGTGATCGGTGTGTGAAGTTAATGTCTCTTACCGATACACATGACTGTTGTCTCCGGTGCCTCGGGCCCGACCATGACCCGTCGGTCTGTGTCCCATGTAGGAAGATGTCCATGAAGGCCCTGAAGAGCCGCCAGCAGCAGCATGATAGGATTTTTTCCGTATCCGTGTCTCCGAGAGCCCGGACCTCATCTGAGGTCTCCACGTCTCGGGGGAGCTCTCCGAGCTCGAGCAGCGTCGAGGTTTCTCGGAGCAGTTGTTTCCCTCGAGGGAGCACAAGAAGAAGAAGGAATCCTTGAGGGCGGGGTCTATGGATGGCTCCAAGCAGCCCAGTTCATCCCGGGGCCGATCGTGGAGCCCCAAACTTTGGCCGGGATATTCAGAGACGGAGCGCTTGACGAAGATGCCTTGTCGAGAACCGGATCAGCCGAGGCAAGTACCAACTGTCCTCATCGAGGACTCCCCTCTGGGGGAACCGGCGTCGGGCCCGACCATGTTGGGGCCTGAGTCGGGGGCTGCGGAGCCTTCTGGACTCGAGTCCAGAATGGCGGCCTTGGAGCGCAGTTTTCCTGCCTTCATGGAGCAGCAGCGGGTGCTGATAGCCTGCCTGTCCGGTTCTTCCGCCCTGACTACCGGGCCCTCGACATTGAAGTTGACCCTGGAGGCCGAGCTGATCCTCGAAGCCCTTCAGGCTTGAGTCGATCCTCGGCCGAGGTCTCTCTTGGCCTCCCGTTCAGGACCGAGTTCGTTGCCGCTGAGCCTGCTGGCGTCGGGGCCCTTGATGCCTGAGGCATCCACTGATTCCTCCTCGGAGGCCTTGGCGTGGGAAACCGAGGATGAGGAGTCCCCGGATACCCGCTGGCACAGGGATGTACCATCCAATTCCCCGGTATCCGAGCCTTGGAGAATGTCTCCCCCCCTGGAGCACATGAGGTTCTTGGACTTCGTGCGGGATGTATCCAAGGTGTTAGCATTCCCCATGGAGTCCGAGGAGGACCCTCAAGCTGATGAGTTCGAGATCCTCCAGTATGAGGTACCCCCTCGGGAGGCCCTTACTGTACCTGTGCCTCTGATTCGAGTCAGCATTGAACCCTGGAAGCACTTTCTGCCAAGAGCATTCACGTTGCGAGCCTCCCTGCCCGGAGGCACCAAGGAGTGTGTCTTCTGGCTCTTCAGTCGGCGCATGGCCAATTCAACAACCATGGAATTGTGTGGCAGCTGCAACTTCTGAAACCCCGGGCTCCGAGGAATTCGATACATCGAGTCGAGCCGCTTGCTTACCACCGGCACCGATGCCAGTGTCTCCCACATGCCACAAGCCACAGGCAATATCTGCGCTTTGTGGTAGGGGGCAATCACTACCAGTACAGGGTACTCCCCTTCGGCCTTGCCTCGGCCCCCAGGATGTTCACAAAGTGCCTAGCTGTGGTTGCTGCCTTCCTCAGGCTACAAGGGGTATTTGTATTCCTCTACCTTGACCACTGGCTCATCAGAGGTTCCTCGGCCATCGAGGCACACCAGGCCACAACCCGCACCATCCAGGTGCTGCAGCACCTCGGATTCATGATAAACCACCCCAAGTCCAGCCTCACCCCACCTCACAAGTTAGAGTTCATTGGGGCCTTCAAGCGAGGGTCTATCTGCCTGCGGACAGGGCAAGCCGACTTATGGCTCTGGCAGGCTAGGTGAGCCACAGGTCTGTAGTATCAGCAAGGCTTTTCCTGCGCCTTCTCGGGCACATGGCTTCCACAATCCATGTGACCCCGGATGACCGCCTCCACATGCGGACCGCTCAGTGGTGCCTCAGAGACTAGTGGTCTCAGGCCTCAGGACATCTTTGGGACAAGGTCAGAGTATCCAAGCGTCTAGTACGGTCCCTAGCCTGGTGGCTCCACCCAAATCACTTGGAGGCGGGAATGCCTTTCCAGGTCCCTCTGCACACAAGGATCCTGATCACAGATGCATCACTGCTGGGCTGGGGAGCCCATTGTCAGGGTTTCTGGACTCAGGGACTGTGGTCCCCAAGCAAGAAGGCCCAACAAATCAATTTCTTGGAACTACGTGCCATCCGCCTAGTGCTCGGAGTTTTCAAGCAGTTCTTAGCCCAGGAGTCTGTCTTGGTGCAGACAGACAACCAGGTGGCCATGTTCTATGTGAACAAACAGGATGATACAGGGTCCCGCCTCCTATCTCAGGAAACCCTGGACCTCTGTGTCTTTTCAGCATGGCATGGCATTCGTCTCTAAGCAGTCTACCTGCCGGGTCAGGACAACTGGCTAGCAGACAGGCTAAGCAGGATTCTCCAGCCCCACGAATGGCTGGACTGCGGGGTAGGTTCTTTCAGACCTGGGGGCAGCCAGTGATGGACCTGTTTGCAAGCTCAGACAATCACCAGTTACCCCTTTTCTGCTCCAGGCATCCCCACCTGCAAAGGGTGGCCGCAGATGCGTTTCTGATGTCATGGTCCAGGGGCCTTCTGTATGCGTTCCCCCCGACACCTCTGGTGGCCAAGACGCTGTTCAAGATTCTCCAGAACAAGACTTCGGTCATTCTTATTGCCCCTCAGTGGCCCAGGCAACCCTGGTTCCCGCTTCTCCTGCAGCTAGTGTCAGAGGCCCCGATCCCCTTGGGGTTCTTGCCAAGTCTCCTGTCTCAGGAGGGGGGCTCTCTTCTCCACCCAAATCTCAGCTCACTCAACTTGATGGTGTGGCTGCTGAAAGGGTAATTCTCGCTTCTCTCCTCCTCCCAAGGAATATTGAGGAGGTCTTGCTGGCCTTTCAGAGGCCGTCGACTAGACGAGCCTACACTTTGAAGTGGCGCAGGTTTGCGGCATGGTGCAAGGAGCGGGAGTTAGACCCTTTCTCTTGCCTGGTAGGCGTGGTTCTGCAACACCTTCTCCACCTTTCTGATTTGTGTCTCAAGTCCAACTCTGTCAGGGTGCACCTCAGTGCCCTTGTGGCGCGTCACCTTTCAGTGGATGGGAAGCCTCTCTCCGCCTACCCTTTGGTCTGTCGCTTCCTGAGGGGCCTACTCCTCTTGAGGCCCCCGGTCCACCTTCTGGCGACCGAATGGGGCCTGAATGTGGTGTTAGGGCAGCTTCTCTGCTGGCTTAAAACTATAAATTCTAACTGTTGATTTTTGGGGGAATTACTATTATAGCGTTTAACTGTGGTTTTAGACAAAACTTGGGGGCATTTTGACTGTTTCCTTGTATAGATTTACATCAGATATCTGTGTGTGTGGCAAATAGAGAGTTAAAACTAACAAACTAGGCTTTTTACTCCTGCTGCACTGGTTGGTGAAACCCTATTCCCAGGGAGGAGCTGATTTGGAGCATAGTACACCTGACCTGACACTGGTCTGAGCCAGTTTTACAGAAGCTGAGAGGCACCCATTTCAGCTAAGGGCAAACCTTCTATCTTCTCTGCTGGCTTAAAACTATAAATTCTGTTGATATTTGTGGGAATTACTATTATAGCATTTAACTGTGGTTTTAGACTAAACCTGGGGGCATTTTGACTGCTTTCCTTGTATAGACTTACATCACGGTTCAGGAACAGCCTACTCGCCAAAGACACTTAGGTTCCCACCTACCCTACCCCTCACCCCACCCACCCTAGGGGCTACATTGCCTTTATAGTGGTCACATACGTGCCATCTATCCTTTCTTACTTGGGTTAAAGTCCACATCTTCTTCATCCTTTCTTCTTCTTCTTCTTCCTCTTCTGGGGCTGCTTAACCAACATGTCATGTATTCAGTGCAGTAACTGCGGTGCTTTCATTCCGAGACGAATGATTTGGAGCCTAAGAGCTTGTCCTATGTGCCTCAGGTCAGCTGCCATGCATGACGAATTAACTCTACTAAGGAAAGAGCTAGCTGCCATGCATAAGGAAGTGACTCTACTGAGGGAGGAAATGGCTGCAATGAAACACACCTCTTCTAGGATACAGACTGAACAAAGTGCACCACCGCTCCCACAAAGAATCAAACACCCCAGGAACAAATGGATCACAGTGGGTTCTGGAAGATTGCGACCTGTAACACAGAGACATCCTATACATCAAGAGATATCCCTGCATAATGCCTTGTCTGCCTTGGCTAATGAGGATGCTCAATCCAAAGAAACTGAAGGGCCCTTAAATGAGTCAGACAATGCCCAATCTCCTGCTAAAGCATCAAATATGAAGAAAACCTCACCAAACAGAAAACTACTACTACTTGGAGACTACATCATCAGAGGCACCAACTTGGGAACACAGTTCAAAGGAGAGAAGATAGTCATGTGCCTACCAGGCTCGACAGCCAGCAGGAATACAAACCAAGTTGTTGAAGTACTTAGCGCAAAAAGTGAACACCCCAAACTTGATGTTGTTATCCACTTGGGCACAAATGACCTGGTTAGAAACAGTGCCTCTACAGTCCAAAAGGACTTCCAATCTCTGGGGGAGAAACTCAAGCCCATTGTTAGCACTGTTTCATTCTCAGAGGTTCTGCCTGTTCTTGGTAAGGGGACAAAAAGGCTGCATCGCATTAACAGCTTTAATACATGGCTCCAGATCTGGTGCAAACAAGAAGGATTCAGATTTATTGGCGACTGGGGAAACAGATGGACCAACAAGAGACTATACTGTGCTGATGGACTACATCTCTCTGCCCCAGGGAAAAGAATCTTAAGTGAAAAATTCAGGCAGTATATGGATATGCATTTAAACTAGGAAAAGGGGGTGACGGATGTGGAAAGTCAAGACCTGCACACCACCCCTTGCAAAAGCAGAATAACATCTGAAACAGCCACACTTTTAAACCACACATCAAAAACAAGTGGGAAGATGTGGGCAGAACAAAATCAATGCAAAATACACACAAGCCAGGGTAAATGTTGGAAAGCAATGATCACAAATGCTCGAAGCTTAGCCAACAAAGTTCCAGACCTGGAAGCCCTAATGGTCTAAATGGATTTGGACATTATGGCAATTACAGAAATGCGGTTTAATGAATCGCATGATTGGGATATAGCCATAGCTGGCTATAATCTATTTAGAAGAGACAGAGAAAATGGAAAAGGAGGAGGAGTAGCCTTGTACATCAAAAGCAATATTAAAGCTACTGAAATGCAGAGGACATGGGAAAAGAAGAAAAGTTCTGGATTGCGTTGGAAAGAGGAGATGGCAATGTCATCCATACTGCTGTAGTCTACAGACCTCCGACTCAAATTGAAGAGATAGATAACGAATTGATTATAGATATTGCCAAGATAGCCATAAAGGGGGAAGCAATCATTTTGGGTGCTTTAATCTACCTGATGTGGATTGGATTACTCCTTCTGCACATCTGGAAAGAAGCAAAAAAATTGTAGATGCTCTCCAAGATGCATCACTTATACAAATGGTCATGGAACCAACAAGGGAAAGCTCAACGCTGGATTTAGTGCTCACCAACGGTGATGGCGTGTCAAATGTCTGCGTGAGTGCCCCTGTGAGCAACAGCGATCATCACACGGTGTGGTTTGAGATAAAAGCCAAGGTACAGGCCAAACATAGCAAGCTCAAAGTCCTAAACTTCAAAAACACTGATTTCAAGAAAATGGCCAAGTACCTAAAGGAGGAGATGACGGGGTGGAAGGAGATAAGGGAAGTGGAATTGCAATGGGCTAAACTAAAGGTGGCAAAAAAGGGGCAACAGATAAATATGTAAAAAAAGTAAATAAAAACAAGAGGAGAAGGAAACCTATTTGGTTTTCAAAAGAAGTGGCTGCTCAAATAAAGGCAAAAAACACAGCTTCCGCAAAATTCAAAAGCTTGCAAACAGAAGAACATAGAAATGAATACAGGAACAAACTCAAAGAATCAAAAAGAGAAATAGGAATAGCAAAATCAAAGGCTGAGGAAAAGATGGCTAAAGATGTTAAGGGTGGTGACAAAACTTTGTTCAGGTATATTGGGAAAGGAAGAAGATCAGAGTTGGAATTGCAGGACTCAGAAGTGCTGGGAAAGGACTCATGGAAAGTGAAATAGAAAAAGCGGAATTGCTAAACAAATACTTCTGCTCTGTTTTTAATAAAGAAAATTCTGGAGATGGAACAGCTGTGACTCCCAAATATAAAAATGGGAATGACGTAGATACCACACCATTCACAGAAGATGAGGTATTGGAACAACTTAACATAAAAACATAAGAACATAAGATATGCCATACTGGGTCAGACCAAGGTCCATCAAGCCCAGTATTCTGTTTCCAACAGTGGCCAATCTAGGTCATATGTACCTAGCAGTTTCCCCAAGGGACACAGGTTCCACAATGCTTGTATTGGTTCAAGCATTGATATCCTGGGTCCCTTCTTTTTTTTTTTTTCCATTAAATGTTTATTGAAGGTTGACACAAAGAAAAAACAGCATTTCACAATACACAGTCAACTGCTGATATAACACTAACACACTAAAGCACAACAGTAGTTCCGCTTTCCACCGTAAACACCTCCAAGACTATAAGTCGCAAGATAAACCCACTTTCTCCTCCCACCCCTCCCCCCTCCCCCCCGAGGATGGCACCTGTATTGGCAGTAAAGGATAACCCTAAAAAAGGGAATCCAGCACTGAATACCTTAAGCAATTTGCTACCCGTTAAGCTAAATGATATTCGCATAGCGACTCTAGGAGTCTGAGACACCCAGTCAAGCATAAGAAAAGATCCCCCAGCCTCTACACCGTAACCAAACAAGGTGGGAAGGTGGGAAACCCCCCCCCCCCCAATTATACAGAGGGAGAGGAGAAAAACTATGCCCGGAGCATCTAAAGTGGGATCAGGCCCAAGAGCAGACCCCCCACCGTGACAGGCTCCCACTAGGGGCCACCGTTGATTGGGGTCCCCCCCTCCCCGCGAGTATCGGGGCCTTGTAAAGTCCCCCTCCCTTCCACCCACTGGAGGTAAGGGCCCCAGGTGTCTTGGAATTTCACTAGCCGTTTCCTGCGCAGGGCCGTCAGGCGATACATGAGAGATAGGTGCGCTACTCGCAATTGGATATCCTCCAGTGTGGGTGGGGAAGGAGTCCGCCATTTCCGCGCAATCAATTGTCTCATTGCCCCACAAACCACCTTACGCCACTTTGACCCCCCTCCCACATTCAGCAGCGCCAAACAGGGTCCAACAACCACACCATCATCCAACACCACTTCCATCCACTCTGCCACAGCCTGCCAGCTAGGCTGGAGTATCGGGCACTCCCACCAGATATGTAGGACAGAGCCGGTCGCACCACACTCCCTCCAGCAAAGACCCAACCCGCCCCGCCATTTCTGTAATCTCTGGGGAGTCAAGTGCCACCTATAGAGCATTTTGTAGTTTTGTTCCAAAATTGAGCTGGATAACACACCCCTAAACAACCCCTTGTAAATTCCTACCCAATGATCCTCTTCCCAACACATATTCAAATCTCGCTCCCATGCTTTTTTGTGGGCCCAGCCCCCAATATCCACCTGATCCATTAACCCATACAACCGGGAAATCAAGCCTTTAATCACCCCATTTTCCACCAAACCATCTACAGCAGCACCCTGCCCGTCACCCCCCCAGCCCCCCAAACTTTTACAAAAGTGCCGGGCTTGCATATACTGATATCTAGCACCCTCCAGCACCGAAAACTCTTTCTGTAAATCATCAAAGGACACCCAGGCCCCCCCATCTTTAAACTGCCCCACATAGCCCAACCCCTGCCGAGCCCACCTCTGAAACACAACATCATCCCTCCCCGGTGGGAAATCCGGGTTGTCACACAAAGGCATAAACTTGGAACAGCCCCGAGCGCCATACCACCGGGCGCGCCATTTTAACCAATAGCGCAGCGTGAGTGCTACATAGGGATTTCCCCCATCCGGACTCACAAGACCGGGTTTCCTCACCCACACAAGATTTGATAGGCGTCTACCCTCCCCCAAACCCGCCTGTTCCAATTCCACCCAATCCACTGCCTCCCTCAAAATCCACTCAAAGACCGCTCGCACCCTGGCCGCTTCATAATATCTACCCAGGTGTGGCATCCCCATGCCCCCCCTATCACGGCCTGCATGCAGAATGCTCCGAGCTACCCTCGGTCTCCTACCCCGCCATACAAAAACCAGGAGCTTCTCCTGTAGTTTCCGCAGGTAGGTCATCGGGACCTCAATTGGCAGGTTGATAAAAAGATAAAGAAGCCGAGGCACCAAAATCATCTTAATGAGGTCTATTCGGCCCAGCCACGAGATCTCAAACGTCCCCCATCGCTCAAGCTCTCTAATCAGCTTACACTGGGCGGGTAGATAGTTCTCCTGAAATAAATCCCGGCCTTGGCCCGTGATTTGCACCCCAAGGTACCGAATACTAGATTTGGCCCACCTGAAGGGAAAGGCCTTCTTCAAGCCCGCCACGGTCTCCCTACCCAAGGAGAGGTTCAAAATTTCTGATTTTGTGGGATTCATACGAAACCCTGACAAAGCTCCATATGTGGTTATCTCCTCCAAAATGGCAGGGAGCGTTCGCAATGGGTCAGAGACAAAAAACAAAACATCATCGGCAAAGAGGGAAATCTTGTGGGGAATATCATTCACTACTACACCCCGGACCTCCCTACGAGCCCTAATCCTCTGGGCCAGTGGTTCCATAGCAAGAATAAAGAGCAGAGGGGAAAGGGGGCACCCCTGCCTCGTCCCCCTGTGCAATTCAAAAGTTTGGGTGGTGGAGCCGTTTATTTTTAAACAGGCTAAAGGATGCCGATATAGGGCTCGCACCCAATCCAAGAAAGCCCCTCCTATCCCCACCCGCTCTAGCGTCAGAAACAGAAAGGGCCAGCTCACCCTATCAAAAGCTTTTTCAGCATCTACTGCTAATAAGGCCATCTCCGCCCCCTCTCTCTTGCCATGCCATATTAAATTTAACACTCTCCTGATGTTGTCGGAGGTGTACCTCCCAGGCACAAAACCAGATTGATTAGGGTGTACTAGCTTCCCCAGAAAGGGGAGCAGCCTATTGGCTAGGACTCGGGTGAAAATCTTAAAATCGCTACCCAATAGAGAGATAGGCCTATAGGAGCCACACTCCAGTGGATCCTTACCCTCCTTATGGAGAATACTGACCCCCGCCAGCCGCATAGATGGCGGCAGAATACTATCCCTTTGAAAGGAATTATACATTCTCACCAAGGGTCCGACCAGCTGTCCTGCAAAAACTTTATAAAAGCTGTTGGGGTAGCCATCCATGCCTGGGGCCTTATGGGCCCGCAAGCCTTTAATCACCGTGAGGACCTCAATTTCACCAATAGGAAGGGAGAGACTCTCAGACTCTGCAGTGGACAAGTTCGGCAATTGGACAGTATCCAAAAAGTCCTTAATCGCTACTTCCGACACTACCGTTTCCGGCGTATACAGCTCTTGATAATACTGGACAAACCTGTCTTCAATCTCCTTACCCAGCCACAACAATCTACCCTCTCTCCCCTTTACTTTCACTATAGCATTCCGAGCGGCCAGTTTCTTGACCCGACGAGCTAGCAACCTCCCAGCTTTATTACCAAATTCAAAAAACCTCTGCTGGAGGAGATTTAATTTATGTCGGATCTCCTCCATATGTAATTCGCTCAGGTCTAGCTGAGCCTTCCTCAATTGGCCCTGCACGAGAACATCCTGCGGCCTCTGCTTCAAGCGCACCTCCAACTCTCCAATCAAAACCAGCAGCTCCTCTTGCTTTTTTAGCCGCACTTTCTTTCTGTGGGCACCTATAGCTACCAGCCGCCCCCTAACCACCGCCTTCAAACAATCCCAAACCATTCCTGGGGAACACTCACCATTATCGTTCAATAGCAAATATTCCTCTATATCTTTCCCTAATTGTTCTACTACTGCCGAATCTTCTAACAGGGACTCATTCAACTTCCACCACCGCTTGACCGGGCTTGGATCCCCTAAAGGTAAGGTACAAAGAACAGGGGCATGGTCTGACCAGGTCCGCTCTCGAATCTCACATTTCTCCACCCCAGCCAACAAAGCTTTATCAATAAGCAGCAAATCAATCCGGGAGTACACTGCATGCACGGGGGAGAAGAAAGAATAATCCCTTTCGCCATAATTCACTTCCCGCCAGAGGTCCACCAAATCCAGAGATTCCATCAACTGCTTCAGGCGCAGACGATGCTTCCGAGTAAGGGACGACGCCCCCCTAGAGGTGTCCACCAAGGGATTAAGAGCAACGTTGAAATCACCCCCAATCAGCAGCTGCCCCTCCCCCTTGCTTACAAGGACTGCTTCTAATTCTCCAAAAAAGGTGGCCTGCTCCGTGTTGGGAGCATACACACTGGCCAGCGTATACTTCTGCTGTCCCCATTGCAACTTAACCACCACATAACGTCCTCTCCTATCCCGGATGACCTCCTCCACCCTCCCCAGCACCCTACCAGACATCAAGATCCCCACTCCACCCTTTTTCTTCTCTAATTTGTTGGAAGCAAAATATTGTTGGGGGAAACGGGAGTGTCGCAAACGATCTTCATCCTTAGGAAGCAGGTGGGTCTCCTGAATAAAAACCACATCCCCCTCCAACCGGGAGCATTCTTTGAAAAGCAATTGCCTCTTATTATAGGAGTTCAGACCCCTGACATTAATAGTCATCAGCTTAAAGGCAGCCATAAACCCTTCCCTCCACTCTCTGCACCTGAGCCATCCCCGTTCCCCCTCCTCCCCCCCCCCCGGCCAGTCCCTCCCCCCCCACCCTCCCTCCCCCCTCCCTCCCCATCCCCACCCCCCACCCCCGCCCCCCGCCTCTCCACCCGATCCATCAAGATAGATCGGAGCCAGGTCCCGTCAACCAGAGCAGCCCCCTGCTTTTTTTTTTGTTTTGTTTTTTAAGAAATAACCCCCCCCCCTCGAAACAGCACCCAACTTTACACCCTCCATACTTATTAGGCAAACGAGCAAAATGAAAGCTTCCCCCCATTCTTCCATCCGCTGTAACAGGTCCCCGTCCACTACCACTTAACATCACAGACATCTCAGAACATAAAGGAAAAACATAACTCCCCTTTCTTACATCCTACGCAGCACCCCCACCCCACACCCCCCATGCAGACCCAACAGGCTCAGACTCAATAACATAACTAAAAGTGGACCATTACAACATAGTTCATGTGGCCGATTCGGCAGGCTGCAGAGCTGGCTTTGTCTTTCGCAGCCTCCGCTCTCCGCCGGACACTCTACTCCAATTCCTCTGTGGGCAGTTGTGGGGGTCTCCCCTCTCTCCTGCCGCCAACTCCCCCGAATCTGCTGTCGGGAGATTGGACCAGCCGGCCTGCTTCAAAGCTGAGATGGCCTCCTCCACAGTATGTGCCACGTAGGCCTTTGTATTAATGGTGAACTGCAGGCCCACAGGGAACAGCCAGCGGTATCGGACATTCTCCTCCCGAAGCCGCTTCGTCACCTGCTGGTACTCCCGTCGTTTCTTCATAGTGATGCTCGAAATGTCTGCAAACACTTCCACGTCGGCCCCATGCCAGTTAAGTTTCCCCAGCTTCCTGGCGGCCTTAAACACCAGTTCTTTGGACCGATATTCATGCAAACAACAAACAATATCTCTGGCTCTATTATCGCGCTTGGGGCCAAGAGACCGGTGGGCCCGATCTACTCGGAGGCACACGCCCTCTACTTCCATATCGGCGGCTTTCAAAACAGCGCTGCAAAACTCTTCTGCCAAGGAAAGATAATTTACTGCGCCATCCACCTCCGGGAGGCCCCGTATGCGGATATTCGAGCGGCGGGATCTATTCTCAAGATCTTCCAGCTTCTGCAATATTTCAGCCTGCGTATGCTCTATCTCAGCAGTGCGCTGCGCCACCGAGCCTAAATGTCCTTCATGCTCCTCCGCCCTAGTTTCCAACTCCTCCAGGCGGGCGCCCAGCGTTTGCATGTCACCCTTCAGCTCCTTAAACCAGTTCTGGACCTCCAGTTTGAAGGTGGATATTTCTGATTGTGTAGACTCAAACCAGCCTCTTAAGTCTTCACGCAGGCTCAGAATTTCGCCAGCAGCGCCCTGTCCGGCCCCGCCATCCGCCACCTCCACTGCCACGGTTGTACTCGCCGTTGGTTTCGGGGCCGGGGACTTTCCCCCTGCTCCACTCCTAAAGGAGAAAGATTTTAAGTCCGCTCCTGGCTTTTTACCAGCCATCTGATCCCAAGAAATAAAGCTGGCTTTCCAAACAGCACCTCACAGGGGGGGGGGGGGCCCACAGGGCCTGCTTCCACCAACAGGCTGTCAGTTGGTACTCCTCTCCCTGGCACAAGGCCAGTCAGCCCACAAAATAAAGGCACTCGTGGAAGGTGCAGATGGAGGCCTGCCGGGTCGCAGAGCAGGAAAAGAAAGTCCGGGAGGGGGGGGGGGGGGAGGGCTCCAATAAAGTAGAGGCAATACTGCCCGGTGCAGGAAGGAAAATTCTGTGCTATCAACCCAGTGCCCCTAAGGACAACGATCAGGCCGTCTCAGGCTTCTCCGCGGCCCACTCTGCACCAGAATTGTCACTCTGGACCCGGACCGTGTGGTGCTTGCGTCGCCGGAATTCCCCGTTCGGCGCCGGCCGCCTGGAGATTTTTGCCTCTCTCTCTCTCTCTCCGCTCGAGGATAAAAAGTGCAGCCCCCCGCTACTCACGGCCCTCGCTCACCGAGCCGATCAGCTGCTCTCCTCTCACACGTGGCTGGCAGGCACGGAGCGGAGGGAGACAATCCAGGGCCCACAGCCGCCCGACGCCCTGATATCTCTCCCCGCTGCCGCGGGCACTCCAAATATGCCGCCAATCGTCACCGGAGCCACCGCTGTCCCGAGCCCACTTCACTCCGCTATTTTCCGTTTCGAGGGGGTGCTTAAATTCCGCAGTTTGCAGGGGATTATGGCGGAGCTGAGCTAAAGCACCGCCATGCTGCCTGGTGACGTCACCGGAACCTCCTGGGTCCCTTCTTAATAATGGTTTATGGACCTTTCCTCCAGGAACTTGTCCAAACCTTTTTTAAACCCAGCTACACTAACAGCCTTTACTACATCCTCCGGTAACAAATTCCAGAGTTTGATTACACGTTGAGTGAAAAAATATTTTCTTTTATTAGTCTTAAATAGTTTACCCTGTAGCTTCATTGCATGTCCCCTAGTCTTTCTATATTCTGATAAGGTAAACAATCGATCTACGTTTACCCATTCCACTCCGTTCATTAATTTATAGACTTCTATCATATCTCCCCTCAGCCGTCTCTTTTCCAGGTTAAAGAGCCCTAACCTTTTTAGCCTTTCTTCATAGGAGTATCCTTCCATCCCCTTTACCATTTTGGTGGCTCTTCTCTGAACCTTTTCTAAAATCGCTATATCCTTTTTAAGAGACGGCGACCAGAATTGCACACAATATTCAAGGTGCAGTCTCATCATGGAACGACATAGAGGCATTATAATATCTTTTGTTTTATTTTCCATTCCTTTCCTTATCATACCTAGCATTCTATTTGCTCTCTTGGCCGCTGCTGCACACTGGGCCGAGGGTTTTAACATGGTATCCACAATGACGCCTAAATCTTTTTCCTGGGTGGTGGTTCCTAATGTGGAACCTTGCATCGTGTAACCATAGTTTGGGTTGTTCATCCCTAGGTGCATAACCTTGCACTTGTCCACATTAAATTTCATCTGCCATTTTGATGCCCAGTCTTCCAATTTATCAAGATCCTCTTGCAATTTTCCACAATCCTCTTGGGTTTTAACAACTTTAAATAGTTTTGTGTCATCTGCAAATTTGATAACCTCACTCGTTATTCCACTTTCCAGGTCATTTATGAATATGTCAAAAAGCAGCGGACCCAGCACAGATCCCTGGGGTACACCACTATTCACCTTTCTCCATTGGGAAAATTTGCCATTTAGCCCTACCCTCTGCTTTCTATCTTTTAACCAGTTCCTGATCCACAATAGTACACTGCCTCCTATCCCATGACTCTTTAGTTTTGCCAAAAGCCTCTGATGAGGGACCTTGTCAAAGGCTTTCTGAAAGTCCAGATACACAATATCAACCGACTCACCTTTGTCCACCTGATTATTCACTCCTTCAAAAAAACATAACAGATTAGTAAGACAAGATCTTCATTGTCTAAAGCCATGTTGGCTGTCTCCCATTAGGTCATGACTATCTACATGCTGAGTAATTTTATTCTTTATGATGGTTTCTACCATTCTTCCCGGTACTGATGTCAGGCTCACCGGTCTGTAGTTTCCCGGATCACCCCTGGAACCCTTTTTAAAAATTGGTGTTACATTGGCGATCCTCCAATCTTCAGGTATTAGAGATGATTTTAATGATAGTTCACAGGTTACTAATAGCAGGTCTGCAATCTCGTATTTCAGTTCTTTCAACACCCTTGGATGTATACCATCCGGCCCAGGTGATTTGCTACTCTTCAGCTTATCTAATAGTTGTAATACATCTTCCTGATGTATCGATATTTCCTTCAATTCTTCCGCACCTTTAAATACCACTTCAGTCATGGGTAACATCCCTACATCTTCCTCAGTAAAGACCGAAGCAAAGAATTCATTCAGTCTCTCCGCTATCGCCTTGTCGCCTCTTAGTGCTCCTTTAACCCCTTTATCATCTAATGGACCAACTGACTCTCTCACAGGTTTTTTGGTACGAATGTACTCGCGTTTTTGCTTCCGCAGCAAGCTTCTTCTCAAATTCTCCCTTTGCCTGCCTTATCAATGCCTTGCATTTGACTTGCCAGTGCTTGTGCTGTTTCCAGGTTTCGTCGTTTGGCTCTTTTTTCCATTTCCTGAAAGATGCTTTTTTGGCAACAACAGCCTCTCTGACCTCACCTTTAAACCATGCTGGCAGTTTTTTGGACTTCCTTCCACTCTTCTTAAAGCGTGGAATACAGCTGGTCTGGGCTTCCAAGATAGTATTTTTCAACAACAGCCAGGCCTGATGTATGTCTTTAACCTTTGCAACTGCTCCTTTTAGTTTTTTCTTAACTGTTTTCCTCATTTTATCATAGTTTCCCTTTCGAAAGTTAAAAGGTAGTACTGTGGATTTCCTTACTATCCCTCCTCCACTAATTAAATCAAAGGCAATCATGCTATGATCACTATTGCCAAGTGGCCCCAACAACCTTATCTCTTGCACTAGATCTGCTGTTTCACTAAGGATTAGGTCTAATATGGCTTCCCCTCTGGTTGGTTCATGAACCAGCTGCTCCAAGAAGCAGTCATTTATTTCATCTAGGAACTTTATCTCCCTAGCATGTCCTGACGTGACACTGACCCAGTCGATACCGGGGTAGTTGAAATCACCCATTATTAGTACTGTGCTGTAACTTTTGTTAGCTTCCTTGATTTCTTTGAGCATTTCATCATCCATTTGGTCATTCTGGCCAGGCGCTCGATAGTACACCCCCACTGCCATTGCCTTCCCCCTTTTACATGGAATTTCAATCCATATAGATTCTACAGCAGATTTTGTTTCCTGCAAAACTTTAATCCTTTCTGACTCAATGCCCTCTCTAACAAAGAGAGCAACCCCTCCACCAATTTGATCAGCTCTATCATTACGATATAGTTTGTACCCAGGTATCACAGTGTCCCACTGGTTGTCCTCCTTCCACCATGTCTCTGATATTCCAATCATATCTAACCTCTCATTTAGTGCTATATATTCTAACTCTCCCATCTTATTTTTTAGACTTCTAGCATTTGCATACAAGCATTTTAGAGAATGTATTTTATTGATATTAATTTGGCTATTGTTCGACGTGGGTAATTTGGGATCTTTAAGCTCTGTCTGCTCCATACTTGAGGGCATTTGGGCTACTTTACTCTTTTGTGGAACCTCTCTGCTTTTGGTAGTATCCTTCAAAGATAGATTCTTTCGAACCATCCGCTCTTGGGCGAGTGTCGGCTTTCCCCTAATATCTAGTTTAAAAGCTGCTGTATCTCCTTTTTAAAGGTTAATGCCAGCAGCCTGGTTCCATCCCGGTTAAGGTGAAGCCCATCCCTTCGGAAGAGCCCCTCCTTTCCCCAGAATGTTCCCCAGTTCCTAACAAATCCAAACCCCTCATCTCTGCACCATTGCTTCATCCACGCATTGAGACTCCGGAGCTCTGCCTGCCTTTTGGGTCCTGCGCGTGGAACAGGAAGCATTTCGGAGAATGCTACCCTGGAAGTTCTGGATTTCAACTTCCTACCTAAAAGCCTAAATTTAGCCTCCAGAACCTCCCTACCACATTTTCCTATGTCATTGGTACCGACATGTACCAAGACAGCAGACTCCTCCCCAGCACTATCTAAGACCTTATCTAGGTGGCGCGTGAGGTCCGCTACCTTCGCACCAGGCAGGCATGTTACCAGGCGATCCTCACATCCACCAGCCACCCAGCTATCTACATGCCTAATGATCAAATCACCAACTATAACGGCTGTCCTAACCCTTCCCTCATGGGCACATGGCCCTGGAGAAACGTCCTCGGTGCGAGAGGGTTTTACATCACCTGGAGGACAGGTCCTAGTTACAGGATCACTTCCTGCCACACCAGGGTTATGCTGTCCTGTTACGTGACCTCTCTCCTCCATGGCAACAGGGATGCTGCCAGACTGGAGGTGGGACTTCAGGACTATATCCCTGTAGGTCTCGTCTATGTACCTCTCTGTCTGTCTTATGCTTTCCAAGTCTGCTACTTTAGCCTCTAGAGAACGAACTCGTTCCCTGAGAGCAAAGAGCTCCTTACACCTAGTGCACACGTAAGACCTCTCACCAACTGGGAGAAAATCATACATGTGACACTCAATGCAAAAGACTGGAAAGCCCCCATCCCGCTGCTGGACTGCTGTCTGCATCTTAGTTTTAAGTTTGTGTTTAGATCTAAGTTCTTTACTTACTAAGGGTTGCTATGGATATTTATACTAATAAAACTGTACCTAATACGTGTAATATAGCTTGTTCACCTGAAGCTTAACTAACTTCAGGTCCTTAGTGTATGACTGATTTGGGTAATGAGCTTCACCTGAGAGCACCTCCTGTCTTTTAAGATGTGTAAGTACCTATAAAGCTACGATTATCCTAGGGGTGGGTGGGTGTGGGGAGGGAGGGAGGGAAGGAAATAACACTTATTAAAAGAGGGCTGCTACACAGTACCCTGTTTTGTGCTGGTGAGGTAAGCTATATTCTGATTTGATTTAAATTATAGCTCTTAGCTGCTGCTAGGCTCTAACTTCTTATGAAATTTAAACTACAAGCTCTCTGCTGGGTTCTAAATTTAACCAGAAAGTTCTTTTCTATGTTTTAAATTTAAGCTAAAAGTACTTTGCTGATGCTATGCCCTGAGTGACTATTAAATTTAGACTACAATTTCTCTGCTGGGTTCCAAATGTAACCAGAAAGCTCTTTTCTGTGTTTTAAATTTAAACTTAAACTGCTGCTACTAGGCCCTGACTGATTAATTAGCTTTAATACAAAGAATTCCTTTTAGAAAATTACCAGAAGTATATACTCACAGTTGCAGATCTCTCTCCAGAAGTAACAGTCACTTTTTCTAGTCCTTCAACTTGCTAAACTGAAAGTGGACAAAGCCATGGGACCGGATGGGATACATCCCAGGATACTGAAAGAGCTCAGAGAAGTTCTTGCAGAGCCGTTAAAGGATGTATTCAACAGATCCTTGGAAACAGGAGAGGTTCATCAGGACTGGAGAATGGCTGATGTCGTACCTCTACACAAAAGTGGTGACAGGGAAGAAGTGTCAAACTACAGACCGTGAGCCTTACCTCATTGGCTCACGGGTCTGTAGTTCCTGAAAGAGCGAATAGTAACCTTTCTGAAAACCAACAGGTTGCAAGATCCGAGGCTACGTGGTTTTACTGAAGGATGTTCTTGCCAAACAAATCTGATTGAATTCTTTGACTGGGTGACCAAGGAACTAGATCAGGGGCATGCGATGGATGTCATCTACCTGGATTTCAACAAATCCTTTGATACTGTTCCTCATAGGAGGCTTGTCAACAAACTCAGTAGCTTGGCGATGGGTCCCAAGATGGTGAACTGGATTAGAAATTGGTTGACTGACAGACGACAGAAGGTGATGGAACATGGAGCTCACTCGGATGAAAGGAAGGTGATTAGCGGGGTACCCCAGGGTTCGGTCCTGGGCCCGGCACTGTTCAATGTATTTGTGAGGGATATTGCTGAAGGACTGAATGGAAAAGTCTGTCTTTCTGCAGATGACACAAAAATTTGAAACAGAGTGGACTCCCCTGAGGGAGTGGATAACATGAGGAAAGATCTACAAAAGCTGGAAGAATAGTCTAATGCTTGACAATTATGGTTTAATGCAAAAAAGTGCAGTGTCATGCACTTAGGTAGCAGAAATCCAAGGGAAATGTACGCAATAGGGGGCGAGAGGTTGGTATGCATGGTTCAGGAGAAAGACCTTGGTGTGATTATCTCTGATAATCTCAAGGTGGCAAAACAGTGCGACAAGGCGGTGGCAAAAGCCAGGAGGATATTGGGCTGCATACAAAGAGGGATTACCAGCAGAAAGGAAGAGGTACTTATGCCACTGTACAGGTCGCTGGTGAGTCCTCACTTGGAATACTGTGTTCAGTTTTGGAGACCACATCCTGCAAAAGATGTAAAAAGACTGGAAACTGTTCAGAGGAAGGCAACCAAAATGATTTGGAGCCTGCGTAAGAAACCCTATGAGAAGAGACTTGAAGACCTAAATATGTACACTTTGGAGGAGGGGAGGGGTAGGGGAGATATGATTCAGACCTTTAAATACTTAAAGAGGAACCATGAACAAACACACCTCTTCCAAAGACGGGGAAGCTGCAAAACTAGAGGGCATAACATGAAGCTGCAAGGTGGAAAATTGAAAGGCAATGTCGGGAAATATTTTTTCACTGAAAGGGTGGTGGATGCTTGGAATGCTCTCCCGATGGAAGTGGTGGGGGCAAACACGGTGAGAGAATTCAAAACAGCATGGGACAAGCGCTGCGGATCCCTTTATAGCAACAGGATAAAAACACAATAAACTGAACCATCTAACTTCTCCACAAATAGGGGTGACCTACATGGAGTGGTGGGTCCACCCCTAAACAAAGACATGGGGAGGGGTGGCCTGCACAGAGTGATGGGTGCACCTACTCTTGCTGTATATTTGCTGGGCAGACTGGATGGACCATGCTGGTCTTTATCTGCCGTCATTTACTATGTTACTACTATGTTACTAGGCTGCCCTTTGAACCCATGGCTACTTGTCATCTACGCTATCTTTCTTGGAAGGTGGTTTTCCTGGTGGCACTCACATCCACCCGGCGGGTGAATGAGCTCCAGGTCCTAGTGTCAGAAAGATCCTATATCAGGTTCTATAGAACCGGGTGGTGCTTCGCACGCATCTCAAGTTCCTTCCGAAAGTGGTCTCCTCGTTCCATCTCAACCAGGAGGTGGTTCTGCCTGTCTTCTTTCCCAGGCCGCATGCCAGTTGGGCAGAGTCGGTCCTGCATACCCTGGACTGTAAGAGGGCATTGGCCTTCTATATCCAGCATACGCAACTGCATTGGAAGGCTTTTTAGACTGCATTCCCTGGGCATACAGGGCAGCTGAGCTTCATATGGATGGTCAAGTGATGGCCCATAGGGTCAGGGCCATGGTGACATCAGTGGCTCATTTCCGCTCTGTGCCGTTTTGGCAGACATCTGCTGGGCCGCCACCTGGTCTTTGAGTCAGACTTTCACAGTCCATTACCTCCTGGACAGGGAGTCCCGGCGGGACAGTACCTTTGGCCAGGCTGTACTCCATAACCTTTTCGAGGTCTAGGCAACTCCTGCCCTCCAAACCTCTGTGTTCAGGCTACCAGAGTGTTATCCCCTTAGTTTGGATTTCTATTGCGGCTGCTTGCTGCTCTTGTAGAGGGAGCCATTTTTAGCTATGGGTTCTCGATGGCCTATAGCTGGGGAGTCCCATATGTGAGGACTGACTTCCTGCTTGTTCCTGGAGAAAGTGTAGTTACTCACCTGTAACAGGTGTTCTCCGAGAACAGCAGGAATCATTCCTCACGACCTTTCCTCCTCCCCTTGGAGTTGCAGTCCTATTATTATTATTTTATCCTTTTTGCCGTCTTTTTAGCTATGTCACTTGACAGAGCAAGATGGCACCCTTGGGCGGGAAGGGGATCGCGCATGCGTGATGGCAACTCCCAAAGGCTTTCTCTGAAAGCTGGGGATTTGCTCCGCATGAGGGCTCTGTCAGTGCCGACGTCACCCATATGTGAGAACTGATTCCTGCTGTCCCCAGAGAATGCCTGTTACAGGTGAGTAACTACGCTTTTAAGTCTGTCCTCATATACTTCATAATGAAGACCATTAACCATTTTAGTAGCCACCCTCTACACTGGCTCCAACCTGCTTATATCCTTTTGAAGGTGCGCCTCCAAAATTGCACACAATACTCCAAATGAGGACCCACCCAAAACTTAAACAGAGGCATTATCACCTACGTTTTTCTGCTGGCCATTCATCTCCCTATACACCCAAGCACTCTTCTGGCTTTTGCAGTTGCTTTTTCTATATGCTTAGCTACCTTGAGATCGTCAGTCACAATCACGCCCAGGTCCCGCTCCTCTCTTGTGGACAGAAGTACCTCATCCCCTACATTGTACCGCTCCTTTGGATTTTTGCAGCCCAAATGCATAACCCTGCATTATTTAGCATTAAATTTCAGTTTCCAAATTCTAGACCATTCTTCAAGCTTAGCTAGATCCCTCTTCATGTTATCTACATCTTCCTGGGTGTCTACTCTGTTGTAGATTTTGGTATCATCCGCAAAGAGGCAAACCTTACCTGATAGCCCTTCCGCAATATCACTAACAAAGATGTTAAAAAGAATTGAATCAGCGGCACACCACTGGTAACCTCCTTCTTCTCAGAGTGAGATCCATTTACCTGTACCCTTTGTCGCCTCCCACTCAATCAATTTCTAACCCAAGCAGTAACTTTAGGATCCATCCCCAGGGTGCTCAGTTTGTTTATAAGTTGCCTGTGTGGAACAGTGTTAAAGGCTTTACTGAAATCTAAATACACCACATCTAGGTCTCTCTCTCTTGGTCCAACGCCCTGGTCACCCAGTCAAAGAAATCAATCAGATTTGTGTGACAAGACCTGTTGGGGGAATCCATGCTGCCTCAGATCCTGCAATCCATTGGAATCCAGAAACCTCACTATTTCTTAGTAACCTTTCCAATAATTTACTAACCACAGAGGTTAGACAAGCCGGCCTGTAGTTCTCAATAACATCCTTACATCCACTTTTATGTAAAGGGACCACATGTGCCTTTCTCCAGTCCTTTGGCATCACTTCCAACTCCAAAGAGGCATTGAAAAGTTCAGACAGAGAAGCCGCTAGAATGTCCCCAAAGTCCCACAATATTCTTGGATGTATCCCATTCGGACCCATGATTTTGTCTACTTTTAGTTTAGCTAGTTCCTCATGAACACAGTCTTCTGAAAGTTAAATGCAAGGCATTGATAAGACAGGCAAAGGGAGAATTTGAGAAGAAGCTTGCTGCGGAAGCAAAAACGCGTAATAAAGACTTTTTCAAGTACATTCGTAGCAAAAAACCTATGAGAGTGTCAGTTGGTCCATTAGATGATAGAGGGGTTAAAGGGGCACTAAGAGGTGAGAAGGTGATAGCGGAGAGACTGAATGAATTCTTTGCTTCGGTCTTTACTGGGGAATATGTAGGGATGTTACCCATGACTGAAATGGTATTTAAAGGTGCAGAAGAATTGAAGGAAATATTGATACATCGGGAAGATGTATTACAACTATTAGATAAACTGAAGAGTAGCAAATCACCTGGGCCGGATGATATACATCCAAGGGTGTTGAAAGAACTGAACTATGAGATTGCAGACCTGCTATTAATAATCTGTGAACTATCATTAAAATCATCTCTAATACCTGAAGATTGGAGGATGGCGAACATAATGCCAATTTTTAAAAAGGGGTGATCCGGGAAACTACAGACCAGTGAGTCTGATGTCTGTACTGGGAAAAATGGTAGAAACCATCATAAAGAACAAAATTGCTAAACATGTAGATAGTCATGGCTTAATGGGAGACAGCCAACATGGCTTTAGACAAGGAAGATCTTGTATTACTAATCTGTTATGTTTGTCTACCTGTTAATTCACACCTTCAAAAAAAAGTGAATGCTAGGTATCATAAGGAAAAGAATGGAAAATAAAACAAAGGATATTATAATGCCTCTATATCGTTCCATGGTGAGACCTCACCTTGAATATTGTGTGCAATTCTGGTCGCTGTATCTTAAAAAGGGTATAGCGTTATTAGAAAAGGTTTAGAGAAAAGCCACCAAAATGGTAAAGGGGATAGAAATATACCCCTATGAAGAAAGGCTAAAATGGGTAGGGCTCTTTAACCTGGAAAAGAGACGGCTGAGGGGAGATATGATAGAAGTCTATAAATTAATGAACGGAGTGGAACGGATAAGCGTAGATCAATTGTTTCCATTATCAGAATATAGAAAGACTAGGGGACATGCAATGAAGCTACAGGGTAAACTATTTAAGACTAATAAAATAAAATATTTTTTCACTCAACATGTAATCAAACTCTGGAATTTGTTACTGGAGGATGTAGTAAAGGCTGTTAGTGTAGCTGGGTTTAAAAAAGGTTTGGACAAGTTCCTGGAGGAAAGGTCCATAAACCATTATTAAGAAGGGACCCAGGATATCAATGCTTGACCCAATACAAGCATTGTGGAATCTGTTTCTTTTGGGGAAACTGCTAGGTACGTATGACTTAGATTGGCCACTGTTGGAAACAGGATACTGGGCTTGATGGACCTTGGTCTGACCCAGTATGGCATATCTTATGTTCTTATGTTCGTTCGAGATCCACATCACTTCTGTTCCTGTTTGTGGGTATTTTCTGAGGTCCTGCTCCTGGCCCTTCATCTATGAACACAGAACAGAAATATTTGTTAAGCAAATCCGATTTATTCTCATCAATTTCTGCATATTCCTCCCCTTCTCCCTTGGTGTCACAATAACACTTTGGCCTTCCTCCTCTCACTAACATATCTGAAAAATGTCTTATCTCCACATTTTATTGCATTAACGATTTCTTCTTTTTGTATCTTTGATTTCCTGACTATTTTGCGAGCTTCTTTAAGTTTTTCCAAGTATAGGTGCCTGTCTTCCTCTCTCTGTGATCTCTTGTATTTCAGGAAGGCCTCCCTCTTTTTCTTCACCTTTTCAGCTACTTCTTTTGAGAAACTTAGTGGCCTCCTTTTTCCTTTTACATTTATTTACCTTTCTAACAAAAAGGTTTGTTGCCCTTAAAATATCCTCTTTCGGTTTTGCCCACTGTTTTTCTACATCCCCCAGCTGTTCCCATCCAACTAACAACTCTTTGAGGTATAGTTTTCCTAAAGTCTAAGATCCTTGCTTTTGAATGTATTTTATGAGCCCTAGTCCTAATACTGAACCATACCATCTGGTGATCACTGGATGCAAGATGATGTCCCACAGTAACCTCAGAATCACTTTCACCATTGGTAAGGATCTGGATAAATTGGAAGACTGGGCATCCAAATGGCAGATGAAATTTAATGTGGACAAGTGCAAAGTTATGTACCTAGGAAAGAACAACCCACACTATAGTTACAAGATGCAAGGCTCCACATTAGAAACCACCACCCAGGAAAAAGATTTAGGAGTCATCGTGGATAACATGTTAAAACCCTCCGCCCAGTGTGCAGCGGCGGCCAAGAAAGCAAATAGAATGCTAGGTATCCTAAGGAAAGGGATGGAGAATAAAACAAAGGATATTATAATGCCTCTGTATCGCTCCATGGTACGACCGCACCTTGAATATTGTGTGCAATTCTGGTCACCGTATCTTAAAAAGGACATAGAGTTATTAGAAAAAGTACAGAGAAGAGCCACCAAATTGGTGAAGGGGATGGAAGGCTACTCCTATGAAGAGAGGCTAAAAAGGTTAGGGCTCTTTAACCTAGAAAAGAGGCGGCTGAGGGGAGATATGATAGAGGTGTATAAATTAATGAATGGAGTGGAACGGATAAACGTGGATAAATTGTTTACGCTATCAGAATATAGAAGGACTAGGGGGCATGTAATGAAGCTACAGGGTAAACTATTTAAGACAAATAGGAGAAAATATTTCTTCTCTCAACGTGTAATCAAACTCTGGAATCTGTTACCGGAGGATGTAGTAAGGGCTGTTAGTATAGCTGGGTTTAAAAAAGGTTTGGACAAGTTCCTGGAGGAAAGGTCCATAAACCACTATTAAAAAGGGACCCAGGATATCAATGCTTGGCCTAGTACAAGCACTACAGAACCTGTGTCTTTTGGGGAAACTGCTAGGTACGTATGACCTAGATTGGCCACTGTTGGAAACAGGATACTGGGCTTGATGGACCTCGGTCTGACCCAGTATGGCATTTCTTATGTTCTTATGTTCTTATGTTCTTAAGTCCAGTATGGCCCCATCACGTGTGGGTTCTGTTATCAATTGCCTGAATAGTTCTCCCTGTAGAGGATCCAGGATCCTCTTACTTCTAGATGACACCACAGCAGGGATGTGCCAATCCACATCCGGCATATTGAAATCACCTATCAATAGCACTTCTCCTTTCATGGCAATACTGTGTATGGCTTCTATTAAAATTTTGTCCACTTCTACTCCCTGTCAGAAGGATCTGTATATAACTCCCTCTTTCTAGTTTAACCCACAGTGCCTCCTCTCTTCCTTTTAAGCCCTGCAATTCAAATGCTTTAATATTAGTTTTTATATATAGTGCTACTCCACCTCCCCTTCTTCCTATCCTGTCCTTCCTGAATAAAGTATAGCCTGGTATAATTACATCCCAGTCATGGTTGTCTGTGAACCATGTCTCTGTAACCACCACTAAATCCAAGTCAGCCTGTTCCATTAAAGCCTCAACATCTGGGATCTTATTTGCCATGCTATGGGCATTTATACATACAACTTTCCAGATGTTACCCCTATTACCCATTTCTACAGAGGTATTTAATGTTTCACTCACCTGGGGCACTCTTCACTCATCCCCAATGAACCTAGTTTAAAGCCCTCTTCAATAGGCTAGTCAGTCTGCTGCTGAAGACACTTCAACTCTTCTTGGACAGATGGACACCATCACTGCTCTGCAGCCCTTGGAACATCATCTCATGGTTCAGGAAAACAAAATGCTCTCGACACCATCCACACAGCCATGCATTCATCTCCAGGATGCAAGATTCTCTGGCCTATCTAGTCTGTCCTTCCATATCAACAACTACAACAGTCCCCTTTGATGCTACAGGCTCTGGTGACTCATGTCCAGTTTTCTTCACCTCTTTTGGAGAGCTTGGATGTTTCACGAAGCATCTCATCAATATAGTTCTTACTGTCTCGAATACTTCTCAGCCTTGCCACCTCTTCCCTGAGCTCCTCCACTTCTTTCCTGACAGCCTCAACATGCAGGCATCCTGCACATGGAACTGGTGCAACTGGCATTGGGATCTCTATCTGGACAGTGGCAGAAGCTGTAACGGGGGCAACAGCTTAAGCAATATGATTTTTCACAGCCATTGTTTAGTTGATGGAGCTTTGGTACCTGTTGAAGAAAAGAGAGAGATCTACCAAAGTCTTTACCTGTTCCTCAGCTGTCCTTCAAGAGAAAAAGCAGTTAACCTCTTTTATGTGTTGTCTAACAGTACTGTTCTATATTCCTGTGTGTAGCAAATTGGGAAGTTGCCCTATAAAGCAATAAGGCTCACATGGGGTGGGTAGGTATTGGGGTGGGTAGGGAGGGACCTAATACCTGATGAAGTCAGTGGCTTCAAAGAGTTAGCTGTGAATGGGTAGCTAGAACAAAGACTATGAACTCTAACTGACAGAGCCTTTGCAGTACACTACAAGCAAACAAAATAAATTCCCCCTTTGCAGTATAGAAAAAAGACATAGCTTTTAAAAAAGAACACCAAAACCCCTTTAAGAATTAGCTTTTAAAAATGAACACAAAAACTCCTTTGCGAGCTTTCAGGCAGAGTATTACCTTGATTTGCAATGGAGACTGTCTTGAATAATATGTTGAAACCCTCTGCCCAGTATGTAGCAGTGGCTAAGAAAGCAAATTGAATGCGAGGAATCATAAGGAAAGAAATGGAGAATAAAACAAAGGATATTATGATGCTGCTGTATCGCTCCATAGTGCAACCACACCTTGAATATTCTGTGCAATTCTGGTTGCCATATCTTAAAAAGAATATAGAAGAATTAGAAAAGGTGCAGAGAAAAGTGATAAAAATTGTAAATGGAATGGAAGGATATTCCTACAAGGAAAGGTTTAAAAGGTTAGGGCTCTTCAACTTGGGAAAGGGACGGATGAGGGGAGATATGATAGAAATCTATAAAATAATGAATGGAGTGGAATGGGTAAATGTAGATCGGTTTTTACGCCTTCAAAAATAGAAAGATTAGGAGACACACAATGAAACTACAATGTAGCACATTTAAGACTAATAAGAGAAAATATTTTTTTCACTCAACGCATAGTCAAACTCTGGACTTCGTTACCAGACGCTGTAGTAAAAGCTGTTAGTGTAGCTAAATTTAAAAGAAGTTTGAATGAGCTCCTGAAGGAAAACTCCATATACCATTATTAAAGAGGACTGGACAATCAACTGTATACCTTTTGGAAACCTGACAGGTACTTGTGACCTGGAGTGGCCACTGTCAGAAACAGGATATAGGGCTTGATGGACACTTGGTCTGACCCAGTGTGACATGGCATATCTTATGTAAGCAACAGGAGGGCTAAATCTTCTCCTAAGTGTAAACAGAGATTTTTCCGATATGGGAAGACTTCCACTGAGAGCCTGGAGTGGAGTGCTTAATATCTTTATTGATTTTTGAATGAGTGAGGGAGGTGAAGAATCAGAGTGTGTCTATGAGTGATTTGACAAGATTGCTTGATTCTGAGATGGAGGGTTAGAGATAGAACTGGGAAAGGGAGGGATTGGAAGTGTCTCCGCAGCCTTGGGGGTTTATAAGGATGAAATGCCTTCCTGAAAATTGCTGGTTTGGGGAGGGGGGTAAGGAGACTAGTTGGGTGTTTCCTGGTTTTAGGTTCAATCTGTTACAAGTTATGTATGGTTATAAGGGGGAAGGAATACTACACACATTGTATTTATTATTTTATTTATTATTTATTTTATTTACATTCTCTTATATACCGCGCTATTCTGCATCAGTGCGGTTTACATTGAACAAACTGATATTTAATGTTGGTTTGATGTTTATTTAATATGTTTGTATTGTTTTTGATACTATCAATGTGCAATAAAAATGATTTTATTATAAAATAGAATGATGGCCTTTTCGGGTTGCAACTGCCACTTTGTGTAGGAGATATACTGTCACCATCTCTCTCCCTCTTGCTACTTTAAATTTCACGATGGGCAAGGCCAGTGTGACCTTTTTTGTTGCCCTGTGTGAATGATTACTGTGCTGCCCTCCACCTGTCCTCACCGTCACTGTTGTCCCCACCCTCACTGATTCCAATGAAGCTCGTCACAAGCCTCTCTTTTGTCCTAACATGTTGAAAATTCTGAGATGGTATCCATGTTAGTCTGGAGTAGCAAGAGTGACAGAGGCAGGTTGCACTTTTTACATTAACCAATTTATTGAGGTATGAACTTTCAAGGATAAGAGTCATTTCCTTTCCCTGTGTAATGACCCAGTGTCATTATAGATACAATTAGTTTTGCAAGTGTCTATGCAAAGTCTGCTTCTGGGCCTCATGATTCATTTTTTTAAATAAAGTAGTGTGGTGGCCATGTTTGTCCACTTAATGCACATTAATAAAAGTGAACAAATGATACCAGTTAGTGCAATAAAAAAATAACACCTTACTGTATATGTCTGTTTACCTTTAGTTCTTTTTTCCTAGAGAAACTGAGGGTTGAAAAGAGGGAGAGAACAGTTGGCATACCACCTTCTGAGTGCAACTAAATTCTACTCAAGAATAAAAATGAAGCTCTCTCTGTAAAGTAATTATGGGTTCAATTGCAATGCAATGTGTGCCTTCGAGTCAGTCCTGACTCCTGGCGACCCAGAAGCTCCTGGGTTTTCTTGGCAATGTCACCAGAAGTAGATTGCCAGGCCTTTCTTCCAAGGCAATGGAGGGTTAAGTGACTTGCCCAAGGCCACAAGGAGTGCTAGTGGGAATTGAACCCTGGTTGCTTGGTTACCAAGCACTGAGTGAAAAAAGTCTCAGTAAGTGCACAAAATACACAATTTGCAGGTTCCCTACTTACCGCTTTCAAACTGGTTACTCCACAATTCACTCAGGTACATTTTAGATACTCTCTTTCTCTCTGCAGTCCCATTGTGTCCAGAATACCTGCTTCCCCTCCCTTCTAAAAATCTGAAAGACAGGAGCTGACTGAGCTGCATGTCTGATGTATCCCAGGCTCCTCTGAAGCAGCTTATTGTTGCTGAGGAGCAGGGACATATCAAACATGCAGCATGCACATGGGCTTCAAAGCCCCCAAGCGGCTTATTGTTTTGCCTCTCCATTGTTTTGCTTGCTGCCATTCATTCTACAGCTGGGCCATGCTGCCTCCTGTGACTGCTGCCCTGTGCCATTGCACAGTTTGCATAGTGGGTTGCACTGGCCCTGATGATGGGCATAATGACATAACAAAAGAGAAAACAGACTAGTTTAGAATTGAAAATGCAAAACAAACAAAAAAGGTTACTGGTAAAAACACAAATGCATGCTAAATCATCATATGGGTAATGGTGGATAAAGGTGAGCCAGTTGATACAATCTATTTAGACTTTCAGAAAGCATTTGGCATATTCTCACATGTGAGAGGAAATGAAAAAGTCATGACATAGGTAGCAGTGTCCTATTGTGGACTGGAACCTGGTCGAGAGATAGAAAACAGAAATTATGGATAAATGGTCAATTTTCTTAAAGGAGGGAGGTGAACAGAGTTTAGGACTAGCCTAATGTTGAGAGTACTGGCTTGGTACTCAAGAGACTAAGGTTTGATTCCCACTAGTACTCCATGTACCAGTAGCCTTGGGCAAGTCACTTAACCCTCCATTGCCTTGAAAGAAAGGTCTGGCAATCTACTTCTGGTTACACTCCCAGGAATCGGCATCGACTTGAAGACACACATTGCATTAAAGGGATCTGTTCTGGGACAGTTGTTTTAACATATTAATAAAGAGTCTCCCCCTGAATCATCTTTCTCCTCTTTAATCCATTCAGAACTCAGCCACACGGCTAATCTTCTACCAGTTTTGCTATGCTCATGTAGCCACTCTTCTCAAGTCACTTTATTGGCTCCCTATCCAGTTCAAACTTCTCATACTGACCTACAAGTGCATTCATTCTTCTGTTCCTCATTACCTCTCCTTTTTTATCTGTCCCCACACCCCTCCTTAGAAACTCTGCTCATCAGGCAAATATCTTCTATCTGTGCCTTTCTCTTCCACTGCCAACTCCAGACTTTGTTTGTTCCACCTTGCTGCACTGTATGCCTGGAATCAGCTACCTGAGTTAGTGTGCCAGGCTCCATCTCTGGTCATCTTCAAATCCAGGCTAAAAGCCCATCTCTTTAAGGCTGCTTTCAAATTCTGACCCTGATTCTTCTGTTTATCATTCACGTGTGTTAAAACCATCGCTAGTCCCCTGTTTGTTGTGTTTGTCTGGCATGGATTGTAAGCCCTGAGTAGGGACAGTATGTGTGTACAGCATTGCATATGTCTTGTAGCACAAATAAATGATAAGTAGTTGTAGTAGGGAATATAACAAGGGAAATTTGCAGACATCAAATTATTCAGTTGTAAAATTGCATATGGATTGTGAGAAATTCTAGGAGGAGCTTGTGAAACTGGGAGATTGGGCATCCAAATGGCAGATAAAAATTAATGTGGAAAAGTGCAAAGTGATGCATGTAGGGAAGAATAATCCAAACAATAGATATACAATGCTAGGTTCCACATTAGGAATCAGTATCCGATATTCAGCCACTAACCCGATAGCACTAAGTGGTTAAAGTCACTGCCATCACTCCACCTACAGACCGCTTCATTTTTAACCAGGCATTAGTTTGGTGGTCTGTGGGGATATTCAGCGGCACTATTCTTGGGATACTTCTGGACTCAGCACTTAATCTGAGTCCACAAATTCAGGCAACCTTTAAAAATTGCTTTTATCACTTATGACAACTAAAAAATCTATCTCCATATATCGAGAAGACGAATCTGATCATAGTGGTCCATAGTGTGATAATATAAAAAGCTAGACTACTGTTATGCTTTATATATTGGTCAGACAACAGTGAGTTTGTACCAGTTCCAATTAATTCAAAATGCTGCAACACGACTGATAGAGGGTTGCTAGTGGCATGACCATATCATATCTTTGCTACAAAAACAGCACTGGCTATCAGTAGCCTAAAGGGCCAAATTTAAAACTTTATTTTTGATTTTCAAGGCTCCTAAGACAAAATGTGCCAGAATACCTAAAGAATAAGTTAGCCCTCTATACACCTTTGAGGCATCTAAGCAGTCTCAAGAAGCATCACTAGCTGAACTCTTGCCAAAGAAAATCACACATGTAACATCCTCCAAATGAGCTTTCTCAGGAATTGCCCTCACACTCTGGAGCTCATTCTACATCTAACTCAAGACTACCTCTACTTCAGGAAGCATGTGAAAGCCTGTTCAACCAAGCCTTTAATGGCTGTGGTGCTTGACTTTTCTTTCACTCATACTGCTTTAGAACTAGCATACTGCATACTCTGAAACTGTGATCGGATCCACATGCCTTATTCATCTGAATATATATGAGATCAAAACCTAAGCTTTCTTTAAAAGCTCAGATGACAAGGCTTCGACTTTCATACTTTGGACACATCATGCGAAGAGAGAGATCATTAGAGAAAGACATCATGCTTGGCAAGACAGAAGGTCAACGCAAAAGAGGAAGGCCAGCAATGAGATGGATCGATACAATAACAGCAGCTATAGGTACCAGTCTATCAACAATGAGCCGCTTGACAGAAGACCGAACACAATTTAGGACAACTATCCAGAGGGTCGCCATGAGTCAACACCGACTCGACAGCACTTAACAACAACATGTAGTTTACACTTAGTCTGCTTATGTATTCTTGTTTGTCTCTATGCCTTTAACTGTGCCTTTTTCAGGGACAATGCTAAGGCTCCTGGCACCCCCCTACAACCTATAGGCACCCTCCCTCTCTCATTATTATTAGTTCACCTCAATGTGTGGTGTAAGTTGCACCTGTGGCCATTTTGCCACATTGAAGAACAGCAACTGCAGGGAGACATACCTGCCTTCCTGCAGTTAGCTTATAGCATTGCGCTGGTAATGTGGTCCACGTGTATTACCAGCATGTAGCTTAGAAAACATGCCGCTAAATGTGCCAAGCAACAAGAGGGGCTCAACAGCACCAATGCAGCACCTTCAGCAACCTGGTCCCAACACATCATTTTCCATCTTCACAAAAACAAGAGATGCTCAGTGGCCCCTACACAGCACCTCCCACCCTCACGAAAATAAGAGGTGCTTTGGGACCCCAACACAACATCTCCCATTCCAACATAAGCATTAAGGGGGTTATTTGTGCCCCCTCCTGCCGGCATCTAGCTTCCTTGCCGGTTGAATGGGGAAGCTAGACGGGTGCAAGAAAGGGGGGGATTGGGGCGGTGTTAGGGCGGGCAGTGGGCGGTCGCCGGCCCCAGATATACATGGCCGATTCTAATGTAAGCCCTGTATGTCTGGGGCTGGTGACCTGAATGGAGAAGTTATTCCACCTCCGAGGTGGAATAACTTCCCTGGATGTCGAGGATTAGCAGACCTGGGCTGGGAAGAGGCAGCAGGGGGCAGAGAGCATTCCCCGCAGCCTGACCCTGGCCCTGGGAGGCCAAATCAGAGGTTGGACTGTGGGGAATAAATTGTTCTGGCGGCCGGCATCGCGGCTTTTAAATGTAGCCACGGTGCCATGGCAACCAGACGCCATGACCCCACAGCTCTATTTAAAAGCCCTGACTGAGTTAGTTGGGCAGTGACTGTATGTGTAGGCCGGGCTGAATCGCAGTCCGAGCCTGCACATACAGGCCTGATCATGATTCTGATCCTGCGGGGCTAGACATGCTCTGTGGGATCATAATCGTCGTGACCCCCTCTGTACGTCCGGTCAAACCAGACGTACAGAGGGGGTGTACATTTGGGATGGAATGAGCCTGAAACAGGGGCTTGGCAACCCCAACATACCTCCTGAAACTCTACATTGGACTAACAAAGAACAAAGGACATGCAAGATGCTCACACACCAAGGAACTAAGGGCCTGATTTTCTACTAGGCAAGCTATGCGCTGCTAAGGATAGCATCGGGGCACCTCGGGGACACAGACGGGGATATTCAATGGTATTAACCATGTAGGTGCCTTTGAATATCCCCTTTTAAGGCATTTACATGGTTTATTGGGCTGTAAACCATGTAAATGTCTTTTGAATATCGGGCCCTAAAAGAATATCTGAGAACTGCAGCACAGTTTATAACACCAAATTATAAAATTATAACTCATTTTATTTGTTGTTATAAACTGTGTTATGGTTCTTGCTTTTTCTTTTTGAACATATATTCTGCATTCACAGAAACCCCTTCCTCAATAATGGGTGCAGAGCAGAACTAGTACATTCACCCATAGAAATCAGTATATATATATATATTCATATATATATTAAAACAATCTGATTCTGGTAATCTCAGTGACAACAACATACATGTTCTCCTGTGCCAGGCATATTGTGAACTAATACAAAACCTTGAGGATCTACAGAGCAAATCTACCATACCATACCAGCACTAGCTTCCAAAACTCATACAAGAAGAAGCCTACCCAGAAAAAAGCAGCACCATAAATATTGCAGTGGGCCCTATAACATCCATATGCCTAATTGAAAAGCTGAATAAGTTAGATTACCACTGTAAAGATCCCTACATACAAATTTCATGTTAACAGAACATCTGGCCTCGGTCACATACTCAGAACACAGACCCCACCAAGTACCAAATAACTGACCACAACCTAAGATAAAAATTAAAAATAAGAATATGTAGACAAAACTAAACCCCAAGAAGCCATACTCACCAAAGAAACAGAAAGAGATGCATTTCCCCGCACCATGAAAAATATAAAGAAAGCACAACGTCCAACCACTATATTGAAAAAAAAAATATTTTTTCTACCTTTGTTCTCTCACCATTTTAATCTCTGATCATTCTGGTCCCAATCTGAAGTTTTATAAGAACATAAGATATGCCGTACTGAGTTAGACCAAGGGTCCATCAAGCCCAATATCCTGTTTCCAACAGTGGCCAGTCTAGATCACAAGTACCTGTCTGGTTCCCAAAAGGTACACAGATTCAATGCTGCTTGTCCAGTAGGTAAGCAGTAGATTTCCCCAGCCTCTTTAATAGTGGTTATGGACTTTTCATCTGGAAACTTATCCAAACCTTTATTAAATACAGTTACACTAACAACTTTTACTACATCCTCTGGTAACAAATTCCAGAGTTTGATTATGCTTTGAGTGAAAAAATATTTTCTATGATTATTCTTAAAATGTGCTACATTGTAACTTTATTATGTGTCCACTAGCCTTTCTACTTTCTGAAGGGGTAAATAACCGATTTACATTTACCCATTTCTGTTTTCTTAGCTCTCTTTCTATGGATATTGATATTTTCCTTTCAGCTTTCTTTCATTTATTTTTCTCTTTCTCTGTGCACTCAGATTTCACTCAACCAGGCAATTGGCTTGACAGCCTCGGGTAGATACGCCCATCCCACTCCCCCTCTCTCCCCCCGCACATAGCACACAGACTCGGCCATTTTTCAACTAACATATTTTTGTTTATTTGATAATATTGGAAATAACAAACCTGTTGGCCAAAGCATAACCATGCATATTCATATGACGGTATATTACAATTATCCATTTCAACCTAATTACCAGTATAGTCCATTTTCTTTGCCTCGAGCTATTCTTGCCGTAGATTCCTTCCAAGAGGCACAGCCTGTCCTTTCCAAATGATGCCCAGAAGGAAGGTGGGAAAATGCCATCAGAACCTTTCCCCCACTGCCTGCAGTCCTCAGAGTACCATATGTTGTACCGCTGCACGTACATTCCATGCAGCATGGGGTGGGGGAAGGGGCCGCACGCCGTTAAAGCAGACATTAAGACCCCCTTCCCCCCCTAGTAACCACAGTGTCTCATTCTGCCTCTGCCCCGGCCCATCAAAGGTCAGAAGCAGGGCTCCGTGAATGTCAATGATATGTCCATCTTCGTCCATCCCTCCTCTGCCGTGAAAGCGTAAGAAGGTCCACTACTCACTATTCCTACTGCAACTCTGTTGACCATCTGGGGAGGACAACTTCCTATCCGGCCACTCCCCCATTACCCCCATTACCCGCCCTAATTTTACTGCTGCCAAAATTATATATACTGTTGCCTGTAGACACATACACTATCACCAGAGGCCTCTAATCCCTGCAGAACTCCCTCTCACACAACCCCCTACACACAATGTATCCCACTAAATCTACAAACATCCCTCTCACTCTCCTGCTGATAACTCTCCTAACCCAACACATATATACATACAATACCAACCAAAGCCCTTACAAAAACATCCCCATCATCCACAATCACTATCGGAATCCTTACAATAACATCCCAACCACCCATAACCAGTATCAAAACCCAACACACAGCAATACATACTCAAACCCCCACTATCATCATTCGCGCAACGACTCAGACAAACCCCTTCACAGACGCATACAAATAAAACCCCAACCCTATAGTACAATAAACGAACGAGCTAATAACACAAACTCTAACCTACAAATCATCTTAATAAACATCCGTTCTATACGAAATAAAATACCAATAATCAATGACATAATAAAGGACACAACCCCAGATATTATCTGCATCACTGAAACATGGCTCTCACCCACAGACACCATACTACTAAACCAGTTAGCCACACATCAATATGACATATTCAACTGTCATCGGAATATAAAAAGAGGAGGAGGCGCTTTAATACTCACCAAAAAAGACCTAAAATTCACCCTAACAAACTTAGACAATATAGACGGAATAGACATTGTCAATATAGAAAATAGAACCCTTGCCCTCGCCCTCATCTACCGACCCCCATCATCTGATCAAAATAACCTCACCCCTATCCTAGAACTTGCTTGCACAGCATCTCAAAGCAAACCACTCATACTCCTTGGTGACCTGAACCTTCCATCACTGACCAACTCACAATCGAATAACTTCATAGAAGCTATGACACAAATGGGATATACACAGATAATACAAGCCCCCACACACAATAAAGGTAACATATTTGACCTAATCTTCCTTCCCTCTATGCTCTACAGTCACCAGCCACACACCACTCCAACCATAACCGAAGTACCATGGTCCGACCACCACCTTATTACAACTTACCTACCAATACAAGCTCCAAAAAACACCACAAGCACACCTCCACATACATCACGATTCGCACACTTTAACAAGAATACATTCCTCAACGAAGTATTACCCAAACTCAACACAAACTCATCAGACATCAATTCAACCATAACACATTGGAATTCAACCATTCAAAATGCAGCTGTCCCCACACAAGTCTTACATAGACAAACAAAAAAGACCGAAAAGTGGTTCACGAAAGAGCTAGCAAAACTAAAAAAGCAACTAAGGAAACAAGAAAAGAGATGGAGGAAAACAAAATCGGATGAAAACAAATCCCAATACATGTTAATACTTACTGGATACAAAAATGCAATCAACAAATCAAAAAGAGACTACCACTCTAAAGTACTAAACTCAGCCATCAACCGCCCGAGAGAACTATTTGCGATAGTAAAAACACTAACTAAAACTAATAACACCGAGCCTAAACAACCAGCAATAAATGTACAAACATTAGCAACACACTTTGCAGCAAAATTAAAAAACAAAACCACTACTCTGACACCAATATTTACAAGCACTAAACTCATAAACGAATGGACAAACTTCCACATAATAGACCGAAAACAACTCCTTAAAATCGTAACAATGATCAACACAACAACCTCCCCACTAGACCCATGCCCTGTATCATGGATTAAATGTGCAAAGGAGGAACTGGCGGAAAATCTACAACATATAGTGAACCAATCCCTCTCACAAGGCATAATGCCTGATGCCTTAAAACTCACAACACTTAGACCAATAATAAAGAACAACAAGCTTGACCCAAAAGACCCGAACTCATACAGACCCATAGCCAGCATCCCATTTATAGCTAAAATAATAGAAAAAACAATTCAAATACAGTTACAAGAACACATTGATGAACATAAACCACTTGACTCACACCAATTTGGGTTCCGCCCATTCCATGGAGTAGAAACTCTATTAATCACCCTAATGGATTTCCTCATCAGAGGTACAGATGACAACAACCAAAGCTTCCTACTTCTATTCATAGATATTTCTGCCGCCTTTGACAACATTAACCACTCCACACTGATCAACAGACTACAAAGCTTAGGAATAGGCGGGACTGTCCTTGATTGGTTCAAGTCCTACATATCAAACAGACTAATACGCGTACAAATTGACCAAGAAGCATCAGAACCATTCCCCCAAGGCCAAGGAATACCCCAAGGATCAGCCCTCTCCGCCCTCCTATTTAACCTGTATCTACAACCAATAACAAACATATTTAAAAAACACAGGATTAACCACTTTATATACGCCGACGACATCATGCTCGCTATCCCTATAACCGCTAAAAACCCCTCATATGACACACTATCAGAATGTATGACTGAGACCTCCTCCTGGTTAGAATCTAGCTACCTCAGCATCAACCTCAAAAAAACGGAAGCAATGTTCGTAACAAGGTCATCAACCACAGAGAACACCTTCCCAGAAACAATCACAATTAACAGAACATCCATACCTGTTAGAAAAGAAGTAAAATATTTAGGTGTGATAATAGATCACACACTCACCATGCTACCACACATAAAACAAACCGTAAAAACCATCTACTACAAACTAAAAACTATTCAGCACCTAAGGCCACTCCTAGAAACTCAAGATTTTAGATCTGTAGTAAATACACTAATCACCCCCCACTTTGACTACTGCAACAGTCTATTAATAGGCCTCCCTCAAAAAAGCACATACCTTCTTCAAAGAGCTCAGAACATCTGTGCAAAAGTAATAGCTAAAGCACGTCTAACAGACCACGTAACCCCAATACTGCTAGAACTACACTGGCTCCCAATCAATAGCCGAATCAGATACAAAACTATCCTAACAACCTTTAAACTCATAAAAGACATAGCCCCCTCACACCTATCCACACTACTGCAATCACCAAACAAAACTAGATCACACAGACAAAACGAAGCCCACTCCCTTATCACACCAAAAGCCTTCAGGAAGACAAAGAAAACCACTAGCTCCAGAGCATTCACATTCACTGCCCCTACGCTCTGGAATGACCTCCCAATAGACCTTCGCGTCATAAATGACCTCTATCAGTTCAGGAAAGAGCTAAAAACTTACCTCTTTACTGAACACTTTGAAATCCCATATACCCCCAAAACACCTCCATAACCATGGTATTACACACACAAACCCCCTTGCTCAAAACTAAACAACTCACCCCCCCCCGTCTGAAACCCCATACACACCCCCGATTTACGTCATAAAAGGAAATAAATTTCAAAATATACACAAAACACAACCACTGTAAATATCCAATGTAAATAATTTAATGGTTGTTTGTATTACTAATACATCTTGAAGTTGAAGTTTTGTTCAATGTAAATAGTTAAACTTAACCGTTCATTGTAAATAGTTGAATCTGATTGTTCAATGTAAATGTATACATCGGTGTACAATTGTTAAAATGTTCCTTGTAAACCGCCCTTGATCGCTGGAAGGGGCGGTATAGAAAAAAATATAGATAAAAAAAAAAAAAAAAAAGATGTCTGGCTGTGCGCTCTGTCCTATGGGCCCTAACTATCCTGCTATGCTGTGACAGTGTTACCCCCTTCCCTCTATTCCTTGGGTGGGCTGGGAGGGTGTGCGTCCTGTCTCCCGATCGACAAGAGGCAAGAGGGTGGACCGCAGCCTTTTCCCTCCTTCTATAGCTGGCTGGAGCCTGCCCCCAGCCCCCCCCCTCCACCATAAGAACATAAGATATGCCATACTGGGTCAGACCAAGGTCCATCAAGCCCAGTATTCTGTTTCCAACAGTGGCCAATCTAGGTCATATGTACCTAGCAGTTTCCCCAAGGGACACAGGTTCCACAATGCTTGTATTGGTTCAAGCATTGATATCCTGGGTCCCTTCTTAATAATGGCTTATGGACCTTTCCTCCAGGAACTTGTCCAATCCTTTTTTAAACCCAGCTACACTAACAGCCTTTACTACATCCTCCGGTAACAAATTCCAGAGTTTGACACTTGGCCTGCTGCTGCCTGCCTGCACCCGGCCATGGTGATTCACTGCTGGGTCTATTCCTTTTTACTATCCAGTTGTCAATCCCCCTCTTCTTTACTCCATCTACCCACCACCTACCACTTTTCAACCCTCACCCCAGTCCTCCCATTCCCCATCTCTTCTTCCCTAGTCCATTATTCCCCAGTCTTTCGCTTACTCTCTCTCCACTCCATGTCTAACATCTCTGCCCCCACTCAGTGTCTGTCTGTCTGTTTCTCTCTCTCTCTAGCTCTCTCTTTCCCTTCATTCAGTCTATCCACACTCTCTTTCTCTCCCTATCCTTCCATATCCCCCATCTTCCTTTTCTATCTTTCTGTGCCCAGCATCTCTCCCTTTCCATTCCTATCCCTCCATGCCCAGCATCTCATCTTATCTCCCTATACCCTCATGTCCAGCATCTCCCCATTTCCATACCATACCATACCCTCCCTATTACTCCCATGTCCAGCATCTCTCTGTCTCTTTTTCAACCTATTTACTCCATGTCCATCTTCTCCCCTCTCTCTCCTTATTATCCTCATGACCTTCATTTCCCCTCTTCCTATTGCCCCATGTCCAGGTTCTCCCCTCTGTCTCCCTCTGTTTCACCCCTCATGTACAACATTTTCCCATAGTCTTCCTATAACCCTGTGTCCATCATCACCACTCCATCTAAAAAATCTCTCCTCCTTGCTCTTGCTATGCCCCTTCCCAAGTCCAGTATCTCCTTTCATCTCCCTAGTCCTCAGCATGTTCCCTTTGCCTCCCTATTCCTCCCCTCCCTACATCCAATATCTCCCCTCTGTCTCCCTGTTCCCCTCCATGTCCAGCATCTCCCCTCTACCTCCCAATGCCCTCCCCATGTCCAATATCTCCTCTGTTTTCCTGTGACCCTCTTCCCCCTTATCCAGCATCTGCTGTGGGGCATGCTGCTCCCATCAGGCAGGATCCACCTCTTTAGACTGTGATTATGGCCTTTCTCTGCCTTCTGCCTTGGGAGCAGCATGTCCCGCAGGCAGGATCTCCATATGTGGGTTACAATTGTGGCCTTGCTCTGCCTTCTGCCAGTCTTGCACTTCTCTTCTGTCCATGGCCAGCAGCATGTCCTGCGGACAGAAGAGCAGTGCAAAGGCCACAGTTGTAGTCGAGACAGGAAAATTGGGCCCAGGACATGCTGCTGCCAAGGATACGATATGTCTGTCTTGGCTATGATTGTGGCCTTGTTCTGCTCTAAAGCCCATGGGAGCAGCATGTCCTGATCCGAATATGCCTGTCTTGTCCATGTCTCACAGGGGCATGGTGGAGGCATGGCCCAGGCAGTCCTATGGAGATGCACATTACTGCATAATTTCAGAAAGCTCAAGCACGTCTGGTCCTGGCTGCTGACACATGCATACCTATACCTGCTTCTGGTTATGAATAAGTTGATGAAAAGTGCTCATTTCATGGCAGCAACACTTGCAGGAGGAAGAGCAAAATCTGCTCTCACCGACACAGTAATTTTCACCGAGGCAACCAAACCTGCATATTAATTAACAGTCCTTTTATTTTACTGCCCTGCTGCTGCAGGTCTAAAATGGCAGGCTGGGACATGCATGTATCATAGAACAGACACCCCCATTCTGAAATACCTCGGCCAGCACGTCTACGCATCCGTTTCTGCAACTGTACATTTTGGTGACATCCACATTTCTAAAATGGCCTGCAAGCATGCACATACCTGTGCTTGCCATATGCACGGGCTCATCTCCAGGACCAGTTGCAGGGACACGCATCTTTCAGGGCAGAGACAGAGCAATTTCAGAAGGCATTTCCATATGCCTCCTTTCACTATCGCTATTCCTCAGGCATTTTGGATGTTGTGACCTGGACATCCCAAATTCTTCCTAGATGTCCTTTCTAAAATGCCACTTCAAGTATCTTTTCTATGTTATTTGAATGTTCTACTGAGCTGCCTATTAAGCTATAACAGGGCATCTCCAGGAACAAGCAGGAATGTAGTCCTCACATATGGGTATCCATTGGTACCGACGGAGCCTGCGCGGGAAAACTCCCCAGCGTCCAATAGGAATGCTTTTGGAAGCATCCCTCAGCACATGCGCGCTGCCTTCCCGCCTTTCCAACTGTCCCTCTTCAGTTCTTCATTTTCCACGGAGCCAACAGGACCTATTCCCTGTCACCGCAGAAAATTCCATCTTTAAAATTCTTTTTTGTGGTCGCATTTGCCTACCGGTACCTCCGGTTCTTTTCTTTTCTTTTCCTAAAAAAACAAACAAACCCTTAGACTTAGACTGTTTCTTTTCAGAAACGTTCCTGTTTTGGTGCTAGGCGCCATTTTGGCCATTAGGCCCCATTTTTCCAAAATCATGGAAAAGCCAACTAGTGGTTTTAAAAAATGTACTAAGTGTGGCGGTACCATTTCCGTCACTGACATCCATGATTGGTGTCTAAAATGTTTAGGACCTGATCATTCTCCAACTGAATGTCTCTCCTGCATGGGGATGACCAAAAGAGGAAGACAGAACCGGGCTGCAAAGCTCGGTACCCTCTTTTCTTCAGATGCCAGATCCATTGCTTCGACATCATCAAGGGCCTCTTCTTCCTCCCATGGATCACAGGTAACTAAACATAAAAGCCGGTCCTCAAAGGGTAGCTCTCCTGCTAAGCATCGAGAGGCCATTGGCATTGCCCTTGAGGGAACCACAAAACAGCCCCGGTGGGAGGCTTCAGCTTCCAAAGCATCGATGGGGCTTCAGGATGTTCTCGAGGCTTCAACCTCGCAAGAACTACCTGTGCCATGCTCAGACGTTACGGCCATTCTTACCGGTACCGACACTCAGGCATCGGCAGCGTCGATAGACCAGAGATTTCTTGCTATTGAACGCAGTATCGCAGCTCTTCTCTCAGCTGCGGTACCGGTGGTCCCAAGGGCACCGGTGCCGACATCGGTACAGACACCAGTACCAACACCGACGATGCCGGTACCAACGGTACCGGCCCCAATGGTGACTCTTCCCATTCCACCTCCGGCTGGAGTGGATAAAGTGGTACCGGGTCACCTCGGTACCGACTTCGTGCTTTGCAGGAGCATCAGGGTCAGGAATACTTTGATTCCTCCGATTCCGAAGACTCTGACAATTCTGCTGGCACTAGAGGGTTTCTCCTAGAAGATCCCTCTTCTCCCCAACGCAGAATGTCACCTCCAGAGAACATGTCATTTCAGGATGTCGTACGTGATATGGCTAAAGGTCTTTCAATCACAGTAGCTCCTGAAGAGGATTCCAGAGCAAAGGAATTGGAAATCCTCCAATATCCTAAAGCTCCTAAGGAGGCAGCTACTCTGCCTATCCATGAAATGCTGCATAGCTTGATGCTCAGAATGTGGGAGACACCTCTGACTACTTCTCCTCACTCTAGGAGACTTGATACTATGTATCGAGTCCCACCATGTCCTGGATTTCAGAAAACTCAGCTGCCACACCATTCAATGGTAGTGGTCAGCCATGCGTAGGATGAAAAGTACAAAAAGACATGCAGCCAGTCCTCCAGGTCGTGAATGCAGTACTCTGGATGCTTTTCGATGCAGAACTTTTCAAGCTTCCATGCTTTCAGCTAGGATCAGCTCATATATCCTATATATGGGAATGTTCCTCAAAGAAATCACAGGAGACTTGGAACTTATGACATTTCTCCCAGATGATAAGAGACAAGACTTTCTTACTCTGGTTAAACATGCTCAGGATGTCTCCAAGTTTGTCAATCGTGCAGCCTTTGACTGCTTCGAATGCATCAGCAGAACTTCTGCTATTGCCATTGGTGCACGATGGATTGCCTGGCTACAGGCATCAGACTTGGAGACTTGGGTACAGGACAAGTTAGGCAACATTCCTTGCATGGGAGAGAATCTCTTCGGTAAGAACTGGTAGGAGAAGGCTAACGAGTTAGATGCTGACAATTCTACCTTAGATAGATTGTCAAAGTCTACAGCCACTCCAGCCAAAAAGAAGCCTTATAAAAAACATTTTTTTAGCAAAAAGAGGAAGTTTTATCCTTCCTATACCCAGCAGACTCAGACTCCAGGTCAGGTTGTCCAAAAGGGACAAACTAGACAACAAAAGAAACCAAAAGGCCTGAGAGCCCAACCAGCTCTCCAGGTTCAGCCCCCTCAAGGGCTTTGACTCCTTCCTAGAGAGCTTTGCCTTCCTGCCTCTGAGGGGTCCTCAACCCCCCAATATTCCCGGCAGGTTATGCCACTTTGTCAACAGATGGCATCAAATAACAGCAGAAGATTGGACTTTGAAAACTTCATTTTCACAGCTTACCCCCTCCTACAATTCTAAAGCAGTTCAATTCTCAAACCTCTGCAGACAATCTGCTAGATCACGAGGTCTCCACACTGCCTGCCCAAGGGGCAATAGAGGAAGTACCCATTCTTCAACAGGGTGCAGGGTTCTACTCCCCCTATTTCCTTATTCCAAAGAAAACAGGAGGACACAGACCCATTCTAGACCTCAGAGAATTGAACAAATATCTGTTTCGAGAGAAATTCAAAATGATTTCTCTGGGAACTCTTCTACCATACCTTCAAAGCCAGGACTGGCTTTGCTCTCTAGACTTAAAGGATGCATACACTCACATTTTTATCCATCCAGATAACAGGAAATTTTTACGTTTCCTTTTCAGGGGAAGACATTTCCAATACAGGGTTCTTCCTTTTGGTCTGGCTTCAGCACCAAGGGTATTCACGAAATGCATGGCAGTAGTAGCTGCATTTCTACGAACCCTGGGGATTTTCATCTTCCCTTACTTAGACGACTGGCTCATCCGAGCCTCCACGGTGGCAGAGGCCAGCACTGTACTGTCTCGTACAATGTGAATCCTCCAATACTTGGGATTGGTAATAAACTTCCCGAAATCTCAACTAGTTCCTTCCCAATGCCTAGAATTCATAGGACTGGATACCAGACAGGCAAGGGCTTTCCTTCCAGAAGCCCGGTGTCTTTGCATAATGCAGTTTATTTATTTGAACACATTTTTATACCGCTCCTTCCAGTGATCAGCAGCGGTTTACATTTAACAATTAAACTCTGCGCAATTAGCAGTTACATATAACAGTAAGAAGATAACATTGAACATTGGAGGGTAACATTAATTTCAAATAACTCAGATAACTCAAACTATTTACATAATAGAAGAGAACATGTTAAAATACATGTTATAATTTAACTATATACAGTATTTGTGATAAAGTATATGCAAGTAGATTTACAGTTTAATTAATTCTTTGTGGATTTGGAGTTTCTTATGATAACAGAGGGTTAAGCTCCATCAGATTGTTTCATGTACAAATTTGCTCTATGTTATTTCTGTCTGGTTGTAGTATTCTTGAAATAAATGTGTTTTAAGGCTTTTATGGAATGATGTAAGATCTATGTTAGCTCTTAAGGTGTCAGGGAGTTTGTTCCATTGTGTGGGAAGCTTCCCAAGCAGCAGTTAGCTTCCCAAGCAGCAGGCAAATTCTCCCTCACTGCTCGGGAGCTACTGCAGTTACTGGGACACATGGCATCCACAGTTCATGTAGTCCCATATGCTCGCCTCCACATGTGAGCAGCTCAGTGGACCCTCTCCACACAGTGGACACAGGCCACGGGTCATTTGTTGGACAAAATAACAATCTCTCAATGACTAATTTTGTCCCTCCAATGGTGGCAATCATTAGAAAATCTGACAGTAGGGTCTCCTTTCCATCAACCCCTCTTTCAGGCCACCCTAACAACAGATGCATCACAGGTGGGTTGGGGAGCACACCTGAATCATCTCTCTACCCAGGGCACACATAAACCTCCTGGAGTTAAGAGCAATTTATTTAGCTCTTCAAGTGTTCCACGCCCAGCTCAGCTACAGGACAGTCCTAGTCTAGACGGACAATCAGGTAGCCATGTTCTATGTGAACAAGCAGGACGGGACAGGCTCTCTGTTGTTATGCAATGAAGCTTTACGACTATGGGCCCTTGCCAGAGAGCATCAAATTCACCTTCTAGTGGTATATCTTCCAGGCATTCAAAACCTTTGGGCAGACAAACTCAGTCGAGTACTGCTACCTCACGAGTGATCACTCCACCTAGATCAGGTGGCAAAGATATTTCATCTCTGGGGCACTCCAGACATAGACCTCTTTGCAAGTCCACTGAATGCCAAACTTCCCCGATTCTGTTCCAGGATTCCGGCGCACAACTGTCAGGCAAGGGATGCCTTCCTCCTTCACTGGGGTCAGGACTTCCTTTATGCCTTCCCACCCATTCCCCTCATCCCCAAGACACTCTTCAAGCTTCAGAGAGACAGGTGTCGCATGATTCTCATAGCACCACGATGGCCACGCCAAACGTGGAATTCCCTGCTTCTGCTTCTCTCTCAAGCGGCACCTCTGGAGTTAGGGCATGCTCCAGATCTCCTTTACCAGGAGAACGGGACGCTATGGCATTCGAATCCCCAGTCCCTGCACCTCACGGCCTGGTTGTTGAAGGCTTAGACCTCCAGGATTTCAACCTGTCCCAGTAGGTAAAAGATATCCTTCAGACTTCTAGGAAACTTTCCACAAGAAGATCTTATGACTTCAAGTGGAAACGTTTTACTATATGGTGCTCAAAGAAGGGATTAAACCCCGTGGTCATACCCTTAGAATCGATACTAGAGTATCTCCTTCACTTATCGAATTCTGGGTTAAAGACCAATTCGGTAAGAGTCCATCTTAGTGCAATTGCAGCTTCTTATAAGCCTCTAAATAGACAACCTATTTCCTCTCATCCACTCCTATCAAGATTTATGAGAGGCCTTTTATTAACTAAACCTCCCATCAAGCCACCACCGGTAGTACGGGATCTAAATCTAGTTCTCGGGCAGCTCATGAAGCCGCCTTTTGAACCTTTAGCCATTACAGCCCTTAAGTTTTTGACTTGGAAGGTCATCTTCCTGATTGCAGTCACCTCAGCCCGTCACATTAGTGAATTGCAAGCTTTAGTGGCTGATCCTCCTTATACTAGATTTCATCATGATAAGGTTGTTCTTCGAACTCACCCACACTTTATGCCAAAGGTGGTTTTGCCTTTTCATTTAAACCAATCAATTTATCTTCCTGCATTTTTTCCGAGGCCTCACGCTTCTAATGCAGAAAGAAATCTTCATACTTTGGATTGTAAAAGGGCCTTAGCCTTTTACATTCAAAGAACACAGCAACATAGAAAGTCCTCGCAACCTTTTGTAGCTTTTGACCGTAGTCATTTGGGACTTCCAGTCTCCAAAAGAACTTCATCTAAATGGATTGCCCAATGCATATCCTTTGCTTATGAGAGTAAGGGTCTTCTTCTCCATGACCATGTCACAGCTCATAATGGGAGAGCCATGGCAGCATCTATGGCTAATCTCCACTCTGTGTCTATTGATAACATTTGTCGAGCAGCCACCTGGGCTTCGGTACACACCTTCACAGCCCACTACTGCCTAGATAAAGCCTCCCGTCAGGATGCCTTCTTTGGCCAAGCTGTTCTTCAAAATCTCTTTCAAACCTAAACCAACTCCTGCCCACCAACCCTGGTGGGATGCCAGAGATCCATGGGAGGAAGGACTCCCACCTTTAAGGGTGGCACCTTCCTGGGGCTATCTCCCTGGCATCTGCAGCTAGGGAGTCCCCATATATGAGGACTACATTCCTGCTTGTTTCTGGAGGTAGCGTAGTTACTCATCTGTAACAGGTGATCTCCAGAAACAGCAGGAATTTAGTCCTCACAACCCACCCACCTCCCCTAGGAGTTGTCTCTCTCTCTTTGTCTCTTTCCTCTTTCCTCTTTCCTCTCTCCCTCTATCCTTTCACTCAGCTACAAACCTAACTGAAGAGGGACAGTTGGAAAGGCGGGAAGGCAGCGCGCATGTGCTGAGGGATGCTCCCAAAAGCGTTCCTATTGGACGCTGGGGAGCGTTCTCGCGCAGGCTCCGTCGGTACCGATGATACCCATATGTGAGGACTAAATTCCTGCTGTTCCCGGAGATAACCTGTTACAGGTGAGTAACTACGCTTTTTCAAACTTTTATCCCATATGACCCCATTTGAACAACTGGTTAGTCACGTAACCCCAGATGATGATGAAATCCAAATAGCGGGTCTTCAGCTTCCTCCCCCTTCCTCCACTCATCTAAAGCAGAAGCAACAGCAACAGTAGTGACAACAGCAGCAGCAGTGAGCACAGGGCCCTTTGTGTCAGTGTGCAAGGTGTGCTTACAGACCCCGGTACTCAGCACAGGTTTCCAGTCTAACAGGAGGCTTACTCGGGAGGGGTCAAGGGCCTATGAATGTTCACTGGCTCACAGGCCACATGCTGAATGGTGACTGCCACTACTTGGTATACACTAGGTCATAGTGAAAGTCCAGAGAGAAGGGGAAATGGCAGTGTTTCTGTGACCCCATCCACTGATGATGAACCACTGAGCTATAACATTTATATTCTGCTGACATTGAACCATATTTCTATTATTTGAATGTTCTACTATGCTGTATTAAGGTGTACAGTACTGACATTGTATCATATTGGTAACTCTTATTGCCTGTCTCTAAGTTTATCTTACTCTTCTAATTGTTTATTATGCTGACATTTTGCTATAAGTTGTCTGGTTTCTACTGCCTTGGGTGAATCTCTTCATAAAGGCACTTCAATCAAAAGAAACAAACACATAAATTACTTTGTATTGTTTTGCAAATCTATTTCATTATTTAAATATTTAAACTCTTTACAAAAAGCTCAAGGCAGAGTACAATAAGAACAGTCATAAAGAAATACAATGTTCACACAATGTTATAAACAAATAATATAAGAAAACATAAGAGAATATAAACATAAAAATAAGGCTGTAAGAACATAAGAACATAAGATATGCCATACTGGGTCAGATCAAGGTCCATCAAGCCCAGTATTCTGTTTCCAACAGTGGCCAATCTAGGTCATATGTACCTAGCAGTTTCCCCAAGAGACACAAGTTCCACAATGCTTGTACTGGGTCAAGCATTGATATCTTCGGTCACTTCTTAATAATGGTTTATGGACCTTTCCTCCAGGAACTTGTTCAAACCTTTTTTAAACCCAGCTACACTAACAGCCTTTACTACATCCTCCGGTAACAAATTCCAGAGTTTGATTACACATTGAGTGAAAAAATATTTTCTTTTATTAGTCTTAAATAGTTTACCCTGTAGCTTCATTGCATGTCCCCTAGTCTTTCTATATTCTGATAAGGTAAACAATCGATCTACGTTTACCCGTTCCACTCCGTTCATTAATTTATAGACTTCTATCATATCTCCCCTCAGCCATCTCTTTTCCAGGTTAAAGAGCCCTAACCTTTTTAGCCTCTCTTCATAGGAGTATCCTTCCATCCCCTTTACCATTTTGGTGGCTCTTCTCTGTACCTTTTCTAAAATCGCTATATCCTTTTTAAGATACGGCGACCAGAATTGCACACAATATTCAAGGTGTGGTCTCACCATGGAACGATATAGAGGCATTATAATATCTTTTGTTTTATTTTCCATTCCTTTCCTTATCATACCTAGCATTCTATTTGCTCTCTTGGCCGCCGCTACACACTGGGCCGAGGGTTTTAACATGTTATCCACAATGACGCCTAAATCTTTTTCCTGGGTGGTAGTTCCTAATGTGGAACCTTGCATCGTGTAACCATAGTTTGGGTTGCTCTTCCCTAGGTGCATAACCTTGCACTTGTCCACATTAAATTTCATCTGCCATTTTGATGCCCAGTCTTCCAATTTATCAAGATCCTCTTGCAATTTTTCACAATCCTCTTGGGTTTTAACAGCTTTAAATAGTTTTGTGTCATCTGTAAATTTGATAACCTCACACGTTATTCCACTTTCCAAGTCATTTATGAATATGTCAAAAAGCAGCGGACCCAGCACAGATCCCTGGGGTACACCACTATTCACCTTTCTCCATTGGGAAAATTGGCCATTTAGCCCTACCCTCTGCTTTCTATCTTTAAACCAGTTCCTGATCCACAATAGTACATTGCCTCCTATCCCATGACTCTTTAGTTTTGCCAAAAGTCTCTGATGAGGGACCTTGTCAAAGGCTTTCTGAAAGTCCAGATACACAATATCAACCGACTCACCTTTGTCCACCTGTTTATTCACTCCTTCAAAAAAACATAACAGATTAGTAAGACAAGATCTTCCTTGTCTAAAGCCATGTTGGCTGTCTCCCATTAGGTCGTGACTATCTACATGCTGAGTAATTTTATTCTTTATGATGGTTTCTACCATTTTTCCCGGTACTGACGTCAGGCTCACTGGTCTGTAGTTTCCCGGATCACCCCTGGAACCCTTTTTAAAAATTGGTGTTACATTGGCGATCTTCCAATCTTCAAGTATTAGAGATGATTTTAATGATAGTTCACAGATTACTGATAGCAGTTCTGCAATCTCATATTTCAGTTCTTTCAACACTCTTGGATGTATACCATCCGGCCCAGGTGATTTGCTACTCTTCAGTTTATCTAATAGTTGTAAGACATCTTCCCGATGTATCGATATTTCCTTCAATTCTTCCGCACCTTTAAATACCACTTCAGTCATGGGTAACATCCCTACATCTTCCTCAGTAAAGACCGAAGCAAAGAATTCATTCAGTCTCTCCGCTATCGCCTTGTCGCCTCTTAGTGCTCCTTTAACCCCTTTATCATCTAATGGACCAACTGACTCTCTCACAGGTTTTTTGCTACGAACGTACTTGAAAAGGTCTTTATTTCGCGTTTTTGCTTCCGCAGCAAGCTTCTTCTCAAGCTTCTGTAGCCGTAGAGACTTTGACAGTTCCCCATTGCAGGATAGTTTCCAGTTTAAGACATGCTTTTCATGTTGGAAATAGATGACTTTTTAGATTTCATTGGAATCTAGTTAACTCATTTCTAAGCGCAGTGACGAAGGAAATTTATTCCATAACCTTGATACTACACTGAAAAAGACATTAGCCCATGCTTTAGATGACTTTAAGCATTTGACAGAGAGGAATATATGAGCCTATCATTCTGGAAGCGCTGGGTAAGTTTTGGATTAGACCAATATCTGTGTAGTTCTGTAGAATATGATATTTCACACCACTATACAGGCAGTTTTCAAAGCCATCTCTACAGATAAAACAGTGTGAGGATGAGAGCAAGCAGGGCAGAGGGATTCCCAAGAGGGTGGGATTGGTATAGGGATTGAAACAGTACACTTTGTATTGGTAAGAAAACTAGCTGCTCAGAAAAGAAGTTCAAATGTTTGTGGGCACTTTTTCCTTTGGCGATTTTCAAAGTCCATGGGGTAGAAAGTGCCTGCAGGCTCTGTAACTAGGCAGGCAGTATGATCACTAACCCTTAATGAATTCTTAGGCTGCATATTTTTTTTCACTTGCAGTAAGAGGGTAGCATTTTTAGTGTTTGTGGTCTGTGTTATTCCTCGTTCCTGAGAGCTTCTTAAAAATAAATGAACTTTGTGAAGGTCTAGGAAGGCAATTCAAGGCAATTTTCAAAGCGTTTTACTCACATAAAATCAGCTGTCTGAAAATTTCCCTCTCTCAGTGTGCCTGCAGTGGAGCAGCACATGTATTTTTAAACTGCATTGAGGGGAGCAGTGCTTGGGGATGGGAAGGGGATGTGTTTAGGTCAGGGGAGGGAAATTCATGCATAGATGGGATTTTCAAATCTTTACACATTTTTCCGCAAAATTCTGCCTGCTGAAGAGATACAAATGAACTTGTATACCTGTACCCGTAGCAAGTTTCAAAGCAAACACACATACTGTATACTTTTGCTTTGAAATAGCTGCAAAGCCCAAAGGTAAGCATATTCACCATTTTTGTTCCAGTGAGAATAGTCTAAAAATTGCCTCTTCATCACTGGGGTAGAGTAATCTGTACAATAAGGCCCTTAATTTGTTCTGTTGCAAGAATCTCCACAGAAGATTAAACATTGTTAACTAGACAGTTTTTCTATGGCATGGTGTCGTTTAACTTTTAAAATACTTTGGCCCCTATTGACTAATGCTTAATTGTAACAAATTTGCAAATTAATATTGAAATTAATCCTAATTATCTCCTCATTTTGTTATGATATGCCCAATTAAGAGACCATTTTGCACACGAATCATAAAAACAGTGGTAATGCATTATTAAAACATTTTTAATATGAAGGCACATTTTAGAAAGGCCGTTTATGTGACTGTAGCAATGTAGAAGTGAAAAGATCCCAAAATCAATGTTGATTTTAGAAGAGAGGGTGTGCATCCATAGGTCCAATGCAATATGAGCATATCTCCACTCCTCAGTATGAACCTGTGTTTTAAATCATAGAATGAAGTACAGGAATGCACATGAATGGACATCCACACGCTGTGGGAGGAGCCGTTTCATAAACGTGGGAACACCCGATGGGGAAATCTGGCAACTTACACATGTATGTATGTATGTATTTATTTATTTATTTATTCAAATTTCTTACCTACATTATCCAATGGTCTATGTGGAGTTCAATATAAAAATGCACAATTAAAACATCAAACTAAAAAGATAAAAATCAAAATGATAAAATAACAATGCTGGCACATACGCATGTATCCGAGCCATTGCAAACTCAGACATGCAGCTGCTGATTGAGAAATCAGTCACAGAGGAAGCAATGTTTACCTCAATTCAACAATAAACATTGTGGTATTAAGATTGATATCCCCTTAATCACAACTATAGAGGAGTAGCCCATATGAGCACTTTTTAAATGCCTGTTTATGTCAAGCAGCAAGTGTAAATTCGGATGTGATTTCAGCCTTAAACGTGCATCCCTATACAAAATAGGGGATTCACATGCATCTTTTTGTCCCACCCAGACCATGCCCCTGACACGCCCCCAATACGCCCTTTTGTAATTTGGATGTTATGGGGCAGTCACATGTAAAAGCTGTTCCTTCTAAAATGGCTATTTGCACATGGATATAGTTTGCACTGTGTATGAGCCAGAACATCCATGTGCAAAATGCATATAAGGCTTCTAAAATAACCCCCTTTATGCTTAAACTTTCCAGGAGATGATATGCAATGGATTTTGTTGCAGATAATGCATAATAACAGTGCAAGTTTTTGTAAACAGGGGCCTTTGTGTTGCAGAAGCAACTATATTTCATTCTGAAACTAATCAAATATGTTTGGGAAGCTCGGTGAATGTTTGGTAAAAATTGTAGAAATAAAATTCAACAAGGTTGGAAAGCAGTCAAAACTTTAATAGCTTAATTTGTTTAAGTTCATTTTGTAATAAATGGATTGTTCACTAAGGATATTATCAATTACACTATAAAGTAAAATGTCATACTTCATCACTGGATCTTTTCCTACAACCTCCAAGTGCTATTGTTTCCTGAGTCATTACACTGCAGCAGAAAAGACGGATCATAATCTCCATATTAAAGAGATGTTCCTCTTTCTGTAGCATGAATCAACTGTGCTCATTTGCTCATTGTGCTGATGTACTCTTTCCTAAATAGAAGCAAAGGTAAAAAGCTGGGGAAAGATTTGAATTCAGTTTTCTTACAGAGAATTGTAGAAGGAAGAATAGGGAATATACATTTGCTCAAAATAGTCATGTATATTTAATTTTTGTAGAGGGAGGGTAGAGAGAAGTTCATTAGATTCTAAGTTAAAAAAGGATATATATCAGAGCCCCTGCGTATCTCAGAAAAGCCATATGAACACCCTTTATATAGGCATCTAGATTGCCCTTGTTCTAAATAGCACAGTACAATAGTAATGCTATTTCACTTTCATAGTTTTATCACCTTCTGGACTTGGGCAGAGGAAATACACCAAGCATGAGTTAAGGGCCTACCCTGGGAAGGAGCATGACTGAGTGTAAAGACTAGATCCAGGGCAGGGTGAAGCAGTGCAGGAACAGACGTAATGGTGGCAGGACAGGAACTGGAACCGGACATAGAGCAGGAGCTAACCAGCACAACTGTGGCAGACTAGAGCAAGACATGGAAATGGTTCAGGAGCTGGAGGACTTGGTAGCAAGCAGGGAATATGAAAGCACTTCACTTGTCAGTGAAGAGAAGCTGGTGACAGTAAACACGTGTCAGGCCCATGGAGACGTGTTGAACCAGAAAGAGTGTGTCTGACTAGGTTTCCTTATATACTGTGGCTCATAAGACACATCTCTTGCTGATCCAATGGGCTTCTTCAAAGGGGGGGCGGGGGGGAGAGGAGGGAGACAAGCCTCTCCTTCTGCCACCTGGGACTTACATTCAGAAATATGATGGTAGCCTCTGCTTCTGGAGATTGTGGGTTTTATCCCTACCACTTCTTACAGCATGCTTAATTAGTAATGTCAGTATGAAATATGGTCATGAAGTCAAAAACACTTGCCCACACTTTCTCAGTTGTAGGTCTTCAAAAACACATGCACACTCCAAATCTGTAGGAATCAATGATTAAAATAATAGAAATTTGCATTCCTGAAAGAATGTGAGTGTTCATGTGGTCTGGCTAGTCAAGAAATTATACACATATAATGTGTTCCTGCCTTCTTGCAGCCAGATTTTCAATAAGCTTTTTATGGTATTTTTTTTCAAATTCTGATATAAAAAGTTGCAATATTCTAACAAATCACACTCAGTTGAAAAACTCATGAGCACACTACTGCATTAATTTGCATTGTCATTTTCAACTGATGATTACTTGTCAGGGTATCATATATACTCAAAATATAGCCAGTAGCTGCTGGTTACATCAATACAAGATTTTGGTATCTAGAAAGCCACCTGGCTACCAATTTGGTAAAATTCAAAACTAAGTGATGACCAAAAAGCCAAACCATCATCTCAATCAGTCATTTAGTGTAGAAATAACCATACAGTACTGATTAACCGTTGTCTAAACTGATCTGAATTTTATCTGTGAAGATATAATAGTGGTTATTGGTGCTAAGAATAAATTAAATAGCACTGGAGAAAGCAAAGACCATTAAGGTATTCCCCACCTCAGTTGAAGAAAATCCAACATCCTACTCTGCCAATGTCTATTCAGCAGGTACAAGGAAAACCAATTAAATAGAGGACCTTGGATGTCTACAATATGGGGCATGTTTACTAAACTGCGGTAATGTCATTTGCATTAGGTTCCGCGGAAATGTACAAATGCCCATATAAAGGCGTGGGCGGGGCATCATTATGGCAAGCCGTGTCAGGTAACACGCCTTATAAGGCACGTTATAAGGCACCTTTATTAGGCACAGTACAAGGCACGTTATAAGGCACCTTTATTAGGCACAGTATAAGGCACCTTATTAGGCACAGTACAAGGCACGTGCCTTGTACTGTGCCTTATAACGTGCCTTATAACATGCCTTGTACTGTGCCTAATAAAGGTGCCTTGTAATGTGCCTAATTAGGAGCCTTATAACGCCTTCTAAGGATTGCTGGCCTGTGGTGAGGGTACTATGGGCTGGCAGTATGGATCTGCAAAGATATGACTGTTACAGGCAAGCAAAATATCTGCCTTGGACAGGAAGGAACAATGAGGAATTGAACCCATGACCTCCACTTAGAATGTCAGTGTACTAACCAGTAGGCTGTACCTCTATGGCCTGTTACACAGCAATGGCTGGGTACAGAAGGACTGCAGGTCACTGCACAACCCATCTGCTCTGTGTGCTAGGATAGGGTAACCCCACCAGCACCCATGATGCATTGCACATGCAGAACAGCAGCCTACAGCTGACCATCAAATGGGGTCTGCACCTCTCCAGTACTGCAGCGTGGTAAGACAGACTGACAGTGCGTGATACTGGCACAGAGTAACTACAGACCATGCCATTGTGCAGGTTCCGTGTTCACCCTAAGGGATAGGATGGGTGCCCAACACTAGGTCCACAGTACATGTGGTGCTAGAGATAGGTCCTGCTGCACATCCCCAGCACTGCCAGTGTGTGATAGGTGTTCCCAGCAGTGGTCTGCAGTCACATATGGCCCTGTGGGACTGGACACCACCTAGATTAGTGTGTATTTGGTGTTAAGGTCTGGCTGCCATGGCTACCTGTTATCAGGGCCGTGGGGTGTCTAGACTCGCATGAGGGCGATGTAGCACTGCCACTATGGGTCTAAGTGGTATGTGCTATATACCCCTGAGGGGCCTCAATCACCCCTTTTGTAGATGAGGGTGTTGGTGGGACAGGTGCCTGCACCCTGCAGAATGGCTTCAGTACCAGCAACCACAGTCCTGCTGGCAGATGACAGCCCTCCAAGGCTGCTGGGCCAGTGCCATACCTGTGACCACTGCAGACCAGCAGTGATGCTTGGGGTAGGCTCAACTGCCCGACACCACGGTCTACCATTCATCAACAGACAGCACAGTCAGACTTCACCTGCAGCATCCTACAAGGTGTTCCCACCATGCACAGGCAAACTGCAGACAGCCCACTCACCAGTCCATAGTGCATGCTCACAGGGAAACCCTGTGCACCCAAAGGTGGGATGCACAGCACAGACACCAAGCAGGTATCTCTGTGATTGGGCCCCAGAACCGGGAACACAGAAGTATCACTGGAAACAAATAATGTGTGGCGCTATGTGGGAACATAGACATGCCATGGTCACTGCTCGGTCAGAGTGAGAGTGACCCCCCCCCCCCCAGGGTGACATTCTGTGGCCACCCTGTCCATGCAGGTGGTGGTCGAGCACTACAGTGTCCCAGCCATTGCCCTCTACCCTGTGCAGATGCATCCTGGCCAATCTGCCCTGTCTGGGCCATACCCACAATACCTTGCTCCTCATTATGCACATTTGCAGGCTAACACTGGAAGCAGTGTGAGAAATGTGGGCTCAGTGAGGTGTTGGCAGACACAAAACAATGGAGAGACATACACACACTCCCATACCTATCTCAGCATTGTGGAGAGATGGAGGTGGTTGACAACCCTACCCGCTGCACTGGTCTTGATCACAGTGCCGACATTGTTAATCTGTGCAGGGGGTAGTAGTAGTGCTCTGATGATAACTGCAGCTCTGTGCTGGGGCCAACAGCCTGACATTCCATGAAGCTGTGGATAGTGGAGCCCTTGTGAGTGGGTGTCCGTACCCCTGTGCACCACTGTGTTGGGGTTTGCCCATGTTGTTGTTGTGGCTGCATTGTGGGCTAAAACTATGGGGAGATGCTCTGCAGGATCCACAGATGGGACCTGAACCTCTGACCCTCTGCTCTTGGAGATGCTGGCTGAGTGTACTGCTCCACACTGTTGCCACAGCAGCATAGTGGTCCCTGGGGCTACCCTTACATTCCTCGGCCAGACCTCTTCTGTTGCACTGCACACCACTTACTGGTACAGGGCATGGCCTAGGTCCACTGCAGGTGGGTGCCACTGCTCCCTCCAGTACAATCACCCACCCCCTCTGCCATGCCGCCATGACCATATGCTGTCGGTGCTGGTGGTGCGCCATCCCAGGCCATCCAGGGGGCAGGTAGGCGGCTGCCTAAGGTGTGGGTTCTGGGGTAGGGGTGCCTACATGGAAGTCCATGCTTCCCCAGGCACCGCCTGTCAATGTTATGCGCCCCTTGGGGTGCCTGCTGGGTAGTGTCTCCTGGATGGGACACTGTGGGCCACAGACTCATGGGCATGTCTGACCCTGGTCAGTTGCTGTCTTGTTGGTTTCCATTTTCTGTGTTCCTATGTGCCACCTTGGCAACTGCCTAGTCCATCCTGTGCCCCAGTAGCCCCCACTGCATGTCCCGCCTGCAGCCCCATGCCCCATTTGCGCCATCACCATAGTGGCCTTTCATACCAGGGCACTATGCTGTTTCTGCATATGGAGCACTACTATCACGTTTCTTGGGGTCCCTGCCTATGCTGTACATTGCTGACGCTGAAATGGTTTCTCTCTCTTGCAAATGTGTGCTAACGCCAGGTTTTCAGTTGCGTTAGGATTCAGCCCTTAATTTCTCCATGTTAGTGTGGAAGGGGCCTCTCCCTGCCTACTCCCCACCCATTGACCCCTTCTCTCTGCCCTCTCTCCACCCTCTGCGGGACTTACCGCAGCCGGCACATCAGATCCTTGATCAGCATGGACCTTTGATGCCATCCACCATGATCAGCAAAACTGTCTCACTGTTACGGTCTTGTCAATAACCAAATTGTGCTGGATGGATTTGCTGAGTTTGATTGATCAAATTATGCATCTACTGATTGAACATTATTTTCCAATACTTTTATAAAAACTGGCAGGTTAGAAATAAGTCAAGAATCAACTAAATCTTCACCATACCATCCTCCTTTCTTCAATAAAGGCATTATAACTGACTGATCTTTGATGATAAAATCCTTATGCCAATGATAAAATTAGCAAATATGTCTTTATAGTGATAGCTGCTTGGCCACTTCATGAATGGCATGTATAGGCACCAAGTCAATAAAGCTAGTGGATGACTTAACAGCCAACAATGTCCTTTCAGCTTTTAAAATTATAAGTGATCGAAAAGTATCTCAAACTTCCTTTTCTTCTCTCCTGAATATACACCATGGGTGATGCACTTTTGTAGTGATATCCAAAATTGACTATTGTAATTCTTTATGAGGTTAATTTTATAATTGGGCATCTAGGATAAGAGGGTAAGAAGATACCTATTTTAGCCTATTTTATGAAGACACATAGGTGCATAAGCATCTTTATAAAATACTAGAATAAATCCTGCAGCAAATTCACTTAGGGGGGATGTTTACTAAACCATGGTAAAGGGCAGCGCTAAGGTTCCCGAAGCCATATAAGGCTATGGGTGGGTGGGGGCTGTCCGGCGTAAAGGGAGCTATGGGTCATGTAACACACGGAACAAGGCGTCCTGACCATTTAACTCATGGTAACGGCACATTTCACGTTAAGGTGACAAGCGTTAAGGTGCCCAACAGGTTTAAAGTACTTCAATCTAAGGCGCCTCAGTTTAAGGCGCCCTGAGGGGTTAAGGCACATAAAGTTAAAGGTTTTAAGGCGCCTGAGGTTAAAGTGCCCTGAGGGGTTAAGGCGCATGAAGTTAAGGCGCCCTGAAGGTTTTAAGGCGCCTGAGGTTAAAGTGCCCTGAGGGTTAAGGCGCATGAAGTTAAGGCGCCCTGAGGGTTTTAAGGCGCCTGAGGTTTATTTATTTATTTTATTTATTTATTTGGTTTTCATTTGTATACCGCTACTTCCAGTAGCGGTTTACTTTGCACAGCAAACTTGGATACTTATGATAGGAATCAATATTATTTACATTTTCATTGTGGGATAATTGTATATACATTTATACATTTTGTATTTTTTTTTTTTTACATAGTTTGAGACATGTACAATTGTGTTTATATGGCTGAAAATATATGATTTTATAGTAGTAACGAAATAGGTTCTTAAGCTCTTGTTCATTTGGTTTACGAGGTGTGGTTCATTCTGCATTACCTAAGTTAAGTTATAATGTTCCTGGAAGAGGTGGGTCTTTAGTTTTTTCCTAAAGTCCTGTAGGTCGCTGTTCGACCTCAGTTCGTCTGGTAACTGATTCCATAACGTGGGTGCTGAATATGTGAATGCTCTATTGCTTGTGCAAGCTTTGACAGTTCTGATGTTAGTTAAGATGCAAAGAGTGTTTAAGTTGTGCTTTCTTCTGCTTCTGTTAGGGGGTTGTGTGGTGATGAGGTTGGAGAGGTAAGATGGTGCTACTTTGTGTATCAGTTTGAATGTTGTTACTAGTATTTTGAATCTTATGCGGGCAGTAATGGGGAGCCAGTGTAATTCGATTAGTATAGGTGTAATATATTCAGTGAGTTTTCTCTTCATGATAATCCTGGCTGTGATGTTTTGCGCCATTTGCAGTATGTTGAGGGTTTTCTTTGGTAGACCTTGGAGAATGGCGTTGCAGTAGTCTAGGTGGAGAGTAATGAGTGCTTGTGTTACTGTTCTGAAATCGGAGTGTTCGATGATGTTGCGTAGGGTTTGAAGGATCCTTAGTTTATGGAATATTGCCCGGTTGAGCAGTCAAAGATGTTTTTCCATCTTTAGGTTACTGTCGAGAGTTACCCCTAGGTATTTTATCTCATTCTTTATGTTATAAGAGTTGTTGTTCATGGTGATTGTTGAGGGAGGGTTGAAATCTGTTTTTTTGGAGATGTACATTACTTTTGTTTTCTTGTGGTTTATAGACATATTGTTTTGTTGTAGCCAGGTTTACATTTCATTTAGGCATTCCTCTAGGTGGTTGTAATTCGGGTTGTTCATGTCCAGTTGTGTATATAGCATTAGGTCATCAGCATAAATGTGGTAATTGATCTTGTGTTTCTGAAATATTGTGAAGACCGGTTTTATGTACAGGTAGAACAGTAGGGAGGACAATGCTGAGCCTTGAGGTATTCCTTGAGTTTGTGGGCATGCCTTTGCTTTTTCTTCGTTGAATTGGACCTGCTGCATTCTGTTCGTTATATAGGATATGAACCAGTTCAGAGGGGTTCCTGTTATTCCTATGGACTCCAGTCTGTTGATGAGGGTTCTATGGTGTACTGTATCGAATGCAGCAGTTACATCTATAAATATTAGTATGAACATTTTCTTTTTGTCTTCCAGGCCTTTGAGTAGTTTATCAAGGTTTAATTGCCCTAAGAGGTTAAGGTGCATGAAGTTAAGGCGCCCTGAGGGTTTAAGGCACCTGAGGTTAAGGTGCCCTGAAGAGTTAAGGTGCATGAAGTTAAGGCACCCAAACATAAGATGGCCAAGGGTTTTAAGGTGCTTCAAGTTGACAAGCATGCATTTAAAAGCAGGAAATCAGCTGTAACCCTAACACTGGATAGTGCGCCATGGAAAGTCAATGTAAAGGTGATGGAAGGAAGGATAGGTGGGAGCTGATGGACCTGCCATATTAGTGGGCACCCTATGTGGCGGACAGTTAGGTGCATGAGCATGTGGGAGGCAGCTGTACCGATGCACAGGGTGGTGCCAATGTAAAGTGCTGCAATGTCAGTGTGTGGCATAGGATGGGGAAGACATGTCCCCCAGCCAAGCCAGAAGTGGCAGGATGTTTTCAGCCACATGAGCATAGAGTGGGAGTGATGATGTGAAGATCAGGCACAGGAGAGCCCTGACTATCACAGGCATGAAAATAACCTGAGCAGCACACATTCCAAAAAGAGCAAGTAGGAATCAAACCCCTGTTTCCTGCCTATAGGGACATTGCACTAATCAGTATGCTACACCTCTTGAGCCTGTAAGGTCTGGAATTGAAGAACCTGCAGGTCTCTGCCTAAACTATCTGCTGTGTGTGCTGGAATAGGTTAACCCCTCCAGTACCCATGATGTACTGCACACACAGAACAGCAGTCTGCAGCTGATCACCAAACTGAGAATGGTACATCACATCATCTCAGTACGATGCACCGACAGTGTATACTGTAATCACATAACAGCTACATAATGTGCTACTGCGCAATTTCAGCGGTCACCCTGAGGATGAGGATGGCCGCCCAGCACCTGGTCCCCAGGATTTGCAGTGCTAGAGATAGTTTCTGTTTCTTGTACTGTAGATCCCCATCACTGCCAGTGTGTGACAGCTATTGTCTGCAGTGTGTTCAGCTAGTCACCTTGCTGTACCAATCACCTGCCCCTGTTGGAGAGTAACCCTCCTAGAACAGTGCATGTTAATACCCAGTGTTAAACAGCTGATGCCACCTACAGTGGGGGCATCTAGGCCTACCATTACCACAGAGACTAGGGCTGGAACATTTCCTCTCCCAACCACCTAGGTCTAACAATCACCCACAGCAAGCACAGTCAGACTGCATCTGCTGCCCATCACTAGGTTTTCCAGCCATGCACATACAAACTGCAGACAGTCCGCTGCTCGGTACACATTGCATGTGCACCCAGCAGTTGTCTAAGCGATCAGACCACCCCAGGACAGGAGGTGCACCCACATCATTAGAACCAGACACTATATAGCACTATGTGGATACATAGCCGTGCCATGGTCACTGTTTGGTCAGAGTGACAGTGCCCTCTCAGCAGGACATGCTGTGGCCACCTAGGCCATGCACGTGGCAGATGAGCTCTGCAGCATCTCAGCCATTGACCTTACCTCCAATGCAGATCCATCCTGGCCAATCCGCCATGTTTCAGGCCATACCCAAAATACTTTGCTCCTCATCATACACATTAGCAGATTAACGCTGGAAACAGCTTAGGCACACTTGCTCCTTTACCGCGGTTTAGTAAACATCACCCTTAGACTGAAGGCATAGGTTAATTTATTTTATAATCAATACATGTACTTTGTGACTCCACCCATGATCCACCCAGACTTCAATGCCGACATCTACAGTTAGGGCTGTATCAAGGGCTGTGTGAATAGTGCATCATTACTAGGTTTTTCACAAAGCCTAAAAAGGGTAAGTTCCCATGCATGGCTGGGTTGGGAGAGTGATCAGATTCAGAAGTCACATAGGGTGCATTTCTAGCTTGCAATGGACCAGTCTACAGTAAAGTGTACATGTTCATACCATTGTGTGTACTTTTCCATCTGCCTTAGTTTTATAAGACTGCACATTCAGAAGAAAAAATGTCCACAATTTTTTAACTACAAAAATCTTCATACTACTGCTACTACTGAACATTTGTATAGCACTACAAGCGGTACCAAGTTTGTCTCTCCCTACAAATAAAGGAGAAAAAGGGGACCTTAGTGGTGACACCTGATGCCTCTTACTGCAGAAAGAGTTGCAATCTGCCACAAAACATCACTGGCCCCCCAAGACTCCTCTTAGCTTTACACACACTACAATAAAATTACTTTTCATTTCTTTCCCATATTAAATGTAAACCCTTTTTTATCTTTTCTTTTTTTATACATACGAAGTTCAAATATTCACAGTTCTCAGCCCATCTGAAATATTACTTTCAGGTCTCATGCCTTATTTTATGTACCCTCCAGGTTGCTCAATGCTGACAAAACTTACGGTTCCTTTTACTAAAGCTGGTTAGCAAGTTAATGTGTGTTTTAACACGCGGTAAATGACAACCAGAAACACTAATGCGCGGGCATGCCAGCCATTGTATGCTAAAATGCATGGTAATTGGCCACTGCGAGATGGGGTGGGGAAGGAGTAGAGTGTGGGCATAGAGAGCACATTACTTCTAGTGCCAGGGACAAACAGAAACCAACAAATATGGACAGGATCTTGCACTTCAGCCACGTACTATCAGACCTAACGAATACCACAAGGATCAACATTGTCAGCGTTGCTTTTCAATATATACCTACAACCGCTTTGTTCAATAATAAAAGCACACAACATAAACTTCCACATCTATGCGGATGATCAGGGCTGTACCGAGACTGAAATGCGCCCTGTGTGACTTGCACATCAGGGTGTGCGCCCCCCTCCCGCACCTCCATTTAGACACTTTATGGGGGTGCGGGAGGGGGGGTGCGTGCCTGATCTGCAAGTCGCTGGCACGCTAAGCAGGTCTGGTCCCTCCCAGAGAGACCAGACCTGCTTAGTGTGCTGGCGCGAAGAGTTAAGGGGCGCATTTCATCTCTCTGCTGCTGCCTGCCGCCGGAAAAGTGGCGGCGGCAGGCAACAGCAGAGGGCCAAAATGCGCCCTTTAAATCTTTGCGCCCTGTGCGGCTGCACCGCTCGCACAGGGCTCGGTACAGTCCTGTGGATGATATTATGCTGTATGGATCAATAACCACCAAACACCCTACCAATCCCCAGCTCCTGCAATGCCTCAACGATGTCTCCAAGAGAACAACCTCACCATCAACTACAAGAAGATGGAAGCAATGCATATAATCAAGGACCAAACCTTCACACCACCTACTTGTCTCATCCAAGATGCAACCCAGATAAAAGTTCAATCGCAGATAAAATACCTAGGCTTCATCCTTGACCAAGCCCTGTCACTCAAACAACAACAACCACAAAGCCAATATACCTTAAAGCTAGAACCTTTCAACACCTTCGCCCCCTCCTAGACCCTCATGATTTTCGCATTGTACTACAAGCCATGACTCTCCCCCACCTTGACTACTGTAATGCTATATACCAAGGTCTTCACCTTCTCCCACTGGAAAGCTACATCAAATATAAGATGCTACTCTTAGTTCACAAAGTCATCCACTTTAGTTCACAAAATCATCCACCATCAAAAGTCATCCCTCCTGAATGCCCTCTTCCAACAATCTCAATTTTCCAAAATCACAAGACAAGCCACAAGCAACACGTTAACTATCCCCCATGCAAAAATGAAGCACAACAGCCAAGTCTGCACACGCTCCTTTGACCTATATGCCCTCTCCTTACGGAACTCACTCCAACCAAAATTAGAAACACCACTGACCTCCAAGCCTTCTGGAAACAACTAAAGACACACCTATTCACAGAACACTTCAGCATTACAGAATAAACCACATAAATCAACTAGAAAGTACCTCCCGCTATGTAAGTACTATTGTATATAATGTAAATCAGTTATCCTCTCCTCATACCTTATTCCCTTCCGTTGTATTGTAAATAAGTTATGGATTCGTTCAATGTATAACTTGTTGTTTAATGGAAACTGCTTTGACCCGGTTGAAAAGTGGTATATAAACACAGCTAAATAAATAAATAAACAATGTGCTCAGTGGCAATGTGACTCTTTTCACTGCACACCATTTCATGGTGTGTGTGCATGTATTTATATGTGGCTCACATCCCACTTACAGACTGCGATATCAGCTGCCTGTGGTCTACGGTCTTACACCTACGGCTCCGCTTCTTATATGGCACCATGTCTGCACATCCCTTAGCGCGTCTTCTACTGTCTGCCTGCCTTTGATTGCAACCCCTTTGGACGCACTGTTGCTTCCTGTCGGCTGTGATGTTAACGTGCGGTATTGTTTAGGGCGCCCTATACCGCACGTTAAATGGCCAGAGCACTCTGTACCGCATATTACCGGACCAGGCTTACCTAAACGCCACACCGCCCACTTCCTTATATGGCATCCATAACATAGCGCTGCACTTACCGCCGGTAACATTACCGTGCCTTAGTAAACATACCCCATAATCACCAGCATCAACACAACCACATCCCCTCTTGACCCATATCCAGTCAGCTGGATCAAGATGGTCAGACAAGAGCTCGCTCTGACAATCCTTAAGATCACACAGCTCTCTCTACAGCAAGGATATGTACCACTTGACCTCAAAATGGCCTCCATCTGACCAGTAAGAAAAGGTTCTAACAACGACATCAACCATCCCGCATCTTACAGACCCATAGCTAGCCTTCCATTTTTGGCCAAGATAATAAAAAAGATTGTACTCCATCAACTACAATATCACATTGACACACATTCCCTTCTCGACCCCCAGTAATATGGTTTTCAACCCCACCATGGAGTAGAATCCCTCACAACAGCAAGAACATAACATAAGAACATAAGATATGCCATACTGGGTCAGACCAAGGTCCATCAAGCCCAGTATCCTGTTTCCAACAGTGGCCAGTCTAGGTCATACGTACCTAGCAGTTTCCCCAAAAGACACAGGTTCCACAATGCTTGTACTGGGTCAAGCATTGATATCCTGGGTCCCTTCTTAATAATGGTTTATCGACCTTTCCTCCAGGAACTTGTCCAAACCTTTTTTAAACCCAGCTACACTAACAGCCTTTACTACATCCTCTGGTAACAAATTCCAGAGTTTGATTACACGTTGAGTGAAAAAAATATTTTCTTTTATTAGTCTTAAATAGTTTACCTTGTAGCTTCATTGCATGTCACCTAGTCTTTCTATATTCTGATAACGTAAACAATCGATCTACGTTTACCCGTTCCACTCCGTTCATTAATTTATAGACTTCTATCATATCTCCCCTCAGCCATCTCTTTTCCAGGTTAAAGAGCCCTAACCTTTTTAGCCTTTCTTCATAGGAGTATTATGGTGGCTCTTCTCTGAACCTTTTCTAATTTCGATATATCCTTTTTAAGATACGGCGACCAGAATTGCACACAATATTCAAGGTGCGGTCTCATCATGGAACAATATAGAGGCATTATAATATCTTTTGTTTTATTTTCCATTCCTTTCCTTATGATACCTAGCATTCTATTTGCTCTCTTGGCCACCGCTGCCCACTGGGCCGAGGTTTTTAACATGTTATCCACAATGACGCCTAAATCTTTTTCCTGGGGGGTGGTTCCTAATGTGGAACCTTGCATCGTGTAACCATAGTTTGGGCTGTTCTTCCCTAGGTGCATAACTTTGCACTTGTCCACATTAAATTTCATCTGCCATTTTGATGCCCAGTCTTCCAATTTATCAAGATCCTCTTTCAATTTTCCACAATCCTCTTGGTTTTTAACAACTTTAAATAGTTTTGTGTCATCTGCAAATTTGATAACCTCACTCGTTATTCCACTTTCCAGGTCATTTATGAATATGTCAAAAAGCAGCGAACCCAGCACAGATCCCTGGGGTACACCACTATTCACCTTTCTCCATTGGGAAAATTGGCCATTTAGCCCTATCCTCTGCTTTCTATCTTTTAACCAGTTCCTGATCCACAGTACTACACTGCCTCCTATCCCATGACTCTTTAGTTTTGCCAAATGTCTCTGATGAGGGACCTTGTCAAAGGCTTTCTGAAAGTCCAGATACACTATATCAACCGACTCACCTTTGTCCACCTGTTTATTCACACCTTCAAAAAAACATAACAGATTAGTAAGGCAAGATCTTCCTTGTCTAAAGCCATGTTGGCTGTCTCCCATTAGGCCATGACTATCTACATGCTGAGTAATTTTATTCTTTATGATGGTTTCTACCATTTTTCCTGGTACTGACATCAGGCTCACCGGTCTATAGTTTCCCGGATCACCCCTGGAACCCTTTTTAAAAATTGGGGTTACATTGGCAATCCTCCAATCTTCAGGTATTAGAGATGATTTTAATGATAGTTTACAGATTACTAATAGCAGGTCTGCAATCTCATATTTAAGTTCTTTAAACACCCTTGGATGTATACCATCCGGCCCAGGTGATTTGCTACTCTTCAGTTTATCTAATAGTTGTAATACATCTTCCTGATGTATCAATATTTCCTTCAATTCTTCCACACCTTTAAATACCACTTCACTCATGGGTAACATCCCTACATCTTCCTCAGTAAAGACCGAAGCAAAGAATTCATTCAGTCTCTCCACTATTGCCTTGTCGCCTCTTAGTGTCCCTTTAACCCCTCTATCATCTAATGGACCAACTGACTCTCTCACAGGTTTTTTGCTACGAATGTACTTGAAAAAGTCTTTATTTCGTGTTTTTGCTTCCGCAGCAAGCTTCTTCTCAAATTCTCCCTTTGCCTACCTTATCAGTGCCTTGCATTTGACTTGCCAGTGCTTGTGCTGTTTCCAAGTTTCGTCGTTTGGCTCTTTTTTCCATTTCTTGAGAGCACTCCTAAACAACTTAAGAACAGGTACAGACAGACCTCGCACCGGTTACCTACTTATATTCCTCGACATCAAGGCAGCATTCGACTCCATACCTTATGCCCTAATCATCAAAGGACTGCAAGCAATAGGACTAACTGGAATCCCTCTGAACTGGTTCAAATCCTATCAAACCGATGACTTCAGGTAAAATTAGGCTCTACAAAGTCAAGACCATATACTCAAACCCAAGGAGTCTCCAAGGATCTTCCCTTTTTGCACTATTATTCAATATCTTCATCCAGTCTGCACAGTCATACAAACCTTCAATGTCCTCTACCACATATACTGTATGCTGATGATGTCATGATCTATGCACCCATCAATACACTGAACCCAGACATCACAACCTTAACAGAATGCTTCACTGCAGTCAATTCATGGCTCATCACCCATAACATGACCATAAACATCAATAAAACTGAAGCTCTATATATCACCAAAGACAGAAGCTTCAACCCTCCAGACACCATAAGCCTAAATGGAACTCAACTTCATGTACAACAAGAGGTGCATTATCTAGGTATTAACTTCAATCAACACCTAACATTCTTGTACTACATAAGAAACATCACCAGGTGCATATACTATAAGCTCAAGACTGTACAACATCTCAAGCCTCTCCTAACCCAACAAAACGTCCGCAAAGTCCTTCAAGCTCTCATCTTCCCACAACTAGACTACTGCAACCTCATCCTCCAAGGCCTTCCTAAGAAAACAATCCACCCGCTTGAACTAGCCCTCAACACAGCAGCATGTACCCTCTGCAATGCCAGCATAACCGAGCACATAACTCCATTGTTCAAACAGCTCCATTGGCTCCCCATCATGGAACGCACAAAATTTAAAGCTATCCTTACAGTTTTCAAGATCCTCAATGGCTTATCGGCCACCCAACTTCAAACAATAATATATGAGACCAAAGATGACTGCACAAGGAGAACTGACTCCCAGGACACCCTAGCTACCCCAGCACCCTTCACCAGATCCAGCACCACCACATCCAGTAGAGTTTTCTCCCTATATGCGCCTTCCTTTTGGAACTCAATCCCCTACAAACTCCTGACCACAAAAGATCTGCTCACATTCAGAAAGGCCCTCAAGACCCACCTATTTACAGCCTTCTTCACTGAGAACAAAACATAATATCTTTATGCAACTACATTTGTCCCCCTCACCACATCCCCGTCTCTCCTCCTCCCCTTAATCACTATTCCCCCTAGTATTAACTTCTCTCCAAGTTCTTTGCCCTGTTACAATGTATTAAGTTATCTAAGTTATTTACCCTATTACAATGTATCAAGTTTTGTTTTAATGTAAACCGCCTTAACCGTAGGATAAAGCAATATAGAAAACCTGTTAAATAAATAAATAACCCCCTAAAATGATACATTATTGGATCTGCATCACTGATATAATAGGTAAAATCAGGGACTACAAATAGCACACAGTGCTTTGTGATGTAAGTTCAACATTGTCCAAACAGTCTTACTCCTTAACTAGGTAACTGGGCATCTTCACATCTTGACTGGCTTCTGATCACAGCTTTTGACATTTTGGATATAATTTTACAAACCTTATGGGCCATTGTCAAGTACTAAAAGCAGATTTAAAAGTGTGAAATGGCATATACATGTATGTGGTGATCTTAGAAAAGGCAGCACATAGAGCTCTAGGCATTCAGAAAGGTGGAATGGGCTAGGTATGGTCTGGGTGATCCTCTAAATCATACATTTATTCGGTACAATATTTTATAAAGGCAATACATGTGAACCTTGATATTACTACCTGTCAACATTTACAACTGCTCAAGGTCATGCACAATCCTCAATTAGCTTGTCTTTGGGACCTGGGGCTTGCAAGAATATAAGAACCTAAGAACATAAGATATGCCCTACTGGGTCAGACCAAGGTCCATCAAGCCCAGTATCCTGTTTCCAACAGTGACTAATCTAGGTCATAAGTACCTAGCAGTCTCCTCAAAAGACACAGGTTCCTCAATGCTTGTATTGGGTCAAGCAGTGATATCCTGGGTCCCTTTTAATAATGGTTTTATGGATCTTTCCTCCAGGAACTTGTCCAAACCTTTTTTAAACCCAGCTACACTAACAGTTTTTACTACATCCTCCGGTAACAAATTCCAGAGTTTGATTACATGTGAGAAAAAAAATATTTTCTCTTATTAGTCTTAAATAGTTTACCCTGTAGCTTCATTGCATGTCCCCTAGTCTTTTTATATTCTCATGACGTAAACAATCGATCTACGTATACCTGTTCCACTCCATTCATTAATTTATAAACCTCTATCATATCTCCCCTCAGCCATCTCTTTTCCAGGTTGAAGAGCCCTAAACATTTTAGCCTCTCTTCATAGGAGTATCCTTCCATCCCCTTTACCATTTTGGTGGCTCTTCGCTGTACCTTTTCTAATACCATAGTAACATAGTAACCTGGTGGATGACGGCAGATAAAGACCAGCATGGTCCATCTAGTTTGCCCAGCAAAATGGCAAGAGTAGGTGCAGGCCACCCCTCCCCATGTCTTTGTTTAGGGGTGAACCCACCACTCCATGTAGGACACCCCTATTTGTTGAGACATTAGATGGTTCAGAAGTTATATGTTTCAGTTTATTTTGTTTTTATCCTGTTGCTGTAAAGGGATCCACTGTGTTTGTCCCATGCCGTTTTGAATTCCGTCACCGTGTTTGCCCCCACCACTTCCATCGGGAGGGCATTCCAAGCATCTACCACCCTTTCAGTGAAAAAATATTTCCTGACATTGCCTTTCAATTTACCATCTTGCAAGTTCATGTTATGCCCTCTAGTTTTACAGCTTCCATGTCTTTGGAAGAGGTTTGTTTGTTCATCATTTCTCTTTAAGTATTTAAAGGTCTGAATCATATCTCCCCTGTCCCTCCTCTCCTCCAAAGTGTACTGCTCCTACAGACCCATGCCCAGTATCATGGGTCAAAGCCACCAAATCAAACTTCATTCACACCATACATAAAATAGTACACAACTCACTCACCCAAGGACTCATGCCAAAGCAACTAAAGCTTGCCTCAGTAAGACCAATCACAAAGAAAACAACTCTCGACAAAAAAGATCCAGCAGCATACCGACCAATCTCCAGCATACCCTTCCTGGCAAAAATCATCGAAAAAACGGTACAACTACAACTCCAGGAACACATCGACAAACATGAAACACTCGACGACAACCAACACGGCTTTCGTCCCAACCATGGAGTCGAAACGCTACTGATCTACCTCTTCGACAGCATCCTAAGAATAATTGACAACACCAGGAAGGGAATCATAATGATCTTCATCGACATCTCCTCAGCCTTCGACACAGTGGACCACAACACGCTCCTGGAAAGACTAAAGAACACTGGTATACACGGTATCACACTGAAATAGTTCCACTCATACCTAACCGAAAGACAGCTACAGGTCAAGGTGGGACACAACACCTCCCGACCCATAAATGTCCGTCAAGGAGTACCTCAAGGATCCGCACTCTCAGCACTCCTATTTAACATCTACATCCAACCGATATGCAACATCATGAAAGAGAACAACATTCAATACACAATATATGCAGACGACATCATGATATACACCCCGATATCAATCGACAACCCAGACTTCTCCAAGATAACAGACTGCCTTACCCAAATGACGAGCTGGTGTCAAAACAACAACCTCGCAATAAACTACAACAAGACCGAAGCTTTAATCATCACTCGGAACCAAAGCTTCATACACCCGCCAAATATCAAGATACAAAACACTACTATACCAATAAGATCAGAAGTGCGATACCTCGGTGTTACTCTGGACAATAAACTAAACCTCAAGCCACACATAGACAAAACAATACAAAAAGTCTACTACAAGATGCGAATCATCAGGAGATTGAAACCACTCCTTGCTCCAGAACACTTTCGTACCGTCTGTCAAGCACTGATAACCCCAATACTGGACTTCTGCAATCCGATATACCTTGGACTACCGAAACAAGCCCTCAAACCACTCCAGCTAGCACAAAACACTGCAGCACGAATAATATCCGGTACTGCAAGACAGGACCACATCACACCTACCTTAAAGGACTTACACTGGCTCCCAATCGGTGCACGCATCAGATACAAAACTATCATAAACCTATTTAAGATAAATCAGCACACATCAGCCAACAGCCTACACACCCTCATTCAACCAGACACCAGCACTCGTCCTAGAAGAAAACAAACACACAACCGAGTCAGCACCCCAAGTGAATTCAAACACACATGCAAGGACACAACAGACAGAGCACTCTCCATGGCTGCTCCAACAATATGGAACAAACTACCGGACGACTTGAGGGCAACTACAGACCTCAAAGACTTTAGAAAACAGCTAAAAACCATGCTGTTCATAGAACACTATGGACACATCACATAACCTAAGAGAATGTATAACAGCACATGATACCGTCTGTATTGAAAATGTTTTGCAGCACCACTGTATATAGCCCACACTGTACATAGCTCAAACCACTCTAACACACAATACACCACACCTTGTACATAGCTCACCCCAATCCAGCACACGATACAATACACACTCAACTAAATTTCACCCTCACTGCATGATTAACACACTCACTTTACCCGATTGTTTGCTGTGATACCACCTTGATTAATAAGATAAGGCGGTTTAAAAATACTGTTAAATAAAATAAAATAAATAAATTTAGGTCTTCAAGTCTCTTCTATAAGGCTTCTGACGCAGGCTCCAAATCATTTTGGTCGCCTTCCTCTGAACAGTTTCCTGTCTTTTTACATATTTTGCAAGATATGGTCTCCAAAACTGAACACAGTATTCCAAGTGAATACTGAACACAGTATTCCAATATAAGTGATTGTTAAATAAAAATAAAATAAGTGAGGCCTCACCAGTGACTTGTACAGTGGCATAAGTACCTCTTCCTTTCTGCTGGTAATCCCTCTTTGTATGCAGCCCAACATCCTCCTGGCTTTTGCCACCGCCTTGTCTCAATGTTTTGCCTCCTTGAGATCATCAGAGATAATCACACCAAGGTCTTTCTCCTGAACCATGCACACCAACCTCCTGCCCCCTATCGCGTACATTTCCCTTGGATTTCTGCTACCCAAGTGCATGGCACTGCACTTTTCCGCATTAAATCGTAGTTGCCAAGCATTAGACCATTCTTCCAGCATTTGTAGATCTTTCCTCATGTTATCCACTCCCTCGGGGGAGTCCACTCTGTTGCAAATTTTTGTGTCATCTGCAAAAAGACAGACTGTTCCATTCAGTCCTTCAGGACTATCACTCACAAATACATTGAACAGTGCCGGGCCCAGGACCGCACCATGGGGCACCCCGCTAATCACCTTCCTTTCATCCGATTGAGCTCCATGTACCATCACCTTCTGTTGTCTGTCAGTCAACCAATTTCTAATCCAGTTTACCATCTTGGGACCCATCACCCAGCTACTGAGTTTATTGACAAGCCTCCTATGAGGAACAGTATCAAAGGCCTTGCTGAAATCCAGGTAGATGACATCCATTGCATACCCCTGATCTAGTTCCTTGGTCACAAAGTCAAAGAACTCAATCAGATTTGTTTGGCAAGACAGTCCTTCAGTAAAACCATGTTGCCTCGGATCTTGCAACCTGTTGGTTTTGAGAAAGTTCACTATTCGGTCTTTCAGGAGCGCCTCCATTACTTTTCCCACCACCGAGGTAAGGCTCCCGGGCCTGTACTTTGACACTTCTTCCCTGTCACCACTTTTGTGCAGAGGTACGACATCAGCCATTCTCCAGTCCTGAGGAACCTCTCCTGTTTCCAAGGATCTGTTGAAGACATCCTTTAACAGTCCTGCAAGAACCTCTCTGAGCTCTTTCAGTATCCATGGCTTTGTCCACTTTCAGTTTAGGAAGTTTTTCTAACACCTCATCTTCTGTGAATGGTGTGCTATCTACTTCATTCCCATTTTTATATTTGGTAGTCACAGCTGGTCCATCTCCAGGATTTTCTTTAGTAAAAACAGAGCAGAAGTATTTGTTTAGCAATTTCACTTTTTCAATGTCACTTTCCACGAGTCCTTTCCCAGCACTTCTGAGTCCTGCAATTCCAACTCTGATCTTCTTCCTTTCCCGAATATACCCGAAGAAAGTTTTGTCGTGGCCCTTAACATCTTTAACCATCTTTTCCTCTGCCTTTGATTTAGCTTTCCTTATTTCTCTTTTTGACTCTTTGAGTTTGATCCTGTATTCATTTCTGTGTTCTTCTGTTTGCAAGCTTTTGAATTTTGTGAAAGCTGTGTTTTTTGCCTTTATTTGAGCAGCCACTTCTTTGGAAAACCAAATAGGGTTCCTTCCCCTCTTGTTTTTATTTACTTTTCTTACATATTTATCTGTTGCCCTTTTTATTGCCACCTTTAGTTTAGCCCATTGCAATTCCACTTCCCTTATCTCCTTCCACCCCGTCATCTCCTCCTTTAGGTGCTCGGCCATTTTATTGAAGTCAGTGTTTTTGAAGTTTAGGACTTTGAGCTTGCTATGATTGGCCCGTACCATGGCTTTTATCTCAAACCACACCGTGTGATGATCACTGTTGCTCACAGGGGCACTCACGCAGACATTCGACACACTATCACCGTTGGTGAGCACTAAATCCAGCGTTGAGCTTTCCCTGGTTGGTTCCATCACCATTTGTCTAAGTAATGCATCTTGGAGAGCATCCATAATTGTTTTGCTTCTTTCCAGATGTGCAGAAGGAGTAATCCAATCCACATCAGGTAGATTAAAGTCACCCAATATGATCACGCCCCCCTTTGTGGCTATCTTGGCAATATCTATAATCAATTCATTATCTCTCTCTTCAATATGAGTCGGAGGTCTGTAGACTACAGCAGTATGGATGACAGTGCCATCTCCTCTTTCCAACGCAATCCAGAGCGCTTCTTCTTTTCCCCATGTCCCCTGCATTTCAGTAGTTTTAATATTGCTTTTGACATACAAGGCTACTCCTCCTCTTTTTCCATTTTCTCTGTCTCTTCTGAATAGATTATAGCCAGCTATGGCTATATCCCAAACATGCGATTCATTAAACCATGTTTCTGTAATGGCCATAATGTCCAAATCCATTTCCACCATTAGGGCTTCCAGGTCCAGAACTTTGTTGGCTAAGCTTTGAGCATTTGTGCTCATTGCTTTCCAGCATTTACCTGGCTTGTGTGTATTTTGCATTGATTTTGTTCTGCCCACTTCTTCCCACTTGTTTTCGATGTGTGGTTTAAAAGTGTGGCTGTTTCTGATGTTATTCTGCTTTTGCTACGGTGACCAGAATTGCACACAATATTCAAGCTGTGGTCGCACCATGAAACGATACAGAGGCATTATAATATCCTTTGTTTTATTTTCCATTTCTTTCCTTATGATACCTAGCATTCTATTTGTTCTCTTGGCTGCCGCTGCACACTTGGTGGAGGGTTTTAACATGTTATCAACGATGACGCCTAAATCTTTTTCCTTGTGGTGGTTCCCAATGTGGAACCTTGCATTGTGTAACCATAGTTTTGCTTTTTCTTTCCTAGGTGCATAACTTTGCACTTGTCCACATTAAATTTCATCTGCCATTTTGATGCCCAGTCTTCCAATTTATCAAGATCCTCTTTCAATTTTCCACAATCCTCTTGGTTTTTAACAACTTTAAATAGTTTTGTGTCATCTGCAAATTTGATAACCTCACTCGTTATTCCACTTTCCAGGCCATTTATGAATATGTCAAAAAGCAGCGGACCCAGCACAGATCCCTGGGGTACACCACTATTCACCTTTCTCCATTGGGAAAATTGGCCATTTAGCCCTACCCTCTGCTTTCTATCTTTTAACCAGTTGCTGATCCACAATAGTACACTGCCTCCTATACAATGACTTTTTTAGTTTTGCTAAGTCTCTGATGAGAGACCTTGTCAAAGGCTTTCTGAAAGTCCAGATACACTATATCCACTGACTCACCTTTGTCTACCTGTTTATTCATTGCTATTAAGCTGACAAAGTGGCACACTGATTGGCTGTCCCTGGTGATGGCAATAGCAGGGTTTCCTCCTTCCGCTGGCAACAATCATACCAGCATGGAGCACCTCCGAAGAAAAGCAGGTAACTGAGCCACCACTTCTTCTCCTCAAAGCACCACTATTAAGGGCCCCCAGCTGACAAAGTGGCACGGTGATTGGCAGTCCTTGGCGGTGGCGATAGCAGGGCTCCCTCCGAAGGAAAGCAGACAACTGAGCCACCTTAAATGAGTGTTTTTTAAACACCTATATGAGTCAGGGAACAGGTGTAAATCCATACATGGACAATTTTGGGATTACACATGCATTCCCTGTGTGAAATGGGGAATATAGATATAGATTGTTTCACCAAAGCCATATTCGTGGTACACACCCCTGCAATTTCGACATAGTATGGATATCCACATGTAAAATAAGCCTTTTCTAAAAATTGCCATTTAAACATGGATAACCTTAATTCACAAACTATTTCATTCTAAATACATTTCTTTTATTTTCCTTTAATTTGTTCTTTCTTTCTTTTTAGGTCTTTTTAGATTAAGTTTTAATTTAGACCAGAATTAGCAAGTTCAAAAGCTCATGTGACTTTACAAAGAAAGGCTGCAAGGTGCTTGCCAGAGTGGTGAGCAGAAGTCTGTTGTGTCCTTCTGGACTTGTTTCAGAATGATGACCGTTGTGTTGCATCCTCACTGGAGATCTTCTTGAGCCCTCTTTACATGGGATTATAGCAAGGAGGTGATGCTAGCGTCTATTTTTGTGCTATGTGTCACTTCAAATTAATGTCTATCAAAATTCATTAATAAATGAAATTCTAACTGATCTGTGGATGTGAGTTTTCTTCTGCAATTACGGCACTGTCAGATGTCTGAGAATACTGCAAAGTATCACCTAAACAAGTGTTTTTTGGCAAGCAAAGATTAATTTATAAACCATCTGTTCTCCTTGCCTTGTACAGTGGCATACTGGCTTCAATGAACACACCTTTTTTACTTAAGCATGGCACTGTCACTTCAGAAGAGATTAATAGGTTACAATACAATTATAAAATATTTACTATAAATTTTTGTATGCACACTATAAACTAATCAGGTCCAAAAGCTTATAAGAATGTCTTTGAAACCTAAGAATAACAGAGCTGCCAAGTTTCTAAGTTTTAAAGGGGAGATTTAAAGCCATCTGTGGATTTCTGATAAACCCATCATGATATGTTTTGGGACCCACAGCACTGATTTCAATGGGTGAAATCAGGGACAGTAAATACCATGGTGTGGGTGGGGGGGGGGGGGGATGTTCAGCGGCAGAGGAGGCTAGTGCTTATAAAGTGGCTAGCCATCACCACTGAATTGTAATCCCAACTCTAAAAATGTTCATTGTAAAATAATAGTTCCATTATTATTTTCGTTACGTTACCTGTAAACTGCATCTGATCTCTGGAAGAAGCGCTATAAAAGAATGTACAAATAAATAAATATATTTAATGCCAGGGCCATATCCAGTCACCAGCATTGAATATCCAGGTGACACAGAATGCAGGACGCTAACCAAGCAGCCGCGACATTGAGCTGCTGCCTGGTTAGCTTCTGCGGGTGAAGTGAGGTCAGCCTTTGCACACACCTTACTTTACCTGTGTGTCACTAACTGGGCAGTGGCTCAATATCACCACTGCCCAGTTAGCAATGGGTGCCACCTCCGCTCCACCCTACTATGCCCCCGGAACACCCTGATGCTAATTGCTTAGCATGGGGCATGTAGCAGTGGCACCCACGGATATCCTGTGGCACTAACCATTCAGGGGCAGGCAGGTCTGCAAACTGTAAATACCGTTGAATATCCCCCCCCCCCCCACATTACTTTGGGATGTAAGTTCAAAACCAGGACTGGCCAAAAGGTCTCCTCTCTGAAAATGGATTACTGGAAAAATGAGGCCAGCTTTCAGGGATATTTATTCAAGTAACTAAGGAGTGGGCAAATTCATGTAAGTGGAAACTGCTTTTTTCACAGTATACATGGTTTCACCTAGGGGAAAAGGGAGTATTCCAAGGAGTGGAATATAGTTAAGGGAGCAAAATTAGGCATAGAAATTTATTTTTCTAATCCCATATTAAAGCCCCTGGAAACTCAACAGGAAGTTTTCCTTTCAGAATTAGCTGACAAATCCATGGGTACAAAAGTATCCACAGACGTATAATCTACAAATTTAAGGATTACAAAAGGGGACTGATACTTATGGAGAGAGATCTGCAATTGTAAGTATTTACTTCTGGGAATTTTTCTAAATCTTGGTGAAAAATGAATTATTTAGACTAAAGCTGATTAATCTGTGAACCCAGTGTATTTGTTAAATCAGTCAGGGCCTAGTAGCAGCAAAGAGCTTTCAGTTTAAATTTAAAACACAGAAGAGAGCTTTCTGGTTAAATTTAGACCCCAAGATTCCCTCTATCCAAGCAAGGGCTGTGGGACTCGCCCTGTAAATTGGTCACAGATTACCTTAGAAGCACAGAACAGGGTACTGTGTAGCAGCCATCTTTTCATAGGTCTTCTTTCTCTCCCTCTCTCCCCAACACCCATCCACCCCTGGGATAATTGTAGCTTTATAGGTACTTAAAGGAAAGGAGGTGCCATATTCACTCTCAGGTGCAGCTGTTTATCCTCATCAGGCATACATTAAGGACCTGAGATTAATTAAGCTTCAGGTGAACAAAGTGCATTAAACATATTAGGTATAGTTTTATTAGTATAAGTATCCCTAGCAACCCTTAGTAAGTAAAGAACTTAAATATCTAAACACAGCCTTAAAACTAAGATGCAGACAGTCCAGCAGCGAGATGGGGGTTTTCCAGTTTTTTGCATTGAGAGTCACATGTATGATTTTCTCTCAGTTGGTGAGGGCCTTACATGTGCACTAGGTGCAAGGAGCTCTTTGCTCTCAGGGAACGAGACCGATCTCTGGAGGCTAGAGGAGCAGACTTGGAGGAGATAAAGAAGACAGAGAGGTACATAGATGAGACCTACAGGGATATAGTTCTGAAGTCCCACCTCCAGTCTGGCAGCATCCCTTTTGCCATGGAGGAGAGAGGTCCTGTGACAGGAGAGCATCACCCTGGTGTGGCAGGAAGTGATCCGTAGCTAGGACCTGTCTTCCAGGTGATATAAAATCTTCTCGCACCGAGGAAGTTTCACCAGGGCCCTGTGCCCATGAGGGAAGGGTTAGGACAGCTGTTATAGTTGGTGATTCGATCATTAGGCATGAGGATAGCGGGGTGGTTGATGGACTTGAGGATCGCCTGGTAACATGCCTGCCTGGTGCGAAGGTAATGGACCTCACGCACCACCTAGACAAAGTCATAGTGCTGGGGAAGAGTCTGCTGTCTTGATACATGCTGGTATCAGTGACATAGGAAAATTTGGTAGGGAGGTTCTGGAGGCTAAATTTAGGCTTTCAGATAGTGTGATGAGGAGAGCCCTACTGAACCGATGGAAATAGGAAAAGATAGTGAATATACCTTTAAGGAAAGAGACATTCCTGAAATTCACAGGTTCCAGACTGCAGTCAAAGAAAGCACGGAGTTGATAGAGCCAGTTTGCCACACCCAAGCTCTGCTGATGTAAGTGCAAGCTTAGGGGGTAATGGCAAACACCTGTGCAGAGACAGAGAAAGGCTAGCTAAGAAGCAGCCTTATAAACCCTGCTCAGAAGGGGTGAAGGGGGTTCAGGATCAGGTTGCGGTTCAAACTGTTTGTATTCCAGTTCCAGTCCAGAATAGTGGGCAGGTTCAGAGAGTTCAGCATGTTTCAGCTGTTCCAGGAGTTCAGAGAGAGGAACTCAGAGGAGGAAACATCAGGGGAAGGAGAAGGACGTTGAAGGAGCCTGAGAGCCAAGAAACCACGTGTGCTTTGCTTAGAGAAAGAAAGCAGGGAAATCTTCTACCTTGGGTCTCGGACCGAAGGTTTCAAGCTGCTCAAAGGTGGGTGAACAAGGCTATAGCTAGAAGTAACCAGAACCCAGCCTGGAGCAAAGAACCGTGGCTGAACAGTGGAGAGGAACCAAGGCAACTGAACCAGGGAGAGATATCCCATACTAGAGGTACAGACATTCCTTACCGGGGAAACCAGTGCTGGAGGGAGGTCCAGGGATTTCCCCAGAGCATTCACTGAGGAGCAGATTGTGGGAGTCCAGAGCCAGACGTATATGCTTTAGAACAAGAGGATATGCAAGTGGACTGTGCGGAGCAAAACTCCATATCAGGTGAATTGCCAATGGATTGTACATTATGCCAGACAGAAGCTATGAAAGTCTGTTGATAAGAAATGCTTGATAAAGAAAGGTCTTGAGATGCATTGTGTGAATGAACCTAGTTTTGTTTTACTAAGAAATACCTACTAACTCAAGAGAATGTTACCAGCTTCTACATTTTTGTGTTTAAAGGAGCAGAAGGTAAATGAGGACATTTAACTTTGCTTAAACAGAGAAGCTGTATTCGGTTTTGCTGATTACCTTATGAAAACAACTGCACATGTTTTAAAAGCTTATAAAGCTTCCTCAGTTCCAGCTTATGTATAATTTCTGAAGTATTGCTTGGAGAAGAATATCCTGACGTGGTGTGTTTGAACCTTAGTGCTTTTTGGGGAAAAATAAACTTTTGTCTTTGCCTTTAACCCTTGGCTTACACGACTATCCTTGAACGAGGAAAAACTACAAGTCCCAGAATGCCTCCCTGTGGACAAGAATAGTGTTTAATTCCTTTATTAGAGGACTAAAATTGGCAGCTCTAGGCCCTCGGCCGGGGCTGGGGTCACAACAATAGGAAGTTGAAATCCAGAACTTCCAGGGTAGTGTTCGCCAAAATTCTTCCCATTCTATGCAAAGGACCCAAAAGGCAGGCAGAGCTCCAGAGTATCAATGCATGGATGAGACAATGGTGCAAGGATGAGGGTTCTGGATTTGTTAGGAACTGGGGAACATTTTGGGGAAAGGAGGGGTTCATCCGAAGGGATGGGCTTCACTTTAACCGATATGGAACCAGGCTGCTAGCATTAACCTTTAAAGGAGATAGAGTAGCCTTTAAACTAGGCAATAGGGGAGAGCCGACAGTCACCCAAGAGTGCGTGGTTCGGAACAATGTATCCTTGAAGGACGCTACCAAAAGAATGAAGTTAGGACATATCAGCAGAGAGGTTCCAATAAAGAGAAAAGTAGCCCAAATGCCTTTGAGTACAGAGCAGACAGAGCTTAAAGATTCCAAATTACTCTTGCCTTCTGATAGCCAGATTAATATGAATAAAATAAAGTCTCTAAAATGCTTGTATGCAAATGCTAGAAGTCTAAAAAATTAGATGGGAGAGTTAGAATATATAGCACTAAATGAGAGGTTAGATATGATTGGTATCTCAGAGACATGGTGGAAGGAGGACAACCAATGGGACACTGTGATACCTGGGTGCAAGCTATATTATAATGATAGAGCTGATCAAATTGGTGGAGGGGTTGTGCTCTATGTTAAAGAGGGCATTGAGTCACAAAGGATTAAAGTTTTGCAGGAAACAAAATTTGCTGTAGAATCTCAATGGATTGAAACTCCATGTAAAAAGGGGAAGGCGATGGCAGTGGGGGTCAGAATGAACAAATGGATGATGAAATGCTCAAAGAAATCAGGGAAGCTAACAAAAGTTACAGAACAGTAATAATAATGGGTGATTTCAATTACCCCGGTATTGAATGGGTCAGTATCACGGCAGGACATGCTAGGGAGATAAAGTTTCTAGATGAACTAAATGACTGCTTCTTGGAGCAGCTGGTTCATGAACTGACCAAAGGTGAAGCCTTTTTGAACCTAGTCCTTAGTGGAACACCAGATTTGGTGAAAGAGATAAGGGTGTTGGGGCCACTTGGCAATATTTATTTAGCCATATTTATATACCGCTTTTCGCCGGGTCAAAGCGGTTACACCAAACATGTGGAGAGTACATTGAACAGATACAAGTGAGGGGGGGGATACCATTACCCGAGGGGGGGTATAGCATATTTACAATGATAAAAGTTAGTTTAGCACTGATTTTCAGCAATAGGCACCTAAATTAGGCTCATAAATCTAGGCAAATGAATGGCAAGCTCCTAACCTAGGGTGACATTTCAGCTGAAAGCTTGAAGGGGAATTTTAGAAGAGATGTCTAAGTGGAATTGGGGATATCTAAGCCAGAACACATGAAAAAAAAGCAGACATGTCCAGGTGCAAACACGATATGGACCTCTGCAGGGGCATCTATATAAACATCCTCAGAACCATATTTCATAACCCAGACATTAAGGATAGCATAATAGTTAGAGTAGTGGGCTCGGAACAGACCAGCAAGGGCTCAAATCCCACTGCTGCTACTTTTGACATTGTGCTGAGTACTGGGGATGATGGAGTGCTATCTTCTCTACACCCTCTGGATTTGTTTCTGCCAAAATGAGCACTATTGAGGTACCTAGAGTAGGTCTAACCTTAAGGCACGATGCTGGACATTCATGATGTTTCTGAAATCAGGCTGGGGCATTGAGGTTCCTGTGAACGCCCTGGCCACGCCCCCATTCAGACTTCGACATCCCCAGATCCGGCTTCTAAAATTGCTCTGGAGACATCTCTATGCTTTGGATGTCTCTATGTCCATTTCTGGACATCCAAAACATGAATAGGGCTTCCAAAATGACCCCCTTGGGCTCCCAGGTGCGACTGAAAATAGGGCACAAATTTAGGAGCTTAACTCAGGTACCTACATTTGGGAACTTAGCTTTTTTAAAAAATTGAGCCCTTAATGATTTGGGCTGGGTACCAGACCTGGGAGGTGGGGATAAAAGGGGATCTTAGTATTTCAGGCAGGATAGGAAGAGGAATAAGGGCCTCTGGGAGCAGAGGAGCAAAGGGAATCAGGGAAGAGAAATTCGGAATCAGGGAGGTGGATCTGGGATCGAGAGAAGAAATAATTCCTCACACCCAACAGCTGCTTCAATCCCCTCACTTACTGACTCCCCATCATAGGTGTAGTTTGCCTGCTTAGTCTGGGGGGAAAGGGGCAGGGAGGTCATATCAGTGGTGGGAGTTGAGGGCCAAATCCGTTCCAACACCTGGAACAATTAGGGGAAATTACCCTTGTGCCACCCAAACTATACTTATGCTTCCTATATACACACCCTCCAATCCTCTCACACTCCTCTGTTATTCCGTCATTCACACCCTATAGTCCCTCTGATCCTCTCACTCTCTTCCTATTCCCCGCCTCTTTTCCCTTCCCACAGCTACGATGCCCTCACTCTAGCTATCCTCATGCACCCCCTCCATTTCTTTCACACACTGCACACCTCCACATGACCCGCAGCACCATCGATCTCTTCATTATCTGTCTTTCCCCTACCCCAGAACACAGCCACTCTAATCTCCTTACTCACTCTTTGCTCCCTGCGCATCCTACAATCTCCTTATTCTCTCTCATTCATGCTCCCTGTACTTCCCTTATTCTCTGAGTCATTTTTCTTTCTCACTACCACTATGTGATCCCCTTCCCAATGCTTTAGGGCTTGGAGGAGGACAATGGCAGTACAACACATCAGGCTGGGTCTTTCTCTCCTGCACAGGGCCAAGTGTTATGCTTTCTATATATGGTTCAAAGTGTGACACTCAGCCCCAGCGGGAGAAGAGAAGGACATTCTCCTTATGTTGTATTGCTGCTATTCTTTGAGCTTCTAATTGGAGAGGGTGATGATTGCAGTAGGGGAAGAGAGAATTACTTTTGCTACTGCTAACCATTTATCGCCACAGCTTTATCCAAAGCCGCTGGTTACCTGTAGCAATCCTTTGGAGACTAATCAATGAACATTCTCAATTAGCTGATAAAACCTGCTTATGATATTTCTGCTGCCCTGTTTCTCTGTTCATTCTTCAAAATCCAACTCCAGATTGTCACAACATTCTCCAAGCAGACTGTTGAAATACACTTGGAGAGGTCTCTGAACTGGCCATTAACAAATAGGAGTGTAATTTCATTACTGGAATCCATGGGGTATGTCTAATAAGCTGGGCTAACAGTTATCCTGAGCTTTCTGCAACTAGGTCCCATGTTATTCAATGGACCCTAGTTGCAGATAGCTCGGGTTAATTGTTAAGTGGCTTAGTAGAGATACCACATGGATTCCAGTAATGAAATTACACTCCTATTGGTTAAAGCCAATGTTTCCCATTCCATTCCACTGTTTTTTCAGCTTTAGAGGTTGTTTCACTGGAGCCTGCCTTTAACCAATCAAATAAGCTTAGAAAAGGCGATAGTGAAAACTAGAAGGATGCTTGGGTGCATAGGGAGAGGAATGGCCAGTAGAAGAAAGGAGGTGATAGTGCCTCTACATAAGTCTTTGGGGCGACCTCATTTGGAGTATTGTGTGCAATTCTGGAGATCGCATCTTCAAAAGGATATAAACATGTTGGAGTTGGTGCAGAGGGTGGCTACTAAAATGCTTAATGGTCTTCGTTATAAAGCATATGAGGACAGACTTAAGGACCTTAATATGTATACTTTAAAGGAACGGCGGGACAGAGGTGATATGATTGAGATGTTTAAATACCTCCATGGCATAAATGTACAGGAGGAGACCCTCTTTCGATTGAAAGCAAGCTCTGCTACAGGGGGACCTATGTTCCCTCTAAGTTGCGCTGGGTCCGCTGCCAGCATTCCTGCCGGCAGGGAGGGGGGTGCAGTGCGATCGATTGCTCCGCCCCTCCCCCCACCGTCAGGAATGCCGGCGGAGGACCCAGCGCAGATGAAAGGGAACATTGCGAGGGTGCTGCGGCGTGTGTTAGACCCTCATCCATCGATTTCTCCGCCCCTCCCCCCACCGTCGGGAATGCTGGCAGCGGATCCAGCACAGCTTAGAGGGAACATTGAAGGGGACATAGACTTTACTTTACCATTCTTACTATACTTGCACTGGTATAGTCAGCCGGTGCATCTATAATGGCACAGAATTAAATATCTGTACGAAGGGGAAAAGTAAGACTTGTTATAACCCCCGGCAGAACCCCTCATATTATGTGCTTGAAATACACTGGAATGATGAGGATGGAACCCTCATAAATGCCACGAGCCCACTCACAGACCCCACAAAAGATGTTGTCTTGAACTTTGATGCCTGTGATGTAACAAACAGAAATGCTTACCATAAGTGTGGGTCATGGGAACGAGATTACTATTATGATGATAAATATATGTGTCCGGAAGGAGCCTACGGATGGGGACGGTGTACTGGAAAGAACTCTCCAACCACCATCTACAGCACCGCATCTAAAGATGCCTACTTCTGTCCAAAGTGGGATTGTGTATATTTTGCTACCTGGACTAATGTACCTGTAGGACGGGATGGAGATAGACGTAAAGGCAGCCTGACAAGAATCAGATTACCTGAACCTAAGAAATGCCAGAAAGGTGCCTGCAATCCCCTGCAACTCCTCATACTCGACCCTAGCCAGTGGAAGCAAGGATACAGATTTGGATTGCGTATAGCAGGAGGAGGCATAGATCCTGGAACAATCCTACACATACAGTTGAATACTAAGGCTCATATATCCTCACCCTATCGAATACATCACTCTTTTTATGAGGCCATGAAAGCAGAGTTTGAGGTTCCTTCTGCTTCCCAGAACTTGTTCCTTGAACTTGCGGGAGCAGTAGCATCTAGTCTCCACATTTCAGACTGTCTTTTCTGTGGAGGAACTAAGATGGGAGACCAATGGCCTTGGGAGGCACAAGAATTGAACTATTCTATTCCTTATAACCAGACTGATATACATAATACTACTAGTGAGTGGGTACTGGCCCACCCCATTGTTGGTAATTTGTGTTTTGCTCACTCAGGACCACAGTTTAACATGGAGGTTGGACAGCTGGTCTGTCTCAACCAAAGGTTCTACAACAGTACCACTAAGAAGACGTCTTGGTGGTCAGGAGCCAACGCTTCAGAGCTCTCCAATCCTCTAGTCGTTTCCCCAATCTTGCCAGCATCTGGACTAATCTAGCAGTTTATAATTCCTGGCAAGCACCACCTGGACTGTACTGGATTTGCAGAACCCGAGCATATGCTAGGCTTCCTCACCATTGGGGAGGAGCATGTGCATTGGGAACCATACGACCTTTCTTTTTCCTCTTACCTACATCCCATAGAGAACAACTGGGATATCCTGTGTACAGAAGTCGACAGAAACGAGAGGCCTTGAAAATAGGCCAATGGGACAGATGGGGGGAGGAGGAGTGGCCACCTGAGAGAATTATCTCATACTATGGACCTGCTACTTGGGAGCAAGATGGTACATGGGGATATCGTACTCCTGTGTATATGATAAATCGTATTATACGTTTACAAGCTGTTGTTGAAATAATAACCAATGAAACCAGTAAAGCACTAACTCTTTTAGCTAAGCAGAGTACACAAATGTGCACAGCTATTTATCAGAATCGTTTAGCTCTAGATTATTTGTTAGCAGCTGAAGGTGGGGTATGTGGGAAATTGAATTTAAGCAATTGTTGTTTGCAGATTGATAATAATGGGAATGTTGTTGAAGATATAGCTATTCAGATGAGAAAGCAAACATTTGTGCCTGTTCAGACCTGGCATAGTTTAAAGCTGGATGGGTGGTTTGGTTCAGCATTTTCATGGTTAGGTGGTCTAAAGACCCTTGCGCTTATTGTGATATTCATACTAGCCATGTGCTTATTGCTCCCATGTCTCCTACCTCTTTGCTTACGCATGGTAACCTCAGTAATTGATAGTACTGTAGAGCGGAAGGCAGCTACGAAAATATTAGCTATATGGCAATATTCCCCAATACCCCAAGATGAGGCGACTACGCAAGTTTAATGAATGATTTAATTCTCACCCTTTCTCACTAGCGGGTGAGAATAATCAAAGGGGGGAATGTGGCAGGCTATGGCCTAGAATAGTCTGCAAATATGAAAGGCCTGTAAGTTAGGCCTGGATTCCAACCCCCACTATAGCTAGAAAAGAACCAAAAAATCTGTGAAAAATGAGAAAACTGTTTTAAACTGCTTAATAAGAAGTTTTACATGAATTCATAAGTCTTTCATTATTTTCTTGTGTGCGAAAGATAGAAATGTTTCAATACATGCATTCCTGGAGCTAGAGACGACCTTGCAGTAGAAAAGTATCAAACCAAGAAACTGCACCATTGTTAGAACAGTCCTAAGGGAGGGAGCTGGGTGCTAGGCCCAGGAGGGATCTCTGATTGGACAGGTGCAGGGGGCGTTGGAACCAATAGAAAGTTTGCCTGTATCAAGCTGGAACCAATAGAAAGTTCTCATGTATCAAACTGAAGAAGAGGTATAAATGAGTATGTCTCTGTAAAAAGCTTTGCTCAGTTCCTTTTGAAGCTTTGACTGACTGGGCCTTGTGCACAATAAACTGGCTTGGACCCTGTCAATTGACTCCTGGATTTATTCATTGATTACACTTCACTGCAGCAACATTAGTGACCATAATAAACTGCCTCCATTACCAGACTCTGTGTAAAGTAACAAATAACCTTGCAAATGGATACTCAGAAGCTTACCATATCATACCATCGCCATCCCTATCTATGAAGAGTCAGCACTGCAGATATAGAACATCTTCAGTTGATAATAGAAAACAAGCCAAACCTCTACAGATTCCTGTACAGAATACTTCATCTCAGTTACACATAGAAAATACAGACCATTACTTATAAAAGAATAAGAAACTATAAATTAGAAACAAATATGGAGAGAAAACATGAAATGGGAAACCCCAAAAAACAGATGTGAAGTGGAATTTTAGAAGGAACGTCTAGGAATAATCTGGGACATCCAGAGCAAAACGTTCAAAAATCCAGGGAAGTGGCAGCAGAGAAGGGAGGCACTTATAAGTGTTTTCTGAAATTTCTACATCTCCACCCCGAGAAATAAATGTCCCAGTAACCGGTTCTAAAGATGGGCCCCGTGCAGACAGCAAGGTTGGGTATTTGCATGGGTGTAGGCTATTTTACAAATGTGGATGTTCCTGAATTGCACAGCCTCAGAACTGGGTACTTCGACATTCCAGCCAGGGTATTTCAGAAGGGGGATGACTATGCTATGAGACTTGAACATCCTGGCCTGCCATTTCAGATACTCAGACATACGGTGGCGAACCAGTAATGTTTGGAGTATGTATTTACACACAAGTTTCTTTGGGCAGGAAATACTTGTGGCACTTTCCCTGGAAAAGTTACATCCATGAAACAAGCGCTTTTTTCCATCTTATTTGTAGTCAGGAGCAGGTGTAAGCATGGACATCTCACCATCTAGGACCAGATATGCTTGCACTGTTCTGAAATTGTACTGTACGTTTCATTTCCCTTATTCCACCCAAGCCACTCCTCTCCCTTGCCCTCATGCTTCATGGATGTCCTTGCACTGGGGATATCTATATACCCAGCTTCTAAAATGGTTCCAGGGACTTCTTCATGCTTTGCAAGTGTAAGTGCCCATTTTCAGATGTACAACTCATAACTAGGACTTTGAAAATTCCCCCTTTTGTGAACAGTGAAACATTGAAGATAAAGGAATGTATTTCCTCCTACACGAAACAAAATACAATACAGTGAATCTCTAGAAACTATCAATATTTTGTTTTTGTATCTTTGTTGTATGATCATTTTATTTTTCCAGTTGAGTTGGTCTTGGTCTCTCTTTGCCACTTCTCCTTGTTGATTGTCTCCTATGTCCTTTTCCAGGATCTCATTTCCATTTCTTTTTCTTTACTCTTCCTTTTTCCCTTGCTCCCCTACATCTATCTCTAACATTGATCCTTAAGTTTCATCCTGTTCCCCATTTCTCTTATTTGCATTTTTATCTACCTAAAGTTAGATTCTATTTCTCTTTCCTTTCTCCTGCCTTCATTCTCTCTCTTTTCTCATATAGGGGCTTTCCATTATCTAATTTTACTTCCCTAGTCCTCTCATTCTTCATCTCTGTCTCATGCCTTCCTCTGTTTCCATATTCTCCTTCTCCCTCATCTTTTATTACTATCTAGTCCCTGAATTTCTACCTTCTGTACTCATTCCTTCCCCTGACTCCTTTTCTGTCACTTATCTCCTCTCCATCCTTTCCCTTTCTTATGTGTTGCCCTAATTTCGGGCTCCCATTCCCACCCTCTCACACTTCTTTGAAATACTTGTCCCCTTCCTTTGTTTCTTACCTTGTCCATAGCTCTTTCTCCTTTTCAGCTTCTCCCCATACCCTCCAGGTCTTTCAAATGATCTCTCCTCCATGTACTTTTTCCCTTACTCACAGACTTACTGATACCCTTTTCCCAAATGGCTAGTCTCTGTTGCCCTCACAATCCCTGCTCAGTTTCTCAGTCCCCTATTTTTTGCCACTGAATCCCCACATCACAACTCTTCCAGCCTATCAAATCTATCAAATTCCTAAGCCCTTACACACAATTCCAACCAAGAACAGAGTACCCACTTACACTACCAATATCCAGCCAATGTTAGAGTCTGTCTTCATCTGCTGTCTCTGCCTATGGCTGCATCCCTTTTCTCCCACATCACTATGTCTCCAGTATCTGTCCTCTTGCCTCTTTCCCCTCCATCTCCAGCATCCATTGCTCCTGCCACTTCCCTATAGCACCTTTCCCGTTCCCCAGCCTCCATCCATCTACTTTTGTCTCCAGTATTCATTTACCCTGCCGTCCCTTCCTTCTCTTTACCCCAGCATCCTCTCTCTCTCCCTTTCCGACTTCCCCTGTATGTGCCTCCCTTCCCCTTCTACACTCTGTCCCACAATATTTGATCTCCCTATACTCCTTTCCAAAGCATCAAATCCCCTCATCCCTTCTGCCAGAGTAGCTTATGCCCTTTAAAAGGAATCTTTCCCCAGCATGATCCCTCCACCCAATCCCCCTGGCAATAACAACCCCCTCTGAGACCCCAACAGCAGCAGCACCCATCCCCTGATCCCACTCCCTAGCCTTAACAGGATCCTTGGTGTCTAATGGGAGCAGGATCAATGCCCACTCACCTCTCTGTTACTGCACCTAGATCCAAAATGGCACCAATGACCCCTAATGGTAAAGTGGCAAGATGCGATCAAGGGAGGATGCTGCTGATATGGACCTTGGGAGAATATTGTTGCCAGGGAGATCACACCGGGGGAGGGGGGGGGGAGACATATCATAAAATTGCTTCCTTAAAGTGCATTTAAGAGGTGATAATTCAAACTCTTGTTTTATATAATGTGGCCAATTCTAAACTGGCCATCTAGCCCCTGTGCGGCCCCTCAGAATTGGGGTGTACAGTGGTAGCACCCGAAGCTGATCCTGCAGGGGCTAGATGTACTCGTGGGATCAGAATCAGGTCTACTGGCCTGTATGTGCAGGACAGGCCCTGATTCTGATGGGCCACATGCCCAGCAGATCCCCAGATAACTCAGCCAGGTTCCTGAATGGAGCCACAGTGCCATGACGTCCTGTCGCAAAGGCACCATGACTCCATTCAGACATATAGGGCAAGCTCTTAGGATCCAAATGATTCTTCTTGGATTGAAAGCACCACAGTTATTGCAGTGAATACACAACATTCTGACTCAGCTGTCCTAGAAGGATAAAAGAAAAAGTAGGTGTTACACCTAATTAAAGCACAGAAGTCAATGTATATGATGACTATATAGACAATTCAACCAAGGGGTGGGTGGGCGGGAACTTAAGTGTCCCTGGCCAGTAGACATTCTTCGTCAACTGGTGGACCACCATAACCACCGACGCCTGGGCCCTCCAGGTGGTGAGGGAAGGTTAACTTCTCCACTTCGAGTAGACGCCCCCTCCGTTCTCACGTGGAGAACGTCCCATGACTCTTCTTCACTGAGACTTTCTGCAGCAGGCGCTCGAGGGTCTCCTTGCAGCCCAAGCAGTGGAGCCTGTCCCACCACCCCTAAGGGGTGAGGGGTTCTACTCCAGCTACTTCCTGGTTCCCAAAAAGACAGGCAGCTTTCAGCCCATCCTGGATCTGCAAGATTTCAATCAGTTCTTGGTGAAGGAGAAGTTCAAAATGCTCTCCCTTGGAACATTGCTAGCCTACCTCCAGTGGGGAGATTGACTATACTCCTTGGATCTCAATTATATCCATATCGCGATCCATCCTCGCCACCGGCACTACTTCTGTTTTGCCATCAGAAGCCACCATTACCAGTACAGGGTCCTACCCTTCAGATTGGCTTCGTCTCCACAAAATGCTTGGCAGTGGTCACCGCCTACCTCCAGCTGCAAGGGATGTTTGTCTTCCCCTATCTGGACGACTGGCTCATCAAGAGCAGCTCCACTGATGAAGTCCATTAGGCAGCATGTCGCACCATTCTCATTCTCGAGCACTTGGACTTCATCATCAACTACCCTAAGCCTCATCTGCAGCCAACGCAGCATATGGAGTTCATAGGGGCTGTTCTAGACACTATCCAGGCCAGGGCCTTCCTTCCTCTGGACAGGGCACTGCGCCTAGCAGTCCTTGCCACAGAGGTGCAAGGTCGCTCGATGGCCTCGGCCCACCGCTTGTTGAGCCTCCTGGGTCACATGGCCTAGACAGTGCGTATCACACCCGATGCTTGACTCTGCATGCATCAGGCCCAGTGGACTCTCTGCACTCAATGGACTCAGGCGATGGGGTGCCTGGAGGACAGTATCTGTGTGACCGTGCCTCTCTCCAAATCCCTCATTTGATAGCAGCAGCTGCTGCATCTCATGGTGGGGATGCCTTTTCAGTCCCCGATGCCTCAGAAGATCCTTACTATGGATGCCTCCAAACTGGGCTGGGGGCCCACTGTGATGGCCTGCACACCCAGGGTGTCTGGTCTACAGGGGAGAGTCTCCATCAACAATTTTTTCGAGCTCCGAGCAGTTGTAAGCAGCCTACGGGTGTTCTGACATCTCTTGGAGAACCAGGTTGTTCTCATCCAGGCAGACAACCAAATGGCAATGTTTTATGTCAACAAACAAGGGAGTACTGGGTCGTACCTCCTGTGCTGGGAAACAGTTTGCCTCTGCACCTTTGCGATCCAAAGGGGGATGCTCCTTTGAGCAGTGTACCTCCCTAGTCAGGACAATCTACTGGTGGACCAGCTTAGCAGGGTCCTTCAGCTCCATGAATGACGACTGGACCCATGGGTAGACAGCCGTATTTTTCAGATGTGGGGTTCTCCTTTGATGAATCTCTTTGCCAGTCCCAGCAACACCTAGTTGCCACGCTTATGCTCCAGGATGCCGGTTCCCTCAAGTGGCAGTCAATGCATTCCTCATCTTATGGATGAAGGGACTCCTCTATGAGTACCCTTCCACTCCACTGATCACCGAGACCCTTCTCAAGGCTCAGCTCGACTGGGCCACTATAATCCTCATAGTTTCCAGGTGGCTAAAGCAGTTCTGGTTCCCCCTGCTTCTCTGTCTTTCCCAAGCACTCCCGGTTCCTCTGGGATGTGCTCTGGACTTGATCTCGCAGGAGAACAGCAAGCTCCTGCATCCCATCCTCAAAGCCCTTGCCCTGACAGCCTGGCTGCTGAGAGGGTAGACCTGGCATGAGTCAAATTGCCCTAGGATGTGGAGGAGGTCTTGCTAGCGTCCCGCAAGGTTTCCACCAGATAAGCGTACGCTTTCAAGTGGCACAGGTTCTCAGTCTGGTGTGCTGAGAGGGGCTTCAACCTTTTCTCCTGCTTCATACCAATGGTGCTGCAGTACTTACTACACCTTTCCAATGCTAGCTCGAAGTCTAACTCGCTCAGGGTACACCTCAGTACGCTGGCAGTACACTGTCATCTGATTGAGGGGCAACCTCTGTCCACTGTGATCCCTCCCCTTTCCAGTACCCGTAGGTAGGGGTTAAGGAGTTTAAGTTCCTTCTTTAAACCAATGTTCTGCTACTTCCTGGAGCAGTGCTCGTAGGGAAATGTAGTTTACCACCAGTTCAAATGAAGAGTAGTGTGACTCAGAATGTTTGCAAGCAAAAAGGGATTTATTTCCCCTCCCGGGGTTGGACTTCACAAGGATAAAAAGGTAACACAAAGTATCTGCTCTCTGGCAGCAAAAAGGACAAACATAAGAATAGCTTCCTTCAGCGTGAAATAAACATTTTCTTTCCAGCAAGTTGCAATTCAGCACATGGTTTCATACAGCTCTGTTTCCCTCACAGCCAGCTTGTATTTTCTTCACCATAAATTCCTAACATAAAGATATTATCTGTTCAGATAAAGTAATCGTGCAATCCATTTCCTCTGTGGGATAATTCATACAAGGTGGTTCTAGGGTTGCCAACTGGCTCCAGATGCGCCCGACAGACTTGCTCCAGTCCTGGGTTTACCCCATTGCATGCAGTTACTTGTAGTTTTCCTTTTCTTATGGAGTGCAATGGAGAAATCAGAACTATGCATCCCTGCATGCAATGAGGTAAATCCAGGACTGGATCGAACCTGTCGGGCGCATCTGGAGCCAGTTGGCAACCCTAGGTGGTTCTGTGTCCATAAGTTCCACCTCTGAACTAGGATTAGTTTGGCCAGTTCTTTCTAGGGCCGCGCCCTTTTCTCCAACCCTGAGCCTTTCAATACATTCAGAGTTTAAGTATTGCCTAAAGCCAGTACCGTAGCCCCAACCTTCCAGGCTGTTAAATTCACATGGATTCCTGTAATCCCAGCCCTTGGGCTTACCTGGGGACCTGGCTGTGGAGGCCTTCCTCTGAGGTTTAAAAATACCGGTTGGTTCCCTGCTGAACCTGTGTGAGGCAGTTTCCAAATGCCTTCCTGGCTGCTTGTAATCCCGTGCATGCTTCAGCTGGTCTGGTCTGGTCTGCTCCTTCGATAGCTCTCAGCCGGAGCCTCTGACCTCCCTTCAGCTGAAAACTCCTTCCAACTTCTGACCGGAAGTCTGCTTTTCTCTCTCTCCCTTCCTCCCTCTCTGCCTGCTGGGGCCTCCTTATGAGACAGCCTTCCTGGGTAGGGCCTGGCTCCACCCCCTAGCAGGTGTTCAAACTTTCCCCGTGACTCTTTGCTAAACTGATAGCAGGGGCGTGTTTCCTTCTCTCGTGCCTGGTTTCCCTGACAACTGGTAGCCATGTGCCTTTGTTTATCTTGCAGCCCTGCACTTTCTACCTGGTTTTTAAGCCTTTCTACCGGGCCAGAAGGACTTGCTATGTCACACCACCCATCCTCTCATGGGCTGCTTCATGAGGGATCTCTTGCTCACTCATCTTCCCTTTTGCCCACCCATGGCGGCATGGGATTTGAATGTGGTTCTTGGGAAGCTCATGGCTCTGCCCTTCAAACCTCTTGCTTCTAGTCACCTCAAGTACCTTTCCTGGAAAGTAATCTTCCTTCTGGCACTCACATCTGTACGCTGAGTCAGTGAGCTGCAGGCATTGGTGGCTCATGCTCTCTGCACCCAGTTTCATTGGAACAGGTTGGTCCTTTGTACTCTCCCTAGGTTTCTTCCTAAGGTGGTCATCTCCTTTCATCTCAACCAGGAGATGGTTACATAGAAACATAGAAACATGATGACAGAAAAAGACCACATGGCCTATCTAGTCTGTCCTTTCATATCAACAACTACAACAGTCCACTTTTTACCTTTAGAGATCCTCTGTGTTGGTCCCATGCTTTTCTGAATTCAGTTACTGTCCTCATCTCTACCACCTCCACTGGGAGACTATTCCATGGATCCACTACTCTTTCCGTAAAGAAATATTTCCGCATATCACTCCTGAATCTATCTCCCTTCACCCTCATCCCATGTCCCCTCGTAGCAGAACTTGCTTTCAATTGAAAGAGGCTCTCTCCCTGAACAGTTATGCCATGGAGATGAAGAGCTGCGAGGTATGGAGGTATTATGCCATGGAGGTATTTAAACATCTCAATCATATCACCTCTATCCCGCCTTTCTTCTAAGGTGTACATATTAAGATCCTTAAGTCTGTCCTCATATGCTTTATAATGAAGCCCACTAATCATTTTAGTAGCCACCCTCTGCACCGACTCCATCCTGTTCACATCCTTTTGAAGGTGCGGTCTCCAGAATTGCACACTATACTCCAAATGAGGTTGCACCAAAGACTTATACAGAGGCATTATCACCTCCTTTTTTCTGCTAGCCATTCCTCTCCGTATGCACCCAAGCATACTTCTAGCTTTTGCTGTTGCCTTTTCTACCTGTTTAGCTACTTTAAGATCATCAGACACAACCACGCCTAGGTCCCGCTCTTCTTTAGTGGACAAAAGTACTTCACCTCCTATACTGTATACTGACTCCAGAAACCTCACTATTTTCTCTTTCAGCAGCATTTCCAATAATTTACTCACCACCAAAGTTAAACTAACCGGCCTGTAGTTTTCAACCACATCCTTACTTCCGCTTTTGTGTAAAGGCACCACATGAGCCTCTCTCCAGTCCTTTGGCACCACTCCCGACTCCCCACTTTATTTCCTCAGCCTCACACGAGCAGGGCAGAGGCTGCTATCCACACCTTGGATTGTAAGAGAGCACTGGCCTTCCACTTAGAGCACTGACCTTCTACTTAGGGCTCTACCTAGAGTGGACTAAGGCCCATTGCCGGTCCTCGCAGCTCTTCATCTCCTATGACCCGAACCGGCTGGGCGCTGTAGTCTCTAAGCTCACACTTTCTATAAGCAGGTTGGTCTCTCTCTCGAGTGCCATGTTACGGCCCATAATTTGCAGGCTATGACAGCCTCTGTGGTGAACCTGCACTCTGTGTCCCTGCTGGAGATCTGCCAGGCTGCCACCTGGTTTTCAGTTCACACCTTTGAAGCTCATTACTGCCTGGAGAAGGATTCCCAGCGTGACAGCGCTTTCAGCCCGAGGGTACTCCGCCATCTGTTTGGGAAATATCACAACTCCTATCCTCCAGCCCTTCTGTGTTTCCAAGCTACCGGAAAATTGATTCCCTAGTCAAAGCTGTGGTCATCCCTGAGATCTTCTGGTCACTCAGCACTCTCTGCTGTCATTCATGGTTCAATTTTTTCTGTTGCCCGTGGCTTTTTACAAGTTTTTTCAGTAGCCTGTAGCTTGGGAGTCCCATATGTGAGGACTAACTTCCTCCCGATGGAAGCCACATGGTCAACACTCTCCAGCTTTCACAGAAAGTCTTTGGGAGTTAGATCCTGCACGGTCACCTTTCCACCCAAGGGTGCCATCTTATCTCAGTATGATGACATAACTTAAGACAAAAAAGAAAACAACTTCACGGGGTGGAGGGAGGGTTGTGAAGAATGATTCCTGCTGTCCACAGAGAACACCTGCTACAGGTCCCCAGAGCTGGCTTCTAAAATGGCTTTGGACGTCTCTATGCCTGTTTTCAGACATCCAAAGCACAAATAGGACTTCTAAACTGATCCCCATAGAGTACATGCACATATCTGCACCCTCAGAACAGGTGTAAATTTGTGCATTGCACTATTGAAGCTGTGTTTAGGAGCCTATTTTAGAAAGGCATATACTTATTTATTTATACATTCTTTGTAGACACCAATCTGGAACAATATTCTACTTGGGTTAACATAAAAAAACATATATCATCAAAACGTTGCTATACAAACAATACAGAAACACATAAGACAATTCCTGGACCCTTATACATCATAATAATATTTTCCCCTTTAATCTGGGCCATAAAATAATTGGGTCTTAACTCAGTTTCTAAACTTCAAAATATCAGTCTCTAGTCTCAAACCCTGTGGTAGGGCATTCCACAAAATGGGACCTTGAACAGAAAAAGCCCTTGCCCCTGTAGTTGCCAATCTTGCTTATGAGGAAAGAGGGACATTCAAAATCAGCTTGTCCACAGAGCACAAGAAGGTTGTGTATGGTAATCAATTGTCTCATATAAGAGTTGGTGTTACCATGTAGCATATGAAACATCATTAGAAGGATCTTAAATCTGATCCTTCCTGACACTGGCAGCCAATAAAGGGGGGTAATATGCTTCCTATAATGGTGGCCAATTAATAAGCAAGCCATGGAATTTTGAATCATCGGAAGTACATGCATTGTCACCTGTAGGATTCCTGGGTATATGTCATTGCAATAACTTAACCTAGTAAGAAAAAGGGCTTGCAGCACCACCCAAAACTGATCCTTGCTCAGAAAATTATGCTATTGCCACAACAATTAAAGTTTATAATAGGCAATGCAGGGTTCCAATCTCATCTGTGGCCTGAAAGAGACTAAAGAGTAAAGCTGAACCCCAAGATGATGTGTACTAGAATGAACGATCCAGTACCTAATTTGGCCCTTAGTAAAAATAGAGTGGAGAGGGGCTTTCTTATGATAAACTACTAAAGTTTCCATTTTAGCCAAATTTAAAGCTACTTTGTTCCTCTGGAGGCAATCCTTAATGTCTTCCAAGGTTTGTCCCAGTTGTTTCTCAGTATCTTCAAATTGGTCCCAGATGTTAAAGAATACATTCATATTCATTAACAGTTTGTCCAGGGGCTGCAAGTAGATATTAAACAAGGCAGGGGAGAAAGCAGATCCATAGGCACCCTGAAGCCTACTCTTTCCCACCCAGAACTCATGCTTTACCGCATATAACCTGAAAAATACAATCAGTTAAAAATAAATGAAGCAGAGGTCATATCCAATGATATCTAGGGAGGAGTGGCCTAGTGGTTAGGACAAGGTACTTCAGGCCAGAGGGCTGGGGGTTCAAGTCCCACCTGGGGACAGCAATCTCAGGCTGGAGGGACTGGGATTTCTAGTCCTATAGGCACTCCTTGTGGTCTTGGGCAAGCCACTTAACCCTCCATTGCCCATGTTCCCTGTATGTATTAGCATATGTGTGTCATATCCCCTTGTGTTAAATGTATCTCCCAATTGACTGCTTTGACCCAGTGAAAAGCAGGATATAAATGCAGCTAAATAAATGATGAATGGCCCAATTCCATATCTCAGTAGAGTTTGTCTAAGAGACAGAGTAGTTGCATCTCAGTAGAATAGCCCTTATGAAAGCCAGATTGTGAAGGATGTAGAAAACCTATACAATCTAAAAATTAATTGAGATGACCCAACACAACCAGTTCCAAAACTTTACCAAAGAAAGGATTGTTGGCTATCGGCTGGTAGGAGATCAGCAACCGATTTCTTTAAAACTGGGCGAATAACTGAACATTTCAAGCACTGAGAAATCTGTCCACTGTGCAGAATAGTGGCAATCTCCTCCTTCCCATGCTTCAATAATTGTGAGGCACAAGGGTTTACAGGGCAGTCAGAGCTCTAACTTGAGAGAAAATAGTTAATATCTCAGCCTTATCCAACTGTTGAATCTATCTCAGAAGATTCTTTACGCTAAAGGGCCACCCACAGATACTATATTGTTCAGACCATGGAGCCTTGTCTGTACTGATGAATATATCTTAGTGAACTCATGAATCACAGAAAAAAGTTCCCTAGGCTGACTAAATGCTATTTGAATTTTCTTTTAGAAAATAGGGATAAAATAGGTGCCTTTTTGGAATCACAGAAACATAGAAAATGCTTGTAGATAAAGACTCTATAGCCTATCCGGTCTGCCCATCCATAAGAACTATTAAGTTCTACAATCTCTTGCCTCAGAGATCCTCAGTACCTGTTGTTACATGCTTTCTTGAATTTAGAGATAGTTCTCATTTACATGACCTCCACTGGGAGGCTGTTCCATGCATCCACCACCTTTTCCATAAAGAAATATTTCCTCAGATTACTCCTGAATCTATCCCCCTTTACCTTGATCCTATGGCCCATTGTTTCAGAGCTTCCTTTCCACTGGACGTATTTAAATGTTATCATATCTCCTCTTTTCCACCTTTATTTAAGTCAATCTTCATATGCCTTATGATGGCCATTTTAATAACTGCCCTATGGACTGTCTTCCAGGGTTGGTGCAAGGATTGGAGGTGCCCTAAGTGTGCCCCTTCATCCTACTGCCCCCCTTGCTGCTCCCCCCCCACGTTCTCATTGCCCCTGCTGCCGCCTCTCTCCAGAGCCACCAGGCGCTGTGTCGTGGTTCCTGCCTGCTGTCTTTGGGAGCTTCCACCTCTCCTCTGACACAGAATTCTGCTTTGGCATAAACCAGAAGTCTGAATTGGAGGGGGGCAGAAGTGCCCAAAGATAGCAGGCAGAAACTGTGATGCAGCACTGGAGCCTTTTGTAAGCGCTGAGCCACAGTTCCTTTGCCATTGATGCTGCTGCTGGCCCCAAAAATGGACAGCAGCGGTGGCAATGGGCACCTCCAAAGGGTTGGCACTCTAGGCAATCACCTAGCTTGCCTAATGATAGTGCTAGCCCTGCCGTCTTCATCCATACAGTGCTCTGTCTCTTGCCTCTGTGCCTGCCTTTCAGCCTCTCTCCGCTCCTGATTGGAATCTTTCTCTTTCTCCCTTACTGGTACCTCTGTTGCTGTTCCTAGGCTTCAGTGCCTCTCCTCCTGCTGTCCCACCTCCCAGAAGTGACACAGGCATGTGCAACGCAGCTGTGCTCCTTCCAGGTACCTCTGCTGCTGTTGGGCTCCTTGGGGCATCTCCAGGGACTTACCTTTACCACTCAGATCTGTTTGGTCACACAACACTTACTACGTCACTTTCTACACAGATACCTGCCCTCCCTGGCTACCTGTCGAGTAAGTTATCTCTCTCACTCCTAGCCCTCTGTTTCTTCTTGCTTATCCATTTGCCTCTGAACTATATGTCCCTCATCCCTGTTCACTGGGGCTGGCACCCTCCGTTTCCCTCCCAACTCCTATCTATCCATCTTGCACCACAAGGAACCCTGCCAATCTCATCCCTTGTATCCCCTTTGCTAACCCTTCTTCCACTCATCTCCTTATTCCTCCCTCGGTTGTCTCTCTGCCTCCATCATCCTCTAGGCTTGCCCTCCTCAACTGCAGATCCCTGCATTCAAAGTCTTTGCTCATTCATGATCTCTTGCTTCTCCATACACTAGACACACTCTTCCTCACAGAGACCTGGCTCTGGGATGGCAAGGAATCTCTTCTTAATCGCTGTCTCTGCCCGGGCTACTCTGCCATCTCCCTGTCTCGCTGAGGCCGCAGCGGTGGCAGTGTGGCAGTCATTCACTGCTCCTTTTATTCCCTCCCTGAGGTTTCCTCTGCTGCGCTCCATTACCCTGAAGTCTTACTACTTCGCCATGACTCAACCCCTCCCCTCTTTTTCCTTTTTATCTATGCCCCCCTCCCTCACTTCTCAAGCATGAAACTTCCTTCTCCTTACCCTTTCAGAGGTTACTTTCCTTCACTCTTATCTCTTGATCCTTGGTGACTTTAAGTTTATTTTTATTTTATTTATTTAGATCTTTTTTATACTGCTCTATTTATTTATTTATTTAACAGCTCTTCTATACCGCACTCTTTATTATCAGTGCGGTTTACATTTAACAATATAACTCTCAGACAGGAACAAATCTGTCCTGAGTTTACATATAACAGGGATAATAACATGGACTTGAATTGGGGGAACTATGTACAATTTTAGCAGAGAGTGGTAACGGTTGGGGTTCTATTTACAATGTTGGTGTTCTATTTCCAGTAAAGTACATCTGGAGGCAGTACAGTGATTACAAATACTCTCTAGTCTGTGTTAAATATTCTGTAAATTAGTAAATCATAGTAAAGGATTGGGATGTGGAGGGGGAGGAGGGGTGCCGCTGTTGAGTTGTGAGAAGTGCATGAGGAACAGATGGTGCTTAAGGGCTTTTCTGAATATGAAAGCCTTTTAGAATCACTCATCTGCTTGCCCCCCCCCATCATTTCCTTCTGTTCCCTTCTTGCTGGTCTTTCTTTCTGTCAACACGTCCACTGCCCCACCCACACTGCCGTATACGTACTTGACCTCATCATCTCCCCCATTGATCTCCCCACCATCTCTCCCTCCAACATCTCATCTCTTTCTATCCCCTGGTCCGACCATTTTTTGTCTCTTCTTTTCTATCCCTCAGTCAGCTTCCTGCCCCCCCATGCCCACCACAGCTGCCTCCGCCCCTCCTCTCCCTACTCGTCGCATTACCACCCTTACCCTTCAGCAATTCCCCTCCTCCAACCAGCTCTTTCCCCCTGATTTCATAACCCTTTCATCTGATCACCAGGTTGAATCCTGGAATTTTACTCTGTCTGCAGCTCTTGATTCTCTTGCCCCCCCCCCTCCTTCTTCCATCCCGGCTCCACTCCTGCGCCTGCCGCCACCCCTGGTTTCACCCTGGCCTCCTCCATCATTCCTACCTCCGCCGTGTTGAGCGTCGCTGGCGTGCAAGTCCTTCTGCTACATCTCTTGCTCATTTTTGTCACTGCCGTTCCTACTATCACTCCTTTATTCACTCCGCCAAGATTTCCTACTACTCAAATCTTATTTCCACATCATCTAGTTCTTCGCATGAGCAATACTCTATCCTCTGATCTCTGTCCTCCCTGCACTCCTCCTCCTCTCCTCGCCCCACCCCTGCTTTCCCCAACACTTCTCTCCGAGCTACCCACTTTGCTGATAAGATCCTCTCCATTCGTGGCTCTTTTCCTGCCTGCCCACCTCCCCTCTCCTTTCCGCTTACACCCCCCCTCTCTCCTTATGTCCCCCCCCCCATCTCCCACTCCTGGACTTCCTTTCAGCCTGTCTCCTCACCAGAACTTCTCCGGGCCCTTTCCTCCTCTCATAAGACCACATGCCCCTCCGACCCCATCACCCTTCTCCTGACTCACCATTCCCCCTTTAGCCCTCCTCCAACTTATCCTCAACATCTTTAACTCGAGCCTCTCTTTGGGGACTCTTCCTCTGTAGCACGCCATTATTCATCCACTCCTTAAGAAACCCTCCCTCGATCCCGCCACTCTCTCTCCCATCTCTACTCTTCCTTTTCTCTCTAAGGTTCTTGAAAAATGTGTCTTTGCTCAGCTTTCCTCCCACCTGGATGCCACCCTGACCCTACACCCCCGTCAATCCGGCTTTCATCACAGCCACAGAACAGAAACCATCATCCTCTCCCTCCTTAATGAACTTCACACTGCACATGGTCAGGGTAATATCTCACTAACTGTCTCTCTGGATCTCTCTTCTGCCTTTGATCTCGTGGACCATCGCACCCTTCGCTCTTGCCTCTCCAATGCAGGTCTCTCTGGTTCTGTTTTCCATTGGTTTCATTCCTTTCTTTCATCCCATACCTTCTCTGTCCACACTGGCTCTTCCTCCTCTACTATCATCCCTCTAACCTGTGGTGTTCCCCAAGGCTCTGTTCTTGCCCCTTTCCTCTTCAATGTTTTTCTGGCCCCCCTCACTCTTATCATCCAGCAACATGGTATTTCAGCCTATTACTACACTGATGACATCCTCCTTGTGCACCATACCAACCCCTCCACTCCAGATCTTTCTCCTCTGAATGTCTATCTCTCTTCTGTGGCTTCTTGGATGGCCTCAAACTATCTCTACATCAACCTCTCCAAGACTGCCGCCATTTGGTTCTCTCTCTCCACCTGTGCCCCCTCTCTCACTTCTTCCTTGCCTAGACACCTATCACACTGGTTACCTCTCTTCATTATCTCGGTGTTACCTTTGATTCTTCCCTTTCTTTCCATGACTATATATCATCCATTATTTAACGCTCCTTCTTCTCTCTCCATCAGATCCGCTCCGTCCATCCCTTTCTCTCACCCTGCTTTTTGACTACCCTCCTCCTCTCCCTAGTCATGACCCGTATCGACTACTGCAATGTTGATCTAGCTGGACTTCCCCAGTAACAACTTCATTGTCTCGAATTACTCCAGAACACCGCAGCACGTATTCTCACCCATTCCTTCTGTTTTGACCATATCACTCCGCTGCTTATTCCCTCTGCACTAGCTACCAATATCCTACCGTGTTCAGTATAAGATCCTTACATTGCTTCACCGCACCATCCACACTAGTACCCCACATTATCTCTCAGACCTACTGCATCTACATACTTCTCACCATTCCCTTAGACAGATTCATGCTAATCGCCTATTTCTCCCATCTGCCTTGCATGCCCACCTTGAATCTACCCACACCTCTGCCTTCTTCTTCCTTGGTCCTCTCCTCTGGAACTCCCTCCCATCCTACCTCTGTCTGGAGCTCTCCTTCCCCCATTTCAAGACACTACTGAAAACTCACCTTTTTTCCCTTGCATTTAACCTCCCCCTCCCCTCCTAGCTGCGACTTCTGAGGCCTTACTATCTCCCTCCTCTCTGTGTTTGTTGTCTTTCTCTCTCTCTCTTCTTTCCTTTCCTGTCTTAATATTGGCGTTCCTTTCTTCATTCTGACCCTGTATGTAGAATTTTTTACTTCTGTAAACTGCCTAGATGCCTCGGTACAGGCGGTATATCCAATAAACATAAACATAAATATTAATATCCTTTTGAAGATGCGGTCTCCGGAATTGTACATAGTACTCCAAAAAGGGTTTCACTAGAAACGTATACAAAGACACTGTCATCTGCTTGTTCCTGCTTGCCATTCCTCTCCTTATGTAACCAAACATCCTTCTGGCTTTTGGCTGTTGTCTTTTCTACCTGTTTGGCCACTTTAATGCTGTCTGTTATGATCACATAGGCATCTTGTTGTAACTTTATCTCTAGTTTTTTGAACGTCCAGAAGATCATGTTCCAAATGAATATCCAGTCATGGAACATTCCTTAAGTGTGCCACAACAACTAAAATAATTTGGGATTGTCAAAAAGACTTATACATGGCCAACGCATTTGGAAGACAACTATTCTTGCCAGGACTCTACCAAGCTAGAAATGCACCTTGTGAGACTAACAAATCTGGTGCCCACTCTCCACCCAGCTACGTTCAATAACTCACTCTTTTTTAGCTTCCTGGAAGTCTAGTGATGATATCAGTGCCCCTTTTAGTGCTTGTGCGCTGTTCGGTGCACTGCTCGCACAGACCTTGATATGTCCCCGAATCTTGCTGACTAGAGTGCAACACATGGGACACTGCCATTGCAGGAAACAGCTCAATTATGAGGATCTGTTTGTGAAAAATGTCTTGAAAATAATACATAAATATTTAAATTGAATGTGTTACTTAACAGCCTCTGGACTAATGAAAAGAGTTCACTTGGTTATGAAAGGGACTACTGGATTCTTAAGTTTATTTATTTTATTTATTTAGCATACATTTATAACCCGCAACTTCCAGAGTTCAGTTGCGGTTTACAATAAAACAACAATCCACAAAGCAAAAGCTTAGTTTTACATTGAACATTTTGTAACAATAAAAGTAAATGTAAACAGCATGAACTTATGCATAATAACAAAATTGGCTGGTAAATTATACAATAAACTATATACAAATATATGTTGTGGGTACTTTAGAATTGAATCATGGTGTTTTTATAATAGTGTATTGTCTGTTAAGTTGTTGGAAATAGTATTACTCAGTCATGATTTTTAACCTTTATCTGAGTGTATCAAGGAGTTATCTATGTTGCCGTAGTGCATGGAGAATAAGTAGGTTTTTAGTTTTTTACGGAGTTCCATCATTTCGGTTAAGTACAATGAAAAAGGTTTTTTGAATCCTCCAAAGCTCACTTCTATTCAGATAATTCTCTCAGGTAATCTAATTGTGCTTCAGCATTCTTAACTGTCATTTTCATTCAAGATGGCATTTATTTATACTTAGCAGTATTTAGCTTACATATACATCACTTTTTATCAGCCAAATCACTTGTGAATCAAGGGGCCTTATGGTTTAATGATTTTGCACCTGAGGTTGGAACAGTCTGACAATATCTAACCATATCAGAATCCAAAAAGTCCAAAAGCGCGTCACATTTAGAGTTGAAGGGGTCCTTACCCATATTGTTACCCAGCTTCTAATAAATCTTGATCCAAAGATGGATAATATCAGGTGTGCAGGTGGGGCACCAATGCGACAGTCAATATAAGATGATCTATCCATGGTTAAGATATATTAGTAAGTACAAAAAAAATCCAAAGACTGCGAGTAAGATAATGGGAGAAAAATCAAATCAACTATATGTCCTTTTATATGGGTAGGAGAATTGAGGAGTTGTATAAAACCTAAAGAGAATATTGAGGAATAAAAAAATTATTAACCAACTTCAAGGATGAACACTTATCTTCATTATATTTAAATCGCCTAAAATTATTAAAATAGTGTGATCAAGGGGTATGTTTACTAAACCTTCTTAACATGCGTGCTGTGCAATTAGCGTGCGCTAAGGTACCTTAGCGCGCGCTAATGACGCTTTACGAGCAAAAATGCGCTTTAGTGTGCGCTCACACACGCAGTGGCGCAAACGAGCGCTGAAGGTGTGGAAAGGCTCCCGGAGGGCAGAGGAAGGCTCCCCAGGGGCGGAGAGAAGGGGTCAATGGGTGGAGAGTGGGAGGGGAGAGGCTCCCCGCACACTAACGATGTGAAATTTGAGGCCAAAACTAATGCAAGTGAAAACCTTGCGTTAGAGCTGATTTAAAGGGAAAAGAAACCATTTCTGTCAGCAATGTACAGCAAAACCAGGGAAACCTACAAAAAAGTGATAAGTGTGATACATGTGCACAGAACAAAAGTGCAAATAAACATTGAAAATGACCCCAACAAAATTAAAAAAAATCATAATCAAGGTGGGCAATAGTGATATTAATGGTTAAAATCAAAAAACACTCCCAAGAATGCCCCAAAAAATAAATATGAATTTTGGAAGGGTCTACGTTCCGTCCCCATACAAGGTGAATGATCCCACAGTGAAATATCACTGATCAGGGTTTCCCTCTCCATTGGACAGGTTACCTATGGCATGCACATGTTCCACAACAGCAGGGCGGGCATGTCAGAATGGGCAATTGGACAGATGCTGGGAAAGGGGATACAGAGGACTGCAGGCGGCACATGCTGTGGTGCAGCTGGGGCACAGTGCGGACTAGGCAGATGCCTAGGTGGCACTTAGGAATGCTGAAACTGAAAAGCAGCCAGACAACAACTGATGAGGGCCCAACATGGGCACGAGAGTGTTTATCACAGTGTCACAGGGGATAGTACCCAGCAGGTACCCCCAAGGGCACAGAACATTGGCAGGTGGTGCTGGGGGGAAGCGTGGACGCCCATGCAGGCACCCCTACCCCAGAACACACACCATAGGCAGCTGCCTACCTGCACACTGGATGGCTTGAGACTGCACACCACCAGCACCACCAGCAGAAGGGCATGTCAGCATGGTGGCACAGGGGTACTGGAGGTGGAGGGGGGCAGTGGCTGCTGCCCAGAGCTTACCATGGCCTAGCCCTGTGTAGGTGGGTGCCATGCACTGCAACAGACAGGCTCTGTCTGACAAACAACCATGGTATCTCCAGGGACTGCACTGTCTCTGTGAGCACAGTGTGGTGCAGTGAACACAGCCAGTGTGTTCAGAAGCAGAAGGTCACAAGTTCAAGTCCCAGCTGGGGCTACTGCCAATCCAGTCTCCATATTTTACCCGCTACTAAACCGTGATAGTAAGGACAAACCTTTATTGCAGAGAACATACGCATGGTTCAGACGCCTATATTTTACCCCACTGAGCACAGACACCAGAAACATGCGCATTGACTGTGTTAGCTGATTATCAGGATAGGTTAAGTAGTCTGGAACATTCAAAAATTAAAATGGAAGGTTTAATTTCCTCTGTGCAGGGAGTCTTGGCATCTTCTGTCCAAGACTCTCTATTATTGCATCGGTGTGATGAAATACTTGAGAATGCATTGCGAGTGAAGAATCTTCGATTGTTAAATTTCCCCCGAACTCACTACCTCTCTCCGAGTATTTTGTTCACTAAATATTTAAAAGATGTGTTGAAAATATCTGATCCTGATACTATAATTCTATCAAAACTCTATTATTTACCGGTTGGTGTCAGAGAATCTCGGATGTTGGACTCGGAGTCAGGTGGTGGAGTTAATGGGGAAATGGATCAGCTGAATGTACAAAGTTTAGATTTATCTGAATTTTTGGAGACCTCTATTGAGGAAATTCCTACTCGGGCTACTTTACTTGCAACTTTCTCGTTAGAGAAAGATAAAGAATTGGTATTATGCTCTTATTTTAAATTTCGACATGAGAAGTATTTTGGTCAGGTGATCCAGATATTTCCCGATGTATGTCGTAGTACACAATTGAAACGGAAAGCTTTTCTTGTACTTCGATCTGGCGTTCTGGCGTTAGGAGCTACTTTCATGTTGAAATATCCTTGTAAATGCGTTGTCGTTTATCAAGGTAAATCGTATATTTTTTTTGATTCCTCACAGCTGGAGACCTTTTTGAAGGGGTCAGTTTCGAAATGATTTGATTTTGGAGCTCTGGCTAAGTAATAGGGGTCTGTTTAATTTACTCCGCTCCATTTTGGGATATTCTTGTTATATTTGTTTATCTCACACTCCATATAGTGGGCTGGGAGTTTCTATTATTCGTTTAAATGCTATTGTATATGATTGTTTATTTCTTTGTATTTCCTTATTTTTTCCTTAATAAAGAGGATTTAAATTGAAAAAAATACAAACCCCAAAAACCCATGCGCATTACCTAGAGCAGAGTCCACCAAATGCAGTCCTGGAGGGCCACAAATCATTCAGGTTTTATGCTGTCTCCAATATAAGGCCATGTCAGCATGGTGGCGGAGGGGTACTGGTGGTGGAGGGGGCAGTGCCAGCTGCCCAGAGCAGACCATGGCCTAGCCCTGTGTAGGTGGGTGCCATGCACTGCAACAGACAGACTCTGCCTGACAAACAACCATGGTATCTCCAGGGACTGCACCATTTCTGTGACCACGGTGTGGTGCAGTGAACACAGCCAGTGTGTTCAGGAGCAGAAAGTCACAGGTTCAAGTCCCAGCTATGGTTCTTGCCAACCCAGTCCCCATATTTTACCCACAACTGAAACGTGCTACTACAGACAGAACCTTTATTGCAGATGACGTAAACAGGCCCAAAACACCTACGTTTTACCCAACAGAGCACAAACACCAGAAACAGGCGCATTACCTAGAGCAGAGTATCCCAAATGCAGTCCTGGAGGGCCAAACACCATTCAGGTTTTATGCTGCCTCTAATAAAGATGCCTGTGCTGCATGTCTATGCGCCGCCCCCATGGTATGCAGATGTATTCCATGCATATTCATGAAGGACAGCATGAAAACCCGAACAGTGTTGCGCACACCAGGACCGGGGTTGGGAACCTCTGCCGTAAAGCAGCAGCCAACAGGGCCAGACAAACCCGCACCCACAGGCTCCATTATCCAATGCCTCCTGGAGAGGCAGGACATTGGGCCCTGCGTGCATCTCCCAATACTAGCACCTGCATACCTTAGCAATGCCACCCTAAACCAGGGAATACAGTACACAGCTATCAAAAGGTTGCTATGATAACCGGCAGATAGCAATTCCGAGGTTAAGTACAATTATCTGATTGAGCTGCATCATGGCAACCTTTCTGATGTCTGTGGAGTGTGCTACAGGTCTTGTGTCTGACAGTGTTTACCACCCTGGGGAGTGACCCCAACAGTATTGCGTGCCATAGCCATGCCTGCACTGTGCCCAGGACTGGAGCGGTGGCCAAGGCTGCCAAACACCCCTATAGTTCTACAATGCTGGCATAGGTGTGGGAGTGTGTATCTGCTATCCAGTGTGTGGTGTTGCAAACACCCCCCACAGCCCACACTGCCAGCACTGTTGCCAGTATTGGCCTCCAAGGGCACAGAGCAGTGGCAGGAGGTGCTGGGGGGGAAGCGTGGACGTCTATGCAGGCACTCCTACCCCAGAACCCGCACCATAGGCAGCCGCCTACCCGCACACTGGATGGCCCGAGACTGTGCACCACCAGCAGAACGGCATGTCAGCATGGTGGCAGAGGGGTACCGGTGGTGGAGGGGGCAATGTCTGCTGCCCACAGCACACCATGGCCTAGCCCTCTTTACATGGGTGCCGTGCACTGCAATAGACAGGCCCTGTCTGATGAACAGCCATGGACTCCCCAGGGAATGCACTGTTTCTGTGCCAAGACAGTGGTGCAGTGCAAACAGCCAGTGCCTTCAAGAGCAGAAGGTCACTGGTTCAAGTCCCAGCTGGGGCTCCTGCCAATCCCATCCCCATATTTTAACCACTACTAAACCGTGATAGTACAGATGAACCATTATTGCAGAGAACATAAGCATGGTTCCAACGCCTATATTTTACCCTATAGAGCACAGACACCAGAAACATGGACATTACCTAGAGCACATTCCCCCAAATGCAGCCCTGGAGGGCCACAAATCATTCAGGTTTGATGCTGTCTCCAATATAAGGCCATGTCAGCATGGTGGCAGAGGGGTACCGGTGGTGGAGGGGGCAGTGTCTGCTGCCCACAGCACACCATGGCCTAGCCCTCTTCACATGGGTACCGTGCACTGCAATAGACAGGCCCTGTCTGACGAACAGCCATGGACTCCCCAGGGAATGCACCATTTCTGTGCCAAGACAGTGGTACAGCACACACAGCCAGTGTTTTCAGGAGCAGAAGGTCACAGGTTCAAGTTCCAGCTGGGGCTCCTACCATCCCAATCCCCACATTTTACCCACCACAAAAATGTGATAATACAGACAGAACCTTTAGTGCAGATAACATAAACATGCCCAAAACATTGACATTTTACCCTACAGAGCACAGACACCAGAAACATGCGCATTACCTAGAGCAGAGTCCCCCAAATGCAGTCCTGGAGTGCCACAAATCATTCACGTATATGCTGTATCTAATAAAGATGTGTGTGCTTCATTTCCATGGGCCGCCTCCATGGTATGCAGATGTAACTCATGCATATTCATTAGGGACAGCAGGGAAACATGAACAATGTTTGGCCCACCAGGACTGGAGTTGTGGACCTCTGCCCTAGAGCAGCGGCCAACAGGAGCAGAAAGAACCGCACCCACAGGCTCCATTATGGAAAGCCCACGGAGAGGCAGGATATTGGGCCTTGCGTACATCTCACAATACTAGTACGTGCATACCTTACCAATGCCACCATAAACCTTGGAATATGGTACACATATATCAAAAGGTTGCTATGATTACTGGCAGATAGCAATCCCTAAGTTAAGCACAATATGCTCATTGATCTGTATCATATCAATATCTCTGATGTCTGTGGAGTGTGTTTCAGGTCTGGTGTCTGACAGTGTTCACCACCCTGGGGAGTGACCCCAACAGTATTGCATACCATAGCCATGCCTGCGCTGTGTCCAGGACTGTTGAGTTGGCCTGGACTGCAAAAACTCTCTATAGTAGCACAATGCTGGCATAGGTGTGGGAGTGTGTGTCTGTCCATCCAGTGTGTGGTGGTTGCAACACCTTACTCAGCCCACACTGTTTGCACTGAGTCCAGTGTTAGCTTGCCAATGTGCCTAATGAGGAGCAAGGTACTGTGGGTATAGCTCCGACAGGGTGGCCTGGGCAGGATGCATGAGCACAGGGCATAGGGCAATGGCTGGGACATTGTAGTGGCTGGCCATCACCTGCATGGACAGGGTTGCCACAGCATGTCCTGCTGGAAGGTCACTCTCACCCTGACTGAGCAGTCACCATGGCATGGCTAGGTCCCCCCTAGTGCTAATAACATCTCTTTCAAGTGATATCTATGGGCTGCCTTTTTTGGGGCCCAATCACTAACCTATCTGCTTGGTGGGTGTGCTGACATCCCGGTTTTGGGTGCACACATTTCTTCCAGTAATATGCACTATCGACTAGCTAGCAGACTCTTTGCAGTTAGTATGTGTGAGGCTGGAACACCTTGCAGGGTGCAGTGGCTGCAAATTCACTGTGCTTGCTGCTGGAGAATGTCAGATAGTGGTGGTGGGCAGCTGAACATTTCCAGGGCCCCTGTCTGTCTGCTATCACCGTATGGATGCGTACAGAAATGCATGGACTGCCCTGTATGTTGTCTGTCCCCCAGCTGAACTGAGGTTGAGGGTCCCCTCTACCAGCACCATTGCAATGATGTAGAATGTGGATCTGTTGGTGGGAGATCCTGAGCTCCAGAAGGCAGTTTGGGTGGTAATACATAATACGCCTATGGGTCCAAAGAGCCGGCGCCCGGGCCCCCCCCAGCTCCCCCCCAGCACCCCCCTCCCTATCCCCAGGAGTCCTGAAAGCCCATCAAAGTGGGCTATCACTCACCCTGGTGATATGGTTCTGTGTGCCTAAACAGTTGAATACATTCTCCCTATCCCCAGGAGCCCTGAGAGCCCATCAAAGTGGGCTGTCAGGCACCCTGGTGATATGGTTCTGTGTGCCTAGATAGTTGAATACATTCTCCCTATCCCCAGGAGTCCTGAGAGCCCATCAAAGTGGGCTATCACTCACCCTGGTGATATGGTTCTGTGTGCCTAAACAGTTGAATACATTCTCCCTATCCCCAGGAGCCCTGAGAGCCCATCAAAGTGGGCAGTCAGGCACCCTGGTGATATGGTTCTGTGTGCCTAAACAGTTGAATACATTCTCCCTATCCCCAGGAGCCCTGAGAGCCCATCAAAGTGGGCTGTCAGGCACCCTGCTGATATGGTTCTGTGTGCCTAGACAGTTGAATACATTCTCCCTATCCCCAGGAGTCCTGAGAGCCCATCAAAGTGGGCTATCACTCACCCTGCTGATATGGTTCTGTGTGCCTAAACAGTTGAATACATTCTCCCTATCCCCAGGAGTCCTGAGAGCCCATCAAAGTGGGCTATCACTCACCCTGGTGATATGGTTCTGTGTGCCTAAACAGTTGAATACATTCTCCCTATCCCCAGGAGCCCTGAGAGCCCATCAAAGTGGGCTATCACTCACCCTGGTGATATGGTTCTGTATGCCTAAACAGTTGAATACATTCTCCCTATCCCCAGGAGTCCTGAGAGCCCATCAAAGTGGGCTATCACTCACCCTGGTGATATGGTTCTGTGTGCCTAAACAGTTGAATACATTCTCCCTATCCCCAGGAGCCCTGAGAGCCCATCAAAGTGGGCTGTCAGGCACCCTGGTGATATGGTTCTGTGTGCCTAGATAGTTGAATACATTCTCCCTATCCCCAGGAGTCCTGAGAGCCCATCAAAATGGCTATCACTCACCCTGGTGATATGGCTCTGTGTGCCTAAACAGTTGAATACATTCTCCCTATCCCCAGGAGCGATGAGAGCCCATCAAAGTGGGCTATTACTCACCCTGGTGATATGGTCCTGTGTGCCTAAACAGTTCAATACATTCTCCCTATCCCCAGGAGTCCTGAGACCTGCGTAAGGTGTACTGTCAGTCACTCTGTTGCTATGGTGTATGGAGCTGATGATGTGTGCTAGGACACCCAACCCCCAGGGGGCCAGAGACCTGATTGCAATGGTGGGTATGACATTCAGATATTGTGTTAGGTTATGGCAGGTAGGTTGCACATCTCACGTAGTCTGTGAGGTCATCACCTCATCACACACATCTTTGATGTATCCAGATGGTATGCTAGGTGCAGATGTGGATGTGTGTAACAGCACCCCACCCCCATGAGCTATGAGATCTGATTACAAAGGCCTGTAACAGAGCCATGTCCCCATAACTGTATGCTGAGTCAGGTCACACATCTGCCCACTTTCTACTAATCCCAAACCTTGATGCAGATGAACATTACTGATGGTGTTGGAAGGATACATGCACCTGTTGTGGTTGCACAGCATAGACAGAAACCCTGACATGAGCACAGGTGGCAATAGCCTATTCAGGTGCAATGGCCCCGGCCCTGGTGTTGGCAACCACACCTGCCGTAAGCATACAAGGCCCAGGTCATAGGAACATAACAACATAAGATAGCCCATACTGGGTCACACCCTCGTCCTTCACGCCCAGTATGCTCTTTGCAACAGTGGACAAACCAGGTTATACGTACCTAGCAGTATCCCCAAGAGAGACACGTTACACAATGCTTGTAGTGGGCCTTGTAGAAACCCAAATGTCATGGTAGTGGCCCCTGGCAAGGTGAATAGGGCCACCCACACAATGTTCCATGTATGGACACAGCACCCATGATTGTTAGGATATCATGTTGCCAGTGGGTTTGGGTCCGAGGATGTGCGTAGATCATGACAACACAAATGTGATCACCAGACCACATACAGGGTTAGGGGGGTTACCATGGACACCATCATTGGCAATCTAAATGTGGCATGGTCATGCATTGTCATGCAAGGGCGCCACAGGGGACTGGAATGATGTGTTCAGGGTGCCAGGCACACTGCACATAGGTGTCACTGCACACATGCCCAGAGAGACAGCTACGCATGCAGATGGCACTGGGAACAGGTAATCTCCTGGAACAAGCAGGAAGTAGTCCTCACATGTGGGTATCATCGGTACCGATGGAGCCTGCGTGGGAACGCTTCCCAGTGTCCAATAGGAAAGCTATTGGAAGCATCCCACAGCGCCTGTGTGCTGCCATCTTGCCTTTCCCAAATGCCTCTCTCCAGTTTGTTGTTTTCCACAGAGCCAGCAGGTCATTCTTCCTGTCATTGCTGAAAACAGCTATTGTAGTGCCACTCCTGTGGCAGTGTCTGCCTGTTTTTCTTTACTGGTACCACCGGTCTTGTAATTTTCTTTTCAAAAAGGTCTGATTCCCTCACACAAACAAAGCTTTTTAACAAAAGAGGCAAAATCCCCTTTGTAGGTCTCCCCCCGGTTTGTCATTAGGCCCTAGTCTCTCCTCCATCATGGAAATGCACTCCTCGGGTTCAGAAAATATGCTGTTAATGTGCCGGTACCTTCTACGGCACTGACAACCATGATTGGTGTTGCAAATGCTCATGCCCGGATCAATCCATGTCTGAATGTTTGGCCTGTGGGATGGTATCCAAGCGTGGTTGGCAGAACAGAGAAGCCAAGCTCGGTACCCTCTTTCCCTCCAACGTGGCCTCGGTGGCAGCCATGTTGTCAAGGGCTTCCTCTTCCTCCCATGGTTCGCAGGTAACCAAACACAAATGTGTCCGTTCCTCAAAGGGTAGATCCACCTCCAAATATCGGACTGTGACTGGCATTGCCCTTGAGGAGCATGCTCCGGGCAAACAGCCCCGGTGGGAGTCCCTGGCCTCCAAAGCCACTTTGGGACACCATGAAGTTCTGGAGGCCTCAACCTGGTCCGACCACCTGGTGCTATGCTCTGGGGTCCTGGCTTTGGCCAGTACTCATACACAGACATCAGCAGTGTTGATAGACCAGAGGATCGTGGCCATCGAATGCAGTCTGGCAGCTCTTCTTGTGGCATCAAAGACCTTGGTTGCACCCCAGACCCTGCAAGGTCCAGCACCGGTATGTGCAGCAATTGCAGGACCGGCATCGGCAACTGCACCATTGGTGCTGATGAGTACCGGTATCCACATCCCGGTACCGGGTCACTCCGATACTGATGCCAATCGGTACCAGTACCACACGTTACCTGAGCCTCCGTAGAGAAGATACATCCAATCTCCTGAGGGGTCTGATGACTCTGACAGCTCAGAGGGTAATGATGTACCTCTGTAGGACAAGCCTGCCTCTCCCAAGAGGAAATTGTCCCCTCCTCAGGATATGTCCTTCCTGGACCTCCACACATGTAGTCAAGGGCCTCTCCATTTCATTAGTAACTCAATGTGAGCACAGGCCACGGGAGCTAGAGATTGAACAATTATCACCAGACATCAAAGGAGGCAGACATCCTGCCAATACATCAGATCTTAAGGAATCCTCTTTTGAGAATGTGGGGGATTCCTCTTACCACCTCTCCACATTCTCACAGGTGCCTACTCTGTATCGTGTGCCTCCCTCCCCTGGTTTGCAGAAAGGACACCTCCCTGATCACTCCATCATGGTGGAGTCTGCTATGAGGAGAATTAAACGTTACAAACAACATGCCACCAACCCTCCTGGTAGGGAGTGTAAGAGATTAGATGCCTTTGGTCGCTGTGTCCTCCAAACATCCATGCTGTCAGGTAGGACAGGTTCCTATATCATGTACATGGGAATGTTCCTGATGGAGGTCACAGGAGATCTACAACTGGTAAGTCCACATCTCCCAGATCCCAGAGGTCACGACTATGTAGCACCTGTCAAGCATGGCCAGAACATTTCACAAGTTGTGAACAGGGCAGCTTTTGACTGTTTGTCATGCATAGGCAGAGTCTCTGCCATTGGTTTTGGGGCAAGGAAACTTGGCTGGCTGCAAGCCTCTCACCTGGAACACTGGGTACAGGATAAACTGGCCAAATCCCCTGTACTGGTGAAAACGTTTTTGGAAGAACCGGCAGGACAATTCTACCTTGGCAAGGCTTTCAAATATTGTAGATCCTGCAAAGATGAGAGCCTTAGAAAATCCCTTCCTCTCCAGAAAGAAAGGATACTATCAGTCCTATGCTCAGCAAGGACAACCTGCAGTACAAGCTGTTAAAAAGGGTCAACAATCTACTAAGCAGAGAAAGCCGAGAGCTACTCTGCCTCAGCAGACCCAGCAGCCTCAGCCCCCACAGGGCCTTTGACTCTGTGATGGAGTACCTGCCCTTCCAGGCCCTCCAGGGAAAACAACCTTCACCAATCCCAGGAAGATTAGGTCACCTCATCCGCAGATGGAGGCAAATAACATCAGAACTCTGGACTCTGTCCAACATAGAAGAGGGTACAGGCGTCATTCACATAGCCTGCCGCCTCCTACCATAATAAGGACAGTCAGTTCTCGAAGGTCCCCCCAACTGAATCCAGAGGTAAAACATCTATTACCTCAAGGAGCAATGGAAGAGGTACCTCACCTTCAACAGGGTTCTGGGTTCTTCCCCCCAAATGTCCTCAAACCTACAAAAACAGGAGGTCACAGACCCATATTAGATCTCTGAGAACTGAACAAGTTCCTGTTCCAACAGACATTCAAAATGGTTTCTCTATGAACAGTACTTCCTGACCTACACAGCCAGAACTGACTTTGTTCTGTAGATCACAAGGATGCGTACAGCCATCTTCGCAGCCAACAATCTCACCGAAAGTCCCTTTGGTTACACCATCTGGGACAGCACTATCAAAACAAAGATTTCCCTTCAGCCTTGCCTCAGCACCCAGAGTAGTCACAAAGTGCATGGCTGTGGCAGCGTGTGTATTGCATACCAGGGGAATCTTTGTCTGCCCTTACTTGGATGATTGCCTCATCCGGGCAGAGTCACAAACACACGCCCAGGCCTCTCTCTCCTACACAATGCGTGCACTTCAATATCTAGGCCCTGTCATAGATCTCCAGGAATCCTTTCTGACTCCCACGCAATCGCTGGAGCTCCTAGGAGCAATGCTATTTGCCAGACTGCCAAAGACCTACCTGCCTCAGCCTCGCTGTCCTTGCATTGTGCAACTGGTTTCTTCAGCACTACGAAAGACCCACCTCTCGGCTCGAGAGATGCGTCAGCTGCTGGGTCACCTGGCATCTACGGTGCATGTGGTCCCCTATGCTTGTCTCCACATGAGACCAGCCCAGTGGGCCCTCTCTTCCCAGTGGACGCAAGCAACATGCTGTCTCACAGATCTGATAGTTAGCTCAGACCACGGTACCGTGTCCCTGGACTGTTGGCGGTCAGCACAACACCTGTTGGAGGGGTCACCTTTCCTGCAACCCCCTCCTCAGATCACATTAACAACAGATGCCTCCAAAATGGGGTGGGGTGCACATCTACTGGACACCTCCACCCAAGCCACCTTGGAATTGTCAGAAGATTGATTTCCACATCAATCTGTTGGAGCTCAGAACAATTCGCCTGGCTCCTCACCTATTCCATTCCCTTCTACAGGCCAAGAGAATACTACGTCACGCAGACAATCATGTAGCCATGGTCTATGTGAGGGAAGAAGGAGGAACAGGCTCTCTGACCCTTTGCTACGAAGATCTTCAACTGTGGGCATTTGCCAGAGAGCAGCGGATCCATCTCCTGCCAGGCTATCTCCCTGGCAATCAGGACTCTTGGCCAATGGTCTGTACACATGGACCAACTCTCCAGAGTATTGCAACTCGGGGGAAGTCAAGATGTAGACCTCTTTGCAAGTCCTTCATAAGGCAAACCTGCCCGGTTCTGTTCACGGATTCAGGCTCAGGGCTGCCAAGTGAGGGATGCCTTCCACCTCAACTGGGGTCAGGAAGTCCTATATGCCGTTCCTCCCATTCCCTTGATTGCCAAGACCCTATTAAAGCTCCTGAGGGACAGAGGCAACATGATCCTCATAGCCCCACACTGGCAAAACCATGTGTGGTACCCTCTGCTTCAACATCTGTCCCAGGTTCCACCCCTGGACATAGGGTCAGCTCCAGACATACGGTCGCAGGATGAGGGGAAAGTATGGCATCCAAACCCCCAGTGTCTGCACCTCAGAACCTGGCTACTGAAGGCTGTAACTGCTTTGGCCGTCCCCACACTCAGGAAGTGCGAGATGTCCGTTATGCTTCCAGGAAACCTTCCACAAGGCAATCTAATGCCGTCAAGTGGAAGACAGTTTCCATTTGCTGATCACAAAAGGACATCAACCCTCTTGTCATCCCTATAGACACATTTGTGGACTCACTCCTTTCCGTTTCAAACACTGGTCTCCAACCTGAGTCAGTCAGAGCCCATGCATGTGCCATTGCTGCTTCTTCGGACCCCATCAATGGACAACCCATTTCATCCCATCCTCTCATATCCAGAATCATGAGAGGCCTGCAGCTAACGAAACCTCCCCTTAGACCACCTCCAGTGGCATGGGGTCTCAATGTGCTGCTAGGCCAGCTTATGCTGCCGCCTCTTGAGCCCTTAGCCACTACTTCCTTGAAGTGTCTGTCCTGGTAAGTAATATTCCGTCTTGCAAGCACATCAGCAAGTCGTATCAGTGATTTGCAAGCTCTAGTGGCTGATCCACCTTACATGCTGTTTCACCATGATAAGGTAGTCCTAAGGACACATCCACACTTCATGCCTAAGGTGATTTCCACCTTGCATTTGAACCAAGAGGATTAGTTAACTGTAGTCGTTCAGAAGCCTCATTCTTCAAATGCAGATAAAACTCCTCATACTTTGGTCTGTAAAAGAGCTGTGGCTGTTCATCTGCAGAGGACCCAGCAACACAGAAGGTCCTCTCAGCTATTCATAGCCTCTGATCCATCACAATTGGGTACAGCAATTTCCAACATATGTCTATCCAACTGGATTGCACAATGTATTACTTGTATCTATCATAGCAAACACCTTTTACTGGAGGCCCATGGTCCTGCTCACAATGTGAGAGTCATGGCAGCCTCTAGGGCGCACCTCCATTCCGTCTGTATTAACGACAGTTGTGGAGCAGCTACCTTGTCATCAGTTCACAGTCCACTACTGCTTGGATAAAGGATCCCGCAGGGATGCTCTGGTTGGTCAGGCTGCTCTCCAAAACATCACCCATACGTAATCAAATCCTAGCCGCCTCTCTTACAGGATGCCAGAGAACCATGGGAGGAGGTGGAACCCCTCCACAGGGCCTCACTGCCCTGGGGATCCTTCCCTGGCATCGACATCTAGGGTGTCCTCACATGTGATGACTAATTGCTGCTTGTTCCTGGAGATGACATAGTCACTCACCTGTAACAGGTGATCTTCGGGAACAGCAGGAATAAGCCTTCACAACCCACCCATCTCCCCTAGGGGTTGTGTCTCTCTCTCTCATTCCCTATCTATCTATCTCCCTTTGTATGAGCTTTAAGCTCAGCATGAGAGAGGCAGGTGTGAAAGGTGGGAAGGCAGCACGCTGGCGCTGTGGGATGCTCCCAAAAGGTTTCCTATAGGACGCTGGGGAGGATTTCCACACAGGCTCAGTTGGTCCCGACGATACCCACATGTGCAGACTTGTTTCTGGAGATCACCTGTTACAGGTGTGTAAGTATGCTGTACATGACACACACAGCAGTGGAGCAGGAGCAGCAAGATGCTGGCCACACAGATGTTTGTTTATGTTGGCCACCCACCAGAGATACATGGTCACTGATGCCCCCACCCATACTTTTCACATCCACAGGTAGAGGATCTCCGGAAGAAGGGGCGAGAGTTGCGCCTCCACCACCAGCAGTACCTTGACCGCCTCCAGAGGGAGGCCCTGTCACAGGGTGATGGTGAGTATTGGCGACCTGGCTGCCCAGTAACATATGTCACATTGGCCCAGTAGCCTGTGTGGTGCCTGCATAGGTACATGTGCCATGTTACAGACATACTAATGTGCTGATGACTGTCATCTTCCACAGAGGGTGTTGACAACAATGATGAGGCCACAACAGCAGCATATGTGCTGAGGCGCCCCCTGCCCCCCATGCCACAGAGATGGAGGTGGTGGTGGTGGAGGACGATGACGAGGTGGGAGGCGAGCCAGAGGAGGAGGAGGCAGAAGAGCCGGCCCACACTGCGGCAGAGGAGGGGGCTGATGGGGGCATGGAAGGGGTGGGTGACGGGGTAGCAGGGGAGGGAGAGGGTGTGTCTGATATGGGTGTGGGGGGAGGGGTGGAGGAGGGTGTGGAGGGTGGGTGGGAGTTGGAAGGGGAGGAGGAGGGGGATGTGTGGGGGTGGGAGAGTGATGGGGAACACAGTGCAGCACAGGGCACTGTGGGCTCCCGCCAGCCATGCCATGTTGCTCCACCATCCAGGGCCACACACAGGTCGCATGCACATGCCACCACCCAGACCCCTGGGACTATGTGTGTGTGTGGTGGCAGGTGTGTGGCGGACCTGTATGTGGCCCTGGATGCCTTGGAGCGGCGTGTGCACCTCCTAGTGCACTCGCACCAGTGGCTGGCGGGAGCCATTCAGCAGGTGGCCGCCGAAGTGGAGCGGCTGCCATGTCGGCGGCCATCCCCTGAAGAGCGTCACAGGAGTCATTGATGACTCCTGTGACGTCCACACATGTGCCCTGTGCTGTCCTGTGTTCCATCACTGGGCATGCAGCATGCAGGGAGAGGGTGTGTCTGATGTGGGGGTAGGGGGAGGGGTGGAGGAGGGTGTATAGGGGGGTGGGGGTGGCAGGGGGGAGGAGGGGGTGTTTGGGGGGGAGGGTGATGGGTATTGTCCCCATCCCTAACATTGTATTATATCCCCTACGTTTTTGAAAATATACACACTGTTTGTTAATTCAAAATGGTCACGTGTCTTCCTTAGCAACACACTATGGATGCAAGCATGGGATATGTGTGTAGACAGGTATGTGTTGTAAAGGTAGACATGGATATCATGCGTGGACTGGCTCCACATGCAGCTGTGGGGGATGACCATGTGTGTAGGTGTGTGAGACCAGGGTGGACCCTGAGATGCAGAAATGTAGACGACGGCCCAGTATACTGAGGCACGTGCATGCTGTGTGCAATGTGTGGGAACCGTTTCTGATGCAACATTCCTGTGTGCCAATAGTACAACTTGCAAACCAGTACGTCTGTGCTGGCAGGGTAAGATGTACTGATGAGCCCAGGAGCTACTCAGGGGTAAAGCTGTTGAGTGTGTCCTGGGACAATACATGTCACAGAGATGGTTGGTGAGTAACCGTATACGTTTGTGGGGGGGCAGGCACGTAGGCAGTGTTGCAGGCAGGGACAAGGGTCACACATGTGTGTCCAATGTAGGGGGTATGACAGGATTTTAACTGTGACGGCTCCCAACACTGGACATGTAGCTCAAGGACATTCCCCCTGTGCAACCCAGGAGGATATGTAAACCGCCACACTGCAGCCCAGGGGCTGGGATCTGACACAGTGCATGGCACACATGGCATGTGATGGTGTCTGTGCAGTGATACCTGCCAGTACAGACACCCCACCATTGAGGGGCCTGTGTGCGCGATACAACATGCATTTGCACACTACCTAAGGGGAGCACAGGGACACACATTGGCAAACACATGTATGTACTGGTTAACAGCTGTTTATTGGACCCGGAGTCACCTCCTGCGTGGCCGCCCGCGCCTCCCACGGCACACCACCCCCCGCGGAACTGCACCTTGTCCTGGTGCCTCAGGTGCCGGTGCCGGTGCTGGTGCTGGTGCTGGTACTGGTGCTGGTGCTTGCTGCTGCATTAGCCCCACAATGTCCTCCATGGCATCCGCAATGCGGGCAAGCGCCCCCGACCGCATCTCCTCCCGGATCATCCTCAGCTCCCTGGTATTTTCTCCAATTGCCATGTACAGACGCTGGAGTGCCTGATGAGTGCCTGTGGGTGGGACAGAGGGTGATATGTGAACTTCCTCTCCATTACCAGCTGTCACACATATACATGTCACACATATCTCAGAAGAGCAGTCTGCAGAACAGTCATGCCTGCCAGACCTACCAACGTTTACATCTGTGTCTCCCATGAGCCATCCCCATGTCTGGAAGGGGTCTGGATGTGGGGTCGTGAGAAACACAGATCTCACACATGGCACATTGCCACAGTTTAATATGACTATGCCAGGTCTGCATACTGCTTGTCTGGAATTTGTCAGATGATCTGAGGGGGCCTAAGACACACATACACATATCTGGGGTGCCCCAATTTCTATACTGCTGGTGCACACTGCAGATTATGTTGTCAAACGATACTGCGTGACAATACCCATGACGAGGTCTCTGTCACATAGGGTGTCTAGGTGACCTGCAATCATTGCTCTTCTCTTTGGGCTTATGTGGGGTATATGGGCAAGCACAGTGTGCATGTGTGTGAGCCCCTCACAAATGCTGACACCTGCCAAGACATGCTACAGGAGGTAGAATCACAGAGCACAGAAGACAACCCCCCAAAATCAGAACTCTATGCTATGTGGGCAATATGCAATAATTTTGGGGATGTTAGGACAACCCCGTCGGGATCGTGGGGTATGCTGTTACCCACCTTCTGCATTGCGCCGTGCTGCAGCAGTGTGTGTGCGCAGCTCTTCAATGATTGGGTCCATGTCTGGTGGAGGGTTTTCATCTGGCGCTGGTGCATGACTGGGGTGTTGTCTTCTGATCTCCTCAGAGCCCTCTGTGGCAGTGACGTCTGGGGTGTGGTCCTGTGGCTCAGGCTGTACGTGGGTGCTTGGTGTCCCGTCACCATTGCTGGTGCTGCCCCCAGACATTGTGGGCTGGGGCTCTGCCACATCCTCGGCCAATTCTACCTCCTCCTCCTCAGCTGGGGCCATGGTTGTGTAGTCACCTGGGTTTTGGAAACCATACACAGCACAGATTGGTTTGCATGGTTCAACTACATACGTGTTTAACACATCCACCACACAATCAATGTGTGTTTGGCCGTGGCCTGTACATGTGCTAAATAGCTACCACTACAGCTCCTGCTACCACTATTAGGCATATAAAGGCCATTACCTAGCAGACACATCGATGTGTACATCAGGGGTCCTCAAACTACGGCATGAGGGCCACATGTGGGCCGCCAAGGAGATGTATGCAGCCCGACGGGTGTTTTTGCCACCGCTGCCTGTCCTCAGGGGCAGCTCTACACAGAACCGCAGCATTCATTTATCAGCAACCCAGCTAAGTTAACACTTTACAAACCTGCTGCTGCCGCTGCCGCCATGCCAGCGGATTAATCCAGCATCCCACGGGCCTCCCCCTGCTCTGCAGTGTCCTCCATGCAGCCTCAGTGTTGGCTGTCAGAGCCGTGCAAACAGAAAGAGCTTCTCCTCTCGTGGCTCTGTTAATCCCGCCATGGGCCTGATGATATTTTCCATAAGGCCCGTGGCGGCATTGACATGGCCGTGAGAAAGGGATACTCTCCCTTCCCGTGGCTCTGACAAGCCCACACTGAAGCCGCATGGAGGACGCTGCAGAGCAGGGGGGGGCCCCACGGGATGCTTGAATCTCCTGCTGCCACGGTGGAAGCAGCAGCAGTAGGCGTGCTTGGGTTATTTCATACCCTATCTTGCCTGATGGGGGTGGAGGAGGTTTGTAGTGGTAATTGGCTATGGGGGGGAGAGGTAAGACTGGACGTGTGCTGATGTGGGGGAGGGGTTTAGGACAGGTCATGGCCTGTGGGTGATGGTACGATTGGAAGTGGGATGTTGGGGGGGCCTAGGATAAGGCTCAATATGTGCTGTTGGGGGTGCTAAGATTGCAAATGGGCAGATGGTGGGGCTAGGAGAGGGCTATCAATAAGCTTTGGGGGGGGCTGGGGTTTGGAAATGCACTTCTGGAGAAACTTGGATAGGACTTGATCTGGGTGTGGAGCTCGGACTGGTACTGGGCTGATGTTGGGCCAGGGATGGGATTGGAAATGGGCTAATGGGGGGCTAGGACTGCAAATGGGCTGATGCACGGACTACAGGGGAGCGGATGCTGGGTGTGGCTGGAAATAGACGGGAGATGAGGTTGTGCGAGGATCAGAATGTGATGGAGCTGGACAAATGAAATGGTGAGGGAAAAAACACATTTTGAGGGAGGTAAGAGATATCTACAATTGGACAAATAGTGGGGATTGAGGATGGGAGTCTAACATTTGAGTGGATGACCTAGGAATGCGGAAAGAGCACAAGGAGAAAGATTACTATGTTAAAGCAGATGTAGACAGAGAATGGAAACAATACTAGACGTGTGACGAAAGGACAAATGGAAAGCAGATGATGGGGAGTTAGCAGAAGACCCAAAGTAACCAGACTAACGTGGCTAGAGCAATTGCCACTGGAAAACCAAAACCAAAATGTTTGGAAACATTCTCTGTTTTTTGTATTTCTGCAGTGTTCTTTGGGGTTTGTTCATATTTTTTTCTACCACTATATTGCGGGCCTCCAATGGTCTGAGGGACAGTGAACTGGCCCCCTGTTTGGAATGTTTGAGGACCCCTGGTGTGCATTAGCCCACAGAAGGACCATCCCTGCTCAGCAGTGCTTAGATTAGACACAGACATAACACGTACAGGTCTGAGAGGGGGCTTGTAGCAGACATGTAGCCACATGTGCAGGGCAGATATAAAAAGCGATGATGCTAATGAAACGTGTTTGGAGGGCAGCAAAACACAGAGTAAAAGGCATGGAATGGGGGACAGGACACTAATGAGCCAAAGGCAGAGGGTGGGAGATGATCCAGGGGAGCAGGTATGAGGAGGTGTTAATAAGAAGCCTGATGCACATCCAAAGGGCAGGTACTCAATGGGTTGAGAGCAGCAAGGTGTGATTTGGGTACCTACCTGCCTGGGGATGGGCAGTGTCCAGTGCCTCTGACAGTCCATAGAGGTATATTGGCCCTAGCCGCTCTGCCAACTCCTGCTCCAGGGGTGTTAGGGAGGGTGTAAAGGGGCCTCCCCCTCCAGTGCCCACGGCATGCTGCCACTCTGCCATCATGTGTGCACGCACACCCCTCTTTATGTAGTTAAACATCTTCCTGAGGCTGTCGAGGTCTCTGCTTGAGTCCCCTGCTTGTGCCACCGCCTCATGCACCTCCTCCCACACCTGGGTGCGTGTTGCAACAGTGGTGGTGTTGCTTAGTCGTCCGTATAGGACATCATAATTTTCTAGAACAGACGCCAGCAGGATGTGATTTTCCTGTGGTGTGAATTTCTGGGCCCTCTTCCTTTGCAGAGCTGGCACTGGTATGCGTTTACGTTTTGTAGTGAGAGGACCCTGTGTGGGCTGGGCCGATGGGCCTGCAGCCTCCACCACACTCCCTGCCATATCTGTCTACTCCCCAACAGGTGGCCCCACCTCCCTCTCCCTCTCCCTGTCCCTGTCCCTCTCCCTCTCCACTCCTGCCCTGTCCTGTGGCTCCATCTCCCTGTCCTCTCCCTCCCTTTCAGACATTCCTTCTCTTGCCCTTCTCTGCTCCACCTCACACCTCCCTCCTCTCCCTGCTATCTGCTCTTTACCTCACCTCCTTCCTCACTCACCTGCTCCTTGCCTCCCCTCCTCTCTGTATCCCCTGCTGTACCTCACACCTATCCTCCACAACCAAGCCTCTAACACTCTGACCCGCACCACAAAACCTTAGCTCTCCTAGACACCTGCTTTTCTCTCTCTCTCTCACTGACACCTTCTCTCTCCCTCGCCTACCAACAACCCCTCAATGTGCAGCACGTGTAGAGGTTTATTTATAGGGTTTTTTATGTTGCGCGTGCGCAGTTGCGTGAGCACGTTGGCTGCGTAGTTGCGCATGCGCAGTTGGATATAGGAGGAAGAGGGGGGGGTTGCCCTCCAAATGCGCCCTGCTATGGTGCTGTGTGATGCTGGTTGATTGGATGCGAGCATTTGTGTGGTTGTTACATATTATGTTGTCGCCAACCCATACAGCTACCCCTTGTCTGGTGTTTCTTAGATTCCCCCACTCAATCTGTAATAGGGTAGACACCCAGGAAGCTGTAAAAAACATGAGGAGTGATCTAGCTAAGCTTGATGAATGGTCTTAAATTGGCCAGCTGGGATGTTATGGTAGGAAATGTGAGGTCAGGCTTTTGGCCTGAAGCAATCCAAGGGTGCACTATTGTATAGGGGGTGAAGTACTCTTGTGCACTACAGAAGAGTGGGACCTAGGTGTGGTTGTGTCTGCTGATGTCAAAGTAGCTAAACAGGTTGAATAGGCGAGGGAAAAAGCTAGAAGACTGACTGGGTGCATACAGAGATGAATGGCTAGCATAAAACAGGAAGGGAGAATGCCTCTGTATATGTCTTTTGTGAGACCTCATTTGGAGTAGAGTGTGCAATTCTGGAGACTGCACCTTCAAAAGGATGTGCACAGGATGGGGTCGGAGCAGAGGGTGGCTACTAAAATGATTAGTGGTCTTCATTATACAGCATATGATCTTAGGATGTACGCCTTGGGGAAAGGAGGGATAGAGGTGATAGGATGGAGATGTAGAAATACCTCCGTGGCATATATGTTGAGGGAGAGAGCTTCTGCAAATTGTAAGCAGGTTCAGCTACGAGGGAGCATGGGATGAGGGTGGAGGGAGATAGATTCAGGGGTGATATGCCACCATATTTGTTTACTGAATAGGTGGTGGATCCATGGAATACTCTCACAGTGTAGGTGGTAGAGACGAGGACAGTAACTGCATTCCAAACAGCATAGGACAAACACAGAGGATCTATAAAGGATAAAAAGGGGACTGTTGTACCTGTTGATATGGACGGACAGACTAGATAGGCCATGTGGTCCTTTTGTGTCATCATATTTCAATGTTGCAACGCTGCATAGTTGTGATGTCATATGTTTCTTTCAGAATGTGTTATGCATTTGTTTTGCACATATATACCTGTGTCCATTTGAGGGGACATGAGCTCATGCTTTAACTTACCTCATGTCTTTCTACAGGTGATGCAGGATATGGGTGTCGCCCCTGGTTGCTGACCCCTGTCCGTCAACCACAGACACGTGCAGAGCGGAGGTACAATGAGGCCCATGCCACCAACCGCTCTGTCATAGAGCGCACCTTTGGCGTTTTGAAGAGTCGCTTCAGGTGTCTGGATAGGACAGGCGGCGCCTTACAATATACTCCACAGACTGTGGCAGAGATCATCATAGCCTGTTGCATCCTGCACAACATTGCTCTCAGGCACAATATCCCTGCAGAGATTAATGAGGGTCTAGAGGATGATCCGACATGCCCCCCTGTACATGCCCGTGAGGACACACGTGAGGGCACAGCAATCAGGCGGCAGGTGATTGCACAGCTCTTCTCATGTACATACTGCATATGTTCCCACATTTGTTGCTATATGTGTGTAGTGCTAATACAGATTAACATTTGTAGACCAATATCAGTAGTATGCAACACTGCACTGACATGTAACAGACACTGGCTGGCCATCCCAACGTCAAATATAAGCATGACTGGGAACCAAACGATGTGGGAAGAGCAGAACAGAGGGCTGAGGTGGATGATGTGGGTGGGTGGTTTTAGGCTTGTGGGAGGTTTTGGGGTGACATTGGTGGTTTGTGGATGATTGTGATAGTGGATGCTGTGCAACCACAGTTAGTTTGTGTTATGCTTTGGCTGCAGCAAGGTGAGAGGCATGTGGTGTGGGTTTCACACTGGGAGAGAAGACCATGTTTGGGGCCACTTGTCCAGCTATGCGTGTTTTTCATTTGGTATTTTGAGCTGATTGTGTGTGTGGTATGCTCTTGTAAGCTGGATGTGTGGGTCTGTAATTTTTGTATAGCGCTACATGTGCTATGTAGCACTATATACATGCTCAGTACTATCTGTCATAATGGTAATTGAAATCCTTACGGGGAGTTAGTGGAACAACACAGTGTAGCAGACTGTATAAGTCATCGCATAGCCCTAACATGGATGCGGAGAAGGATAGGGAAACTGTGCATTGTCCAGCCAGGGTTTTTTTTTTTTTCCATTGCAGAATAGACATGCAGTGCAGTGTTGCATATGTACACACAAACAGAAGTGATTCAGGCAAGATCAACAAGGTGTAGGTTACAGTAGGCAAGCAGAGAGATCAATGTGGGGGTGGATTGGGTCTTAGGTTGTTTTCAGGAAATGTTTTAATTTTTTAATCAAATTTTATCAACAAATCTAGCTGATGACATGTCGACATAAACCCATGACTCAACTACAGGCTGTATAAGTGCATAGAGGAGAGTGTATGCCAAGACACCAACTACATTGCATACCGTAGAGAAGGAACGTAATGGCCACATACACAAAGAGTTTCTGATGGGAGGGGGGTTATTAGGTGCACATATAGGCTATCCATGCTTTGCCATTATCACTTTCACACAGTGGGCTGACATGCAGCCATCAAGGTCAGGTCAAAAGCAGACATTGGGGTGTGGTTTAGCAGACATAACGCAGACATTGAGAGATATGTTTAGCAACTCAGTAGCACACAGCTGTTAATGTTAGTCAAGGTATGAGATATACACACACGGAAATGTGTTTGGACAGAGGATCCCGGAGGTGCCCCTGCATATTTCCATGTGTGACAGCAATTGACAGCGGGGTAGCAGACCACATTGGGACACCAGTACACACAGTGAAGGGCCATTGGGAGCAACATGGGGAACCCAGGATAATACTGCAACCTTGGAGTGATTTGGGAACACGGTAGGGAGAAAACACTTATGTTCACCAGTGTGTGCGACAACAGGGAGGTGAGGGAGGGGACAGACAGAGAACAGACCCCTGTAGTTTGGCAAAGACATGTCCTTGATGCCTCTCACATGGGAGAGATGTCTACAGTGTGATGGTGAACAGTGAGTCTGTAAAGGATGTTGGGGGGGGAAGCTGGGGACAGGAAGGTGCAGTGTGTGTTGCACAGCTAGAACATGACATATGTATGTTTCCCTTGTGTTTCCCAATGCACAGGACATAGCTGTTGAAGCTTCTGGTGCTGTGGTGCATTGGCAGGGGACTGTACATAAGCGAACATGCTGTGGTCTGGGGTAGGTGGACCTACAGCTATATTGTCTGTGCCAGCAGTCAGGGGGAACACATGTCCTCGGTGATCTTTCCTATTGTCCAGATGTTGTGGTTCACCTCTTTTCCCTGCACCTCCCTAAACCATATTTTGCTGTTGACACACATATCCCCATGTGTTCCTATTCCAGTATGTCTTCAGCAACACTGTCCCTGGGACATGTCCAACAGAGCTGCATGTGTGTGGAGGTTGTAGGTTTATGGGTGGTGGCCTACACGTGCACCCTTCCCCGACATTGTACCATGAGCCAACACCAGGGTATCATTGCATTTCACAGGGCCTTTATGTGTACAAATCTCCACTTGTGGACATACAGGCCATATGCTACTGCTGGCATGCTGCCCTTAGCATACTGTGTGTGTGTTCTTGTGTTGGCTGTGTGATGATACAGTGTTCAGGCTTTTTACATTATCATGTGTTGTGAGGGGTCTGTACACCTGGGGGGCGCTGGTGACTGTGCTATCTCTACCTTACTGGTGTTTACCGTGTAACCATTGTGGACATGTGTTGTGTGTTGGGAACAGAACTGTGTCTTGTGTTCTGACATACCACTGTGGACCTGCTTTTTGTATCGCAGATATCGGCATGACATGGTGACATGGGGATTCTACATATTTCGCTGACATTGTGTCCCTTCACTGTGACCTGTTATGGCCTTTGAGTGGCTCAGAGGATCCAAGACATACACCTGATGCAAGCACAAGGTAGTTTGCACCTTTGTTGTTTTGGAAATGACATCAGTCTTTACATGTTAATGATTTACTGTTTGTGTCATGTACATTTCATGTTGGCTCTCTGTTCATGAACGCTGATGCACATAGGATGGAGCTCTGAAACACCTGTGTCACATGGGCATGGACAGAAACATATCCATGTGACACCCGTGTGTATGCTTCCAATTGTAAATGTCCCCAACATGCAATGTTTATTGTGTTGTGATCATGTCATGTTTGCCTGTGTGTTCCTTCATGATGTGTTTCCTAATGATTGACTCTCTGCAATTTGTGCTGATGTTGCAAGGCGCATACCAATACAATATTTCTCCTCTTCTGACACAGGGCAGAGAACAAACCAGACACATCTATTACAGTGCATGTGGCATCGCCATCACCCACCTGTTGGGGGACACAATACCATGGAACTTTCCCTGGAAAATGGTGCCATTGGATGTTTGACCTCTGCGAGTGCGACACATGCCTAGGATGGACAGTATTATTTTTGAATTGCTACTTTGCCCATGATAGACCTGTCCAACACACTGTTGCTGCCGTGCTTTGGTTGGGAGTCGTGCTCATCGCAGGAGACACACAGGACCTTTCATGTACTGTGGCATATTGGGATGTGACACTTGACTATGCATGCCCAGGGTTGCAAGGATAGTCTTAAACTGACATGTTGGATTGCAGATACGCTTTGGACTTTGCACACTGTGTACTGGTCCCCACGTGTGAATCAGGGACTGCCATTGTCACTGTATTTTGCTCATTCCTCCACAGTTGTTTCGGAACACAGGATATGCTCATCTGTTTGTTTCAACACAAGCATACAGCCATACTTGTGGCATAGGAGTAGCGATGGAGAGGTCCTGTTGTCTATGTCCACCTAATCTCCACCTGGACATGATACAGGTTTTGCCACAACACCGCTTTAATGCACACCAGCATCCTGGATTGATGTTTTTAATCACCAAGGGTCTTTGCGTGCATGTGTGGCATCACTGAATCATGTTGAAATATCAATGGTGCATGTGCATATGACTGACTATGTTGGCAAAACAAAGCACGTGGCAATATGGCTTCTGTGTGGTTTACTGTAACATGTTTGCCCTTAATTTCCCTCTCTATATACTGTTTCTTGTGTTTGTTTACTGTACAGACGTGACGCTCTGCATTGATTTACAAACCTTGCATTGCATGTCTGCACAGTCCTATTTATCCCCTGAGGTAACGACACTCACATTGCCACGTTATATTTGGAGTGTCGCAGTGTGAGTGTCCGTTGTCTTCCTTCAATTGTGCATTCCATGTACGGTGATATCTGTGTACAGACACTGTCTACACATCAACCGGTGCAGGGGGACCTCCTGCATGGTGTTATCTATGCATGTTTCTGCAGGTATTTTTCATTTGAATTCTGTCTGTGTTCATGTGCCTCTGCTACCTGTTAGCATATCCTCATTGTGCATTTGATGATTGTTTAGGGTTACATTGTTGCAGCTTGGATTCCTATATCAGGCATTATGTGATAGCTGTAACATTATTTTCAATCTGTTGTTCTAAAGTTACAACGTTTCAACAACATATACTGTTTTCATTTGTGTGCCTCCTGTGTTGCCAGATAGATATATTTTAGGGAACAGATCATGATTGATGTGTGTTGGTCCCTCATCATGCACCGCCTACTGTCTAAATGCACTCATATGTGTTTAACACATTTGAGGCGTGCGGCAGCATGTGGGGGGTGGGGGCCTAATGCATAGTGCTGCACATTATGTCTCCTGCCCTTCATTTGTAGACGGGCCAGTGACCTTTCTGTCTTTCACCTTGGATCCACTCACCTTGATATTATGATGGCGGGATCTACACTAACTGTGAAGATGAACCCAAATAAACATATGTGTTTGATATACATTTGTCTCTGCTGCTGCTTGATCATGGTGACAAACGTGCAATACAATGTGTGCCTTTGAGTCAGTCCTGACTCCTTGTGACCCAGAGACTCCAGGGTTTTCTTGTCAGTGTCACTGGATGTAGATTGTCAGGTCTTTCTTCCAAGGTAATGGAGGGTTACGTGACTTGCCCAAGGCCACATGGAGTGCTAGTGTGAATTGAGCCCTGGTTGCTTGGTGTCCAAGCCAGTTTTCTAACCACTAGGCTATTCCTCCACTCTTTGAGCACATTGACACTTGTATCTACTGATTTGCTGGTCATGTACATGGCCCACCTGTGCTCACATCCTTGTATGGTGGCAGCTGTGTATCTGCCAGCCATTTGCCACATCACTGGGTATTACAGGTTCCCATACACACCCTCCCTTCGGGGTATTTGTTTTGCATTGTGCTCAGTGTGCTGTTTGTGGGAGTGGTTAGAGGCATGTGTTATAACTCCCTAGTTTGCAGGTTTGATCCCCACATGTGGTTTATCTTTTTCTTTTCTGTTGTGCTAACTGGACCATTAGGTACCAGCAGGTTCATCACCTCTACACACACCCTTCCCTCTCTTCACTGTACACCAAGGTGTGCCCTCTGTGCTGCCTAGCCATCAGATATTATCTGTTACATAGGTCTCTTTCTTTACACATAACAGGTAGTGCCTCAGCCAGCCTTATTCATTGGGCACAGTGAGGGATTGAACCCATAACCCCTGCACCATCAGTCAGTGTCTTAACCATTGTGCTACACTGCTGTTCCTCCTTGCATGTCAGCGCACCTACTTAAGATTTCCATGCATTTAAATGCACAGTGCTGCCATCAAAAACAGTGCTATGACCTTGCCGTGCCTCATAGGGCACCCTATATGGCGCCCTATAGGCCACCCTTTAAGCAACATTGTAGGGTGCCGTGGCGGACAGTGCACTTTAAAATGTGCCCTCTGGGGTATCTTATGGGGTGCCTTATGCAGCACCTTATGTTACAGCGCTTTGAAAGTGCGTTTGCTAGCAGCAGTAATTAAAATAAAATTAAAATGCCTCATAATGCAATATTACACATAAATGGTAGTGCCTCAGCCAGCCTTATTCATTGGGCACAGTGGGGGATTGAACCCATGACCCCTGCACCATCTGTCAGTGTCATCACCATTGTACTGCAGCCCTGTTCCTCTGTTTGCACATCAGCGCGCCTGCTTATGCTTCCCGCGTGCGTTACTCGTGCGCTAATGTGCGCGGTGCACAAGAGCGCGCGCTAATCCCGTTTTGCTACTTTAAACTGAAACGCCCACTCCTTATATGGCATCCTGCACACTAACGCGGCGTGCACGTTAAGTGGGTTTAGTAAACATACCCCCTTGTGTTCCAGATCTTCCTGTCCCTATATTTCTTTTAGTTTTTGTATGATTTATGTTGGACTTTTCCCATTCATGGTGGGCTTTTGTGGCTATTCTTCTTTCTCTTTATAATATCACACTTTCTGCTATTGCATTCCTTTCCACTTATATATTTCCCATTCTGTGTAGCAAGATCTTACTGCTTGTTGCATTATATTTTGAAACCTGAATAAATATTAAATTTAAATTTAAAAAAATGTGTACCTGAGGCAATAGAGGGTTAAGTGAGTTGTCCAAGATCACAAGGACTGGCTGCGGGATTCCCCCTCCTCCATTATGAAGACCAGCATCGTCTATTTAGCCTGCCCAGCAAGGCGTTTAGGGCTGTAACAACCACTCAGTGAAGGTTACCCTCCCCAAAACACACCCCCTTTAAATCTGTGCATTCCAGGCCATCTCCTGGTATAAGTAGTGGTATTATGAAATCCACATATAAATGTTGCTATTTACAAGGCTTCTAAAATGATCTACTTACTCAGTTACCTTTAAATTACTTATCTGAGGAGCATGTTTACTAAAGATCAACCTGGTAGCCTGCATTTGGGCAGTGACACTCACGCTAGCTTCAGGGAGGGGGCGCATCTGTCCCCCTGAGGTTGGCATGGTGCAAACACATGCCACCATGGTAAGCCAGCATTGAGCTAGCATGGTGACTCATGCTAATGACAGCAATCACGAATACATAGTAACATAATAAATGATGGCAGATAAAGACCAGTATGGCCCATCTAGTCTGCCCAGTAAGGTGGCTAGAGTAGGTGTAACTGCCACCCTGTAAACCTCCCCCCCCCCCCCCCATGCCTTTGTTTAGGGTTCTACCCGACGATCTATGCAGGTCACCCCTCTCTATTTGTTGAAGTATAAAAAAATATTTACATTTATTTTGATTTTATCCTCTTGCTATAAGGGATCCACTGTGTCTGTCTCATGCCATTTTGAATTCTTTCACTGTATTTGCCCCACCACCTCCATCAGGAGGACATTCCAAGCACCCACCATCCTTTCAGTGAAAAACTATTTCCTGTTGTTGTTTTTAAGTCTACCTCATAGGTTTTCAACCCAGTCCTCGGGGAAACCTAGGCCAGTCATGTTTTCAGGATTCCCACAATGAATATGCATAAGATAGATTTGCATACAATGAAGGCAGAACATGCAAATCTTTCTCATGCATATTCATTCTGGGAATCCTGAAAACCTGACTGGCCTAGGGTTCCCCAAGGACTAGGTTGAAAACCCCTCTACCTCCTTGCAGGTTCATTTTATGCTCTCTGGGCATGATAATCAACTAGGCAGCTATGCGCCGCAATGGTGCATAGCCCCACCCACTCATCCCTGACCCTGGATATTCAATGCCACAGCAACAGCATTGAATATCCAGGTTTGGCACATAGCAGAAACCACCACAGAGCCTAACTGGGGAGTAGCGATATTGCACTGCCATCGGGTTAGCATCTGTGGCTAAGACTAGGCGAGCCAAACGCTGGCATAGATCTAGCTGTGGATCACTAACCGGGTAGCAGTGCAATATTGCTGTTATGCAGTTAGCAGCAGTCTCCACCTCTGCTCCACCCCAGAACATGGCAACATACCCTGCTGCTAACCTTATAGCACTGGGGCACATAGGAGGGGATACTCAACAGCACTAACCATGTAAGTGTCATTGAATTTATTTTTATTCTCTTATATACCGCGCTATTCTGCATCAGTGCAGTTTACATTGAACAAACTGAAATTACATTGAACAGGGCATCATAACTTGGAGATAACTATTTTACCGGGAACATGGGCAATGGAGGGTTAAGTGGCTTGCCCAAGACCACAAGGAGCACCTGTGGGACTAGAAACCCCAGTCCTTCCGGCCCAAGGTTGCTGTCCTCTAGTGGGATTAGAACCCCCGACCTTCCAGCCTGAAGTACCTTGCCCCAACCACTAGGCCACTCCTCCACTCCCCTGTTAAGGCATTTACACAGTTTACTGGTCTGTAAAATATATCATTGCCTTTCGAATATCAGCCCTCTTGTATTACAGCTTCTCCTTCTTTGAAAAAGGTTGGTTTGTTCATTAATACCCTAAGTATTTAAACATCTGTATCATATCTCCCCTGTCCCTCCTCTCCTCTTTGGTATACATACTTAGGTCTTCAAGTCTCTTCTCACACGTCTTCTGGCGCAGGCTCCAAATCATTTTGATCATCTTCCTCTGAACCATTTCCAGTCTTTTTATATCCTTTATAAGATATGGTCTCCAAAACTGAACACAATACTCCAAGTGAGGCCTCCCCAACAACTTGTACAGGAGCATTAATACCTCCTCCATTCTGCTGGTTATTCCTCTCTGTATCCAACCTAGCATCCTTCTGGCTTTGGTCACATTGTTTTGCCACCTTGAGATCCTCAGAAATAATCACTCCGAGGTCCTTCTCCTGGTCTGTGCAAACCAACTTCTTGCACCCTCTCTCATACAATTCCCTTGGATTTCTACATACCAAGTGCATGACTCTGCACTTCCTTGCATTAAATCTTAACTGCCAGGCATTAGACCATTCTTCCAACTTTTGTAGATCTTTCCTCATGAGATCCACTCCCTCAGAGAAGTCCACTCCATTGCAAATTTTCATGTCATCTGCAAAAAGGCAGACTTTTCCCTTCAATCCTTCAGCAATATCACTCATAAATACATCGAACAGTAACAGTCCCAGGACCAATCCCTGAGACACACCGCTAGTCACCTTCCTTTCTTCTGAGTGAATTCTGTTTACCACCACCACCCTCTGTCATCTGTCAGTCAACCAATTTCTGATCCAGTTCACCACCTTGGGACCCATCCCCAGGCTACTCAGTTAATTGATAATTGAAGAACAGTATTAAAGGCTTTGCTGAAATCTAAGTAGATCACATCCATCGCATGCCCTTGATTTTTATTTATTTATTTATTTTATTTATTTACATTCTCTTATATACCGCGCTATTCTGCATCAGTGCGGTTTACATTGAACAAACTGAAATTACATTGAACAGGGCATTATAACTTGGAGATAACTATTTTACAGGGAACATGGGCTATGGAGGGTTAAGTGGCTTGCCCAAGACCACAAGGAGCACCTGTGGGACTAGAAACCCCAATCCTTCCGGCCCAAGGTTGCTGTCCTCTAGTGGGATTTGAACCCCCGACCTTCCGGCCTGAAGTACCTTGCCCCAACCGCTGATCTTGTTTTATGGTCACCCAGTCAAAGAACTCAATCAAATTTGTTTGACAAGATCGTCTTTTGGTAAAACCATGTTGCCTTGGATCATATAACCCATTGGTTTCTAGAAAGTCCACTATTCTTTCTTTCAAGAGCACCTCCATTACTTTTCCCGCCACCGAGGTAAGGCTTACTGGCCTGTAGTTTGCCACTTCTTCCCTACTACCACTTTTGTGAAGAGGTACCACATCAGCCCTTCTCCAGTCCTGCGGAGCTTCTCTTGTCTCCAAGGATCTATCTTTAAAAAATCCTTTAAAGGCCCTGCAAGAACCTCTCTGAGCTCTTTCAGTATCCTGGGATGTATTCCATCCAGTCCCATGGGCTTGTTCACTTTCAATTTTGCAAGCTGCTCTAACACATCATCTTCTATAAATGGTGTGGTATCTACTCCATTCCCATTTGTATATGTGTCAATCACAGGTGGTCCTTCCCCTAGGATTTTTTTTTAGTAAAAACAAAACAGAAGTAATTGTTTAGCAATTTTCGCTTTTTCAGTGTTACTTTCCACGAATCTGGCCTCAGCACTTTTGAGTCTCATGATTCCACCTCTGATCTTCCTCTTCTCACAAATATACCTGAAAACATTTTGTCTCTATGCTTTAGATCTTTGGCCATCTTTTCTTCTGCCTTTGCTTTTGCTATCCTTATTTCTCTCTTTGTCTCTTTTAGCTTTATCCTGTATTCTTTTCTGTGTTCCTCTGCTTGTGATCTTCTGAATTTTGTGAAAGCTGTGGTTTTTGCCTTTATGAATGCAGTCACTTCTTTGGAGAACCAAACAGGTTTCCTTTTCCTCTTATTTTTATTTACTTTCCTTGTTGCCCCTTTTATTGCCTCTTTTAGTTTAGCCCACTGCAGTTCCACTTCCCTTATCTCCTCCCACGCTGCCAACTTCTCCTTCAGGTACGTTCCCGTTTTACTGAAGTCAGCATTTTTGAAGTGCAGGACTTTGAACTTGCTGTGATTGGGCTCTGTCTTGGCTTTTACCTCAGACAACACTGTGTGATGATCTTTGTTACTCATGTGGGCACTCACCCAGATATTCAACATGCTATCTCCATTGGTGGGTACTAGATCCAGGTCAAACTTTCTCTTGTTGGTTCCATCACTATTTGTCTGAGCAATGCTTCTTGGAAGGCATCCACAGTCATTTTACTTCTTTCCAGATTTGCAGAAGGAATACTCCAATCCACATCGCGTAGATTAAATCACCTAATATGATCACTTCTGCCTTCATGGCTACCTTTGCAATATCAATGATCAAGCCTCTATCCATTTCTTCAGTTTGAGTTGGAGGCCTGTAGACTACACCAGTATGGATGACAGTGCCATCTCCTCTTTCCAACACAACCCTTCTTCTTCATTTCCACATGTCCCCTGCATTTCAGCAGCTTTAATATTGTTTTTGACATATAGGGCTACTCCTCCTCCTTTTCTGCCTTCTCTGTCTCTTCTATAGCCAGCTATGGCTATATCCCATTCATGTAACTCATTAAACCATGTTTCTGTAATGGCCACAATGTCCAAGTCCATTTTCACCATTAGGGCTTCCAGGTCAGGAACTTTGTTGGCTAGGCTTTGAGCATTTGTGCTCATTGCTTTCCAGCAATTGTTGGTTGGCTTGCTTGTATTTTGCATGGATTTTATTCTAGACTCCTCTTCCCATTTGTCATTGATGTGTGGGTTAAATAGGATGACTGTTTCCAATGTTATTATGTTTTTACTGGGAATGATGCCGTGAACTTGTTCTTTTCCATCCATCACCCCCTTCCCCTAATTTAAATGTTGTTCACATATTTCCCAAATTTATCACTTAGGATCCTTTTTCCTACCACAGAGAGATGCAGTCCATCAACACAGTATATAGCCTCTTGTTGTTCCATCTATCTCCCCAGTTGCCTATATATCTAAATCCTTCTTGTTTACACCAGGTTTGGAGCCATGTATTAAAGTTGGTTATGTGATGCAGCCTCTCTTCCCCCTTAGCATGAACAGGTAGAATTTCTGAGAACGCTATAGTGTTGACACTGGGTTTAAGTTTCTCTCCCAGAATCTAGAAGTCCCATTGTACTGTAGAGGTACTGTTTCTGGCCAGATCATTTGTACCCAAGGGGATAAACAACATCAATTTTGGAGTGCTCTCTTTCCACACTGCTAATAATTTGGTTTGTATTCCTGCTGGCTGAAGAGCCTGGGAGACATTTGACCATCTTCTGTCCTTTTGACTGTGCTCAACAGGGCCGGCGCTACCCTGTAGTGTGATAAGCATGGCAGCCCCCACCCCAACAGGATGACAAGCCAGAAGAGTCACGCAAGAAGGGAAGAGTCTGCCTGCGGGAAAAGCAAGTTCTGCAGGCAGAAGAATTATGCAAAGCCGCTAATTGTGGCTGAGAAGTGGCAAGCTTGCCCATGAGACTTGCTTTACCTGTGGGCAGGTTCTTCTTTCTTCAGCTGCAATGGCAGCTTTGCACAACTCTTCTGCCCATGGGAGAGGCAAGTCTATGATCAGAAGAGTTGTGCGAGGCCGCTGATCGTGACTGAGAAGGGAAGAGCGTGCTAGCAGGAGAAACAAGTCCCGCGGACAGAAGAGTCGTGCAAGGCTGCTGAGGTCGTAAAGGAGGAGCTTGCCCGCAGGCAGAAGGGTTGCCGGCCAGATCGTGCCTGCTGCAAGGCCTGAGGTAGTCCTGAGGCAGCAGTGCAAGGTAGTAGATTTGGGATCCCAGAGAGAGAGAGAGGCAGAAAAAATGAAATGAATTTAAAGGGGCAGTGCTTTCGAAAACAGAATATATGGGGTGACATAAATGACGGGCAAGGAGTGAGAGTGCAAATGGGGAGTGAGAAGGGAACAGAGAGTTGGAGGCAGCAGGAAAGGGGTGGGAGGATGGAGGAAAGATACTTGACAGGGGGATGAGGGCTAGGGAGGCAGAGAGACACTGGGCACAGAGGGGGCTAGGGAGGCAGAGAGACACTGGGCACAGAGGGGGCTAGGGAGGCAGAGAGACACTGGGCACAGAAGGGGCTAGGGAGGCAGAGAGACACTGGGCACAGAGGGGGCATAGGGAGGCAGAGAGACACTGGGCACAGAGGGGGCATAGGGAGACGGAGGAGATGTTGGGTGCAGAGGGGTATCACAGGAAAAAAGGACAGATGCTAGATAAGGGAGGTCACAGGGTCACAGGAAATCAGGGGAGATTCTGGACATGGAGGGCACTGGGAGGTGGAAGGGGATGCTGGACATGGGGGCCACAGGGAGACAGGGGAGATACTGGATTCAGGGGTGGAATAACGAAGCAGAGGGAGGGGATGGATGAGACGGGGGAGATGCTGGACACAGGGAGATAGAACGGAAAAGGGGAGATATGGAAGGATGTGGGGAGCGAGAGCAGAGATGCTGGATGAAGGGAAAGAGAAACAGAGGGAGGGGGGAGACACACTGGATGGGGGGGGGGAGAATGAGCAAAAGACTGGGGAATAATGGGCCAGGGAAGAAGAAGTGGGGAATGAGAGAACTGGGGTGTTGGTTGAAAAGTGGTAGGGGGGATTGTGGACTGGATAGTAAGAAGGAGTAGTGAAATCTGCATGGACAGAGGGATTGAAAACTAAATGGAAGAAAGTTGAAAAGAAAAGATCAATATCCAGGATGGAAAGATGTGAAAAAAGCAAAAGGGGAGAGAAGAAATGGCAGGTGGACTAGAGATCATAGAAAGAGAGCTAAGAAAAGACAGAGGAAAGCAGAAGCCTCAGATCAGGACCAGCATGATCAGAGAATAGAATGGTCAGACAACAAAGGTCAAAAAAATAATTCTGTTTTCAAGTTAGTGATTAGACATAGTGCTACATTTATATTTGACATAGTACAGGGAAATGCATCTCTTTCTACTTCTGTGGTGTTGCACTCTATGCAGAGTCTGGCTTCTTGGGGTTTCAGTTTAATTTTTGTCTACATGTTTTTATTCTGTACTCGATGAGGGTCTGTGTTTTGAATGTGTGACCGAGGCCAGGTGTTCTGTTAATATGGGGTTTTCACATAGGGATCTGTACTGTAGTAATCTAACTTGTTCAACTTTTTTCTGGGTTGGCTCCTTGTGTGAGTTTTGGAAGTTGATGCTGGTATGGTGTGCTAATTTGCTCTATAGATTCTCAATGACTTTTGTAGGGTTTTGTGTTAGTTCACAATATGCCTGGTACTGGAGAATGTTTATATTGTTGTTACTGCGATGACCAGAATCAGATTTTTTTTTTTTTACATATGTAGAAGCCGGTTCCATAACATGCACGTCCGGCCCGCAGACACTTCCAAATTTAAATGTGCACGAATGGACCCTGATTCAGAGAAGCGGGGATAGACGCAGCTGCGGGTACAGAATTGTGTACATAGATGTACTTGGCATGGCCCGCACATAGCACTACATTGTACAGAGACAGGCATACACCAACAATGGCTATGTACTCACCATATTCTGAAAAGATTAATGTATGCGATCCTGCCATCTCCACCAGAGTCCCATGAATGACCATGCTTCCCCTTTAAAACATGCAGCCCCTAAGCTGCTGTGCCCACGGACAGCACTGTTTTGAAACAGAATTACAATGAAAGCCGAAGATATATATAAGTGGATGCAAGTGAGACAATAGAAACTAGTCCGTGGCATGCCCAGGACACCACAAAGCAATCGCAGTGCACTGTAATGTAGTAGGAAAACTGGTAGAGTGCAGCACTACATACATGGCAGTAGAAGACCTTCCTAGGTATGCATGTTGTGGACATCTCTGGAACAATGTCTGTACAATGCTAAGTAAGGACATGAACACAGCAGAACAGGTCCCCCATAGCGAAATGTCCAAACATCTCCCTTTCACTAATAAGGAGCCTTCGGAATGACAGCAACCAGCAATGCAGGCACCACGCCGACTGCCGGGAGACACCATCACTGCTCCCTACGACTGTGCTGGTGCACCTGGGAATGGCGTACTGCCCTTTGCACTGCTGCACAGCATCCCTCCAAGGTCCCCTGAGTTGTGACAGAGAAGTGATTGCGGAACCGTCCTGTGCACTCCTTCCTGTATGCACTGGCACCTAGTGAGGTTGCAGACAGCCCTACGGTCCAGGTACCTGCCAGCCATTCCTGTCCCATCCCCAGATATGTGGATGAGCAATGTAGATCCCCCATGCAGCCCTCCAACCACACACACGCACTCTCACTTGCCGTCCCACAGAAACGGACATCTGGCAAAAGGATGCCCTGCACCGAATAACTTAAACGATGGAAAGGAAGCCATGGAAATCAGCAGCATACCTGATTACTACATCTCTAAATGTATACATACATACACAATACCTATGCAAGGTGGACCTCAAACAGATACAGAGCTGCATTAGGCACAAACAGCCCTTCCAGTTTATCAGCCTCCAGGGAAAAACCTTGTATGTGCATTGCACATCATAGGTACATATTTGCCCAACCACAACAGTGACCATATAGCCACTGGCACAACAGATCCGATAGGATTCACATATGACTTTGTTAGGGAGCCCTAGCTGTGCCCTTTAGCTCGCACAGCAAATGCTCGAATAGCCAGACTGCGCCCAGTGCTCTACCGCATACATTTCTGGGGGTGTTTATTTCTGCTACTTTGCTTTACATCCTCCCTCTCCTCTGCTTTCTCTTCAGCGATGCTGCATGCTGTGGTTTCCCAGACTGCGGACACAACAGTGCACAGCATGGGTTTCACATCCATTCACCGCTATGGGCTGCATTGAGGTGCAGGGCAGAAATATTTCTAAGTCCTACCCTTATTCCACGTTTCTGCAAATATAACGTGGACATCTGCGGGGACGACTGTGGACGTACATGGGTCTCTCCGGAATACATGCCTGGTATGCCCCTATTCCTCTCACTCCCGCCCATGTTGTGAGATCCCTGTTTAAGTGCCGTGTACATGCAGGGCCGTGAAGGAACCAGAATATGGTTCTAGACGTTTTCGTGAGATCAACATCTATCCCGCACGTCCAGGCAGCTTATTTGTATTTCAGAATAACCCCCATATCGAATACTATGGGTGGATGTTCTAGTCGTGCTCTGCACCCATTGTCTGTGGATGCAAAATATATGTTCAAAAAGAAAAAGCAAGAACCATAAAACAGTTTATAACAACAAAATAAAATGAGTTATAATTTTATAATTTGGTGTTACAAACTGCGCTGTGGTTCTCACTTTTTCTTTCAGTACCTTTGTGTCTGAGCATCTTGCATTTCCTTTGAGGCCTATTCTAGTCAGGCCGTCCAGCCCCATATGGCCTGGCAAAATTGGGCCGTGCAAAGTTAGACCTGATCCCACGGCCTCCGCGGGATTATAATTGGGTCTAGCACTTGGACGTGTAGGCCGGAACCCAATTCTGCCCAGCTGTATGTCCCGCCAGACAACCAATAAAATATTGCTCCATTGTTACAAAAGTACCCAACATGAGATAGGGGATTAATTTGCTATTTTCTACCTTGTAGCACGGAGGTTGTCTCAGACTCCTCGGCAGCCTTAAAAATGATACTAAGTATCCAATGGCGCCTGTTAGCATCAATGACTCTCCGGCTTTTTTTGGTAAATGACTTGCAAACACCCTCAATCAATGTGGCCTCACACTTAACTTTAAAGGGTTCCTGGAATATTCTTTCCTTCCAGTTGTTTTACTTCAATTGTTTTTTCTGCTTCCCAATGCCACTAAAAGGCGCCATCTCTGCGTTTCTCTCAGATAACTGAGGTTCTTCAGGGGAACTTTCTCAGATTAGTAAATTTCTTCCAAGGAACTTTTCACTATGAACAAACAAGGTAGAAAATAGCAAATTAATCCCCTATCCCATGTTGGGTACTTTTGTTACAATGGAGTAATATTTTCTTGGTTGTCTGTATTTTGAATTACTCTCAAAGATCTGACCGTGAGATATTGTAAAGTTACAGCTGTATGTCCCAGCAACTACTCAGCTAACTCAGTCAGGCTCATGAATAGAGCCACAGTGCCATAACGTCCATCCCCGTTATTCGCGGGACTAAATGGCCCCTTTGGTTTTTGCAGAATATATACAGTATTTACATTAACACCGTACTGAACCGCTGTACAGTTTCAGGAGTTATGTGGGGGTTGCCAAGCCCCTCTTGTTGTTTGGCACATTTCGCGGCATGTTTACTAAGCTCTGCTCTAGTAACACGTGACTGGAATGTGTTACCAGCGCAGGGCTGTTGGCTAACTGCAGGGGGGCAGATACATCCTCCTGCAGTACTGTGCTTCAGGTTGCACCAACGCTACTTGCGCTGAGTCATTATGCTCGTTTCTGCCGACAATGCATGTGAGAGTTCTTTCTCTCGCCTCACTCTGGAGGAAAGCATAATTTTGCGAAAAAAATGCCGAAAACCTAGGAGTAATGGAAAAAGCATGGCTCTTACTCCCTGGTCCAGCCAGAAAGTGGCCACGTTATTCTCACTTTTCGCTCATTCCAGCTTCACTTCCTACTGCTAGTACATTGGCTGCATGACTGCCAGTAGGAAGTGAAGTTAGAGCGAGAGAAAACCAGAATAACACAGGCTCAATCAAGAATGAAAGCATGTCCTGTGATTCAGCAAGGAGAAGGCATGGATTTATTGGGGAGGCAAGGGCAACTGATTTTATGACCTCACTGGAGCTCTGGGAGCTGTTTCAGTGATATAGGATCAGGATGACCTTAAATGATCATCTTTTGCAATACCAGTTGGCTGTTTAATGATGTGACTTTTACACTTGGGAGTCTGAGGAAGGCTGTTTGTCTTATCAAAGCATTGGCACAGTAAAGCATTTTAGGGGAAAAAATGATGAGATTGCTTTAGCGTATTTTATGGACACTAATTTTGCATTTCCTGGTCCAGATTATTAACAGTAAATTGCTTGGACATAGCAGTTGAGTCAGGGCTAACTCCTGGCAGCCCGGCAGCCCCTGGGAGTTTTTGGCAAGGTGTGACTGTAAGTAGATTGCCAGGCCTTTCTTCCAACACAATAGAGGATAAAGTGACTTACCCAAGGCAACATGGAATGCCAGTGGGAACTAAATGCTGATCTCTTGCTCTCCAGAACACTGCTCTAAACATTAGGCTCCTTCTCCACTCCAACTATATAGAGAGTATGTTTTTTATTTTACAGCAGTCTAATGGGATGCTTGTATACAGTTGGTCAATTTTACTAATTTTTCTTTACAGTGCTACAGCTTATAACCTACTAGCTTTTCATCGAAACCTGCTTAACGCATGTGGTTTAAATCAGTAGTATGTTAATGTCATCCCTGTTTTCCTATCATGAAAGACGACATTGCGACTATTCTTTGCATCAACATTATACCAATTTTGCTTATAGATTCTAGATGTACATTGATGCATGGTTATCATGTTGCTGATTCCTACATTCTGTACAAAATCTTTCTCCTGCATATTTTTTCAATGAGTAAAATAGTTCTGAGCTGTCTACAACTGAGTATTTTTCTTTTGATCCATATCTGAAATTTAGCATGCTCTTGGACTATCACAGCTGTTCATATGATGCTAAGGATTTACTTCTCAGTAGTTATTTTCATTCTGGCTATGCATTTGCCCCTTCACTGCAATTTACTTATAACTTTAGATTTGAAGGAGAAATACCAGCATCATGTGAAAAGAGTTCAGAAAGGATGGAAGAAAACCTGGGGGATACAGATCCTCAGACACCACTACAGGTGTTACTGGGGGCAGGGGAACGAACCACATAAAAAAAGACAAAAAAACACCAGTGGCTCAGGAACAAATTGTGGTTAGCAACAAGGGTTGCCCTGACCTGGTGATGGAAAGCCCCAACAGGACCCACACAGGAGGACTGGCACCTCAAAGTGAGGGAAGCATTCGGGTTTGATAAGATCACATACAATTTGCAAGGAAAGGCCTGGCATCGGGAAAAAAAATCTGGACCCCATATCTTTCATGGGGAAGGAGATCAGAGGAGTAAGCGAGAAGCGGAGGAGCAGGCTGAAAGGAAGGTCGTGGCGAGGACGGCAGAAGGGAATAATGCCACACAACCCACATCAGATAGAGGGAGCAGCACAGCAAGCCAATAGGGAGGGAGGATAAGGTCCTTGAGTTGATATGTTGATCGGTTGGATTTATAATGGTTGTGAGATGCTTTGTTATGAATGTTAAAAAGGTAATTGTATAATGTGAGAATGGGGACAAGAAACAAGAGAAGACAAAGAACCCGAACATCTTTGAAGGGGAAAGTCGATCTGGGTACCTTGGAGACAATTTTGGACTGGAAAATGACATAAATGGGGGAAGAAAAAGAAAGGAAAAGCATTGGGGAGGGCAATTTACTCTTGACGTTTGTAACCAAGGATATTAGTATCAGGATGTACCATTCTTATCAATAAAAATATTAAACAAAAAGGAGAAAGGAGTTCTGAAAAATTGTAGCCAGCATCAATAGTAATGGGGGAGGGGGCGCCAATCTGTTGTTTACAGGGGGGGCACCAGAAACCCTAGCACCAGCCCTGGTTCCCAAGCTAATCCCTCTGATGATGGAATCTCCAAGTAGTAATAGTTTCCTGTTTGGTGCATTATCGGCAGATTGGGTGTTAATCTTCTCATTTAAGGCCACTTCAGTTTCCACTAATTGGGCACTCTCATTTTCCAAGGCAGAGAAGGCATTATGCAGGGATTTCTCTTTATGGAGAGGATGTCTCTGTGTTACAGGTTGCAACCTACCAAAGCCCACTGTGATCCATTTGTTCCTGGGATATTTGATTCCTTGTGGGAGCAGTGGTGGATTGTTTTCAATTTCTACCCTAGGGGAGGTGTGTTTCATTGTAGCTAATTGTTCCCTTAATGGTTATGGTTAGGCATTTGATATACCGCCCTTTACGTATGCATCAGAGCGGTTTACATGTATATACTAACAGGTACTTTTTTATTCCCTTGTCCCCGAAGGGCTCACAATCTAAGTGTACCTGAGGCAATGGAGGGTTAAGTGGCTTGCCCAAGGCCACAAGGAGCAGCATAATTCTTTATGCATAGTAGATAGCTTGAGACATATAGGTCAAACTCTAAGGGGATCATTCCGATTCATGTTTAGCGGCGAAATACATCCAGGTTGGACATATATCCCTGCTAAATACCAGGATGCCAATTCCACTCATAGAGCTCCATGCACATACAACAGAGACTTGTGGGAAGCTCTGTACGAGGGTGGGAGGGGCAGGTCGAGGGAGAAGAGAGGGCAGGCCGGAGGTGTGACCCTCAACTTAGACGAACAGGGCCTATTCCAATGACAGCCCTGTATGTCCAAGCTCGCAGATTTAGACAGGGGACTTATTCCACCTCGGCGGATAAAGTCCATTCAAAAGTGAGGGTCCTAGACTTTAGGAAAACTAACTTTGCCAAGATGGGGCAATATCTCAAGGAGGCGTTAGTGGGATAGGAACAGCTGGGGGATGTAGAAAAACAGTGGGCAAACCTGAAAGGGGATATTTTAAGGGCAACAAACCTTTTGTTAATAAAGTAAATAAATGTAAAAGGAAAAGGAGACCACTATGGTTCTCAAAATAAGTAGCTGAAAAGGTGAAGAAAAAGAGGGAGGCCTTCATGAATACAAGAGATCACAGAGAGAGGAAGACAATTATCAACATTTGGAAAAAGAGAAGCTAGCAAAGTAGTCACGAAAGCAAAGATACAAATAGAAGAAAAAATAGCCAATGCAGTAAAAAGGGTGGGAGGGGGGACAAGACATTTTTCATATATGTTAATGAGAAGAGGACGTGCAAAAGTGGTATTGTCAGAAGATAAAGAGGAGGGATATGTAGAAGCTGATGAGGATAAAGCGGAATTGCTTAAGAAATATTTTTGTACCATGTTCACAGATGAAAGGCCAGGAGAAGGATCTCAGAAAACATTCACAAATAGGAAGAGTTGCAAAGGGTATCTTGAATGATTTTCAGAAGACTGTTCATGAGGAACTAGCTAAACTAAAAGTAGACAAAAGGACTAAAAGTAGACAAAACCATGGGGCTGGATGGGATACATCCCAGAGTATTGAAGAAACTTGGCCAAACTCTAGCAGCTCAACTGGCTGACCTTTTCAATGCTTCTTTAGAGTCTGGAGTGGTCCCAGAGGACTAGAAAAAGGTGCATGTGATCCCTTTACACAAAAACGGAAATTGAGAACTACAGGCCATTTAGTCTGACCTCTTGTGTTGAGTAAATTAATGGAAACGTTTCTAAAACAGGATAGTGAGGTTTCTGGAGTCCAATGGATTTCAGGATCCGAGGCAGCATGGATTCACCAGAGGCAGGTCTTGTCAGATAAATCTAAATTGATTTCTTTGACTGGGTGACCAGGGAGTTGGACCGAGGGAGAGCCCTAGATGTGGTGTATCTAGATTTCAGTAAAGAATTTGACACCGTTCCACACAGGCAACTTATAAATAAAGTAAGCATCCTAAGAATAGACCAGGAAGTGATTGACTGGATTAAACATTGGTTGAGTGGGAGGCGACAAAGGGTACAGGTAAATGGAACTTATTCTGAGAAGAAGGATGTAACCAGTGGTGTGCCACAAGATTCTGTCGGGTCCAATTCTTTTTAATATTCTTTTTAGTGATCTTGCTGAAGGGCTGTCGGGTAAGGTTTGCCTCTTTGCAGACGATACCAAAATCTGCAATAGAGTAGACACCAGAGAAGAAGTAGATAACATGAGGAGGTATCTAGCTAAGCTTGAAGAATGGTCAAGTGTTTGGCAGCTGAGATTTAATGCTACAAAATGCAGGGTCATACATTTAGGCTGCAAAAATCCAAGGGAACTGTACAGTATAGGGTGTGAAGTACTTATGTCCACAAAAGAAGAGCTTATCAAACTCAGTAGTTTGGGGATGGGTCCCAAGGTGGTGAACTGGATCAGAAATTGGTTGACTGACAGACAACAGAAGGTGATGGTAAATGGAGCTCACTCAGATGAAAGGAAGGTTATTAGCGGTGTGCCCCAGGGTTCGGTCCTGGGCCCGGCACTGTTCAATGTATTTGTGAGTGATATTGCTGAAGGACTGCATGGAAAAGTCTGTCTTTTTGCAGATGACACGAAAATTTGCAACAGAGTTGACTCCCATGAGGGAGTGATTAACATGAGGAAAGATCTACAAAAGCTGGAAGAATGGTCTAAATGCTTGGCAGTTAAGATTTAATGCGAAGTGCAGTGTCATGCACTTGGGAAGCAGACTCCAGGGGAAATGTATGCAATAGGGGGCGAGAGGTTGGTGTGCATGGACCAGGAGAAGGACCTTGGTGTGATTATTACTGAGGATCTCAAGGTAGCAAAATAGTGCGACAAGGCAGTGGCAAAAGCCAGGAGGATGTTGGGCTGCATACAAAGAGGAATTACCAGCAGAAAGGAAGAGGTACTAATGCCACTGTATAAGTCACTGGTGAGGCCTCACTTGGAATACTGTGTTCAGTTTTGGAGACCATATCTTGCAAAGGATATAAAAAGACTGGAAACTGTTCAGAAGAAGGCGACCAAAATGATTTGGAGCCTGCGTCAGAAGCCTTATGAGAAGAGACTTAAAGACCTAAATATGTACACTTTGGAGGAGAGGAGGGACAGGGGAGATCTGATTCAGACCTTTAAATACTTAAAGAGAAATAATGAACAAACAAACTTTTTCCAAAGATGGGGTAGCTGTAAAACTAGAGGGCATGACATGAAGCAGCAAGGGGGTAAATTGAAAGGCAATGTCGGGAAATACTTTTTCACTGAAAGGGTGGTGGATGCTTGGAATGCCCTCCCAATGGAAGTGGTGGGTGCAAATACAGTGACAGAATTCAAAATGGCATGGGACAGACACAGTGGATCCCTTTACAGCAACAGGATAAAATCAAAATAAACTTAACTATCTAATTTCTCAACAAACAGGGGTGTCCTACACGGAGCGGTGGGTTCACCCCTAAACAAAGACATGGGGAGGGGTGGCCTGCACGGAGCGGCAGGTGCACCTACTCTTGCCATCTTACTGGGAAGACTAGATGGACCATATTGGTTTTTATCTGCCGTCATTTACTATGTTACTATGTAGAACCTGGGAGTGATTGTTTCTAAAAATCTTAAGGTGGCTAAACAGGTAGAAAAGGCAACAGTGAAAGCCAGAAGGATGCATAGGTGCATAGGGAGAGGAATGGCCAGCAGGAAAAAAAGAGGTGATAGTGTCTCCATATCAGGGGCAACTGAAGACAATATGCTGACTGAAGCAAGAGATGAGCTGGCGCCCCCCCCCCCCTCTCCCATCCAAAATGGAAGGGCCTCCCCAGTCAGGGTTCAAGGGGTCCCGTCACTCAGAACACTGGTCAGGTGGTTGCCCCAAGAATAAAGAAAGCAACATATTCCCAGGCTAGATTTGTTTTTTCAGACTTTCCAATTATCTGGCCTGGGGATCTAATACAAAAGGTATAGACTCCTAACATTTCACACTGGACTGGTTTGGTATTTAAGGTAAATATATATTTTGCAAAAGACAAAGGAGGTGCAAGGTGATCACATACCAAGGAGCAAAAATAAAAAGCGAGAACCATGGCGCAGTTTATAACACCAAAATAAAATTATTGGGCCCGATATTCGAAGGTTAGTTACACTGTTTACAGCCCTGTAAACCATGCAAATGCCGCTGAGAGAGATATTCAAAGGCGGTAACACGGTTAGTGCCACTGAATATCCCCGACTATGGCCCTTACACGCCCCGATGCTAACCGCTTATCATCGGGGCGTGTCGGGGGCATTCCTGTGAGGAACGGAGGCTGAGACGGAGTGATACTGCATGCTGCCTGGTTAGCAATCTGTGCCTAAAAGATAGGCAAGGAAAAACCTCGTCTATCTTAGGTGCAGGAGCTAACCGGGCAATATGCAATCTCTCAGCTACTTATTTAGCTACTTTGGCTTCCAGAACGTGCGGCGATCCCTGGATATTCAATGTCGGGGCCACATATGGCCCTGATACTGAATGTCCAGGGTTATGGATATTCAATGTCGGGGCCACATATGGCCCTGATACTGAATGTCCAGGGTTAAGATCCAGACGCACATGCATGATGAACACCCTCACAATTTCCCATTTCAAAACAAAATCCAACCAGCAAACATCCAAAGAGGTTTTCAGCCGAACTCTCCATCCACATGGAACAATCTACCAGACCAGCTCAGAAATATAACGGACCTCCAGACCTTCAGGAAACATTCGAAAACGCACCTATTCTCAGAACATTTCAACCCTATCACCTCATCCGCCCCCCAATGGGAGCGAAACCAAACAGACTAATTTCCCACCGTTGTATATACTTCCTAACTATATAGTGTTGTGATCCCCTGTTATTGTTTCATGTTGTAAATAGTTATCATGATGCTGTTTATTGATTTGATACATACGTTCTATATCAACCGACCTAACCCGGCGAAAGGTGGTATATAAATACAGCTAAATAAACAAGTAAGGGTCGGCGGACAACGCTATGCGCCATAGTGGCGCATAGCCTGCCCAAGTGAATATCGGGCTCATTATAACTAATTATATTTTGTCATTTCAAAATGTGTTGTGGTTTTGGCTTTTTTTTTTCAAACATCTTCTACATCCAAAGAAACCCCTCTCCCAGCAACGGCACAGAGCAGAACTAGGACATTTCCCACAGAACTCAACATACCAAAAAGTAATTTCTGATTCTGGCATCATCTCAGTTAACAGCAGTATAAACCCTCACCAGTGCTGGACATATTGTGAAGTAACACTCAGAAAATCTACCACACCATAACATATCAATTTCCAAAACTCACACAAGGAATCTACCTAGAAAAGAGCAACACTATTAATATTGCAATGGGCCCTAGAATATCCATATTCCTATTCAGAAAGCTGAACGAGCCGGATTATTACAGCTCTCTACATAGAAACTCCATGTTAACAGAACACGTAGCCTCAGTCACACATGCAGAACACAGATAGATCTTCCCCACAAACTAAAAATAGACTTATGTAGACAAAAATTAAACTGATACCCAAAGAAGCCAGGCTCTGCATCAGTAACATAGCCAGGACAGATTTTTTGGTGGGTCTGGGCAGGACGGGCACTACCCCTTAGGTGAAGTAGGCAGTTGACTAGAGCGCCAACATGCTGAGGGCAACCCACTGCCGCCCCTCTCCAGGACCTGACCTGCAGCAGTGACAGTAACATTAAAACACAGCACTGACCCAAACCCCCTGTTGTGCTTTGACCAGTAGCTTCCGCCTGCAGGCAAACAGGAAGTCTACGTTGTTGAGGGCAGAAGCGATTGGTCAAAGCAGGACACTGGAGGTTTTAGTTAAGCGCTGTGTACTGATGTCATTACTGCTGCTGCAGGTCCCAGAGAAGGGCGGCAGTTGCAGCCGGTGAGAGCGGGGGAGGGGCAGAGGAGGGGGAGGCGACAGGAATAAGTGTTGCACGGTCTATGTTTATGTTTATGTTTATTAAAACTTTATATACCGCCCAATACAATTAGCATCTGGGCGGTTCACAATACATAAAATCAATTTAAAAAAATTTTTTTAAAAAAGAGAGCTGCGAAAAAGAGCCAGAAAAGGAACGCCATAAAATTAGAAAAAAGAGATAGATACAGAGAACAGATTGGGGGAGATAGAAATGGGAAACAAAAGGGAGAGAGAAGGGGAGGACAACAAAAGAAAAGATGTAAGACAGGGGTAGGGGGTATGCTGTCAGAGGCCCAAAGGGGAGGAGGGGGAGAAGATGGGACTGGGAGAGGAAGGTTGAAGGCAGAACAGAAAAGGTGGGTTTTTAGGTTAGTTTTAAAGGACAAATAGGAGGTTTCCAGACGTAAGGAGGGGGGAAGGGAGTTCCAGAGCCTTGGACCAAGAAAAAAGAAAGCAGAAGACCGAGTAGATTCGAGGTGCGCTTGGGAGGGAGGGGGTAGAAACATACGGTTAGCGTGAATAGAGCGGAGCGAACGATGAGGGGTATGAAGGTGAACCAGGTTAGAAAGATATAGGGGAACACCTGAATGAATCACCCTGTGAACGAAAATAAGAATTTTGAATTGGACACGAAAGACAACAGGGAGCCAGTGAAAGTGTATTAACAGAGGGGTGACGTGATCGAACCGAGAAGCATGAGAAAGAACACGAACAGCAGCATTTTGAACACGTTGAAGACGACAAAGTTGGGATTGGGGAAGACCAGCAAGACAAACATTACAGTAGTCAAGACGAGACATTACAAGGGATATAATGAGAGTAGTCATAGAGGAGATAGTAAGAAAAGGTCGTACAGCGCGAAGTTGTTTAAGGGAAAAGAAGGAACGTTGAACAACTGAGGAAATATGGTCTTTAAAGGAGAGGGAGGAATCAAGGATCACACCCAAATACCGCAAGGAGGAGACAGTGGGGATGGGTGAAGAAGAAAATAGGGGAGTGAGGGTAGGAGTGGGATTACCAAAAGTGAACCATATAGCCGAGGTTTTCGAGAGGTTAATATGAAGAAAGTTAGTGGAGAGCCAGGAAGCTACAGAAGAAAGACAGGTATTGAAGGCAGTGATATCAGGTGCAGCAGGATCAGTGTGATAAAGAAGAAAGATATCATCCGCGTAGTAATAGGCAGAGACCCCGTGCTGTTGGACAAGGAGGGCAAGAGGAGCTAGGAATACATTAAAGAGAAGAGGGGCGAGAACAGAACCTTGGGGAACACCGCAGGGAAGGGGTGTGGAAGGAGAGGACTCTGAGCCGGTGTGAACTGAGAAAGTGCGATTGAACAGAAAAGAGTGAAACCAACGAAGAACTAAACCAGAGAGACCCGCATCCCGAAGATGAGATAGCAAGGTACGGTGGTCAACCAGGTCGAAAGCAGCCGAGAGATCTAGAGAAACAGCAAGAGAAAGCAAACCATGATCATGAGCAGAGTGCAAGTCATTAAGGAGAGAGCAGACCAGATTCAGTGCTGTGACCTGGGCGGAAACCTGATTGACGTGGATGGAGGGTGAGAGAAACTTCAAGGTGGGAAGAGAGCTGAGAAAAGACTAGTTTTTCCAAGAGCTTAGAGAGAAAAGGGAGGTTAGATATAGGACGCCAGTTGGAAGGGGAAGAGGGGTCTAGAGTACTCTTTTTGAGGATAGGGCGGACAATAGCATGCTTCCACGGGGAAGGGAAAGTGCCAGAAGAGAGACTAGAGTTAAAAAGTGAGAGAATAAGAGGGGACAATGCCAGAGAAGGTTCCAACAACCAGGAAGAGGGGATGGGATCGGCTGGACAAGAGGTTTTGCGGGTGGAAGTGAAGACCTCAGTAAGAGGTCCTGGGCCTGGGATTAATATGTATGAGTACAAAGCAGTGAATGTTGCCGCTGCCTCAAATTATCCTCTCATTCGACTGTTCTGCTATCGCTGACTGAGTGGACCTGATTCCTGAGCAAAGGGGCCATCGCCCATCCTTGGCTACACCTCTGCATGCAATTCAACATCAGGAAAATAGAAAAGAGATGTATATGCCCCTGTATTGTGCAAATATATAAACAGAACATGTAAATTCTAAAAACTAACATTCTGATCATTAGATTGAAAATACAGTTAATTTTTCTACCTTTGTTGAATAGCCAGTTTATTCCCTAATCATGTTAATCTCACGTTAATGCCAACCTCAGACAGACAAACTCTTAACGATGCCAATTCAGTCCTATGCTAATGTAAATATGCTCCGACACTGTAAATATGTTCCTAGTTATAACTCCTGTAATGTGAATATGCTCCTAGTTACACCAACTTGTTGCAAATTATATGTAAATTATATGTAAAGCATGGAACTTAATTAATATGTTATATGTAATATGTAAACCATACTCAAATGTTACCTGTAAAGCATATTCATTTGTTTAATGTAAACCGCACTGATTTGTAATAGCACGGTATGTAAAAGCCAATAAATAAATAAAAATAATCTCAGTCTCTGGTTTCTGCTTTCCTCTGTCTTCTCTTATCTTGTTTTCTAGGGTTCTCCAGCCCTTCAGTCACTTCTCTCCCCTGCTGTCTTCTTCACTTCCTTACATCTCTGGCATTTATCTTTTCCTTACAGCTTTTTTTCCATTTATCTTTCTCTCTGTCTCTATCATCTCATCCCTCCTTGATACTGCAACTACCACTTTTCCACCCTTAACACAGTCCTCTCCTTCCCCAGCCTCTTATTCCCCCCATCTTTAACTCTCCTTTCTCTCTTCCTCACACTGCATCCAGCATCTCTTCCCTCTCTCTTCCATCCAGCACCTCGTCCCCTTTTTTTCACCCCACCCAATCATGTCCATCATTTCCCCCCTCCCTATTCCTGCCCTGTGTCCAATATATCCCTCTTTCTCTCCATTCTCCAGTGTCCAGCAGCTCCCCACACCCCATGTTCAGCATTTCACCTCTTCCCTCCCTCTAGCATTTCCTCCTATCTCTCCTCCTCCCCACCAAGAGCCCACCATCTCTTCTCTCTGTTTCCCTCCCCAATGTTCAGCATTTCTCCTCTCTCCTCCTGTTCCCAGAATCCCTCATCTCTTCCTTCACCCTCCTTGTCCAGCATTTGCCCTTTCTCCCCCACAATGCCTGGCAGATTTATCCCCATGTCCAGCATCTGCCCTTTCTCCCCTATCTCCCCACACCATGTCCAGCATCTGCTCTCCATGCACCCATGTGCATTGTACATTCTTCCCCCTCCCATGTCCAGCATCTGCAATTTCCCCTATATTCCCCTACCATATGCTCCTTACCCCATGGCCAGCATCTGCTCTCTCTCCCCTCTCCTTCCATGGCCAGAATTTATCCTCCTGCTTCCTCCCCTCCATGTCCAGCATTTGTCTTCCTGCTCCTCCCCCCCCCCCCCCACCATTGTCTAGCACAAGGCCAGTGCTAGGGTTTCTGGCACCCCCTCCCCCATTATTATTAATGATGGCTACACCCCACCCTCCTTTTTCCCAAAACTCCTTTGTGAACTATTTTCATGTGATGCTAGTATTTCTCCTTCAAATCCAATATTGTAAGAAAATTACAGTGAAGGGGTAAATGCATAGCCAGAATAAAAATAACTACTGAGCAGTAAATACTTAGCATCATTATGAACAGGCTGTGATTGTCCAAGAGCATGCTAAATTTTATTTATGGATCAAAAGAAAAATACTCAGTTGCATGGACAGCTCAGAAATATTTTGTGCATTGAAAAAATATGCAGGAGAAATATTTTGTATAGAAGGAAGGAATCAAAAATATAACCATGCAGTCAATGTACACCTAGAAACTATAAGCAAACTTGGTGAGAGAAAAGCAAGAATAACATTGCCACTTTCCAGATAGACCAAGGAGTTCCATGCTTTTACCTATTACTCTTAGGTTTTCAGAGTTTCTTTCTCAAAATTATACTTTACACCAGAGTGAGGCATTATCAGCAGAAACAAAATGGCTCAGTGCAAGTAGCATGGGTGTGATTAATGCTACCTCAGTGAGTAGTCTTAGTTGAACCGGCAGCTGTTTTGCCACGTTGAAATGCGGTAACTGCAGGGCCATGTAACTGCTTCTCTGCAGTTAGCCTACAGACCCACGCTGGTAATGTTGCTAAATATGCTAAACAAGAGGGGCTCAATAGCATCCATGCAGCATCTCCCACTTTCATAAAAACAAGAGGGACTTAGCACCCCAACACAGCATTTTCCACCTTCACAAAAACAAGAGAGGCTCAGTGGTCCCTACACAGCACTTCCCACTTTCTGAAAAACAAGACCCCAGCACAATACCAAGAAGGGCTCGGCAACCCCAAAATAACTCCTGAAACTATGTACTGGACCAGCATGGTGTCAATGTAAATATATATTCCATAAAAAAACAAAGGAAATGCAAGATGCTCGCACACCAAGGAAATAAAAGAAAAAGTGAGAACCATGGCGCAGTTTGTAACACCTAAATATAACTCATTTTATTTTATTATAAACTGCATTATGGTTCTTGCTTTTTTTTAAAATATATATTCTGCATCCACAGAAACTTCTCCCTCGACAATAGGTACAGAGTAGAAGTAGGACATTCACCCACAGGACTCATCTCACTAACAACATAAACATTCTCAACTACCAGGCATACTGGGAACTAATATAAAACCCTACAAAAGTTATCAAAGATCTACAAAGCCAAATATATCATGCCACAACAGCATAAACTTCCAAAACTCATACAACAAGGGGTCTATCCAGAAAAAAGCAGCACTATAAATATTGCAGCGGGCCCTAGAACATATACCTATTTGAAAAGCTGAACAAGTCAAATTACTACAGTACAGATCCCTACATACAAACTCCATATTAACAGAATGCCTGGCCTCGGTCACACACTCAGAACACAGACCCTCACCAAGTACAGAATAAGTGACGATATAACCTAAAGTAAAAATATGTAGGCAAAACCTAAACTGAAACCCCAAGAAGCCAGACTCCACATGCAGAAAAGAAGCAACAGAATTTGCAAAAACTCTTCAAAAAATTAGATCAGTAAACGAGGAAAAACAGGTGGCAAATGCACAAATACAGTGGGAAATACAAAGTGTTACTCCAGGAACCCTTTGTCAATCAAGGACGGACACATGAATGGTTAAGGAGAGGTGAACTGAAACCGAAGGATGAGAGATTGATAGTTGCAGCCCAGGACAGCAGATTGCAGACAAGATAGTTTACAGCAAGCATTGAAAAAACTGGCAAAACAGACATAGGCTGATTTTATAAGAACGAAGTAGAAACAGTGACTCGCCTCATAGCTGGCCATGAAGTTCTGATGGTGGAAAATTTCTTTACAGAAAGGCACAACAAAGTAGCACGCCTCATCCATTGGAAACTCTGTAAACACTACAACATCACTGTTCCTGAAAAGCACTCAAATCATGACCCTAAGATGATAACCTGAGACATTCATATTCTGACAGGTAAGAAACTGGATGTGAGGATACCTGACATAGTGGTAAAAGAGAAAAACATTAGAACGGCATGTTCCCTGTAAAATAGTTATCTCCAAGTTATAATACCCTGTTCAATGTAATTTCAGTTTGTTCAATGTAAACCGCACTGATGCAGAATAGCGCGGTATATAAGAGAATGTAAATAAATAAATAAATTGATAATAGAGGTGTTGGTTCTGTGAACCACGTGGAGAGGCAGAAGATCCTGAAGTACCAAGAAATGTTGTCAGAGACCAAGAAAATGTGGCAGAAAGATACAAAAATATTTCCCATTGTATTGGGAGCCACAGGCTAGACAAAGAACTTCCAAGCACATCTTGACAAATTACCCATACCAGTTACATCTTACAAACTCCAGAAGGAAGCTCTCTTTGGCATTTGAGAGACTGAGATCATATTCCACATACCCTGGCTTAGAAGTGAGGTTCATTACTGTCATGGTATGCTCAAAACTAGCCCATTTGGAGAAACTACCTGGTGTAAAATATAATATAGTGCAAAGTCCAAACACTAAATTTAAAATAAAATTATTTTTCTACCTTTGTTATCTGACCATTTTATTCTCTGATCATGCTGGTTCCAATCTGAGACTTCTGCTTTCCTGTGTCTTCTCTTAGCTCTTTCTACGATCTCTAGTCCATCTGCCATTTTTTGTCTCTCCTTTTGTTTTCTTCCATTTGATTTTTTTTCCTTTTAGCTTTCTTCCATTTCTTTCTCTCTCTCTCTGTCCACCCAGATTTCACTACTCCTTACTATCCATTTCTCATTCTTTCTCTTTTTTTATGTCATCTACTTACTGCTTTTCAACTTTCACCCCAGTCCGTCCATTCCCCAGCTCTTCTTCCCTGGTCCATTATTCCCCAGTCTTTTGTTCACGCTCTCTCCCCCTCCATTTCTAACATCTCTCAATCCCTATCCAGTGTCTCTCTCTTTCCCTCCATCCAGTACCTCTGCTCTCCCTCCCCCATCCTTCCATACCCCTACAACCAGCATCTACCCCATCTCCATACCATACCATACCCTCTCTATTACTCCCATGTCCAGCATCTCTCCATCTCTTTCTCAACCTATTTACCCCATGTCCATCTTCTTCCTTCTCTCTCCCCATTATCCCCATGTCCTGCATTTCTTTCTCCGCTTATTACCTGTGTCCAGCATCTCCCCTCTAGCTCCCTCTGTCCCCCCCTAAGTCCAGCATTTTCCCATAGTCTCCCTATAACTCCTTAGCCTACATCACCACTCCATCTCCTCTCCTTGCTTCTCCCTATGCCCATTCCCCCATGAGTCTTCCCATGTCCAGTATCTCCCTTTATCTCCCTAACCCCCCACCTCAATTGTATTCCCGTTGCCTCCCTATTCCCACCTCCTGCATCCAGCATTAGGGTTGCCAACTGGCTCCAGATGTGCCCAACAGGCTTGTTCCAGTCCTGTGTTTACCCCATTGCATGCAGGGATTTGTAGTCTTGCTTTTCTTATGGAGTGCAATGGAGAAATCAGAGCTACGTGTCCCTGCATGCAATTGAGTAAACCCAGGACTGGATCAAGCCTGTCGGGTGCATCTGGAGCCAGGTGGCAACCCTATCCAGCATCTGCCTTCTAAGTCCCTATGCCTATCCACGTCCACATACCAATGCCCCCTCATGTCAAGTCCCCCCCTCCTACCTCTGACACCCTTCTGCCTGCAGGAGCAGCATGTCCTGCAGGCAGGGGCTGTGCAAGCTATGACTGCGGCCCAGAGAAACAGAGCCTGCCTGTGAGATCCAACATCAGGAGGGCACCATCGCTAGCCACCTGCCTCCCCATTCAGGATGACCTGTGGAGCAATGGAAGCCTAGTGTAGAGCATGCATGTGGGCAAGCTCTCCACTAGGTCACCGGTGCTCCACAGGCCATCCTGAATGGGGAGTGGGGGGTGAGTGGCTAGCGATGGTGCCCTTCTGATGTTGGCACCCACTTTCATGCTTACCCAGCTTACTGGGTACTACCAGCTCTGGTCCAGCATTTGTCCTCCTGCTCCACCCCCTGTGTCCAGCATTTGTCTTCCTGCTTCTCCCCCCCCCCCCATTGTCTCGTATCTGCTGTCCACCTCCACTTCCCTTCTTGCCCCAACACTGATGCCTCTCAATACCAATGACAGCAGTGACTTGAAAACAAAAGGAGGGAAAAGAAAAAACAAAAACAAAAACACAGGGGGTTCTAGACTCTGGCGCGCTTGCAAGTCCCTGCTGGTTCCCCCCCCCCCCCCCTCTGAAGTGAAAAACATCATCAGAGGGGGTGGGACCCATCAGGGCCTTACAAACATGCCGGAGTCACAAGAGCCTGCGCTTTTGCTTTCCTTTTGTCTTTCAAAGCCAATAGCTCGTCGCTTCTGCATGTCCTCGGATCTGTGGCAGTGGCGACAGCAGGGGGATGATTCTGCCACTGCTGGCCTGGGAGAAGCAGAGGTGGCAGCGGCAGCAGGTCCATTTCAAAAATTTTTTTTTTTTACAGAGAAGGCAGAGTGAGGCACTAGCCACTTGGCTGTTTTGGGGGCATTGTTTGCCGCCCCCAAAACTTTTCCGCCTGAGGCCACCGCCTCACTCTGCCTCATGATAGAGTCACCCCACTCTGCATAAGTCTTTGGTGAGACCTCATTTGGAGTATCATGAGCAATTCTGGAGACCTCACTTTCAAAAGGATATAAAGAGGATGGAATCAGTGCAGAGGGGGGCTACCAAAATGGCCAGTAGACTTCGTCATGACATATGGGGAGAGACTTAAAGATCTAAACAATTATACTTTGGAGGAAAGGCAGGATAGAGGAGATATGATAGAGACATTTAAATACTTGCATGGCATAAATGCACAGGAGGAGAGCTTCTTTCAATTTAAAGCAAGCTGTGCAACAAGAGGGCATAGAATGAAGGTGAAAGGGGATAGACTCTGGAGTAATATGTGGAACTATTTTTTTAAAGAAAGAATGGTAGATGCCTGGAACAGTTTCCCAGTGGAGAGACGAGACGAGGACAGTGTCTGAATTCAAGAAAGCATGGGACAAACACAGAAGATCTCTAAAGTTGAAAAAGGGGACTATAGTAGTTGGTATGGATGGACAGACTGGATAGGCCAAATGGTCTTTTTCTGCTGTCATGTTTCTATGTGATCCTATAAAAATGCCTAATTGGACATCATACTTTAAATATCAAACTTGACTTTCTATGTGCATGCAGGCTCACTCTCCCTGCAGGTTGGTTCTTTGAGTTTATGTGGCTGTCAGGATCTAGTGTGTTGCTTTGATTGCTGATGCTCTGCTGTCCTGGGCAACCGCCTCGTCTTGCATAATGGTGGCGTCACCCAGGAACGCTGCCCTACTCTGCACTCAGCACCTTGGAAAACACAGAGTTTAAGTCCTGTCCTTGCATTTACAAGGGAGGAGTCAATTCGCTCTATCACAAGGGGTTTAACACAAAATTATCCCTGGTTAAAACTCCATTTTCTCACTTCTTGTTTTTGGGATGAAAATAATCGGACATTATTAACTGTATTAATAACTGATTAATAATACCTCGGTATTTCAGAAGATGGGTTACACTGCATCTTGAAAAGGGATAGTTAGCTATATGAAAGGCATACAATGGCAAATTGACCATCATATGTGCCCAGTGTTCAAAATGAGTCATCCATTTGCCGGCAGGCAGAAACTGTATAGCTCACTTATCTGGGTATTTTCAGCCTACATCCAGATAAAACTGAGCTACTTAACTCACTAGATGGCCAGATTTTACCCGGGAGGGGCGGGGTTTGGGTTATGATGAACGTGGAGCACTTCTTAAATGAATAATGTCGCTTAATACATGTCAAGAGCCGGTAACCTCCCTGGCTAGAAATCAAGCTCATTTAGAATTATCTTTATCGAGTTTTTGATATATCACTCAGGCGGAGCATCATAAAATAAAACAGCTACATGAGAGAAAAGGAAAAGAACACCATTATCCACAGAAAAGCACAACAAACTAGCAGACAGCAGAAGAGGGAAGATAGGAAGAGGACAGTACAAAGTAAGACGAGGGGTCGGGAGGGAAACTAGGAGGCATTAGCCGAGAGATCAAAAGCTTTGTGAAAAAGGTGGGGGACAGGGAAGGAGTTCCAAAAGTCAGGACCCAGGAAAAAGAAAGCGGAGTGGCGGGTAAGATCAAGATGGGCACAGGAGGGAGAAGGAAGAGCCAAACGGAATGGATAGACCTGAGGAGACGAGGCGGGGTGTGATATTGTAGAAGGTCTGCGAGGTATTGGGGAGTGGCAGTGTAACGTGCTCAATGAACGAGGATAAGTATTTTGTAATCAGTGTGGTTTTTGAGCGGCAACCAGTGTAGTCGTATAAGCGGGGGGGGGGGGGGGGGGTAATGTGTTCTGAAGAAGTTGGAGGCATTGAAGCTGAAAAAGGGGAAGGTCAGCCAGGGCAACATTGCAGTAATCCAACAAGATGTCACTATATGTAAGGAGTACTCCTACATATACTTTTTATTAATGCAATTTCAATTTATACAATTCGCAACATTTAGGGAAACAAGTGCTAGTCGTTCAAAGAAAAAGTAAAAAGAAATTCATCAAAAGCATTCTAGAGAAACTTGTATCAGAGCCGCAGCACTTTAGCTCACCATTAGGAAGAAACAGAGGGGGAGCCATTAAAAAAAGAAAGAAAAAAAGCAATGTTTAAAGATTTATGCTAAGCTCACAATTATCTTAATCCCCACCATATCCAGGAAGGTATACAAAAAAACATACCTAAGAGGAAACTTTATAAGAAAGAAAAGCGTCAAGCTGAGTTGGACCAAAAAAGGTATAAGAGTTACCCTGGTACCTTATTAGGCCCTTACATGAGAATCTTAAATAAAAAGACCCCAAGAGCCAGCATCTTAGATTTTAAAAGGAGGAAAATTTTCTTCCTGACTTGCGTGGCTTTAGGAACGTCTGAGAACATTTGTACCCTTTGTCCGCAAAAGGAAATATCACAAAATGGAAAGTACAGTCTAAATAATTTTGACTTATCAGCAACCTCTGATCCTAAAGTCACTACTAGTGTAGACCTAGTTGTTATATTGTCCATAGATGGTAAATCAAACATCTGAGCCACCTGTATCTCCTCCAGAGTAATGATTTTCAAAACATCTTTAGATACATATGCCACAATTCAGCGGCAGATATCAATTTTAATTTCGGGAAGTTTAAAAGCCTGACCAGGGCTGGCCCGTCCACTAGGCAAGCTAGGTGGCAGCCTAGGGTGGACAGTTCGGATGGGCAGCAGGAGCGACACACAACTGACTACTCTGCCCCCACCCCAGCTGCCGCCGATTATGTTTGGGGGGGTGGACAGTGGCAACAGCGGTATTTCCAAGAGTGGCAGGCCATGTGTACTGAACGACATGGCTTTTGGAAATATAGCTGCTGCCGCAGTCTGCCTCCCGTTCCTGAGATGGAATCGGCAGCAGCTGGGGGGGGGGGGCGGTGGCACCAGGGAGGGGGAGCGGCAATGGCTGTGGGGGCGGTGAGGCCGGGGTTTCTGCCTAGGGTGGAAGAAACCCTTGGGCCAGCCCTGAGCCTGACATTCCTCAAGCGGCTTCCATTTTCAGCCACTTCCGTCTTATAATGGAGTGCCAAGCTGTCCTTAACAAAACCTCTAACTGCAGCTTGAACCATAGGCTTCCATTGTCCCAGTCTGTTTGCCCATATTTACAAGACCAGCTTCACACTCTCTTAGTTTGGTCACCACCTGTAATGAAAAGTCAGAAACATTAGTACTCACAGCAGCCTCAATCCTCTGAAACACTCCCCAGATGTCAAGTCCTTAGCAGTTCGCACGCTCACACACAGACCGGGACCAAAACTGGCAGGGGCCTAGGGAGAGGGGCCAAGGTTCTCCAGGAAACATCTACAGCTGGAACCACCCGGCCTGAACCAGCACTCGGCGTACAGGCGCCGGCTTCCACTTCCACTTCCACGAAAGCCACACCCCCAAGCTGCCGGTGTGATGTTCCCCATCCAGCACAACTGCGGGAGGGCAGCGGCACCAGGAGAGTCCACCGAACTTCAAAGAGGCTCTACGCATACTTTTATACATACAAAAGTAGGTCTTGGGTAGAGGATGCGCGAAGTTTGAGGTTTACATGGATACTCTGCAAAATGCAACATATACATGTATAACCCAGCAGAAATACACATGTCTGCTTAGGCCTGAATCATATGTGCCTTCAACCATGTAGCCCCTGGGATAATTAAAGGCTCTTTTACACACATAAAACTGGGTTTTACATGCAGGAATACTTTATAAAATTACTCTGCACAGGTGATAGTTTTAAAAGGGAATTGATTCTTCCCAGATGAATACCAGCCTTCTCTACCTATGCAGCAGTGCTATGGACGGAATAAACAAAGTCTTTTTCCCATTCTGCACCTGGTGTAAAAAGATGCTTAAATCATAGTGACCTAATTGTACGTACTACGGGAGCCACTCAATGTGCCAGGCGGTTTGTCACTGCAGATTTGGCTCAGTGTCCACACATCTGTATCCCATACTCTTAGCACTGTCCTCTGTATCTGACCCCGTTTCATCACCCATACCTCTGCTGGCAGACAATTTAAATGCTCCAGTTACTAAAATATAATAGGACCCTGAAAACTTCAAAGATCCTTCCTACTACATCCCCTCTGATCTGTTTTCCAAGTCCCATCTGATTTTGCTTCTAATTTTTTAATTTTTGGCCTCTATAAACTGCCCGGATACATACTTTTGTCTAAGGCAGTATATCAAATAATTTCAGACATGAAAATAAATAAAATATATAAATTTGGGATCCTCATTGTAAAGTAGTGGAACGGCTTGAAGAGAAAACAAGTCCCTGCTTTTTGCAAAACATTTGCCAGCTTTTCTCTGTGTCAAAAATATTCCAGGACTTTAATACATTTCAATGTGAAGGCCAGAGAGTATTCTCATTTCTTCATCAAGTCTTTCCCTTCAGTGCTTTCAAATATCAAGGTAGGATATCACCTCTTCCAAACTAGCAGTGAGGTTGTACCTATGCAAGATCTCAAGATACAGGGTTAGAAGATGTACCAGCACGGCCTAACCAGCTAAACATCTAGATCCCATGATGTGAACGTTGTACCCCACAAATCGACTAAGAGGGTAGTTACTAAAGTGTATTACAGCAATAAGGCATGTTCTTTGCCCTTAACACATGTTGAAGGGCAATAATGTGCATTATTGCACTACAACATACAAATTCCCACTGCAGTGTGTGCTGAATACTAATGAGATGCAAAGCAAGCAATTGCACGCAAACACACAGCCCAGTGCTCCCTGCTGCCATCTTAAAGGGGCCACAAGGATACTGTGGAACTGGTAGATTAGGGGTCGACACTTCCTGACACCACCAAGGAGCCCAGTCTCCCCACCTCCCTCTTCTCAGAAGTGTCCAATCTCGCCTTATTCTGCAAAAGCTATAGTAGAAACTCTCCTTAAACCCTCCTACCCTCCAGCAGCCCTATTGCAAGCCTTCCCATCCCCTATGTCCCCCCCCCCCCCAAAGGCCTATCTTATAGGTAGTGGTCTAGTGACCAAATGGAAGCAACCCCCATTCACTCCCATCCGGGCCAGCACCAGATTCAAAATGGGACCTCGTTTTCCCTAGTGATAGTCTCATGGTGTTACTGCTAGGGATCAAACCCAAGCAGAAAATCCCAACTGTTGCACAACAGTGACGCCAATGGATGGACTCAAGATGCGCGCAGACTACTCTCTGAAGGGGAGCTATGTTCTAGGCGTCTTTACTGAGGATTGATGCAGTAATTACTGGATCGTACAGGGACAGAGGGGACCCTAATTGTGGAAAAACTTCATGGCAGTTGTAAATAAGAACATAAGAAACGCCGTACGGGGTCAGACCAAGGGTCAATCAAGCCCAGTATCCTGTTTCCAACAGTGGCCAATCCAAATCACAAGTACGTATCAGGTTCCCAAAAAGGCTCACAGATTCCAGGCTGCTTGTTCAATGGATAAGCAGTGGATTTCCCCACTCCTCTTTAATAATGGTTTATGGACTTTTCCTTCAGAAATTTGTCCAAACCTTTTTTAAATCTAGCTACACTAACAGCTTTTACTACATCCTCTGGTAACGAATTCCAGAATTTGATTACGCATTGGGTGAAAAAATATTTTTCTCTGATTAGTCTTAAATGTGCTATATTGTAACTTCCTTGCGTGTACCCCTAGTCTTTCTACTTTTTGAAGGTGTAAACAACCGATCTACATTTACCCGTTCTACTCCTTTCATTAATTTATAGACCTTTATCATATCTCCCCTCAGGCTTCTCGTTTCCAAGTTGAAGAGCCCTAACCTTTTAAACCTATCCTCATAGGGATATCCTTCCATCCCCTTTACCATTTTTGTTACTCTTTTCTGTACCTTTTCTAATGTTGTTATATCTTTTTTAAGATATAGTGACCAGAACTGCACACAATATTCAAGGTGTGGTCACACCACGAAGCGATTCAGAGGCATTATAATATCCTATGTTTTATTCTCCATTCCATTCTTTATGATTTCTAGAATTCTATTTGCTTTCTTGGCTGCCGCTGCACACTGGGCCGAGGGTTTCAACGTATTATCCATGATGACACCTGAATCCTTTTCCCAGGTAGTGTTTTCTAATGTGGAACCTTGCATAATGTAATCATAGTGTGCGTTGTACTTCCCTAAGTGAATAACTTTACACTTGTCCATATTAAATGTTTTCTGACATTTGGACACCCAGTCTCCCAGTTTATCAAGGTCCTCTTGCAATTTTTTTAAAAACTTTGAATAATTTGGTGTCATCTGCAAATCTGATCACCTCACTTGTTATTCCCATTCCCAGGTCATTTATAAATATGTTAACAGGTAGCGGGCCCAGTACACATCCCTGGGGTACTACACTATTCACTTTTCTCCATTATGAAAATTGGCCATATAGTCCTGCTCTGTTTTCTATCTTTCAACTAGTTTCTAATCCACAATATTATTTTGCCTTCTATCCCATGGCTCTTTAATTTTCCCAAGAGTCTCTCATGAGGGACTTTGCGAAAACTTTCTGAAAATCGAGATACACTATATCAACCGGCTCATCTTTATCTACCTGTTTTATAATATCTTCAAAAAAATATGAGATTGGTGAGACAAGACTTTCCTTGGCTAAAACCAGGTTGGCTTTCTGCCCTTAACTATGACTACCTACATGTTCAGTAATTTTGTTTTTTTATTATGGTTTCTACTATTTTGCCTGATACTGCTATCAAGCTCACTGGTCTGTAGTTTTGAGGTTCATCCCTGGAACCCTTTTTAAAAATTGACGTTACATTGGCCACTCTCCAATCTTTGGTTACTACAGATGATTTTAATGTTGGAATGCCCTACCACCAGCCATACGGGCCACCAATGACCTCGCCCAGTTTAGAAAGGCACTGAAACACCATGTGTTTCTCCAGTATTATACTGGACTGGACGACGTCTCACAGCCAGTCACACCCAGGACCCAGATCAGTGCCCCCAGCGTAGACACCTCATACACCTCCAGCCCTGCCTTTGAGAGCTCCAACCCCCTCAAATCTACCACCTTGTCTATAGAAGACACTAACAGTAGATCAGGGGTTCTCAACCCTGTCCTCGGGACCCACCCCTAGCCAGTCGGGTTTTCAGTATAACCACAATGAATATGCATGGGAGAGATTTGCATATAATGGAGGCAGTGTATGCAAATCTCTCTCATACATATTCATTGTGGTTATCCTGAAAACCCGACTGGCTAGGTGGGTCCCGAGGACAGGGTTGAGAACCCCTGCAGTAGATAGTAATGACCTGCCCACACACCCTGTGACAGCAGATAAGTTGTACATAGTTACGCTATTAACCCTGTAGAAAAGGTTGAGTCACCCTATAACCAGTGATAGCCAAAGTGTACATAGTTACCCTGTTACTCCTGTATATAGAACCCCGTTCATTGTAAGCCCCCTGTAGAATGCCTGCACTGGACAAATGTGTTACATGTAAACTGCACTGATTTCAAATAGCGCGGTATAAAAGAAACATTAAATAAATAAAATAAAATAAATAAGATCACAGATTACTAATAGTAGTTCTACAATCTCATATTTCAGTTCTTTCAGCATCCTGGGAAGTATGCCATCCAGTCCAGGTGATTTGCTGCTCTTTAGTTTATCAATTAGCTGTATTACATCTTCCTGATTTATCGAGATTTGTTTCAATTCCTCTGATACATCTCCCTTAAATATAATTTCTGGCATGGGTAAATTTCCTACGTCTTCTTCAGTACAGATTGAAACAAAAAACCCCTTCAATCTCTCGCTATAGCCTTGTTCTCTCTCAGTGGACCTTTTAGAAACATGATGGCAGAAAAAGACCATATGGCCTACCTGGTCTGCCCTTCCATAACTACTACAGTCCCTTTTCTTCCTTTAGAGATCTTCTGTGTTTGGCCCATGCTTCTTTGAATTCAGATACTGTCCTCATCTCTATCACCTCCACTGGGAGACTATTCCATGGATCTACCACTCTTTCCATAAAGAAATATTTCCACATATTACTCCAGAGTCTATCCCCTTTCACCCTCATCCTTTGTCCCCTCATTGCAGAGATTTCTTTCAATTGAAAGAGGCTTTCCTCCAGTGCATTTATGCCATGGAGGAATTTAAACATCTCTATCATATCTCCTCTATCCTGCCTTTCCTCTAAAGAATACATATTGAGATCTTTAAGTCTGTTCCCACATGGTTTATAACAAAGACCACTGACCATTTTGGTAGCCACCCTCTGTACTGATTCCATCCTGTTTATGTATTTTTCAAGGTGCAGTCTCCAGAATTGCACACAATACTCCAAATGAGGTCTCACCAAAGACTTATACAGAGGCACTATCACCTCTTTTTTCCTGCTAGCCATTCCTCTCCCTATGCACCAAAGCATCCTCCTGGCTTTGGCCATTGCCTTTTCTACCTGTTTAGCCACTTTAAGATCACTGGAAACAATCAAGCCTGGGTCCTGCTCTTCTTTTGTGGATAGAAATATTTCACCTCCTACACTGTACCTCTCAATCATCTAATGACCCAACTGACTCCGTTACAGGTGTTTTACTATGAATATACCTGAAAAATATTTTATTATGCGCTTTTGCTTCCACAGCAAGTTTATTTTCAAATTTTCTCTTTTCGGTGCCTTGCATTTAATACTAGTAGTTATGCTGTTTCCTGTCTTCATTATTTAGCTCTTTTTTCCATTGTCTGAAAGATTCTCTCTTAGCTGTAATAGCCTCTCTGACCTCATCTTTAAGCCATATTGACCGTCATTTGGCCTTCCTTCCACCTTTTTTAAAGTATGGAATATATCTGGTCTAGGCTTCCAAAATTGTATTTTTAAATAAGGCCCAGGCCTGATGTAAACTCCTACCCTTTGCAGTTGCTCCTTTTAGTTTTTCTTATCCATTTTCCTCATTGTATTATAGTCTCCTTTTTGAAAGTCAAATGCTCACGTAGTCAATTTCCTACTCTCCTCCCTCCATACTTTAGACCTTTTTTACTTCAATGCAGAAAGACACGCTAAAGAAATATTTTTATGAATATAGCTGCAAATTTTCTGTGATAACTGTTGGAGGCATTCCTAAAATTTATGGAAGGGAGGCCATGCTGTTGACAAAACATTCAGTACCGCACATTAATTGCACAGAAACTAAGGTGCAATATAGTCCTCTGCTCCTCTTGGGAGATGGTTTATGGTTTATTAAAATTCTTGATATCCCACCTTTTCAACACCATCAAAGTGGTTTACGATAACTTTAATAAAAGCATCCATTTATTACCCAGATTAGCAGCTGATACACAGTAATGACCTAAGTATTAACAGCAAGATGCAGTTCGCACCCATTTCCCACCCAAAATGTCATTTTCCACATTAGGAGGGTAATTTGATAAGGCTCGCCTATTTTTCCACACACATTTACAGGTATTTTAGTAATTTAAGCACATAAATGGCCACTTAAGCATGAGAAATAGCATTCTAGAAAGGACGTCCAAGTGCGATCTGGGACATGCAGGGAAGAATATACAGAAAAACGCCAGGGATGTCTGTGTTTCGGCCCAATATTAGAAACACAGATGCCACCAACATGGATGCCTGCACCAGAGTCAATATAAACATGCCCACTATGAAACTGTGGCACAGGGAAATCCATCTCAAGCAAGGTTGCATATTTGTCTTTATAAAATAGGCTTAACATAGGCACCTTAAAGAGGCATCCCCTTGTAAAATTATCCTACCCTAGGCCAAATATTGCTGCTATACCTATAGCTACCAGAGGTGACCACATTATACTCATTATATACTATGGTCCCGATTCTGTAGGGTGGACAGTGAGGCTGCATGTCCTGCTGGGACATGCAGCCCCACTATCTGCCTTCGCCGTATTCCACCTTCCTCCCCCCTGCATTCACAGAGCACATGCTGCAGGGGACAGAGGGATCACGGGGGCAGAGAGTGGGAGGAGCATGGGTGAGATTGGCACCCAGATTCTGATCACAGTCCTGTACGTCCTGGGGGCACATTGGGGTGGCCAGATTATTCCACCTTGGAAGTGGAATAAGCGCTGGCTGCCCCCCCCCCCTAGATTGGCCTACCAACACCCCAGCAGCATCAGCAGCAGGCATGGTGAGTCCCCGCCACCCAATCTGGGCCTTGGCTGGCCCCATTGAGTGTCGGGCGGCAGGATAAAGGGGGACAGCAATGTGGTGGACTGGCTGGAAGGCGATGAGGATGTCCTCTGGCCAACTGCAGGGGCACACTGGGCCATCTCCGGGGCCGTCCAGACAGCTCGGATGTGCCCCATCTAGGATCGGGCTTCAAAGGAATCATTTTGGAAGTCATATTCATGCTTTGGAAGTCCAAAAATGGGTTTAGAGATATCCAAAGCACAGTGACATCACCAGAGCCATTTTAGAAGCCTTCTCTGGGGATGTCCCCATCATGAGGACGTCCAGGTCTGAATGAGAGCATGGGGGAGACATGGCTAGGGCATTCCCAGGATCCCGGATGTCCTCACCTGATCTCAGACCCTTCGTGGACGTCTCACACTGCATCTAATGCTAGACCTGCTCAAGGTATGAACAGGTATCTGAAAAGTGCTCATTTTAGCTGAAAAACATCCAGATGGTGTCCATCATCCCCAGTACTCAGCACAATGACAACAACATCAGCGGGGGGATTTGAACCCTGGTTGTCCAGGTCCTAGCCCACTATTTTAACCATTAGGCTATGCTAGATGCCCAGTGTCTGAAATAGGGTTCTGTGGATGTCTATGTAGATGCTCAGAAATCCAAAGGAAGCATACGCACCCAGAACTGTCCAAAGGAGTCCAAAGAACGAAGTGACAGACCACACCGTGGAAGTACAAACTGAGACTTTATTGGAGTGTCAATAGGTTCCACCTTACACGACCATGTTTTGGCAAAGAGCTTTCATCAGACCTGCACTAGGGTAAAAGACACTCAATGATAAACACAATGTGTCCATAACAAGGGCATAAGGCAGCCACTACAATGATGTAACAATAGGTGAAAATGAGCACCTTCATCCAAACGTAGCAAACCTTAAATACAGCAGTGCAGTAAGGCAGAACAGTCTTAGGGCCTGACGCTATCAGCGTTGAATATACATAGGGGTTGATATTCAGAAGAGTTTGTGCGGTTTGCAGGACCTGCTCAGCCTAACATTAAGCAGCACTAACTGGTTAGAGTGGCTGAATATCCCCAAAGAGCGCCTTGCAAATGTCTGGATAGTTTGGGGCAGTGCATGGCGGAGCTGGGGCAAGCCAGGCAACTGTCCAGTTAGCTGTGATATTCAGGAACTAAGCAGGTAGTCAAACCACATAACATTAGGGCAGATCGATGTGGTTGTATTATCTGGTTAGCGGCTGAATCACTGCTGCCGCAGTCAACGGTGAAAGCAGATATTCCGCGTCAGACACCAGATAGGCTCTGGAACTGAATATCCAGCTTCATTTTTGCCCATGGCCATTAGGTATTTGAGCGACACTGACTGCTCCGAACTGAATATTGACCCCATATTTGTTTAAATGCCTTCTGCAGCATAAACAATGCATTTGCCACTGCCGCCACTTAAAAATCGGCCCCCTCTTGTTCAGTCTATGACAAATGTCTTCTTTATTTGCTGAATGACATACAAAAATCTGTGTTTACAATCCTTGCTACTCCGGTATGCTTTTCGCTATTTGTCACTCATAGACCAAGCTAAATTTTGGTTGAATGAAGACCAGAATGAATACAAAGTTGTGAGAATTGCATTACTGGTCTTGCTCAAATGTTATCACAGCTGGTTATATCTCTGGTGTGAGAAAAAGAAAATGTCTACCTTCCCAGTCCTATCATTATTCATTAGCTTTCTCGGCCTTTGGACTCACTAGTCTAGCAATGTCATGACACCTTAATAAAAAGTCATCTATAGGCATTACAAGTATGATATCTTAGTAAACAGTAGCTCCAATCTATAATGTCATTCCTGACCCATCTGTTGTATTCATGGCTGCCTTTCTGTCAACTGCTAGTCTTTCACTGCCACCTTCAATTATTTCTCAGCAATCTGGATACTGAGCCCATGGCCTTGGATTCTGAGATATCTAGCATGCTTCCATGAAATCCTTGAACAGCTGTGTTGACTTTCATTAGCAAATGAGGGAACAAGAAAATGATTCTTGCATGCAAGCATGTACACCATCATAAATCCACCTTTTCCTTTTACTGACTTTAAAAGGCCCTGATCTGTAGTATCTTGGTGAGCTGAACATGAATATAACATTAAAAAAATGTTATTGGCTCTCGTTTTGAAGATATTGCGTGTAGTTCATTTTTGACGTTTCACCGTGTAAATTTATCTAGTAGGACATCAACAACTTCCCAAATAAGTCTTGAATGATGTAATATTGCATCACATTGCATAATACCAGCATGCACACATCATCCAGAGTTGATTGCATCATTTTCTGATGCAATGCAATACTATAGCCAGACTGCTGCTGAAGCCATCTGACGTCAGCAGTGTACTATACGCAGTCGGAAAGGAAAGTAATCTGGCATTCTGTTCCGATATTGAAAGCCTCATGAATGCCTTAAAAATCACTCATGACCCACAAGACTGGAGACTATTTATAGACTCTTTGAAACTGAGTCTGAAGGCTGTGCTTTTGAACAATGGAAACAGTCTTCCATCTATTCCAGTAGCACATGCCGTCCACATGAAAGAGACATACGATAACTTAAAGCATCTACTGACTTCCATTAACTATAACAAGTACAGCTGGCACCTCTGTGGTGACTTGAAGGCAGTTGCCCTTTTAATGGGACTGCAGTAGGGATATATAAAATACATGTGTTTCTTATGTGAGTGGGATAGCCGAGCAAGGGATTGGCAATACTTGTGGAAGGAATGGAATCGCAGACAAAATGTAACAGTTGGAAAGAAGAATATCCAGCACCCAGCTCTGGTTGAGGCTCACAAAATCCTGCTACCACCCCTTCACATCAAACTAGGTTTGATGAAAAACTTTGTGAAAGCCATGGACTGCACTTCGCCAGCTTTCCGATACCTGCATGAAAAATTCCCTCGACTCAGCGAAGCAAAGATTAAAGATGGAGTTTTTGGGGGTCCTCAGATTCAAGAGCTCTTCAAAGATGACCGCTTCAACAACTTGCTGCAGGGTGATGCGAAACAAGCAAGAATGCTTTTCGCCTAGTGTCAACAAACTTTCTCGGGAATGTTAGGGCAGAAAACTACAAGGAACTAGTAGAAGACATGCTGATGCAGTATCAGAAACTTGGCTGCAATATGTCTCTAAAGATCCATTTCCTTGATTCCCATCTCGATTTCTTTCCTGACAACTGTGGTATGGTTAGTGATGAACAGGGCAAACGTTTTCACCAGGATATCTCAACGATGGAGCAAAGATACCAGGGAAAATGGTCCACTACAATGCTGGCTGACTACTGCTGGACACTCCCCAGAGAAGCTCCCGAACAGCTGTACAAGAGACAGGCGAAAAAATCTAAGAAGTAGTCTGTGACTTGGTTTTTTACAGGTATTAACCGAAGGCCTATTATATTTACTATTGACATGCATTTCGTGATGTAAACATTAATTCTTGTAGATTACAAAAAAACTAGAGCCAACTTTGCAATTTCACTGTCATATTCGTGTTCAGCATATAAAAATTGATAAGAAATTACTATTTTTATTTCAGTAACATGACTTTTGTAAAAATTTGTTTACCAGTGTTATCAGAACTGGTATCATGAAAGTCAATTTCTAACATCCATCTTCCTTGTTCTGTAGCCAGAAGCTGTTGATTGTTGCATCATTTATTTTGGGAGGTTCACAATCTCCAAAAGAAGTTTAAGTTGCTTGTTAGCCTTTTGACTAAGATCAAAGATAAGGTCATGAGCTGCAGGTGGTCTTTCTAGGCCTTTTAGGCTGAGACTGACAACCTGTAGAAGATTAAGGACATAGAAGCAGTTAAATCTACTACTATTACTTCTTAAACTTTTTGTTTAAAAACCAGTAACTCCTAAAAAGGCCACACTGCTGTAATTAAAGAGGGATTTGGTTCTTCTTGGTCCTGCTGGGGACAGATTACAGAACGGTTTTATCCCGGGTACTCTCCCTCTCCTACACTCAGCTAGCATACATTCTTATCATCAGGGAGCAGGTTCTTTGTGGGAGGGAGGGAGTGGGGAAATCCCTTCAAGGCCCTTGGCACATAAATTAAAGAGGTTCTTAGCTCCAAATTGAGTGCTCCAATTCTCTTTACTGCTAACAAAATATCTAATTCAAACACTAATAAGCAGATGAGGTCTGTGCAACAAATACACAGTATTTGTTGACACAGATTGCATCTCTTTTAAAGTCTGTAATCCCAGTTAAATATTTATAGGGTTACCAGATTTCTGGAGAGAAAATGTGGAACACCTGGGCTGAGCAAAGAAGGGAGTCCACCCTCCTTGGGCATCTTTTCCCCATATATTTTTGAATGAACACTCTACATAGCATTCAGTAATTTCAAAAGTTTAAGACAGTCGCAGCCCTTCTTATACATATAGATAAATATGCTATACATTTCCCGAATGCCCCCTCTTTTTTCAGAAAAGAAGTTAATTTTACATCTCCTACTATGGTCAAGAAAACTGCATCAGAGGGATATGCAGGAAAAGTCCTTTGCCTCTGCCCCCATTGAAACTGGGGACAGGAGGCGGTTACAGTCTATGGAGTTGGGGGACACCATTTCAAAATCTGAGACAATCCCTCCAAATCGGGGACATCTCTTAACCTTAAATATTTATGAGTTTGGCTGCTGGCAGAAGTATCCTGAGTTTGTAATCTGCTAAAATGCAAAGGAGCCCAATGTCCTTTCTTGCTGCTCACTGAGATCCTATTCCCCTAATCCTCTCTGTATATCTTGTTAGCAGACAGCCCCACTGTATCTCTTCCAGTAAGCAACTCTTTCGTACAGCAACCTCCTCTGTTAGGCTCAGGTAAAAGTCAAGTCCTTCAATCTCTCTCCACACTGAGGAAGAAGGATAGATAAAACCTTTGACAGACTCTCCAATCTTCACAAACAGACTCCAAGGAGGTATGTTTACTAATCGGCGGTAGCGGCTTCTGTGCGATATCGGAGCTCCAACCCCTGAATCCAATGGGGCCACAGCTCTGATATCGCACGGAAGCTGCTACCGCCAATTAGTAAACAACCCCCCAAGAATCATGAGCTGATTCAACAGATGCAAAATAAAATAATAGAAAGCCCAGAGCTGAGCTTCTATATATATACACCATACTAAAACCAAGCATAAGCCACACACCAAAGCAACAACCACACCATACATCTTGTACATTGGGGTTATATAGAGGACAGCAGAAACAAGAGGGGGGTGTGACAGCAAGAAGACAATTGATAAGGACAACAAACAAAATGTACAATTTGAGGTTTAAGTAAAGGTTTGTCATGTATTTGTGTTTTACATTATGCTGTTGCAGGTTTAATTTTATATTTTGTAATATTTTTAATAGTACTGCATTTGTTATGAGTGTTTAATACAGTGCAAATAATGTGTTTTTTTAAATTTATTTATTTATTTATTTACTTCTCTTATATACCGCGCTATTAAAATCAGTGTGGTTTACAATTGAACAAAAAACATACTGCAATGTCACACGACAATTGAGTTTTTACATTGAACATGGACGAGATAACCTGGAGGTAACAGGGGTAACTAATTACAGAGTAATTATTCATGGAGTATGGTGAGAAATTATACATATAGTATGGTGAGAAATTATACATATAGTATAGCTTGGTTTCAACATATTTATAAGAGGTTTAATCAATAAGATGTGTGATCAGTACCAATAATAAATAAGAGAGGGGATATGGTGGTAGAGCTAGTCATTTTCTTTATGGTGTTGGATTTTGGGTGGGGTGGAGTAGGGTGTAGGATGTGAGGATGGGTGGTTGTTTCTGGGATTGGATTCTGGGTAATGGATGAGGAAAAGGTGTTGTTTGAGGGCTTTTCTAAATGACAATAGGTCTGGGGTGGAATGGAGCTCAGTGGGGAGGGCATTCCAGGTCATTTATTTATTTAGTATACATTTGTATACTGCTACTTCCAGCGATCAGCAGTGGTTTGATTACAGGTTGGAAATTGTCAAATCATGACAGGAAATTTTTGAGGTATAAACACATTGATTAGACAGGAAAGCACAGCACACAGAGAACTATTTTACAGGGAACATGGGCTATGGAGGGTTAAGTGGCTTGCCCAAGACCACAAGGAGCACCTGTGGGACTAGAAACCCCAGTCCTTCTGGCCCAAGGTTGCTGTCCTCTAGTGGGATTTGAACCCCTGACCTTCTGGCCCAAAGTACCTTGCCCCAACCACTAGGCCACTCCTCCACTCCATGGGTGCAAATAGGGAGAAGGCTCTATTGGCAGTAGCCTTTTTGCACTTTGTTAGAATGTTGGGGATCTCTAGAGTGTTTGCTTGATTAGATCTCCTGATCCTGTTGAACGGCCGTCTTTGAATGAGTTTGCTGATGGGTGAGGTGATCTGGTTCCTTAGGGCTTTGAATGTTAGTACTAGGGACTTATACTGGATTCTAGCCTGAAGTAAACCGCGCTGATACCGAATAGTGCGGTATATAAGCAACTGTAATAAATAAATAATAAATAAATAAAGTGGAAGCCAGTGGAGATCCATCATGACTGGGGTTATATGTTTAGCTCTTGATGTACCTGCAAGTACCCTTGCTGCAGCATTCATTGCAAGGCGAAGAGGTCCTAGTGTTGACTGAGGGAGGCCATGAAGGATAATATTTGCAAAGTCTAGATGTGGGAGCACCAAGGCTTGGAAGATAGTTCGGTAGTCATTAAAGTCCAATAGGGGGCGCAGGTGACGTAGTATCCAGACCTTATGGTAAATTGCTTTCGTGATGTTCTTCACATGTGTAAACATGTCGAGTCGTTGGTCAAGCGTGATGCCGAGATAGCGGATAGTTGATTTTGCTATCAACTCAATATTGTTTACTTTTAATCTGGGGGGTGGGGAGAACATCTGGTTCTTGGTGAGGAATAAGACATCTGTTTTACTATGGTTGATCCTTAAATTTTGTGTTGTAAGCCATTGTGATACAGCTTCGAAGCAGCTTGATATAGGTGAAAAGTCAGGTTGATCAATCAGGAATGGTGAGTAGATTAGGACGTCATCTGCTTAGACTAGGCACTGGATGTTGAAGGAGCGGATTAGGGTACAAATTGGTTGCATATATATGTTGAACATTAATGCAGATAGGGATGAACCCTGAGGTACACCTTGATTGAGAGGGAATGGGTCAGATGTCATGGGACCTGTTCTGACTTGTTGCCATCTGTTAGATAGGTAGGACTTGCACCATGCTATAGCTGAGCCTTGTATTCCTTTCTCCACAAGACGGAGTATCAGAGTTTCATGGTTGACTGAATTTTTTTTTTTTGATTGTGAATGCAAATAAAAATGATTTACACTAATAGTACTACATGTTGTTGTTGTTGTTAAGTGCCGTCGAGTCAGAGTCGACTCATGGCGACCCTCTGGATAGTTTTCCTAAATTGTGTTCGATCTTCAGTCAGGCGGCTCATTGTTGACAGACTGGTACCCGTAGCTGCTGTTATTGTATCGATCCATCTCATTGCTGGTCTTCCTCTTTTGCGTTGACCTTCTATCTTGCCAAGCATGATGTCTTTCTCTGATGATCTCTCTCTCCGCATGATGTGTCCAAAGTATGAAAGTCGAAGTCTTGTCATCTGAGCTTCTAAAGAAAGCTTAGGTTTGATCTCCTCTAGTACCGACTGGTTTGTTCTTCGGGCAGTCCATGGTATACACAGTATTCGCCGCCAGCACCATAATTCAAAGGCATCAATTTTCTTCTTGTCTATCTTTTTCACTGTCCAGCTTTCACATCCATATGATGTTATTGAAAATACCATGGCTTGAACAAGTCGAATCTTTGTATGGAGAGAGACATCTCTGCTCTTGAGAATCTTATCTAGGTCTTTCATACCCATTCTGCCAAGAGCAATGCGTCGTCTGATTTCTTGACTGCTTGTTGCTTCTTTATTGATAGTTGATCCAAGTAGGTTAAAGTTATTCACGATTTCAATTTCTTCTCCTTTGACGATGAACCTGTTGATTATGCCAGTTGTCATGATCTTTGTCTTCTTTACATTAAGGTGCAGGCCCATTTTGAGACTATGTTCTTTGATTGTGAGAAGCAAATGTTTCAGATCATCTTCACTTTCCACAACGGCAACAACACCAAACTTAAACTGCACGGAAGAAAGTACTACATGTAAACAAGTGCAATAATAGCAAATAAGTGTAATAGCAGTAATGGAATTAAACGGCGATAAAGCATTTAAAGGAGTTGTATGATAATTGTGATAAATAGTTCTTTTGGGAGTCCCATTTTTTTAATAGCAATTTATATAATTGTGGCACTCTATATGGATGTATAAGTAAATTGTATCTTTGTGGACTGTACATGTTTGTATATATTTGTGTATCTTTGTGTATTTGTACATGTATGTGTGTGTGGGTGAATCCTTACATATATGTGTCTGTGTGTCCATGGGCGTGTTCGTATGTGTGTGTATATATGTTGGTTCTCTGTATGTTTGTGATGGGCAGAGGAGAGGAGAGGGATGATTGAAAGACACAATTTTGTAATTGCTATGTTACTGTGAATCAGTGTTTGTATGTGACAGCTGTTGGAACTGCTTTTCCCACAGAAATGTATTAGGGCATTTTTTAAGAGGAGGGCACTGACGCTTCATTTCTCTTACATCTCCCACTACCTGCAGAAAGTTCATTTCTACAGCACAGGAACGTCCCCCAGGCAGATCACCTTCACATTTCCTGTGACTAGAACAGCATTCCAGTGCTCCGCCCCCACAGCCTTCCCATTGGTTGGAGCCTACCCACACCCTGACTAGAGCAACATTCCAGGCTCCGCCCCCATAACCTTCCCATTGGATGGATCTTACCCACAGTCTCTACACTCACTCACACTGGGAGGAAGGATTAGAGAAGTGCAGCTAGAGATTTTAAACTCTGAAAAATGTCCAAACATGTTAGCTATCCTTCTAGCTTCTGGACATTAACGTAATCCTTAAAATCCTGAAAAAAGGCAGTCAATTGTCAGTCCTAAGCAGGGCCAGCCCGTCCATTGAGCAAGAATGTTTTTTTGCACAGGGCCCCGCGTTTCAGGGGGCCCCGCGCAAAAAACATTCTTCATTAGCACAAGTAGAAAAAAAAACAAACCGGCAGCTGCTGCTGCCGCTGCCACCGTGGCAATGGCAGAATCAAATGTCCCGCCGCGGGGCCCCGCTTGCCCGGCAGAGCCTCCCTTCACCATCAGCTCCCAAGTCCCTCCCAATGCGCAGGCTTTCAGAGCGGCGAGAGCTTCTCTGACATCTCGCGGCTCTGTTAATCCCACCGGGGCTGATGGGAAATCCCATCAGCCCCGGCGAGATTAACAGAGCCACGAGAAGAAAGGGAAACTCTCGCGGCTCTGAAAGCTTGCGCATTGGGAGGGACTCGGGAGCTGATGGTGAAGGGAGGCTCTGCCGGGCAGGTGGGGCCCCGTGGCGGGACATTTGATTCTGCCGCTGCCACGGCGGCAGCAGCAGCAGCCGGTTCGGTTTTTTTTCTAATCTATCAGGGCTGATGGGGGGAGGGGGGTTAGGACTGGTAATGGGCTATGGGGGGGCTAAGACTGGAAGTGGGTTGATGGGGGGAGGGGGGTTAGGACTGGTAATGGGCTATGGGGGGGTTATGACTACTAATGGGCGATGGGGGGGCTAATTTTGGAAATTGGCTGATGGGGGGTTAGGATGTAATGGGCTATGGGGGGGCTAAGACTGGAAATGGGCTGATGGGGGTAGGACTGGTAATGGGCTCTAGGGGGGGCTAAGACTGTAAATGTGCTGATGGGGGGTTAGGACTGGTAATGGGCTATGGTGGTGCTAAGACTGGAAATGGGCTGATGGGGGGTTAGGACTAGTAATGGGCTATGGGGGGGCTAGGACTGTAAATTGGCTATGGGGGGCTAGGACTGGAAATGGGCTAATGGGTGGTTAGGACTGGAATGGGCTGTGGGGAGGCTAAGACTGGAAATGGGCTGATGGGGGTTAGGACTGGTAATGGGCTATGGGAGGGGGGCTAAGACTGAAAATGGGGTGTTGGGGGGGCTTAGGACTGGAAGTGGGCTGATGGGGGCTTAGGACTGGTAATGGGCTATGGGGGGCTTAGGACTGGTAATGGGCTATGGGGGGGCTAGGACTGGTAATGGGCTGGGGGGGTGGCTAGGACTGGAAATGGGCTGAGTGGAAGGAGGGCTTGAACTGCGAATAGCTGATGGGGAGGGGGCTTGGAATGGAAATGGGCTGTGAGGGGAGGGAGCTAGGACTGGAAATGGGCTGAGTGAGGGGGGGGCTAGGACAGGAAATGGGCTGATGGAGGGCTAGGATAGGACTGGAAATGGGCTGTTAGGGGGGGCTTGGATTGAAATGCACTCATGGAGGGGCTAGAACTGGAGGTAGGCCCATGGGGGGCTTGGAATGGAAATGGGCTGAGTGGAGGGGAGCTAGGATTTGACATGGGCTGATGATGGTGGGGCTAGGAAAGGACTAGAAATGGGCTGATGGGGGGCTGGGATTGGAAATTAGCTGATGGAGGGACTCGATGGGGGAGCTAGGACTTGAAATGGGCTGATGGGGGTTAGGACTGGTAATGGGCTATGGGGGGGCTAAGACTGAAAATGGGGTGACGGGGGGCTTAGGACTGGAAGTGGGCTGATGGGCTTAGGACTGGTAATGGGCTATGGGGGGGCTAGGACTGGTAATGGGCTGAGGGATGGCTAGGACTGGAAATGGGCTGAGTGGAAGGAGGGCTTGAACTGCAAATAGCTGATGGGGACGGGGACTTGGAATAGAAATGGGCTGAGTGGAAGGAAGGCTTGAACTACAAATAGCTGATGGGTAGGGGGGCTTGGAATGGAAATGGGCTGTGAGAGGAGGGAGCTAGGACTGGAAATGGGCTGTGAGGGGGGGGCTAGGACAGGAAATGGGCTGATGGAGGGCTAGGATAGGACTGGAAATGGGCTGTTGGGGGGGCTTAGATTGAAATGGACTCATGGAGGGGCTAGAACTGGAAGTAGGCTCATGGGGGCTTGGATTGGAAATGGGCTGAGTGGAGGGGAGCTAGGATTTGACATGGGCTGATGGTGGGGCTAGGAAAGGACTAGAAATGGGCTGATGGGGGGCTGGGATTGGAAATGAGCTGATGGAGGGACTCGGATGTGGGAGCTAGGACTTGAAATGGGCTGATGCGGGGGCTAGAAGGGAGCGGATGCTTGGTGGGGCTGGAACTAGAAGGGAGCTGATGTTGGGGGAGGATTAGAATGGGATAGAGCTGGGAGAGTGGAATGGAGAGGGAAAAAATATTTTGTGTGGGAGGGAAGACAAATCTACAATTGGCCAGATATTGGGAGAGTAAGTGGGGATTGAGGATGGCGGGGTAAAATTTGAGTTGATGAAATAGGAATGAGGAAAGAGCAAAAGGAGAAAGATTAGTATGTTAAAGCAGATGTAGAGAGATAATGGAAAAAAACTAGAAGAGTGAAGAAAGGACAAATGGACAGCAGACGATGGAGAGTTAGCAGAAGACACGAAGAAACCAGAAGAAAGTGGCTGGAGCAATTGCAACTGAAAAAAAATGCACAAAAGGTAGAAAAATATCTCTTTATTGAATTTATTAACTGAAATATGCCAGCTCTGGGAAATGTGCATCATTAACGTCTGCGCTTTGTTTAGTACAAGAGGAAATTAATTTATAGTTTTATTTCTACAGTGTTGTTGGGCTTTTGGGGTTCCCAGTTTAATTATTGTCTTCCTGTTTCTAAATTGTGATTCCTTGTTTGGTGATGATCTATGTTCTGCATGTGTAACTGAGCTGAGGTATTCTGTTTATGTAATTCCTATTTAACATTGCCACTTGTTCTCTTTCCCCAGTAGGTCATGTATTGTTGTTCTCTGAAATGTATTGGTTTAATATTTGCAGCGTTTCCTTTTGATAGTTAGGGTATGGTGCTTTGTGAATCCTGGTAGTGCTGTCAGGATACGGCGGGTTTGCTATGGGTTCTAAATGACGAAAACAACCAACATCTGCATTACTGGACCAACAAGTATAGACACGCTATCACAGTCAACCACATTAACCAAGTTTAATACGATATCAACCAAAGAAATTGAAAACACTATTGCATCAATAAACGCTACCACCGCAGCAAATGATCCATGTCCAGCAGCCTGGATAAAAGATCTTAGATGTGAAATAAGCTTCTTCATACAAAATATCCTCAAACAATCTTTTTCAACAGGAACCTTTCCTCAGTGCCTTAAACAAACCTCCATTAGACCATTACTGAAGAACAACAAATTAGACCCCCAAAAAGTAGAATCCTACAGGCCAATATCCAGCATCCCACTGTTAGCTAAAATAATTGAAAAAGTGGTCCAACGTCAAATACAACAGCACATAGATACTGAAGCTCCACTCGACCCTGCACAACATGGCTTTAGAGAAGCTCATGGAGTTGAGACCCTCCTCATCACTCTATTCGATACATTAATCACAGGAATAGATAATATCCAACAAGGATTCATCCTTATATTCATGGACATCTCAGCTGCGTTCGACTCAGTAAGCCACCAAATACTTATCGATCGCCTTAATGAAAAAGGAATACTTGGCTCCGCACTTGACTGGTGCATATCCTACCTAACTAACCGTTGGCAACAAGTAAGAATTGAAGAAAGAACATCAGACCCATTTCTGCAAGATCAAGGGGTACCCCAAGGATCCTCTCTTTCAGCATTAATGTTTAATATACATGCAACCTATCTGTGACCTCATCCGTTCCTTTAATGTTACCTGTTTAGCCTATGCAGACGACATTCTCCTATACATGCCATTCTCCATCAGCCATCCTGATTTTACACCATTGATAAAATGCTTTGAATCAGTAGAAGACTGGCTCCTCTCACAGAACCTAAGAATCAACCATAGCAAGACCGATGTTATGTTTATCACAAAGAACCAAAACTTCACACCTCCTACTACCTTAAAGATAAAGGACAAGGAATTGACAGTAAAACCTACGATACGATACCTAGGTATTACCCTTGACCAGCGTCTCAATATGAAAACCCACATAAAAAACACAACGAGACTAATATATCACAAAATACGTACACTACGCCACTTACGACCGCTACTGGAACCCACAGACTTCAGAACCGTCTATCAAGCCTTGGTGATGCCTCACCTCGATTTTGCTAATGCAATTCTTCATGGTCTCCCTCAAGCAACTTTAAATCCTCTCCAACTGGCGATGAACACCGCTGCCAGAGTACTTGAAGGAATATCAAAGACAGACCACATAACTCCAATCTTGAAAAGACTCCACTGGTTACCGTCCAACGCAAGAATCCACTACAAGATTATAATCACTACTTTCAAAGCCTTATACAACCAAGCACCCTCAACGGTCGCCAACCTTCTACACATGCAGACCCTCAACAGAGCCAGAAGATCAACTGCTATAAATACATTAATAGTCCCCAAACAAACAGTCAAATACACTAAGGAAACATCTAAAAGAGCCTTCAGCATTCATGCCCCAATAGCATGGAATGCCCTCCCACCAGAATTGAGAGCTATAACCAGCCTAACACAATTCAGGAAAAGTCTCAAACACCACCTATTCTTAAGCTATTTTCCAGTTTAATCCTACACAATATATAGGCAATCCATATCCAGACCAAGATAATTTCAACTGTGAATAATGTGTATAGTTTATTGTATTTATATAGTTGATATAGTTTACCTGTAATCCCAAGTTTCTAAATCCCTGTTACTTGTAAATGCACTACAGTTACTCTGTATGTATATGTTTAGTTTCATGTAAACCGCGCTGATGACAATAGTGCGGTATATAAGAGATGTTAAATAAATAAATAAATAAAATAAATAAATAAATGGGCAGCGTTTGTAGTAGTTCCTAATGTGCCTGGCAGTTGTCACTGGATTATAGTAATGTAGAAATCTTTTAGTCTTTCTTTATCCATACACTCATTAAGAGGCATGTTTGCTAAAAGTTACTGTAAGGTAACATTATGCAAATATTTATGCAAATGAGGTCCCTTATGCAAATGAGGCCCCGCACCGAGTCTCCGCACATGGCCCCGCAGCCCCCTTGGGCCGCCCCTGGTCCTAAGCTACTGATTTCTGAGCACATCTGGCAGTGGATCCTAGCTATGTCCCTAGCTGGCCAGTGCCTCAATCTAGCCCTGCCCATGGCAACAGATATTAGTTGCCAGTACACATAGGGGGTCATCCCAATCCTGAATAGTGGGGGCTGGACATCTGACATGATGTGCAGCCCCCACTATTCCCTAGACTCGCTGCCGATGACAGAGCTCCCCGTACGTACAGAGGAGATGTGCAGGGTGGGCACCAGAGGGGGAGGACTGGAGGAGAGAGGGCAGGCCGGAGGTGTGACCCTGATCCTGGACATACAAGGATCTTGGGGGCAGAATAAGTCACCTTGTGGGAGGCAATCAGCAGCGACGGACCCTCCTGAAAGGTAAGGCAGGCCCAGGAGGTTCCCTGCAGCCTGACCCTGGCCTCAGCAGGCCCATTTGGGCATCAGGCGGCGGGGAAACAGTTTTTGGAATTCGGTGGGGGACTGGGGCATTTGCATGGCATCCTAGTGTCATGGAGACGGGATACCATGGCACCGGGCTCTATGCAGGCGCTACAGCTGGGTTGGACGGGGTGTGCATTGTGCATCTAGTGGCTCAGCTTCGGGGGACGTCCTGCCCATCCAGGCCAGTTGTACCCAATTCTGATCCCGCAGGGACGTATAGCACCTGTAGAATCAGAATCAGGTGCACATCCAGCCCGTCCAGATTCTGGATGTCCAGATGGGTTGGACGTGCCCCAAATGGAATTGGCCTCATAGCAATTAATAAGAAAGCAGTTCAATTCAGTTAGTAAGGCTTTATAGTAGAAATAAGAACAAAGAAAATGAAATATATAGCTGAACAATTTAAAATACATTACATCACAGCTAGGGAATTATTTATGTGTGTCTGTATGTGTGTGTGTGTGCGTGTACATGTGTGTGTATGTGTATGGTGTGAGCGTATTTTTGGCAGCAGGGACAGTCAGCGGGGTAATGGGGGAGTTGGGTAGTTTTGAGAGTGGGGCATTTTGTAGGGTGGTGGGGTGGTTGTGAGGATGGAAGTTTCTGCAATGGGGCAGTTTGAGGGGTGGTGGGGCAGTTGCAAAGGGTTAGTTTGGGGGGTTTGGCAGTTTGTATGGTGTGGGGACAATTGTGGGTGGGTATTTTTTGAGAGTAGGGGAAGTTGCAGGGTGGTAGGGCAGTTGTGGGGATTTGTTTTTAGGGATTAGGGCAATTGTGAAGGGTTAGGTTTTGGGGATACAGCAGTTTGGGGGTGATGGGGCAGTTGTGGGAGGGTAGCTTTTGAGGGTGTAGGCAGTTAGCAGGTCAGTTGCGGAAGGTACATTTTGGTAATGTGACAGTAGTTATGTTTTTTGGGGGGTTAGTATTTTGGGGGTGGGAGGCAACTTCAGGAGGTTGTTTTTGTGGGTGGGAGCACTTTGTGGTTTGGGAAGAGTTGAGAACAGGAGAGAGGCGGTTTGAAAGGAGCAATTCCCTAATGCTGTGTTTTGTAATATGTAAGTTTCCGTGCAACAGAAATTGGAACTCCTTCTCCCAAAGAAATGCATTAGGCCATTTTTTGGTGGGGGCTTATTTCTCTGGAACCCCCTGATCCAATCTGCTCCATTTTTGAACTTGGTGTCTCTTTTCACCAAGTTTCACCCCATTTCATTTAACTTTCAGAGCCTTACGTTGCCCCCAGACAGACAGTTACTTCTCATCCCCTTTTGTATAATTCTTTCCAACTCCTTTGGAATGAAAAGATTAAAAACGGATCAAAATGAGACTTTAGATCTGATGTGTATAAGAACAAGAGTTTGGGAGAGGCAGACGTTTTGGAGGTGGGGAAGGAAGGTTCTGCTGTAAGATGAACAAGGTCACGAAGGAATAATTCTTCTTTTCTTGCCACATGTCTGCCAAAAAAGCATGTGAACCCTATATTTATCAAATATCCACGCTCGTTGCTTAACAAACGTTTCCCTGCCTACTTGTCATAACTCTAATAGGAAAACTGGGTTTCTACCACAAGTCTTCAATTACAAGATATCTTTAAGAGAAGTTAATGAAATGGATTTTACAGTTTGATGGCTTGTTTAAAATTTTTATTATAAACAATTTTAAGAATGTGATAATACACCGTCTCTGTTTCTCATGTTTACATAGCATGTAAAGCTGCAATTAAATATACTTGTAATGAAGTACATATGTTATAGGATCTGTCTTTTTCCATAAAAACTAACACTGTTCCATCAGAGATGTAATCTGAGGTTCATCTCACGCTTTACTGGTAGGTAAACTATTAAATGGAATAGTTTACTGTAGGTCTCCTACAACAGCTTCTGAGCTGTTACAGAAGACAATGATTTAAAGTGTAATGAAAACTGGATAACAGAGAGGGTTATTATGATTTCAAATACTCTTGTTAAATGCAAGTGTGTCCAGGATATTGCTTTCATCCTGACTTCAAGACGTGTAGCATACTTTCATGGTCTTAATTAATTTTTTCTCGGAGAGTTAGAGAGGCCTAGTGAACCCAGTTCTGCAGAATTCCTGAATTAGACGAATAAGTGAATAGCCTCTGAAATTTGGACCTCTGCAAAAATAAACAAAGGAATGAACAACCCAGGCGTACGTGTAATGGATCTGAAGTGCTTGTTAACTTTTGACTTACTAAAAATGATCCCACCCTTATCAGACCAAAGTCTTTTTCAGTAGATGGACGCCAGGCCAAAAGTTGATTTTTCTCTCAAAAACGTCACTCTGGTCAATCCATTGGCAGGCAAGCTGTTGTGCCATCGAATAGGTAGATGGATACATTCATCCACTGAATTAGTCCTTAGTAGACTATCTAAGTGTTTAATGCAAATCTTTATTACTGTTGCATAATGGGTGGGCCAACCATCGACTCTCACTATATGCCCACAACTCCAGTTTCTCTCAACTAAAGATACAAAATTCCCAGAAATTTTGAAGTGGTTAGAATTTTTTCAGAAAAATTAGAAATTTTGTGAGAACTGAGCTTTCAGGATACAAAATTAACTAGGTACAGCTCAGCGCATACAATTTTTCTTTTTCAATATAAAATGAAGGCATTTGTGCTTTTAAATTTCATGTGTATACCAGTTATCTTAATGCTTATTGGGCACTTTCTTTATCATCTCTCACTGAATGGAGTAGTGAAGCGATTTAAAATAAAATCTCTAACACAGGAAAATGAAAGCAGCTACAGTTCAACGGGAAAGGAGCGTGACATGGTTGCACTTGGACACATTGCGTAGCAGTCTAACCACCATATTTGGCACTGACTGAAGTCTCCCGAGTTCAGAATTATTTACTCCACAGTAGATGGAATTACAGTAATTGAAGTGAGAAAGGACAAGTTTGTGGATTAGAGGTCTTAAAGCTGTTATTGTAAGGTAGGGCTTTACAGCCGAAATTCATCTCAGGGCAGGAAAAGAGGCTTTAGCTGTAGCAGAGATGTGGTGTAGAACATGGGACATGGGATCACGGAGAAAAGAGGAAAACATTAGTGGAACAAATCTGCTGAATCTGATGTCAGATAAGCACTGTAAAAGGAGACCATGGTATACTGTATCAAAGGCAGCAAAGAGCTCTAACGAAATCAACAGGGTGGCACGACCTGAGTCGAGGAAGGACTAACCAAGCAGTAAGAGTGGTCTCAGTACTAGGACCCTTCCTAAATCAAGATTGTCACGAGCGAAGGATGTTACCTTTCTCGACATAATCAGCGAGCTATAAGGAAACGGCCTTCTCAATCAATTTCAAAAGGAATGACAAGCTGGAAACTGGACAGTAGCTTGTAACAGAACGGACATCAAGAGTTGCCCGCTTCAATGGACTTGGAACTTGTCTGGAGGACAAACTTATTGTTCACTGCAAGAATAAATGGGAAAAGTTCATATGAGGTTTCAACCACGAGGAAGGAATAGGATTGAGGGAGCAAGTTGTGGGTTTCATACTTGATATGAGTTTGCCCAACAAAAATAATGACGTGTATTAAATGATTGTCAGGACCTTATACCAGGGCCAGAAAGGGTTTGCAAAGTAGACTGGCCCAGTGGACTCAATGCGGAGGAACCAGAGTTCACAGGGACAAAAGGAACTCCACTATTCCAGCAAATCGCTTCTCTCTATACCCTTTTCTTCCACTGCCAACTCCAGACTTCGATCTTTCTAACTTTCCATTCCTTATGCCTGGAACAAACTACCCGAGTCAGTGTGTCAGGCACCATCTCTGGTCCTGTTCAAATCCAGGCTAAAACTCACTTCTTTGAGACTGCTTTTCAGTCCTTAAACACATAGTTTCCTGTTCACCTCCTATGTGTTTTCTTACCATTGCTGTAGATATATCCTAATCCCCAGTTTCATTGTCTGCCTTGACTAGACTGTAAGCTCTTACATGTCTCTGTACGGTGCTGCATATGCTTTGTATCTCTACGCAAATCATAAGAAGTACTAGTAGATGTTTTTGTTTTTGTTTATTAGAACTTGCTATACCGCCATACACCGTGTGTGGATAACAGGGGGGTAAAGGGGGGTATGAGAGTGGAGAAAGATAACTGAATGTCCATAATTTTTGATGTGAAATATTTCACAAATTTATCTGGGGAAGGAAGATTAGAGGCTTGAGCTGCAGATAACACAGGTACACTAAAAAAATTTTTTTTTAAACTGCCTCTAATGTTTCGATTGATTTTTACGTTTTTTGGTGCGCTGAATCCAAATCTGGTAACCAATTTGCTCCATCACGTACAGATTTTTTGCTACATTAGGTTAGCAGTTTGAGGTGAACGTTTCAGATTGAGTGCGATCGAGATAAAAGTTTCTTGGATGAATTCTTTATACTAATTGTTTAGTAGTTATTCAAATAAGAATAAAGAAAATTGTAACAAGGCAGCACATAAGAATAGAGTAATGTCAACAAAACACACTGTGATGGTAGCAAAATTGTCTGCACTTAAAACAGCCACATACATGTGCACAAACATTGAGCATATAAGAGCGAGGTTAGACACAAAGCAAAGCAAAGAAATGTGCAAAAAATGTTGTACAGGTATGTATGTAAGAATAGAAAACGCAAACCGCACCATTGCAATACATGAAGACAAACACCCGATGGTGTGAAAATAAAATTCTAATAAATGAGATCCGACACTGTGGTAATAACTAGCAAATTTTTATTTCAAAGTTTAGTAAAAACACGATATTTGTCAACACAGTTTAGATTTTAAAGTCATTCTTGGGTCAATCAATCTCCTGGTGGGCCCGTTTCTTCTTCCCCCGAATGCTTCTCTTGGTGCGCTGCTTGGTGTATTTTTCATCTGGGGTTTCCCGTAGCAGCAACCAGCAGAAATCAGCCATCATAGTGGTGTTCCATCTTCCTTGGTACCTTCTCTCTACGTCCTTAATGTCCTGGTGAAACCTTTCACCTTGTTCTTCACTGTACGCCCCCAAGTTTTCGGGAAAGTAGTTCACATGGGAGTGCAAGAAATGGACTTTCAGGCTCATGTTACAGCCTTGTTCTTTGAAGGCATTGAGCATCCTGGCAACAATATCCTTATAGTTCTCATCCCGCCTGTTCCCCAAGAATTTGAGAACAACATCCTTGAAGGAATCCCAGGCTTCTTTTTCCTTCTCAGACATCGTTTCAGCGAATGCTCCATCTGAAATGAGTTTCCTTATATCAGGGCCAACAAACACTCCTTCCTTTAGCTTTGCTTCAGAAAGTCGGGGGAACTTTGAGCAAAGGTACCGAAAGCACTCACCATCTTTTGGAAGGGACTTGATGAATTGCTTAATGAGACCCAACTTAATGTGGAGAGCTGGTAATAGAATTTTATCACGAGGTACCAAGCTCTCATGAAGAACATTTTTCTCACCGGGTCTCAAATACTCCCGAATTGGCCAGTCTTTTTTCCCCCAGTGTAGGTCGTGGGCCCGGCTATCCCACAAGCAAAGGAAGCAGGGATATTTGGTGAAACCGGATTGCTGCCCTAATAGCATGGATAGAATTTTAAAGTCTCCACAAATCATCCACTTATGCTCATCATAACGAATCTTCTGAAGAATCAGGGCCAAATTCTCGTATTTTTCTTGGAGAATAACAGAGTGAGCAATAGGAACTGAAGCGAATGTGTTGCCATTATGAAGAAGAACACCTTTTATGCTGTCTTTTGACGAATCAATGAACAGCTGCCATTCAGCAGGATCATACTTGAGTTTAAACTTTTCCATCACTCCGTATATATCGTTGCAAAATACCAAATCTTCCTCTTTGCTGAAATACTTCAAAAATTGTGTCTCGCGGTTGCGGTACCAATAAAAAGTTGTTCCTGGTGACAATAGATTTTTCTGTTTAAGCCGAGAACCTAGCAGTTGGGCAGCATCTTTTGGGAGTCCTAAATCCCGGACTAAATCATTCAATTCAGCTTGAGAGAAAAGTTCAGGTTTCGGATCTGGTTCAGTTTCAAACTCGGAAGTACTGGACTCATCGGGAAAAGCCATCTGATGAGTCTCATCATGATCAGAACCGTCCACACAAATATGATCCAAAGATTTTGGTGGTTCAGGCACAGGTACTTCGTTGCTATGAGGCATAGGCCTAATTGCTGAGGGAAGGTTGGGGTAACTTATTACGTTCTTATTTTTAAAGTTGTATCCCTTCACAATGCAAGAGCAAAAATAGCAGTCACTGCTGTGGTCTCTTTGTTCACGCCACATCATAGGTACAGTATTCCGAAACGAAATGCTTGTTTTTTACCTTTCATCCATAAGCGTAGATCTTCCTCACATGTCTTGCACACTTTGTGAGGAGCCCACGGTTTGTCTTGATCGCCTAACTTCAAACCGAAATAGGCGAAATATACTTTTTAAATAAATGCAGAAATGTTCCTCTGCCGCTTTTTCACGGTATATTCCCCACAAATAAAACAAAAACTGTCCGGAGAGTTGACGCAACCTCTGGCTCTGTGAGCCATCACAAATACACAGCACTGCAAACTACAACTGTAGTGAACCACTTCGGAATAAAGCTGGATTACGACTGAGCAAACAAAAGGTAATAATGAACTTGCAAGAAACTGAAATTTGACAGGAACGTTCATGTTGCAACCACCGTGTTTGAGCGAGCGAACGAGGCGAGGCGAACAGGAAAGAACATGTGCCAGCGCGAGTACTGGATTTAGCCCCCCGCCTCCCAATTGTCCTGTTAATGTATAAAATGAATACAAACACTCTAAAATATCATGAGGGAGTGTTTCTAGTTAGTTAACCATTACAACCTCTATTTTGGGCCAAGAAAATAAACTGCAGTCGGCTAAAAAGAAATTATGTGAACATTCCTTATATGGGTAAGAAATCTAATTTTGCAAGAAAACGTGACGTGATGGAACATTTTGGCTATTTTTCCTGGATTCAGCACCCCAAAATCTATAGGAATCAGTTGCAAAACTGGAGGCAGTTTTTTGGTAGTGTACCTGTGTAATTATAAAAAGAAAGCTCTGGTAGCTTCATTAGTAAGCCAAGAGAAATAACTCTCCAACAGCAAAAAGGGACTATCTTAAAGGAGCAGTAATATCCTAATCGCATGGACCAGGCTGCCGGGGACCTGGATTTGTTTCAAATCCTTTCTGGAGATAAGAAATTTCTGGATGTATGAATTCAAATTCCATCCATGCTAGAAAACAAAGACTAGACTTAACGGCTTCTAGGGATATAGCGAAGGCTCCATAATGTGAAGGTGTGGTCTTCTTCAGCAATGATGCCTTCATTCACTTTGGGACGTTTTAAATCTGTCATGGTTTCAGCCTTCTAAGACAGCGAGGAGGTTATTTTAGAAGCATTATTCATGATTTCCACATGGAAAAATCAGAACTTTACTTGTAGAAATTACATCCATGTCTAAATGGCCATTTTAGAGAGGGGCTGATTTACACGTGGATCTTCTTAGTGTGTCAAAGTTACGTATGTAGGGCTGTGTCATGGATGTGATCTGGGCGGGACAAGAATCTACACATGTATTCCCCATTTCATATGGAGAATGCAAATGAAAGCCTAAAATTGTCCACATGCAGATTTACACCTGCTGCATGACATGAACATGGATTTACAAAGTGTTCCTTTTGGCCATCCCTTAAGGCAGGGGTGTCAAACTCAAATACACAGTGGGCCAAAATGTAAAACTTGAACAAAGTCGCGGGCCAGCATTGAACAAATGAACCTTTTAATATGGACCCAAACAAGATTTGCTTTAACATTGAATATGAAGCAACACTTATTACTATACAATTTATAACTTAATAGTTCAGATATGCAAAAACCAATTTCAAATAAAAAAAAACATCAATGACATTCATTTATTAAATAAGATTTAAATAATAATAAATAATAATTTTTAAAATAAAATAACAATAATAAAATTAATCAACCATTCAAGCCCATGTCTTGGAGTAGCAAGAAAAAGTGCATAAAGAAAACGTTAATTATTGCTCAGTTTGCTGCACACTGATCTAATCTGATGTGCCCAAGCCAGATACCTGGCATCTCTTCTTGGATGATAGTTCATCAATGTCTGGGCTCAGGCTTTGAGCTGAGGAAATCCTCAGTATCGAGCGAAGGTGTTCATCAGTCAGACGTATCCTGTGAGATGTTTTGGTCATCTTCATCGAGGAGAAAAGTTGCTCACATAGATAAGTGCTGCCGAACATGGAGAGCATCTGAGCAGCTTGGGTGCGGAGCTGAGGCATTGTGTCAGGGATGAACTGTGGAAACTGGGCAGTGCCCACAGCATCATACTTTGACTTCAGCGTGTCATTACACTGGAGTTCAATTAGCTCCATTTGGAGGTTGGTTGGTGCGTTTTCCACATTAACTGCAAAGGGATTACTGAGCAGTTCAAACCTACATTTCTGGACATCAAAGTCGGCAAATCGCCGGCTAAACTCAGCGCCGAGTACACTGAGTTTTTCAGCAAACTGTGCGCATGGGAACAAGTTGGTAAAGAACTGCGTTTTCATGGTTTGGCAGCAGGGAAAATGGCCAAGGTTTCCTTGCAGCATCTGATTCTCCCACAGGCACAGTTTAGTTTTAAAAGCCCTCACTGCAGCGTACATGTCTGTGATGATGCGCCCCCGCCCCTGAAGCTGCAGGTTCAGCGCATCGAGATGGCTCGAGATGTCACACAGAAAGGCCAGCTCACACAGAAACCTTTTCTCCCGAAGCTCTGCTGTGTCCTTCCCTTTGCTTTCCAGAAACTGACATATTTCCTCATGCAGCTCAGAACATCTATTCAGTACTTTTCCTCGGCTTAACCATCTCACCTCTGTGTGATACGGCACGTCTGCGTATTCCGAACCACACTCCTCCAGAAAAGACTTAAACTGGCGGTGATTCAGACCTTTGGCTCTTATAAAGTTAACTACTTGTGTTACTGTGGTCATAACATGTTCCATCTTTAGGGCTTTGCCACACAATGATTCCTGATGTATGATGCAGTGATAAACAGTTAATTCACCTGCACAGTTCTCTTCCTGCATCTTCTCCCGGACCCTGCCCACCAGTCCACTTGTTTTACCACACATCGCTGGTGCACCATCTGTCGTTAATCCCACGAGTTTATCCCACGGCAGCTTTATTTCAGTTACGCATTTGGAAACCTCCTCAAAAATTTCCTTTCCTGTGGTTGTGCCATGCATTGATTTGAATCCCAATAGCTCCTCCGTAACACACATATTTGAGTCCACTCCACGGATGAAGACTGACAGCTGAGCAGTATCAGATGCGTCGCTGCTCTCATCCACAGCAAGGGAGAATGCAACGAAATCTTTTCCCTTTTCCAAAAGCTGGTCATACAGATTGGTGGCAAGATCACATGTGCGATCAGCTACTGTGTTTCTGCTCAGGCTCACGTTTGAAAAGGCTTGCTTTTTCTCTGGGCACACGATGTCACAAACTTTCAACATGCACTTTTTCACAAACTCTCCCTCATTAAAGGGCCGGGCTGATTTTGCGATCTCTGCTTCCACAATATAACTAGCCTTTAAAGCAGCCTCACTTTGTGATGTGGCTTTTTTGAACATATTCTGTTGTGAAACCAAACTTCTTTTCATCTCCTCCACTTTCTGGCTCCTTTGAGTCATGTCCAGGTCCTTGTACTTGTCATGGTGTTTTGTTTCATAGTGTCGTCGAATGTTATACTCCTTAGTTATAGCCACGTTGACTCCACAAATCAGACAAACAGGTCTGTCTTTTACATATGTAAACAAATATTCTGTCTCCCACCTGTCCAGAAAGTTCCTGTTGTCTGCCTTTCTTTTTGCCATTTTTGGGAAGGGGTTCCACAGTGACAGTTGTAGCTTGAGATCGCTATGACTTCTGTCACACAGGAGAGGGCGTTTCTGGGACCTGTCCTGATTGACGCGCCAAAACAACAGCAAGGCATTATGGGATTTGTAGTATTAGCGATGAATGAATGCGCTGTATAATACCGGCGGGCTAGCTCTAGTAGTCATTTGGTATAGCCTCGCGGGCCAAATATAATTACACTACGGGCCAAATTTGGCCCGCGGGCCAGAGTTTGACACCTATGCCTTAAGGGATATATCTCCCTTAATTCCCCAATGTTTATTTCCCCCTCCAAATTGAAATGGAGGCACGATAGAGTCCTCTGTAATTAACTAAGAGCTTCTGCATGTCTAGGTTTACAAATGGCCCAGATATAAGTGTGTTGTTGTTAAGTACCGTCGAGTCGGAGTCGACTCATGGCGACTCTAGATAGCTATTGTCACGGAGTAGGTTTAACAGAGCCCTTGAAAACCAGCAGAAATGCAGGAAGTAGGATAGATTCTGACAGTTCAGAGGAACACAGGGTAGGATGTTGCCATAGGCAATCTAAACAAAACAGCTCACGTGCAAGGAAACACGCCCAAGCAGCAGAAAGGCTAAGAAATTAGGAACTAATGAAAGCCAGCTGGGAGTGGGTGGAGCTGACACGCACGTAGAAAAGCTCAGTGCACATGGAGTTAGACAGAGCCAGTGTGAGGAAGAGAGCCAGCATGTGCAAAGGAGCCTGTTTGAGAGACAGAGCCAGCTTGAGAATCCAAGCAAGAGATGGAGTGAGCGTGGGAGCAGGAGTGAAAGTGAGAGTGAAGGTGAGAGAGAGAAGACACACGCAGGACACAGCAGGAATGGAACAGAACCCGGTTGGAGCACGGGAGCAAGCAGCCGTGAGGCTGAAAGCCAAAGATATAATCAGAGAAACTCTAATTGGAAGGGAGCTGAGGGCAGAGCTCTGAAAGCGTCAAAGCCCAGCAGAAGCTATCAGAAAGGTAACCAAACATTTAATTGTGAAGTTAGCTGGAGGAAACCTGAAGAAAGATTTTATACAAGCAATTGGCATAAAAAGAGTAAAGCTTTTATACCTGAGCATAAGCCTGTGTCTAGAGGAAGATTCAAAGACAGGAGCCAGGAGAAGTTTTTACTGGATTTTACTCCGGGTCTGTAGCAGCTGAGCACAGCCTGAGTCAAAGACTGTTTAAAGCTAGCCCTACTGTTTCTAGTAGAGGGAAAAGTGAAACTAAGAATTTCCTCTATCTCCCACCGCATTTGAGAGGCTCCCAGGCTAGACACTCCAAGGAATACGGTAGCAGCTTAGCCAGCATTCTCACCCAGAAGGAAAGAGACTTCCTGAATAGTAGGGGGAGACTGTTCAGTAACGTACCATATGCTGCAAGGGATGAGTCCTTAATGGAAGAACCCGAACAGATGCAATGTGAGGTGCAGGGAGATAATGTAAGTAGTGATTACATGGACTGCACGCTCACAGTCTCTGATAATATATTGTCTCTGAGATAAACGAATTGAATTGCCAAGCTTGAAAGCCACAAAGGAAATGATCTTTGTATGCTGGAAAGAACTGTTTTGAATACTTTTTCCTTTACCTGTTTAAAGCTGAAAATAAGCAATTTCTGTTCTCATTTTTACTTTGTTTTTGCCCAAGTGGGGGCTGTGTATGCTTTTGTTTGGCTCACCCAAAAGAAACCTCTTGGAAGGGGAATAAAACCTTTTGAGCCTTACCTCGGTGCCACAACTGATTCTTTGACTACATATCCCAGAGGGCCAAGCAAGGCTCTGGGCGGGGCCTAGGCTTGATGATATAAGGAGAGGATGACAGATGGCGTAGAATTGAGGATTTTTTTGGGGGGGGAGTGATTTTTGAAAAAGAAAGAAAGGCAAAGTAAAGAGAAGATATCCGGAAGACTGCTGTTACAAAGAGCACTGGTGAGTGGAACTTTCGCTGGCAGGTCGGCCAGGGAGGTTTAAAAGACCTTTCTCACATGCTGGAATCTACCTGAAACCTGAGGTAAAAGTAGCCTGGGTGAAAGGGTAGGATAAAGTGAGAAAGGGGTACTGTTGCTCACAGTGAGGGATTTTAAAAGAAAAGTACTGCACTTGGTGGGTCTTTCTTTTTCTTTTATCCACAGGTCCAGAGGAGACATGGAGCCACGCGACGTAATGATGTGGATGCAAACGCAATGGGATAAGCAGGCGGAGCTTGTCCACCAACTCCAAACACAGCAAGCAGAGATACTGAAGGAGCAGCAACGACCTCTGCTAGAGACTATGGAAGCCCTCTTGAAGAAGTCGCAGACAACAGGAGGAACAGGTTTCCATATGTTTCCTCAAGCAGGAATGGACAGTTGCAATGCATTTTCATTAGGACAGTTGACACAACAGTACAATTTAGACGACTATATCGATGCTTTCGAGAGAATAGCGGAGACCCTTAAATGGCCGATAGAGCAATGGGCGATTAGATTCGCCATGACTCTTACAGGAGAGGTTCTATCCGCATTTAAGGCCATGCCGGCTAGTCTCGCTGCAGATTATGTGGAAATAAAGAAGGCAGTGAAAGACAGGTTGGGTCTTACCCCTAGGCACTATAAACGTATGTTTAGGGAAGCAAAGATTAACCCTAAGGAAACTCCTAGAGCTCTATACCAGAGGCTTAAGAGTCTGGCGTACAAGTGGCTTACCCCAGAGAGAAGGTCACTGGAGTCCATTTTGGATGAAATTGTTTTAGAGCAATTTTTACAAGCGGTATCCCCAGAATTGAAGACATATCTCACCCTACAGGATTGCCACAGCACAGAGGAGGCAGCCAACATGGCCGATAGATTTTATGAGGCAAAAAGGGCTGATACCTCGGGTATTGGGATTTTAAAGGTGGCTGGTATGGCAAATCCTGGTAGCGTGAGACAGTTTGATAAAGTGAAAATGTCTAATGTGTACAAGTATGATAATGCTGATAATGATGTCTCATACCCTGTTAAAGGAAAATGTTATGGCTGTGGAAGGATGGGTCACTTCCAGCGAGATTGTAAGGCACGTACAGTCCTCATCTCTGAAGCAGGAAAACCAGTCCCGAAGGGCCTCTTTCTCCAAGTTATGGTAAATGGAGTAGATGCGTTGGCACTACTCGATTCGGGGGCTGAGCAAAGCATGGTCTCTCAGGAGTTTTGGGAGGCCATGGAACCGCCTCGCTCGTCAGCTCCGAATCGAGTAGAAAACCAGGTACGAATAAAATGCGTGCATGGCACACACTCTCACTATCCCCTACACAAAGTGCATGTAAGAGGTATGGGTATAGAGAAGGAAATACAAGTGGCAGTGGTCCCGAAACTGTCACAAGAGCTTATCCTTGGGCGAGATTGGCCTCCATTTAGGGGAGGATTGAGAGAGGGTTTAGATATTAGGATGAGCCTAGTTTCAACCCAGTCACAGGCCAGAACCTCAAAGGACAGAGAACCTTCTGTAGAGAGAACAGAGGAGCCTGAGAGGGAGGAGGCTGAAGGATTCCCTGAGGAAGGGGTAGAAGACAATGAGGAAAATATACTTCCTAACCATGATGAGCTAATCCAAGCTCCAGCTAAGGAAGATAAAAAGACAAAGGCCAAGAAGCGCCAGGAGAGATATAAGAGAACCCGGGGGAGGGCAGAACTAGAGGCAGGAGGAGGGTTACCGTGGGTGCCCGCAGCCTTAGTTCAAAAATTCCCTTCATTTCCCATGGAACAGAGGGCAGACCAGTCGCTCAAAAGAGCGTTTGAATGGGCCCAAGAGGATCGGCATGTACTTCCCCGATTCCTGTTAGACGGAGACATTCTATATAGGGAAAGTATAGATCCTTATACGGATGCGGTGCGAAAGCAACTGGTGGTGCCAGTGACTTTTAGGTCCATTGTTTTACGCCTGGCACATGACCACCCGATAGGTAGCCATAAAGGTGTTCAAGGAACACTGGAACAAATACTTGCGCGATTCTACTGGCCAGGAGTTTATAAGGAGACCAAGCAATACTGCGAGTCGTGTCCCACCTGCCAGAGGGTCTCAGAGGCGAGACCAAAGGCTGTACCCATGGTGCCTCTGCCCACCATATCGGTGCCAATCCGGCGCATGGGGATGGACATTGTGGGTCCTTTAATTAGAACACCATGAGGCTTTCAGTATATCTTAGTGGTCGTAGACCACGCCACACGGTTCCCGTGGGCTATTCCCCTTAGGAACACCTCAGCCAAGATGATAGCACAAGAACTAGTATTTTGCGAAGTGGGGTTTCCCCAAGAAATACTGTCTGATCAGGGGAGCAACTTTACATCTAGGTATTTAGCTAGAGTTTGGGAGGCATTTGGCATACGCCATATTAAGACTGCGGCGTACCACCCCCAGTCAAACGGTCTGGTGGAGCGCATGAACCAGTCAATAAAACACCTGTTAAGGAGAGGTTTACGGAAAGGGGAAATGCAAGAATGGGACACCTTACTCCCATTCATCATGTATGCATGCAGGGAGCGAATACAGGCATCCTTGGGGGCGTCCCCATTTGAACTCCTATTTGGTAGGGCCCCAAGGGGTATTTTGGACATATTACAGGAGGAATGGGTAGAGCCCGACATACCAGAGGTAGGGGTACCTCAATTTTTAAAAGACTTCAGGACGCGTTTGGAGAAAACGTCCAAAGCTTCATTGGAGAATTTGAAGAGTAGTCAGCTACGTCAGAAACACTACTACGATAGGGGCACAAAGCCCAGGCAATTGGCAGAAGGGGATAAAGTTATGGTCCAAGTAGCGGATCCAGGTCCTAAATTTGAATCCCACTGGAAAGGGCCGAATACAGTATTCAAAAGGGTTGGGCCCGTTTCCTACCTCATTGAGAATGAGAGAGGACATAGGCAGGTATACCACCTCAACGTACTCAAGCCTTGGAAGGAAAGGTCGGCCACTGCCAATTTGGTCTATAAGGAGCAGCACAGTAGTACCCAGAAGTGGATTACGTGCTGTCCGCCAGGTGTGGCGGCAGCCAGGGGCAGCCCAAGGGGGGTGCGGGGCCATGTGCGGAGACTCGGTGGGGGGCCTCATTTGCATAAGGGGCCTCATTTGCATAAATATTTGCATAATGTTACCATACACTAACTTTTAGTAAACATGCCTCTTCATGAGTGTATGGATAAAGAAAGACAAAGATTTCTACATTACTATAATCCAGTGCCAACCGCCAGACACATTAGGAACTACTACAAACACTGCCCATTTAGAACCCATAGCAAACCCACCATATCCTAACAGCACTACCAGGACTCATAAAGCACCATACCCTACCTATCAAAAGGCAACACTGCAAATATTAAACCAATACATTTCAGAGAATAACAATACATGACCTTCTGGGGAAAGAGAACAAGTGACAATGTCAAATAGGAATTACATAAACAGAATACCTCAGCTCAGTTACACATGCAGAACATAGACCATCACCAAACAAGGAATCACAATTTAAAAACAGGAAGACAATAATTTAACTGGGAACCCTAAAATCCAAACTTGGAATGTACAACAACAATGTAGAAATAAAACTATAAATTAATTTCTTCTTGTACTAAACAAAGCACAGACATTAATGATGCACATTTCCCAGAGCTGACATATTCCAGTTAATAAATTCAAAATAAAGAGATATCTTTGTACCTTTTGTGCATTTTTTTTCAGTTGCAATTGTTCCAGCCACTTTCTTCTGGTTTATTTGTGTCTTCTGCTATCTCTCCATCGTCTGCTGTCCATTTGTCCTTTCTTCTCTTCTAGTTTTTTTCCATTCTCTCTCTACATCTGCTTTAACATAATAATCTTTCTCCTTTTGCTCTTTCCTCATTCCTATTTCATCCACTCAAATTTTACCCCTCCATCCTCAATCCCCACTTAGTCTCCCAATACCCGGCCAATTGTACATTTTTCTTCCCTCCCACACAAAATATTCTTCCCCTCTCCATTTCACTCTCCCAGCCCCATCCCCTTCTAATCTCCCCCAACATCAGCTCCCTTTTAGTTCCAGCCCCACCCAGTATCCGCTCCCTTCTAGTCCCCACATCAGCCCATTTCCAGTCCTGGCCCCCCACATCAGTCCATTTCCAGTCCTAGCTCCCCCATCCATTTCCAGTCCTATCCGAGTCCCTTCATCAGCTCATTTCCAATACCAGCCTCCCATCAGCCCATTTCTAGTCCTTTCCTAGCCCCACCATCAGCCCACGTTAAATCCTAGCTCCCCTCCACTCAGCCCATTTCTAATCCAAGCCCCCCATGAGCCTACTTCCAGTTCTAGCCCCTCCATGAGTCCATTTCAATCCAAGCCCCCACCACAGCCCATTTCCAATCTTAGCTCCCCCCAACACCCAATTTCCAGTCCTATCCTAGCCCCTCCATCAGCCCATTTCCTGTCCTAGCTCCCTCCCCTAAGAGCCCATTCCAAGCCCCCCTTCCCATCAGCTATTTGCAGTTCAAGCCCCCTTCCACTCAGCCCATTTCCATTCCAAGTCCCCCTCCCCATCAGCTATTTGCAGTTCAAGCCCCACACTTCCCCTCAGCCCATTTCCATTCCAAGCCCCGTCCCCATCAGCTATTTGCAGTTCAAGCCCCCCATTTCCCCTCAGCCCATTTCCATTCCAAGCCCCGTCCCCATCAGCTATTTGCAGTTCTAGCCCCCTTCCTCTCAGCCCATTTGCAGTCCCAGCCCCCCTCCCCATCAGCTATTTGCAATTCAACCCCCCTTCCACTCAGCCCATTTCCAGTCCTAGCAACCCCCCCAACCCATTACCAGTCCTAGCCCCCCATAGCCCACTCCCAGTCCTAATCCCACCAGCCCATTTCCAGTCCTAATCCCCCATCACCCAATTTTTAGTTTAAGCCCCCCCATAGCCCATTACCAGTCCTAACCTCCCCATCAGCCCACTCCCAGTCCTAATCCCACCAACCCATTTCCAGTCCTAATCCCCCATCACCCAATTTTAGTTTAAGACCCCCATAGCCCATTATCAGTCCTAACCCCCCATCAACCCACTTCCAGTCATAATCCCACCAGCCCATTTCCAATCCTAATCCCCCATCACCCAATTTTTAGTTTAAGCCCCCCCATAGCCCATTACCAGTCCTAACCTCCCCATCAACCCACTTCCAGTCCTAATCCCACCAGCCCATTTCCAGTCCTAATCCCCCATCACCCAATTTTTAGTTTAAGCCCCCCATAGCCCATCACCACTCCTAACCCCCCCAAAGCCCATCACCACTCCTAACCCCCACAGCGCCCATCACCACTCCTAAACCCCCCCCCCAGCCCAGCCCAGCCCAGGGAAAATTTAAAATAAAAAAAAGCTGTCTGCTGCCGCTTCCGGGGCCGCCGCAGCAGAATCGAGTGTGCCGTGGGGCCCCCCCTGTGCCCGGCAGAGCCTTCCCTCCCCGGTATCAGCTCTCTCCAGCTGCAGTCACACGCGCCGGCTTTCAGAGCGCGAAGGGACTAGTTTCCCTTTCGCGGCTCTGTTAAGCCCGCGGGGGCTCATGGAAACTTCCCATCAGCCACCGCGGGCTTAACAGAGCAGCGAGGGAGAAACTCTCCTCTCGCGCTCTGAAACCGGCGCGTGTGACTGCAGCTGGAGAGAGCTGATACCGGGGAGGGAAGGCTCTGCCAGGCACAGGGGGGGCCCCACGGCACACTCGATTCTGCCGCGGCGGCCCCGGAAGCGGCAGCAGACAGCTTTTTTTCATTTTTTTTAAATTTTACTTTTGGATTAGAATGTTTTTTGCGCGGGGCCCCCTGAAACGCGGGGCCCTGTGCAAAAAACATTCTCGCTCAATGGACGGGCTGGCCCTGGCGGCAGCCCGTAATATTTTAAGGGGGGGAATCTGTCACGGAATAGGTTTAACAGAGCCCTTGAAAACCAGCAGAAATGCAGGAAGTAGGATAGATTCTGACAGTTCAGAGGAACACAGGGTAGGATGTTGCCATAGGCAATCTAAACAAAACAGCTCACGTGCAAAGGAAACACGCCCAAGCAGCAGAAAGGCTAAGAAATTAGGAACTAATGAAAGCCAGCTGGGAGTGGGTGGAGCTGACACGCACGTAGAAAAGCTCAGTGCACATGGAGTTAGACAGAGCCAGTGTGAGGAAGAGAGCCAGCGTGTGCAAAGGAGCCTGTTTGAGAGACAGAGCCAGCTTGAGAATCCAAGCAAGAGATGGAGTGAGCGTGGGAGCAGGAGTGAAAGTGAGAGTGAGAGTGAAGGTGAGAGAGAGAAGACACACGCAGGACACAGCAGGAATGGAATAGAACCCGGTTGGAGCACGGGAGCAAGCAGCCGTGAGGCTGAAAGCCAAAGATATAATCAGAGAAACTCTAATTGGAAGGGAGCTGAGGGCAGAGCTCTGAAAGCGTCAAAGCCCAACAGAAGCTATCAGAAAGGTAACCAAACATTTAATTGTGAAGTTAGCTGGAGGAAGCCTGAAGAAAGTTTTTATACAAACAATTGGCATAAAAAGAGTAAAGCTTTTATACCTGAGCATAAGCCTGTGTCTAGAGGAAGATTCAAAGACAGGAGCCAGGAGAGGTTTTTACTGGATTTTACTCCGGCGTCTGTAGCAGCTGAGCACAGCCTGAGTCAAAGACTGTTTAAAGCTAGCCCTACTGTTTCTAGTAGAGGGAAAAGTGAAACTAAGAATTTCCTCTATCTCCCACCGCATTTGAGAGGCTCCCAGGGTAGACACTCCAAGGAATATGGTAGCAGCTTAGCCAGCATTTTCACCCAGAAGGAAAGAGACTTCCTGAATAGTAGGGGGAGACTGTTCAGTAACGTACCATATGCTGCAAGGGATGAGTCCTTAATGGAAGAACCCGAACAGATGCAATGTGAGGTGCAGGGAGATAATGTAAGTAGTGATTACATGGACTGCACGCTCACAGTCTCTAATAATATATTGTCTCTGAGATAAACGAATTGAATTGCCAAGCTTGAAAGCCACAAAGGAAATGATCTTTGTATGCTGGAAAGAACTGTTTTTTGAATACTTTTTCCTTTACCTGTTTAAAGCTGAAAATAAGCAATTTCTGTTCTCATTTTTACTTTGTTTTTGCCCAAATGGGGGCTGTGTATGCTTTTGTTTTGCTCACCCAAAAGAAACCTCTTGGAAGGGGAATAAAACCTTTTGAGCCTTACCTCGGTGCCACAACTGATTCTTTGACTACATATCCCAGAGGGCCAAGCAAGGCTCTGGGCGGGGCCTAGTCTTGATGATATAAGGAGAGGATGACACTATCCTAAATTGTGTTCAGTCTTCAGTCAGGCAGCTCATTGTTGACAGACTGGTACCCGTAGCTGCTGTTATTGTATCGATCCATCTCATTGCCGGCCTTCCTCTTTTGCGTTGACCTTCTATCTTGCAAAGCATGATGTCTTTCTCTAATGATCTCTCTCTTCGCATGATGTGTCCAAAGTATGAAAGTCGAAGTCTTGTCATCTGAGCTTCTAAAGAAAGCTTAGGTTTGATCTCCTCTAGTACCGACTGGTTTGTTCTTTGGGCAGTCCACGGTATACACAGTATTCGCCGCCAGCTCCATAATTCAAAGGCATCAATTTTCTTTCTGTCTGTCTTTTTCACTGTCCAGCTTTCACATCCATATGATGTTATTGAAAATACCATGGCTTGAACAAGTCGAATCTTTGTATGGAGAGAGACATCTCTGCTCTTGAGAATCTTATCTAGGTCTTTCATAGCCATTCTGCCAAGAGCAATGCGTCGTCTGATTTCTTGACTGCTTGTTGCTTCTTTATTGATAGTTGATCCAAGTAGGTTAAAGTTGTTCACAATTTCAATTTCTTCTCCTTCAACGATGAACCTGTTGATTATGCCAGTTGTCATGATCTTTGTCTTCTTTACATTAAGGTGCAGGCCCATTTTGAGACTATGTTCTTTGATTGTGAGACGCAAATGTTTCAGATCATCTTCACTTTCAGCCAGTAATGTAGTATCATCAGCATAGCGAAGGTTGTTGATGAGTCTTCCACCAATCTTCACACCTCTGTTGTCTTCATACAATCCTGCTTCTCTGATGATTTGTTCTGCATATAATTTAACCAGGTAGGGGGGAAGTATGCAGCCTTGTCTTACACCTTTGCTTATTTTAAACCATTCTGTTTCTCCTTGTTCCGTTCAAACTGTTGCTTCTTGATCAATGTACAGATTGCGCAAGAGAACGATCAGGTGTTCTGGTATACCCATGCTTCTTAATGTAGCCCAGAGTTTCTCATGGTTTACACAGTCAAAAGCCTTGCTATAGTCGATAAAGCACAAATAGATATCCTTTTGGTATTCTTTAGTCTTTTCAAGGATCCATCTCACATCCGCAATGATGTCTCGTTCCTCGCCCTTTCCTGAACCCTGCTTGCACTTCAGGTAGTTCTTGTTCCAGGTATGGTTGTAGTCTCTTTTGAATAATCTTCAGTAGAATCTTGCTGGCATGTGGGATCAGAGCGATTGTGCGATAATTTCCACAGTCAGTTGGATCACCTTTCCTTAGTATTGGTATAAACACAGATCTTTTCCAGTCAGCTGGCCATGATGTTGTCTTCTATATTTCTTGGCAGAGCCTTGTAAGTATGGTAACAGCTGCATCAGATTGCTGCAATACCTCTATGGGAATGCTATCAATGCCTGGTGCTTTGTTCTTTGATAAGGCTTTCAATGCTGCTTCAACTTCTTCTTTCATCACCAATGGTTCCCGATTATAAGGTACAGGTTGAAATGGCTGTTGGTCCATTTGATCTTTATCATATAAAAACTCTGTATATTCCTTCTACCTTTTCTTGATCTTCTCAGCATCATTCAACATAGAACCTTGAGCATCTTGTAACATTCCAATTCGAGGCTGGAACTTTTTCTTTAACTCTCGTAGCTTTAGGAAAGCCGATCTTGTTCTTCCTCTAATAATTTCTGCTTCTATTTCCTTGCAAGTTTCATTGTAGTATTTTTCCTTGTCCTGTCTTGCTGCACATTGGAAATCTCTGTTGAGTTCTGCGATTGTGTTTCTTTCTCCTCTGGCTTTAGCTTCTCTGCGTTTCTGGGCAATTTTCAGAGTTTCTTCCATCATCCATTTTGGCTGTTTTTGCTTTTTCACCTTTTGTAGAGACTTCTCGCTTTCTTCCAACACAACCTTCTTGATGTCATTCCATAACTCTTCTAGAGCTCTTTCATTTGTATCTAAAGCAGCAAATCGATTTTGCAGGCAGTCTTTAAATTCCAGTGGTATATTCTCAAGGTCATATTTTGCTGCATTCATGAGTGGTTTGCTCTTTTTCAACTTTAGCTTGAGTTTGCATACTAGTAGTTGATGATCTGTACCACAGTCAGCTCCAGGTTTTGTCTTTGTTGATGTTACAGAGCTTTTCCATCATTGACTTCCACAGATGTAGTCAATTTGATTTTTATACAATCCATTGGCTGAAGTCCATGTGTACAGTCGCCGCTTGTGTTGCTGGAAGAAGGTATTTGAGATGAATAGATCATTGGTCTTGCAGAATTCTATCAGTGTTTCTCCAGCTTCATTTCTGTTGCCAAGTCCATATTTTCCAACTACTTTGCCTTCTTCTTTGTTGCCAACTTTTGCGTTCCAGTCACCCATGACTATCAAGATATCCTGTTTGCATGTTCTGTCAATTTCAGCTTGTACTTGTTCATAGAACTCTTCAATTTCATTCTCTTCTGCAGCTGTTGTTGGGGTATATACTTGAATTATAGTTGTGTTGATAGGCAATCCTCGTAGACGAATAGAGATTAAGCGTTCGCTGACTGCATTGTATTTCATTACAGTTCTTGCAAGTTTCTTCTTTATTATAAACGCAACACCATTTCTTCTTTGTCTTTCATTTCCAGCATAGTAGACCATGTGATCATCTGATGCAAAGTGCCCGATGCCAGTCCATTTCAGTTCGCTGACACCCAACAGATCAAGTTGTACACGTTCCATTTCATTCTTGACCACCTCCAACTTCCCTTGGTTCATGCTTCGTACGTTCCATGTTCCAATGTGTAAGACATCTTTACAGCTTCTGACTCTCATTTCATGCACAGCTACATCAGCAGTCAGACTTCCCGAGGGCTTTCATCCAACCACATCATAAATGCTGGCTTTACTCTGAAAAGTCTTCAGCTCTTCCCCAGTAGCTAGTTGAGTGCCTTCCGACCTGGGGGTCTCATCTTCCAGCACCATAGCACAATTTGTTTTGTTGTAACTATCCATTGGGTTTTCATGGCAAGATACAGAAGTAGATTGCCGGGCCTTTCTTCCGCGCAGTTTAAGTTTGGTGTTGTTGCCGTTGTCACAAAAATGTGATCCTCCGCCATCAACACTATCCCATTCTGCTGCTGCCCAGATGGGTGGTTTGTCTTGTCTGGCACCTCAGTTGAGACCTGTCCATCTTGGGAGACCCTGCCAGTAGTTAAACTACCGATAGTTTAGTTCTCAGCATCACTAATGCACGCAAGCCCTCACAGCATGACAAGCTGCAAACCAAGTGAGAGGATATAAGTGTACGTGCCGACATTTAGACGTTAGTTGGGAAATGCCAACCCTTACACATGTAAGCCGTCACATTGCCACGGTTGATTTTCCCATGTGGTATTTCTGAAATGCCTCCTCCTGCTGCACGTGGACATGTATTTTAGAAACGGTACCACCTTTAGCAGAGCTGTTCCTAAAAGAACGGTACAACTGAGCACGTCCTGGGCTCAGTGTCTCAATCTGAACTATTTAAGGTTTTATAAGGGGTCTATTTATTTTATTTATTTCCTTGTATTTGCTGGATCACTTTTCACAGATTATCTAAGGGGCATGTTTACTAAACATTCCTAACGTGCGGGGCCGCGGTAGTGTGCGTGTGCCATATAAGGAGTGGGCGGTTCAGGCAGAAAGAAGAAAAAAACCCGACCGTACGTGTGCGCGTCGCGCTAATTTGCGGGGCCCACATTAGCGCGTGGGAAGGCTAAGTGGGGCGCTGCTGAGCACATATCAGAACAGAGCTGTAGCACAACGGTGAACACACTAACCAATGATGCAGGGGCCACAGGTTCAATCCCCCATTGTGCGCAACAAAAAGGCTAGCTGAGGCAACATCTTGAATGTGTAAAAGTGGTTCAGGAGGCAAAGTACTTTTGGACGGCATAAGGCGGCACACTGTTCGTTTTGTACGGCATAAGGCGGCGCACTGTACTATCTGGGCAGCACAAGGCGGCGCACTGTTCTTTTTGGGCGGCACAAGGCGGCACACTGTTCATTTTGGGCGGCACAAGGCAGCGCACTAATTGTGGGCAGCAGGAGGTGGCGCGCTGATGGGCATAAGGCGGCGCGCTGATGCCAAAGCAAAGGAACACAGCCACAGCACAATGGTTAAGACACTGACCAATGGTGCGGGGACCAGGGGTTTGATCCCTCACAATGCCCAGTGAAAAAGGCTAGCTGAGGCAGTATGTTATATGTTGTGGAGTGCTGTAGGAGGCATTTTAATTTGTGATAACTACTAGCAAACGCACTCTCACAGCATATTAATATAAGGCGGCCCATAAGGCACATGTTACAGTGCACCGTCCGCCAAGGCACCCTAGAATGTCCCCTATAGGGCAGCATGTATGTTGCGACACAGGATAATGTATAGTGCACCCTATATGGCTGGCAACTGTAACGTGCCCTATAGGGCGCCCCATAAAGCACCCTCAGAGGCACCTTATGGGTACATTACGCTGAGGGTGGTATTGCTGGCAGCAACATATGTACAGTAAATTAAAATAAATCTGTGGACACCCCTATCACATAACCCCACTGTGGGTTTGAACCCATGACATCTGGCTGCACAGGCAGTGATGTAACCATTGGGCTACAGCTCTATAGCTGTAAGCAGCCCCTGGCTGGCTGCAGATAGCCTGTACGTCACCTCACTGACAGTCTGCTGTTGTGAACCACCCGTACCCATGATGCACTGCACATGCAAATCAGCTGTCCATGATTGAACACAGGATGGGAAATGCACCCCTAAAGCTCCCCGGCCTGGTAGGGGGAAGTGTCCGTGTGCACCCACACAGCACCTCGGCCTGGTAGGGTGTCCTGAGTGGGTGGACAAATGGCAAAGAGTAGCTAAACACCATCACATTGTGCGGTTACTGTGCTCACCCTGAGTGTGAGATGTTGCGCCCAGGACCAGGTCCACAACACAGGCATGGCTGAATGCGGCCGTCAGAGCTCCAAAGCAGCAATAACCCGTGGAATAGGTAGGTGCTGCAGAAACATTTTGGAGATCTCTGTCTGGCTCAGTTAGTGGGGACCCCCCCCCCGGTAGACAAAACAGGGCTTCCCCTCAACAGATCCCCACCCCGATGGCAGTAGAGTGGACCATCAACCCCCAGTCCTGCTAGGGAACAGACACCCTACAGGGCAGTCCAAGCAGCTCCACAGACATCCATAACACAATATCAGACAGACATTAGGCCTGGATATTCAAAGATGCACCCCACCACTATCTGATATTCACCTGCAGCAAGCCATCAGCCACTGCACAGCACTCCATCACAACACATATCAGCTGTGAACAGTCTGCTGGCTGGTCCTGATGGACATGCATGCACCCACAACTGGGGTGGCAGCACACACAGACAGATAAGTCCATGAAGAGGCCCCCACAGGACACCCATACATATCACATGGGAGAATCACAATGTAGCACTATGGGGGTGCCTAGCCATGCTGCCATCACTGCACACTCAGGGTGAGAGTGATCCCCCAGCAGCACATACAGAGGTCACCCTGTCTGTGTAGGTGGTGGCCGGGCACTACCATGCCCCTGCCAGTGCCCTATGCCCTGTGCAGCTGCATCCTGGTCAGTCCACTCTGTCTGAGATATACCCATGGTCCCTTGCTACTCATTATGCACATTGGCAGGCCAATACTGGCAACAGTGTTGGCAGTGTGGGCTGTGGAAGGGGCATGCAGCCAACACCCACTGTATAGACAGACACACAATTCCACACCTATGCCATCATGGTGCTACTATTGAGGAGGTAATTAGCCTTGCCCACCAAACCGGTGCTGGGCACGGCAAGGCATGGATATGCTACGCAGTACTGCTGGGGGTCACTCCCCAGGGTGGTAAACACCGTCAGAGGCAAGGGCTGGAGCACGCACCGCAAACACCAAACAGATTGTTCGGATGGGGTCAACTAGCAGTATGTGCGTAACGTATGGATATCTATCTGCCAGTACTCCTAGCAAGCGTCTCAGAGCTGTGTACCGTATACCTCAGGTGTAGGGTTACATTGCTAGGGTATGCAGGTGCTAGTATTGGGAGATGCACGCAGGGTCCAATGTTCTGCCTCTCCAGGAGACATTGGCCAATGGGGCCTGTGGGTGTGGGTGTGGGTGTGTCTGCCCCTGTTGGCTGCTGCTTTACGGCAGAGATTCCCAACTCCAGTCCAGGTTTGCATCACACTGATCGGGTTTACCTGCTGTTCCTCATGAATATGCATGAGCTACATCTACATGCCATGGGGGTGGTGCATAGATATACAGCACAGGCATTTGTATGAGTGGCAGCATGGACCCTGACTGGTGTGTGGCCCACCAGGACTGCATTTGGGAGATTCTGCTCTAGGTACTGCCCCTGTACATGGTGTCTGTGCTCAGTGGGGTAAAAGATAGACGTAGTACCATTGCATATGTCCTCGCCACGAAAGGTTTGTCCTTACTATCACTGTGTAGCTGTGGGAAAAATATGTGGGAAGGATTGGTGGTAGCCCCAGCTGGGCTTTGAACCTGTGACCTTCTGTTCTTGTATACACTGTCTGTGTGCATTGCACCACCTTGTAGCCACAGATTGGCTGAATTCCCTGGAACATCCATGCCTGTGGATCCAGCAGGGCCTGTGTGTTGCAGTGGACTGTGCCAGCCTGCACATGGCTTGGCCTCTGTCCTCTGTGGCTAGCTGCCACTGCCCCCTGCACCACATGTACTCGTGCGCCAACATGCTGGCATGAGCTTCTCTCAGAAAAAGCAGATGACCTGATTGCAATGTGGCAGTACGGGACTGCATTTGGGGGACTTGGCTGTAGGTATGCCCATTGTTGTGGTGTGTGTGCGGTGTTGGGTAACATATGGGTGTTTCCCCCATGCTTATGTTCCCTGCAATACAGGGGTGTCTGCTCTATCTTTGTTTAGTGGTGGGTAAAATATATAGACTGGGCTGGCAAGTGCCCCAGCTGGGATTTGAACCTCTGGCCTTCTAGTCCTAGAGGTCATGGCTATGTCCTCTGCACCACACTATGGCCACAGAGACAGTGCAGCCCCTGGAGGTAGTAAACCTGGCAGGATGGAGTCACAAACCCTGCTGTATGCATTTTTACTGTGGGCTCCTTCACCCTGTGTGGTGACAAACGTGCAAATAAAACCCGGGAATGACCACGGAACAAAGGGGGAAAACATATACCCAAGCTGGGCAACAGTGATATTAATGGGCAACCCTAGATAACACTCCCAGGACAGCTCCAGAAAAAGGGAAATGTTTTTTGGACGAGTCTCCGCTCCGTACACCTTTCCATAAATCATTTCTTTTTTTTGGAGCTTTCCTGGGTGTGTTATCTAGTTTTGCCCATCACTATAACTGTTCCCCAACTGAATTACTATTTTCCATATTTTTGTGGTGGTCATTTTCTATTTATAATTGCACTTTTGTGCTGTGCACATGTATCACACTGCTCACGTTTTGCAGGTTTCCCCGGTTTTGCTGTACATTGCTGACAGAAATGGTTTCTCTTCCCTTTAAATGCATTCTATTTATTTATTTATTTTATTTATTTATGTGCTTTTCTATACCGCCCCTTCCAGAGATCAAGGGCGGTTTACAAGGAACTTAAAACAACAATACAGCAGAACAGTGCAATATTGCATTACATTAAACATTAAGTATTACATAAGAACTATGATACATGGAAAACAGTGTATAAGCTATTAATAAAAGGAACATAACTATGTTACAAGGAACCAAAAATGGCAAGTTATTTACATGGTTAGCAAGAGTTATTTGCAGTCATAAGTACAATATTGGGAGGATGCTGACTTGAGGGGATATTCAAATGAAGTCTGGATTTAGGTGGGGTAAACTTGTGTTTGGTTAGTTGTATGTTCTTGTGTAGTAAATTTGATTTCAGGTTGTAGGTTGCTATAGTGTTGAGTAAAGAGGTAGGTTTTTAGTTCCTTCCTGAAAGATGTGAGATCCTTAATCTCTCTTAGGTTTAGGGGCAGTTTATTCCATTGGCTGGGAGCATAAAATGAAAAGGCAGTGTTGGAGGTTATTTGTTTTGATTTTGTCACGGCAATGGGAATTAGTAGCATGTTGAGGTTAGTTTTTCTTCTAGTTCTGTTTTCTTGTGGGGTTTGAAGTAGAGTTGCCAACTGTGATGGGGCTAGGTCATTAATGAGTTTAAAAGTTGTGACAAGTGTTTTATATTGAATCCTACTATAAATGGGTAGCCAGTGAAGAGCGTATAGGATAGGAGAAATATGATCGAATATTTTAGCTTTAACAATGATTCGAGCAGTGACATTCTGAGCTCTTTGAAGGATGTGTAAATTCTTTTTGGATGTTCCTTGGAGGATGCCATTGCAGAAGTCTAAGTGTGGCATAATGAGAGCCTGGACAACTGTTCTGAAATCGCTGATGTCAATGAGGGGTCGGAGTTGCTGTATGGTTCTCAGTTTGAAAAATATAGTTTTGGCAGTCTGCTTTATGTGGTTAGTCATGCTTAGGGTTTTGTCTAGTGTCACTCCAAGGTATTTAATTTCAGATTTGACTGGTAGAGTAATGTTCAGAATGTTGATGGAAGTTGGGGGGGTGAAGGTGGTATTTCTTGTTACGAAGAGTGCTTCAGTCTTTTTGTAATTAATATCCATATGGATAGAGTGGAGCCATTTTTCAGCTTCAGAGAGGCAGGAGGCGATATTGAGGAAATTAAGGTTAGTTATGTCTAAAGGAGCGAACAGCATGATGTCGTCCGCATAGATAAAATATCTTAGATTGTGACGTTGGAAGATTGCACAAATAGGTTGTATATAGAGGTTAAAAAGTAATGCAGAGAGTGAGGATCCTTGTGGGATACCACGTTCTTGTGGGAATGGTAGTGAGGGGGAATGGTCTAAATGGACATATTGGAAGCGATTAGAAATGTAGGACTTAAACCAGTTCAAAGTGGTATCTTTCAAACCTAGTTGTGATAGCCTAGATAAGAGGGTATTATGGTCAACACTGTCAAAAGCTGAGGAAATGTCGAGGAATATGAGTAAGAAGGTCTGCTTTGTGTTATCAATACCTCGGATAAGTGAATCAAGAAGGGATATGAGTAAGGTTTCTACTCCGTGATAAGAGCGGAAACCATACTGGTACTCATCCAAAGGGAAGTTGGTATCAATATGGTTTTGGAGTTGTATCTGGGCTACCTTTTCAATGATTTTGGCTAAAAAAGGTATGCTGGCAATGGGGCGGTATGAGGATGGGTCTGAACTGTTAAGGGTTTTATTTTTTAGTAAAGGGCGAATCGCCGAGTATTTCAGATCATCTGGCATGTAACCTTGAAGTAGGGATTGATTTACCAGTTTCAAGATGTATGGAGCTAGTTCGGATTTTGTTGCTTTAACCCAAGATACCGGGCATGGGTCCAGTAGTGAAGTGGTAGTATTGAGGTTTGATATAATCTCAAGCAGTTGTTTGTTGGAGATTGTATGGAATGAGCTCCACTCAGTGATGGAATTTGGTGTGGGAGAGGTTAGGATAATGCTTGGACGGGCGCTTAGTTTGAGCTTATTGGCAAAATGGTTTGCAAGGAGTTGTGGATCTATTGGTGTTTTATTAGGGGTGTTATCGGGAACCTTAGTTAGAGATTTAATAATCTCAAAAAGTTCCCTAGGTCTATTGATGGACTTAGATAATGTTTTGGTGTAGAATAGCCTTTTTGTGTTGTTAATGGCTTCCTTGTATGTTTTAAGGCTTGAGAAATATTGAACCCTGAGTTCAGATGTTTTTTTCTCTCTCCATTTAGTCTCTAATTTTCGAAGGTTTTTCTTTAGAGTAGCAAGTTCAGAGGTGTACCATTTCTCGGACAAGCTAGATCTAGATTTTCTTTTATTAGAGGTTGAATATTTAGCTTCTGATTCAATAATAGAGTTCCAGGTAGAAACAAATTCGTTAAGATTATTTGACGTACTGTCTAATTTTGGAGAAATAGATTCTAAAAAACTTTCTTTGTTGAACTGACGAAAACTTTGTTTTGTGCATTTGGCGTTATTGTGAGTAGAGTTGGTGGGTTGGAATAGAAGAGAGAAATGTATCAGGAAGTGATCTGACCATGGTACTTGAGTTGTGGTGGGCGAAGTAGAAAAAGATGAGAGTGTGAGGTGAGATGGAAAGAATATTAGATCAAGGGTATTACCTTTGCAATGAGTGGGGTGGGTCATTATTTGTTTAAAAACCCATTTCCTCCATTGCTTCAATGAAAGATAGTGCATGGCTATCTGGTAATGAGGCAAGGTTAAGATCACCTAAAATAACAGAGGGTTTTCTCAGTGAAGAGTTACATGCAACCTCAAGTATTATGTCTAGATTATGTATGTCAGGTGTGGGGGGTCTGTAGATAAGGCAGATGGCTATATTGTTATTTTCAATTCTGAGTATATCAATACCATCATGTTTATCTAGTAGGGTAGGCGAAAGATTGAGATGAGATTTTGCTATTATAAGAACTCCGCCACCTCTTTTTCTGTCTCTATTATTGTTGAGTATGGTATAACCATGTACTCCTAGTTGGTTAAGGAGAACTGAGTCAGATTCGTTTAGCCAAGTTTCAGTTATGCAGAGTAGGTGAGGATTTTCATCTATAATAAGATCGGTTATGATGGGGATTTTGTTCCTAATTGATCTGGCTAGCAATGCTCTGGCTAGCCCAGCTTGGCTCCTGTATGGAGCAGCAGTGCCATGGTGTGATTCACTCGCGCTATTTGTTTTTGGAAATTCAGCCCCGATAATGTGCGGGGCGCCTCTCCCCTCCCCTTCCCCACCCATTAACCCCTTCTCTCCGCCCCTCCGGGGCCTTCCTCCGCCCTCTGTTAGCCTTTCCAAGCCTCTATTGGACATTTGCGGGCACGTACTTGTGCGGCACCCGTTACTGTGACGCGCAAGTGTGCGGGGCTTCATCGCACGTTTGCAGGGCGTTTAAGTGCTCTTAAGTACCGCTTTTAGTGCGCTATTTTGCGGCACGCTAATTAGCGGTTTTTAGTAAACATGCCCCTAAGTGGTTTACAATAAGTCAAGGGGTCTATTTTGAACCACGTTTAGCAGGTCTGAATGTCCGATCTGGACGTCCAGACCCACTAAATGCCTAGCCTGCATACAGGAAACAGAGCTCCCCGCACGTAGATCTGACCTGTGCAGGGAGCTCTGTTTATGGGTGGAAGGGGGCGGAGCAAGGGCAGACTGTGGGCAGTGCCATGACCCCGGACATACAGAGCCAATTCTGAGGTCGGCCCTGTATGTCCAGGGTCAGCCATTTGTACAGGGGACTTATTCCACCTCTGAGGTGGAATAGGTCCTAGACGGAGAAGGATGACAGATCCGGGGCTGGGAAGGCAGGTGACGGGGTGCAGGGGGTTCTCTGCAGTATGACCCTGGCTACGACAGCCCAATCGGGGGTTGGGCTGCAGAAAAAAGAACTTTGCCGTCACTGACAGGGATCGTGGCTCCTGCATGGAGCTGTGGTGCCATGGCAACAGGACACCATGGCACTGCTGCTCCATACAGGAGCCAAGCTGGGCTAGCCAGAGCATTGCTTGGATATCTAGGCAGCCAGGATTGGGGCAAGGCCTGCACATCCAGACCAGTAGACCCGATTCTGATCCCACGGGCACGTCTAGCCCCCGCAGATCAGAATCGGGTGCACCGGAGCACGTCCCGATTCTGACCAGTCGGATAGGTGAGGGATGCACACAACGGAATTGGCCTCCATGTATATAAATCATAGGTATAATAATCAAAAAAATTAAAAATATATAATACATAACATAGCATACAGAAATCTTAAGAAGAAAAACAGAGAGAAGAAATGTGATATACTGAAATTAATCATCGATTGGTCGCTGAAGGCCTGTGAGAAGAAAAATGTTTTGAGATGTGTTTTAAAGTGTTTGTAGATTGTGAGCCTAGGTAAGGGGGTAAGGAATTCCAGAATGATGGAGATGCACAAAAGAAGGCAGATTGGTGAGTGGGGGTATAGTGGACTCTATTTTCTGCAGAAATATAAATTATATTTATATGTTGGGGACGGAGAGACCAGGAGGATGAAGGAGTCTGATGTGAAAGCAAATGGAGGGTGTTAGTGTAAAAGCTTCTATGGTTGATAAGGTAGAAGCTTGAATTTTACCCAATAAGTTACACGGAGCCCATAACTCAAACGTTTATAGAAATACTGAATAAAACTGAAACACCTTTTAGAAATGCATCAACGCAGTGCGCTGATTGAATTCATTTCTGAACAAGATGCTGAGGATCTTTTCAATTCTAAACATTCTGGATATCTTTCCAGATTTCTTGGTAGGATGAGGTGTGCGCCACAGTCACAGAGGAGAACGGGGCTATTCCCAAGATTGGCATTTTACCCTTTTTTGTTCATTCAATAAACGTATATGCTCAAATGCTCTACATATGTTAATTATTATTTCTTTGGCATGGTTGCTAAAGGACGCCGCACTATTAGATGGGTGATTTTCATTTCTTTTTAGGGTCTTGTTTCAGCAGATACCTTGGCTGAGAGTCATGGCCTCTAGAATGTATGCATGTTTGTTGCATGGTAAAGCGTACCAGACCATATTCAACCTCTCCAATAAGCACTAATTCCATTGAGATTTAGCAGCATCATTGATGTGATCCCTTTCATTCGACACACACAAAATGGTGTTGTAGTATATATGTAACTTCCAAGATCACAAAGAGGGGCCTATAAAGATTCCAGCAACAGTGTGTCTATTAAAACAGTTCTTCACGACCTCCAATCAGGAAATTTCCTTCATGCATATGACAGTTTTGGTTCTCTATTTTGGACCAATCGACCTTTAACATATTGGCTGGTTCAGATGTACACATTGCCAACACATACGTTTCTGGAAATACTGCAGGTTCCGCAAATATTCAGAACGAACACTAGCAAAGGCACCTCCTCCCTACATTCCCATTCAAACACACACATGCACACGCACAGAAATGCCAAAGCTCTGACTTCTTCGAAGCATAATAATGCTAAATTTAAAAACCTTCCATGTAGGAAACATGTATGCAAAACCAGAATTGAGGGATAAAGAGAAAAACCACTAGATCCTATCTGTAACTCCTCATGAATTGAAGTAATTGGTAGTATGGGGTTTGCATATTAACTATGTGCAACACAAGCTATCGGCAGTGTCATTTAAAGGGTCATTGTAAAGGAGGCACACTTAAGTGGGGGTTATTTCAGTCATTTATGCACATATGTGGCCACATATGAATATTAATGGCCTCTTATAAAATACCAACCAGTATAAGGTACACACATTCCATCATGGTGCGTACGTTAGCCGTGAGTATGAGTGGAGTACACAACTACATTTGAGATTATAAAATATTATAATTAAGGCACGTTCTTGCAAAAGCTAAGTGTGATTTCTGCCACTTAGCATAGTATTTTATAAGGACAAATTGGAGCTGACTTGTTGTTATAAAAAAAGCTTAATTTAGGCACCTTAAAAAATGCTTTAACTAAGCGCCCAGTTAAAAATTGACCCTCTTTGTGCTAATAGTGTGCAGGATCAGTATTTTAGTTCTGGAGGAATTTCATGAGTTGCAGCCCTCTCCAATTGCACTCTCAAAATAAGCCTCAGGGTCCTGGAGCGACACTCCCAGGAAAAGTTGTTTTATGAAGTTGAATGGGGTAGAGCTGATAGAAACCACCTGATGGAAATAAATTCTACATCATTCCATTCTCTGAATACCAGTTGTAAAAGTGTGTAATCAAATAAGCATAAACGCAAAGATACTCTTGGAAAGTAAGCTGGCCTCTTTCCTGCCTCCTTGTCACTGCTCTTTAAATGTTACTATTTGTCCACCAGGGTTCTGAAGAATTACAAAAACGCCCAAGAGATCCAGAGCAGAGGGTCTGGATGTATTCTCTCATGCTTTGCAGGTGGGTGAAAATTCTTTTTCTAAAGCAGCAATGAATGTTGACTCTTCAAAATATAGAGCTTGGCTCCCAGGGCCAGCTCAAGAGGTTGTAGCACCCTGGGCCAACCTTTGCGTCCCTCCTCCCCTTGGGTCCAATCTTGTAGTGTAAGCTCCACAAACAGGGGTAAATTTTCAGCCCACTGGTTTGTGAAATGCCACCCTTCCATTTAACTTAATCTGTGTATTCTGTGTCACTATCCATATAGATAGTGTGCTAAATATACAGAGAGTAATGGTGGGGTCACTGTATTATCTGATAGAGGGGTGAAAGGGGGCACTAAGAGGAGACAAAGGCCATAGCAGAGAGACTAAATGAATTCTTTGCTTCAGTCTTTACTGAGAAAGATGTAGGGATGTTACCCATGACTGAAATGGTATTTAAAAGTGATGCTACAGAAGAACTGAAAGGAATATCGATACACCAGGAAGATGTATTATAACTATTTGATAAACTGAACAGTAGCAAATCACCAGGACCGGATGGTATACATCCAAGGGTGTTGAAAGAACTGAAATATGAGATTGCAGACCTACTATTAGTAATCTGTGAACTTTTATTAAAATGATCTGAAATACTTGAAGATTGGAGGATGGCCAATGTAATGTCAATTTTTAAAAAGAGTTCCGGAGTGATCCGGGAAACTATAGATGGGTGAGCCTGATGTCAGTACTGGGAAAAATTCTAGAAACCATTATAAAGAGCAAAATTACTGAACATATTGATAGTCATGGCTTAATGGGAGACAGTCACCATGGCTTTAGCCGAGGAAGGTCTTGTCTTACTAATCTGTTATATTTTTTGAAGGTGTAAACAAACAGGTAGACAAAGGTGAGTCAGTTCATATAGTGTATTTGGATTTTCAGAAAGCCTTTGAGAAGGTCCTTCATGAGAGACTTTTGGCAAAATTAAAAAGTCATGGGATAGGAGGCAGTGTTGTGGATCAGGAACTGGTTAAAAGATAGAAAGCAGAGGGTAGGGCTAAATTGCCAATTTTCCCAATGGAGAAAGGTGAATAGTGGAGTAGCCCAGGGATCTATGCTGAGTCCACTGCTTTTTAACATATTCATAAATGACCTGGAAATGGGAATAACGAGTGAGGTAATCAAATTTGCAGATGACACAAAATTATTCAAAGTTGTTAAAATCCATGAGTATTGTGAAAAACTGCAAGAGGTGCACCGCACCTTGAATATTGTGTGCGATTCTGGTTGCCGTATCTTAAAAAGGATATAGCATTATTAGAAAAGGTACAGAGAAGAGCCACCAAAATGCTAAAGGGGACAGAAAGATACCCCTATGAAGAGAGGCAAAAAAAGTTTAGGTTCTTCAACATGGAAAAGAGACAGCTGAGGGGAGATATGATAGAGGTCTATAAATTAATGAATGGAATGGAACGGGTAAACATAGATCGATTGTTTATGGCATCAAAATATAGAAAGACTAGGGGACATGCAATGAAGCTACAGGGTAACCTATTTAAGACTTATAATAAAAGATATTTTTTCATTCAACATGTAATCAAACTCTGGAATTCGTTACCGGAGGATGTAGTAAAAGATGTTAGTATAGCCGGGTTTAAAAAAGGTTTGGACAAGTTCCTGGAGCAAAGGTCCATATACCGTTATTAAAGGGGACCCAGGATATCCACTGCTTGCCCCAATACACACATTGTGGAACCTGTGTCTTTTGGGGAAACTGCTAGGTACGTATGACCTAGATTGGCCACTGTTGGAAACAGGATTCTGGGCTTGATGGACCTTGGTCTGACCCAGTATGGCATATCTTATGTTTAGGCTAGGCTTGTAATTTACCCGAATGGTTGCTGAATATTGTCACTATCTGGATAATTTTCTGGCCTATCCTTGCTCCTCCCTAACATGCCCCACAAGTATACAGATAATATCAGTCCATTTCAATCTAAACAGCCTGATATTATCTGTATATTTCTTGAAAATACATGGTAAGTATGCATTTGCCAGCAAATGCCTAATTACCTTTGAATTTCAGTCTGATAGGGATAATTATTCATTCATATGGAATATTCCCAGACTCACCAATAAAACTCTCCTGACGACAGTTGCAAGGCAGAAGAAGAATGTTTCACTTTACAGCTCAACATACAAAAAAATTCTATTCAAATTTTAGTCTCACATCAGTGAGAATACCATTACAAACACAAAACGCTGCAAATGGACATCAAGAACTCAAATTGCACCAACCCTACCTGTAGAAAATCAGCACTGCAAATATTCTAGAACACCAGTAACCCCCAGTTGGAAGAAGAGAATAAGCTGAATTACTACAGAATCCCTTATCTCGGCTGCACATGAGAAACACAGACCATCACCAATTAAAGAATAATAAACTACAACATTTGAAATAAATAGATAGACAAAAATTGAAATGGAAAACTCCAAAAACAGACCCGAGATGTGAAACATGGAAGAAAGAGAAATGCATTTCCTCTTGTAATGAACTATAAGAAATGCACATTGTCAAAGCTGACATATTTTATTCTCTAAAAACCTGACACTCTTTTGTAGCTTTCTTTATTGATCATTTTAGTTTTCCAGTTGGGTTGGTCCCATTCTCTGTTTTCCACTTCCTCTTGGTTTTCTTCTGTTCTTTTTCAAGATCCCATTTCCATTTTCTGTTTCTTCACTCTCCCTGTCTTCTTCATCCTTTCCTTCCCTACATCTCTCTCCGACATTGATCCGTTTCTCTCATTTGCCTTTTATCTAACTATAGCTTGACTTCATTCCTCTTTCTCCTTCCTTCAATCTTCAGTCTCCCTCTTGTCACCGTTCACCTACTTACCAGCTTTCCATTTCCTAACCTTACTTCACTATTTACTTTATTTATTTATTTATTTCAAAGGATTTATATACCACTTTGTCCTGAAATGAAAGCAGTTTACACTTCAACCAAAGTACAATGTCAGTGGGTGTAGGCATGCAGTAGTAATACGGGTGAATATTTGTGTGTGTGGTGGCGATGGCGACTAGTCCTTCCATTCCACATCTGTCTCATTCCTTTCCCAGCATCCTATCCTATCCTCCCCACCCATCTTTCACCTACTTTATAGTCCCCCAGTTCCGCCCTCTGTCTTTATCTCCTCCCCAGCCTCATTTATCACCTTCGGCTTCTCACCCCTTAGTCAGCCTCAGCTCATTCCCTAGCACGCATCTTCTCTCCACTTCCAGGCTCTTTCTTATGTCCTACCTTCATCCAGGCTTCTATTTCCCCTTTCACTTCTCCCATTTCTACCCTTTCTTACCTCCTCTAAGGAAGATCCATCCCTTCCTGTAGCTCTCATCCACTCCATAGCAGTCTGTCCTTTTCAAGTGCCCCCCAAACCCTCCAGGTCATTCAAACCTTTGCCCCACAGCCCTATTCATACCCCTCAGCCAATCACCTTGCCCCCACTGTCCTCCTAATCACTGGTCAATTTCTTAATCCCCACTATCCCTCCCCCCACAAGCAACTCCGTCCCCACTCACAATCCCACCCAAGACCCGAGTCCCTACTTAAATTCCCAATAGTCAGTGTATCTTAGAGTCTTTTTTCTGTTTTATCAGCCAATCTTAGAGTCTCCACCTGTCAGGGTCCCTGCTTTCCCACATCCCATGTCCCTAGTACCTGCCCTCCTGCCTCCTACTCCCCTTCACAGCACCCACCCATTTACTTCCTTCTCCAATACTTATTATCCTCGTCATTCTTCCTTCGTACCCTAGCATGCATCCTTACACCCACCCTCTCAACCTTCCCCTGAATGACTTTGCTTCTTCTCCACCCCCCACAATATCTCTCCTTCTCCCTTCTCACTCCCCCAGCATCTCCCTCTTTTTCCCTAGCATCTCCTAGCATTTTCCAGCATCAGCCCCTTTCAATACCAGAACCCCAGCCCTAGAAATAGCTCCCTTCCAGTCCCAGATCCCTACCAACAGTCCCCTTCCAGTCCCAGACCTTTTCCAGTCCTATCTCCCCAGACCTAGTATCAGCCCATTTCCAGTCCCTGCCCCCTAGCTCCAGTTCAGCCCATTTTCAGTCCCAGCCCATTTCCAGTCCCTCCAGCCCCAATATTAGCCCATTTCAGCCCAGCCCTCTCCCCATGCCCAATATCACCAATTTTCAGTCCAAGATCCCCACCATTCCTTGTATCACCTCATATCTAATCCCATAACCCCAGCCCCAATATCAGCCCACTTCCAGTACCAGACCCAGTATCAGCCATTTTCAGTACCAGTCCCCCCAGCTCAGTATCACCATTTCCAGTTCTAGCTCCCTCCAGTCCTTGTTCCATCCCATATCTAGTCCCATACCCCCAGCCCCAATATCAGCCCATTTCCAGTACCAGCCTCCTATATCTCCAGTATCAGCCCATTTCCAGTACCAGCCCCAGTATCAGCCCATTTCCAGTGTCAGTCATTGCCCCAACCCAAGTATTAGCCCATTTACAACCCCCCACAGCCCCAGTATCAGCCCATTGCCAGTCCCAGCCCACCCCCTCCCTCCTCCATTTCCAGTGTCTGTGCATTACCGGTCCTGCAGCCCAGTTCCAGCTAATTTCCAATCCCAGCCACCCCCTCCTCCCTCCCTGCAGCAATACAGCCATGGGAGCATTTATTTTTGCTCCCATGGCTGTGCTATACTCGAGCTGCCGGCACCGCGACTTGAGTTTAGCACAGCCACAGGAGCAAAAGCAAATGGTCCTGCGGCTGTGCTGAGCATTAATAGAACTGCAGGAGCAAATTCAAATGCTCCCATGGCTGTATTAAAGCTTTAAAATAGCCATGGCTCCGGGAAGCAGAGGGTAGGATGGGAGCGAGCCAGTGAGGCAGGCTTCCTGTGCCCCCCTTTTGTGGTGCGCCCTGGGTCAGTGCCTCACTGGCTCACCTCTTAAGCCAGCCCTGGTGTCAGCTTTTTAGTCCCTTTCTGTCCATCTTCTCTCTAGATCACATAGAAGAAGAGAATCTGATAGCAAATAAAGGCCTTAATTTAATTGAATTTAACACCCATCTAGTCTGCCTAGTTTACACCATGGTGCAGTGTCATAGAGGCCAGTTGACCTCTGGGTTTTCCCCTTCCTTTCCTTTGAGGATCTTCTGCGCTTATCCAAAGTTCTCTTGAATTCTGTTACTCATTTGCCAGGAAAAGGTTGGCTCCTTGTACTTTATGTATTCCTTTGAGTTCTTTAGATATCTCCATGACAGGTATATCCCCTAGGGTTGTGCTTTGCAAACATTTTGTTTTATGTTGCGTCATTTTGTTTGAATTTCTCATTTGTATTGCTTTGTTCTCCTGCGTGTATCATGCCCTTCATTTTAGTGCGCTCTGTAGATTTGACAAGTACGCATTTTATAACAAACGTACTTGTTTTACAGCATTCCCAATGGCCATCCTCAACGGAGAACTTGCAACCAAAGCTCACCCTCAATTAGGAAGTCTAGGTGCAGAGCTGTAAAGCAAAATGTTGTTAATGTAGCCTGGATGCCTTGGCATAAATTACATTTTAGGCTGTCAATCCCAGATGGATATACAAAAGTATTTAACTCAGGTTCTAATGGACAGGTGGAAGCAAAGTGTCCTAAGATCTTCCCCGGGTGATTTTTTGGATTTAAGATTTAAATAAATACTTACCTTGAACCATTGTGGGAAGACTCCCACTGAAAGCCTCCAATCCTTTTGTTGCAGGGCTCTTTATAGTTCCCTGCAAAACACCATAGGGTAACATCCACTGGTCATGTCAGACCCCCAGGCCTTCCTCTGTCAAATCATCTTAAGTAATTAAGCAAGTTATTGTCAGGTTCATGATCGCTCCTCCACAAAACTTAAAGGAATGAATTTGTACCCTGCTACATCCCTAAAAGCCAACAGGGGAAGCAAACTGCTTCCTTGATAGTTCTAATACACCTTATTTACTATTTTTTTCAAATACCATATGCTGAAATGCTTTACGTGTGCTAAAACAAAGGACATAATATATTATTTGTTTTTTGTGTCTTTTCAGATGGGAAATGATGCAAATCAATATAACAAAGAATGTTGATGTTTTCCTGTCATTTTAAAAGGACAGCAGAGGAAAACAAAATGGCAACCAAAGAGGAAAATCACTCAGCTGTAAGATACCTGGCACTTGCCAGCATGGTCAAGCACAAGGGCAAGGTGGGGGCTTATCTGTCTGAGTCCATTGGGTTGTCCCTAGCTGACCTTATTGATCATTCTGTCTCTTGGGGCATATCATCAGGAAAAGGTTCCTTGATGGCAGCAAGAATCTGTGTGCCAAAGCTTGAGACTTCAGCGAGTCCTAAATTATGGCATTCCCTTGTGATGCCTGGAGCAGGGGGAGGAAATACCCCCCCTTCCCCCCCCCATCATCTACAGAGTGGCAGAGAAAGAGAGGTGGGGGAGCACCCAGATTCAATTACCTCTGCCAGTGAGGCTCCACGTCTTGTAACTCCAGTGCAGGAAGGTTTCTTGAGGATTCAGAAGGGTATTACTCGTACAGGAGGAGCAGGACAGGATTCTTTTATGCAGCAGCATGGGGAATCCTAGGATGGAGGGACAGGAAACTCGACTTCTCTTTTCGATCGGTGTGAAGTGCTAAGACCAAAGGTTGTTCCACCTTGGACTCCCTTTGGCTGGCTATTGAGATTCTAGGAACTTTTGTGTGTGCTTGGTTTCATGAACCTTGGAAGTAGAAGTTCCAGAGATGTTGAAATTGAGAGCTGAACTTTCCAAGGAAACCAGGCTCTTCCAGTAAACCTAGCTCTGAGAGGATGAAACTTTTTCAGAGGAAGTGTTTGCATGTTTTGAATTTTCCTAAGAATCCAGTTATCTCTGCCTGAGAAAACATTTCGGAAATAATGGAGTGATTGGATCATTCCGTTGATTAGTTGCCTGCAGTAGCTAAAATGTATTACTTCTCACCTAAGAAAACTACTGAAAATCTATAAAGGGCTCATCCAAAAGTCTATTGCCTCTGGATAGTCTGCATGTATCACAAAGAGTGCAGAAGCGGAGAGTGTGTCTTCCATACCATTGGTGTCCTCTGCTTTTGAGAAGGATCACGGTTTTCTTCTTAAGACTTTGTTTATGCTATAGACAGAAATTGTTTCTAAGGGCTTGTTCCTCTGCTTTTTTTAGGAAGTTCTGAAACTAAGCATAAAATCTGTCTGTCTATGCACTCTCAGGCTCTTTCTATAGGTGCATAAGGTGGGCTCAACCATTAGGCAAACTAGATGGTCGCCTAGGTCAGCAACTTTGGAAGACGACAAAGAGCAGGACATTCAATCCTAAGCAATTGATTTTGACAGCCGAGGTGGGGGGGGGGGTAAAGCTTAAAGTCTGCCTAGAGCAACAACACCTTGCACCACCTCTGGGGCCGGCCCTGTAGATGCATTGTTTTCTTCTTTGATTTCCTTTATGTCTGATTAAGTATCTGGGTGATAGATACAAGTTTTTCGGAGGATGAGCATTTGTGCATCTTTCTCCAGTGGAAAAGACCAGTAGAGGATTCTGTTCTGCTTCCCTGATGGGGTAGAGTGGTAGACGTCCACTATTAACCCTGTGTGAAGAGTCACTTTTTCTTTCCTCTGTGTTCCCTGCATTACTAATTTGAGAATGTTCAATCTCGTGTCTTTCATTGTTCTGTATGCTTGTTCCTTCTTTCTTGTGACCTATGAGACTCAGTACATTAAGTAGTTATTCTTAATATAATTGTTTGCTATATTTTTCCTTCATGTAGTGAGAATTTCTTGTATTTGATGTTTGCATAAATATTATATTGAAAATGCATAAATACAAATGTAACTGAATAAATAAGAAATGATAGTGCATCCCTAATAGCCACCATCTCTCCTCTCCAAATTCTGTATTAGGGATGTGTATTCATTAGTGCACATTTAAAGTGGCAATATAGAAGGTCACCAAGGCAGAGTCTGGGATGCCCAGAGCAGAATGTCCAAAAAACCGGGAGAGTGGCAGCAGTGAAGGAAGACCCGTATGCATACATTCTTAAATCTCTTTGAGGGTCATTTTAAAAGGTTTAGTCATGGTTTGGACATCCGAAGATGTGCACATGGACGTTGAAATCATAGAGACGTCTCTATGGCCATCCCACAAATGATGCTGTCCAAGTAGGCAAGGGGGTATGGCAGAGGCATGTCTGGGAAAGAGCAATGGACTTACATGTCCCCATTCGATCTCAGAAACATAGGAGATGTCTGCAGGCACATCCATGTTCACACCTGCTCCAGCCACAAATAGGCCTCAGGAAAGTGCTTGCTTTCACCTTAAAACATCCAGAGAGTGTAGAGGAGATGGAGAATTAAGTGACTAGCCTTAGATCACAAAAGCCCACACTGGAATTTGAACCCTGATCTTAAGCCACTACTCTAACCATCATGCTATCAGACATTTTGGTTCCAAAATGCATCCTGGGGACATCTATATAGATGTTCGATAGATGGCCACATCGGGCTCATCCACACTTCCAAGATCATGCCAGAACTTGCACGTGCTGCTTTTTTTTTTCCGATGTTCTGGCTTTGACATCCCAGATTGCACTTGGATGTCCCATTGTGAAATGTGCCTCTTTGTCTCCACCTCCTGAGAAATTCTTTAAATCTTGGGGAAAAGGGAATTATTTGGGTTAAAACTGATAAAATCGGTGTATTTTAAAATTCATTGTACTAGTAAATGGCGTGGAGTGGAGGAGTGGCCTAGTGGTTGGGGCAAGGTACTTCAGGCTGGAAGGTTGGGGGTTCAAATCCCACTAGAGGACAGCAACCTTGGGCCGGAAGGACTGGGGTTTCTAGTCCCACAGGTGCTCCTTGTGGTCTTGGGCAAGCCACTTAACCCTCCATAGCCCATGTTCCCTGTAAAATAGTTATCTCCAAGTTATAATGCCCTGTTCAATGTAATTTCAGTTTGTTCAATGTAAACCACACTGATGCAGAATAGCACAGTATATAAGAGAAAGTAAATAAATAAATCAGTTAGGGCATATTACTACAAGCTAGCTTTCAGTTAAGTCAAAGCCAGTTAGAGCATATCTTAACAGAGAGAGTAGAATAGGGTAAATATTCTTTGAGTATATAGAGAGAAATTGTTTTTTTAGAGACCTTTTACAAAGAGGCCTTCCAGTTATGAGCAAGAGAACAGTGAAATTGCTATAAATATGTGTTAAAGTCAAGTGACAGATCAAAGGGGCAACTTGAAAGGCTCCCTCTATCAAACCAAGGGCAGTATAAATCACCCAGGAAATTAAGAGATTGCCTTAGAAGCACATATAAATAGGTCATTGGAGTATTGCATGCAATGCTGGAAACCACACCTTCAAAAGAATATAAACAGGATGGAGTCAGTGCAGAGGGTGGCTACCAAAATAGTCAGTGGTCTTTGATATAAACCATATGGGGACAGACTTAAAGATCTCAATATGTATACTTTAGTGGGAAGGTGGGATAAAGGAGATATAATAGAGATCTTTAAATACCTCCATGGCACAAATGCACAGGAGGAGAGCCTCCTTCAGTTGAAAGAAAGCTCTATGACAAGGGAACAAAGGATGAGGGTGAAAGGGTATAGACTCAGGAGTAATATGCAGAAATATTTCTTTACAGAAAGAGTGGAAGATGCATGAATAGACCCCCAGTGGAGGTAGTAGAGACAAAGACAGTATCTAAATTCAAGAAAGCATGGGACAAACACAGAAGATCTCTAAAGGAAAAAAAAGGGACTATAGTAGTTATGGAAGGGCAGATTAGTTAGACCATGTGGTCATTTTCTGCAGTCATGTTTCTACAGTATGTTTCTCAAAGGTGCACTGAGAGAGGACAAGACCATAGCAGAGAGACTGAATGATTTTTGCTTTAGTCATTACTTAAGAAGATGTAGGAAATGTACCCATGCTAGAAATATTTAAAGGTGATATGTCAGAGGAATTGAAACAAATCTTAATAAATCAGGAAGATGTAATAAAGCTACTTAATAAACTAAAGAGCAGCAAATTACCAGGACTGGATGGCATACATCCCAGAGTACTGAACGAACTGAAATATGAGATTGTAGAACTACTATTAGTAATCTGTGATCTATCTTTAAAATCATCTGTTTTACCCAAAGAATGGAGAGTGGCCAATATAAACCCAGTTTTTAAAAAAGGTGCCCGTGATGATCCACAAAACTACAGACCAATGAGTTGACATCAGTACCAGGCAAAATGGTAGAAACTAATATAAAATACAAAATTACTGAACATGTAGATAATCATGGTTTAATGGCAGAAAGTCAACATGGATTTAGCCAAGGAAAGTCTTGTCTCACCAAACTCTTATATTTTTTTGAAGGTGTGAATAAACAGGTAGAAAAAGGTAAGCTGGTTCATATACTGTATCTGGATTTTCAGAAAGCCTTTGACAAAATCCCTCATGAGAGACTCTTTGGAAAATTAGAAAGCCATGGGATAGGAGGCAGTGTAAGATAGAAAGCAGAGGGCAGGGCTAAATGGCCAATTTTTTCAATGGATAAAGGCAAGTAGTGGAGTACTGTGAGGATCTGTGCTGGGCCCACTGCTTTTTAACATATTCATAAATGACCTGGAAATGGGAATAATGAGTGAGGTGATCAAATTTGCAGATGACGCCAAATTATTCAGAGTTGTTAAAACACAAGTGGATTGTAAAAAATTGCAAGACGACCTTGATAAATTGGGAGACTGGGTGTCCAAATGGCAGATGACATTTAATGCAGACAAGTGCAAAGTTATGCACCTAGGAAAGAACAACCCAAACTACGGTTACACGATTCAAGGTACCACATTAGGAAACACCACCTAGGAAAAGGATTTAGGTGTCATCATGGATAATACATTGAAACCCTCGGCCCAGTGTGCAGCAGTAGCCAAGAAAGCAAATAGAATTCTAGAAATCATAAAGAATGGAGTGGAGAATAAAACATAGGATATTATAATGCCTCTGAATCGCTCCATAGTGTGGCCACATCTTGAATATTGTGTGCAATTCTGGTTGCTATATCTTAAAAAGGATATAGAGTTATTAGAAAAGGTACAGAGAAGAGCCACCAAAATGGTAAAGGGAATGGAAGGATACCCCTATAATGAAAGGCTTAAAAGGTTGGGGCTCTTCAACTTTGAAAAGAGACGGCTGAGGGGAGATATGATAGAGGTCTATAAAATAATGAAGGGAATAGAAAGGGTAAATGTAGATTGGTTGTTTACTCCTTTAGAAAGACTAGGGGGACAAGTAATTAAACTACTATGTAGCACATTTAAGTCTAATTGGAGAAAATATTTTTTTCACTCTGCGTAATCAAAATCTGGAATTCGTTAGCAGATTATTTATTTATTTAGACAGACTTGTATACCGCCTTATCCTACAATCAAAGTGGTTACATAACATCACAATTGGGCTACATTTAACATTTGGGAGCTTTACAACATTTAACATGAGGGTATTTAACAACATTGATACAACACAATTTGAGGGTTACATTTATCCTGATGGTGTCGTGAGTTTAGCTAGGTTGGTTAGGTATTATTTTGCAAGGGAGTTTACGTTGTATTCCCGCTCAGGTGTGAGCTGTTGTGTATCTGGTGGGGACTGTTGTCTATCTGCTCATACGTTTCTGTGAATAGCAAGGTTTTAAGGGCCTTGCGGAAGTCTGTGATGTCCTCTAATTCCCTTAGGCACGTTGGGAGGGAGTTCCATAGTGTAGAAGCCATTAATGATGGAGCCCTTTTTGATGTATTTTGTTTAGTCTTGTAATATCCAGAAGGTGTGCTGATCATGTTGTCATAGATATTCCTTCTTGGTCTATTACTGATGTTTCTTGCTACGATTTCTTGTAGTGCATCTGCTGAAAGATGGTGGATGATTTTGAAAATGATCATGATTGTTTTAAATTTTGCTCTGGCTACCATTGGGAGCCAGTGTAGTTGCTGCAAGATAGGGGTGATGTGTTCTGATCTTGGTGTGTCAGTGATGATGTGTGCTGTGGTGTTTTGCACCATTTGGAGTGGTTGTAGGGTTTGCTGGGAGAGGCCTTGATATAAAGAATTCCCGTAATCAAGCAGAGGTATAATGAGTGCTTGGCACACTGTGCGGACGTGGTCCTGGCTAAGTAGTGGCTTGATCTTGTTATGGTCCTCAAACCTTGATAGGCCTTGTTTGCAGTTTTGGAGATATGAGATTTCAAGTTCAGAGCTCTGTCCAATGTGATGCCCAAGTACCTAACTTCATCTTTGACTATTATGAGTTTGTTTAGAATGCTGATATTCTGTGGTGGAATCAAGGTAGGGTTCCTGGTGACGAACATTGCCTCAGTCTTATCGTAGTTGACTGACAGGTTATTGTCTGTGAGCCAGACATTCATGTCCTCAAGGCATTTAGTTGTTGTTGTGATGTCAAGTGCTAGTAGGTTGATTGGAGCGTACACCATGATGTTGTCAGCATATATGTGAGAGTGGAGTTTATATTGTCTGATGATGTTACATATGGGTTGGACATAAATATTGAAGAGCATGGATGACAGGGCAGATCCCTGAGGTATTCCTTGTATTGCGGGGAAGCAAAATTAGTTATTTTGTGCGCATTTGACTTGCTCTGTTTGATCTTCGAGGTACGATGTGAACCATTTTAGCGTGTTCTTGCGCAATCCTATCTGCTGCAGGCTCTGTAGTAGTCTAGTGTGGGACACTGTGTCAAAGGCTGCCGATGTGTCTATAAATACGAGCAGGAATCCATTATTTATGTTATCTATACCTCTTATGAGGTTGTCAAAGAGTGATGTGAGTAGCGTTTCTACACCGTGCCGGTGTTTAAATCCATGCTGATGAATGTCCAGTGGGGCATTCATGTCAATGTGGTCCTGCAGTTGTTTTTGCACTTTCTTTTCCACTATTTTTGCAAGGAACGGTAACCTGGAGATGGGACGGTATGATTTTGGTTCAGATTGATTTAGGTTATTGTTTTTAAGTATTGGTCGTATCATGGCGTGCTTGAGGGACTGCGGCATGTAACCTTGTTGGAGTGAGTCTTTGACAATTTTATGAATGTGTTGAGATAGCTGGCTTCTTGTGACTTTTATCCAAGCCACTGGGCAAGGGTCTGATGGTGAAGTTGTTGTGTTGAGTCCATGTATTATGTCCTCTACTTGATATTCTGACGGTATGCTGAAATCCTCCCATGTGTGCTGTTGCTCTTTTGTTTCATGGTCATCAATTTGTAGTGTGGTGGAGCATGTCTGGGTTGGGCTTTTCGCTCTCATGTAGTCAGCAAAGTCCTGTGGGTTTAGATGATTAGTACAATGCTGCGAGGTATCCCTAGTGAGCTTCTGGACAATGCTGAAAAGCTCTCTCAGTTTGTTGACAGATTTCATGATTAGATTGGTGTGATGATGTCGTTTGCGCTCATTTATCAGATTGTTATATTCCAGCAGCTTAGCTCTATATAGAGTCAAGGAGTAGGGCGATTTGTTGCGCCTCCATTTTCTCTCCAGTCTTCGGAGAGTGCGCTTTGCAACTCTTATATCATGTGAGTACCATGGGGTGTTGAGTCTCCTTCATGTTTTTGGCTTTATGTTCGTAGGGGCTGAAGCTGCATTAGATATTATGGAGTTCCATTTCTCATTGCTTAGATCAAGGGTGTCACATTCTTGCTGGAATTGTGGGATGATTTCATCTATAAATGAGTCTTTATTGAAGGCTCTATATTGTCTGATAAAGTTCTCATCATCTGTGTGTTGGGTGGCGTTGTTAAGGACCAGGGTGAACTCTTTCACATGATGATATGATCAAGGGACTGGTGTGATTGTTGGTGTTGCAATTGTGCCCTGTTCCACCATGTGCATTGGAATGAATACCATGTCCTGTACTGTGCCATAGATTATGTACTAAAAGCTGTAGTGTAACTGGATCTAAAAGAGGTTTGGATGAGTTCTTGGAGGAAAAGTCCATGAACCATTATTAAGGAGGACTGAGAAAATCCACAAGCAGCATGGAATCTGTGCACCTTTTGGGAACTGACAGGTACTTGTGACTTGGATTGGCCACTGCTGGATACTGGGCTTGATGGACACTTGGTCTGACCCAGTATGGCATATATCATGTTCTTAGGTAAGTGGTTCTAGAGATGCCCCCACCCGCACATAGCAAGGCCAAATATAGGTCATTTCACTATTGAGGGTGTCCCTGAATTGTAAGTCTGCAGAACCGGGTACTTCGACATCCCAGCTGGGGTATTTCAGAAGGGGGGCAACTATGTCCTTAGAGTAGCATGTCCTTACCTGTCATTTGAGATACTTAGACATGCGGCTGTGGGCCTGTAATATGTTTAGAGTATATACTTATTTCCTGACTGAAAACAATCTGTGCATAACTGTGGCAGTGACGGCACATTTCGTGCTTCCCTTTGAAGCGTTGTATCCATGAAACAAGCACCTTTTTAACACCTTTTTCATGGTCAGGAGCAGGTATAGGCATGGACGCCTCACTAACCAGGGCTTGATGTGCTTGTGCTGTTCTCAAATCACACTGCAACGTGCATCTCCCTTGCTCCACCGAGACCACGCCTCCACCATGCCCCCATTCTACCTGTCGGGAACGTCTATTTAACCAACTTCTAAAATGTCCCCGAGAACATCTCCATGCTTTGCACATCTAGGTGCTCATTTTCAGACATCTAACTCCTGAATAAGGCTTCTAAAATGACCCCTTAGTATTTAGAGTAGGTGTTCAAGGTGAGTTATAATCGGGTAGGTAGGTATTTCCCTGTCCCTTGACGGCTTACGATCCATGAATGTACCTGAGGCAATGGAAGGCTGAGTGACTTGTCTAAGGCCACAAGGAATGTCAATGGGATTCGACCCCTGGTCTCTTTGCTCACCAGGCTGCTGCTCTACCACTTGACTGCTCCTCCTCCATGCCATGATAGCATATAGCTTCTTACCCTGCCACTCTTTGTTGGAAATAAAAACAGGGCATCTTATTACTGTGCCACCTCCACTGCCTACTTCAAAAACTCTTTCCCCTGGGGTTTGTGCTTTAAGTTCTTCTTTCTATATCCCTGTTTGTATGCCTTGGGTTATAAATAATCATGCCACCATTTCTTCAGATTCCTAATGATGGGGAGATTTCAAATGAATTCAAATTTATTTATTTAGCCAGTTTTGTATACCGCCTTATCCTTCAATCAAGGCGGTCAGGGACATGACAGGGTCTACAATTAACATAGGGGGTCCGAGACATACATATACTCCTGGGGGGGGGGAGGTCCCAGGACTGGGTCTTTGGATTCTGTGGCCAGGTGGCAAAGCTGTGAGAAGATGGGTCATTGTATTTCTTCAAATGATTTTGTGAACAGGTGAGTCTTGAGGAATTTACGGAAGTCCTTGAGGTTTTTTTGTGTTCTTAGTTCCTTGGGGAGAGAGTTCCATAGGTCTGGTGCCAAGAGTGATATTGCTCTTCTGGATGTTGCTTGTTTCGTTTTGTGGTATCCGGCTGGGTGGCATAGTCTGTTGCTGCCCTGGGTTCGTCTGGGTCTACTGTTTGTGTCTCTGGTTATTGAGGTCTGAAGTACTTCTGCGGAGCAGTGGTGTAAGGTCTTGAAGATGAGTAGTGTTGCCTTGAATTTTGCCCTTGCTCTCATTGGGAGCCAGTGTAGCTGGCGGAGGACTGGTGTTATGTGCTCTTATTTAGCCGTGCTTGTGATTATGCGTGCTGCAGTGTTTTGCACCAGCTACAGTAGGTAGATAGACTGCTTGGGTAGTCCTTGATATAATGAATTACTGTAGTCCAGTATGGGGGTGATGACAGCCTGGCAAATGGTACAGAAATGCTCATGGTTGAGGATTGGCTTGAGTCTTCTGATGACTCTTAGTCGGTGGTATGCTTTTGCTGCTGTCTTGGTTATGTGAGATTGGAGATTTAGGTTCTTGTCTATTGTGACCCCGAGATATTTTACTTCATCCTTTGTTGTAATGGTCCTGTGAAGTATGTTGAGTTCTTTGGGTGGGTTGAATGTGGTGTTCCTGGAAACGAACATTGCTTCAGTCTTGTCGAAGTTCATCTTGAGGTTATTGTCAGTGAGCCAGGTGTTCATGTGTTCAAGGCACTCAATCATTGATGTTAAGTCAGGGGTGTTCAGGTCGATTGGAGTGTATACCATGATGTCGTCTGCGTACAGGTAGTATTGAATGTTGCACTTCTTGATGATCCGGCATATGGGCTAGATATAGATGTTGAATAGTATTGAGGAGAGGGCTGAGCCCTGTGGTATTCCTTGGGTGGTGGGAAATTGGGCTGACTTCTTTCCACTGCACTTTACTTTTTGTGTGCGGTTGCTCAGATAGGAGGAGAACCATTTCAGGGTGTTGCTGCATAGACCAATTTCCTGGAGGCGTTGTAGGAGTATGGAGTGTGAGACCGTGTCAAAGGCAGCTGAGATGTTGATGAAAATTAGCAAGAAACCGTTCTTTATGTTGTATATCCCCCTTAGTAGGTTGTCAAAGAGGGAGGTGAGTACAGTCTCTATGTTGTGGTGGGGTTTGAAGCCATGTTGGTGTAGGTCTAGCGGAGCATGGAGGTCTATGTGGTCCTGCAGCTGTCTTTGTACTGCCTTCTCGATGACTTTTGAGAGGAATGGCAGGCTTGAGATTGGCAGGTAGGACTTCAGATCAGAGGTGTTTAGCAGGTTGCCCTTGGTTGTATGGTGGCTTGCTTTAGAGTTTGTGGGAGGTGTCCTTGTTGGAGGGACTCCTGCACGATTTTGTGTATGTGGTGGCTTAGCTGGCTTTTGGAGGTCTTGATCCATTCTACTGGGCATGGGTCTGTTGGTGCTGTCATCTTGTTGAGGGTGCTCACAATGTTTTCTGTCTGCTGTGTTGTTGGTAATGAGAAGTCATTCCAAGTTTGGTGGGATTCTGCATATGTCAGGTTGTGCTCCAGCACTGCTGTGTTGGGTATGGTGTCTGTTAGGTTTAAGTTCTTGTTCATCAGGTAGTTTGCGAATTCTTGGGGGTCTATTTGGTGACCGGTTGGTGGTGGGGTTTCTTTTGTGAGTTGTTGTACTATGTTGAATAGTTCTCTCGGTTTGTTGGCAGATTTCAGGATGAGGTTGGTGTGGTGTTGTTGTCTGTGGTTGTTGATTAGGTTGTTGTAGGCCTGTTGTTCAGTTTTGTATTGGAGTGCTGTTTCCTGTGTCCTGGTGTGTCTCCATTTTCTCTCCAGCCGTCTGAGTGCCCGCTTTGCTTCCCTGATCTCGTCTGAGTACCAGGGGGTGTTGGTTCGCTTTTGGCTGTGTTCTTTTTCCTTGTTGTTCGCTGATGCAGCTTTGGATAGAGTGGAGTTCCATTTGGTTATGGCTTCATCGATGCCTGTGCTTTCTTGTTGTATTTGTGGCAGTATTTCCTGTAGGACGTTTTCCTTGTGGTAGGCTTTGAATCTCCTTGTCTTTGCTTCTTCTTTGGGTTGTTTTGTGGTGGTTTAAAGGAATAATGTGAAGGTGAGTACGTGGTGGTCTGACCATGGGACTGGAGTGGAGAGTGGGTTTGTCATTTGTTTCAGTTTTATTAGAGTCATTGGCATAAAGATCAGGTCAGGTGTGTTTCCATGTTGGTGTGATGGTGCTTCCACCATCTGTTGGTAGTTTAGGGAGTCCATGGCTTTGAGGAATGCTCTGGTTTCTTTCGTGGGAGATGAGGTCAGGTTGTAGTCACCCAGGGCAATCAGTGGCTTGTGTTGAGTGTTATACGCACATATTGATTCTAGAATTGCTGAGAGGTGATCTTTGGTTGCGTTGGGAGGTCGGTAGGTGAGGCAAATGTTAATGTGATGGTTGGATATGATGATAGTGTTTGATTCATTTGATGAGCTGGTGGTGACTGTTTTGAACCTTTTTGTGTTCCCTGTGGGAGCAGAATGCTGTGACGTCCAGTGGGGTTACTTGATTCAGGATGACCTGGTTGGTGTCTGCAAGCCAGGACTCGGTGATGCAAATAATGTCCAGTTTGTGGTCCAGGATGTAGTCGAGTATGGTGTTCGGCTTGTTTCGGATTGATCTTGCATTTTTTAGCGCACACTTGATGGTTGTTGCAAGAATGGGGTTGCTTGTCTTTGTTCGTGACAGTGTGGTCTGCGCTCCCTTAGTCGGTCCATTCAATGGCCCTTTGGGTCAGTGGCGTCCTTGTGTGGGGATGGTCCGGTCTGTAGCTGGCGAGAGAGAGCCTGTGTGTAATGACATGTATATGTTTGTTTGAGCTCCTTGCATGAGGAGTAGAAGGGTGCAGTATGCTATCAGGAACTGATGTGGTGTATGCATCATTGATTGCCTTAGGTGTGTTGGAGGATTTCTAATGTCTCTCTGGCTGTTGTATTTTTGTGTTCTTCTGGCAGACGCTATGTCGTGAGGGTTTTTGCTCTTGGTCGGTTTGTGCTGGGTTAGGACTCCGTGAAGTCAGTCCTGTCGCTTAGCATGGTTCTTCCGCCTCTTTTGGGGTTTGGTCAATTCGGTGGGCTCTGTTTCCCTCGGGCGTGCATTGTTCGGTGTAGCAGCTGTGTGGGCCGCCCTTGTGGAATCGCCTTTGGTCCCTGCCTAAGAGCCACGCCAAAGGGCCCTTAGGTGTGGGTGTGCTTGCTGGCTGCTGCTTTTATGGGGGAATCCCCAGCCCCAGTTGGGCTGGAGCCTCAGAGCGGGAATTACGGCTCCCTTCTCGCTCTGGTGCTTCACCCCAGTCCGGAGGAACTGCAGCTGTTCTCGTCACAGTGGTCGGCGGTGTTCTGCTTTAGCATGGAGAGCTGTGTTGCTTCCATTGCCAAATGAATGACGAAGGAATGACTTTAGTACTGCTGGTGTAACCACTTCCTTTCCTCCTAGATCCTGAATAAGATATTCTGCTATAGATGCTCCTCAGACCTTCTCTGTCCTCAAGGAGAACAGAAAAGCAATATTCATGTCTCTACCCTAAATGCATTTGCCTGTGAGACTGATTTATATTATGGATCTTGATTTCATTACACACCTTTTGTAACCTGTGTTCAAGGCAAGTTACATTCTGTTGTATAGGTAGTTAGGGCTGTTCAGCCTGGAAAAGAGAAGGCTGAGGGGAGATATGATAGCGTTCTATAAAATAATAAAGGAAGTAGAAAGGGTAATGAAGTGTGACGTGACTTGCCCAAGGTCACAAGATCGTCCGTGAGACAGTGGGATTTGTATTCCTTGCCGCATGCTCTTGGTTTGTGAACCGTTTTGGGCTGGACAACGTATGTCTAAGGAAGGCGTTCACATAACCTTCTTCATTCTTCTCATCCTAGAGCACTCCTTGTGAGTAGATACCGCATACTGCATGTTTCTAAGAAAGATGATCGTGGTGTCTTCAGGTGAAAGAATGAATATTGATGGTCTGGTTGCAAAAAAAGACAGAAAACAAATAGTGGGGTTTTCTTAGTTAGAGTTAGCATTTTAAAAAAATGAATTTATGAGAGTTCACTCAGAAAAGATAATGAGTTATTTTCTTGCATACATTTAGAAAGTCATTAAAACAGTTTTAGCATCTGTGCCATTCAAGCAAATAAATATAATATATGCACGTTTCTAGACTAGTGTTAGAACAGGTTTGTGGGCCCCAACGTGGGAGTAATTTATTAAAGGATTTCTTGTGTGCATACAGCATATATACACAGAAAACTCTGCAGAAAATTATCTCATAGGTACGTGACCTGGATATAGGCATGTTTGGGAGATAAATACCTGTGAAATCATGAAGTGCATGTATAGCATATAAAACATATTTATGCATATCCTTTAACCAGCTTCGGGGCTGGTGTCAATGTACATAGCCACATTTTAACTGCAATTTCAGCTGCATTTTTTTTATAAAGACACATAGACGCCTATGTATTTTTATAAAATAGGCTTAAAGCAGATCCCTGCTTGGTCTCCCAACCTAGATGATCTGTGTATAAAATCACCCTTCACAAGGATAACAGATTTGCATGTGGGTGGTAATGTTATTAAAGGGCATCTATGTGAAAGTTCAAAAATTCACCTATTGCATGCCTAAAGTCATTTTCATTTTTTTAAAATAATTCTAAATAATTTTAAAATGAAAAAGATCTATGATGGATTTAATAAAAGCACGTTATTTATGTTGCAGCCGTAAGCGTTCTAAGAATATCATAAGTGCAACAGTGTAACACACTGACTGCATTTTTTGAGAGCATCAATAGCAGATGTAAGAATATGTATCAAAGTTATAATGGCCTTTAAATTACATTGAGGTTAGTGTGAGCCTGTTGCGTTTTTCCTGGTTTTTCATGGTTCTTCCATTTGTGGGTTTCCTCTGTCTTAGTTTTTTAAATATTTTATATAATAATAATTGCCCATTGTGCAAATAATGGATTTAGCTATTTAGAATGGTGCCTTTTCTCTTTTTGTCCTCCAGTGATTACAGTGTGAAAAAATCATACAGGTAGGAGTGAAGATAGTATCTTTCATTATATGAAGTTGTAGGTTATGTTGTTTCTTTCTCAAATGATTATTCTATATTTTAGGTAGATGTAGTCACATTTTAGTTTAGTTTTTATACATGTATGATTTTGCATTTATATGTATTATGAATTGTTGATATATTATAGACATGTATAGTTGTTTATTTATTATTTATTTGTGGTTTTAGACATTTTGCTGTACTTTAGTATCCAATATTTATTTATTTATTGATATTTTAGCTATTTATTAATGTACCAATAAGTCCATAGGTGCTGTATTTGTGTTTATATTATTATGTTTACGTTCATATTTTATGATTTATGAATGTTTTTAATGGTGTTTTTATATGTTATTATAGCCAAAGCCCCTGATGAAGGCATAAACGAAACACGGCCTGTGTCGGGCCTGGCTTTATGAAATAAGAGTGGTCAATAAATAGTTCCTTCCTTGCCTCCACGTCTCTGACTGGGTTAGTTGTTGGCACGTGGATTGTGCTTGCTTGTTGGACGGTTTTACATCTTATGAATGCCAGAAGGAGGCGCTCTTTGGCAAGTTTCAAGGACTATGGTGAGCATTAGCAGTAAATGTGCAAGACTAAGGGGGTCTCTTACTAAAGGACGCTAACTGCCAGCGCGTGTTATTGCACATCATGAGACTTGTGTTGCCTGCTAGCACAGGAACATGACAACATGGTTCCTAATTGGGTGGGTTAGGGGTGGAGATTGGGAGTGGTGAGCTTGCAGCAGTTAGCTCGGGGTTCATACTGTTAATTGCATTAGCACAGCTTCACCTAACACCATCTCAACAGGTGGAGTTAACTGCAGCCAAGCTAATATGGCCCATGTCAGAGGACAGGGCTCTGTGTTAACTGCTGGGGGAAATGCTTTCATCACCCCTGACAGATAGCCAGGGCTGGCCCATCCACTAGGCAAGCTAGGCATCTGCCTAGAGTGGCCGGCCCCAGTGGGCAGCAGCAGCACACATGACCAGCCTTGCTGCCACATTCCCCCCCCCCCCAGCTGCCGCTGATTTCATTGCAGGGGGGCGGGGGCAGCAGCAGTATTAGAAGGCAGTTGCTTTTTACCACCACTTTCCTCCCCGTGGCAAGCCATGTCCTCCCGTGGGGAAGAAAGCAGTGGCAGAAAGCCGCCACCTTTTGAAATACTGCTCCTGCCACCCCCACGATGGAATCAGCAGCAGCTGGGGAGATGGCAGCAGCTGAGGGGGGCAGCGACATGGCTTGGCAGGGGTGGCACGGCCCCCTAGGCTTTGGATATGCCCTCCTTGGTGATTAACCCAAGAGAAGAGTTGGGATTTTCTAATCTGGAATTTCTCCTGATATCAGGAAACCCACTGTCAAGGAAGAGTCAGGGGAGGGGTCTTCAAACTGCTGTCTAAAGAGAAGTATAAGGAGAAACGGTCCAAATTCAGCAAGGGAGTCACTTGGAGGATGAGGTCAACCTTACATCCTAAGTGTTTTCACTTTCTATAGTTTTTATTTTTATATATCTATGTGAATATTCAGTGGTGAATTGGTTTAATTTTTGATTCACCCAGTAAAGACTATTTTTACCCAACAGACCTCTGAAGTGGACATTGGACTTGTTGAGCGTGAGTGCCTAGGGCGGCCAGCCCAGGTGGGTGATGGTGGCAGCAGCACACATGACCGGTCATGTCACCACTGCCCTCCCCCCCCCCCCCAGCTGCCACTGATTCCACCGTGAGGGGTGTGGCTGCAGCAGTATTTTAGAAGGTGGAGGTAGAAACCCTTGGGCCGGCCCTGCAGGTAGCACAGTGGTGTTGCACCTAACGCTCCATAGTTTCAGCACCAACTCGGCACTTTAGGTGAACACCCTAGTACCCTTTAGTAAAAGACCCCCTAAGATCATGCTGCACATACCCTGCTTTAGGAGTGAGGTTCATGACTGTCATAGCATGCACAAAAAAATTTATAAAAATTCCCCCCTCCACTATATCGTCAAGAACCCATATAAAGTGAAGCATTTCTCCTACAATGGAATTTTTATTCCAGATCTTAAAAAAACACCAACATCTTGGGAGCTTTTGTGCATAGAGAGGACGTCCAGCTTTTATGTGTTTTACACACACACTGCTGCCCTTTTTACGGCTGATTTTCTGCAACCCTAAAAGCTTTGAATACACCAGACGTAAAATTAGCATAGGAAAATTAGAGGTACGCTGCTGCAAACAGGTTGCAGAATTTACTACAGCAACCCCTCCATCTCTGATAAATCCACACGCGCTCTCTGACTCTAATTAGTAAAGTCCCCTGCTAGTCTGAGAGCCAACTTTATGTAGCCTGCTCAATCACTGGACCTGGAGAATATTTCCATGTGCAGTCCCAACTCTAAAAACCCATTGTCTATCCTATTGCTTTGCAATAAAAAAAAATGTAATCTAATTTACAGCTTATGTGGCTTGAGCATTTTATCTATCATGTACTGGTGGTGCATTTTCTGGTGAATTACTGTTTTGAGGTTCTTTCTTAATGGATTTTGTATAGATCAAACTTTCTCACCGGCTTGATCACCTCTTATTTCAGGGCTCTAGATTATGTTTAAGCAAATGTTCAAGCAAAGTCGCCAGTCCTCTGAGAGCACCTTATCTGTTATTCTTTCAGGTAGCTTTTACGACGGATGGAAGAGGACAAACCGTGTAAATCACGACCTTCCTTCCCCCCACCCTCCCATTTCTTCGCCCCCTTTAGAAAATGTTTTGTGAAAGAGCTCGCGCCTGAATGCGGATGCGAGAGGATTCAATGCACAGGTTGCAAAAAGCCCTCATTGTAGAGCCTGGGATCTCTCGCATCACCCTCTTCAAATCTACTCTGCCAAAGGAATTACAGCCCCAAAGCCCTGAACGAAGAAGGCCTTTTCTTCTCCAAGTGTCTCCGAGAGGCTGCTCCTGTTTTAGAAGATAGCAGAGTTCCTTTCGGATGCATTGATACTCCCGGCTGCAAGGAAACTGCTCTCCCCCCGAGTTCAGAAACAAGAGGGTCCCGGGTGAGGCGATGCAAGAGCAACTGTAACCCGGGTTCAGTCTAGCCCCTCCAGTTCCTCCCAGTGCTGATAACGTAGCTTTCCCTTGCTCTCGGATCTGATGAACCCTAAATATTTTACATTTCAGGAGATGTACAAAAACGACGTAAGCACTCAGCAATTGCTAGGATCTATGCTTTGTTTTTTTCAAAACTTGTATTTTAGGGGGGGGGGCGTTTTTATTTTTTATTTGGATGCCAAATGGAGTCAGAGCAGAACTGGTATTTCTGATCGCCCCATGTGCGTCTATGAAAGATGCAAAACGCGACTATTGGGCGAGGTTTGCATCAAATCAAAGCCGTTCGGTTGCGCCTGTGGTCAGCCAATCGCAATTTCAGGCCGCCTTTGGATCTGGCACTAAACCGTGATACCAAATCCAACCCTTTTCGGAACCAAGCTCAAAGCCAGAAAGGTTCTGCAAGGCTCAGATTAATCTTTCAATTTCTGATACTAATATTCTAATATCTGCTTCCACCTGGCTCACCCAAGCCCAATTATCCTTTACCTTTTTATTTAACTTTATTTATTCATATTTTATTATCGCCTTTCACCTTGGCATCGGGGGGGGGGGGTTAAAATAAAAGGTCAATAAATAATTAAGGAAAAAGTGCGGCACCATAAAACCGTCTCTATGGCGTTAGGCGTATATTTTGTTTTCAGTAGTACACCGGATTTACAGGAACATTCGCTGGAACGACACGAAACGAGAAGACTTGCAATCTCTCGGTGAACACCTTTTATTATATTTTACCGATACAGAATAATAATAACCGAAAGCGGCAATGTACCGCTTGCAAAAAAAAAAAGGCAAAAGTAGTAAGGAATCAGCATTGCCGTCCATGTTAGAAATGCAGCTTCGTAATTCCTCGCCGAGACTGTGCCTTGTATGTTACGTTTTGTTTGATTTCTTAGACTGATGGAGGTGTAGGCGGAACTGTAAAAAAAAAAAAAAAGCCTCCACTGGGAGGAAGGCCAAAGTTCCCTAAATTTCTCCCAGCCAAAATACAAGACGTCCTCCACAGTATCTTTCAATGAGGAATGTGTTTGCTAAAACGAATCAGTGGTGATGCTTCAATTGCCATCTGTCATCTAAAACTTTTATTCTAATTTGTTTTCTTCGGCTTGTTTTTTTTTTTCTGTCCCTTTGCAAAGCCAACATATACATCTCGTCGGTCTGTGCTGTGCCATCCATCGCTTCCCTAAATAGCCCACAGGCTCCCCCCATGCTTCTGTGAATAATAGATACGGGTCCAGTACAAGTCTCCCCTGCACTCGAGGTCAATCATCTTGCATCAATGAGGCGTGTGGGCGAGAATCCCCTTGATAAATGGACGGCCAGATAAATATCTAGTCCGATCTAGCTTTTTTTTTTTTTTATTGAGAGTACAAACTTGAGCCTGACGATTTGTTTAGCTTTTATTTAGGAAGGAATAATAATAACAGGCTTCCAAAGTGTGTGTGAAACATTTGAACGCTTGCGGGTTCTTTTACACGTATAGATTAATTGCCTTGCTCCAAATTTAAATGACCGCGAAAATCCGAGGTCCTAGTTCCGTGATAAGGGTGATCGGGGATTTAAATAAGATTCCAATATACCTTTATTAACAAGGTAAGGGTATGTAAAAGAAAAAATGGCATGTTCTGGAGAATGAAACCCGACAAAAGCAAAACCCAGGCACACCTGCTTTTATAATAAAATCCTTTCACAGGATACACGTTTTATTTCTGAAAACCAAAGAGCGTTCTTGAGTGAAAAAAGGAGCATGTACCTTGGGAAAGTTACCTGAAAATACAGATGTTTCAATATCCAAATTGGATACTTTAGTTCTACCCAGTATTTTGCATTTGAAAGCGGGATTCTTTATTCGCAAAGAATATCCGCACAAATGATGCGGACGATTCTACCTTCGCACTAGGGAACAATAAATGCATCGGTTCCCATATCTGCATTTCATTCACACTAACTCAAGGTGTGTGTGAGAGAGAGAACCAGACCTTCGGGGTTTTGGGTCAGGATGAGCGCTCTCTGAAGGCCACCCAGAATAAGGGGTCTCCAGTGTTGTTCGGTGCGAAACACCTGAAGCCCAAAACGAGACTGTTTTTTTTTTGTTTTGTTTTGTTTTTGTTCTTTAAACAGTTTAGTGCTAGATATTTAAAAACGTTCTCCCAAACTTCATAAACGTGCATTAATATACTTTGCTATTTTCAAGCTCTAGCACAGAACGCGTTAGCCCTGGCGATATTCTCAGGTGAAAATTATTTTCTATGTCAAGATGCACGATTCCTGAAATGACTGACACAAAACTTGGGTGTCTGGGATACAGCTTTATTACAGAAATAAGATAACTCATCTTATTATCCAATACCCAATTCCATAACTTTGTTTTAGCTTTGATCCATTCAACTTTGATTCCTATAGAGAGAGAAAAAGCCAAAAATATTAGTAAATAAAAGGGAGAAGGTTAATTAGGATGACCAAACGATAGAGCACGGTGAACAGGCCCCAGAGTCTTTTATGAGCTTCAGAAAAGCGGAAGCTGCGCGCATTTGTTTTAGAGGGGGGGGGGGTTAGCTGTAGAAGAGTGTGTGCGTTTATCTTAGTTCCTTCGAAAGACTGCTGTGTTCTTTGGAGGGAGACCCTGTGCTGTTTCCAGGACTTTCTTCTGGAAGGTCTGTTAAAGTCATTAGGCGTTTGGCACTGGGGCACAAAAAAAAAAGGAGCATAGACACCACTCGCTTTTCTAAATAAACATTAGGCTTAAAAAGTTTGCACTATTGACCCCCTGCAGATCTGATTACTTGTAATTCTCTGAACCATATTTTAAGACCTGCAACTATTTATGTCCGGGGGGGGGGGCAGGGAGAGGACTAAAAGATTAGATCTCTGCGCCGGGATTTCATTTATCCGCACATAGTATTAGTACCGGGTCCATTTTTTAAGACCAGCTGTGTGGCACGCCTGGACTCTGGTATCTGGCATAGAAAGCGGAGCCCACGGTGCCTCGCCAGGCTGAAAAACGGCTTTGCTTTCTGTCAGAGAAATGCCGTTTCTACCTGAGCTGATTTATTTGAATATTAACAACAAAATTAAGAGCTTGCACCATAGTGTAATTTTATGTTCATTATCATATCTGACAGATGTTGGTAAAGCTCATCGGATCTGCCTTCTGCAGGTAGAACCCAGTTTTCCAAAGGCTTTTGCAACCCTCGTGTTAGAAAAGGGATTCACTATTATTACATTAAGCCTCTCCTAAAACAACCCTGTATCAGCACAACATATCAACAAGGTTATCTCATACTGTCATCTGTGATAGATTCTCCTGCCTCTCAGTAAACAGTGAAATCCCGTGAGCGTTATCTATCACTAGAGCCTACACCTAAACAGCCATTTGCTTTTAAAAGTCTTCACATTTGTGCGTTTAAATGGAATTCCATTTCCTGAGATAAACGCCTTAGCAACATGTCCTATGGGAAATGAACTCCTTAGAAAAACTCACCTGCTCTGGACCTGGGACCTTCCTATGGCATACTGTACAACATTTACTGACTTAGACGTAAGAATCTTGTGTTACATATATGTATAACCTTCTAGTGAATTCACCCACCCTAGTCTATTCCCTCTTCGGTTTCTATAGCTTCCAACAAAATACTTGGCCGCTTTCTAGACTGACAAGTAGCTGAAATGATCTTAATAACTACAGTTCGTCCACTACCTACATTTAAACGTTTTGACGTCTGCCTAGCAGAGATGGATTCGACTGCTTGCAAAGTGACCATTGATTTGCCGAGGCTGAAGCAATATTTTCCCAGCGCGGTGGTGTGGTTGCAGCTGGGGCGAGGTATCATTGGGATAATTGGAAAGGTCACGTGTTAAATCCTCTCTCTTGTCCGCGCTAATATCTCCGTGTCCCTCGCTAGCGCTTCTGCTGATTTCTCTTAAACCAACCAGTCATTAGCTTCTCTCCAGCAACAATGATCCAATAGGTTTCCATGGCAACTATAATGACATTAAAACGGAGGCGTCCCAGGAGACAAATCCACAAGCCAAGGCGCGGTAACTCGGCTCGGAGCAGGGCTGCGATTTTGCCTCCTAAACACTGGGGGTGGGGGGGGGGGGGGTATTAACCTTTCACAAATTAGTGGTGATGAAAGCACAGTGTTGAATTGCTGCATGAATGTTATAGGTAGCTGAGCAATCCTGCAGTCAATAACAACAGCCCAAACTATTTAATTTTTTTGTGCTTTTTTTTTGTGTGCTCTATCACGAGTCCTAAATTAAGCACCAGAACCTAAACTGCTCAAAAAATCCTATAGCAACTATTCCATTTCATAATATACTTGCTGATGGCCTGAGCCGGCTGTATGCAGCGATTTCAGGTGAAGACCTGGCTTGCAAAATAAGGTTTCCTGTGCAGGGCTGCGGCGGGGAAATATTTCATATAAAGTCACGTTTCCTGTGGATATTTTTCTATTTACTTTTTTTAAAAACTAAAAACTGTTGAAAGTAGCAGACAATAAGGTAGTAAAGCAGCGAAGGGCTGGATTCAGAGATCCCACTGCTGGGTCGGCAGGTAGGCTGCGCTTGACTAAGGACATGCATGACCTGTCAGGAATCCTTCTCTCTATTAAGGAAAGCCGAGTTCATTCGTATATATAGTTTTAAAGTTAGGCCTGGGAACCTCTGTCAAACCACTGGAAATCTTTCGGAAAAATAGGACCACCTCTTCAGAAAGGCGAGAGCATCGCGCAGACATTGTTTGCGCGCTCTATGGAGCATTAGAGAAGGTTTGGTATTTGTCCCAGTTTGTTTGCAAATTAAATTAAGATCTAGCTTTCCAGCTTGGAAAGTATCAATTGTTAATAGGTTGGGGGGGGGGGGGGTTCTGAAAAAATAGCTACGATATAAGCTCTCTCTTTTGAGTTTAAAATGTTAAAGGTGCTATGAAGCTATTAAGTATCGCGCGTTCCTCTATTTCAATGTGAAGGTCAACGGTTTTACCATGTATTTATTTCATAATCTTATAAACCGCTTCCCCGGCCCAAATCAGTATATTTAGATGTCATATGTTAGTAACAGCTTTTTTCATTTGTGGCCTAAGTTCCGAGTTGCTGTTGATCGTTGCATCTGCATTTAACATTTGTCGCAGACCTCTTCAGAGCTGAAATGAACGTGACCACCTTCAGAAACACTTCCAAATTAAAACGTCTGATAAACCCACTCCCGCCTCTCCCGTTCATTTTCTGCCCATGATGATCTTGTGCTCTAGCAACGTGATTTAAGAAATGATCTCAACAAGCAAAACCCAGGACTCTCGGACCCAAGGAGCCCGTCAAGAGAGTTTTTCTCCGTAGTCCAAAAGTCGGAAAGGTTGAGTTACCTTTTAAGATTTTAGTGCGAAGCTTTCCGAAAACAAAATCCGCAAATGTTATTTGCTTAACCATCTGCAATTAGCTTTGCTGTCACAACACTGGAACCGAGTTGCGCCATTGCTTTGCATTGTCGATGGCGCTATTGCTATCTCCATGCTTAAGGCTCCAGATCTGAACCAAACCATCGTCAATTATTTGAGCCAAAATTGTGTTAATTCGACAGTTTATAATCCAAACTAAGGCAAACAATTTGCTCTGGATGACGGCTGAAATACTCTTATGAACAGTAAAAGGGAAACGAATATGACAGCAAACTTGCAGCACGTTTGAAAGCTTGAAGACTATAACCCCCAGGGTTTGAAAGCGCCCCCCCCCCCAATCCTTTTCAGTTTCAAAGGCATCCAAGGGAAGTGCTGTAATAATTTTCAAATGATAGGAGTAGCTCCAAGTGATATAAAATTACAGGCGCTCTTTCTATTCCCCGGCGGTGCTTTACTGTAAAAGTAGCTGAAGATGAATCTGAAATTTGAGGTTCACGGCTTGTGCATCAAGAAACCACAATAGATGAAGCGTGATTGCTGCAAACCCGCCTTCTCGCTAAATCTCTCTCTAGTCTCTCGCTCTCCGGCTGCCGCGGCTGGAGATCTGGGGCCTGGCACATCCTGGGCAAGGATCTCGGAGGTCAGCTACTTTCCATTTCCGAGATGCATCTGATTCTCGGTAGGGCTTTTCTTCCCTCCGTCTTATCTGCTGTTTCAGCCTTATTCTTCCCCATCAGGCTGCCTTTAAGATGCCAGACTTGGGCCTACCATGAAGTGTCCCAGTTTTCCGAAGATGCAGACTGGGGGCAGACTCTCCGCGCGGAACTCTAGGAGGCACAGAAACGCTTCAGTATTAGACACGCACAATAGAAGGGGCCAAAAGGCCATGCCACATAGCTGATGTTTTCCTAAATACAGACTGTGGGAAGGGACCGATTGGCCTGGCTGCGGGTTTTGATGGATTGTTAAAGACATCCCGAGTCGTTGGGGGACGTGTCGCCAGGTGCATATACGCACATCTTCCTGTCAAAGGCTGGGTTCAGCCACAGAAACTGAGGTGAGGGCAGGTTAGGAACAGGTCTAAGGGTGGCAAGAGGGGAGGTAAGAACATAGTAAATGATGGAGATAAGACCAGCACGGTCCGTTTGGTCTGCCCAGTAAGGTACCCAGAATTGCACTTGCTGCTCCCTACAGGTTACTCCCCCCCCCCCCCCCCTCCATTTTGTTTGAACTGTAAAAGTCAGTTGTTTGCTCATTTCAGTGCTGGAAAAAGGTGGAAAGTGAGAGGGCAGGGATCATATTTGCATATTTACATAGAAATCTGTACATTCCTACATTAAATAGAGTAATTTATGATTTTCTTCTGTGTCCCGTTAATTTATTTGGCCCTTTTTTAGGAGAACGAGATCTCAGTGCTCTGTTCTAAGAGGGAGGAAGGTGAGGATAGAGAAGACGGGAGGCGAGGGGAGGGAAGGGATGCAGGGGACAAACTCAGAGAAAAGATCCCAGGCAGGGCACACAGAGAGACAAGAAGGGGAGGATGGAGGAACTGGGAGGCAGAGGGAATGAGAGAGGGGCAGAAAGCAAGGGAAGATAGAAGGGACCCTGGATTGAGGAAGGGGTTTAAGAGAGGGAGAGATGATCCAGTCACACCCCACAGTACCTTCCATCGCTTCACCCAGTCTCTTCCTACCCTCATCTTCCAGTCCCATCACTCACCTTGGCCCATCTCCCCCCCCCCCACCCCCCACCCCCAAACATATACACAGATCTGCCAAGTTACCCATTTCCAGGAGGGAAACTTGTTGGCCAGTCCTAATGTGAGCTTACATCCCAAAGTAGTGTGGTAGCTGTAGTCCTCGATCCTACACATGGAAATCAATGCTACAGGTCCCACAATGCACCAGGATGGGGTTGTGAAAATCCAGGACTTGTCTAAAATCTCCCTTCTGGAATTGGGTGACTTGGAAACTACACACCAAATTTGTTCTTGCTACCACCACCACCATATCACCTCACTTATTCTCTTGCTCCATCCACACCTGCATCTTCTCCCTCCCTCTCCCTCCCCTTCAGCTTTCTGTTCCTCTCAGTTAAAAGAAGAAACTATGTCATGGTCAGTTTTGCAAAACTGATTTTTCTCTCAGTAGCCTCGTCTATGGTTTCTTTCACATTGAACATCTGCTTGTTTGGGGGCTGGTTTGCATTGACTCAAAGGCGCACATTCCATTTGCATTGTTTCTTTCCAGGCCTTATGACTGTCACTGTTGCAGCACCCTGTACTCCCACCACTAAAGGAATCTACAGGAAACATCTTCCTTATAGTCCTGTAAACATGCATGTGTGTCCATCCTACTTTTAAATACAAAACTTTTGCTTTGTTTATATGCAAAGGTTCTTTGAGTTTGTGTGGCCGTCTGGATTTTTGATTTGTTTGGACTGTTGCTGCTCTTTGCTGCTGTAGGTGATCACCTAGTCTTGCCATGATAGTTGGGGGCAGCCCTGTGCTTACTACCCCATCACACAGTTTCCTACCCTTGCAACCTCTGGTATGAAGCTCTCTCTTGCCCATTTCTTTGCTTGGTTTTCCTCCAGATGGCAAGAGTGATCATGTCAATGCTTCTGCATTCAAGACTTGGATCACCACTAATCACTGTAGCCATGGTGCCTCCTTCTACGGGTTGCTGGTCCAGAAATGAACCAGAGGCCTTATTTTTGAGCCTCTGCTATAAGGCTTCATGCATTGAAGACAAGAAGTTAAGAGTACCTTCCTGGTCACATTATCAGTTACCAATACCATTTTCACTGCTGTATTTCATTGATGGTTCATAGTTTGTCCTTCACAAAAAAACTGTCATTCCTGGAAAAATAATGCCAGATCAAAACTGCCATTATTTTTACTCCCCAGGAGTCTTCTTAAAGAAAATAGAAACACAATGGCAGAAAAAAGATCACATGGCCTATCTAGTCTGCCCTTCCATATCATCTACTAAAAGAGTCCCCTTTTTGCCTTTAGACAGCCTCTATGTTTGTCCCATGCTTTTTTGAATTTAGATAAGGTCCTCATCTCTACCACCTCCACTGGGAGACTATTCCACGCATCTACCACTCTTTCCATAAAGAAAGATTTCTGCATATTATTCCTGAATCTATCCCCCTTCACCCTCATCCCATGTCCCCTCGTAGCAGAGCTTGCTTTCAATTGAAAGAGGCTCTCCCCCTGTGCATTTATGCCATGGAGGTATTTAAACATCTCAATCATATCACCTCTATCCCGCCTTTCCTCTAAAGTATACATATTAAGATCCTTCAGTCTGTCCTCATATGCTTTATAATGAAGACTACTAACCATTTTAGTAGCCACCCTCTGTACTGACTCCAGTCTGTCTATATCCTTTTGAAGGTGCGGTCTCCAGAATTGCACACTATACTCCAAATGATGTTGCACCAAAGACTTATACAGAGGCACTATCACCTCCTTTCTTCTGCTGGCCATTCCTCTCCCTATGTACCCAAGCATCCTTCTAGCTTTCACTGTCACCTTTTCTACCTGTTTAGCTACTTCGAGATCATCAGACAGAATCACAACTAGGTCCTGCTCTTCTTTTGTGAACAGAAGTACATTACCTCCTATACTATATTGCTCTCTTGGATTGCTGCAGCCCAAATGCATGACCTTACATTTTTTAACATTAAATCCCAGCTGCCAAATTCTAGACCATTCTTTAAGCTTAGCTTAGATCCCTCTTCATGATATCTACATCTTCCTGGGTGTCTACTCTGTGCAGATTTTAGTATCATCCACAAAGAGACAAACCTTACCCAACAGCCCTTTCGCAATATCACTAACAAAGATGTTAAAAAGAATCGGACCAAGGACAGATCCCTGCGGCACTCCACTGGTAACATCCTTCTCCTCAGAGTGAGCTCCATTTACCTGTACCCTTTGTTCTCTCCCATTCAACCAATTTCTAACCCAAGCAGTAACTTTAGGGTCCATCTCAAGGGTGCTTAGTTTGCTTATGTCACCTGCGCAGAACAGTGTCAAATACTTTACTGAAATTTAAATACACCACATCTAGGGCTCTCCCTCAGTCCAACTCCCTGGTCACCCAGTCAAAGAAATCAATCAGATTTATCTGGTGAATCCATGCTGCCTTAGATCCTGCAATCCGTTGGACTCCAGAAACCTCACTATTTTCTCTTTCAGCAGTGTTTCCAATAATTTACTTACCACCGAGGCTAAACTAACCGGCCTGTAGTTTACAACCACATCCTTACTTCTGCTTTTGTGTAAAGGGACCACATGTGCCTCTCTCCAGTCCTCTGGCACCACTTGCAACTCCAAGAGGCATTGAAAAGGTCAGACAGTGGAGCTGCAATAGAGTAGACACCCAGGAAAGAGTAGATAACATGAGGAGGGATCTTGCTAAGCTTGAAGAATGGGCAAGAATTTGGCAGCTGAGATTTAATGCTAAAATATGCAGGGTCATGCATTTGGGCTGCAAAAATCCAAGGGAGGCAGTATAAAGAGTGAAGTACTTCTATCCATGAAAGAAGAGCGGGACCATGGCATATTTGTTTCTGAGGATCTTAAGGTAGCTAAACAGGTAGAAAAGGCGATGGCGAAAGCAGAAGGGTATAAGTCTTTGGTGAGACCACATTTGGAGTACTGTATGCAATTCTGGAGACCGCGCCTTCAAAAGGATATAAACAGGATGGAGTTGATACAGAGAGTAGCTACCAAAATGGTCAGTGGTCTTCATTATAAACCATATGGGGCAGCCTTAAATATCTCAATATGTATACTTTAGAGGAAAGAAAGAATGGGACCGATACAGAAGATCTTTAAAGAAAAAAAAAAGGACTATAGTAGTTGATATGGAAGGGCAGACTAGATAGGCCATATCGTCTTTTTCTGCTGTCATGTTTTCTATGTTTACATGCAAATATAGCCCATGAACATCCATTGTGGCAAGCTAAAAAATCCAAATTGCTTTGTATGCCTCTAGGAGAGGATTGAAAACACTGTCTTAGAATTCTGGTTCTCAAGGCAGTCCTCAAGATCTCCACAATGCACATTCACAAGAAGATCTGCTTGCCACAGAGGTATTGTAAATCTATGTCATGCATTGGTGGAGCAATACCCTGAAAACCTGATGGGCTGGCTGCATTCAGAAGACTGGGTTGAGAAATCCTGCCTTAGAAGGTACATGACTTAGCCCTGTCTTCTTTTCAACCCAACAGAACTTGGAAAGAATTATAGAAAAGGGATCGAGAAATGCCTGGCTGTTTGCCTGTCCGTCTGGGCGCAACGTAACTCTGAAAAATAAATGAAATAGAAGAATTGGAGGCAAAAAAACCACACACACATAAAAAAATAGTTCATATCAGAATCAGACCGAAGGTTCCAGAGAAATAAGACCCCCCCCCCCAAAAAAAAATGGTCCAATGCATTTCTATGGGAGAAGGCATTCCAGCAGCTATAAGCACAGAAACTTACATACAATGAAGGAGCAGTGAGGGACTGCCCCTTTCAAACCCCAAACTGCCCCCACCCCCAACAAATGCCCCTGGTAATTGCCTCCCCAACCGCCAGAATGCCTCACCACCCAAGAGCTACCCACACAACTCCACCAAACCCTGCAGATGGTCCAGCCCTCACAAACTGCCCCATCACTCCGCATACTGCCCCCTGCAACCACTTCCCCCCCCCACACACACACACACACTGCCAAACACAATGCAGACTGCCCCGACCCCAAAATAATTCCTCTTCCATTGGTGCGTGCACACACAAACAAAAATACACACACAAAACACATACAATATAGCTACACTGACCCAACAAAACATACATACAAGAGTGAGGTATACATACTGACAGGTATATGCTTGCGTGCACACACAGAGGAGCTGTGAGGAATTGCACCAGCTTTTCCCACTTCTTGTGGCTTGAAAAACTAAGCTACAGAATTGCCATTCTAATTTTTCTTAAACTGAAAATGAGGTTTGTTTTGACTAAAGGCTTGCTATGTTTATTTTAAAATATTCTTTGTCTTCAAAAGTGTGTGAGGTTTTTAACCAGAACAAAGTTATACGGAGTCCTACCATGGCCAGCGTAACCATCAGGCAAGACTAGACGGTCACCCAGGGCAGCGGCTTCTGATGGGCAGCAAAGAGAAACCACAGTCGAAGCAAAACAATTGATTCCAAGAGCCAGACAAGCTCAAAGAGCCCTCAGCGCCTGCAGGGAGAGTGGCGCACACATATAGACAATGCATGGTTTCATATTAAAGTGTAGGATATCCAGTTACGCATTTTTACAGGATTATTGTGGGAAGGCAGGTGCTAAGGTTACCATGATTACTGATTTTAATGGTGGGGGGGGGGAGGTTAAGGCTGAAAGTTGGCCTAGGGCACCAGCTCTGGGGCCAATCCTGCTCCTACCATCCTGCTATATATAGTACATAGTTCAATTTCAAAATAAAATTTCTGTGAGCATTATTATCAAAGAGAATTATTGTTTATGGTTGTGGCATTAATGTTTTACCAGTTAAAACACTGAGTAAAGATAAGCTTAAGTCCACAGCAAAAGAAGCAGTATACAAGGGGTGATTTTAAAAGACTTAGGGCCCAATTCAGAGTCCTGGGTTGCAGGTGTGCACATCCCGTACAGACCCAATGCCCCCCTCCTGCTCTTCCTGCATGGCTAGTGCCACAGGATGGGGAGAGCCGGCAGGGGGCAGGATCCTGGTGGAGTGGTGACGGGGAGAGCCGGCAGGACATACAAGGTTGATTCAGTTCACGGCCCTGTACGTCCTGCCAGGTCAGAGGGGACGTGCTGCTTATTCCATCTCAAAGGTGCAAGGGATCCCCCTTGGGGCTGGGTGCAGGGATGTCCCTGCCACCCGATTCAGGCCTTGGCTGCCAGCTGTGGGTTGGGCAGCGGGGAAGAGGGGGGTTCTTAGCCACATGGCCAGGGGAGCCTACAGGGAGGATGTCCCCACAGGCAGGCAGGGGCCCGCCGGGCAGTCCTCAGGCCAGATTCTGTGTACCATGGGAACATTTTGTTCCCGCAGTCCAGAATCGGGTCCTAATGGGCCAGTCTTGCTTGGGGATGTCCGGATAGCCCAGACACGCCCCTTCACGAATCGGGCTCTTAGTCATGTTGTAGGAGGTCTGAAGACATGCACGTGGACATCAAAATCACAGAGATGTCTCTGCAGTCGTTCCATAAATGATGTTTTCAGACGTCTGTGGTGCAGGAACGTCCAAGTAGGTGAGGGGTATGGTGGAGGCATATCTAGGGAGGGGCTATGGATTTACACGTCTCCAATCATTATGTCTGCAGGCACAACCACATTTATACCTGCTGCAGACATGTATAGGCATCACGAAAGGGCTTGGTTTGGCCTTAAAAGATTACTCTGTTCGCCTGACTAATTCTTATGCCTCTGATCCTCGTCGTCTCGTCATTGCTCTCAATTCTCTCCTCAAAGTGCCTCCGCCTCTGATCCCTCCTTCCCTTTCTGCCCAGGCTCTGGCTGATTACTTCCATGATAAAATCCATAAGATCACTCTCCAGTTTCCCTCTAAATCCCCGATTTCCCTTTCCTGCTTTCATTCTCTCCCCCCTTCTCATCCTACCCTCTCTTCCTTCCCCACGATTTCTGTTGATGAAACTGCTCTTCTTCTCTCCTCCTCCAAGCTCACCACTTGCTCCTCTGATCCTATCTCCTCCCATCTCCTCTCCTCTATTTCCTCTACCGTTGTTCCCTCCATTTCTCATATTCTCAACCTTTTGCTCTCCACTGCTACTGTCCCGGCTGACTTTAAACATGCTGTGGTCACGCCTCTCCTTAAGAAACCCTCACTTGATCCCTCTTGTCCTTCTAATTATCACCCCATCTCTCTCCTTCCTTTCATTTCTAAACTGCTCAACCGTGCGGTTTACCGCCGTTGTCTTGACTTCCTCTCTTCCCATGCTCTTCTTGATCCCTTACAATACGGTTTTCATCCTTTGCACTCTACTGAAACTGCTCTTGTCAAAGTCTCCAGTGACTTGTTCCTGGCTAAATCTAAAGGCCCTTACTCTGTCCTTATCCTCCTTGACCTTTCTGCTGCCTTTGCCACTGTTGACCATGATCTTCTCCTTGACACTTTGTCCTCGCTTGGCTTTAGGGACTCTGTTCTCTCCTGGTTCTCCCCATATCTCTCCCATCGCTCCTTTAGTGTATGTTCTGGTGGCTCCTCCTCCTCTGTTACCCTGCTCTTGGTTGGTGTCCCCCAGGGTTCTGTCTTGGGTCCCCTTCTTTTTTCTCTCTATACCCAATCCCTTGGTGCGCTTATTTCCTCTCATGGTTTTCAGTACCATCTCTATGCTGATGACTCCCAAATCTATCTCTCTACTCCTGATCTTTCTCCTGCTTTGCAGTCCCAGATCTCTTGCTGTCTCTCTGCCATTGCTGCCTGGATGTTCCATTGTTGCCTGAAATTGAACATGGCCAAGACTGAACTTCTCGTTTTTTCTCCTAAAATTTCCCTTTCTCCTTCTTTTTCAGTCTGTTGATGGCTCTGTTCTCCAACCTGTTTGATCTGCTCGCAATTTGGGTGTTATTTTTTACTCTTTGCTCTTTCTCCTCTCATATCCAACTCATCGCTAAGACCTGTCGCTTCTTTCTCTTCAACATTGGCAAAATCCACCCCTTTCTCTCTGACCTCACTACTAAAACCCTCATCTATTCCCTAATCACCTCCCGCCTTGATTATTGTAACCTCCTTCTTGCTGGTCTCCCCCAGTCTCATCTCTTCCCTCTTCAGTCTATTCAGCACTCCGCTGCCCATTTGATTTTCCATCAGCCTCGTTTTGCCCACATCACTCCTCTCCTCAGATCTCTTCACTGGCTCCCTAACCATTTCCATATTCACTTTAAGCTTCTCCTTCTGACCTATAAGTGCATTCACTCTGTGGCTCCTCAGTACCTTTCTTCTCTCATTTCTCCCTATTTCCCACCCTCGTGTACTCCGTTCTTCTTCCCATTTGCTTCTTGCTATGCCCTTCTCCTCTATTGCCAACTCCAGATTCCGCTCTTTTCACCTTGCTGCTCCTTACGCTTGAAATAAACTTCCTTTGTCTATACATCAGGCATCCGGGGGAGGAGTGGCCTAGTGGTTGGGGCAAGTTACCTCAGGCCAGAAGGTCAGGGCTTCAAATCCCACTAGAGGACAGCAACCTTGGGCCGGAAGGACTGGGGTTTCTAGTCCCACAGGTGCTCCTCGTGGTTTTGGGCAAGCTACTTAACCCTCCATTGCCCATGTTCCCTGTAAGTATTAGTGTATGTGTCTCATATCCCCTCATGTTAAATGTATCCCCCAATTGTGTTGTGACCACTTTGATTGAAGGATAAGGTGGTATACAAAACTGTTTAAATAAATAAATAAATCTTCTTTGCCCCTCTTCAAACTCAAGTTAAAAGCTCATCTTTTCGCCTCTGCCTATGGCTCTTGATTTTGCTGTTCTCCTTCCTTCCCCTCTTTTGTTTCACCTTTCTTTCTTCCTCTTACACTTGTTCTTACCTCTTTCCTTTGTCCTGTCTCTCCTGCTCTTGTCTCTTTGCCCTTGTTATCTTTTTTCTACTCCTTTTCTTGCTTTGTCTTTTTAGATTGTAAGCTCTTTTGAGCAGGGACTGTCTTTTTGTGTTTTCATTGTACAGCGCTGCGTGCGCCTGGTAGCGCTTTATAAATGCTTAGTAATAGTAGTAAAACATCGAGAGAGTATAGAGAAGATGGAGAGTTAAGTAACTAGTCTAAGATCACAAAGACCCAAAGGGAGATTTGAGCCCTGGCGGCCACACTCCCAACCCACTATATTTACCATTGTGCTGTTAGATGTCCATATTCTGACATTCTATTCTGGGGCTATGTAGACATCTCTCTAGAGTCTAGACGACCCTTTCAGCCACGTCCATGTTTCTGAAATCGTGCCTGCATTTTTTCCAGATGTTCTGGCTTTGACATACCAGATTGTACATTTTACAATGGGACATCCAAGTGCAAACACAACTAAATCCCAATAACTCCTACTCATTACAAACTGAAAAAACAAGAGCTATAGAGCCACATTAAAGTTAAGGAGGAACATGTGTAAACCTGGGCAATGTGCTTGCAAACATTTAAGCACTACTGCCCGGCTCAAAGGTGTGAGGAACAACCTCGGGGACCACCATGAATCTAAGAGAGCCCCAGACCAGGGGGTGAAATTCATATCGCAGCTATAAACCAAGGATTTTTGAACCACTGCAACCCTGTGACAAACACTGAAAGCCTATGAATGAAATCAATTTTCTAAATGCATTTCAAAGAAAAGAAACACTTTAACTGAGACCCAGCTCCCCACTCCGGTGAAAGTGGTGAATTTGTCGTGATGCAGCCCGTCTGAAACTACCGGGCAAAACTCAAGTCGACATGAATCCAGCGTTCTGGGTGTTTGGATATTTGCACCAATGGGGAGCCGAGTGTCAGTTAAGTGTTTCTTTTCTTTTACATGCATTTAGAAAATTGACAAACACGTAAAGCCTAGGAATGATATCACAGGATTGCAGTGGTTCAAAAATCCGTGGTTTATACCGCAATATGAATTTCACCCCCTGGTCTGAGGCTCTCTTAGATTCATGGTGTTCCCCGAGGTTGTTCCTCACACCTTTGAGCCGGGCAGTAGTGCTTAAATGTTTGTAAGCACATTGCCCGGGTTTACACATGTTCCTGAACTTTAATGTGGCTCTATAGCCATTGTAAAATGTGCCTTACAGAAAACAGTAAGGGGGTTTTATTCTGCACTACAAATAGCGGGGATGGATGGCCGGCCCAATGGGACGTCCATCCCCACTCTTCGTGCCGGCTCCTGCACCTAACTTCCCTGCTGGTTGTGTGAGAAAATTAGATGGGGGCGGTGAATGGGTGGCCTGGGGGTGGAGTCTGGGCAGGCAGTGGGCGGTTGCTGGCCCTGGACGTACAGAGCCAATTCTAATGTTGGCCCTGTATGTCCAGGGCCAGTGAAATGTCTGGGGAAGTTATTTCACCTCTGAGGTGGAATGACTTCCCTAGATGTGATTTTTTGAACAGCCCAGAGCACAGATGGGGCAGGGGAGTAAGGTTTATTCCCCTCAGCCTGACCGAGGAGTCGGGTTGTGGGAAATAAACAACTTTATTTGGCGGATGGCATCACGGCTCTTCAATGGAGCCACAATGTCATGGCAACATGATGTCACGGTGCTGCAGCTCCATTGAGGAACCGTGACTGAGTTAGACAGGGGCAGTCCTGCACGTGCAGGACTGTTTGCGATTCTGATCGCACGGGGCTAGACATTCCCTGTGGGATCAGAATCGTGATCCCCTCTGCATCCGGTTCAGACCAGATTCACAGAGGGCATCTACGTGCGGGATAGAATTGAGCCCTAAATGTTTAATTATAATAGGCCTTGGAAATAAATATATTTCATTATGAAGTGGTAATTCCTGCTTGACCTATCCATACATATGCACGTAAGATTCACATTTAAAAAGCCAGGGTGCCAAGTATAGGGCAAATTTGCAGTGTGTTGAGTAGAGCTTAAGACAGCATATGTCAGTCCCTATGGGGATACTCAGTGGCTGTGAAAGTTAAACCCAGATATTCAGTGTCAGGAATTAAATATCTGGGCTGCCCGGATTGTCAGGAACTTACCGGGCAGTGGTGATACTCAGCAGCTGCCCGGTTAGCTGCCACAGCTAAAACTTAGGCCAGCCTTTGCTGCACCTTACTTTCACTGTCTTGCAATAACCGAGCAGTGGTTCAATATTGCTGCTATCTGCTTATGGCCAGGTGCCACTCTGGGAATGCCTTGATGCCAACTGGGTGTGCAGCAGCAGCACCTGGGCATATTCAGCGGCATTAATCCCAGATAAAGGGATGAACCTGGTTAGCAAGTCTCCTAATCCCATTAATCCTTTTGAATATCCCCCCCCCACACACACACACACACACTAGTTTCTAAGGTCTTATTTTATTTATTTATTTATTTACATTTTCTTATATACCGCGCTATTCTGCATCAGTGCAGTTTACATTGAACAAACTGAAATTACATTGAACAGGGCATTATAACTTGGAGATAACTATTTTACAGGGAACATGGGCTATGGAGGGTTAAGTGGCTTGCCCAAGACCACAAGGAGCACCTGTGGGACTAGAAACCCCAGTCCTTCCGGCCCAAGGTTGCTGTCCTCTAGTGGGATTTGAACCCCCGACCTTCCGGCCTGAAGTACCTTGCCCCAACCACTAGAAACAGCCTCTCGGTCTTTATGACTCTCTTATCAGACTTTCAGAAATTTTAAAATTACTGCAAACTCCTTCAAGGCACATGACCAAGGTAAGGATTCACTGTCCACTGTGGAGTTTTGCACGGTGTTGAATATGAGGCCTGGCTCCTATCCCTAATAAACATACTTACAGAAAGGAGCAGATAGAATGACAGATGGACAGTGCCAGCTAGACAGACTGTTCTCTAATTAATCCATTCCTCCAAAGGAGTGGAGAGGCACATGGCACCTTACCCATCCCATCGCTCGGGCACAGTGGAAGACGTGGTGGGATTTAGAACATGGAAACACGTCTTAAAAGTCCTAGAAGGCATGCATGGGACATAGCTAGAGTTTTTATCCCAAAAATCTCCTGAGATTAGGAACTATTTTACTCTTCATATAATTTACCTTTGATTTAATTGGAAACATGACGGCAGACAAAGACCATATGGCCTATCTAGTCTGCCCTTCCATATCAAATACTATTAATTTCGTCACTGTTGCATTACTGCTTGTCTAGTTTGGCTAAGGTTACATCTCGAAGAAAACAGCTCGATGCAAACCAGAACTAACCCATCCCAGACAGTTTGGGAGGGAGGCGAGGAGGGTTAAGCTATCGTGTTAGTTCAGTATTTAACTGTGCATCTGTTGGCAGTAGCGATGGCTGTAGTAGTATAATTCTAGTCCTAGGTCCGTTTTTAATAAACTGCTACAGAAGGTTTGATGAATTAACTTTCAGAAGAATAAAGACGGTCATTACAGGACTAAAGAAACTTCACCCCCCAAAAACTGTTATTCTTAAAACAAAAGGTTTGGGTATCTTATGTGGGTAAAAGGAGAGTTCAGCCACCAAAATAAGCCATTGTGAGTCTCCCATTTATGTCATATAAATGTTGCACTGGTTTTCCTTTTGTGGTACATCATTTGTACTGTGCTCACATTGACTATCCTATACTGCTGAGTCTTCTGCCATACTGCCTATTAACACATATCATTTGTATTCTGATGACATAGTATCAGAAACATAGAAACATGTCAGCAGAAAAAGACCATATGGCCTATCTAGTCTTCCCTTCCATATCAAATACTATAGTCCATTTTTCCTTTACAGATTTTCTGAGTTTGTCCCATGCTTTCTTAAATTCAGATACTGTCCTCGTCTCTACTGCCTCCACTGGGAGACTATTCCATACATATAGCACTCTTTCCATAAAGAAATATTTCCGCATATTACTCCTGAGTCTATCCCCTTTCACCCTCATCCTATGTCCCTCATTGCAGAGCTTGCTTTCAATCAAAAGAGGCTCTCCCCCTGTGCACTTAAGCCACGGAGGTATTTAAACATCTTTTATCATAGCTCCTCTATCTACCTTTCCTCTAACATATACATATTAAGATCGTGAAACCTGTCCCCATATGGTTTATAACAAAGACCACTGACCATTTTAGCAGCCATCCTCTGCACAGATTCTATCCCCTTTATATCCTTTTGAAGGTGCGGTATCCAGAATTGCACACAATATTCCAAATGAGGTCACACCAGAGATTTATACAGAGGCACTATCACCTCCTTTTTTCTGCTGGCCATTCCTCTCCGTATATACCCAAGCATCCTTCTGGCTTGCACCGTCACCTTTTCTACCTGTTTAGCTACTTTAAGATCGTCAAAACACAAACACACCCAGGTCCTGCTCTTCTTTCGAGGACAGAGGTACTTCACCCCTATACTGTACCACTCCCTTGTATTTTTGCAGCCCAAATGCATGACCCTGCATTTTTTTAGCTCGCATCTCAGCTGCCAAATTCTTCCAGATTTTGGTATCATCCGCAAAGAGGCAAACCTTACCCGACAGCCCTTCCACTATATCACTAAGAAAGCTGTTAAAAAGAATCAGACCAAGGACAGATCACTGCAGCACACTACTGGTAACCTTCTCCTCAGAGTGAGCTCCATCTACCTGTACCCTTTGTTACCATCCAGTCAACCAATTTCTAACCCAGACCAACACTGGCTCCCCATAGCTAGCCATCTGACCTAAAAAGCCCTTCTACTCACGTTTAAGATTCTTCACGAGTTATGTGCATCCTCCCTGTCATCAATGATACAACATACCCCAGGCAGCAGGATGCGACGAGCAAGCATGGTAAACACTCTGATTACACCTTCAGCGATAAGGACTTGCACTCAGGCCATCAGGAATCGCACCTTTTCTTTATACGCAGCAACCCTCTGGAATGCCCATCCTGCTTCAATCTGAGCCATCGCTGACCAGTCTATGTTCAGAAAGGCATTAAAGACTCACCTGTTCCAGCTAGCTTATGACCACATAACTTAATGAAGGGCTTAAATAGCATATACCTTGAGGCTCGGCCGCATAACTTGTAATTAGTTCTCCTATCCCTCCTCTTATTCCCCTGCCTCTATCCCTCCCCTATTCCCCCCTATATCCCCATGGAATGCTGACATAACATAGAACAAGTAATTCGAAACAAGCGGTTAACTAGATTTAATGTTTAATGCCTGTTCTATGTAAAGTTGCTCAGCTGTTCACGTTCCATGTAAACCGCGCTGATACTAAATAGTGCGGTATATAAAAGCAAATAAATAAATAAGGTCCATGCCTAGGATGCTCAATTTATTTATAAATCGCCTGTGTGGTACGGTGTCAAAGGCTTTACAGAAATCTAAGTGCATTAACATCTAGGGATCTCCCTCAGTCTAAATCTCAGTCAAAAAAATCAATCAGATTTGTCTGACAAGATGTGCCTCTGGTAAACCCATGCTGCCTCAGATCCTGCAAGCCATTGGATTCCAGAAACCTCACTATCCTCTGTTTTAGCAGCATTTCCATTAATTGACTCACCTCAGAGGTCAGATTAACTGGCCTGTAGTTCTCAACCTCATCCTTCCTTCTGCTTTTGTGTAAAAGGACCACAGGTGCCTTTTGAGTCCTCTGGGACCACTCCCGACCCTAAAGAAGAATTGGAAAGCTCAGTCAGTGGAGCTGCTGGAATGTCCCGAAGTTCCTTCAATATTCTCGGATGTATCCTATCTGGCCCCATCGCTTTGTCTACTTTTAGTTTAGCTAATTCCTCACCAACATAATCTTATGAAAATCGTTTAAGATCCCCGTCACTTCTGCTCCTATTTGTGGATGTTTTCTGAGGTTCTGCTCCTGGCCCTTCATCTGTGAACACAGAACAAAAACATTTGTTAAGCAATTCCGCTTTAACCTCATCAGCTTCTACATATTCCTCCCCTGCACCCTTGAGTCTGACAATATCACTTTTGCACTTCCTCCTCTCACTAACATATCTGAAAAATGTCTATTTCTTCTTTTTGAATCTTTGCTTTTCCGACTACTTTGCTAGCTTCTTTTTCCAAATATTGATGCTCGTCTTCCTCTGTGATCTGTTCTATTTTATGAAGGACTCCCTTTTTTTCTTCACCTTTTCAGCTACTTCTTTTGAGAAGCATAGTGGTCTCCTTTTCCTTTTACAGTTATTTACCTTTCTAACAAAAAGGTTGGTTGCCCTTAAAATATCCTCTTTCAGTTTTGCCCACTGTTTTTCTACATCCCCCAGCTGTTCCAATCCCACTCACGACTCCCTGAGGTAGCGTCCCATGTTGGCAAAGTTAGTCTTCCTAAAGTCTAAGGCTCTTGCTTTTGAATGGACTTCATCAGCCCTAATCCTAATACTGAATGACACCATCTGGTGATCACTGGATCTTAGATGATCTCCCACTATAACACCAGAAACACTTTCCTCATTGGTGAGCACTAAGTCCAGTATGGCCCCTTCACAAGTGGGTTATGTTACCAGTTGCTGGAATAGTTCTCCCTGTAGAGCAGAGGTTCCCAACTCCAGTCCTGGAGGGCCAAACACCATTTAGGTTTTCAGGCTGTTCCTAATAAATATGCATGAGATGCCCCCACTGTATTCAAATGTATCTCATGCATATTCATTAGGGACAGCCTGAAAACCTGAATGGTGTTTGGCCCTCCAGGACTGGAGTTGGGAACCTCTGCTGTAGAGTATCCAGGATCTCCCTACTTCTATCTAGTTCTACATGCTGCTAATAGAGGGCTGGTGCAAGGACTGGAAATGCCCTAGGTGGGTCCTCCATCCTGCTGCCCCCACCCCCGTGGCCTCCCCCACCTCTATTGCCATCACTGCTGCCTCTCTCCATGGCCTGCAATGGCAACCGTAGCCCCCAAACTGTGACGCACTGCTTACTAACACTCCAGCGCTACGTCACGGTTTCCTCCTGCTCACCATGTGCCATTTACATCCCCTCCGATGCCGCTTCCAGTTTCAGAGGGTACGAAAACAGCACATGTGACCAGGAGGAAACCGTGACACAACGCTGGAGTGTTAGTAAACACTGCGTTGGGAGCCCTGGAGGGGTGGGCGCCCTCGGAGGACCACTAAGTTTGCCTATACTGTGTTGAAAAGAGCAGGGCCTGATGCTTGAGCTAGAAGGAGCTTCAGCACCAACCTCAGACCTGCACCTTACAGGTTGGTGGGAAAGTAGCTTTTTACCTCCACTGATCTGATCAACGAAGAAGCTTCCAGCACTGGTTCAAACCCAAAGACCTGCTTAAAGATGTTGAGGCCTGTTTTCAATGCTTCTGTGTGTTAACCTCGGTGTCCTTGCGCCTTCTGTTTTGCTTGACAAATAACTCTGATGCAGATATGTTTTACTGAAAATGGGAGTAGCTGACAATTGTTGCAGCTCACACAAGATAATTGGGATGGCACAGGGCAAAAGGTTTTGCTTCATTTTTGGTTTGCACTCTTTCCTGATCTTTTTGGTTTGTTTCCCACATTTACTCAGAAAATTATTGATATTAGAAATTTCTAACATGCACTAATTGACTTAACACACAATAATTCATAGGTTAATATGTATTAAATTGATTTCCCAAATGCTTTTTAAGGCACACTCAGGACCCCAATGCACGCTAAGAATGCGCATCCCTAGAACAGATGTTATCAACCTTTGGGGTTGTGTAAACACCTCATTAACCTCCAGAAAGCTCAGGACCCCCAGTTCATCACCATCACTCTTTCCTGACCCCCTCAGCCCCAAGCTTATCCCCACTAGCCATCTTTATCTTCTTCCCCTTCCTGTCTCCACCAGTCTCTCTCTCTCCCTCACCCACCAGCTGGTCCTCAATAGTCTCTCGCTCCCCTCAACCAGTCTCTCTCTCTCCTTAGCCAGTCCCTAGCAGTCTCCTCATCCCACCCACCCTCATCCTCTCTCTCCTACTCTAGTGAGTCCCACTATTAGTATTTCTCCCTCTCCTCACCTGTTGACGCTGCACTGTTGTTCCCAGACCCCGCAGGCTGAAGCCGGTCCTCCATGATTGCCTGATCACATCCTTACCACCACCACTAGCGCTGACCCGCTCCTGCCACAGCTTCAGTGTGTACAGCTGCCTCCGATTTCACCCTCATGGCCACTATTGCTTTCAGCCACCTTCACTCCCACTGCTGATCTCACCTCTGCAATGGCTTTTGTGTCCTTCTTAAATGGATGCTAGCGGCATGAAAAGACTCGTTGCTCTGCATCCTGCGGGGCCCCTCTAATGGTCTCATGGACTCTCACGGGACCACAATTAGGGAACCACTGCCCTAGAAAACATTCACATGTAGAATCAGCCACACTCGCAATTTCAGTTTACTGTAAGTATGCAATAGAGAAAAAAAAACCACACCTGACACCATCGCCCTCTCTTATATTCCCCCCTCCCCCCGGCTACCCACTATTCAATTTAAATCAAAGTAGCCGAATACCTGACTTCTGATGGAATGAGGACCTACAGTATAAAACTGAGGCAGCGGATTAGCTTAATGCTTAGAGGAGCAGACTGGAACCAGGTTTCAAGTCCCTTTTCCCCTCATTGAGGCTCTGTGACCTTTCTAAAGTCACTTCATCCTCTATTATTACCTCAGGAGCAATTTAGATGTTAAGCTCATTTGGGTAAGCAAATAACTCCTATACTAGAAAAAAAAATCACATGACATTTTTAAATAATTTTCAAAAGCTTTACAAGATATATTATTTTTCAGAGTTTCAAACTGTGCGCATCTTGAAGTTGTCCACCTCTTATCTGGTTAGAGATCCGTGGAGGAAAGTGATTCCTCGCCAGTCTGTAAGCTGCAGCTGCAGGAACCTAGCCACACTATTTACAACCCCAATATCAGATCCAGCTATTTCTAAATAGCACCACAGTACTAAGCACGGCCCCATAGGCACAAAATACCATGAGATCTACTGCCCTGAAATTCAACCCTGGATTCTGAAGGTCACAGAGCAAAGCTTTAATAGATCGTCTTTGGAAAGTCATTAGAACAGCCGACACCCTCCATATGTGTTATTCCTCACCCACAGTTGATATAAATCCTCAGATCTAAGAGTAGCTGTAAGACCCCCAAATAGCAACCTTTTGGTGAATCAGTTTGTGCTGTGGTGCTAATGTTAGGCTTTTAAGGGAGACCAAATGAGTTATAAATGGCCTCACAGGAACCATGAATGGCGAGTGAAAATAAAGCACTGATTGGCTAATTATATGTCCAGTGTGTAATAGTGTTGGGTTTGCACTCGCCTAGGTCTGTTGTCAAATTAGAGGTACATTTTTCCCAAAATATTGCTCGTTAGTTTGGTCCCACTGCAGAAATTAACAGCAGCAACCTCAAAGTTCCAGTAGTGCCGGTCCACTTGTGTAATTTAAATATTAAGTAACTATTTGATGGGAAACTAAAACCATAAAGTCATCAAGTGTTTATCATTAAAGATCAATTAAGAGGATAAAGGCGGATTCACTTAGTGCACTGCAATATCCTTCTCACTCAGCCTGTTTCCTTTTAAATGATAAAGCAATGTTATAAAGAAACCGTGGGCAAAACAGACAGTCTTAAGAAATGAGATGCAGCATGACCGTTTCACATTCTTACCTTTGAAAGTTGATATTTCATGTTTTTTTTTTACCTAAAATATGTTTGAAGTTCGATGGTAATTTTGGCATCTTATCAATAGCAGAATGCAGGGCTGGCTCAACCACTAGGCAAACGAGGCAGCTACCTATGACATCAGCTTCTAGGGAGCAGCAAAGAGCAAGGCATTCAAATCTAGACAATAGATTCTGACATCTAGGGCTTAAGATTTACCTATGGTGCCAACACCTTGAACCAATGTTAGAGAAGGTCTTGGCTGAATGCTTTCCCATACCAAAAGAAATGAAACCAGCCGGCAGAAATGTGTTTGTTTTTTTTACAGAATGCATTTCCAAATCCACAGCTAGGTGCCATGGAATACAGATCCCCTCCCCCCCACCCTTTCAAAGATTTGGGGGACCTTTGACATTGTGCGGAAAATGAGCAAGAATGGGTGTTGTAAATGACATTAGTGATCTGTACTCTCTGGTGCTTTCACCAGGTCGACAATTGCTGCTGAAAACTAGATTTAGGAACCACCGCAGTCCTCGTCTTTTCAGGCGGGCGACCCAATGTAGAAACTGTGCAAGACCCAGTACTAAAGCTCTAGAGCAAGGTTTCCTGATGCAAGTTTAAACGCAGGCGTTTTGCAAGTGAGCCGTGCGCAGAAGATCTGCCCTAAATAAGGGGGCATGTTTACCAAAGCGAGCTCCCTGTTAATTCGGTAGATAATGTGACCAGATAGCGTATACTAACAGCACAGATAGCTGTACAAAATGCATTAACTACCAGAGTGGGTGAGAAATGGGCAGAGAGTGGCGTTATGTGCATCCACAGTAGTACTAGCCTGCACCCTCTGCAATTCCAGTGAGTTATTTGCTGGGTAAATTCTGTGCACGCCCAACAGGTACTGCACTGTTTGCAACTAACACAGTGCTATTTACAGAAAACACGACGTTAGCTGCAAACGCCTTATGCACTTTAGTAAACATACCCCAAAGAGAGCAAGCCAGGCACATGTGCACAGAGGTCTGCTTTAGCGCAGAAAAAAAAAATATGACTAGAATATTATCTGGTGCACTCGAACATAGGACTAGAATATTATCTGGTGCAATATTATTCTGCACCAAAGTTCTGCTCAGAAAATCAGTGTTTATAAACAGATATTATTCTGCACAGAATATTGATGTTTATGCACCAGATAGCATTGTTCCAGCACACCTCACGGGTTGGTTGTTTTCCGCCATCACCTTCAGCAAAGCCAGAAAAAAAGGTTCTGGGTACTGTACGCTCACGAAATAGGCATAAATTCCTCACCAACTGCTATGAGCTAATCCTCTGTGTCTAAGACCTCATATTAAAAGCTCAACCTTCAGGTCTTCTGTGCACTGCATAGCTAATTACAGCATTACCATCCATTTACATATATTGAAATGCACCATGTGCTGCTGTCTGCTTGAAGTTTTGATCACAGTTCTTGCATTGGTAGTGGCACAAAACTGCAGAAAAGTGTGTGTTACATTTTGTGCAGCAATTGGCTCAGTTTAATGCACAAAAGACTACAACACTTTTCTGCATCGACCCACAAAATAAGAGACCTCTGTTAAGAAATATTTTTTTTCAAGACTATGCATTTTCTGCAGCTCCCAGCATTTTAAATAAAAACATGGAAATAATGATGTAAAGTCGTTTATAGGTGCATGGAGAATACATGGATGAGTAGTGTTTGAAGAAAATGCCCTTGGGAGCAGCAATAGCTTCCCTCACCAGTAGAATGTTCGTAGATTCCACAATAAAGAAGCTTCTAGAGGGAGTCTGCTGTTCTGCAATGTTCTTGCCAATGGTATTTAGGAAGGTGCTGTATTTAAACTACCAATATAATGCATACAACATTGGGGGGGGGGGAAAAGATATATGAGCATAATGGCAATAGAGATGGAGTGGTAGCCCTATGGATACTTTGACAGTTTAAAAAGTCTGTTCCACTCAAAGCAAGGATTCTGTTACATCGCCCTTGCTTCCAAAAAAAATAAATTAAAATAAATAGATGCTAGGGATACATAGGAGCTCTTTTACTCAACCCACTAACAGGCCGATGCAGAAAGTCAGGCTAGACCTGTGCTGGATTGTTTTTTTGTTTTGTTTTGTTGTTGTTTTTTAATGTTCCTGACAATGCACACATTTTAATGTGCAATGCAGGAAGGTTAGGGCATGCAAATGCCCGCCACGGTGTAACCCTGAACAAGCAAATGAGCCACCGCAGCGCTAGTTTGGCTTGCTCTGCAAACACCGGTGACTAATTGGCAATACAGTAAAAAAAAATGCAAGACAGAGGTTCTGCTACAAAAATGCTCATAAGGGCCTATTTGCTGCAGAAATAGCCGATTTCCAGAGCTGCAGGAGAGACAGAGGTTTACTCTACTCAGACCCTGCAGTAAAAATGTTGGCGCTATGGCTGGTTGCGAAATCATATATGCCTGTCTCTGCATCGATGATTTGCATACCAGCCCAGCAAATTAAAATATATTTAAATAATTAGTATTCATTTAAATACATGTAGCATTAATTGAGTGCTAGTTTTTCCGCTGGCTTTTATGTCTATTTCCTGCATGGGAAAGATCGTAAAAATGTGCTTAAACGTGGCATTATGGACTCCTAAAGTCCGCGCTAGCTTTCTGCATCGGCCTGTAAGAGTTTGCACTTAATGTGCATTGTTAAGTGCAAACCCTGCACATCAGCTGTTGGGGGGGAGGGACACGATCTCCATGTTCCCAGTGGGATAGGGGTATCCTAACCACCAGCACAGTAAGGTCGGAGGACCTACCACCACCTGTAGAGGTGCGTTAGATGAACCCACTAAGTACCACGGTAACTCTGTCAGTCACATCCATGCTCCACCTCTACCTGCCCACGGCAGCATGTACCAGATCACACGCACTTCAGCCGTCAGTAACTGGTCTTCCCGTGTATTAAGGTTCACCATCGCCAGTTCCTGCTCACTGAGAATGCACATTAACCATTAGCAGCAGTTAATACAAGGGGCCCATAGTCCTTCTGAAAAGGAAAAGCAAAACATTCACAAGGGCTTCATAACGATCCTCGGTATAAGCTGAAATGTAGCAGACTTTACATTTAGGGCTCCCCATTCACTATGATCCCCGTTTGCAAAACATTCTCTCACCATTAAAAATATCTGCAAACACCAAGACTCCCAAGAACTGTTCATACACCTCCAAACAGCAAGACGTCCACCGACTTATGCTACTGCAGGGACCCTTTCAGGTATTAGAATTGCTTTTTTGGACTGGATGCTATAAAAACAGCTTATAGTCTTAGATATCTAGACATTGTTTTATTTGTTTACCAGCTAACTAGGTGTACAAAAAAATCTGTTTTCACACCCGAGGTACAGTTGCTGGGTACCTTTTCTGCATATGCATTTGCCTAATTTAGGAGTGATCGGCACAGAAAAGGCACCACAAGTGAATGGAGGATAACCCAGGCTGAGGCGAGAGGGCACTAGGGGAACGATGTTTTGATGTGTCTATCCAACAAATACCTATTTTATTTTTTTGGTACAAGAGTTTATGGGTTAAAACCTAAAACCAGAAGCTCTAGTTACAAAATGAAGATCCTTTTTGAAAAACACTTGTCCCCCTTTGTGTCAGTAACATAAATAAAAATGGTTCAATTATATTTTAGATAGGTTTTTTATACCGCCCTATTGTGGGATTCCGAGTGGTTTACATATAACATGAACCAATTTGTTTACTAAGACTGAAGATTGTCCATCTACAGGAGAATCAGAAGGATTTTGTAATAAATTTAGCTTTGCATCAAGTAGTGTAGTTAGTGCATTGAGAAGAGCTGGATTTAAGATGTGGGCACCCATAGGCAAGACCAAACAGGTGATCCCAGAGACAGGGGATAGGGAGGGGGGTAAGTCAGAGATCCCAAAAAGACTCAGTATAGCACCCAGTGCTACCAAGCGCATGACACCACATAATTAATTTTATTTTTCTTTTTTTTCTCTTAAGCAAATGAATGCTTAAGAGAATTTAGGGCCCTGTATTCAAAAAGAACTAAGCACCCAAATTTGTGTTCCGTTTTCAGCCTAATTTAGGAGCATGAGTTTTCAGCTGAAAATGCATCTTAATTCAGGAGCTTAAAAGGTATGCTTAGAAATTTAAGCCTGCCATTCATCTGCAGAGATAGCGCTAAAGGCAGGACTAAGTTCTTAACTTCCCCACCCTATCGACACCTAATTTTTATGCTCTTAACTGTAATAGTTTAGTGAAAATTTGAGTATAAATTTAGGCACTCAGCTGTAGTAAAATGTTCAAAGAGACCACGTCAGGAATATAAAGCCTAGTAGGAGAATCCATAGAGAAGATGAACACTTTAAGAAATAAGAATAGAATAATTTCTTAATATGTTATGTTCTAATATCAGATAAAAGCATAATACAGCTGAAACAAGATTTGTTTTTACGTTTGATCAGCTATTACACTTTGCAGTGTCCGAGATGTGCTCTTAAATTCAATAGCCTCAAAACCAAAGTATAATTAATATTGGCGAATGAAATGTTATTTCTAATGTAAATAAAGAATTTGAAACAGATTGTTACAAGGCTCGAAATCCAAAATACTCTTTGATAAAAAAGGTATCCAAAAACATAAGGCGGCGTGGAAGAAGCCCATAGGATCTTGGAGAGAGACAGGGATTGCAGAGTTGAGCGGCTGGTGTGCACGGGTAGGCAAACGAGGCCCTATGCCATTATCCGTTCATCTTTTTTCTGTGTTCTCCGGCTAGTTTAGTTTTCAGTATTTAACATTTAAATGTCTCGTAAGTACAGATGGCCAAAATTATATGGCTTCTAGGGTGTGGAGCCAAATAATTTTCTTTTAACACATCTTTCTAAAATACAAAATATTAATGAATTATTTTGCTAAACACCACCATGAGGCTTTATTTTGGAGTTTCTTCTCATTATTCCAGCTGTCCTAGGAATAGTGCAAGCAAACAATCCTGTCCTAGTTACCCCTCAGACAATTCTTTACAGAAAACTGTTTACTAATACTTGAGTGTCTGGGGGACAGCTAAGGGCAGCCTAATCACTAGGCAAACCAGGCCAACCAGGCCTTTACCTAGAGCGGCAACCTCTGGAGGGCAGCAAGGATTCAAAGCTAAACAATAGATTTTGATAGCCGGGGGGAGGGGGCATAAGGTCCGCCTAGGCCGCCAAATTTGGGGCCGGCTCTGGGGACAGCCCTTATATTAGAAAAGGGGGTAATTGTCTTATAGTCCAATTTTCATCTTAAAGAAAAAGTAATAAAGTTTAGCATTTGAAGGGGAAAAAAGAGCCAGCAAACCACTTTCATTTGTTAGCCATATGGATTAGGTTGGAAACGCGTATAAACTGCTGTGCCAATAGAGTTTCCTGCATCGGAATCCGCTAGGGAGATTGTGTGTGCTGGAGAAGTGGGGCTGCCAACTCAAACCAAACTAGAATAAGAAGTTCAAATAAAAAGTAATTCTATTTTTTCCAACTGTAGCAAGCCTTCAGTACTTGATACGGATGGGCAGGATAGATAGAAAATTAAAAAAAGGCAACTCGAGATTATAGGGCCTATGCTCCTATGTGTAATCTGGAGAAACACCTTGAAGCACACATCAGCGCTGGATTTACAAACAGGCAACAAAGGCCGTGCCTTGGGCGTCAGATTCTGAAGGCACCAAAAGACGAGGATCCTCCTTCCTCCAATTGCTCAGGGACTCATCTGAATGTCGGAGCTTCCTTAAATCGGGCCCTAGTCTAAATCAGATTTTCAATGCAAACATAATATCGATGAACTTGTTTTTGTTGATAATTTCCAGGGAAAGCCACCTGACTTTAGGACTAGCTTGTTCTGGAGACAGAAGGGAAACGGCAATGGGTTTCTAACTCTGGCGCTGGCTAAGAAAGAGCACTAAACTCGGCGGAGCAAAGGTTAAACAATATAATTATAACGAAGTAACCTACAGCTGCAAGTGATGGCTCAGCACTATTGCATTTGTAAAGTAATTAGCTAAATCCAAGGCAATAATGTATTGTTTTTTGCTTTAACTGCAAATATTTGTTTTCACTCTGCCTTTTTCTTTTATTCTTAGTTTTGGTTGGAGGAAATGCCACATAAAAGAAGTTGTGTTTGCTGTCTGACTGCCATCCAGTTTTGTTTGTTTACGTGGGTTAGTCGTCGGGCTGTAGCCTTAAGGCCTCTGGTCCCAAACACCTTCCCCATAAGTACTGCGCGCACTAACGTCTGCGCAAAGCCTGAAGGTCCGAGAAAACAGAAATAAAGCATGCCAATAAACTAGGACTGCGAGATTCTAGTTCTCAATGTGCCTAAGCAGGAAGGGCTGTAGAAACCACGCATTTGCACCACAGTATTTCACTTAGGCTTGGGTGGTCGACGTGAAAACTGCAACAAGGGAAAAAATGATAAATTAAAATAGCAAAACAAAACAATTAAAAACGTGAGTGCCCTCAAGTTGTTTGGAGAATGACAAACTAAAAAAAACACCCTATTTAATGAGGAGAAGAAAGATTGAAAAAGTAACTAGCAGTCGGCTTGCTGTAATATTTACTATGGTGGGGTCGAGGAGTACTGCGCGCCTAGAACGTGGTAAATGCGCAAAGCCAAATCGTAAACAAAAAGAACGCGGCCTGAGGTTTAAGAGCGAGGACGAGTTCTGTCTGCACGCATACAGATTTCCTGCTACAGGTTGAACTCCACGCAAGAAAAATATTTTTCTCTACCAATCTGTCCAAAAAGAGCACCTCAAAGAAGCTGTTAAGCAAAAAAAAAAAAAAGAAAAAGAAAAAACCAACACACAAAACACACAATTAGAGCCATATTCCTATAATAAAGCAACGGGGTTATTTTTCAGTAAATCAGTGTATCAATCGGTACCACTGCCGCACTCACAATGCAAGGCCACGCTAAAACAAGAGGATAATTATTCTGTGATCGTCTTCCTATGGAATAAATCCGTCGTAGACAAGCCATTTAGAACCGGTAACATGCTTGACAATTGACTTCACAGATTTCAGTAGTCCTAGGTGCGACTGCAGGTCTCACTTGCAAGAATGGAATAGTAAAAAAAACACACACACGCACGCACAAACTAGGGGCAGGGTAGAGAAGGCAAAGAACCGGCCTTCAGAGAATAGCAGCCCAATGTTTAGAGCAGGAGGCTACGAACGAGAGAGAGGAGGGTTCAAATCTTGCCTCTCCCACTGCTGGTCCTTTTGACCTTGAGGCAGTCCCTCCACCCTCACCCCAACCCATTTCTGGTACAACCCAGATTTTAAACCTCCTTAGACACGGAAAGAAGTTTCAAAATTGCCTTGAGCGCGACTATGGAAAATGAGCAATTAAAATATAAACAAGAGTGATACAGTATACATTCAAAATAAAATGTAACACAAAATATTACCTCTCCTGTAGGGAGGGCATTTTGGCTTCAATTTAGAGTTTAAAAAAAAATCAGAGGGCAGCTAAATTTAGTCAGGTTCAGGAATGTTTGTTTATCTTTCCCAAAAGCAATAGTGTTTTCGTTCTCTTTTTTTCTCGAATTCAGAAGCAAAGGTTATCTCTTAAAAAAAAAAATCTTGCACTCTTAGAAAGTCTCAAGACAGGCATTGTGTCTTTCATGCCCTTTTAGGAAAGCAGGGGTACAATCATCGTCCTATTTTATTAGTTGGCATAAAGCCCTCCCCATCCCACCCCCCACCAGAAAGGAAACCCACATGATCTCAGCACAGTTTTCCGAAAAGTAGAAAATGTTCAAATCCTAAATCGTTTAGGCTGAAGGTACATAGCTTGGGAATCTTAGAAGACAAGAAAAAAACAAAGAGAGACACTTATTGCCTTTTTCCTATAAATACTTTTAGAACGAATACTGCAGCTATAACCAGAAATCTGAAAAGTTTGCAGACAGAAGTAACTACAACTAACATCTTGTAACAACGAGAAACCCGTGTGTCTTAAGTCTGTACGAGTATCTAAGCTGCAAAACTCCTTTGCTGCGAGCCCAGGAAATATGCGCGATTTAATTATCCGTGTACTAATTGCAATAGTCACACCTACCCCCTTCCTATCAATCAATGAAAAAGATATTAAAGCGGGTGAAATATCACTCTAGAAAGCTTAAGGATTTTTTTTTAAAAAACCACAAATCCACACTCTTCCAAACAGGGCCATTATTAACATCCTTCACTTAAAAAGGAAAGGAGGGAGAAATGGGAAATCTAAATTAAGTTTAATAATCAAATTGCAAATATTCTACTTTTGTAACAACGTTTTGCAGCTTAAAGCGTGAACACCGCCCATTGCTGCTTAATAGGAAATGCAAGAAATCGCCAGGTCATCATAAAACTCATCATTTGCGTCGCATTAAAGAACAATTTCTACCTTTAGGTTATTATTGAATATTTTAGATAACCAGGTTTATAGCAACAAACTGTGAATGTATTTAGTATACATTTTTTGTGCTAAGAACAGGCTGTTGAACACCCTATAAAGTGATGGGCATAGGCCTAGGAAAAGCTCTGGTAACTTTTTGTAAAGATACAAAATAGGCCCCAGTTGCAGGGGGTGCTCGCTTGTTTAGATACACAACGTTTTTTTCTCCACCATCCTGTCAGTTATACGTACAGAAGAGAGATTCACTGAAGGATTTCGGTTTGTCAGACCACACTAGAGGAGGGACTTGAACCTGAAAGGCAGAGCTTGTCTCGCCTTCACCTACAGAAATTAAAGTATGATTTGTGCAAATATATATGCACCGAGGTTCCGGCGGCGCTTAAGAGAAAACAGAACTGCCCCTTTATCCGCGTAAACACGCGGATCAGATAGAAATAACAAATCCTTGCAGATCAAGGGCCTGTTTACCAAAAACATTGTAAAGGAAGAGCAGCCTTTTCCAACGAGGCCTTAGCAATGCTTTCTGAAAGGAAAATAGATGGGGCAACCAGAATATAGGTAGGTCTAAAGGTCGAGGCATCGCAATGTCACGGAAGCCTCTCCGACCAAAGGGATCTTAGAAGGAGCGTATCTAGTCATGCCCTTTCCTAGACACCTAGCAAAACCATCCTCAAATGTTCAGTCTTAAAGGCAGTAGATACCTGAAAACTTATTGCCCTGGGCCAAAGATTGCAGTCAGGGGAGTGTATGGAAAAGCACCCAAAAAATATTCTGCAGATGTCGTAAGCAGATAAAGGAAATCTCTCAATTAAGATCGCATTTTATCAACTGAACGCGGATTCAGTATGAGATTTAAGTTAATCAAGGCTGCTGACGTCTTCCATAAGAAATTAAAAACAAAAAGCATTCATTAGGTCATTTTAAAAAGGGGGGAGGGGTTCTATAGTCCCGCTTTATATACTATCCGTTTATAAAGTAAACGTACAAGAAAACGGTAAAATGGTGCGGCATTATTTATAAACCAATGCATAGCGTATCTACATTTTTTCTGGCTTGTATTTTAGCAGTACAATCTGTGCAGAACTACTTTTTAAGGCAACAGCTATCTGCAAATGTAGAGTAGGGGCTTCTACAGCATTTCATTGAACGCATGTCACTAGCTCCTCTGCCTAAATCTGGCCTTTTATTTCCTCCCGGTTTGGTTTTTGCATGTGCAAATGTTATTTGTAAGAAACCTCAGCGATTAAAGCAGATCTGAAGGAGGCGTCTGAACAGAAACTATAACCGTGTTTTCAGCCTCTCTTCAAAGGCTTCGGGAACAGGGCCACCCCGAATAATGAGCTTGTTAGAAACACCCCACATAGCAATTTAACAATTTGCACACAGCCCTGTCAAATAAAGGGGATTTGCAGCCTCCTTCATTCCCAAAACATGTGCTTGGCAAACTGGAAAATGGATTCATTGGCCTTCTTTTTCTTGTCCGGTCTTGTAGGTCTTTTATAGGGAAACCCAAAAGGAAAGGGGGATATGAAAGAGGAGAAGATAGCTTTTCAAAAGCAAATGTGTGTGTCCGAGATGTGAGACCGCTCGCTGGGCAGCCTTTGAGGGAGATCCTGGGTTTTAGCTAAAACATCAACAAACCGAGCTAAGGTTTTATGCGGATTAAGACACTTGTGAAAAGCCACACAAATTCAGGACCCTACTATAACGGTCTCCCTAGGGCCCGGCTCCATTAGTGAAATACAACGTTACTTTAAATGAATATTTGGTTTGGCCTGAATCAACTATTATACAATCCTCACCCCCTTTCATTCAGCACAAAAACAGCCCTGTTTAAATTCGCGGTGCAAAAACAGATCAAGAATTAAGTCACTTGATAAACCCAGTAATCTACACAGCTTCATGAAAAACAGCGGAATACAGCTTCGAGGCTATTTATCCCTGTATCCACTAAAAGCAAGTAAAGATTTTAACCTTTATTGGTCAGACACTGCTTCAGGCCCCACAATACACTAAAGATCTCTAGATAGCTAAGTTCGACGTCTGACTCCCCCCCCCCCCCTTTTTTTTTTTTACAATTTTAATAGTTTTAACACCAGTAAATATCGTTTCTACAAGAAACTGTCACTAATTTTAAAAAAAAGTTATCTGAAGTTTTATTAATGAAATAAGTAACACAAAACAAGTTTGTAACTAAAACAATAAAAAAGACATCTATTTAGGAGTTATCGATATTAAAAATGTGTTTTGAGGAATCTGAACTCCAGTTTCATATTCAGGTTATTTAATGAGCGGGAAAATGTGTCATAATCTGTTCCAGAAGCGTGTATCCACTTCATATTATATATTTTAAGGAAATAGAAATATTAACTAAAATTTATTTTCAGACCTGAGCCAGTAAATATATTACCAATATTTGCATGTTAGAATTTCTCTCCGATCTACCTGAGTAATGACGTTTATTTTCTTTTCCAGTTTAAAAGACAGCTAGCTAAGCGCTCTGACCATTTTAAAACTTTTTTAAATAAAATACTTTAACCCAAGTCTTAAACGGGTCGCATCAGACAAAACGTATTAAGCGCCTCTTCTCTCTTTCAGCATGCTGATATGCAACCAGCTAATTTATGCAATATCATTTTACAGGTAATAAATCCACCCTTACTGTCCTGGATGTAAGAACATTTTCTTTGCTATTCCCACAATTAGATGTTGCATATGTTAGGCTTAATATGGAATTAACACTTCTTGGAAAATCCCCCATCTCAATAAGACGACGTCTCCTTTTTAAAGAGTTCACAAGCATTTATTAATTTACACCGAATAACATGGGGGGGAGGGGGAGGACAGTAGTTGCGAGAGAGCAGACGAGGGGGAAATCACACAGGCCATCAAATTATTCACAGATTCTCTTAATAAAATAGATTTAAAAAAATGATGCACAACTAGTAAACGAAGGATCAGGAGGTATGCTGTACATCTTCTACATACAAATAATTACAAAAGACACAAAACACACGCAGGGAAACTCAAGAAAACTAATCTCCTGTTCAGGCTCTTTAATGTGCAGTCCAACTTTTTTTAAATTATTCTTATTTTAAACAATCCTGAGTTTGTGACCTTTAACAGTGCTTCCTTAAAAAAAAAAAGGAAATCAAATGGGAAAATTTATTAGACCGGGTCAGACATAAACTGTTTCGAACAAGCGAAATAAATACTTTTCAACTCGCTTGTACATGGATGACTGGGGGGGGGGGGGCATTTTTTTGTAAAAGCGCTGGAAATCCTTCCTGCAGGCTAAAAAGTTTGGAACTCAGTAAAAAATAAAAAGCAATATGTCACCTCTCATCCAGAAAAATGCTTAAGGACCCAGTAAACTCATTTAACTGCTAATCTAAAAATAAAGAGTGATATTTACTAACAAAGTCCTTTTTTTTCGTGTTTACATATGTACAAAGCACTTTTTATAAATATACTTCATAATTGGTGTTTTCGTAAGGAAATGGCGTTTGTGGACGATGCCAAATAGTCTCAAACGTAGAAGAAATCCTACCTTCAGCGCACAGGGCGAGATAAGCGTTTATTTTATATAATTTTTAGAAGTGACAGCTGTTAAGATTTGTGAGTTTACTTGCAAAGTTCTGTCCAGTCTGCAGGATGGCATCGTGCGTCAAGTTTAAATGGCTCTGGATGGGGGCCAGGCTGGGGTTCAGCATGGCGAGAACTTGGGCCTGGCTTCCGGCCTGGGCCGAGTAGGGCGAGCTTGGGGCAGTCGGCGGTGGGGCAGACCCCCCGATGATATTGTCTATGGAAAAAGAGGGCCGGTGCTGACTGTCCGTCTTCAGGGACTGCAAAAGTGGCAAGGAGGGGCTGAGCTGAGGGTAGAAGGGCTTGTTGCCCAGGAAGGGGCTGGAGAACACCGATCCCGGAGGGGGCAGGGCACACGGTGTCGGCTGGAAGGGGAAGGGGGGCGGCTGGTGGTAGCCCTGCAGCTGCAGCCCGTAGTTATAGCCGTAAGGTCCGTAGCCAAAGCCCGGTAGGAAACCGGCCGGATCCCGCAGGAGGTCGCCCGCCTGCTGCCGCTTGAAGCGCTTCCTCCGGCGCAGAAAGCTGCCGTTGTCGAACATGTCGGCCGATTCCGGGTCCAGGGTCCAGTAGTTGCCCTTGCCCGGGTTGCCGGGCTCCCGAGGGATCTTGACGAAGCAGTCGTTGAGGGAGAGGTTGTGGCGGATGGAGTTCTGCCAGGCGGGGAACTTCTCCCGGTAGTAGGGGAAGCGGCCGCTGATGAACTCGCAGATCTCGCTCAGGGTCAGCCGCTTCTTCGGGCTCTGCAGGATGGCCATGGTGATGAGCGCGATGTACGAATAAGGCGGCTTGACTAGCGCGCTCTTGCCGGCCTTTTCGGGCCCCCGGGCCAGGTGCGGGGGGAGATCGGAGCCCGGGGAGGGCTGTAGGGAGGCGGCTTCCTCCTCCTCCTCTTCCTCCTCCTCATCGTCGTCGTCCTCGTCTTCCTCCTGGTGGCTCCGGGCCAGGTGGCCCTGGGAGTCGTGGTCCGAGTGGTAGCCGCTGCACTTGCCTTCCTTGTCGCCCACAACGTCGATGTCGATGTCCTCAGAGAGCACAGAGTGATCAGACATCTCGCTTCCCAAAGTCATTGTAAAAAAGATAATAGATCAAACAACTGGAAGGGATGGCGGGAGGGACGCCCCTGCTGCTGGGTGCTGCCAGGGCCGAATCCCGGCGTCCCCCCACCCTGACCCACCGGCCCGAAGCAAGCTCCCGCCGCAGGCAGCCCCGGCCCTGCCTCTCGCCAGAAGAAAACGAAATAAAGTGGAAATCAGATTCCTAATCAAAACAGATCTTCATGGGAGGGGGCGGGGAGCTGGAGCCGGAGGGAGGATCCAGGTGCTGGTGACCCAGAGAGGGAGGGGGAAGCTAGGTGGGGGAGATGAGCTGCGTTCATATGCTCCCCCGCCTCTGCAACCTGGAACCCGGACCACAAGTTCGAGCTGAGACCCAGCGGAACTCGACACTGCGGCTCTGCCGGGCTCCGGCTAAGCTTTTATCCCAAGGCCGGGTCACATGCCTCTGACGTCGCCACCTCACGCCCACCCCGCCTTGTCCGCTCATCTGCCTGCGCTCGGTTCCCCGGCAAATCCGTCCGCAATCCGGACCCGCGAGCTTTCCCACGTGACCTCTGTCATTTTTGCACACACGTATAAATATACAGGTCGTTTAAAAGTATAGTTATTATCTTATGTAAAATTTCGAAACCTCTTCACATGGTTTGAGAAAAACATTTCAATTGTTCGCAGGCGGATTAAAGCACATTTCAGGATTTTAACATAGAATTGACCCTTGTTTTCAAGGGTACTAGCAGATTAATATTTGCGATTTTCTGTCGTACTTTGTTTTTAAGTAGATGCTTTGGACTGAAAATGAAGCACGCTACAAAATCCTTTCCCCGTTACAACTGAGGTATCTGTAGCACCTTGAGATAATGTATTATAAAGAGGTAGGTACAACGAGTTGTATACTCGTATTGATTTTAGGTTGCATTGCACTATTGTTCGTAGGACTATCGATTAAGCACAATTTTATATTAGACGCGCAGGCTTCTTGCTAGTTTGATCTGAAGTCGAGCTATGCACGATGACTTCCGTATCGTTTTCTTTTCTGGACATTTTTGTTCCCTGCCCCAAACATCAGTATCCATGGCCACTCCTGTTTCCAGCTTATGTTTTTAGCGTAAATATATAATCTGAGTGTATGTGGGCAGGTGAGAAAGACAGACGTCTAATGATTTCCTTACCCTAGAATTTGATTTGATTTCCTTACCCTAGAATTTTCTCTAAATCGCCACATATTTGCCGATATCTATGAGGTACGTGAGTTGTGGGATATGTTATTCTCAAGTTGAAATCAGCATATCGCTATAATTTTATTTGTAATTTTGCTTACCTTATATGTGGTTTATACGTCTGTGTTTTTCTACCATTATAATTTTCCGTCTCTAATCATTATACGTCTATGTTAAGTAGATGTTTTCATTCTTGTAATACTCGGCCTAGGGCAAAATGTCACCTCCTTAAAAGCAGATCACAGCATAGTATCCATTTGTAAGGCACGATAGCAGGTGATACTCTCCAAGTGGGCGGTCTATGCATATAGTATGCGCTTTAAGAAGCGAATAGTGTCAGATATATTTAGCTCTCGGAGTTTGATTAAATAAGTATAATACCTACCGATTATGCATAATCTTGGGGTTTGTTTTGTTTTGTTGGGGGGGGAGTGCCCAGCTGTAACGCGCACAAATTAGGCTGGTGTTATCTACGCATGCGCGTGTATTAAAGTAAATATGAGCTACATTAGAAATTATATAATAGGAAATAGTGACATGTCCATTTTTGTATGTTGTTTTACTGTAATAGGTTGTAAGGCCTTTTCAGACGTTTGTGTCTCAGTAGCTGCAGAGGTGCGGTATAATTAGACACCCTACGGATTCCTAAATATGAGTAGTGGGAACTTTGAAAAACAGAATTTAGCTGCCACGTATGTAGCGCATGAAATGACTTGCGTGATTAAATTGCCAGAAAGCCAAAAACCTGGTAGGAGGGCATTAGCAACGCCTTACTGTTTTTCGCCCCAGGTGTGTTTCCGTTTGTAGATTGTGAAACATTTTCCTGAATGGACGCGTAAGTTCCCCCAAGACCTGAGCATTTCATACGGGCTTCGTTTTTATCTGTCAGAGTTGGTCGCACAGTCGCAAGAGGCTGGATTGCGCGCAGATCGCCAAGATGATAACTTCTCTACTTCTCTATACGTTCCTCTCCACGATTGCTCGCTTAAAATTCATTAAATTAAATTAAATCGTTGCACTTTGAGGACTATCACCCATTTAACCCAGTTTTCTAAGCATCCCATACATGTACAACACAGAAATAAAGTTCAGTTTTCTCTCAATAGAAAATCTTGGAGTATTTGCTGTTAAATTCTGTTCCATTTCCAAGCCTGCCCCCCGACACGTCTTGCTTGGAAGGGTCCATTCTATATGCCATTGCCGCCGAGGAAACTGACCACCACGAATAATTATCGGCTACCACAGGTGCCCGAGAAGAGCACTGCATAATATTGCTCACATCCGAAACAAATCCATTCAAGAGGAAAGACACGAAACTTCAGTGCTAAAAAAAAAAGCATTTAAGGGTGTAAGAAACTGCAGTGATAAATCGTATTTCCCCGCTGCGTCCCCTGTAACAGGTGCGAACATTTCGTGACAAAATCTCCAGCACTAATATACCAATAAACTGGGCCAGAGCAGCTGCGTGGCTTCCAGCAGAATTAAAAGCAACTTTTATGCGATTATTTAAAACCCCAGCCACTAGCTCAGTGAATGGCATTAAGAGGCTTTAATAAGTTTTGCGTTGCAAGAATTTTCACGGGCTTTTTCCATAGCCAGATCACCTCCGAGACCTAAAGCAAGTCTGGGTGCTATTTGTAAAATTTGATCCAACTAATTAAATGTTTAAAATTGAGGGGGGGGGGCGGGACGGCAAAACATCTGGAACATTTCAATGTGTTACAACCCTCATCATGTATATTTGGGATTTTTGTGGCCTCTAATGCATTTTTGAACCTCATTTGTTTTGGAAATGACACCCCTTCCCCCCCCCCCAAAAAAAAATAGGACGCGGAAACCCAAAAGCCACGTACAAAAAAGTTTCAATTAAATAAAAGAATAGTCGCGCACCCTGCATGAGCGACTCTTATCATACAGATTTCCCGAGCAGCTGCCAGCAATTTCGACCACACACATATAATCAGATATTAAATTTCTCCCTTGCATATTTGATTACTCGGGGTCAGATTACTGGGTCTCTTTGAAAGCGATCAGATTTGACTGATTCTTTTTGGAGGTACAAATATCCCTATCTTGCATTTTACCTTGGGGGGGGGGAGGAGACAGCATCCCGGCAGATGCAGAAGACACTAAACCGCATCTACTTCAAAATGGAAGAAAGTTCAAAATTCCAATGTAGCTTGTCAGACGCCCAGTTTGTGGGCAGCTCGCACAGAAAATAAGAGATGCGGTTTGCTTTCCACCAATAAAACAGATATCTGAAAGCGCAGGGCAGCCTACGGCGATCTTCAAACCACACACAGCTGCTCCCCCTCAGTCCAAATACCAAACTCCTCGTTTGATAAATCTCTGCTAAAAAGGCTTTAAACCCCGGCCAGTTTACCAATGTTTCGAACGATCGGTGCAAACGCTCCACTCTGACATGCACGTATTATTTTTAAAGGCATAGCATCCCTGTGGTTAAAATCTTTGTAAGTTTCACAATGGAGTTTGTCTATCGAGATAGAAAAGAAAAATGCTCAAAACTGGGACGTTTTGGAAAAGGAGGCCCATTCAGTACACAGTTGCATATAGACGAGTGCCCAGTACTTTTCCCCCATGCAGGAGTGGAATAACTGGTCTATTCTGCATTTCAAATTCTCATTTTTACTGTTTCGTAAACATGGGCTGCTTTCCAACATGTTTACCAGCATGGAGCAGTAAACTGAGTAATGAAGTAGTATTGATAGCTTTATTTCATCAATAGAAGATGCACGTTTGTAGGTGAATCTCAGAATTTGTACATAATGGTGGGCCTAATAGAAACGTGTACAGCGGGGGGAGGGGAGCCCTACTAAATCAGGTTTAAAAATACTAAAAAAAAAAAGAAGCTCTTTTGTATCTATACTATGAAACGATGCATGCATGCTGTCAGTGTTATCTAATCGATAAATATACATATAACATTCTTTCCACTCGTATAGTCGCTGCATATACGTATACATTTTTCTCATGTGTTAAATCATATTTAAAAGCATTGCCTTCAATGCCCATCCAAGTAAAATAAAAAAGGACTTTCTTCCCGTGTGTACCATTTTTTTTTCGGTTTTCCGTCAGACTAGGTAAGAGTGCATTCTGTTTCACTTTTTCTGTATATGATTGCAAGAAGAATTGATTACATTCTCCTGATTGTCTATGCGAAAATACTAAAATTCAAAAGATTTTTTTTTCGCCACAGTCTTATTCACTTAAGGCTCTTACCATAGGTGCAAAAACCACAAAGACGTTAATGAGTAGAGCACTAATTGAAGGAAGCCTTCTAGGCCCTTAGTTAATAAGAACCGTTTCCATAGATACAAAATGGGTTCGAGCCCCAAGTGAATAATGAACAAAGGTAGTGACGTCATAATCCCTATTGTCATCGAGAATGACACACTAGAAAGATTTACATCTCTCCTAGGCTGGGAGTTTATAGCACTAATGGTTTCGAGTACAGTACAGGATAGAATTCTTGCAGAAATTAACTTTAGTCTGCTTCAATTAGTTTAATCATCGCAGTGGATCCTCGGCACAGTGAAAGGGTGGAGACCGATAAGGAGGACTTTGCTCCAGGTGTTGACTTCTCTCTGAATTCTCCCCAGGGTTCAGATGCTGGCTAGCTTTAGCAACTCAGTTTAGCGCGCCACCTACTGGCAGTGACCTTTAGTGCTACTATAAGGAGCTTTAGTTTTTGAGCAGCTCGTACAGAAGATTCAGACAAATCCTAAAAATCATGCTATGCAGTGTTCTCTGTTGTAAAATTAATTCCCCAGAACAAAACACTAAGTTTGGAATGAATGAATGAATGAAATATCCGGATAAGGAAACCATCATTGGCCTGCTGTGATTCTCGGACGCGTTACGAGAATAGAGCCGCTGAGCGAATTTTTCGTTTAGTAAGGTGGTCAAAAATAATACATTTAAAAGACGCTTCTACCAGCGCTTACCCAACCTCGTCAGAAAGCACGTGCTGACCTGAAGTAGAACATACGAGAAACTGAAAAAGAATTGGGTATGTTGCCAGGTGTCTCTCATATACGTTTACAATTGGTTATAATATTGGGCAGAGTTATGCGCTCATCTCTCTCCCAGTGCGACATTATTTGAACGCACACGGTTAAGAGCACCCCCCCCCCCCCCCCCTTCCAGTGAAGGCTCCTTGGTTAGTGATCAATGCCTTTATCAAGTGGTCATTCTTTAGCCACTTTTTTCGCTAGAGGTCCCCTCTGAAGTGCATCGATTTCTCCGGATAAAGTCTTGGTTTAAGCGATCCACTGTGTAAATAAACGCTGTTTAGTGCGGACACCATTCTTTGTTGGGATTCGGAAATGAATTTTAAAATCTCTCGAAAAGAGAAGCAGACAATCGCAAATTAATTTTAAATGAGAAACACCTCTAAGCCAATCTCTCTCTTTTTGCCGTCCCAATCGCGAGAGGGACCCCACGGCAAGCCCGCTTTAATGTGCGCGCGCACGCATAGGAGAGCGAGGTGGACTATGTCTATTTTTAATGAGTGAAATGCAAGTCTGTCTGCCATAGGGCTCGAATTGTTTTAATGTCTCCTCGTCTGAATAGCTCTTTACCATCTCTGCTTCATACAAACGGGTCTCTGCTTCTTCGTGGGATGAAACCTCTAAGCTGAACTCATTTCAACATAAAGGAGACTCCTGCAAAAATATGAATCCTTAAAGCCCTCCTCACGGCCAGTATAAAACTAACCTTCCCTCAAAAGAAGCCGCCTTTTGCATCTGGAAAGATCTGAAGGTCTTCCTGTTCTTATTCTGGGAACCTTTTATTCTAAACAGGTGCTGCTTCTGTGTGCTAAAGTTTCCTGTATTCATATATTTGGGGGGGGGGGAGAAATGTGCTATAATTAACCACGTCAGCACATTTGGGGTTCAGGGAGAGAGGAGGCAGCCCTACAGTGGTTCTTTCGTTTCCAGGATTAATCGATTCTTTGCTTGTCCTGTCTCTGCAAGTAGCCGATCCATTATTTCACCGAAGGAAACGAGAAATGTGCTTATAATTGGGTACCCAAGATATATTCTAGCGTGCACATGAAATCTTTCGAGAAAAGCTAACGTATTTCATTTTGCAATCAATATAAATAAGTGCGGACCCTAATTCCATTGAACAAAAATTGTTGCTGTTTTGGACCAATCTGTTAGGAGCCCCTCCACCCCCCCAAAAGTAATCGAACCACCGCGTACACAACTTACAGGCCCCCAGTCTAATCTACAAAGCCTTCCCTCAGCTCTCCCAAGAAGCGATCAGAGCCGGTGTCAACAACTAATGGAGATTTAAAGAGAACAAAGGTTTAACGCAGCAAATTTCAGCTATTGGGTGCCACGTCTGTCATTTCGTGCAGTTAAAACGTTCAACTTTTTTTCAAGGTGGACTCTGAAAGGATAAGAAAAACGTTTTTCTTTAGGTCCAATCTGGAGAGACACGATGCTGGCACGCTTCAAACTGTTAAGGTTAATTTAGCATACAATTTCAAGGTCGAAAGGACTGTTCTCTGCAAAAACACAGGGAAGCATGAAATGTCAGGTAACAATGAAACAGAAAACCATAAGGGAAAAGTCTCGAATCGTGGGGAAAACGAACAACTGACTTGCACAGAGCAAAAGCAAAAGGGAAAAAGAGGTAAATCATCAGATACATAAAGAAAAGCAGAACTTTGAAACACAGTACACGTATGTGTTACATCACATCCCGATCAGAGGGAGAATCAACGTGAAGGAGAAACGTACTAAAGAGCGAGATTCATAAATCACGCGAAATCGTTTAGCTGCAACCTGCACTGAAGAGAAACGAAATCGTTCGAACATTCTGCGCTTTTCGTTCTGATCGGCTGGAAAATCTCAGTAGATCGGAGGGTCTCCGTCCTGGGCTTTCTTGGAAGCTCACGCAGGTCTCAGGCTCCCAATAAAATCCATAGATGACGGCTTCAGGAAGAAGAGTATTTTAAGGCCTACATAAAAAGCAAACCTCCTTATTCTCATTTTAATAGATAAATAAAGCAACAGCACACAAAAAAAATAAAAACCCCGAGAGAAGAAAGAGGAAAACTGTAAATAAAAACTAACTGGGACGCATTCGATTCAAGACATAGGCGCTTAAACAGAGCCTAGATAACGCGGTTGATTTTGAAAGAAAGCCGCGGAACAGCAGAACCTTGTGCGAATTGTAGCCCTGGTACAAATTATGAGGATGAACTAGATAACAGGAAATATACTCCAGAGATGGATCTAAAGGCATCCTGCCCAAATAAATTACTAGAATGAATATAAATGCATTAAAGAGACTAAAGGAACGTTGCCATTTTAGACCAATGAACTTTTAAAGCAATACTAATTTGTTAAGATAAATTAAATATAATGAACGTGAGAAAATTAGACGGATATGATTTCCAGACTTTTGAAGAGCTGCCGCGGATCTTTAAAATGGCCCATCCCGCATTAGTGTGTGTTTGTTAGGGGTGCTCCCCCTCCCTCGCAGCCCTTTTCGTTGGCCAGCAGAAGTCTATTACCCAATCCAAGCTGAATGTCATAGGTGGAGGTTCTAATTTCTTTTTTCAGATCAGGTAACTTGCAGTTGCTTTCCTCGAAGTGTCATGGTATTCCCTGGACCCAAATGTTCCCCCCATTTTCTAAAGACCGTTGCTTGGTTTTATGCTTTCCGGTGTTATATGCGAGACGCACCTGTACGAATAAGAGACAGCCGGGTCTGCAAGGAGCTGTGGTGTCCGTCACACGAAATACACACGGGGTCACCGGAGGGTCTGGACCGAGAGAGGCATCTGGAGCATAGCCGGTTACTGAGGGCTGCAAATACGACAGCATCGTCCGAGCAAAGCAGAGACGTTTATCCAAGAAGGGGAATCTGCTTTCCCATCGCGCCAAATGCAGTAATTACAAAAAGAGGGAGAGAGCCCCCTCCCCAATAAAATGACACTTAGCATTTGTACTTAGTGTAATTTTTTTTTGGGGGGGGGATGAGTGGCTTGGGCGATCTATGTTTTTATAAAGGTATCTTTCTGCACTAAAAAGCAAATATCCGTGCTCTGGTTGTTTGAGGTTGAATGTACGTTCAAATTTGGCCGTGTTTTTCATGACAGCTTCTTTCAACTGGAATGGGTTTGCTTCTGAGAATAGATGAGGGTCTATGACCTTGAGTGACAGGTGACAGGTATTGATTTTCAAATCGGATACACGCCCTGATGCAGAAACCAGCCAAAACGTCAGCCATTTACTCAATCAATTAAAGGTAGGCCCTGGGGCTTTGTCTAACAACTAACAGACATTTTCAACCCCCCCCCCCCCCCCCCCCAAGTCTTCACACGTTCCTCTTTGCCTTCTTTGTTACGGAAATTTGCACAGGATTATGGCATTTAAGAGGTGAACTTCTGTGCAAGAAAAACCTTTGAACATTTTAAAGGTGGCTTTGCCCTATAGGAAGTTAAGCGAAAAATGGAGTCCGCAGAAGCCCGCAAGCATTAACCAATAGCAGGGCCGCTTTAAAAATGCTTGATGACGTAACAACGCACACGGACTACCCTGAGATTTCAGCAGAATTGCATTGATCCGTTTCACCATAGCAGAGGTGCACGAGTCCATTCCCCCGGGGCCACACGCAAGTCAGGTTTCCAGGATATCCCTAAATGCACAGGATAGATAGATCCGCATGCTACCTATACGTAAGCACATCTCTCTCATGCATATTCATTAGGGATGACCTGAACAATTAACTTGCTTGAGCTCTGGAGGCCCCTGAACTATAGGAAATAAGAAGGATTCTGAGTGTCCGGGTTACCAGGGACAGGTGAAAGTACAAGACCAGAGTCAAACAAGTGCTTTACAGTCGTTGGCAGAAAGCTGAATGCAAATTATAGAAAGGAAACAGACAGAAACAGTGATCTTGTAAGGCCTATTCACCTATAGGAAACCCGCTTAAAAACAGAAATTTAAAAATATATATCTGAGCGAGGAAAAATTGTAAAACTCGATGAGATTCTGCAGTTCTCCACGGTTCACTTTAAAATGGAGCTCAGATGACGCAAGCAGCAGCAGAGGAAAATAGCTCGTGTTTTGATGCAACTCTAAAAATAAAAGGCAAATTTGCCGCAGGTTGCAAAAGCAACAACTCGGAAAAAGATGGGGTTTCAACTATAGAACCAGAATAAATAGCTGATTGAGAGTTATAAAGAAGAAATCGCTCCGGAAATGTGCAGTTGTGATCAAGCTACCATGACACAGAGTATATTTATTTACTTATTTATTATTTATTTATACATTTTTCTATACCGCCTCTTCCAGAGATCAGAGGCGGTTTACATAAAAACAATAATGTTAATAATAGAGAACTATCATTAATTACATAGAACAATCGAAGAACATGTTTTTCTAACATTTAACCCGTTAACATCAGAAACGAACAGAACTGAGGCAAAAAGAATGCCATGACATAAAACTATTTACATTGAGAAATATAAAATGTGGCTATTTACATTTGAGGATAAACAACTGTATTAAGTTAGATGATCTTGTTAGAAGTTGTGACTGTGAAAGGAAAGATATGTCTAGGTAGGATCTATGTAAGATTGTTGTTCAGAACTAATCTGTGGAGTTTGGACATTATCTTGTTGAAGGTTGTGATAGTGCAGGTTAAATAGGTGAGTTTTAAGTTCCTTTCTAAATAATTGAAGGTCTTTAATTTCTCTAAGATCGATTGGGAGGTTGTTCTACAACGTTGGGGCAAAGAATGAGAAAGCAGAATTACTTGTCTTTCGACTTGTTTTTCGAAATGTATCCGGGAGTAGTAGCATATGTTGGTTTACTCTTCTTCTTATTCTGCTTTCAGGTGATATATTGATGATCGTGGACAGGAATGACGGTGCAATTTACACGGGTAGCCAGTGTAGAGCGTAGAGAATTGCAGATATGTGGTCAGTTATTCTTGCTTTGTAGATGATTCTTGCTGTGACGTTTTGAGCTAGTTGGAGTGTGTGTAGATTTTTTTTAGTGGTTCCTTGAAGAATACCATTGCAGTAGTCTAGATGAGGTGTTATTAGCGTTTGTACCACTGATCTGAAATCGGTGCTATCTATTAACGGTGGTAACTGTTGGATTGTCCTTAACTTATAGTAAATGGCTTTGACAATCTGTTTTATGTGTTTTATGTATATTAGCAGCCCATGGATTGCATTCTCTAAGAGATTTTTCGCTTCAACATCAGATAGAAAAGTACCTTATTGTAGTGGCTCCCAGACTCATCCTGGAAGCCCCCATAGTGGGGTTTTCGTGATATCCACAGCAAATATGCATGAGATGAGATTTACATATATATCTGCATATTTCAAGTACCAGTATATACAAATATAATGTCCAGCATCTTCACTGAGGATATCCTAAAAAAAAATCTGACTGGCTGTGAAGTCTTCAGAACAAGTGTAGGACACCCTGCTTTATTATTTAAGAGATGGATGCATTGCATCTTGGAACATTCCCAAAACTCATCTAGAGATGTCAGGGCTGACAGCAGATTAGCACTGCTCATTTGCCAGGTGCTAAATTCATGCTGTTAGCAAGGCAACTGGGAATTAATGCTCTGGCACAATTTGTGCACGATTTGAAACGATTTGGGGCTGAGGGCACCGGTATAAATGGTGCCAGCATCGTTTCAGTCCTGCAGGTTACTGACTCTGGGAAAAGAGATCCCCTTCCCTCCTTCCCTGTCAGCAAATAGTGATCTGATGTGGACTGTGTATAGGGCTAAAACTTTGGGAAAACATTTTCCTCTCAAAGTTAAAAAACATTTTTTAAGACAGATTCCTGCACGTCAGCAGCAATAACCTTGAAACACAAAATGACCTCTACGGGTGCTCTAAACCTCGTATTTGCAAAGCTCTTTCTGTTGAGTATGGACATAGCCATTCTTCTCTCTCAGTTCATTTTCTTACCATTATAATAATAATGTTCTTACTCATTATTGCACACGGAAATGGTATCAGCCTGTACCAATTCTTAGGGGGAAGTAGCTAGAAGCAAACATATCGTCTCCTAGCTTTGCCTTTTGACCCAGCACCCCACAGCCCCGATAAAAAGCCCAGAGCAATCCCTTTAGGATTTTACATAAAGCAAAACAATACAGTGAACATTAGTATGTAAAAGAGTTTATTGCTCTTCTATATTTCTTTTAGAAAGAAAAACACATTTCCAATTTCGTAAAACCAACGAAATGCTTCATACAGCTACACCAACTATACATTTCCAAGCTAAAAGCCTTCCGGTATAATATTCATATATATATAGATAGCAGGGAGGTTTACAATAAAATCATTGGCCGGAAAGGGACTCGAAATCAAACAGGAAAGGAATAGAAGAGAGAGAGCAAAGTTGCTCGAAGAGCAAGTTGGCGTCCTGAGACCTATATAGAAAGTACGGTGTAGGTTGCAAGTTGCAGGTGCTGACCCATCACACTGTACGTACCATCTTGGAAAGCCTCGTTGAACAAATATGCTTTTAGCGCAGATAGGAAAGCTCCGCGCGGAGTTCGAGGAAGCGCGTTCCAGGGGGCGGGGGCTGTGCGGAAGATGACTGTGCGCCTGGCAGTCTCCAACCTAGCCGGGAACCGATTAGCGTGTGTAGTGCGCAATGCTCTGGCTGGAGTATGGAAGGCGATCAAAGAAGACAGGCAGGTGGGGGCATCAGTATGTGCTGCCTTGTGGGTCAGAATGAGAATTGTAAAGTGTGGAGCCAGTGGTGGTAGAACAGAAGCGGGGTAACGGAGGAGCGGGAGAAGTGTCTGGGGTGTTGGTTGAACAGCGGCTGTTGATCTGCAGCTAGGTGATTTCTGTTCCAAGCAAGAGAAGCTTCTCTTAAAGGTCTGACTTTTCCTAGCGTTCAAAATATCATTTTCCATGCTAGATGGTACTAATGATTTAGACGTGTGGTGATTACAGATTTCCATCAAAAAAGTGTTCAAGACTGTTTAGAACTTCTCATTAGAAATCCATCATTTTAGAGGCTAAGTAGGTGCTATTGATCCCCAGCGCACGTACACTCCTTTCCATACCCGTTCTCAATTCTTACTTGACAGCGCCACCTTGTGGATTGTTTTCCCTTTAACTCTATTCCTTTATCCCATCCAGACCAAAGAATAAAGCCTCTCCAAAAATAAACATTTACTAGGAAAGCTGGGTCACTAGCAATTTAATCTCTTTATTTTATTTTTTTTCCCCGTTTTAAACAATCTTTATTTGAAAATAAAGCAGGAATACATAATCAAGTCCACGTCTAGGAGACAATCACCTAAAATAAAGAAACAAATACAACCAGATAATAGGATCAAAACTTACAAGCCCAATTTACATGGAAAGGGAAGAAAAGTAATCATTCATATAGACTCTTTACCAATCAGAAATGCCTCAAATTGACCGACATCAAGAAAGACATACTTAACGCCCTCCATCACCACAATGCATTTACAAGGGTATTTAAAAAAAAAGAGGCCCCAATGGCTAAAACTCGTTCTTTAAGGGCCAAAAATACCTTCCTACGAACCTGAGTGCTTCTGCTCACATCAGGAAAAATTTGTATGGAATCCCCATAAAAAACTTGATTTTTCTTTTTAAAATATAAATTCAAAATCATATTTCTATCTTGTAAAGAAATAAAAGAAGCGATTAAAGTAGCTCGCTGAGGAATTAAATCAGTAGAGGATTCCAAAAACTGAGATACATCTAGAGAATCTGCACTAGCAGGATTCCCTTTGCAGGAAGCCTTCACGGAAAAAAGAGTAGGAATATAATATAAAGAGGAAGACTTGATAGATTCCACATCATCAATCAGCAAGACCTCCTTAAAATATTTTTGTACAAAAATATTTTAAGGAGGTTTAATCTCTTTATTTTAAAGGTGAAGGGATCACAGAACCTTTGACAGTGTATTTAAAAATAAATGTGAACAGTCTTTATATTATATTCCCCATAGAATAGGTTTCTAGTTTAAGGTGTAAGTATTAATACAATCACATTCTATCAATAACAAGCTCTCTCCAAGTGCATCAACTGATTTTGATTTAAAGGCAGGAAGTCTCACACCCAGGGCTGGTGCAAGGATAGGAGGCACTCCAAGCAAACATTTACTGTAATACCACCGAAGCAGCCAAGACTAATCTGTAGCTGTGCCATCTACGCAGTTAAACTGAAAACCAGGCAAAGAAAAGTCCTTCAATTAAAGAACTCTGGTCCCAGGAAAGTGCCCAGCTTTTGAATCAAGCATCTTTCCTCTCTGCACCCAGATGTGGTAATCTGTTAAATGAATTCATAAGGCAGCCAGAACGAACACCAGTGGTTCAAAATAGGAAAAACATTCCTCCTCTCAAATGAAGGCTCAAGTAATATCCCTCATGACTACCAACCATAAAGCTGCTGAACCTACAAGCTGTTTACTGGAATAAATGCGGGTAGATTATATGGCCATACTGACTCCAATAGCACCATGGGATAAGGACAGAAAGGCAACACTAGAGGATCATATGGAACCAAGAGCTAATTACTGTTGAAAAAAAGGCATCATGGCCAGACAAAGGAACAGCCAAAAATCATAGTATATCATGGACTTACTATTTGAAAGTGTTTGATAGCATCCCCCACTCTTGGATTATAAAGCTCCTTGAAATTTCCAAAATAAACCAATGCTTCATAAGGTGCCTCAAGTTGAACATGAATATGTCTCTACAGCCTGTCATTCACACCATCAGGATCCATGAGGAATAGTTCATGAAGATTCCCTGTCACCATTTTATTTTGTCTGGCTCTAAATTCACTCTATTTTGTGGATTCAGCCTTAATCCTGGAGATATAATTGATTCACAGCTATCACCACAGACACCTCCGACACCTCTGCTCTGACCCCATTGCTACAGAAGAGATCTTTGGATTTCCTTGTATTAGAAATATACTGCATTTACTGGAAAATCTATTAATATCATAACAGGTTAAACAGAATTGCTGGAAATTATGAAGTTGTGATTACATAACAGTCCCATAATGGCTAATAAAGAATGCTTGGAAATGAGACATGGGACCAGATTTACTAAACATTTAAAGAAAAACACAAGAACAGTACACTAATAGAAGTACTGGTACCAACTGACTACTCTACAGAGCAGACAAAAGAATAGCAAGGGATGCAGTGAGAGAAAGAAAATTGTTGCAGGAAGATGCATAAATAATCCCAGACATCGACAGCCGGATCGAAAAGGACTTCCAGTGCACTTTAATATGTTGCCTGTAAACATTATATATTATGTACTGCAAAAGAAAGTTCTCATAGGCAAAACACTAGTGTGGACCTGGCCTAGGGAAGGATCTGGGTTCAATTCCTGGCTCAGGTCTTTTGTTCCCGAGACTGGCAAGAGGCTGCAGACACAGCATTGACGGCACCGCAGTCCTTGTGCAACAGTGGTAGCTGGACTTAGGGTTTACGATTGGAAGTTCCGTAAGGATTCCTGGCCAAGGGCATCTTCTTTCATGACTGGGCTAAGTACATTGGAAGGACATATAAAATAGGGAAAGTTAGTTAGTTACAAACGAAGGCTCATGGTACTGGATCCCGGCCCTGCTTCTCATTGAGCCGAAAGTACAGACTCAAAGGCAGCACTGCTAGTACATCTATGGGACGGAGATCATACCCAATGCATAATGGCTTATGAGCAAGGTCCCACCCTGTTACATGCTAAATCCATGTCATGTCAGTATACAAACCCAATATGGCCACTGATCTTTGGTCTTTCGGGTTGAGGAAAATGAAAGTTTGAGACCCTTTTTACTTCAGAACACTACCAGACTACCCCTTTCAACCTTGGGAAAGTCACTTCTGTAACCTCAGGTTTCTACTTGGGTTATAAGCTCTTTAGGAGAAGGGATCTCTCTACTGTAACTGAATTCTAGACTTGCTATAGGTCGCCTTAAGCATCCCTTAGATTATTTCCGTCCATCTGGGGTCAAATGTTATTTCTTTATTGAGGGCCGGCTCTTTGTTAGGCAAGCTAGGCAGTCACCTAGAGAGCTGACCTTTTCGGTTGGCATGACATCCTTCTCTTCTATATTCTCCGAGCTGGTGCCTTCATTAGAAAAGAAGATCCGTGGCCTATCACCCTCTTCAAGAGGAATGAGGACCGAATAAAGTCCTCTGGACTCAGCCAGAAACAAGTCACTGGAGACCTTGGCAGGGGTTGTTTGTAGAATGTAAGGGACAAAATCCAAACCAAAGTGGATCAAGGTGGGCTTGAGAGGAGAGAAATTCAAGGCAATGGCAGAGAATTGCTTGATAAAGAATTTTGGAAATGAAGGGAAGAAAGAAGATGGAATGATAATTGCAGGCATCAATGAAGGTTTCTTGAGGGGAGGTGTGACCAGAGGGTGCTTGAAGGCTGCAGGGAAGCAGCAGTGGGGAGTGAGAGGTTGAGAATGTTCATGATGGAAGGGACGACAGGAGATGTAATTAAGAAGGCGAGAAGGGATAGGAACAGAGGAACAGTTTAGAGGATGAAACAAGATGAGAGGTTTTCCTCGTCAGAGATCTTAGAGAAAGAAGAACGTAACAGAGATTGAAGGGAAAAGTTGGTATGGAAGGGGGGATGAAGCTAATCTTGAGGGGAATTGTGTAAGCTTGTGGACTTTATCATGGAAATAGTTGGTTAGGGTTTGGGCAGAAAGAGAAGGAGTCTGAGGCAGAGGAGAGAGAGTTGAGATTAAAGAGATGGGATGACGGGGGTCAGAAGCAAGAGAGTCAGTTAGATGAACATAGTAGCTTTGCTTGGTGAGAGCTGTGGTGGATTGGAAGGAAGCAAGCATGCATTTGAAGTGAAGAAAGTCAGAAAGGGAGCAGGATTTGAGCCAGATGCGCTCATCCCAGATCAGTACTGGCCTTTGTAGCATTGGCAGTGCTGATCCCATGGAACCACTGTGATACCATCTTCCTCTCTCATTGCTGCCTGTGCTGACCCTCCTGATCATTTGTACCACCTCCAGCTCTCTCAATGCGAATACCACCTCCATTGCAGTGGCTTCCTGCATGCTATCAGTACTCTACCCTGATGGGTCACATTGCTTTGAGACAATCTCACCACAGGCACAGATCCATAGTACAGACTGAACCTCTCCCCTAAGCCTCAGTAAGTTCATGATTACGTTTTCCTTTGATTGCCCTTAGTTTTGCAGCAAAGACCACTTTATGTGGCAGAGAAAGGCATCCTGCTAAAGATGGAGATGACCACACCATTTCCGGACAGTGTGCCAGTTTTAGGACCGAGATGATCAGGGGTAAAACCCCTTTGGATGCTAATGGTGGCATTGTGAAATTCTCTAAACCCTTCTATTGCTATCACAGGGCCATCCCACTGTTCCCCTTTGAGCAGATACGAGCACAGTCTGCAGTACGGTATCCTCCATACATTCACTAGTTGGCCAATTGCTAGTACACATTGATGGCAGTGATCCTTGGGTTGCCCAAAGTGCCATCACCTACTTCCTTGCCCCAACCAGGGTGATCTACAAGCCACTACCCTCATAGGTCACTATTGCATAGCTGGTTGTGCTCATCACCTGCTCTACCCCAGATTGCCCTACCAATGGAGGTGGTGGGGCAAAATCCATGACAGAAGTAAAAAAGGCATGAGAAAGAGAGACAGGACCCCTATATATCAAGAGGATGTAGGCAAGATTCAATAGTGCAACAAAAAAAAGGGGGGGGGGCGTAATTTATGTGACATGGCAGGTACATCCCTAAACAAAGGCCTTAAAAGGGAGTAACCTGCATAGAGCATCAGCTGCTTTACTGGGTGGACGTGATGAATCCAGCTGGTCCTTCTCTGCCATCTTGTGCTGGGTTACTATGTTATGGCCTTGGGAAGGTCACACTTGGCTGTCTTTACCACCTCTTCCACATTGGTACAAGGCTTGTACAGCCTGGGGCACCAACTTTCCAGGGCAAATATAAGTCCATGCCCAATTCTTCCCAAGACACATGCAAGCACTGCTCTGCTTCCTGACCATCCCCGACCCTTACAATATCAGACACAGCCATGGATCAGTGGCCTGGTCCTGCCTTGGGGCACAATCCACAAAATCTGGTGGGACCCTCAAAGATATACCAGGCTAATCCTTGCAAAGCTATATGTTGCAGCCAGTGCTGTCGACTAAATCCAAGGGCCTTTACTTGATCCTCATCCTTCTTGACCTTTCTGCTGCTTTTCACGCTGTTGACCACATCCTTCTCAGATACCATGTCCTCACTTGGTTCTAATGGCTCTGTGCTATCCTGGTTCTCTTATCTCTCCCATCGCTCTTTCAGTGTTTGTTCTGGTGAATCCTCCTCTACTGCTATCCCTCTCTCAGTTGGTGAATCCCAAGGATCTCTCTTTTCTCTCCGTATACCCAGTCCCTTGCTGCACTCATCTCTTCACATGGCTTTCAGTACCATCTTTATGCTGATGACGCCCAGATCTACCCCTCTACCCCTGAAATCTCTCTGGCAATCCGGACCAGGATTTCTGCCTGCCTTTCTGAAATTGCTGCTTGGATGTCTCACCACCGCTTGAAATTGAACATGGCCAAACTGAGCTTCTTATTTTCCCCTAAACCCTCCTCTCCCCTTCCTCCATCTCTCTGGATAACTCTCTACTCCTCAGCTCGCAACCTTGGGATCATTTTTAACTCTTCTCTCTCTTTCTCCACACACATCCAACTGATAGCTAAAACCTGCCATTTCTGTCTATACCAACAAAATTTGCCCATTTCTTTCTGAACACACTACTAAGACACTTATTCACTCCTTAGTCACCTCCTGTCTAGACTATTGTAGCCTACTCCTTTCAGGTCTCCCTTTGAATCATCTCTCTGCTGCACAGCTAATCTTCTGCCAGCCTCGTCATGCTCATATTACCTCTCTTCTCAACTTACTTCATTGACTCCCTATCAGTTTCCACATACAGTTCAAACTTCTCCTGCTGACATATTAGTGCATTCACTCTGCATCTCTCCCTACACCCCGCCTTGGGAACTCCACTCTTCTGGTAAATCGCTTTTATTGCTAACTCCAGACTTTGCTCCTTCCTGACTGGAAAAGAACACCATTATCAATAGGACTAGTAAAATCAATCCTACCAGGGAAATAGAAGGTGGGGGGGGGGGGGAAGGAGGAGAGAAAGGGAGAGAAAAATCAGGGAACTGAAATGTCAGACAATATTGAATTGGTGAGTTTTGAGAATAGACTTAAAATGGGATATGAGAGTTCAAGTCTGAGGGCAGGTGGCAGGGAGTTCCAGAATGCAGGGGCGAGAAAAGAGAAAGCAGAGGAGCGAGTAGACATAAGTCTAGCCTGTGAAACAGAGGGAAGGTGAAAACGGTTGGCATGGACATCATGGAGGGCATAGTGGGCTAAGCAAGCAAAACATCAGAAAGATAACGGGGGACACCAGAGTTTAATGCATGATGGACCAAGGTAAGAAGTTTAAACTGAAGATGGAATTTAAATGGAAACCAATGGTAGTGACTGAGGGGAGCAACGTGTTCGAAATGCGAGGCGTGGGCAAGAAAATGTACTGCAGTGTTCTGAACAAGCTGAAGCTGGTGAAGTTGAAACTGAGGAAGTCCAAAGAAGATGTTGCAGTAGTCAATCCGAGAGATTACCAGAACGAGGAGTAAAGTGGTCAACAATGAGACTGAAAGAAAAGGGTGAATGGCACGAATCCTATGAAGGAAGCAAAAGAAACAATGAACAAGCGAACATGTATGTGTGAAAAGATAAAGAAGAATCCAAAATAACACCCAGGTAATGGAGGAATGGACAAGTGGGATGGGGGAAACAAGGATGAATGGAAAAGGGCAGGGGAAGGACTGCCAAAGGTGAACCAGAGAGCAGCAGACTTAGAAGGGTTGAGATAAAGGAAATCAATGGATAGCCAATCAGAGATACTACATAACATAAGAAATGCCACACTGGGTCAGACCAAGGTCCATCAAGCCCAGTATTCTGTTTCCAACAGTGACCGATCCAGGTCACAAGTACCAGGCAGTTTCCCAAAAAGACAACCAGGTTCCACAATGCTTGTATTGGGGCAAGCAATGGATGTCCCAGGTCCTCTTCAGTAATGTTTTACATCCTCTGGTAATGAATTCCAAGGTTTGATTACACATTGAGTGAAAAATATTTTCTCTTATTAGTCTTAAATAGGTTACACTGTAGCTTCATTGCATGTCCCCTAGTCTTTCTATTTTTTTGATGGCGTAAACAATCGATCTACTTTACCCGTTCCACTCCGTTCATTAATTTATAGACTTCTATCATATCTCCCTTCAGCCGTCTCTCTTCCAGGTTGAAGAGCCCTAACCTTTTAAGCCTCTCTTCATAGAGGTATCCTTCCATCCCCTTTACCATTTTGGTAGTTCTTCTCTGTACCTTTTCTAAATTCCACCATATCATTTTTAATAAATGGCGACCAGAATTGCGCACAATATTCAAGGTGTGGTTGCACTATAGAATGATATAGAGGCATTATAATATCCTTTGCTTTATTCTCGATTCCTTTCCTTATGATTCCTAGGATTCTATTTGCCTTCTTGGCCACTGTCGCATACTGAGCAGAGGGTTTCAACATGTTATCCATGATGACACCTAAATCTTATTCCAGGGTGGTGGTTCCTAATGTGCAATCTTGCATCGTGTTACCATAGTTTGGCTTGTTCTCTCTTAGATGCACAACTTTGCACTTGTCCACATAGAATTGACATTCAAATGGCAGAAGAAATTTAATCAGTTTGTCCAAGTCCTCTTGCAATTTTTCACAATCCTCTTGCATTTAACAACTTTGAATAATTTTGTGTCATCTGAAAATTTGGTTACCTCACTCGTTATGCCCATTTCCAGGTCATTTATGAATATGTTAAAAAGCAGCGGACCCAGCACAGATCCCTGGGGTACTCCACCTTTCTCCATTGGGAAAATTGGCCATTTAGCGCTACTCTCTGCTGTCTATCTTAATACACAATAGTACCCTGCCTCCTATCCCATGACTCTTTAATTTTGCCAAGAGTCTCTCATGAGGGACCTTGTCAAAAGCCTTCTGAAAATCCAGATATACTATATCAACCCTCTCACCTTTGTATACCTGTTTATTCAAACCTTTAAAAAAATGAAAGATTGGTAAGACAATATCTTCCTTCACTAAAGCCACGTTGCCTATCTACATGTTCAGTAATTTTGTTCTTTATAATGGTTTCTACCATTTTGCCTGGTACTGACATCAGGCTCACCGGTCTTTAGTTTCCAAGATCACCCCAGAATCCTTTTTAAAAATTGCCGTTACATTGGCCATTTATCAGTCTTCAGATATTACAGATGTTAATGATTGCAGACCTACTATTAATAATCTGAACAAGTTCAGTTCTTTCAACACCTCTGATGTATATCATGCGGTCCAGGCGATTTTCTACTCTTCAGTTTATCAAATAGTTGTAATACATCTTCTCAGTTTATTGATATTTTTTTCAATTCTTCCCAATGCATCACCTTTAAATACCATTTCATTCATGGGTAACTTCCTTACATATTCAGTAAAGACAACAAATTCAGTCTCTCAGCTATCGACCTGTCCCCTCTTAGTGCCCCTTTTACCCCTCTATCATCTAATGGTTCAACTGACTCTCGCACAGGTTTTTTGGCTATGAATGTACTTGAAACAGTCTTTATTATGCAGTTTTGCTGCCACAGCAAGCTTTTTTCAAATTCTCTCTTTGCCTGCCTTATCAATGCCTTGCATCTAACTTGCCAGTGCTTATGTTGTTTCCAGTTTTCATTTGGCTCTTTTCCATTTCCTTGAAGATGCTTTTTTGGCTATAACAGCCTCTCTGACCTCACTTTAAACCATACTGGCAGTTTTTTGGACTTCCTTCCACTTTTTTTAAAGCATGGAATACAGCTGGTCTAGTATTTTTAAACACCCAAGCTAGCTAGTATTTTTAAACACCCAAGCTTGATGTAAATTTTTAACCTTTGCATCTGCTCCTTTTAGTTTTTTCTTAACTATTTTCCTCTTTTTATCATAGAACTACCGTTTAACTTTCAAAAGGGAGACACTGGATTTCCTTGCCATCCTTCCTCCATTTATTAAATCAAACACAGTCATGCTATGATCATTATTGCTAAGTGGCCCCAACACCCTTATCTCTTGCATCAGATCTTGTGTTCCACCAAGGACTAGGTCCAAAATGGCTTCCCCTCTGGTCGATTCATGAACCGGCTGCTCCAGGAATCAGTCATTTATTTCATCTAGAAAATTTATCTCCCTAGCATGTCTTGCCGTGACACTGACCCAGTTGATACCAGGGTAATTGAAATCACCAATTATTACCGTGTTGTAACTTGTCAGCTTCCCTGATCTCTGAGCATTTCATCATCCATTTGTTCATTCTGGCTAGACGGTCAGTAGCACACCCCCACTGCCATCGCCTTCCCCTTTTTACATAGGATTTCAATCCATAGATATTCTACTATGTATTTTGTTTCCTGCAAAACTTTAATTCTATGTAACTCAATGCCCTGTCTAACAGAGCGCAACCCTTCCACCAATTTGATCTACTCTATCATTGTGATATAATTTGTACCCAGTTATCACAGTGTCCCATTGGTTGTCCTCCTTCCACCATGTCTCTGAGATTCAAATCATATCTAACCTCATTTAGTGCTATATTATTCTAACTCTCCCATCTTATTTTTTAGACTTCTAGCATTTGCATACAAGCATTTTAGAGGTTGTATTTTATTCATATTAATCTGGTTATCGGTAGACAGGGGTAATTTGGAATCTTTCAGCTCTGTCTACTCTGTACTTAAGGGCATTAGGGTTACTTTTGTCTTTCTTGGAACCTCTGTCGATATTTATTTTTATTTATTTATTTACATTCTCTTATATACCGCGCTATTCTGCATCAGTGCGGTTTACATTGAACAAACTGAAATTACATTGAACAGGGCATTATAACTTGGAGATACCTATTTTACAGGGAACATGGGCTATGGAGGGTTAAGTGGCTTGCCCAAGACCACAAGGAGCACCTGTGGGACTAGAATCCCCAGTCCTTCCGGCCCAAGGTTGCTGTCCTCTAGTGGGATTTGAACTACCGACCTTCCGGCCTGAAGTACCTTGCCCCAACCACTAGGCCACTCCTCCACTCCTATGGAGTGGAGGAGTGGCCTAGTGGATATGCCGTAACTTCAGTCTTTGCTAGTATCCTTCAAGGATACATCATTCCAAACTATGTGCTTTTGGGGACTGTCGACTTTCCCCTATTATCTTGTTTAAAAGCTCCCTGGCATTAACCTTTTTAAAAGGTTAATGCCAACAGCTGGTTCCATCCTGGTTAAGGTGGAGCCCATCCCTTCGGAAAAGCCCCTCCTTTCCCCAGAATGTTGCCCATTTCCTAACAAATCCAAAACCCTCTTCTTTGCACCACTGTCTCATTCATGCACTGGGACTCCAGAGCTCTGCCTGCCTTTTGGGTCCTGAACGTGGAATTGGAAGCATTTCTGAGAATGCTACCCTGAAGTTCTGGATTTCAACTTCCTATCTAAAGCCTAAATTTGGCCTTCAGAACCAACCAACCTACCTCCCACACTTTCCTATGTCTTTGGTACCAACATGTACCAAGACAGCAGACACCTTCCCAGCACCATCTAAAACCTTGTCTAGGTGACTTGTGAGTTCTGCTACCTTCGCAACAGGCAAGCATCTTACCAGGTGATCCTTATGTCCAACAGCCACATAGCTATCTACAAGCCTAATGATTGAATCAATAGCTTTAATGGCTATCCTAACTCTTCCCTCATGGATACATGGCCCTGGAGAAACCTTCTCAGTGCAAGAGGGTTTTGCATAACCTGGAGGATTAATCCTTGCTACAGGATCATTTCCTGTAACACCAGAGTGATACTGTCCTGTCACATGACCTCTCTCCTCCATGGCAACAGGGAGGCTGCCAGACGTGATGTGGTCTTCAGTGTAGGTCTTGTCTATGTCTTCCTTATGTCCTCCAAGTCTACTACTCTAGCCTCCAGAGATTAGACTTGTTCCCTGATAGCCAAGAGCTCCTTGCACATAGTGCACACGTAAGACGCCTCACCAACTGGGAAAAAAAAATCATACGACACTCAATGCAAAAGACTAGAAAGCCTCCATCTTGCTGCTAGACTGCTGTCTGCATCTTAGATTTAAGGTTTTGTTTAGGTAAGTTGTTTGCTTACTTAGATTTGCTGGGGATACGTATACTAATACAACTATTCCTAATATGTTTAATGGACTTTGATTAATCTTGAGGTGAACAATCTCAGGTCCTTAATTAATGTATTCCTTATGAGGATAATAGCTGCACCTGACAGTGAATATGGGCACCTCCTTCCCTTTAATAGGTTTAAGAGTCTATAAAGCTAAGATTATCCCTGAGGTAGGTAGGAGTCAGGCTGGGTGAGAGGGAAAGAAGACATAATAAAAGTCATCTTCCTATACCGTGCCCTGACCTGTGCTTCTAAGGTAAAGTCTTACCAGTTTACTGAGTGATTCACATAGCTCTTGGTTTGATAGAGGGGCCTTTCAAATTGCCTCTTTGATCTGTTACTTGCCTTTAACACCTATTTAAGAACTTCACAGATCTTTTGCCTCCTAACTAGATGACCTCTTTGTAAAGGTCTCTGGAAACTAGTTTATTTCTTTCTACTCAGACTATTTATTCTATTTGTATGCTAAGCTATACTCTGATTTGATTTAAATAAAAAGCTCTCTGATGGTATTAAGACCTAAATGAATAAGCAAAAACACAGAATTCTAAAATACACAGATTCATCAGCTTTGATCCAAAGAATTCCCTTTCTCCTCCAAGATTTAAAGTATATTCCAGAAGATAAATACTTACAAGTGCAGATCTATTTCCAGCAGTAGTAGTCCTTTTTGGTAGTCCTTCAAGATAGGCAAGTAAGGAGGGGGGTCAAATCAGGGGCTGTCAGCTAGTATGATGGAGGGAGATAGATTCAGGAGTGATATGCGGAAATATTTCTTTACGGAAAGAGTAGTTGATCCGTGGAATAGTCTCCCAGTGGAGGTGGTAGAGATGAGGACAGTAACTGAATTCAAAAAAGCATGGGACCAACACAGAGGATCTCTAAAGGTAAAAAGTGGACTGTTGTAGTTGTTATGGAAGGACAGACTAGATAGGCCATGTGGTCTTTTTCTGTCATCATATTTCTATGTTTCTATGTAGCAGTATATCAACAGTGTAATAGTGAGCAAAAATACATGCTGTTGGATCAGGCGAGTGAGGGGAATAAAAAAAACATTAAATAGAAGGACTAGAACAGAACCTTGAAGAACACCACATGAGAGGGGAAGTGGAGGGGAGGACAGGTTCCTAGCAGAGACAGAGAAAGAACTCTGAGAGAGGAAGTAATGAAACCACAGAACTAGACCATACAGACCAAAGTTATCAAGATGTGAAAGAAGGGCGATGTGATCAACTAAAATCGAATGCAGAGGAAAGATCTAGAGAAACCACCACTGAAATGTTGCCCTGGTCATTAGCTTGGTGAAACTCACTAAGAAAAGAGAGAAGGACAGTTTGTGCTGTGACTGGGGAGGAAATTAGACCGTTGAGGGTGAAGCACATGAGTAGAATCCAGTTGTGAAGAGAGCTGAGCAAAGACTAAATTTCTCAAGTAGTGTGGAAAGGAATGGCAAGGTGGAAACAGGGCAGTAATGGGCTGAACAGATGGGTCAGCAGAAGACTGCTTAAGGATCGGACAGATAGTGGCATGTTTCCAAGCAGTTGGAAAGAAACCAGACTCTACCGCTCCAGCTCATCAAGTAGAAGCAAATGGTGATTCATGAGCGACAACAGGAGACACCATAGTTGTCCCCTCAGATCATCTCAGAGACTCCGGCATCATTCGCACTACAAGCAGCAGTGAGGATGAAGGTACACCACATCATGCAGCTCATAAAGTTGATTCTTCTATGGTGGGTCATGCCATAGAGGGCATTACACATTGTCCCGGAAAAGAAAGGACCAATACAGAGCCAGTCATTACCTGCCATCATTTGAGAGGGCAACTCGCATGGGTGTCCACACATCACCCACCCTGACAATGAATTCCATTCCAGAGGGCCAGCAACTGACTCAAAAATATGATGCACCACCATTAGCAAACACTAAGACACTACTAACAGCTGAAGCAAGGACCCAGGGAACCCATGACATCAGGTGAGAACCCCCCTCTTACTCTTGCCAGCAGCTGCACAGTTGTGTCAGCCCATCCCAGCACCCGCAGCATCTCACCCCCAAAGGTCTGGCACCCACAAACGGAAGTGCAGGCAATCCTGTTCATCATCATCATCATCGTCATCCACTTCCTCCTCCATATTCTTTGTCCTCCTCTTCTTCCTCCATCGAGGCCAAACATGCAAGGGGAGCAAACACAATCCTCTGCAACCTCAGCTCCCACACAGCTGTGGGAGACAGTTCCTCAGTCACTTAGGAAAAAGGTGATACAATGCGAATACATCAACATTTTCAAACTGCAAGAGGGTCGACGAAGTCTCAATGCTAAGAAGAGGGCCAAGACCGGTGATCTCTTGTACCTGTTGGACCAGCACATCTCCCAAAACATCACCAAATGGACTATGACCTTTGATCAGATAATCATCATCGCCTGCAGGAAAGGCACTATGCAGCTAGAGCACATGTTAGCCTACTTTGATACAATCATCAATTCCTCTAAGGAATAGGAGGGACACATTTAGCTGTCTTACAATAAGCACTTCTGTGATAAGATAGAGATGCAGCCAAATATGTCATGGGGCACAGACGATGTCGGGATGTGGCTGTGCAGGATTCATGCAAAACATGTGCAGAGTTTCTAGAAGAGTCTGGTATCCGGAGGGAACAAGACGACCATGGCTGGCAATGACATATTTCAAGTGAATCAACAGTGGTGTGTGTTCCTTTAATGACTGCAAGTACCACCACATCTGCTTCCACTGTGCCACATTGCACTCCATACTAGAGTACCCCAAGAAACTCCAGCTCAAATCAGCAACTCAGCCAAAGCCATGATGCAGCATTCCTGAGGGCCTCCACACTGGTCTGCATCGAGACCATGGACCCCTGGTTGAATGTGTACCATAAATGGAAAGATGCAGACATACTGGCCAATTGTTTCAGATGCTGGTTCCTCATACCTTTCTACGGGTCACTCCAGGGTCCCAGCAAGTGTCCCTCGTGACCCCCCACAGCACCTGTGTCTCATTATACAAGAGAAACTGATGGCACGGAGATCACGTGATGTGGTGAGAGCGGGTAGACGCAGGTCACTTGAGCTCTGGGTGCCCCCTCCTCTACACCGAGTAATAGAGCCGATTTTAGGCTGAAATGCCGCATTCAAACAATCGGAGGTGCAATAGGAGTGGCTGGTGTGCAGCGAACGGCAAATGGCAGTGACGGCAAAAGCGGAGAAAGACCGCATGGCAGGTCACAACAGGATGACGGACTCCCCCCAGCGCCTACCTCGCCGGCTTCACCAGCATTCATCGAGGAGGTGTCGGCGGCGGTGGCTTGTGCGTTGTCCACACAATTTGAAGCGCTGCATGGCAGAATGGATGTGCCACTGGGCGCTTTGGGAGACCAGTTTCAGGACACAGAGGCCCGCATATCTCAAAATGAGGAGGGGGTAGAAGCACTCACACAGAAGGTGGGCCGGATGCGGCCAGTGTTGAAAGCTCAGGAGGCCAAATTGGACGATCTGGAAAACAGATCTAGGCATAACAACCTTCAGTTCATGGGAATCCCGGACAATATATTGGACAAAGAGCTGAAAGGCTACTAAGAAACCTTGATACCGCAACTATTGGAATTGGGAGATGACTGTGGCAAGATCCTGATTGAAGAGCGCACAGGGTGGGGTCTAAACAAGTGACGGACCGCAGGCCCAGAGTTGTGCTGGTTAAATTTCTGCACTTTCCACAAAAAGAGGCTGTGCTGCGGGCAGCGAGGAAGACGGCATAATTACAAAGGACAATTTGCGGCTGAGAGTGGTGCAGGATTGCTCAGCGGCCTTGAGCCAGCGCAGGAGAGCATATGCACCACTCTGTCAGAAGTTGGTAGAGGCAAATATCAAGTTCACGGTGCAATACCCCGCCAGACTGCATATCACCCATGAAGGAGCACAGCGGTCATTTGACGCAGCGGCAGAAGCAGTTCATTACGTGGAGGAGATTGTGCGGAGTGAATCAGCCCATACATCATCGCAGGTTGGATCGTCTTAATTGACTATGCAGTGAGGTCATTAACTGTTGGCCAGCTAGGTACATACAATGGCAACTGAGACTGAAAGTAAACTGTTGGAAAGTTTGAGAATGGGCTGAGTAGCAAGTTTTTGTGCTTCAGCCGGACAGGCTTCTCTGCTTGGCCCCCACAAGAGCGAATGAAAGAGGAAGGAGCTGTGGTACTACAAGCTGAACCCTCAGAGAGGAGCCGGGATGTGTGTTTGAATTGCATTAATCTATGCAAGCATGTGCATATGTATGTTTATGTATAGGAGTTTGTTGGGGGGGGTTCTCTCCTCTGGGGTGTTGATGCTCTGTGTGGGGTGGTTTACCTTGTTTTGTTCAAAATCTGGTGTTAACGGTTTGGGAGGTAGTTAAAATGTAGAGGGGTAAAAATGTGATGTTGATATTATGCAATGGGGGAAAAGGCCACTGGGAAGTTAGAGTAGGGAGAATTGTGTGTGTATATTTAGAAGATGTAGGTGTGGGTGGGGTTACCCATACACATCTAGCGTGACTCAGGTAGAGAAAGGGGGATAGTGTTAAGGGATGAGGATGAGAGTGTCCTGGGGGGTAGGGATAGGGAGGAAGAGGAGGGGGATGGGGGGGAAATTGCAGCATAGGGCAGAGAGTTTGGTCCTTGTTTGGAAAAGGGAGCGGCCTCAGGCTGGGGGGGGGCCTCCCTATGTAACAGTAGAGAACATGTGGTATGAGCCTGAACTAGACTTACCAACCTGAAGATTATTTCATGGAATGTGTGTGGCTTGGGGAGCCCCATAAAAAGATATAAAATATTGCGGACTTTAGCCCAACAAAAGTGTGATACTGCCATGTTACAAGAGACCCACCAGACTGCTGAACACCTTAAATTGTGTAGGGACTGGCTGGGGCAAGGCTGGGCGGCCCCTGCAAAGGGAAAAAAAAAGGAGGAGTGGTCATTTTGATACATAAGCGTGTGAGATTTGTGCTGGAGCAGGAGCACATTGATCCTGCTGGAAGATTTCTGCTGCTGCAAGGGGTATTGGGAGGGAAGACCCATAGTTTTGGGCAACTTATATAGTCCAAATACTTTGGACTGTGAGATGTACGCACATTTAGCCTTAAGGGTGGAACAATTGCCAGATGTCCCTCTGATATTAGGAGGGGATTTTAATGGGGTTTTTGATGCTGAACTTGATACAACTCGGGGGGGGGGGGGTGATAGGGCATGATCGCAAAACGCTTGAGCATTACAGGGATTTTGACGAAGAATAGGAATGGTAGATACCTGGCGTCTGTTGCATCCGCTAGAAAGGGACTATATGCATCAGTCAGGCGCATGGTTCAAGTGTTAGGATTGTTTATGTCTTGGTATCATAAGGGCTATTCGCCAAGGTGGCAGATGCGCAAATTGGCCCCACAGAGATCTCAGATCATGCATTGATTTGGGTGGAACTGAAGTGGTATGATGCAGCCTCGTGGACCAGAATTTGGCGGTTCCCACTAGATCTATATAGAGATACAGAGTTTCATCACTATATTCGCCAATGGTAGCAAGATTTTGTGGTATACAATGAGCGATACCAGTAGGATCCAGAGCTTTTTTTGGGAGACCGCAAAGGTGGTTTTGCGAAGGGACATTATTGGATATGCGGCTAGGAAACGTAGATTATTAACGGAGCAGATAATTCGACTTGAAAAGCAAGTGACCAAGGAGCAGCAGAAATGTGTGGTCTGCCCTAGTGCAGCGAACAAGCGGGGCTTGTGGGAGATGCAGGTAGCCTTAAACGCATTACTCCATAAGCGAGCAAAGAAATTGTTTTTATATTACCGATACCAGCTATACTGCTTTGGGGATAGGCCCGGGAAGCCTCTGGCAAGATGTCTTCAAGGCAGTAGGGGCGCCAGATCAATTGCAGCAGTGCGAGACGACCAGGGTAAACTGCATAAGGAGGCGAGGGCGATTGCTCAAGTGTACCAAACCTTTTATCAAACATTATATTCGGGGGAGAGAGGGTCCCGAACTTGGATGGAGGAATACCTGCGGAGCCTTAACCTACCCCGCCTTGGGGAGGGACAAACAGGCCCAGTTGGATAAACTTATAACGGAGTAGGAAGTACAAAAGACTATCCAGAAGGCTAGTTGTTATAAGACACCAGGCCCAGATGGATATGGGGCAGAGTTTTATAAGTTGTTGCTAAATCTGGTGACTCCATCCTTGGTGGCGGTTTATCATAAAAGAGCAGAACAAGGTGCCTTTCAATGGGGAGAAAATCATGCACATATTATTTTAATACCTAAGCCAGGAAAGGATCATACCCAGGCTTCCTCTTATAGGCCAATCTCCTTGCTGAATTTTGACTTGAAAGTGTTATCCAAGATCCTGGCAGATTGTTTGGCTCTGGTATTGAATGATCTGGTGCATGAATCACAAGTACGGTTTGTGAAGGGGCAATACGCAGTGCATAACCTGCGAAAGATTCTCGCATCATTGGAGTGGGTGCAGGAACGAGAAATGCAGTCGCTGCTAGTTAGTTTCAATGCTGAGAAGGCATTTGACGGGTGAATTGGCAGTATCTGAGACTTCTCTTGCCATATTAAGGTTTGGGAAGTCTCTTTTGCAGTATGGTGGAAGTTCTTTATACACAGCCTACCGCGGGGTGATATGTAACAGAGTCTTGTCGGAGGAATTTTCCCTGGAGAGGGGTATGCGACAAGGTGTCCATTTTCCGCCCTGTTTGTGTTGTTACTTGACCCCCTTATATGGAGGATAGAGAAGTCCAAGGATATCCTGGGGTGAGGATTGGAACGCAAGGGTTTAAGATGTCAGCCTTTGCCGATATGATGTTGGTGCACCTGCTTTCTCCGCAAATTTCGCTACATAGGGAACCTGAGGAATTTTCTTATTTTGGAAGTGTGGCGGGGCTTCATATTAACATGGACAAATCAGAGGCATTGGATGTGTCTGGGCAACTTAGAGCGGGATGGGGACCAACCTTCCCACTTAAATGAGCAGATGATTTCTTTATCTATTTGGACATTCTTTTGACTAGAGAGCCCAGGGAGTTGTATAAGTGGAATTATGAAGGGTTTTACACCGACGTAGGACTCAACTACAGGCATGGAACCCTCTTCCCCTGTCTTTGTTGGGCAGGGCAGCAGCTTTGGGGATGGTAATATTACCCTGGGTGTTATATTGGATGCAAACCCTCCCGGCATGGCTGTTATGATGGGATGTAAACCAGCTTGAACAAGAGATCCGGGGGTTTCTATGGAAGGGGGCAAGAGCACGTATCCCATTGAACCACTTCAGAGGGGGGTGGAGACAGGGAGGGATAGGGGTCCTTGATTTAAAGCTATATGCTATAGCATGTCAAGATGTCAAGCGCGTCACATAGGGGATTGCTTAGGGGACACAGAAGTGTATACCCCTAGGGCCTTGGAGGAAGATTTTGTGGCCCCCCAGTCATTATTGGCGGTGTTGCATCTGGAATGCTTGTTACTACCGGGGAGGCTGAATCTGAGTGTGTTGTTGGCATCAGCACGACAAACCTGGCAGCAATTATGTGTTTATTGGCACAGATCACCGAGGGTTTCAAGCTGGTTGCCTTTGCAGGGTAATGCCAGGTTCACACCTGGATCGGAAACAGCCGTATTTCAGATATGGAGAGAACACGGGATACAGAATATAGGGCATGTGGTAGAACTGTCGGGTCAATGTAAAATATTTACGGCCCTGTGTGAGGAGTATGACTAGGGACAACATCATTATATCGCGTATGTCCAAGTTTCCCATTATGTGTCTTCCCTTCTGGAGGCAGAGTTAAAGGTAGAAAGTTTGGTACAAAAATTTTAGAATTCTTCGCATTAGGGGAGGATCATCCCCCCAACAATATCAGGGCTGAAGGGAAGGTTAGCTCCCTATATCATTCTGCCGGACTATTCAGGGTTAGAGACCTCCTGGGTGAAGGAGCTGGGACATGAGGTGGCCCCAGGAACAGTTAGGAAAGCCCTGGGGCATATTGCCGAATTGGTGGAGGCAGCGCGATGGAGAGAGGTGCAGTTCAAATGTGTTATACAGGTGCATTTTTCCCCGAGAAGAGCGATGCGAAATTATTTAACCTTGGATGGGGATGTCCGCGATGTTCAAGTCCTTATGCAAATTTAAGTCATATGTGGTGAGGGGATGTCAGAAAATTTGCCTCTATTGGATGCGGATCAGTAATTATTTGAGTTGTTTACTTCAGCAGCAGGTTAAATGGACCGGGTCCTTAATTGTTTTGGATCAACTTGGACCACTCCACCCCAAGGGGAGGTGGGAACGTCTACTGGTGCACAAGGCATGTCTGGTGGGGAAGGGTCCGATACTTCACCAATGGAGAGAGCAAACACCCCCTACCTTTTGGGAGTGGTGCAACAGCTTCCATCAGCTGATGCTGTTCGAGCGGTGGGGGGGCACGAGGTGACGTCTCACGCTGGTCTTCTTTTTTGCTGGTGTGGAAACCATATATCCAAAAGTTGAACCAACGTACCCATAATGAAATATTAAATGTGGGATAAGGCCTTGTTCAGGCGGGCTGGTAATGAGAGGGCATCTTTGAAGTGGTTAGATAGGTTGGTAGTGGTGGGTGGTAGTGTTTCCCATTGGTATATCAGATAGAATAGGCTGTGATTGGGGGGGGGGAAGTTGGGGTGAAAAGTGTTACAACCCACAACTGACTGGAAGTTTGCTTTCTGGGTGGTGGATAAGAAACACAACCCACCCAGGGGCGCTATGTACATATGTATTGTTGTATGCCTTGTGTGGCTTAATAAACAGTTTATAAAAAATAAAAAGAAACTGATGGCACAGTCTCATTGGTTCATTGAATTTTGCTTGTTGAGTGATTCCGATGGGTAATCCTTTCCTGGAAAAAAGAGGCGGCTGAGGGGAGATATGATAGAGGTCTATAAATTAATGACTGGAGTGGAATGGGTAAACATAGATCGATTGTTTATATCATCAAAATATAGAAAGACTAGGGGACATGCAATGCAGCTACAGGGTAACCTATTTAAGACTAATAAGAGAAAATATTTTCTCACTCAACATGTAATCAAGCTCTGGAATTTGTTACCGGAGGATGTAGCAAAAAGCTGTTAGTGCAGCTGGGTTTAAAAAAAGGTTTGGACAAGTTCCTGGAGGAAAGGTCCATAAACCATTATTAAAAGGGACCCAGGATATCAATGCTTGACCCAATACAAGCATTGTGGAACCTGTGTCTTTTGGGGAAACTGCTAGGTACGTATGACCTAGATTGGCCAATGTTGGAAACAGGAAACTCGGCTTGATAGACCTTGGTCTGACCCAGTATGGCATATCTTATGTTCTAACTGGAAATGGGCTGATGCAAGGAAGTGAAGAAATCAAAAGGAGATAAATGGCAGATGGACCATAGACCACAGAAAGAGAGCTAAGAGAAGACAGGAAAGCAGAAGCCTCAGATCGGGACCAGCATGATCAGTGAATAAAATGGTCAGACAACAAAGGTAGAAAAAATAATTTTATTTAATTTTAGTGACTGGACTTTGTGCTATTTTTATATTTCACACTGTATTGGGGAACTGCATCTCTTATTTATCTGATGTTGCACTGCATGTGGACTCTGGCTTCTTGGGGTTTCAGTTTAAATTTTGTCTACATATTTTTTTTTTTACTTTAGATTGTGGTCACTTATTCTGTACTTGGTGAGGGTCGCTGTTGTGAGTTTGTGACTGAGGTCAGGTGTTCTGTTAACATGGCGTTTGTACATTAAGATCTATATTGTACTGTAGTAATTTGACTTCTTCAGCTTTTCAAATAGGCATATGAATGTTCCAGGGCCCACTGTAGTATTTACAGTGATGCTTTTTTTGGATGGGCTCCTTATGTGAGTTTTGGACTGGCAGGACAATAGCAGGCAGCCAAAATGTGCCCCCCCCCCCCAAGCCTTTTAACAGTACCTTAAGCAGGTCTGGTCCCTCCCTCCTCCGACACGATGTCAGAGTAGGGAGGGACAGATCTGAAAGGCGCCGGCACTTTAAGCAGATCAGGCACATGCCCCCCACCTCCTCCCCATACCTCCGTCCAGCACTGCCTGCTTTTTCCCTGCTGCCGGCACCTCTGTGAAAAAAACAGAGGCTGGCAGCAGCAGGGAAAGAGCAGGCAGCGCTGGACAGAGGGGAGAGGGGGGCATGCGCCTGAGCTGCAAGTCGCACAGGGCATGATTGCAGCTTGATACGGCCCTATGTGCAAACATCTTGCATTTCCTCCATATAATCTAATTGGCTTTTTGGTTTGGTTCAGTCTCTGATTGGATTTCTGAAAAAGCCCCGCCCCCTCTACCCCCCCCCCCCTTCTAAGGTGGGGGGAGGGGCGCTATCTCATTCGCCTCAGTCAGCACATTGGATAGGAGTCAACCCCCTCTCCTCCCTTTCCCCTAAACTCTTGCCCCTTATAATACGTTTTCTCCAAGTTTGATGCGCTGTTACAATGTACAATGTTGTGTGTGATATAAACCATTGTGACCGTAGGATATAGTAGTATAGAAAAGCTGTTAAATAAATGTACTACTGTGGATTAGAAGCTGGTTGAAAGGTAGAAAATAGTGAATAGGCTAAATGGCTCATTTTCTCAATGGAGAAAGGTGAATAGTGGAGTACCCATGGATCTGTGCTGGAATGAGTGAGGTGATCAGGTCTGTAGACGACACAAAATTATTGATAGCAACATAGTATATGACGGCAGATAAAGACCAGCATGGTCCATCTAGTCTGCCCAGCAAGATGGCAAGAGTAGATGCACCTGCCGCCCCTCCCCATGCCTCTCTTTAGGGGTGTACCCACTGCTCCGTGTAGGGCACCCTTATTTGTTCAGATATAAGAGATAGTTATGCTTATTTTGATTTTATCCTGTTGCTATAAAGGGATCCACTGTGTCTATCCCAAGGTCTTCTTCTCAAGACTTCTGACACAGGCTCCAAATCATTTTGGTCACCTTCCTCTGAATCGCTTCTAGCCTCTTTATATCCTTTGCGAGATACGGTCTCCAAAACTGAACACAAAATTCCAAGCGAGGCCTCACCAACGACTTGTATAGTGGCATTAGTACCTCTTAGTTTCTGCTGTTAAAAACACAAGAGGACTGTAAAATATTGCCAAGAGAACCCTGATAAATTGGAAGACTGGGCATCCAAATGGCAGATGATATTTAATGTGGACAAGTGCAAAGTTTTGCACTTAGGGAAGAACAACCCAAACTATGGTTACACGATGCAAAGTTCCATATTAGGATCCATCACACAGGAAAGGGATTTAGGCGTCATTGTGGATAACATGTTGAAACCCTCGGCCCAATGTGTAGCAATGGCTAAGAAAGTAAATAGCATGCCAGGAACCATAAAGAAAGAGATGGAGAATAAATTCAAGGAGTGGAGGAGTGGCCTAGTGGTTGGGGCAAGGTACTTCAGGCTGGAAGGTTGGGGGTTCAAATCCCACTAGAGCAGCGTTTTTCAACCACTGTGCCGCGGCACACTAGTGTGCCGTGAGATATTGTCTGGTGTGCCGTGGGAAAAATTCCAATGATTGGTCTATTTGTGAGCCGAAGCGCATGTTACGGACTATAAATAGCTCCGGTGTCACTGTTACACTGACAGGAGAAGACATCGCAGTAGATCACCGATGAGCAGAAGAGCACCGAAGGATCTGGACTCTGGAGGATTATCGCGGACGCAGCACAGAAGAGCGCTGAGTGATGGATCTGGAGGAGACAGGAGCAGAAGAGCGCTGACTGATGGATCTGGATGGAGACAGGAGCAGAAGAGCGCTGACTGATGGATCTGGATGGAGTGCTGAGTGTGACGGACAGCGGCTATCTGGAGGAGACAAGCGCAGTAAGTACTGAGTGACAGTGAGACAGGAATAGATACTGCAGTGATGGACAAATTTTTGAAAAGGAAAGAACTGGATTCTGAACAAAATTCGGAGCCAGATAAGAGCCCAAGTATGAGTGGGGATCAAAAGAAAGCAAAGATGGTTAGCTCAAGGAAATTCTCTGGCACAAGGCAATATAGCGAAAGCTATATTTCATTTGGATTTACTTTCACCGGAGATGCAAAGAAACCAACTCCACTGTGTGTGGTGTGTGGTGAAAAGCTATTTAACAGTGCTATGGTCCCAAGTAAACTTAAACGCCATCTCCAAACGAAACACCCTTCGCTTCAAAACAAGAATGCGGACTTTTTTGTTCGCCTGCGTGAAAACACGGAGAAACAGGCAACTTTCATGAGAAAAACCACAAAGGTAAATGAAAGAGCTCTTAAAGCTAGCTATCAAGTTGCTGAACTTATAGCCAAGTCAAAAAAGTCGCACACTGTGGCAGAGACATTAATACTTCCCGCCTGCAAAGCTATTGTAGAGGAGATGCTCGGACCTGAAGCAGCTAAGGAAATAGACAAAGTCCCTCTCTCAGACAACACATTTTCCAGACGTATAAATGACATGTCTGCAGACATAGAAAGTATGGTTTTGGAAAAGATCCGTATCAGTGAGAAATTTGCATTGCAACTTGACGAGTCTACTGATATCAGTGGACATGCTCAACTCTTGGCCAATGTGCGTTTTGTGGATGGTGATGCAATTAGAGAAAACTTCTTTTTTTTCAATGCATTGCCAGAAAAAAACACAGGAGAAGAAATTTTTAGGGTCACATAAGAATACCTTGAACAAGGAGGACTTAAGTGGGAAAACTGCACAAGTGTCTGCACCGATGGAGCTGCAGCCATGGTCGGGCGCACCAAAGGCTTTGTAAGCAGAGTGGAAGGAAAGAAATCCAGATGTGATTGTTACGCATTGTTTTTTATACCGTGAGGCCCTCGTAGCCAAGACTTTACCAGCAGACCTAGTTCCTGTGTTGGATGATGTTGTGCGCATGGTAAACTTTGTAAAGTCACGACCCGTGAAAAGTCGCATGTTTGCAGCTTTGTGTGAGGAGATGGGAGCGAAGCATAAAACCTTGCTGTTTCATACGGAGGTCCGGTGGTTGTCGCGTGGCAAGGTCTTGGTTCGTGTGTATGAGCTGCGGGAGGAACTTAAAGTGTTTCTGACAAATGAGAGGTCAGATTACGAAAAGCTGCTTACAAGTGATGAGTGGTGTGCAAGGCTGGCATACCTGGCAGATATTTTTCATCATCTGAATGAGCTGAACACACACGAATGCAAGGCCGAAATGAAAATCTGCTTACAAGTACAGATAAAATAAGTGGATTCCATTCAAAGGTGCAACTCTGGAATCAACACGTGGAAAGTGGCAATCTTGAAATGTTCACACTCACCAAGCAATGGCAAGGTGTTCACACTGCTGCACTGGGTGAGATAATAGTTAAACATTTAAAAACTCTCGAGGAGAAGTTGTCATGTTATTTCTCTTCAGTCTCCACTGAATGCCTTGACTGGGTTAGGGACCCTTATAGCTCAGCATCAGTTGGTGGAAAGGACATGACTTTACAGGAGCAGGAGGAACTAACTGAACTGAGACAAAATCGTGGTTTCAAGCTAAGATTTGCTGATCTACCTTTGGACAGTTTTTGGTTGGATACTGCCAAGGAGTTCCCCATTCTGGCAAACAAAGCTATTTTGACATTGCTCCCATTTTCCACTACATATCTGTGTGAGATGAGCTTTTCAAGCCTGATTGCTATAAAAACTAAAGACAGAGAGAGACTGAGAGCTGTTGACGAAGAGCTACGTGTGTGTCTTTCTTCGATTCCTGCCAGAATATCAGCTTTGTGTTCAGCCAAACAGGCCCAGGTTTCGCACTGAGTAAGTAAACAGAAATATGAACAATTATAAAATACTTTATTATTTCATAATAAAGTAATTATAAAATAATTTCTTTGTGTTTGATTCCTATTCAAGAGAATTACTTTATATATAGTCAATATAGGCACAGAGGTACATTTTTTTAACATTTTCTAATGGTGGTGTGCCTCGTGATTTTTTTCATGAAAAAAGTGTGCCTTTGCACAAAAAAGGTTGAAAAACACTGCACTAGAGGACAGCAACCTTGGGCCGGAAGGACTGGGGTTTCTAGTCCCACAGGTGCTCCTTGTGGTCTTGGGCAAGCCACTTAACCCTCCATAGCCCATGTTCCCTGTAAAATAGTTATCTCCAAGTTATAATGCCCTGTTCAATGTAATTTCAGTTTGTTCAATGTAAACTGCACTGATGCAGAATAGCGCGGTATATAAGAGAATGTAAATAAATAAATAAGGATACTATAATACCTCTGTATTGCTCCATGGTACAACCGCACCTTGAATATTGTGTGCAATTCTGGTTACCATATCTTAACAAGGTTATAGCAGAATTAGAAAAGGTACAGAGAAGAGTAACGAAAATGGTAAAGGGGATGGAAGGATACCCCCATGAGGAAAAGCTTAAAAGGTTAGGGCTCTTCAACTTGGAAAAGAGACAGCTAAGGGGAGGTGATAATGAGTAGAGTGGGTAAATGTAGATCAGTTGTTTACCCCTTCAAAAAGTTGAGAGACTAGGGGGACACACAATGAAGTTACAATGTAGCAACACAAAATCAAACTCTGGACTTCGTTAGAGGATGGAGTAAAAGCTGTTAGTGTAGCTGAATTTAAAAGAAGCTTGGACACATTTCTGGGGGCTTGATGGACCCTTGGTCTGACCCAGAATGGCATATCTTTGATATCTTATGCTGTAATTCTGCAAACTGCAATGGCTTGCGTCAGAGCCCTCTAGCATCATGCAATGTCTTAAAATATCTGAACAACGTGTTGCTCACATTCTATACTTGAATTGTGCAAAATTTACACATGCACTTACCTGATAGAACATAACATTGACTAATCTCACTTCCCCTGTCGTATATGTTACTTTGTGATAGCCACTAAGGCTCTGAAAACCTTTTATCCAAACTTGATTTATCAATGTATTTTAATTTTTCATGATCACTCCATACCAAATTTTTTATTCCTTAAGCAATGCAGCTCTGCCATTAGGGAAGTGTCCACAAGATGGAAATAGACTCAAGTTGCATCTAGTTAATTTCATGGTGGTGATTGTGTGCAAAGCAATTTCTGGATAAAATCACAACGTGGGGAAGGGTTGTTTCCGGTGCTTCCTTCCTTCTTGGGTTTGTAAGCTTACAGGCTGACACACAACAGCATGGCAAACCAGACACACACACACATCCTTGCACCGTGGCTTGGTGTCCAGGGTGGTCATCTTCTTGCTTGCGCCTTGTGATGGCCCTGATTGTGGAGAGTGTCGGGAGGGGAGGGGGAAGGAGGTGGTTATTGAAAGGAGAAAGGGTCTTTGGTTAATACGCAAGGAGATAGTAACTCAATATGAAAGTGAGCTTCAGGCTTGGCTCTATCTTTCTGTTGCATATTCTGCAATCTCCCACTAATGATTATTCATGCTAACAGGGTCAAGGAGCATAGCATCAACCTTCATATAACCTCAGACACAATGGCCTGGTTCCCGCCCCAGCATGATTTTCCTGGCAAATCCTCTTCTTAAAAATAGGACAGAGATTCCCCAGAACAAACAAAATCGAGGCCGAGATTTAAACATCAGCAACTTAGACAACTGCCTTCAGCTCCATTTTCTGCTAGGTGCTGGAGTGTTGCATCACCGCCATGCCTGGTGACACCATCTTGCTCAACAGCCTGGTCCATGAGCAGCAACAGCAGCAAATGTACTTCAAAGACTCAATGTGGAGCTTGCAGTCCCTCATGTTCTGACAGACCCATGGCGCCCCATTGCAGGCCCCACGCTGAGTCTCTGAAATGCATTTGCTGCTTCTGTAATTTGGGGATTGGGTCAAAAAGGACCAATGGGAAGGTAAGAGGGCATGTTGGGAGAGTCAATGTCGGGGGGGGGGGAGCAGAGCACCTCTTCCCCCCCATCCCCTATTGCTTCACAAAGGAAATTAAGCCCCGGCAAGATAATTTAAAAAAAGGAATTTGCAAGCTGTTCCTTGGGGTGACGGTAATTCATTTGACAGTAGGGGTGCTGGATGCATGGAACAGTCTCCTAGAAAACACAGAGGCAACAAGTTGAAGAGTGTACACTTGTGAGTGACACGATGGGATGTTTCCCCCATAGACAGAATTAGGCATGTCCGTGTGGGGAATTTGTTTGAAATAGCCATGGTGAAATATGTATCAGCAGGGTAGAACGTGATAAGTGAGGTGTCATGTGAGCTGTGTGGGTGTGTCTTTACTTATAAACATTTTTATATACCATTAATTATAACAATGTTATACATCATGGTTCACATAGTTATAACAAAATCAACATAAAAGAATATTATAATAAATAATGAAATCTAAAAACATCTTTCCTAATCCTACAACAAATAGCCAAAGCATAGGAAATGTAGACTAGGTGTGGTTTTAGCTTTTTCCTAAATACTAATATGTTTGCCTCCTGGTGCAACTCCACTAGCAAATCATTCCACCATTCAGCAGCCCACATAGAAAAGGCTCTAGAGCAGGGGTTCTCAACCCTGTCCTCAGGACCCACCTAGCCAGTCGGGTTTTCAGGAATATGCATGGGAGAGATTTGCATATAATGGAGGCAGTGTATGCAAACCTCTCTCATACATATTCATTGTGGTTCTCCTGAAAACCCGACTGGCTAGGTGGGTCCCGAGGACAGGGTTGAGAACCCCTGCTAGAGCACAGCTTCTCAGTCCAGTCCTTGGGACACACCTAGCCCGTCAGGTTTTCAGGATACCCACAATGAATTTGCATGCACTGCTTCCATTGTATGCAAATCTCTCATACATATTCATTGTGGTTATCCTGAAGGCCTGACTGGCCAAGTGTATTCCAAGGAATGGATTGAGAACCCCCTGCTCTAGAGCGATGGCTCACAAATGGAAATTCCTCCCAGGGAATTACATCCAACCAATCTATATATTGGGATTGTACCACCCGTATAGGAGCATAACTTTGTGCTTTCTCTTGAAGGTAAATTGGACCCAAACCCAAGAACAGAAACAAAATCTTAAACCTAATTATTCTACTGGGAGCCAATAAAGGGCCTGCAATAATGGTGAAACATGATCATACTTCCGAAGTCCACCACTAATCTCAGCAGCCATATTCTTAATATACTGCATCAGCATTTTCCGGGGAAGCCTAAGCAACACACTATTACAATAATCAAGATGAGAACATAAGAGATGCCATACTGGGTCAGACCAAGGTCATCAAGCCCAGTATCCTGTTTCCAATAGTGGCCAATCTAGGTCACAAGTACCTAGCAGTTTTTCCAAAGGACACAGGTTCCACAATGCTTCTATTGGGATAAGCAGTGGATTTCCTGGGTCCCCTTTAATAATGGTTTATGGATCTTTCCTCCAGAAACTTGTCAAAACCTTTTTTAAACCCGGCTACACTAACAGCTTTTACTACATCCTCTGGTAGCAAGTTCGAGTTTGATTACACGTTAAGTGAAAAAAATATTCTCTCTTATTAGTCTTAAATAGGTTACTCTGTAGCTTCATTGCATGCCCCCTAGTCTTTGTATATTTTGATGGCGTAAACAATTTACCTACATTTACCCGTTCCACTCTGTTCATTAATTTATAGACTTCTATCATATCCTCTCAGCCGTCTCTTTTCCAAGTTGAAGATTCCTAACCTTTTTAGCCTCTCTTCATAGGAGTATCCTTCCATCCCATTTACCATTTTGGTGGCTCTTCTCTGTACTTTTTCTAATAACGCTATATCCTTTTTAAGAAACGGTGGCCAGAATTGCACACAATATTCAAGGTGCGGTCACACCATGGAACGACAGAGGCATTATAATATCCTTTGTTTTATTCACCATTCTTTTCCTTATGATTCCTAGCATTCTATTTGCTCTCTTGGTCACTGTTGCATACAGGGTGGAGGGTTTCACCTTGATAGCCACGATGACACCTAAATCTTTTTCCTGGGTTGTGGTTCTTAAATGTAGAACCTTGCATCGTGCAACCGTAGCTTGGGTTGTTCTTTCCTAGGTGCATAACTTTGCATTTGTCCACATTAAATTTGATCTGCCATTTGAACATCCAGTCTTCCAATTTATCAAGGTCCTCTTGCAAATTAAACTCCAAGCCTGAACCAATGATAGCAAATCACCTAAATCCAAATAAGGGCACCATTCCTGTACCACATGCAGATATTGAAAACAAACCTGCAGCAGTGGTAGTTTCAGAATTAAGAAACCCCTAAATTTCTCCCCACTTCTTTTATCACTGTCTGCTCAGAACCCAGATCTAAATGAGTCACAGCACGCCAAACCTTATTCCCTAGCCATAATATTTTAGTCTTAACATTCAGTCACAACTTACGACAAAGAAATCAGTGTTGGACTGTGCTCACCACATCTGCTCCAACCCAACTACCAATTGCTCTTTCTACACCGGAATTAAAATTAACATCTGCAATCATCATATTGCACACTCCAAGACCATAGAAGCCAACCTAAAAGAGCCATAAAAAACATTAAAAAGAGAAAGTCTGGACCCTTGAGGGACTGCACTCTAATTTCCTTGGGCACGAGAAAGAACCATTCACAAGAACCTGCTGCTGATGACCCACGAGAAACGGCTCAAACCAAACATAGATCATTCCTGCTAACCGCACCCCATGGAGTCTATCCAACAACAGTTTCAATTAGCCACATTGCTGCAAAGTCCGTGGATACTTCTTACCTATGGGGTATACAAGGCTGCTTTTGTCCATGGCATAGACAAAAGCGGCCCTGTTCCCTCCCTCTGCTCTCGGGCTGCCTGCACCCCAGCAAACAAACAGATGACGACTCTTGCTTCTAGTCTGTTCTGGAAAACTGGTCATGCAGAAACAATGTAAGAATACAAGAGGTGCTGGAATCGGAGCAAAACTCAGACTGAGTTGTGGTTGCACAGACAATTTTGCAAATACTTGCTTTCCATGGCAGATGGTGATGGTGAAGTGAAAGTCTCTCAAGTGTTGGATAGAGTGGAGGAGTAGCCTAGTGGTTGGGGCAAGGTACTTCAGGCCAGAAGGTCAGGGGTTCAAATCCCACTAGAGGACAGCAACCTTGGGCCGGAAGGACTGGGGTTTCTAGTCCCACAGGTGCTCCTTGTGGTCTTGGGCAAGCCACTTAACCCTCCATAGCCCATGTTCCCTGTAAAATAGTTATCTCCAAGTTATAATGCCCTGTTCAATGTAATTTCAGTTTGTTCAATGTAAACTGCGCTGATGCAGAATAGCACGGTATATAAGAGAATGTAAATAAATAAAATAAATAAGTGAAGTAAGCTCATAGAAGCACAGGGCTGCAGCAGAGAGAGGTCTCCACCCCAAAGACATAATTACTTGCTTCCATGCCTTTGTGGATAAAGACAGCATGTTGCAAGTGGCGCAAAAATGAGGTAAATTCAAGTGGTAAAATGCCTCCATTGAATCTATTATGATTTAGCAGCACTCATGTGACATTTTTCAGATATGTTAGTGAGAAGAGGAAGGGCAGAAGTGGTATTGTCAGACGCAAGGGTGAAGGGGAGGAATATGTAGAAGCTGATAAGGATAAAGCGGAATTGCTTAACAAATATTTCTGTTCTGTGTTCACAAATGAAGAACCAGGAGTAGGACCTCACAAAACCCCCACAAACAGGGACAGAAGCGAGGGTCATCTTGAACAATTCTCAGAAGACTGTTTGTGAGAAACTAGCTCAACTTAAAGTAGACAAAGCAATGGGACCGGATGGGATACACCCTAGAATACTGAGGGAACTTGAGGACGTTCTAGCAGCTCCACTGACTGACCTTTTCAATGCCTCGTTGGAGTCAGGAGTGGTGCCAAAGGCCTGGAAAGAGGCTCATGAGGTGCCTTTACACAAAAGCAGAAGTAAGGATGTGGTTGAAAACTACAGGCCAGTTAGTTTAACTTTGGTGGTGAGTAAATTATTGGAAATGCTGCTGAAAGTGAAGATAGTGAGGCTTCTGGAGTCCAGCGGATTACAGGATCCGAGGCAGCATGGATTCACCAGAGGCAGGTCTTGTCAGACAAATCCGATTGATTTCTTTGACTGAGTGACTAGGGAGTTGGACCAAGGGAGAGCCCTAGATGTGGTGTATTTGGATTTCAGTAAAGCCTTTGACACTGTTCCTCACAGGTGACTTATAAACAAACTGAGCACCCTAGGGATGGACCCTAAAGTTACTGCTTGGGGTAGAAATTGGTTGGGTGGGAGGCGACAAAGAGTACAGGTAAATGGAGCTCACTCTGTTAGTGATATAGCGGAAGGGCTGTCGGGTAAGGTTTGCCTCTTTGCGGATGATACCAAAATCTGCAATAGAGTAGACACCCAGGAAGGTGTAGATAACATGAGGAGGGATCTAGCTAAGCTTGAAGAATGGTCTAGAATTTGACATCTGGGATTTAATGTTAAGAAATGTAAGATCATGCATTTGGGCTGCATCAATCCAAGGGAGCAATATAGTATAGGGGCTGAAGTACTTTTGTCCACTAAAGAAGAGTGGGACCTAGGCGTGGTTGTGTCTGATGATCTTAAAGTAGCTAAACAGGTAGAAAAGGCGACAGCAAAAGCTAGAAGGATGCTTGGGTGCATACGGAGAGGAATGGCTAGCAGAAAAAAGGAGGTGATAGTGCCTCTCTATAAGTCTTTGGTACGACCTCATTTGGAGTATAGTGTGCAATTCTGGAGACCGCACCTTCAAAAGGATGTGAACAGGATGGAGTCGGTGCACAGGGTGTCTACTAAAATGGTTAGTGGTCTTCATTATAAAGCATGAGGACAGACTTAGGGATCTTAATATGTACACCTTAGAGGAAAGACAGGATAGAGGTGATATGATTGAGATGTTTAAATACCTCCATGGCATAAATGTTCAGGGAGAGAGCCTCTTTCAATTGAAAGCAAGTTCTGCTACGAGGGGACATGGGATGAGGGTGAAGGGGGATAGATTCAGGAGTGATATGCGGAAATATTTCTTTACGGAAAGAGTGGTGGATCCGTGGAATAGTCTCCCAGTGGTGGTGGTAGAGATGAGGACAGTAACTGAATTCAAAAAAGCATGGGACAAACACAGAGGATGTCTAAAGGTAAAAAGGGGACTGTTGTAGTTGTTGATATGGAAGGACAGACTAGATAGAAACATGAAGATAGAAAAAGACCACATGGCCTATGTTTCTAAGAGACAGGATATGAGGGAGGTTACAGGGTGTTCCTGAGATAGATAATATCCACTATAGGTGGTTCATCCACTTTGGAGTCTCATTTACGGTGAAAGGTGTTACTAAGTGGGGACCACAAAAGAGGATGTTTGGAGAGACCTGCAGGATCTGGGCTTAACACATATAGCAACCCTGTAGAGTAGAACTGATACAATCATATAGGAGACTCAGATGATAACTAGAGATGACAGCAAGGAACAGCACAGGGGAAGAGGCTGAACTAGTACTACTACTAATAATAATCATTTGTATAGTGCTACAAGGCACATGCAGCGCTACACAGAGACATGTAGATCAGTCCCTGCTCATCAGCGCTCACAGTTCAGTCAACCCAACAACTGGGGACTAGGATATATCCAGGGGAGTAGTGAGGAAACACATAGGAGGTGAATCTTCGAGATGAGATTTTAGCCTGGATTTAGAAAGGTCCTGCCACCTGACCAGAGAGGGGGCAACTAGCCGTCATCGGTTAAACTTGCCAGGTTGTGTTTTGTTTCCAAAGTGTTCTTTAAATAGTAGGGTGTTTAATTCCTTATGAAATGTTGTAAGGATTTAGCACACATCTTTCTTGGTTGTGACTCAAGGCAAGTTACATTTAGGTACAGCAGATATTTCCCTGTCCCTAGAGAGCTTACAATGTAAATTTGTATTTGAGGCAATGGAGGTTAAGTGACTTGCCCAAGATCACAAGGGGCAGCGGTGGGATTTCAATCCTGGCTTTCCTGGGTCTCAGCCGGCTGCTTTAACCATTAGTGACAGCTCATATAGGTAATACATATTCTAAACATTTCCGTTCATTGTTGAATTATCAAAAGCCAGCAGATCGGAAGCCTTGTGGCCATTTGGCATCTACGAAAAAAACTTATATGTACAGTAGCCGCAGGGTTTCTGTTACAACCAGGGTTCACGTTAGTATCAGGAAGACACTGGACCAGGGGTTAAGGTTGACTGATAGCCAAGTGCTAAAGTACCCGCATATATTTCCAGAAAGCTGAAAAACTGTTCTGTTTTTAATATGTTGGATTATTTTGGTGCATTACATTGATTTTTTTGGCACGTAACTCCCTTGAGTGTATTCTGTGTGCATATTACCAGCAGTAATGGAGGTATTGGGGGGTTGCAACTGGTGCAGCTGCCCCAGAGCCACACAGTGAATAGCTCCTTCCCTGTTGTGTTCAAAATACCCCCATTGTCCCTTTATTGCTGACATTGGTCTTGCCCCAATTCTGTCCTAGCCCCGCCCCTCTCCAGACCTGGCCGATCCAAGCCCTACTTTAACCTCCCCATACAGCTGAGTCACTGACCCCCTGTACTCTAAGGCAGGGACATTTCAGCATCCTGCTACAGTGCTCCGCATTTGTGGGCTCAAGCAGAAACCAGATGGGGGATTTTCTCTGCTCCATGGTTCCTAACAGCATTTCAAAGAAAGCTTACAGGAAATGACACTTTAAGAAAGGGAGAGAAGTGGAAGTGTGTTTGGATGGAAGCTAGGGTATGCAGACCCATGGCTCTGTACCCCTGCATCTAGTTAAATGCAGAATTGTAACCATATAGGAAGTCATTGGCTAAACAACATTTTACACCTGGGTAGCGCAATGTTCATAAGCCATTTATCTGGCCAATATCAATTTATCCAGCAGCTGTCTGACAATTGTACACGCTTTACCTGGCTAAAAAGTGTCTGCATTCGGAGGAGGTGTTCCCAAGGCAAATTTAGGTTGGGGAAGGAAAGTAAGGTCTGTAGACTGTATTTTCCGATCTCTACGTGCATTAATTTCCGTGGGAAAAATATCCGCGGAAAAAGCAGATACAAATATCTGACCCCTCCTCCTTCTTCATCCTCTAAACCTTGTGACCACTAAAGAATTTTGGAGCCAACGTTCAACAATGGCAGCAGCCAACACACTCAAAGCAGCTAGCCGTCACCGCTTTAACCAAGCCTAGATCTTCAATGCCTGGGTCATAGCCCGCCATTAGCACTGAATGGCCAGCGAGTGCAGTTAGCTAAACCGGCTAAAGTTAGGCCAGTCAAATAAGTGCCAAACCTCAGCCAGTTAACCAGGCAGCAGCTGAATATTACCACCGGCTGGTTAACTGCAGGGCCGCCCCTGGAACACCATGATGCTACGCGGTCAGCCGCAGGGCATTTAGCAGCGGTAGGAAGAGCTGGTCAGCAGCACAGACAGAGCGTATGTGCCGCTGACTAGCCCATTAGCCACGATTCCTATAGTTAACAGGTCTGCTAACAGCTTTAATTGTTTTGAATATGGCCCCCCCATTATAAATTAACTTCTCGTTAGCACCAGCCTCTTCCAGTGTCTATGCTTGTAGTCAGAATTGTATAACCAGGCAACTAAATCAAATACTTTGTATAGAGCACTTGGGGTGTTGAAATAAAGATGAACAAATAAGCTGTAGATTTGCTTTTTTCGCTATGTTTCTCTTTATTAAAACTTGATATACCGCCCTTCGGGGATGACCAAAGTGGGAGGGAAGGGACAGAGATAAGGAAGACTCAGGGAAGGAGATCGTAGGCTTTCCAGAAAAGACAAGGCTTAAGCTGGGCTTTGAATTCCAGGTGGAGATCTGAGGGGAGGTTGTTCCATGGGGAGGGGCCAAGAAAGCAGAAGGCAGAGTGGCCGGGGGATTCTAGGTGAGGCTGGGAAGGAGCTGGGAGGTGAAGCTGATTCATGTGGACACACCGGAGGGCACAATGTCGCGTGTGCAGTATGACGAGTGAAGAGAGAGATTGGGGCATACCAGAGTGGAGGACTTTGTGAACCAGGGTAAGGATTTTAAGTTGAACATGGCATTGAATTGGGAGCCGGGGTGACATGACTGGAGTGGGAGGTGTGAAAGAGTAACTTGGCGGCAGTGTTTTGAATGAGTTCTAATCTTTTCAGTTCATACTGTGAGATGCCAGCAAGGACAAGGTTGCAGTGGTTCAGGCAAGAGAGGACAAGGGAAACAGGCAGAGTGGGCAGAGGGGATGAGGGCAGGAAAGGACAGACCGCTCCAATACAGCGAAGGGCAAGGAAGGAGTGCTGACTATGGAGATAATGTGTTGAAGGAAAATTAAGGCAGAATCCAAAATAACCCCAAGATATCAGAAGGAAGGTGTGAGGGGAATCTTGGAAGTTGAGGTGCGAGAAAAGGTGGAGTCAGAGGGCCAGTCAGCCAAGTCACTGTTGTCTTAGCAGGATTGAGTTTGAGGTTGTGAGCACAACCAAGAGGCACTATGGTCTAGACCAGGGGTGGCCAACTCTGGCCCTAGTGCACCACAATCCAGCCTAGTTTCCAGGATGTTCCTATTAACTAACTCACTCAGAAGAGTCACAACAGCTAAATCACCTAAAAGGAGAAGATTATGTCAAACCACAATAGCAGCAACCATTTAGGGGAGAAAAATCCTCAGAACATTATCACTCCCACTATGCAGCAACCAAAGCCGTAGAGGAGATCAAGAACTCTACATCATGGGCATTAAAAAAAAAAAACCCTCCCTTCTCTTATTATAAATTTTATTCAATTTTTCAATAAACATAAAGGTGCCTAGAAGATACCCTCTTTACCCACCACCTGCATCAAAACATTACAAACCTGTATCTGTACATAGTTCTTAAATTGTTCTTGTTCTGTTATGTATTTAACCATTACATTGTTCTGTTACGTATTTAACTATTACATTGTTTACTGTCAAAAAAATTGTTCCATGTAAAACAAGCCCTTGCTTTGTTGACTGTTGTTCAATTGTAAGCCGCATCTGAACTCTGGAAGATGCGGGATATAAATGATTGTTAAATAAATAAATAAAATAAATAAATAAATAAATTACTCAATCTACCAAAGCTCCTAAAATCAGTTTTACAGAGCTACCAAACATCCCTAACCAACACTAAAATCCTTTACTAAACAACAAGTTACACATACACCCACACTGACATCTCACAGCTCATATCACACATTTAAAATTCAAAAGTCAAAACCCCACTAGAGGAGGATGGGACAGAGAAAGCATTACCTCATAGTACACAATATACATTGTAGCATAGCAATGCCTATTATAAATACACCAATTACACAGCAGTGCTATGAGCTCAATTGTAATGGCAAAAGCAACTCAGAATTAGGAGAAACCCTGCAAATAAGAAACAAACCAATAAACTAAAAGTTCAAAAACCTTCACAGAAGCACCGCTGGTCTTCTTATCTCTGAAGAGCTTCAAAAGAGCTCTCGGAACGCTGACCAAGCAGGCTGCACTGCTGCAACCCACTCTAAAGCAGCCCCACAGAATTTACTGCCTTATGGCGACAAGACTGCTTTCTGCCCTTCTGCCCAACAAAGATCTTTCGTTAGAAGCAAGGGAATGGAACCAGGAGACCCTAAGCACAAACCGGCATCGGAAAACACCAGTATTATAGGAATCCTATCCAATCAGGGACCAACTCTGCTCCATCTGGAACTTGGAAACCTTAAAACCCTTAAGAGAGGGGCATGTGGAAAAGCCACACAGTATCAAAGGAGCAATTCACAGATAACTGCAGAAAAACTCCCCAGTCTATTTCCCCATTAAGACCATGAGGTTCTAAAGAGTTCAGTAGGGAAATCCACCACTCTTCTCGCTGAAGTAAAAGTTTACCACGATCCTCACCCCTAGGGTTAGCAGGCAGCAGCTTATAGCCATACACCATAAATCCTGAAACTCATGGCCTTTCTACAGTCAATGCTGAACTAGGGGCACATCTTCCCAAGCCTTCCCAAGATTATTCTTATGCTGAGACAGACAAATTCATAGTTGCTGTACAGTCTTACCCATGTAATATTTATTGCTAGGGCAGCGAAGCACGTAAACCACAAAAGCGTAAATACAGGATGTAAACCACTGATGATGGAATGTTTAACCATTGATACACTAGAACCTTCATCCATGAGAGCACAAAAAATGCACAGTCCACACTTATAATGACTTGTAAGGCAGACTTTAAGAGGGCTATGAGGGACAGCAGGGCATAGTTTATCTCGCAGATTCTGCCCTCTACTATAGGCTATCCGTGGGCTTGTGGAAGCGAAACAAGGACTATCCAATGACGCTTGATAGAAGAAGCCATAGCAGCAGATACTGCAGAATGATGCAACACTCAGGGAACAATCTCGGAGTCAACAGCTGCAGAAGATACAGATGGCATCAGAAACCTTTCCCGATGGTTAAACCACGCATGTCTATAGGCTTTCTTCAATACTGCTGATGGATATCCACGATCCTTAAACCTGATAATCAGAATGCCTGCTTGATGTTGAAATTCAGAATCAGTCGAGCAGATACGCCGACATCTCAAAAGTTGGGAAAAGGGCAGGCTGTTCTTCAAAGGAAACTACAGTATCGGAGCAAGGTATTCCCATCAGTTGGTTTAGTAAAAATGGTAGTCTCAAATTAGTTGTCTTGCTTCAACAACAGTCACATCTAAAAAATGTATAGTAGTTTGGTGGCAGCGCATTTCAAACTTAATAACAGTGTTGCAGGCATTCAAATAATGAAGGAAATTGTTTAATTGATTATAGGTCCCACTCCACAAGACAAAAATGTCGTCAATATATCTACGCCATACAAGGAGATAACCGGTATAAATCGAAGGGTAAATTCACTGCTTCTCAAAAGTATGCATAAAGAAATTGGCTAATGATGGTGCAAACGTTGCACCCATAGCTGTTCCAGAGATTTGTTAATAAAACGTATCACCATACAGAAAAAAAAATTTCAAAGCCAATTTGGCTAATGCCAATAGAAAATCAGTAGGGACTTTATGAGGTAATGGCATAGATTCCCATACTGACCGCAGCACCGCTAGAGCCTCCACTTGAAGGATGGATGTATAGAGTGAAACAGCATCAAATGTTACAAGCCACTGAACTTGTGCCAGCCCATTGACTTGTAAAACCTGCAAAAATGAGTTGTATCTCTCAAAAAGAGGGCATTTTAGGCACCTCGTCCTTAAGAAATACATCCAAATAGCAACCCACATATTCCAATAAGAAATCATTACTCGATAATAAGGGTCTCCTGGGGGGATGGTCCAAAATTTTATGTATCTTTGGGAGAAGATACAAAACAGGAACTTTAGGAAATGGTGGGTTCAAAACAGCCATCACTCTCTCCGATAAGAACCCAGACGCTACCACAGTTTCAGTAAGTCGGCGGACCTGTAGCTGCAAATCACTAGTAGGGTCAGCAGCCAACTTAAGGTAACAGGAAACATCACTAAGCCGACGACAAGCCTCAGCATCATAATCAGATGTGTCCATCACTACGATGGCACTGCTCTTATCAGCTCGCTTAATAGTAAGTGACTCATTCGCCTGTAATTCTTTAAGCACTCTCATTTCTTCAGATGTCAGGTTCAGTTGATGTTTCCTACACTGACATTCAAGTCTATCCAAATCATTCAGAACCAAGGTTTAAAAGTTTGCAGCATGGCATGTAAAGGCCCAGCAGGTATCCATGATGACTTTAGGTGTACCACAGAACAGTCTGGTACTGAGGGCTTATCTGAAAAAAACTAGCAAATTTGTAAAGTTCTAATTAATTGCTCCACCGACAAATGATTTTGAAAACCATCCAAAAATATTCATGAGAGATATTTGCATACAATGGGAGGGACATCCTGAAAACCAGGCTGGATCGTGGTGCACTAGGACTGGAGTTGGCCACCCCTGGTCTAGATAGTTGTTAAGAGGAGTGAGATCAGGAGACAAGTGGTTGGTGTGAAGGATCAACAGGATATTATCTGTGTAATAGTAAGCTGAGATGCCGAGCTGCTGTACAAGGAGGGCTGGTTGTGCAGAAAAGATGTTGAAAAGAAGGGGAGCTAAGACAAACCCTTGGGGGACCCCACAATTGAGCAGGTAGGGGGCAGAGAAAAGGGCACCCATAGAGACGTTGAAGGAACGGTGGAGAGAAAGGAGCAGAACCAGGGTAAAACCGTGCCATGAAGTCCAACCTCGTGCAAGCGGGAAAGATGAAAGTCGTGATTGATGAGGTCAAGTGCAGAGGATAAGTCTAGAGATATGGCAATAGTGATGTTACCATGGTCCGTGACTGATGAACTTCACTGAGAAGGGAGAGTAGGATGTTATCTGTACTGTGACCTGGGCAAGGAATTAGTGGAGTCAAGATGAGCAGCGAGCTGTGAAAAAAAAACCAAGTTTCTCTAGGATTTTGGATGGAAACAGGTTTGTAATGGGACGGAATAGATCCATCCAGGGATTTTTTTGCAACATGGCCTGCTTCCAAGCAGAGAGAAACAAACCAGAAGAGAGACTAGTATTAATAATGGACAAAGCAAAGGGAAGAAGAGCAAAGGGAGTTTGCAGAGTGCCGGGAAGAAGGAATAGGGTCCAAGAAGCAGGTGGTTTTATGGGAAGTGGAGAAGAGTTTTGCCAAGGCTGTAGGGGTAATGATGTTGAAGGCATCCCAGGCCTGCACCAGGGACTGGGAGAGGGGGGGAGAGGGAGGGAGAGATAGGGCTTGGAGCGTGGTGCAGGGTAAGGAACTCCAGTTGAAGTGAAGTCGTTTTCTCATGGAAAAATGAAGCTAAGAAATAGCTGGTTGGCAGCTGGTGAGGTCTGGAACAGTTGAATGAGAATGGAGTATAGTTGTTTAAGGAGAGCGGCAGAGGCTATGATAAGAGATGAATAGTGGTCTTTCTTGTCTAGTGAGATCATGTGACGGCAGTTGTGATGGCATTGATGAAATAGGTGCAAGGCATTGGGGGTCAGATGTTTCCTCCAGAGGTACTCTGCACAATGCAATTGTGTACGTAGGAGTCGAAGGTTGGTGTGATACCAAGGGTGCTGATGCCTAGACTTAGGGCATATAGTATGAGAGAGGGCAATACAACTGAAGGCAGAGGCTAGAAGAAAGTGCCACAGGTGGGTTTGGTCGTCAACAGGGAGAGTAGAGAAGTTATCTGGGAAAATTATGTCCACTGATGGGAAGGTGGCAAGAGTATTGGGAGTGACCCTACGAGTTTGTCTATGTGGAGGAACAAAAGTATCGAGTGTCAGGGATGACGAGGAGGAGGAAGGAGAACAGAAGAAAAAGACGGTGTAGTGGACAGTCCATGGGAGCAGAAGGGCCAAAACCTGGACAGGAAGGAGAGAAGTGCTAGTTGGGGAAATAATCGGGTTGAGGGTATGGTCTGCAGTATGTGTAGGACATGTTGGGTAAGAGAAAGATCAGAGAGATGCATTAAAAAGAGCTTATTGCATGGCTTGAGTGGAAGATCAAAAAGGTTGGGGTAGTGGAAGGAAGACTCTGAGATGGTGAGGAGGAGGGAATCCTAGAGTGAAGGGGACAGGCTGGGAGGGGGAATAGATTAGAAGCAACTGAGCCAGGAGGATGAGAGGGCAGATGGAGTAACAGAGACTTAGAGTAATGAAGAGCGTGAGAAGTGATTTCAGTGAGGTTAAATGAGGAGCAGCACAAGGCAGCGACCCCACCCCTTGTATGAGTTACTCAGTGGGTGGAGAAGGCAGAGAGACCTGCTGGGAGGCAGCGAGTAAGAATGGGTTCAAGCCAGGTTTCAGTCAGGAGGAGGAGATCATTGCAGAATGAGGTTATAGAGCAAGGCTGCTTTGGCTACAGTTGACAAGCCCACAGTGGAGATGAGCTGAGTGAGGACTAGATGACGGTAGTGGTATGAAGGTGAGCTAGTGGAAATCAGGGGGCAGTAAGTTAGATTACTCAAGTTTCGGGAGAGTTGATGAGGAGCGAACGGTCCAGTGAGTAGGAACGGCACTCATTGCAAGGAGGAGAAGACGCAGGAATGGAAACAGAAGCAGCCAGGCACCAACCGCAGGGCAGAGTAGAGAGAGGCTGTTGGGAGTGGAAAAGACACAGGCCGCCGGATTGGCTGGAGTCGCCCCAAGAACCAGGACCTGCTCCTCGGGCACGCTCCTCCGTGGCGCCAAACGTAGCAATGGTGTACCTTAAATGGGCGATTCCTGCTTCACTTTCAGCTGCCGGTCATGTGGTCGGTCAGCATCACTGGGGGGGCGGAGTTAAGTATGATGAATTACTTGCTATTTAAATTTTGTCTGCCGGTCACTTGACTGTTTTTTATTAAACTAACTAAACTTCACTGATAGCAAAATATAGGGGTGAAAATTTGAAATCATTTAACTGGCTAGCAACACCTGCTACCGGGATAAACTCCACTGTAATAGATACTCATTGGTATTATCCAGATAGTTCACAGAGGAACATGATTACTAAAAGGCACAGGGGTGATGCATGTTGGTGCCTCAAAACTAGCACAGAGGTCCATGCTAACCTTTGAGGGCTGATAGGTCATTGGTAATGTGCCTCACTTACATGTACCTATGCTAATGGTAACATTCGTGGTTAGCGTGTGCCCAAGATGTGTGTGCTAACCACAATGTACCTTTGATTGCCACATTCTGCCCCTAACCTATCCATTCCCCACCCAATCATACACCTGCCAGTTAGCCAAGGACCCTGCACTAACGATTAGCACAGCGTGCTTAGTGCATGGCAAATCTTGCACTAACAGCGCAAGTTAATAAACATGCCCCTACATATCATTACAGACGGTCTTAGCACTGCCTGGATAGTGCCCAGAGCTGGAGCAGAGACAGAATTTATCTGGAAAGCGGCGATTTTCAACACCGCTATCTGATAACCTAGGACAGCAAAAAAGCTGCCCTAGTGCTATCCGGACCACTTTTCCAACTAGTGGCTGAAAAGTGCCAGTCTCCAGATGATGGCAGCGATTATGTGGCCAGTGAGCACACACAGACCGGATATTCAGTGGCCGCCTCTCTCCGGAGAATTCCCCTGAATCTCCAGCTTTGTTTGGCCCACAGTAGCCAGAGTTTAAAGAAACGACTGACCACCACAGGCTAAAGACTGGCCGGATACGTTTTACATAGAAATATGTTAAAAGACAATAAAGAACATTCAAACGTAGGGACAAATTTTGTAACAGCATACCTATGCAAAAAGTTCAAGATGGCGCCTATTTTATGTCCATGTGCTTTACATATGATAGGTTCTCAGAACTCTTTGTAGTAGCGCATAAAAGCTGCCAACAAGCACATTTACAGCAGCTGCAAGGCTGTGTATGCACACAGATTTCACAGAGCAAACTCTTCAGGGCAAGTGAATCCACATATTTTATGTATTTATTTGAAATATTTATATAGATAGATACCACTGATCTACCATTCTAGAGATACCTCGCGGCTCTGCCCTGCTCCATTCAAACGCCAGCCCTGGGAATGTCTACGCTGATAGGGGGTCATTTCATAATAGGACGCCTACATGAGAATCCAAAATGGTGCCCATTTTAAGTCTATTTTATGAAAACAACATTGGCATCTATGAGCCTTTATGAAACAGGTAGGAAGAAATAGACCCACTAGTGCACAAATACTCTCACGTTAATTTGTACCCGCTCCAGAGGAGATGTATATGAGCGTGTGTGTGTGTACACTCTATGGGCCCATTTCTGAGTCACGGCTTGCCAGGCTGCACCTCCTACCTCCCCCCTCCGACTCTCCCCGCATGGCTAGAACAGCAGGATGGGGAGAGCCAGTGGGGGGCGGGGTCTGGGCAGAGGAGGGGGTGGGCCAAGGCGGCAGGATGTACAGGGCCAATTCCATTGTCCTTGAAGATCAAATAATCAGCACTAACCGGGCGATCGGTGCTAGGACCAGGTGCAGGAGGGCCCCGCCACCTGATCCAGGCCCCAGCTGGCCAGCCATGGGTCAGGCGGTGGGGAAGAAGGAGTCTGTGGGGAGAAAGTCGCCACAAGTATGCAGTGGCACACTGGGCCGTCCTCGAGCCCGATTCTGTATGCCGCAGGAACATTTTGTTCCCATGGTACAGAATCGGGTCCTAATAGGCCCGTCCTGCTCGGGGCTGTCTGGACGGCCCGGATGTGCCCCTTAAGGAATCAAGCTCCAAGTACTGTATAAAGTACACAAGCACATCGCAACTCTTCCCCTGCTCTGCCCAAACTACACCCTCCAGGAACAGCTACACATAGCATGTGCTCTCGATCTTTCCAGTTTTCCAGATCATGCTGTGCAAAGATCATGATACCAGCCATGGAAGCCTAAGAGAACAGCTTGTGGCCATGAATTTTATCACATGTAAAATGCTTTATATAATTACCCGCATAGTGCTCTTAAGGTAAGATGCCTTACACGAGAGCCAATTAGAGACAATGGAAAGTTACATTTAATGGGGGTTATTTTAGAAGCTCTATTCATGATTTGGACATCTGAAAATGGTCAAAGCCTGGAGACATCTCCAGAGCCATTTTAGAAGCTGGGTCTGTGGCCACCCCAAGAGGACAACATCCACGTCTGAATGGGGGAGTGGAGTAGGTATGTCCAGGGTGTTCCCAGAACTTGAACATCGTCACCCGATTTCAGAAACACCCTGGATGTCCCGAGCCACATTCAAGCTTATGCCTGCTCAAGGCATAAATAGACAGCCGAAAAGTGCTCACTTTGTCAGACATCTGGAGGATGTGGAGAAGGGGGTACTCTCGTGTCCCTTCCATTGTGCATGCCGATAATGAATGCTGAAGGGGAATGAGGTCTTATGTTTTCAATTTGCTATGCTGCTGGACAACCCTTATTGCTAGTTTGCATGAGATGGACATCCTCACCCCACAGTTTCCTAAGGGGGACGTCTGTGGCTGTCAGCAGAGATGTCCACGTCGGGGACATCTATGTTCCTAAAATCAGCCAGTCTCTGGCATTTCTAGGCAAGTTCTGCCTTTCTAAAATGCCACTTCACATCTAGCAATTACAGGATGGGAGATTCAAAACAAATTTTTGAATATTAAGGCGGGAGTCAAGTCAGAAATAATAAGATGGGTGTTTAAGTAAATGTTATCAGAGCTGTCACAGGGGCTGGGTAAGCAGGGTCTGGTGTGCCAAGTCAGGGTGCGGGGTGGTTGCTACACTGCCCTTTGAGTCAGACTGTGAATCTGTGAGCATGTGTGCCCTAAAGGGAAGGTAGTGGGGTGCTGAAAGCAAACCTTGCCCAGGTGCCTTTTTGTTAAGTACCTGCCCTGACTATCAGAAATGTATTACGTTAGTCCATTTGAGAGGTGTTACTTGAAACTTGTTTATTGACCTTTATTTGTTCATGTTAAATAGTTTGTAAAATTCAAAGTAGTGCTATAATTTGTGCTCTGTGCAGTGCAATATTTCACATGCACACCAGGTGGCAGCAGTGATGTTCTACTTATTCTAGGTTTCTTACAAACTCAGAGATGCCTAGTCTCACCCCTTTGGAAAGTGTCACACTCATCTGAAGGCTCTCTCACTCTCATATTCATTGAGCCCCTTCTTAAACTATTATAGCCTCAGTGCCAGTGCACTGATCCTGGTCAGTGCGTTCATGAGAGACAAGCCTAAGAGAAATAAAATCAAGTGACCAGTAGGAAGAAATCTGAGCTCCTCTTCCTGTGTCCTGCCTCCCCCTGCACAATCCCTTTTCCCTGTACCTGCGAGTGCAGGTGCCGTGAAACCTTTAGCAACTGAATGGAGAGCGATTTTCAGCCTAGAGGATTTAGCCATGTAGCCTCTCCTATGTCTGGATCCTTTCAGAGGCTCTGCAGAAAAGCAAATATCATTTTATTCTGCTTTTTTTTCATTTGCAAACCAAAACGACATTTAAATCTTTCTAGATTTATGCCCTGGATGCACCATCTGAAAACATTTCACTCTTTGGACTTCAGTCTCCCTCAATGAGGTGGTAAATCTCACTCTTTGGGATGGCTCACCCATGGAATCTCTGCTCTGTCTTGCAAAATAATTTTAAAAAGAGGTTTCCAGAGGGCCCTTCCCCCAGTACACCATAACTGGCACTGATATACCCTCATAGTTTTATTGTTATTGGGTTGTTTTATTTTTTTTTAAATTCTCGAAGCTTTGCCCTTGAACGTTTGAAAGCAGCCCACATTCAAAATAGTGTTTCAGAGGGTTGCACAGAGCAGGACGCCTGATAGCTTTAAATGTACAAGATGTCACTTATAAACAGGGCAGATTCTCCCATTAGGCAAACTAAGTGATAGTCTAGTGTGCCAGAATTTGGAGAGGGGGAATAGAAGCTCCTGCTGCCGAGTTGACTAAAGAAAGGGAGGGGAAAGAGCAGTCCAGCTTAACTATTAGGCAGAGTAGGCCTACGGGACAGAGAAGAGCAGCTGCAGTCTGAGCTAAATAATAGATCCTGACAGCCGGTGAACTCCAGGAACCGTTTACTCAGATATACAGCCATTTGCTCAGGTAACTGTCTTTTGGAACGTGCCCTCAGCATCTTTGTACGTATAAAACAAAGTTTCATTTTTATTTATTTTACAGGTTTTTATAGCACTTTATCATTCTAGTCAAAGTGGTTTACATGGTAATAAACTTGGTAATGTACATTTTATTTATTTTATTTTATTTAACAGTATTTCTATACCGTCTTATCGTAAAATCAAGGCGGTGTCACAACAAAACAATCAAAAGTAGTGGGGGTGTAATTCATGCAGTGAAAGAAGTGTTATAATTTGCGTGTGTGGGAATGTGTATTAGATTAGGTTGAGCTATGTACAGTGTGCGCTATGGTACAGCATGGGCTATGATACAAGGTATAATACAATTAGGGCTTAAGATATATCCAGTGACGTTATACAATTTCTTGTCAGGGTTGTAAGGGGTGGGTACATGGTTCTTGTTGATTAAGTGACATGTCCATAGTGTTCTATGAACAGTATTGTCTTCAGCTGTTTGCGGAAGTCTTTGAGGTCCGTTGTCGATCTGAGTTCATCTGGGAGGGAGTTCCAAATTGTAGGGGCAAATTGTAGGGGCAGGGACATTGATAAATGGAGGGTTAAGTGACTTGTCCAAGGCCATAAGGGGTGCTAGTGGGAATTGAACCCTGGTCGCTTGGTTCCCAAGCCAAGGCTCTGGCTATTAGGCTCCTCCTCCACTTTTTAAACATTGGGAGGGGGATTTTAGAAAAGATGTCTGGGGCAGAACATGCAGAAAAACTCCAGGGGTGTCTTTGTCTCCAGCTGATTTCAGGAACATAGACATCCCTGATCTGGACATGCACATGGCTGGGCACATAGACAACCCCATGAGGGACGCTAGAGTGAGGGGCATCCATCTACGAGTAACGCAAGCTAGCATAAGGGGATATCCATTGAAAACATGAGTCCCCATTCCCCGTCCATGCTCATTGGCATAGTGCAAAATACAGGGGGCAACAGTGTAGCTCCTTCTCCACATCTTCCAGACATTTCCCAGACTAAACAGGGGCTTTTCACATGCCCATTCCTGCCTGGAGCAGATTTAGCTTTAGGCGCGATTCTGGATGTCCAGGGCATTTCTGGGGTCAGGCAAAGATGTCCAGGATCTCAGGAATGCCTGGCCATGTCCCCATTCAAACTTGGATGTCCTTGTGTTGGGGACGTCCACAGAGCCATCTTCTAAAATTGTCTCTGGGGACGTCGCAGTAATTTGGATGTCTTCATGCCTGTTTGCAGATGTCCAAATTACGAATAACGCTTTCAAAATAATCCCCATGATGACCAAATATGCATTTTTACAGGATTCTTCTGGGAGGCGTGGTCCTGGGGTGATCATGATTCATGATTGTTGAGTTTAATTAACAAACACTCTGGGAGGGGGAGCACCTAGAGATTTGAGAGTTCTCTTACTGTATTTCTTCTCTCATATCACACTTTCTCTCACTGTGGACTGTCTTTTTCTCTTCTAAAGGTGACTTTTCTCTTGCCTGTCTCCAGGGCCAGTCCAACCACTAGATGGATTAGGGAGCCACCTAGGGCAGCACAATTTGTGTGTGGGGGGGGGGGCATTAACCTAGTAGTGATGATATTAAACAAAAGTCAATGCAGTGCAGCCAGTGTGGAGCCTTGAGCAACTCTGCTTGAAATGTGGGGGGGGGGGGAGAGAAGGAAGAACAAATGCCATAAATGAGGGGGGGTGTAGAGCAGATGCTGGACACCTCGGAGGGGAGGGGAGGGGAGATACTGGACACTTCAGAGGGGAGGGGAGGGGAGATGCTGGACACCTCAGAGAGGAGGGGAGGGGAGATGCTGGACACCTCGGAGAGCAGGGGGGGGGAGATGCTGGACACCTCGGAGGGGAGGAGGGAGGGGAGATGCTGGACACCTCGGAGGGGAGGGGAGGGGAGATGCTGGACACCTCAGAGAGGAGGGGAGGGGAGATGTTGGACACCACAGAGGGGAGGGGAGGGGAGATGATGGACACCTTGGAGGGGAGGAGGGGAGGGGAGATGCTGGACACCTCCGAGAGGAGGGGAGGGGAGATGCTGGACACCTTGGAGGGGAGGAGGGGAGGAGAGATGCTGGACACCTCAGAGAGGAGGGGAGGGGAGATGCTGGACACCTGGGAGGGCAGGAGTGGAGTGGCGATGATGAACAGCTCGGAGAGGAGTGGAGGGGAGATGCTGGACACCTCGGAGGGGCGGGGAGGGGAGATGCTGGACACCTTGGAGGGGAGGGGAGATGCTGGACACCTCAGAGAGGAGGGGAGGGGAGATGTTGGACACCACAGAGGGGAGGGGAGGGGAGATGCTGGACACCTCAGAGAGGAGGGGAGGGGAGATGTTGGACAACACAGAGGGGAGGGGAGGGGAGATGCTGGACACCTCGGAGGGGAGGTGAGGCGAGATGCTGGACACCACAGAGTGGAGGGGAGGGGAGATGCTGGACACCACAGAGAGGAGGGGAGGGGAGATGCTGGACACCTCGGAGGGGAGGGGAGGGGAGATGCTGGACACCTTGGAGGGGAGGGGAGGGGAGATGCTGGACACCTCAGAGAGGAGGGGAGGGGAGATGTTGGACACCACAGAGGGGAGGGGAGGGGATATGCTGGACACCTCAGAGAGGAGGGGAGGGGAGATGTTGGACACCACAGAGGGGAGGGGAGGGGAGATGCTGGACACCTCGGAGGGGAGGAGGGAGGGGAGGGGAGATGCTGGACACCTTGAGGGAGGAGCACATGGCTGAAGGCTCACATCCTTGGGCTGGTCCTGCTGCCTCCAGCCTGCAATTATTTTTTCTCTTATTCCTTGTCTCCTATTTGGTCCCTCCTTAATTTTCTTTCCTCCTGTCTACCAGTTCCAGCCTCTGCCTTTCTTCTAATGTTGTGCTCGGACTGCCAATGGAGCAAACTAGATTCCCATCCCTGGCATCCTGTTCTCTGCTTCTCTCAGCATCCCCTACCCCTCCCCTCCCCATTTTTCCCTTCTCTGCCCTCATCTCCAGTCCTCTCTCTACCCTCTTTCTTTCTATCCCCCTTCCCTCCCCAGCCAACCCTTGCCTTCCCCTTCTGGGCTGCTCCTCCTGCATTCTGGATCGCTCTAACCCTTGGAACCACCATGGGGCGCTAGTCCATATGCACAGAGTCTCGTGTGCTTTGAATCTAGAGTATTACCCAGGCAGCAGGAGAAAGTAGACATGACATGAGGTGTTGCTCTCCTCTTTCTCCTGCCAGAAATGTCGATAGGCTAGTCAGTGGGAGAAGGGGAGTTATCAATGGGCAGGACCAGATCATCGACTGGCAGAGGCTTAGTGGGTCTTGGAAGGTGCTGCTGCACCCTCACTCTGCAGCCCTTCTCCACCAACTGATTTCCCATGATCCTGCACAGAATAAAGTTAAGAGTACCCGCTGGCAGCCACATTAAAAGTAAATGAAAAAGGTCAATAAGGTCTCAAGTAAGGAAATACACATTTAAAATGAAAGGCTGGCTAGTTCAAATGGCATGTCAAATAAGGAAACATGCCAAATAAATACATCTTTACTGATTCTGAAGGAATATGTGTGTGCACATGTGTGTATGAATGTATGGGTAATCAGACTGCAGTTTCAATAGAGTGTTGAAGAAAGTTAATACCCAAAGCAGGGCTGATGTAGGAAGCAGCTGAGCCTGGGGCAAGCACAGGGAGAGCTCACAAGAGATAAGGAGAGCTCACAGGAAAGAAGATAAAAAGCATGGCCCATTAAAGTTAACAAAACATAATAAGCAAACTATAAAGAAAATGACCTGTAAAATTACTTTTATGTGCGCAAAGGTCTGCTAGGGGCTTTAGAGCACTAAAAATGTGCTGCGTTTGAGTTGAAATAAAGGTAGTAAGAGACTCTTTCTGAACAGAGCTGGATAGAAGAACTCGTTCACAGACAGGATAGAATCCACGTGCAGGAACTTTAGCTGGAGGTTTTTTGGGAAGAAGATTTCTGATGGAGAAAGGTGTGCCAGAGTGTCTCTGTGTGGGAGTGCTGTGAAAGGATTTATTTGATATCAGAACTGTAAGTGGGAAGTAGAAGCGGAACACCAGAAACCAGGCCTGATACAGAAAAAATGTGCAAAAAACTTTATTAATGGACCCAACTAGAAAGTTTCGGCCAGAGGCCTTCCTCAGGGGTCACAGAAGGAAAACAAACAACGTGTAAAAAGGGAGGACAAGCCACTCTTCCCAATCAGCGACGCTAGTTGGGTCCATTAATAAAGTTTTTTGTACATTTTTTCTGTGTCAGGCCTGGTTTCTGGTGTTCCGCTTCTGCTTCCCTTGTCTATTTTTCGGATACCGTCTTCTCCTTTTGTGTTGGTATCAGAACTGTAAGTAACTGAAAATTATTACAGGAGGAGTGTGGAAGGAATTTGCATGAAAGCTAGAGAGAAAACTTAAAAGTAAATGTGAGAACCTTTTTTTGTCTTAGTGACTGGAAGCAGGCTGAGGGGCCCCTGAAGCTTATTCAAGCACTTTTAAAACCAAGCTGCATAAGGATTTAAATTGATTTGTCAGAGAGAGAATTTGCATTGAGTTATTATAGTGTGTTTAATTTTGAGCACTGTTTTGGTTAAAAGTTTAACAATATGTGACTTGTTTTCTATAGCATTGGAGTCCTTCAATCCACTGCTCCATTTAAAAGCCTTGACTGAGTTAGTTGGGCTACTAACTGAATCACAGTCCCAGCCTGCACGTACATTGCTGTTCACGATTCTAATCTCGCAGGTCTAGACGTGCCCTGCAGGATCAGAATCGCAATCTCCTTTGTACGTCCAGTTCAGACTGAACGTACAAAGGGGATGGATGTGCAGGACAGAATTGGGCCCATACTAGGGTTGCCAACCTTTTCACCGAGAAAACCCGGACACCTGTGGCTCGCCATGCTCAACCCATTCTCCGCCCCTAGCCCCACCCCCACCCCGCCCCCAGTCCCACCCATGCTGCACCCCAGCCCCACCCACAAAAATTACCGAGGATAAGTGTAGGCTAACTCCCTTGGTCAGATAATAATTAAACTGGGAACCCCAAAAGCCAAACATGAAATGTACAACACTGGAGAAATAAAACTATAAAGTAATTTCCTCTTGCACTAAACAAAAACGCAAAGATGTTTGCAATACACACTTCCCAGACCAGACATATTCCAGTTAATAAATTCAAAATAAAAAGTATTTTTCTACCTTCTGTTTGGGAATTTTATTTTTCAGTTGCAATTGCTCCAGTCGCTTTCTTCTGGTTTCTTCGTGTCTTCTGCGAGCTATCCATTTGTCCTTTCTTCTCTTTTAGATGTTTTCCATTCTCTCTCTATATCTGCTTTAACATACTGATCGTTTCCCTTTTGCTCTTTCCTCCATTTCTTTCCTTATTCCTTTATCATCCACTCAAATTTCACCCTTCCATTCTCAATCCCCTCTTACTCTCCCAATACCTGACCCATTGTAGACTTTTCTTCCACACAAAATATCTTTTCCCCTCTCCATTCTCATTTCCCATCCCCATCCCCTTCTAGTCCTCCCCCAAATTCAGCTCCCTTATAGTTCTAGACCAACCCAGCATCCACTCCCTTCTAGTCCCATTCTCCCATGCCCCTACATCAGCCCATTTCCAGTCCTATTCTAGCCCATCAGCCCATTTCCAGTCCTAGCCCCACATATGCTCTTTTCCAGTTCCATTCCAGCCCCCATCAGCCAATTTCCACTCCAAGCGCCCCATCAGCCAATTTCCAATCCTAGCCCCCTCGTCAGCCCACTTCCAGTCCTATTCCAGCCCCCATCAGCCCATTTCCAGTCCTATTCCAGTTCTTCATCAGCCCATTTCCAGTGCTAGCCCTGCCATCACAGGCCATTTCCAGTCCTAGCCCCCCCCCCCAAATCACAGCCCATTTCCAGTCCAAGTCCCCCCCATCACAGCCTCTTTCCAGTCCTAGCCCCCCCCCCATCACAGCCTATTTGCAGTCCTAGTCCCCCCCCCACCATCACAGCCCATTTGCAGTTTTAGCCCCCCCATCACAGCCCATTTCCAGTCCAAGTCCCCCCCCCAAACATCACAGCCCATTTGCAGTCCTAGCCCCCTAATCACAGCCTATTTCCCGTCCATGTTCCCCCCCCCCCCCCCATCGCCCATTTCCAGTCCCGGTCCCCCCCCCCCCCCCCACCATAGCCCATTTCCAGTCCAGGTCCCCTCCCATAGCCCAATTCCAGTCCAGGCCCCCTCATAGCCCATTTCCAGTCCAGGTTCCACCCCCCATAGCCCAATTCCAGTCCAGGTACACCCCCCCCCCCCCCCATAACTCAATTCCAGTCCTGATCCACTCCCTATAGCCTATTTCCAGTACCTGTTCCACCCCCCCCCCCACCCCCCATAGCCCAATTCCAGTCTAAGTTCCCCCCCCAATAGCCCATTTCCAGTACAGGTACACCCCCCCATAGCCCAATTCCAGTCCAGTCCCCCCCCCCCAATAGCCTATTTCCAGTCCAGGTCCCCCCCCCCATAGCCCATTTCCAGTCCAGATACACCCCATCACAGACCATCCAGTCCTTGGCCTCCCCCCCCCCCCCATCAAAGCCCATTTGTAGTCCTAGCCTCCCCCCCCCCCCCCCCCCCCCCGCCCGACCAGCCCCACGGCTGTCTGAGGTGCTTCAGAGGGAGCCGGGGAAGCCCGCGCGAGGCCCCGGCTCCCTCTGTACAACCGCCAGCATGATGATCTTTTTCCTTCACACTGGCGGCTGTTTATGTGAAGCTGCGATTACTGGGAAAGGTTAAAGGCAATGCCCTTTAACCTTTCCCAGCATTCGCAGCTTCACAGAAACAACCACCAACTTGAAGGAAAAAGATCTTGACGCTGGCGGTTGTACCGAGGGAGCTGGGGCCTCGCGTGGGCTTCCCTGGCTCCCTCCCCCGCGGACTTTGGGAGAAAATCCGTTTTTTTGCTCTGGCCGCTCCCAATCTTGTGGCCATAGCAAAAAAACGGCTTTTCAAGGGCTGGTTTCACATTTCTGCCGGCAGCCAGCCTGGCCATGGAAAAACCAGCCAGGCCAGCTAAATACCAGCCGGTTGGCAACCCTAGCCCATACTGAAACCGGGGACTAGAGTATGGTAAGATTCACAAGAGAGTGAGGAGCATCATGATCCAAAGGAAGCCTCAAAGAGGTGAGGTTTTAGCCATACAAAAAGCATTCCATATAATAAAGTAAAATAGAAAACAAAATTCAACACATAGAAAAGAAAAATCCTTTTGCTCGGTAACTATTAAAGCAGAAATAACCACAGTGCAATGAGGCCCCTGTTCGCCTAAAGTGTTCTCTCCTACAACTCTCTCAACTGCAAAAATTATGATGCATTAGGTGCCGCTATCCGTGGCTCAGAATAACTCCCTATGTAGTGTGTCTTGATTAGATTGTAAGTTCTGATGAATAGGGACTGTATCTTACGTCTGTATGTACAGTGCTGCAGTAACTGTTAGGTGTCTTTCCCAGCACTTTCAGGAAGGCAACCATGCAATTAATGCAAGCAAATTTCGCTTTTTGTAGGTATGTGCATTTTGAGCTCATTTGGACACCTAAAAAATGCACGGACACATTGATTACGCACACAACTACCTCTGAATTTACGCACGTACAATCACTTTGCTCATACAAGAACCCGTAGCCTGAACATATGCAAAATAATTTAAAAACTCATACACAAATTCCTAAAACTCTTTTAAACGAAGATGAACCAAATTCTTCCTGAGCCCGGAACATGCCTAGTTAATTGTAAGGAGGCGCATTCATTAGCGCGCATTACCTTGTCTTGTAACCACTTTGATTGAAGGATAAGGTGGTAAATAAAACTGGTTAAATAAATAAATAAAAACATTCAGTGTATTAGTGTGTAAAATTGATTTAATGCGCAATAACCTAGGAATAAACATGCAAACAATAGATTTGAATACATAAAAAGCTTCCAATATGTATCATTGTTATTAAAGCAAATACCTGTGTGAAATGAACTGAAAAAAAAATCCTGGAAAACTGGGGAAAAAGTTAAAAAACAATCCAAAAATGAATTGAATATTTTTCAGTGTGCATCCCTAGCTAACACCATTGCAGCTTATCTAAAGTGCACCATGTTATTTACTGCATTAGGTGTTGACGCGTAGTTAACTGCGAGGCGCAATCCCTACCCATTCCACTCACCCATATGGCGTTTCCCTTATTAACTAATGTGACAGTTAGCACACACTAATTGTCAAAGTGCTGTATTAATTCTTAATGCGGCACCGCATTGAATGTTAGCCTGTGGTAATTCCTGCCTTTTAAAGTTTATGCGGTTTAGTAAACAGGGGCCCTAATTCTCAGTGGTATTACTCGTCTTTCATATTGGCATTCTACATTTGGCAGACTGTGTCTGCAGAATCAAAGTAGTTTTCCAATATCTGGTCACGTGGTTATTAATAGAAGGCAAACACCTGCATCTGATTTGAATCCCCCAAACAAGTTTTTTTCCTTTATTCTCGAAGCCCTTTACATATTGTCACAGGCCAGTAGGAACTCAGCAGTATCTCCCCTTTTCCCTAGATAAGGAACTGAGGTACTATTTGCATGCTGTACTTAAAACTTTAGAGCAGGGCTTCTCAAACCAGCCCTCCGGCCACACCTAACCAGTCAAGTTTTCAGGATAATCACTATGAATATGCATGAGACAAACTCCCACACACTGTTTACACTGAATACAGATCTCTCTTGTGTATATTCTTCGTGGTTATCCTGAAATCCTGACTGGCTAAGTGTGTCCCAAGGACTGAGTTGAGGACCCCTGCTTTGGATAGAAGCCACTGATGAGATATCTAATTAGCAGCTTACACAACTAACAGGCAGCCCCTCTCCCACCCACCCCTCCGCCCTCTGCACAACTTAATATAAAGTGTAATTACAAACAGACAATAAAGTTCCCTACTCACAGCTGTTCTGGCCCTCCATGGTACAGCCTATGGGCTTTAATGCACCGTCTAAGGCTTCCCTGTCAACTTCCTGATTGATGATTGCAGCTCTTGATGTCTCTTCCTCTACATATGTTTTATTGTAGACCACTGTGCTGACCGGAAGGGCGGTATAGTACATTTTAATAAACCATAAACCATACATATCATAGACCGTTAATTTATCAGGAGGTTATTTCACCCTGGACCCCTGGTCAAAAACATTTCCAGCTGTAATCTTGGGTGTATTTGCAGCGGCAATGAGGTTACCTCTCCCGGATTCTCTGTCTTTCCCCCAGCATAGACCCCTTGCCCAGGTATTCTATACATGGACAGAGTCATTTCAAAAAGCCTGTTTTGCATGTATATTCCAGTATATGCACATAAAAAACCTCTTACAAAAATTACTCCAGACGTAAAAGCACATGTGAAGACAAGATGCACGTACATTTACGTGACCTGGGAGTGGACATGTTCAGAGGAGACATTTCGGTGGCGTGCAGACAGAGTCACGATGTATCTGCATATTTTACGAGTGAACATTTTACACCTGCTGCCGAGCAGAATAAATGTCGCAGCTCCATACTCCTCTCAACTTCTGGCATTTTATAGAGATTCCTGGGCGCTTAGGTGTCATTGCAAAATAGGCTTGGAATTGGCGCCTTTTTGGCCCGCCTTGTTATGAAATTATCCTCTTTGGTTTCTAACGCTGACCTTTCACAACAAACACATTGCTTTCTTGTCAGCTTCCGAAACACTGTTCCTTAATAAAATCTACACTATAAAATATGCTGGCAAATAGAGACCACACAACCTGTCCAGTCTGCCCATCCATAGCAGCTCCTACTATTAATGTGGACAAGCCCTTCCTCCCTCTTAGAGATCGTCTGGGTTTGTCCCATAATTTCTTGAATTCAGATACCATCCTGGTCTCCACCAGCTCAGTTGGGAGGCTGTTCCAAGCATCCACAATCAGCTCCGTAAAGAAGTATTTCCTCGGATTACTCCTGAGTCTCACCTTCATCCTACGCCCCCTCATTCTAGAGCTTCCTTTCAATTGAAAGAGGGCTGCTCCTATGCATTTTTGCCACAGAGGTTTTTAAGCACCTCTTCTTTCCAATCCCATCAAGGTTGTACCTCTCTTCAGGGTCTGAGAACGAAGCCCAGTGCATTCTAATTCCGAGTTACTGCGGTCCATCCTGCGGTCCATCAGGTCCGGATTTAGGCATAAGGGAACATTGGTAACTACAATGGACACCTATGTTTTAAGGTACCAAATACTCAGGCCAAACAGAAACCCTGTTCCCTTTTACTTTAGGGCCATGTGAATGTGCTGCTTCAGAACGGTGGCACTGTGCCCCTATGAAGTCCCCTTCTGATCATTTGTTGGCATCTCACCCCTCTCTCCCACCCTACTTTCTGGGATCTGCTTTCTCGTTTTGCCTCTGGGTGCTTCAATACAAAGGAAAGTCGGCATTGGACGTCGTAGGGGGCAGAAGCGCAAAGAGCCCCGCAGCGTTGGAGGTTGAGGTAAGATCCACAGGGCTGTTTGAAGCCATTGCCGCTGCTGTAGGATCCGGAGAGGGGTGGCAATGGAGGGTGCAGGGGCGCAAGGGATGAGATTCGCCTAAGGCACCCCATTTCCTTCTGTACAGAATGATTTGCAACATTTTCCAGGGAGGGTCGGAATTAGCAGGTTAACATTATTTGCTTCCCCGTCCGCCATTCTCGCTAATGATTCCTCCAGATGCAAAACTTCTGCAGCAAAGTTCTTGGTCAATAGATTCACAGCTATTTAGACGTCAGACACTTGGGCAAAAATTTGGATCTGGCAAAATGATAACTTATTAAACAATTGCATCTTCGTGCCTTTCTCTACTCCTGTTGTCATTTTATTTGGCAATGATATTTTTGAACTTCAAGGAAGTAATTTTTACATTTAATTTAATTTAATTTATCACATTTTTATTCTGCCTATACAGAAGCGGATAACAAGTTAAAAATTAGTCTGTTTTACAAATGTATTTAACTACATAACCCCTCTATAGCTATACATAAAACAATTTTGGAAAGCATTTAATCTCTATTCAGTAACAGATTAACCCCAACAAAAGCACATCATATTCCCTTCTATAAGTTAAACACCACATGTTTCTAGTGATCATAGTTCTTGCTCAATAGATTCACAGCTATGGCGCATAGCCGTCGCCGACGACCTTTAACCCCGGATATTCAATATCGGGGTCATATACAGCCCCAGCATTGAATATTTGGGGTCACCGCCCAGCCCACAAGCCCGCAGAAGCTGACCATGCAGCGGTGATATTGAGCTGCTGTCCAGTTGACTCCCACGGGTAAAGACAGGCCAACCTTTGCTGCACCTATCTTTTACTCACAGGTGCTAACCGACTGGTGCCTTCCCCGGAATGTTCCGGAAAACCCACAACACGCCCCGATGCTAAGCGGTTAGCATGTAGTGGGATAAGTGGGGTAACAGTGTTAGTGCTGCTGAATGTCCTGCTCAGAGGCGTTTACACCGTTTACAGGTCTGTAAACCGTGTAAAGGCCTTTCAATATTGGGCCCAAAGTGTTTTGATGAAGTAATAATACACATATCCCAAGTATGCTGCAGCCTCCAAGATTTATTATCAATAACCAAAGAAGACATACTGTATATGTCAGGACAAGGCCCTGAGAAATCTTAAAGGCAAAGCACAGTAGTTTAAAATCAGTCCTAGCTTTGACAGGAAGCCAGGGCAGTTGGATCAAAAAGGGGGATGTCCTTTCCCAACTGTGACCCCTTACTATGAGTTTAGCTGCTGTATTATGCAAAACCTGAGACCATGACTGCACTTTTCTGGACACTCCTAAATATAAAATATTACAATAATCCATTTGCATTAAGGTTTTCAGTCTCAAAATATGAGCTAATCTGTCACATGCAACGAGTTTAAACAAAATTTTCTTCATAGGGTGCACATCGCCCAAAAACTTAGGTTTGTGCCCATTTTAAATACATTTTCCCAGTTTTGGGCATTTTTTCATGTATCTTTCACCTGTGCATTCTTTGCGTGTGCATTGCGAGCATGTCAGAACTATTTCAAATGCAAATCGATGGTACTTGTGTTTATTCACAGGTATATGTGCATAGAAGCCATTTGCGTGCAGTTTCAAATTTTAGGCACTCAAATGAACAGAAAGTGTGCTAACTGATGTACAATGTTTATAAAGGGTTTTCTGCATATAAAGGCCTTTCTAAACCCATAAAAGTGTTTGTATAAAATTACTCGACGCACAAGGAGCAGAGGTAGACCAAGGAGTCAAACGAACTTTTTTATTGACAGAAACCCGACTCAGCCAAGTTTCAGTTAAACAGCTTTCATCAGGGCTCTAAAAAAATAGTACAAACCCACATTCAGATACATAAATATATATAAATCCAAAAACAAAAGAAAACCACATGCAAACAAATACAAAAAGAACCAAAATCCAAATTCGATGGAGAATGTCCAGCTCTTCCTTAAGCATCCTGGTTTAGACCTATGATTCAGGTGGGCTCTGTAGCCCTCTGACCCCTTCCATGGGAGCCTGCAGTGAGGGTCACAGGACTGTAGTAGCTTCCGTCTCTCTGGATGCTGTTAGTAGTTCCATTACAACGTTTCACAAAGGGATCCATATTATTATACAAAATAGTCACTGAAAAGTGTGTCAAGACCGCCGACCAGTTCCAGTAAGATTGTGACGTGGTTATATTAGTCCACATGGATCTCTAACAATACATGTTGGTTATATATTGACGTGATGAAAGCAAGTCAGTTCCTGAAAGCTACTCACAGAGGGATAGTTTTATTGCTGCGTACATGTGTATTAACTACGCGCATTCTTGTTCCTTCGAGGGTACTCCTGGGCATTTATACAAACACGCTGACCCCTGCTCTTTGGCATGCACAGATTTGCAGATCTGATTTACATAGATATAGTTGACTTTTCAAAGGTACATACATAAATACAAGCCTTCCCTAACTCTATCTCTAGGAATACCTTCTCCCAGAGTTGCCTATATGCAGGTTGTATGATCACCCACATATTGGAAGACAATTCTGTGGACAAAGAAATGTTTTCGAAAATCACCCTCAAAGTGTGTTCTGTTATGTCAGCAATAAAACCAACTTGTCTGTCGCCCTCTCTATCTATATTTAGGATTAACCATTTTCTCCATAGTCACAAAGGGGCTGATGTTATAAGAGAGATGCCTAAAGATAAGCAGCATTTACGCACATATTGCAAAGGACCTCCAGGTGTCAGTGGGCGCTAAGATGCTATTCCATAAACGCGCGAATAAGTGAAATTGCATCTTCTTTCAGTATAGGGGTGGAGCATAGGTGGAGCCTAAGTTTACGCACATAAGTTATCAAATATGATGACTTACGTGCATACTTGAAAACTCTAAGCGCGGGTATTTATACCTGCCATAGAGCAGACATAAATGCCGCACCTAGATTTCTGTACCACTTGCGCCTCTATTTTATACAGAAACAGACGTGGGAGGGATGCGGTCTGGGCGCCTGGTTATAATATTACCCTCCATGGGAGTAATTTTATAGAAAGCTTTAAGAACATAAAGCCTGCTTTACATATGGAAAAGAGTTTTTAGAAAATTGCACAACCATATATGCAAAGTTAGTATGCGCACCAAACAGAGTAGAGATAATCATTCCTGGCAGATCAGGGCAAGAGTTTACCAAACGTATGAGGACACATGCCCATATAGACCTTCAAAGCAGGTGTAAATTGCACGTTGATATTTGTGCACTATTGGGACTGATTTTGGGTATCTATTTTATAAAGACACACGGACCTCTATATTGCCTTTATGAAATAGACCTAGAATAGGTGCCTTTTTGGACTTTTCAACTAGGCGCCCTCTTATAAGATTACTGCCAAAATGAGGGAGAACCTTTCAATGCAGAAAACCTGCAGTGGTTGGGCTGAAGAATATATGAGCTCATAAATACAAAATTCAAGTTATTTGTTAAGATAAGTAGATGATGTCACGTGCCAATAAGAATTGAAAAGAATGCCAACTCTGCATTTTTTAAATATTCCTCTCATATTTAAACCACAGGGGACCAAAGTGTGACTTGCTTAAGCCCTTTCTCACTAACACTCTCCTCCTAAATAACCCTACAATGTTTAGAGCCCAGTAATTAGGGGTTTTTTTCCAATGGAAAAACTCCCATGATTAAAAGGCATATTCTAAATAATTAACATAAAGGAAAGAAGCAAAAAGGTATGAGGTGATTGTACTGAATCTTAAAAGCTTTTTCAGAAAAACACAATAAGGAGGTATGTTGCGGTTCATTTACCTGCACTGTTGAGTGCTTCTTTCCTAAAATCATTTGGAAAATATAGTGGGGGAAGGATTATCCTTAACACAGAGGAGGTAAGCCGTTAGAATTAGCTCTATTAAACATGGTTCAACGATGTTCCTTTCTACATCTTTAGTAGAATCAGTACAGCAGCAGAAATCACATTCATGTGTAGCTTTCATCTCTACATCAATTTATTTTAGTTATCATTTGTTATAAGGGGAAAAATGAGAAGTAAAAGAACATTGGTATAGACACAAGAATTAAATTGACTCTCTAACCATGTTTTGCCAATACAAGGTTTGCAAATATATCTAGCCACAGTACATAAGATAGATGGGGAAACTTCTATAGGAGGTGAGCGAATACTCAGAGACTTGAGACACAGTTCTGTGACAGAATGCTTGACACCTCTAAAAAAAAATCAAAATTTTATTTGCATGCAAAAAAATGAAAAGGCTGAAAACATTAAAAAGCAAAAGAATGCCAAATATTTTAGTTAAAATTTGGTACAATTTACATGTACCTGTCAAGTCCAGCAGCAAAGTTTGGTTGTCTTATGTAAAAGTTGTTAGTGCTAGACTGCCCAATTCCGCTCACCTGGGAACTGTGCAAAGTCAAGAGGGGCTCTGTGGGCTCTGTTGAGGAGGTGGAACTCACAGACTGGAGGCAGAATCTGGTGGAAGTGTCATATGGTTGGGGGGTATTTGGAGAGTAGCTTGTCTGTGTCACAGATACATTAGGAGAGGAAGAATAAGGATAGGCAAAATTTGAAGAAACTACATTAGAACACCTGTTCAATAGTGAACCTACCCCTGTTGGACTGGCAGAATGGGCCTGGAAACAAGATGGGTCAGAGCTTCGAACCGAACAGCTGCTTCCGACATCACCATTCAAATCTAAGGAATAGTGGTTGAACTCTGATGTTGGTGATGGCGGCATTATTAAATGTTGGCTTATTAAACTGCCTAAAGTAAACAGCCTCTGCTGCCCCTGGATCACTCCTCCAGGGTTCTGATAGTTGTGGATCATTCCTGGGTGAGACGATGCTGTATAGATCTGATGGTTGTATCCCGAGCTCATGCTGGAGTGAAGGGAGTTGGGGCAAGAAGATCGTCCAGTTGGCATTGATCTGAAAGTGCTAGAGGTTTGCACATAACCTGGATATGTAGTAATATCGGTCCTCTTGAATCGTTTTCTGCGCCTCAAAAAGCTTCCATTGTCAAACATATCTTCTGCTGCTGGGTCTAGAGACCAGTAGTTGCCTTTCCCTGGGTGTCCTGGCTCTCTGGGGATCTTCACAAAGCAATCGTTCAGAGTGAGATTGTGCCGAATGGAGTTCTGCCACTTCTTGGAGTTCTCCCTATAGAAAGGAAAACGTTCCATGATGAATCTGTAGATACCCCCAAGGGTAAGCTTCCTGTTGGGTGAGTTAGTGATAGCCATGGCAATTAGAGCAATATAGCTGTATGGTGGCTTGCCGCGTTGAACAGGGCGCTTTCTCCTTCTACCTGCTGAAGCTGGAGGATATTCGTCCACATATCCAGTATTTCTCTCGTTCCTCTCTTCAGGGGTAGAGTTTCCTCTGGGCTCAGATTTGACCAGCACTCCTTCGTTCCCATGCGCTACTCCTGGAGACTCTAAGGACACAGCTGGAGAGCTAGCAAAAGGACCTGACGCCTTACTAGGTGAATGCTGAGCCTCCCCGGTCATGGTGCACATGCTTGAAAAGAAAGAAAAGCTTGCCTGGTTCATAAATGTCAGTCTGAAGGAACTCCCTCTGTAGCTGTCACCAGAGCTCAGGACTGATCAGGTACAATCTCTCTTATATATATCACAGCTTAAGAACTCTGGCGCCACCCTGTTTACCTTTTCTGAGTCGAAGCCCACCCATCCCAGACTCTAAAAAGCAATGCCTTAACCAAATGACAGATTGGACTTAAGCAAGAACCAGTTTTTCCCCTGAAAAGGGACGGTGTAAACTGATCAGACAAACCGGCCAAAATCCTTTTTCTCTGCTGGGCTGGTACAGCGTGGCTTTAAACGATACTTATCTATCACTGATTTACTGAAGGTTCATTGTGGTTCACTACTCAGCCGGAGTAAGTGCTTCTCCAAAAGGTTATCTTAAAATAGTGTCACTGTGGATTTGTCTATCAGCTCGGCAAAAAAGAACATAAATGCTCACCACCCTGTCTTCATGTAGGGAAGTAGGAAGTGATGGTACCTCTGATTTATACAGCATGTAGGATTTGGCCACTCTGCAGTAGAGGAAAGTAAGGAGATTAGAAACATTGGCTCTTTTTATTTTAAATTAGCAATCTTCTCCTGCTCTTCTAAGTTTCTAGTTCAGTTGCAATCAGGGCTGGGGAGGGGAGTTACCCCTAATTTATATTTTGTCACCCATTACCCCCCAACATATGTTGTTTGCTCACTGCATTGAGATTCTGACCTCAGAACTATGCCGTAGGGTCTTTCCAGAATCATGGACCCTGAATCCAGCCATTAGAAGTCATCCTACAGTGAAGACTATGACTACTCCCTGGGGGGGGTGATATTTCCTCTGTGGCATCACAAACCTTAGCCAACCCGAGATGGGAAATTGGGTCTTGCACATCACTGAGTCACCAGGCCAATAGCACAACCTACTGAAGTGAAGACCATAGAGACCAGAGCTGACGAAATATTCCATAATTCCTTACAATGTTTCTTAACACTAGCGTCAGGATCAGCAGAGCAGCCGCCATTGACCTTTAATGGGTGAGGTATATGTTTAAAGCTATATGTATTTTTAGTGGACTAAAAAATAGAATTGCCATCGCTGAAAACTTGCTGGTAAGTTTATCTTTCAGGAGCAGGGGCTAGGCAGATAGCATGAAAATCGCTGCTACCTGCTTAGCCTCGGTGGCTTCCAGCGCATCCAACCAAACCCGTCACCAAATATAGAACAAGGGATCACAATTTAGAAACATGAAGACAATAATTAAACCGGGAACCACAAAAGCCAAACTTGGAATGAACAACACAACTGGAGAGGCCAAACAGGGGCACTCAGCGCATCGGCGGGCTCCTTTTTATCACAGCAGCGGAGAGAAAGCAAACACCGCTCTTTACTCCCACGGCTGTTCAGTGGTCAGCCAGGGCTTTGGACCTCCCCAGCTCCCTCTACAGCTGTTCCGGCGCAGGGCCCCTTGAGGTTTGGGGCCATGTGCAAGCAACATCCCACACAGTGGATAGGCCGGACCTGAAGCCTGCTGGGCATATTTCCAGAAAAGTGTGAAAATTTCACCTCCAGGAGGAATCCTCCATATCTCTTTCCTTGGGGGGCTGTTTCATTTTAGAGCATGTTCCCATTGCATCATACGTACAGACAAGGTTTCCGTCTCTGTTCTTGCCCAAAAAGTATCTGCAGGATCCCTAGACCACACCCTCTATATTTACTGATTAGCCAATAAGAGCTTAGATACTGTAACACTGTCTGAGATGGAACTATAAATTAGAAAAACCTGGGAATGGACAAAATTACCGCTATTATCAGTATACACAATAGGATTAGACTCATTAATTAAAGAAACAAGTTCTCAGGATGATCCAGTGTTTGATTCCCAGCTCGTATCATCTGTAGGTCAGCTAGCAATACCTCGGAGACTGCATTCGCAACCCCCCAAGGGAGCGGGAAGAGTCCCATTTACCTCTCAATCGTGACATCTAGTGGTTGGTTTTAGGAGCCCTGATTTCCGTGTTCTGGAAGGAACTAGTACATGGCCCTGGGCTCAGGACTCTCACTGCAATGGCTGCAATGGAAGCTTGGAGGGGATTTAGCACAGAGGAGAAATCCCTGTATAGTTGCAAATGAAGGCTCACAGCACCGGATTCCCTTCCCAGTTTCAAATGAACTGGAAGCCCAAATGAGTACAAGAAAACTGCCAAGTAAAAAAAAAAAAGCAACCGCTTGTCTTCATCACAAATAAATTGACTTTTAATGGTACAAACATGTTTTTTAGCTATTACATATCAAAGGCGAGGCCTAAGGCGTTGGATGTGTCTCTCGTTGTAGTGGATAGCCTGCATATTTTGGGTTTGGGGGAGAAAAAAATCTCATTGTCAGGTTTTGCACATTACATTCTGTTTCCTGCTTGGGAAAGGCCACTATTTATCTAGAACAGACAAGGGACCAGAGAGCGTGTTAAGAGCAAGTTCCTTTGCCTTGAGGTCTGTGGCAGCTGCTTGCCGTCGCGGTGGCCATGCTACAGCAGGTATATGCACAAATGGAACATTTGTGTGGAAAGAGATTCTATGCTGCTAATGTGCACTCGTTTCACTAATTACACGCTACGCAAAGTCTTATGCTCTGAATCATGACGACCAGCCACATTTGTTTTCTATATTCATTTAACAAGCACGACTGCTTTCATGACTAGTGTCCCCACCATGGAAAATCCATCCATTTTCTAAAAATATTACATTGGCTAGAATATGTTGAGGAAAACATGGAACGTTAGTGCCAGCTGTTCAAGCATCCAGTCGAGTAGGCCTCACCTAGCAATGCAGGTCCATCTCTGGGGAAGAAGAAGGCGTTAAGCTACACGACTACTTCAGTAAATATAGCGTCCTTGGCAGTGGTCACATTCAGTTCGTTTGCATGGCCTTGTGTCACCTCTGGGCACCTGGCTACATAGACAGTCCATGATGATGCGCGCGAATGATGGCATCATCATTTAAACCAGCGCTTATCAAGCCAGTCCTGGAGTAACCCCGTCTTCATTGCATGCAAATCTCTCTCATGCATATTCATTGCGATTACACTGAAAAACCAGACTGGCTAGCTAGGGGATACTTCAAAAATGATTTGAGAAACACCAATTTAAATCATCTGTTGCACTGACTAAAATCAGCAGACATAGTGGTACAGGAGATTCAGTAGAAGTATCTGTGTTTTGCCGTGCTTGGCTCTCATTATCACTTTGCCATCCTCCCCTTTGGGCTATCCGCTGCCCCGAGAACTTTCTCCAAGGTGATGGTGGTGGCGGCTATAAGCATTGAACGCACAGGGATTTTGTGAATCCTTTGTACTTGTAAGGCCCTGTCCACCCAGCCCCCTTCTGACGCATGCTGTATACATCAGGAGGGGCGGGATTTGTCAAGGCCTTCCAGGCACGCAGAAGATGCGACAGACACTGTGTTTTGTGTTTTTAAATTGCCTCCACTGATAGACCTTGAGAGAGAAGTGGTGGGAAGGGAGAGAAGTTATATTAGACATCAAGAGGAGGCATAAAGGCAGAGGCAGATGTTGGGCATGGGATGGGGCAAGAGGGCATTGCTGGCCATGGGGTGGGAGGGTGAAGGACAGAAAGTGAACAGGGAATGGGGTAGAGGGCAGATGCTGGACAGGGGAATGCAGGGCAGAGGAGGAGAGAGGCGATGCTGGACCCAGGGGGAGGGAGAGAGCAAGAGGCCTTTAGTGGCCAGCATCCCCTCCCCGCCCATTCTTCCCCTTTCCTCCCTGCGTTTAGCATCCCTCCAACCCTTTCCCCGCTCCCCCCCCCCCCCCCCGCAATGGCCTGCCTTGTCAATAATGCCCCCTCCCTTCTTCTCGCTATCACCACTGCTGCTCGTTCCGAGGTCTGTGGTGGCAGTGACGATGGCAGCCTGTGCATCAGAGGGGACTGGAATCGACAGGGCCTTGGAAGCACGCGAGTCTCTGTGCCAATGTAGAAACTTCTTGTGAAATTTAGCGAGGGGAGTCCCATCTTCATCTGATAAGCAGGTTGTCAATATGAACAAAAAACATACCTTGAAATGCCTTTATACAAATACTAGGAGTCTAAAAAAAAATAAGATGGGTGAGTTAAGCGTATATAGCACTAAATAAAAAGGTAGATATAATTGCCATTTCAGAGACCTGGTGGAAGGAGAATAACCAATAGGACATGGATACCAGAATACAAATTATATCACAGTGATAGGGTATATCAAATTGGTGGAGGGGTGGTGCCAGCGCTTTATCTAGCCCTGTGTGAGCGATGAGGCCGCATAGGGAACAAAGAAATAGGGCTGCATTTGGGGCTGCTGGCCTTGGCTCCCCCCATGCTGCCTGCCCTTGCCCCATTGCCGCTTTTCATCTTTCCTTGGCAGTGGACATCCAATTCTAAAAAATAAAACCACGTGGATCTTTCCAACTCCGTGCTTGCCTGCAGCTCTGATCCCTCCCTTCTCGTATGTATGCTTGCATCAGAGGAGGGAGGGATCAGACCTGCAGGCAAGCGCGGAGTCGGAAAGACCCAAGTGTTTTTTTAAATTGGATGTCCGCTCTGCTGATGCCACCATCACCACCACCGCCGCCAAGGAACCACGAAGAGAGCCGGTGGGGCAAGAGCAGGCAGAGGGGGGAGTCGGCTGGGCATGGGGGGTGTTGGATAAGAAAGATGCTGGGCATGGGGCAAATGGCAAATCTGTGATGGAGGAGGGAGGGCGCGTCAGATGTGCAAGTCATACAAGGCGCATTTATGGCTTGGCACAACCCTGGGTGGCGCTATATATTATAGAGAGCATTGAGTCAAATGGGGTAACATTCTTTTCAGGAAACAAAATACACCGTAGGATCTCTATGGATAGAAATTCAATGCGAGAAGGGGAAGGTAATGGCAGTGGGGGTGCACTACCGTCTGCTTGGACAGAATGAACAGACAGATGATGAAATGCTACCAGAAATTAAGGAAGCTAGCAACGTTACAACTCAGTAATAATGGGAGATTACCCAGGATGAGGAGAGGCGGCAGTGTAAATCAGTCCCTCCTTTCCACCCTCCTCTTACCAATCCTTCTTTCTTTACCCCTCCCTCTCACTTCCCTTTTGCTCTTCATTTTCGTCCCACTCCTTCCCTTCTTTCTAGCCACGACAATCTTCATCGTGGGACCTGGGAACTCCCACCAGTGCCTCATTATCCACCACTGCTGCTCTGCGCTAGTTTTCCCCAGAGGGTACTGGGGACTCTGGCTGGTGTTTAAGTGTGAGGTAATCCATTCACATCTGCTTGAACATCTGCAAACAGATATGTACAGACAGATGGACTGACCCTGTACAATAGGCCATGTTGAAATGCTTATGTTTTCTAACATTAAACCCTTCTGGTTTCCATAGAAAAATGTCCTATTACATCAATAGAACTTGGTGTTTAACGAGAATCTATTCCACATCGTACCATAATCAGGCGCTGCCTTTTTATCATGTACAACTAACAGATATGAATTTGGCTTCTACACTGGAATATCCAAATTAACTCCATATTCATATTACTTCCGTGCATGGTACATCCATTCTTTGACTAAAGTCTAATCTAACCATTTATAAAGACCATTTAATTTGTCAAGATGAAATCTGAAACTACAAAGCTTTGAAGACATTCGAGGACTTTAAAATGGCAGGGAAAAAGTCAAACTTCAAGGAAGCAGAAAGGATCTTGAACATACCTTTCACTTATCTACAAGCCCCTCCATGTAGGGCAAAGTCTGGGTGAAGAAGATTCTCCTTTGGGTGTTGAAGCCTGAGAGCTTGCTTACACTGCCCCGTGAGGTTTCCCCAAACTGATTTAGACTCCGATAATATTGACCATTATAGAAGATGAGGAGTAAGTCAGCGAGCAACCTCTTTCCTCTTTCTTATCACATTTCACACCTTCAAAAGCGTCAGTAGAAAGACGCCTGTGGAAAGATAGTGATATTTGAAGTCGGTACGATATCTTTCACCTTGGCATGGAAAGAGCAGCTTTGTTGGGCTGCAATAATAAATAGTACTAGCATTTGCTTCATTTACGGGCCTAAAACCTTTGCAAAATGCAACGTGTGCCTTCGAGTCAGTCCTGACTCCTGGCGACCCACTCCTCCTAAAATTTTTAAGTGCATGCAAATTGCTTGTACACACATATACCTAAGAATTCATGCACGTACAAATGATTTACATGAGCAAGAAAGCCCTAGCATGTATACAAGAGAGATATGAAAAAGGCCGACAAAAGACCAGGAAAAGTTAGTTTTAATTGAGCAGGAGCCGAAATTTCCTTTGGCTTTGAACACTCCTGCTAGATAATTGCATAGAGATGCACGACTGTGCTCATGCCTCATAGTTAAGGGCGCATGAAAGAGAAACTTACCACTTCCTAGATTTTTCCACAACAAAAGGAGCGAAGCGCTTGAAAGCTCGTCAGGAATGTATTAAGCTAGTCCAATAAAAAGGAATCACCTACAACTTTTTTATCAGTCTTTATTTTTTCCATGAAATATCGGAAAGGCTTCCATTTTTATGAACATGTTGATGCAAACTTTTTCACACGGACACAGGGTCAGTATAAGGCTACTAGATGCTCCAGGGCAGGGGTGTCAAATTCATTTCAGTGCTGGGCCAAACTGGTAAAAAAAAAGGACACTGTAGGTTGCATAGCTGACCAGGTAGTAGAGGCTGAAGCGAGGCCTTGGCTGTTGCCCCAACTAGGAAGGGGTATATTTGCATAAACATGTATATCTTTGCCTATTAAATCATGTAAATTGTTTACTTAATTTTAATGGACATGTGTGTTTTACTAACGCTGAGGGGAGGGAACTGGGAGATAAGTGGGGTTAGGGGAAAAGAAAGGGGTCTTGTGTCAGCAGGGGAGAAAGAGGCACGTGATAGGATCACCAATGGAATTACCAGATAGCAGCAAGGTGGAATGAAGGAAGTCATGGACAGGAATGAATTTAATTTAACAGAATTTAATTTGGGCATTTATACCCCACTTCTGTCACCTAAAGGGGTTCAAAAGGCTTAAAACAACTTTTCAAATTACAATAAAACAGATTATCATTCCGCTAACTAACACATATCCATCCTAACTCTCCATAGCATCCATCTTACATTGGCTAATACAGAAATGTCCTGACTATACCAACACTATTTTACCATTCCCTGTAAGTAATCCCTTCAGGATAATCAAATAATCCAAATGGCTCATCTTCTAGTAATGTCTGCAAGCCACGGTTGAAAAAGCCAAGTTTTTACCTTCTTGTGAAATTTTTGAGAATTTCGTTCCAGTCTTATTTCCTCAGAAAGTTTATTTCAGACTTGTGGCACCATCCCCAACATGGCCCGATTTCTACCTAGAATTCTTTATAGAAAGAATGGTTATTCACACATCCTGGACTGATCTCAATGGGCGCTGTCGTATGTAGGCAAATAGTTTGGGCCGAAGTCCCCCAAGATCCTGTACGTGGTAGTCAAGAGTTTATACTTAATGCAAAATAATACTGGAAACCAATGTAATTCATCTAAACTTAGGGATGGATATCCCATCTACAAGCTTTCCTAATCAATTCTTCAGCTGCCTTTTTCACTGGTTGGAGCCTTGACAGTGATTTTTTGTAACATCCAAATATAACAGATTACAATAATCCCATTGAAAGATTACACAAACTTGTATTATTGTTCCTAGGCCTTTCTCCAGAAGGCCTAATTTGTCTAATAAGCCTCAAATTCTATAATACTTTCTTAATTACTACAAAATCTATTGAGCCAGGATAAACCATTCCTGGTCTCACTTCCAGTGCATTCAATTGGGGATATAATCAGGACCGGCTCAGCCTATCCCTGACGACCTGGACCCATCTGATAATCCTTCCATCAGCATCTCGCTAGCCTCTTTGGCCCCTGCCTCATGCCTTCTCCTCAACAACCAGACTGCCCTCTTGTCTCGTTGCAGGAGTAACATATACACCCACATGCGGTGTAGATACCCGCATGGAAAAGCACTGCTTCCATCATGTACGCAGGACAGCGGGCAGCTTGTGGGGATTGAGTCCAACACAACTCCAGAGTGTCCAAGCGGAATGAGGAATGAGAGAATGCGAGGAGGAAGTGGTGGCGTCCTTCCTGTACATCGCATGCGGCTGTGGGATGCGCTGGGGACATCCCTGCTGAAGTTTGTTATGCTGCGTTTGTGCATCATCATACAGCTCTTATCCCACCAGTTATTGCTCCCCACAGCCGCAGCCAGGCAAGCCACTCATGGTGGGGGGGGGGGGATTTTCAGCAGTGTTTAGAGGGCTGGATTAGTTGTTGTTGTTAAAATGCTGTTAAATTGATGTTGGCTCATGGTGACCCTGTGGATAGTTGTCCTAAACTGTGTTTGGTCTTTAGAGAATCGTGAAGGCTGGAAAAGGCCTGTGGGCCACATATTTCACATCCCTGCCTTAGATTCAGACTTGTGCCCCCCTCAGTTATCTTTTAGGCCCCTGCTCCCCCTCCCCCAGTGGACTGAATAAATTAAACTTGCCCAAACATCAACCATCACAGAATAACCCTGTAAAAACAAATAATTGGATATCAATGGCCTGATGTTTAGAACCACTTTCGAGGTTGGCAGCGACTTTTGGAAGCATGGTACAGAAGCCAACAGGGCATAGTGCTACAGCAGAGCTGGAACCAGCACTTATTGGCGAGGCAGCAGCTGTTAGAGCCTGTCTGACTGGGTAGTGTTATACTAAGAGCATAAGAACCTAAGAAATGCCATACTGGGTCAGACTAAGGGTCCATCTCAACCAGTATCCTGTTTCCAACAGTGGCCAGCTCACAAGTATCTAGCAGGCTCCCAAAAAGCTTCATAGATTCCATGTTGCTTATCCAGAAGTAAGCAGTGGATTTCTCTGGTCCTCTTTAATAATGGTTTATGGATTTTTCCTCCAGGAACTTGTCCAAACCTTTTTTAAACCCAGCTACACTAAGAGCTTTTACTACATCCTCACTAACGAATTCTAGAGTTTGATTACACGTCGAGTGAAAAAATATTTTCTCCTATTAGTCTTAAATGGGTTACATTGTAATTTCATTGAGTATCCTCTAGTCCTTCTACTTTTTGAAGGAGTAAACAACCGATCTACGTTTACCTTTTCCATCCCATTCATTATTCTATAGACTTCTATCATATCTCCCCTTAGAATCTAATCAAGATGAAGAACATCACAAAACAGGACTAGAGTATGGTAAGATACACATGTGGTGAACAAGAGAGTGAGGAGCTTCAGGATCCAAAAGCAGCCTCCAAGAGGTGGGTCTTCAGCCTGGACTTGATTAGGGCCAGAGAAGGAGCCTGACGCACTGACTCAGGTAGTTTGTTCCAGGTATATGGAGTAGTTAGGTGGAATGAATGAAGTCTGGAGTTGGCAGTGGTAGAGAAGGGCACAGATAAAAGAGATCTGCCAGAGGAGTGGAACTCCCGAGGAGGGTTGTAGAGTGAGAAAGAGAAGATAGTGAGGAGCCAAAGAATGAATGCACTTGTACTGTAGGTCAGTAGGAAAGGTTTGAACGGATAGGGAACCAGTGAAGTGACTTGAGAAGAGGGGTTACATGAGCATAGCGACACTGGTGGAAGATAAGCCTTACAACTAAGTTTTGAAGGGGAGAGAGAGATGATTCAGAGGGAGACCAGCGAGGAGCAGGTTGGAACATTCAAGACAGGAGGTGACTAGACAGTGGATAAGAGTCTTAGTCAGGGGCGGATATATAATAAGGTGGAGTGAGGTGGCAGCCTCTGGTGGCAAAGTTTTGGGGGCAGCAAAAAATGCTCCAAAACAGCCGCCTCACTCTGCCTTCAAAAGTTAAAAAAAAAAAATAAGGGGGTGGACAAGCTGCTACCATTGCCGCATTGGCTTCTCGGCAGCAGCAGAATCAACTCCTCTGCACCCTCCCCTCCGCCCCTGCCCCGGTTCCAAGGACACTGAGGCTTTGAGTCAGTGGCTCAGGTAGCAGCAGCCGGCATTGGCACCAAGCCTGGCTGCAGTCTTCGGACCTCGAGCAGTGGGTCCAAGGCAAGCTGCTCGATGTCCCCTGTGCTGGGGAGAACCTGTTCGGCAAGCCTATGACCAATAAGGCGGCCGAGATAGAGGCCATGGTGACTTGGCAGAGGCTCTCCAAAAAGACCTCATCCTTTCCCCATAAGAAACCATTTGGGAAAAGACCCCTGTTCCCAAGGAAAAAGGGGCCCTTTAATCAGAGTCACCACTACCAGTCCTTCTCGGGCCAGAGCAATATTCTCAACCTAGAAGACAAAACCATGGGGCCCAGAAGCCAAAGGCACAGAAGCCCCAGCCCCCAGTTCCCACCCAACCTGGGGGAAGCTTTTGACTCCCAGGGCAGGGCCTCCCTTCCATGGGAAGACCTTCACCAGTCCACAGGGGGCCGCCTGGCACTCTTTGCCCACAGGTGGGCCAGTGTGACCTCAGACCAGTGGGGGATACCTCCTCCATTTACAACAGGTACCACCGAGGTTCTTTCCAGGAGAGCCAGTACAACCTTCACCAGACTCTTCTTCTCTAAGAGCTCGCATGTCTGCTCAGGGACAACGCGGTAGAGCCTGTACTCAAACATCTATGGGGGAAAAGGCTTCTACTCCAGATACTTCCTTGTCCCAAAGAGAACTGAGGGCCTCAGGTCCATACTAGACCTGAGAAACTTAAACAAGTTTCTGGTGAGGGAGAAGTTCAAGATGCTCTCCCTTGGAATACTGCTGCCTTACCTCCACCAGGGAGATTGGCTGTGCTCCTTGGACCTAAAAGACGCATACACGCACATCCTGATCTATTCCTCCTATAGGCAGTACCTACGGTTCGTGGTGGAAGGAGGGCCCTACCAGTACAAGGTGCTATGCTTCGGCCTGGCCTCCTCGCCAAGGGTCTTTACCAAATGCCTGGCAATGTTAGCCACCTACCTGTGCCAACAAGGGTCTTTTGTCTTCCCCTACCTGGTCAACTGGCTCATTGGGGTGGTACGGCCTCAGAGGTCAGTTAGACCGCAGAATGTGCAACTCTTCTGTTGCAGCATCTGGGGTTCATCATCAACTTCCCCAAATCCCACCTCTCTCCAGCCCAAAGTCTGGAATTCATAGGTGCCCAGTTGGACACGTTACAGGTCAAGGCCATCCTCCCAAGAAAAAGGGCAGAATGCCTCAGGCAACTGGCAGGAAAGGTACAACGCTGCCGGTCAGTGTCAGCTCGTCTCTTCCTCCACCTACAGGGCCATATGGCCTCGATGGTCCATGTCACATCTTCAGCCCACTTACACATGCGGACAGCCCAGTGGTGCCTATGCTCACAGTGGAATCAGGCCACAGGCAGGCTACAGGACAGCATCAGGGTTACCCACCAACTGGCGGGGACCCTCAACTGGTGGCAAAACCTGCGCCACCTCCAGGCACCCACGCCACAGAGGACCCTGACCACAGATGCCTCCCCTCCTGGATTAGGGGCACATTGTGGAGACCGCCGCACACAGGGCAGTTGGTCTCAGGAGGAGTCACTCCTACAGATCAGTCTCCTGGAGCTCAGGGCAATCTTCTTGGTCCTAAGAGCATTCTGCCACCACCTGTGACACTGACCTGTGCTGATCCAGACAGACAACCAGGTCGCCATGTTTTATATCAACAAGCGGGGGGGGGGGCACGTGTTTGTACTCCCTCTGCCAGAAGGCAGTAGCCCTCCTCTCCTTTTCAGCCCGCAAGAACATGCTTCTGTGAGTGGTGTACCTCCCTGGCCGGGACAACTGCCTAGCAGACAGGTTGAACAGAGTCCTTTGCCCATATGAGTGGTGCTTAAACCCCAGAGTAATGAAGCAGCTCTTCTACCTCTGGTGCAGGCCCGTGATGGATCTAGTCACCTCTCTGGACAGCATGCAGCTACCCTGCTTCTGCTCCTATCAGCCACACCCAGAGGGAATGGCGCAGATGCCTTCCTGATCTCATGGTCTGAGGGTCTACTCTATGCATTCCCACTGACCCCCCTGGTCGCCAGGACCCTTTTCAAGGTTCAGAACGAAAGTGCATCAGTTATACTTGATTGCCCCCAGGTGGCCGAGGCAACCTTGGTTCCTTCTGCTGCTTTCCATGTTGGTGGCATTCCCAGTCATTCTGGGATGAGCCTTGGACCTCCTGTCCCAGGAAGAGGGCTTTCTCCTACACCCCAATCTGGGGTCACTAATGCTAACAGCAAAATGCAATGTGTGCCTTTGAGTCAGTCCTGACTCCTGGCGACCTAGATGCTCCTGGGTTTTCTTGGCAGTGTCACTGGAAGTAGATTTATTTATTACAGTTTTTTATTTATTACAGTTTTTTATATACCGCGCTATTTACAATCAGCACGGTTTACAGATAACCAAAGACCAGAACAACAGGCTGCTCGGTTTTACATAAAACAGGAAGATAAACTTGGATTCGATAAACTTGGATAATATGGGGGTAAAACTATATACATAGAATGTTGGTCTGTTAATTTTGATAACATGAAAGATTGCCAGGCCTTTCTTTTGAGGCAATGGAGGGTTAAGTGACTTGCCCAAGGCCACAAGGAGTACTAATGGGACTCAAACCCTGGTTGCTTGGTTACCAAGCCAGTGTTCTAACCACTAGGCTACTCCTCCATTCCAATACTAACAGTATGGCTGCTGAAAGGGTAGCGTTGGCCCCTTCCAATCTTCCAGGAGAAATCGAGGAGATCCTACTGGCCTCCCAAAAACCCTCCACCAGATGCCTTTAAGTGGAACACCTGGTGAGTAAAAAAGGAGAAGAACCCCTTCTCCTGCCAGGTGCAACTAGTACTGCAGAACCTACTGCACCTGTCACACACTGGGCTGAAATCTAACTCCCTCCTAGGTTGGGAGGCACATCAATTACCCCAAATCCCACCTCTCTCCAGCCCAAAGTTTGGAGTTCATAGGTGCCCAGTTGGACACGTTACAGGTCAAGGCTGTCCTCCCAAGAGAAAGGGCAGAGCGCCTCAGGCAACTGGCATACTGATCCCTTCTCACTATGTCCCAATGCCCACCACCCCCCCCCTTTCTCCTCTGAGCATGTGTGCCTTTTGTATTTTCCCTCTCACCCGTTCCAGCATCTCCTCTTGCCTGCGCCTGCACCAGTCAGGTCTTATTCTTCTTCTCCTCTCTCTGCTACCTGTCTTGTTTCTTCTGCTTCCCTGGACGCGCGGCAACGGCAAAAGAGAAAGAAGTCGTGTGGTCATCAAGCCCGCACTCATTGCTAAGGTTCTGTCAGTCCCGCCCCTTCCAACAAATACATGCCATTTCTGATAGGTCGGGTGGCACATGCAAGCTCGATGGCCCCACACATCCAGGAAGGTTTCAGTGGCATCACAGGCAGCAGAGAGAAGAATAATATACTTTCACCAACAGTGGAGGAGACGGCAGCAGCCTCACCGGGAACGAAAATACCAGCTTTTCTAATGCCAGTTTTAAAGGTCTGCTGGCAGCCGGCCTGACCATCTAAAAACCTGTCAGGGTGGCTGAAAACCATTCCTACTCCTATTACTAAACGAAGAGAGAAGTAGGATCCCAGAGAAAAAGGAGTAAGGATATTGAGGTCTGCTCAAGGACCCTATGGGATCAAAGGAGAGCACAACATAAAATTCACTTGTAGCAGTTGGTGAATTGCTGTGCATCAATTAGGGGGGAGAGAATACAATTTCCTACTCAAGTCTCACTGAGACCCTACACTAAATCCCAGCAAGGCGACACTACAATTGAAGTTTGGTAGCAAGAAAAGGAGAAATACATACTGGCCACATGTCGCCCAGGATAAAAAGGTGCCCACCCGTAGCTTACACTCTAGGGTTAACGATGGTGGTAGCGATAGTGCAGACACTGCAGATGTAGATAACATCCGTGCCACAGATAAAAGTCATGGTGAGCGTGTTCATGGACCCACTGTGGCAGGAGATGAACCACAAAAATTAATGAAAAAGTAAAGGGGATTAACTACAATTAAGTAGACTTCTGCAGATAAAGGAGATAATGTACTGTTACCTTTATGCTACAAACCTATATTTAAATCAAGAGGTTATACAAAGAGAAATGGCCAAAATCTGGAAGAAAGAGGAATATTGCCACAATAAGAAGAATTTCCAAGCTTGCGAGACTGAGATGAAACTCTGCATATCCTGGCTTGGAAGTGAGATTCATGACTGTTATGGTATGCACAAAGCGAACCCATTTGGAGAAATTGCCGTAATCTTGTTTCCCTTTGCCCTAGGCACTACTACTACTGGTACTGAGCATTTGTATAGCGCTACAAGTCGTACGCAGCACTGCACAGACATGTAAGAGACAGTCCCTGCTCATCAGAGCTCACAGTCTAGTCAAGACAGACACAGAAGGTGTAGGCAGGGATAAAACAAGGGGAAAAAAACAAGGAGGCAGAATAGATAAATCTTTAAACTGGGATCACAGACACAGAGTGACACTACCCATATCTCCACAGACCTTTTTGGTTGTTGCATCGAACATTACTGACTTTTGCTGCTTGAGTTGGGCATTTTGACACAATAAAGAGAACTGGAGCACCCAGGTCAGGGTTCAGAGTAGGGTTTTTTTGCCACTGTCTCCAGATTTGCCTGACAGGCTTGATCCAGTCCTGGATTCATCTTACTGCATGCAAGAACTTGTCTTGCTTTTCTTATGGCATGCAATAGAGACATCAGAATTACAAGTCCCTGCATGCAGTGGGGTAAACCTGGACTAGATCAAGCCTGTTGGGCAAATCTGGAACCAGTTGGCAACTCTAGTTCAGAACCTCTTTGATTTATGTGCCAAGGCCTTGAAAGGACTTCCATCCCTCCCCCCACCCCAATAAAGAATCTGCTCCCTATCAATAAGAATGTGTGCTAGCTGAGTGACGGAGTAGGGAAGAACCCGGGATATATTTGTTCTGTGACCTGACCCTGGCAGGACCTGCTTGCCACCCAAAGGATATAGAAATGGCACCCAATGTGGAGCCTGTTGATGCAGAGGCTGCTTTTGAGGGAAACATTCGCTTTTGTGGACTTTAGAAGCCAAAAGTTGGAAAATGTATGCCAAAATGCTCACACGGTAAAAGATGGCTGCCATTTCCACCCGAGGAACAAGAGGGAGGAGAGAGCACACCAAACTGGCAGAAAGAAGGGAACACTGTGCATGAGCCTGATGTTACAGATGACCTCATGAACTGAGAACTGATCCGGAGATTCCCTGTCATCTGTACAAGTGTGATGCTATTGGCATGTACAAGACATGAGGCATCCAGAAATGGACACGTGGATGCTGCAACACTCAGGCACTGACCATGATTATGCCCAAGGCCCAGTGTTACTGCATCCTAGTTCCAGCACTGAGGACTGTACCCACCAGTCCACCACTATAGCTCATGGCAGTAAGTCATTCTTCAACTGGTATTCCCAAACAGGGAACCGATCCAGTGAGTATGTCACATCCTCTGAGCTCCATCGCCAGACTGATAGCAGCAACTGGCATGGAGAGTGAGGTGAATGAGAAGCACCAATGTCCTGATCAGGACTGCACAAGGGGTGACTATCAGTTTGCCACAACAGAGCAGCATAACTTCAAGTAACGGCAAAGACACAATGTCACTGATAGGAAACCTCTTTATTGCCTACTGTGTTAAAGGCAGGGAATGGCTAACTGTCAAAAACACTGATGCATACATCCTAAACGAGTGTGTGGACTGCCATATGAGGCAGCAATCAATGCCCATAGGTCTACATTGTAGTTTATTTATATATTTTTTTGTAAGTGCCATCAAGTCAGTGCTGAATCCTGGTGATCCAGCAACCCCTGGGTTTTTTTGCAAGGTATGACTGAAAGTAGATTGCCAGGCCTTTCTTCCAGGCAATGGAGGGTTAAGTGACTTGCCCAAGGTCACAAGGAGTGCCAGTGGGAATCAAACCCTGATCACTTGGATATTCGGCTACTCTTCCACTCCTTATAATTTATTAGCAGGTTTGATATACCGTCTTTCCAAACTTTGGCAAAGCTTTTTCCATAAAAAAATTAAGGTGCCCATCCACAGGGCACTTGAATATTTTCCTTAAATGTTTCCAGTGTCCATCATCTGATCTCTTCCCACACACAGAGGTTTTCCTGATTTACAGGAACGCAATGAGTCTTGGCAACCACTTCCTAAGTCACTGTTTGACTTGCTTGTTGATGAGGTACTGAAATGTCTTCTTACCTCCATTTTCAATTAGACCAATATCCAGAGCTGAAACATTCGCAAAAAAATCTGTGTTTTCATCTTTCACGAATCTCTCTTTTCACAGGCCGTGGGCTGTACTTTATTGGGATGAGCAGCTCCGGGCTTGCAAGTAAGATCCAGGCCTTCCAAGTGTTTAGTCAGCATTTGTCTCTTGGCTCATCAGAGGAGTGGGGGAAGGGGTGCACACGGCTCTTTTGTCCGAACAGAGTCTGATGTGTTATGACAAAGTTCCATGAATATGCAGAAGGGATTAGGCCTGGCACAATTCCCCTCTGGCATCTTTTATGCCTGAGATGCTCAGAGCTTTGACGGTGACCTGCTCACAATCAGCACATTAAAGGTCCGATGTTTCTACAGATAGGGTGCAAAAGTCCCACGCTTGTCCAAAGCTGTTAACATCCGACCTTGAGGCTGGGCAGCCTCACTTGCTTTCTTTTGTTACCTCATTTCACTCTCCTTGTATCTAACACGTCGCTTACAGTTCGTTGCAGTGCCCTTGATCTGACATGCAATTACAAAATAACGGCATGGCAGCTGTTTGCAAACTTTTATTGATGACATTTGCGGAGTGAAATAGTTAAAAGCTTGGTTGCTTGTTTAATTTTTATTAAATTGTTAAGTATAGATTGCTGTTAGGAGTTTAAAGTAACTGCCTGACTTGCATAAATACATGCTTGAGGTGATGCCAAGTAAATAGCAGAAACAAAAATGTCTCTTAGACCATGAGGTTCCTTGAGAAGGGTAAGAAAAGGGAGCACAAGATGTTGGGCGTTGGTCAAGAGTCCATAACAATTTGCTTAGTCATGGTGATGGGGCATAAGCTCTATGAACTAGCCAATGGGAATAAGAATAGAGATGTAGCTAGCCAGACAGATAGGAACATTGCGGTTATAAATATATTTCTAGTCTAGACTTGAGAAACTATCAGGATGAAACACCTGCTCCTGGTCTCTTTTTGTTCTGTTTTTCCTAGCGTCTGTACTTCTGTTTTTGGCTTATAAAAGATGTGTCTGATCGATACTAGTTAGAGACTTGTATTTCGTGCTAGAATCCCTGCACGTCTGTCAACTCTCTCCGTTGCGCAATTTATACAATAAAGGCTCATTCCAATTATCCAGAGAAGACTTCTTTATTTCAGAATTTACACAACACATTGTAGCAGAGAGAAGACAGTTTCCTGTGCTATGTGGTGCTAAGTAATTTAATTAGAGCAGCAGCTTGCACATATAATCCACATAAGTCTCCAATGACTTGGTGGCTCAGCGATTTCTTGATTTATGGCACAGGAGACATTTGCAGCCTTCCCCTTTTTTCTTCTTTCCAAACTTCTAGCGAAAAATCGCCATTGACAACACTCTAAATACAATTTTATACATCAATAGGCTGTGGAAGCAAGTGAATTATTGTGCTTTCAACTCCATTTTTTTTCCTTTCTGAACAGATTATTTCTGCCATGTAAGCTTCAGCCAGCCACAAGTGGTTTTCCAGCACCGAGCTTCAGAGGCAATGAAAACACTTTTAAAACATTGAATTGGATGAATGAACTTCTGCCACTCATGAGTGTGGGCGATCGCTAGTAGCTAATGGAACCAAGCACAGCGCAAAGTATTTGTTTCTGGTCTATCTGTGATAGCTACGCTTCAAGTCTGCAAATATATTTTTTGCTAGTCCTGATCCTCTTCTGCAAAGAATCTACCAGATGTGGCAATTTGGGGCCTAGCTCCTGGGTGCGGGGGGTGGGGTGGTGGTAGTGATTGAACAATGCAGAGAGGGAAACTGACCATATCCCCAGTGACAGCAGCCTAGAGCATCAGCCTACTGCACTGTAAAACTCCCCAACATCTTCAAGTTCGTATAACACAACAGTAATTCCTGCCCTTTCCATCTTATTCTCTCTAGTTACTTGGGTCATGATCAATTATTAGTTCAGAAAATTCACTGTATAAAATTAAATGTATCCAACTTCTATGCAAGCAACTTTCAGTAGAGGCAACGTCTTTGGGGTCTTGAGTGTTCCTTACACTTGCCCTCAATGCTTAACGAGCAGAGGAGGATGGGAGAGTTTATTTGCCCTAGGATTTTGCCCAACAAGACACCTCAGCTTCAGCTTTGCACTTCAGAAAGAACTACCTGAAGGTGTCCACTAACTGATTCAGAAAGAGATGAGAACTTTATAATAAAATGTTACTCAGTTTGGGCTGATTCGGTTTTATTTCCTTGATGCACATCAGTTGGACTACAGGAGTCGTTTACTAAATGGTGCTAAGGTGTTGCACCTAACGTGCCAAAAGCACCAAAATTATGGCCTGTTAGGTGCAACACCACTGCTTTAACTGTCGGGTATGGAAAGCATTTCCCTGGCAATTATTGCAGAGCGCCGTCCCCTAACGCGTTCCACATGAGCGCAGGTGCACTGCATTCCATCTAGTGTGGTTGCGTTAGGTGCACTGGCGCTAATCGTACAGAGAACCCTGTGCTAACAGCACTGAGCACACCACACCCACTCTCTGTCCCTAACCCACCCACTCATGACCTTAACACGGCTTGCACAGCTGCGCTGCCAGGACCCCACACACGTTGAAAATGCGCTTTGAGTGTGCCAGATGTGTGATGCCAACTAACACCCTTTAGTAAAAGACCCCCTAAGTTCTCAAGCACCACTTCAATGCTCTAGTCCTCTAAAGAAACCTGCTCCTACTTCTCATTTGTATAGCAATACACAGTGTACGTAGTGATATACATACACACAAGGGAGACAGTCTCTGCTCACTGGAGCTCACAGTCTAAGCAAAACAGACAGACAGTCTCCTTCAAGAGATAGTTTGTAATGACCTGTGGCTAAATTATTCTTAGGATACTTTACTTTACTAGCTGTGCTATGCCGTCCCGACTGCACAGACTGACTTAGATACTCCAGTCAGGAGAAAATTTCCATAGTCTTCCCTAAACCTTATATTGGGTTTTGTTCATTTAGAGGGTAATTTTAGAAACTACCGTGCGGTTAATGCATGTCCCCATGTGCTTGTTTGGGGCCTATTTTATCAAGTGAAGTATGCACAGACTTTGCTTTATAAAATAGGAGTGTGAACATGCACCTCAACTGAGTCGCAGCAGTGCCTGCAGCTAGATTATTCAGAAGTGCATATAAGTTATCATACCTTATAACTTATGTGCATGCCCTTACTGAAACTGTGCACATTTGGACTTACATGTGCACTCATTGCATAGCGACCACCTAAAGCACATGCCCAGGTTCCCATTCACAATGTGATGTGTGCCTTTGAGTCAGTCCTGACTCCTGGTGACCCAGAAGCTCCTGGGTTTTCTTGGCAGTGTCACCGGAAGTAGATTGCCAGGCCTTTCTTCCGAGGCAATGGAGGGTTAAGTGACTTGCCCAAGGCCACAAGGAGTGCTAGTGGGAATTGAACCCTGGTTGCTTGGTTACCAAGCCAGTGCTCTAACCACTAGGCTACTCCTCCACCTCCTTCTCATTCACATGCGCACAGAAATAGTGTGTAACTTTTCATGCGTCATAAAACCAGCCTCTACTCACTTGCAGTAACCAATGGGACTGAGTCACTCTTTAAGTAGCACATAGAAGTCCCCAGTGAGACCGAACCACTGGTCCAGGTTCTGATCCAACTAAGCATGTGCAGACCATTTATTTATACACAATTTAAGTTAGGATTAAATACTTCAGATCACCTCAAAGTCTTGAAAAGCTTTAAGTTGTCTAAGATAACATGGATCTAAGTATAACTGGAAAGTATTAATTTTCCTGGCTTCCTTTCTAACATCAATGTGCGTGCAATGAAAAATATAGAGTCAATTATATTTTTTATTTAAATAGCATCATATTAGGTGTGTCTCCCAAACCCTTTGGAGAAGGGTCATGGGTTGCTAGGTGCCCTGTCTCTCCCCCCATGACTGCAGAGTCAAGACTCAAGAGATGCTGCTGTCAAGACAGGGTGAGCTCCTCCTTTGAACGGGGCAGACTCCAGTGCACCTCCGTTCTCACAAGATTAGGATTCAGACTGAAGATTTAAAAGGGTTAATGAATTAGGGGATAGGGGACTCATGGTGGCCAGATTTAATTCCTCCGAGGAGGAAATATTTTCATAAGAACATAAGAGTTTCCAGGGCCGGTGCTACCATCACGTAAACTAGGCAGTGACCTAGAGTGCCAATCCTCTGAAGGCACTCATTGCCAGCACTGCCACCCCTCTCCAGGATGTGCAACTGTGGCAATACTTTTCAAATGACTCGTGCCATGCTGGAGTTACCTTCACCTCCGGCGCTGCGGAGTCCATGCTTTCACCCCCCTCCGATTCTACTTACTTCTGCATGGGGGTGGAAGTGACTGTTGCTGCTTCCGTCCCCATGCAGACTGGAAATGGAATCGGAGGGGGCAGAAGCATGCACGGCACCAGAGCTGAAGGTATCTCCAGCACTGCATGAAAAGTATTGTTGCAGCTCCACGTCCCAGAGCAGGGCGGCAGAGGCGACTATAGGAGCATGGCTGGAGCAGAGGGTGGGAATGAAGTACCCCATATCCTTCACCAACCCTGAGACCAAGGGTCCATTGAGCCCAGAATCTTGTTTCCAATAGTGGCCAAGACAGGTCACAAGTCCCTAGCAGAGGCATGTCTGTTAATGTCGTAACGTATATTAGTAAATCTAACCCTTGAATCATCCGTCCATTGCTTCTCTTTCTTCCACCTCAGTCTACTGTTTCTCGATTCAAATTTCATTTCTTAATGTATTAGTTCTCATGCTGTGACGTGTAGACCACAGCACAAGGTAACTGCTGATATTGAAAGACTGGGCTGGGAATGCTCCAGAAAGAGGGTGAGAACAAAGTTTAGATTGCTGATTAAAACGTGTTGAAGCCTGTATGAGCTTTAACTGAAATTTGTACATAATATCTGAACAAATTACCAGCAGACTGTCAGGGTCTGGGGTCCTTCAGGTGAATCACAGTAGAAACAAGGTCGCTCTAATCCCTAATCCTCATGTCAAGGTTTGCACTCAAGAGGTCAGATCGGATCTGGAAGCTTTTCAAAAAAAAGTGTGTTTGGCATGTTGCTCTCTTTGAACGTCTTAACTATTGAGCCTTGATTTGAATGACAGATTTCCTACCCGTAATGTTGTTGCACTAACACACCAATGAGCATGAATAGGATGCGTCAAACAGTACAGAATGATTAGTGACATTCCCGCCACTGCTGAGTGGTCTAAAAATTACATTAAATTGGATATACATCACCTTCCTCCCTTCATTTTCCTAGCACAGTCTTTTCTTGTAAGATTGCTGGGTTTCCATTCATGTTAGTTCTCCTGGGGTAAGTGTCTTCAAATGGGTTAGTTTTGCACAAACCATGACAGCAATGAACCTCACTTCTAAGCCAGGGTACATGGAGTATGATCTCAGTCTGAAATTTACAGCAAATGAACGTGCATCGTGCCAAAGAGAGCCTCCTCCTGGTCTTCGTAAAATGCAACATGAGTAGACCGGTCAAGATATGAATGGAAATTCTTTTGCAGGCCTGTGGCTCCCAGTACGATGGGAAATATTTCTGTATCTTTCTGCCACATTTTCTTGGTCTCTGACTGCATGTCTTGGTACTTGAGGATCTTCTGCCTCTCCACATGATTGACAGAATAATCGCTTGGAACCGACACCTCTATAATCAGAGCCATTCGGGTTTACAAAGATTCCAATGGATGAGAAATGCCGCTTTATTAAGGTTACCAGACTTTTTTTGTAGGCAAATCTGGGACCCTTTTTATCTGAAGCAGGGGTAGGGGGAGGAAAGGGTATCTTTAATTCCAGGTTTGAGCAACAAGGCGTGAAAGAGGGAAAAGGAGTCCTTACCCTGCCCCCCTCCATCCATCCCATGACAGCAACAATATCATTTCCAAGCAGACGAATCGCAGAGAAATGGAAACCAGGATGCATTCCCCCCGCACTGTGCAAAATCTAAAGATAACGGAGGCAAATTCTAAGAACTGACATAGTCCGTCACTGAAATAAGGGACAGAAGGGTGCCAAACAGGTGGACGTTGTGGCTACAGCTCTGAACTCAGGGACAATCCCCAAAACTCAGGAACATCTAGTAACCTTACACTTTATTAAGCCTTTCTGTCTAGTTCTCTAGTCAGGGTGCAGCTCTGTAGAATTCCTCAGCGACACAATGACCAACTATCTGGAGATATTCACCCACGCCTTTTTTTTTAGGATGCCAAAATTATATCCAGAATGACTCAGAGGTATGTTTGGTACTGTCCCACAGCAATTTAGTCCTGTGCATAATTTTTTTTTTAGTACCTCTGAATTTCACAAAACGGAGACTGAAGTTTGTATCTTACATCTGCCTCTCAGCCAACATCATCATTCAGTCCTGAAAGAGGTCAGTCCATTGCGTTCTAGTTTTTTTACCCTTACTCATGTGTGGGCAATTATTGGTTTGTGGTGATCTGGAAGGAAGATGAAAAGCCCCTAGAAAGCTTACCACTTTCATACGGATAAGATCTTATTTCCTGAGTTAAAGAAGGGGACTGGAACTAAACTCTGGCTTATTGCCTGATAAAATCTGCACAAATTTGAATCCCTACCACCCTCTCCTAATTGATGCAAATGTTTTCAGAAGGGATAAATAAAAATGACTAGAACTTTCCTAACATAGAGAATGCTGTCTGCTGGCTGCAGAGCTATTGGGTGATCTTTGATATTCACCCTCCTGCTAAAGGCCCTACACTGAGACCGTAGGATGCCACGTACCTTGCTGGGCTGAAGTTTCCAGATTATACTTGCTCTGTTGTCTAGCTAAAATCATGTTCTTGCACTATCAGAATATGAGTCTGTGATTGCCAGATTGACTGACTGCAACTGTTGTCCGACCTCACCCTGAGCAGTGAAAACAGTGAGACCCTATAGGAATCTCCTTGTCATGAAGAAAGTTTGAACAAAGCAGAAACACTGCAATACTTAAATCTTGTCATTGACTGTTAGGGAAATGGGTTTTTTAAAATAACAGAAAATTAACTTTGGAAAGAGAAACCTTCCAAAGAGCCCGAGAACTGGCGGGAACATTCTAGTGCCTGACAGAGCTCTGGTGAGAGGACCGGAAGACCAAGGGGTTTGTGAGCCGTTTATAAGCTGGACCCTCTTTCATTCACCCCTATGGATAGGCCCATGTAACTGCTCTAAAGCCCCGCTTCCCTAGTTCCAATGTTTCCTTACAATTTACCTCTCGAGATTCTAACTCTGCGGGGAGTTCGCTGAATCTATTACAACTGCTCAAAACATATTTGCATGAAGTTTTGAATTTCCCAGAAACCAAAGTCATAAGCTTCTCAAAGTTATTACTACTGCTACTACTAATCATCTGTATAACGCTACAAGGCGTATGGAGCACTGTACAGACACATAAAAGACAGTCCCTGCTCATGAGAGCTTACAGTCTAGCCAAGACAGACAACACAACAGCTGAGGACAAGGATATATCTAAGGGTATGGTAGGGAAACACATTGGAGACTAAGCCGATCAGGATCCAAAAGCAGGCTCGAAGAGGTGAGTTTTCAGCCTGGATTTGAAAAGGAGCAGAGATGAAGCCTGACGTACAGTCTCAGGTAGTTTGTTCCAAGCATAAGGAGCAGCAAGGTGAAAGGATCAAAGTCTGGAGTTGGCCCTACAAGAGAAGGGCACAGATAGAATGGATCTGCCAGAAGAGCGGAGTTCCCAAGGAGAGGTGTAGGGAGAGATAAGAGAGGAAAGGTAGTGAGGAGCAGCAGATCGAAAGCACTTATAGGTCGGTAGGAGAAGTTTGAACTGGATACAGAAATGAATAGGGAGCCAGTGAAGCAACTTGAGAAGTGGGGTTATATGAGCATATCAAGACTGGCAGAAAATTAGCTTCACAGCTGAGTTTTGAACAAATTGAAGGGGAGAGAGATGATTCAGAGGGAGACCAACAAGGAGAAGGTTGCAATTGTCTAGACTGGAGATGAATACAGAGTGGATAAGTGTCTTAGTAGTGTGTGTAGAAAGGAAGGGACACATTTTGCCAATGTTATAGAGAAAGAAGCGACAGCTTCTAGCTATCTGTTGAAGGTGTGCAGAGAAAGAGAGTCAAAGATGACCCCAAGGTTGCGAGCTGAGGAACTAGGGAGGACTGTAGTGTTATCCACAGAAATAGAGAAGGGAGGAAGGGGGAGGTGGGTTTAAGGAGAAAGAAAAGGAACTCAGTTTTGACCAATTAAGTTTCAGACAGTGGTGAGACATCCAGGCAGCGATCCAGGCCTGGATTCCTGGAGATATTTCAGGCACAGAAAGGTAGTTCTGAGAGTTGCAGCATAAAGATGGTACTGAAAACCATGGGAGGAAATAAGTGCCCCACGGGACAGAGTGTAGAGAGAGAAAAGAAGAGGCCCCAAGACAGAGCCCTGAGGTACACCAACTGAAAGCGGGATGGTGGTAGAGGAGGATCCACCAGAACATCCACTAAAAGTGCGATGGGAGAGATAAGAAGAAAACCAGGACAGAACAGAGCCCCTAAATCCAAGCGAGGACAGAGGGTATCGAGGAAAAAACAGCGATCAACACTGTCAAAGGCAGCAGAAAGGTCAAGAATGATGAGAATCGAGTAGAGGCCTTTGGATTTGGCGAGGAACAAGTCACTGGAGACTTTGGCAAGAGCCATTTCAGTGGAAAGTTGAGAACAAAAGCCAGACTGAAGTGGGTCCAGAAGGTCTTTCTTCAAATATTTGACTAAGGAATGAATCTGAAGATGGGCTGCATATGGGGACCACATCAGATAGCTTGGATCTGTCTGCTTTCTTAGGCTCTGCTATTGATGACAGTCCTACAAGAATAAATTTTAGGATTCTAAAATTGATGTTGTTAGCCATCTGGGAACAAATGATTTGGCTAGAAACAGTACCTCTGTGGTTCAAAGAGACTTCCAAATTTTGGCAGAAAGACTTAAACCCATTGGCAATGCTATAGAAGTTTCCGACGTTCTACTTGTTGATGGTAAGGGAGAAGAAAGGCTGCATTGCACAACCAACTTTAATATGTGTCTCCAAACCTGGTGTAAACAAGTAGAAGCTTTAGATACATAAGCGGCTGGGACAATAGATGGAACAACAAGAGACTACGCTTTATTGATGGACTACATCTTTCTGTGGCATTTTAACAAGAGAAAGGAGGTGACGGATGGAAGAAAACAAGTTCAGGATGTCAATGGCAATGCTGAAAATAGCCGGAGACATCTTAACTCATACATCAATAACAAACGGGAAGAGGAGTAAGGAATAAAAAGCAGGCAGAATGCAAACAAGCCAACCACAAATTTCTGAAAAGCAATAAGCAAAAACACTCACAGTCTATGCAATAAAGTTCCTGCCTTGGAAACCCTGATAGAGGATATGGACTTGCACGGTGGCCATTACAAAAACATGGTTCAATGAGTCTCAGGAATGGGAAATCACCATACCTGGCTATAATCTATTCAGCAGGGATAGACAGGCAAGGCCAGCTCAAGGGATTCTGCTGCTCTAAGAAGGCCTCCACCCCCCCCCACCCCCCCGTGCTGTCTCTCCCCCTGTGCCTGCCACCCCCGCCCCCGAGCATCCATCTTCTCACCAGAGGGTGGCACAGTGAACCCTTCCTTCCTTCTTTGAAGCAGCAGGCCTAAAGGCGTCCATGCACATGCGCACACTCACGGTCTGCCGCTTCTGCGTCCTCCAACACAACTGCCTGTTGGAGCGGCAGGCCGTGACTGCACACATGCATGTGGGTGTTTTAAGGCCTGCCGCTGTGCCGAAGCAGCGCTTCTGCCTCCGCTTCAAAGAAGGAGGGATCGCCAGCTGTCCAACAAGGTCTGCCACCCTAGGCGACCACCTAGTGGACCGGTCTGCCCTGTAAACAGGGCAGAAAAGGAGGAGCCCTAGAAGTCAAAAACAGTATTAAAGCAGCTGAAATGCAGGGGATGTGGGAACACAAGAAGCACTGTGGATTGTTTTGGAAAGAGGACATAGCATTACCATCCACACTGGTTTAGTGCACAGGCCTCCAATCCAATCCAAACAGAGGAAGTGGAGAGAAACTTGCTCAGGGATATTGAAAAGGTGAAAAGGAAGGGAGAGGTGATGATACTGGGCGGCTGGATTGGAGTATCCCATCTGGAAGGAAGTACAGTAGAAAGACAAGAGACCGTTGGTGATGGAACCTACTAGGGAAGGATCCAGCTGGATCTAGCGCTTGCCAATGGGAATAGTGAGTCTAAAGTCCGCATAGGCTTCCACTTGAGCAGCAGTGATCACCACACAGTGTGGTCTGAGGTAAAAGCCAAGGCAGAGTCCAATCAAACTCAAAGTCCTAGATTCCAAAAATGCTGCCTTCAGTAAAATGGGAAAGTACCCAAAGGAGAAGCTGGCAAGGTGGGAGGAGATAAGGGGAGTAGAAAGGCAGTGGGCTAAACTGAAAAAGGCCAGAACAAGGGCAACAGCAGGGCCGGTGCTAGGGTTTCTAGCGCCCCCCTGCAACCTATAAATCGGCGCCCCTCCCTCATTATTATTGACTGCACCCTACCCTCATTTTCCCAAAACCGCTTTCTGAACTCTTTCCAAGCGATATTAGTATTTTTCCTTCAAATCCAGTGTTGTAAGAAAATTGCAGCAAAAGAGCAAATGCATAACCAAAATAAAAATAATTAGCAGTAAATACTTAGCATCATAAAAACAGGCTGTGATAGTCCAAAAAAAAATAAAATCTGATTCTGGTCATCTCACTAACAACAACATAAACATTTTCCAGTGCCAGGGATATTGTGGACTAATATAAAACACTGAAAAAGTTACTGAAGCTCTACAAGGCCAAATCTACCATACCATACCATATCAGCATACACTTCCAAAACTCATACAATAAGGGGCCTACCCAGAAAAAAGCAGCAAAAGAAAGCAGCAGCGGGAACATGTCTCTGTTCCCACAGCTCTGCAGTCTGGACCGTGGAGTTTCTGAAGGCAATAATAAGCATTTCCTGTTTCTTACGAGAAACAGGAAATGCTTGTTACTACTGGAAACGCTGCGGTCTAGCAGTTTAAGAGATAGCAGAGCCGCAGGAACAGAGAAATGTTCTCGCGGCTGCTTTCTTTACTGAAGCGGTGGGTGGCAAGTTGCTAGCAACTGTGCTCCCCGCCAGCAGCGCCCTCCTGCCGCGTTTCCCGGCTTACTGGGTAGCAGCCCTGGGCAACAGATCTATATGTAAGGAAAGCATATTTTAAAAGCAAGAGGAAAAGGGAATCAGATATGGTGGCTGCAAAAATAAAGGCATAGAAGGCAGTGTTCACAGAATTCAGAAGATCACAAAAAGAGGAACATAGAAAAGAATACCAGAACAAGCTGAAAGAGGTAAAGAGAGAAAATCAGCATGGGAAAAGCACACGCAGAAGAGAAAATGGCTAAAAATGTGAAGCAAGGCGTCAAGACTTCTTCAGTTATATTGAGGAGGGGTGAGGAGGAAGATCAGAGGTGGAACTGCACGACTTCAAGGTGCTGAGGAGTGATTTGTGGAAAGCGACAAGAACAAAGCGGAAATGCTAAACAAATACTACTGTTCCACCTTCATGAAAGAGAAGCCTCGAGACGGGCCATGCATGACTGACAAAGGTTGTAACGGGAATGGAGTAGATACAACACCATTCATTCACGGAAGATGGTGCTTATGACAGCTAACAAAACTGAGAGTGCACAAGGCCATGGGAAGCCCAGGATACTGAGAGAGCTCAGCGAGGTTCTGGCAGGACTTTTAACGGATGTGTTTAATAAATTCATGGAACTGGGGGAGGTTCCAGGGGACCAGAGGAAGGCTGATGTCCCTTTTCACAAATGCGGTAATAGACAAGAGGTAACAATCGGTACAAAATGCAGCAGCGCTCTTAATTACAAATAGTAGAAGATTCAACATATTTCTACTGCCTTGTATAATTTAGATTGGTTACCAATTAAGTCACGGATTATATACAAAACCATTATGTTAATATTTAAATCTCTAAATCATAAGGCCCCACTTACTTTGTCTGCGGCCTTGCGAGTTTCCTGTACTCCTCGTGTTTGGCGCTCTCAGGAGGCTTTCTGGTTAGAAGTTTCCTTTATTTCAACGTGTTCATTTTCAGATATTCTGCAAAAGAATGCTTTCCATGGCTGCTCTGCGACTTTGGAATGCTTTGCCCGTAGAAGGCCCATTTCTCTCGTCAGGCTTTTCCGGCCAACCGTGTGAGTTAGGCTCTGACTACGCAATGTCAAGCATTTCATATACAATATAGTGAATAATAAGGCAGGATTATATGCTTTTGATTTTGAGTTTTGTTTTTTATGCTTTGTAAGCTATATTTTATTTGTATAGCTTATGCATGTTTTTGTTGTAATGTTGTTGTTAAGTGCCGTTGAGTCGGAGTTGACTCATGGCGACCCTCTGGATAGCTATCCTAAATTGTGTTCGGTCTTCAGTCAGGCGGCTCATTGTTGACAGACTGGTACCCGTAGCTGCTGTTATTGTATCGATCCATCTCATTGCTGGCCTTCCTCTTTTGCGTTGACCTACTATCTTGGCAAGCATAATGTCTTACTCTAATGATCTCTCTCTTCGCATGATGCGTCCAAAGTATGAAAGTTTAAGTCTTATCATCTGAGCTTCTAAAGAAAGCTTAGGTTTGATCTCCTCTAGTACCAACTGGTTTGTTCTTCGGGCAGTCCATGGTATACACAGTATTCGCCACCAGCACCATAATTCAAAGGCATCAATTTTCTTCCTATCTGTCTTTTTCACTGTCCAGTTTTCACATCCATATGATGTTATTGAAAATACCATGGCTTGAACAAGTCGAATCTTTGTATGGAGAGAGACATCTCTGCTCTTGAGAATCTTATCTAGGTCCTTCATAGCCATTCTGCCAAGAGCAATGTGTCTTCTGATTTCTTGACTGCTTGTTGCTTCTTTATTGATAGTTGATCCAAGTAGGTTAAAGTTGTTCACAATTTCAATTTCTTCTCCTTCAACCATGAACCTGTTGATTATGCCAGTTGTCATGATCTTTGTCTTCTTTACATTAAGGTGCAGGCCCATTTTGAGATTATGTTCTTTGATTGTGAGAAGCAAATGTTTCAGATCATCTTCACTTTCAGCCAGTAATGTGGTATCATCAGCATAGCGAAGGTTGTTGATGAGTCTTCCACCAATCTTCACACCTCTGTTGTCTTCATACAATCCTGCTTCTCTGATGATTTGTTCTGCATATAAATTAAACAGGTAGGGGGAAAGTATGCAGCCTTGTCTTACACCTTTGCTTATTTTAAACCATTCTGTTTCTCCTTGTTCCGTTCGAACTGTTGCTTCTTGATCAATGTACAGATTGCGCAAGAGAACGATCAGGTGTTCTGGTATACCCATGCTTCTTAATGTGGCCCAGAGTTTCTCATGGTTTACACAGTCAAAAACCTTGCTATAGTCGATAAAGCACAAATAGATATCCTTTTGGTATTCTTTAGTCTTTTCAAGGATCCATCTCACATCCGCAATGATGTCTCTCGTTCCTCGCCCTTTCCTGAACCCTGCTTGCACTTCAAGTAGTTCTTGTTCCAGGTATGGTTGTAGTCTCTTTTGAATAATCTTCAGTAGAATCTTGCTGGCATGTGGGATCAGAGCGATTGTGCAATAATTTCCACAGTCAGTTGGATCACCTTTCTTTAGTATTGGTATAAACACAGATCTTTTCCAGTCAGTTGGCCATGATGTTGTCTTCCATATTTCTTGGCAGAGCCTTGTGAGTACGGTAACAGCTGCATCAGATTGCTGCAATACTTCTATAGGAATGCTATCAATGCCTGGTGCTTTGTCCTTTGATACCATTAAATACCTTTATGAAAATGGGTAACAGGGGTAACATATGGAAAGCAGTGTGTATAAATGCCCGTAGCATGTGAAATAAGATCCCTGATGTTGAAGCTTTGGTGGGAGTGGCTGACTTGGATTTAGTGGCAGTTACAGAAACATGGTTCACAGAAAACCATGACTGGGATGTAACTATACCTGGCTATACTTTATTCAGAAAGGACAGGGTAGGAAGAAGCGGAGGAGGAGTGGCACTATATGTAAAAACTACTATTAAAGCTTTGGAATTACAGAGCTTAAAAGGGAGAGAGGAGGCATTGTGGGTTAAACTAGAAAGAGGGAAAGAGAAATCTATTTGCATTGGTGTGATATACAGACCTCCCTCACAAGAGGAAGAGGTGGACAGAGAGTTAATTGAAGACATCCGCAGCATTGCTAGGAAAGGGGAAGTGCTACTGATAGGAGATTTCAATATGCCAGATGTTGATTGGCACATTCCTGCTGCAGTATCATCTAGAAGTAAGGAGATCCTGGATTCTCTACAGGGAGAACTATTCAGGCAATTGTTAACAGACCCCACACGTGAAGGGGCCATACTGGACTTGGTGCTTACCAATGGTGAAAGTGTTTCTGATGTTGTAGTGGGAGATCATTTTGCATCCAGTGATCACCAGATGGTGTGGTTCAGTATTAGGACTAGGGCTGTTAGAATCCATTCCAAGGTGAGGATCTTAGACTTTAGGAAGACTAACTTTGCGAAGATGGGCCAATACCTCAGGGAGTCGTTAGTGGGATGGGAACAGCTGGGGGTTGTAGAAAAACAGTGAGCAAAACTGAAAGGGGGTATTTTAAGGGCAACCAACCTTTTTGTTAAAATGGTAAATAAAGGCAAAAGGAAAAGGAGACCGCTATGGTTTTCGAAGGAAGTAGCTGAAAAAGTGAAGAAAAAGAGGGAGGCCTTCATGAAATACAAGAGATCACAGAGAGAGGAAGACAGGCATCTGTATTTGGAAAAACTTAGAGAAGCTAGCAAAGTAGTCAAGAAGGCAAAGATTCAAAAGGAGGAGGAAATAGCCAATGCAATAAAATGGGGGGATAAGACATTTTTCAGATATATTAGTGAGACGAGGAAGGGCAAAAGTGGTATTGTCAGACTCAAGGGTGCAGGGGGGGAATATGTAGAAGCTGATAAGGATAAAGCGGAATTGCTTAACAAATATTTTTGTTCTGTATTCACAGATGAAGAACCAGGAGCAGGACCTCAGAAAACACCCACAAATAGGAACAGAAGCGAGGGACATCTTGAACAATTTTCAGAAGACTGTGTTCGTGAGAAACTAGCTCAACTTAAAGCAGACAAAGCGATGGGACCGGATGGGATACACCCTAGAATACTGAGGGAACTTGGGGACGTTCTAGCAACTCCACTGACTGACCTTTTCAATGCTTCGTTGGAGTCGGGAGTGGTGCCAAAGGACTGGAGAGAGGCTCATGTGGTGCCTTTACACAAAAGCGGAAGTAAGGATGTGTTTGAAAACTACAGGCCGGTTAGTTTAACTTCGGTGGTGAGTAAATTATTGGAAATGCTGCTGAAAGAGAAAATAGTGAGGTTTCTGGAGTCCAGCGGATTACAGGATCCGAGGCAGCATGGATTCACCAGAGGCAGGTCTTGTCAGACAAATCTGATTGATTTCTTTGACTGGGTGACCAGGGAGTTGGACCGAGGGAGAGCTCTAGATGTGGTGTATTTAGATTTCAGTAAAGCCTTTGACACTGTTCCTCACAGGCGACTTATAAACAAACTGAGCACCCTAGGGATGGACCCTAAAGTTACTGCTTGGGTTAGAAATTGGTTGGGTGGGAGGCAACAAAGAGTACAAGTAAATGGAGCTCACTCTGAGAAGAAGGATGTTACCAGTGGTGTGCCCCAGGGATCTGTCACTTGGTCCGATTCTTTTTAACATCTTTGTTAATGATATAGCGGAAGGGCTGTTGGGTAAGGTTTGCCTCTTTGCAGATGATACCAAAATCTGCAATAGAGTAGACACCCAGGAAGGTGTAGATAACATGAGGAGGGATCTAGCTAAGCTTGAAGAATGGTCTAGAATTTGGCAGCTGGGATTTAATGTTAAAAAATGTAAGGTCATGCATTTGGGCTGCAGCAATCCAAGGAAGCAATACAGTATAGGAGGTGAAGTACTTTTGTCCACTAAAGAAGAGCTGGACCTAGGCGTGGTTGTGTCTGATGATCTTAAAGTAGCTAAACAGGTAGAAAAGGCGATGGCAAAAGCTAGAAGGATGCTTGGGTGCATACGGAGAGGAATGGCTAGCAGAAAAAAGGAGGTGATAATGCCTCTGTATAAGTCTTTGGTGCGACCTCATTTGGAGTATAGTGTGCAATTCTGGAGACCGCACCTTCAAAAGGATGTGAACAGGATGGAGTCGATGCAGAGGGTGGCTACTAAAATGATTAGTGGGCTTCATTATAAAGCATATGAGGACAGACTTAAGGATCTTAATATGTACACCTTAGAGGAAAGGCGGGATAGAGGTGATATATGATTGAGATGTTTAAATACCTCCGTGGCATAAATGTTCAGGGAGAGAGCCTCTTTCAATTGAAAGCAAGTTCTGCTACGAGGGGACATGGGATGAGGGTGAAGGGAGATAGATTCAGGAGTGATAAGCGGAAATATTTCTTTACGGAAAGAGTAGTGGATCCATGGAATAGTCTCCCAGTGGAGGTGGTAGAGATGAGGACAGTAACCAAATTCAAACAAGCATGGGACCAACATAGAGGATCTCTAAAGGTAAAAAGTGGACTGTTGTAGTTGTTGATATGGAAGGACAGACTAGATAGGCCATGTGGTCTTTTTCTGTCATCATGTTTCTATGTTTCTATGTTAAGGCTTTCAATGCTGCTTCAACTTCTTCTTTCATCACCAATGGTTCCCGATCATAAGGTACAGGTTGAAACGGCTGTTGGTCCTCTTGATCTTTATCATATAAAAACTCTGTATATTCCTTCCACTTTTTCTTGATCTTCTCAGCATCATTCAACATAGAACCTTGAGCATCTTGTAACATTCCAATTCGAGGCTGGAACTTTTTCTTTAACTCTCGTAGCTTTAGGAAAGCCGATATTGTTCTTCCTCTAATAGTTTCTGCTTCTATTTCCTTGCAAGTGTCATTGTAGTACTTTTCCTTGTCCTGTCTTGCTGCACGTTGGAAATCTCTGTTGAGTTCTGCGATTGTCTTTCTTTCTCCTCTGGCTTTAGCTTCTCTGCGTTTCTGGGCAATTTTCAGAGTTTCGTCCGTCATCCATTTTGGCCGTTTTTGCTTTTTCACCTTTTGTGGAGACTTCTCGTTTTCTTCCAACACAACCTTCTTGATGTCATTCCATAACTCTTCCGGAGCTCTGTCATTTGTATCTAAAGCAGCAAATCGATTTTGCAGGCAGTCTTTAAATTCCAGTGGTATATTCTCAAGGTCATATTTTGCTGCATTCATAAGTGGTTTGCTCTTTTTCAACTTTAGCTTGAATTTGCATACTAGTAGTTGATGATCTGTACCACAGTCAGCTCCAGGTTTTGTCTTTGTTGATGTTACAGAGCTTTTCCATTGTTGACTTCCACAGATGTAGTCAATTTGATTTTTATACAATCCATTGGGTGAAGTCCATGTGTACAGTAGTCACTTGTGTTGCTGGAAGAAGGTGTTTGAGATGAATAGATCATTGGTCTTGCAGAATTCTATCAGTCTTTCTCCAGCTTCATTTCTGTTGCCAAGTCCATATTTTCCAACTACTTTGCCTTCTTCTTTGTTGCCAACATTTGCGTTCCAGTCACCCATGACTATCAGGATATCCTGTTTGCATGTTCTGTCAATTTCAGCTTGTACTTGTTCATAGAACTCTTCAATTTCATTCTCTTCTGCAGCTGTTGTTGGGGCATATACTTGAATTATAGTTGTGTTGATAGGCAATCCTCGTAGACGAATAGAGATTAAGCGTTTGCTGACTGCATTGTATTTCATTACAGTTCTTGCAAGTTTCTTCTTTATTATAAATGCAACACCATTTCTTCTTTGTCTTTCATTTCCAGCATAGTAGACCATGTGATCATCTGATGCAAAGTGCCCAATGCCAGTCCATTTCAGTTCGCTGACACCCAACAGATCAAGTTGTACACGTTCCATTTCATTCTTGACCACCTCCAACTTCCCTTGGTTCATGCTTCGTACGTTCCATGTTCCAATGTGTAAGACATCTTTACAGCTTCTGACTCTCATTTCATGCGCAGCTACATCAGCAGTCAGACTTCCCGAGGGCTTTGATCCAACCACATCATAAATGCTGGCTTTACTCTGAAAAGTCTTCAGCTCTTCCCCAGTAGCTAGTTGAGTGCCTTCCGACCTAGGGGTCTCATCTTCCAGCACCATAGCACAATTTGTTTTGTTGTAACTATCCATTGGGTTTTCATGGCAAGATACAGAAGTAGATTGCCGGACCTTTCTTCCGCGCAGTTTAAGTTTGGTGTTGTTGCCGTTGTCACAAAAATGTGATCCTCCGCTGTCAACACTGTCCCATTCTGCTGCTGCCCAGATGGGTGGTTTGTCTTGGTCTGGCACCTCAGCTGAGACCTGTCCATCTTGGGAGACCCTGCCAGTAGTTAAACTACTGATAGTTTAGCTCTCAGCATCACTGATGCACGCAAGCCCTCACAGCACGACAAGCTGCAAACCAAGTGAGAGTTGTTGTAATATGCCTAGGATTTAATGCGGAATGTAAATTTTTTACATAAATTTTACAGGTTGATAAGCTTTACCTCATCAATGGTAAAATTAACAGAGATGTTGCTGGAAAAAGAACAGTGAACTTTCTAGAATACAATGGGTTGCAAGATCTGAGTCAACATGGTCTTACTAAAGGAAGATCATGCCAAGCCTGATTGAGTTGATTTCTTTGACTGAGTGACCAGAGAACTAGATCAAAGGCATTCAATGGATGTGATCTACTTAAATTTCAGCAAAACCTTTGATACTGTTCTTCATAGTAGGCTTATGAATTTATTTATTTAACGTTTTTTTTAAACTCCTTTATCATTTTAGTCAAAGCAGTTTGCTTTGTAACATACATTAAACAGGGACATTAATAACTTGGATTTTTCTGAGGCAATGGAGAGTTAAATGATTTGCCCAAGGCCACAAGCCAGTGCTCTAACCATTAGCCTACTTCTGCACTCTGTTGTAGGCCTGGTTGTATAATCCTCAATGAATAAAATGAGTAGCTTAAGGATGGGTCCCAAGGGGGTGAAATGAATCAGAAATTGGTTGACTGACAGGCAGCAGAGGGTGGTGGTAAATGGAATTCACTCAGAAGAAAGGAAAGCGCGTAGGAGTTCCTTAGGGATTGGTCCTGGGGCCCATACTGTTAAATGTCTTTTGTGAATTGCTGAAGGGTTAAAAGGAAAAGATTTGCAACACAATGGACACCTTGGAGGGAGTAGACAACATAAGAAAATATATGGAGGAGTAGTCTAGGGCAGCAGCCTGGGACCAGAAAGACCAGTGTTCAAACCTCACTGGTACTTCTTGTGGCCTTGGGTAAGTCACTTAACCCTCCAATGCTTCAGGTACAAACTCATGGGCTGATGCAGAAAGATTAGCACGCCCTTCGTGTGCAGATAATGCAACTTATACACACAAGTTTCACATGCCAAATGCAGAAAACAGCTTGATGCACACAAAGAGAGAGTAAAAGCCTGCACACGCAGGAATGCCAAGTGTATTTAGATTATACACAAATGAGCTGCATGTATTAAAATGAGATGGTAATAAGTTCTGCACACAATGCAGGAAATGCATAGAAGATTACACAACCAGGCATAAAGTTCAAGAGCGCCATTATCAAAGTTTTTCAAACTTTCCTGCACTGACATCTTGTGCAGACCCTCTCCACCCTCAGTACAACCCCCTGTGAGATGGCGACTTACATCTACTACTTTAGCACAGTTTCTCTCGGACGATACTTTTCTCCCTATGGACTTCTCGAATCTTGCCCTCAATGACCATGTCGAAACCTGGCATGTTTCCCTTGTCAATCAACTTGACTAGGTGGTGTCTTTTCTGCCCTTCTCAGTTGGTTGGTGCTCTCGATGCAACCCATGGTTCAATTCTAGGCTCGCACTTCTCCGGGCATATCTTCGTAGGGCCGAGCACCTCTGGTGCAGGCACCCATCTGCAGATATTCTGCAGTATTTTCGCCATCAGCATCATTATTACAAACAGCAATCAAACGATGCCAGGAGAGCCTTCTACTCTAACTGGATCTCCTCCACTGCCAATTCCTCTAGTCAGCTCTGCACGATACTCTGCTGTCTTACTTCTACACACCCCTCCTCTGTCGTGCCTGCTCCTTTCCCATCCCCTGATTGCTTAGCTCACTTCTTCTCGGATAAGATTACTACCCTCTGTTCTTCCCTCCCAACTAGTCCACTCTTACCGCCTCTTTCTCTGCCCTCCTCCCTCAGAGTCTGTCACTTCCCTCTCCCACACTTGGTCTTCATTTAGGACAATTACAATGCCGGAGCTCACCAAAGCCATCACATCATCACACAAGACAACCTGCCCTTCTGACCCTATCCCCTCTCATGGGCTCCTTGAACTCTCTCTTGCTTTGCTGCCATTTCTGTTAACCATGCTCAACATCAGCCTTTCCTCTGGCATCTTTCCCTCCCACTGGAAGCATGCTATCATTCAGCCTATATTAAAGAAACCTGATCTGGATCCCCTCACTCTCTCCAACTGTTGCTCGGTCTCTACTCTACCCCTCCTCTCCAAGGTCTTGGAGAAACTCGTCTTTTCTCAATTGGCCTCTCACCTAGATGCTGTTCATTCACTCCACCCCAGACAATCCAGTTTCAGATCTGGCCAAAGCACAGAAACCATCTTCCTTGCACTACTCAATGAAATACACGTAGCACACGACAGAGGTTATAGCTCCCTTGCTGTTTCACTGAATCTCTCTGCAGTTTTTGATTTAGTTGACTGCTCTCTTCTACTTACCCGTCTCCATGATTATGGACTCCATGGTGCTGTCCTTCGGTGGTTTAAATCGTTTCTCTCCCTCCGTTCCTTTGCCATTTCCTGTGGGTCCTCCACGTCTTCGACCATCCCTATCACCTGTGGTGTCCCCCAAGGCTCGGTTCTGGCTCTGCTCCTTTTCAATGCTTTTCTTGCACCTCTTGCTCTGCTCATCCAACAAACCGGTATTTCTTCCTACTTCTACGCCAATGATATCATTCTCCTCTGTCACACTAGCTCCCAGTCACCTGATCGTTCTCCTATGAACTCGTGCTTAACCACAGTTTACGCGTGGTTATCCGCAAATTGTCTTTATCTCACTACCTCTAAATCGGCTGTCATCTGGTTTAGTCTTCATGTGCCATGCCCTTCACTCCCCCCTCCCCACACACATTGCCTGCACACCTGTTCCACCTGTCCAATCGCTATGGTATCTCGGAGTCACACTTGACTCCTCCCTCTCTTTTCATGAGTACATCTCCTCCCTGGTCCAGTGATCCTTTTACTCTCTTTGTCAGATTCATGCTGTCCGCCCTTTTCTCATGATGTCTTCCCTCATCATTAGTTGTGTCCAGGTGAGATTACTATAGATTTCTTGCAGGTCTCTCACGTTCCCAGCTCCGTCGCCTCCAACTTCTACAGAACACTGCTGCACGCATACTCACACACTCCTCATGGCGCGATCACGTCACCCCACTCCTAATCACTCTGCACTGGCTTCCTCTCAAGTCCCGGATTGATTACAAAATCTTTACCCTTGTCCACAGGCCCGTCTATACTAGCACCCACGATATCTTTCAAATCTGCTAAAGTTTCACACCCCTTACCATCTCCCCAGATCCCTTCATGTCAATCATCTCACTCTTCCTGCAGTCACTCAGGCCCATCTTGAACAGACCAGGAAATAGGCCGTTTTTTATTTGGGCCCTCCCCTATGGAACTCCTTACCTCCCGCCGTACGTTCTGAAACCTCATTCCTGAAATTCAAGGCACTCCTAAAAACTCATCTTTTCATTACTGCATTTGATCTCCCTCCACCTACTACCTCGCAAGCTACCTATAGTCCCCTCCTCATCCTGAAATGCTCTCTTTCCCGCAACCGCTACTTTTGCTGCCTCTTGCCTCTCCTGTTTCTTTCTCTTCCTACACTTTCCTATCATAGCTCTGGTGTTCCCTTCCAGTTTTAACCCTGCAGCCATTATGTTTTTATTGTAAACCACTCCGAAGCTAAGGCCGCGATATATCAAGCGCAAATAAAGATAAAAGATAAAGATCTCTATACCTGGTCTGAGGTGACATAGGAGTGGCCTAGTGGTTGGGGCAAGGTACTTTAGGCCAGAAGGTCAGGGGTTCAAATCCCACTAGAGGACAGCAACCTTGGGCCAGAAGGACTGGGGTTTCTAGTCCCACAGGTGCTCCTTGTGGTCTTGGGCAAGCCACTTAACCCTCCATAGCCCATGTTCCCTGTAAAATAGTTATCTCCAAGTTATAATGCCCTGTTCAATGTAAACTGCACTGATGCAGAATAGCATGGAATATAAACATAAAAGTTTTGCACATGTCAAGACAGTTTCAGTGTGCTTGCTGTGAACTGTTACCGCCAGCGTGGACATCTTTGGGTGTGTGCGTATCTTTCAGTGTATTTGCAAAAGTTCGGCATTCAAGAAGAAATGTCTTTTGCTTCTTATCCTTTAGTGGCTTTGCTGACTGCAAGAGCTAGCCAAAGAAATGAGTAGAACTACGGAAACATCAGAGAGGAGGATGCGGAGATACAGGCTCAACCTCTCATGTGGCCCTACAGACAGTGCTTATTCCGAACAAGGGCCTCAACTGGATGGACTCCCAGAGAGGCATGTCATTCATAACTATTGTTAATGCACATGAGCCATCATGTACTTGTATGAGGAAATTAAAGATGATATAGATCCAGCCACTGCCTGTGGGCACACCATACCAGGCCTGGTGAAATTACTCGCTAGTCGCTACGTTAACTTTTTTGGGCACTGGATCATTCCAAAATGTTGTTGGGCCCGTGGAATAGACCAGTCACCATTTTCCAGGCATTTCAAGCAGGTGTTGCAGGCCTTGAAAAATCGGATTGGGGAGCACATCCAGTACCCAGAGCAGCAGGCAGAGTGGCAGGTGTTGAAGGCAGATTTTTTAAATATTGCTGGAGTGCCAAATGTGATGGGAGCAATAGATTGCACCCATGTAGCTCTAGCACCCCCCCCCCCCCCTCAGACAGAGAAATGGCTTTCTGAAATAGCAAAAGCCTCCACTCCATAAATGTTCCAGTGGTGTGTGACGCACACATGAAGATGTTGAACATGGTCTCTAAGTTCCCAGGCAGCTGTCGTGATTCCCATATGCTCTCCAACTCAGCACTTAGCCGTAACTTTGCACCGCGCCGACCCGTCCATTGTGTGGAATGTTGCCCGCACATGGCCCTGTGTCTGCTTGACCGGCTTCAAAGGGAGCTGGGGAGGCCCGAAGCCCATTATCCCGGCTCACCTCTGCAGAGCCACGGGAGAAAAGAATGACGTTTTCCTTCTTTCCCACGGCTCTGTTAAAGTTGAGCCCACCAGCATGCTAAGTGCTGGGAGTTTAAACGGGGGCATTTCCTATCTCTTGCTCTATATGCTGTGCTTCCCCCAGAAGCACAACATTGGCCTCCACCTGCAATGTCAGCACTTGAGCTTCCATCTCTTCTAGGGGGTCTACGTCATTGCCTTGGCTCTTGGTTGTGAGGTGGTAGTGGGAGCTCTGTGTATGTCTCCTCCTAGCTCAATACCAGATTGAACAGGTCTGTATTTGTGGCCTTACCATCACCGATATGTGTCACTGGAATAAAATAGGACCTGTCCTCCTTCAGCTACCACCTCAGCATCCCCTGATCCGTCCCTCTTAGCCACTTTTTTCTCTGATAAAATCCTTCAGCTCAAATCCAGATTTTCTACCCATCCGCTGCCCATCTCACCTAACCTCTCACCCCCTGTCTCCCCCCGACTCTCCCACCTCCCCAGCCCCCTCCCAATCACATACCTGGTCTTTATGTTGCCTGATCTCTTCCTCAGAGCTGTCCAAGGCTCTTTCTTTCTGGATCCCATCCCTTCCCACTAGTTGTCCGAGCCCTTTCTTGCCCTTCTACCACTCATTCTTGGCATTTTCAATTCCAGTCTCACCTCTGGCCCATTCCCTACAGTCTGGAACATGCCATCATCCTCCCCATTCTTTTTTTTTTTAACTCTGTTTATTAATTCACAACAACATAGCACACATCATTTTAACTATAAACATACAGGGCATCCCGGGTGGGGCTATCTTTTGTCCACCACTCTGGGGCTCTTCAACAGATGATTATCATACATGCACCAGTGATTCAAATTTATTTATTCCCCGCCCCCCATTCCCCATCCCCCCACCCATCGACCCCTAATCCTCGCAGCCCCCTTCCCCTGGCCTCCCTCGTTAGGCACATACATTATTGCATTACCCACTTATTGGCTAATACAACATTAAGCACATCACCTCCCCCCTATCCGCCTCCAAGAGCTAACCTAACCCACCTGTAACACTTCATTCCGAGTGCGGGGTCTCAATTTTTGAATGTAAAACCATGTTCATTATGTTAATTGTAAACCGTTCATTATGTTAATTGTAAACCGCCTTTGATCTTGGGAAAAAGCGGTATAGAAGAAAAGCATAAATAAATAAATAAATAAATAAATAAATAAATCAGCAAAAAAGAGGTCCAATGTTGAACACTTCCTCTAGCTCCCCTCCTCTCCAAAAGCATCAACTGATGAAAACTGTTACGCCTTTCCCAAAAGGTAGGGGCTATGGGTTCCCTCCACCTATGAAGTATCAGGCCCTTACCCACCAGACATGCTTTCCGTACTAATAGTCGCTCCCACCTCCCTTTCGGGTGAAGTGGTCCAAGTTGATCTAACACCACAAAAGACCCCGTCCAACAAATCTGCTGCTGTATGACACTGCTCATATAGTTACCAATCCTCCTCCAATAAGGGCGAATTTTCTGACATCCCCACCACATATGCCCTAGGTCTGCCAAGGAACAAGAACACTTTGGGCAGCCTCCATCCACCGTAAGATGGCATTGCAATGCTCATCTTGGAGAGAAGTATGCTCGAATGATACACTTGAACTGTATCTCTCTCCATCGAGCCCCTTCCACCAACCCCATAATCCTGCCTAAGGCCCGGCTGATTGAGCCGGGAGCCACTGCCTGATTCAACTCCTCTGCCCACAAGACCTCCTCCGCAGAATAGTCTGGTGGACTAACATAGCCATCTAACCGTCTCTTCAGATCTGCGATTGTGGGCAAAGATTCTGCTCCTAGTGCAGAGAACTCTAAGATCTGTGCCAAGCGCTCTACCAATAGCGCACTCTGCGGAAGAGAAGCAATATAAAGAGAGAGCTGAGCAAAGGCAAAATAATGTCGGTTACTCGGCTCATATTCCCTGCAAAGGGTCTCAAATGGTTTACACTTCCCCTTCTGATCTACCACATGTCCAATATTTTGCATCCATAGTCTCTTCCAGATCTGGAACACAGGCGCATCCGACCCTGGGGTAAACCGAACATTTCCTTGCAGAGGCAACCAACTCGAGACCTCTGGAGGCCTGCCCAAATATCTATTCAATTGTTGCCACGTATGCCGTGCCAGGAGCACCAACACACTACTCATCACTCTGCCAGGCAGGTGTAAGTTCTCCAAATGCAATGCCGCCAGCAAGGTCTGTGGGGCCACAAAGGCCTCCTCTAGTGCCCTAGGAGTATACACCTCCATGTTTCCTAACCTGTCTCCAATATGCCGCGCCTGGCATGCCAGAACGTATGCCCGCAGATCTGGAATTCCAATCCCCCTGTTTCTCCACCCTCTCCTTAATCGATGCAGTGAGACACGAGCCCTTGCTCCTTTCCATAGAAATCTCCGGATCTCCCAATCTATACTATTTAAGTCTCACCTCATTAACCACACTGGGAGAGTTTGCAACCAGTAGAGCACTCGTGGCAGGATCACCATCCCCAATGCCGCCACTCGGCCTAATAAAGACAGTGGAAGAGGGGTCCATGCTTGGAGTTGTGTTTGGGTTTTAGCAAGGACCCGCTCAAAATTTTTCCTGTACAGCTCCTTCGGCTCTCTAGTCAAAAGAATCCCTAAATATACAAAAGAGTCATCTGCCCACTTGAGTGGAAAGCTCCCTCTCCAATGCCCCTTGAGTGTTCCCGCCATATCTAATGCCTCTGACTTATCCATATTGATGCGAAGCCCTGCAAAACTTCCAAATTGGGAAAATTCCTCCAATAGGTTAGGCAACGACGTTTGAGACAGCAGATGCACCAGCATATCATCCGCAAAAGCGGCCATCTTAAACATATGTTGACCAATGCATATGCCTTGCACTTTCTTGGACGCCTCTATCTTTCTCACCAGGGGGTCGAAAGTCAGCACAAACAACAGGGGGGAAAGCGGGCAACCCTGTCGCGTGCCTCTCTCTAGGTGAAAATCGTCCGACAGCACGCCGTTACAGAGCACTCCGGCAGTGGGCCCTGCATAGAGAAGCTCTACCATGTTGCAGAAAGACATCCCGAGACCATACTCTGGCAAAATAAACCTAAATATGCCCAGTTCACCTGATCAAACGCTTTCTCCGCATCAAAACTAATCAAAAGCGACTGCAACTCCCGGTCTCGTACCCACTCCAGCGAGGCCAAAGGTTTACGCATGCTCCGCACTGCATATCATCCTTTCACGAACCCCACTTGGGAGTCATGCACCAACTCCCCCAGAACCTGGTCCAAGCGATCTGCCAATACCTTGGCCAGTATCTTTAAATCAAAGTTTAGCAAAGAGATGGGTCTATAGGAAGCAGCCTGTGTGTGATCCTTCCCTGGTTTAGGTATCAATATAATGTGTGCATGGTTCGCCCCCCCATGTAAACCCCTTCTGTTCTGTCCTTTTATGATATACCGCCACAAGAGGGGGGGTCAACAGCTCTCTCAGCAGCTTATAAAATTCTGCACCAAATCCAACTGGGCCAGGCGCTTTATAACAACTCACCTTTTGGATAACCCGTTGGACCTCCTCAACAGTAGCCGGTGCATCTAATTGTGCCCTCTGACTTGCCTCCAGCCTAGGTATTTGCACTTTACGCAGGTATTTTTCCATACTAGTCAGGGATCCCTCCTTCCCAAGTACAACCTTTGCTAGAAGGACCGGAACACTTGGGAAATCGCCCGATTTTCCTTATTCAGTTTCCCCTGGTCATCTCTCAGCGCCGCCACTGTGCGGGCGCCTCTACTGCTCTTAAGACATCTTGCCAACAGCTTCCTCAGCTTATCCCCATAGCGATAGAGCTGATAGAGGTAGTACAGGAACGATTTCCTAGCCCTCTGATGAAGCATTTCATTGAGGGCCACCTGGGTCTCCCACAGTCTCCTTCTATTTGCCACTGATGGGCTGTTCGCCTGCCTCCGTCTATCCCTGCCCACCTGTTGTTCAAGTTGAACAGTCTGTTGCGTCAACAATTTCTGCTTCCTTGCTGCGTAACCAATAATATCTCCCCGCAGGACTACCTTTGCAGTCTCCCAAAAGAGCTCCGGGGTCTCTTGATGTTGTGCATTATGGACCACAAACTCTTGCCACCTCTCCTTGAAATAAACATGAAACTCAGTGTCTCTATACAAGTCCACTGGGAAGCGCCAAATTCGAGTCTGCGAGGTAACATCATGCCATTCCAGCTCCACCCAGACAAAGGCATGGTCTGAAACCTCTGTGGGACCAATTTGCGCGTCTTCTATCTGGGCAAAAAGTCATTTCGATACCAACACATATTCAATCCGAGCACTCGAGCCATGTGCTCGTGACTGGTGAGTGAAGTCTCTTTCCAATGGGTATAGCAAACACCAGGGATCCACCACTCCTAATCTGCGCCGCAGGCTCTGCAGTGCTCTAGTAGTCTGTGCCCGTGCTCCATCTCCTCCCCCCCTAGTCGTGTCCAGCTCAGTGTCTAGAACCCCATTAAGATCTCCTGCCAAGATCAAAGGAACGTCTGGCATCTGCTCAACCGAAGAGCCCAAGCAGGCATATAGTGCCCGAACCAGCACATTCGGACTGTAAAGATTACCAAACACCACTGGCTTTTCCTCCAGCATCCCGTACAATAGTACATATCTTCCCCCAGGGTCCACATATTCGCTCTCCTGGACGAATCTGATCCGTTTATGTATCAAAATGACCACTCCACCCTTCCTCCCCATCACCGGAGCCCCCCATACTTGCCCTACCCAGTCCCTCTTCAATTTAAGGTGCTCCTCAGCAGTCTGGTGAGTTTCCTGTAACATCGCAATATCACATTGTTGCCTAGCTAAAGCCCTTAGCATTTTATATCTCTTGATAGGGTTACCTACCCCACATACATTCCATGAAATAATCTTCAGGTCAGCGGATAACGATAAGACTCAAACCACTCAGCAAACAAATTTTCATAAGGAAAGACCTCCCCAGCCTGAAGTTCTCCCCCAATATTTTTTATGTGCCTTAATCCTACCTCAATTGACCCAGTTAGACTGCTCCCTTCCCTTTCCTCCCTCTCACCTCCCCTCCCTCCTCCCTCTTCCCTTCCACTATCCCTCCCTACTCCCCCTCTCCCCTCCCCCTCCCCCTCCCCCTCCCCCTTCCCCCACACTCTCCCCCCTTCATCCTGCCTACAATACCCTCCTCCTCTCTCTCCTTGAAGTCACCAGAATGCGTGTGGTACCCCCCAACTCCCCCCGCCGTACCTCTTCCTTGACCCAATGCAACCTGAGTCCTACTCCAATGCTAACCTCTATCCCCTTAACAACATTATCCTGCCCTCTCATAAACCCTCCCCGCCACATAAACCCCTTTCAAACCTTAATATTCCTCATCTAATCCCCCAACAGTCTTAGAACTCTAGAAACAATATACATTAGAACAATTAAATTCAGTTCTAGAACTCTTGACAAACTGTCATCCTTCGGAGTCCGTATATAGCCCAAGCTATCAAGCTTGGCCTATTCGTTCCCCGAAGGTGAAAACTCTGCTATTCATATGCTCCATGGCTGTCTCTCCCTTGTCAGGTCACATTCTCCAGGCTGTTAAGATGTTTACATGGTGAAGCTGTTGCTCTACATGTGAGTTCCTCCACATACGGGGCTGCTGCCTTGGCTGACTCAAACGTCCGGCGTATTCCCTCGTGGGTGAAGATCAGACTAGCAGGATACTGCACCACAAACTTGATATTATTGTCTATCAACTTTTGACAGAGGGGCCCATATCCCCACCTTTGCTGGCCCAAGGCTGCCGAGTAGTCTTGCACAATCTGTAGCTTAACATTGTCCTTTGAAATAACTCTGATTTTTCTAGCGGCTCACAGCACTGCTTCCTTCTGTGGAAAACACAAGAACCTTGCCAGGATCACCCTATGATGGCCATCATTTGCCCTCCTGGGCCCTACGCGATGTGCTCGTTCTATTTGGACCAGGTCTCCTTCTTCACCTCCCTCTCGGATCTGTGCCACCAAGGTTTTAATTCCTTGTCCAAAATGGTATCCGGAATTCCCAGGAAACGCAGATTATTATGGCGAGACCTGTTTTCCAGATCATCAAGCTTGGCATCCTGCCCCTGCAGCCTTGCTCTCATGTGGCCTACCTCTTGCTGCAACTCCAGCACACTCTCCTCCGTCTGTCCAATCCTGTTCTCTGCCTCCTGCATCCGGCTGCCCATGGCTTCCACCGAGGTCTGAAGTAAGTCCATTTTGCCCTTCAGGGCTTCAAATTAAGAGGAGAGTGCCGCCGCCACCGCCAGCGAGATCTCCTCTACTAGCTCCGGTGTGGCTGGAGACCTGAGGCTGCTCCGCCATTTTGTGTTGCACGGCAGACTTTTCCCTCTCACAACATCCCGCTTTTACTGCTGCTGCCATTGCCTCCACCACCGCTTAGGTTCCTTTGCCTCCTCTCCCCTATGCAGCATTTGGGCAGCCTCCTGGCGGATAAAAAATGGCAATGTTACAGCGATTTTGCCGGCATGGAGGAGCGGGGGGGCCCGGAGCTCGAGCGGCGCCCATCTACTCTCACTCACCGCATCACGTGACCTCCGTCCTCCCCATTCTTAAGAAACCCACCCTGGATTCCTCCATTCTCTCCCACTGGTGTCCTGTCTCGAATCTTCCTTTCCTTTCTAAGGTCCTTGAGAAATTGGGTTCTATCCACCTTGACTCCACGCATGCCCTTCACTCCCGCCCCCCACCCCCCCAACAATCCAGATTCAGAAACTATCCTTCTCTTTTTGAATGAACTCCACACCTCATACAATCATGGTGATATTTCTCTTGCTGTTTCCCTAGACCTTTCCTCAGCTTTCGATCCGGTTGATCACATCACCCTCTTCTCCAGTCTCCATGATCTCAGGCTACGGGGAACTGTGCTGCACTGGTTCCATTCTTTCCTTACTACACGATTCTTCGCTGTTTAGTCTCGTCTCTCCACCTCCTCTGCTACCCCCCTCCCCTGTGATGTTCCTCAGGGCTCTGTTCTGTCCCCCCTCCTCTTCAATATCTTCTTGACTCCCTTTACCCTCATTGTCCAGTAGCATGCTGACTATATAATCATTCTTTACCACACTGGTCCCACTGCTCCTGATTTCACTCCATTGAACTCCTCACTCTCCCATATTCTCCTCCTGGCTGTTCACAAATTATCTACACCATAAATCCACAAAATCTGCAGTGATTTGGTTTACGCTCAGTGCCCCCTGTCCCCCTCATTTGTGTGCACTCCTATCCTATTGGTTGATGTTATCCTTAATTCTTCCTTATCCTTCCATGAACATCTTTCACCCCTTGTCTGCCGCTCCTTACATTCCCTACATCAGATCCGTGCACTTTGGCCCTTCTTGACTCCCTCATCCCTGACTATCCTTCTTTTATCTCTCGTCATTCAAAGACTTGATTACTGCAATGTTGCCCTAGCAGGCCTTCCACATTATCAGCTCCATTGAATACAGCTTCTTCAAAATACTGTAGCATGTCCTATCACTCACCCTTCCCATTCACATCATGTCTCCCCTCTCCTCATTCATCTCCACTGGCTCCCACTCCAATTCAGAATCCAATACAAGATCCTTACCCTTGTCCACAAAATCATTCATATCTCTACTGCACAGTACCTAGCTGACCTTATCCACCTTCACGCCACCCCCCCCACCCCCCCCCCAGCCTGCTTCGCTAAGTTGATGATAATTTTTTATCCTCCCACCTGCTTCCGTGCCCATCTGGAAGGCACCCGTACCTCCGTCCTTTATTTCCCACACTCTGGAACTCCCTAGCCCACACACTTCAACTGGCATAATCTTTTCAAAAATTCAAAGCAGTATTAAAACCCACCTTTTCCATCTGGCCTTCGACCTCCCCTCCCTTCATGATTGACTACTCTGTTTCCTTTTCTCCCTTTACCCCACCTGTTGTATTTTTCTCCCCTTTGCATAACTGTTTACTCTGTATTCTGTCAGTGGTGTTGCCTTCACCCTCTACTGTCTCGCAACATTCTTATTATCGTAAACTGCCCTGATTGGTATATCAAGCGCATGAATAAAGATAAAGATAACTGAATTGGGACACTTACAGCCCAAGCACAATCCTCACATCCTCCGACCCCACAAAGAGTCCCAAGGTAATGCTGGGAGTGTACTCACCAATAGGGGAGGAGGGCACGGTCAAAGAGCCCCTAGAGGCACATCTTGCAGAGGTAAACACTACAAGAAGAAACAGAGGAGGGGGACAGCTATTAATAGAGCTAGTCTCACAGGCTCCAACTCCCAAAGAGTCCCAAGGTAATGCTGGGGGAGTACTCACTGGCGGGGGGTAGGGCGTCATCGAGGAACCTCCCAGAGGCAGACACTGCAATAAGAATGGAAGAGGGACAGCTATTAATTGAACCAGCTTCACAATCCCTCCACCCAAATACACCAGATACTTCTAGATATGTACTCGCCTGGGGTGGGTGGGGGCAGCGAACTCTGCCGGGTCCGTACAGCCAGACATACCATTGATTGTCTGTGGCCGTAAGGTGGTCCTGATCACTGCTCCAGTGGTATTATCTGGTCAGTGCATGGTGGGCCCCCCCCCCCCCCAGTCTGCCACCGTGACGTTTCAATTGCTATCTTTTTTTTAATGGCAAGACGTGCATCATGCCGCCAGTGCTTTAACTGCTTGACCGTGTGCACATTCACTCCCAGTGAGCTCACCTCCACAGCTATTTTCCCCCACAAGTTAGCCCTTTGCCCTGCCGCAATCTTTGCTACATACAGGTTGTAGTAGTTGGCAGACAAGCGGTGGTACAGCAGGTCCTTCTCCTCCTCAGAAAAGTGTGCCGAGCGGATGTGCTCTGCCTGGTTGCCGGTCTTTTCTATCTCACTGACTGAACTGGAATCATGCTCCATCTCTACCTCTCCAATACAATACAGACAAACACGACAACAACAGATGGGCAGCAGAAATGGTCACCTTACAGCACTTTTACGTCTTTTCATCTACATTTTATGCGTCAATATACACGCCGAAGTGCACATGTGCCATGATGGTATCTTTTTGTGCGGAATGTGACCATCTGAAATCAATGCACATGCTCAGACGACCGCTTGTAGTGCTTTTGTTGTTTGCACACGCATCGACTCTCCTGCATTAGGCTGATGTTTGGTGTGTCTCCTTTACGTCAAAGTTTTGCACGTCTTGTGGTTTACATGGAAGTTTTGTGCGCATTCCATTTGCATATATGCCAGGGAAATGCCTACAGTACCTGACTGTAACTCACCTTGATCTATACTGGAAAGATGTGAGCTAAATAATATACAAAAATTAGAAGCATGGTCTAGAGCTTGGTAGTTAAGATTTAGTGCAAAGTGATGTACTTGGGATGCGGAAATCCAGAAGAACAGTATGAGATAGAGGGTGAGAAGCTGGTGTGTACGGACCAGGAGAGGGATCTTGGAGTGATAGTGACTGAGGATGTCATGGTGGTGAAACGAGGTGACAGAGTGGTTGCCAAGGCCAGAAGGATGCTGGGCTGCAGGCAGAAGAATAACCAGCTGAACGAAGACGTATTAATGCCCTTGTACAAGTCATTGGTGAGGCCTCACTTGAAATAGTGTGTTCAGTTTTGGAGACCGTACCTCAGAGGATGGTGATCAAAATGTTACAGGGCCTGCACCAGAAGAGACTTGAGGTCCCTGGAGGAGAGGAGGTACAAGGGAAATATGATTCAGATGTTTAAACACAGACTTTTTCAAAGGTGGAGAAGCTGTAAAACAAGAAGCCATGAAATGAAGTTGCAAAGGGGTAAACTCGGAAATACTTTTTCATGGGAAGGATGGTAGATGACTGCAATGCTATCCCGATAAAGGTGGTGGGGCAAACACAGTGACAGGATTCAAAAAGGCACAGAACAGACACAAAGGATTCCCTTTAACAGCAAACGGATGGAATCAAAGGAAACTTTAATAATTTCTACACCTCAAAAAATAGAGGGAGTAAACGTCATGGAGTAGTGGCTACAACTCTTGCCACCTTATTGGACAGACTAGATAGGCCACTCTGGTCTTTACCTGCTACTATGGTGCAACATTCCTTTCTGAGATTTCCCTGTAACTGTTTGCTCTCGTATAAGGGGAATTGATGTACTTTTCTGGACCCAGTGCAGCTTTGGCTGGTCAGTCGTAGCAGTGACTGTGTTGGCTGGGGATTTTAGGGAATGATATTTTTCTGGATACGGGCTCTGATATTTTGTTAGTTTCTTCTTTCTTTAATTGATTTACTCTCTTTCCTTGAGAGACGCTCTAATGCAAAGCAGGCTCTTAAGAAGAATATCTTGGGGTTTTTTTTCTTTTGCTTCTTTTTTCTGTTATAAGCTTGTCAACATATTTCCTTGGAGTTAATTGTGATGTAAATTCTGCTTGAAACTTTAATTTTAAAAAAGAAAGATATTGTATAACCATATGCAGGGATAAGAAGTCAAAAAAACAGAAAAAAGCCACAAGAATTGTCTTTCAAATGGCTCCACTCCCTTCCCTCGCACTCTCTGGAATCCATGTTGCTAAATCTTTGCTGACTTCCAGAATCTTCAGTAGTTAACTGAACTAAATCCTACAGCAGGTATATGAGATGTGATTTTCCTTGAATACAACATTTCTATTTCTTAAAACAATGAAAGAATGGAACCAATCAGTTTTTGCTGCCATTTATCATTTTCTTCAAACGGGTCTTATTGTTTTGTTGCAAGTTAATGAGGCTCTGTAAAGCTAAATAATTAATACACTGGGTTATGCCTTGCTATTTCCTGTTTGTCCTTTATTTAATGCCTAGGCATGTAAACTTAGTATTTTTCCAAATGACATAAAGCATGTGGTCTAATTGCAAAACCCAGAAGCTGCAAACTGAAAAGTTTGGACCATGGCCCTGTGACAGACTGGACAGTCCATCACTGGAATTACCACAGTTTATCACCAGAGGGAGCCAGTGAGATGGTATCAGAGACCACATTGGTCACCCTGACACAAAGCTGGCTACGAAATGCAGTCCAAAGAGAGTTAGCTGTGCAGGCAATTAAGACACAAAGCACACGAGTACAGAGGGTGTGCCTCTAATGGACAGGCAGATGAGAAGAAAAAGAAGAGACAGGGTCGGAGGTGTTATCAGGAGTGCTGGACAGGCCCAAGGGTTAGCCAGCACCAACCAGACTGGCTGGGAATCACGTCCTTCTGAGAAGCCAGCATGAGACAGATTTAAACAGGACAGCTATGTTCCAAACATCTGTTCTGCATATTGGACCTTACTTAGCTGGAGTGACATCCTTAGCTGTCCATTTAAACTGTTCTGCGATATATAGCCATGGAATGAACAGGGGGAAGGGATTTTAGATTTAGCTGACACCACTTTCAGTAGTAGCTCAAGGTGAGTTCTGCTCAGGTGCTGTAGATATTTCCCTGTCCCCAGAGGGCTTCCGATCTAAGTGTGTACCAGAGTCAATGCAGGGTTAAGTGACTTGCTCAAGATCACAAGGAGCAATCGTGGGATTTGAACCCTGGTGTCCCTCCATGTATATTATTGTCTGCAGTGAAGCTCCTACATGTATCGATGCTGAAACTTATATGTGGAGATGTCAAAAACTGGCACTTCCATGTCTAACCATCAGGTCTACAGAGATGCCAAGTCTCACTCAGTAGGAGTGTGTCACCTCATTTGAAGGCTCTCGCCCTCTTTGAGCCCCTGTTCCTGAGCATTAGAGCCTCGGTACTGATCACTGCTTTCGCGAGAGACAAGCCTAAGAGAAGACAATCCAAGTGGCGCAGCCAGTAGAGAGAAATCTGAGCTCGGGCTTTCCTCCCTCCTCCTGCGCCGTCCCTTTCCCTTTACCTAGAACGATACAAGTGCTGCGAAGCTTCAGCGCATACTTCTATCCACAGAGCGTAGAGTCATTTTCCGCCCAGAGAATTTACCCATATTGCCTCCACTATATCTCTATCCTTTCAGAGATTCCAGAAATAAGCAAATATAATTTTTATGCTCCCTTTTTCATTTGGAAAGCAATACTGTATTTAAATCCTTCCAAATGTATACCCTGGATGTTTCATTTGAAATAATCTCACTCTTTGAACTTCAATCTCACTCTTGGGGGTGGTAAATCTCACTTTTTGGGATGGTTTGTCCAGAGGCATCACAATGCCATTTTCTTGGGGAATCCCAAGCTCTGCCTCTAGGCCAACCAAATTCCATGAGACTGCAATTGCCGGCCTTTCCCTCCTGTCTGCCCGTGGGGATCCAATCTCCCGTGGACAGACAGGAGGGAACTCTTCTGCCAGCGGGTGATGGGATCCCTGCAAGCCAAAATAGGGGAAGGCCGCAATCTTAGCAGTGAAGTTTTGGTGGGGCGAGAGCCCATGTGGCCCACCCCTTTTCGACACCTATGGGTTCACCCTTTGCCTCTCTGCACCTATATGAGGAAAATGGGAAGTGACACTGCACTTTAGGTGCCTGTGTTGGTTTGTGAAATCCTTGCTCTGCCTGTGCTTCTAGCAAATACACATATACTCCTTGGCATCCTTGTGCACATTTTACAGAAGCCGCCACGTTCAGCAGAGCCTTTTGTAAACTAAGGAGAAATTGGGAACTTCCTGATTTCGATGCTCAGTCCTGCCTCAGTATTCTATGCAAAATGGCGCTTCACATCATCACCTAAATTAACATAAGGACATAAGAGATGCCATACTGGGTCAGACCAAGGAGCCGCCAAGCCCCGTATCCTGTTTCCTTTTCCAATTTTATTCTTTATTCCATATATACCATTACATTCAAACAAATTGAACGAGAGGAAAATTGGCAATAACAAAAACACTTTTTGCAGAAAATTCTAATAAAAGAAATTAACAATCACCTAAATTAGCCCACTAAAGTTAAAAAGGGGGGCAAATAGGAAAAAAAGAACAAAAATCACAATTTAATAATACAAGGTGGTGTGAGACTTATACATCAGCCATATGAGAAGCACTAACAACCTTTGAATCCTCCCTAGCCACTAGAAACTCCAAAAGCTGGCCTGGCTCAAAAAACAGAAATAATCTCTCTTTATAGGAAACATGACATCTAGCAGGAAATCTCAACATAAAAGACCCACCAAGGGAAAGGACTCTAGGTCTATAACCCAGAAACTCTTTTCTCTTCAACTGGGTGTCTCTAGCAAGATCAGGAAAAATGCGGACATAAGAGCCCATAAACTGCTCATTGAAATTTCTAAAATATGATCAAAGAATTAACGCTTTATCAGATTCAAGAGCCACAGTAATAAGGAGGGTAGTGCGTGCGGTAACCAAATCCAGGGAACTCTCCAGAAACCCCATAAGGTCCCCAGGTGTCCCTGGAATTCCACCACTCGTTCCTTGATCTCCCCAGCCCACAGCAGGATACTGAACCCTAGTCAATGGGGGCAGTTCCTCCCTGGAGAATTTCAAAACCTCCTGAAGGTATCTGCGAACCATTACCAAGGGTGACTGTAGCGGAGATCTAGGGAAATTAATCAATCTTAAATTGCTCTTCCGAACTTGATTTTCCAGATATTCCATTCTCCTAGCAGAAACAGTCCGATCTTTAATGTGGGCACACTGGAGAGCCTGAACCTGTTCAAGTTCTCCATTCAAACGGATCAACTTCCCCTCCTGTTCCTTTTGAACTCTCGAAACGTTTTGCAAGTCCACACGCAAAGACTTAGTTTCTGTACTAACAAATGCAGCAATAGTCTTAAGTGAGGAATTCATGGTTGCAAGGGCGTCCCACAGCACTTCCATAGTAGAAACATAGAAACATGATGACAGAAAAAGACCACATGGCCTATCTAGTCTGTCCTTCCATAACAACAACTACAACAGTCCACTTTTTACCTTTAGAGATCCTCTGTGTTGGTCCCATGCTTTTTTGAATTCAGTTACTGTCCTCATCTCTACCACCTCCACTGGGAGACTATTCCATGGATCCACTACTCTTTCTGTAAAGAAATATTTCCGCATATCACTCCTGAATCTATCTCCCTTCACCCTCATCCCATGTCCCCTCGTAGCAGAACTTATAGTAACTTTAGGGAGCCTCACCAAAACGCCAGCACCTTCAATGGTCAATGGACAAACCTCCTTCTGGGAAGGGCTATCCCCAAACAATGGAACAGCCAGCGATCTAACTTCAACCCTGGGGTTATCCAACGGAGCGGCAAAGCCAACCGAAGAGCCCTCTTCACTTCCCTTCAACGGCGTGCTTGTCTCCACACCGGAGGGAAGCACTCCTCTGGCGGCCACAGCACCTCCGGGGCATGGCGGGGGGGGGGCCCGCATCTCAGGAGACAGCAGTACTCCTGACGTGCTGAGATCCGGTACAAGCACTGTTCCTCCCGAAGACACCGCTTCAGCTCCCACAATGGCAAAGCCACACATTGGCAAAGTCTTCTGCACGGCGGTGTTGGAGACAGTTTCACCCGAGGGTAGGGAAACCTGCTTACGCTTCCTTCTGCCCATCTGCAATTCCCAGATAAGCTAACATGTAAATAGTTAACTTCTCCTCAACATAAGTTATGTGTAAAGTAGCTATTCTGTTAAAATTGTATATTCCTGTTATATTGTAAGTTAAAATTGTACATTTCTGTTATATTGTAAGTTCAGTGTAGATTGTCTTCACTGAACAGTTATTGTTACATGTAAACCGCGCTGATGCTGAATAGCGCGGTATATAAGAAATAAAAATAAATAAATAAATAGCAGCCTGTAGCGCAGCACCAAAAACGCTGAAACAGGACTCCATCAAGTGAGCCAGCTCATTCAGAGCGCAGTATCCTGTTTCCAACAATGGCCAATCCAAGGTCGCAAGTACCTGGCAGGATCTCAGAAGGTACCAACAGAGTCCACGTTGCTTATCCCGGGGTAAGCAATGGATTTGCCGGGTCCTCTTTATTAATGGTTTATGGACTTTTCCTCCAGGAACTCATCCAAACCTCTTTTAAACACAGCTACACTAACAGTGTTTACCACATCTTCCAACAACAAATTCCAGAGTTTGATTATGCATTGAGTGAAAAAAAATATTTTCTCTAATTTGTCTTAAATGTGCAGCATCGTAGTTTCATTGTGTGTCCCCTAATCTTTGCACTTTTTGAAAGAGTAAATAGTCAATTCACATTTAGCTGATCCACTCCACTTATCATTTTAAAGACCTCTCATCATTTTTCCCATCAGCCGTCTCTTCTCCAAGCTGAAGAGCCCTAAGTTCTTTAGCTTTTCCTCATAGGGATATCGTTCCATCCGTAGGCAGCATAAAGGGGCGGGCTACAGGGACCATGGCCCTGCCAGTATTTTGCCAAACACGGTCTCAGTATCTAGAGAGCTTGGGGGAGGACTAGAGATTGGCCTGTTTGGCCCCACCAACCAAAAAGATGTTTTGCTGTCCCTGGTTCCGTCCTCTCTATCATTTTGATGACCCATCTCTGTACCTTTTATAATTTTGCTACATCCTTTTTGAGTTGTGGTGACCAGAATTACACACAAATACTCAAGGTGCAGTCATGCCAGGCGCAAACAGAGGTATTATGATAATCTCTCTTTTATTCACCATTTCTTTCCTTATAGGGCCCAATATTTGAAAGGCATTTACACGGGTCGCAGCCCAGTAAACCATCTAAATGCCTTAAATCGGGATATTCAACGGCACCTACAGGGTTAGTGCCTTTGACTGTCCCCTTCTAACTCCCCTACACGCCCCGTTGCTATCCGGTTAGCACTGAGGCGCTCCGAGGAAGAGAGGAGGTGGCAACAAGCGATAACCGGGCAGAAGCAATCTGTGCCAAAAAGATAGGCAAGGAAAACCCCTGCCTATCTTTTGGCGCAGGAGCTAACTGAGCAGCACGCAATATCACTGCAGCTCGGTTACCTAATGCAGCTTCCGGTATATGCGGCAATCCCCAGATAGTCAATGCCGGCGCTGCATATGATCACAGCATTGAATAGCCGAGGCTAAGGGTCGGCGGGCAGGGCTATGCGCCGCAGCGGCAGAAGAATATCAGACCCATAATGCCCAGCATTCTATTACGCTGCACACTGAGCTGAGGATTTCAATGTAAATTTTTACCTTGGAACTCATGAGCAATTCCACTTTTCTGTAAGCACTCACAAACTATACTGGAGCTTCAAAAGGTGATCAGAATTTTCTGTATTAATGCCATTTTTTCTTAAGTGCCTTCAAGTCAAATGCTGACTCCTGGGCTTTCTTGGCAAGGAATGATTGGAAATAGATTGCCAGGCCTTTTCTTCTGAGGAAATGGAAGGTAGATTGACTTTCTTAAGGTCACAATGATTGCCACTGAGAAGCAAACCCTGATCTCTTGGGTACGAGGCTGTTGCTCTAATGACTAGGCTACTCCTCCACTATTATACAATTAACAACAAAGAAAGCAACCCTGCCGTCTGGTGCTATAAAGAGCAGTTCACTTTCCTACGTAGTGTCAGACTGTGGGGATACAGCACTTTATAAGTCTTTCAAGTCTATCTTTATATAAAATTCCAGGCAGTTCAACGTCTCTGAACAGAGAGCTCAGTCTATTGTGCTCTGGGAGAAAGGATCATTGAGAGATTTGTGAAGGAAATAGTGTGATGACTGACAGTGAAGGTCTTGTATTCCTTGCTCTCACCTTGTGTTTAATTGCAACTTTCTCTACCTTTTAGTTTCCATTAAGATGTACCAAAGCACTTCTAACTTAGCATGTGATATGGGATCTGTTCCATACTTCCCCACTCTCAATTTGAGGATTGCAGTGGACAGCACTATTGGCTGCTGTTGTGAGGAAGGCAAATAGTGCATCGGAGACCCCTATGCATGTCCCAACATAAATGTTGCTCTGAACACAATTGACCTACCTCTGACTTTCGCCTAGTCTTCTGACCCGATGAGAACACTTGGGAACCTCTTTCCTTTGTTTTGTTTCTAACTTTACTCACTGGCTGGGGATTTGTTGGCTTGGGACTGAAATATGTCTCAGGAGAATTACAGCTATTTATCTTTAGTGATGTTGGAGTGGATGAAAGAGAAGGGAAACATTTCCGGGGCTTGTTTAGAAATGGATTCAGGAGTTCTTTTGAACTGGGTTGGGATTGGTTGGATGTAAGACTAAAGATGGGACAGGAGAGCAGAGTCCCCGGGGGCGATATTCAAAGCCATTTAAGCAGTTTGCAGATTTATTTTATTTATTAATTTATTTAGCATGGTTTATATACCACCTTTCACCATGGTCAAGGCAGGTTATATTGAACAACTGATAAGAGGTTACATTGAACTAATTAAAACTTATATACAGGTAACAAGTTCAACTTATGTATAAGAAACAAATTAAACTTATATACAATTAAGGAAAGCTACTTGACATTGTGCTTCTTAATATTATTCGTTATTTATATGCTGGTGAACTTTTGTACCATCTTTTGTACAGCATAAGGTAAACAACTTTTGGTGTTCGCTTTGTTGCTGAGGTTAGGTAGGTGGACCAAAGTGTTCTATAAACAGGTGGGTTTTCAGGTGGTTTTGAAATGTTGGTAGGTCCATGATTGTTTGTAATGAGTCTGGGAATATGTTCCATGCTGATGGTGCATACGGTTAAAAGGATCGTGCACATGCTTGTTGGGATGACATTCCTCTTGCGTGAGGGACGATTAAGGTGTTCTTGGTGGATTGTCGTCTTACACAGTTGTGTTGGGGGTATGGAGCAGTGACCGTAGGTGTGATGTAGGGTTGCTGTTGAGGGCTTTATGGGTTAGTAAGAGCGTCTTATAATTGATCCAGTTGGGTAGTGGGAGCCAGTGCAGCAGTTTCAGAGTAGGTGCACTGTGGTCATATCTTGAAGTTTCCATAAGGGTGCATGCTGCAGCTGGAGGTTTGGAGTGTGAGTAGGGTGGAGTGCGGAAGGCCTTGATAAATGGAGTTGCAATAATCTATATGGGGAAGGATTAAGGCTTGGCATGCAGAGCAGAAGTCCAGTAGTTCGAGGACAGGGCATAGTCACAGGAGGGTTCTGATTTTGTAGTAGACTGCTTTTGTGGTGTTTTGTATTTGTGATTTGAGTGAGATGTGTTGATCTAGCGTGATCCCTAGATACTTGATTTCAGGTTGTACCTTTATTTTAATGTTGTTTAGGGTGATGGAATCTGGAGGAGTGAAGTTAGTGTCCTTTGTGGTGAAGAGTGCTTCGGTTTTTTTGAGGTTGATGGTTAGTTTGTTGTTTTCTAACCACTGCAAGACGTCTTTGAGGCAGTGTGTTAGTTTTGTGTTGGTGGGATGATTCTGGTTGAATGGTCCATAAAGCATGATGTTGTCTGCATAGATGTGGAAGTTGATGTTGTGGGCTCTGATGATTTGACAGAGTGGCTGAAAGTAGATGTTGAAGAGCAGAGGGGATATGGTGGATCCTTGTGGTATGCCTTTTGTCTGTCGGTATGGGGTGGATATGTTGTATCCAATTTGTATTTGCTGTTGCCTGTTGGTGAGGTAGGGTTTGAACTATTGCAATAAGGTGTTTTGAATCGTAGTGGCTTGAAGGCGTTGGAGAATGTTGTGGCTTACTGTACCGAATGCAGAGGAGACATCAAGGAATATCATGATGTATCCCTGTGTCTTGTTCTGAATTCCTTTTATCAGCGTGTTCATGAGTGAGATCATCAGTGTTTCTACTCCGTGGAGTGGATGAAAACCATGTTGCTGTGGGTCAAGGAGGTTCTTCTTATCAATATATTCCTGGAGCTGCTGCTGGACTGCTTTCTCAATGACTTTCGTTATGAGTGGGAGACTGGCGATTGATTGGTAGGATGCTGGGTCCATCAGATGTGCAAACTTCCTAAATGGCACTCAGTGGGATATTCAGCAACACTGATATAGTTAGTGCCACTAAATAGCCCTAGGGGTCACCACTAAATGCCCCAATACTAGCTGGCTGGCATCAGGGCGTTCCGGGTACAAAGCAGAGGCAGCATTTAGCCAGTTATCCCAAAGTGCCAAAAGTCAGGCATCTGAAAGGCTCGCATGAACACAAGACCATGGTGGCTAAGGTGACTGAATTTAAGAAAGGCCTAAAGGAGGATCTTTATGACCCCTTAATCACAAAAGGTTGTATCAACCGTTAAGTGTCAAGCAGAGTCTGTGCTCTGCAAGACCAACCATGTGGCTGTGTTTGTATCCAGTGAGGTTGCAGGATTGGCTGAACATCACACAGCCTGTGGTGGAGGTGGGACTGGAACTTGTAACTTCAGTTGTTGGAGCTCTGTTCTTTAACCACAAGCCCACACAGTTAATCCGGACTTTTCCTCTACCCAAATTTCTGCAGGGCAAAATAGCCACATCTGTCAGGGTAACTTTGTATTGGTGTTGAAAAAGGACATTTAAAACCGTAGAAGAGTATGTGAAGATTTCTTTTGTTGTTTTCTTACCCCCTCCCCCCCCCCTTTAGAAAATGAAACATCTGCCAAGCATTAAAACCAAGATAAAAAAGATGAGATTTTAGCCACAAAAAAGCACTAAAAGCAGATTTATTTTTCAGCAGTCAACTTTTTTTATACTAGGCATTTGTTTCCCATTAAAATCAGCGTGCCAGCATTTGGATTAACGTCTTCAACAGCCTTCGGCCATTCCTAAGCTTATAATAAATTCAGAAGGTCTCTAAACAACATACACATTTGTGTACAAATTGAATACAGTTTTACTTGCAGATTTGGCCAACATTTTCCATGCAGGAAACATAGCCACAATACATTTAAAAGCAGGTCTCCTAGAGTGGAGAAATAGCCTGGTCGTTAGAGCACCAGCTTAATACCCAAGAGATCAGGGTTCAACTCCCACCAGTACTCCTTGCAACCTTGGCAAATCACTTTCCCCTCCATTGCCTTGGAAGAAAAAGCCTGGCAGTCTACTTCTATCATAGGTTGCCAAAAAAACCCAGGGGCTGCTGGATCTTGACTTGACAGCACTTAAAGAAATAAATAAATAAAAAGCAGATCTCTTCATTCAACTCACCTTCAAACTTTAATATGTTTGTCGGAGGGCACGTATATATTTTACAAGGCAAAGAGTAAACTTTCCCTAGAGCATTGCTCTTCAAGGCAAGATGGCTAAAGTCAAAATGAATAAACAGAAGAGGTGAAAGAATTGGAACGGTAGGAAACACACACACAATTTTATATCATAGAAACATAGAAAAATGATGACAGCAAAAGACCACATGGCCTATCTAGTCTGTCCTTCCATATCAACAACTACAACAGTCCCCTTTTTACCTTTAGAAATCCTCTGTGTTTGTCCCATTCTTTTTTGAATTCAGATACTGTCCTCATCTCTGCCACCTCCACTGGGAGACTATTCCACGGATCCACCACTCTTTCCGTAAAGAAATATTTCCGCATATCACTCCTAAATCTATCCACCTTCACCTTCATCCCATGTCCCCTCATAGCAGAACTTGTTTTCAATCAAAAGAGGCTCTCCCCCATATGCCATGGAGATATTTAAACATCTCAATCATATCACCTCTATCCTGCCTTTCCTCTAAGGCAGGGGTCTGCAACCTTTAAGACGTAAAGAGCCACTTGGACCCGTTTCCGAAGGGAAAAAAAAACTGGGAGCCGCAAAACCATTGCGACATTTAAAACAAATCTAACACTGCATATATTGTTTCTTACCTTAATGCTATATACGACCCCCTACTTTTCCTGTTAAAATATAGGTGTTTGGCCTATACTCGCCGTATAAGACTACCCCTCTTCCTTCACACACCAAAAAAAAAAAACGCCAGAAAATATCACAACAACAAGTAACAATATTTGATTTCAAAATTATGATGATTTTGTAGTCAAATCACTAATATGAAATAAAATTATTTTTCTACCTTTGTTGTCTGACCAATTTATTCTTTGATCATGCTGGTCCCGATCTGAGGCTTCTGCTTTCCTGTCTTCTCTTAGCTCTCTTTCTGTGGTCTATGGTCCATCTGCCATTTCTTATCTCTTCTTTCGTTTTCTTCACTTCTTTCCATCAGCCTATTTCCAGTCCCAGTAACCCTCCCCAATATCAGCCCCTTTACAGTCCTCACTCCCAGTACCTTCCAGTGCTAATCCCCCCTCAACCCCATTACCAGTGCTAACCTCCCCTAATCAGCCCAATACCAGTCCTACCCCCCATCAGCTCATTACCAGTCCTAGCCTCCCCTAATCAGCTCATTTCCAGTGCTCGTCCCCTCAACCCCATTACCAGTGCTCCATCCCTCCATGTCAGCCCCCTCCCTCCCTCCATCCATATCAGCTCCCTCCCTCCATGTCAGCCCCCTCCATCCCTCCATGTCAGCCCCCCCTCCCTCCATCCATATCAGCTCCCTCCCTCCATGTCAGCCCCCTCCATCCCTCCATGTCAGCCCCCCTCCCTCCATCCATATCAGCTCCCTCCCTCCATGTCAGCCCCCCTCCCTCCATCCATCCATATCAGCTCCCTCCCTCCATGTCAGCCCCCCTCCCTCCATGTCAGCCCCCTCCATTCCTCCATGTCAGCCCCCTCCCTCCATGTCAGCCCCCTCCCTCCCTCCATCCATATCTGCTCCCTCCCTCCATGTCAGCCCCTCCCTCCATCCATATCAGCTCCCTCCCTCCATGTCAGCCCCCCTCCCTCCATCCATCCATATCTGCTCCCTCCCTCCATGTCAGCCCCCCTCCCTCCATGTCAGCCCTCCTCCCTCCATCCATCCATATCTGCTCCCTCCCTCCATGTCAGCCCCCCTCCCTCCATCCATCCATATCTGCTCCCTCCCTCCATGTCAGCCCCCTCCCTCCCTCCATCCATATCTGCTCCCTCCCTCCATCTCAGCCCCCCTCCCTCCATCCATCCATATCTGCTCCCTCCCTCCATGTCAGCCCCCCTCCCTCCATCCATATCAGCTCCCTCCCTCCATGTCAGCCCCCCTCCCTCCATCCATCCATATCAGCTCCCTCCCTCCATGTCAGCCCCCTCCATCCCTCCATGTCAGCCCCCCTCCCTCCATCCATCCATATCTGCTCCCTCCCTCCATGTCAGCCCCCCTCCCTCCATGTCAGCTCCCTCCCTTCTTCTGCAGCCGCGGCTCTCTGCCTCTTAGGGAACCGCGGCTGTGCTATAAACATCCTCTCGCAGCCCTTCCTCTCTTGCCGGGCTCCGTGCATCAATGTCCCGCCTCCACAGGACGTGGTAAACAACTTCCTTTAGAGGCGGGACAATGCTGCACGGAGCCCGTCAAGACAGGAAGGGCTCCGAGATGATTTTAAAAGCACAGCCGCGGTTCCCTAAGAGGCAGAGAGCCGTGGCTGCAGAAGAAGGGAGGGAGCCCATAACGCCATAAATACCGGGCGGGCAGTGTGCTCCGGAGCCGTGGCAAAGGTGAGAAAGAGCCGCATGCGGCTCCGGAGCCGCGGGTTGCCGACCCCTGCTCTAAGGTGTATATATTAAGATCCTTAAGTCTGTCCTCATATGCTTTATAATGAAGACCACTAACCATTTTAGTAGCCACCCTCTGTACTGACTCCATCCTGTTTATATCCTTTTGAAGGTGCGGTCTCCAGAACAGCACACAATACTCCAAATGAGGTCGCACCAAAGACTTATACAGAGGCACTATCACCTCCTTTCTTCTGCTGGTCATTCCTCTCCCTATGCAACCAAGCATCCTTCTAGCTTTTGCTATCACCTTTTCTACCTCTTTAGCTACTTTAAGATCATCAGACACAACCACACCTAGGTCCTGCTCTTCTTTAGTGGACAAAAGTACTTCACCCCCTATACTATATTGCTCCCTTGGATTGCTGCAGCCCAAATGCATGACCCTGCATTTTTTAAAATTAAATCCCAGCTGCCAAATTTTAGACCATTCTTCAAGCTTAGCTATATCCCTCCTCATATTATCTATACCTTCCTGGGTGTCTACTCTATTGCAGATTTTGGTATCATCCGCAAAGAAGCAAACCTACCCGACAGCCCTTCTGCTATATCACTAACAAAGAAGTTAAAAAGAATCAGACCAAGGACAGATCCCTGGGGCACACCACTGGTAACTTCCTTCTCTTCAGAGTGAGCTCCATTTACCTGTACTCTTTGTTGCCTCCCACTCAACCAATTTCTAACCCAAGCAGTAACTTTAGGGTCCATCCCTAGGGTGCTCAGTTTGTTTATAAGTCCCCTGTGAGGAACGGTGTCAAAGGCTTTACTGAAATCTAAATACACCACATCTAGGGCTCTCCCTTGGTCCAACTGCCTGGTCACCCAGTCAAAGAAATCAATCAGATTTGTCTGACAAGACCTGCCTCTGGTGAATCCATGCTGCCTCGGATCCTGTAATCCGCTGGACTCCAGAAACCTCATTATTTTCTCTTTCAGCAGAGTTTCCAATAATTTATTCACCACCGAAGTTAAACTAAACAGCCTATAGTTTTCAACCACATTCTTACTTCCACATTTGTGTAAAGGGACCACATGAGCCTCTCTTCAGTCCTTAGGCACCGCTCCCGACTCCAATGAGGCATTGAAAAAAGTCAGTCGGTGGAACTGCTAGAACGTCCCCAAGTTCCCTCAGTATTCTAAGGTGTGTCCCATCACTTTGTCTTCTTTAAGTTTAGCTAGTTTCTCATGAACATAGTCTTCTGAAAATTGTCCAAGATGCCCCTCGCTTCTGTTTCTGTTTGTGGGTGTTTTCTGAGGTCCTGTTCCTGGTTCTTCATCTGTGAACACAGAACAGAAATATTTGTTAAGCTATTCTGCTTTATCATCATCAGCTTCTACATATTCCTCCCCTTCACCCTTGAGTCTGACAATACCACTTTTGCCCTTCCTCTTCTCACTAACATATCTGAAAAAAATGTCTTATCCTCCCATTTTATTGCATTGGCTATTTCCTCCTCTTTTTAAATCTTTGCTTTCCTGACTACTTTGGTAGCTTCTCTAGGTTTTTCCAAATATCCATCCACCTTTTCCTCTTCTGAAGGAGGTCTGTATATCATGCCAATGCAAATAGATTTCTCTTTCTCTCTTTCTACTTTAACTTACAGTGCCTCCTCTCTCCCTTTTAAGCTCTGTAATTCCAAAGCGTTAATAGTATTTTTTACATATAGTGCCACTCCTCCTCCCCTTCTTCCTACCCTGACCTTTCTGAATAAAGTATAGCCTGGTATAGTTACATCCCAGTCATGGTTTTCTGTGAACCATGTTTCTGTAACTGCCACTAAATCCAAGTTAGCCACTCCCATTAAAGCTTTAACATCTGTGATCTTATTGCCCATGCTAAGGGTATTTATAATACTGCTTTCCATATGTTGCCCCTTTTACCCATTTCCAGAAAGGTATTTAATGTTTCACTTACCTGGGGGCTTTCTTCACCCATCCCCAATGAATCTAGTTTAAAGCCCTCTTCAGTAGATTAGCCAATCTGCTACTGAAGACACGTCAACTTTCTTGGACACATGGACGCCATCTCTGCTCTGCAATCCTTGGAACAGCATCCCATGGTCCAGGAAACCAAAACGCTCTTGATGACACCATCCATGCAGCCATGCATTCATCTCCAGGATGCAAGCTTCTCTGCCTTGGCCTTTACCCTCAACAGGGAGGATTGAAGAGAACACCACCTGTGCAACTATCTGCTTCATCCTCTGTCCCAGAGCCATGAAGTCACTTTTGATACACTCAGAAGGATACCTGGCAGTATCATTTGTGCCGACCTGAATTAGCAACATTGGGTAATAGTCAGTGGGCCTGATGAGTCTCGCAAACTCTCCATAACATCTCAGATTTTGGCACCTGGCAGACAGCATACCTCTCTGAACATCAAGTCTGGTCGGCAGATGAACGCCTCAGTACCCCTCAGAAAAGAGTCACCAACCACCACTACCCTTTGCTTCCTTGTGGTCACTGATTCTGCAACTTTGGGGTACTTGACCTCTGGTTCTTCCCTTTCCAGGGATGCTTTCACCTCCTCTCAGGGCTGCATAATGGTTCTTCAATTCAAGGTCTGGAGAAGTTGGATTGGTAATTCTGCAGGCCCTGGTGACTTGTATCCAACCTTCGTCATTCTGTAGGCACCCATCTTCTCCTCTGCTGGAGAGCTTGAATGTTGCAAGAAGCATCTCATCAATGTACTTCTCACTGTCTTGAATGCTCCTCAGCCTCACCACCTCCTCTCTGAGTTCCTCCACTTGTTTTCTGAGAGCTTTAGCATGCAGAAACCCTGCACATGGAACTGGTCCTTCAATTGACATTGTGACCTCTGTCTGGACAGAGGCAGAAGCTGTAATAAGGGCAACAGCTTTAGCGATACGATTTTTCCCAGCCATTGTTCAGTTCGTGGAGCTTAGGTATCTGTTAAAATAAAAGAGAGAGATCTACCAAAGTACCAGCCGGTTTCTCAGCTCTCCTTTCAGAGAAAAAGCAGTTAAATCTCTTTAAGTATGTTCAAAATGTGCTGTTCCAAGTCCCTATGTATAGTTAATTGGGGAAGTGCTCACTAGGGGTGGGTGGGAGTTGGGGCAGATAGGGAGGGAACTAACACCTGATTAGATGTCAGTAGCTTCAAAGAGCTGAGAAAGATACTAAAGCGGAGTCTGAAACCTACCCCACTAAAGAACATATTTCTCCTTTTAAACTAAAGCACCAAAAAGAACGTAATTTTGTTTTTAAAATGTACCAAACCCTTTTAAGAGCTCCCAGGCAGAGAGCTAGTAATTTAAAAAGCCACAAACTCTTACCTTTGCTTGAAATGTATAGCCCATGTTAGGAATGCCTCAAAAGTATGCTCCACACACAGGCAATCACATAAAAGTGATAGTAGTGCTCCATTAGCAGCAACAACATAGTGCCCCATCAAGGAAGGGCACTATGTTGTTGGAGCCAATTTGGTGTTACGTGTATGATGCAGTGGGGCTGGTAGGTCCACAAGGCTGGCAAGTCCACTGCCTAGGGTGTACATCTGTGATGTCTGTCATGACTCCACAGTGACAGTGGCAGCACACATACATGCTGCTGTAGTCAAAAAGATGATGTGTCACCCCCATTGCCACCATGCTGCAATATCAGCAGTGTGTGAGGGTGGTGGTGGCAATCACAGCAGCTGCAGCCTGTGCACATGCAGTGTGTACCAACTAGAAGACTAGGCACAGTTGGTATGTGAGTGGCAGACACAACCCAGTGTTTCTTAACATTTGCAGACTGACTGTAATTGCTGTAGTTGATTGGACTTCCCTGAACGTGCAGCTAGCATCTGTTCCTGGGCTGATAACTAAGGTTTTGCCAGGCCCAGCTGCCTGGTGTCAGCACCGCCCCCTCCTACTCTCCCCTTCCTATCTAGGCAACACTCGCTGCATTTGGGTTCCTTGCAAACAGCTGCCACGACCTTGGGGACTGAGATGAGATGTCATAGGAGAGTTGCTGGTCAACAGGAATCAGACACATGATCTAGTTAGGACAGGCCACTCCAGCATGCTGCAGTTGTGCAGAATACCAAGTGATGAGCAGCCCACTGGCAGTGATATAAATCTGTTCCAAAACCTAGATAGGCCATCTATTGCAGTGCAGGCTCGGGGACCAGGTGATGTGTGCCCCCCCCTCCCCCTCACATTCAGGATGACTGTTAAAACCAGTCATTAGCACAGTTTGCAGCTGTTCTATGCAGGACACACACAATGTCCATGCGTATTTCAGAGCTGCTGTGATGGATCACTGCATTCCCATTTGGTGATCTGTTGCATAAAGCTGTTCAGATTGTGCAGTGCATTGTGGGTAATGGAGGGGCTAACCTATACTGGCAACCAGAGCACCAATTGGAACCATGGTGGCATCTGTGTTCACTGGGGCATTGCCCAGTACCTGCTAGTCTTCTATGATGGTGGACGTATGTATGGCCCCCCCGGGGAGGCCAGAATGGTCTGCAATAGACTGTATGGGTCATGAATGTGGTTTGCATTCGGTGTATATGCAGGTGTACCAATCTCGCAGCATGCAGCAGGTCACAAGGGACTGCACACCCTGCATATGTGCTGCCTCTGGAGTTGGTGCCACATTGCGGCACAGCGGACCCCTGCATGCGACTGTTGTTTGCCATTGGGGATACTGAGGAGGGATGAGCATCTTGATCTCAAATGTGCCTTGGCCTTTGGACAAGAGATGTATCCTGCAGCTGTGGGTCCGTTGTGCAGCTATAGTATTGCATGTGCATTGCATTACTTACTGCACAGGTACCACTATAAGCAGGCCCCAGGTTTGCTGTACCACCATCTCAGACTGTGCCAGTCACATTGTTCCATGTCCTTGATTTCACCCTTTGCAGGCTGGGACTTGGAGTCTCCTTTATTCTAAACATTGCTATGCAGAATAGTGTAGTGGCGTGGCCTAATCATTAGAGCACTGGCTCAGTAAGCAATGGACAAGAGCTTGAATCCCACTTGTTTGCTTTCTGGATGTGGGATACGCACTTCATTTTAATGCCAGGAACAGTCTGGGGTCTGCTTTGACTGGTGGGCACACATTTTTATGTGTTCTGATAGAACATTGGGTCTGCAAACATGCAATTTGCGATAAGACCATCTGAACATGAGATATGCAATACTAGGTCAGACCAAGGTCCATTAGGCCCAGTATCCTGTTTCCAACAGTGGCCAATCTAGGTCACAAGTATCTAGCAGTTTCCCAAACAGATACACAGGTTCCACCATGCTCATCCAGGAGTAAGCAGCAATTTCCTGGGTCCTCTTTAATGAGAGTTTATGGACCTGTCTTCCAGGAAGCTGTCCAGATCTTTTTTAAACCCAGCTACATTAACAGCTTTTACTCTATCCTCCGGTAATGAATTCCAGAGTTTGATTACATGTCGAGTGAGGTAATATTTTCTCTCATTTGTCTTTGATGGGTTACACTGTTGCTTCCTTGCATGTCCCTTAGCCTTTCTACCTTTTGATGGCGCAAACAATCAATCTACTTTTACCTATTCCACTCCATTCATTAGTTTACAGACCTCTATCATATCTCCCCTCAGCTGTCTTATTTCCAGGTTGAAGAGCCCTAACCCATCTGCCAGCATGTCACCTAGTTCAGAGGGTCAGACATGTTCACCCTACAGCTGCAAGGCACCTGAGTTGCACATGATTGGACTATGCCATCATCGCTATGACTGTCTATCTTTGGCTCCATCACATCTATGCATTACATGCAGCTACATCCTACCCCTGGGATGACCTCCTGCTGGGACCATCACATGTCCCTACCTGCCCCATATGGCCAGTTTGAGTGACTTTTGTCCAGTTGTATACCCGTGTGTCAAGAGGGTTGGAAGGTGGTTGGAAGACTGGGACAGCTGTGGGACCTGCATGGATGGTATTGGGGCTTCCCCGTGGCACAGCTACACTTTTGTCACACACTCTACAACTGCGAGGTCACATCGGGTACATCAGGGCAGCAAGACCATAGCACACTCTCATCTACTACAACGCTTCCATCAGCCCAGCCATCAGTATCTGCACATTATGTACCGGCTGCTACTCTGTGGCCCCCACAGTTACTTTGTCATCGTTTCGCTGTGTCATTCTCACCTCTCCTGTGTGTGACCTGCACCTCAGCACTCCCGCTCAGTCATCCTTTTGACGCACTTATTGTAGCGATTCTGGCTCCACCAGGAGACACGTCTTCCCAGTCCTATGCCACACACAGACATTTCAGCATATTCCATGGGTACGTGTCCTCACTGATTCAGTACAGTTGCCTCCCACATGATTGCATTTTAAACTCGGGCCAGTTTTCGCCAGGGGCCACGCACCCTTAATCCCAAACACTGTAAAATGCAGTGAATTAAGCTTTAAACATTTCAAAGTTAGGTCCAGAGGGTTCCCCAGCTCTTGTCTAGTCTTGCTGGACCTTTAAAACTTTAAAATGTTAACCTTTAAATTTCAGCTGTTTTTGGTTCAAAGCCACACTCCTTTATTATGACACCATGAATTTATTTATTTATTTAGCTGCATTTATATCCCGCTTTTCACCGGGTCAAAGCGGTCAATTGGGGGATACATTTAACACGAGGGGATATGAGACACATACGCTAATACTCACAGGGAACATGGGCAAAATAAACATTAGATATCAAAATAAACCTCTTAGGACTTCGCTACCCTTCCTCTGCTTTTCCCCACTCTTCCATTAGTTAATTTTTTATTTAAAAGTACAGATCATTTTGGCTCACTCTTATGGGAGTCGGCCTTTTTGAGGCTGGCTGCACCCCAAACCTGGCCATTTTCAGGCCTAAAGCCTCCTGTCTCTAATATCCTTGTCCCAAGGCCCCCTATCATGGGCTGCTCATCGCAGGGCTCATCAGGCCCAACCAGCCTTTTTTCTAAGGCCTCCTGTCGCTCCAATTCCTCCAGGTCCTCCTGCACCAAATGCCGGCGCCCCTGGCCCCTCCTTCCAGTTTAAGGGACAGCTGCGGCCTTCGCGGCTCTCTCCGATACACTAGAGCTGCCTCCCACTGTGATCGGGAGCAGCTACACACACCGTGGCTGTCCCTAATCGCATCAGCCAGCTCCACTAGCCTACCAGAGAGCACAGGCGACCAGAAGTCTAAAAGAAAAAATGCATTCCAGCCCTGATCCCAACTTCTATCATTTCAATATTTCTTTTTTTTAAAGAAAGAAACACCATTCCTCTTTTCCACCACTCCTACAGCCTCAGCACAGAACAACAGCCCAACTGCAGTCCCTGGCATCACACCAGATCCCGGAGATGTAAACTTTATTAAATATTACTCATCTGGTTACACTAGCCAAATACAAGGGCCTTTACTGAATCCTCATCCTTCGTGACCTTTCTGCTGCTTTTGACATTGTTGCTCACCATCTTCTCCTCAATACCTTGGTCCTCACTTAGATTTAGGGGTTGTGTTCTGTCCTGGTTTCCTTTGTATCTCTCCCACCGCACTTTTAGTGTATGCTCTGGTGGATCCTCCTCTATTGCCTTCCCGCTTTCAGTTGGTGGACCTCAGGGTTCTGTCTTGGGATCTCTCCTTTTCTTTCTCTACAATTGGTGCAGTCGTCATCTCCTCCCATTATATTTGGTACGCTGATGACTCTCAGATCTACCTTTGTGCACCTGAAATTTCTACAGGAATCCAGGCCCAGATCTCTGCATACTTCTTTGACATTAGTGCATGGATGTCTCACCACCATCTGAAATCGAACATGGCCAAAACTAAGCTCCTTATCTTTCCCCCTAAGCTCACCCCCCCCCCCCCCTTCCGCCTTTCTCTGTGGATAAACACTCTATTACTCCCTGTTGCCACAGTTCGCAAACTTGGGATCATCTTTGACTCCTTTTCCAGACACATCCAAAACCTGTCGCTTTTTTCTCTATAGCACTGGCAAAATTCATCCCTTCCTTTCTGAACACATACTAAGACTCTTCTCCATTCTCTAGTCACCTCTCATCTAGACTATTGCAGCCTCCTCTTCACTGGTCTTCCTCTGACTCATCTCTCCCCACCTCAATCTGTTCAAAACTCAGCTGTACCGCTAACCTTCCGCCAGTGTCACTATGCTCCTGTCACCCCATTTTGCAAGTCACTTCATTGGCTTCCTATCCATTTCCGCATCCAGTTTAAACCTTTACTCCTGGCCTATAAGTGCCTTCATTCAGCTGCTCCTCACTACCTTTCCTCTCTTATCTCTCCCTGGGAACTCCACTCTTCTGGCAGATCCCTTCTATCTGTACCCTTCTTTTCCACAGCCAACTCCAGACTTCGATCTTTCTACCTTGTTGCTCCTTATGCCTGAAACAAGGTACGTCAAGCTCCATCTGTGACCCTGTTCAAATCCAGGCTAAAATCTCACCTCTGAGACTGCTTTTGGATCCTTATCCCCTAGTCTCCTGTTCACCTCTTAGGGGTTTCCTTACCATTCCCCTAGATATATCCTAGTCCCCACTTGGGTTGTCTGTCTTGACTAAACTGGAAGCTCTAATGAGCAGTGACAAGAACTGCGTGCTATAGTCAAAGTGCAGTCACACCATGGAGCGATACAGAGATATTATTATATCCTTTGCTTTATTCTCCATTCCTTTCCTTGTAATTCCAAGATAAAATGAAATGATGATGCCTTACATCATCAGAGGGAGGAGTAGCCTAGTGGTTGGGGCAAGGTACTTCAGGCCAGAAGGTCAGGGGTTCAAATCCCACTAGAGGACAGCAACCTTGGGCCGGAAGGACTGGGGTTTCTAGTCCCACAGATGCTCCTTGTGGTCTTGGGCAAGCCACTTAACCCTCCATTGCCCATGTTCCCTGTAAGTATTAGTGTATGTGTCTCATATCCCTGCGTGTTAAATGTATCCCCCAATTGTGTTGTGACCGCTTTGATTGAAGGATAAGGCGGTATACAAAACTGTCTAAATAAATAAATAAATAAAAATGTTGGTATAAGCCACTGTAATCCGATGAAACTGTGCAATTACATAAGAAGAACAACGTCAATGGGATTTTCAGCTACAATTAGCAGCTCATGCGGCTGATCTGCAATCCTTTAGTTCTGCAAATTTCAGTTCAACAGACTGTAGGAAATACAAGAGGAAATCATTTAAACTGGGTGAATGTGTGTGACTCTTTCAAGTTAAAATGCCCAGGATTAGTCCTGGTGTTCAGTATGGCCCTGCTCTCATACGTTTTCTTCTGATGCACTGATTGCTAACATACTCCCGGAACTAAAGTCACTCTGTGTGTGTGTGCGTGTGTGTGTGGTCTTCTTACATCATGGTGGCTTGTGACAAATGTTGCTTCTGCAAAGCAGGATCTAGTACACCATTTAGCTCCCCAAGAGAATCAGACTCATACTTTGTGTTTAAATTATTTTTATTGTTATTGATTAACAACCCAAAACAAACCAGTCGCCTCTGGTGTGCAGGGACACTTACGCAGCGCCAGGGCGGCGAATATATTGGCATAACAGTACAGACCAGGTCATCATCATTAATCAAAATATAAACCCCTTTCCCCCTCTACCCCTCCCTCTCCTCCTTCCCTGTGGTGGACATTACTCTTAAGCGATTCCTCAGATCAATCTCCCATAGAGATAAGTAATGGTGAACAGACCGCTTCACCCAGCTGGTGTAAGAGAGAAACAGGCCGTTGATCCATCAGCCAGGCGAACGTGAGAGACCCAAGGGAGATGGCTAGCCTATATAAAGACATGGTTATGTGCCATTTATTTATTTACTTAACAGTTTTATTATATTGCTTTATCATTTCAATCAAAATGGTTTACATTGTAACTTAAACTTGGTAAATGTACATTGATTTTTCTGAGCAATGGAGGGTTAAGTTACTTGCCCAAGGCCACAAGGAGTGCTTTATGGGAACTGAACCCTGGTCGCTTGGTTCTTCAAGCTAGTGCTCTAACCACTAGGCTATTCCTCCACTCCACTGCCATGTTATGTCCCGGAGGGGATAAAGACTGTGTGTGCAAGATTCCCACATTGCCATAAGTTTGTCACAGCCGGGCACAGAACCCTATGCAGCAACATTCTTTATTTGCATAAGTCCATGGAGGCTATTTCACCGTGCCCAGTAAGCTGTGGGTTCTGGATCCAGTCACGTCCGCAATATGCACCTAAGGCCCAGGAGGCAGGCCTTCTGTATGAAGAGCTTTGTTCCCCGCCCTTTTACCGGGAGCCCCACCAGGTCCCCCAACACCAAGTCTTCGACCTAAAAAATCACTCTCTCAGTACATCAGTCAGAAATAGTCTAATCTCATCCCAGAAGGTACGTATTTGAGCACAATCCCAGAATTGGTGCCCCAACATACCCCAGGCCACTAGGTGTTTTGGGCAGGTTCCGGTGGCCGCCAGTCTGGCTGCTCCAGCCTGCACTGGGGGAAAAATGGACCGCAGTATCATCTTGCAGAGTGTCTCTCTGAGCATTACGACTGTAGTGACTTGAGACAGCCAACGGAGAGCCCGATGTATGGTGTCTCCACACCAACTGGTCCCTAGTTCCATGTGTCATTTTTGAGCCAGCTCTTGATGGCAGTTCTGCTATATTAAAGTCTCCCTGGCCCTACGCATTTGAGACAACATCAGGCACTCTCTGTCATCGGTTTCAAAGAACTTTGCCAGCTATTCTCCAAATTGAGACCCCACATTCTTCTTTTCCAGTGTTAGTATGTAGTGCCTCATCTGTTGGAGTGCAAAGACTCCATTATGGGGAATCTAATATTCCATACTCAGATCCTCAAATAGATTGAAATTGCCCCTGCGGGGTTAGGAATTGAGATAACCAGACCAATCCCTGCTTCTCCCAGAGGCTAAACTCCTTAGATAGATCTCCTGCAGGGAAAGGTGCATAAGATCCGCCATGCACCTTGCACATCAGTTGTATAAAAGGGTTGTTCTGGACCTTGACGGGCAAACGTTCCCAGGGTGCATGTAGGACGTACACGGGATGTATGGATCCTAAGAATTCATGCTCTAACAACATCGGGGTGCAGACCATTGTATTGTAAAGCCAGTCCCGGATATGTCACAGTAGGCAGCTCATATTGTATTGCTCTAGGTCAGCCCCCCTTGGTCCATGCCACCCAGCAGGCGAATGAAGGAGATGCGTGAGCATCGGCCCCGTCAAAAAAATTGGCTCAAGTTCCTTCGCCATGTCCACAAATCTCATTTCAGCAGCTTCACTGGCAATAGATATAGCCATTGGGGAAAGAGCGTCATCTTGTACAGAGCTATTTGCCCCAAAATTGTCAGTGGCAAGCTCTCCCATCGCCATAGCTGCTCTCTCTCTCTCTACACAGTAGCAGTCTTACATTGTTCATACAAATGAGAGAGATTAGAGGGAACGTACACTCCCAAGTATGTAAAGGTCCCAGCTGTCCATTTCAAAGGGGATAGGCCCGGCCAACATTGTTGTAAAACTGATTCGAGAGGCATGGCCTCAGACTTGTCCAAATTGCGTTTTAAGCCTGAGCATTCGCCAAAATCTCTGAAAACCTCTAAGAGGATCGACAGGGATGTTTGAGGATTCCGCAAATGTACCAGAACGTCATCTGCATAAGCTACAATTTAAATTGTGACCACTCTACTGTTATGCCCTCTATCCACCTGTCTCCTCGCACTTTCTGCAATAATGGTTCCAAGAATAGTAGGAACAACAGTAGCGATAGGGGACAGCCCTGACCTGTGCCACAGCCAGGGAAATTGTTCAAACATCTATCCATTGGCGACCACAACTGCTCTGGGGGAGTTATAAAGCAATTTCAAGGCTTGCATGAACGGCCCATTGAAGCCAAAGCAGCCCAGTAGCGCAAACAGAAACCTCCAGTCCACTAGGTCAAATGCTTTTTCAACATCAAAGCTAATTAATAGGGAAATCTGCAGGTCTGCATGACTAGCTGCTATTGAGGTGATTACTTGACACAGGTTTAACACTGGGTGTCTATCCCTTACAAAGCCAACCTGGCTCTCCTGTATTAAGGTGGGCATTATGCAGGCCAAGGGATTCACCAGTATTTTAGTGAGTATTTTATTATCACAATTCAGAAGCAAAATGGGCCTATAAGATGCTTTGAGCAGGGGTCTCGTCCATGTTTCGGAAGCACCATTTTATGCACCATGTTCATTTCATAGGGGAAGGCCTGCAGGTCAATGAGCTGGGAGAATAGGCATTGTAACAGAGTTGTAATTTGATCTCGCATGAATTTATACCATTCGTTGCTGAAGCCATCTGGACCAGGTGCTTTATAGGCCTTGAATCATGTTATTGTAGAGTTTACTTCCCCCTCAGTGATGGGTTTGTTGAGCTGGGCACATTGATCGAGTGTTAAATGTCAAGAGCTCTATGCCATCAAGGCAATGGAGATCTCCCAGTTTCGATCCATCTCCCACAGTGTTCAAGGTCTGATAGAAGCTGTGGAATAGCGCCAGTATGCGTCGATCATCTGTCACCACCTCGCCCTTATCTGAACGTGCCATTATCCTCCTATGGCCCTGGTTACGCTTGATCAGGGAGGACATAAGTCGTCCTGCCCAATTCCAGAACTGGTATAGCTTACATTGATAGTATATCATAGCCTTGTAAGCCCTCCGGTGCAACAGGGTATTTAATTCTACTTGGAGAGCCACCAGTTCTCCTTGTCACATGGGCTCAAATTGTCTTCTCAATAGATGCAGGGTCGCCCTAATCTGTCAGATCAGCTGCAATATCTGTGCATTGATCTGCTTGTGACGGCGGTGTTCAAAACTCATAATTTCACCTCGGAGGACTACTTTAGCTGTCTCTCAAAACAGAGCGGGATTGTTCTGATGGTCTTGATTGGTGTTAGCATATACATCCCATTTTTCTTGAAGAAACCACAAAAAGGACAGGTCTTGATACAAATGGACCAGGAAACGCCATCAGCGGCTCCCGATGTGCCCTCCCGGCTTCCCCAATTCCACCCAGACTGATGCATGATCAAAGATCACTATAGCCTCAATATTCATATGATTCACCTGGGCCAGGCAATCCGATGCGATTAGCATGTAGTCAATACGCAAAAGCATGTTGTGGGCACACAATAAGTGGGTGTAATCATGATCCTGCGGGTGCAGGCTGAGCCATGAGTCCACTAGGTCAAGAACCTCACAGAGGTGCTCAATGCCCCTCCTAGAGCATGTCGGCCCAAAGGGATCCAGCAAGGCTTTATCCTTGGCTAAATACAAAGTGCAATTAAAATCCCCTCCCAACACAAGAGAGCATCAGGGGAACCCAGCTAGTATCTTATCTATATTTACAAAAAAGATTGATTGGGAATATTAGGGCCATATATGTTGCAAAAAGTGTAATAGGTGTTCAAGAGTTTCGCCACCACTATGATGTATCTCCCTTGCGGATCTACCACTTGCTTATCCAGTGTAAAGTCCAGGCCTTTACAGATCAGGATGGCTACACCTGCCTTCCGGGAGCACGCCTCAGCCCCAAATGATTGTCCCACCTACCACCTCTGGAGTTTAGCGTGTTCGGTGGCATCCATATGGGTCTCTTGCAGGAAAATCACATTGGCCTTTAGGTCTCTAAAATGCTTCAACACCTTGTATCGTATGAGGGGGGATCCCAGCCCACAACATTCCAGGACACGCACCGGATAGAATTATCACCCATGCCAATTCCTGGTAAATAATACTTTATGTTTATTAAATTTCTTGATATACCACTCCTTAATAGCACCAGGACGGTTTACAAAACAAAATAAAAAATAATGGCTGTAGGCCAGGAAAAGGAAAAAAAACTCCATTGTATGACAGGGCAGTAACAGTACCATAGAGAGGGAAAATAGGAGATAGTGGAAGGAGACAGAAGGGTTGTTGTTGTTAAGTGCCGTCGAGTCGGAGTCGACTCATGGCGACCCTCTGGATAGCTATCCTAAATTGTGTTCGGTCTTCAGTCAGGCGGCTCATTGTTGACAGACTGGTACCCGTAGCTGCTGTTATTGTAGCAATCCATCTCATTGCTGGCCTTCCTCTTTTGCGTTGACCTTCTATCTTGCCAAGCATGATGTCTTTCTCTAATGATCTCTCTCTTCGCATGATGTGTCCGAAGTATGAAAGCCGAAGTCTTGTCATCTGAGCTTCTAAAGAAAGCTTAGGTTTGATCTCCTCTAGTACCGACTGGTTTGTTCTTCGGGCAGTCCATGGTATACACAGTATTCGCCGCCAGCACCATAATTCAAAGGCATCAATTTTCTTCCTGTCTGTCTTTTTCACTGTCCAGCTTTCACATCCATATGATGTTATTGAAAATACCATGGCTTGAACAAGTCGAATCTTTGTATGGAGAGACACATCTCTGCTCTTGAGAATCTTATCTAGGTCTTTCATAGCCATTCTGCCAAGAGCAATGCGTCGTCTGATTTCTTGACTGCTTGTTGCTTCTTTATTGATAGTTGATCCAAGTAGGTTAAAGTTGTTCACAATTTCAATTTCTTCTCCTTCAACGATGAACCTGTTGATTATGCCAGTTGTCATGATCTTTGTCTTCTTTACATTAAGGTGCAGGCCCATTTTGAGACTATGTTCTTTGATTGTGAGAAGCAAATGTTTCAGATCATCTTCGCTTTCAGCCAGTAATGTGGTATCATCAGCATAGCGAAGGTTGTTGATGAGTCTTCCACCAATCTTCACACCTCTGTTGTCTTCATACAGTCCTGCTTCTCTGATGATTTGTTCTGCATATAAATTAAACAGGTAGGGGGAAAGTATGCAGCCTTGTCTTACACCTTTGCTTATTTTAAACCATTTTGTTTCTCCTTGTTCCGTTCGAACTGTTGCTTCTTGATCAATGTACAGATTACGCAAGAGAACGATCAGGTGTTCTGGTATACCCATGCTTCTTAATGTGGCCCAGAGTTTCTCATGGTTTACACAGTCAAAAGCCTTGCTATAGTCGATAAAGCACAAATAGATATCCTTTTGGTATTCTTTAGTCTTTTCAAGGATCCATCTCACATCCGCAATGATGTCTCTCGTTCCTCGCCCTTTCCTGAACCCTGCTTGCACTTCAGGTAGTTCTTGTTCTAGGTATGGCTGTAGTCTCTTTTGAATAATCTTCAGTAGAATCTTGCTGGCATGTGGGATCAGAGCGATTGTGCGATAATTTCCACAGTCAGTTGGATCACCTTTCTTTAGTATTGGTATAAACACAGATCTTTTCCAGTCAGTTGGCCATGATGTTGTCTTCCATATTTCTTGGCAGAGCCTTGTAAGTACGGTAACAGCTGCATCAGATTGCTGCAATACTTCTATGGGAATGCTATCAATGCCTGGTGCTTTGTTCTTTGATAAGGCTTTCAATGCTGCTTCAACTTCTTCTTTCATCACCAATGGTTCCTGATCATAAGGTATAGGTTGAAACGGCTGTTGGTCCACTTGATCTTTATCATATAAAAACTCTGTATATTCCTTCCACCTTTTCTTGATCTTCTCAGCATCATTCAACATAGAACCTTGAGCATCTTGTAACATTCCAATTCGGGGCTGGAACTTTTTCTTTAACTCTCGCAGCTTTAGGAAAGCCGATCTTGTTCTTCCTCTAATAGTTTCTGCTTCTATTTCCTTGCAAGTGTCATTGTAGTACTTTTCCTTGTCCTGTCTTGCTGCACGTTGGAAATCTCTGTTGAGTTCTGCGATTGTCTTTCTTTCTCCTTTGGCTTTAGCTTCTCTGCGTTTCTGGGCAATTTTCAGAGTTTCTTCCGTCATCCATTTTGGCCGTTTTTGCTTTTTCACCTTTTGTAGAGACTTCTCGCTTTCTTCCAGCACAACCTTCTTGATGTCATTCCATAACTCTTCCGGAGCTCTGTCATTTGTATCTAAAGCAGCAAATCGATTTTGCAGGCAGTCTTTAAATTCCAGTGGTATATTCTCAAGGTCATATTTTGGTGCATTCATGAGTGGTTTGCTCTTTTTCAACTTTAGCTTGAGTTTGCATACTAGTAGTTGATGATCTGTACCACAGTCAGCTCCAGGTTTTGTCTTTGTTGATGTTACAGAGCTTTTCCATCGTTGACTTCCACAGATGTAGTCAATTTGATTTTTATACAATCCATTGGGTGAAGTCCATGTGTACAGTCGTCGCTTGTGTTGCTGGAAGAAGGTGTTTGAGATGAATAGATCATTGGTCTTGCAGAATTCTATCAATCTTTCTCCAGCTTCATTTCTGTTGCCAAGTCCATATTTTCCAACTACTTTGCCTTCTTCTTTGTTGCCAACTTTTGCGTTCCAGTCACCCATGACTATCAGGATATCCTGTTTGCATGTTCTGTCAATTTCAGCTTGTACTTGTTCATAGAACTCTTCAATTTCATTCTCTTCTGCAGCTGTTGTTGGGGCATATACTTGAATTATAGTTGTGTTGATAGGCAATCCTCGTAGACGAATAGAGATTAAGCGTTCGCTGACTGCATTGTATTTCATTACAGTTCTTGCAAGTTTCTTCTTTATTATAAATGCAACACCATTTCTTCTTTGTCTTTCATTTCCAGCATAGTAGACCATGTGATCATCTGATGCAAAGTGCCCGATGCCAGTCCATTTCAGTTCGCTGACACCCAACAGATCAAGTTGTACACGTTCCATTTCATTCTTGACCACCTCCAACTTCCCTTGGTTCATGCTTCGTACGTTCCATGTTCCAATGTGTAAGACATCTTTACAGCTTCTGACTCTCATTTCATGCGCAGCTACATCAGCAGTCAGACTTCCCGAGGGCTTTGATCCAACCACATCATAAATGCTGGCTTTACTCTGAAAAGTCTTCAGCTCTTCCCCAGTAGCTAGTTGAGTGCCTTCCGACCTGGGAGTCTCATCTTCCAGCACCATAGCACAATTTGTTTTGTTGTAACTATCCATTGGGTTTTCATGGCAAGATACAGAAGTAGATTGCCGGGCCTTCCTTCCGCGCAGTTTAAGTTTGGTGTTGTTGCCGTTGTCACAGAAATGTGATCCTCCGCCGTCAACACTATCCCATTCTGCTGCTGCCCAGATGGGTGGTTTGTCTTCGTCTGGCACCTCAGCTGAGACCTGTCCATCTTGGGAGACCCTGCCAGTAGTTAAACTACCGATAGTTTAGCTCTCAGCATCACTGATGCACGCAAGCCCTCACAGCACGACAAGCTGCAAACCAAGTGAGAGGACAGAAGGGTAAAAAGTAATTATTAAGGACTCATAGTGGAGGTAGGAACTATGGGTGGTCAGGAGATGGTGGGAGGCAGGTCAAAGGCAGATTGAAAGTGGTGAGTTTTCAAAAGTGTCTTAAATTTGGGAAAGGAGGGTTCTTGGCATAGCGTGGGTGGTGGGAATTCCAAAGGGAGAGGCCCAGGAAGAAAAAGGCAGAATACCAGGTAGACTGAAGGTGAGCATGGGAGAGAGATGGAAGGACCAAGCGATTAATGTGCTGCCACCCATGTTGAGATGGGGTATCGCCCAGCCTCGGCACCCCATATCTCCTTGACCTGGAATCACTGCCAAACAATTTAAAAAATCTAACGTTTGTACAACCCCAACCCATCCCTTGTCCATTCTTCCACCCCATAGCCATCATTCACCTTCTAGCAGTCACTCAGGATGTCAGGGTCTCCTCCTCCCCATCCCCACTCAGCCTCCTATTCTTATTGCTACCCCATTTGCATTCATTCATTCACTGCTTTACTTTCCAGCCCTTCTTCCATGTCATCCAATGTCTTCTTCCGGTGACACCCAATGTCCTCACCCTCACCTTTAATGAGTATAAAGGATGTTGAAACCAGTGGCTATGTATTTACCTAAAGGCGCTCAGTGTTGCCTGCCCTCTTTCCTCCAACCCATCCCGATGCGGTTAATCTCCAAAGCTCCATACACGTGTAGGCACAGCACTCCACTCCAGCCTCACCTACCCAAAATGAACTCCCCCACCAGGCAGCCCATCACATACAGATGTTTCTACTCCAGCTAGGCTGCTACTTTCATACAGCACCCACTGAGGGCCACCACTACTGTACACCAGCCGAAGCAGTCACCGGAGCCCACTCCCAGCATGCCGCCCCCCCCCCCCCCCAGCGGAATCAACATAACTCAAAACATATCAGTACCCAATCACCCCTCACACTCACACCAAGCATTCCAGATATCCAGCCACGCACTCCATACCTCCACACTCCACGCTTCCTGCAGTCCATCACTGTCAATCTTGCCCTCCCAACAAAACAATCTTTATCCACCATCCCTTTTCCACCCAGGGGATCCCCCGTTAGTAGAAAAGGGATGGCAGGATCCATGACATATTAATACAAAGCAGCAAGTCCCAGTTGGTGAAATGCTCCATCTTCTGTGCCCGCTAGGTAGACTCATATTTTAATCACAGTACTGTCCCTCATTTCACAAAATACATATTGACATTAACAAGATATGTCATGTTTGCTTATCCTCTCCCCCAAAGAGAAAGGAGAAGAGTATATTGATACAGCACCGTACCTAGGCCTATGGAAGAGGTACAACCACACAGGGCGCAAAACAATAGGGGCACATTTGGGGTTGCCAACCTCAGCTGCCCCCCACACTGCCTGTCCTTGCCCTGCCGCCACTTTTCATATTCCCGTGGTGTTGGCAGCACCACCATTTGAAAAAAGAAAAAAAAAACACACACAGGTCTTTCAGACTCCACGCTGGCATGCTGCCCCGATTCCCCCTCTTCTAACGTATATTTGCATCAGAGGAGGGAGGGATCAGGCCAGCATGCAAGTGTGGCGTCGGAAAGACCTGCGTGGAATTTTTTCAATTGGACGTCCCGCCACCGCCGCCAAAGGAACCATAAAAGTGGCAATGGGGCAAGGGCGGGCAGGGAGGGGGAGCTGGCTGGAGACATAGAGATAAGATGCGGAGGTGCTGGGCATGGGGCAAATGACAAACTGAAGGGGGGGGGGCGCACCAGATGTGCAAATCGCCCAGAGGACGTTTATGACTTGGTACAGCCCTGTATTGATCAATGCAAAAGTTAAGATGTTCTCTTGGGAGAAAACTGATGACCAGTTCAACTGTTACTCCTTTACCTGGATAAAGTAGTGGCCGCTATGTTAGTCCGCTTGAATGCATAGAAATAAAGTGAATCAGCAGAAACAAAAAATATACATTTAAAGTGATACCTTTTTATTGATAACTGTCCTGACCCAGGAAATGGAGTTTTACTATGTCCCAAAAGCTAGTCAAAAATGTCTTGTTAGTCCAATAAAAAGGTATTTCTTAATATTTGGTTTTTTGTTTGTTTTCATTTATTAAACATTGCAGCCGATATTCAAAGCCCTTATCCAGACAGCCAATCAGATACTATTGGGGTCATTCTGAGCTGCATTTAGTGGGGATGGACATCCAGGTCAGACATTCATCCCCACCAAACGCCAGATCCATATCCTCTGTCCAAAGTTCCCAGCATGTATATAGGAGATGTACGGGGAGCTCTGGATGGGTTGGGAGGGGTGGGGCAAGGGAGGCGCGAGGGTGGGCGGTGGGCAGGGATGCAACCCCAGACATACATGGCCGATCCTGAGTTCAGCCCTGTATGTCCAGGGTCGCCAACATGGACGGGGGACTTATTGCACCTCAGAGGTGGAATAAATCCCCCTGGACGTTGGGGGATGGCGGTGCAGGGCCAGGTCAGTGGGGCGAGAGAGTGCAGGAGCTTCCCCACAGTCCGACCTTGCCTTTGGAAGGCCACATCGGGGGTCAGGCTGTGGGGAATGAACTTTGTGGTGGCGGCCGGGGATCACGGCTGCTTAATGGAGCCACAGCACTGCGGCTCCATGCAGGAGATGGGGCAGGCCTGTGCAGGGATACTATTGGCACAGAATTGGGGTACGGCCTGCCCATCCAGGCATGGGCTGGCCATCTAGACCTGATTCTGATCCCACGGGAATGTCTAGCTCCCATGGGCTCAGAATCGGGGACTAGACTGGTCTGTCCAGATCCTGGACGTCTGGGTGGGCAGGATATTCCTCCTTCAGAATTGGGCCCTATCTGGATAAGGATGTTGAGCAAGATATCCAGTGGCACTATCCGTATATTGTCACCAAATAGCTCGCCGATATTTAAGTGCCTCGGATGAACCCCCATGGCATTTCAAAATCGACCCTTTTGAAAATCAGGCCCATTACCTTTATACAGCGCTGCACTGGAACAATAGAAGTCAGTCATCACATCTACAAAAACAGACTCATCTAACCATACTTAGGTGTATCTTTGGGCTTCCAGCTCAGTTGGAATGGCCTCTACTGGGCTATGGCACTATGAGCACCATGTGGAGCCTTCGCCTGTAGCCCATAATCCTTCCCCCTTCTCTTTATAGTATCCTTGACCTAGCCTAACCTGGGAAATAGGATAGGTGACCCAGAAATCAATCCCAGGTCCTCTGCTTGGCACTATGCTGCCCTGCCACCGAGCCTCCAGCTCAGCTCATGAACAGCATGTCAAGCACTAATTGTAGCTAGCTTATTCTCCGATCCATTTCTAAGTCATTTGCAACTGACGAGTGGATCTCAGACATTATGGGAGTCATTTTGGAAGCCCTATTTTTGCTTTGGACACCCGAAAATGGGCATAGAGATGTCCAAAGCACAGAGATGTCTCCAGAAACATTTTAGACAGCGACTCTGGGATGTCCCCAGTGTGAGGATGTCCACGTTTGTACAGGAGCTTGTGGAGGCATGGTGAGGGCATTCCGAGGAACTGAGACATCCCCACCTGATCTCAGAAATGTTCCAGACATCCAGCATCTACGTCTAAGTTTAGACCTGCTCTAGGTACCTGAAAAATGCTGGTTTGGGCTGAAAAAAATCCAGAAGGTGTAGAGAAGAAAGTACTCCATCATCCCCAGTACTCAGCACAACATCAATGATGCCAAAGTGGGATTTGAAGCCTGGTCGCCCTGCTCCTAGTCCACTACTCTAGCCATGAGGCTATCTTAGACATCTGGTTCGTGGTCTGAAATATTATTCTGGGGATATCGATGTAGAGACACTCCCCCACCCCCTCCCCCTCCCCTACGTTCATATCAGACACGTCCACGTTTATGAAAACGTGTTTGCACCTAATCGTGCCTGATTTTGTTTTCAGACATTCTGGCTTAACCATCCTAAATTGTACTTGGATGTCCCTTCTAAAATTCCCCTCCATGGGAATAAACCTGCTCTATGACTGATAAGCCGCACTTCCATGATGCAAGTTCTAAAGAAATAGCCTCGCATTCCTTCTTCCATTTCATAAACACGTTTGAGACCTTCTGGTTAGTTCATGGGTTGCATACATGGCCCATCTCGCAAAATACAAAGACGACGTGAACAATGCAAAAAATTACATCACACCAACATCCTAAACAAGGCAATCAATCGCCCACGAGAGTTATTTGAACTAGTCAAATCACTAACCAAAACCGACCAAAATGCCAACCTCAACAAATCCATCAAGGTCCAAACACTGGCAAACCACTACGCGACCAAACTGACGGCCCCTGGTCCTCCACCCCCCCCCCCACCAACACCACAAATCAGAAGTGAGAACAACACAACGCAAAACCAGTTATGGGAGCACTTCCACAAAATAGGAACCCAGCAAATCACAGCCATTGTCACAAGCCTGAAAAGCACCACCTCCCCACTAGATCCCTGTCCTGCATCCTGGATCAAGGCAGTGAAACAAGACATAGCACCTCACATAGCACACATAGTTAACCTATCCCTACAACAAGGAATCATGCCCTCAGAACTAAAGAAATCAGTCATTAGACCAATCCTAAAAAACACTACACTCAACGGAGAAGACCCAGCCTCCTACCGTCCCATATCAAGTATCTCATTCCTGGCAAAGATCATAGAAAAAACGGTCCTTCTACAACTCCAAGACCATCTGACTGACAGTGCTCCTCTTGATGACCAGCAATATGGCTTCAGGCAACATCATGGAGTTGAAACCCTGTTACTAGTTCTACTTAACAACCTCCTAAAGGGCCTTGAAAACAAAAAGAAAATGTACATTCTTGTATTCATTGACATCTCAGCTGCCTTTGATACAGTTAATCATGGGACCCTCATAAATAGGATAAAATCAATAGGAATAACAGGAACCCCACTAAAATGGTTCTCATCCTACATCTCAAATCGAACACAACAGGTTCAATTCAACGGAGAAAAAGCAGAATCTTTCTCCCAAACGCAGGGAATCCCCCAAGGCTCTGCTCTCTCAGCACTTCTGTTTAACATATATATGCAGCCACTATGCAAAATTTTCTCACGGCACGAAATTAATTACCACATCTATGCCGATGATATCATGCTATACACACAACTAGACACTAAAAACCCAGACTACAACCCACTGGAGACATGTATCGGAGAGATGCAAGACTGGTTACAACAAAGTAGCATGTCAATTAATCACAAAAAAACCGAAGTAATGTATATCTCCAAAGAACCGAATTTTGACCCTCCCACATCAATAACACTATGTAACAACACTTACCAAACAAAAAAAGAAATAAAGTATCTAGGAGTCACATTTGACTGTGACCTAAAGATGGAAAAACACCTCCGAAAGACCAACAGAGCAGTTTTCCACAAGCTTAGAGTGCTCCAACCCATTCGGAATATTATTGATCCCCAAGACTTCAGAACAGTGGCCCAAGCACTCATCATGCCACATTTTGACTACTGCAACGCCATCCTACAAGGTTTACCTAAAAAAACCCTAAACATATTACAAATGGCACAAAATGTAGCTGCCAGGGTCATAATGAAGAAAAATCTAAGTGACCACATCACACCAGTGCTAATTCAATTACACTGGCTACCCATAACAGCTCGCACAAAATACAAAATACTAACAACCACCTTCAAACTCATCCACAACTTAGCACCTTCCTTCCTCAACAACCTAGTAAGATTGCAACCTCCTACCCGAAACAGAAGAACCCACAATTCCAACATCCTTCACACTCCAACAGATATAAGATCTGCCAAAACTAACACCAGCCACAGGGCTTTCTCATATGTGGCGCCAACACTGTGGAACCAACTCCCACCAGAACTACGAGCTAGCAATGACCTTCTAGACTTCAGAAAGAAACTCAAAACGCACATTTTCCAATCACATTTCAACCTGAACTAAACCCACAGATGGAGCAGCCCCAGACCACTGTGTCCAAGAAGATTATCCTGTATATGTATTTATGTATATCTGTAAATGAACTCCCCCATAGCTAAGAAGTGTTAACTCTGTATGATGTGCTTTTCTGACAATCTGTATGTAAGCAAAATTTGTACCTGCCTTGATTCGACAGTCCAAGAAGATTATCCTGTATATATGTATTTATGTATATATGTAAATGAACTCCCCCATAGCTAAGAAGTGTTAACTCTGTATGATGTGCTTTTCTGACAATCTGTATGTAAACAAAATTTGTACCTGCCTTGATTCGGCAGTTTCACAATAGTAATCCTACCCGCTTCTGATCGCTGGAAGGAGCGGGCTACAAATGCTTGCTAAATAAATAAAAAATAAAATCATATTTTGGGCATATGCTAATACAGAACTGAGGATGAGATTTAAGCATCAAGTTTTAAAAAAAAAAGAATTAAAATGTAAATTCTGCAGGTGACTATTTTTTTCATTACATCACATATAAGAACCCTGCAGCATCAGTTTGAATTTAGGGTGTTCTACATTTTAACAGTGCAACCCATCAGTCATAGACTATGCATCTTGAATAGGTATCTCACTGTTTCACTTAGATTACCAACCACATCCTCATTCATGGCACCTGCATGTTGGTGCTAATCTTTCATTGTCTACCTGTAAGGACTAATGTGTGCTTATCTTGTACAGAGCTGTGTACACCATCAACTTCATATACTATAATAATGGTATAATATTATCAAAGGGCAAAGCAGTTTCAAATGTCCTTGGAATGTATTTCTCCATATTGCCACCTTTCCTTAAAACTATAGCAAGCATGACTATTCGTCCCCCAGTGATTGCAAAAATCTATCCAAACATTCACTGATTATTTCGGATTTAAGAGCCCCGTTAAATGAGTTTCCAATTCATATTCATTGCATCCATTCCAATAACGTAACCTTGGTACAACTTTGTCAAGATCCCTTCATTCTCCAGAATCATCCTCTAACCTGATGTCATTCCCGTGCAATGATCCTCTCTTAAAGAAATCCATCTGGACACCAAGTCTTGTGCCATCCCACACCGCCTGAGGGACCCTTCATGGGTAAACAGAATCACTAAGCTCCGCTATGTTTGTTGACCTAGTTTTTGAGACAGAACATGTCAAAACAGCCCACTTTTTATTTTCCATTAAGTTCAGCATTTGGACTGCATTTAAGAGCTAACTAAGGATTAGACAAAGACATCTAAATTTGGGAGGTTCGCCTCATCACAAGAAAGCTTTGACAGAGGATTTCAGAGCAGTTTCTCAAGTCAATAAATTTGGGCAAACATGTCTGTGAACAGGAGAGGTGGGGAAAGTGATCCTCGGAGAATTTTCAGAAAAAAAACCTGTTGAGCTCACAGTGGTTAGCGTGTTTTTTTAAATGTCAGTTGCCACAGGTAAAATAAATGCGGATATTCAACAGCAGTATCTGAATAGCAGTTGCCTCTGAATATTTGTATACTGAAATCAGCTGCAACTGCTATCTGGCTAGCCAATCTGCATACATTTTTTTCCTATCCTAAGATATGTGGATAATTATCCGGATAGCTACGCTGAAAAGCACCACTCCGGATAAGTGTCAGGGCTTCCCCCAACTCCTCCCCACCCCACCCAGGAACTATCTGGATAGTGCCATGGCAGTCAGAGGAAATATTCAGCGGTATAACGCCACTCAGTATTGGTCTCACTAGGGCTTATCCACATACAGTAGCAGGTCGTGCTAACTAGATAACCCTTTTAAATATCAGCCCGAATGTAGAATCAATTCTAATGGGTTTTGAGGTTAACTGGGATGTTGCTGTCACTGTTTAGATTATTTATTTATTTAGCTGTGCTTATATACTGCTGTTCACCGGGTCAAAGCGGTTTTATTCCAAATGTTAGTGGTAAGATTTGGGAGTTGGCCTGGGTGTTGGCTTAAGTAAGTATAGGGATTTACAAGAAGAGAAGGCCTGAACTGGCTTACCAGGAGAAGTGATGGAGGTCAGGAATTGAACATTAATAGAACATGCCTGGGACAGATTGGAGGACAGTGGTTGAAAGAGGTTTAAGAGGTTGGGTAAAAGACTAGGGTGAGGGAACAAGAGTTGCCCCAAGTATGATCATTTATATTCTTATCAACTCAAAAGGGGAGCGAACTGCAGATGAGAAGTGAATGGGTCACTTGATCCATATTTGCCATCATCTACTATTTTGCTATGTTGGAATCCAAAGAAGACAATCTTGCACCAAAGCACCTTGGCCTTTCACCTGCCAGAAGTTGAAGATTTTATCATGAGAAGACTTATAATGAGTAGCTTTCAAAGGTTGGGCCTATGTTTCTCTGCGGTTCTTGGACGCCTTGCCTTTCTGGTCGTCTTCAGATCAAGCAAAGCTTCAACTATCAATATGGTTTCCCACAGTATCGGCATGACAAACAAAATGAATGCAGAGCTCACAGCAAAGAGTTGTCCCCTGATCTCTCCTCCCATCCCACCATGCTTATGAGCCTGGTAAATGGCTGGGGTTTTATTGTTGTAGATATAAAGTGGTAGTTTAGAAAGGGCGTCCAAATGCAATCTGGGACTTCCAGAGCAAAATGTGCAGAAAAACACTACAGATGTCTATATTTCTGCTCAATCATAGAAACGTAGACATCCATATTGGACATCCATATTGGCATCCATGCTACAAACCCTTTGCCTATGGGGACATCCATCGGCATGGAAAAACGAAAACATGAGCCCTCATGCCCCATCACTGTTCATTGTCAACATGGAAAATATAGGGGATAAAAGTGGACCTCCTTCTCCACACTTTCTGGATTTTTGACAAAATGAGCACTTATAGGCATGTATAACTGCATCTTTATGTAGTTAAAAATACCAGCATGTTAGCAATAAAATGAATTTGCTCTTTTTACAAGAACGATTTAGAGGTATTGGGTTAAAGTATAAGAGTGACAGCTATATTCGCCAAAAGAACTGAACAGTATGTTACTCTGGATGTTTTCTCAATTTTACTAATATATGGAAAGTTGTTTTTTTTATTCAAATTAAAGGGTAGGATGAAGATGCATCACTTTAGTGTTTTCATTTCTTTATTTTTTAGATACAGTGAAAAGCAGCTTTCTTCCGAGTCACACACTGAACTAGTTAGTGTGTCTGGATCGGTAATATGGTGGCCATGTGTTTCTTTCCTTTTCTCTGGTAAGATTAATTAATAGTTTAAGTAACATTATAAATGATTTATCATAATGAATGAGGGTCTTATAAGTACACTCACCTTTGTCTATATGTATCTATTCATGTTCGATCATTTTACTGTTGCACAATTTGGGTGTTTTTATTTACTTTATGTCCACCTATTTGTGTCCTAACGATGATATATTTCTCAATATTATGACGCTAAATTGCGTTCATTTTAGAGATGTCATTCCATTGATTAATTATTATTTATGCTTTTTATGATTTTCTTATATTCTTTTTAATGTAATTTTAGATTTATTTTATTCCTTTGTTTAGGCCTAAACCCCTGACGAAGGCAGTGCCGAAACACGGCCATGTTGGGTAGGTGACTTGCAGCTTCCCCTAAGGGTAACTAAATGCATTGTGTTTGTCGACACCTCGCTCTTTGTTGGCTTTTGCAGATATAACCTTTGACACGGTTGGGCACATCCAGGGCATTTCTATAATCAAGCAAGAAGTTCTTGTGAATGCCCCGGTCATGCCCCTTTCACGGCCGGGAACGTCTCTGGAGCCAGCTTCTAAAAGGCCTCTGGTCACACCTCTGTGATTTGGACATCTGCATGCCCGTTTGCAGACATCCAAAGCACAAATAGTGCTTCTAAAATAACCCCCATAAACTATACGCTCTCCAAACAAGACATTTTGGAGGTAATTTTATAAGGCGGCGTGTAGCTTTAGGTGTCAAGTATGGGCCTAAAAGGGGTTATTTTAATCACTTATGCTTGTATATATGTATATAAATGACCTGTTATAAACTACTGATCAACGTAAATGTAGGTGTGTTGCTTGATGGGCGGAGTTTGGAAGGAGCATGGGCGGAGCTTGCAAGTAGGCGCATAGATTATAAAATACTATAATTAATGTACATACTTTAAAGATATAGGTTGTGAGACTATACCCGCCTTAGGCGCCCGCCTAGACATGGGGTATAGCCTGGGTTGTTAAAGAAATACTCTGTAGTTGTGTCAAAAGTGTAAATTAAAACTGGGCTTTATTCCCCTTCCCTTGAGGATTGCCTTGAATACATCAAATGAGGATAACACAAAATGAACTGTTGCTTCACAGGTAAATAAAAGTTTTTTCCAAACAATACTTATGCTTCTTCTTGCTTCTTTCTAACAAAGAGATTCTATCTCATCCGAAATGCATAAAGCACACTCCATCGGTTCTGGAATGACCTCTGGGTTTGAACTTTCCCACTGCATAACCTCAGGACCTGGTCCTGTATATGGGCACCATGTTTCTGTATTACTGCTTTCAGAACCTTGCCCTCGGGAGACCTCAGCTTCTGGGAGAGGAGACTGCTTTGTACAGTCAGATATACAAGGAGCTGTGCTTGGGGTTTCTTCCCACCACCTATTCCAATAGGGGGTTTTCTAGCACCCTGTAAGCTTGGCTTTTTATACAAGGACCCACTTCTTTCCCTTTATAGAAGACAGGGTACTTATTTTTCTTCTGGGTGAAGATTGTTTCCAGCCCTTCCCCCTCTAGCCAAGGCTTCTTCTCCGGGGTGCAAACTGCCTTTCTCCGTGAGTACCAGACACTGGGCTTAGCTGAGCTGAAATCACTTCCTGGTTTCAGTGAGCTTTCCTGGGTGTGACTTCTGCTCTCTGCCTGCTTGGTTGCTTTCCTCTGCACAAGGACCCCTCCGGCTTGGAAGTCTTTTGCACTGTTCTTCCCAGCCCCCTCGGGTTCAACAGCCTGCTTCCATTCAGCCCTGTTTCTCCAAGACAACGTGTCTCTCGGTGTTTGCTCCTGAGTCCTTGTCTCTATTCCCTTCTGAGACTGACTCCTCTGCCTGGACTCTCTGCTCTCCTTGATCTCCCCAATCCTCCTGATCTCCGTGATCTCCCTGATCTCCTCTTGTGGGATTTCCCACCTGGTTTTATTTCCCTGCTTGTTGGACGTAGAACGTGACTCTTCCCTCAGGTGAGCCTGATTGGAACTCTGAATTTCTACTGCGTCACTAATGCCCTGAGGAAAGTTTGTTTCTCCATTCCCTGCTTTCCTGCAACCTGAATGTATCAACTGCACATGTGGCTGTGAGGTAAGCTCTTCTTTTACATTTCCCTTTATTATTTCAGGCTCAGTGCTGTCTACCTCATGACAAGGTGCCAACATTTACACAAGCCATAGGTCTAATGGAGGAGTGGCCTAGTGGTTGGGGCAAGATATTTCAGGCCAGAAGGTCGGGGGGGTTCAAATCCCACTAGAGGACAGCAACCTTGGACCGGAAGGACTGGGGTTTCTAGTCCCACAGGTGCTCCTTGTGGTCTTGGGCAAGCCACTTAACCCTCCATAGCCCATGTTCCCTGTAAAATACTTATCTCCAAGTTATAATGCCCTGTTCAATGTAACTTCCGTTTTTGTTCAATGTAAACTGCACTGATGCGGTATATAAGAGAATAAAAATAGTGTAAATGTCTGTGCCCTACCTTAAGGTGTGATCTCTACCACTTACACTAGTATTTTAAAAAAGAGAATTAAGTGTCTACTTTACCACAAAATAGATGTCTTCTTTTAAAATGACTGTCCATGAGGGTAATTGTATAAAGTCTTTCTGAAGTGTATGTGACTGCATAGAAGCGTTAAAGGCTTTTTTTTTTTTTTAGTGCCATCAAGTCAGTGTTGCCTCATAGTGACCCAGCTACCTCTGGGTTTTCTTGGCAATGTATCACCGGAAGTACATTGCCAGCCCTTTCTTCTGAGGCAATGGAGGGTAAAGTGACTTGCCAAAGTCACAAGGAGTGCCCATGGGAATCAAACCCTTGATCTTCTGGGTACTAGGCAGTTGCTCTAACCACTAGGCTACTCCTCCACTCCAAGGCTATTTATTATATAGCAAACTACAGCGGTGCCATCCTGAGTGTGCCCAATCTTGTCTGATCTTGGAAGCTAAACAGGATTGGGTCTGGTTAGGATCTGCATGGGAGACCACCTTGGACTACCAGGTGCTGTAGGTTTACTACAGGGAAGAAAGGCCTGGCAATCTACTTCTGGTCACAGCTTGCGAAGAAAATTCAAGGATAGTAACTTGGAAAACTACCTATGGGATCACCAGGAATCAATATTGACTCAACAGCACTTAACAACTTTAAATAGCAATTGGCTTTAATGTACATGCCTTGTCCAGAAGGTGTGCACTTTGCCAGTAGGCATAGCTTGGGATGCGACATGGGCAGAGCATGAGTGGAATTTGCAAGTAACCAAAATGGTAAAGGGGATGGAAGGATACCCCTATGAGGAAAGGCTTAAAAGGTTAAATCTCTTCTGGTTGGAAAAGAGACGGCTGAGGGGAGATATGATAGAGGTCTATAAAATAATGAATGGAGTGAAACGGGTAAACGTAGATTGTTTGCTACTCCTTCAAAAAGTAGGAAGACTAGGGGACACACAATGAAACTATAATGTAGCCCATTGAAGACTAATCAAAGAAGATATTTTTTTCATTCAATTCACAATTAAACTCTGGAATTCATTACCAGAGGATGTAGTAAAAGCTGTTTGTATAGTTGGGTTTAAGAGAGACTTAGATTAGTTCCTGGAGGAAAAGTCCATAAACCATTATTAAAGAGGACCAGGGAAATTCACTGCTTACCCCAGGGATAAGCATTATGGAACCTGCGTACCTTTTTGGGAACCTGACAGATACTTGTGACCTAGATTGGCTACTGTTGGAAACAGGATACTGGGCTTGATGGACCCTTGGTCTGACCCAGTATGGCATTTCTTATGTTCTTATGTACCAGTGTGTCTTTATAAAATAGGATTGAAATAGGTGCCTTCTCCACCTCCAAACCTAAGTATTCTCTTATAAAACTTAATCTTTCAGTTGTTCTATATTTTGTTGCATCTGTTTGTTCTGTAGCAATACCCTACAACAAGGTTTAATCTAGCTCTCTCCAAAATTTGGCTTGCTACATGGAAAATGTATCTTTTACCAGTCCGTTTCCTTCCCATAACAGTTATTCCATAAACGTGCCTAGCTGTATCTTTTAAAAAATGTTTAAATTCTCTGTTTACATTTGCCCATTCCACTATTTCTATTCAGCCGTCAACGTTCTTGTTTATTATCTGCTTTTATTCCCCTTCCAAGATTTACAGCAAAAGCCATGACGAGTGTGAGTTTACGCTTCTCTGCCTGGCTTTGCATGCCACATCGCAGCTTGATATTCTCTGGAAGGGGTGTTGCGATAACTGTATATCTTTGCTGTGATGCTTCTTGACGGGAACCAGATGGACGGCTCTTCCTTCCAGGCAGAGCATTTGGTCATGAGGTTTAAATTTCTCGCATTTTAACGTGATGTGGCTGAAGCAGGAGCCTTGCGGATCTGTTGCTTGAAGTGGTACAGAACATTTAGGCTGTGCAAAAAAAAAGTCCGAAAGCTTTTAAGTGGGGAGAAGATCAACTTAAAAAAAAGCCAACACATGCAGTCGAAATTTTCAAGCATGTCTGAGCAAGACCCCATTTAGCTATGTGTCCCTACATTTCCATTCCCACTACTGGGGAAGGGTGGTCACGGGAGACCTGTTTCCCTTGTCAGATTTTATTTGGAGATGTTATAGCCAAGTGTTTCTGACTCTATAACTTATTACCATGAAGAAATGTTATGAAATGTGGAAATTCCTGCACCTCAATCCCACTACTGCCACCACCCCGAGTGTGATTAAGCTAAAGACTGCAGGGTGCTCTGCTAAAGGAGTGAAGGAGGAAGGGGCTTGCCCAAGTGATTGGCTCACTGTGTGTTCCTGTTGCTGTCTGCAGTGCTCAGCAGGAGCAGTGTGGACAGCCTGACTCTTGGTGGAGGTCCTTGCTAAGGATAAAGATCTGCGGCTGTGAGACACGGTTGGTACTTTGTTGAAGGAGTGAAGGAGGAAGAGGCTTACCGACTGCCCGAGTGACTGGCTCACCGTGTGTTCCTGTTGTTGCCTGCAGTGCTCAACAGGCAGCCGTGTGGACAGCCTGACCTTCGGTGGAGGTCCTTACTAAGGATAAAGATCTGAGGCTGCTACACGCAGCCACGTATCACGGCCTGTGGGTCGCGATCTGATATGGTGCGGCCAAAGGGGCTGAACATGCCCCTTTGGTGCCCCTTCAGTGCACCAGAGGTAACAGGCAGAAGGAAATCATGACACCAGACTTTAGAGAATACCATGGGGAAGAAGAACAAAGGACCTTCAAAGGAGGGCCCTGTTGCCTCCTCAGTAAGCAGGTCACGTATTCCCCAATGGAGCTTCACTTAGCTCCAGAGGTCGAACGCCACCACCACATTCGTTTCATCCTAGGTCTACCACTATCTTGTCAGGGGATTCGTCTAAGATGTTAAATGATTTTATTTCTTTTCTACCAGTTCCAAAGCTGGTCACTGTATCTGCCTCGGTAGAGGATACTGCTTTAGTAGAAGGAGTGAAGAAGGGGGAGATTACCTTGAAGGACATACGGGGGACAATTAGGAATATGGATTCTAAGTTGTCCAGTACGGTTAGTTCTCTGTGTAGTTTTACACAGGGAGCAGCCGAGAAACTGCCCATTTTGATACTAGACTTTTGCTCCTTTATAAATCTGTGGCTCAGTTGAACACTCAAGTGGACTCATGTTTAGCTACAAATGTTGGTTATGTAAAGAATTTTACAATGTTGCATGCTAAAACAGAGGCATTAGAGAATTTTTCATGAGCAAGAAATTTATGGCTGTTGAATTTTCCTTTTATACACTTGTTTTCCGGAAATTTTGTTACATAAATATTTTAAAGTAGTCTTGAAATTGCAGGATCCAATTGAAATTGTTCAGACTTATTATCTTCCACCTAAGGTTGGGGTGCCTCTCCCTGGGGATATGATCTTGATCCAACTCTTAGCAAAAATTTAACTAATTTCCTGGAAGATTCTGCCGACGACTACTATTCAAAACAGAATACACCTTCAGGTCAGGGCAAATCAATAGCATATACAAAAAACTCCCAACCTCAATCAATGACCATCCAAGTAATTATTCTTTTGTCGGAGCTAGTCGTGGGAAGGCCGGAAGGGAAACCGACCCTCACCAGGCGAATAGCTACTTTTTATTCTCAAAGGTTCTTCACCAAAAAATAAAGTTAAAGTTTAATTAACCAATAAAATATTAGTCAGGTAGACTTATCTCATTCACAAACGCCAGTTATGATGGGTACACGACGCGCACATTTCGGGCACTCTAGCCCTGTTTCAAGTGTGATAACCAGAATTTCAGAAATCTTTGTACACCATTTTTCAAATGCCGTCAACGCAGCTGAGGTCAATCTTACAATGGCTGACAAAACGCTTTTAAAATAAGAGAACCATCCAATCAGTATCGGGAAAAACCCCCACATGACGGGGAACCCCTGATCTGATTGGCCTGCATAGAGTTATGACGAAACCTTATTCAATAGAACTGTGTAAGTCATTTTAACTATCCAGATTCCCGGGCCTCATTTTTTGACAAGCAAAAATTCAGCGATGTTATTATGAATAGATTTTGCAATACACATTTTGTATTCAAATGAGGCTCTGCCAGTCAATTTCCTTATTCATGCCTCCTGGTTCCATTGTTCCAAGACGGAATATCCAGCGTTGTTTGAGATACTGAAGACGCTCTTCACGGTGTCCTCCCCGAGGATTAGTTGGAACATGATCAATAATTGACCAGTGAAGCTGGTCAAAAGAATGAGAATATTCCATACAGTGAGACACCATAGGTGCAGACAATACCGCACATTGATGACGTGAAGCATGTTCAGTCAAGCGGCTTTTCATAGAGCGAATTGTCCTACCAATGTACAGAAGAGGACAGGGACATTGTAATACTGCTTATGTAGTATATATAATTCAATCAGTATCCCATTGACGTCGAAATACTTGGTGTGTGCAGGGGTGAATCCATTCAATACCAGTAAAAGTAGAAATACAATATTTACATTGTTGACACGCTAAATGACCAGAAATGGGTTCCGAGTAAACACATCGATCTTCTTTCATAGATGTTTTAACAAGGGTATCTCCTAAATTACGACCCCGAGAAAACGCAATCTGTAGAGGGAGATTAAAGCAATCATGGAGTTGAAGTATAGGCCAATGAGTTTTTAAGATCCATAGTATTTGTGGACTAAGAGTCATATAGGGTAGGACCCCAGTAACTTTCGGTAAAACAGGTGATTTTGAAACAGCATATGCAGGATCCAGTAACCACTCACGATGAGTGCAACATGCTCTTTTGTATGCTTTTCCTATAACACAATCTGGGTATCCCCGTACTTTTAAACGATTACAGAGATCTTGAGCATGAATTTTGAACACCTCTAATGAATGACATAGACGTCGTAGTCTAAGAAATTGCCCATAGGGAAGCCCACGTCGCAAGGGGCCTGGGTGGAAACTACAAAAGTGTAGAAGGTTATTCCTTTGTACTGCTTTTCGGTATAGTGATGTATATAGGTGTCCATCTTGATAAAAAAATTTTAGATCTAAAAACTCTCTCATTGGCATCTATGTGAGCAGTAAAAGAAATATTTGGTTTTACACTATTGAGCCAATGTATAAAATCCTGCAATGTTACTAGATCAGATAACCAGATAAAAAATATATCATCTAGAAAACGCTTCCATATTAGAACATGTTGATACATAACTGATTGTGCAATCATAGAATTTTCCATATCCGCTAAATATAGGGTGGCTATAGATGGCGCCATTGTAGCCCCCATAGCGATACCTGAGAGCTGCTGATAATAAATCCCTTCGGATACAAAATAGTTCCGAGTAAGAACTAGTTCTGCAAGTTGTAACAAAAACTGTTTCGGTAACCGATCTGGCGCAAAAGAAAATTTATATTGTAAAAGATCCAAAGCCTCCAGTTGATTAATATTGGTATAAAGAGAGACGACATCTAATGTGACCAACAATGCACCAGATGGTATAGTCAGGTGGGAAATCAATTGCAAAAAATGGGTAGAATCCCTAATAAAAGAATTTACCATACAAGCTTCTTGCTTCAAAAACTCATCACAGAAGATGGACAATGGTTCCAGAATTGAATTCCGACAGGAGACTATAGGCCGTCCTGGGGGGGCAAGAAGAGATTTATGGATCTTCGGAAGCATATATATAAGAAGCTTGTTTCTTTTGCGCCAGATCGGTTACCGAAACAGTTTTTGTTACAACTTGCAGAACTAGTTCTTACTCGGAACTATTTTGTATCCGAAGGGATTTATTATCAGCAGCTCTCAGGTATCGCTATGGGGGCTACAATGGCGCCATCTATAGCCACCCTATATTTAGCGGATATGGAAAATTCTATGATTGCACAATCAGTTATGTATCAACATGTTCTAATATGGAAGCGTTTTCTAGATGATATATTTTTTATCTGGTTATCTGATCTAGTAACATTGCAGGATTTTATACATTGGCTCAATAGTTTAAAACCAAATATTTCTTTTACTGCTCACATAGATGCCAATGAGATAGAGTTTTTAGATCTAAAAATTTTTTATCAAAATTTTTTATCAAGATGGACACCTATATACATCACTATACCAAAAAGCAGTACAAAGGAATAGCCTTCTACACTTTTGTAGTTTCCACCCAGGCCCCTTGCGACGTGGGCTTCCCTATGGGCAATTTCTTAGACTACGACGTCTATGTCATTCATTAGAGGTGTTCAAAATTCATGCTCAAGATCTCTGTAATCGTTTAAAAGTACGGGGATACCCAGATTGTGTTATAGGAAAAGCATACAAAAGAGCATGTTGCACTCATCGTGAGTGGTTACTGGATCCTGCATATGCTGTTTCAAAATCACCTGTTTTACCGAAAGTTACTGGGGTCCTACCCTATATGACTCTTAGTCCACAAATACTACGGATCTTAAAAACTCATTGGCCTATACTTCAACTCCATGATTGCTTTAATCTCCCTCTACAGATTGCGTTTTCTCGGGGTCGTAATTTAGGAGATACCCTTGTTAAAACATCTATGAAAGAAGATCGATGTGTTTACTCGGAACCCATTTCTGGTCATTTAGCGTGTCAACAATGTAAATATTGTATTTCTACTTTTACTGGTATTGAATGGATTCACCCCTGCACACACCAAGTATTTCGACGTCGATGGGATACTGATTGTAATACTGCTTATGTAGTATATATAATTCAATGTCCCTGTCCTCTTCTGTACATTGGTAGGACAATTCGCTCTATGAAAAGCCGCTTGACTGAACATGCTTCACATCATCGATGTGCGGTATTGTCTGCACCTATGGTGTCTCACTGTATGGAATATTCTCATTCTTTTGACCAGCTTCACTGGTCAATTATTGATCATGTTCCAACTAATCCTCGGGGAGGACACCGTGAAGAGCGTCTTCAGTATCTCGAACAACGCTGGATATTCCGTCTTGGAACAATGGAACCAGGAGGCATGAATAAGGAAATTGACTGGCAGAGCCTCATTTGAATACAAAATGTGTATTGCAAAATCTATTCAATATAACATCGCTGAATTTTTGCTTGTCAAAAAATGAGGCCCGGGAATCTGGATAGTTAAAATGACTTACACAGTTCTATTGAATAAGGTTTCGTCATAACTCTATGCAGGCCAATCAGATCAGGGGTTCCCCGTCATGTGGGGGGTTTTCCCGATACTGATTGGATGGTTCTCTTATTTTAAAAGCGTTTTGTCAGCCATTGTAAGATTGACCTCAGCTGCGTTGACGGCATTTGAAAAATGGTGTACAAAGATTTCTGAAATTCTGGTTATCACACTTGAAACAGGGCTAGAGTGCCCGAAACGTGCGCGTCGTGTACCCATCATAACTGGCGTTTCTGAATGAGATAAGTCTACCTGACTAATATTTTATTGGTTAATTAAACTTTAACTTTATTTTTGGTGAAGAACCTTTGAGAATAAAAAGTAGCTATTCGCCTGGTGAGGGTCGGTTTCCCTTCCGGCCTTCCCATGACTAGCTCCGACAAAAGAATAATTACTTGGATGGTCATTGATTGAGGTTGGGAGTTTTTTGTATATGACGACTACTATTCAGCATTTATAAAGCGCTACCAATCCTACGCAGCGCTGTACATGCAAAACGGAATGCATTGATTGTTACTTTTGTCACTGAATCTGCTAAAGTGAAAATTCTTAAGCTTTTCTTAAAATATAAGGAAGTGTTATTTTGTGGCCAACCCCTGGAAATTTTTCCTGATCTTAGTTGAGCCACATAGGCTTCCAGGAAACAGCTCCTTCAGCTGAAGCATAAAATATTGGCTTTGGGAGCCACCTTCTTCTTGAAGTTTCCCCACAAATGTCTTGTTACCTTGCAGGGTAAAACTTTTATTTTTGTAAAAGTTTCTCAATTAGAAATGTTCTTAGTGGATAGACAGAAAAGAGGTGACTGGGGGGGAGGTTAAATATATATTATTCCTCCAATATTGGCATGCTTATATGTCTGCTTAATTTCTTTATAATTCTGTTTTGATTTTGTTAATTTTCAGCACAGCCTCTTGATGTGGGCTTGACCATCTGGTTTCCATATATCAGTTGTTATTGTTTCTGTATTTCAATAATTGTGAGATTGATTCAATGGGGGGGGGTTATTGTTTCTGAGGCATTGTATTTGATAAAATGCAATAAAACATGTATGCATAAGCTAGAGACTGCAAGCTTTATTGGGAAGAGACTATGAATGCATTGATTTATCTTGTACTATGTTCTGTACATTGTTGACACTAAATAGTTTCATGGTTACTAAAACTTTAGACTGGTAAGCTTGTCATCAGTGATGAAGAAAATGGCAGCAAACATTATTAACAACACAATCACTGGAGTCAATTTTCAAAGAAAGTTATAGGTTTAATGGTGGATGGTAAACATATACATTCCCTGTCCATAAACTGAGAGTTCTAGGATAAAAATGCATCTGAGCACCCCAGAACTATGCATATAGTAAAGGGGTGGAATGAGATCTACACCCAAACATTGACCTGAAAGAGAGCCAGTCAATATAACATTCCTGGATTTCCAAAAGACATCTAACAAAATCCCTCATGAGAGACTGCTGAGGAAATTCAAAATCCAAGAGTTAGGAGCTGATGTTGGACTAAAAACCGATTCAAAGATCAGAAACAGAGTAAGACTAAATGGTCAGTCTTCCTAAAGAAGAAAAGTAAATAGTGGAATTCCTCAAAGATCTGTACTAAAACCAGTGCTGCTTTATATATTCATTAAAGACTTGGAAAAGCAAGCAAACAGCAAGGTGATCAAATTTACAGATGACTGCAATTCCTCATCGTCAGTTTGCATTTTGACTATTCTGAATACCTGAGATCTTGTGAGCTCAGTCATCCAAATGATAGAATTTAATGTAGGAAAATGAAAAGCAACTCATAAGCAAAAATTTTCAAACTCTAGGCACACAATGCTGGTTCCATAGAAGAAGTTAGCACTCAAACTAAGCTTGGAGTCACTGTAGTCAACTCTTTGTGCGAATAGAAACATGATGACAGAAAAAGAGCATGTGGCCGATCTAGTTTGTCTTTCCAGATCAACCACTACAATAGTCCCCTATTTTCCTTTAGAGATCCTCTGTTTGTCCCATGCTTCTTTGAATTCAGATACTGTCCTCATCTCTACCACCTGCATTTGGGAGACTATTCCATGGGTCCACTACTCTTTCCGTAAAGAAATATTTCCGAATATCACTCGTGAATCTATCTCCTTTCACCCTCATCCCATGCTCCATTGTAGCAGAGCTTGCTTTCAATTGAAAGAGGCTCTCCTCCTCTGCATTTATGCTACGGAGGTATTTAAACATCTCAATCATATCACCTCTATCCCGCCTTTCCTCTAAGGTGTACATATTAAGATTCTTAAGTCTGTCCTCATATGCTTTATAATGAAGACCACTAACCATTTTAGTAGCCACCCTCTGTACTGACTCCAGCCTCTATATATCATTTTGAAGGTGTGGTCTCTAGAATTGCACACAATACTCCAAATGAGATTGCACCATAGACTTGTACAGAGGCACTATCACCTTTCTTTTGCTGGTCATTCCTCTCCCTATGCACCCAAGCATCTTTCTAGCTTTTGGCATCACCTTTTCTACCTGCTTAGCTACTTTAAGATCATCAGACACAATAACGCCTAGGTCCTGCTCTTCTGTAGTAGACAAAAGTACTTCACCCCCTATACTGTATTGCTCTCTTGGATTGCTGCAGCCCAAATGCATGACCCTGCATTTTTAACATTAAATCTCAGCTGCCAAATTCTAGACCATTCTTCAAGCTTAGCTAGATCCCTCCTCATGTTATCTACACCTTCCTGGGTGTCTACTCTATTGCAGATTTTGGTATCATCCGCAAAGAGCCAAACCTTACTGGACAGCCCTTCCGCTATATCACTAACAAAGATGTTAAAAATAATCTGACCAAGGACAGATCCTTGGGGCACACTACTAGTAGCCTCCTTCTCTCCTCAGAGTGAGCTCCATTTACTTGTACCTTTTGTCGCCTCCCATTCAACCAATTTCTAACCCAAGCAGTAACTTTAGGGTCCATCCCTAGGGTGCTCAGTTTGTTTATAAGTCGCCTGTGAGGAACAGTTTAAAAGGCCTTACTGAAATCTAAATACACCACATCTAGGGCTCTCCCTTGGTCCAACTCCCTGGTCACCCAGTCAAAGAAATCAATTAGATTTGTCTGACAAGATCTGCCTCTGGTGAATCCATGCTTCCTCAGATCCTGTAATCCGCTGGACTCCATAAACCTCACTATTTTCTCTTTCAGTAGCGTTTCCAATAATTTACTCACCACCGAAGTTCAACTAACCGGCCTGTAGATTTCAACATCCTTTTTTCTGCTTTTGTGTAAAGAGACCACATGTGCCTCTCTCCAAAAACCAAAATGAATAAAGGTCACTAAACAAATTGTAGGTGTTGGTGTACATGGGGCAACTCTTTGAAATCCTCGGCTCTCTCTGGCAGCAGCTTAAAGAGCAAACAGAAAGGTGCAAAGAACTGAACAAGGAAATCAGAATGCTCTGCATCAGTCCATGGGAAGACCGCACCTGGAACATCGTGGGCAGTTCTGGTGGCCACATCTAAGAAACGATACGGCAGAACTGGGAAAAACGCTATGCAGGTGGCAACAATGACTCTCTTGTGAAGAAAAGTTGGACAGGTTTGGATGCTTGGAGAAGAAACAACTGAGAGGAGACAAAAACTAGAACCCAGCGTCCTTTTCCTGCCCATAGCTGAATCTGGCCCCATGTGTAGGAAAGACAAAGGCGTCAGGGCTGCCAGAGTTTCCGGGCTCCACCATTCGAAGACGGCAATTAGGGACGTGCATTCATCAGCAAGCGTTCGGTTCATTTGGGTGCCTAAACATTTAAAATGTATTCAAATCACTTGTATGCACATAGATTTAAGAATTAATGTCCGTACAATCAGTGTGCATACAATGCACCCCTAAAGAACAAATAAATGAAACAAGCAAAAATGCCTGAAAACTGAGACAAATTAATTTTAAACCAACAAAAACTGACCTCTTATTTATGGCTGTGCAGACCCCTAATGACTGACCACGGTAACGAATCTAGCAAACTCCAAGATAGACATTTCCCCTGCTCAGCAAACTCCACTGGGGTTCTCCCCTGGCCCCCACTAACCCTTTCAATGATTGCAGAAGTCCTTCTCTTGAAAATGTGGAGGACCCCTCTCTGAAAGAGGTTTATAAAATCATGAGTCATGTAGAACAAGTTATTTTCTCTTTCCTATAATACTAGGACTAAGGGACACTCTGTGCAGCTAAGTAGTTGCAGAATTCAAACAAATTCTAGAAAGCATGGGTTTTAGTCAATGCATGCATTAATTAAATGATGGAATTTGGTGCAAGAAGTGCTTATGATTGACAATATAGCTGAGACTAAGATGGGTTTAGATAAATTGATTATTTAAAGAGGATTATCTGGTTAGTTGGTTAGCAGCAGGCATTATCTGGATAATTCCCCAGGCAGCACTAACAATGGACTTCCAGCAGCACTATACGAGTGATGCCTCTGCAAATCCATACAAACCACCTCAGCATTATCTGGGACAGGGAATGGGTGGACCCAAATTATACAAAGAATGGTGATATTCAGTCTGCTCTGAGAATAAAAGGTGGTTACTCACCTGTAACAGGTGTACTCCATGGACAGCAAGAATAAGTCCTCATGTATGGGTGACGTCACTGACGGATCCTGGCATTGAAGCACTCCTCAGCTTTAATTGGAAACTTTTGGGAGGCTCCACTGTGCCTGTGCACCTGTCTTCCTGCCTGCCACAGTGCCATCTTCTCCAGTATGATAACAAAGCTATAACAGAATACAACTCCTTGGGAAGGTGGGAGGGGTGGGAGGACTTATTTCTACTGTCCACAGAGAACACCTGTTACAGGTGAGTAATCACCTTTTCTCCGTGGACAACCAGGAATGAAGTCCTCACGTATGAGACTCCCAAGCTACAGGCTACCGAAAACCAAGGAGACTGAAAAGCCCAACAGGGGCAATTGAACTAAGAACTGGCGTATCAACTATGTACAGCATTGGTAGTCCCCAAGGGGGAACTCATCTGATTCATATTCTTCACCATACAGTTTCATTCAAGAACATTCATGCTCTGTGGGGTTTGTTTGGTTGGTTTTTTTTAGCCTGGATGGACAGAAGGGCCTTAGGGGGATGGATTCCAAACCCCAAACAAATGCCGGAGTACAGATTGGCCAAAGTTGCTGTCATATTGGGAATCCCCATCCAGATAGTAGTGAGATGTGAATGTGTGGACAGATGACCAAGTTGCAGTCTTGCATATCTCTTCCATGGAGCCCGAGCACGAGTTGATCACCGATGAAGCCATGGCTCAGACATTGTGAGAGCGACATGACCATCAAGGCTTAGGCCAACCTGAGCATAAGTGAAAGAGATGCAGTCTACCAGCTAAATTTAAAGATTGTGTTTGGAAACAGCAGCCCCTAGCTTGCTGGGGTCAAAAGAGACAAACAGCTAGATGGACATCTGGTGAGCCTTTATCCACTCTAGGTAGGAGGCCAAGGCTCACTTGCAGTCCAGCATGTACAGCAGCACTTCCCCTATATGGGCGTGAGGCCTCAAAAAGAAAGTCAGCAGCATGGACTGATTAAGAAGGAAAACTAATACTACCTTTAGGAGAAATCGAGGATGAATGTGTAAGATCACTGTTATAGATTAATTAAGGAATAGATTAATTAAGGCATAGATTAATTAAGGCCTGAAATTAATTAATCTTGAGGTAAACAAAGTCCCTTAAACTTATTTGGTATAGTTGTGTCAGTTCAAGTATCCCTAGTAACTTCAAACAAACTTAAATAGCTAAACAAAACCTTAAAACTAAGATGCAGACAGCAATCCAGCACAGAGTTAGAGGCTATCCAGTCTTTTACATTGAATGTCATATGTACAATTTTCTCCCAGTTGGTGAGGGATCATATGTGTACATTAGGTGCAAGGAGCTCTTTGCCCTCAGAGACCAAATGTGGTCTTTGGAGACTAGAGTAGTAGACTTGGAGGACATAAGGAAGTCAGAGAAGTACATAGACAAAACCTACAGGGACATAGTACTGAAGTCCTACCTCCAGTCTGGCAGCCTTTCAGTTGCCAAGGAGGAAAGAGGTCACGTGAAGGGAGAGCATCACCTTGGTGAGGCAGGATGTGATCCTTAGCTAGGACCTGCCCACCAGGAGATGTAAAACCCTTTTGCATCGAGGAGATTTCTCCAGCGCCTACGAGGGAAGGGTTAGGACGGCCATTATAGTTGGTGATTCAATCCATTAGGCATGTAGATAGCTGGGTGGCTGGGGAACATGAGGATCGCCTGGTAACAAACCTGCCTGCTGCGAAGATAGCCAACCTCACTGACCACCTAGACAAGGTTATCGATAGTGCTGGGGGGAGGTCTGCTGTCTTGGTACATGTTGGTACCAATGGCATAGGAAAGTGTGGTAGGGAGGTTCTGGAGGCCAAATTTAGGCTTTTAGGTAGGAAGTTGAAATCCAGATCGTCCAGGGTAGCATTCTCTGAAATGCTTCCTGTCCCACAAAAGGCAGGCAGAGCTCCGGAGTCTCAATGCATGGATGAGACAATGGTGCAAAGAATGTGGTTTCAGATTTGTTAGGAACTGGGCAACATACTAGGGAAAGGAGATGCTCTTCCAAAGGGTTGGGCTCCACATTAACTGTGATGGAACCAGGCTCCTGGCATTAACCTTTGAAAAAGAGATAGATCAGCTTTTAAACTAGATAATAGTGGAAAGCCGACAGTCGCCGAGCTGCGCATGGTTCGGAAGGATGTATCCTTAAAGGATACTAACAAAAGAGGGAAGTTAGGGAATCTCAACAGAGATAGTGCAATAGATAAAAGTAACCCAGATGCCCTTAAGTACAGAGCTGAAAGATTCAAATTTACCCCCGTCAACTGATAACCAAATTAACATGTATAAAATACAACCTCTAAAATCCTATATGCAAATACTAGAAGTCTAAAAAATAAGATGGAAGAGCTAAATAGTGGAGGAGTGGCCTAGTGGTTGGGGCAAGGTACTTCAGGCCGGAAGGTTGGGGGTTCAAATCCCACTAGAGGACAGCAACCATGTGCCGGAAGGACTGGGGTTTCTAGTCCCACAGGTGCTCCTTGTGGTCTTGGGCAAGCCACTTAACCCTCCATAGCCCATGTTCCCTGTAAAATAGTCATCTCCAAGTTATAATGCCCTGTTCAATGTAATTTCAGTTTGTTCAATGTAAACCGCACTGATGCAGAATAGCACGGTATATAAGAGAATGCAAATAAAATAAATAAATAAATAGCACTAAATGAAAGGTTAGGTAGAAGGAGGAAAACCAGTGGGGCACTGTGATACTTGGGTAGAAACTATATTGCAATGATAGAGTAGATCAAAATGGTGGAGGGGCTGCACTCTATGCTAGAGAGGGCATTGAGTCACATAGGATTAAAGTTTTGCAGGAAACAAAATGGACTGTAGAATCTCTATGGATAGAAATTCCATGTAAAAAGGGGAAGGCAATAGCAGTGGGGGTGTACTACCAAAAAGAACAGATGGATGATGAAGTGCTGAAAGAAATCAGAGAAGCTAACAAAAGTTACAGCACAGTAATAATGGGTGATTTCAATTACCCCAGTATCGACAGGGTCAATGTCACAGCAGGACATGCTAGGGAGAAATAAATGACTGATTCCTGGAGCAGCTGGTTCATGAACAGACAAGAGGAGAAGCTATTTTGGACCTGGTCCTTCCTGGAGCACAGAATCTGGTACAAGAGATAAGGGTATTGGGGCCACTTTGCAATAGTGATCATAGCATGATCCCATTTGATTTAATGAATGCAAGGAGGATAGCAAAGAAATCCACAGTATTACCATTTAACCTTTAAAAAAGAGACTATGAAAAAATGAGGAAAATAGTTAAGAAAAAGCTAAAAGGAACAGCTGCAAAGGTTAAAGATTTACATCAAGCATGGGCATTGTTTAAAAGTACTATCTTGGAAGCCCAGACCAGCGGTATTCCACGCTTTAAGAAAAGTGGAAGGAAAGCCAAAAAACTGCCAGCATGTTTTAAAGGTGAGGTCAGAGAGGCTGTTGATGCCAAAAAAGCATCTTTCAAGAAGTGGAAAAAGGAGCCAAATGACGAAAACAGGAAACATAAGTATTGGAAAGTTGGATTAAAGGCATTGATAAGGCAGGAAAAGAGAATTTGAAAAAAAGCTTAATGTGGAAGCAAAAGCACATAAAAACTTTTTCAAGTACATTCATAGCAAAAAAACCTGTAAGACAGTCAGTTGGACCACTGGATGATAAAGAGGTAAAAGGGGTGCTAAGTGAGGACCAGGCAATAGTGGAGAGAATGAATGAATTCTTTGCTTTGGTCTTTACTGAAGATGATGTAGCGAAGTTACCCGTGCCTGATATGGTATATAAAGGTCATATATCAGAAGAATTGAAATAAATATCTATAAACCAGGAAAATGTATTACAACTATTTGATAAATTGAAGAGTAGCAAATCACTTGGACCAGATGGTATACATCTGAGGGTGTTGAAAGAATTGAAAGATCAGATTGAAAACCTATTAATAATCTGTGAACTATCGTTGAGATTATCTGTAGCACCTGGAGAGTGGCCAGTGTAACTCCAAAAGTGTTCAAGGGGTGATCCTGGAAACTATAGATGGCAAGCCTGATGTCAGTACTGGGAAAAAAAGGTAGAAACCATTATAAAGAATAAAATTACTGATCATATAGATAGTCATGGTTTAATGGGAGAAAGTCAACATGGATTTAACCAAGGAAAACTGTTTTACTAATCTGCTATATTTTTTTGAAGGTGTGAATAAACAGCTAGACAAAGGTGAGCCGGTTGATATGGTGCATCTGGATTTTCAGAAAGCCTTTGACAAGGTCCCTCATGAGACTCTTGGTGAAATTAAAAAGTAATGGGATTGGAGGCAGTGTAGTATTGTGGATCAGGAACTGGTTAAAAGATAGAAAGCAGAGAGTAGGGTTAAATGGCCAATTTTCTCAATGGACATAGAGACATAAGAGATGCATATTATGAATATACGTGATGCTTGACATAGAAAATAAGGTGGAAATTATGCTGTGTAATAGCATTTTGACCAATAAAAATAATACCCGAGGTATGTGGAGTCAGAGAGGCAAGGTGAAAGCTTTGTTCTCTCTCCCAAAGCTTTGGTGTTTTTTTAAAATAATACAATTGCTTGTGATTTGTATTATTAATGATTATCGCTTCCTTCTCATTGCTCTGAGTGTGGAAATCCGTTACCCAAGAGCCTAGGTGCTGTTACCGGTGAGGGGAGGAGCCGAGTACATTTCATCAACAGTCCCCTTTTTTCCTTCAGAGATCCTCTGTGTTTGTCCCATGCTTTTTTGAATTCAGATACTGTCCCCCATCTCTACCACCTCCACTGGAAGACTATTCCACGAATACACCACTCTCTATAAAGAAATATTTCCGTATATCACTCCTGAATCTATCCCCTTTCACCCTCATACCATGTCCCCTCGTAGCAAAACATGCTTTCAATCGAAAGAGGCTCTCCTCCTGTGCATTTATGCCATGGTCAGGTATTTAAATGTTTCAATCATATCACCTCTATCCCGCCTTTCCTCTAAGGTGTACATATTAAGATCCTTAAGTCTGTCCTCATATGCTTTATAATGAAGACCACTAATCATTTTAGTAGCCACCCTCTGTACTGACTCCATCCTGTTTATATCCTTTTGAAGGTGCGGTCTCCAGAATTGCACACAATACTCCAAATGAGGTCACACCAAAGACTTATACAGAGGCACTATCACCTCCTTTTTTCTGCTATCCATTCCTCTCTGTATGCACCCAAGCATCCTTCTAGCTTTTGCTGTCGCCTTTTCTAACTGTTTAGCTACTTTAAGATCATCAGACACAACCACGCCTAGGTCCCGCTCTTCTTTAGTGGACAAAAGTACTTCACCCCCTATACTATATTGCTCCCTTGGATTACTGCAGCCCAATTGCATGACCTTGCATTTTTTAACATTAAATCCCAGCTGCCAAATTCTAGACCATTCTTCAAGCTTAGCTAGATCCCTCCTCATGTTATCTACACCTTCCTGGGTGTCTACTCTATTGCAGATTTTGGTATCAACCGCAAAGAGGCAAACCTTACCCGACAGCCCTTCCGCTATATCACTAACAAAGATGTTAAAAAGAATCGGACCAATGACAGAGCCCTGGGGTACACCACTGGTAACTTCCTTCTCCTCAGAGTGAGCTCCATTTACCTGTACACTTTGTCACCTCCCACTCAACCAATTTCTAACCCAAGCAGTAACTTTAGGGTCCATTCCTAGGGTGCTCAGTTTGTTTATAAGTCTCCTATGAGGAATGGTGTCAAAGGCTTTACTGAAATCTAAATACACCACATCTAGGGCTCTCCCTCGGTCCAACTCTCTGGTCACCCAGTCAAAGAAATCAATCAGATTTGTCTGACAAGACCTGCCTCTGGTGAATCCATGCTGCCATTGCAGGTATCAGCTCACTTCCACTCTCAGTGGCACCCCCTCCCCCCCCCCCAGGTCAGCTCCCTTCCATCAACCTACCCTCTGTCCATCCCCCTTCCAGTGCCATCCCCACGTGTTAGCTCCCTCCCAGTCCCAGTGCCCCCTCCCTTCCAGCCTCTTCCTCATTACCCAGCCACCTACCAGTCCCATCCCCAAGTGTCAGCTCCCTCCAGTCCCACCCCGAGGTGTGAGCTCCCTTTCAGTCACCCTACCCTCTGTCCATCCCCTTGCAGCACCATCCCCATGTGTCAGCTCCCGTCCGGCACCCTCCTTCCCCCATGTCAGCTCCCTTCCAGACCCCTCCTTCCCCCCATGTCAGCTCCCTTCCAGTCCCCACCTTTCCCCCTTGTCAGCTCCCTTCCAGCCCCCACCTTCTCCCTTGTGTCAGCTCCCTTCCTGCCCCTGCCTTCCCCCTTGTGTCAGCTTCCTTCCTGCCCCTACCTCCCCCCTTGTCAGTTCCCTTCCTGCCTCCACCTCCCCCTGTGTCAGCTCCTTTCCTGACCCCACCTTCCCTGTGTCAGCTCCTTTCCTGACCCCACTTTCCCTGTGTCAACTCATTTCCTGCCCCCACCTTCCCCTGAAAGCCACAGCTGTGATAGTGCTAGTAATCTAAAATAAAAGCAAAACTAGTGCAGAGCATCTGGTTTTGCTCCGCACGGGTTTTGCTTTTATTTTAAACTGCTATCATTATTGCAGCCATAGCTCTCTAAGACATAGGAGCTGTGGCTGCCAGGGGAAGGGGGGGCAGGAAGGGAGCTGACCCAAGGGAACGGGAGGTGGGGCTGGAAGGGGGTTGATTCTGCGGCAGTTTGTCCACCCCCCCCCCCCCCCCTTTTTAACTTTGAAGGCAGAGTGAGGCGGCTGTTTTGAGGGCATTTTCTTTGCTGCTCTCAAAGGTTTGCCACCAGAGGTGGCTGCCTCACTCGACCTTATCATAGAGCCACCCCTGCTAATGGGTACTTCCAAATGAACAAGACTAGCCCCTGTTGGAGACAATATGCTTGGCTCAATGGAACATTGGTCTCATTCAGCTCAGATTGGTCTCATTCTAAAATCATTCTGAGTTTGATATTCAATAGGATTTATGCAGTTAACTTTAAACAAACCTTTTCATTTTTTTAATGTGGGGCCAGCAAATGTGTAATTTTAAGCTGGATATTGCGATGCCTTGGTTAAAAATATCTGTTTATGAGGAGACGTTCCAAGAGGTGAAGCAGTGGTGAGGCTGAAGGATAAGCAGACATTCTTAATATGTTATCATATCTGTTTTTCTTTATCCATTTAAGTTGCTCTTGTTAAATACCGTCGAGTCAATGTTTACTCTTGGCTACCCTGTGGATAGTTGTCCTAAACTGTGCTCAGTCTTCAGTCAGACAACTAATTGCATAAATAGCTATCCTAATGTAAATGGCTAACTCATATGTTTAAGTGTAGGACTGCATATTCCATGGTCCTACTTAAGCTAATAATGCATTTGAAAATATGAATTGCTGAGTCGTGCTGAAGAGATGAGTGGGGTAATCCATAAGAGCATTTCTGTTGCATACAGAAATCCTAATTGTCAGAGAGAAATTCAGAAGTTCATTAACTTGTCCTGATGATTTATAGAATGTAATTTCAGTTAGCAAATAATCATTTCTATTTACATAAAAAGAAAATGAAAGCTCTGCTAGGCATATCCTGATTTACGGTATTTACTGACAAATTTGTGGGAACATAATTTATGCTTCAAACAACAAAATAGTGCATTTCAATTCAGATTGATGTAAAATAATAAGGCTTCAGGATTGATCAATGTGTAATGTGACAGCAGGCTGTCTTGTTGGGATATGGCTTGACATGTTGGCTAAGTTCTCTGTCCTAAGGACAGAGGGCGAGAAGAGGAGCCCCCTGCTGGTCACAGATTGGCAGTGCAACATCATCTCACAGGAGCCATCCCTCCAGTCCTCATAGTGCCTTCTGGGGTACGGGAATTGAAAACAAAGGAAAAAGGGGGTGGACATGTGATTGTTATAGATTTATTTGTTTCAAAAATGTATAAACCACCTTCCTTGGAGTGAAAGAAGTACCCCAGTCAAGGCAGTGTACAACACATCAAAATACAAACATAAAAACATATCATAAAAAAATGTTCAAAAACTTTGCCACAGATCTAACTGCTAACCAACACATGGCTGCCATCCTTTATCCTATTCTATATGACTACATTTGACCTTTGTGGTTTATGTTTTCAGTTTTATGCTAATGACATTCTCATTTTTGAAAACTCTTACAAATTTTCAAGGATTTAAGAGTGGTTGGAACACAGTGAGCTGGTGATCAAGTCCAGTAAGATCGCAGCTATGACTGCACAGATCCTACCACCCCTCTTGTTCTTGCCATATCACTGGGTGGAAATTTGATTCCCATTAAGGAGGTGGCCCGCTATCTAGGCGTTCTCTTGGATAAAAGTCTTTCCTTTCAACCGCAAGTTAAACGGCAGACCCGTGTATACTATAAATTGCATACACGTTGCCATTTGAAATGTTATCTGGATGCTTCGATTTCTGGACAATAGAGCAGGCGTTGGTTCTGTACCACTTTGGTTACTGCAATATTCTGTTGTTGCAATTAGTCCTTGTTTAGTCCTTGCCATTGGCCCAAAACCTGGCTGCAAGAGTAGCAATCCCATTAAAACAAATAAATAAATGTCACTCCAGCCCTTGTGACATTTCACTGGTTACTTGTGTTCTTTAGAATATAGTTTAAATGTATATGTCTGGTTGTCAAGATTTTACATTCTCTCGTCTCCACCGATTTGTCTTTTTACTTGGTGCACTATTTTCCTGGACGTGCTCTGCCTTCTTCCTCTTAAAGATTGCTTTGGGTTCCCTCTGTGGCCTGGTGCTTAGGGAAACTACCCATAGATGTGTTCTTTTGGTGAAGGGACCTTCGCTTTGGAATTCATTGCCCCAAATGGTTTGTGATTTGACTTATTTAATGTTTCGTAAACTTCTCTTACTTCTTCCAGGAAACTTTAAAATTGTGAGCATTACTGAACTGCTTGTTTTCGTCTTTTCAATGTGTCCGTTGCTTATATAACCACTTAGAAAGTATTTTGATAGGTGGCACAGATATTATAAATATGTTTTCTTATAATGTTGTGTACTACTTTGGGTGTTCTTTTGAGTTCGGGAAGAGTTTGGAAATCTTTCAAATATGAGTAGATAAGTAAAAATTTGAAGAGCTGAGATCACAAAGGAGCATGAACAAAAATCATAACTCTAAACCAAAATTTACATTTATGTGAAAAAAGATGATGTCAGTATAAAAAAGACTTGAGACCACATGTGTTACTTCTGTTGATCTCCGAAGCTGAGGTCGTCATCTCCTACTACTTGCTTTTGGTTGGTCCGTGAAAATCAGCACAAGCCAGAAGGTTTCCAGTTTTCCCAAAGATCAATGAACTGCTGCCTGGCTAGTTAGATCCGAGCTGCGTTATGAAGGGAACAGGATAGTGTCTATGGTCCTGCAAGACCTGGTAACCCCCAGGTTGTGTGAGGAAGGGGGCTGGTTTTATTTTATTTATTTACTTATTTATTTAGTAAACATTTATATACCACTACTTCCAGCGATCAGAAGCGGTTTGATTATAATTTTGGGATTTGTCAAAAATCAAGACAGAAAAGTTGGAGCATAGATAGAGAGAACAGGGGTAATACACAGCACACATAGTAGGGTCTAAATATAGACCTTAATGTACTAACATACATTTACAAAAGAGATTATCCTTCATCTATTTACATTTTTACATACAGCTATTCTCTTCCTCTTTTATCTTCTTGGATTTACATTTCACTCTCTGAGTCTCTGTTCAGCTTTATATCAGGCAATGAAGAAGTTTGGATTTGTTAGAGCATTTTGACATATGGATTTGTAGTAGCCACACTGGTCCTGGTGAAAATGGGATTCTGCGCAATGCAAGAACAATCCAAGGCTATTACAGTCTTGTATAACATCAGCCCTTTCTGCCAAAGTCCCAGCCTCGCATCTGAAGAACGAACCTATCGTATGTTTTAAGCTCTCATGTACTGGAAAACCCTTGACTTATTATCACATTGGTCCAATGAACATTTCAGTGACCACCACCACAATGCAAACCATAGGTGTAACCTAACAGAGCAGCGGACAGAGACTAAGGGAAGCCAGGTTTCAAATCCTGCTGCGGCTCCCTGCGATTTTTAGGTAAGTCATTTAACCCTCCATTGCCTCAGGTGCAAACTTAGATTTTGTCGGCCTCTGGGGACAGAGAAATACCTGTTGTAGCTGAATGTAACGTGCCTTGACCTACTACTAAAAAGGCGTAGGGTACCTAAGGATAGATTATATGGTAATAGGAGAGCAGAGAACAATCTGATGTGAGCCTACTTGGGTCAATCTATAGAGAGGCCTGGGTCTAAGGGGTGGCTCAGGCCTTTTGCTTGCAGGGGGCTGGGGATGGTAAAGAGGTAGCTCCCAGAGATCTGGGGGGGTTGTAAGGGAGGGAATGCTAGCTATCATGGAACAGCGACACCTAGTGGCTGTATGTTTGCCAAATTTTCAAAGAGAAAAACCCACCCCCTGTGCCTATGCCCACCCCTGCCCCGTTCTTTCCCCACCCCCTGTCCCCCAAAAATAATTTCAGAGAGCAATGTGTGAACTGAACAAGTAAGATTGCTACACATTCTTAAACAGATATTCCATACCAACAGAATACCCAGCATTGGTTGTATGTACACACACACATGCCTTCATTAATAAATGAATACAAAACAAAAAGAGAAATATATAGACAAAAATTAAATTAAACCTCAGAAAGCCAGACGCTGCATGTAGTGCAACACAAGAGAAAGAGAAATGCATTTCCCCCGTACTGTACTAAATCAAAGACAACAGATGTCAGGATTGCATCCCTCCTAATGCCAATCTGGCAATTGCCCTGGACCCACAAACCAGATAGGGCCTCAGAACTGTCAGAGATGGGAAAAGGCACAGCTTGATAGCGGGCTTTAGGCAATGCAATGTGTGCCTTTGAGTCAATACCCACTCCTGGTGATCCATCAGCTCCTGGGTTTTCTTGGCAGTGTGACCAGAGGTAGATTGCCAGGCTTTTCTTCTGAGGCAATGGAGAATTAAGTGACTTGTCCAAGGCTACAAGGAGTGTTAGTGGGAATTGAACCCTGGTCTCTTGGTTACCAAGTCAGGGCTCTAAGCACTAGGCTACTCCTCTAGCTCCAGCCCTTCTCAGCATCAGTTCCCTTCAATGGTGCTTGTGGCTACTCTAGAGTACTGGATTGCGGCGACAGTGTCCGGGAGTAGCCACAAGCACCAAATGCCTTAAAAGGGAGCAGCCACGGTAATCGCGGCTCTCCCCAACACCTGCATAACTCCATATGCTGCTGGGCCCAGCCCCGTGACTTCACTTTTCTTTTTTTAATTCTGCCCCCGCTGCCTAGGGCCAACTCGGGCCCACCATGGCCACTGACAGACCCAATCACAGCCTGAAGTTCTCCTGCTGCATGCGTACGGCTGGCTATTGGCAGGACCATGCTAGGGTTTCTGGCACACCCCTGCAACCTATAAATTGCTGCCCCTCCCTCATTATTATTAATTTTGGCTACACCCTACCCTCCTTTTTCCCAAAACTCCTATGTGAACTCTTTTCACTTGATGCTGGTATTTCTCCTTCAAATCCAATGTTGTAAGAAAATTACAGTGAAAGGGCAAATGTATAGCCAGAATAAAAATAACTACTTAGCAGTAAATACTTAGCATCATTCAGACAGGCTGTGATAGTCCAAAAATATCTGATTCTGGTTATTTAATAACATAAGCATTCTCCAGTACCAGGCATATAGATGAACTAATATAAAACCCTACAAAAAAAGACACCAAAGATCTACATGACCAAATCTACCATAGCATACCAGCATAAACTTCCAAAATTCAAAGAAAAAGTGGCCTACCCAGAAAAAAGCAGTACTATAAATACTGCAAAGGGCCCTAGAACATCTATACACCTATTTGAAAAGCTAAACAAAATTACTACAGTACAGTATAGATCCCTATGTACAAACTGCATGTTAACAGAATCCCTGGCCTCAATCACACAATCAGAACACAGACCCTCGCCCAGTACAGAATAAGTGACCACAACCTAAAGTAAAAATAAAAATATGTAGACAAAAATTAAACTGAAAGCCCAAGAAGCCAGACTCCACATGTGGTGCCACACCAGATATGAGATACAGTTCCCCATACTGTGTGAAATATTAAGATAGTGCAAAGTCTAATCACTAAATTGAAATTAAAATTATATTTTCTACCTTAGTTCTCTGACCATATTAATTTCCGATTGTGCTGGTCCCGATCTGAGGCTTCTGCTTTTCTATCTTCTCTTAGCTCTCTTTCTATAGTCCATCTGCCATTTCTTGTCTCTTCTTTTGTTTTCTTCTCTTCCTTCCATCAGCCTATTTCCAGTCCCAGTAACCCTCCCCAGTATCAGTCCCCTTTCCAGTCTTCCTCTCCCAGTACTTTCCAATGTCAACCCCCTTGCATTCCCAGGACTTCCAGTGGTGTCCATTCAATTCCAGCCCTCAGATTCCCCCCATGTCAGCTCCCTTCCAGCCCCCACCTTCCCCCCCAATGTCAGTTCCCTTCCAGTTCCCCTTGTCAGTCCCTTCCTGCCCCCACTCTGTCCCCCTCATGTCAGGTCACTTCCTGCCACCCCCTTCCCCCACCATGTCAGCTCGCTTACAGACCCCACTCTGCCCCCCATATCAGGTCACCTCCTGCCACTTCCTTCCCCCACCATGTCAGCTCCCTTCCAGCCCCCATTCTGCCTCCCCATGTCAGTTCCCTTCCAGCCCCCCTGTCAGTCCCTTCCTGCCACCTCCTTCCTCCCTCCATGTCAGTCCCTTCCAGTCCCCATTCTTCCCCCCCAACGTCAGCTCCCTTCCTGCACCCCTTGAGTCAGACCCCTCTGTGTTACTGTGAAGCGCGCTGAATGCCAGAAAAGGTTAAAGGGCATTTCCCGGCACTCGCACACTTCACAGTAACACAGCTGCCACTGCAAGGGAAAATGCTGCTCTTCACGCTGGCGGCTGTGCAGAGGGAGCCGGGGCCTCGCTCAGGCTTCCCCGGCTCACCTCTGAAGCTGTCCATTCTGTGAAAATGAAGTTCGTGCGGGGCCCTCTCTGGACAACATTTTTGCATAACGGACGGGGCCAACCCTGTGAAGGAGATGCAGATACAGGGCAGAACCTCAAGTCGTGCCTTGTGCTGCCACATATTTCCACTGCCGCACATCAAGGGCTTTCCTCTTCGGCTTGAAACGCGTGCCTTGTGTTACTGAACGTAAACACTCATTGCTCAGGAGTCCGAGAACAAACACTTAACAGAAACCAAGGGTGGGCCAAATAATAGGGGAATTATTCCCAGATGTTCCCATTCTCATGCTGCAGCTCAGACCACATGTTTAGCATCCTAGTTTACAACAAAATACAAGAATAGTTGTGTTCATGCTGTTTGCTGCCAAACATGGAACTTTAGGAACCTTCTCAGGACGAAATATTTATCACAATACTCCTGGGTCGTGGACATCGAAAAATCTATAGATTTTACCAGAGACATCCAGGAAAATTCATTTACTCCAGAGGAGAATCAATACATTAGCACAGGCTTTTAAGGGTTTTCTTTGACAAATGGATTTATTTAAGGTACCAAGGAAAAGGATCTAGGAATGCTAGTGTTGTTTCACAGTTAATTCAAGCCCCAAGAAGTCTGAATTATCCAAAATATCACCAAGTCACGTCTCGGGTATAGATCTATAGCTGATCTCAGGAGAGGATGATAGACCTGGAGGTGTTACATAAAAGAAGAAAAGGGACGTGACACTGGTATTTATTTTATTTTATTTTATATTTATGCAATTTTATACCTACTCTATCCAAGAAGACACTTGCACAGAAAAAGAGCATTCAAATCCAATAATACAAAGAACAAACACGGGAAACTCCGCTTTCAAGAAAATAGTAGCTCACGCTAGCCCACAAGTTAAGGAGGATAGAGACCTTAGAAAGACAATTTAACCAAACATGCAAGAAAAACATGTGAGTTCACAAGCAGCGCATACAAAATTACTCACGGGCCACAGGAAAGTCAATAGCAGCTTCTAGACGATGTGCGTTTACAAAGGCCAACAACTGGGAGGGCTCATAAAAAATATAAGAAACAGAATGATATTTAATCGAACATTTACAAGGATGCTTAAGAAAAAAGAGCACTCCCAGTTGTTGAGCTGCTGGCCGGAGAAGAAACTCCTGCAACCACTTTTGCATTTCCCTAGGTAAATCTGGAAATATCCTGACAGATAAACCCCAAAATATCACATTTCTTCTTTTGTAAAATAATCTCAACAACCATTCCTTATCTGAAATCAGAGCAAAATTCACCAGCATAGTAGCTGAAGTTACCATTTCTTCAGTGGATGACTAAGAATTCAGAAATATTTAATACAGCAACTTGCTCTGTCCCAATAGTCTCTTTTCCAGCTTGCTGTGTCCCAATGGCCTTGGCCACAGATGTCTTTTTCCATGTTGGTAGATAAAACATTTTCACCGTCGCCAACATCTCAGAGAGATAAGCCTTGAACATATCCGTGCAGACTTCTAGGAAAATTAATAAACCCATCTAAGTCTTCAGCCATGTGGGTTTCTCTGAGTGGCCCTTGCCCCACTGTTGCTCCCATGATCGGTTCAACCTCCATTCCGCTCACCACTTCCTTCCGTTATTTGGGAGTCATCCTGGATTCTTCGCTCTCTTTTCACTGTCATATTTCTTCTATTGCACGCCGTTCATCTGCTGCCCTGCGGCAAATCAAGGCTGTTCATTCCTTGCTTCCCTCTGGTTGTCTAGTTACTCTTGTGTTAGCTTTAGTCATCAGTAGGTTAGATTACTGTAACGTTTTTCTGGCCAATCTTCCCGATTTTCAATTACAACGTTTACAGCTTATCCAAAATACTGCGGCTCGTCTAATTACGTTCTCCGCCCGGTTTGATCATAACATTCTTTTCCATTTACATTGGCTGCCTCTCCGTTATCGTTTCAGATATAAATTTCTTATTTTAGCCCACCACGCTATCTACACTAATAACCCCCTGTATCTTGCAGATCATATTTCTTTTCATACTCCTTATCACCAGTCCCGCTCTTTCTATGTTAATCGTCTATCCTTACCTGCTCCATCACAAGCTCATCTGGAGCAGACTCGCAATTCGGCTTTCTTTTTTCTTGCCCCTGTGTTATGGAATGCATTACCTCCAACTCTTCGGTTAGAACCTTCTTATGCTCAATTTAAGTCACTACTCAAGACACACTTGTTTCAGCAAGCCTTCGATCTTTCCCCTGATGCCCCCCCCCCTAAAGTTGCTATATTTGTTCCGCTGCCAGCCGGGTTTGTCTTGCCTTCCCACTGTTTGTCTTTGTTCCTGTCTTCATGTTAGTTTTATTTGAACCTCCGGTTTGTCGGAGTGTTTTTACTATTTTATTATATTTTAGTATTTATTATGTGTGTTCTGTCCTGCTCGCTCTTTCCTATTTTTTATGGCGTTCCTTTTCTTATAATTTGCAGTGCGTTCCTTTTATTTTATTGTACACTGCTTAATGTTTTGACAAAGCGGTCTATCAAGTGTAATTAAAGATTAATAAAGCTTAAATTTGCAGCTCAAGAAACATTATCAAGCTGTTCCAATTTGGTAAATACAGCAGCAGAACTCTTAATAGTAGCTTGAGATTGATTTTCCAAAACTTGTTTTTACTTGTAACTCAGATATAGAAGTCTTAAGCGAATTAACTTGAGAGTTAATCTCCTTAATCGCACTTGAATGGTCCAATACTTTAGATGCCAAGACAGTCATCTGCAGAAGCATTGCCTTACCCAGGGAAACAATCGTTGCCCAGATTGTTTTAAGCGTAAAAGTCTCAGAATCAATTTGCTCAAACCCCATCTAATCCATCACAGCAGGCAGGTCCCCTACCACAACGCACGACACCATCCCGCCACTCACTAAGGCAGCCGAACCTGCTGCCTGTTAACTTCCTGGGGCGTCTACAGACCCAGCGTGTGTAGAGTGCACCGAGATATGACTCGCGGCATCCTGAACTCTGGCGTCTGGCCCTCAAAGCTAAGTGGAACCACTCCCTGACCTGGAGGCAGTCCGCTGCAGACTCCCTCCAAAGGATTGATGGACACATGCCATGTTAGATGCTTGCCGTGAACCAGGGGAGAAGATGACACACCCGAAGCAGCCGCTGAGCTTTCCAGCTCCAACAAACCTGCAGCTGGGCTTAACTCCCCTGCTAACGCCATTCACTGGAGCGGGTGGAAAAACATGTCCAGAGGCCCATAGGCTGGTACAAGGGAAGGAGTGGAGGTAAGAGGGGACCGAGAGAGCTGCAGAACCCCCAGCACCTTTCACTTTCTCCACATGAAGCAGCACACCCGCATGCACAGACCAACGCCATTTTGACTCCACCCCTTGATGACACTGGTATTTCAAACGATGGGGAAAAATTGCAGCAAACTGAGCAGTTGACAGAACATAACTTAAAGGAATCCTGGTGAACAGGGGGAGAGGAAGATCCAAGCTGAAGCAACAAAAATGCAAAAAGGAGACAAGTGGTATCAAGGGGTATATTTAAATAAAACACTGTTATTGATTGTCCCTACAAATACAGTATTTAATTTATACTCTATAAAAGCAAAAAGGCAAATCAGTGGATGACAAGATTACTGAACGCACTAGAATCTAGAGTTTGTGTCCATAGACATGAAGCATTCTCCTGGGATTCTTCTTCTATTCTTTTTTCCCTTTTGGGTCCCAGGCTGGATATTGCAAAACCCCATGAATCCAAACAACATGGTACCTTAAACAGGGACTGGAGAGAGCCCCCGGTAAGAGCTAGGGAGACCAAGAGGGTGGGGAAAGGATAGCCAGGATGTTGGGGACTGGGTCCAGGGTTCCGCTCATGCTTTGGACCATGTGGGATGACATCCTGCCTCTCTCACCCACCTGGAGAGAGAACTATCAGCAGGATTGTGCTACAGTGCCCTCTCCTGGAGAGAACCAGGGCATTGCTGCCTCTGCTCCATCTGTGCAGGTCCTGCAGGGGATTCTGTGGGAAGTGGTGGATTCTGCAGAATCATGGGAGATTAAATAGAACTTTGTTTACAAGGTTCCCAATCAGTCGTCAACACTTATGCTTATGGTAGAGCCCCCATCGCTCATGGCTCAGTCTGTTATGAGCTGGTTTGTCTTAGATCAGACCTTCATGAATTGGTCCCTCACAGCTTACTCCTTCCTGGTAGCTCTTGTGTCCCTCTATCCCACTGCCGCTCCTTGTGATCTTGGGCAAGTCACTTAACTCTCCATTGCCTGAGATACCACCTTAGATTGTAAATCCTCCAGGAACAAAAAAATACCTTCTGCACCTGAATGCAACTTGCCTTGAACTTCTGAGAAAAAGGCCCGAGCTAGAATCCCAATTCCCTCACTAGCGGCAAATGAAGAGAAAGTCTAGCTAGCCTAATGTGCCCGCTCTTTGCCACATCTCTATCTACAGTAAATACTGTAACCTGTAACCTGTCTATCCCCTTTCCTCTCTCATATGCTGGTCTACGTAGGGATGCTTTGATTTGCAGGTCTTCGTACTTTTCCTCTGTTCTGTCACAGTTGCTCATTTTCTCATAACCGAATGTTTGCATTCTATTTTCTCGATCAGGCTTTCTCCCACAGCTGACACATATCTGCAGGCTGAAGGCAGAGGACTCGGAACAAAGTCCTAATGATAATTTCCTGTAACGCTCCCAAGGATCCTTTACACTGCACCTTTTCTGTTTCACGTTACCTTCTGGAAGGCACTCGCTACAACCCTCCTCTACTCTTACAGCTGCAGGCCCCCATTTTTATATTAGTACTGCTGTCACTTGAAGTACCGAGATCGATGCAGGCTTTATTTGAATTTACAGAAAGTACAAGCAGCAAGGTTCTGTCCTGTGCACACCCAGAGCATCCTCTTTCCAAGGACAAGCTCCTTTCCGTTCAAAGCTCTCTCTCTCTCCCTGCACACCCTTTCCTTCACATACACTCACTCGCACATAAACAACTGCATTTACGGTTAGGGTTTTATTAAAGGGCTGGACTCCCTAGCCCCCTTACAAACTGTAAATAGCTGAACAAAAGGCTGCCCTCACAATGGCCACTAGCTTACAGCTTGGGGGGGATTTGAATCCAATTAGACTGCAGTGTACAACCCAACAGGACATCATTGCAACAGGATCTTCATCACTTTCTGCTTCTTTACAGGTCAAGCCAGCCTTTTGTCCACAGACATTTTTGCATAGACTGTACGTGGAGGGAATGTTCTGTCAGAAGAGATAAGATGGGAGTTAATGAATTCCTCTTGATGGAGGAATGAGAAGCAGCCTATATTCAAAGGCTCCGGCTGGGGCTCTGTCTGGTCTTCTGGTGCATGCAACTCTTGAATCTTACCGTCTTAACTCCTGAAGGTTTTAAGGCTGATCCCTGCTTTGCATCAGCCTTTCTGATCTCTCCTAGAAGGTCAGCGGTCTTCTAATGAATGCTTTTCCCCTTACAGTACTAAAGAGGCAAGAAAACTTCAGGCATTTTTTAAGGTCATTTCATTAAGCTGATAAGGCTCAAAAGATATCCTAATTGACTTCTGCAACGTGTGTCAGCTGCAAATTATTGAACCTTTCAGTTCATAATGGGGATGATCACAGTCTGTGCAAATTATGAAAGAAAATGAGAAATAAGGTAAAAATATTATGCCATATGATATGGGGTGTGTGGAGATACTAAACTGCACTCACTGTCCAGAATCTCAGAGTGCTTTGCAAACTTAGGGCCCTTTTACTAACACTTGTCACACTGCCCATGGAAATGAAATGGGCCGCGCAGCAGATAGCACGCGCTAAATGTTAGTAAAAGGGGCCCTTAATTTTGCAATCCATATAAATGGATCTTGTGCAGATTAAAACACAGTGGCCATTTCTGTGCCAGTGACCGATGTGTCCTGTATGAAGAAACCTTCCTAATTAGGAAGGTTTCTTCATGTTGGTTACTATACACCTTTTATTTAGGATTCACATTGCGGTGTTATAGCTGAGTTTAGATTTCGTTGCATTAAGTGACCGATGTGTGGCAGAGCTGGGAGATGAGGCAGACAGAAAGTTGGCAACCATTCTATAGCAATTAAAGCACATACAGGCCGATGCTGGAGCCCATTGCTTAAAACTCTAGCGCAGGGTTTCTTAGGGCAATTTTAACCCTAACTCTTTGTGCTGAAATGCAATATGCAAATTACCCAGTGCGCAGAAAGTCAGCGCTAAATTGGGAAAGCCAGCCAAATGCAAGTGCAGAGAAGTCGGCAGAGGTTTCGCATGCTATCCTGGAGAAACAGGGTCATCTGAGGTGAAATTTGACGCTCCAGCTCAGATGACCTAGGCATCGGGGAAAGCTCCCAATGCCAACAGTATACTGTCAGGGGTCTGGTGCTCCTCACAGACATGACCTCCCGACAAAAACAAAGTCCCCGGTGACCCAGCGGCCCCGATTCCACACCCACCCAACAAAAGTTTCCTGGTGGCCCAGCAACCCCGATCCCCCCACCCAATTTTTAAAAAACCTTGGTGGTCCAGTGGCCCCTGAACTCCCCTCCCAGTACCTTTAATCTGGAGTGGGAGTGTTGCCCATATTAGAAAATGGTGGCACCTAGCCCCGCACAATGCATGCTGGGATGCAGTGGGCGAGGTCAGACTGCATTATAAAGAAAGAAATGCCTTATATGGCAGTCTGACCCCATCCAGAATATACCATTTATTTAACATTTCTTATATACTGCCTTTCATGATATCAAGGCGGTTTACATTGAACAAACTGAAATTGCATTAAACAGGGCATTATAACTTGGAGATAACTATTTTACAGGGAACATGGGCAATGGAGGGTTAAGTGGCTTGCCCAAGACCACAAGGAGCACCTGTGGGACTAGAAACCCCAGTCCTTCCGGCCCAAGGTTGCTGTCCTCTAGTGGGATTTGAACCCCTGAACCTCTGGCCTGAAGTACTTTGCCCCAACCACTAGGCCACTCCTTCACTCCCCCATAGAGAGCCAAGCACCAACATTCTTCAATATGGCGGTGCAGGGGCAGGAGAATGTGGGCAATGCTCCTGCTCTAGATTGAAGGTACTGGGAGAGGGGGGGGGGGGGGTTGGGGACCACCAAGAACCTTTGTTATTGGGTGGGTGGAATCAGGGCCCCTGGACTACCAGGGATTTCTTTTTATTGGGTGGGTAGGTAAGTAGGTGGGGGGGGGTGGAAATCGGAGCCACTGAGCCACCAGGGATTTTTTTTTTATTCGGTGGGGGAGAACTGGGGCCACTGGCCCACCAGGGAATTTTTTAGCGGGTGGGTGTCGGAATCACCGTGGAATTGTTTTGTTTCAGGGGTTTGGGGGCACTGGACCCCTGAAAGTATTCTGATGACATCAGGGCCTGTCCCCGATGCCTGGATCATCTGAGATGAAGTGTCAGACTTCACCTCAGATGACACTTTTGCTCCCAGCTGGATCTTTACGCCTGGCTAAAGCTGGATTGAAGATCCAGCATTAAAAAAAGTGTAAACAGTTGCACTAAGTTTCTGTGCAGCTTTTTTAGATCATGCAATTATTTATTCAGCAATTTGCCTGCAGTTTAGCACGGTTGTTTTTTTGGCTTTATTCCAGCACTAGCCTGCTTTCTGCATCGGAGAGCAAGTCTAGCATAGGAAAAGTACCAGGAAAATACTCCGCTAAGCTTTCCTGCATCGGCCCAATTATGAGCAAAGTAGAACATAGAGGAGATTTTCATATAGTAACGTGAATATGGTTTAAACTAGGCTGTATTATTCTCGATCTGTTGTCAGAGGGTTGATACACTGAAAGTGGGATGCATTAAGAGGGGTGCAACCAGGGCAATTGCTCCAAGCCCTCAAGTCTACTTAAAGGAAGCACAGTCCACTGGTAGGCTTTGGGGCCCCTTCCTGAATTTCCGCCCTGGGCTCCAGTATGTGTAACACCGGCCCTGACTGAAAGTGCACACGCCCACCGTTAATTTGCCTTCTAACGGTACTAAGCTGTTGCTGTTGCCTTCTGTAGCCAAAGTGAGACTCAGCAAAGTTAGGTCCATAGCTATTCGGATCACAGGCCCTATTTTTTGAAACTCATTCTCTGTGCCCTTGTGTACTGAAGCAAGCTATTTAGATTTGAGGAATAAGTGGAAGGGTCTTGCATTTATGCAAGTTCTTGGTGTTAATTAGAAATGTTATTTTATTGTAGAAGTTTACAATGCAGATTTTTATTTTTATAACCACACCAGCTCCCAATCCAAAGGCTCTTTGAATCATTTGAATGACTATAATAACCCTGTTCAGATACAAACAGACAGAACCTATGTAAATACGTTATACAGCTTGTAAATAGTTACTACCCTGTTAAATACCCTAAGATAAATGTGTCCTCTTCGAGTTTAAAGTTTAATGTAAACCGCTTTGATTCCAGAATCAGGTTAAATAAATAAATAAGGACGATTTTAAATGTTCTTGATACATTTTTAGCTATAATCAGCGAAGGATGTGATCTGTGTAACTGTCTTGCTGATTTTTACAATGGGTGTGTTATTTTGGGCACCGTATTGAATACTTAGGAATTATAATATATAAGACTAAACGCAATTCAATATATAATCATGTACCTTACCTTTTCTCCGTTGTCTCCTTGCTGTCTTCTCAGAACCCCTTAATTGTTTTCAGACTCACTTTGCTTAAGTGATAGTATTTGTTAGGAAGGACCCATCTGTCTGTTTGTCCTGAGTTTGCATCTTCTTTTTTTTACCAGCTTAGGGTTTGGCGGTTTTCAACGGTTGAGGAAGTGCCTTGGTAACACTGGATTCAAGTTCTTTTTGGAGCGCTTGATACAGGGGGTGTCCTCCGAAACGTGCACGTCGCACATGGGTTCAGATAAGTGAAATATATTTGGCAAGAAGTAGTCTCTTCTCACTCACAAGTTTCTATGTTTGATTAAAAGGGGCATGTATTGTGGTTTTGGGGAAGTTTGTAGAGTGTCTTTCCCTCACAGTTTATGCCCGACAAAAAACTGTTACAAATGAAGAAGGGTTTTAGCGGTGTCTTTGAGAACATTCTTACTTAATATTGACTACCGGTGTTTGTAGGGTTGTTGTTGCTTGGCAGGAAGGAGGGAGCAGTGCCGAGAAGGAAGGAAGGGTCAACGGGCAGAGCATAAGGTAAAGGTGAAGGGAGAGAGAGGAGGATAAGAGCATAAGGGAAGGGCGTGATTACAGAAGAGAAGAGAGGAAGAACATAGAGAAAGGGATGGGGTTTACAGAGGAGAAAAGGGGTTAGAGCATTAGGGATGGGGGCAGGGACAACAGAGAAGAAAAGAAGAGGGGTACAGCATAAGGGAAGGGAGAGAGGAGAAATGGAGAAGAGAGAGAGGGAGTGTGTTGTGGTGGCCAAAAAAGCAACCAGAATGTTAGGAATCATTAGGAAAGGAAGAGAGAATAAAACAAAGGATGACATCATAATGCCTCTGTATCGCTCCATGGCACTATTGCATCATGAATACTGTGTGTAATTCTGGTCTCCACATCTCAAAAGAAATATAGCAGAATTAGACAAAGTACAAAGAAGGATGACCAAAACGATACATGGGAAGGCTAAAGAGCTTAGGCCTCTACAGCTTGAAGAGGAGACAGCTAAGGGGAGAGATGCTAGAGATCTATAAAAGCATGAGTAGAGTGGAACGGGTCAATGCAAGCAATGATTTACTCTTTCAAAAAGTACAAGGACTAGGGGACATACCATGATGTTACAAAGTAATAGATTTAAAACTAATTGAAGAAAATATGTTGTTTTCTCTCAGTGCCTAGTTAAGCTTTGGAATTCATTGGCAGAGGATGTGTAGCTAGGTTTTTAAAAGGTTTGGGCAAATTTCTGAAGGAAAAGTCCATAAACTATTATTAATGTACTGTAATAGCAGAGAAAAAAAGTTAAAGATACCTGCTGACAGCCACCTTAAAAATAAATGAAAAGGGTCAGTCAGGTTTCACATAAGGAAATAAACATTAAAAATGAAAGGCTGGCTAGTTCAAATGAAGTGTCAAATAAAGAAACATGCCAAATAAATAAATAAATCTTTACTAGTTCTGAAGGAATATGTGTGTGTATGAATGTATGGGGAATCAGACTGCAGCTTCAATACAGTGTTGAAGGAGTTAATGCAGGGCTGGTGCAGGAAGCAGCTGAGCCTAGGGCAAGTGGGGGGAGAGACTCACAGGAGATAAGGACATAAAAAAGCATGACCTAGTTAAATGAATAGATACTAAGCAAACTTTAAAATGTCTTATAAAATTACTTTTGTGTATGCATTGATCTACTAGGGGATTTAGAGCTATGACACCATGCTGCGTGAGGTGGAATGGAGTTAGTAAGGAATTATTTCCAGACAGAGCTGGGTGTAAGAACACTTGTATAGAAAGGATAGAATCCCCATGCAGGAACTTCAGTGCCTGTGGTGGAAGAAAACTCTGATGGGGTAAGACATGCCAGAGTGAATGCTGTATGAAAGAGCTGAAAAAGGATTTAATTGATATCAGAACTGCAAGTAACTGAGACTTTATTATAGAAGAGCAGTGTGTATGAAGCTTGAATGAAAGCTGAAGAGAAAATTTAAAGCTAAAATGTGAGAACTTTTTCCTTGTTAACTGGAATAAGGCTAAAGGAGCCCTGAAGCTTGGTTTTAAAACTGCCTGAACTTTATTTAGGCAGTTTTAAAACCAAGCCGAATGAGGGTTTGAAATGATTTATCAGCGAGTGAGAACTTGAATTGTTTTCTTGAGGAATGAGCTTAATTTGAGCACTGTTTTAAGAAAAGTTCATCAGTATGCGAGACTTGCTTACAAGAGCACTGGAGTCCTTCAATCAGTGAAGGAAAAGTAACGCTGAAGATATAAAACTCCCATTGCAGTGAGAGAAACCTGAAAGTGATCTGGTTTAAACCAATGTACTGCTCAAAGCATCATAATGAACTGTTTCAGTGAAGAAGAGAGTATATGTTTGAAAGAGTGAAGGATTGAATGTGTATATATGTTTTTAAAAAATGCCTTATTTAAAGAACTAAAGCTAATTAGCAATTGATATAGTTCTCCAGAACTGATTGGCAGTTTTAAAAGATTGGCCCTGGCACAAAGAAAAAAAATGGTTTTGGCACAGAGAATTCTCTGGGAGGGAAAGATAGAGAACTGGATTATCTTTTATTTTTGGAGGAATAGCAAGCCTTACCAGTAAGAGAAACAGAAAGCAAAGAATAGGACAAAAATACTTTATTAGATTGCTCACATAGCTGGGAAGGTAGTTTCTTTTATTGATTTTTAAAGAGAGGTAGTAGGTATCCTGACTACAACTGGACTGCTGGAGCAGAGGGGATCCTAAGGTGCCTTAAGATCTTGAACGTTCAAGAAAGATGCAGGTCCTGGGAAGAAGAATGAGATAAAAAAGTGACTGACACACTACAATGCCTGGGTTTTTTTGGGTTTTGTTTTGTTTTGTTTTTTAAACACACTAGTGCACTAGTAGTTGTTTTTTTGAAACAAAAGGTTTCCTTACCTGGATGGTAACACCCATTCACCTGCAGGGGTATATGTGAAACAGTGTTAAAACTTTTATTCTACTAAGGAATAAAGAAACTTCAAGGTTTAAACAGGTTAACTAACCTTGCCTGTTTCTGAAAAGATCCATATTGTATCACTATTGAATAACAAACATTTAAAAAATTCTTCATAGAATATAGCTGATATTTGGCTGCAAGGCACAACCATCAAATGGTTCCATTCATATTTCTCAGATCCCTGAAATCACTTCCCTACTCCCTATATCAAGGCGTACCCAAAGGCTCCTTACTCTTATCTATACTATTCAACATATACATCCAGCCACTATGCACCATCATTTGAAGCTTCAACATCAACTACCAAATATATGCAGATGACATTATGATTTACACACCCTTTCTCTATATCCACACCAGACTACTCCCTAGTAACCAAATGCTTCATGGCAATAACCCATTGGCTCCAGAATCACATCACCTGCATCAACTATAACAAAACCAAAGTCATGCATGTAACAAGAGACCTCAGTTTTAAGCCACCAGCAACAATTAAGAAGGGTAATATAGAATTCATAGTTAAAACAGAGGTCAAATAAATACTTAGGAGTCATCCTTGATCAGGGCCTGCACCTACAAGCCCAAATAAAACAGACCACCAGAGCTATCTACCACAAACTTAAAATTCTGAAGAATCTATGCCCACTCTTTAACCTTGTAAACTTTCACACAGTTTTCCAGGCCATCATGACCACCAGACTACAGTAACTCAATTTACCAGGATCTGCCCAAGCACATACTGTACCTTCTGCAACTAGCACAAAACACGGCAGCAAGAATCATACAAGGAGCAACTCGGCAAACCCACATCACCCTGATCCTTAAGCAACTACACTGGCTACCCATCTCTTCTAGATTCAAATATAAAGTTATCCTCAATACCCACAAAATAATATATAACCAATCCACAGAGTGCCCACAGACTCTACTCAGAAAACCCACAAACAATAGACTATGAAGACGCAACATTCAACATGCTAGATATACCTCCACAAAAGCTCAAGAGCAACCAAAGAACATGCAACAGGGCATTCTCCCTCCATGCCCCAACTATGTGGAATGCACTATCATCCCATCTAAGGACCATTGAATCCAAGGGAAACTTCCATAAGAAACTAAAAATACAAATATTCCTAGCATTCTACGGGGCAGACCCCCACCCAGACTAAACCTATTATACACCAGGGCCACAGGGCAACAAGAACTTTTGATCTACCTTAAGCCTCTACCTACCGAAAAACCAGCTACCAAGAACACTCCCTTCCTTCAGACTTCTCAAAGCTGCAACGGAATCCACTCACCACCCTTCCACCGTCCCTAAATAACCATTGCAATAAGGTCACTCAAATCCATCCACTACATATTATCATGTTTCTTGGTCTGTACATAAGTTAATTTTAATTAAGACATTTCAACCCTTTTCTTACTCCTTAGGCATTTTGCATCCTACTTGGTCCAACTATAATTTAATGTCACGTTACCTTTTACTCACGCCACTTGTTGAATTATAACAACCTTTGAATGCAGTGAGTTCACTGTAAACAGTCTTGACTTGCAGAAAGATAGTATAAAAAAAGATATTAAATAAAATATATTGTACTACAATGTACAAATGTGTTGGTTGAATGTGTCTACCTTTTGGGAACCGGATAGGTACCTCTTACTTGGATTGGCCACTGTTGAAAATGGGATACTGGGCTTGATAGACCTTTGGTCTGACCCAGTATGGCATATCTTATGTTTGTATTGTGCATCTCCTGACAACCCGACTGGGTAATGGTCCCCCTGGACGGGTCTTAGAACTACTGGTCTAGACTACTGCAACTTGTTCTCACAGGTCTCCTATTGAATCTATCTCCCCATCGATCTGTTCAGAACTCAGCTGCGCAACTTATCTTCTACCAGGTTATGTTCATGTAACCTCTCATCTCAAATCACTTCATGAGCTCGTTATCCATTTCTGCAAACAGCTGAAACATCTCCTACCGACCTACAAATACCTCTCCTCTCTTTTCTCACCTTGCACCCCTCCTCAGCAACTCTGCGCCTCAAGTGAATCACTTTTATGCATGCCCTTCTCTTCTGCTGCCAACTCCAGACACCATTCTTTCCATCTTGCTGGACCATATGTTCCGCACATCAGGCTCCATCTCTAATCTTAGTCAAATCCAGGTTAAACACTCATCTCTTCCAGGCTTCTTTTGGATCCCAATGTCTTTATTCTCCTTTCGAAACCCATTTGTATTTTAATCACCTTCCTTAAGACTGCCCCAGTCCCCTATATGTTCTGTTTGTCTGTCTTAGCAGATAGTAAGTTCTGTGGAGCAGGGACTGTCTTATGTATATAACATACACGTCATACAGTGCTATCTATGCCCAGTAGTGCTATATAAACGATGAGTAGGAGAGGACATGAATGAAATACATACAGTAGTAAACAGAGTCATGAAAAGGAGGTGGACAAATACAAGAAATCAAGACAGAGTTATAATCTGCAACCACAAGGCTAGTGCAACTGATGTAATACCCCACGTTGAAACGGCATAGTTTCAGCACATAGGTTTCCTAATGCCCTTGGTAAAAGACCTTATGCTCGATTCCAATAATGTGCATGCAAAAACAATGGATGCAAGCACAGGAGAGCATGCAGATCACCATGGAAACTTATGTACAGTTTATGAGGTTTGTTCAAAACGTATCGAGACATCTTGTGTAGCTATATAATAGTACGTTGCACCACAATGCTGTTAAGCATGCAGTAACCTAGTTATGTGCTCTGCGTGTGCAGAGTGCAGCATGGCTGCAGCATACCTGTACTTTTTTTAAACATATGATGTTTGGTACCGTGTAAAAACAGTTTGTCAGATTTACGATGAGTGAAAAAAACTGAACAGGGAATTTGCATTAAATTCTGCCAGAAATTTGGAGATTCATGCAAAGAGACTTATAACAAGTTACAGCAAGTGCATGGTGATTAATGCACGAGTTGTGCTTGAGTTTATGACTGGTAAAAATGTTTCCAAGAGAGCCGCCAAAGTGTTGACAATGACAAACGTTCTGGAAGGCCATCCACGAGCAGGAATGAAGACAAAGTTGAAGCACTGCATGTCGCAATTTGCTCAAATCATTGATTATCAGGGAGCTTGCTAAGGACATGGACATCAGTTTCAGGTCAGTAAGTCCATTCTTACTGTCAATTTGGGGATGAGATGTGTGTCTGCAAAATTTGTGCCGAAAACTCTTGTCCCTGACCAAAAAGAAGATAGATTGTCTGCAGTCAGAGAGTTGTTGGAATGCATCAAAAATGACTCGGATTTCATCAAAAAGATTATTACTGGTGATGAATCATGGGTTTATGGTTATGACCCAGAAACTAGGGTTCAATGTTCACAATGGAAGACTCCAAATTCTCCCAGACCTAAGAAAGCATGTCAGGTAAGGAGCAATGTCAAGGTCATGCTCATAGTTTTCTTTGATTACTAGAGTATTGTTCATCATGAGGGGACATGGGATGAGGGTGAAGGGAGATAGATTCATGAGTGATATACAGAAATATTTCTTTACGGAAAGAGTGGTGGATCCGTGGAATAGTCTCCCAGTGGAGGTGGTAGAGATGAGGACAGTATCTGAATTCAAAAAAGCATGGAACAAACGCAGAGGATCTCTAAAGGTAAAAAGGGAGCTATTGTAATTTTTGATATGGAAGGACAGACTAGATAGGCAATGTGGTCTTTTTCTGTCGTCATGTTTCTATGAGTGTGTTCCAAAAAGCGAAATAATCAATAAGGAGTACTACATCCAAGTTCTGATTCGTTTGAGAGATGCAGTTTGTCTTAAGAGGCCAGAGTTGCACAGGCATGGTGAATGGTTGCTTCATCACGATAACATCCCAGCTCAGGCATCACATCTTGTCCAGCAGTTCTCAGGCAAACACCAAATCGAGCAAGTCCATCAGCCTCCATACTCAACTGACCTAACATCCTGTGACCTTTTGTTTCCAAAACTGAAATCATCACTGAAAGGAAGATTCAATGGCTTTGAGACCATTAAGCAAAATTTGACACAGCAGCTTCACAGCAAACTGAAAGAGGCATTTCAAAATTATTTCCATCAGTGGCAGGAACGCTAAAGGAAGTGTGTTTCATCGGAAGGGGACTACTTTGAAGGTGACCAAGTACAGTAACCGTAAGTGTTATACTTTTTGTGTTATTGTAGAAGTCTCAATGCCTTTTGATCACACTTTGTATTACATCAGGCATAAGCTACAGAAAAATTATGGTTTGTGCACAGAATACACCAGAATCTGGCAGAACATTGTATGCACATAAACTGCAATATGTGCCTACCAGCTTATGCTTATTAGATTTTGTGCATAACTGGAATGCCAAACATTGGTTGAGGCATAAATTTGATGATGGCTCAAACCAGGGCTGTCTGAACCTATGTCCTTTCGCATTACCCTGTTCTTTATTGTCTAGCCTCTGTCTTTCGTTTGCTCTAACTCTTCCAGTAGAAGCAGGAAAACAAGAAAAAAAAAGTTGTGGGTACTTCATACTAGCAAAGGAAAACAGAATGGTACAAAACCTTCACTAACACTAGCCACAGACAGACAAGCTAACTCTTCCCTCCTCCTCAGAGCACAAGCTAAACTTCCAGCATCTGGAAACCCCATGTCGAGCCTTTGAGTCTTGTGCGTACCTCTTTGCATCCAGGTTTTATAGCAAATGCCTTCATTGCCAGTGGATGTAAATGAACAATGCACCAACGCCTACTCATTTCTTTGGACACAGTTCTCATGTGAGCTAAATTCTACTGTGCAGAGTGCAGAACTTATACTAAACCTCCAGCATTATGACATCGGCTTGACCTGATAAAGGCAAGATTGTCTATTGCTTTAGTTTGTTGATGTTTATTTTATTGTTTATTAGGATTTAGCAAACAACTGCCAGAACCAGCTCTAAACGACATACAACAATCATTAAAAATACTGGGTCAGATCATGAAGGCCAGCATCCTCTCTAATAGTGGTCAGTCTGTGCCAGCTGGAAGGAGAACAGCTAATCATCATATTAATCCTGTAGAGAAATGGTGTAAATTCCACCAAAGTAGTCCCCGCAATGCGGAGGACCCTGGGCAGGAAGGGGGCCCACACAGCAGCGGTAAGACAGAGCATAAAATTTACTTTAACATGTTTGTTGCATTGCCTCTACTCTTGTAAGTTTACAGCAGGTCCAGTGGCAGTTACCTACCAGGCCGAAGTCTCACGATATCAGCCACACCACAAGACCTAGGCTCAGACCGTAACAGTTGCCGGGCTAGCTGAAAACTTACAAGAGTTGAAGAAGCGTGGCAAACGTTAAAAGTTTTCCGCCACCGCAACATGAGGGGCAGCCAACATGAGGTTATGTCACCCTGACAATGGGGGGCTCTTAGCAAAATTTGGCTTGGAAGCCCCTCATTGGAACTTACACCATTGTTGTAGAGGAAACTGGATTCATTACACGCTACAATGCTTTCTATTGAACAAACAGAAGGACTTTCAAACAGCGCTATTGTACAGAAGCATTGGAGACCAAAGCAGCATCTTTACCGATACACAGTCAAATGCAGTAGGAATCGGCCACAACTAGCAGATTAATTTCTTCTTTCAGATTATAAGATATTTCACTGCTGCAGCTGAGCCTTTGTGTTTGGCTTCAGCCTCCATATATAATATATTTTGATTAGCCCTTGAACTTTCCACTGAACTAGACAACGAAATAGTAACTATTGAATCCAATTCAGAAGAAAAATGTTTCATGAAAATGTTTTTATGAGCTAACTCGTTCCATTTTTGCTCCGCTAATAAAATCTTAAAGAAATACACCTGAACCAGCTAAAAAGAACTTTATTTTTTAAATTATCCAAGTAAAGGGGCATTGTTCTGAAAACAACCTTTTTCAGGGTCATATGTATTTTCTCGGTTTATGTCTAATACAAATAGTTTCTTTTTCATAGGCTCACTGTGGTGGGTTTTGTTTATTGCAGGCCAGGGCTGTAGGTATACACACAGTACAGCAGAGAGACACACACACACACACCTCCCTGGAGGCACACTTGCATGGTCCCTGCTTGCACGACGCCATATGGTTGAAAGGAGACAAATTACTGAGGCGCTGGCCCTGTGGGAACAAGTAAAGGCTCTTTCCGTTGCAAATATTTTGTAGGTGTCTTGTAATGTTAAGCCAGAGGATATGCTATGTTGAGGAAGACCATAGGTCTCCAATGGTAACCAATCCATGTCACTAGGAAGTATCCAGCGACTCCGAAAGCACAGCTCCGTATTAGGGGCCTAGTTTGGAAGAAGCCACAAAGTACATGCCTAGGTTATAGAATACTTACCTACGGAAGGTACTTCAGGCACATGCACTACACGTGTTTCAGAGCAGGGACAAATATAGGCAGCTGCATTTTAGACACAATTGTGCAGGCTCTTCTGAGGCTTCAAATAGGCACTTACTTGGCCTCCAGACTTAGGTGAACCGTTTTAAAATGTCTTCATATTTTGGCTTTTGAGAGTAAACAGGAAAAGTATTAAAAATAAATACTTTGGGGGGCTAAATGGATCCTCAAACTTTCCAATTTTTTTCTTTGTAATAAATCAGAAGAAATTGTTTATCGGGATGTTTTGAAGGTTGATTCAGAATTCCAATTCAGACATTAGGTTTCTTTTCTGTTTTGATGACTATTCAGCTCTCGCCTTTCTAGTAGCACAAATGACATGTTCAATTCAGGCATAAGTATTGCTGTGTCCCTAAAGGGCTTATAATCTGTTTGCATCTGAGGCAATGGAGAGTTAAGCAACTTGGCCAAGGCCACAGTCATCAGTGCAATTAGAACCCTGGCTTCCCTGGTTCCAGACCGTTGATTTTTGGAAATTTAAGGGAGTCCACACTGAGTTTAACTTATCCAGGACAAAATTAAAATATAAAAGCTCACAGATTTTTCTTGGCATGGGACTATTCCCAATTCCACCAATACCACAGGAGAAAAAAAAACAAACATGCCTATTAAGATGTAGCAAATGGATACTTCAGACATAATTTAGAAAGCCAACAGTTCACGATATGAAGTTGTAGGGAGGAAATTTCAAACAAAATATGAGAAAATAGTTCTTTAGTGACACAAGGGTAGATACCTAGAATAGCCCACAAGCAGAGATAGCAGAGATAGCTTTGGTTTTACCATGATAGAATTTAAATATGTTTGTGACAAAGACGAGCACATTAGCAAGGGCAAGTGGGAGGTCAGACAGAAGAAACAAGGAAGGTTGAATGTTTACTCAGTCATATGGAACGTTAGCGAGTCACAGAGAGAAGAATCAGAACCAATGGACAGGATAAAAATATGATTACATCAAGTGTCCAAGAAAGCTGAGGACATCTGCACAGAGCAGTTTTAAGGCCAATGCCTGCAGCCTACGTGTGGTCTACAGAGCCAAACAAGATGAATTCCTGCTATAGAGGCCTCAGGCCTGCTGATGTTACAGGATCGCTGTCTTCCAAGGACGGTGTGGCATGTTTGCATGGATACTGAAGGTCATTGTTCGCGATTTGTCCACGTGCACAGAACCAAATTTCCAGGCCTTTCTCACCGACAGAGTGGCTTCAGCAAGACCTTGGATGCTGAAACAATGTATTAAGGCTAGGGTCATCTGTTTCTGCATTACATCTCTCATCATGGACCCTATTGTGTAGGGGACCATTTCCTGTAAGCTATTTCCTGATTCAACCGGACACCCAGAGGGAGCCTTTTGCCAACCAATCTCTGAGATGCACATGCGCCAAGATAACTCCTCCACACAAACTACTTTTGCAGAGAAGGTTTTTTGGACTTTTACCTTTAACCACCTAACATGCTCAACACAATTGCACAATCAAAGTGACATTGTGTCACTACAGGCTAGGACAAGCCAAGCCCTGGCAGGTTCTGCACTCTTTCTTCTAGTGCCCCATATGGCTCACTTGCAAAGGCTAGAGCCTGTGTTATCAGTTATGCTGCTTTGGACCCAGTCTCAAACCCTGTGGCACACCTCCCTCTAGGCAGAGCTGCGAGATGTTAGTCTGTTTCTCTTGTTGGTGGAAGTCTAGTTAGCTCTGTTGGTGGAAGTCTAGAGAGCTCTGTTCTGTACTTTTCTAAGTGAAGAGCAAGCCACATGATTTTAATAATTATCCCAAAAGACTTCTTAGTGTTTACATAAGGATTGCTACTAGTTGTTGCTATGTAACATCGTCTCCTCATTCTTTAGTTGTACAATTGCTATTTTTCTACCAAAATAAATCATAATGTATATTCATAGAACTTGTCTTTATTTGGGTGATCATTACCAGTAAACAGCAAATGGAGATGGTCCTGTGCAGGGACCTCTAAGCATAATCTGAGAGTTATACATCTTATCTGTCTGATTGATCTGCCTCACAAATTTGGGTTCGCACCAGGGATCTGATCTGTGTCTCCCACACAGTCATGGCTATACTCCTAAAATCAGCCAATGGTAGGTGGCCAGATATTTCAGATAACCACCTAGCTCATTCATTGCGGCCACGTCAAACTAACCAGGAAAATGATGAGGCCAGAAATATCCAGGCCAGGGGATGTGGTGGAAGCCAGTACCGTAATGGAATTTAATTGGGTTTGGAACAAATATAGAGGACCAATGGTAGGAAGAGAGTTGAGAAGTTGAATGAAAGACACTGTGTGGGGATGAGGGATGAGGAAAAGGGGGAGCTTCTGTTGGTTTAATTGTTATATGCTCATCTACCTAGAGTAGAGAACTGGAGAAGAAAGCAGCTGTTCAGACCAGGTGAACTACATTAATACGAGTATGAAATATAGTTTTCGGTATTATTTTCTGTAAACAAGTTCAAATGTCCCTCTAAAGGGATGAGAACAAAGGAACATACAGGCCAATGCAGAAAGCCGGCGCTGAACTCACACCTATTAGCTCCATACGCATCCATAGAGCGCACAGATAGCATGAGACTCCAGCGCCAGCATATAGAAAGGGCACCTATACAAATGAGACACACGTAAAACCTCAGCATAAAACAGGACACACACACACACACACACAAAACCTCAGCATAAAGCAAAACACATGTGCAGAATTTTGGCATAAGCCAGTAGAGGCAACACATGTGCAACAGAAACGCTGCAAGGAGTCATTTGAGCATGTATATTGCTTTCAGACACTCATGTGTTATACACAAAGATGCCATCATGGCGCATGTGCCGGCATGCATATCAGTGCATATAGACACAAAACTCTGCAAAGGGAGGAAAAGACGTAAGAGTGCTGCACGTGTGCCGGGGGTATTTAAAGGAAACTTGCAAGCAAGGTAGCCATTTCTGCTGTCCATCTGCTGTGGTCGAGTTTGTCTCTATTGTATTGGATGGAGATGAAGCATGTTTTCAGTTCAGGAAGTGAGATGGAACAGACCGGCAGCCAACAGCCAAAGCGCATCCGCTTGACACTCTGATGAGGAGAATGACCTGCTGTACTACCGCGTGTCTGCCGACTACCACAACTTATATGTGGCAAAGATTATGGTAGGGCAAAGGGCTAAATTGTGAGGGAAAATAGCTGCAGAGGTGAGCTCGCTGGGGGTGAAGGTGCTCACGGTCAAGCAGTTAAAACAGAGGTGGCATGATGAGCATGTTCCCATTAAAAAAAAATGGTAGCAATTGAGAACTCATGGCTGCATACTGTGGGGGGGGGCCTTCATGCACTGACCAGCTGACACCACTGGAGCAGCTGATTGCAACTACCTTACAGCCAGAGATAAATCAGTGGTATGTCTGCTGGGATGAACTCAGCAGAGTCAGAAATGCAAGCTGGTGAGCAGGACTGTACCAAGCTAGAAATGCACCCTGTGCGACTAATGAATCTGGTGCCTCCCTTGGGTGGCCACATTGCTCATAGAGCCCTTGGTAGGATCCTGCTGGCAAGCACATATCTAGAAGTACCTGATGTATTTGGGTGGAAGGACTGTGAAGTTGGCTCAATTAATAGCTGTCCCTTTTCCATTTCTTATTGCAATGTCTGCCTCTTCACTGGTGCCCTCTGCTGTCGGTAAGTACACCCCCAGCATTATCTTGGGAATCTTTGGGAGTTGGGGGCCTGTGAGACTGGCTCTGTTAATTAGTTGTCTCCCTTCTTTATTTCCTATTGTACTGTTTTGTTTTGTTTTTTTAAACTTTTATTTTCATTTTGCAACAAACAAAAGTAACAACACACCAAAAGAAACAAATACACACATACGATAAAGAAAACAACCCCAGTTACCCCCCACCCCAATGCTTCTTCTCTAAGCTGATAAGGATCATCATATACGCGCTTACATACAATAATTATTGTACATCAAATAAACAGAAGTACAGTCTATGATACCGGATGAGCATGTGACAGAGATTAATACAGAATCAAACCGTCAACTGAGAACATTGAATAGTTTGAACATAATCGTGGAGCATCTTCTAACAAGACCAATAGTGAGTAATTTGAACGGAAGAGGCTAACATATAAGGGGTTTGCACATATTTGCAATGAAAACAAATATGATTACCGTTCATTAGAGCTCAAAAAAGAGCTATTTTCCCAAGATTTCGTGAGTGAGGAACCAGGAAATAGCAAGGCCCGGCATAAAGGCTAAAAGGAAGCAAGCCAATTTAGGAAGAGAGGGGATCCCCGCAGCTGAGCGGAGCCCCACAATCTCCCCAAAGAGGGGTTCCGGAAAATATAAAATAGAATGAAGACGACCCCAGACCAGACTCCAGTAATACTGTGATGCGGGACAATCATACTTAACAGGAGTTTAGTAGACCAGAGGCCACATGGCATGTCCAGCATCAAGTGCTCTGGATGGCCTTCCAATTAGCTAACCTATCAGGAGTATATGTCCACTTGGAAAAGTAGTACTGAGGAGAGAAGAAAAAATCAGATCTAGATTGTGAGTGATGGGGGGGCTGAGAGAGGTGAGCTCTAAGTCGGATGGGTAAAGCAGTTTCCATATATCTACTCGCACAAGATCTTTCATCAGAGCTGGCAGAGTGTAGAGACTCTTGGGTGGACCACGCGTTCTAGGCAACAATCTATCTATCAAAAGATCAAATACTTGGTAAAAGTCACCACCGGGTAACAGTGACAGGGTCATCCACATTCGGAGCATAAATACAAATACACGGAAATTCACTATCTCCAACCTAAAATATACACAGGCCCAACTACCCTCCCCATCAAAGCTAGTATCCATTACAGTGGGCGGCAAAGATTTCTCAACCAAGATGGCTACCCCGCACCGCTTGGAAACAGCGGGAGAATAGGCAGCCACCATATAAGGTGTGGCAGTGAGTTTCAGTAGTTCAACGAAGGTGAAATGGGGTTCCGGAAGAAACACTACATCAGTATGGTCATGATTAAAATAACTAAGAACGGTCATTCTTTTGATTGGACCATTAATGCCTCTTCCGTTCAATGACAAGAACTTATAGAAGGCCATACAACAAAGTCAAACATTCTGAGAAAGAAACATGATGGCGCAACGAGTTGCGCAATGTCCCTCATATCAACTATAAATGACTATACACACGATCTGATAAAAAATAAACCAATAAAATCATGAAGCGCCATATATAACAGGAGAAGCACCGAAGTGCCTTAGAGAAGAAGCAAAACCCCAGAAATTACTGGCGACCTGATGTCTGCGGGGTGAAACCCCAGAGAAGGCCTAATTGAGACAGATAAGCGGTATAGCTGTGCGTGCTCCGAATCCAACCGAGGTGCACATCATGGAGGAAAAGGAGACCGAGAAAGGTAGATATTAAAGAAAGAAAGGTCCAGGCAGTCTCTATTCCAGACAATGATCACCACGTCGGGTCATTCAAAATGACGGGCAGTTCCAGCGGAGTCTATCCGAGTTGTTGACTTAGCGCATCTGGTCTGCCTCTTTGGAATCTAAAAATGTTGCTAGCAGAGCAGGATCTTCGAAGGTGCTAGTTTGGTTATGGAGAGTCACTCGGAGCTTCGCCGGGTATAAGAGGCCAAAGCGAGCCTGTAACTGTTGAAGTCTAGGTCGAAAAGCAAGGAGTCCCTTCCGCCGGTCAGCTGTGGCCTTTGCCAAGTCGGGGAAGAAAGAGACTTTATGATCTTCAAACTGCAGATGTTGAATCACCCGGGCAGCTTTGAAAATTTGCTCAACTTGCTGATACCTCAGTAATCGAAAGATAATGGGTCGGGGGGTCGTCCGATTAAGTGCGATGTTGGTGGGAGCACGATATGCGCAGTCAATTTCCAGAGCTCCGTAAAAGGTAATCTTCAGCAAGGAGGGAAGAGTTTTAACCAGAAATTCTCTGAGATCTCCTGCTTCCGCACCCTCTGGTACTCCTATGAGCCTGACATTGTTGCGACGGGCTCGATTATTGCAATCCTCTAACTCTTTTTGAAGATTCTGTATCTGACGCTCAGCCTTGTCCAAGTTCACCAAGCGCACCGCGTGCGAATCGAGGACCCCCGCCATGTTGTCCAGCCGTAGTGAAAGACCTTCAAGCCGGTCCTGAAGCATACCGAAATCTTCTCGCATGGCTCGGAGCGCTTCTCTCCGTTGGACTGCACCAGTTCCTTCACACCACGTATTTCCTCCAAGATCTCCTGCTGCATTTCGGGGCTTACCCGAAATGGAACCAGCTTTGGTGGGGAAGACAACTCTGTTTTGGAGCGTTTTCCATGTGAAGAAGAGGGAGACCCAAAGTCCAAGCGCACTGGCTTGTGGGCCGCCATTCCCCCCAAGGCACCCCGGTGAGTCCGGAGCAAAATATTAAGTTTATGTAGATATTAAGTCAGGATTCTGAGTAGGCCCCTCGGGAGCTTCAGCACGAAGCGTCTACCCCGCTGGACATCAGGCTCCGCCCCCCCTATTGTACTGTTTACCTCTGCAAGCTGTGCCTCTAGGGGCTCTTCGACTTTGCCCTCCTCCCCTATTGGCAAGTATACCCCAGCAATAACCTTGGGAATCTTTGGGAGTTGGGGCTTGCAAGGATTGTGCTGGGGTTATGTCACAGATCAGTTACTCTCACCTGTCTTATTTTATTTCAGTGGCACATATTGGTGCCAACGAGGCCACAAACACAGACCCGTTCAGTATGTTAGTGACCAGCTAGTTTTAGCTCATTTTATATGTATGTTTCTGCTAGTCAGACCCAAAGCTTGCATCACTGGGCATCTAAAGGCTTATGTAGACGTGCCCACCAATGAGCATCTGTACCTGGTAAGTGGATTCAAACTTTTGGAGACCTCACAATATTCTGCTCATTGCTTTTTAACAAGTCTCTTCTTTCCTTCAAGCAGGCTGTTCTTCCCTCTTCGCTAGATGCGGCCATCGATCTGTCACAGATACAGTATTGGCTATTGTTCAGTATTGCAGGTTTTTTTGTTGTTTTATATTTTCATCTCTGCATGGAAAACAAATGTATATATATTTTGGTTCTATGGTGTATAGATTATGGTTGCCTTTGTTGTATTAAATATTTGTTGATGATATGTTCTGTCGCATTTTACATCCACAAGGGTGATAAGAGCTGGATTGCTCCCCCACCCCACAACCGCTCCACCCCCCATCACCCCTGTGCCCTTGCCCGTGCCCACCCCCCTTACTATAGACCAGGGATGGCATTGAGCAATAGGCAAGACAAATTTGGGAACAGTAGAAAATAATTTTTTTGTATTATCTGAACAATTTACAATTTTTTTAACCTGTAACTATGAGATGAAGGGGAGGGGGAGAAGTAATAAAAATGGAGCAAATAAAACAGCCAAAGAAAAACAATCCAGGGGAAAGAGGATCGCAGGGGAGGAGGGAGGCAGTAGGCGCTGGGCAATATGCTCAATGTCCTCGATGAGGCAGTTGAGCATATTGGCCATTGTAACTAACTGCCCCCGAGGTCTACCAGCATACTATGGACCCCCTCCTGTGCCACAACAGTCAGGTACAACCCAGAAGGGGGGTGACATAACATGTGGCTCCCTAAGATTCCTTTCCACCTGGATTGTGGGCACAGGGGGGACAAAAAATAAAACCTGGCTGTGGGGGTGGGGTGGGGTGGGGTACGGAAGGGAAATCGGGGATTAGACAGCAGGGAGTTGGGCAACAGGGAGGGGGAGGGGGAGGGCATCAGGTGGTGGCTGCGGCTGCCGTGCTGGCCATGGCTATGGGCAACATGGGGGGGGTCCTAGATCCTCCTCATCTGGACTGGGCTCTGCCACAATTTTAAAAAAGCACGTCATTCAGGCAAAGCCATGTGCAAGGTAGAAACTGAAACAGCCTCCCCAATTTATGATGCCTACCTGCTGAGATCCCCCACGCCTAGAAACTGAAACAGCCTCCCCAACTTACGATGCCTACTTGCTGAGATCCCCCACGACTAGAAACTGAAACAGCCTCCCCAACTTACGATGCCTACTTGCCGAGATCCCGCACGACTAGAAACTGAAACAGCCTCCCCAACTTACGATGCCTACTTGCCGAGATCCCCCACGACTAGAAACTGAAACAGCCTCCCCAACTTACGATGCCTACTTGCCGAGATCCCCCACGATTAGAAACTGAAACAAACTCTCCAACTTACGATGCCTACCTGCTGAGATCCCCCATGAGTATCTCACCCACTCTAAGAAGTGGCAGTCCCTCCTAAGCTCATGGGCCTTTTGGGGGGGGGGTTGTTTTTGAGTTCCTTAATCTGAAAGACAAGAACATAACATCTCTATCAGCAGCAGCACATGCAGACCAAACCAACCCCTAGACTGGTCTACTACTGCTACTACTAATTTGTATAGCACCATGAGGTTTAATAACCCCCTCCCCCCCCCAAATAAAAAGCCTACACCCCTACTCCACTCACCTCCCTGTGGAAAAGCACCTCTTCATTGAAGGCAGTGTGGAGTTTCCTCTATGAACTCTTCATAAGGTTGTAAATGCACCGCCTCCCCAGCCTGGGGAAAAGGCACTTTTCATTGGCCACTATCAACACAGCTCAGTATCTTCCATGGGGAAGTTTGGTTTCCTCCCAGGATTCAGTGCTGTACACATTTATCATATTCCAGGGCACAAAACAGAGGTCAGTAGCAGCCTGACGGCACCCACCCCAATAATAATCAACAGTATTCTCGCCAAAAACATTTATTAAAGAACAAGTGGGCATAACAAATGCAGAAGTCATGAAAAGTAGTCCTCTTCTAAGATTTCGTATCTCATGTCTAACAGAGGTGCAGATGAGAGGTTGCAATGGCAGATCAGGAGCTATTTCACCTGGCATTCCATGTTCAAGGTTATGTTGTGCAGCATGCAGCACATTGCGGTGTTCCCAACTTTTTCAGGTGCGTATTTCAATGTCCCCCCAGCATGGTCCAGACCACAGAAGTGACTCTTGAGGACCCCCAAAGGTGCGCTCTATCATACACCACACAGCACAATGTGCCTCACTGTAGCGCAACTCCACAGGTGTGTGCGGCAAAAGCAGAGTCATCATCAAACAGGACTTAGTGTCATATCCGGCATTGCCTATGCATTAAAAAGAAACAAAACAGCTTATATAAAATGGTACAATATATAACAGTATAACAGCATAATATATAAAGGCTTATGTAATATTTTATTTTTTTTATTTAGCTCTCTCATCACCTTGCCTCTACACTTTTCCTTCACCCCAGGCAATCTGGTTTCAGACCCGGATTCAGGGTTGAGACCACAATTACGGCTGTATTAAATGAAATCCACACATCTCATGACCAGGGCAATATCACTCTGGCGGTATCGCTTGATCTCTCCGCAGCATTTGACCTGGTGGATCACGCCCTCCTCCTCTCTCGCCTTAGGGATGCGGGTGTTCGTGGTTTGGTGTATCACTGGTTTCATTCGTTTCTGTGTCATCGGCCTTTTGCTGTTTCCTCCACCCTCTCTTCCTCTGATCGCTTTTCACTCCCTGTGGTGTCCCCCAGGGATCAATTCTGGCTCCCTTATTGTTTAATATCTTTCTTGCCCCCCTGGCTCTACTCATTCAGCAATCCGGGATCTCAAGTTACTTCTATGCTGATGATATTCTTCTGCTACATCACACTTCGTCATCTCACCCTGATATCTCACCTTTAGAAGACTGTCTGTCCATTGTTTCCTCCTGGCTCTCTTCGAATTGCCTGGTGCTCAATATTTCAAAGTCTGCTGCAATTTGGTTCCCGCACACCTCTCCGACCCCTTCTCTTGCCCCATCGCTCACAGGCTCCATCATTACTTTAGTCCCTAAACTTCGCTACCTTGGAGTTTTCCTTGACAGCACTCTTAGTTTTCACGACCATATCTCTCACATCTCTCGGTGCTCTTTTTTGTGTCTCCGACAAATTCGTGCTATTCGCTCCTTCTTATCCGCTCAGGCCATCACCACTCTTCTTCTCTCTTTAATCATAACTAGATTAGACTTTTGCAATACTATTTTTGCCAGATTCCCCCAATATCAAAAACACCGTCTCCAACTCATTCAAAATACCGCTGCTCGCATGATCCTCCACGCATCTCCCCGTGACCATGTCACCCCTGCTGCACCACCTTCACTGGTTGCCCATTGACTTCCGGATATCTTTTAAGATCCTCACCTTAACCCATAGAGACATTTATCTTTCTACACCTGCCTACCTTTCGGATCTACTGACTTACCATACACCCTCCCGCAGTCTTCGGTCCATTCATATTAACCGCCTTCACCTTCCAGCACCTTCCAAAGCCCATCTGCAATCTACCCGGAAATCAGCATTCTACTATCTAGGACCTTCTCTCTGGAACTCCCTTCCTACCAACCTCCGCACAGAAGAATCATATCCCAAATTCCGCTCTCTCCTTAAAACCCATCTGTTCTCCCTGGCTTTCCCCACCTGACTTTTCATTTCTCTGTCTCCTATCTATTGTTCTATCCTTATTTTCTTCTCTTTCTATCATTTATTGTAACTTCTTTTTCTCTTTCTATAATTAATAATTTTTATTTTTGTAAACCGCTCCGATGTTATGGGGAGCGGTATATTAAGTGTGAAATAAACAATAAACAACCTCTTCTATACCACCTTTCCATGTTATCAAGGATGTTTACATTGAAAAGAACAGTTTTACATAGAACAGTTGTCACTAAACGTTTTACTTCACAAAGCAGAGTTATAACACATTTCAACAACTACTGTATTTACAACTCAGCAGCTGGGCGAGCTCGGATTGGTTTTGGTCTGATAAAATGCACGCAACCCAGGTGGGGGGTGGGGTAATATGCAGAAACGAACAGCTGTTCCCCCTCCCCAAAGATTCAATACATCTAGGTGACACATAGCCAGGAGCCATCCTTCACGGTATTTTCCCTCTTCAAAGTTGCAGCCGAGTGCAGAGTTGGAGAGGATTAAAGGAATCGTGACAGCTGCCTGACAACTTGGAGGTCACATTCAGGATCTTCATGTGCGTGTCACACACCACTTGGACATTAATGAGTGGAAGCTTTTCCTGTTCTGGAATGCTATTTCTCTGTCTGTAGGGAGTGTTAGGGCTACATGGGTGCAGTCTATTGCTCCGATCACATTTGATGGTCCAGCAATATTAAAAAAGAGTTCTCCGACACCGGCCTTTCTTCCTCCTGCTCTAGGTACCAGATATGCTCCCCAATGCAATTTTTCAAAGCCTGCAATACCTGCTTGAAATGCCTGGAAGATGAGTGGTCCATTCCACAGGCCACCCAGACAACATTTTGGAATGATCCGATGCCCAAAAAATGTAAGGTACCAAGTGACTTTGCCAGCCTTGGTATGGCATGTCCATAAGAAGTAGCTGGATTAATATCATCTTTAAATGTCCTCATACAAGGACAAGCTGGTTTGTCTACATAAACGGTAATTACACACGGCACACCTCTTTGAGAGTCCATCCAGTACTGCCATTGTTCGCAATAGGCGCCATCTGCAGGGCCTCATGAGGGGTTCAGCATGTACCTCCTCATCCTCGTGTCTGTTGTTCTCCCCATTTCTTTGGCTAACTCTTGCAAGCAGCGAAGCCACTAGAGGATAAGCAGCAAGAGAAATCTCTTCTTGAATGCCGACGTTTATACGCTGACAAATACATGCCGAAGGTTATATGCAGAATGATACATACTGAAGGTGACCACGCCGCTGGTAGCGGTTCAGAGCATACTGAAATAGTGCATCTTGAGACACACATGAAGTTAACGTCACCTCCTAACCAGGCATAGAAATGATGCTTTTGAACTTTACACCTGATTGGGTAATCCTCTACACGTTTCTCTGCATTGGGTGCAGACATTATTACCATGTCATTTGAATATGCACAACTCATTTGCGTACATTTAAATATGCATGGCATTCCATGTGCACTTTTTTTTTTTTTTGCTGCTGACACGCATGTCCATGTCTTTTCTGCATTTGGCATGGTGGTAATTGTGCGTATAAGTTGCATTATCTACACGTAAAACCCACGCTAGTTTTCTGCACCAACCTAAAAGGCATAAGCTTACACACAGAGGAGCTGCATGATGAAAATAATGAAAAGCTAATCACAAATATATTTAGTCCAATAAAAAGTATCACCTACAAACATTCGGTAATGTTTACTTCTGCAAATTATATTAAAAAGTAAATAAAAAGAATTATTCAACTTCATTTCTTACTATTTATTGTCATCACTTATGCATAAATCTAGCATCACCCCCTGGTGGTAAACTTAGTTAACAACACAAGAAAAAGTCTGCTGTCTCCCGCTTCTCAGATCCCGGGCTTCCATCCAGAAAGCACAATCAAAACCAGCCTGCACCGCTTCCCACTCTTCTAAAAAAGTCCTTAACAGACTGTGAATTTCCACAAGCTGCCGGTATAAACAATCACCACCCACAATGCAAGCTAAAAATGAAACAAAGGTATTCTTTTTTTTTTCTTGTTGTTGTTTCTAAAGGGCTCATGTTAAGACAAAATAAAACCATTGATTTTGTTACACACCGAAACAGTTTAGGCTACATAATCTCATTAACGTTTGCTTAATGTTTTGTTTTTGGATGATATCCTGTGGCAGAATGAGTAACACATGCTGAAAACATCTGCCAAGTATTTCTTGTGATTTTGCAGGACACCCTGGCACTTTTCTTAAAGAACACACGCAGTTCTGTGGGCTGGCCAGTGTTGTAAGTTCCCTCTGGCTGGCAACTGTAGAATCTCATACTTTGATGCTGTGCAGAAAAAGGGAAAACGCTGTGGAAAAAATGCTATTTTTTTTCTCTGCAAGGCAAGCTAGGAGGGAAGGGTAACAGTAACAGTAAATGACAGCAAAGGAAGACCAGCATAGTCCATCTAGTCTGCCCAGTAGGTGACTAGAGTTGCACCTGCTACTCCATGCAGGTTACCTCAAGCCCCTGCCTTTGTTTATGGTTTAGGGATGTGCCCGGGGGAGGAAGGAGGGTTGTGAGGACTGATTCCTACTGTCCCCGGAGAACATCTGTTACAAGTGAGTAACTACACTTTCTCCAGGAACAAGCAGGAAGTCAGTCTTCACATATGGGACTCCCTAGCTACAGGCTATCAAAGACCTGTAAAAGACACAGGTAACCAGAGAAAGGTGAACCTTGGAGCAGCAGCAATGAGTCATGAGAAGACAGACTCCCAAGCGGCCCAAGTGTCCAGCGAGAAACCAACACTCTGGTAGCCTGAACACAAAAGGGCAGAAGTTGCCTACACCCCGAATAGATGACAGAATCCTGCTTGGCCAAAGGCACTGTCCCTACAGGACTCTCTCTGCATGCAATAAAAAGCTGTTGGGGGAAGCCCTCCTCCTGCAACAGCAGCCCGGGGGCACCATGGATAAGCAAAGGAGCAGTGGGAACCATGATTGCCTGGGCCACCAAAGGACTACTAGTATCAGCGATGCCCTGTCATGTTGAACCTTGAAGGAGGTCTTGGTAATTAGCAGCATGGGCAGGAAGGCATAGAGAAGGCCCTCCATCCACAGGATGAGGAATGCAACCACCACCTCCCGGGATGGGTGTGGCTGCCTGGAGCAGAAGCAGGGCAGGAAAAGAGGTCCATCCATGGAATTCCCCAGAGCTAGAAGAGCCAATAGGCCACGCTAGGGTCTAGCTGCCACTCGTGTGGCTGGAGATCCCTGCTTAGCCTATCAGGGTGTTTTCCCAGCCCAGCAGATACACCACCCAAAGGAGCATCCCATGATGATTTGCATATGAGCAGAGAGCTACTGCCTCTTGCAGAGAGTGTACGATCCTGTGCCCTCCTGCTTGTTGATGAAGAATATCACCACTTGATTGTCAGTCTGAATCAGCACTGATTGGTGTTGCAGGTGGTGCCAGAAGGCTTGGAGGACCAGGAATATGGCCCAAAGCTCCAAGAAATTGAACTGCTGCAGACTGTCCATCTCTGATCAACTGCCCTGAGTGCAGAAGTTGTCGCAATGGGCTCCCCAGCCGAACAGGGAGGCATCCATGGTGAGGACCTTTTGGCGGGGGGGGGGGGGGAGGGGAGGGGAGACTGGGACTGGGACATGTAAGGGTATCCCGGATGAAGGTGCTGGCAAGGTTTGCAACCAGGTGAGGGAGTCGACCAGTTGGCGAGTTACCACCACCATGTCCCACAATGGGCCTGTGACCTGGCTCCATTGGGCTGCCCTCATGTGAAGGCAGGCATTTGGGATAACATGAACTGTGGACACCATGTGTCCCAACAGGCAAAGCAGAAGATGGGCAGACACCGTGTCAATGCTGCAAGACAGCAGCTAGCACCCTGAGGTGATTAGCCCTGTCCCAAGCAATGTTCCCTCTAATTTTCTGTAGGCTGTGCAGCTTTTGAAGGAAGTTATATATATTTATTTATTTATTACAATTTCTTATATACCACGCTTTTTAGTATCAGTGCGGTTTACATAATAACATTTTGCATCAGAAACAGGATCCTTTGCTTACATTGTAACAGGAATTGTAACTTGGAAATAACAGGGTAACTATATACAGTTCAAAACAAAGGAGCTTATAAATCATTTACAGTTATATTATACATTATGGTCAAATTGTAATCAAACTCAGTGTGAATGTGCTGATGGTGAGTTTGCTTTGTATAACATTGAGAATTATGTTGTTGGCACGTCAGATGCTGTGTGGGTGAGAGGAGGTGTTGGGTGTGGATGTGTTAGGTTAGGGTGAGTAAAGTAAAGACAGAATAAGTGATGTTTAAGAGCTTTTCTGAATTGAGTTAGGTCAGCAATTGATTGTATATGAGGTGGGAGATTGTTCCAGCACTTAGGAGCATAGAATGTAAATGCTCTGTTTCTAGTTGTTTGGGTACATTTAGTGGACTCAGATGGTATAGATAGTGTATTGCTAGTTGCTGATCTTCTTAGTCTGTATATACTTTAAAATTTTACTACACGTCAGAATACAGTATGTACACCACATTGATTGCACTAGAAAATACTGTAGAACTTGTGAAAACCGTAAATACACAACTTTTAAATTTTAAGACGTCTGTGTTTTCTATCAGAATCAGAACTGTAATTTTTGTGTGCTCTGTTGTAAAGTATGTGCGCTCGCTCGGCAAGGTGTGTGCATGCACACACGCACACAGCTTAGAGGGAACAGTGGTCCCAAGGGAGGAAGACTCTGGCCAGAACGCTGTCCAGCCTTGCCCCTATAAACTCCGCTGTCGGGAAGAGATACGATTTTGGGTAGTTTATCATGAAAGATTCCCTAACCCTTAGTGGTGCATTTGTTTCTATGGTATTCATGATCATACGACTTTATGTAACAATATTTGTAAATAGTTTGCCACTGCTATACAAGTTTATGTAGCAAATGCTGTAAATAGTTTACCCCTGTTATCCAATTTACTTGCCCTGTTATCTGTAAACTCTTACATGTTAATTGTACTGAGCATTTTTTGTTCCATGTGAACCGCGCTGATGCTGAATAGTGCGGTATATAAGAGACTGTAAATAAATAAATAAATAAATAAATGACCCCCAAGTGCTGCGGAATGAGGATGGTGCGCACTGTGGAATGAGGATGGTGCGCACTGTTGCGTGTTGCACCTCAGCAGCTGTGCACCCTCTTATGAGCCAATCGTCCAGGTAGGAGAAAACAAAGGCCCCCTGGAGATGAATGTAGGCTGTGAATACCATCGGTGTTGAGGCCATTCCAAAGAATAGCATCTCATATTGGTAGTGGCCGCTTTATACTGGTATTGCCTGTGACTGGGATGAATGAGAATGTGTGTGTATGCATCCTTTGGGTTCAAGGAGCATAGCCAGTCTCCCAGCCAGAGGTATGTTAGCAGTGTTCCAAGGGAGAGCATTTTGAACTTCTTCACCAGGCACCTGTTTAGGTCCCGCAGGTCCAGAATGGGCTGGAAGCCTCCACTCCTCTTGGGTACACAGAAGATGAAGTGTTAGAACAACTTGCAAAACTGAAAGTGGACAAGGCCATGGGACCAGATGAGATACAATCCCAGGATACTGAAAGAGCTCAGAGAGGTTCTTGCAGAGCCGTTAAAGGATGTTTTCAACAGATCCTTGGAAACAGGAGAGGTTCCTCAGGACTGGAGAATGGCTGATGTCATACCTCTACACAAAAGTGGTAACAGGGAAGAAGTGTCAAACTACAGGCCTGTGAGCCTTATCTCAGTGGCAGGAAAAGTAATGGGGGTGCTTCTGAAAGAGCAAATTGTGAACTCTCTCAAAGCCAACAGGTTGCAAGATCCGAGGCAACATGGTTTTACCGAAGGACGATCTTGCCAAACAAATCTGAGTTCTTTGACTGGGTGACCAGGGAACTAGATCAGGAGCATGCAATGGATGTCATCTACCTGGATTTCAGCAAAGCCTTTGATACTGCTCCTCATAGGAGGCTTATCAATAAACTCAGTAGTTTGGGGAATAGATCCCAAGATGGTAAATTGGATCAGAAATTGGTTGACAGACGACAGAAGGTGATAGTACAAGGAGCTCACTCGGATGAAAGAAAGGTGATTAGCCCCAGGGGTCGGTCCTGGGCCCGGCACTGTTCAATGTATTTGTGAGTGATATTGCTGAAGGACTGCATGGAAAAGTCTATCTATTTGCAGATGACACAAAAATTTGCAACAGAGTGGACTCCCCCGAGGGAGTGGTTAACATGAAGAATGATCTGCAAAAGCTGGAAGAATGATCTAATGCTTGGCAATTAAGATTTAATGCGAAGAAGTGCAGAGTCATGCACTTGGGAAGCAGAAATCCAAGGGAAATGTACGCAATATGGGGCATGAGATTGGTGTGCACGGATCAGGAGAAAGACCTTGGAGTGATTATTTCTGAAGATCTCAAGGTGGCAAAACTGTGCAACAAGGCGGAGGCAAAAGCCAGGAGAATGTTGGGCTGCATACGAAGAGGAATTACCAGCAGAAAGGAAGAGGTACTTATGCCACTGTACAAGTCACTGGTGAGGCCTCACTTGGAATACTGTGTTCAGTTTTGGAGACTATATCTTGAAAAGGATGTAAAAAGACTGAAAACTGTTCAGAGGAAGGCGACCAAAATGATTTGGAGCCTGTGTCAGAAGCCTTATGAGAAGAGACTTGAAGACCTAAACATGTACACTTGAGGAGGAGGAGGGACAGGGGAGATATGATTCAGACCTCTAAATACTTAGAGAGAAATAATGAACAATCAAACCTCTTCCAAAGACGGAGAAGCTACAAAACTAGAGGGCATAACATGAAGCTACAAGGTGGTAAATTGAAAGGCAATGTCAGGAAATACTTTCTCACTGAAAGAGTGGTGGATGCTTGGAATGCGCTCCCAAGGGAAGTGGTGGGGGCAAATACGGTGAAGGAGTTCAAAAGGGCATGGGACAGAGACAGTGGATCCCTTTACAGCAACAAGAAAATATCAAAATAATCAGAACCATCTAATTCCTTAACAAATAGGGGTGTACTACAAGGAGCGGTGGGACAACCCTTAAACAAAGACATGGAGAAGGAGGGCCTGCACAGAGCGGCAGGTGTACCTACTCTTGACATCGTACTGGGCAGACTAGATGGACCATACTGGTCTTTATCTGCCATCATTTACTATGTTACTATGTCACAAGAAAGTGGTGTGCGGGCACTGGTTCCACCACCTTGTTTATTTAGCTGCATTTATAGCCCGCTTTTCACCGGGTCAAAGCGGTTAGACAAAAAGAGGGGGGGGACAATAATCAATTCAGGGGAGGCGTCACCAGGGGGCCAACAGTGAAGATTTGAACAAGGGGTAACAGTACTAGACAGTTGACGTAAGTCTCTTAGTTGGTAGCAGGGGAGTTAGGTCGGGGGCTCTGGATGGGCACAGTGAGAGATGTCTGTTTCAGATCCAAGATATTCATGAAACAGGATGGTTTTTAACTGTTTCAGGAATGTGGAGAGGTCTCTGTTTCTGATCTGGTGCGGGAGGGAGTTCCAGAGGGAAGGTGCATACAGTTCGAATGCTCTGTTACAGGTTTGTCGGTTGAACTTAGTTTGTTCGTGAGGGAGAGTGAGAGTGCTGCTGGTGGTCTGTCTGGTCGGCCTGTTGAGGGTAGGCTGAGGTAGTAGCGTCCAAAGTTGGGAAGTCTGCGTTTGATGGAGGGCTTTGTGGATAAGTAGGAGAGATTTGTATTTAATCCTTGCTTTGAGGGGGAGGATGTGAAGTTCTGAGGACTGGGGTGATGTGATTGTGTTTTTTCGCCTTCAGGATGATCCTTGTGGTGGTGTTTAAGGCAGTCCAGAGGGGGTTGGTGTGGGTGGCGGGGAGTTGGTGATAGATTGCATTGCAGTAGTCCAGGTGGGGGAGCATCATAGCCTGCATGACTGTTCTGAAGTCCTGTGGGTCAATGATGGGTCTGAGCCATTGCACTGTCTTTGCTTTGTGGAATATTGTTCTGGTAGTCCTTTTAATCTGTTTAAATGTAAGCGCTTGATCAATGATGATTCCCAAATATTTTATATGGGGTTGGACTAGTATTTGGGTGGTTCCTAAGGTGAGGTGTGGCACTGGGGTGAAGTTTGGGCCCTTGGTCACAACGAGGGCTTCTGTTTTTTTGATGTTGATGGATAGGTTGTTTTCCTATAGCCAGATAGAGACATCAGTGAAGCAGTCTGATAGGTGACTGTTGGGTTAGTGGTTGTGATGGGTCCATAAAGCATTATGTCATCTGCGTAGATAAAGTAGTTGATGTTGTGAGCACATATTATTGAGCAGAGTAGCTGCAGGTAGATATTGAAGAGCATGGCAGATAGAGTGAAGCCTTGGGGGACTCCTTGGTGTTGTTGAAAAGGGGGGGAAGGTTGCTATGCTTGTGCAGATCAGTTGTTGTCTATTGGTCAGGTAGGAGCGGAACCATTGTAGCTTTGTCCTTGAGAAGGCCTCATGTAGTAGCAAGGTCTGGTGGAAGGGAGTCCTGGAAGGCTCTCCAGAAAGAATCGAGGGGGCATCTGTGCCAGGAGGAAGAGGTAATCCTCCCTCACCACCTGAAGTGCCCAGGAGTCTGTGGTGATGGATGGCCACCAGTGGGCATAGAGAACCAGATGCTCCCTGTGGAGTACTGGGCTGGGCCTCCTGGTGGAAGAGAGGCTATGCCCAAGAAATCAAAAGCTCCCGCAAGGCTGACCCAGAGCTTGTGCCTGGGGGTTTGGGAGCCTTAGACTTACAAGGGCCATGCCTTTGTCGGGAAGCTGGAAAGGCCTGATACTGTGGGTAGTTTCTGTAAGCCTTCCTCTCCTTCGGGTAGAAGGACTTTTTACCTGAAAGCTTCCATTAGGAAGGATCGGCAGTCTTCATGGAGAGCCTGGTCCTCGTCAGGAACTCAGACTCCAACTCTGCAGCCTTATCAGTCATGGGTTTGCCAAAGAGATTCTCTCCCTAGCAAGAAGCATCGACCAGCTTGGCCTGAACCCACTGCTTCAGGTCAGAGGGCTGAACCCAGCCTGGTGTCAGGAACCAATGCCCGCCACAGCTACTCTAGCCACTGACTCAAAGCAGTCATAGGCTGCCCGAGTAAAACATGGAAAAACTCTTTGACACCCGAGGCCAGGGTTTGGAACTGCTGGAGGAGTTCCTCAGAGAGACCAGATGAGAACCAGACCCACTTTCTTTGCCAGGTCCCTCAGGTACATGCTGATGTACAGCTGGGTATGCCTGGATTTGGCCAATGAGCATTGAGTGCTCATAGCACTTTCTGCCCAGGGCATCCAAGGCACGGACCTCCCTACCCAGGGACACAGAGAAGGGAGTCATTTGGCTCTTGAGCCGATGCATGGCCAACTGCACCACCATGGAGCTGTGTGGCAGCTGTGCTTTTTGGAAGCCAGGGCTCCAGCAGACCTGGTACATCGAGTCCAGCTGTCTGTTCACTATGGGTACAAAGGGGGTCTCCCACATGCAGAGGAGCAGCTGTTCCAGGACTGGGGGAATGGGCACTGTGAGTGCCTTCTTCGGAGGGGCCTCATACTGAAGGATCTAGAGCTCCTCCATCTGAGGATCCTCCTCCGACTCTGTCTCATAAGCTAGTGCCTTTCCAATGTCCCACACAAAGTCGAGGAAAGCAATATCCTTGGGCATGAACTAGCACCGGGTCTTGGGGGAAGATGGGTCAGAAAGTGCATCCTGGTGAAGACAGGTGTCTGGGGATTCCTTGTCCTCTGTCTTCCAGTCTGACTCAGATGGAGCCACGGGTACTCATTGGGAAGAACCTCGGCCCCGAAGACCGGGACCGATGTTGAGGAACATCTCGAGGCCTGTGGCACTTGAGGATCAGCTAGACATCCAGGGAAGTCCTCAAGGTTGAGGGCACAGTAGTTGGGAGTGATGACCTAGAGGAACTAGGCATCAGAACCTGCTGCTAGGCCACTATCCTGGTCTTGCGGCCAGCTAGCTCCACAGCCTTCAGCGCAGGCACAGAAGAACTCTGGCCCGGCACTGTTGAGGGGGGAGTTTGACCAGGATGGCCTCAGGGATCCGAGGCCAGTCACCGGATGCCAGCAGCTCCCAACAGGACATGTTGATTGGCCCTATCACTAGGTGGGCTAGGCAGCTGCCTAGGGTGGCAGTGACAGGGTAGCATCTGTTCCATTACAGGATAAGTCTTTATTAAAGCAAACCTGAAAAGGAAAACAAAAAAAATAAAAAAACATCCCACTTGTCACTACTATTACCAACATTGTTGCAACCCCCTTCCCCCCTCCAGCACTAAAAGATGACTCTGAGGAACTGGCACAGGGCCTTGGAGCACAAGCATGTTTTAGGCCTGTCCCCTCCAAAAAAAGAAGTTTAGAGGTGACAGGGCTTGAGCACTCGCATCTCCTCAGAGGCCCTGCGCCAGCTGTCCAGAGCACTATTTAGTGCTGCCAAGGGGACAACAGTGTCAGGGATGGCGGCAGCAGCAGCAGCAGAGATAGGCAGATAGCAGGAAGGTAAAGTGGGGAGGGAGAGATGGACATGGGACGGGGGTTAGGGAAGGAATGGGAGAGATGCCAGATACTTGGGAAGGAGGTATGGAAGAGGGGAGATGCTGGAAACTTGGGGGGGGAGTGGTTCAGAAAAGGAAGAGAGGGAGATGCTAGACAGAAGGGGGAGGGGGAGGGAAGAAAGGAGATCATGGATACAGGGGGGGGGGGGATATTGAAGGGAAAAGATGATTCTGGCCATGGGGGCAGGGCTTTGAGCTGGTGGGTTTGGGGTGTACAGCTGTGGGATACCTTTGGGCAGGCTCTATGTGGGACAAATGTGATCCCAAAGTTTTGAGAGCTAAAGCCTTTGTCCAGCACAACTATCTGTGAAAGGAAATTACTTCACAGTCTTTTTGCACCAACTGTGCAAAATGGCTTATTTTTATATCAAAATACATAAACTGTAGACAGGGTCGATGACATGGACAAAGAACCATTTAAAATATAAGCAGACTATGGGGGATTATTCTAGAAGTCGTATTCATGATTTTTGTGGGTATAAACCAGGTACAAACAGGAGCAAATCACTTCCACATGTAAATCGTCATTTTGGAAAAGGTCCAATTTACATATGGACGTGGAAGTTTCAAGGGGGTGCATCAGAGGTATGGTTCGAGTAGGATAAAAATGCAGACGTGTACCTCACATTTTACACAGGGATTGCATGTGCAAGCGTAAGGCTCCATCCCCAATTACTCTTTCGTCATTTAAGACTCATCATTCTCACTACCGTACCCAGATACATGCTGCTAAAAGGGATTTCTTTTCTAACGCCATTTCAAATGCTCCTAATCAGACCCGGCACCTTTATAACACGCTTCATTCTCTTACCTCTCTTCTCCCCTCTGCCCCTCCCCCTTCCCTTCACCCATCTCCCCCTCCTTCACTTCTTGCCACATTTTTCAATGACAAAATTCTCAACCTTCGGGCCTCCCTTCCTTCATGCCCCCCACCTATTACCTCCCCTCCTCCGATTACATCTCCTCCGTCGTCTCCAACTCTCTCTCATACCTGGTCTTCTTTCTCTCTACTCACCTCTGCTGAACTTCACCAGCTTATTTCTTCCTCTAATAAGACTTATTGCTCCCTTGATCCTATACCCTCTACCTGGTTGTTAGATCCATCTCTTGCACTCCTTCCCCCTCTACTCTCTATAATTAATTCCAGTCTCTCTTCAGGTGTTTTTCCCCATTCTTGGAAGCATGCACTAATCCGCCCAATTCTGAAAAAGCCCTCCCTCGATCCTCTTATTCCCTCCCACTACCGTCCCGTTTCCAATCTTCCGTTCGTTTCCAAACTCTTGGAAAAATTTGTATTCTCTCAGCTTTCTCACCATCTAGACAACATTAACTTTCTCCATCCCCGTCAATCTGGTGTTCGTCAGGGTCACAGTGTGGAAACTATCCTTCTTGCTTTCACTAATGCTCTTCACGTAGCTCACGATCGTGGTGACATCTCGGTGGCGGTTGCCCTTGACTTATCTGCAGCTTTTGATCTTGTTGATCATTCTCTCCTCCTTCTTCGTCTCCAAGAAGCAGGTCTCTCCCGTACGGTACTTCACTGGTTTCACTCTTTTCTTTCTTCACGATCTTGTTCTGTTCTTTCCTCTTCCCCCTCTATCCCGGCCTCCGACCCTTTTCCTTTGATATGTGGTGTCCCACAGGGCTCTGTTCTTGCCCCTCTTCTTTTCAATCTTTTCTTGGCTCCCCTCACTCTTCAGATTCAACAATCCGGGATCAGCGCCTTTTACTACGCTGACAATATTGTTCTTCTTCATCACACTTCCCCTTCTCACCCTGATCTCTCTCCACTCAACTCCTGTCTTTCCTTGGTTGCTAGTTGGCTAACACAGAATTGTCTGCACCTTAATCTCACAAAAACTACTGCTATCTGGTTCTCCCGTGGTGACTCCCCTCCCCTCTTGGCGCCTTCCTTCCTAGGTTCTCCCATATCTCTGGTCCCCTCTTTTCGTTACCTTGGCATTATTTTCGACTCTCACCTTACTTTTCAAGACCACATCTCTCACGTCACTAAAACTTCCTTCTTTTTCTTACGTCAAATCCATGTTATTCGTCCATTTCTTACTTCTTCTGCGCTTGCTACACTACTTCTCTCTTTGGTCATTTCTCGTATTGACTTTGCAAATTCTCTCTTTCTTGGTCTCTCTAAGTCACAGCTATATCGTCTTCAGCGTATTCAGTATACAGCCGCTCGCATTGCCACTCACTCCTCTATCCGTGATCACGTTTCCCCTCTGCTCTCTCGTCTCCATTGGTTGCCCTTACCCTTCCGCTTTCATTACAAACTACTCACACTGGTTCATCAAGCTTTTCACACTAATACTCCTCAATATCTGGCTGATCTTCTCACTTTCCACACCCCCAGACGCACTCCTCGTTCATTTCACCTCAACCGCCTCACACTTCCCTCTCCCTCTCTAGCCCACCTACAGTCTACCCGTTCCTCTGCCTTTTTTTTCACAGCCCCTGCCCTCTGGAACTCTCTCCCTCCCGCCCTCCGTCTCGAGCCTCACCACAGCACCTTTAAGTGTAACCTGAAAACTCACCTCTTCTCCCTCGCTCTGGACCTTCCCTCCCCTTTTGTGTCATCTTCTTCCTTTTAACTGTTGTGTTGTGTCCTTTAACTCCCCCACTTTATACTTTAAAATTGTAACTTCTTTTCATCCTTTCTAGCTATTGTATTGACTGTTTTTATAAATTTTTATTTGTTTTTATATTGTACACCGCTCTGATCTTCCTGAATGAGCGGTATATCAAATTTTAATAAACATAAACAGGCCCGGGGCACAGCCTAGGGGGACTGGAGGTTAGGATGAGAGCCGAAGTAGAAGTGGGAGCCAAGGTTGTTGAGGCCACGAAGGACCATGAGAATCATGGAAGCTCAATCCCGCTGGACCTTGTGCAGGGTCATCGCAATGAGAGGAGTGGGGAGAAAGGCAAAAAGGAGCCCGGAAGCCCAACTCAGGAGGAACGCATCCAGAGCCACGCTGCTCGGATATGGAACTGGTCCACAGAATCAGGGGAAATGCATGTTCACCAGACTGGTGAACAGGTCCATGGACTGAGTCCCCCACTGATGGAATAAAAGGCTGGCCACCTCCGGGTCCAGACACCACTCGTGTGGGCGGATGACTCTGCTGAATTTGTCCGCGAGAACATTCTCCTGGCCCGGGAGATAGACAGCTTTGAGGGTTATGTCCCCGGCAAAAGAGCAAAGGAGGACTGCCTCCAGGCAGAGGGGGTGAGAACCTGTTCCCCCTGCCTTGTTTATGTAGAACATAGCTACCCTGTTGTCAGTTTTCACAAGCACCGACTTTCCCCTCAGGTGGTACTCTAAGGCCCTCAAGGCCCACCGAACCACCTGAAGCTTGAGCAAATTGATCTGCTGCTGAGCTTCTTTGGGAAACCACTGCCCCTGGGTGTGTAGATCGCCGCAGTGGGCTCCCCAACCCAGCAGGGAGGCACCCGTCATCAGGACAAGCTCATGCTTGCAGGGCCTGGAAGGGCATTCCTCGAAGGCGGCTTCGGGGATCCTGCCATCAATCCAGGGAAGTGTAAAGACTGGGAGATCTGGACAGGATCCCAAAGACTACCAGAGGCCTGGCTCCATTGTGCCCTGAGGCACCACTGAGCCGTCTGCATGTGCATGTTGGCATGGGGAACAATGTGAATGGTGAAGGCCATGTGCCCCAATAAACGCAACATGTGCCCCAATAGACGCAACATGGCTTATGCTGGAATCCAAGCCCAGCCTTGGACCTTGGCCACCAGGGCACAGACACGATCTGCATGATCCCAGGGCAGGAAAGCAGTCACCCGCTCCATGTCGAGAAGTGCACCGGTGAACTCCAGGGTCTGCACTGGTTCAAAGTGGGACTTGGAATAACTGACCAGGAAGCTGAGGCGTTCAAAGAGGAAGATCGTGTGTGATGATGCAAGGCAGGCTTCCTCTGTTGATGCCCCCATGACGAGCCCAACATCTAGGTAAGGGAAAAAGGGTATGCACTGCCACCGGAGAAAGGCAGCAGCCATGGAAAGACACTTGAAGACCCGCAGGGCAGACGCAAGCCCGAAGGGGAGCACCCTGTACTGGTAGTGCTCTCCCTGCACCCTGAAATGGAGGTACTGCCTGTGCTGGGGGTGGACCAGAATGTGGGTGTAAGCGTCCCTGAGGTCCAAGTAGCATAGCCAATCGCCCTGCTGGAGGAAGGGCAGCAGGACGCCAAGTGATAGCATTTTGAACTTCTCCCGCACCAGAAACTTGTTTAGGTTCCTGAGATAGAGGACGGGGGCGTAGGCCCCCTGTCTTCTTCAGGACGAGGAAGTATCAGGAGTAGAACCCTCGACCTCAGAGGTGCGACGGTACCCTTCTAACCACCCACTGGCCAAGGAGGTTGGGCAGCTCCTGTTGCAAACAAGCCTGGTGCGAGGGAAGCCGAGAAGGCTTCGATGGGGAGAAGGGAGGAGGGAGCCTGTAACTGTCCCAGACCACCCTGAGGACCCAGGTGTCCAACATGATTGATGCCCATTGGGGCACGAAAAGTGACAGGTGTTCCCCCCACAGGCAGAAGCCCTGCTGGGGGATGAGAGGCTATGCCATCGGTGTCAAAACCCTTGTGTGGACTGTGGTGGCACCAGTTGTTCGGCTTTAGGCCCCTTAGGTTTGCAATGGCCATGCACACCCCCCCCCCCCCCTTTCTCTGGAAAGCCCCTTTCTCTGGAAGAACAACTTTTTTGCTGGCTGCTTCTTCTGAGGGAGAGAAGAGGTCTTACGCAAGAGGCAGGTTTGAGTTACGAACTCAGTTCCAATTTCGGCAGCCTTATCCTCCATGGGCTTGCCAACTAGTTGTTCACCTAGGCAGGGGACATCCAGGAGTTTCTCCTGGACCCATTGATCCAGGTCCAAAAACTGGAGCCATGCCTGGTGCCGGGCCCTGATGCCGGCTGCTGCTACTTGGGTGGAAGATTCAAACCCATCATACACAGCAAAGGAGAGGTACTTCGAGCGGTCCGCAACCAACCTCATGAGGGACTGAAACCTGAGAAGGTGTTCACCTTAAAGACCTGCGGAAAATCCACCGAGCTCTTTGGCAAGGTCATGCAGGAACATGCCCATGTACAGTTGATAGGCCTGAATATGGCATGTCAGCATGGACCCTTGATAGGCCTTGCACCCCAGGGCATAGAGGGCCCTGGACTCCCTGCCCAGTGGGACCAAAGAATGTGACTTTGGGCTCTTTTGCTTCCGCATCACCGATTCCACTATGATGGAGGTGTGCAGGAGCTGGGTCTTTCGGAACCCCGGGCCGTGCTGGACCCTATACATGGCATCAAGATGTTTGCTTATGATGGGGACCGAGGCAGGTGCCTCCCACATGCGGAGGAACAGCTGGGACAGAATGGGAAGTACTGGACTGTAAGACTCCCAGCGCGGGGACTCATACTGTAAGATATTGAGTTCCTCTGCCCTCAGTTCTTCCTCAGCCTGCGTGGCCAGCTTGAGGGCCCTTGCCATGTCCCACACAAACACCAGGAAGAACGTGTCCTCAGGAGGCGAATGCGTCTGGAATGCGGGTGGGGACGGGTCCGAGGGAAGGTCCCTGTGAGCACAGGTCTCCGGGGAGGCATCCCCATCCAACTCCAAGCCCAAGAGGTCCAAAAAGGAGTCCGAGTCAGGCTGGTCTCCCTGTCCAGAAGCCGAGGCCCACTTGGAGCTGAAGGCATTGGAAGACCTCGCCCCAGAGGAGTGGCCCACGGCTTTCAGGGGTTTCCAGGGCGGGTTTAGATCTCTCTCTCGAGGGAACCTTGGTCTCAAGGCGTGGGCCAGTCATGCTAAGCAGAAGCGCCTGCTGGCAGCTAAGAAGGCAGAAAGGTTGCACTCTAGTGCCAGCATTCGGGACTCCCATGCAAACGTGGATCCCTGCGAAGCAGTCACTGGGGGTAGAAAGTCTGGCATGGAAAAGGGAGGGGGGATTCTCACCAGGATGACCCTCAGGAGACCGGGCGCCATCAACAGAGGCCTCCGTGTCTGTATGCGATACCTTTCAAGGCTGCTCCCTGTCCGACTCTCAGAAATGCCGGGGAGGGCTGAGCGACCGAGCGCAGGAACGTTCACGGTTGTCTGGAGCCAACAGTGACTTTGAGGTCTTCTTCTTGTGTCTCTCCACTTCAGGGGACCCTGATCAGAGTGCCGTCTTGGAAGCGGAGCCACTGCAGAGGATCCCGCAAGCGGTGGGATGGCCGAGGATGCCCCCAGGGATTCTGGGGCTGCCTTACAAAAAATGTCAGACTTCTGCTTACGACTTAGCAGGGCCTTGGCAGACATTTTCTTACAAAGAGAGAAGAGCTCCAGGTTATGGTCGACCCCCAGACACCGGAGACAGCGGTCATGGGTGTCTGTGAGCGACATGTTCTTGGAGCATCTGTCACATTTTTTTTTTAAAACCGGTGGCCATTGGGGCAAAAAAGGGTCCCTGCTAGGTCAAAAACCTTCAAGGCCAGTGGTTGAAAAGGGCGTGAAAAGGCCCGGAAAGAAAAAATTCTCCAAAAATAGACTGGAATAAGGACGTCCCTTCGCTCAGGAAAAAAGGAAAGAAGGGAAGGACGGAAGAGGATCAGTGCTACCAGAAAAGGCCAGAGGCCAAAAATGAAACACTTTTTCCGAGGGACGAGGACATGCATCTGAAGGGCACCGTGGAAAAAGGGAGACCGAGTTAGATGACATCTTTGGGCGGGAAGAGGACCACACATATATGGCAGCCATCCCAAAGGCTTTCTTTGAAAACTGGGGAATTGCTCCACGCGGGCTCCGTCGGTGCCGTCGTCATCCATAAGTGAGGACGGACTTCCTGTTTGTTCCTGGAGAATGTGTTATATTTTGTTATGCTCTGTGATGCCTGTGGGGGGATGAGAAGATATGAGTGAATGGATGCTTGCAGGTGTGTGCAAGGGGGACAAGTAGATGTGAGTGAATGGATGCTTGGGGGTGTATGCAAGGGGGGGTGGGTAGGGGTTGGCCCCAATTCAAGATTGGTAAGGGAGGGCTATAAGATTTTTACCCTTAATATTCGGGGAATAAACAAGCAGGTGTTGGCCTATTTAGCCCATTATACAGTAGATATTGCACTCCTCCATTTGACAAGAGGGGAGCATGTGAAAATGCAGGCCCAAGGGTACAATCAGATGTTTTGTTTGGCATGCAGGGGTAGTCTAATGGTTAGAGCACTATCTCGGAAGCCAAGATGCCAGGGTTGGGCAAGTCACTTAACCCTCCACTGCCTCAGAAGAATCCAAGTTATGAATATCCCTGTTTAATGTATATTAGAAAGTTTAGGTTACAATGTAAACCACTTTTACTGAAATAAAGCAGTATAAAAAAACACTGTTAAATAAAATAACTCCAAGAAGAGGAGTTATGCTTATTCGTAAGTGGGTGCCCTTTATAATGTATAATACGGGCAGAGACACACAAGGGAGGGTGGTCTGGGTAACAGAGTGGAACAGGCTGAAAGGCTCCATTTTTAGAGACTGGATGGGTCAATTTGAGAAGGTTACAAAGGGGGATCGGGGTGTGGCAGGAGATATGAATTGCACTGTTGAACCCAAGGATAGGTCAAATTACACTAGTAAGTTACATAAAGGGGAGGGTAGGGAACTGCAAAAGTGTATGATGTGCTGGGATCTTATAGGTCTCTGGAGGGACAGGCATAAGGTCTGTAGGGTATACACGTGCCACACCCCGCAGGTGGATATTTGTGATTAGACCTTGTTCTGCAGGTAATTGTGTGCTTGCAACAGAAACATAGCAGGACAGGGATGCGATGGGCAGGGCAGTAGCTGATAGTAGCCCAGGCTTAATTGCGGACCTTGGAGGTGGATCAAAGAGCTCACCTCCTGAGGTTGACTAAGCAAATTGTATGGAACATGGAAACAAGGCAGGACGGTTGATGGCTTTGCAACTGTGGAAACAATGGGAAGCTAGGGTGATGGGGGAATTGCTTGGAGAGGGAGGCAGGAACCTGCACACTTCCATGGAGCTTTGTGCAGAATTCCAGCAGTACTATGAACCGTTGTACACCTCCAAAAGCACACATGGGGCATCCTCCATAGAGCATTATGTAGCAAAGGGTGACCTTCCAAGTTTAGGACCGGAGTAAGCAGAAGCCTTGAGCAGACCTATGAACACTCCTGAACTGTTGGGAGGCAATTTGTTTCCTTCTGAAAGGAAAGGCGGCAGGGGAGGATGGGTACCCCGCAGAGAACTACCATTTAATGACAGATGAGGTATCCCCCTTGCTCAATCGGGTGTTTACCAACCAAAGCCCTTCAACGAGACTTCCTTCTGGCTACTACGGCACAGACCAATGTAAAAGCCTTGCCCAAGGGGGGGGGGGACCCTTAGATCAGTGTGGTGGTAGAACAATTTCCTGTTTTCAGTAGGAGGAGGAGTGGCCTAGTGGTTGGGGCAAGTTACCTCAGGCCAGAGTGTCAGGGGTTCAATTCCGACTCTGGGACTTGAGGCTGGAGGGACTGGGGTCTCTAAGTCCTATAGGTGCTCCTTGTGGCCTTGGGCAAGCCACCTAACCCTCCATTGCCTCAGGTACACATAGATCGTGAGTCCCTTTAGGGACAAGGGAATACATACAGTACCTGATTGTAAGCCACCTAAGAACGCATTATCACAGATCAGCAGCATATAAATGCCTAAAATAAACTACTTCCAACTTCTGGCCTTATCAGAAGAGCTGAGGTCCTAAAGTGCCTTGGGAAAGGATACACCTCTCTGGAGAGAGTGCTTTTCGAGGGCTCAGGAATGAAGGCCATAGTTTCAAAACTTTAAAAGAATGCAGGCACAGGAGGTGGAGGGGTGCCTGCAAGAGCATATTAAGGGTTAACAGATCTCATTGAGGGAAGAATTAGTGGAGATGGAATGGGAGCAGCGACAGTAGATGTATGATGGCTGCAGACAGGGCCGGATTTACCTATATGCCAGTTACGCCGTGGCGTAGGGCCCACAGCTGGCAAGGGCCCACAAAAATTAAACAAAGTGTTAGCTTTTTTAAAATTAAATTTAAAAAAAAACGCTGGCTGCTGCCGCGGCAGCATGGACTGTCCCGCGGGGCCCCCTCTGCCCGGCTGAATAGCTGATCAACAACAGACCTCCGACTCTTTTCAGACCGCACCTTCCTCACACGTCACATCCCCGTCACCTTTCACTGCCGAACCTCCATTGAACCTAGGTGGCGCTGCTCTCAGCCCATGATATCCCCTGTGCTTCAGGTACGATTGCTCCGCGTTCGGCTTCTTTTCCCTAACCCATCGTCACTCATCTTCTCGGGCTTGTACTGACGCGAGGATCTTCCGGCATCCGGCAGGTTTCTGAGTCCCGTTTGAGATACATTCGCGCGTTTGCAGCTGATACGTCAGGTCCTACTTCTTTCGACTCTGTCTACGACTGCTAGGGAGTTGCGTGCACCGCACGGGGCAGCATGACGTCCACTTTGGAGAACTACATTAACCGTATCCTTACGCGCCTATGTCTCCTTTTTGCCGTCTGCCAGTAGGACGAGAACCCCCGTCCTTGGTCGTGACACCAGAGGGATGGAGTAGTTCAAATCTGTCCCGGTCCCATCGAGATAGCCTTTACTATTAGGATATTCAGCACACTGAAACGCTTCGTGACCTCCTCATCTTTGCACGTTGCATCCTAGGGCTTGCAGTCCATAGGGACAGAGAATTGGTGCTTTAAGGCAAGGTTAGGTTAAATCCTGGTACTAGACTTACAGCTTTGTATGCAGTAATAGTGGTCTGCTTTGCTCTCCTTACTGCTGCATTTCAGTAGTCAAACTGAAGCTGGAGGAAATGGGTTTCTTTGCAGATCGTCATACATTTCCTTGAACCTTTTGTCTAATTCTTCTCAGGGGATCACAAACCTGGATTTGGTGCAGAAGCTTGTGTAGTTTAAAGTTTGTGAGGCAGAGCTTTCTGGTAGTGACGCTTTCATAAAAACAATCGGCCAAAGAATGCACCATAGATTTCCCCCAAGTAGGGGATTTTGCTACAAGCTGGTTTTATTTATAGAAATTTATATCCTATCAATCAAAACATGTTTGGTTGGGTTACAATAAAATAGGCATTGTAAAACAGAATACATTTAATTCTTTCATCGGTGCCTACAAAATAGTTAATTTGTTCCCTTAAGTTTAACTTGCTTATAAACTTTTAAACAGAAATAAACTGGTAGGGCCTAATAGATTTAAATTAGGTAAAAGATGGCTGACAGTTGATAATAAGGCAGGAACCCATGCTACCATAATAGCATAGTCATTGATGGCACATAAAGACCAGCACAGCCCATTGAGTCTGCCAGCTTTGTGCTTATACTTTGTGTTATAACTGCTACTCCATGCATATTACCCTCACTCTTTGCGTTTTGTGATTTATAAAAATCATTGGAGTTTTGCTTTGAGTTCCTCTTGTTATATAGTGGTCTAGTGGTTAGGACAAGGTACTTCAGGCCGGAGGGCCAGGGGTTCAAGTCCCACCTGGGGACAGCAATCTCAGGCCGGAGGGACTGGGATTTCTAGTCCTATAGGCACTCCTTGTGGTCTTGGGCAAGCCACTTAACCTTCCATTGCCCATGTTCCCTGTATGTATTAGTGTGTGTGTCTCATATCCCCTCGTGTTAAATGTATCCCCCAATTGACCGCTTTGACCCAGTGAAAAGCGGGATATAAATACAGCTAAATAAATAAATAAATATGAATCTTCTGTGTTTATCCCATGCCTTTTCAAAATCCAGTCACTCTCCTCACAACCTCTGCATTTGCGTCGGTGCAGAGAGCTGCCCCGGGAGCCAGAACTGTGTCGGCGCGGAGTGCTGCCCCGGGAGCTGGAACTGTGCCGGCGCAGAGGGCTGCCCCGAGATCGGGACCAGTGTCGGTGCTGAAGAGAACTCCTTTGTCGGTGCCGACTCAGAGGGGAGTAGTGGGCTGTCCTTCGGGAGTTGGAGCCAATCGCGGCTTGCAGGGCGGTGCCCAAGCTGTGGGGCGGTATCGAAGCAGGAGCCAATCGCGGCTCGCAGGGTGGGGCCCATGGACGGTCCAATCAGAGTAGGAGGGGCAGCCTGCACCTGAGCCGATACTCGCTGGGGGTTGCTCAGTCAGGGCCGTCCAGTCAATGGAAACAACGGGGGCAGAAGGAATGCTGGGCACAAGATGGCCGCCTCCAAGAGGGTCCCCACATGTGCCTGCTGGGGAAGCAGAGAGGGTGCTTTGCCATACTCGTTCTGCTTCCTAGATGCAGGTTGATAGCCTGGAGGAGCAAGGATGATGCCCCCATGTCCTCCCCGCGTGAATGGAAGGTATCCAGAGCAGCTGTTTAGCGGGGGCCAGAGACGGAGGCCTTGTTAGGCACGTCTTGAACTGCCACGGGGCTTCCATATTTAGGACTCCTGTGTCATGGGAGAGAAGTCAGCTTCGTCGCGGGTGCCGGGGGGCAGCCGCTTGGGGCTTCTTAGCCCATTCCCTGGATTCCTTTCCTTCCTGGCACGGAGCAGAGAGAGGTAAGGCTGGCTAACCGGGGATGGAGGCCTAGATAGGCACATCCTGGACTGCCGCATAGGCAACTGCCACCTGGACGCTTCCTCTTCCAGTGGCAAACAGCACAGCTCCCTGACCACCAGCGGATTGGCACTGACCCTTTAAACTTTTCCCATCTGCCCCTGTGGGCTTAACAGAGACGCGAGGGAGACACTCTCCCTTCGCACCTCTCAAAGCCGGCACGGAGGGGCTCAGCCGTCGTGGAGGGAGGGAGGGAGGGATTCAGCTGGGCAGCGGGGGCCCCACGGGACAGTCCATGCTAGGGAGGGATTCAGCCGGGCAGAGGGGGCCCCGTGGGACAGTCCATGCTGTCGCGGCAGCAGCGGCAGCAGCCAGCGTTTTATTTTTTTTATTAAAGTTTACTTGAGCCGATGGGGGGGGCTGGGACTGGAAATGGGCTGGGGGGAGTTAAGACTGGAGGTGGGCTGACATGAAGAAACCAGAAGAAAGTGGCTGGAGCAATTGCAGCTGAAAACAAATGCACAAAAGGTAGAAAAATCTCTTTATTTTGAATTTATTAATTGGAATATGTCAGCTCTGGTAAATGTGCATCATTAACGTCTGCGCTTTGTTTAGTAGAAGAGCAAATTAATGTATAGTTTTATTTCTACAGTGTTGTACATTCCAAGTTTGGCTTTTGGGATTCCCAGTTTAATTATGACGTCAGGGCCAACAGCGCACAGCTGATCCGGCATGCTCGTTTTTATCTTTTCTGGGGGCCCACAATTTTTGTTGGCGTAGGGCCTCACTCAAGGTAAATCCGGCCCTGGCTGCAGACAATTGCAGATCCTCCATCATACTTATTTGACCCCTCTGCAACTGTTTAAAGCCAGAAGAGATAATGAGAGATATTGGAAGCAGTTGGGGGGGGGGGGAGTGAGAAGAGTGAGTTCTTTTCATATGTGGTGGGAGTGTCTGGTATGCAGGGGCATTGGGGGAAGTACCACATGGGGTGGCTGAGGTTACAGGATATGAGGTGGCAGTGGACCCAAAAGAACAGCTGCTTGGCTTGGCAGGAGGGTCTTTGCAGAACAGACATCACCTGCTTCTGCAGGCAAAAATCCTGCTCACGGCTCAGAATGCACTGGTTTGGAGATGAAGGCTCCCAAGGGTCCCATGGAGCAGGACTGGTGGACAAAGGTGGGGGAGGCAATGAAGTTTGACAAAACAACTTATGGGTTGCGTGAGAAGGCAGGGTAATATGTGATAAGATTTGGTCCCCCTGCCTCTGTTGTTTGGGCAACAAGGAGCAGGAAGGGGGGAGGGGGGGTTGCACATCTGTGATAAGCATTTATAAAGTGTGGGGAAGAGGAGACAGGAGTTTGTCAGATATCAAGGCACTACTGAGCAAAGTTGAGCAATGTCGGATGTTGTAAAATATTGAGGTTCCTAGATGAATAGATTGATGTTTAGTGGGGGGAGTACAGCTGGAGGAGGGGGGGGGAGGAAGCAGCCCGGGAGAGGGTTGGTTTAGAGTGATACTGAGACAGCCTTAAGGTAAACGACGGTGGGGGTAGGTTTCAGGGGGTAGAAATACAGCGACTGAAGCACTAATGTTATATTAATGTTTTTTTAACCTCTCTTGAACAGAAACATTAAGCAAAAGAAAAAACACAAAACTAAACACCACCACAATTGAAGTCTTGATGGCCAGAACACATTTTTTGCCAGGGCACTTTTCTATACAGTTATAGCAAACGCTGTGAAAAGCTCTTATTCAATCACTCACCCACAGAAGGAAAACTCACAGACAGGCTGGAATGCAAACAGGATCTTTAATGTGCACACAGGTTCAGACAGAGAGCCGGTACCCTCCACAATAAGTCTGAGCCCCGAGGGACGTCCCACAATGCCTTATATACAGTACAAGTTTAAACTCATTCTATAATCTCATTCGCCTCAGATATTTTCTGTCCACCAATCAGTAGCCCCTGGGGAAGGTACCTGGGTGACCTGTCCAAACTGGTATGCTCAGGTCTGCTGATTTCTGGGCAAGGGGATATTGTGCTCAGACCTGGAGTGGGGGGAAGGGTGCCTACTGATCTTAATGTCTTCTCTTAGCAGGCTGATAGCCTCATGGCTTGGGGGAAGGGTCAGGCTGATCACTTGTGTAAGAGCCTCATGGCTTGGGGGAAGGGTCAGGCTGATTACTTGTGTAAGAGCCTCATGGCTGCCTCATTCCCCCCTTTTTAAGTGAGACCTCAACCGCTAGAGGCAAGCCGCAGAGGGGTGTATTGGGTCAGGGCCATGACAGTGGTAATCACCTTGCGTTCTACCAGGGTGTCAAGGGTGGTGGTAATGAAGCGGTAAAGAATGGGGATACAACATGGCAGAATAGCACATAGCAGTAAATAAAAAGAACCCCTACCACTGGGATTTTTAGTCCCCCTGGCCAACTGAACCACTTCATAAACCACCCAGGACCCATGGACGGGTCAGTAATATGATTAACTAGATCACTTACATCTTGGATAGAGTGTTCAATGGAAACACTTGCATCAGAGAGTTTAAAACACATACCCTATACCCTCTATAGCAACTCCTGCACAAAAGGTTTTGTTCTGTGTGCACAAGTTGCTGTTCTGACTGTAAAAGGTTGCAGGGCCTGCAGAAGCCTCTTTCCTTTGGGACAAAGGAGGGCCATGTGCAAAAAGTCTGCAGAGGCTTCTTTCCTTTGGGGCAAAGGCTCTTTCCCTGGGATCCACCCTTATCAGCATATTAATGGCTTTTATTCTTGCTAGTGTTGAGTCATTCTGGCTGCACCCTGCCATTCCCTTTGCTTCATTAATCACTGGCACTGTAGTCTTCAGGGCATATGAGTACTTTGTATCACCAGTTTTGTTTGGCCTGTTTAACTTGTCCAGGCTTGCCCAGCTTGCTCAGGCCTGTTCAATCTGTTCAGGCCTGGGCTGTCTTTTGTTAGCTGGGTCCATTTTCTGTGCACTTCTGCTCAGAGTATGGTTCCCCCTGGCTTTACTCTTGTTGTGCTGGGCTCTGGGTACTCATTTTCTTAGCCCACATGCTTTTTTTCCGTGCCATCATAATGTATTACAGCCTCAGGCAAGGATGCAGCCATACTAGACATACCTATCAGCCAATTTCCCTTCATTCCCAATTTTTCTTTTTCTTTTCTTGTTTATGAGGCAAGGTAATCCCACTAAGGGCAATGGACAAGCAACCATTTGAGACAGATAGGGGTCATCAGAAAAGCAGCTTCTGGTACTGTTCCCTAGCGACAACATACATTGTAACATCATTTTCTTGCAGCTGGTCAATAATATTGAAAACACATAACATGAAAGTATGTCAAAAGCAGTGCTTAATAATGTGATAAAGAAAGCTCTGAGAATAGTACAGCAAAAACTTGAGCTGGTGTGGGTATTGCAGTTGCTGAAGCAGAAATGGCTTGTAGATTTCAGTTACTTTCTAAGAAAACAATATTAAAAGGATAACAATACAATCATTCACAGAAGCCCCCAAAACCCCCCCAGTCAGTCCAACAGTTCTTTTTCCTGCCTCTCAGCAGTTCCCCAGGACCTCGCAGTGTGCTTCACCTTTCTCTGAAGTTCAAGTTCTGTCTCTCTCAAAATTTGAACCTCTCATTCTCATAGGCAGACACCCTGGCCAGTTTTCAATGTGACACACTGATCCAGATAAGGAGTCCTTCACACATCTCAGCGGTGGGCAGCTCTGAGTCCTCGGGATGGTCTGCTCCATCTGGACCCCGGCCACTTTCCTCTGCTGGTCTCTCTGGATTGCAATTGGTGACATGGCTCCAGGCCTTATTCAGAAAAGCAGCACCAATATTGAATGAAAAAAAACTAAATATGCTGGATTAGATTTCACAATGAAATAAACTTAACTTCCTCCACATTTACCAAGATCACATCCTTCAAATATTGCTGTTTGAACTTTCAATGGTCTATCAGTAACTATCTCGTATGGTGTCAATTTTTATCTGGCAGTTTGATTAACTTCTTGTCTCTCTGTCACTGGAGATTCACTTGCTGGTAGTGAACATTCCATTATGCCCTTGACTGACCTTTACATGCTCCCCCTTTGCCCATGCATGCCTGGCCAGGACATGCAGAGGCAAAAAAGCATCTGGAAGTACCACATGGCCAGTGCAGGTTCTCTAAAACCCATCAGGGTGCACCCAGCCTGTCTCCAGGTGTCCACCTCCAACTATTGAGTATGTGTTGGGGCCCAGATGAACTCCCAAAATGAATATTCTGGAGATGGCATAGTTGAACAAAGTGCTCATCATTTTTTTTGTTTTGTTTACATATTCATTAGCCAGATACATCACTTCACATCACTGAACTACCTTCACCAGTTTACTGTCTATCAGAGTCCTTCCTCTTAATATCCCACTTCATCCCTCAGAACACTCCCCCATCACCTGCATCATTCCACCAACCACATACTCCCCCATTACATGCATCATTCCACCAACCACATACATAGGTCCCTTTCATGTTTTTATACCATACTAATGTATCCTTATTTGGCAAGGCTGCTAAGAACAACAATTGTTTAAAAACTTAGTATTGTTTCTTTTCTCTCATTCTTTTTTTAAACCTCTCCTGGATCATTGCTGACAAGCAAGATTTGGTTTTCTCCAATCAACTCATGTTAATGTTATTGTTACATTTGTAAATAACTTTACAAATATTTCCATATATTTCTGGGAACTCAGTTCCATCTTCCCAATAAATTAAATGTACTTTTCACATTTAATTTAAAACCTAATAATACCTGAGACTGGCATCAAACTGATCTGAAAACCCTCTATGAGGTGCTTGCCACAGGATATAAAATCCCTTTTAATTTTGTATATGCAGTCAAAACCAAATATATGTACCAGAGATAAAATTCAGGCTTTAAAAAGACAAGTAAAAATAAATCTTCATTTCTTCATAATCTTATAAGGATTTTCTCTCCCCTTTTTAAGTTCTAACAAAGGTGTTGCAGCTAATTTTCACACATCAGCTTTGCCCTACAGATATTAACAACAGTAATTTGACAGTCCTTCTTCAGTCTTACACAGCCAAGATGCTGCTCAGACATTTGAGGATGCTCAAAGGAGGCACCCCCCCCCCCCATGGTTCCAGAAGCTTAAAACTCTACAATCTAAATTGAGGATTGTTTGGAGACTAGGTGTGGCGTTTGCTAGGAGAAAGACTCCTATGTGATTTTTTTTTCTTTTGTCCTCTCTAATGTGCCTCCATTTATCTGCTAGAAGAAGGAACTCCTCCCAGTATCTTTCTATAGCTATGAAAACTATCTCAGCAGTTTTCAACCACCCCTTACTCACTGCTGAAAGGTGTGATCAAAAAAACCTGGCTCCCTGACTATTTATGCATGAAACATAGCAATGAAACTGGATATGCATTAAATAAAGCAATTGTCTTCCTTCACTGCTATACCAGTACTACAGTCTACATACAGCAAACCCCACCCCCTTTCTAAACTGTCCCTTTCCCTGCAATCAGTAGACCTGGTGTTTTTCACTGTTTGGGGACACAGGGGCGATTTGTTAATAATTTCACCTTTTACTGATAGAGTATCAAAGTCAATCCTGAAATATAAAGACCTAATGTCTGGACAAAAACTTTCTTTCCCTAATCTTTCCCTAATGTCACAACTAAACACAGAGACACTAAAGGTTTTTACATAACAGCACATTTACTATATGGGCCAGCCATGAATCTATATAGGGAAGCTGGTCCTGATACTCCTTCACTACAATTTTAGTCTCCGGACCCCATGCTCTAATCACAATTTGCAAAATCACAATTTACAGTGCAAATCTTGTAATCTCAATTCTAGGAATGCACAAAACACACAGGACCACAAAGGGAAAAAGAAAGAGGGAAAACAGAGACGTCTCAGCAGCGAATACATTACAAATACACATTACACATTACACACACTAGCATAGCATTTAACTTTTACCATGAGTATAATAGCAACGAGAAATATAGCTAGCTATTTTCTAATGTCCACTAGATGGGGCTCCAGGATCACTAGCACAAAGGAACCCCCAACACTAAAAGCACATGGCAACAGAAAAAAAAAACCCAACACTATAGGAGCACATGGGGCAAAGGCTCTAAATAAATCGCCCCGATCATCAGAGAATTGTGATCAGCGCAATTATTCTTGAAAGGCACACTTAAGGGAGTTAATACTAATATCCTAGGCAATTTTTCTTCAATAGCTTTGGCAGCGCTGCACTTTAAATACTTTTAAGGGGCCCACGGTAGCAAAATTAATTCATACTGCAGTTATCTTACTGGTACTCTGATTTCTACTCAAAACTGGACGAACAATGGCTTCAGAAACCCCCCCCCCAGGGTCCCTACTAGGACCGTTCATTGCGGGTGATCGGGCTGCTACAGGTTCACAGAATTTACTACCCAAAACAGTAAGGCAGTACTTACCAGACCTCTGATCAGGAAGAGATTGGATGCCAGTCTATCCAGCCGGTTTTCAATCGGGGATTCAGCCGCAGGGACCGACTGACCACACAAGTCAAAGAGTCCTTCTGAGCACAAAGGGGCCCCGTGGCACCAAGGATCGTTAATCACCTGGAGGGGTCGGTCCCTGACTGGTGGAGGCCCTGATCCTGCAAAAAAGCGTAGTTACTCACCTGTAACAGGTGTTCTCCAGGAGCAGCAGGAATCAGTCCTCACTTATGGGTGACGTCGGCGCCGACAGAGCCCTCGCGGAGCAATTTTCCCCAGCTTTCAAAGAAAGCCTTTGGGAATTGCAGCGCGCATGAGCGGTCGTCTTCCCGCCCGAGGGTGCCATCTTAGCCAGTCAGATGACATAGCTAAAAAAGACAGCATAAAAATTTGCAAAAAGAACATAAGCAGACGATTGCAACTCCAAGGGGAGGAGGGAGGGTAGTGAGGACTGATTCCTGCTGCTCCTGGAGAACACCTGTTACAGGTGAGTAACTACGCTTTCTCCAGGACCAAGCAGGAAGTCAGTCCTCACTTATGGGACTCCCAAGCTCAAGGCTACCGGAGACCCTAAGCACAAAAATGAGCTCCCTCTAGCTCAGCAGCACAGAAGGATAGAATCTTCGCTGAATTATCACCCACCGGTAGCCCACATCCGGGATGGAGGGTAGGAGTTGCTCAGACCTCAAAGAGATTACGGAGGACTGCCTGTCCGAAAGCACTGTCCCTGCGGGACTCCCTCTCGAGACAGTAATGGACCGCAAAAGTCTGGCTCGAAGACCAAGTAGCGGCCCGGCAGATGTCTGCCAGCGGAACAGAGCGGAGGTAAGCCACTGACGTAGCCTTTGCCCGAACGCAATGAGCCGTGACTCGACTTTCCAAGGAGAGTCCGGCTGCCCCATAAGACCAAGAGATACAGTCCGCAACCCAGATGGACAGAGTACGCTTGGAGACCGGGAGCCCCAATTTATTGGGGTCAAAAGACACAAAAAGCTGAGCAGCTTTACGGTGCTCCCGCGTACGGTCAAGGTAGAAGTTCAAAGCCCTTCTACAGTCCAGGGTATGGAGGACCGTTTCAGCTCGGCTGGAGTGTGGTCTGGGAAAGAAGGTTGGAAGTACCACCTCCTGATTGATGTGGAAAGGGGAGACCACTTTTGGAAGAAATTTTGGGTGAGTCCGTAGGACTACCCTATTTTGTAGAACCGAGTGTAAGGGGGATCAGACACGAGGGCCTGCAATTCACTTACGTGTCTAGCGGAAGTGAGGGCTATCAAGAACAGTGTTTTCCAAGACAGAAAACGGAGAGAACAGGTAGCCATAGGTTCAAAAGGCGGACAGGTGATCCGCTGCAAAACCACATTCAGGTCCCAGTCAGGCGCTGGCGGGCGCAGAGGTGGTTTAAGTAGAAGGAGACCTCGGAGAAACCTCGCTACGAGAGGGTCGCTGGAGAGAGGTCTACCGTCCACCGGCACATGATGTGCCGAAAGAGCACTGAGGTGAACTTTGACGGAGTTGGACTTAAGTCCCAGATTAGAGAGGTGTAGCAAGTATTGCAAGATCACCGACACCGGGCAGGAGAAGGGATCCTGAGACTGTTGGGTACACCAGACGGCAAAGCGACGCCATTTAAGGGCGTAGCATTTGCGGGTAGAAGGCCGTCGCGAAGCCAAGACGACCTCCTCCACCTCTGCCGGCAGAAGAAGGGGAACAAGGACTACCCTCTCAGCAGCCAGGCCATGAGGTTGAGAGACCTGAGGTTGGGGTGTAGTAGAGACCCCTGATCCTGAGTGAGGAGATCCGGTTGCACCCCCAGAGGGAATGGATCCTCCACCGCTAATTGCAGTAGAAGCGGAAACCACGGCTGTCTGGGCCAGCGAAGGGCCACCAGGATCATGAAGGCTTTGTCTCGGAGAGCCTTGAAAAGAGTCCGAGAGACTAGCGGGATGGGAGGGAAAGCGTACAGAAGGCTCCCCGACCATGAAATTAGAAAAGCGTCCGCCGCCACCCGAAGGGGGTGTGGCTGACGAGAGCAGAAGCGAGGAAGCTGCCGGTTGTGAGGACTGGCAAAGAGATCCATCGTGGGGAGGCCCCACTTTAGGAAGAGCTTCTGGACTACCAAGGGATCCAGACGCCACTCGTGCGGCTGGAGGATCCTGCTGAGTTTGTCCGCCAGGCAATTCTCTTGGCCCGGGAGATAAACCGCCTTGAGGAGAATGCCGCAACTGACGGCCCAAGAGCAGAGCTTCTGTGCCTCCCTGCAAAGGAGGAAGGAGCCCGTGCCCCCCTGCTTTTTCACGTAGAACATGGCAACTTGATTGTCCGTCTGGACAAGGACGGACTGGTGGGAAGTCAGGTGGGAGAACGCCTTGAGAGCCAGGCGGATCGCCCTGAGCTCCAGGAAGTTGATCTGCTGAGCAGACTCCCACGTGGTCCAGAGGCCCTGAGTACGTGCCCCTTGGCAATGTGCTCCCCAGCCAGGAGGGACGCATCCGTGGTCAGCACCCGGGTCGGCTGAGGTGGCTGGAAAGGCATTCCGAATATCAGGTTCGGCTGCCGAAGCCACCACCGGAGAGACGAGATCAGCGGTTCGGAGACGCGCACTAGGTCCGCTAGGCCGCCTGTGGCTTGCCGCCACTGCTGGCGGAGACACCATTGAGCAGGCCGCATATTCAGGCGGGCATTGGGGGTCACATGGACGGTGGAAGCCATATGGCCGAGCAGTCTCAGGAAGCGCCTGGCGGAAACCAGGGCTGGCTGCGAAAGCGGTCGGCTAGGTCCATGAGCCGTCGAGCCCTGTCGAGCGGTAGGTATGCTCGCAGCCTGAGGAGTGTGCAGCCTTGCGCCGATGAACTCGAGATCCTGTGAGGGGAGCAAAGTGGACTTTGCGAAGTTTATAACAAAGCCCAAGTGTTGCAGAAGAGTCACCGTGCGGCGCGTGGCGTTGGTGACCTCTCGAGCGGACGCTGCTCTGATGAGCCAGTCGTCGAGGTACGGAAAGACATAGAGGCCGTGAAGCCGGAGATGGGCCGCCACCACCGCGAGACATTTTGTGAAGACTCGCGGCGCGGAGGACAGGCCAAAGGGCAGTACTCTGTACTGGTAATGATTTCCTGCCACCACAAACCTTAGGTATTGGCGGTGGCTTGGGTGGATGAGGATGTGCGTGTAGGCATCCTTTAGATCCAAGGAGCATAGCCAATCTCCCTGCTGGAGGTAGGGCAGAAGGATTCCAAGGGTAAGCATTTTGAACTTCTCCCGCACAAGGAACTTGTTGAGGTTGCGCAAGTCCAGGATGGGTCTGAGGCCCCCTGTTCTCTTTGGTATTAGAAAATACCTGGAATAAAAGCCTTGACCTCGCAGGTGGTGTGGCACCGGTTCCACCGCCTGTTCCTGTAGAAGACCTGCTAACTCCTGAAGGAGTAATTCCCTGTGCAGAGGGGGTCGTGGAGGTTCTCCCGGAAAATAGGAGGGAGGGACCTGGTGGAATTGGAGAAGATAGCCTTCCCGCACGACTTGAAGCACCCAGGCATCTGTGGTGATGCTGGACCACCTGTGGGCGAAGTGAACCAGCCGGCCTCCGGTGCTGGGAGGAACCAGCGGGGGGGGAGAGGCTATGCATTGTGAGTCAAAAACCCCCACCCTGCTGAGCAGGGGCTGGTGGTGCAGGCTTGGGGGCTTGCTGCCTACGGGACCCGTTACCCCGTCCCTTGGCCTGCTGGCCCTGTTGGGGAGCTGCAGGGGCCTGATAATGGGGGTATTGTTTGTAGGCAGCCGCCTTCCTCGGGTAAAAGGACTTTTTCCCCGAGCCCTTCTTTTTCTGGGAAGGTGCGGAGGTCTTCCTAGAAAGCCTGGTCCTGCTGAGAGTCTCAGTCTCAATTTGCGCAGCCTTTTCCGCCATGGGCTTGCCAAAGAGGTTTTCGCCTCGGCAGGGGACATCGACCAACTTGTCCTGCACCCAGGGCTCAAGGTCTGATGACTGAAGCCAAGCCTGTCGGCGGGCACCGATGCCGGCTGCGGCCACTCGAGCCGATGCTTCAAAGCCATCATAGGCTGCTTGGGACATGAACTTAGAGCATTCCCGAATGCCAGTGGACAAGGCCAGGAACCTCCGCAAGGGTTCCTCGGACAAACCAGCAGAGAATCCGGCTAGTTCTTTAGCCAGATCCCGGAGATACATGCCCATGTATAGCTGGTAAGTCTGGACACGACATGCGAGCATAGAGCCCTGGAAACACTTCTTACCAAGGCCATCCAGGTTACGGGCCTCCCTGCCAGGAGGCACCGAGGAGTGCATCTTCTGGCTCTTAAGACGATGCATGGCCGATTCCACTACCATGGATTGGGGTGTGGTAGCTGTGCCTTTTGAAAGCCAGGGCTCTTGCGGACTCGATAGATAGAATCGACCCGCTTGCTCAGGACCGGCGAGGAGGCCGGACTCTCCCACATGCGGAAGAGTAGTCGTTCCAGCATAGGAGGAACCGGTACAGTAAAGTGTTCCCTCGCGGGAGAGTCATACTGGAGGGCGTCGAGCTCTTCGGCTCGAGGCTCCTCCTCGGGATCCGCAGGGAAGGCCAAAGCCTTGGCCATATCCCTAACGAAGTCCGAGAACCGAGCATCCTCCGGGGGGGACTGCTTCCGAGGCTCGGACTCTGGTGAGTCCGAGGGGACACACCGAGTCCGGAAAGAATCAGGCGACTCTTCCTCCTCAGACTCCCAGACCGACTCCGACGAGGACTCGGTGGGGTCGGCCCGGGCAGGGCGCGGCATCTGCCGCCCCGACGCCGAGGGAGTCGGCGTCGGCGACCTCGGTCCCGAACGGGAGGCTGAGGGTGACCTCGACCGAGGATCGACTCGAGTTCTCATCGACTCGAGGATCGGCTCGGTCTCCGGGGTCGACGTCCCGGCGGTCGGGGCAGCGGCGCCAGCGAGGCCAGCGAGCAGTGCCCTCTGCTGGTCCATGAAGGCAGACAGTCTGCTCTCCAAGGCCGTCAACCTGAGTCCGAGCTCAGGTGACCCAGCAGTCCCCGACTCGGGCCCCGACGGCGTCGGGCCCGACGTCGGCTGTCACGGAGGCGAGTCCAGAAGGACCACAGGACTTACCCGAGCAGGCGTCTCCGACTCCAGGCGAGGTCGCTTCGTGAGGTGTTCCTTCTCCAAGGACCCGGGGCGGCTGTCGGGGCTATGCGACCTGGCCCTCGCGGAACCAGGAGCGTCCACCGATGCCGCCCTCGCGGGCTTCACCTTCCGACGATGGTCCCCGGAGGGAGAACCCCGGTCGGAGGAACTCCGGCGACGGTCCGAGCTGGAGCCTTTTGACGCGGAGGCCTCCGACGAGGTCCGGGTACGGCTGGGGTCAGCGAAGATTCATCACGCTGATGCCGCCGACTTCTCAACGCTTTTGAGGACATTTTGCCGCAGGGCCCACAGATCAGTTCCTCATGATCCGGGCCCAGGCAGCGGAGGCAAAAGTCGTGTGTGTCAGTTAGTGACATATTTCGGTCACACTGACCACACCGCTTAAACCCACTGGCAGCCATCGGGGGAAAAAGGGCCCCTGCGAGGTCAAAGGACCGGGCTGCCAGGGAAAAAACGAAAACGAAAGCTGACAAAGTCAGAAAAAAAGTAAGAGGACTCGTGACCGGCGTCGCGAGTCCGGGCGGGCGGGAAAAAGATCGGCGTCGAACCGAAGGAAATAAGAATAAAATAATGAAGAAAATCGACTTTTTCGCGGGGACAAGACGGGGACGTTTGTAGGGCTCCGCGGAAAAAGAAGACTGGCTAAGATGGCCCCCTCGGGCGGGAAGACGACCGCGCATGCGCGCTGCAATTCCCAAAGGCTTTCTTTGAAAGCTGGGGAAAATTGCTCCGCGAGGGCTCCGTCGGCGCCGACGTCACCCATAAGTGAGGACTGACTTCCTGCTTGGTCCTGGAGAAGCAGTAGTCTTCCCACCGTGGGTGTGATGAGAGAGGCTTTTATTTTAATGTTTCCCAGCCAATGCACCAGAAATGTTATAGCAAACGCTGTGAAAAGCTCTTATTCAATCACTCACCCACAGAAGGAAAACTCACAGACAGGCTGGAATGCAAACAGGATCTTTAATGTGCACACAGGTTCAGACAGAGAGCCGGTACCCTCCACAATAAGTCTGAGCCCCGAGGGACGTCCCACAATGCCTTATATACAGTACAAGTTTAAACTCATTCTATAATCTCATTCGCCTCAGATATTTTCTGTCCACCAATCAGTAGCCCCTGGGAAGGTACCTGGGTGACCTGTCCAAACCGGTATGCTCAGGTCTGCTGATTTCTGGGCAAGGGGATATTGTGCTCAGACCTGGAGTAGGGGGAAGGGTGCCTACTGATCTTAATGTCTTCTCTTAGCAGGCTGATAGCCTCATGGCTTGGGGGAAGGGTCAGGCTGATCACTTGTGTAAGAGCCTCATGGCTGCCTCAATACAAATGAAACATACCAACTGACTGTTTGAACTGTCCCTTCAATGATTGTGCTACAATGGCTTAGTACATTTAGCACAGGATGGTCGCACACTGTGGCTGTCTTTCCTAAGAGCACGTGGAGCAGGACACAGCAAGCAAGCCCCCGCTACACCAAATACCAGCCGCAAACTCCTTTCAGTCCTTAGTGTATGAAGGTTAGGCCCTCAGCCTCGATAGGGACAACTTCACCGAGATGAAAAAGCAGAACGGCAAGCCTTAGCTGAAAATGTACCCAACCAATTATGGGTTTCAAAAGCAGGTAGTGGGCTTGGGATGGCAGTGTGGGTCAAACATGGAAAGGGCACGAGCCTGTGTACATTAGGGATGTGCATTCATCAGTATCCATTTGGTTCGTTAGTTAGCAGCTTTCCTGCAGGCCAATCTGAATGTTGGGGTTAGGGTTGCCAACTGGCCGGTTTTCAGTCGGCCTGGCCGGTTTTTCCACGGCCAGGCCGGCTGCCGGCGCAGAGGCAAAACCGGCCCTTTAAAAGCCGGTTTTTTTGCTCTGGCCGCAAGATCGGGAGCGGCCAGAGCAAAAAAAACGGCTTTTCTCCGCTTCAGAGGGAGCCGTTGCCCTTTAACCTTTCCCAGCATTCGCGGCTTCACAGGAACAGCCGCCAGCGTGAAGGAAAAGGCTCTTCATGCTGGTGGCTGTTCAGGAGGAGGAGGAGGAGGAGGAGGAGGAGGAGGAGGAGGAGGAGGAGGAGGAGGAGCCGGGGCCTCGCGTGGGCTTCCCCAGCTCCCTCTGAAGCCTCAGACAGCCGCAATGCTGGTCGGGGGGGGGGCAAGGACTGCATTGGCTGTGATGGGGGGGACCTGGACTGGAAAAGGGCTAAGGGGGGGGGACTTGGACTGGAAAAGGGCTAAGGGGGGGACTTGGACTGGAAATAGGCTGTGATGGGGGGGGGGGGACCTGGACTGTAAAAGGGCTATGGGGGGGGGGGGACATGGACTGGAAATGGGTTGTGATGGGGGTGGAGGGGACCTGGACTGGAAAAGGGCTATGGGGGGGGGGGGAACTTGGACTGGAAATGGGCTATGGTGGAGGACGGGGGATCTTGGACTGGAAATAGGCTGTGATTCGGGGGGCTAGGACTGCAAATGGGCTGTGATGGTGCGGGGGGACTCGGACTGCAAATGGGCTGTGATGGTAGGGGGGGGGCCTAGGACTGGAAATGGCCTGTGATGTGAGGGCTAGCACTGGAAATGGGCTGATGAAGAGCTGGAATAAGACTGGAAATGGGCTGATGTGGGGCATGGGAGAATGGGACTAGAAGGGAGTGGATGCTGGGTGGGCCTAGAACTATAAGGGAATTGATTTGGGGGGAGGACTAGAATGGATGGGGAATGAGAATGGAGAGGGGAAAAAATATTTTGTGTGGAAGAAAAGTCTATGATGGGCCGGTATTGGGAGAGTAAGAGGGGCTTGAGAATGGAAGGGTGAAATTTAAACGGATGATAAAGGAATAAGGAAAGAATTGGGGGAAAAGAGCAAAAGGGAAACAATCAGTATGTTAAAGCAGAAATAGAGAGAGAATGGAAAACATCTAAAAGAGAAGAAAGGACAAATGGATAGCTCACAGAAGACACGAAGAAACCAGAAGAAAGTGACTGGAGCAATTGCAACTGAAAAATAAAACGCTCAAACAGAAGGTAGAAAAATACTTATTTTGAATTTATTAACTGGAATATGTCTGGTCTGGGAAGTGTGTATTGCTAACATCTTTGCGTTTTTGTTTAGTGCAAGAGGAAATTACTTTATAGTTTTATTTCTCCAGTGTTGTACATTTCATGTTTGGATTTTGGGGTTCCCAGTTTAATTATTATCTGACCAAGGAAGTTAGCCTACACGTATCCTCGGTAATTTTTGTAGGTGGGACTGGGGGCGGGGCAGGGGTGGGACTAGGGGCGGAGAATGGGTGGAGCATGGCAAGCCACAGGTGTCGGGTTTTTCTCGGTGAAAAAGTTGGCAACCCTAGTTGGGGTAGGAAGGCATGGAAGATGGAAGAGGGAAGGGTAGTCATTACCCAGGCCCCTTCCATCCATCCAATGATAGCAACAATATCACCTCCAAATAGACACAGTGACAGTGAAAGAAACAGTCATACATTCCCCTTGTACTGTGTAAAATATAAAGACAATAGACGTAAATTCTAAAAGTTGACATATTCAGATAATTGTATGTGGAAATAATCTACACACAAGCTAGGGTCCAAGAGCCTTAGGGGCATGTTTACTAAAATGTGACATTAGCACATGTTCAATGCTAAGGATTAGCACAGAGGCCAGAGTGTATGTGCCCCCTACCATTAGCCATGTGCACCATGCTAAACAGCATGCAGCTGCACTTACCATCAGCCCCTGTGGACATACGCTAATATGCACAGTATATGTATACCGAGGACATCACCACTAACCACGGTGTGCCCTCAGTGCTCATATTCCACCCCTAATCTGCCCTTTTCTCTTCCCCAGTGTGTCTAGCATCCCTCACATCCATCATTGGCCCCTCTTTCTCTTCTCTTTCCCTGCTTAAGAACATAAGATATACCATACTAGATCAGACCAAGGTCCATCAAGCCCAGTATCCTGTTTCCAACAGTAGCCAATCTAGGTCACAAGTACCTAGCAGTTTCCCCAAAAGATTGGCAACCTCCTGTCTCTGATCCCAACAATGGGGAGAAGATTTTTTTTTCCTTTCAAACAGGTGAGAGTTGGGGACACAGCACTAAAATCAAGAATACATCCCAACAATCAGGGTCACCTTATTAGTGTGCAAAAAATATATATATATAATAATCTGCATGTGCTAAATCAATTCAACAAATGCTTTGATGCAGGTTAAACATTTATTAGAATACTATGAAACAATCGAGGCAAGATGGCGACGATAACGGACGTGTGTTGGTGAGCTCCGTGACTTTTGGAGTTGTCAGCGTTCCTGTACCTGTTTCCTTGGGGTTTGAGGAGTTTGTTTGATGCCACATAAGGGCAGAAAATGCAAGGCAAAGCTGGCGACAACGGAGGACGCAGGAGCTGGAAAGCCAACATCTCGCGGCCCCATGGATTCCTTCGTGGTAACCGCGGAGAAGAGTGCTGTGACTTCGGAGCCCTAGCTAAGCATTCCTGGGGCAGATGGAGGATCCCAGGACGCCGTGAGGCTTGAGGCATCTTTGAGCCCGGAGTGCCGTGTTCCGCCAGTGCAACCGGAAGGTGCGATCCTGCCAGAGGACTCAGGAGGGATTGGTGGAGGGCTGTTTTGCCCTGAGCAGCCTCGACAACATTCTGCCGGCATGGAAGGTAGTCCAGCCGGGCAGGTAACTCCGGAAGTGCTGTCTGTCTTGGAGGGGGTAGTGGAGGATCGGGTCTCTTTCCCTCGGGTCTGGAGGTAGTTACCCCGCAAATGGTGAGTGCCCAAAGTCTTCTTCTGGAAAAACCTAAAGTTGTTACCATTGACTCTTTATGGGGAGCTTTTTCAGCCATGCACCTTAATATAACAGCACAGCTCCAATCTATTTATCAACAGTTTCAGCTTTTTGGGCAACAGTTACATGTTTATCAATCTACTCAGACTGAGATGAATACCAAAGTGGCCTCCTTAGAGGGGTCCTTAGGGCAGATTAAAGATGTTTCCCATAATTTGATAAGAGATTTGACAGTAGTACATAGGAGGCTGGAGTTTCTTGAAAACGCTGCAAAAAGCCGTAACCTACGTGTTTTGAACTTTCCTAAAGTTCCATCGGTTTCAGCCCTGGAACTATTCAAGCAGTTTCTTATTACAGTACTCAAGGTTTCGGCAGATGCAATTCCTCCAATATCTAAAGCTTTCTATCTTCCGACTTCTAAGATTGGAGCTAAGGGTGAAGGAGATCACCTGGTGATGTCTGCGGACAGTTTAGACCTCTCTACTTTTTTGGAACGGTCCCCTACCGCTGTTGGGATGACTGCTACACTTCTGGTAACCTTCGCCCTAGAGGTGGATAGAGACTGGCTTCTGAGGCTTTTTTTCAGGTCTACTGGAAAAGAATTTTTGGATTCATGTATTAGAATGTTTCCAGACGTCTCGAGAGCAACTCAGAAGAGAAGGAAGCAGTTTCTTATGTACCGCTCAGGGGTTGCTCAGTTGGGGGGTTTGTTTTTTCTACAATTCCCTTGTAAATGTTTGGTGAAGTTATCTGGAAACAGATATATTTTCTTTGAACCTTCCCAACTAGCCTCTTTTATTAATTCTAAACAGGGTAATTTGTTAGCTCCTTCCTTCCCTTTATCCCCTGGTAGACCTCCGGATTAGGGGGTCTACTTACAGTTAGAGTGTTGTACTCTTCTTTTGTCTGTCTTTTCCTTTTGTATTTGCTAGGTGGTAATTTTCCTGTGTTTTGTGACCTATACTTGCCTCTTTGTTGTGGACTTGTGGACTTTATAGTCCTTTTCTGTACAAGTTGTTACTTGTTGGTGTATTTGTAAAATTGCATAAATAAAATAAAATTAAAAAAAAGGAGAATACTATGAAACAAAGAAAAGAAATCCAAAAATTGGATAGAAGGCCAAATGGACCAAATGATTTGGCCCTGTGCAATCGCTAGTGTGCATTTATAAAGTAACCTATGCAGAAAGCTGTTCTCATAACTTTGTTTATGGAAAAAGTCAGTGCGCAAAATTAGTTCTGCTCTAGCCAGAAATGTCTGCTAGTCATCAGTGGTGTTCTACATGTGATGATACCCAACCAAATTCCCACCCTATTCCACCCAATCTCAGTCCTGGGACCACCTTTACACACAGGAGGTAACCTATTGTTCTTTTCATGTGTATGCAGCCACCTACATGTAGAATTGCCCTCTTATATATGGAGCATGCATACTTTGCCAGAAGGCACAGCCGGGGGCATGGTTTGGGTGAAGCAAAGGACACATTCACAAGAACCCACATTGATAACAAATTCCTCAATGCATACATGTACTTGCATATTGTATGTGCATTCATAGTGCTATGAAAGAGATGTAAATGTCTGATGTCTGCTTTGAAGGTGCAAACCCTGTCACTTACGCTACTGTTTTAGAAAGAGAAATAGTCACCTGCTGATCCCAAGCACCCGGTTATAAAATTACCCTCGCCTTGCATGAAGGTAAGAACTGTTTTCCTAGCACCCGTTTTACCACCTGGACAATATTTTAAGCACCTACTTGAGTATGTAAAATGTTGCTCTTCATGCTAAATGGTATTCAGTCTTTATGGGACTGAGGTTTATCAGCAAATATAAAACCATTGTACCACACATGAAGCTATGCACCTGTCCAATGCTTGCATCTTAGAACTTACTGAAATCAGAAACTGTGGGGTCCACTACCAGCTCTGGGTACTACACTAACAGCTTTTACTACATCCTCCGGTAACGAATTCCAGAATTTGATTACATGTTGAGTGAAAAAATATTTTATTAGTCTTAAATGGGTTACACTGTTACTTCACTGCATGTCCCCAAGTCTTTCTATATTTTGATGGCATTAACAATTGATCTACGTTTACTCGTTCCACTCCATTCATTAATTTATAGACCTCTATCATAACACCCCTCAGCCATCTCATTTCCAGGTTGAAGAGCTCTAACCTTGTCATCCTCTCCTCATGGGGTATCCTCCCATTCCCTTTACCATTTTGGTGGATCTTCTCTCTACCTTTTCTAACACTATATCCTTTTTTAAGATACAGCGACCAGAATTGCACACAATATTCAAGGTGCGGTCACACCATGGAACGCTACAGAGACATAATGCCCTTTGTTTTATTCCCCATGTCTTGCCTTATGATTCCTAGCATTTTATTTGCTTTCTTGGCCGCCACTGTACAATAGGCAGAGGGTTTCAACATATTATCCATGATGTTGCCTAAATCTTTTTCCTGGTGGTGGTTCCTAATATGGAACCTTGCATCATATAACCATAGTTTGGGTTGTTCTTTCCTAGGTGCATAACTTTGCACTTGTCCACATTAAATTTCATCTGCCATTTGAACATCCAGTCTTCCAAGTTATCAAGGTCCTCTTGCAATTTTTCACAAGCCTCTCAGGTTTTAACAACTTCAGATAATTTTGTCTCATCTGCAAATTTGATTACCTCACTAGTTATTCTTATTTCCAGGTCATTAACAAATATGTTAAAAAGCAGCAGATCCAGCACAGATCCCTGGGGTACTCCTCTAGCCACCTTTCTTCACTGGAAAATTTGACCATTTCGTCCTACCCTCTGCTTTCTATCTTTTAACTAGTTCCTGATCCACAATAGTACACTGCCTCCTATCCCATGACTTTTTAATTTTGCTATCATGAGGGACCTTGTCAAAGGCTTTCTGAAAATCCAGATACACTATATCAACCGACTATCTGTTTATTCACACCTTCAAAAAAACAAATTAGTAAGACAAGACCTTCCTTGACTAAAGCCATGTTGGCTGTCTCCCATTAAGCCTTGATGATTGACATGTTCAGTAATTTTGTTCTTTATAATGGTTTCTACCATTTTTCCTGGTACTGACATCAGGCTCACTGGTCTGTAGTTTCCCGGTTCATCCTTGGAACCCTTTTTAAAAATTGGCATTACACTGGCCATCCTCCAATCTTCAGGAATTACAGATGATTTTAATGATAGTATACAGATTACTAAGAGTAGGTCTGCAATCTCATATTTTAGTTCTTTCAACATCCTTGGATGTTTACCATCTGGTCCAGGTGATTTGCCACTCTTTAGTTTATCAAATAGTGGAGGAATAGCCTAGTGGTTAGAATACTGGCTTGGTAACCAAGCAACCAGGGTTTGATTCCCACTAGCACTCATTGTGGCCCTGGCCAAGCCACTTAACCCTCCATTGCCTTGGAAGAAAGGCCTGGCAATCTACTTCCGGTCACACTGCCAAAAAACCCCCAGGAGCTTCTGGGTCACCAGGAGTCAGCATTGACACGAAGGCACACATTGCATTGCAGTTTATCAAATAGTTGCAATACATCTTCCCAATTTAACAATATTTATTTCAATTCTTCTTCAGCATCACCTTTAAATACCATTTCAGTCATGGGTAGCATCCCTTCATCTTTCTCAGTTAAGACCCAAGCAAATAATTCATTCAGCCTCTTCGCTATGGCCTTGTCCCCTCTTAGTGCCCCTTTTACCCCTTCATCATCTAATGGTCCAATTGACTCACAGGTTTCTTGCTACGAATGTACTTGAAAATGTTTTTATTATGTGTTTTTGCTTCCGCAGTAAACTTTTCACATCCTCTCTTTGCCTCCCTTATCAATGCCTTGCACCTAACTTGCTGGTCTGGGCTTCCAAGATAGTGTTTCTAAATATAGCCATGCTTGATGTAAATCTTTAACCTTTGCAACTGCTCCTTTTTAGTTTTTTCTAAACTATTTTCCTCATTTTATCATAGTCTCCCTTTTGAAAGTTAAAATGTAGTATTGTAGATTTCCCTGCTGTCCTTCCTCCATTTATTAAATCAAACACAATCATGCTATGATTACTATCGCCAAGTGGTCCCAACATCTCTTGCACCAGATCTTGTGTTCCACTAAGGACCAGGTCCAAAATGGCTTCACCTCTTGTAGGTTTATGAACCAGCTGCTCTAAGCAGCAGTAATTTATTTCATCTAGAAACTTGATCTCTGCCCTGCCGTGACACTGACCCAGTCGATACTGGGGTAAATTGAAATCACCCATTATTATTACTATGCTGTAACTTTAGTTAGTGTCCCTGATTTCTTTAAGCATTTTATCATCCATTTTTTCATTCTGGCTAGGCGGTCTATAGTAGACCCTCACTGCCATCTACAGTGTATTTTGTTTCCTGGAAAACTTGTATCTTTTGGTGACTCAATGCCCCTTCTAAAAGAGTTTATCCCATCCCATGTCCAACATCTCTCCCCATCCTACTGTATCCAGCATTCCCTCTTTTTCCCTATCACCTCTGGTAGAATCTTAGTTTGATCTCCCTATTCCCTCTGATCTCCATCGCTCTTGTCTCTCTATGCCCCCCTCCCATGTCTGCCTGGTCCCCTCCACCTCCCTCCCCCCTTCCTCCCATCTAGCATGTCCATTCCATACCCCTATCCTCTCCTTGTGTGAACAAGTCCTTTCCATCTTTTTATTCCCTTCTCTCATGTGGTCTGCATGTTCCTTCTATACCCCTATCCCTCCCCTTCTATATCTAGCATGTCCCCTGTTTCCCTATGAGCCCTGGATCCAGCATCTCCCCTCCTAATGCCCCTCTCCCATGTCCAGCCAGCATCTCTTCTCTTGCTCCTTATGCTGTTCTCCCATGCCCACTATCTCCCTGCTTCCTTCCTTTGCTTACTGCCATGTCCATTTATCTCCCCTCTTGCCTCTATGTCCCCTCATCTGTGTCCAGCAGGTCCTCTTGTTTTCCTCATGTCTGGCATTTCACTTCCCTCTTCCTATTTACCCCTTCCCAGTGTCCTGTGGTCCTGCATTTCACTTCCATCCCTCTTACCACCATGCAGCACCTTTGTTTTCATCAGATCTTCCATCTCCGCAGTCCCGCAGCAATGACAGCAATGATAACCGTGCACAGGTCTCAGAAGTTGAGGCCCCACATCTTTAAAGCCCTGCTGGTCACACCCTCTCTGATGTGAAAAGTATGTGTCAGAGGGGGTGTGATCAGCAGCATCTTAGCAATGTGCATGTATCTCAGAGGCCCCATACATATGGGCTGGAGAGATGCAGCAGCAGCAGCAAGGAGGGAAAGCTACAGGAAACGCTACCTGGATTTGTTCGGCTAGTGAGACTCCAGCGACTGCACTGAGAGAGCAGGGCCATGTGCAGTTAACACAGCAAGACATACCTAAGGCAGCCTTGCCCAAGCCCTACAGAGGGATAAGACTACAAAATGCATACTGATGCTGCTGCAGTTCAACAGAGACCTTCCAGTTTAGAAAATGACAAAACTGCTCCAGCACATTGATGGCTCAAAGTAAAACCAGTGATGTACTCAGACAGGGGAGCTGTCCAGAAGGACTTTCCTACTCTGCCCGTGGTAAAATTGTCTGTACCTTTTCTTGACAGCAATTTTCTTCCTACTGCTCCTCTGTATTTCTAGGTCAACTGGACTCAGGGTTGGCATCTAGCACCAGGAGTTTTCATTTCTAATTGCCTAGCGATTTTTCCTTATCTTATATCTATTCTCCTCCTCCCCACCCCCTCTCCCCCCTGCCCCAAACACCCAGTCCAGCTGTCACAACTAAGCAATGCCCATGGCCCCATCCCCACAATGGAGTTGTAATGCTGCCTTCACAGTATCCCTAGCTCTAACGGACCTGGGAGAAGACAACTGAAGCTCTTCTGCAGGGCAGCACACAGAACTTGCCACCTGAACCATGCAGCTGGCCTCCTCTACTCCTGCCTAAACTGCCTGCAAGAATCTGTCTTTACATGCTGATTGGATTAGTATATGGGGGGGGAGGGGGTTGGCATGTTTTTGTCTAGTGAACTCAAGGCCTGCCATACGCAGCCCTGTTGTCAGAATGGACAGGGCGCAGCAGACTTTGCAAATGCAGCACACACAAGACACTCAGACTCACTGCTGACAGTGGCTTTAAAGAGCTTCCCCACTGCCAGGACGGCGTTGCTCCCACCCCCACATTTCTTTTCGCTTCCTGAGGAGAGAAGCTGGAGACCTTGGGGGTGGGGGCTAGGAGATGCTGGGCTACAGCTAGAGCACATGACTGATGGATGCCCATTTTACTTTCTTTATAGACCACTATTACAACCTCTTCTTCGTTTTGTTCTCCGATTTATACTGTCCCAGTGACAAAAGTTCCCAGGGTCAGGTTTGTAAAATGTTTGTTGGTCCCACTTGATCCATATATGAAATAAGTGAAATTATTTGTGATGCTCTTGATGGACTTGTGACATGACAGCATAAAGGACGTCACATGTCTCCCCCATTTTCAGATTGAGTAATACATGAAGATCCAAGAAAATTACAAATACAACGCTGCCAAAGCAACAGCCAAGCATTAATATCACAAATCAAGTTATAAAGTGCATGGCACAAAACTAGCTTTCACCTTAGACACTGTTAATCCTGGTGCCCCTCCTCTCTCCCACCATGGCCACAAGCTTCCCCTGCTCCTTCCAATCACTGAAGACAGGGAGGGAGGGAGGCAGCCTTACTTCCAGCTGTAGTGATGCCACTGCTCACATTCTGGACCCAAATCCTGACTGATGTGTCACCACACATGTGCACACGTGTACATGCATAAGGATGGGCAAACAGATGGATGTAGCCACAGCTATAGACCTGCTTGGCTTTTACAACACACACCTATAGCACCAGGCATTCTAACCAAAACATTTATAAGCCAAGATCTGTTTAACTATATCCTACCGGCATGTTTTGAACATAATCAGATGTTGCTACTCTTGATATTCCTTATTTCTTTTCTTCCAAAAAGGTTTTCCTGTCTTAGGATTTCAAAGCTAACAAAACTACAGAGCATGAGGGTGTATGTACGAGGATGGGAGGAGGGAAGAGAGATTAGGGCAGAGGTACTCAAATCCAGTCCTGGAGGGCCACAAAGCAGTCAGGTTTCCGGGATATCCCTAATGAATATGCATGAGATAGATTCAAATACAATGGAGGCAGTGCATGCAAATATCTCATGCATATTCATTAGGGATATCCCAAAAACCTGACTGGTTTGCGGCCCTCCAGGGCTGGATTTGAGTACCTCTGGATCAGGGGATAGGAAGGGGAAGCAGATTATATTTTACGTTCACTTTTTCCTTAGGGGGAAAAAACCCCAACACCTGCAACAGGGTACCATATATGTTGCATAAAATTTACAAACTAACCTATAAACTTGAGGAAGGTGAAATTAGACTTACCTGCTAATTGTAGTTCCTTTAGTAACTCCAGTCTAGTCCCGAATCTCTGGGTTTGTGCACATCCTCCCGCAGCTTGGAGATTGAGCATGTCACATTTCTGATGACACCAATATAAGTAAGTCCAGGGCCCGCCTCCATGAACCAGTAATCTATTAGACAAAGCAGACTTACCAGAGCAATAAGTAAGCAGCTCTTAAATATTAACCTTAACATTAACACTGAACTCAAACTATAGAAAATTTCTCTTTATATATTTTTTTTCACCCATCCATACTGGACAGCTCGTAAGCCTGAGTACCTGACAGGTGTGCTCCGTCTTCTCCCACACTTCTCTTGAAACCATTTCTCCCAATCACTGCCCCCCTAAGAACAAAGGGCTGTGCTCCTGCACTCCTATCTCATGCTCCCCCACCTACCTCCTCACCTGGCACTTCAGGCTACATTCCGGCAGGCGACCTAAGGGAGGGATGTGGGACTAGACTGGAGTTACTAAAGGAACTACAATTAGCAGGCAAGTCTAATTTCACCTTCCTTAGCATCCCTCCAGTCTAGTCCCAAACCTCTTGGTATGTAACCGAGCAGTAATACTTCAATGGGAGGGGGCCTGCCAGACCAGCCTGAAGAACCACTGATCCAAACCTAGAATCCCCTTCCACCTGCACATCAATCCTGTAATGCTTGACAAAAGTATGTAATGACGACCATGTCGCCGCCCTACAAATGTCCACTGCTGGAACCAGACTGAACTCCACCCAGGACACTGCCTGAGCCCTCGTCGAATGAGCTTTCAAACCTGACGGCACCACTCTGCCCTTCAGCATATATGAGGACGCAATCGCCTCCTTAATCCACCTAGCAATAGAAGCCTTCGATGCCAGCTCACCCCTTCTGGCTCCTCCAAACACCACAAATAGTCTGTCTGTCCTGCGGAACGCTGCCGTTCTCTGCACGTACATTTTCAGAGCTCTACTAACATTCAAGCGATGTAAACTCCTTTCATCCAAATCCTTACCTGCCCTTTCAAAAACAGGCAAAGACACTACCTGATTTACATGAAAGGCCGACACTACCTTAGGCAAAAAGGAGGGAACCATTCTCAGAACCACTTTCTTCCTCTCAAAAGGACAAAAAAGGCTCCCTACACGACATGCCTGTAATTCCGAGATCCTCCTTGCCAATGAGATAGCCACCAGGAAGACTACCTTCAGAGTAAGGTCCTTCAGTGTCACCTCCGCCAGTGACTCAAACGGCTCTGACCATCACCTCTAACACCACGTTCAGATCCCACCCTGGCACCGAAGCCTTGCAGGGAGGTCTCAACAGCGACGCCGCTCTTAAGAATCTTTCAACATCTGGATGAGTTCCAAGCGATATCCCTCGCACCTTCCCCCAAAAACAGGATAGCGCAGCCAACTGCACCCTAAGGGAAGAAACCACTAAACCTTTATCGAACCCATCCTGCAAAAAAGGATAAGATTTGCGGAACCGTGGCAGACAAAGCCCTCAGCTGCATCTCTTCGCACCAGGCTTCAAATAATCGCCAAATTCGGATGTATGCCATAAAAGTGGACCTACGTCTAGACTTCAGCAACGTAGCAATCACCTTGACTGAATACCCTTGGATGTCAACCTTGCCCTCTCAAGAGCCAAGCCGTAAGCGAAAACTGATCTACCTGAGGCATCCTTAACAGCCCCTGCATCAGGAGATCCCCCCCCCCCTGATTGGCAGTGTCCACGGGGGCTCCACCAGAAGTCGCATCAAGTCTGCATGCCAAGGCCTCCGCGGCCAATCTGGCGCCACCAGAATTACCAGCCCTCAGTGCCACTCTATGCGCTGCAGCACCCGACCTATCAGCACCCATGCTGGAAACACATACAGAAGACTGCTCTCCGGCCAGGCTTGCATCAGGGCATCCAACCCCTTGGACATCCTCTCTCTTCTTCTGCTGAAAAACCTTTCTACCCTTACTGACTCGAACGTCGCCATTAAGTCCATTACTGACCGACCCCATCATTGCACCAGCAAGTCAAAGACTTCGGAATGGAGCACCCACTCTCCTGGGTCCACCTTGACTCAACCAAAAAAAAAAACAGCCGTCACATTCTCCACTCCCACTACATGCACTGCCAATAATGCTTCCAGGTGTGACACGGCCCACTCTAAGAGTTCCTCCGCCTCTCCTTCCAGAGCCAGACTGCTGGTGCCTCCTTGTCGGTTGATGTAAGCCACCGCTGTGGCATTGTCCGACAGCACCCCGATCGCACTCCCTTGCAACTGCCGCCAAAACGTTTTCAGAGCTAAGGTCACCGCCCTCAACTCCAATCTGTTGATTGACCAACTCTTTTCTTGCTCGCTCCACTGACCTTGAGAGTACTGTAACTCGAAGTGTGCTCCCCAGCCGAACAAACTCGCATCTGTCGTCAACGCCTTCCAATCCGGACCTTCTAGAGGCATCCCTCTTTCCACACACCCCGGAACCAGCCACCACTGCAGAGACCGCCTCGCCTCTGGCGGACAGACCATTCGCTGTGACAATTGATCAGACTGATGAGACCACCTTCGAAGCAGCGCTTTCTGTAGTGGCCTGTGAGTCCTGCCCCATTGAACCACTTCTAGCGTAGCCACCATCGTCCCTAAGAGTTGCAGATACTGCCACGCGGAGGGCGCTCTCCTCCTCAGGAAATCTCAGATCAACATTCTTAACTTCCTGATTCTTAGCTGCAGCAGATACACCCTGCCTCTGCTCGTGTTGAAGCGGGCTCCCAAATACTCCAACTCCTGTGACGACACCAGTTTGCTTTTTGCTACATTTACCACCCAACCTAGGGACTGCAGGAAATGCACCACTTTGCGTGTCACCTCTTCGCTTTCGACCTTTGATTTTGCCCGAATCAACCAATCGTCCAGATAAGGGTGCACCAACACTCCCTCCCTGCGCAATGCCGCCACCACCATGACCTTGGTGAATGTCCTTGGAGCAGTTGCCAATCCAAACGGCATTGTTTGAAACTGAAAATGGCCCATGGGCAACGCAAAGCGGAGAAAGCGTTGATGCTCCTTCCTGATCAGAATGTGCCGATAGGCCTCCGAAAGATCTAAAGACGTAAGATACTCTCCCTGCCTCACTGCTACTATGACCAATGCGAAAATGAGACACCCTGAGACATCTGCTCACCCGCTTGAGATCTAGATTCAGCCTTAAGGTCCCTTCTTTCTTTGGGACCACAAAATATATGAAGTACCGACTGTACCCGCATTGGTCCACCGGCACTGGCACCACCACCTTTAAGGCTATCAACCTGTCTAAGGTCTCTTGAATTGCTGCTCTCTTTACTCTTGTGCCGCATGGGGACTGAACAAAGGCATCACACACTGGACGTTGGAATTTGAGCGCATAACCTTTTTGCACCACTTCCAACACCCACTGATCCGCCGTAATTTGGGCCCAGACAGGAAAAAAGACCCTTAAACGACCTCCCACCGGAACTATTCCTGACTGGATCCCCCTCACTTCATTGCGGCTTCTTAACATTCGGGGAGGAAGCAGCCCCAAAACCTCTGCCCGCTACCCGGAACCCACGAAACCCTGCCGATCTGTACTGGAAACATCCTCTTTGAAACTGACCAAACCGTGATTGCCGAAAACGCCTCAACTCCCTCTGCTGACTCAGAGGGCTGTATAGCATGACCCTGCTTCTGCTTGTCCTCCGGCAACCTGCCCCCCTTTGACGCACCTAAATCCTTTACTAACTTTTCTAACTCCTCCCCAAAGAGGAGCTTCCCTTTAAAAGGCAGCTTGCCCAACCTCGCCTTTGAAGCCGCATCCGCTGCCCAATTACGCAGCCAAAGATATCTCCTTGCCGCTACCACTGACGCCATACTCTTCGAGAGGCCTCGAATCAGATCATACTGACTGACTATCTGCCAGGTACGCTGCTCCTGATTCGATTCGAGCCGCACCACCTCCTCGGCCGCCTCATCGACTTGCAACCCTTTCAATCTCTGAGACCACCTGAGGCACGCCCTTGCCACCCATACTCCACAAATTGAAGCCTGAATGGACAGAGCATTCACATCAAATACCTGTCTAAGCAAACGTATCTAGTCTATCTTGCATATTCTTAAGAGCCATACTTCCCTCCACCAGGATAGTCGACTTTTTAGTTACTGCCGAAACTGCCGCATCCACCTTGGGTGATTTAAAAATCTCCTTATCCGGTTCCCCTAGCGGATACAAACGGCCCATCAGTCTGGCCCCCTTAATGCTTGCCTCCGGCATATCCCACTCTTCCTGAATCATTTCCTTAAAAACCCTATGAACTGGAAACGCCCACTGAGACTTACGGACAGCCTGTAACAAGGGATCTTCCAAAGAACTATCCTCCGCTGGACCTGCTGTCGGCATATTCAAAGCTTTCAATGTCTCTGAGATAAGCGCCGAAAGTTCCTCTCTTCTGAACACTCACACAACTCTCGTCTGGTCCTCTGGTTCAGTGATCTCTCCTTCTAACTCCATTTCCATATCAGAGTCCTCCAAAACCTCTGACAGCTCTTCTCCCAGCAAATCCTGCTCGGTATCCTCTGTCCTCAGTTTTGCCTTCTTAACTGGGACAGTGTCCCCTGCTACACTTACTGGAGTCCCCAGCCTCTTGGTACCGTACCCTCCGTGCTCCGCAGGCCCAGAGCTCCCACTCCCGGAACTCCCCAGCACCTGCTGCAGCAGGGACAAACACTGCTGGGAAAAAATGGCCCCCAAACCCCACTGAACTGAAGTCTGGGGCAAAGAAACCTCTGGGGCTGAAGGCGGCCCTGACACCAGCTCCTGAACCACCTTCGGCGAGGAGCGGAGATCCGCAGCCTCTGCAGACTCCTTCCCGCTCTCTCCCCCACCTTGTTCAGGCATCTCGACCAGCGAAGTCTCGTGTGCACAGCCTTTGAACACTCCCGCCTCTGAGATAGAGCCTCTACGAACCCCACACAGGAGGCACCAAGGCCTAGCTGGCATATGGATCCGTGACAGTTCCAATCAACTCAAAAACTTTTTTTTTTTTTTTTTAACGAATTGGAATCAAACACTAAACCACCAGCAATTACCTTTAACTAACCTAAAAGCCTGCCAATCCACCTCAGCAGACCCCTAGGACCGCCAAAAGTCACCTCTTTCACTTTCCCACGCAAACGCCACACGGCCCCCCGGGACCCGAAAAACGCTGCTACAGACTAATACACTGCCGCGCATTGAAAATTCATATCGCTTACCTCTGCTCCAACTGAGGCTCCTTCCTCGCAGCCCTGCTCACAGCCGTGCCCAAAACTGAGTGCGCTAGGCCCCACGCACTTCCCGGCCACTGCCGGAGCTCCTGCTCCTTCCACTGCGGCGCTGAGCGCGGGCGGGCGGCAGTACTCCCACGGCTCTGCACCCTTTGACGGAATCATAGCTGGAGTCCCCACTCAGCTCGCACACTCAGTCCCGCTATTGCACCACGCCGCAGAGAGGGGGAGAAGGGGGGGCAGCCTCTTGTCCTCTCTAAATTCAAAATCGCCGAATTAAAGGACCACTCACCCTTTTTTTTTTTTTGACTATCAAACTATAACCTGACTGCTTGCTCCAGTGAGTCCCGAGCCTCTGGACTCACACCTCCTTCCGCTGCTTGGAGACTGAGAACTGGTTCATGGAGGTGGGCCCTGGACTACTTATACTGGTATCATCAGAAATGCGACATGCTCAGTCTCCAAGCTGCGAGAGGACGTGCACAAACCCAGAGGTTCGGGACTAGACTGGAGGTATGCTAAGGAAATATTTTTTCTTATTGCTAAAAGTCATCATGCCATTGACTGCGTACTAAACCTCAGACCAGAACAAGCCCATCCAGTTAAGTTCAAACAAATATACCAGAACCCAGTCTAACATACAATACTATGAGCTTGTTTTGGATTTTAAAAATGCATCCTTTAGCAATTACTACGTTTCTGGTCTGCACACTTGTGTTGCAATATATAGTGCGTCATGAAACCCAAGCACAAAGTGAGCACATGTGTGCAAGAGTCAGTTTCCCTTTTTTATGATCATTCAAATATTTATGATCTTCATCTGACCTTCCCACAGTTCCTTCAGCTCTGCACATGTGAATTAATGACATCTGACGAAAGAACCATGGTTTCACCTTTTACATAACTTCCCAGCTGTAAATCTGTTTGATCATAAATCAATCAACTTGCTAAGTACTCAAGTCTGCAATTCAAAGGGAAACTATTAAGAAAGAAATTCCGTGCAAAAAGACACATCAGTTACAAGATCCACTGCTTTTGGTTGATATTTTACATTAACAGATTTCTGTCAGCATTCAGTATGGCCCAGAGTAAAAATGACAGTAACCACCACCCATCATGTCAACTAAAACAAGGCTGCAGGCAGCGCTTCCATTCACTCATGCCCGACTTACACAAAGAGCATAAATCAAAACAAGCTATGAATAAGTACTTAACCTAATCATCTCTCTCAACACCAACATATCAGGGACAATTTGAGCCATGCCTAGTTTTTAACTTCCCATAGAAAATGCTTGACTACAAACACTAATTGAAATAGAGAGCTGAAAACTTAGGACTGGCGCAAAGCATTCCTAATGGAATGGTCATAATTTAAAGGTATCTAATAAGTCTGTAATTGTTGCTCAATGCCTTGTTGCAAAAGGAAGTGTCAGGGCATATATGGTGACATTTTACTTACCAGTCAATGTCCTTTCCTTGAGTCCTGCTAGACCAGCCCAGACAAGTGGGTTGTGTTGCTCTACCAGCAGATTGGTGGAGACAAAGAACCGATGAAAAGTCCAGGTTTCAATGACATCACTCCCATGCCTCTATCCACCTCAGCCAGCAAAGGTCCCTTCAGTATACGTCCAAAAGCATATGGAAAAACATGATAAGCCTCACACAACCTAAATAGTGGGCAACAATGAGTTAAAAACAGTAGAAAACTATGTACAGGAAATTATAAACAGAAGGCTATCAGTAAAAGATGAACCTGTAAAGCCAAGTATAAAAGTCATAGCAGATCCAAAAGGTACCACAGCAGAAGAACAAAGCAAATAATTTAAGGGGCAGGCCCTGGACTGGTCTAGCAGGACTCAGGGAAAGGACATTTTATTTACCAGTTAATGTCACCTTCCATATTATCCTGCTAGACCAGTCCAGACAAGTGCAACATACCAAAGCTATGACTCCATTGGGCGGGAAGATGACAGGCTTGCAAAACCTTTGAGCTAAAGGCTATGTCAGCCCGCCCATGAACATACAATGCTCAACAAAAGTGGAAAGTGATGCCTACATTGCTGCCCAACAAAGGTCTGCAGGGGCTATCGAGCTCTGCTCTGCCCACAAGGACATTTGTGCTCTGGTAGAATGTCCACAAACACCCTCCGGAACCAGCCCATTCCACAATAAATACATCAAGGCAATGGCCTCCTTAATCCGTTGCCACAAAGTCGACAGCCACCGTGTCACCCTTGCATGGGCCAGTGAACAGCAAAGGACGGTCAGACTTACAAAAAGAAGCACCCACCAGACATCCACAAAACAAAAATCCTTAAACTTCCCCCGACACTGCTCCATAGAGGAGGGGGTTAGGTAGACCACCAGGTTCACATGAAAGGGAGAAATCACCTTAGGCAAGGCGGCAGGCACAGGCCAAATGGAATCAGCCTCCTTTGAAAAAGACAGATAAGGATCTCAGCAGGACAGTGCCTACAGATCAGAGATCCACCTTGCAGAACAAATCACAACCAAGACAGTCTTGAGCACTAAATCCTTCAAAGTAGTGCACCTTAAAAGCTCACAGGGCACCAATATCAGGGCCCTGAGCACCAGACAGATCCCAGGAAGGGACCATAGAGGGGAGGACACAAACGCCAAAGCCCCTGGAGAAAGCACGAGACATCCAGGTAAAAAGGCAAGGCCAGACTAACTATATCCCCCGGCTGAAAAAGGGGGAGCAGGCCCTAGAGTGACAACTCAGAAGCTGCCATGCAAAAAGAGCAGATTCTAGAATCTGGAGATGAGGCACCTCGCTTGCCACGTGTCAAACTTTTCCTGGAACATAAAAATGCCATACTGGATCAGACCACGGTCCATCAAGCCCAGTATCTTGTTTCCAACAGTGGCCAATCCAGGTAACAAGTACCTAACAGTTTCTCAAAAAGACAGGTTCCAAAATGCTTTTATTGGGCAAGCAGTGCATTTTCCAGGTCCTCTTTAATAATGGTTTATGAACCTTTCTTCCAGGAACTTGTCCAAATCTTTTTTAAACCCAGTTACACTAACAGCTTTTACTACATTCTCCGGTAACGAATTCCAGAGTTTGATTATGCGTTTAGTGTAAAAATATTCTATTAAACAGGTTACATGGTAGCTTCATTGCAGGTCCCCTAGTCTACTTTTTGATGGTGTAAAGAATTGATCTGTTTTTACTCGTTCCAAACCATTCATTAATTTATAGACCTCTATCAGATCTCCCCTCAGCTATTTCTTTCCAAGTTCAAAAGCCTTATCCTTTTAAGCCTCTCCTTTACCATTGGTGGCTCTTCTCTGTACCTTTTCTAATAATGCTATATCCTTTTTAAGATATGGCGACCAGAATTGCATACAATATTCAAGGTGTGCTCACATCATAGAACGATAGAGGCATTATAATATCCTTTATTTTATTCTCCATTCCTTTCCTTATGATTCCTAGCATTTTATTTGCTTTTTTGGCTGCCGCTGCACACTGAGCAGTGGGTTTCAACGTGCTATCCACTATGGTGCCTAAATCTTTTTTCCTGGGTGATGGTCCCTAATGTGGAATCTTGCATCGCGTAACCATAGTTTGGGTTGTTCTTTCCTAGGTGCATAACTTTGCACTTGTCCACATAAAATTTCATCAGACATTTCAAAGTCCAATCTTCCAATTTATCAAGACCCTCTTGCAATTTAACCACCTTAAATTATTTTGTGTCATCTGCAAATTTGATTACCTCACTCATTATTCCCATTTCTTTGTCATTTATGAATATGTTAAAAAGCAGCGGACCCAACACAGATCCCTAGGGTACTCCACTATTCACATTGGGAAAATTGGCCATGCAGCCCTACCCTCGCTCTCTATCTTTTAACCAATTCCTGTTCCACAATAGTACACTGCCTCCTATCCCATGACTTTTTAACTTTGCCAAAAGTCTCTCATGAGGGACCTTATCAAAGGCTTTCTGAAAAGCCAGATAGACAAAGGTGAGTCTGATTATAGTGTAACTGTATATTCACACCCTCAAAAAAATATAAGATTAGTCAGACAAGACCTTCCATGGCTAAAGCCATGTTGGCTTTCTCCCATTAAACCATCTATATGTTCAGTAATTTTGTTCTCTATAATGGTTTCTACTATTTTGCCCAGTACTGATGTCAGGTTCACCAGAATGTAGATTCCCATATCACTCCTGGAACCCTTTTAAAAAAATTGGGGTTACATTGGCCATTCGCCAGTCTTCAAGCACTACAGATGATTTAAATGATAGCTTGCAGACCTATTATTATTAATCTGTGATCTCATATTTCAGTTCTTTCAACACCCTTGGGTGTATACCATTTAGTCCAGGTGATTTACTACATTTTAGTTTATCAAATAGTTGTAATATATCGTCCTGGTTTATAATTTTTCAATTCTTCTGATGCATCACCTTTAAATACCATTTCAGTCATGGCTAACTTCCCTACATCATCTTCAGTAAAGACCGAAGCAAAGAATTCATTCATCTCTCCAATATGGCTTTGTCCCCTCTTAGTTCCCCTTTTACCCCTTTATCATCAGGCATCAGAACCATCAGTGACCTCTCCCAGTTCAGGAAGGCACTGAAACATCACCTGTTTCTGCAGCACTACGATGTTTTGGACACCCCCCCATACCAACTCACCACCACACTCCAGGCAAACACATTAAACCCATGCACCTCACAGTCTTAATCTGCAGAACTGCAATCTCACCTTGCACCTCCTATTACCAAGAAAATTTACCTAGTTTCATGTAACTCTACATATAGCTGCATTAAGTTGCTTTGTACATAGTTCCCATGTTACTGTTTCACTGTTCATGAAACCTGTTTAATGTATACCCAAGTTTTATTTTACCTGTTCATTGTAAGCACTGATCAATTATTTGAGACATGTGGTTTTTATGTTCATTGTAAACCGCACTGATGTTGAATAGCACGGTATAAAAGAAACTGTAAATAAATCATCTAATGGGCCAACTGACTCACAGGGATTTTTGCTATGAATTACCTGAAAGTCTTCATTATGTGTTTTTGTTCTACAGCAAGCTTCTTCTCAAATTTTTTCTTTGCCTGCCTTATCAATGCCTTGCATCTAACTTGCCAGTGTTTATGTTTCCAGTTTGTCATTTGGCTTTTTTCCATTTCCTGAAAAATACTTTTATGGCTACAACAGCCTCTCTGACCTCACCTTTAAACCATGCTGACAGTTTTTTGGACTTCCTCCCATCTTTAAGCGTGGAATACAACTGATATGGGCTTCCAAGAGAGTATTTTTAAACAATGCCTATGCTTGATGTAAATCTAACCTTCACAGCTGCTCCTTTTAGTTTTCTCTTAACTATTTTCTTCATTTTATCATAATCTCCCTTTTGAAAGTTAAAAGGCAGTACTGTGGATTTCCTTGCCATCCTTCCTCCATTTATGAAATCAAATGTGATCATCCTATGATCAGTATTGCCAAGCGGCTCCAACAACCCTTATTTCTTGCACCAGATCTTGTGTATCACTAAAGACTATGTCAAAAATAGCTTCCCCTATTGTCGGTTCATGAACCAGCTGCTCTAAGCAACAGTCATTTATTTCATCTTGAAACTAATCTCCCTAGCATGTCCTGCCACGACATTGACCCAGTCGATACTGGGATAATTGAAATCAACAATTACTGTATTGTAACTATTATTAGCTTCCCTGATTTCTTTGAGCATTTCATCATTCATTTGTTCATTCTGGCCAGGCATCGGTAGTACAACTCCCACTACCACTGCCTTCCCCTTTTTACATGGAATTTCAATCCATATATTCTACTGTGTATTTTGTTTCCTGCAACACTTTAATCCTGTGCGACTCAATGCCCTCTCAACCCCTCCACCAATTTGATCTACTCTATCATTGTGATATGATTTGTACCCAGGTATCAGTGTCCCACTGGTTGTCCTCCTTCCACCAGGTCTCCAAGATACCAATCATATTTAACCTCTCATTTAGTGCTATATATTCTAACTCTCCCATCTTAGTTTTTAGAATTCTAGCAATTACATCCAAGAATTTTAGAGTTCATATTTTATTCATATTAATCTGGTTATTGGTAGGTAGGGGTAATTTGGGATCCTTAAGGTCTGTCTGCTCTGTACTTAAGGGCATTTGGGTTAATTTAATCTTTATTGGAACCTCCGTCAATATGCCCTAACTTCAATATTTTGCTAGTATCCTTCACAGATCCATCCTTCTGAATCATGCACTCGGGTGATAGAGCAGCCTTTAAACTAGATAATAGGAGAAAGCTGACAATCTCCTTTTTAAACGTTAATGTCAGCAGCTTGGTTACATCCTGATTAAGGTGGAGCCCATCCCTCTAGAAAACCCCTCCTTCCCCCAGAATGTTTATAAAAAATCCTAAATACTCTTCTTTGCACCATCATCTCATCCATGCATTGAGACTCTGGAGCTCTGCCTGCTTTTTGGGCCTTTTGTATGGAATGGGAAGCATTTCAAAGAATGCTATCCTGGAAGTTCTCAATTTCAGTTTCCTACCTAAATGCCTAAATTTGGCCTCCAGAACCTCCCTACTACACTTTCCTATGTCATTGGTACCAACATGTACCAAGACAGCAGACTCCTCCCCAGTGCTATCTAACACCTTGTCTAGGTGGCAAGTGAGGTCCGCTACCTTTGCACCAGGCAGGCATGTTACGAGGTGATCCTCACATCCAACTGTAACAGACATCCTAACCCTCCCCTCATGGACATATCGCCCTGGAGAAACCTTCTTGGTGCAAGAGGGTTTTACATCACTTGGAGGACAGGTCCTAGCTATAGGATCACTTCCTGCCACACCAGGATGATGCTGTCACGTGAGTACTCTTCTCCATTGCAACAAGGAGGTTGCCAGACTGGAGGTGGGACTTCAGTACTACATCCTTGTAGGTCTTGTCTATATACGTCTCTGTCTTTATGTTCTTCAAGTCTGCTACTCTAGCCTCCAGAGATCAGACTCCTTCCCCGAGAGCAAAGAGCTCCTTGTACCTAGTGCACACATAAGACCACTCACCAACTGGGAGAAAATCATACATGTGACACAAGGCAAAAGACTGGAAAGCCCCCATCTAGCTGCTGGACTGCTGTCTGCATCTTAGTTTTAAGATTTTGTTCAGATATTAAAGTTGTTTACTTAGGTCTGCAGAGAATACTTATACTAATACAACTATACCTTATATGTTAAATGGACTTTGTTCACCTCAAGAATAATTAATCTCAGGTCCTTCATAAATGTATTCCTGATGAGGATAACCATCTGCACCTGAAAGTGATTATGGGCACCTCCCCCATTTAATAGGTTTAAGAGCCTATAAAGCTAAGATTATTCCAGAAAGGGAAAGAAGACATACATGCTGGCTTGCTACACAGTACCCTGACCTGTTCTTCTAAGGTAAAGTCTTGCCAATTTCCTGGGCAATTCACACAGCCCTTGGTTTGATAGAGGGGGCCTTTCAAATTGACCCTTTGATCTGTCACTTGCCTTTAACACCCATTTAAGACAACTTCACAGATCTTTTACTTCCTTAAAGGAAGGCCTCATTGTAAAGATTACTAGAAATAAGTTTATTCTTTGTACTCTGAAACTATTTAATTGTATGCTAAGCTATACTCCGATTTGCTTTAAATGAAAAGCTTTCTGGTGGTACTAAGACCTGACTCAGTAAAACACACTGAATTCTAAAATATACAGATTTATCTGCTTTAACCCAAAGATTACCCTTTTCCCCCAAGATTTAGAAAATATTCTTCTTTATGCTTGCTTTGTAAGTTGTTTGAAATTTCAAATTAAAAAAAAAAATATTCAAGATGATAAATTCTTACAAGTGCAGATCTATTTCCAGTTGTACTAGCCCCTCTGGGTAGTTAAGCAAATATCACAACAGCACCAAGCAAGACCACAGTGGCCCAAAGGCATGCATTAACTGCATGTTACAGGTATTAGGGAAGGAAGCACATTGGAGCCACTTGGGTGAAATGTGCTCTAAGACTCTGATCTAAAGGCACACAATAAGTAAAACACTACAAACACATGCAGAAAATGACGGGAAACCCCTACACAGCACCAACAGTCCACCCCAAATGTATTCAACAAAGGAGGAATCAGGAGCCCCCAACAAGGACAACCTTGAGGTCAAGCTTGATACTCACCCCCTGGGATCCCCAGGAAGAGAATCCATGCCAAGCTCAGCTCTATTCCCTAAAACAGTTTTACTGGTTTGGCAGCACTGCACTTAAGGTGGCTGGCAGGCAGATCCCACCGAGATCCTTATGTAATCTTCAGGAGAAAGTGGGGTGGAGGACAGAAGCGGTGCTGAGGCTGCTACACTCTTCCAGACCCTTCCAATTTCTGACTGTTCAACAGGCTCTTATGATAAGACAGGAAATATAACTAAATTTTCCCTCCTCCTATGGCTACCGAAAAGACTGCAGTCTAGTGGAGCCTCTCACATCGTGCTCAAGTGAGTGTGTCACCCTCAAGGTAGACATTCACAAGTGTTTAAATCAATCTTTGCCTCTCAATCTTCAGATTTTCTTCAGAGGAGAAAGAGAAAGCAGTTACATACCTGTAATAGGTGATCTCTGGGAACAACAGGAATAAGTCTTCACATATGGGTATCGTCGGTACCGACGGAGCCTGCACAGGAACGCTCCCCAGCATCCAATCAGAAAGCTTTTAAGAGCATCCCACAGCACCTGCGTGCTACCTTCTCACCTTTACTGACTGTCTCTCCTCAGTTGAGAGAGAGAGAGAGAGAGAGAGAGAGAGAGAGAGAGAGAGAGAGAGAGAGAGAGAGAGAGAGAGAGAGAAGGATAGAGAGATACAACTCCTAGGGGAGGTGGGTGGGTTGTGAAGACTTATTCCTGCTGCTCCCAGAGATCACCTATTACAGGTAAGTAACTGTGCTATCTCCAGGAACAAGCAGGAATGAGTCTTCACATATGGGGACTCCCTAGCTGTAGATGCCAGGGAGACACCCCAGAAGTTGTGTGTCCCTGGGACACGGCTGCACTTCCCCACATGGATCTCTGGCATCCGATCAGGGATGGTGGGTAGGAGTTGATTAAGTATGGAATAGGTGTTGGAGAACAGCCTGACCAAACAAGGCATCCCAGCAGGAGTCCTTGTCCAAGCAGTAATGGGCTGTGAAGGTATGAACCGAGGCCCAAGTGGCTGCTCGACAGATGTCGTCAATAGACACAGAGTTCAGATGAGCCATTAAGGCTGCCATGGCTCTCATATTGTGAGCTGTGACATGGCCCTCCAGAGAAAGGTTCTTACTCTGATAGGCAAAAGAATTGCACTGGGCAATCCAGTTAGATAGTGTTCTCTTGGAGACTGGTAGTCCCAAATGATAAGGTGTCACTCACCTACTTACCCCTGAGGTGAAAGGCCTGGGGCTTCAGTGAGGCTCCTCTTATATAGCAAGGACTTAGTAGTGCCCTCTGGGATTTGGAGTCCCAATAGCTAATCAAATAAGAAGGTAGTTGTGGTCGAGTAGCTATGCTTAAAGAGGTATTTATTTTCCCTTCCCGGGAGAATTCTTGCAACAAAAGTCAAAGGAAATTAAACCATAATACTGGCATAACACAAGTGGGGACTACAAATTACAACCAAAATGCTTCTTGTCAGCGTTAACTAAACAAAAAGAGACTTTTTCAATCACAAAAGCTGAATGGTGAAATCTGTGTTCCTCCACAGATTTCTCTTAGGCAGGCTTTACTTAGTGTGACCTCTTTTTGTTAAAGCCTATCGGAAAACACCAATGTACAGTCCATTTTGCAAATATCTGAGCTCTCTTCACAGAAGTCACATTCCATATCCTCATGTACTTCTTGGCTATTATATTCTGCAGGGCTGTAATGTGCACCAGTGTTTGTTAGTCTCCTCTCTTCTTGGCCAGAGCTTCTCTCCCCTCTATCACTGCAGAAAGGCTGGTTACCGTGCACTATGGATTCTCCCCTTAGAGGGCCATACACTTCAGGACCATTGGGAGTAAAATTCAGTGCTCCTCTATTCCAGGTACTATGCCTCTCTTCAGGCTGAGCTCTGCCTGTCTGTTTTGCAACCGGGAAGTTGAAACTTATCTCCCTTTCACTTCCCCTCACAGGACGTCTTTCTCTTAGGTGGGAAATCTCTCCTGGATAAGAGTTCTTGCTCTTCAGGTACCTGCTCCTGTGGTTATTCCCTCTCCCAGCACCTCGTGGTTTGCAGCTTGGAATCTCTCTCTGTCCCCAAACAGACTTTGGCTTAGTGCAGCCCAACTTTCCAGCACTAACCTCTGAGAATTCCTCCTGGGCAAACCCCTCTGAGGTGCAGATGGACTCCACGTCAGAAGCTTTCAGGTATGACTCCTGGCTCTCATGAGCTCTGCTTTTTCCTTTCCCGTGAGTCCTCTCAGTGTCTTTCTCTCTCTGTATCAGAGACTGAGTCTGACTCCCTGCTTGCGTCTGTCGGTATCTCTGCTCGTGTTCCTGCTTGTGTCTTTGCGTGCTTCTGCTTTGCTCAGGACTGACCTTATTTTATGTGCGTCATTCTTTGAGACTCTTGTTATCTCAACTCCCTGCAGCTGTTTCTGCTTCTCTGATGAGCTATGACGTAATGCTATTTCTGGGCGTTTACCTACAGCCGGTGCTCTTGTTTTGCTTGGTTGCTCATGGCAACCCCTAGCCATGTGCTTTGCACTGCCGGTTTTAAAACTGCCCTGTGTATTTTCCTCTACTTCCATAGGCACTATCTGCCTTGCGCCATGACAAAGGATAAAAGGCAACAAAGAGCTGAGAGGACTTTCCAAGCTGCTGTGTCCTCTGTAAGTAAAAAGCCAGAGCTCTTTTACAGTCCAGGGGATGAAGATTCCTCTCTGCACTTGATGCATGAGGTCCTGGAAAAAAGACAGGCAGGTAGACCTCCTGGTTGAGGTGAAAAGGCGAGACCACCTTAGGCATAAAGTGTGGATGAGTCCTAAGGACTACCTTGTCATGATGGAACCTTGTATAAGGTGGATTAGCTACGAGTGCTTGCAATTCACTAATACGACGTGCTGATGTTATTGCAATGAGAAAGATGACCTTCCAAGAAAGGTATTTCAAGGAGGTGGTAGCCAAAGGTTCAAAAGGCGGCTTCATAAGCTGACCAAGAACCAAGTTTAAGTCCCATGCCACCAGAGGTGGACTAATGGGAGGCTTTGTTAAAAGGAGGCCTCTCATGAACCTTACTACAAGAGGATGAGAGGAAATAGGATGTCCATTTAGAGGCTTAAGGGAAGCTGCAATAGCACTCAAACGGACCCTTACTGAATTTGTCTTAAGGCCTGCATTAGACAGATGGACGAGATACTACAGCAAAGATCCCAGAGGTATGGCAAGGGGGTTAAGACCCTTCCCAGAACACCAGATAGTAAACCTCTTCCCCTTGAAAGCATAAGAACGTCTAGTGGAAGGTTTTCTGGAAGCATAAAGAACATCTTTCACCTGTTGAGAAAGACGAAGATCCTGTAGATCTAGGCCTTCAGCAACCAAGCCCTGAGATACAGAAACTGGGGATTGGGATGCCATAACTTTCCATCCTCTTGAGAAAGGAGATCTGGAGCAGACCCTAACTCCAGGGAGGGAGTTTGAGAGAGATGTAGAAGCAGAGGGTACCACACTTGCCATGGCCAATGTGGAGCTATAAGAATCATGTGGCCTCTGTCTCTCTGAAGCTTGAACAGGGTTTTGGGAATTAGGGGAATGGGTGGAAAGGCATAGAGGAAGTCTTGACCCCAGTGAAGGAGGAAAGCATCCCTTGCCTGAGCTCCCTGAGCCAGCGTTCTGGAACAGAACCGGGGAAGATTGGCATTCCACAGACTTGCAAAGAGGTCTATGTCCAGGGTTCCCCAAATCTGAAAAATCTTGGGCACCTGGTCCACATGTAGGGACCACTCGTGTGGAAGCAGAACTCGACTGAGCCTGTCTGCCCAAGAGTTTTGAACACCTGGAAGATAAACTGCCAGAAGATGAATCTGATGCTCTCTGGCGAGGGCCCACAGTCGCAAAGCTTCATTGCAAAGCAACAGAGCCAGTTCGACCCTGCTTGTTCACATAGAACATGCCTACCTGATTGTCCGTGTGGACAATCAGCTACCACATGCATTTCGTGAACACCCTTGGTGCAGAGACCAGACCAAAAGGGAGCACTCTGTATTGATAGTGCTTCTCTTGAAAAAGAAACCGAAGGAACCTTCTGTGAGTTGGATGGATGAGAACATGGGTGTACGCATCCTTGAGATCTAGAGAACAAAGCCAATCCTGACTCTGAAGGTATGGCAGCAGAGTTCCCAGAGAAATCATTTTGAATTTTTCCTTGACTAGGAATCTGTTCAATTCTCTGAGATCTAAGATGGGTCTGTAGCCCCCTGTTTTCTTTGGAATAACAAAATAGGGGGAGTAGAAACCTGTGCCCTGTTGTTGAAGAGGCACTTCCTCTATTGCCCCCTGGGCGAGAAGGGTGGCAACCTCCTGCCCCAACAGGTTGAGGAGGGAGGTTGGAGAATTGAACTGGTGCACTCTTGTGAGAGGGGGAAAGCTTGAAAAATGAAGTTTGTACCCCTCTCTTATGATGGAGTGTGTCCAATGCTCTGCTGTAATTTGCCCCCACCTGGGAGCAAAATGACATAGCCTTCCTGGCTCTGGAAGGACCAGAGCCCTCCACCATTCCAGGAAGGTTAAGTTCTCTAGCGGAAAGTCAAAGGCCCTGAGGGGGCTGAGGTTGCTGGGCTGGAGGAGGCCTAGCAGCCTTTGCTTTGCTCTGTTTGGATGATTGCTGACGTTTGGTAGGGAACTGAGCTGCAGAAGATGGCCGCTGACCATAAGCAGGATAGAATCTTCCCTTTTTAGAAAAAGGTGCTTTCTTGAACAACCTTTTCTTAGCAGGAACAGCTGTGGATTTGGATAGTCTATCCAAGGCAGAATTTTCAGCATCCATCTGATTGGCTTTTGCTTGCCAATCTTTACCAAACAGGTTTTCACCTGTACAAGGGATATTTCCCAATTCATCTTGAACCCAGATCTCCAAATCAGATGCCTGAAGCCAAGCAATTCTACGTGCACCTATGGCAATAGCTGAGGCTCTGCTTACGCATTCAAAGGAGTTGAAAGCTGCACGGTTGGAGAATTTGGAGATATCTTGGGCATGTTTGAGCCAAGTGAGAAAGTCCTGTTTTTTATCTTCAGAAATGAAAGGACTTAAAAGAAGTCACTGATCATTTGCAGACTTTAAGAACATTCCCATGTAAAGACTATAGGAAATAATTCTAGCTGCAATCATGGAAGCCTTCTTCCAAAAGCATCCAGGGTTCTACATTCACGTCCTGGAGGATTAGAGGCATGTCTTTTGGCACTTCTAATCTTTCTCATAGCAGACTCAACCACAATAGAGTGGTGAGGAAGTTGAGTTTTATGGAAACCAGGACAAGGAGGGACACAATACATGGTATCCAACCTGCGAGAATGAGGGGAGGTGGTCAGAGGTGCTTCCCACATCCTCAACATGAGATCATACAGAATCTCATGAATAGGCAAGGTAGCTGCCTCCTTAGGAGTTTTAGGATATTGTAAAGATTTATAAAGTTCAATGAAGAAGAATTCCTAGATCAAATAATTCCACACCTCACCCTAACACCCACAAATCTTGAGGAATCTATCAAATCTTGGAACAAAACTATCTCCATGGCTGCTGAAAGAAAACCAGTCCCATCACCACATAATAGCAATGACAATAAAACTGAAAAAAGGCATGCACCATGGTTTAATATGACACAAAAAACTAAAAAGACAATTAAGAACCAAAGAAAGGAAATGGAGACAAACCAAAACACCAACAAATTACGAAAAATACATAAATACCCTACATATTTATAAGGAAACAGACAGTACTAAGAGAAACTATTACTCTAACATTATCAATAATTCCATTAACCGACCAAGGGAATTGTTCAGCATAATAAAGAACCTAACAAACAAAACATACAACTCAGACGAAAATTCCATAGATATTTCTCCACAAGAATTAGCACAATACTATATTAATAAAACAAAACTACAAATGACCCCCCCAATAACACACTGAAATGACGCACACTACACTGGATAACTGGTCCAACTTCATCCTAATTTCAAAGGCCACTCTCAAAACTACTATATCTAACATCAACACAACCACATCGTATCTTGATCCATGCCCAGTGGATTGGATAAAAAAGACATTCTCAATACTCTCTTCTTTCATCCTCCCTATGGTCAACCTATCACTAGAAAGGATATTTACCACCATCTCTCAAACATGTTCAAATACGACCAATACTTAAAAATAACACATTAGACAAACTATCACCAAAATCATACAGACCAATATCGAGTATTCCTTTCATGGCAAAACTTATAGAAAAAATAGTCCAAACTCAACTACAGGAATTCATTGATACATTGAACCTCCTTGACGAACACCAATATGGCTTCCGACCATCCCATGGGGTAGAAACACTACTAACAGTACTTTATGACACTTTACTAAGGGGAATTGATGACACTAAACAAGCATTTATTCTAGTATTCCTCGACATCTCTGCAGCATTTGACAGTGTCAATCACTTAACAATGCTAAACAGACTTCAACAAATTGGAACATCTACGGTTTATAACTGGTTCAAATCCTACCTATCAAACAGAACACAAACAGTGAGAATCCTCAACCAAACATCTACCACTTTCAATCAAACACAAGGCCTTCCACAGGGATCCGCGCTATCAGCATTACTATTTAATATTTACATACAACCAGTCTGTAGCATCTTTAAACGTCATGGCGTATATTACCATATTTACGCCGATGATATAATGTTCTACCTCCCATTTAAAATCCCACACCCTCCACTACAACAAATAACAGAATGTTTTAAAGAACTAACAATATGGCTTAATGATCAGAACCTACACATCAATTTCTCAAAAACTGATGTACTATATATCACTAAAAATCAAACATACACCTTCAAGCACCATTACACTAGACAACCACGAGATCAACATAAAAAAAGAAATAAAATACCTAGGTGTGATATTCGACAATAAACTTAACATGGATTCACACATAAAATATCTGACAAAAAACATACATTACAAACTCAAGACATTGAGACAATTAAGACCATTGATACACTTACAAGACTTTATAACAATAATTCAAGCCATCATAACTCCACACTTCAATTATGCAAATATAATCCTTAATGGCATCACAATGCAAAATATGAAAAAGATACAACTCAGAACATAGCAGCAAGGATAATAATGAATATAAAATCAACAGAACATATCACACCGATTCTGGCTGAACTTCATTGTCTACCCATTTACTGCAGAATAAAATATAAAATTATTTTAACCACATTTAAACTAATAACTTAGCACCATCTGTACTCAATACACTCATTAACAAAGAATTAGATAAACGATCAAAAAGGAGCAGAAACACAAACACTATAGCAGTTCCAAAAGATTACACAAAAGCAAGAAAACAAACCAACAAGAGGGCCTTTTCCCATTCGGCACCTATTCTATGGAATACGCTGCCTGACAACATTCGCCAACTATCAGACTTAAAGGAATTTAGAAAAAAACTAAAAACCCACTTATTCTCTCTACACTACAATACACTACCTAATCAGAATACACAAAGAGACACAGGTTAGCAACCATACTACAATACAACACACAAAATATTTTTACGCATCACAATTTGCCCTATGATATAATTTGTAAGTACCCATAATGTAAATACGTTCTAACTTTTTACCGTTCAAATGTTATATTGTTACTTGTAAATAGTTCCACCTGTTCTATGTAATACGACTAGGTATGTGCTTCCACATACCATATAATTTACTGTTCTTTGTAAACCGCACTTGATACTTGGGAAAGAGCGGTATAGAAATAAGTGTTAAATAAATAAATAAAATAAAATATCTAACTCCTTGGCTCTGGGCTCTGTCTCAGGGGCCACCATCATGGAAAGGCCCCAAGCCACCTCCCTGATGAAGTCTTGAAAAGACAAGTCCTCTGGAGGAGACATCCTTCGTTTAGGAGAGGACTCCTCCTGTGGAAGAAGCATCACTGCATCGACCGACTCTTCAGAATCCTCAGAGTCCTCAGAGGAATCGAAGTATCGTCTGTCCGGATGCTCTTGCAAAGCCCGATATCCATACCGACCGGGATCGGTATCGGAGGGCTTCAGAGGACAGAGTACCGGCATAGCAGACACCGATGCCGATGTCACTGGTACCGGGATCGGTACCGATGGCGATGCTAGAGCCAGTACCGGTGGGATAGTCTGTTGCGGTACCACGGGCGTCGATGCCACAAGGAAAGTCACCAGACTACATTTTATGGACAGAATCCTCTGATCCATCGACGCCGCCAATGCTTGGAAGTCGGTACCGGTGGAAGCCAACGGTACCCCAGAGCATGGCACCGGGAGATCTGTCGAGGCCACGCCATCGAGATCATCCTGGAACCCCGATGATGAAGCTTTAGAGGCCGAAGCCTCCTGCCGGGGTAATTTTGCCAGTGCAGAATCCTCAAGGGCAACGCCAGAGGCATCTCAATGCTTAGGAGATCTACCCTTCGAGGACTGGCTGGATTTATGTTTAGTTACCCAAGATCCTTGTGAGGAAGAAGCAGCCCTGGAAGACGTCGATGCCACCGAAGCCGCATCAGAGGGAAACAGGGTACTGAGCTTGGCAGCTTGGTTCTGCCGACCTTTAAGACATCATAGAACATGACATACTATCTGTGATGGAATGGTCAGGACCTAAACATTTTAGACACCAGTCATGGGTGTCGGTAACGGAAATGGTACCGCCACATTTTGTGCACTTCTTAAATCCTGAGGCAGGCTTTTCCATGTTAAGGAAAAAAGGTTTTGGGCCTAAGGCCCAAAAAGGCAAGTGCACCTGAAGAAAAAAGAAACGGAAAAAATTTTGTTTGTTTGTTTTTTTTACAAGAAAAGAAAAAAGACCGGCGGTACCGGTAGAGCGTCAAAGAAGGCAGACACAACACAAAAGAAATACAGAAAAATAAAGAAATGCTTCTGCGGTGACAGGAACACGAACTGCTGGCTCCGCAGAAAAAGAAGAACTGAGGACAGTTGGGAAAGGCAGGAAGGCAGCACGCAGGCGCTGTGGGATGCTCCCAAAAGCTTTCCGATTGGACTCTGGGGAGCATTCCCGCGCAGGCTCCGTCGGTACCGACGATACCCATATGTTACCCATACTCATTCCTGCTTGTTCCTGGAGATAATCTATCTATCATCTGCTGGAGACAAAGAAATACTGAAGAGACTTTTGGTGGCTAAAGCGAAGAGAGACATAGGAGCGATGTCATTGAAACCTGGGTTTATCATTGGTTCTTCATCTCCACCAATCTGCTGGTAGGGGAACACAACCCACTTGTCTGGACTGGTCTAGGATGATATGGAATATGAATTAGCTGACAGCTGTTTCTGGGCACACTTGTCTGAAGATGCCATTGGGAAAGACCAAAATGATTTTCAGTTTTAGGGGAACTTAGCAGCATATACTTTGCATCCAGAATCATTTCTGCTTTGTAATATTTTCATACTGTGCATTAAACCCTCATCCCCAAAAGTATAATTCATAAAACCTTTGATAGAAGGCCCAATTAAAAACCTTTTCATGACTGAGTATCAAGGCCTTGGCACCAAAGTCACCCTGATTTGGCTGGATTCACTAATAAACTCTTCTCTGGAAACAAAATTCTAACATGCAAAAGACACATGTCCTCTGTACATTTGAACCAGAACAAAGGGCTCTCTAATTTTAGCGTGATCTGTTAAACATTTTGCATAGAAAGCCCCAATTACTATTTCAGTTGAGATAGTCAAAGTATAATGTGATATATTACAGAATTTACTAGGCTTCCTCCAGTGCAGACATGCTCTTCTACTTCTCAGCCATGTAGAGACAACCTTTTCTGGATTTCCTCATTGTGATTCTAGGACATCAGTCTATAGACCACAACCCTACAGAGTATCATCCAGTCCCCTTCTCTCTTTTCCTGTATTCTACAACAAAACCACTTACCTGTAACACTTCGTCACTGTAAACAGGATTAATCAGGCATACAAGCAGATGACATCTGATGGCATTAGGACAGACAGCCCTCTCAAAAGCTCAGAACTAGTGTGAAGTCCTGCATGAACCTTCCCCCAAACAGCAGTCCCCTCAGTTAGTTCAGAGCTTGAAATCAATTCTCAGGGAAAATAGGTGGGACTTCTCTCATCAAGTAGGATTGAATCAGATACACAAGTGAGTGGCTTCTAAGCTCAGTTACTCAATGCTGTCCCACTGTTGAGAAGAAGTGATCCCAAGAAAAGTCACTGCTCAATTTCCAGGCGGACAGAACCAAGGACTTGAAAACAGGATGTAAGAGGGTACCTTGACTGTGCAGAGAGGCTGGAAACGTTCAGAGCCTGAATGGAGGTTGAACTGATAGCAAAAACTAGTTTCCTTTCTTCAAGAGGCTAAGACCAGTGGGATGCTATGTATATAGCGTAGTTACTCACCTGTAACAGGTGTTCTCCAGGAGCAGCAGGAATCAGTCCTCACATATGGGTGACGACGGCGCCGACGGAGCCCTCGCGGAGCAATTTTCCCCAGCTTTCAAAGAAAGCCTTTGGGAATTGCAGCGCGCATGCGCGGTCTCCTTCCCGCCCAAGGGTGCCATCTTAGCCAGTCTGATGACATAGCTAAAAGACAGCATAAAAATTTGCAAAAAAACTTAAGCAGATGATTGCAACTCCAAGGGGAGGAGGGAGGGTTGTGAGGACTGATTCCTGCTGCTCCTGGAGAACACCTGTTACAGGTAAGTAACTACGCTTTCTCCAGGACCAAGCAGGAAGTCAGTCCTCACATATGGGACTCCCAAGCTTAAGGCTACCGGAGACCCTAAGCACAAAAATGAGCTCCCTCTAGCTCAGCGGCACAGAAGGAAGGAATCTTCACTGAATTATTACCCACCGGTAGCCCCCATCCGGGATGGAGGGTAGGAGTTGCTCAAACCTCGAAGAGATTTCGGAGGACTGCCTGTCCAAAAGCACTGTCCCTGCGGGACTCCCTCTCGAGACAGTAATGGACCGCAAAAGTCTGGCTCGAAGACCAAGTAGCGGCCCGGCAGATGTCTGCCAGCGGAACAGAGCGGAGGTAAGCCACTGACGTAGCCTTCGCCCGAACACAATGAGCCGTGACTCGACTTTCTAACGAGAGTCCGGCTGCCCCATAAGCCCAAGCGATGCAGTCAGCAACCCAGATGGACAGAGTACGCTTGGAGACCGGTAGCCCCAATTTATTGGGGTCAAAAGACACAAAAAGCTGAGCAGCTTTACGGTGCTCCCGCGTACGGTCAAGGTAGAAGTTCAATGCCCTTCTACAGTCCAGGGTATGCAGGACCATTTCAGCTCGGCTGGAGTGTGGCCTGGGAAAGAAGGTCGGAAGTACCACCTCCTGATTGATGTGAAAAGGGGAGACCACTTTTGGAAGAAATTTAGGTTGAGTCCGTAGGACTACCCTATTTTTGTAGAACCGAGTGTAAGGGGGATCAGACACAAGGGCCTGCAATTCACTTACGCGTCTAGCGGAAGTGAGGGCTATCAGGAATAAAGTTTTCCAAGAAAGAAAACGGAGAGAACAGGTAGCCATAGGTTCAAAAGGCGGACAGGTGATCCGCTGTAAAACCACATTCAGATCCCAGTCCGGTGCTGGCGGGCGCAGAGGTGGTTTAAGCAGAAGGAGACCTCGGAGAAACCTCGCTAAGAGAGGGTCGCTGGAAAGAGGTCTGCCGTCCACCGGCACATGATGTGCTGAAAGAGCACTGAGGTGAACTTTGACGGAGTTGGACTTAAGTCCCAGATTAGAGAGGTAGAGCAAGTACTGCAAGATCACCGACACCGAGCAGGAGAAGGGATCCTGAGACTGCTGGGCACACCAAGCGGAAAAGCGACGCCATTTAAGAGCGTAGCATTTGCGGGTAGAAGGTCGCCGAGAAGCTAGGACGACCTCTTCCACCTCTGCCAGCAGTAGAAGGGGAGCAAGGACTACCCTTTCAGCAGCCAGGCCATCAGATGTAGAGATCTGAGGTTGGGGTGTAGCAGGGACCCCTGATCCTGTGTTAGGAGATCCAGTTGAAACCCCAGAGGGAACGGATCCTCTACCGCTAACTGCAGCAGGAGTGGAAACCACGGCTGTCTGGGCCAGCGAGGAGCCACCAGGATCATGGAAGCTTTGTCTCTGAGAACCTTGAAAAGAGTTTGAGAGACTAGCGGTATGGGAGGAAAGGCATACAGAAGGCTCTCCGACCATGAGAGTAGAAAAGCATCTGCCGCTACTCGAAGGGGATGTGGCTGACGAGAGCAGAAGCGAGGAAGTTGCCGGTTGAGAGGACTGGCAAAGAGATCCATCGTGGGGAGTCCCCACTTCAGAAAAAGTTTCTGAACTACCAAGGGATCCAGGCGCCACTCGTGCGGCTGGAGGATCCTGCTGAGTTTGTCCGCCAGGCAATTTTCTTGGCCTGGGAGATAAACTGCCTTGAGAAGAATGCCGTGACTGATGGCCCAAGAGCAGAGCTTCTGAGCTTCTCGACAGAGAAGGAAGGAGCCCGTGCCCCCCTGTTTGTTCACGTAGAACATGGCAACTTGATTGTCCGTCTGGACAAGGACGGACTGGTGAGAAGTCAGGTGGGAGAAAGCCTTGAGAGCCAGACGGATTGCTCTGAGCTCCAGGAAGTTGATCTGCTGAGCAGACTCCCACGTGGTCCAGAGACCTTGAGTACATGGCCCCTTGGCAATGCGCTCCCCAACCCAGGAGAGAAGCATCGGTCGTCAGCACTTGAGCTGGCTGAGGTGACTGAAAAGGCATTCCGAGCACCAGGTTCGGCCAATGAAGCCACCACTGTAGAGAAGAGGCCAGCGGCCCGGAGACGCGCACTAAGTCGGCTAGGCCGCCTGTGGCTTGTTGCCACTGCTTGCGAAGGCACCATTGAGCAGGCCGCATGTGTAGGCGGGCATTGGGGGTCACGTGGACGGAGGAAGCCATATGGCCGAGCAGTCTCAGGAAGCGCCTGGCTGAGACCAGGGACTGGCTGCGAAAACGGCCGGCTAGGTCCATGAGCCGTTGAGCCCTGTCGAGAGGCAGGAAAGCTCGTGCCTGAGGAGTGTGCAGTCTTGCGCCGATGAACTAGAGATCCTGTGAGGGGAGCAAAGTGGACTTTGCGAAGTTTATGACAAAGCCCAAGTACTGCAGAAGAGTCACAGTGCCGTGTGTGGCATTGGTGACTTCCGGAGAGGACGATGCTCTGATGAGCCAGTCGTCGAGGTACAGAAAGACATAGAGGCCGTGAAGCCGGAGATAAGCCGCCACCACCACGAGACATTTTGTGAAGACTCGCGGTGCGGAGGATAGGCCAAATGGCAGTACTCTGTACTGGCAATGATTTCCTGCCACCACAAACCTTAGGTATTGGCGGTGGCTTGGGTGGATGAGGATGTGCGTGTAGGCATCCTTTAGATCCAAGGAGCATAGCCAATCTCCCTGCTGGAGGTAGGGCAGAAGGATTCCAAGGGTAAGCATCTTGAACTTTTCCCGCACGAGGAACTTGTTGAGGTTGTGCAAGTCCAGGATGGGTCTGAGGCCTCCTGTCCTTTTTGGTATTAGGAAATACCTGGAATAAAAGCCTTGACCTCTCAGGTGGTGGGGCACCGGTTCCACAGCCTTTTCCTGAAGAAGACTTGCTAACTCCTGAAGGAGTAAGTCCCTGTGCAGAGGGAGTCGTGGAGGTTCTCCCGGGAAATAGGAGGGAGGGACCTGGTGGAAGTGGAGAAGATAGCCTTCTCTTACGACTTGAAGCACCCAGGCATCTGAAGTGATGTTGGACCACCTGTGGCCGAAGTGAACCAGCCGGCCTCCGGTGCTGGGAGGAGCCAGCTGAGGGGGAGAGGCTATGCTGATGAAGTCAAAAACCCCCACCCTGCTGAGCAGGGGCTGGTGGTGCAGGCTTGGGGGCTTGCTGCCTACGGGACCCGTTACCCTGTCCCTTGGCCTGCTGGCCCTGTTGGGGAGCTGCGGAGGCCTGATATTGAGGGTAGTGTTTATAGGCAGCTGCCTTTCTCGGGTAAAAGGACTTCTTTCCCGAGCCCTTCTTTTTCTGGGAAGGGGCGGAGGTCTTCCTAGAAAGCCTAGTTCTGGTGAGAGTCTCCGTCTCGATTTGTGCAGCCTTTTCAGCCATGGGCTTGCCAAAGAGGTTCTCACCTCGGCAGGGGACATCGACCAACTTGTCCTGCACCCAGGGTTCCAGGTCAGACGACTGAAGCCAAGCCTGTCGGTGGGCACCGATGCCGGCTGCGGCCACTCGAGCCGATGCTTCAAAGCCATCATAGGCTGCTCGGGACATGAATTTGGAGCATTCCCGAATACCAGTTGTCAAGGCAAGGAACCTCCGCAAAGGTTCCTCGGACAGCCCAGCGGAGAATCCGGCTATCTCTTTAGCCAGGTCTCGGAGATACATGCCCATGTAGAGCTGGTAGGTCTGGACCCGACAAGCAAGCATAGAGCCCTGGAAACACTTCTTACCAAGGCCATCCAGGTTACGGGCCTCCCTGCCAGGAGGCACCGAGGAGTGCATCTTCTGACTCTTAAGCCTATGCATGGCCGATTCCACTACCATGGAATGGTGCGGCAGCTGTGCTTTTTGGAAGCCAGGACTCTTGCGGACTCGATAGATGGAATCGACCCGCTTGCTTAATACAGGCGACGATGCCGGACTCTCCCACATGCGAAAGAGTAGTCGTTCCAGCATGGGAGGAACCGGTACAGTAAAGTGTTCCCTGGCGGGAGAGTCATACTGAAGGGCGTCGAGCTCTTCGGCTCGAGGCTCCTCCTCGGGATCCACAGGGAAGGCCAAAGCCTTGGCCATATCCCTGACGAAGTCCGAGAACCGGGCATCCTCCGGAGGGGACTGCTTCCGAGGTTCGGACTCAGGTGAGTCCGAGGGGACACACCGAGTCCGAAACGAATCAGGTGACTCTTCCTCTTCAGACTCCCAGGCCGACTCCGAGGAGGAATCGGTGGGGTCGGCTCGGGCAGGCGGAGGCGTCGGCCGCCCCGACACCGAGGGAGTCGGCGTCGACGACCTCGGTCCCGAACGGGAGGCCGAGGGTGACCTCGACCGAGGATCGACTCGAGTTCGCATGGACTCGAGGATCGGCTCGGTCTCCGGGGTCGACTTAGACGTCGACGTCCCGGCGGTCGGGGCAGCGGCGCCAGCGAGGCTAGCGATCAGTGCCCACTGCTGGTCCATGAAGGCAGATAGTCTGCTCTCCAAGGCCGTCAACCTGAGTCCGACCTCAGGTGACCCAGCAGCCCCCGACTCGGGCCCCGACGGCGTCGGGACCGACGTCGGACCCCTCGGAGGCGAGTCCAGGAGGACTACAGGACATACCCGAGCAGGCAACTCCGACTCCAGACGAGGTCGCTTCGGGAGGTGCTCCTTCTCCAAAGACCCGGGACGGCTATCGGGGCTATGCGACCTGGCCCTCGCGGAGCCAGGAGCGTCCACCGACGATGCCCTCGCGGGTTTTACCTTCCGTCGATGGTCCCCGGAGGGAGAACCCCTGTCGGAGGAACTTCGGCGATGGTCAGAGCTGGAACCTCTGGACGCCGAGGCCTCCAACGAGGTCCGGGTACGGCCGGGGTCAGCGAAGATTCGTTCCCGCTGGTGCTGCCGACTCCTTAACGCTTTGGAGGACATTTTGCCGCAGGCCCCACAGATCAGTTCTTCGTGATCCGGGCCGAGGCAGCGGAGGCAATTATCGTGTGTGTCAGTGAGTGACATATTTCTGTCACACTGAACACACCGCTTGAAACCACTGGCAGCCATCGGGGGAAAAAGGGCCCCTGCAAGGTCAAAGGACCGGGCTGCCAGCGAAAAACCGAAAAACGAAACTGACCAAAATCAGAAAAACCGAAAAATAATAGAAGGACTCGCAACGGCGTCGCGAGTCCGGGCAGGAAAAAGACCGGCGTCGAACCCAAGAAAAAAAGAGAAATAAATCACTAAAATCAACTTTTTCAGCGGGGACACGACGGGTACGTCTGTAGGGCTCCGCGGAAAAAAGAAGACTGGCTAAGATGGCACCCTTGGGCGGGAAGGAGACCGCGCATGCGCGCTGCAATTCCCAAAGGCTTTCTTTGAAAGCTGGGGAAAATTGCTCTGCGAGGGCTCCGTCGGCGCCGACGTCACCCATATGTGAGGACTGACTTCCTGCTTGGTCCTGGAGAAAGCTCATTATTTATTTATTTACATTCTCTTATATACTGTGCTATTCTGCATCAGTGCGGTTTACATTGAACAAACTGAAATTACATTGAATAGGGCATTATAGCTTGGAGATAACTATTTTACAGGGAACATGGGCTATGGAGGGTTAAGTGGCTTGTCCAAGACCACAAGGAGCACCTGTGGGACTAGAAACCCCAGTCCTTCCGGCCCAAGGTTGCTGTCCTCTAGTGGGATTTGACCTTCCGGCCTGAAGTACCTTGCCCCAACCACTAGGCCACTCCTCCACTCCAGTAAATAGTTCACTGATATAATCTAATGCACTGCCCCACACACTACACTTCTCAGTTCTCACACTGCATGCTACAAACCACACTTTATTATTGATTTTGATTGATGTGCCACACCGCCTTGATTTAACGGATAAGGCGGTATACTAAATCCTTCTAAATAAATAAAATGCTATGAAAATCCTTGAACTTGGCCTTTTCTGGAAGGTTTGTAGAGTTTTCACTATTGGGGGGGGGGGGAAGATAAATGTGGAGGAGGAACTATATCCCATATGACACTAAGTAGAGACAGTGTCTTCAGCAAAAGAGGTAACTTGACATTTTCTGTGCTTCTAAAAAAGTCTGAGGAGTCCTCCAGTGCTGGAAGATGGACTACAAAACCTGTAGATTCAGTGACCACTCACAAGGTTTAAATGCTCTGATGAGTTTGCTTTCTGTAGACATCTGTGGCTTGAATGGATATCCACTTTAGAATCACAAAATCCCATATTAGTTTTGTCTCTCGACATAGTCAAAAGGATCCCATTCCTTTATACTTGTTGACCTTAAACAAACGCTGTCCGCTTGGATGAACAATCAGATGTCACTGCCCATGAAGTAGTAACACAAATGCTTGGAGGAAAATATTGCTCAGCTCTAGGATTACTGATGAGCAGAAAAACAAGACGGACAGGACCACTGCATGCAAGGAGGAGCACATATGCTCGGAACTTTACAGGTCTGAGCTATGTGACAGCTTTTCTATCCTAGCACTGGATCAAATCACCCACTTCTGTGCCCAATTCTGCTCATCAATGAAACAGCATCAAAAGGCACCAGAATAGGAATCTGAGAAAGCAAAATTACCTTGGGTGCTCTCAGAATAAATTGAAATGTGTGTCAAGGAGCCTCTAGTGTATTAGTTTTCTCTTGAAGAAGACATTTAATTAATCCAAAATGATGCTGAAATGTAGGCTTGTTGCTGTGCCTAGTTAACTTTCTTACATTATTTAGAGGAGTACCCAGTGTTTGGATTTTATATGAAAGTCTGTTGGCTCACACTTTCATAAATGAGTGTTAGTGTGCTCTTTAGACTATTAAAGTTATGACAAATCAAACATATCAGAGAAATTAAATAAAAAGCTCATCAACCTCTTTTAGAATGTATTTGAACAGTGCTTACTATATTTATGCCCAAATACACCAGTTCTATTTATTGAAAAAAATATTTTACATCAAAGTAAACACATTTTCATCTCTAGTTGAAATGGAGAGCTGTTACTCTATAAAGATTTTTTTTATAGTTGAATATCACAATGTAATCAAAATTTGTCATCACTGCAAGAAAACGCACTAAAATACACTACTGTGATAGCACTTAATTTTAAAAAGGGAGAGTATAAGAAAATGAGGAAATTAGTTAGAAAACAAAAGCAGTTACCAAGGTCAAAAGTTTGTATGAGGTGAGAACATTATTAAAAAAGCCAACATATTTTAGAAACTCAGATAAAATATAATTATATGCATTAAAAAAGGTCAAGGCGGCCAAACAATGGCCAGCATAGTTTAATGATGAAATAGAAGAGGCAACTTTTTTCAAGAAAATTGAGCAAAATGAAGACATCTCCCAGGTTGAGGGCTGTGATAAAGGAACTTGAACAGGAAGGCATATGCAAATTAGCAGGAAGAGAGGAAGGAACAATCAAGCAGAAATTACTGAGAGAAAAGATCAGTAAAGAATACTATAGAAGATTAAAAATTATTATTAAAAAGTGCTTTATCATCACGGAATAAGATACAAGCCATTAATCAGCTGGCAATTTCCGTACTCATATACAGCTTTTGAACTGTAGACTGGCCTCTTAAAGATCTTGAAAAACTAGATGTGATAAGAAGAAGATTATCTCATGGGCATGGAGGAGTTTACAATAATCAGTGTATGCCTAGACTGTACATTCCTAGACCTGAAGGGCTAGGCCTCAGAGATTGATTACACATACAGAGCTACTATCATAGGCCTCCAGGCCTACCTAACAGCATCTTTGGATCCATACATGCAAAAAGTACTGAAATGGAAGTAAACATCCAGAATCTGTTTCCATTGTCAAATTTGAACAAGCATTCCAATGACTAGAAGGAAGTAGTGAGATTCTACAAGCACACAGAGGAAAGGAAGCAACAGAATTTGAAATATAGAAACATAACAGAAAAAGACCATACGGCCTATCCAGTCTGCTCTTCCATACAAACCACTAAGCTCTATAGTCTTTTTTCCTTTAGAGATCCTCTGTGTTTGTCACACATGAGTGTCCATCTCAGTTAAGGGTCTATGGCTGAAATATTACATTTGATACAAACAGTAAAGCTTGAACTCCAAGGGCCCGATATAGAAAAACAGCCAAGTTCCTAAATTAGGTTCCAAAATTTGTGCACCGTTTTCAGCCAAACTCAAGAGCCTAAGGCTGTTAGCTGTAGCTGTTGAATATTGGCAGGATTTTCAGTGGCAGTATGGGGATTGGAGCTGCCACTGCTCAGCATTAACCAGACAAGAACTGGCACTCATCCACTTATTCCAACATTCAGCCTGGACCTCTGCGGATAGCAACTTAAGACAGTCTTTTAGGCAGCCCAAGCTGCTCAAACGTTTAGGTGGAATATAAGGCCAGCCAGATAGGTTTCATATTTATCCACTCTGTGCCGACATGCCTCCTCTCAGCCTACAGACCACATCTACACTAACCAGATAGTGCTGGGCTATCTGCAGAGCAGGTTCAAGGAGATAAAGCTCTCTAGGCAAACCTCATCACTTGCACCCCCTTCCCATCTCTGGCCCCCATTGTTGCCACTGCTGCCCCTCTGAGGCCTGCAGCAACAGAAATGGCTCCAGACAGCCCCACAGTACCCGGGCACCATTGCCGCTGCTGCAGAATAAGTGCAAAACAAGAGAAAAACCTCTTCAATGAATTAGATCAGCAAACGAGGGAAAAAAAAGTGGTAAATGCACAAATACAAAAAGTGTTACTCCTGGAACCCTTTGTTCAGTACTGTCCTGACCCGAAGAAGGTTTTACCTTCGAAAGCTAGTCTACAAATGTATTAAGTTAGTCCAATAAAAAGGTATCACCTTATTTTCCTTTTTCATTTAATTACCATTATAGTGGACTAACACAGCTTTCACAATTTAATTGTACTGTAGGCCACGCTAATAAATTAAGTTGGAAGTGCAATCTAGAAAATCTGTTAAATAAATAAATAGCATATTTGGATTTTAAAAGGCTCCTTAGAACACTATACAGTTATGGAAAAGGAGGCAACGCCTTTTAGCAGGCTGCAAACTGGCTAAAAGACAGGAAACAAAGTAGAACAGTCAGTTATCTACACAGAAAAGGATTAGGAGTGGAGTCCTTCAAGGGTCTGTATACTGGGACCCGTGCTGTTTAACATATTCATAAATGATCTGGAGACAGACGTGATGAGGGAGGTGCTCGGATCTGCAGATGATACAAAAATTCAAAGTTGTTAAAATGACAGAATATGGCAAGTACTGACAAAAGGATCTTGTGAGACTAGGAGACTGGCTATCTAAATGGCAAATTAAATTTAATGTGTTTAAGCGCAAAGTAATGCGCATAGGGAAAAATAATCCCAACAACAGGCTCAAAATACGGAGTTAGGAGTCACCACCCAAGAAAGATCTTGGAGCCAGTGGATAAGACTTTAAATAACACTTAACCTTTTTTAGGAGCTGAAAATTTCAAAGAGGAATGTAGAACAAAACTGAGATTATTATTATGTCTCTCTATAGGTCCCTTGAGTACTGTGTGCAGTGCGGGTCACCGCCATCTCAAAAAGGAAAGAACGCAACAAGCTAAGGTTCAGAGTAAGGCAACAAAAATGATAAAGGGGCTAGAACAGCTCCCTTATGAATTCAGGCTAAACAGGTTAGGGCTCTTCTGCTTGGAGAAAAGACAACTTGAGAAAGGGATATGATAGAAGTTAATAAAATCATGAGTGGGATGGAACAGTTGAACAGGGAATGGTTGTTTAACCTGCCAAACACAAAAACAAGAGGACAGTCCATGAAACTAAAGACCAGCAGATTGAAAACAAAGCATACAAAGGTTTTTTCCCCATAGAGTGCATAATTAAGTTATGGAATCTGTTGGCAAGAGGATGTTGTCAAAGCGACCCACACAAAGATTCAAAAAGAGGTTTGGAGAAATTCCTTGAGGAAAGTCCATAAAAAATGAATAGCCAATTAGACCTAGGAGAACCATTGCTCGAACCAGTAAAATGAGATATGGGAAACAGATCTATTTTTTGGAATTTGCCAGGTGCTTGTGGCCCAGACTGACCATATCAGACAGGATGCAGAGTTCAATGGACCTTGGTCTGACCCAGCAGGGCTTTTGTTATTTCATGTCTTTATTACAAGACATCAGTCTTTGCACACAAATGACTATCCACTTTAACCTCTGGATAAAGGTGAAGTGTGAACCACCTACTGGAAGCTTGCAGTCTGTTCCATATACTGAAGGGAGAGGATACAAGTTCCCAAGACAAGACATTCAAACTGCCAGGCTGAGCTCTCATCTGAAACTTCCTGCTTTCTTTCAATGCACTTGACTATTGCAACAGCCTCAGGATCAGATCTATTGGACTGCATTTTGTCCACTCTATAAAATAGGAAATCTCCCACATAACTGACAGCCCCCACTGCAGGCATACCACCAAGGTTAGACGATTATCAATTATTTGGGAGGAAAAAAAAAAAAAAAGCTTACAGTACCTACATCTATGAAATTCGTAGTTGCTTTACGACAACAGAACAGTTGTCCCTAAAAGTACCTTCCATTGCACCACTGTGTAAACAAGTACATCTAGAACTTAAAGAACAGCTGTTAAGGTAGCCTGTCCAACAGATGCTAGATGCATGCACAACGAACCAGCGGAAGCAAGGGAAGCTGCAATGCACGACTACAGTATGCAGCTATGTGTATATTATGCACCATCCATTACCTTTGCTTTTTGTGAAAAACGTGAAAGCATACTGCTGTGGTGCTGCTCTCCACTTGTTCCCTAGTCACTGGTTGCACCTGAGGTAGAATCAATCAGAAACAAGAGATAAAGGATATGCTATACTGACCGAGCACCATCCTGCCGCACAAGGGAAGGGAAATAGAGGGCTCTCTAAACAGCCACAAGGCTAGATCAGTTTACAACTTTAACCGTAAAAACATTCACTTATATACCAAACCTCAAAAAGAATTTAACAATACCAAAACACTACAACAGCAAAGAGAAAACAGAATTAAGAGCATTTTTCCCTATCCCAGTATTATCTGCTGAATTCACCATATTCAGCAGTAATGGTACACAAGGAAAGCAACTAAATGCAGAGGAGCAAAGACAACCGATGGTTTCCTCGTCTTAATGACCAGTTTTCTAGGAATATTAAAAGTATAAAAATGAATATGGCCAAGCCTGAAGGACACTGGCAATCCTTGTATCAAAAACAAACAGGTTGGTATTGCTGGAAGGAAAAGAGCAGGAAACATCCAATCCTATACTGTAAGCACTACTGGAATGCAACCTCAACTGCTTGAACCCAAGAAAATTGGCCGTCCAATACCTGCCCTCGTGCGATCTATCTGCGCCCATAGTATGCATCCCTTTAGTCAGACTGAGGGGGTGGCATTCCCAAGGATATGTTTTAGGAGGTATGCAAAAATAATTTTGTAATTAATGTACATTTTCCAAAGAAATGTTACCTGCAGGAAAAGCAGGTGCAAAAGAGTGTCTGGGTATTTGGTACACATGGTAATTTTCAAAGGGAAAGCACGGGTGTATTCTCCCCTTTGAAAATTAGGTACTAGCTGCTCATACTTGCAGCCCTTTTCACTTAGGCAGACAGTTTGAAAATGGTCCCCTAACCCTGTAAGTGTTCTTTGGCAAAGCTTTTTTTTTTATTTGGAGGGGGGGGAGGGGGCGTGAGAGAGCGCCTAACAAACGTATTCTGGCATAACTTTATTAATCTTGTATGCAGGAATCTTCGGTTAGTGGGTGAAGCTTGGAGTCACACTGCTTCATGTTCTTTAATTTCCCACAAGACGCTTGCTTCACATATAAAATTACTTTTCTGCTTTGATCTCATTTCATAATTGTCACCTACTGAGGCATTTATGTTCAGCAAAAAAGGCAGCCAGCTGGGTGGGGGTTGAATAAAATGTTCCTGAGACTTGGTCCCTTCTATGTACACCCAGACAGGTCCAAAAAATAGGAGATAGCTAATTTCAGGAGAACCAGGGAGTGGGATAATGTTTGGCCTTTATTATGTTAGTAATCTTAAAAAAGGTTTTTGTCAATAACGAATAAAAGGTGCAGCAGCTTACAAAGACTCCCTTGCCACGTGGACAGCAAGGTGGTTCAAGTCTGCCTTTGGCTGATGAGCTTTCAGAATTACTGTAAAATCCAGAATTTTGGAGTTTGCTACCACCACAGTCAATTAAAAAGTTTAAGAAAAAGTCACTCACCTAAATAAAATAGTGGCATCTGTTAGCATATTCTTTTCATTTAGTATGAAGGTGGCATCACTATTTGTATCTCACTAGTAATTGTGTGATTAAAAAGAAGCCTTGTCAAGCAAAAGGACAGCCCCAAGAAGAAAAACCCAAAACCTTATTGTTCTCTTAGAGCTGCAACAAGCAGGGTATGCAACAGAAGCAATGCTCGTGTTAGGATGGATGTTAATTGAATCCAGTGTCATCTATAGTTCTTGTAACTTATTAAGAAGGGTCAAATAGTCCTGCACAGACAGCTCAAACTTGTTCTCAGATCTGAGAACAGTAGGAATGCAGGACATAAAAGCAGCACGTCGGGCTGGTGGTATCTCAGCTGTGAAAAGTGCTTTCACAGTACATTTGAGATGCCGCCTTGGTGTCTTAAGGCCCAAGGTTAACAGCCCCTTGCGTCAGCTAGCTCTTCCATCCCTTTCATTTGGATTATTTCTTTATCAAGAAGCACCTTCTAATATGCCCATAAATGAAATGATGGGTAAGGATTATCTGTATTTTTTCCCTTTTTAGTACAGCAATAGTAGCTAACCTTACACAGATTTCTTTAACAGCTCTTTTCTTAGATACAGACAAAAATAAAAAGAATCAGCTAATATGCTGCTGTTTCAGCATTCCAGTCCTTGTTTTAGACACAGAAATAGTGATGAAAATATGGTGAAGTAGCAGCTGTTAATGCAGGTTCAAGCAGGGTTTCAAGGTTTTTTTCAAAGGCAGGGTTAACCATCCGTGTCGAAGATTTTCTTTACAGCATCAAAAACCTGAAACAGAAAAAAAATACATAGTTAATGCTACTGTAAACAAAATTCTCTATTTTAAAATTCGATGACTAGAATATGAAATGGCCTGCACTTCAAGGGTGGTGTTTGGGCAGTATACAAGTCCACAAGCAAATTATAAAATACTAATTTATGCGCTCTTCATAAATCTAGGCACAGGCATTTACACTTGCTCTAGGGCTAATATAATGGCACCTTAAATTAATGCCTTCATTTGACCACATATGCTAGACTTTTATGATCAAAATTGTTTTATTCGATAGAAACAATTGTTGCATACAAAGCAATAGTGCTCCAACCAAGATAGCTAATTAAACCACAATCTGACATCACACTGTTCCTTGTACATATCCATTCCAAAAACAAGTGTTTCTCCCTCCCCAACTTACCCCCTTCCCTTTTACCCCACCAAAAAAACCCACTCACAATCCCTCCACACCCCCCCTCAGAATCAACACATACACAAACATACAATTCAACACCATACTGTGAGCCTGAGGTGACAAAGCATGCAAATAGACTTCCCTGGTCTCCAAAAATTCGGCATGTGTCAAAGCTGAATGTTGGGCAGCCATGTTCTCCATCTGCAATTAACTGGTGCAAAGGTTTATGCCAGGCCCAAAAAGCAGGGTTGTCCTTACCCACAGAGACCAGGAGGATCCCCTTTAGATCAACCAAAAAATGCTTTCTGCACAATATCACTAACAACCCACCCCACAGCTGCTACTATCCGAATATCTCCCAAAACGATACTGCACGAGGATACACTAGAATTTTATAAAGAAAAGCTACCTCTTATAATATTACCCACCATGTGTTCAACAGCAGCGAGTTGACCGCCATTTATATAAAAGCTTCCTGGCCCTTGCTTTGTTAATTTTAACACTGAAACAAGTTCTTCTCATTAGCTTCATTCAGCCCAAGATTTGTTTAGGACAGTCAAATGCAAAAGGTACCATACTCCACCGTGCAGATAAAAAGCTCCATTTTATTTAAAGAAAAGTATTTACGAGCGAGGAAGTGATGTCACCAATGCAGCATAGCAGCTCAGCTCAGAAACATTGGCACTTAAAATGGAAATTACACTTACCTGGTAATTGATGTTCCTTGAGGGAGTACAGTTCAGTCCTCCACCACTGGGTAGTGCACCTCCTCCTGCAACATGGAGACTGGACAAGTCAAACTTGTGACATCACTGGGTATATCCTGCTGGTCTTCCCCCATGATCCCCCATGATCCCCCAGTGACCTACTGTCAAAGCAGACTCAAAGGAGCAAACAACCAGTTAAAGTACTAAATACAAAGCTATGCTCAAACTTCAACTTTAAAATCACAGGGCCCCAAAAAGAAAGGCCGAAAACACCCTCCTCCGTGCCCCTGTCCCCCTGCGCACCAAACAGCGGAAGACAGAGAGCTAGAAGGAAGGAGAACTAAGGAAGAGAATAGGCAGAAAAGGTTGCTCTCGCGATTACCTGCCAATCAGAGCCCGTTGCCAACGCTAGGATCTGAAAGCACACTCGGAACTGACGCCTCGCATCTGAAACATCCATCCCCAGGCGGGAATGAGGACTGAACTGTACTCCCTCAAGGAACATCAATTACCAGGTAAGTGTAATTTCCATTTCCTTATCGGTCCTACAGTTCAGTCCTCCACCACTGGGATGTACCAGAGCAGTAATCATTGGGAGGGACCTATCCAGTCGGCTCGGCCCCTAAACGAACAGAGCAGGCACTGACCCCAGCCCGCTCCTCACGTCAACAGGCGGTAAGCCAACCAGGAAGACACGACCGAGAGCCCACTTGGATCCTCTTCACTGGTGAAAACAGCACAGAACTCTGCCCCAAGCAGCGCTAGTGCTTCAGAAAGAAACTCGCCATCGCAAACACACTGAACGCCCTAGAAACAGACCTACTGAGAAGGCTACCGGAGCTCCGCCTGAAAAATCCGCTTGAGCTCCCCCTTGGCTCTCGACCCCACCAGGGTGTCACGTGTTAGCAACTGCTGCTCTCCCGCAAAACCCGCCTCCACGGAGGGACAGGCAGCGAAGAGACCTCCCAGAAAGCGACGGAACCTTCACCTAAGGTCCAAGAAACGCAGGTTACAAGCAAAGTGTTCTTGCGTAAGTCCCAAACCGACAACTAGACAGGCACAGCCGGATTCCACAAGGGAGAACGGAACCGAGGTCCATCCAGACAGAGGTGGGAAGCAAAATGAGGGAAATGGAAAAACCACCAGCGTCAAACACCCTATTTGTCACACCTCTTAAGGGCTTTATTCTTTGCAACACAAAGTAGCTCTACAGCTATGTCCTGGACCAGTTGGAGTCTTTTTAATTGAGAATGTGGAATGCAGCTAAGCAATGAGTTGCAATAAACCAAGCGTGATCCACCAAGGGCATATAAGAGGGTGTCAAGTGCCCCAGAGTCCAGCGTTGTTTCAGAAGATGTGGAGTCTTACATGGTGTGACAAAAAAGAAAGGAGACTCTGGTAGCCACGCCCACGACGCAATGCCAGTAGGCCAACCGCTTACATCACCTGGATATGCCCTCCGGAATTGGAGGAACCATGCAGAAGTAGCAATCGCCGACCTGATCCATGGGCCCTCTCCAGATCATTGGAACCGCAAAAGACTTTGATGGTCTTTTCCCATCCATCCACAGCCTGAGATCTGCTACACATGTATTGCAGCATATGTGTGGCACCTAGCTTTTATCCTGATCTTTTATTCTGCAGCCAAAATATAAATTGTAGGCTTTCTGAACCGCCACAGTCATATGCCATTTTTGTGATGTAAAAGTCACATCACCACAACTAGAGCAAACATTATCTGCATGATTAACACCAGTACGAGGAATCGCCAAATATGCTGTGAGTGACCTATCGGTATAAAATAAATATGTCTTTTTTTTTTTTTTTTTTTTTTACTGTCAAGCGAGGCAAATTTAAGTAGTGACTGCATCAACTGGTTTTGGACAGTTATTTCGATTGGTTGCAAGTAAAGATTATGCAAGCTCACGCAAATGTTGCAGAATACACTGGTAATGAAGAGCACATATCTTAGCAACCAGACCCAGTTGGCCATTTTCACTATGACCTCTGAAAGGCATAGAATGGACCGGGCCACGGCCCCGTACCAATGCGTCGACGCTATCCAGTAGCCTCATATGTCCTCTGCTAAACATCGACCCGTTGCCGCAGACTGACAGATCGCCATGAGGTCCAATATGGGCTGACCGCATCTGAGCACACGCGGCGCGCACACCGCCTGATGCAATCTCACTCCTCCGGCAAACACTCGGACCCCGCTAAGGACATTCGCCACCACAGTGTCTCCACCGAAACGCAGGCCGCCAAGGCTTCAACTGCGCACGCTGTCCCTTCGCTCGGGCCACCCTGACCACCCGACCGACTCCACCCTGCCGATCGAAATAGGCCACCATCCCGGAGATCTCAGACAGCACCTACAGCGCTCGATCCGCTACCGTGTCCACGAACGCCTGCCACGGCTGACGTACCGCGTACCATTCCAGTCAGACAATGGAACACTGGGCGTGCTGCGTACACTAAAACGCCTTGTACATAAAGGATCCCCAAAATGTAGCTGAGTCTAACCACGCTCCGGCCAAGCTCCCGGAAGAAAGGGACAGAACCTTATAAAAAAAGAAGTGGGGACAATTAGGAAGGCTTTCCTGTTTGATTATTTTTTTTTTTTTCCTTTTTACAACTCCATAAGGGCCACAAGGCACACAACCGAACAGGGCATTGTCCAGAGAACGCAAGGCCCCTCCTCCAGGCTGACTCCACATCCACAGCCTAAACCGGCAGTCACCTTGGCTGATGCCGAGCAGCGCGGAAGCCAACTTGTAAGCCCAGCATATGAAGTATGCCTACTAGTACAGCATTCCACAATGGAGGGACATGTAACCGGACGGCTTTGAATATGAACCTACAGATATCCCGCGCTTGCTCCAAGACAAGCACTGTGCAACCTACTGGTCTTCTCGGAGCACCGCCACGACCCGAAGACCTAAACCGGCCAGCAAAAGATGACGTACGCTGGGCCCGAAGGAACCTGGTTGAACGGATCCCAGCACTCCCTGTATCGTTAGGATCGGAGCCTCCCCCCAAGGACTCAGCCCTGGCTGGAACCAGCTGAGCATAACTCCAGGCCCTGCAGCGAGCCCCCACGAAGAAGTGGGACGCAACGATGCCTTGAGGAAAGGGAAGGCGCAATGGGTGAAGCAAGTTGCTAGCCGACCAAGGGAGTAAACCCCACACGCGCACCTCAACGGAAGGACGGAAGAACCGAGGATTCTGGTCCCACAGGTGCGCCTGCTAGCCTTTAACATACACCTCCGCAGGTACAAAAAAAACTTAAATTGTGAGCACCTTCAGGGGTAAGGGGAATAGACGACAGCCTCCGACTGTGGACCACCTTGTCTTGCACAAAAGACAGCAGCACCCCACCAAACAAATGATTGGGAATATATGACCTCAGAACCCCAAGGCAGAGGTAAAACAGTAGAACGTGCAGTGGACGCGAATTTCCAGATCTGCCAGCCCCCCTGTCCACATTGAGAAGAGGCAGAGAAGAACTGGACCGGCGGATCTGGAGGGGTGCCTCCTGGACAGCCGGGCCACCGAAGGGAAACCTGATGACTGAGGCCCAAACTCCTCAGGATGGCCCCGTCTTGCATTGGCAACCCCATGCAACACCATGACAACCCCGCTCACGATATCCCAAGCGATCTCTGTCATTGCTGCAACAATCACCTGAGCATGAGATCACAGACGGAACACGGACATGCAGACACACTCAAGGAGAGTGCACCTAAGAAGTATGAGCCTATCCAACATCCAGCACCACATGTCCAGGTGTCCCACTCCTGTCACCCAAAACACAGGACGCTTGAACCTAGGTGACCGTCATAGCAAAAACAGGGAGGCCTGACTGCCGCTATCAACCCTTCCAGGACCCTGGAACACTAAGCCCCGGACTGTGCCATCCAGCAACACTTCTCACGATCCCCAGCAGGGGCCTTTCCCCAGATGGGCAGTGTTCCCGCCAAATGGGCAAGCTGCGCTCTGATAACATAGTGCAGAAAACCAAATCAAAGTGTCTTAACCTAGCTAATTTTTGTCTAATAGTGATCATTCATAATATCAGCCAGGCTCAATCATAACATTAGTATTAATGATCTCTAAAGATTGAAGAGTTACTAATGTAACACTAATTTTTTTTTTTTTTAAAGAGCTTCAAAGGCAATCTTGGAAACTACAGACCAATGAATCTGAGTTCAGTGCCAGTTAAATGATAGAACTTGTTCTGAAAAGCAGCACCAAGCTGTCTTTTCAAAGGGTTAATAAACATGTGAGTAAGCCAAATGATATGTATCTGGATGTTTTAGAAGGTACTTGACAAAGCCCCTTATGAACTTCTCCTGAGGAAGGAGATGATGTGCTATTCTAGAATGGGAAATGGATCAAAAACAGGAACACAATAGGACTAAATGGCCAGTTTTCTCACAGGAGACCCGTAAATAGTGGAATGTCTCGGGATCTGCACTGGAACTGGCATCTGGTAACATCTACTGCACTGAAATGATCTGGAAAAGAGATCAGCAAGCATGGCGATCAAATTTGCAGATGGCATAACAACATTTAGAGGCTGTCTGCACAATTTCCAAGCGTATAAACATGGAAATAGCATCCTTATGTAAATGACAATTTCAGAAAGGGCTCAATTTGTAGGTGGTTGTGCCGCCGATGACCCTGATGGCCAAATCCTAGCACGGAAACCTGCTGCTGACAGACGTCGCTAACTGCCAGAATGAAGACAAAGGTAAAGGCACCCCCGAAGAAGTAAAACCCAAACCAATCACATTGCATTCAAAGAACTATAAACTATCATGAAATTAAAAGGAAATTAAAATTAGAATTAAAATTAAAAGTAACAGCAAAAGGAAGTCCTTATCTGGGTGTAGCCGCGTGGAACAGCGTCGTCTGCTCAAATGCGGGGCTGCTCCGCTCTCCGCCACGAGGCCTCAGCCCTGCCGAGAAAATAGCGCCAATCCGAAGCAGGCCCATTTGGCGCCAGACACCACAGAAGCGGCAAGAGCTCAGAGCCCCTCCATGCGGACTCGAGAGACTCCCTTGTGGTGTCGGGATGCAGCAGTTACCCCGCTGTAGCTGCGGGGTGAAGAGCTGTCCAGACACACTGCTGCCTCGCGCCACCAGAAGTAGCAGATGCTGCGAGCCCCGGCCCACTGGCTAAAGAACCTCGAACGGCCTGAGGCTCCCACCACGATGGGAATCTGCCGCATGGACACTGCCAAAATGCAGGTGTTCCACAGAGCTCTCCCCCGTACAGTCCTGGGGGAGAGATCATCACCGGGCACAGAGACCGAAGAATCCCAAGCAGAGAGGCTAGCTGGCAGCGTGAACTTTGAAAAGGGACAGAACCCCCCTTTACACTAAGGCAGACTAGGTGAAAATAAATAAAGTAAAAGTAAATGAAATTAAATAAAATGAAAATGAATACAATTTACAGGATTACACCTAAAGAAGGGCAAAAGAAATGCAAGGTAAATCAATCCTGACTAACTGCTCCTAAACTGCTTCTCAAGTGAGCCCAGCACCTAGGCTCACTACGTCCTCATGCTGCATGGAGACTGGACACACTGGGGGATCATGGGAGAAGACCAGCAGGATATACCCGGTGATGTCACAAGTTTGACTTGTCCAGTCTCCATGTTGCAGGAGGAGGTGCACTACCTAGTGGTGGAGGACTGAACTGTAGGACCGATAAGGAATTCCTGCCCAACGTGTAATAAAATCATCAGAGCGCCTACCTGGGCTGTACTGTTATGTAGGAGAAGCCCCCGATGCTGTTATGGCCGGTAAGAAAGCAGGCGTGGACTTGAAAAGCTTTACGTTTAAGACGCCAGCAGCAAATGCATCTACCAGCAAAGGGAAAATGGTGGCCAGCTCTAGCTCCGAGAGCAGGAGAAGTACTGGTGATCCCAATAGCGCAAATGGTACAAAAAATACAGCAGCTTCGTCAGGAGATAAAAGATTGGTTCACCATGCTGAAGCAGGATATAACTGTACTGAAACAAAACCTTACCAAATTTAAACACAGATGCCCAAGCCAGGATCGCCGAAGTGAAAGGGATATTGGTGATCTGGGGCAGCAGGTGGAAACGCAGGCTGTACAACTGCAATCCATTCAGTCTGAAGCTAAACTAATAAAGGAGTCACAGGAGGGCTTGCTGTTAAAATTAGAGGAGCTGGAGGATGAACCAGTGCCTCCGTGGCGTTCTAGAGAAGGACGAAGCTGTGGACTGTAGAGGTTTGGTTGAGCAGTTTTGCAGGGTAGTGGCTAAGGCAGCAGGGCTTGGAGAGTCTTCTTTAAAGCTAGAGCAGCGTTTTTCAACCACTGTGCCGCGGCACATTAGTGTGCCGTGAGATATTGTCTGGTGTGCCGTGGGAAAAATTCCAATTTCATCCGTAACATGTGGCCTCGGCTCACAAATTAGGGTTGCCAACCGGCCGGTTTTCAGCCGGCCTGGCCGGTTTTTCCATGGCCAGGCCGGCTGCCAGCACAGTTGTAAAACCGGCCATTGAAAAGCCGGTTTTTTGCTCTGGCCGCAAGATCGGGAGCGGCCAGAGCAAAAAACCGGCTTTTGTGCCGAAGTCCGCAGCGCGAACGCGATCGCGATTCCCTATAGCAGTGCAGCCGCTGGTTCTGCTTTGTACAGAGCAGCGGCTGCACTACACTTACATTGAAAAGTAAAGAGAAACTGTTAGGAGCCCTCCGATCATGCAGAGCCCGAGGAAGTGATGTCATGGGGGCGGGCTCCTCACAGGCTGTCTTTCCTTTTCAAATTAACTTTAGCTGCAATAAAGTTAATTTGAAAAGGAAAGAGCCTGTGAGGAGCCCGCCCCCATGACATCACTTCCTCGGGCTCTGCGATGACCGGAGGGCTCCTGACACAGTTTCTCTTTACTTTTCAATGTAAGGTGTAGTGCAGCCGCTGCTCTGTACAAAGCAGAAGCAGCGGCTTGGGCAGAGGGGGGTGTGTGTGTGTGTGTGTGTGTGAGTGAACCAGCAAGGGGGGGGGGGGGGAGTGTGAGTGAACCAGCAGTGGAGGGGGGGGCGATGGTGTGAGTGAACCAGCAGGGGAGGGGGGGGGGTAAGTGAGTGAGTGACCCAGCAGGAGGGTGAGTAAGTGACAGGGGGTGGTGTGAGTGAACCAGCAGTGGAGGGGGGGGGGGGGGGGGGGGTGTGAGTGAACCACCGGGGGTGGGGGGTTGGTGTGAACCAGCAGGGGAGGGGGGTTGGTGTGAGTGTTTGATTCCTATTCAAGAGAATTACTTTATATATAGTCAATATAGGCACAGAGGTAAATGTTTTTAACATTTTCTAATGGTGGTGTGCCTCGTGATTTTTTTCATGAAAAAAGTGTGCCTTTGCACAAAAAAGGTTGAAAAACACTGAGCTAGAGCATGCCCACATACTCCTGCCCATGGCGGGAGGGCAAGGTGGGGATATCATAGCATACACACACAAGTATGCCACTAAAGAAGCTATTCAACAGCTGCACACAAGCTAGGCAAGATGCAATGGCACAGATATGAAGTGAAGATGTTTGGCTATTTGTCCCAACTGACTTTGCGAAAACCTGAAATGTACAATGAAGTAACCAAGAAGCTTCAGGAGGAATGTATCAGGTACAAACGGTGGTTTCCCACTGGTCTACCGTTCACAATTTCTAGTACTATAACACATGCTCGATCTGTAGAAGATGCAGGGAGGGCTATGCAGAAGGAAGCGTCGACCAACTTGCCAGAGGTTACCGGCCCTGCAGAAGTGCCGGCAGGACAACAGGCCAAGGTGGATGTGGGTTGGACGAGAGTGACAGAAAGACTGGAGAAGTGGTTGCACTGCCAGAAAGACGGGTGGAAAGACCACTGGCTGAGTTCAAGATACATGGACTGGGCTGTAATTTTCTATTCTGGAGACTTTGGCTATGAGTATAGCTTTGGGGAATGGTATGCATGAGTAAATGGTATAATTACTGGGTAAGAGGGACGGATGGGTGGAGGATTGCATAGTTGTCTGGGTGGTGTGTATGGTGAGCAGGCAAGAATAAGGGGTAATTTTGGTAAAGACCAGCTGCATGTGGAGCCACACCTCCAGAAAGTCTAAGAAGGGAGGGTGTACTGGGCAGGAATTGCAGGGCTAGAGGGATGGGGAGGGGGAATGGGACAGAGGCCTGGAGAGGAATTTTGTTACTCCTGGATTAAGTATGGCTAAATTTCAGATAACTACCTTGAATGTGTGGGGTTTAACTACCTTTACAAAGTGACAACTTCTTTATAAAGAACTGGGGAGGCTACAAAGTGATGTGGAATTCATACAAGCAGCTCACTTATTAGCTAAGGACGAATGGAGACTGTCCCATCCCCAGTACCCCCATCAGTTTTTTGCCTCCAATTGTGTAGAGAGGAAGAAAAGGGGAGTGGTGATTGTTATTTCTGTGAGGCTTCAGCCTGAGATCAAGGGTGTATATAGAGATGAAGGGGGGAGGTATTTGCTGGTGAAGGCTTCCTGGGAAGGGCAGCTCTACACTCTGGTGACGGCATACGGCCCTAATCAAGAGCAAGCTCAATTTTTTAATTTTTATTAATTTTCAGCCTTGACATGCAAATTCAGAAACTGTTACACTTGTTCATACTCCCTCCCCTCCTTCCATCATTTAGCTTGGTACATTTAACCTTTATCATGTAACATGTAACATGAACTCAGACTTCAAGTTCATCCTTTATCCCCCAACCTGCTCTTCCCTCGGCCATTTATACACAGCTCTATACTCGTTTACACTATCTTACATCATTTTTCATGCACTCTCTCCATTCTACACATATACCTCAACACTGAATTCATTTATCAGGCATTTTCTTATATTACTAAGACATCTAACAAACCTAACTTATCCAATACTCACCCCCCCCCCCCCTCTGCACCCTTCTCAACCTGCCCCCCTCATCCCCCCTTTCCCACACCCTCCATTCCCCCTCCTCCCCATTCCCTCTCCCTCCCTCCATTTTCCTCCCCCCTCTTCCCCCTCCCCCTTATACCAAGCCCCCATTCCACTAACCCATCACTTCTCCCTCCCTCATTTTCCCATACTTGCTCCACCCCCCCTCCCCCTCCAAATTTCGCACCATTTCCACACCTCGTATGCTTTCCTACCTGATGTCTACTATGCTCTTCAATCATACACATACTCCACAGTTGTTCCAACTTACTCACTACCTCCCCCTCAAAGGTACCCCCACATTCTTCCACCATCACATAAGACTCATACAGGCAGCTATAATTCCATAGCCCATAAATATGTCCTTATCCCTTTCTCCCTCTTTCCCCCCCTCATTCAGCACAACCATTCCCGGTGTTAATAGTATCTATCTGAGAATATTGCCTGAATCCGCACTGGTGTCCAGTGCATCCTAAACCTCAACTTCGAACTATTTTCTAGCATTGGAGTTCTCCTTGCCAGTTTATATGTGTTTGCATATATTTCTCCCCAGCGACTCTCATCCCATTTTCCCGGAATATCTTCTTCCCACCTCTACTGCCACTTCTCCCTCCCCTTCTGTAAGAGCATTTTGTAAATTTTTGATACTACCCCTTTGTGACCACTGCTTCCACATCATCATCTCCTCAAAGGGCATAGGATCCTTTTCCATATCTGATTTCACCTCCCTTACATTCATAAAACACCACAATTGGACATATACAAAAAGATCCTTTCTATGATATTCTTGCTGTAATTCCTCAAATGTTTTTTATACCCCCCCCCCCCCAGTCGCAAAAGCTGTCCCAATCTCTCTGGTCCTTTATCACTCCGCCCCTTGAGCACCTTAGAGCTCCCCCCCAGCCCCTTATCTCTGATCCCACTTATAAATGTATAGCGCGAGTACCTCTTCCCTCCCAATAGGAACCCCCTCCATTTTCCACACCTGAAACATAAGCTCCCTAAATTGATTATCTTCCCCATTGCCCTCTCTCCACCCTCCTGGGCCCCATATTATCCACTCCTTCAAGTCTTCACCCCCCCCCCCCCCCCCGCCTCAATTTGTACACAAATTAATACATCCACCCCCTCCTTCCACACTAACAACGCCCACAGTTGTGCCGCCTCAAAATATTTCAGCAAGCATGGCACCACCAACCCCACTTCAACCCTCATTTGATACAAGGTACCTCTTGCAACCTTGGGGTGTTTCCCTTCCCAAATAAACTGCATAATCATGCTTTGTAGCTTCCCTATCTCCTTCTTAGTCACCTTACAGGGCAAGGAGGTAAACAAATAGCAATTGCGGTAAAACATTCATTTTCACTGCCGCTATATGGCCCAACCATGATAATCTTATTCCCCCCATCTTGCCAAATCTCCCCTTATAGATGCTGTCAATGCTAGATAATTCCACTGTTTAATCCTCTCTATTGGTTTCCCCAATTGTATCCCCAAGTACCGAAACTGTTGCTGCACCCACTTGAAATTGAAGAGAGTCTTTAACCTTTCCTCTAGCCCCCCTTCTAGGTTAAACCCCAGAACTTCCATTTTACTAGAATTAATTTTATATCCTGCTACACTACTGAACCCCTTTATTATTCTCATCAATACTGGTAAGGTAGTCAGGGGCTGCACAAGTGAGAATATCACATCTGCGAACGCCGCTATTTTCTCCTCCCTCCCTCCTTTCACATCCCCTTCCCGCCTGACCACTTCAGCCAAGGGCTCAATGGCCAGCGCGAACAACAGTGGTGATAGGACATCCTTGCCTAGTCCCCCTCCCCAATGTGAGCTGCTCAGAATATCCTCCGTTTATTCGGATCCTTGCCCTCGGATACTCCTATAAAGCTTTTATCCATGCTATATACTTCTCCCCAAATCCCATCTCCTCCAATACTTGAAACATATAGGGCCATTCGACTCGGTCAAACGCTTTCTCCGCATACACCATGACCAATACCGCCTGCTCTCCATTGCCCTGAAGGTGCCATGCAATGTTCATCACTTTCCTGATATTATCACTCCCTTGCCTCCCCTTTACAAACCCAGTCTGATCTCTATGTATGATCTTAGGTAATATCTCCTGAAATCGATTGAAATAAATTTAGATGCCAAAATATTTGCTATCTAAATTTATCAATGAAATGGGCCAATATGAGCCACACCCCCCCTTATCTTTATCCGGTTTTGGTAGCACCATAATCCCTGCTTCCCCCCATCGTCTGGGGAATCCTCTCACCTTCCAATACCCTATTAAATACCCGAGTCAGGATTGGTGCTACTTGATCTCCCATTTTCCTATAGAATTGCGCTGTATACCCATTTAACCCCGAGGCTTTTCCCAATTTCAAGGACTTTTACTACCTTTACCTCCCCCTCCGTTATTTCCTCCCCTATTCGTCCCCTATCCTCTGGATCTACCTTACACAGCCCCCACTCCTGTAAATCTCCTTTATCTCCTCTTGCCCTTTATTCAGCTCACTTTGGTACAACGTCCGGTAATATTCCCTAAAAACTTGACTTCTCTTTCGTACGATGTACTATCCTCCCCTTATTATCCCTGATTCCCGCGATATATGCTACCTGCCTTTGGGCCCACATCCTACTTGCCAATACCTTCCCCGCTTTATTTCCTCCTTCGAAATACTTTTGTTTCAATACTCTTAAACGCAATTTCCTGACCTCTCAGCTTACTGAGCTCTGCTCTGATTTTGAGCAGTTTTGCCATTACCCCACTTTCCTTTGTCCGTTGGTGCTGAACTTCCAACTGCTTTATCCGTCCTAGCAGTTCCCCTTCCACTCTCTTGTTCTCCCGTTTAACTCTCACTGCTATACTGATTAGTTTTCCTCTGATGACTGCCTTTAGGTCATCCCAAATAGTTTTCAACTGGACATCCCCCATGTCATTAAATATCATATAGTCTTTGATAGCTGCTCTTACCACCCCCACATGCTCCTCATCGTCTAACAATGAATCATTGAGCCTCCAAAACTTGATCCCCTCCTCTTCTGCTCCCACATCAAAAAATCATACTTACAGGGGCATGATCTGTCCATGTAATTTCACCTTGTACTATCACCTTTACTTTTGATGACCAGTTGCCACTTCCCCATATCATATCCAATCTACTATAGGTACCATGTATCTGTGAGTAAAATGTATACCCTCGCTTCCCTAGGTGCCTAGTCCTCCACAAATCTAATCGCCACCCCTAGTCGCTCCTGCATCCTCCGCATACTTGCTCTATCCTTCTTCCCTCCACTCCCCTGCCCTCCACTATTATCCAATCTCGGATTACAAGTTAAATTGAAATCTCCCCTTCATTATTAATGGAGCATCCCCCAATGCCTCCAATTCCTGTGTTATTCTGTCAAAGGCTTCTCCTTAACCCTCATTCAGTCCATATATACTTATCACCCACACCTCTTCCTCCCCCACTCTCAACTTTACGCCCACCCATCTCCCATCCTTCCCTCTCCTCTCCCCTACTATAGTGTGTAAATGCTTCCCCCACCAAAATTCCGACCCCTCCTTTCCGAGGATTCGCCCTTTGCCCCACCAACACCACTCTAAGATATGTTTGATTGTATCAAGTACTCCTGCCCCACTCGTAAATGAGTTTCCTGCATACATATATGTTTTCCCTACTGCTCTAGCATTCGCCTTTTTTGCCACGTCAACCCTTTTACATTAATGGTAGGCACACCTAATCGCTTAGCTTTCCCTCTGCTCCTATGCCCTCCTCCCCCCTCCATCCTCTCCCCCCTCCTTTAGCTCTTCTATTCCCCCCTCCTTCCCCCCTCCCCTTCTCCCCCTCTTTCCAATCCCCTCTTCCTCCCTCCCCAAGCCCTCCCTCCTTATCCAGTTTTTAGAGTACTGTGTCACCTGCTCCCAATGTTCCCTCTAATTTTCTGTAGGCTGTGTGCACATAAAATATCAGCTGTGTGCAGCTTTTGAAGGAAGGTTAAATTTTTGTGCGCCACATAACGACACTGAGTTATATACTTTAAAATTTGACTACACGTCAGAATACAGTAGGTACACCACATTGATTTTAATCTAATTAAATGAAAATAGACGATTACTAAATGAAGTGGGAAATTTCTAGTAATTACAATCATAACTTTTAAATTTTAAGACGTCTGTGTTTTCTATCAGAATCAGAGCCGTAATTTTTGTGCGCTCTGTTGTAAAGTATGTGCGCTCGCTCGGCGAGGTGCGCGCGCGCACACACAGCTTAGAGAGAACAGTGCCTGCTCCCCCCACCCACCTTGCCTCCCTCATCTTTCCCCCTCCTCCTTCTGCAACTGCACCCCTATCCCTCCCCCTCCCTTCCCCATTATTCCTCCTTTTCACAAACAGCATATACAAACTTAACAATTCAGCCATTCACAACAAATTTTTTGCACACATTTCCATTACTATACAAGATATTCAACACCTTTATTTTATCACTATCTCCTAGTCGTGTCCTTTACTTTCTCGCCCATCATGACCATCTTGTAGACAGTCCACACCCTTATCAGGTCACCGTTTAGCTCGGTCTTTGCTGTCTTTACTCAGTCCCTTCTTCAGATCTTGCTGTTCCTCCCCACTGGAACGCTTTCCCATTTTGTCCATATCATTTCCACTGTTACTGTTCTCAGCCCTCATCCCCGCTTCTTGCAACGCTGCTTTCGCTTCTTCTACAGTTTGCACTCTCCAAGGTTTTCCCTTTTACTGTGAAGGACAGTCCAAAGGGGTGCAGCCACCTGTAATTAATATCTCCATTCCTCAATGTCTGTTTAACAGGTTGCATAGCTCTCCTTCTCTGCAATGTTCCAGTGGACAAGTCCTCGTATATAGTTACTGGGTATCCTTGTCAATTCAAGGCCCCCAGGCTCCTTATTGATGTTACAACCCTTTCCTTCATTTTCTATCCAGTAAAACAATGATCTCTCTGGGTCTATTGACTCTCGCCGCCCCCAATGCTCTGTGTGCTCTATCCAATGCAATCTCCTCAGGGCCCACGTCTTCCCCACTCTAAGTATGTCCGAACATATTTCAGCCGCCACTTCCGTGCTGTCTTGGAATTCCTTCTCTTCCAGTACTCCTCTAATCTGCAAGTTGTTCCTCCAAGTCCTCCAAATTATGTTGCATCTCCTTCTGCCACTGTTGTATTCCTTGAACTCCAATGTTGTTGCTCCTCTTGCTGCTGTTCTAAACTTTGCAGCCTATTCTCGTGGTTTCCCGCTGTGCGTGTCAATTCCATTATGTCTTCTTTCAAATTTCCAATAAGTTCACTGAGCTCTGTCTTAACCGCTTGCACATCTTTATTTCAGTGAACCACTCCTTTAACTCCGCTCTAGAAATATCCTTAACAGTATCCTTTCTTTGTTCCACAGTGCTTCTACTTGTAGACCCCTCTGCTGTCTCCATTTGCTCTGCGTTTTTGCTTTTATTCTCCAAAGCACCATGGTCGCCTGCACCCCCCGCCCCCTCCACTTTGAAAAGCATATTCTCTAACGTCCATAGTTTTCCTTCTTGTAGCCCTGATATAATTCTTCTCACTTTCCGTCTTCCTCCACGTGCCCTGCTCCTCTATGTGCGTTTAGCATACAGTTCAATTTCTTCTAAACCCAGAGGCAATGAAGTTTCTTCAAGATTATCCGCACTATTCTTTCCTACTCCACCTCTTTACCGCTCACTTTGAATTAGTTTTATTCTGCGTTCTTTTGTGTGTGTTTTTATCAGTCTTTTTATTTCACTGCCCACGGTGCTGCTGTTCTCCCTCAATGCTCTTCCCACTGCTTTCACTGGGTTGCTTTAAGAGCTATTCTATTTTCCATCTCCTCTTTCTCCCATAGGCACCTCCAGTCCTAGTCCATTCACTTTTTCTTGTCTGCTCATCACCTGCTTCTGACTCCTCCAAGCCATATGCTTGCTCACACAGCCATCTTGTCGGCCACGTGACTATCCTTCTCCTCCATTATGTCCGCTGCTCCCTTCACTGTCCTTTATTTATTTAGTGCTTCCTCCGTGTGCTCCTGTTCACCACGTTCACCCTGCTCTTCTCCTCTTCTGTTCCCCACTGATGCCTCTGCCTCTCCCGGCACTGATCTGTTTTTCAATTTTCTCCTCTCCTCCGATCACGTGGCTCACTCCTGTGCTGCCCCCGCTGCTCCTCGGCACTGTCACCCACCGACCGCTCTCTCCACTCTCTTTCTAGTGCTCCGATCACGCTCTGCACTTCCTCTTCATCCACCAATGCTCTCCGTCTGCCTGATCTCTAATTGCAGCTTACTTTGGCGCCTCTCTCTTCATTCCTTGCCAGTCTGCCAAGCGTTCTGTTTGCTGCCAACCACATGGCTCTTTCCGATCCTGCTTCCAAGGCCAGCCGACACTGTCGCCTGCGATCCCGTCGCCCCACACTCCCTCTGGCCTCTCTGCTCTGCCGTTCCTCCTCCCAGTTGCCAACGGGGATCTCTTCCTCATTTTTTTGCATTAATACTCCCCCCCGAGGGTTTTTTTTGAGGTTTATTGCATGGTTCGCCCAGAGCGGTGCCCTCACAACGCCATTGGTTTCGGTGACATCACTTCCTCTTTCAGAGCAAGCTAAATTTTATAATAATTTGGCGTGTCCGATACTGGATTTTGCAGAAGGGTACATTATAATGGGAGGGGACTTTTTAACTTGATAATGAATCCTAAATTGGATAGATCTAGAGGGGAGGCGGCGGGCACCAGTAGGCACAGCTAAAAGGTCTGATGCATACATTGGGATGTTAGATATCTGGAGGGATATAAAAGGCCAGAGTAAAGATTATACAGGACTCCTTTTCCAGAATTGATACAATTTGGGTGGATAAGAAGTTGATGGGGACAGTGTGGTCAGTTCATACACCCGTTTGGGGGAAATTCAAGGGAAGGAGAAGGGGCGGGGGGGGGGGGCAGGCAAAGGTAGAAGAGTAAATTAGACTTACCTGCTAATTGTTGTTCCTTGCGGAACTCTAGTCCAGTCCCGGAACCAAAGAGTTGTGAACCTCCACCAGCAGCTTTGGAGACTGAACATCTTCATCTCTTTGATCATCCAGCTATATGCAGCCCCAAGGACCGCCCACACATCAGTACCTATTGACAAAGCATACTAAGCAGAGCAACAAATAAGTAGATATAACAGTGGAAAAAAGGATCCTGACCCTAAAGTTCCCACTACTAGCAAAAATTTTTTTTTTCTTTTTCCAATTGCGTAAGAACAACCTCCCGCCTACGGGAAGGCGGACCAGAACGGCCGTGGCGACCCTTGTGCAAAACGCATGCAACAAGAGACGCCACCGCTCACCCCCAAGAGTTGACCCCGAAAGGAAACTAAGGCATGCTGCAAGCAGAGGAGCTCTGACCAAAAGTATAGAGAACAAAAGCCCTGGCAGACGCCTATAATGAATGTACCTTCTTGGCTGGAAGCGAGAACAGACAGACAGGGAGGGATCCGGGACTGGACTAGAGTTCCGCAAGGAACAACAATTAGCAGGTAAGTCTAATTTACTCTTCCTTAGCGTCCCTCTAGTCCAGTCCCGGAACCATAGAGGATGTAACAGAGCAGTAAATCTCAACGGGAGGGCCTCGCTAGTCCAGCCTGAAGCACCCGAGACCCAAACCGCGCATCCGACGCCGCCTGCACATCCAGACGATAGTGCTTAGCAAAGGTGTGCAAGGACGACCACGTCGCCGCCCAACAAATATCCACCGCCGGTACCAAGCTAACTTCTGCCCAAGACGCCGCCTGCGCCCTAGTCGAGTGAGCCCGAAGCCCGGCAGGAACCATCCTGCCGTGTAAAAGGTATGCCGACGAAATCGCCTCTTTCAACCAGCGGGAAATGGAAGACTTAGACGCCGCTTCCCCCTTGCGCGGACCGCCAAATGCGACAAATAGGCGATCGGACTTACGGAAGGCCGCCGTTTCCCTCAAATACCAACGAAGAGCTCGACGGACATCCAACGCATACAAGGAGTTATCCGCGTGCTGGCCCCGTTCCTTGGCAAACACCGGGAGAGACACCACCTGATTCATGTGAAACGCCAAAACTACCTTAGGCAAAAACGCGGGAACTGGTCGCAATACCACCTTGTCGGCAGAGAAAGACAGATAGGGTTCCCTACACGAAAGAGCCTGCAACTCCGAGATCCTGCGAGCTGACGAGATCGCTACCAGAAACACTGTTTTCAACGTCAAGTCCTTCAACGAAGCTTGCGCCAAGGGTTCAAATGGCGAAGCCACCAGAGACCTCAACACCAAATTCAAGTCCCACAAGGGCACTAAAGCCCTGCACAGAGGACGCATAAGTAACACCGCTCGCAAGAAGCGCTTCACGTCCGCATGGGACCCCAATAACTGGCCCTGAACCTTGCCTCGAAAACACGCAAGAGCTGCAAGTTGTACCCTCAACGAACTGGCCGCCAGGCCCTTGTCCACCCCTGCTTGCAAGAAGGAGGGGATCTGAGGAACGGAGGTCCGCAAAGGCCGCAACTCGCGAGCCGCACACAAGCTCTCAAAAATACGCCAGACCCGAACATACGCTAGCGACGTAGAAAGACGCCGCGCCCGCAACAAGGTAGCAATGACCTCCGGAGAATAACCTTTGGCTCTCATTCGCACCCTCTCAATAGCCATGCCGTAAGCGAGAATCGAGCCACCTGAGGCATCTGCAGCGGCCCCTGCCGAAGGAGATCCGGCCGAGGAGGAAGGAGCCACGGATCGGCCACACTCAACCGCACCAGATCCGCATACCAAGGCCGACGAGGCCAGTCCGGGGCAATCAGAACCACGGGACCCGGATGCCGCTCGATCTGCTGTACCAGGCGACCCAGCAGAGCCCACGGAGGAAAGACAGAGCAGCCCGTACCTTGGCCACCTTTTGTGCCAATGCATCGAGGCCTTCCGACATGCGTTCGACGCCTGCTGAAGAACCTTTCGACCTGCGCGGACTCGAAGGTCGCCATGAGGTCCATTATCGGCAGACCCCAACGACGGACCAGCAACGCAAATACCTCGGGATGTAGAGACCACTCTCCGGGGTCTACCCTGCGACGACTCGGAAAGTCCGCCTCCACATTGTGAACCCCCGCGATATGCTGGGCCGACAGACACTGAAGATGCCGCTCTGCCCAATCCAGAAGCAGATCCGCCTCCGCTTCCAACGCCGCGCTGCCTGTGCCTCCCTGGCGATTTATGTAGGCTACCGTGGAGGCATTGTCGGATAGCACCCTGACCGCCGCTCCCTGCAGCCAAGGCTGAAACGCTGTCAGAGCCAACCACACAGCTCTCATTTCCAGTCGGTTGATGGACCACCGGCTCTCCCGCGAGGACCACTGGCCCTGAGCAATCTGGCCCTTGCAATGAGCCCTCCAGCCGCTCAAACTGGCATCCGTCATCAGCAGACGCCAGACAGGAGACTCCAAAGGCATACCGTTTGCCAGAGAGCGCCGACGCAACCACCAGCGAAGGCTGCACCGAACCTCCAAGGGGCAAACTAACTGACGAGCTAGCGAGTCGGACTGATGACACCATCGACGCAGCAGCGCTCGCTGCAGAAGCCGCATGTGCGCCCTTGCCCACGGAACTACCTCGATGGTCGATGCCATCGTGCCGAGAAGCTGAAGGTATTGCCAAGCCGAGGATGCCCGTCTCGCTAGAAACTGCTCCACCAGCCGCCTCAGGGCCCGCGCTCTGTGCACTGGGAGGAAAATCTTCCCGTTGCCGGTCTCGAAACGCGCCCCCAAATACTCCAAGGTCTGCGAGGGAAGAAGGCTGCTCTTCGCCAGATTGACCACCCAACCTAACGACTGCAAAACCTGTACGACCCGCGCCGTCGCCCGGAGACTCTCCTCCCTCGACTTCGCCCGGATCAACCAGTCGTCGAGATAGGGATGCACGAGGACACCCTCCTTCCGCAGGAACGCTGCTACCACCACCATGATCTTCGTGAAGACCCGTGGTGCCGTCGCTAGGCCGAAGGGCATGGCTTGTAACTGAAAATGGCCCATCGGCAGCGCAAATCGCAGAAATCTTTGATGTTCCCGGCGAATGGGAATGTGCAAATAGGCCTCCGTAAGGTCTAGGGACGTTAGGAATTCCCCCTTGTGGACCGCCGCTATGACCGAGCGCAGCGTTTCCATGCGAAAATGCGACACCTGGAGGCACTGATTCACTCTCTTTAAATCCAGGATTGGTCGAAAGGTGCCCTCCTTTTTCGGCACGACGAAGTGGATGGAGTATCGACCGGACCCTAACTGCCCCTCCGGCACGGGGGCGACCGCCCGGAGCCGAAGCAGCCGGGAAAGTGTATTGGATACGACTCGTCGTTTCCAGGGAGCGCTGCACGGGGACATAACGAAGGAATCGAGCACCGGTCGATGTAGCTCGAGCGCATATCCCTCTCGTATCACTTCTAACATCCACCGATCAGATGTGATAGCAGCCCAGGCAGGGTAGAAATCCCGCAGTCTGCCCCCTACGGGAATCACCGCCACCGGAGCCGGCCTCGCTTCATTGCGACTTTTTGGGGACCTGCGCCTGGAAGGAGCCAAAACCTCTACCTGCCCCCCGAAATCCGCGGAAACTCTGTCCGCGCCCCAGATATCTGGAACGCTGGGACTGACCAAAGCGGGAGGCACGAAACCTCCGAAAGGACTGCTGAGACCCCCGGAAGGTGAAGGTCGGCTTCCCCTGCTTGGGCTTATCCTCCGGAAGCCGACCCCCCTTAGAATCCCCGAGATCTTTTACCAACCTATCCAAGTCCTCTCCAAATAACTGCCTGCCCTTAAACCGCAGCTTACTAAGGCGAGCTTTAGAAGAGCCATCAGCCACCCAATTGCGTAACCAAAGAGAACGACGCGCCGCTACCACCGACGCCATGCCGTTAGCTAACCCCCTAATGAGGTCATAGTGGATATCCGCCAAATAAGCGGTACCCGACTCCAATCTGGACGCCGCGGCCTCTTGTTCCGCCGACTGGGGCCCCTGGAACTGTTGAGACCAGCGGAGGCAGCCGCGCGCCACCCAGGCCCCGGCCACCGCCACCTGCATTGACAGGGCAGCAACATCAAACGCCTGTCTCAGCAAGCTATCAACTTTCCGATCCTGCGGGTCCTTCAACGCCGCAGCACCTTCCACCGGGATAGTAGTCCGTTTAGTAACCACGGAAACTGGTGCGTCTACCTTCGGCGAACGAAAGAGCTCTCTATCAACCTCCGACAGAGGATACAACTTAGGCAACAGTCTAGCCCCGCGCAAAGCGGACTCTGGACTGTTCCACTCCTCCTGGATCATAGCTTTAAAAACCCTATGGAGCGGAAAGACTCTGTGGGAAGTGCGCACCGCCTGCATCAAGGGATCCTCCAACTTGTCCTCCGCAGTGGCATCTTCCACGGGTATGTTCAATACCTTGAGGGTTTCGGCAATCAGTGCCGGAAGTTCCTCTTTACGAAATACACGCACTATTCTACTACTCTGCTCGTCGTCCAACAACTCGCCGTCTTCTAAATCCTCCGCAGACTCCAGCTCAAGAGCCTCCCCCAGCCCCTCGTGGAACTCGTCCCCAGGAGGAGCAGAATCTGCAACACTCGGGGGCCGGCTCTTCTTTTGTGGACCAGTGTCTCCCTCCACTGAAAGTGGACGCTTTAGCCCATGGCGGGGTAGGACCGAGCCTCCCCCCGCCGGCTGCAAGAGAGCCAGAGCCTCCTGCATGAGAGAGAAAAAGGCGGGTGGAACTCCCAGGGATCCCTCCTGGACGTCCCCCGCCAACAGGCGCTCCGGCACCGCAGAAATCCCCAGACCAAGGACCGTCTCTGCCTGCTCTGATGTCCCTTCTGTAGATACAGGTGGGAGATCTGCACTGGAGCCCTCCAGAGGATCCTCCATGCCAGCACCCACAGCAGAACAAGTGGCACAGACTCGGGCTTCCAAATTACTACTTCTATGAATGCCACAGACCAGACACCGAGGACTAGGAGGCATGGCTATGCACACAGCCCTTTGCCAGCAAAGCAGGAACACCTTGCTGAAGCAAACAGAGCAGAAAAAAAAATCGCGATTTTAAAAGTGCTCAAAAATGCTCCAAATTGCAGGATTAGATAGAGCTGGAGTCAATTAGCTGATATCTGACCAAGAAATGCAAAAACGAAGCTCCTATCCCTAAAAAAAACACGAAGAAAAACAACTTTGAAAAAAATCCAAAATGGCCGCCGGACCCGATCCCGCCAAAAAAAGGACCAGAAAAAATACCCAAAAGGTCTAAAACACTCCCCAGAGCTGATTCCAGGCCACCACCACTGCCTTTAGAAAGAAAAAGCTTCAAACTCTACTCACCCACACACAGGAGTGGAGGGGGGGGGGTCAAAACACTGAGAGTGCTGTCCAGCGTGCCTGTCACAAGCTCTGAGTAGCAGTTATCAGAGTCAATAACAGAGTAATAACCGCTCAGGGCAGCTCGGGGAACCCCTAAATCAGTCAGGGGACCCTCAGAGCCTACTGCTGTATTCAATTGCTGCCTGTAATTGTCTTCAACCTTCTCCTCACCCACCAAGGGGGTTCGGTAGAAAGGAGACCTGTGTCCTGTGCAGCTCCCCTGCTTGTTTGACCTATGGGGAGACTGACAGAGAGAGACAGAGAGAAAAATAACAGATTAGAGAAAGACAGAAGGGACACAGTCAAAGATTTCCTCCACAGCAGCAGCCCAGCACCTAAATCTAGAAAATAATAAAACACTAAAGCTCTGCTTATTTGTTCCTAAGGAGCCCAGTTCTGGGCTCTGACTTCCAAGCTGCTTGGAGACTGAGATACTGATGTGTGGGCGGTCCTTGGGGCTGCATATAGCTGGATGATCAAAGAGATGAAGATGTTCAGTCTCCAAAGCTGCTGGTGGAGGTTCACAACTCTATGGTTCCGGGACTGGACTAGAGGGACGCTAAGGAAGCTTAATTAATCATTGTTAGATTACTGACACTGTAGCTAGTGTAGTAAAAGTCATTGATGAATATTTGGAACAGAACAACAATGGCCAGTGCTCCTTACAGGTGGTATAGGAGGGTCTCAAAGCAGTGATGTGGGGTACACTCGAGGCCCATCGGAAGAAACTAAAAATTCAGAAGGAAGAAAAATGGAGGTCTCAGGGGAGTTGGAAACACATAAAAGGGGAGGGGGGGGGGGAGACTCACCAAACAGGAATTAGGAAGATTGCACAGGGTTCGGAAGGCTCATGGGGTCCGATTCAAGCCTTGGATTTAACTGAGCTGGAAGCCTGAAGAGGTAACACGAAAACTGCCAAACCCAACAGATTAATTAAAAGACACTAACACATAGCAGCAGGCAACACTTCAAGCGTAGTCATTTAAAAAGACAAAAAGGAGCCTTACGTTCTCTACAGTTCCAGACGCATCCACACGTCTCACTTTCTTCATTTTCTCATACTGTTCAATTATGGGCTTAGTTGACTGCTGATAAGTCTCAATTCTAGGAGAGATAAACAAGAATCTCAGGCTTTGACAATTGTGCAGAAAGCAAAAACGCATTATACAGAACTGGAAAACTGAAATGGCAAAAGTATATTGCAAACCAGCAACTGAACAAAAAAATAAAATAAAATAAGAACCAAATGGTATGTATAGTAACAGTAGACATGCAACAGACAGATTCAGATTGGACACTAGCAAAATACATCTGTCAAAAAAAGAAAACATATAGAGTACTTCCTACTAAGTGCTTCTATTTTAGGCATTTATCAAATATAGGCATTTGACTGGAAAATAATCAGGAGTCTCTGCAGGGACAATTTTTTTTTTTTAAAAGAGCATAGTTACTCACCTGTAACAGTTGTTTTCCGGGGATAGCAGGAATCAGTCCTCACATATGAGTGACATCAGCATTGACAGAGCCCAAGCAGATGCTTCTCCCCAGCTTTCAAAGAAAACCTTTGGGAGATGCACCACACATGCGTGGTCCCCTTCCTGCCCAAGGATGCCTCAGTCAAATGACATAGCAAAAGACAGCAATAAAAAAGAAGCAGCAACTCCATGGGGAGGAGAGAGGGTTGTGAAGACCGATTCCTGCTGTCCCTGGAGAACACCTTTTACAGGTGAGTAACTATGCTTTCTCCAGGAAGTCAGTCCTCACATATGGGACTCCCTAGCTACAGGCCACCAAAAACCTGTAAAATGCCATGGGTAATCACAAAGGAGAATCGTGAGAAGCAGCAACAGAGCCCTAAGTAATAGACTCTCAAGTGTCCAGTGAGGAACCAGCACTCTGGTAGCCTGAACACAGGAGGGCATGAGTTGCCTACACCACAAATACATGACCGAGTCCAGCCTGGCCGAAGGCACTGTCCCATCAATACACCCTCTCCAGGCAGTAATGAGCTGCGAAGGTATGAACTAAAGACCAGGTGGTGGCCCGGCACATTTCCATCATGGGGATGGAATGCAGGTTTGCCACAGAAGCCGTCATAACTCTGACACTGTGTGCTGTGACACAGCACTCCAGCAAGAGCCCATCCTGCTCGTAAGTGAGGCAATGCAGTCTGTCACCCAAGTGGACAGAGTACGCTTGGTCACCGCCTCCCCTAGCCAATTGGGGTCACAGGAGACAAAAAGCTGTGAGGCTTTGCAGTGGCCCTGGTTAGATTGGAAGTAGGACAGGGCCCTCTTACATACCAGGGTATGAAAGTCTCTACACTGCTGGTGTGAGGCTGTGGAAAGAAGGTGGGGGATTACCACCTCCTGACTGAGGTGGAATGGGGACACCACCTTGGAAAAGAACTTGGAGTTCATGCATAGCATGACTGTTCTTATAGAACCTCACGTAAGGTGGATCTGACAGAGTCTGAAGCTCACTGACCCCGAGTGCAGACGTGAGCACACCATGAAAGATAACACAGGTGGCAGGTAGCCAGGGGCTCGAACGGTGGGCACATAAACCATGAGCGCAACATGTTTAGGTCCTACCCTGCCACTGGTGGGCAAACAGAGGGTTTGAACAACAGGAGGCCATGCAGGAAGCAGGTTACAAGGGGCAGGACAGAGAGGCTTGCCCTCGATGAGGTGGTGGTGTGCCGCAAGAGCGCTCAGGTGAACCCTGACAGAGTCCTACTTCAGGCCTAGCTGAGAAAGGTGAAGCAAATATTGTAGCACAAGCTGCAAAGAGCATGAGAACGGGTTAACTCGTTGGTCTGTGCACCACAGATAATCTGCAACATTTGAAGGCTTAGACCCATCTCGTGAAGGTCTGGAGGGAGGCCAGGAGGACCTCCTCAACCTCCCCTGAAAGGGGCCAAGGCTATCCTTTCAGCAGCCAAGACGTTAGTGACAGAGACCCCAGATTGGGGTTAGGATGGAGATGCTCTCTTGCGATAGTAGTCCTGGGTCGCTCCCCATGGGAAATGGGGGTGTTATGGACATGTGAAGGGACAGTGGGAACCATAGTTGCCTGGGCCACCAAGGGCCCACCAATATCTGTGATGCCCTGTCCCCCTGAGCCTTGAAGAGAGAGTCCTAGCTATCAGTGGTGTGGGCGGGAAGGCATAAAAAAGGTCCTCTGTCCACGGGATGAGGAAGGCATCCATTGCCACCTAGGATGGGTGTGGCTGTCGGGAGCAAAAGCAGGGCAACTGAGGTCCAGCTGTGGAATTCCCCAGAGCTTGAAGCACTAGGGGGCCCAGCTGCTACTCATGTGGCTGGAAGACCCTGCTCAGCCTGTTTTGCCAGGGCATTGTCAGGTTTCCTTCCCATGTTCAATTTCCTGTTCTTTGTAAACTCAATGTTGTTTGTATACATTGTAGTATGCTTGTTTGATGTACACCGCGCTGATTTTAATAGCGCGGTATAGAAGCAAATGTTAAATAAATAAAAATTAAATAAATATTGCCCGCAGGAGCATTCCATTGCAGTTTGCATACAAGCAGAGTGGTACTGTCTCCGATCAAAGGATGTACGACCCTGTGCCCCCCTGCTTGTTGACTTAGAAAATTTTGACCTGATTATAGCACCAATTGATGTTGATCCAAATGCACAGACTGTGGCGAAAGGCTTGGAGAGCCAGGGATATGGCTCCAGGAGGTTAATCTGCTGTTGGCTTTCCACCTGTGATGGAACCAGGCTGCTGGCATTAACCTTTAAAAAGGAGATAGAGCAGCTTTTAAACTATATAATAGGGGAGAGCCAACAGTTGCTCAAGAATGCATGGTTCGGAACAATGTATCCTTGAAGGATACTACCAGAAAAAAAAAATGAAGTTAGGGCATATCAGCAGAGGTTCCATTACAACAAAAGTAGCCCAAATGCCCGAGTATGGAGCAAACACAGCTTAAAGATTCCAAATTACCCCTGCCTACCGATAGTCAAATTAATATGAATAAAAAACAGGTCTCTAAAATGCTTGTATGCAAATACTAGAAGTTTAAAAATAAGATGGGAGAGTTAGAATATATAGCACTAAATGAGAGGTTAGATATGATTGGTATCTCAGAGACAAGGTGGAAGGAGGACAACCAGTGGGACACTGATACCTGGGTATAAACTATATCGTAATAATAGAGCTGATCAAATTGGTGGAGGAGTTGTGCTCTATGTTAGAGAGGGCATTGAGTAACAAAGGATTAAAGTTTTGCAGGAAACAAAATATACTGTAGAATCTCTATGTATTGAAATTCCATGTAAAAAGGGGAAGGTGATGGTAGTGGGTGTGTACTATTGACCGCCTGGCCAGAAAGAACAAATGGATGATGAAATGCTCAAAGAAATCAGGGAAGCTAACAAAAGTTACAGCGCAGTAATAATGGGTGATTTCAATTACCCTGGTATTGACTGGATCAGTGCCACAGCAGGACATGCTAGGGAGATCAAGTTTCTAGATTAAATAAATGACTGCTTCTTAGAGCAGTTGGTTTGTGAACCGACGAGAGGGGGGAAGCCATTTTGGACCTAATCCTTAATGGAACACTAGATCTGGTGCAAGAATAAAGGGTGCGGGCCACTTAGCAATAGTGATCATAGCATGACCGTGGGAATCTCAACTGGTGGGGGAACTCCGTTGGTATTCCAGTAAGCTTCTCCTCTGTTGAATCTTAATTTGGATAAAGAAAAGATTGCTTTGCCTTCGATATTGGATCTGTCTTCTCCTGTTACAACAGTGGCTCCTCCTATTGATGTTTCCCTGCGAGATGTCTGGGAGGTGGTGGCTCGCATCGAGACGCCTTTGCGTTCCTCCCTCTCCCAGATAATGCAATTTTCTAAGGAAGTTGTACAGAGGTTTTCAGAGCATGATGATTCTATTGTTAAATGTAATACTTAAAGAAGTTGGAGGAGCAAGTCTCTGTGGCTCAGGCTGCTATTTCTTCCTCAATTCGGGATAGTGTTACTATTCATCATCAATTGGCATCATTGGAAAATGTGGTATGGTTAAAAAAACTTGCGTTTTTTTTAATTTCCCCACGTACTCACGTGGCTCCTACTATTCTATCATACAAGTATTTTAAAGAGATTTTGTTAATTGAGGATTCTGAAGCTATAAAATTTTCTTCAGTTTATTATGTTCCTTTGCTGCCTTACCATGGAGACCTCCTCTCCTAATGATAGAGGGAATCCCCCTCATGCAGAGTCTTTGGATGTTTCGGCGTTTTTAGAGTCATCTTTAGATGTGATTCCGCAGCAGGCTACCTTAGTCTCCTTTTTGTCTTTAGCTGATAAGAATTTGATTATGCGATTGTATTTCTCTAAAAAGGATCAGGCTGTATGTAGACTCACTCAAAAGCGCAGGAAAAGAGTAGTTACTCACCTGTAATAGGTGTTCTCCAGGAGCAGCAGGAATCAGTCCTCACATATGGGTGTCATCAGCACCGATGAAGCCCCAGCGGAGCATTTCCCCAGCTTTCTATGAAAGCCTTTGGGAATGCAGGCACGCATGCGCGGTTCCCTTCCCGCCTAAAGGTGCCATCTTACCTCAGTCAAATGACAAAGCTAAGAACAGCACACAAAAAAGAAAAAATAAACTATGTACAACTGCAACTCCAAGGGGAGGAGGGAGGGTTGTGAGGACTGATTCCTGCTGCTCCTGGAAAACACCTGTTACAGATGAGTAACTACTCTTTCTCCAGGACCAAGCAGGAAGTCAGTCCTCACATATGGGTGACTCCCAAGCTCTGGGCTACCCAGGAACCCAGGCTGAACAAGAGAACTCCCTCTAGTCTCAGCAGCAAAGAAAGGCTTTTGAAGGACACAACCTCCACCGGTAGCCCAGAGGGCAGGAGTTGCCTAAACCTCAGAGAGATTCTGGAGTACTGCTTGGCCAAAAGCACTGTCCCTACGGGACTCCCTCTCCAGGCAGTAATGGGCTGCAAAAGTCTGGCTTGAAGACCAAGTTGCAGCCCTGCAGATGTCTACCAAGGGCACAGAGCGGAGATGAGCCACTGAGGTAGCCATTGCCCTGACATGATGGGCCGTGACCCTACCCTGCAAAGGAAGGTCAGCCGCCTTGTAAGCCCAGGTGATACAGTCAGCCACCCAGATGGACAAGGTACGCTTGGACACAGCCAACCCCAACTTATTGGGGTCAAAGGAGACAAAGAGCTGAGTAACCCTTCTATGTTCTTGCGTATGGTCAAGGTAGAAGGATAAGGCCCTCCCACAGTCCAGGGTATGCAGGACTGCTTCAGCCTGGCTAGCATGAGGCCTAGGGAAGAATGTTGGAAGAACCACCTCCTGATTGAGGTGGAAAGAGGAGACAACCTTAGGGAGGAACGTTGGATGAGTCCTGAGGACTACCCTGTTCCTGTAAATCCTGGTGTAAGGCCTGTCACAGACCAGGGCCTGAAGCTCACTTACTCGCCTAGCCGAAGTAAGGGCTATTAGGAAGAGTGTCTTCCAGGAGAGGAAGCAAAGTGGACAAGTAGCCATCGGCTCAAAAGGTGGGCGAGTCAGCTGCTGCAAGACCACATTCAGGGGCAGTATGACGGATGGGAGGCTTAAGCAAAAGCAAGCCCCTGAGAAAGCGGGACACCAAGGGGTGACCAGATAGAGACTGCCCCTCCACCAATGAGTGGTGAGCTGCTAGAGCAGAGTGGTGGACCCGAACAGAATTGGACTTAAGTCCCTGATTGGATAAGTGCAGTAAGTACTGAAGCACTACTGGCACAGTACAGGAGAAAGGATCCTCTGTACATAGGCGACACCACACAGAAAACCTCTTCCACTTGAGAGCATAGGTTTTCCTAGTGGACTGTTTCCTAGAGGCTAGGACAACCTCCTCAACTTCCTGAGGTAGGCCCCAGGGAGCCAAGACTACCCTTGCAGCCTCAAGGCCATCAAATTGAGAGACCTGAGATTGGGGTGCAGAAGGGAACCCCGGTCCTGTGTGAGGTCAGGTTGCAACCCCAGAGGCAGTGGAAGATCCACCGCCAGTTGAAGTAGAAGAGGAAACCAAGGCTGTCTCGGCCACCTGGGAGCTACCAGCAGGACCGAGGCCTTGTCCTGGAGAATCTTGAACAGGGTTCAGGCCACCAAGGGCATGGGAGGAAACGCATAGAGGAGGCCCTGAGACCAAGATATCAGAAAAGCATCCGCTGTTATCCGCAGAGGATGTGGTTGCCTGGAGCAGAACTTCGGCAGCTGCTTGTTCATGGGGCTGGCAAAGAGATCTATCAAAGTGAGACCCCATTTCAGGAAGATCTTCTGAACTACTGAAGGATGCATCTGCCACTCGCGGGGCTGCAGTATCCTGCTTAATCTGTCTGCCAGGTAGTTGTCCTGGCCTGGAAGATACACAGCCCTGAGGAGCATGTTGTGCTTGAGGGCAAAAGAACAAAGGTCCTGAGCCTCCCGACAAAGGATCCTGGACCCAGTTCCACCCTGTTTGTTCACATAAAACATGGCAACTTGGTTGTCTGTCTGAATCAGGACAGACTGGTGAGCCAGGGTAGGAGTGAAAGCTTTGAGTGCTAACCGAATAGCTCTGAGTTCGAGGAGATTGATCTGCTGGGCAGCTTCCCAGGGAGACCAGAGGCCCTGGGTGCACTTGCCCAGACAATGAGATCCCCAGCCTTGCAGGGAGGCATCTATGGTCAGCACTACTGTGTACCCTGGAATCTGAAAAGGCACCCCTTTCAATAGGTTGGGTGGGTGCAGCCACCAGTTGAGGGAGTGCAGAAATGGTATGGACACCCTTATCCTGTCTCTGAGGCTGCCTGTGGCCTGTGACCACTGAGTCCGAAGGCACCACTGTGCAGGCCTCATATGGAGCCTGGCATTGGGGGTGACATGTACTGTCGAAGCCATGTGGCCAAGCAGCCTCAGGCAGAGTCTGGCAGAGACCAGGGAGCTGCTGAGAAACTGACTTGCCAAGGCCATCAACCTTTGGGCTCTGTTTTCTGGCAAGAATGCCTTTGCCAGGAGAGAGTCCAACCTTGCCCCTATGAACTCCAAGTTCTGGGAAGGGAGCAAAGTGGACTTTGCGAAGTTTATGACAAACCCCAGGTGTTGTAGAAGAGCAATGATTCTGAGGGTGGCTTGATTGGCCTCCTGACTTGTTTGACCCCTGATGAGCCAGTCGTCCAGATAGGGGAAGACAAAGATGCCCTGATTTCTCAGGTAGGCCACCACCACTGCTAGGCACTTTGTGAAGACTCTGGGGGCGGAGGTGAGGCCAAAAGGCAGCACTCTGTACCGATAATGGTTTCCTCCCACGATGAACCTCAGGTACTTCCTGTGGTCTGAATGAATGAGGATGTGAGTGTACGCATCCTTTAGATCTAAGGAGCATAGCCAAGCTCCCTGCTGGAGGTAGGGCAGAAGGGTTCCAAGAGTAAGCATCTTGAACTTTTCCTTCACTAGGAACTTGAGGTTCCTGAGGTCCAGAATGGGACGAAGGCCACTGGTCCTTTTGGTCACCAGGAAATACCTGGAGTAGAATCCGTGACCTTGCAAGTGGGGAGGCACAGGTTCCACCGCCCTGTCCACCATCAGACCCTGAAGCTCCTGACGGAGAAGGTCTGTGTGCAGGAGGCCTTGGAGGCTCCCCTGGAAAGTATGTGGGTGGCAGTTGGTGGAAATGGAGGGCATATCTCTTGTGGATTATCTCCAGCACCCAACTGTCCCCGGTGATAAGGGGCCACTGGTGGGCAAAGAGGGGACCTCCTGTGCAGGGTTGGGAGAGCAGCGGAGGAGAGGCTATGCTCAAGGAGTCAAAAGCCCCCACCCTGCTGAGTGGTAGCAGGGGCCTGAGGCTTGGCGGTCCTCTGCCTACAGGGCCCATTACCCTGGCCCTTGGTTTGCTGACCCTGGGGGGCAGCTTGGGCAGCCTGAAATTGTGGGTACTGTTTGTAGGAAGTGCCCTTCCTCGGGTAAAAGGGCTTTTTACCCAAGCCCTTCCTCGACAGCCTTGTCCGGGTGAGGTGCTCTGTCTCGAGCTGAGCGGCCTTCTAGGTCATGGGCTTGCCAAAAAGGTTTTCACCTCGGCAAGGGACATCGACCAACTTGTCCTGAACTCATGGCTCGAGGTCCGATGACTGCAGCCATGCCTGGCGTCTAGCTGCTGTGCCGGCTGCCGCAACTCGGGCTGAAGCCTCGAAGCGATCGTAGGCGGCACAGAACATGAACTTCGAGCAGTCCCGAATCCCCGAGGACAAGGACTTACATATCTGCAAGGGTTCCCCGGAGAGGCCAGCAGAGAACCCGGCCAACTCCTTGGCCAGATCCCGCAAGTACATGCCCATGTACAGCTGGTAAGACTGGACACGGCAAGCAAGCATCGAGCCCTGAAAACACTTTCTACCAACGCCATCGAGGTTTCGGGCCTCCCTGCCAGGAGGCACCACGGAGTGCATCTTCTGACTCTTCAGACGATGCATGGCTGATTCCACAACCATGGAATGGTGTGGTAGCTGTGTCTTCTGAAAACCAGGGCTCTTTCGGAGTTGATAGATCAAATCGACTCACTTGCTAAGAACCGGCGCCGAGGCCGGTGCCTCCCACATCCAGAAGAGGAGCCGTTCCGGCATCAGAGGAACCGGGACAGTAAAGGCCTCCTTCGGAGGAGAGTCATACTGCAGTGCTTCGAGTTCTTCAGCTCGAGGCTCTTCCTCGGGATCCGCCAGAATAGCCAAGGCAGTGGCCATATCCCGGACGAACTCCGAGAACCGGGTGTCCTCCGGGGGGGGGGGGGGGGCCTACTCCGGGGCTCAGAATGCGGTGAGTCCGAAAGGACGCACCGAGTCTTAAAGGTGTCAGGAGACTCCTCGTCCTCAGTCTCCCAAGCCGACTCGTCCGAGGAAGAGTCGGGGTCTGACCCCGTGGGGCCCTGGAGCACCCGCCCTAGCACCGGCGTCAATGCCCTCAGTCCCAAACGGGAGGTCGAGGGGGACCGCGACCAAGGTAGACTCTGAGCCACAATGGACTCTAGTATCGGCTCGGTCTCCGGGGTCGACTTCGACGTCGATGTCCCGATGGTCGGGGCAGATGCACCAGACAGGCTGGCCATCAGTGCCCGCTGCTGCTCCATGAAGGCAGACATTCTGCTCTCCAAGGCTGTCATCCTGAGACTCAGCTCGGGAGACGCAGCAGCCACCGACTCGGGCCCCGGCGGCGCCGGGCCCGACGTCGGCTCCCTGGGAGGAGAGTCCACGAGGACTACGGGGCTTACGTGTCCAGCAGACTCCTGCTCCACACGAGGAACTCTGCCAGGCTTCTCCGGTTCCACAGGCCCGGGGCGACGGTCGTGGGTCTTAGACCTGGCCCTTGAGGAGCCAGGGACCTCTTCCGACGACGCCCTCGCGAGCCGTTTCTTCCTCTTGCGTTCCCGGTCGGGGGACCCCCTGTCCAAGGAGCTTCAACGGCGCTCGGGATTGGAATCCCGAGATGTCGAGGCCTCAGATGAGGTCCGGGCCCGGCCGGAGGCTGAGTCCGAGAAAAGCCTTTCCTTTTGCTACTGGCGACTTCGTAGTGCCTTGGAAGACATTTTTCCACAGGCCCCGCACGACTTAGGATTGAGGTCGGGGCCGAGGCTCCGAAGGCAGCAGTCGTGTGTGTCGGTGAGAGACATTAGTTTCTTACACCGATCACACTTCTTAAAACCACTGGAAGCCATCGGGGAACAAAAAGAGTCCCCGCGAGGTCAAAGGACCGGCCTTCCAGGGAAAAAAAGAGAAAAAAGGGCACGAACGCCAGCCACAAAGGGCAAAAACCGAAAAAGTGGAATCAGGCTCGATACCGGTGTACTGAACCCGGTGGGAGGGGAACCGGCGTCGAACCGGTAGAAAAAAAAAAAAAAAAAAAAATCGCTGAAAAAAATCTAATTTTAACCAGGAAAACTGGACACACGTCCGGTGGGTTTCACGGAAAAAAAAAAAAGAGACTGAGGTAAGATGGCACCTTTAGGCGGGAAGGGAACCGCGCATGCGTGCCTGCATTCCCAAAGGCTTTCATAGAAAGTTGGGGAAATGCTCCGCTGGGGCTTCATCGGCGCCGATGACACCCATATGTGAGGACTGACTTCCTGCTTGGTCCTGGAGAAGCTTTTCTAGTTTTGAAACCTAGGATTTTGGCTATTGGGGCTTCTTTCTTTCTTAAATACCCCTGTAAATGTATTTTAATTTACCAGGGTGTTAAGTTTTTTTTTTTAATCTGAGAAGTTGGAGGCTTTTCTGTTGGTTAAAGAAAATGGTTGAGGTTTGTCTCCTTCCTTTCGTAAATATAAAGGGTTAAAAGTATATATTTTTTCATGGGGATCCATAATTAATTATGTTTAGTTTATAGGTGATTTAGTTTTAAATGATTCTTTTTGTATTGTTTATTCTTTTTTTTCTGATGGAATTTGTTGTACCTTCAGTTTTCCTCTTGATGTGGACTTGATTGTAATGCCTATATTTTTTAAATAAAGAAAATTTGAAACTTGGGAAAACAAATCCAGCCCTTAACATGCCATTAGACAGTACCAACAGAAGGCAGCAACTCTTCTCCCCCTTCCACCAACTTTAATGAGAACATTCTCAGCAGCATATTGGTGACCTTTTATAGCTGTACCCAGGGCACCTTCCTTTTTTGCTTCACAAATCACCATAGCCTGGTAATACATGAAGCAAAAAAAAAAAATCACAGCCCTGCCCCATTACCACCATCAGTGCAGTCTCTCTCACACAGCCCCCCCAACAGTACACAATTCCAGACTGCCAATCTAACAGCCTCCCCACCACCATCGCCCCCAGTCTCACACATCCCTCACCCACCACCACCCCAGTCTCCCTCTCATAGTCCTCCCCACATCACCTGTCTCTCTCTCCTTGCCCCTTCCCCAGCCATCACCGGATATATCTTACCATTTCTGCTGTGCTGTTTGCAACTTCACCGTGATTGGCTCTGCATGTAGTGTGAGCTCTGTGATACAGACATTTGCTGATCTCACAAGACTTTAAACCGTGGATCACTGAACTTCCTCCACATGCAGACCAATCTAAATGCAGAGCAAACAGCGTGGCTGGAATTCTAAGACATATCGAATGATGGCTAGGGGAGGGAGGAGATCTATCATCCTAGATATCAGGGTTCAATTTATAGTCGTCATAGTGACCTGGTGCCTGGGATTTGTTAAACACTGTACTAAAGTGCATTAGGCTGTTGCAGCTAATGCCAGGCAATAGCTGCAAAAAGCCAGCATTAGCTGTAGAAAACCCATGGTATCTGCAGGGGGCATTTGCAGCATTTCCCCTGCAGATACCATGGAGAAAATGCATGGATCACAGGTTGGCAGCTTCACAGATGCAGCTAAGACCCCCCATTAAGGTGGTGTTGTGTACCTACAGTATCTGCAACTTTGGCAATTACCACACGATGTTTACATCTGTGGCAATCGTGTGTTGTAGGCATACCCACTCTCTGCCCTAATCCCACCCAGGCCTGCAGCTACCACACAAAATACACCCCTCATAGAAAAATAGCTGCGATGTCTGCATTTGGTTTGCATTAGCTGCTATCACTGCGCAATGATTCCACATTATCACTGCGGTAGTAGCCAACGTGATTTAGTAAACATACCAAAATCTGCAATAGACACCCAGGAAGGTGTAGACAACATGAGAAGGGATCTAGCTAAGCTTGAAGAATGGTCTAGAATTTGGCAGCTGGGATTTAATGTTAAAAAATGCAAGGTCGTGCATTTGGGCTGCAGCAATCCAAGGGAGCAATATAGTATAGGGGGTGAAGTACTTCTATCCACAAAAGAAGAGCAGGACCTAAGCGTGATTGTGTCTGATGATCTTAAAGTAGCTAACAGGTAGAAAAGGCAACAGGGAAAGCTAGAAGGATGCTTGGGTGCACACAGTGAGGAATGGCCAGTAGGAAAAAGGGAGGTATTAGTCCCTTTGTATAAGTCTCTAGATGAGATCTCATTTGGAGTACTCATTCTGGAGATCACACTTTCAGAAGGATATAAAAAAGGATGAAGTAGATCCAAAGGGTGGCTATTAAAATGACCAGCAGTCTTCATCATAAGGGATAGACAAAGATCTCAATATGTATACTTTACAGGAAAGGCAGGAGAAAGGCTATATGATAGACATTTAAATATTTCCTTTGAAGAAATGCACAGGAGATAGCGTCTTCCAGATGTAAGGAAGCTGTAGAATGAGGGGTCAGAAGTAGCTGAAGAAGCATTTCTTTACGGAAAGGGTGGTGAATGCATGAAAGAGCCTCCTCGTGGAGATGGAGACAAGAACTGTAATTGAATTTGGGAAAAATACAAAGGGGAAAGAAGGAACTGTAGAACTTAACTCATATGGTTGGGCAGACTGCAAAGGCCCTATGGTCTATCTGCTGTTTCCTATGTTTCTGTGTTAAATAAGATAACCAGCAATTTTATCTTAAGCATAAAGTTGAATCCCATGTTTTCTGCTGGCTGAGTTTTGGTGGCAGAAGCAGCATCTAGCATAAGAAAAGAATATGTTAGAGATGTCAGTAAACAGTGCTTTTCAGAAGAATTTCCTTTTACTTGTGCTATTTTGAATTCTTATACACATTCTTTTAGATCATAACAGGAGAATAACGTTAATACACCTTCTGGCAAAATAAAAGCCGCCACTGGGTGTCAGTGTTCTCGCTGATGTTAAAAGGCACATTTATAGACAAAAATATTCAGATAAATCTTGAAAAAACTTTTTCTGAAAAAATATATAGTAAAGAAAGTATTATTGCACAATTAGTGAGGGACTAACAGGAGGCATTTAGGCCTATGACTAAAATTTACCACACATTTTCAAGTCCTTGTTGGACCATATTGATGTTTTCCATCTAACAGAAGAGTATTATTTAATAATGTTTTGAAATAAATTTTGGCAATTTTTTAAATTTAGACTGCAAATACAAATGAAAATTTCTGTAGGCAAATCCAGGAAGTCTGAAAAATGAGGTAAACGTTTTAGAATGTAGAACTTTGAAGAAAGAGGTAGACATAATTGGCATCTCAGAGACCTAGTGGAAGGAAAATAACAGATGGGATTCAGATATCAGGGTAAAAATTGTATCACAGTGATAAAGTGGATGAAACTGAGAGGAAATACAGTATATGTTAAAGATGGCATAGAATCAAGCAGGATAAAAGGTCTGCATGAAAATGAATGCACAGTGGAAATATAAAAATGGCTAGAAATCCCAGGCGCGGCATATAGCGGTGGGTATACACTAGTCACTTGGCCAGAAAGGACAGATAGCTTTCCTAATTTAAATGAACATTTAATTAACAATCAAAGTAACAAATAATGAGAGTTCAAATATAGCACAGTTACTTACCTGTAACAGGTGATCTCTGGGAACAGCAGGAATAAGTCTTCACATATGGGTACGTCGGTACCGGAGTCTGCGCAGGAACGCTTCCCAGCGTCCAATCAAAGAGCTTTTGGAAGCATCCCACCACGCCTGCATGCTGCCTTCCCGCCTTTCCCAACTGCCTCTCCTCAGTTAAGTTTTAAAGCTGAGACAAAGAGAGAGAGAGTGGAAAGGAAAGATAGATAGAGATACAACTCCTAGGGGAGGTGGGTGGGTTGTGAAGACTTATTCCTGCTGTTCCCAGAGATCACCTGTTACAGGTAAGTAACTGTGCTATCTCCAGGAACAAGCAGGAATGAGTCTTCACATATGGGGACTCCCAAGCTGAGATGCCTGGAGTCCCAGCATGTCATAGGTTGGAACATGCTATCTCCCAGAACACCAGGCATCCTGAGGATGGAGGGTAGGAGTTGAAGAAAGAAAGGTGCTGTGGAACAGTTAACCTAGCATAGGACTGCAGAGAAGGAGTCCATGTGCGGATGATGATTGTCATCAATGATATTGAAGGAATATTGCAATATGGACCTCCCCTAACAGGATTACACAGCAGTAAGGAGGTTCATGGGATCTACTGGGGAACCCAGTAGAGGAACCTTAAGGATGACCTCACTGTGAAGTGGAGGTAATAAACCTGTAGGAAAAAAGAGTGGAGGTCAGATTCCTGAAAGGTAAGAGGGAACCCCGGTGAGAACTGGGGTAGTACCAAAAACGGTGGGCCTTCAGCGGAAGGCTTTATGATAAAAGCCGAACTCTTTTGGCGACAGAGTGGCTCACCCTTGGGAGCAAAAAGAGAAGGTCGACCGGATTGTACAAACAGGCACAGTCCTTGTGGGAGGAAAAAGGTATGAAAACCCCTTGTATCCCAAAGAAAGGACAAACGCCTGAGGCGTTAGAGCCTGTGAATAGTTGAAGATCCGCAATGTCTCTCCTAACTGGGGTCAGCTAGGAGAGATACTGGAACATGGAGCGCTTCAGAGGTACCTAAACCTTAAGGTTATGGTGGAAGTTGTTAACTACCACAAAAGTGGTTGTGAGTGTGGAACCCCAAACATGCTGGATAGCATAGGTATGGGTAAAGCCCATCTGTCAGAATCATATAGCTATATGAGCCTGGACAGTCAGGTAGATAAATACAGGATACCTATCTACCCATAGCAAATATCTCAACAGATAGATATGAGAATATATCTATAGTGAGATATGAAGGGCATAAAATACACACAAAGATAGACAGACATCTGTAAGATGTATGCTACAGATATGAATATATAGGCCTCTATATGGGTGTCTGCAATGAAGCAGACAGAGATATGCCTACAGAACGGTATTCACATAGGAAAATGTGGAGAGGAAGATTCATCTAACAAGAAGGTGGAACCTACTTGAGAAGATATATAGAGAATCTGTTCCCACTGGTTATGAGCTACAGGGATGCTAGGTAGTGAAATAACCAGGACGGTTACGTGAAAAGCAGGAGGATGATATCAGTCTGCAGCCAGCAAGTCCCGAGTATTCTAGAACTCTAGCATGGTAAGTGAACAGGAGACGCATAAAAATGAGATACCATGCTGACCTGCTTAAGGCCAAAGAGGTATCATGCGTTCTTACCATGAGGACAAGCTGCAAGGAGAAAAGCATATTCCCGATTGGAGATACTATGGACCAAAGCAGGGAATTGGCAACTCCTTAAGCTTTCACGTAAGAGAAGGCCTATGTCCTTTATATTAAAAAGGAGATCCTTTCTAGTCATGGGAGACATGACAAAGTCTTTTCCAGCCATCTAGGACAGCTGTTGGAGAAAAAAAAACCCATGCTCTCTAGCAAGGGCCCATAGTGGAGAGCTTCTCTGTAGGATTGCAGAGAGCATGATGCAGGAGAATGAGGAGATAAAACTGGCTACTGGAGAGCCAGTACCTATGTCAACTATGCTGCCAAACCCAGGGGAATGGAGATGGCAGAAAGAGAAGACAATCCAACAAGCTTGTAGTGAAAACGTTTCCAAGACAGATGACACTACTAAGACCAGAGAGAATGTTAGTGGAGGACAAATATGGTTGCTGGTGGACAAGAACCAGTGGTCCAAACATTAAGGCTCCTGCATTGGCAGCTGCTTGCCAGACAGCAGAAAGAATGTTACTGTTTAAAAACAGGAAGAACAGACAGAACAGGAGTAGAAAACTCTGGACATGTCTGATGAACTGCTTCAAAGCAAGATTGAAAAAGAGGAGTCAACTCAGAGAAGAGAACTCCACACTGGAAAAGTAACAAAACTAGAGAGGCTGAAGAAAAACCCTCCAGTGAAGCAATACCGCTCTTACAGCTTGGTAAGAAGGTAAAAAGAATGGAGCTGAAGACGACTTACAAAGTAGTCTATAGAAAGGAAAAAAGACATGCTGGCACAGAAACTATCATTTGATAGTGGTTAGACCTCTTTCTCTAGCAGGAAGAAGAGGAGAACCCTGTGCCCTACAGGCATGAACATCCTGACAGCTCATAGAACATAGAAAAATTGATGTCTTTTGGGAAGAGATCCATGTCTAGGGTTTAGAATGAGAGCAGTGGATTGCCTCTATTGAGAAGAAGCAACTGCGGATTCTAACCCCCAGAGTCACAAGCATCTGATGAAGATTGATCAGAAACCTTGCAGTTGCTGGGTTTGCTGAGCCTGGTGAGAGGTTGAATTCTGCAGACCAGGACGATGCTTCCCCTGTTTGGGAACATCTGCATGATGGGCAAATAATGCATAAAACCTTCTTCTCCTATGGGAAGAAGGTTTGGCAGGACATTGCCTACCTACTGGGACAGAAGGTGCAGAACAGCCCTTAGGAACAGGTAAGTCAGTGGACAACTGAGTAACCTGACGTAAAGACTCCTTGTTGAAAAGATTGTCTCCAGTACAAGGAGTATGTCCCAGTCTTTGCTGTGCCCGTCTAAGTCTGAAGCCAGGCTCTACGTCGTGCCCCTATAGATATAGCAGAAATCCTGCTAGCAGACAAGAGAGTCTAGGGAAGCACGAGTAAGAAAGCAAGAGATACTCTGGAGATGCTTAAGCAGTGAAGTATAGCCTGCACTCTTGGACTCTGGAAGAGAAGGAGTCAAAAGATGTAATTGCTTTGTGACCTCCTCAAGAGACAGACTCATAAAAAATATATGAGAGAATTCTTGCAGAAAGCATAGATGTCTGGAAGGTTTGACGTCCAAAGGCATCTAGTGTCTTAAACTCACAACCTGGCGGATAAGAAGAGTGCTTTTTCTTACTCTTTATCCGCCTCATTGCTGATTCCACTACTATGGAATGATGAGGAAGTTGAGTCTTTTGAAACCCTGGAGGGGGGGGGGCACCTGATATAAGAGATCAGTTGCTCTGGAATGTGGGGGTACCCTTAAAGGTGTTTCCCACATTCCTAGAAGGAGATCCTGCAAGGAATGATGCAAAGGAAGCATTATGTTCTCATTTGCTTTGGTAGAAACAGAGCCTTGTGCAGGATCATGTCCTGGGATAGGAATGGCAAGAGATCTTGCTATATCCAGGAGGAAACTCTGAAAAGAGGGATCCCCAACAGGAATCTCCCTTGGACAGGTTAGATCTGAAAAACTAGCCTAAGCACCGACAGAACTATCCAATATATTGGAATAGAAGATCCTGCAGAGTGCAGTGTGGAATGCTTAAGGGATGGTCGCCGGTACTGGTTGTCAGGAGCAGCGACAGTCATTCCCACATTGTCCATGCCAGGTATAGACTCCAAGCTTGGTATAGAAGGGAGCGATCCTGTTGAAAAAAGCATGGCAGGAGTTGGGCACGATGTTACTGTGGATACCGGTACCAATGCCAATACCGGTACCGATGTCGGAGTCGAGCCCGACAGACACGTCGGAGCAGTAATCAGTGACCGTTCAATCGGTACCGGGGTAACCGAAAACCTTCGGCCGCTATCTTCGGTACCGAGCCAGCGGTATCGATCGGTGTCGGTACCAAAGCGTATTGGTACCCAGTCTTCCAGACTAGAGATCGATTCCAAACTCGGCATCGAGGGCAGCTCAATCGGCCCCGAGGGAACCGAGAGTTGCGGATCCGAATCATCGGGACCAAGCCTTCGGTACCGCCGAGAGCTGGTACCAAGGCGAGTCGGTACCCAGTCCTCCAGACTGGAGATTGATTCGAGACTCGGCATCAAAAAAAGTGAGGCTATCGATGCACGTCTGGAGGGTACCGACGTCGGTGGTAGTATCGGTGCTGGTACCGATAAAGGAAAGTCAGTCTGGAGAGAATCCACTGGTCCCGAAGGCACCGAGGAAGCCAGATGACCATCCCTGGTGAGGAGTGTTTCATCCAACACGAGTGCCGATGCCGGGGTATCGGTACCGCTCGAAGCGGCTGCCACCACCGGACACGGCTCAGGTATGTTCTGTGAGGGGTGAACCCCAGGAACAACCTGAAACCCCTGAAAGGCTTTGGAGACCGAAGACTCCCGCCGGGGTTTTGAAACCAGTGGGCCCTTGAGGGCAAGGCCGGAGCAGTCTACATGCTGTGCATGAGACCTACCACTCGAGGGCTAGCTAGTCTTAACAGACTGTTTGTGGGTTACCTGATCCTGTGTAGAAGGAGGGGACGGAGCCCCGAAGTTGGAGGGAAACCGTGTATCGGGGAACCTCGATGTTGAAGACCTCTTCTCACCAAACTGTTGTCAGGACCCAAGCAGTTAGACACCGACTTCGAGGGTCTAAAAATAAAGTTGTACCGCCACAGTCTGAACATTTCTTGGAGAAAGTGGCTGGCGGTTCCATGAAGGAAAAAGAAGAGGCCTAAAAGGCCTAAGGAACCGTGGGACACTATGAAGAAAAAATATCCCGTGAAAAAGGAAGATTTTTCAAGAAAAGAAAAGAAAACACCGGCGGTACCGGTGGCGTCAGGAAGACAGCCGCAACCACAAGAAAACTAAAGAAATAAAACAAGAATTTTCTGCGGTGACAGGAGGACGTCCTGCCGGCTCCGCAGAAAACGAAAACTGAGGAGAGGCAGTTGGGAAAGGCGGGAAGGCAGCACGCAGGCGTGGTGGGATGCTTCCAAAAGCTCTTTGATTGGACGCTGGGAAGCGTTCCCGCGCAGACTCCGTCAGTACCGACATACCCATATGTGAAGACTCATTCCTGCTTCTTCCTGGAGATTTCATTATTAAACGGATAAATGTCACACAAGGACAAGATAGGGGTGTAAAGATTTTAGATGCAATGACTACTTTATGGAGTACCTAGACCAAACATGAATGAGGGGAGGAAACTATTTTGGATCTAGTCCTTAGCAGAATGCACAATTTGGTGTGAGAGGTAATCATAAAGTGGCCTCATTACCATCAAATTCGACTTAACTGGAGGGAGGACAACCCAGTGCACTAGACATTTAACTTTTAAAAAAGGGGACTATGATAAAATGAGGAAAATGTTAGAATCCCCCCCCCCCCAACTAAAAGGAACTGTAACAAAAGATTGAGTTTAGATTCATGCTATTTAGAGAATTTAATCCCTTATGTCCCGAGCAGCGCTTTGCATTTCTCTCAAATGACTTCTTACTATTCCTGTTTTTTTTTCCCCCCATACATTCATTTGAATCTACAAAACATACAAAATTGTCATACAAGTTCCCTCACTTTGGGCTTCCCTTCCGCTTCACTTCTGCATAGAAAGCACAGTTACTTACCTGTAACAGGTGATCTCTGGGAACAGCAGGAATTAGTCCTCACATATGGGTACGTCGGTACCGACGGAGCCCGTGCGGGAAAGCTCCCCAGCTTCTTAGAATAGAAGCTTTTGGGACCTCCCACTGCACATGCGCACTGCCTTCCCGCCTTCCTGAACAGCTCTCCTCAGTTTCGAGTTTATAGCTGAGTCAACAGAGAGAGGACAGGAAGATAGATAGATAAAAGATACAACTCCTAGGGGAGGTGGGTGGGTTGTGAGGACTAATTCCTGCTGTTCCCAGAGATCACCTGTTACAGGTAAGTAACTGTGCTATCTCCAGGAACAAGCAGGAATAAGTCCTCACATATGGGGACTCCCTAGCTTAGATGCATGGGATCCCCTGTAAAGGTTCGCCATCTTCGTATGGATCTCAGGCATCCATTCTGGGAAGGTGGGCAGGAGTTGTTTAGGAATGGAACAGGTGCTTGAGGACAGCCTGGCCAAACAAGGCATCCCGGCGGGAGTCCTTGTCCAAACAGTAATGGGCTGTGAAGGTATGAACCGAGGCCCAGGTAGCGGCTCGACAGATCTGATCTATGGAAACAGAGTGCAGATGAGCCATAGAAGTTGCCATGGCCCTCACATTGTGAGCAGTGACATGGCCTTCCAGAGAAATGTTTTTGCTCTGGTAAGCAAAAGAAATACACTGAGCAATCCAATTGGAAAGTGTACGCTTGGAGACTGGAAGTCCCAAATGGGAAGGATCAAAGGCCACAAAAAGTTGAGAAGACTTTCGATGTGGCTGAGTCCTATTAAGGTAAAAAGCGAGAGCTCTTTTACAATCCAGAGTATGAAGGTTCCTCTCTGCATTGGATGCATGAGGAGCTGGAAAAAAGACAGGTAGATATACCTCTTGATTAAGATGAAAAGGCGAGACCACTTTAGGCATAAAGTGGGGATTCGTCCTAAGGACCACCTTATCATGATGAAATCTGGTGTAAGGTGGATTAGCCACTAAAGCCTGCAGCTCACTGATGCGGCGAGCCGAAGTGACTGCAATGAGGAAGATGACCTTCCAGGAAAGAAATTTCAAGGAGGTGGAAAACATTGGCTCAAAAGGTGGCTTCATAAGTTGACCGAGCACTAGATTCAAATCCCATGCGACCGGGGGTGGTCTGATGGGAGGTTTAGTGAGAGTCAGGCCTCTCATGAATCTTGCAACAAGAGGATGAGAGGAGATAGGTTGTCCATTTATATGTTGCAAGGATGCTGCAATAGCACTTAAATGGACTCTTACCGAATTCGTCTTGAGGCCTGCATTGGATAGATGCAGGAGATAATCAAGAAGAGAATTCAAAGGAAGTGCCAGAGGGTCAAGACCCTGCTGAGCACACCAAATGGAAAAACGTTTCCATTTGAAAGCATAGGAACGCCTGGTAGAGGGTTTCCTAGAGGCAGAAAGGATATCTTTCACTGGTTGGGAAAGATGAAAGTCTTGAAGGCTTAAGCCTTCAGTAACCAAGCACTGAGGTGAAGGGATTTGGGGTTTGGGTGCCACAAAGTCCCCTCCTCCTGAGACAGGAGGTCTGGCGCAGCTCCCAGATCCAAGTAGGATCCCTGGGAGAGCTGTAGAAGTAGAGGGAACCACACTTGGCGTGGCCAGCGTGGAGCTATGAGGATCATAGTTCCATGATCCCTCTGGAGTTTGAACAGAGTCTTGGGAATCAAAGGAATGGGTGGAAAGGCATATAGGAATGCCTGACTCCAATTCAGGAGAAAGGCGTCCGTAGCCTGAGCTCCCTGACACGGAGTTCTGGAACAGAACCGGGGAAGTTTGGCATTCCACGGACTTGCAAAGAGGTCTATGTCCGGGGTCCCCCATTCCTGAAAGATTCGGTTTATTTGGTCCAAATGTAGGGACCATTCGTGTGGCAGCAGAACTCGACTGAGCCTGTCTGCCCGAGAGTTTTGAACTCCTGGGAGATACACTGCTAGCAGGTGAATCTGATGCTCTCTGGCGAAGGCCCATAGTCTTAGAGCTTCGTTGCAAAGCGACAGAGAGCCCGTCCCTCCTTGTTTGTTTATGTAAAACATGGCCACCTGATTGTCCGTCTGAACTAGGACAGTGAGGTTGGCTAGGAGGGAGTGGAAGACCTTGAGGGCAAGGTAAATTGCTCGCAGTTCCAGAAGATTGATATGAAGGGTGGTCTCCTGTAGAGACCAAGTGCCCTGAGTGGAGAGAGTTTGCAGATGGGCTCCCCACCCTGTTTGGGAGGCATCTGTTGTGAGGGTTGCTTGGGGTAGCAATGGTTGAAATGGAGCCCCCAACAACAGATTCTTGGTGGAAGTCCACCAGTGGAGGGACCAAAACAGACGATCGGAGGTTTGTATTTGGTCTGAGAGCGCTCCTGACGCCTGAGTCCACTGAGTGGCCAGGGTCCATTGAGCTGCTCTCATATGAAGACGAGCATAGGGCACCACATGCACTGTGGAGGCCATATGACCCAGTAGGCGTAGCATTTCCCTGGCTGTCAAGTGAGTGCTGGACTGAGCTTGGGAGGCCAAACTCAGGAGGCGCTGGCCTCGAACATGTGGAAGGTAGGCCCTTGCAGTGATGGTGTCCAACTGGGCCCCTATGAATTCTAGAGATTGAGTAGGGATGAGTTGGGACTTGGGAAGGTTTACTACCAGTCCCAGATACTGCAAAAGGCTCCTTGTGTGGTCCAGGGAAATCTGGGCCTGTGACTGATTTGGAGCTCGGATGAGCCAGTCGTCCAGATATGGGAAGACAAAGATTCCCATGCCTCTTAGAAATGCGGCTACGACTGCCATGCATTTTGTGAATACTCTTGGAGCAGAGGCTAGACCGAAGGGGAGTACTCTGTATTGGAAATGTTTTCCCTGAAACAGAAAGCGAAGATACTTTCTGTGGGATGGATGGATGAGTATATGTGTATACGCATCCTGTAGGTCTAGAGAACAAAGCCAGTCCTGACCCTGGAGGTAAGGAAGGAGAATGCCGAGAGACAGCATTTTGAATTTCTCCTTGAAGAGAAATTTGTTCAATTCTCTCAGATCTAGGATTGGTCTGAATCCCCCTGTCTTCTTTGGAATGAGAAAATAAGGGGAGTAGAAACCGGACCCTTGTTGAGGAAGAGGAACCTCTTCTATGGCCCCTTGGGCAAGAAGAGAGGAAACCTCTTGACCCAACAGGGTTAGGAGAGATGGGGGAGAATTGAATGGTCTCACCATATGATGGGGAGGAAGGCTGGAGAAATGAAGTTTGTAACCCTCTCGAATGATAGAGAGGGTCCATTGTTCTGTTGTGATTTGTTCCCATCTGGGAGCAAAGTGAACCAACCTTCCGGGTATGGTGAGAGGTTCTGGTTGTGTTAGAACCAGAAGTGGCAAGTTCCCTAGGAGCAAGTCAAAACCCCTGAGGGGTTGGAGCCTGCTGAGCTACAGTAGCTGCTGCAGGCTTAGCTCGTGCTTGTTTGGATTGCTGACGCTTAGCAGTATAGCGAGGTTGAGAAGACTGCTGGCCAGTATTTGAAGCAACTCTGGCCTTCTTATAGTAAGGCCTTTTAAAAGACTTTTTCTTAGTAGGAATTGAAGTGGACTTTGAAAGTCTTTCCAAGGTGGCATTTTCAGCATCCATCTGGGTGGCTTTGATTTGCCACTCTTCCCCAAATAAGTTCTCACCTGTACAGGGCAGATTCCGTAAGCCATCTAGAACCCAAGGTTCCAGATCAGAGGCCTGGAGCCAAGCAAGACGTCGGGCTGCAATAGCAATGCCGGAAGCCCTACTGGCTCCCTCAAAGGAATCATATGCTGCCCTATTAGAGAACTTAGAAACCTCTAAGAGTTGTTTCACTAGGGAAAGGAATCCCTGCTTTTTATCCTCAGGGATAAAGGGGGCAAAATGCCGCACCTTTTTGGCAAGTTCCTCCAGGAACATGCCCATATAGAGACTGTAGGAATTAATCCTGGCTATAAGCATACTAGCCTGGAAAATTTTCCTACCAAAAGAGTCCAAAGTCTTACATTCCCGTCCTGGAGGGGTGGAAGAGTGCCTTTTGGTACTCCTAATCTTCTTCATTGCAGACTTCACCACAATAGAGTGGTGGGGCAATTGAGTCTTTTGGAAACCAGGAGAAGGAGGGACCCTATACATGGTGTCCAACCTACGGGAATAAGGAGACAAAGTCAAAGGATTTTCCCAGAAATCCATCAGTTGTTCTTGAAGGATTTCATGGATAGGCAGGGTAACTGCCTCCTTAGGGGCCTTTGAGTATCCCAAAATATCCAGTTTTTTGGATCTGGGTTCCTTTTCAGAGGATGTGGTAATAGAAAGGGCTGTAGCCATATCTAAAACAAAGTCCTGGAAGGACAAATCCTCTGGAGGGGACATTCTCCTTTTAGGAGAAGAGGGCTCCTCAGGTAAGTTGAGTGAAAACTCAGCAGAATCATCAGAGGAGTGAAAATCCTCAGAGGAATCGGTGCTTTCCTCTAACGCACGATACGCGTACCGATCGGTATCGATATCGGGCGTATCGGGTATGGAACCGGTATGGAGCGAAAGCCCATACGGTACCGACTTGCGTTTAGAGGTGGACGGCCTCGATACCGGCATGGCGGACGATACCGGTATCGGGCCCGGAACCGCTGAAAGCGGAACCGATGGCGTTGCAGCTTTAATGAAAGCCATGACGGCCTGCTGCATGGACTGTACAGTATCGCCCATGGACGCCATAGCTGCCTGGATGTCGGTACCGGAGTGACCCGGTACCCCAGAGCAGGCTAACAGGTGATCTGTCGAGGCCGTAGCATCGATATCAACCTGAGACCCCTGAATTGGCGTTTTTGGAAGTTGGACTTCCCGCCGGGGTTGTTTGGCTGGGGCAGGGTCCTCAAGTTCTAAGCTAAGAGCCTCTCGATGCTTTGAAGGAGATTTGCTCTTTGAGGACTTGCCCACAGAAGGTTTGGTTACCTGAGATCCATCCGGAGAAGAAGACCTGGATGACTGTGATGCTGTATTCTCTGAAGCAAACAGCACATGGAATTTGTTGGCCCGGTTCTGCAGCCCACGTTTAGACATGTGGGAGCAAGATGGGCAGTCCGGTATGGAATGGTCAGGCCCCAAACATTTCAGACACCATTCATGGGTGTCTGTGACTGAAATAACAGCATTACATTTGGTACACTTCTTAAATCCAGGGGCTGGCTTCTCCATGAGGAGAAATTGAGTAGGCCGAGAGGCCTCTCTGAAGTGACCAAAAAGCTAAAAAATAAGAAAAAAGAATTATAATTTTTTAAAGAAAGAAAGAAAAGACCGGCGATACCGGTATCGGTATGGGGAAGGCAGGTACGCGGTCTAAAGAAACAAATAAAATAACAATTTCTTCAGCGGTGACAGGAACACGACCTGCTGAGGAGAGCTGTTCAGGAAGGCGGGAAGGCAGTGCGCATGTGCAGTGGGAGGTCCCAAAAGCTTCTATTCTAAGAAGCTGGGGAGCTTTCCCGCACGGGCTCCGTCGGTACCGACGTACCCATATGTGAGGACTTATTCCTGCTTGTTCCTGGAGATCACTTCTATTACTATATTTGTACAGCACTACAAGGTGTACCAAGACACACAGGCAGTCCCTACTCATAAGAAGTTATGAACTAGTCAAGACAGACAACACTACAAATGGGAACTAGTATATAGAGGGATAGCAAGGAAACGTATAGGTGAAAGGAGACTAGGGGATTAGGATCTAAAAACAGTCTCAAAGTAGTTAAGTTTTTAGCTTGGACTTGAACAGGGTTACAAATGGAGTTTGTTGCAGCCATAAGGAGCAGCAAGGTGAAAGGATCGAAGTCTGGATTTGGCAGTAGAAGAGAAGGACACAGATAGAAGGGATCTGCCAGAAGAGCGGAGTTCCTAAAGAGGGATGTAGGGAGAGTTGAAAGAGGAAAGGTAGTGAGGAGCCACAGAATGAAGGCACTTATAGGTCAGTAGTAAAAGTTTGAACTGGATGTGGAAACAGATAGGAAGCCAAAGAAGTGACTGACATGAGCATAGCTAAGGGGAGGGAGGATCCAGAACTAGATTTAGACTACTTCTATTCTTTCTTATAAGGTTTGTATTTTCCTTCCCCATTGTTAAGAGTTTCCTTAGTTTTTTTCGTCTCTCTTTTCTCTTATATTATGTATTATCATATCGCTGTATTTTGTGCTTTGATTTACTGATTTTATTATATGCTTTGATTAGTAGTATAATACAACATCATGTTCAACTAATATGACTGGCTATTAAACATTAAAAAGATTAAACATAAGGCAAGGGCATTGCTTGAAAATACCATCCTGGAAGCTCAGAACAGATGCATTCTACACATAAAGGTGGCAGGCAGGCTACATGATTGCTGGCATGATTAAAAGGTTAGAGGGAAGTTGTAAAAATCAAAAGAGAATCTTTCAAAAATGGAAAGCAGATCCAGAATAAACCCACAAAAAACACAAGCACTGGCACATTAGACACAAAGAACTGACAAGGCAGGCAAATCTTAAGTTCTTATGAACTGATGTGCATTGACATAGCTTTTTAGGCTTTCCTCTACTTTGGGTTTATTTACTTGCCTCTCCAGGCTATTTGGGTCATATGAAACAATTATGTAGATTTCCCGATGTTGCGTTCTTTCTATATAGAAAGATAAAGCTGTTTTACCATACAATGTGTATAATGTTCTCGGTCTGTGTCCTGCATGGTGCTGGAAAAAAGAAAAAGGCAGAATTTCTTGAATGAAATAGAATTGTAAAACTTTGTTCTGGAGAGCCTTTTATACAGAAGGTATTTAACATGCACTTGGGCCCACTGACCCCTGACCCCCCCCCCTTCCCCCCCTTCCCCCCCCTTGCTGAGCTCATAGCAGTAAGGCACACTAGCTTCATGGTTAGGCACTTCAGAGTGGACCTTATTGGTCTGAAATATGGTTTCAATAAATTAGGACGGTGTGATGCTGAAGTCCCACTCTTCGGCTGGGGTAATCTGTGAAGATCAAGCTCTTCATGAATCTCAATATCAAGGGTGATTAAATATGTATAGGTGTGTCCTATTGATAAACTGATATTGTGTTGAAGTGAAGTCACCAAATTTGCCCTAAAGCCTGCATTTCATAGATGTCAGATGTAGTATAGGATTTGTTAAATTTCACAAAAGCAAAAAGGTAGTTCTCTCTTTGTACAGCAAATCTCCATTTGAAGGCATACAAAGATCTGTGTGTGGGGGGGGGGGAGGGGGGTTTAGATGCCAGGAACATCATGAAAACTGTATGGGAACAGTCACAGGAGACAAGTATCTCATCTTCAACATCCAAATTGTCAATATTGAAATGCTCAGATTCAGAAGAGTTCCTCTGTGCTGGGAAATCAATGTCAGAGGGCCAGAGCGAGACTGGGTCCCATCACAGATAGCTGAAGGAACAGCAGACAGCATTACCAGTCTGGACAATGCTGGGGTTATCAGGATCATGGCTACAAGAGCCACTTTCAGTTTTATAAAGTTTTAATGTGAGTGGAAGTGGTGGACATGCACAGAGCACACCCTGTATTACACTGCTCTTTTCTTTCCTAATACAAGAGAATTTGTTGGCTTGTGATACAAACAAGTCTATCCTTGGAATACCCCATTTGCAAGAAACTCTTTGCTAACTATACACCTGGAGACCCATTCGAGTGGGTCTAGAATCTAGCTCAGTTTATCTGTTACAACAGTTTGTGAACCTGGGAAATACATTACCCATAGAATTACTATAATGAACAGTACCCAGTCCCATATCCTGACTGTTTCTGGACAGAGAGTAGGAACCTGTTCCCCCTTCTTGTTTATGCAATATATGGCCACTTGGTAGTATGGAATGAGACCTAGCTTGTTAAATAGCATATTGGAGAAAAAGGAATCTGCTGTACTATGACTTCAGACAGATAAATAAGATTTGCCATATTGGGTCAGACCAGAGGCTTATCAAGCTCAGTATCCTGTTTGTAACAGTATCCAATGCAGGTCACAAGACACTAGAACAGAGGTGGCTATCATTAATCCAACTGAAGCGGTAGCTTCAGGTGTCACTTTTCAGGAGGCGGCTCTGTGGGTGCAGGATTACAGAAAAGAGGAGAGGAGTCTTCAGACTATACCTAGTCAAAGGGTGATCTCCTTGCTTGTGCTGCTCAACAGCTCATCAAGACACAGGCGTGAAGACTGCGCTCTTCTCTTTGCCATGCTGTGCATGCTTCTAGCCCCACTCTTCCTGTCAGGCTGCTGGGGCGCGTTTTTGTGCTCATCTCCACTGCCACCACTTACAGGTCCTCCCTCCACCACTGCCAATGCCGATGCCCACACACACAAACCAGCTGAGTTTGTTTGGAGTGGTTACAGCTGCTGCGCAGAGGTTAGCTTCCTGCCACTGTGCTCAGTGCTCACTGTTTACTGCCGCTAGAGAGCATTATGAAGAGGGGGTACCTGGGGAAACTGGAGGTAACACATGGGGGAAGGCCTGGAGGAGAATGCATGGAGGAAAGTGGGGGGGAGCTGACGGTAAAGTGGACAGAGTTGCCATATTACCCGGTTCCAGGAGGGAGATTTAAGGCCCTTATGCTGATGCATTACTGGACTTGAAGCACCAATTTCAATAGTCTGAATTTGCGACTGTAAATCTACATTGCTTTGGTTTATAAGTTCAAAAACTGAACTGATCAAAAAGACTCCCTCCTGAAACAGGGTAAACTTACACAGTTCTGAGTGAGATGGCCAAGCTTCCATCATTTTTGTGGAGAGATGGTGAGACTTCTGAGCCCTCTGCATTATTCTTGTGGGTGGTATGAATGTGACATAAAAGCCTCCAGAAGAACACTGACTGGTGCTTGGCCTAGCATAGATGAGAACTAAATACAGAGATGCATTTCCAAGATCTGCACTGCATCCAGAGCAGTTTCATTTCTGGTTTTGTCTGCACATCTAAAATTTGATTGTTTTGTACATAAGAACAATAAAAATGCCATGCTGGGTAAGACCAAGGTCAATCAAACCCCATATCCCGTTTCCAATCCAGGTGACAAGTACCTGGCAGGTTACCAAAAAAGGTATACAGGCTCCACGGTGCTCGTCCCAGGGTAAGCTGTGGATTTCCCAGGTCCTCTTTAATAATGGTTTATGGATCTTTCCTCAAACTTGTCCAAAACCTTTTTTAAACCATTTCTGTAACTTATGTAATATTGTAAACCGCTCTGATGCTTTGGCTTGAGCAGTATATCAAATGTAATAAACAAACATACACTAACAGCTTTTACTATCTCCTCCAGCAACAAATTCCAGAGTTTGACAACTGGTTATGTAAAAAAATATTCTCTTATTAGTCTTAAATGAGCTACATTGTAGCTCCATTGAGTGTCCTAGTCTTTCTACTTTCTGAAGTAATAAAGCATAGTTACTCACCTGTAACAGGTGATCTCCAGGAACAGCAGGAATTTAGTCCTCACATATGGGTGTCGTCGGTACCGACAGAGCCTGCACAGGAACGCTCCCGAGCATCCCACAGTGCCTGCGTGTTGCCTTCCCCCCTTTCCCAACTGCCCCTCTCCAGTTGAGTTTTAAAGTTGAGACAAAGAGAGGGAAAGGAAAAAGAGACAGAGATACAACTCCTAGGGGAGGTGGGTGGGTTGAGAGGACTAAATTCCTGCTGTTCCCAGAGATCACCTGTTACAGGTGAGTAACTGTGCTATCTCCAGAAACAAGCAGGAATGTAGTCACCACATATGGGGACTCCCTAGCTTTAGGTGCCAGGGAGAGACCCCAGAAGTTGTGTGTCCCTGAACAGGGCTCCACTTCCCCCCATGGATCTCTACCAGGGATGATGGGTAGGAGTTGATTAGGTATGGAACAGGTGTTGGAGAAAAGCCTGACTAAACAAGGCATCCCAGCGGGAGTCCTTGTCCAAGCAGTAATGGGCTGTAAAGGTATGAACCGAGGCCCAAGTGGCTGCTCGACAGATGTCATCAATAGACACAGAGTGCAGATGAGCCATTGAGGCTGCCATGGCTCTCACATTGTGAGCTGTGACATGGCCCTCCAGAGAAAGGTTCTTACTCTGATAGGCGAAGGAGATAGACTGAGCAATCCAGTTAGACAGTGTTCTCTTGGAGACTGGAAGTCCCAAATGAGAAGAATCAAAAGCAACAAAGTTAAGAGGACTTTCTCAGTTGCTGTGTTCTTTGTAAGTAAAAGGCTAAAGCTCTTTTACAGTCCAAGGTACGAAGATTCCTCTCTGCATTTGAGGCATGAGGCCCTGGAAAAAAACACAGGTAGGTAAACCGCTTGGTTCAGATGAAAAGGCAAGACCACCTTTGGCATAAAGTGTGGATGAGTCCTAAGGACTACCTTGTCATGATGGAACCGTGTATAAGGTGGATCAGCTACTAGCACTTGCAACTCACTAATGTGGCGTACTGATGTGATTGCAATGAGAAAGATAACCTTCCAAGAAAGGAATTTTAAGGAGGTAGTAGCTAAAGGCTCGAAAGGTGGTTTCATGAGCTGCCCAAGAACCAGGTTTAAGTCCCATGCCACTGGTGGTGGCGTAATGGGAGGCTTAGTTAGAAGAAGGCCTCTCATAAATCTTGCTATAAGAGAATGAGAGGAAATAGGCTGTCCATTTAGAGGCTTAAGGGAAGCTGCAATAGCACTCAAATGGACTCTTACTGAATTAGTCTTCAGACCTGCATTGGATAAATAAAGGAGATACTCCAGCAATGATTCCAGAGGTATCGCAAGGGGGTTAAGAGTCTTTTGCAAACACCATGTGGTAAACCTTTTCCACTTGAAAGCATAAGAGCATCTTGTGGAAGGTTTCCTGGAAGCAAGAAAAATATCCCTCAGCAAGTGAAAGATTAGGATCATGGAGATCTAGGCCTTCAGCAACCAAGCCCTGAGATGCAGAGACTGGGGATTGGGATGCCATAACATTCCATTCTCCTGGGATAGGAGATCTGAAGCAGACCCTAACTCCAGGGAGGGAGCTTGAGAGAGATGTAGAAGCAGAGGGTACCACACTTGCCATGGCCAATGTGCAGCTATGAGAATCATATGACCTCTGTCTCTCTGAAGCTTGAACAGGGTTTTGGGAATTAGGGGAATGGGTGGAAAGGCATACAGGAAGTCTTGACCCCAGTAAAGGAGGAAAGCATCCCTGGCCTGAGCCCCCTGAGCCAGAGTTCTGGAACAGAACCAGGGAAGTTTGGCATTCCACAGACTTGCAAAGGGGTCTATGTCCGGGGTTCCCCAAAGTTGAAATATCCTGGTCACCTGGTCTGCATGCAGAGACCACTCGTGTGGAAGCAGAACTCAACTGAGTCAGTCTGCCCAAGAGCTTTGAATGCCTGGAAGATACACTGCCAGAAGATGAATCTGATGCTCTCTGGCGGGGGCCCACAGTCACAAAGCAACAGAGTGCTTGTCCCCCCCCCCCCCTGCTTGTTCACATAGTACATGGCTACTTGATTGTCCGTATGAATGAGGACTGTCTTGTAGCTGAGCAGAGTGTGGAACACTCGCAGAGCAAGAAAGATTGCTCTGAGCTCCAAGAAACTGATATGTAGATAACTCTTGTGGAGACCAGGTGCCCTGGGTAGAGGTCTTGCAGATGAGCTCCCCAATCCATTGGAGAAGCATCTGTTGTGAGAGTTGCTTGGGGTAAGGGTTGCTGAAAAGGGGACCCCAGCAACAGATTTTGAGTGGACTTCCACCACTGGAAGGACAAAATGAGGCGACTTGTGTTTGCTATTTTGTCTGACAGGCACCCTGATGCCTGGGTCCATTGGGTGGATAAAGTCCACTGAGCTGCCCTCATGTGGAGGCGAGCATAGGGAACCACATGCACGGTGGATGCCATGTGGCCTAGTAGTTTAACATTTCTCAAGCAGTTAGATGAGGCTTTAGCACTGCTTGAGAAGCTAACTGCACCAAGCGAAGGAAACGGGCCTGGGGGAGATATGCTGCTACAACAGCTATGCATTTCGTGAACACCCTTGGTGCTGAGGCCAGGCCAAAGGAACCTTCTGTGAGTTGGATGGATGAGAACATGGGTGTACGCATCCTTGAGATCTAGAGAACAAAGCCAATCCTGACTCTGAAGGTATGGCAGCAGAGATCCGAGAGAAATCATTTTGAATTTCTCCTTGACAAGGAATTTGTTCAATTCTCCGAGGTCTAAGATAGGTCTGTAACCCCCTGTTTTCTTTGGAATAAGAAAATAAGGGGAATAGAACCCTGTACCCTGTTGATGAAGGGGTACTTCTTCTATTGCCCCTTGGGCAAGAAGGATAGCGACCTCCTGACCTAACAGGTTGATGAGAGAGGTTGGAGAATTGAACTGCCTTACTATTGTGTGAGGGGGCATGTTAGAAAAATAAAGCTTGTACCCCTCCTTTATGATGGAGTGTGTCCAATGCTCTGCTGTTATTTGCCCCCATCTGGGGGCAAAATGACATAACCTTCCTGGAATGGTGGAAGGTTCTGGTCCCCCGAGAACCAGGAAGGCTAAAGTTCTCTAGATGAGAGTCAAAGGCCCTGTGGAGGCTGAGCCTGCTGAGACGGTTGAGGCTTAGCAGTCTTTGCTTTCCTTTGTTTAGGTGGTTGCTGACTCTTTCGGGCAGGTTGACCTGCAGAACGTCCCTGCTGGGAATAAGAGGGATAAAACCTCTTCTTTTTAGAAAAGACTGTTTTCTTGAACAATTTCTTTCTAGCAGGATCAGCAGTGGACTTGGACAATCTATCCAAGGTGGAATTTTCAGCATCCATTTCATTGGCCTTTTCCTGCCAATCTTTACCAAACAGGTTCTCACCAGTACAAGGGATATTTCCCACTTTGTCTTGTACCCAGAGCTCTAGATCAGATGCCTGAAGCCAAGCAATTCTACGTGCCCCTATGGCAATAGCCGAGGTTCTGCTTATGCACTCAAAGCAGTCAAAGGCTGCACGGTTTGAAAATTTAGAGACATCTTGGGCATGTTTGACCCAAGTGAGAAAATCCTGTCTTTTATCCTCAGAAAGGAAAGGACTGAAAGCCTCTAAGTTATGTGACCTCCTTCAGGAACATTCCCATGTAGAGACTATAGGAACTGATCCTGGCAGAAAGCATGGAGGCTTGGAAGACCCGACGTCCAAAAGCATCCAGGGTTCTGCACTCACATACTGGAGGATTAGAGGCATGCCTTTTTGCACTCTTAATCCTTCTCATAGCTGACTCTACTACAATAGAGTCGTGAGGAAGCTGAGTTTTATGGAACCCAGGACAAGGAGGGACTCGATACATAGTATCTAGTCTACGAGAATGAGGAGAGGTGGTAAGAGGTGTTTCCCACATCCTCAACATGAGGTCATATAAAATCTCATGAATGGGCAAGGTAGCTGCCTCCTTAGGAGTTTTGGGATATTGTAGAATTTCCAACTCCTTGGCCCTTGGCTCTGTTTCAGGGGCCACAGTAAGGGACAGGCCCCGAGCCACCTCCCTGATAAAATCTTGGAAGGAGATATCCTCTGGAGGAGATGTCCTGCGTTTAGGGGAGGAGGGCTCCTCTGGGAGAGGCATCGCTGCAGCGACAGAACTATCAGAATCCTCAGATTCTTCTGAGGAAGTATCATCTGTCCGGATGCTCTTGAACAGCCCGATACCCGTACCAACCAAAGTCAGTACCGGGAGTAACAGGTACTGGGGTATCGGTACCAAAGGTCATCAGATGACTGGGTACTGGCAAAGCAGACACCGATGCTGGTGTCAATGCTATCAGTACCGGTACCTATGTCAGGTGTCAGTACTGGTGGGACTGTCTGTCACAGTTCCGAGGGCTTCGATGCCGCAAGGAAAGCCACCAGACTGCGTTCCATAGCCAGAACTCTCTGGTCTATCGATGCTGCCAATGCCTGGATGTCAGTACCGGAGGAGACCGCCAGTACCCCAGAGTATGGCACCAGTAGTTCTGCCGAGGTCAAGGCCTCGAGAACATCCTGGAATCCCGATAATGCTTTGTAAGCCAAAGCCTCTCACCGGGGTAATTTTGCCAGTGCAGAATCCTCAAGGGCAACGCCAGAGGCATCTCGATGCTTAGGAGATCTACCCTCCAAGGACCGGCTGGATTTATGTTTAGTTACCGGAGATCCACGGGAGGAAGCAGCCCTGGAAGACATCGATGCCACCGAAGCTGCATCAGAGGGAAACAGGGTACTGAGTTTAGCAGCTCGGTTCTGCCGACCTCTTTTAGACATCATGGCGCAGGACATACTATCCGTGATGGAGTGGTCAGGACCTAAACATTTTAGACACCATTCATGGGTGTCGGTGACGGAAATGGTACCGCCACACTTGGTGCACTTTTTGAAACCTGAAGCAGGTTTCTCCATGGTAAGGAAATGTTTTTGAACATAAGGCCCAAAAAGGCACGTGCACCTGAAGAAAAAGGAGATCATTTTTTTTTTTTACAGAAATAAGAAAAAGCCAGCGGTACCGGTAGAGCGTCGAGGAAAGCAGACACAACCACAAAAAAGAAAGAAACAAGGAAGAATTCTTCTGCGGTGACAGGAACACGACCTGCTGGCTCCATGGAAAAAGAAGAACTGGAGAGAGGCAGTTGGGAAAGGCGAGAAGGCAGCATGCAGGTGCTGTGGGATGCTCCCAAAAGCTTTCTGATTGGACGCTGGGGAGCGTTCCCACACAGGCTACGTCGGTACCGATACCCATATGTGATGACTACATTCCTGCTTGTTCCTTGAGATAACAACTGATCTACATTAACCTGTTCCACTCCATTCGTTAATTTATAGAGCTTTATCATATCTCCCCTCAGCCATCTCTTTTCCAAGTTGAAGAGTCCTAACGTTTTAAACCTCTCATTTGGGTATCCTTCCATTCCCCTTTATCATTTTGGTAGCTCTTCTCTGTACCTTTTCTAATTCTGCTATATCCTTTCTAAGATATGGTAACCAGAATTGCATACGATATTCAAGATGTGATCACAGCATGTAACAATACAGAGGCATTATAATATCCTTTATTTTATTCTCAATTCCTTTTCTTATGATTCCTAACATTCTATTTGCTTTCTTGACTGCCACTGCACACTGGGCAGAAAGTTTCAATGTATTTATCCACAATGATGCCTAAATCCTTTTCCTGGTTGGTGGTTCCTAATGTTGAACCTTGTATCGTGTAGCCATATAGTTTGGGTAGCTCTTTCCTAGATGCAAAACTTTGCACTTGTCCACTTTAATTTCATCTGCTGCTCATGTTCCAATCTATCAAGGTCCTCTTGCAATTTTTCACAATCCTCTTCTGTATTATTCACTTTATATTTTGTGTCACCTGCAAATTTAATCACTGTTGAGAGAGACTAAGTGGGGTACCAGGGCCCTTTGAAAGAGTTAATATACAGCTCTGAATATTTGTCAGTATTACAAGTGTTTATGAATAAGCAGCACTCAGTTACATTTTGCAAGACAGGGAGTTCTTATTATGATTAAGCTGGAAAATACGCATCTGCCTAGTTTTGATATGTAACATACAATGTCTGTTCTGATTTTTAATATGCAGAAAAAGCTTGACAGAGCTGAATTTATACCATGTAGCAGTTTCTCTCAAATGAACTGCTCTGGCCTAATGGAGGGGGAGGAGATTTACAGGAAACTGCACAAGTTTGCAGAACTGTAGGCCTCCTCCCTTAATGTCTTAAATGGAGAAATTAGGTCTTACCTGCTAATTGTCTTTCCTTGAGTTCTCTCCGGGCCAATCCAGGCACTGTAGGGTTGTCAACCTTATCCAGCAGCTGAGGACTGAACTCGCCAAGTCTTGCTGACAGCCATCCAGCTCCCCTTGGCTTCAGGGACTCAGTCTATTGTCAAAGCAGCTCCCTTAACAAATCTGTTCCTAACCTAAATTAACGAAACCAACTTGAAAACGTAATAAACTAAAACCAAAAACAAACAAAACTGCTGATACTCATAGCTCCAGCAGAATTAAATCTCCCATATCCTCTTCTCCTTTTTGCTGCTTTTTTTTTTAAACCTATTCCAGATCTGAGTGACAGTGCTCCTCCCTCCCTCCCAATCCTCAGGTGTCACAAAATCAGTTTCGCTCCAAAACTGCCCAGCTTAAGCCTGAGGGTACCTCTAATCCTTGTGGTAACCCGTAGCACTGAATAATCTCTTCCGCTAAACACGATTACCTTACAGAAGCAACGAAACCAATAACTGGGAGGGCCCTGGACTGGCCCGGAGAGAACTCAAGACAATTAGCAGGTAAGACCTAATTTCTCCTTCGTCTCCCCTATGCTTGCACATCCAACCAATAATGTTTCGTAAACATGTGCAGAGACGACCAAGTAGCCACTTGTCTGCTGGCGGAACCAAAACAAACTCAGCCCAGTAAGTTGCCTGACAGCACGTAGAATGAGCCCAGATACTTGTGGGAGGCACCTTCTTGCTCGCCCGATAAGCCGCCAAAACCGCTTGCTTCACCCAGCGAGCAATCAAGGCCTTGGACGCCACCTCCCCTCTACGCACTCCTCCAAACAGGACGAATAACCGGTCTGTCTTCCGAAAGGCCTCCATCCTCCTGAGGTACCAACGGAGGACCCTACCTAGGTCCAGCTTCCTAAGCACACCATCCATAAGGCCATTCTCTTGAGCCCGAAAAGTAGGTAAAGAAATCAGCTGGAACAAATGAAAAACAGACACCACCTTCAGGAGGGACGACGGAAATAGTCTCAACACCACCTTCTCTGCCGAAAACTGCAGATAAGGCTCCCAACAGGAAAGCGCTTGCAGATCTGAGATCCTTCGAGGAGCAGAGCACTACCAAATATGCCGTTTTCCAAGACAACTCTCAAACCAACCGTACCCGCAGGCTCAAACGGGGATTGCGCCAACGCTTCCAGCACTAAATTCAAATCCCAAGGCAGCACTACCGGTCTTACTGGCGGCCATACATTCTTCACTGCTCGTAAGAATCACAGGACATCCGGGTGCAAAGATAAGCTGCCTCCTAGCATTCTGCCTCTAACAAGCCAGAGCCATCAATTGAGCTTTAAGCATCCTGAGAACCAACCCTTTATCCAGACCTCCTTGCAAAAAACACGACAAGATGTCCGGCACCTTCGCACCAAAAGGTCTGACACCACGCTTCGCACACCAACCCTCAAATATCCACCAAATATGGGCATAGGCCAGGGAAGTAGACCACTTTTTGGCCTGCAACATGGTCTCCACCACCTCCGTGGAATATCCTCTACGCTTCAGGCATTTCCTTTCAAGAGCAAAGCCGTAAGCGAGAAGCTATCGACCTGCGGCATTAGAATAGAGCCCTGAAACAGATTGACTCGACTGGGAAGTCTCCAAGGTTGATCCACCAACAGCCGTATCAGGTCTGCATACCACGCTCTCCTTGGCCAGTCCTGAGCAATGAGGATCACCGATCCTCCATCGGCCACAGAGGAAACACAGAGCAGTCCCTCCACCAGCTAGGGTTGAGCCAGCCCGTCGAGGCCTTCTGACATGTGCTCCCTGCACCTGCTGTAGAACCTTGATGCCTTTGCATTCTCGCGAGTGGCCATCAGATCCATAATCGGCTGTCCCCAACCGCACCATGTCGTGGAAGACCGCCTCGTTCAGTTCCCATTCTCCTGGATCCAGAACATGTCGGCTGAGAAAAATCGGCCTGTACACTATCCTTCCCTACCACATGTGCCGCTGAAAATGCCACCAAATGGCTTTCTGCCCACTGCATCAAGAGCTGACTCTCCTCCAGAAAGACTGCACTGCCCGTGCCCCCTTGCCAATTGATATAGGAAACTATCACCGCATTATCGGAGAAAATGCGCACTGCTTTTCCCGTCACCAGACTGTCAAACTCCTGAAAAGCCAGCCACACTGCTCTCATCTCCAGCTGATTGATCGAGCAGCCGCTCATTTCTGTCGACCAGTAGCCTTGTGCTACCTGGGACATATAATGCACCCCCCAGCCGGAGAGACTGGCATCCGTGGTAACAAACACCCAATCCAGTGATGCCAGGGGCATCCCTGCCTGAAGGTGCTTGGGATCCAACCACCACTGTAGACTGTCGCCTACTGCTGCCGAGCACAACAGCTTTCTCCCCAGTGAGTGCTCTTGTGGTGACCATCTGGAGAGCAATGCCCGTTGGAGGGGACGCATATGCGCTCTCGCCCACAGCACCAGATCCAATGTTGCCGCCATGGAGCCTAGGAGCTGCAGGTATCTCCATGCTGTCAGTACCTTGATCCGTAAAAATGCCGAAACCTACCTCCTGATCTTTGTCCTCTGGCAGAAAAACTGCTCCCACACTTGTATCGAACAACGCCCCTAAATATACTAGGCGTTGCACTGGAAGCAACTGACTCTTGATTTGATTTACTACCCAACCTAGGCTTTCCAGAAACTCCACTACCCGTGCCGTCGCTGACACCGACTCCACCACCGATCCTGCTCAAATCAGTCAGTCGTCCAGGTAGGGAGGAACTTGGATACCTTCCTTTCTCAATGCCGCTGCTACCACCACCATCACCTTTGTGAATGTTCACGGGGCTGTAACCAGACCGAACGGCAACGCCCGGAACTGAAAATGCCCCATGGGAATGGCAAAACGCAAATATCTCTGATGCTCTGGTCTGATGGAAATGTGCAGATACGCTTCCGTTAGATCTATGGACGAAAGGACCTCTCCCGGCCTTACAGACCGGATCACTGACTGCAGCGTCTCCATCCAAAAATGTGGTACCCTCAAACAGCAGTTCACATGCTTGAGATCGAGAATGGGTCGAAAAGCCCCTTCCTTTTTGGGCACCACAAAATAAATCGAGTATCGACCTAAGCTGTACTGGTTTGGCGGCACCAGAACCACCGCTTGAAGGTGCAGCAAAATGTTGGAGGGTGTTGTTTACCGCCTGTCTCTTCGCCGAAGAACCGCATGGAGACACCATGAAGGCCTCCACTATGGAATGTGCAAACTCCAGCGCATACCCCTCACGGGTGATTTCCAGCACCCTCTGATCTGTTATGGTGATCCAGACGGCGTAGAAGCCCTGCAACCGTCCTACGATTGGAACCTCCGCCAGGACCACCCTCCCTTCATTGCGGCTTTTTTGGAGGGCTCTGCTGAGATCCAAAATAGCCCTGACCGAACCCCCTAGCCCCTCGAAAGAACTGACCTCATGTTACAAAACGACCTCTCTGATAGGGAGTAAACCGAGGCCCTTGGAACCTCCGAAACTCTGTCCTGACCTCTCTGCAGAGCCCCCGGCCTTGTCACCTTTGGACGATCCTCCAGTAGATGCCCACCCTTGGAATCACCCAAATCTTTCACAATCATTTCCAATGCTTCCCCAAAGAGCAGCTTGCCCTTATAGGGGAGCATACTAAGGCGTGTCTTGGAAGATGTGTCCACCACCCAATTCCTGAGCCAGAGAAACCTCCTAGCGGCAATCAGATGCCATAGATTTGGCCGAAATCCTGACCAAATCATAAAAAAACGCATCTACGAGGTACACCACTGCAGACTCCAACTTCGCACCCTCTGCAGCTGAAGCTTCCTCCCCCTCCGGGGAAGAGAGTCCCCTTGGAGCCACTGAATGGAAGCTCTGGACACATAAGCACTACAAATAGATGCCTGCAGAGACAGAGCACTAGCGTCAAATGCCTGCTTTAGCAGAGACTCCAACTTCCTATCCTGCATATATTTCAGAGCTGCTCCGCCTTCCACCGGAATCGTAGTCTTTTTAGTCACTGCCGACACCAGGGCATCTATCTTTGGCATCCGCAGCATCTCCCTTTCTTCCTGTGGCACTGGGTACAAACGGCCTATCGCTCGACCCCCCCCCCCCCCCCCGCGGCGTAGCTTCCGGGCATTCGCATTCTGATTCTATCATCTGTTTAATTACCCTATGGACCAGAAAACACTTCTGCTCTGCCTTGAAACCTTAGAGCAACAGATCCTCCAGCGGTTCCTCTTGAACCACCGGCAGGGTAATATTCAGGGCCGCCAGCGAATGAGCAATAAGCGCCCAGTTATTCTTTCTGAAATACCCGGAAAACATTGGGATCCTCTCCTGGACCAATCTCCCCTTCCTCCAGCTCCCCTGTCCACTGATCCATACCGGATTCTGAGAGGATCTCTCCTTCCTCCGCCACCAGCAGAACTGGATCTTGCTAACCGAAGCCATCGGCCGCAGTCTCCACTGACCAGCCCCTCTTTGAAGACCCCTCCCAAGGATCCAATGGGCTGCCATCCTTTCCAGATAACCCTAAAAGACTGGAAGGAGAAGACTTCTCCTGTGACTGCTCTATCTTCAGACAGTATGCCTTGTGTAAAGAATGAAATCTGCAGAAAATAAGGGCTGCAAACCATCCCCCCCCCCCCCCCCCCGCTATTACTGGAGTCTGAGCCACCACCTCCGCTGGAGGAGACTTCTTAGACTTAGATTTCTTTTTCAGTGACTTTTCCTGAAGCGCGGGAGAAACAGCCATCTCCTCTAAAATGGCTGCCGCTCCTGCCTTCCCAGCTGTGCTTTGCGGCTTGCTCAAGTGACCCAATGAGGCCACGGTATCCTCCATTCTCTCAGAACACCTCAATCTAAAGCTAACCCTCAGCCCCGGGTGCTAGAATCCTGGCAGTTGGTGACACTTGTGTCCGCTGCCGAGCCCGGCAGCCTGCACTGAAGATGAAAACCATCTGCTCAAAACTCCCGACAGCTGTGGGCTCTTCGCAGACAGGCTTGCCCCCCCTACACAGACCCGTGCGTGAAGGCAAGCTGTTGCGACGTACCTGCGCTTTGTAACCTGAACTCCCTGGACCCTCACCTCTGCTGCTAGTGGGAGAGTTAGTCTGGGTTCCGGAAGAAGAGAAACTGACTCCGGGGCTCCCAGATGCTCTCACAATGCCGCCTACAACGCTGATACCCAAGGCAGACTCTGCCTCTGCTCCGATCTCCGGCAGACTTCCCCCCCCGTACAATTGCTTCTGTCCTGGCTATAATACCCAGTTAGGGTAACCCAGGGCTTTTCTGCTGTTTAATTCTTTGTCTTTCCTGATAAACCTACTTCTTTCCTCTTCGTCTGACCGGGAGTCTGTCAGCACACGTCCTATCCAGATGCTGAGGACTGAACGACTGAGTCCCTAAAGCCAGGGGGAGCTGGATGGCTGTCAGCAAGACTTGGTGAGTTCAGTCCTCAGCTGCTGGAGAAGGTTGACAACCCTACAGTGCCTGGACTGGCCCGGAGAGACGAAGAGGAAAGTACCATTTTAACATAATCTGGTGTAGTAAACATACCCCACCGAGTATTAACAGTTAACCCGGGCTATCTGCAACTAGATCCCATTGAATAACATGGGACCTAGCTGCAGACAGCCCAGCTTAATAAACATACCCCTGTGTGTTTTGTTTTTAATTAGATCACTCATTCTACTTGCATTTGAATTTAGAGGAAGTCAAAGAAAAGGGGTCAGTTATTTGGTAGCCCAGTCAGATATGCCACTGGAAAAAGATATATCTTTCAATCACTTCACTTGTTATTCCCATTTCCAGCTTATTTATATGTTAAAAGCAGTGGGCCCAGCAAAGTCCCCTGCAGTAATCCACTATTCACCTTTCTCCATTGAGATAATTGCCCATTTAGCTCTACCCTCTGTTTTCTATCAAAGTAAATAGTTCCCCAAGTTCTCCTCCATGTTAACTCCCCGTTTTATGTAAACGACGGCCAATGTATCTGGTCAAGTGTTCTATTGTTTTGATGTAAACCGCGCTGATGACAAATAGCACGGTATATAAGAAATGTTAAATAAATAAATAAATAAATAAATCAACCAGTTCATGATCCACAATAGTATGCTGCCTCCTATCCCATGACTTTTTAATTTCACCATGAGTTTCTCATGAAGGACCTTGTCAAAGGCTTTCTGAAAATCCAGATACACTATAATCGACTGGCTCATCTTTGTCTACCTCTTTATGCAAACCTTCAAAAAATATGATAGATTAGGTACATATGACCTAGATTGGCCACTGTTGGAAACAGAATACTGGGCTTGATGGACCTTGGTCTGACCCAGTATGGCATATCTTATGTTCTTAGAAAGACAAGACCTTCCTTGTCTAAATCCATGTTGGCTTTCTCCCATTAAACCATATCTATCTACATGTTGAGTAATTTTATTCTCTCTGTTTCTACCATTTTGCCTGATAGTGACCCCAGGCTCACCGGTCTGTAGTTTCCTGGATCACCCCAGAACACTTTAAAAATTGGCACTACATTGGCCATTCTCAAAGTACTACAGATGATTTTAATGTTAACTCGCAGATTACTAATAGTAGGTCTGCAACTTCATATTTCAGTTCTTCCAAAACCTTCGGATGTACAGTATACCGTACCATCTGGTCCAGATGATTTGCTACTCGTTAGTTTATCAAATAGTTGTAACATCTTCCCGGTTTATCTATTTCTTTCAATTCTTCCGATACATCACCTTTAAACACCATTTCAGGCATGGCTAACTTTCCTACAATAAAGGCCAAAGCAAAGAATTTAGTCTCTCCACAATGGGTTTCTCCTCCCTTAGATGATAGAGGGGTAAAAGGGGCACTAATGGTCCAACTGACTCACATGGTTTTGTTTTTGCTAACAATGTACTTTAAAAAGTTATTATGCACTTTTGCTTCCATAGCAAGCTTTTTTTTCAAATTCTCTTTGCCTGGCCTTACTTATAAATGCCTTGCATCTAACTTGCCAGTGCTTATGTTTCCCCATTTTCGTCATTTGGTTTCTTTCCATTTCCTTAAATTGTTTTTTTTTTTTGGCTACAACAGCATCTCCGACGTCACCTGTAAACCATGCCAGTAGTTTTTTGGCCTTCCTTCCACTTTTCTTAAAGCATGGACTACATCTGGTCTGGGCTTCCAAGATAGTATTTTTAAAAATTGTTTATGCTTGATGTAAATGTTTAACATTTGCAGCTGCTCGTTTTAGATTTTTTTCTAAACTATTTTTCTCATTGTATCAGTCTCCCTTTCAAATGTTAAAAAATAGTACTGTGAATTTCCTTGCCATCCTCCCTCCATTTATTAAATCAAATGCAATCATGCTATGAACACTACTGCCAAGTGGCCCCAACCCCCTTATCTCTTGCACCAGATCCTGTATTCCACTAAGGACTAGGTCCAAAATAAATGACTGCTTCTTGGAGCAGCTGGTTCATGAACAGACAAGAGGGGAAGTTATTTCCCTCGCAAGTCCTGCTGTGATGTTGACCCAGTCGATACCGGGCATAATTGAAGTCACCTATTAGTGTGTTGTAACTTTTGTTAGCATCCCTGATTTAGCATTTCATCATCCATCTGCTCATTCTGGCCAGGCAGTCGATAGTACACCCCCTCTGCCACTGCCTTCCCCCTTTTACATGGGATTTCTATCCATACAGATTCTATGTGACTAATAGGCAAACTGGGAAGATGTATTACAACTATTTGATAAACTGAAGAGTAGCAAATCACCTGGACCGGATGGTATACATCCGACGGTGCTGAAAACTGAAATATAAAGATTGCAGACCTATTAGTAATCTCTGAAGTATCACTGAAGAATGGACAATTTAATGCCAATTTTTAAAAATGGTTGCAGGGGTGATCTGGGAAACCAGACCAGTGAGCTGACATCAGTATTTGGCAAAATGGTAGAAGCCATTATAAAAATAAAATTACTGAACATGTAGATAGTCATGGCTTAATGGAAAAAACACATGGATTTAGCCAAGGAAAGTCTTATCTTACACTATATCGATTGGCTCACCTTGGTCTGTTTATACCTTCAAAAAAATATATAACAGATTTAGTACCTGGATTTTCAGAAAGTCTTTGACAAGGTCCCTCATGAGAGACTCTTGGTGAAATTAAAGTCATGGGATAGGAGGCAGCATACTACTGTGGATCAGGAACTGGTTAAAGATAGAAAGCAGAGAGTAGGGTAAATGGGCAATTTTTTCAATGGAGAAAGGGGAATAGTGGAGTATCCTTGGGATCTGTGCTGGGCCTGTTGCTTTTTAACATATTCAAATAGCATGCTAGGGATCATAAGGAGTGGAGGAGTGAAGTAACCGCCTAATGGTTAGAGCACTGGCTTGGAAACCAAGAGTCCAGGATTTGATTCCCACTAGCATTCCTTGTGGCCTTGGGCAAGTCACTTAACCATCCACTGCCTCAGAAAAATCCATGTAATCCATGTTATCAATGTCCCTGTTTAATGTTCAAGTTTAAGTTACAATATAAACCGCTTTGATTAATGAAAGCAGTATAAAATACCTGTTAAATAAAAAATATAAAGAAAGGCATGGACGATAAAACCAAGGTTCTCTCCCATTAAATAAATGAGTGTCTAGATGTTCAATAATTTTATTCTTTATAATGGCTTCTAGCATTTTGCCTGGTACTGATGCCAGGCTCATTGGTCTGTAGTTTCCCAGATCACCCCTGGAACTCTTTCAAAATTGGTGTTACATTTGCTATATGCTCAAGTCTATTTTTTTTGGCTTAAATTCACATAAAATTACTCATACATACAGATATGGTTTAATGGATCAGAGCAAACATGGATTTAGCCAAGGGAAGTCTTGTTTCACCAATCTACATGTCTTTAAAGGGATTAACACATGGATAAAAAAGTGAGCCAGTTTATATAGGGTATCTGCATTTCCCCAGTGAGATGCTCCTGAGAAACTTTAAAAAAGTTATGGAATAGGAAGAAATATCCCCCATTGTGAATTTAGAACTAGTTAAATGATATGCAACAGAGGACGACTACATGGTCTCTTCTTTAGATGGAAAAGGGTAACTGGGCTTGGTTGTCTGCTCATGCATGGAAATGAGTAATACAGGGACTGTCATTAACACTTGGGCTGGCAATAGCATGGACCTGAGCCAAGAGGCTGATGACTCTTTGCAGTGTACAGCCGCTCTTGCATAGCTGCACACAAGATCTGCAAATGCTTATGCTGATTTTTTTGAACTTTTGAGGACTTCTTGATAGAGGCAGATGATAAAGGGAATAAATAAAATATATTTTTCTTTAGGCTAGCATATAGCACTCCAGTTTACAGAGCAAACAATTTTAAAACTAAATAAAACACAGAAAAATATTTTAAAAATATTAGTCTGCCCTGGATATAAATCAACTTTATTTTACAAGCTTTGAACTCTGCCAGAGGATCATTTAATAATGGCTGTCTAACTATCCACTGCAGGACCTACAGGAATAAAATGAGTAACCTCAAAGGAACCTGCCAATAGAAAGTGGTACAGCTAGGCCACAGAGCATGTAGGAGTAAAATGGACCTTGCAGCAATTAGCTCCTGCTAACAATGATGCCCATAAATTAAGGTGTCTCTTTGACCTTAGTCTTAAGTAAATTGTCCACTATGCCTGATGCACTAGCCAACTTCCAGTGGAAATCTTCCCCAAGACCAGAGACTCTGAACAGGCCACCCTGCATGTTCCAATGGCTAGTGCTGAGAACCTACTGGCTGTATCAAGTTATATGTGTTTCTCATATTTTTATCAAAAAGCATGGCAAGGATGCCTTTGCTTGTTGCCTCTGGGAGAAGTCCCTGTATCTCCTGGAGTTTCTGCTGCATCTTTCCTAGGATGGCATAAATGTAGTACAATATAGCAGCTAATATGCAGAGATGCATGCCGAAAACATGGCAGAATGAAACAGAAATGTGGCAAGAGACCTGTACTCTGCGTCCTTGCCTTGTGGAGCTAAGGTATTATTCTTATTCTTCTTATTTTGGCTCTTTAATGCTGCTTCTACCATTACTAACTGGTGAGGATTTAATCAAATCTTAATGTGGGTTGTCCTTTGTACCTGGCGGTTCCTCCTCTACTGCCATCCCTCTCAGTTGGGGTACCTTAAGGAACTGCTCTGGGCCCTTTTCCTTCTCTCTATACCAAATCCCTTGGTGCCTTCAACTCTTCCCATTTTTATGCCAATGACTCAAATCTATGTACATCCGACATCTCTCCTTTGCTCCAAACTCTTATCTCTACTTGTTTATCTGACATCGTTACCTGGACATCTTAACTGCCACCTAAAATTGAAAATGGCTAAAAATGAACTTCTTAATTTTCCCCCTAAACCCTCCTCCCTCCTTTCTCTATCATTGTTAACACTCTTCTTGTTTCCTCAGCCCAAAACTTTGGGATTATCCTGGACTCCTCCCTTTCCTTCTCCACACATATTCGACATATAGCTTTCTCTACAACATTAACGATTCATTCCTTCCTCTCTGAATACACTACTAAGGTTCTTGTCCACTCTTTGGTCACCTCCTGTCTTGACTACAGCAACCTCCTCCTTGCTGTCTCCCTCAGTGTCACCTCTCTCCAGGATTTTGCTTCCTAAACACACTTGGGTGATCTTATGGATTTTGGGCTGTTGATATTGAAAAAAGTCACCTTGAAATTTTCCTACCGCATATTTTTCCCGATTTCCTTGCATATTCATATGTTGTCTAGAAAGTAAGTGCCTTTGTTTAGTCCAGGCATGCCTGGGCATACACTCCGGGCAGGCTCACAATATGCAATAGAAATGCTTCTGCTCAGGCATGCATGGCATGCTTAGTCAGGATGGATGCTGGCAGCTTTCATACACAGATGCTATGCACAACGTTGATATCAGTTTGTGTATTTAATAGTATTTACATGTAAGCTTCTTGTCTAAATGATATTCGTTACAACAGAAATGTCTCGTCAATGTTGCAACAGACTCCATACATTGTTACATTTGTGGCGAGTATATGCTTAAGCCTCCAAGATGCAGTACGACTGCACTTAAAGCGCAAGCACTACTTCAGTTATAAAGTTGGCAATCAAGACAAATCCTGGGCTCCTCACATTTGCTGTGTAACATGTTTATGCTTATTACATTTGATATACCGCTCAAGCCAAAGCATCAGAGCGGTTTACAATATTACATAAGTTACAGAAAATATGAAAAGACCACACCACTAGATAGGACAGAATAAGAGATAGTGATAGTTAAAGGAATAGAGGAGACAAGAAAAAATGCTCCACATAGCATCTGAAGAGGTAGATATCATACCACCAGGTGTTTAAGCTCCCACTCATAACCTCCGCTTGTCGACATCACCCCTCCACCGCACCGATCTCCACAGCAAGCAGAACCAATGTAGCAGCATTTTAAACGGCCCCGCACGGTCCTACGCCTAAGGGCCACGCCAAAAGGCTCAGGAGGTACTCTGAATCAATGCCGTTTGAAGTCCCAATGTTACAGCGAGAACAGAAGATCATGTGAAAGACTGTTACTTCTATCTGACCAATGTATCTAGCTTCTCTGCTAAAAGTAAGAAATCTATTGAATACCCCAATCTGCCTTCAGCCGAGGCCAGTGCCAAAGCCAAAGACATGGAGCCTAGATGAGGCAGACAAAGATGCCATAATACATAGGCCAGACGTGGAAAATGACAGGTGTTCGAGGATCGATGGAACAGGTACCATGAGGGCTTCCTTCGGAGGGGCCTCATACTGGAAGATCTCCAGTTCTTGCGTGCAAGGGTCCTCCTCTGCCTCAGTCTCAATGGAGAGTGCCCTAGCCATGTCCTGCACAAAGACGAGGTAGTTAACATCCTCTGGCGGGGAATGGTGTCAGGACGCCAGGGGAGATGGGTTCGAAGGTACGTCTCAGTGGTGGTGCCTCGTCCTCTGTCTCCCAAATCAGAATGGAAGTCCAAGGTCAATTCTGAGGCTTTGCGGTCACTGCAATTGAGGTCCAAGCCCAGGGCCTCCTGGGGTAACCTGCATCTGAGCAGTGTATGCTTACCGGAGAGGACCAGTGCCCAAGGATGCCGATGGCACTGGTCCTCGAGGCCGGTGGCACTTGAGGTTTGGCTCAACATCAGGGGAGGCCCTTGATGTCGAGGGTCCCATTGTCAGGGCAGATAAACCAGACATGAACAGCTGCTGCTGGGCCACAAGGGCTGAAATACTGCACTCTAAGGCCGCCATCCTGGTCTCCATGCCAGGTGGCTCTTCAGCCTTTGACATGGACACAGAGGGTTTCAGGTCTGGCGTCTGTTGTGTCAAGGGGAGTGGGGTCCCCAATGATGGCGGTCTCAGGTGTCCGAGGCCAGTCGGTGGGTACAGACAACTCCTTCTGGAACAGCTTGTGAGGCACTCCCACTCAGACGACTCCTACTCATAACAGGGACTGCAGGGCCTGAAGTGAGATTTTCCCATCTTCCTGGACCTGTTCTCTGAGGTCTTTAAGGACTTCAACTTCTTGCATGCCACCTCTGGCGATTTCCTCTTAGAGGAACCACAGCTGCAGGACTCCATTGTGGCCCGGGCTTCACAGGGCACAGAGGTATCAGAGGGGGCCTGGAACAGGGTGTTGCTGGAGATACCAGTGTGGAGTCAGATGTTTGGAAACATTTTTTTCCAGCTGCTGACTACAGCTCTTTGGGGGTCACAGTCCTGCAAAGTTCACAGTCTGAGTCATCAGGTCCCCAGCCAAGGCACTGGAGGCAGCAGTCATGCAGATTGGTGAGGGATTTCTTGCTGCACCGATTGCACTTTTTAAAGCCACTGGAGACCATTGGGAAAAAGGGGGCCCTGCCATCCGGCAGGGGTCTGTGGACCTTGGCTGAAAGAGAGCATGAATGCCGATCGAGGGATACCTCTTAGAAAAAAAACAAAAAAACACAAAGCAACAAACCTGAGTGATGCAGAGGTAAGCTGGCACAGGGGCAGGAAAGGAACTTTTTCCCAAAGGGCTCTGTTGAAAAAGGAGACTGAGGCAAGATGGCATCCTTGGGCAGGAAGGGGATCATGCATGCATGGTGCATCTCCCAAAGGCTCTCTTTGAAAGCTGGGGAAATGCTTCTGTGCAGGCTCCATATCAGTGCTGACATCACCCATATGCGAGGACTGACTTAGCTGCAATTCTCTGGAAAGCAGTAAGCTGACTGCAAAACATCAATCTGGACAAACCGGTTATTTAAAGCCAGTTGCCAGATATGCACCGGCAATGAATATCCAATCCTAATATAAAGTGGCAGAGGCCAGCCAATTTGACAGTACTGGATTCTGCCACCGAATAAGCTCGAAATTCTTTATAGTCGACTGTGGTTATGCATTTTGTGAGTTTGTGGCTTGTGTATGCAAAGCCAATCTCTCACTAAGATTGCCTGCACAAGATCCTGCAACTGAAACCTTCACTGTTTAATTCTTCTCTGTTCTTGGATGCCCCTAATAGCACAATTCATTATATCATGGGCAATTCTCAGGCATTTAATACACTGGTCAAGAGTATCCATTGGAGACATTTTGGCCATATAAAAAAAAAACCACACGTTTAAGTGTCAGTAGCCTTTTTTTCAGCAGCAGGGAAACATGCCTGAGCTAAAATGAAGAGGGTTTTTGTTTGTTTTTTTAATATAAAGCAGCAAGAAAGCCTTAGACAGAAAAAAATAAAAAGGGAAAACCTAAAGGAGTTTATATGAATAGGATTTGCCACACTGATCACTGCAATCTGTGCCAGAGATAAAAAAAAAAAAAGACTGACTGGTTTGGCCGAGGCCTACCTGGTATACTGCTCACTGCACATGTGCAATGCATCCTAGACATAACTAATTAGCCAACATTCTCCAAATATTGTGCTGTATGATTTTACTCATATATGAGACTATTCATCCTGTTTGCTTATAGAGAATAAAACCATATTCACACTTCCTCTACAAACTGCACGGTGCATCTAGCACTAATCCCCCACCCTCTACCAGCTCCAGTCCCAGTTTTCCTTTCCCCCCCAACAGCCTGTCCTCAAATTCCTCCCACCCCCCGTCTATCACTCTCAATCCACATCCTTCCTTATTCTATCCTCTTGCCATCAGCTGCAATGCTCCATCCCAGCTAAGAACAGCCTCCTTAGGAGAATTAGGAGAGGCCATGGATGGAGGGACAGAATGGAAACCCATCAGCTGCTGAAAAGCTTGTGCAACTGTGAGCTAAGACAGAAAATGCAACAAGAATAGAATGAAGGATCCAAGGAAGGCAAAGGGAGAGATGAGAAACTGCTAGGGACAATAATGTTTTTTTCTGGTATTTATCCAATTCAAACCAAATTTATATATTTTGCATTAGAGGGGTTTTAACCAACAATCAATAAAAAAAAAGAAAGCCCTATTCACACTTTATTCTAGCATCTTACATATTCAATATTATTCTGTTAATGGTTGCTGTTGTGCGTAGATAGGTAACAGATTTTTGAAAGATGAACCTACAAAAATGAGGCTTGCATCCAGGCTTAAGGCAAACACTTCAAATGACTGTTATCCCTTCTCTTTTGTTCACTTGGTTGTCTCCCTGAGGTCAGCAGCAGTTTGGTCAAGTCCCACTTTGCATAGAATGTCTAGATAGAATTATGAATGTGTTAACCTGGACATTCCAGTTCCTAAGTAAAACGTGTATGGGGACACATAGCACGTCCTAAATAAAGAGTAAGATCACATGAGCCTTTTCAACATTAAGCACCAGCGAGTACATGTGCAAATGTCAATTTTACAAGACTGCATGAACAAGAGGAACCAGCATACACCAGAGTATTTTTTGAGGTGCTGTTAGACCACTGAGATGAGCAACATTGCTCCTTCAATCACTAGTGGCAACCCCAGTTCAGCTAGCAGATACTCCCCTGCCTTGGAGCAGATGTTAATGGTTATAAAAACAAGTGTATTGCCATTGTAAAATGGGAAATGCATTTCAAGGAGTTGTTTTGAAATGCCCAAACCATGCTTACTAAGAGATCTGTCCCCCAGGGCGCTATAAAATTAGTATGGAAATGTTTAGATGTGTACACTATGCCTACATTCTATTAGTTCTATTCAATTCCATTTTGATACACACATACATATCACAGCTCTCATGATATGAGCAACACACAATAACTCCATCTCACATATATACAGTTACCTATTTCAATGTTCCACACATGTACATAGTTTCCCCCGTTATCCAAGTTGATTGCTCCTGTTCATTGTAATGACCTGACTCTTGTTTATTGTCAGATACTGTTTGTTTTATGTAAACCGCGCTGATCGCAAATAGTGCGGTATATAAGAAATGTAAATAAATAAAAATAAATAAAATTAATGAGAGAGTCCTGCATACAAGTACTGGTACCTTTTTTGCTAGGAAAAATACACTGTGTAAACATAAAAAAGACACGCACACATGCTCACTTCCCAATCTTCTATAAGCATTACAGAAGGACAGACATTGGGATGCCAAGCTCCATCACACACACAGTACCTCTTCTTTAGACTTTCTTTGTTGTCATCAGTTCTCCCACTGCTCTTTCCTCTCTCCAAGCAACGTTTTATGCAAGTCTAAAAAAAAAAAAATCATCAATACAGACAAGGTCAGTCCAACAACTTTCTGCAAATCCTCACAAATGAGTGCTGGCATCCAACAGAGCCCACATGGGGGGGGGGGGGGGAAGCTTTTCCTAGCTTTGGAACTCTATAGAAAACTTCAGCTTAATAGCACACGTATGCCACTTCCCAGTGTGGTGTATGGTGCAGAGCCACCTCTGTTCTTTATGTAGCCTAATATGGAAGTCCAAGTCCAAGAGAAAGAGGGAAGGTTATGAGATATCTATTGCATTGTCCATGAAGAACACTTGGTAGAGGTAAATAACTGCTTTCTCAAAGGACAAGCAAGAGAGTATCTTCGCAAATGGGACTCCCAATGACCTGTTGCCTTTAACACTGAACCGGGAAAACAAGGACAGAAATGCAGGGCCTACCGCCAAGTGGACTAGGCATCTGCCTAAGATGGCACAATCCTGGGAACAGCACTGGTGCAGCAGAACAGAAGCAGCACAAATGCAGGCAGTGCAGCATGAGACCTTTGAGCACATACCTCTACTCGCATGTGCTCAAGGCTCTGTGCTGCAATTAGTGTGGTCTGGGCAGAGATGGGCCTTGAGCCATCATGGGGGGGGGGGGGGGGAGAATGCACAGCTGAAGGTTCACTTAGGATATCAGATACCCTTGGGTTGCCCTGATAAAACTGCAAAATATTACATATCTTCTCAGCTTTTATCCTAAAAACCCAACACAAACAGAATCTGGAAATCCTAACGGACACAAGGAGGTATATAGATGGTTTGTGAGCCTCAAAAATATTACACCTATTGTCTTCCAGGGATAGCATAGTTACTCACCTGTAACAGGTGATCTCCAGGAACAGCAGGAATTTAGTCTTCACATATGGGTATTGTCGGCACCGACTAAGCCCACGTGGGAACGCTCCCCAGCGTCCAATTAGAAAGCTTTTGGGAGCATCCCACAGCACCTGCGTGCTACCTTACCATCTTTCCCAACTGCCTCTCTCCAGTTGAGTTTAAAGCTGAGAGAGGGGAAAAGAGAAAGAAATAGATAGAGAGATACAACTCCTAGGGGAGGTGGGTGGGTTGTGAAGACTAAATTCCTGCTGTTCCCGGAGATCACCTGTTACAGGTGAGTAACTATGATATCTCCAGGAATAAGCAGGAATGTAGTCTTCACATATGGGGACTCCCTAGCTTTAGATGCCAGGGAGAAAACCCCAGAAGTTGTGTGTCCCTGTGAAAGGGCTCCACTTCCCCCCATGGATCTCTGGCATCCAACCAGGGATGATGGGTAGGAGTTGATTAGGTATGGAACAGGTGTTGGAGAACAGCCTAACCAAACAAGGCATCCCAGCGGGAGTCCTTGTTCAAACAGTAACGGGCTGTGAAGGTATGAACTGAGGCCCAAGTAGCTGCTCGACAGACGTCGACAGACACAGACTGAAGATGAGCCATTGAAGCAGCCATGGCTCTCACATTGTGAGCTGTGACATGGCCCTCCAGAGGAAGATTCTTACTCTGATAGGCAAAACGCAATACACTGTGCAATCCAGTTGGACAGTGTTCTCTTGGAGACTGGAAGTCCCCAATGAGAAGGATCAAAAGCAACAAAGAGTTGAGAGGACTTTCTATGTTGCTGTGTTCTTTGTAAGTAAAAGGCTAAAGCTTTTTTACAGTCCAAAATATGACAATTCCTTTCTGCATTTGATGCATGAGGCCTTGGAAAAAAAAAAACACAGGCAGGTAGACCGCTTGGTTTAGATGAAAAGGTGAGACCACCTTTGGCATAAAGTGTGGATGAGTCCTAAGGACTACCTTGTCATGATGGAACCATGTATAAGGTGGATCAGCCACTAGTGCCTGCAACTCACTGATGCGATGTGCTGATGTGATTGCAATGAGAAAGATAACCTTCCAGGAAAGGAATTTCAATGAGGTAGTAGCTAAGGATTCGAAAGGTGGCTTCATGAGCTGGCCAAGAACCAAGTTTAAGTCCCATGCCACCGGTGGTGGCCTAATGGGAGGCTTAGTTAGAAGAAGGCCTCAAATCTTGCTATAAGAGGATGGGAGGAAATAGGTTGTCCATTTAAAGGTTTGAAAGAAGCTGCAATAGCACTCAAATGGACTCTTACTGAGTTAGTCTTAAGTCCTGCATTGGATAAATGAAGGAGATACTCCAGTAATGATTCCAGAGGTATCGCAAGGGGGTTAAGACCCTTCTGCGAGCACCATATGGTAAACCTTTTCCACTTGAAAGCATAAGAGCGTCTTGTGAAAGGTTTTCTGGAAGCATAAAGGATATCCTTTACTTGCTGAGAAAGGTTAAGATCATGAAGATATAGGCCTTCAGCAACCAAGCCCTGAGATGCAGAGACTGGGGATTGGGATGCCACAACATTCTGTCCTCCTGAGACAGGAGATCTAGAGTAGACCCTAACTCCAGAGAGGGAGCTTAAGAGAGATGTAGAAGCAGAGGGTACCACACTTGCCGTGGCCAGTGTGGAGCTATGAGAATCATATGGCCTCTGTCTCTCTGAAGCTTGAACAGGGTTTTGGGAATTAGGGGAATGGGAGGAATGGCATAAAGGAAGTCTTGACCCCAATGAAGGAGGAAAGCATCCCTGGCCCGAGAGCCTTGAGCCGGAATTCTGGAACAGAACCGAGGAAGTTTGGCATTCAATGGACTTGCAAAGAGGTCTATGTCTGGGGTTCGCCAAATTTGAAAAATCTTAGCCACCTGGTCTGCATGTAGAGACCATTCGTGTGGAAGCAGAACGCGACAGTCTGTCTGCCCAAGAGTTTTGAATACCTGGAAGATACACTGCCAGGAGATGAATCTGATGCTCTCTGGTGAGGGCCCATAGTCGCAAAGCTTTGTTGCAAAGCGAGAGAGCCTGTTCCTCTCTGCTTGTTCACGTAGAACATGACTACCTGATAGTAGTCATTCATACGCACAGTCTTGTAGCTGAGCAGGTTGTGGAACACTCAAAGAGCAAGGAAGATTGCTCTGAGCTCTAAGATTGATGTGTAGATGAGTCTCCTGTGGAGTCCAAGTGCCTTGGGTGGAGAGGTCTTGCAGATGAGCACCCCAACCCATTGGTGAAGCATCTGTTGTGAGAGTTGCCCGAGGTAAAGGTTGTTGAAATGGGGACCCCACCAACAGGTTTTGAGTGGACTGCCACCATTGGAGGGACAAAATAAGGCGATTTGTGTTTGCTATTTTGTCTGACAGGCACCCTGATGCCTGGGTCCATTGAGTGGATATAGTCCACTGGGCTGCTCTCATGTGGAGGCGAGCATAAGGAACCACATGCATGGTAGATGCCATGTGGCCTAGTAGTTGTAACATTTCTCGAGCAGTGAGATGAGGCTTTAGCACTGCTTGAGAAGCTAACTGCACTATGGAGTAGCCGCCTAGTGGTTGGGGCAAGGTACTTTAGGCCAGAAGGTCAGGGGTTCAAATCCCACTAGAGGACAGCAACCTTGGGCCGGAAGGACTGGGGTTTCTAGTCCCACAGGTGCTCCTTGTGGTCTTGGGCAAGCCACTTAACCCTCCATAGCCCATGTTCCCTGTAAAATAGTTATTTCCAAGTTATAATGCCCTGTTCAATGTAATTTCAGTTTGTTCAATGTAAACCGCACTGATGCAGAATAGCGCGGTATATAAGAGAATGTAAATAAATAAATATGTGAAGGCAACAGGTCTTGGTAAGATAGGCCCTTGCTTTTCTGGTATCCAGCAAAGCTCCTATGAACTCCAGAGACTGCGTGGGAGTTAGGCTGGATTTTGGGATGTTTATGACAAGACAAAAACTGAAGGATACGCATTGTGCAAAAAAGAGAAATCCTGGACTCTGACTGATGAGGCTGGAATGAGCCAGTCGTCTAAGTAGGGGAAGACGAATACTCCTAGAGTGCGAAGAAATGCTGCTACCACAGCCATGCACTTCGTAAACACCCTTGGTGCTGAGGCCAGGCCAAAAGGAAGCACCCTGTATTGGTAGTGCTTTCCCTGGAAAAGGAAACGAAGGAACTTCATCTGAGTTGGATGGATGAGAGCATGAGTGTACGCATCCTTGAGATCTAGAGAACAAAGCCAATCCTGACTCTGAAGGTATGGCAGCAGAGTTCCCAGAGAAACCATCTTGAATTTCTCTTTGAACAGAAATTTGTTCAATTCTCTGAGGTCTAAAATAGGTCTGTGTCCCCTGTTTTCTTTGGGATAAGGAAATAGGGAGAGTAAAACCCTGTACCCTGTTGAGGAGTGGGTACTTCTTCTATTGCCCCTTGGGCAAGAAGCATAGTGACCTCTTGATCTAACAGGTTGATGAGAGAGGTCTGAGAATTGTGGGAGGGGGCATGCAGAGAAAATGAAGCTTGTACCCCTCTTTTATAATGGAGAGAGTCTAATGTTCTGCTGTTATCTACCCCCATCTGGGGGCAAAGTGACACAACCTTCCTGGAATGGCAGAAGGCTCTGGTCCGTTGAGGGCCAGGAAGGCTAAGTTCTCTAGATGAAAGTCAAAGGCCTTGTGGAGGCTGAGACTGCCGAGACGGTTGAGGCTTAGCAGTCTTTGCTTTCCTTTGTTTAGGTGGTTGCTGACTCTTTCAGGCAGGTTGACCTGCAGAACGTCCCTGCTGGGAATAAGAGGGATAAAACCTCTTCTTTTTGGAAAAGAATGGTTTCTTGAAAGATTTCTTCCTTGCAGGATCAGCTGTGGCTTTGGATAATCTATCCAAAGTGGAGTAGTCAGCATACAACTCATTAGCTCTCTTGCCAATTTTTGCCAAATAAATTCTCACCTGTACAAGGGATATTGCCCAGTTTGTCCTGCACCCAGAGCTCCAAATCGGATGCCTGGAGCCAGGCAATTCTATGTGCGCCTATAGCAATAGCAGAGGTTCTGCTTATGGCATTTCCGCGTATTATTACGCGGACGACATTTTTCTTTTGTTTCCTACCGATCCTCTTTCCCTCGATATAACCCCTCTTAATCACTGTCTGACTGCTATTGCTTCATGGTTCTCTTCTAACTTCCTTCACGCAAACCCTGCTAAATCTTTTGCTATCTGGTTCACTTTTGGGAGCCCTTCCCCTGTCTGTGCCCCTTCCTTCTTCTCACAGCCTATTCCTCTCGTTTCTTCACTCCGCTACTTGGGCGTAACCCTCGACTCTTCTCTTTCCTTTAAGGCACACATCTCCTCTGTTGTTCAACGCTCGTTTTTCTCACTTAGGCAACTCCGTGCTATTCGCTCTTTTCTTTCTCCCTCTGCCCTAGCTACTCTTCTCCTTTCCCTTGTTATGTCTCGTCTGGATTATTGTAATGTCTCCCTAGCTGGTCTCCCCCAAGCCCAATTGTCCCGTCTTCAACGTGTTCAGAATTCCGCTATCCGCCTCCTCACTCATGCCTCCCGCTTTGACCATGTCACTCCTCTTCTTTTACAACACCATTGGCTACCTGTCTCTTTTCGCGTTCAATATAAAATTCTTATTCTTGCACACAAGGCTGTTCGCACCGGTACCCCTCACTATCTTGCTAATTTGATTCACTTCCGTACATCTCACCGTCTGCTTCGTACTATTCACATTAACCGTATGTCTCTTCCCTCTCCATCCCAGGCCCACCTTACCTCCACCCGCTCCTCAGCCTTCTACTTTCTGGCCCCCAGCCTTTGGAACTCTCTCCCTCCCTCGCTCCGTGCGGAGGAGTCCTACCAGTCTTTCAAGACCCAGCTCAAGACCTACCTTTTTCAAGTGGCATTTAATCTCCCTCCCTAACCCTCCCTCCTGATACTATTTGTATTTGTATTTGTACTAGCAATCGTTACTGATTTCTGTTCTTTTCTTTCTTTCCTTTCCTTTCTCTTTTATGAATTAAGTGGCGTTCCTTTTCCTTTTTCTGCAGCCTTATATTTTTTAAATGTTTTTAAATATTTTCGAATATTTTTAAACCGCTAAATTTTATTGTGAACCGCTCAGGTGCCCATGGTGTTGGGCGGTATACCAAGTTTTAGAATAAACAAACAATAAACATAAACAGCACTCAAAACAGTCAAAAGCTCACGATTGACAAACTTAGAAACATCCTGGGCATGTTTAACCAGTGTGAGAAAATCCTGCCTCTTATCAGGAAGGAGAGGGCTTAAAATCTCCAAATCTCCTGTGACTTCTTTAAGGAACAATCCCATATATAAAATATAGGAACTGATCCTGGCAGAAAGCATGGAAGCCTGGAAAGTATGACGTCCAAAGGCATCCAAAGTTCTACACTCACATCCTGGAGGATTAGAGGCATGCCTCTTTGCACTCCTGATCCTTCTCATAGCTGATTCCACTACAATGGAGGGGTGAGGAAGCTGAGTCTTCTGGAAGCCAGGACAAGGAGGGGCTCGATACATGATATCCAGTCTACGAGAGTGGGGAGAAGTGGTAAGAGGTGTTTCCCACATTCTCAACATGAGATCATTTATTTATTTATTTATTTTATTTATTAACATTTTTTATATACCGCACTATTTGTCATCAGCGCGGTTTACATGGAACAAAGGACCTCAGACAACATACAAATATCTGGGTTTTACAGTTAACAGGAAAATCAACTTGGATAACAGGATAACAGGATTAACTATGTACAAGACAACTATTTACATCAAAGAATCAGGGTATGAGAAGTTTCATGTAAATCTGTTGAACTAGATTGATGTGCTGATGAGTCAGAAGGTTTACGTGTTTGGCAAGTGGTTATTTGTGTTCGAATGTGATTGTGCTTCTTCGTTCTCTGGGAAGTATTTAAGGAAAAGGTGATGTTTCAGGGCCTTCCTGAAGTGGTTGAGATCAGGGATGGCCCTAATGTGTGATGGAAGGGTGTTCCAAAGTTTTGGGGCACATAGACTGAAGGCTATGCTCGATGTTGTGGAGCTGTATTTTATGACTTCCTTTGGAACGATTAGGAACTATCCATGAGATCATGTAAGATCTCATGGATAGGCAAAGCAGCTGCCTCCTTAGGAGCCTTGGGATATTGTAGAATCTCCAACTCCTTTGCCCTGGGCTCTGTTTCAGGAGCCACAGCAATGGAAAGACCCTCGAGCCACCTCCCTGATAAAATCCTGAACGGAGATATCTTCTGGAGGAGACATCCTGCGTTTAGGAGAGAAAGGCTCCTCCGGGAGCAGTACTCTGGTACCGACTGAACTGTCAAAATCCTCAGATTCCTCTGAGGATTCAAAGTACCTTCTATCCAGATATTCTTGTAGAGCACGGTACACGTACCGACCGAAGTCAGTGCCGGGGGGAAATCGGTACTGGTGTATCGGTACCGGAAGGCACAGCATGACTGGGTACCAGCAAAAGCAGACACCAATGTCGATGCCGATGCAGTCGGTACTGGTACCAGAGTCGATGCCAGTACCGGTTGAATTGTCTGACGCGGTTCAGAGGGTGTCGATGCCGCAAGGAGAGCCGCCAGACTGCGTTCAATAGCCAGGAACCTCTGGTCTATTGACGCTGCCGATGCCTGGGTATCGGTACCGGAGAAAGCAGCCGGTACCCCAGAGCATGGCACCAGTAGTTCTGCCAAGGTTGAGGCCTCGAGAACATCCTGGAGCCCCAATAATGCTTTGGAAGCCGAAGTCTCCCGCTGGGGCAATTCTGCCAGTACAGAACCCTCAAGGGCAACACTGGAGGCATCTCGATGCTTGGAAGGAGATCTACTCTTTGAGGACCGGCCAGACTTATGTTTAGTTACCTGAGATCCATGGGAGGAAGACGAAGCACTGGAAGATGTTGATGCTACATAGGCTGCATCGGAGGAAAAAAAGGGTGCTGAGCTTAGCAGCTCGGTTTTGTTGACCCCTCTTGGACATCATGGCATAGGCCATACATTCCGAGATGGAGTGGTCAGGACCTAAACATTTAAGGCACCACTCGTGGGTGTCGGTGACGGAGATGGTACCGCCACACTTTGTGCACCTCTTGAAACCCGAAACGGGTTTTTCCATAGTAAGGACATTTTTGGGCCTAAGGTCCAAAAAGGCGTATGCACCTGAAAAAGAAAGTTTGGGAAAAAACTATATATATTTTTTTTTTTTTTTTAAAGAAAGAACGAACGAACCGGCGGTACCAGTATAGTGTTGAGGGAAGGCAGATGCGACCACAAAAAAAAGGAGAATAGGAAAAATTTTCTACGGTGACAGGAATAACGACCTTCTGGCTCCATGAAAAACAAAGAACTGGAGAGAGGCAGTTGGGAAAGGTGGGAAGGCAGGACACAGGCGCTATGGGATGCTCCCAAAAGCTTTCTAATTGGATGCTGGGGAGCATTCGCGCATGGGCTCCGCCGGTGCCAATGATACCCATATGTGAAGACTACATTCCTGCTTATTCCGGGAGATCCCCTTTCAAAACAAGGATAAAAATGTGAATATATGGACTGAAGTCCATGACAGCTCAGAAAATCTCTTCTACAGAAGACGACCTTGAGTGAGTTAGCATTAAGAGCCTTGACATGGACCCTCTAACCTCAGACCTGCTCAGGAATAAGCAAAGGAGATAGTCTGCTATTCAATTGTACACCGTTTATAATTTTCAATTTAGGAGTAAAGTCCCCAAAATGATCTATTTTTTTTTAATTTCCTTTTCTGGATTCCCCACCATCCTTTATGACTTAAATGTTTTTCTAAACAATGTGAACTACTCTGAAATGTTAAAGAAGGGTGGTATAGCATGCATCAATAAATGTTCTCTTGGGGTTCCGCAGCTAGTATGATGATCTTTGCAGTTTTCCCCGATCATCCTGCATCTTCATAACTGGAACGGACGTTTCAGCTACCATACTGTGGCTTTCTTCAGGGTGAAGTGATTAAGCAGTGGATAGATGTTCTTTTATATAGTAGTTTCAAACCAGATTGGTGGGATCGAGCCAGATAATTTGAATTTTGGCAGGAAAATCTACCTCCCCCCCCCACAGATCGGAAGGTTCTCTGGCACGTTTAAAGATACTCTTTTCATACATGGCTCCAGCCAATAGGATACCAGTGAAACTCTACTCTATAGAGGACTCTGTTGGTTCATAGTTTGACCTCTAGGGCTGCTCAATTTTGTCTCAGATGTGCTCTGTTAGAAAAGTCTGAATTAGTACCAGGCTAGCAATCAAGATCTTTGTGAGGATGCTTGACTGCTGGGTTTCTAGGCCTCAATGTTGCTTCCTTCTACAATGTACTCAATATAAAACTAACATCAGGGTGGCTAATCGACTCCAACACCATTTGATGCTCTGGAAATCAATGAGCAGTCTCCACCCATGAATTAGCACAATATTAATCTACCTCCGTGTCGCCAATGCTAGAATACTGAATTGAGTCAGATGCCTGGCAAGGCACACAGTCTGTCTAGCTCCTTCTTGAAGGCTGCTGATGCATTACTGGTATTCTTCAATGCCAGTCCAGAAGAGACAGAACCTTTCAACATCTTCAGATGGGCGTTGATCAATATTCAATCCTGTTGAGGGATATTGATGTCTCCTTGATGCTGACATCATCCAATGCAGCTTAAAGATCCTTTGGGTCCAAAAATCTCTGGATGCTGATGAACGTGGATCAGGCTTTAACTCTAATTTTCTTCATGGCCATTATGACCTCTGTGCATTTAAACTAGAAGAAGGGGGTGACGGACAGGGAAGGTCAAGTTCTGGACATCACCCCCTGCAAAAGCAGAACAGAAACCACACTTTTTTTTTATATACTTTATTTTACAACCACCAACAAATACAATACACATCAAAAGCAACTGGGAAGAAGTGGGTAGAATAAAAACAATGCAAAATACACACAAGCCAGTTAAATGCTGGAAGGCAATGAGCACAAATGCTCGAAGCTTAGTCAACAAACCTCCGGACCTGGAAGCCCTAATGGTGAAAAAGGACTTTGACATTGTGGCCACTACAGAAACATGGTTTAATGAATCACATGATTGGGATATAGCCATACTTGGCTATAATCTATTCAGAAGAGACAGAGAAAATGGAAAAGGGGGACGGAGTAGCCGCCTTGTATGTCAAAAGCAATATCAAAGCTACTGAAATGTAAGGTGCATGGGGAAAAGCAGCGGCGCTCTGGATCATGTTGGAAAGAGATGGCGGCATTGTCATCCATACTATCTACAGACCTCCAACTCCAATTGAAGAGATAGATAACGAATTGATTATAGATATTACCAAGATAGCAACAAAGGGAGAAGTGATCATATTGGGTGACTAATCTACCCGATGTGGATTGGATTACTCCTTCTGCAAATCTGGAAAGAAGCAAAAAAATTGTGGACGCTATCCAAGATGCGTTAGACAGACAAATGGTGATGGAACCAACCAGGGAAAGCTCAACACTGGATTTGGTGCTCACCAACAGTGATAGCATGTCTAATGTCTGGGTGAGTGCCCCTGTGAGCAACAGTGATCATCACACGGTGTGGTTTGAGATAAAAGCCAAGGTGCAATGCAATCATAGCAAGCTCAAAGTCCTAAACTTCAAAAACACTGACTTCAATAAAATGGCTGAGTACCTAAAGGAGAAGCTGACAGGGTGGAAGGGGATAAGGGGAGTGGAATTGCAATGGGCTAAACCAAAAGGGGCAATAAAAGGGGCAACAGATAAATATGTAAGAAAAGTAAATGAAAACAAGAGAAGGAAACCTATTTGGTTTTCCAAAGAAGTGGCTGCTCAAATAAGGGCAAAAAACAGCTCACAAAATTCAAAAGCTTGCAAACAGAATACAGAAATGAATACAGGATCAAACTCAAGGAGACAAAAAGAGAAATAAGGATAGCAAAATCAAAGGCAGAGGAAAAGATGGCTAAAGATGTTAAGTGCGGCGACAAAACTTTCTTCAGGTATATTTGGGAAAGGAAGAAGATCAGAGGTGGAATTGCAGGACTCAGAACTGCTGGAAACTGACTAGTGGAAAATGACATTGATAAAAGCGAACACACAAAAATACTTCTGCTCTGTTTTTACTAAAGAAAGTCCTGGAGAAGGACCACCTGTGACTCCCAAATATAAAAATGGGAATGAGGTAGATACCACACCATTCAGAGAGGAGGAGGTTTTAGAACAACTTGAAAAACTGAAAGTGGACAAGGCCATGGGACCAGATGGGATACATCCCAAGATACTGAAAGAGCTCAGAGGTTCTTGCAGGGCGGTTGAAAACATCCTTTAACAGATCCTTGGAAACAGGAGAGGTTCCTCAGGACTGGAGAATGGCTGATGTCGTACCTCTACACAAAAGTGGTGACAGGGAAGAAGTGACAAACTACAGGCCTGTGAGCCTTACCTCGGTGGTGGGAAAAGTAATGGAGACACTCCTGAAAGAGCGAATAGTGAACTTTCTCAAAAGCAGGTGGTTACAGGATCCAAGGCAACATGGTTTTACCGAGGGACGATCTTGCCAAACAAATCTCATTGAGTTCTTTGACTGGGTGACCAGAGAACTGGATCAAGGACACGCGATGGATGTCATCTACCTGGATTTCAGCAAAGCCTTTGATACTGTCCCTCATAGGAGGCTTATCAAACTCAGTAGTTTGAGGATGGGTCCCAAGGTGGTAAACTGGATCAGAAATTGGTTGACAGACAGAAGGTGGTGATAAATGGAGCTCACTCGGATGAAAGGAAGGTGATTAGCAGGGTGCCTCAGGGTTCAGTCCTAGGCCCAGCACTGTTCAATGTATTTGAGAGTGATATTGCTGAAGGACTGAATGGAAGAGTGTCTTTTTGCAGACAACATGAAAATTTGCAACAGAGTGGACTCCCCCGAGGGAGTGCTTAACATGAGGAGGAATCTGTAAAAGCTGGAGGAATGGTCTGATGCTTGGCAAAGAAGATTTAATGTGAAGAAGTGCAGTGTCATGAACCTGCGTAGCAGAAATCCAAGGGAAATGTACGCGATAGGGGGCAAGAGGTTGGTGTACACGGAGCAGGAGAAAGACCTCAGTGTGATTTCTGTAGATCTCAAGGTGGCAAAACAGTGCGACAAGGCAGTGGCAAAAGCCAGGAGGATGTTAGGCTGCATTTGAAGAGGAATTACCAGCAGAAAGGAAGGGGTACTAGTGCCACTGTATAAGTCTCTGGTGAGGCCTCACTTGGAATACTGTATTCAGTTTTGGAGACTGTATCTTGCAAAGGATGTAAAAAGAATGGAGGCTGTTCAGAGGAAGGCAACCAAAATGATTTGGAGCCTGCGTCAGAAGCCTTATGAGGAGAGACTTGAAGACCTAAATATGTACACTTGGAGGAGAGGAGGGATAGGGGAGATATGATTCAGACCTTTAAATACTTAGAGAAATAATGAACAAACCTCTTCCAGAGACGGGGAAGCTGCAAAACTAGAGGGCATGACATGAAGCTGCAAGGTGGTAAGTTGAAAGGGAATGTCAGGAAATACTTTTTCACTGAAAGGGTGGTGGATGCTTGGAATGCCCTCCCGATGGAGGTGGTGGGGCAAACACAGTGACGGATTTCAAAGTGGCCTGGGACAGACACAGTGGATCACTTTACAGCAACAATATTAAATCAAAATAAACTGAATCATCTAATTTCTCAACAAATAGGGGGTGTCCTACATGGAGCAATGTGGGGAGGAGCGGTGGGTTCACCGCTAAACAAAGATATGGGGAGGGGTGAAGACATGGGGAGGGGTGCACCTTCTCCTGGTGGGTACACCACTAAGCAAAGACATGGGAAGGGGTGCACCTACTCCTGCCATATAGCTGGGCAGACTAGATGGACCATACTGGTCTTTATCTGCCGTCGTTTACTATGCGTATCATTTTCTGACACATATTACACTAAATATAAAAACCAAAAGCCCTCGTCAGGAATAAACCAAGCAATCAACATACAAAAACCTGATCAGAAATGAAAGGGGGGTTTTTTTGTCGGAGCAGCCGTAACAAAAGCAGACAAAGAAAAACCGTCCTCTCGCTGTGGCTGCTCCTTTTAATACTTTAACGTGAGCAAAAAACTTAGCACTTAACTTTCATTTTTCTGAATTTGTGAAACAAAAGGAATCTACTTGTAACATGTCACATTTCGGGCCCCCACCTTGATGACCCTGCTTCAGGTTAAAGAACTCCCGTAGTCACCAAGCTTCAATTGAATGAAGAGAAACATTCAGCATTTTTTTAAGAGCTGGCATCTGACGTTGATGCTGACGCAAAGAATTTTGATCAACCTATCAAATGTTCAGTCACTCTCCCTCCAATCAGAAAGGGGAAACCCTATGACAAAGGAAACCCCCAAATCTGATTGGAATAAATTGCTGTCAATCGTGTCCCAGAAGATGCAATAGGACAATCATAGTCACAGAATTCTATGCAACGCCAGCATCACATTAAGACCCGATGGAGAAACCGTGCTCAATTTATAAATCCAGCGTTGCTCTAACTTTTGCAACTTAAAGGTCCAATTACCTCCTCTTGGATCCAGAGGTGCATGATTTAATATGCACCAACGCAGATGTTCAAAGTTGTGGGTATGCTGAAGACAATGCTCCATTAACAGAGCAGTAAGTGTTTTTGTATTTAAATGGGAAAAATGTTCAGCCAGACGTATCTTTACAGCTCGGGTTGTACACCCCACATAATAAAGACGACAGGGAAAGAGTAGTTACTCACCTGTAACAGGTGTTCTCCAGGAGCAGCAGGAATCAGTCCTCACATATGGGTGTCATCGACGCCGATGAAGCCCCAGCGGAGCATTTCCCCAGCTTCCATGAAAGCCTTTGGGAATGCTGGCACGCATGCGCGGTTCCCTTCCCGCCTAAAGGTGCCATCTTACCTCAGTCAAATGACATAGCTAAGAACAGCAAACAAAAATGTAAAACAAACTACGTACAACTGCAACTCCAAGGGGAGGAGGGAGGGTTGTGAGGACTGATTCCTGCTGCTCCTGGAGAACATCTGTTACAGGTGAGTAACTACTCTTTCTCCAGGACCAAGCAGGAAGTCAGTCCTCACATATGGGCGACTCCCTAGCTCTGGGCTACCAGGAACCCAGGCTGAACAAGAGAACTTCCTCTAGTCACAGCATCAAAGGCAGGCTTTTCAAGGACACAACCTCCACCGGTAGCTCAACAGAGGGCAGGAGTTGCCTAAACCTCAAAGAGATTCTGGAGTACTGCTTGGCCAAAAGCACTGTCCCTACGGGACTCCCTCTCTAGACAGTAATGAGCCGCAAAAGTCTGGCTTGAAGACCAAGTTGCAGCCCTGCAGATGTCTACCAAGGGCACAGAGTGGAGATGAGCCACTGAGGCAGCCATTGCCCTGACACGATAGGCCGTGGCCCTACCCTGCAAAGGAAGGTCAGCCGCCATGTAAGCCCAGGTGATACAGTCAGCCACCCAGATGGACAAGGTATGCTTGGACACAGTCAACCAACTTATTGGGGTCAAAGGAGACGAAGAGCTGAGTAGCCCTTCTATGTCCCTGTGTACGGTCAAGGTAGAAGGATAAGGCCCTCCTACAGTCCAGGGTATGCAGGACTGCTTCAGCCTGGCTAGCATGAGGCCTAGGGAAGAATGTTGGAAGAACCACCTCCTGGTTGAGGTGCAAAGAGGAGACAACCTTGGGGAGGAACTTTGGACAAGTCCTAAGGACTACCCTGTTCCTATAAATCCTGGTGTAAGGTCTATCACAGACCAGGGCCTGAAGCTCTCACTTGTCCAGCCGAGGTGAGGCCTATCAGGAAGAGAGTCTTCCAGGAAAGGAAGCGTAGAGGGGGCAAGTAGCCATCGGCTCAAAGGGTGCGCAAGTCAGTTGCCGCAAGACCACATTCAGCTCCCACTCAGGAGCAGGAGGACGGATGGGGGGGCTTGAGCAAAAGCAAGCCCCTGAGAAAGCAGGACACCAAGGGGTGACCTGACAGAGAATGTCCCTCCACCAGTGAGTGGTGAGCTGCTAGAGCTGAGAGGTGGACCCGAACAGAATTGGACTTAAGTCCCTGATTTGATAAGTGCAGTAAAGTACTGAAGCACTACTGTCACAGTACAGGAGAAAGGATCCTCTGTACGAAGCTGACACCACACAGAAAACCTCTTCCATTTGAGGGCATAGGTTTTCCTAGTGGACTGTTTCCTAGAGGCTAGGACAACCTCCTCAACTTCCTGAGGCAGGCCCCAGGGAGCCAAAACTACCCTTGCAGCCTCCAGGCCATCAAATTGAGAGCTTTGAGATTGGGGTGCAGAAGGGAACCCTGCTCCTGTGAGAGAAGGTCAGGCTGCAACCCCAGAGGTAGTGGGGAATCCACTGCCAGTTGAAGTAGAAGTGGAAACCAAGGCTGCCTCGGCCACCTGGGAGCTACCAGCAGGACCGAGGCCTTGTCCTGAAGAGTCTTGAAAAGAGTTCGGGCCACCAAGGGCGTGGGAGGAAACGCATACAGGAGGCCCTGAGACCAGGACATCAGAAAAGCATCTGGTGCTATCCTCAAAGGAGGCGGTTGCCTGGAGCAGAACTTGGGCAGTTGCTTGTTCAGTGGACTGGCAAAGAGATCTATCCAAGGGAGACCCCACTTCAGGAAGTTCTTCTGAATGAGCAAGGGATGCAGCTGCCACTCGTGGGGCTGCAGAATTCTGCTCAACCGGTCGGCCAGGCAGTTCTCCTGGCCTGGAAGGTACACCGCCTTGAGCAGCATGTTGTGCTTTAGGGCAAAGGAACAAAGGTCTTGAGTCTCCCGACAAAGGAGCTTTGACCCAGTCCCGCCCTGTTTGTTCACATAAAACATGGCTACCTGGTTGTCTGTTTGAATCAAGACTGAGCAGTGAGCTAGGGCCGGAGAAAAAGCCTTGAGAGCTAAGCGGATAGCTTGAAGTTCTAGGAGATTGATCTGTTAGGCTGCCTCCCAGGGAGACCAGAGGCCTTGAGTGCACTTGTCCAGACAATGAGCACCCCAGCCCTGCAGAGAGGCATTGATGGTGAAGACCACAGAGTATTCTGGCATTTGGAAGGGCATCCCCTTCAGCAGATTGGGTGGATGGAGCCACCAGCTGAGGGAGGCCAAAAGGGGTCTGGACACCCTTATCCTGTCTCTTAGGCAGCCTGTGGCCTGAGACCACCGAGTCCGAAGGCACCACTGTTCAGGCCTCATATGGAGCCTGGCATTGGGAGTCACATGCACTGTCAAAGCCATGTGGCCCAGAAGCTTGAGGCAGAGTCTAGCAGAGACCAGGGACCTGTTTAGAAACTGTTTGGCCACGTCCATCAGTCTTTGAGCCCTGTCTTCTGGCAAGAATGCCTTTGCCAGTTGAGAATCCAACCTTGCCTCTATGAACTCCAAGTTCTGGGAGGGGAGCAAAGTGGACTTTGTGAAGTTTATGACAAAGCCCATGTTTTGAAGCAGAGCAATGGTTCTGAGGGTGGCTTGTCTGGCCTCCAAGGACATCTGACCCCTGATGAGCCAGTCGTCCAGATAGGGAAAGACAAAGATGCCTTGATTTCTCAGGTAGGCCGCAACCACTGCCAGGCATTTGGTAAAGACCCAGGGAGCGGAGGTCAGGCCAAAAGGTAGTACTCTGTACTGATAATGATTGCCTCCCACAATGAACCTGAGGTACTTTCTGTGGTCTGGATGAATGAGGATGTGAGTGTACGCATCCTTTAGATCTAAGGAGCATAGCCAATCTCCCTGCTGGAGGTAGGGCAGAAGTGTTCTAAGAGTATGCATCTTGAACTTTTTTCTCTAGGAACTTGAGGTTCCTGAGGTCCAGAATGGGTCTAAGGCCACCGGTCCTTTTGGGTAACAGGAAATACCTGGAGTAGAATCCGTGACCTTGCAAGTGGGGAGGCACAGGCTCCAACGCCCTGTCCACCAACAGATCTTGGAGCTCTCGAAGGAGAAGGTCTGTGTGCAGGGGAGGCCTCAAGGGCTCCCCTGGGAAGTAAGGAGGCAGTTGATGAAAATGCAGGGCATAGCCCTTTTGGACTATGTCCAGCACCCAACTGTTGGTGGTAATGAGAGGTGTCAGACGGCTGCCTAGGGTGAGAACTTACACAATCTTGACGATGCATATATTCATATGATTCTTGCAAGGTATTGTGGGTATTGTAGTTCATTCACTCCCAAACACAGCTGATGACAATAATTTGAGTTGTGAAACCAAGTGGTAGGATCAATAAAATACTTCTTTTATTGATGGGGTTTAATTCACCCAGCACATGTATGCTTGACAGCACTATAAATGAGGTTACTTGCTTGCAGTGTTTAAAATGGATAACAAAAAAGTCACAAAGTAAACCAGAAACAACCTTCAGCTTGTCAGGCAATTAGCTAATGTTTTCTTAGCAAATAATTACCAAATACAAAGGCACAAAGAAAAGAATAAACTTTGCTGGTTAGGTTAACTTCTGCTTATTTTCCATGCAGATCTCAGCAGTGATTCTCCCTTGCTCACACACACAATCAGGTGCAGCCCTAATTACTATCAATGGACCAGCTGAAAGCCTTTAAGCTGGCTGGCTGCTACTGTGAGCCCAAATCCTGCTTTAAGAGCTGTTTGCAGTGGAAATAAAGAACAAAGTTAGGTTTCTTTGTGATGGCTGATGTGTTTGCTCACGGAAAACTAGCAATAGCATTTAGATAGAGAACAGTCCATATAAATAGTTTCATTTGCTGTATCTCCCTCTTCATCAATCAGCATATGGTCACTATCATACATTGGCACAGACGAGTCTTTCATTAAGGCACTATCATGAGAATGCTTATTCCCTGGCTGCCATTCTCTGTTATAGATAGGGTCTGGATCAGTGTTCATACCTGAGCCTCTCCTGCTATCATTATTCCTCTCTGTATAGCCTGGCCAATATGTAACCCAATTCTGATGTCCAGCCTTCCAATCTTGATCCCTGGACACTGGATCTTCTCACATACCTTCTGGCCTTGGTCTGAAAGTCCCTTCCACATGCAGTCTTCTCTCTTCCAGGTAGCCACTGGTGATTCCTATCTCTGCCACTCCATTCCTCTGACTGAATCCAGTCCAATGGACTCTGCTGGCTTTTGGAATACCTCCCAGTATGAGTACTGCCTTGGAATCTCCCAGACCTTCCAATGGCCTTTCTTCTCTTCCTTCCAGAGAGTTTCCTTCTCTCCCTATCTGCTTGGCTTGGCTTCTGTTTCTCCAGGTGATACTGGTGCTTGAGCTTATAGCCGTTGCCGTCTCTGTCTCTGTATCTCTTCCTGAAACTGGGCTGGAGCTTGTAGCCCTTGCTGAAGCTCTGCCTGAAGCTGTTATCTGAAGAATAAGCTCTATTCTTATCCTGTTCTAATGTGTGCTGCTCCCTAACACAGCGCAGCTGTGTTGAATCAGGCCCTGCCCTTTGAGATGAGTGCTTAGGGATTACCTCATAGCTCTCTTGATTGCACACACATTCTCTCACTTCAGCCCCTCTCATGGCTGCTGGAAACCTGGTGCATTCTGGGACTGGTAGTCTTTTATGTGAAAACTCTGTTTTCTTGCTTCTACCAGAACTGACAGGTTGCTTGTTCAGAGTCACATCATCTTTTCTATAGCTCCTACCTGAGCTATGATAAGCTTCCTTATCACAGAGGCCACTGGTGGGCAGAGTACAAGGCCTGTGCAGGGCTGGGAAAGCAGGGACGAAGTGGCTACGCTCAAGGAGTTAAAAACCCCCACCCTGCTGAGTGGAAGCAGGGGCAGAAGGCTTCTGGGTCCTCTGCCTACAGGGCCCATTACCCTGGCCCTTGGCTTGCTGACCCTGGGGGGCAGCTTGGACAACCTGATACTGAGGGTACTGTTTGTAGGCAGTGCCCTTCCTCGGGTAAAGGGACTTTTTACCCGAGCCCTTCTTTTTATGTGAAGGGGCAGAGGTCTTCCTCGACAGCCTTGTCCGGGTAAGGTGCTCTGTCTCGAGCTGAGCAGCCTTCTCGGTCACGGGTTTGCCAAAAAGGTTCTCACCTCAGCAGGGGACATTGACCAACTTGTCCTGAACCCATGGCTCGAGGTCCAATGACTGCAGCCACGCCTGGCGTCGAGCCGCGATGCCAGCAGCCGCAACTCGGGCCGAAGCCGCGAAGCCATCGTAGGCGGCGCGGGAAATGAAATTTGAGCATTCCCGAATCCCCGAGGACAAGGTCTTAAATCTCTGCAAGGGTTCCCCGGAGAGACCAGCAGAGAATCCGGCCAATTCCTTGGCCAGGTCTCGCAAGTACATGCCCATGTACAGCTGGTAAGACTGGACACGGCAAGCAAGCATAGACCCCTGGAAGCACTTTCTACCGACACCATCGAGGTTGCGGGCCTTCCTGCCGGGGGGCACCGCAGAGTGCATCTTTTGGCTCTTCAGACGATGCATGTCCGATTCCACAACCATGGAATGGTGTGGTAGCTGTGCTTTCTGGAAACCAGGGCTTTTGTGGAGTCGATAGATGGAATCGACTCGCTTGTTCAAAACCAGCACCGAGGCCGGTGCCTCCCACATCCGGAAGAGGAGCCGTTCCAGCATCGGAGGAACCGGGACAGTAAAGGCCTCCTTTGGAGGAGAGTCGTACTGTAGAGCATCAAGCTCCTCGGCTCTTCCTAGGGATCGGCAGGGATAGCCAAGGCAGCGGCCATATCCCGGACGAACTCTGAGAACCTAGTGTCCTCCGGAGGGGATCTACTCCGGGGCTTAGACTGCGGTGAGTCCGACGGGACGCACCGAGTCTTAAAAAGTATCGGGAGACTCCTCGTCCTCAGTCTCCCAGGCGGACTCATCCGAGGAGTCAGGGTCTGACCCCGCGGGGCCCCAAGGCACCCGCACCCTCAGTCCCGAACGGGAGGTCGAGGAAGACCTCAACCGAGGACGACTTTGAGCCACGAGGGTCTCGAGTATCGGCTCGGTCTCCGGGGTTGACTTCGAAGTCGACGTCCCGATGGTCGGGGCAGATGCAGACAGGCTGTCCATCAGTGCCCGCTGCTGCTCCATGAAAGCAGACAGACAATCTGCACTCCAAGGCTGTCATCCTGAGACTCAGCTCGGGAGACGCAGCAGCCATCGACTCGGGCCCCAGCAGCGCCAGGCCCGACGTCGGCTCTCTGGGAGGAGTCCACGAGGACTACAGGGCTTACGTGTCCAGCAGACTCCGGCTCCACACGAGGAACTTTGGCAGGCTTCTCTTGGTCCACGGGCCCGGGATGGCAGTCGGGGGTCTTAGACCTGGCCCTCGAGGGACCAGGGACCTCCTCCGACGCCGCCCTCGCGAGCCGCTTCTTCCTCTTGCATTCCCGGTCGGGGGACCCCCTGTCCAAGGAGCTTCGACGGCGCTCGGGATTGGAATCCCGAGATGTCGCGGCCTCAGACAAGGTCCGGGCCTGGCTGGAGGCAGAGTCCGAGAAAAACCTCTCCTTCTGATGCTGTCGACTTTTGAGTGCCTTGGAAGACATCTTCCCACATGGCACACACGACTTGGGGTCGCGGTCAGGGCCGAGGCACCAAAGGCAGCAGTCGTGTGTGTTGGTGAGAGACATAAGTTTTACACCGATCACACTTTTTGAAACCACTGGAAGCCATCGGGGAAAAAAAGAGCCCCTGCGAGGTCAAGAGACCTGCCTTCCAGGGAAAAATGAAAAAAGGGGCACGAACGCCAGCCATGAAGGGCAAAAACCGAAAAAGAAATAAGCGGGCTCGATACTGGTATACCGAACCCGGCGGGAGGGGAACCGGCATCAAACCGGAGAAAAATAGCGAAAAATCGCCAAAGAAAAAAAATCACTTTTATCTGGGAGAGCAGGACACGCGTCCGGTGGGCCTCTCGGAAATAAAGAGACTGAGGTACGATGGCACCTTTAGGCGGGAAGGGAACCGCGCATGTGTGCCATAATTCCCAAAGGCTTTCATGGAAAGCTGGGGAAATGCTCCGCTGGGGCTTTATCGGCGCCGATGACACCCATATGTGAGGACTGACTTCCTGCTTGGTCCTGGAGAAAAATGATTATGTAAACCACATGATCCGACTGACATGTGGTGTGCCATTTAGAATAGTATGTTTGAAAAGTGTGAGTATCAGCCCACGATGGTCCTACAAGGGAGCCGCCAAAAAAACGACATGATCCACATCAGAAATGACCTGGATCATTGCGAGATGAGAGTGGACGATCAATAAGAGGTGGATCTGACTACTAGATCCCTCAGATTAGCCCCTTTGGAATAGACCACTCTCAAACACTTATCACGAAAACATTTATGAAGGGATAAAACAGGCCAAAACTGGTGAAGAATCTTGACCACTTTTGCAACTCCTCTGACATAAGGAAAAATACCAGTAATGTTACTTTCCGACTTTGACAATTGAGATGCCTGATCGTTGGCTACTGATGGAAATAACCATTCACGTTGTGTGAATCTGGCCAGTTTAAAAGCCAAATTAATAATCCTCGAAGAGTATCCCTGGGAAATTAAACATTTAAGGTCATCTGCATGATGATAAAATTCATATAGAGTTGAGCAATTTCGTCAAAGCCTCAGAAATTGCCCATATGGTAGACCATGTTTTAACGCTGTGGGATGGTATTTTGAATATTTCAAAAGCGTGCTTCTCTGAATGGCTTCCGAAAGAGAGGTAAGAAATCCCTCTGAGGTGTAATGTACTCCCCATAGATAAAACAGGCTACATCAGAATGCAAGGCCTCTGAGCATGCTGCCAGTGGCCCTCTGAAACAAGACAAGGTCACCACCTGAACCCTCAGTGAATAGAGGAAGAGGCTCTAGTCAAATCCATCTTGAAGGAAGGAGAGCAGATCCAGAAATTCCACAGCACTAGGGCCAACTTGATGTTCATGACACCAGTGCAAGGCGGCACCAAATGCCCACACAGGTGAGATAAATGGAGCCTTTATTTTTGCTTTCAGAAGCATGAAAAACACAGCAAAATATAGCCCTTATGCACTATGCATCACCTCTCAAGAGCCAAGCAGTAAGCAAGAAGGGAGCCAGATTATCTAATAGGACCAACTCCTGCCTCAAGAGCTCCTGAGCCAATGGGAAACGATGGGGCCCTTGTCGGAAGTGCATCAGATCCATATACCAGTGTCTCTTCGGCCAATCCAGCACTACCAGAATTACTGGACCCTAGTCCAAACTGCCTTGTCTTGGACTAGGCTCCGGAGACGTAAGCCATGTGTATTGCCCCGCTATGATATTAAATTCAAGAGCAAACAGCCACACGTGCATGGTATTCAATAAGCTATTTAATATGACAATTAGACAACATAACAATAAGTTAGTGATATTACAAGGACAACACAGAACAGTTGATATTGCATCTCCAAACTCCCTGCCATTGCAGGGCAATTTACCAAACATACATCATCGCAGCCCATTTTTATCATCCGCTTGAGAGCCACAGCGAAGGCTGGAGAAAAGTCTGGGATCCTTCACATGCTGGCCAGGAGGATATCAGCTCTCTATATGTCCTGTATTTTCTAGCTCTTTTTATAGGCTGTAACAAATGTGTCACAGCTGGACAGCATGACTCCTCAATGAGGTTTATTCTCCACCCCATACACCTTTGTTAAACCGTAATTTCTGACCAGCCCTTCTCCAGCCTGTGCTTGTTCTCCAAGTTAACAAACAATTCTGGTCAGTCATTCCCTACACCTTTGGTCTCCAGGCTAGTAGACAGCTGGTTCAGCATGATTCCTCACATACAGGATGATTCAAAAGTTCAATATTCTTCGCTGATTCAAATAAATCTTTAATTTGTAATCCACCAAGTGAATGGCGCTCTCTCCTCCAGCCGGTTGATTGGCCAAGCTGCCTCATTTGTTCCAGCAACCCTGAGCTTTCTGCTCCAAACAATGAGCTCCCCAACCGAAAAGGCTAAAGGGCGTCCAGGGGCAGGCCCTTTAGCAGATGACTGAGTTTCTTCCACCATTGCAGGCTGTCAGCCACTGATGGGAGAAGAGGATGCCATATTTTGAAGGCCTGTAAACAAGGAGAACCAGCAGGACAGTAAAGACCTCTACAGCTGTTTCATGTGCGCTCACATCCAGGGGACCATCTCTATCATCACCAGCATGAACCATAGGAGCTAAAGGTAGTCCCACATCTTAAGAGCCTGTGCTTCTGCAAAGACCTCAGCTGAGACAACAGCTTCTTCTCTAGAAATAAGTCCCTTCCCAAACTGGTGTTAAACCATGTCACAAGATACTCTCGCCATAAGTGATTACCCAGCCTGACTCTCCAAAAGCTGTACCACTCGGGCTGATGCCCAAAGAGCCTCCAAACACAATCTAGCCTATGTAAGCCAGTTGTCCAGGTAAAGATGAACACAAATCCCTTCTTGCTGCAGAGCAGCAGCCGCCACAACCATTATCTTGGTGAATGTAGTCAGTGCAGTGGAGAGTCCGAAGGGTAATAGCAAACAAAGTGCAAGCCAAGAACACAAGCAGCACAAGTGCAGTTGATCCTTGCAAATGGGAATATGTTAACAGGCTTTAGCAAAGTCCAGAGATGAGAGAAATTCCCTATGCCAGGCTGCTCAGATGACTGACCTCAAACAAACATTTCCATGTGGAAGTGAAAAGATCCAAGATGGGGAGGAAAGACCCATCCTTTGGCACCACAGTGTAAATGGAATACCAGTCCTTGCCCTTTCAGCAGATGGCACTGGCATGACAGCCTGAAGACTGGGCAGTCTCTCCACAGCAGCTGAAACAGCAGCCTTCTTGGCAAAAGACCTACATGGGGATATCAAAGACATATGGGATGGGATCATTGCATTCAAGCACATAGCCATACTGAATGATGTCGAGCACCCACTGGTCCAACATCACACAGGCTCATTCCTGGAAGTAGTGACAGAGTTAGCCACCTATAGGAGGCACACTGGAATGGGCCCCCAACCCATTGTGTTCAACCAGAGAGCCCAGATTTGGAAGAGGAAGTCTTATAGGGATCACGAGTCCCTCAAAAAAGGTTGAAGTCCAGGAACGAGAGCCAGAGAGAGGAAAGGATAGCTTTCCCAGATGTCCTAGAGCAGCGATGGCGAACCTATGGCACGCGTGCCAGCTGTGGCACGCGAAGGCCTTACAGCTGGCACGCGTGAAGGTCCGCAAAAAAAGAAAAAGCGGGCTCTGGCTGCTGCCGCGGACGCGGCAGCATGCAGTGTCCCGCGGGGCCCCCTCCGCCCGCTAAGCCCCTCTGCAAGGGCTTTCAGATTCGCGAGGGAGACAGCGTCTCCCTCGCGTCTCTGTTAAGCCCGTAGGGGTTAATGGGAAATTTCCCATCAGCCCCTTTAGACGCGAGGGACTGATGGGAAATTTCCCATTAGCCCCTGCGGGCTTAACAAGAGACGCGAGGGAGACGCTGTCTCCCGCGCGACTCTGAACGCCCGTGCTGCGGGGCTTCGCGGGGGGCGGGGGCCCCGCGGGACTGTGCTTGCTGCCGCGTCCGCGGCCGCAGCCAGAGCCCGCTTTTTCTGTTTTTACATTGGCCGGGGGGGGGGGGTGTTAGGACTGCTAATGGGCTAGGAGGGGGGGGGTTTTGCACTGCAAATGGGCTGGGGGGGGTTTGGACTGCTAATGGGCTGGGGGGGGTTAGGACTGCTAATTGGCTAGGAGGGGGGGGGGGGTTAGGACTGCTAATGGGCTAGGAGGGGGGGGTTAGGACTGCTAATGGGCTAGGGGGGGGGGTTAGGACTGCTAATGGGCTGGGGGGGGTTTGGACTGCTAATGGGCTAGGAGGGGGGGGTTAGGACTGCTAATGGGCTGGGGGGGGGTTTGGACTGCTAATGGGCTAGGAGGGGGGGGGTTAGGACTGGAAATGGGCTAGGAGGGGGGGGGTTAGGACTGCTAATGGGCTGTGGGCTGATGGGGCTGTCTGGAAATGGGGTGATGGGGGGTTAGGACTGCTAATGGGCAGGGGGGGGTTAGGACTGCTAATGGCTGGGGGGTTTGGACTGCTAATGGGCTGGGGGGGTTAGGACTGCTAATGGGCTAGGGGGGGGTTAGGACTGCTAATGGCTAGGAGGGGGGGGTTAGGACTGCTAATGGGCTAGGGGGGGTTAGGACTGCTAATGGGCTGTGGGCTGATGGGGGCTGTCTGGAAATGGGGTGATGGGGGGTTAGGACTGGTAATGGGCTAGGGGGGGGTTAGGACTGCTAATGGGCTAGAGAGGGGGGGTTAGGACTGCTAATGGGCTAGAGAGGGGGGGTTAGGACTGCTAATGGGCTAGGGGGGGGTTAGGACTGCTAATGGGCTGGGGGGGGGTTAGGACTCCTAATTGGCTAGGAGGGGGGTTTAGTACTGCTAATGGGCGAGGGGTGGGTTAGGACTGCTAATGGGCTGGGGGGGTTAGGACTGCTAATGGGCTAGGAGGGGGGTTAGGACTGCTAATGGGCTAGGGGGGGGTTAGGACTGCTACTGGGCTAGGGGGGGTTAGGACTGCTAATGGGCTGTGGGTTGATGGGGGCTGTCTGGAAATGGGGTGATGGGGGTTAGGACTGGTAATGGGCTATGGGGGGGGTTAGGACTGCTAATGGGCTAGAGAGGGGGGTTAGGACTGCTAATGGGCTGGGGGGGGGTTAGGACTGCTAATGGGCTGATGGGGAGGGGTTAGGACTTGAGGTGGGCTGTTGGGTGGGGTTAGGACTGGAAATGGGCTGATGGGGGGTTAACACTGGAGGTGGTCTGAAGGGGTTAGGACTGGTAAAGGGCTATGGGGGGGAGTAGGACTGATAATGGGCTATGGGGGGCTGGGACAAGAAATGGGCTGATGGGGAGGGGTTAGGACTTGAGGTGGGCTGATGGGGTTAGGACTGGTAATGGACTGTGGGCTGATGGGGGGGTTAGGACTGGCAATGGGCTATGGGGGGCTGACTGGAAGTGGGGGGTTAGGACTGGTAATGGGTTATAGGGGGGGGCTTAAACTGAAAATGGGGTGATGGGGGGTTAGGACTGGAAGTGGGTTGATGAGGGGGGGATAGGACTGGTATTGGGTTGGGGGGCTGCTAGGACTGGAAATGGGCTGATGCAGGGACTAGAAGGGAATGGATGCTGGGTGAGGCTGGAACTAGAAGGGAGCTGGTGTTGGGGGAGGATTAGAATGGGATGGGGCTGGGAGAGTAAAATGGAGAGGGGAAAAATATTTTGTGTGGGAGGGATAAAAAATCTACAATTGGCCGGGTATTGGGAGAGTAAGTGGGGATTGAGGATGGAGGGGTAAATTTTGAGTAGATGAAATAGGAATGAGGAAAGAGCCAAAGGAGAAAGATTAGTATGTTAAAGCAGATGTAGAGAGAGAATGACAGAAGAAAGGACAAATGGACAGCAGATGGAGAGTTAGCAGAAGACACGAAGAAACCAGAAGAAAGTGGCTGGAACAATTGCAACTGAAAAAAAATGCACAAAAGGTAGAAAAATATCTCTTTATTTTGAATTTATTAACTGGAATATGTCAGCTCTGGGAAATGTGCATCATTAATTTTTGCGCTTTGTTTAGTACAAGAGGAAATTAATATATAGTTTTATTTCTACAGTGTTGTTGTATATTCCAAGTTTGGCTTTTGGGGTTCCCAGTTTAATTATTGTCTTCCTGTTTCTAAATTGTGATTCCTTGTTTGGTGATGGTCTGTTCTGCATGTGTAACTGAGCTGAGGTATTCTGTTTATATAATTCCTATTTGACATTGCCACTTGTTCTTTCCCCAGTAGGTCATGTATTGTTGTTCTCTGAGATGTACTGGTTTAATATTTGCAGTGTTGCCTTTTGATAGGTATGGTGTGGTGCTTTGTGAGTCCTGGTAGTGCTGTTAGGATACGGCGGGTTTGCTATGGGTTCTAAATGGCAGCGTTTGTAGTAGTTCCTAATGTGCCTGGCGGTTGGTACTGGATTATAGTAATGTAGAAACCTTTTAGTCTTTCTTTATCCATATACTCATTAAGAGGCATGTTTACTAAAAGTTAGTGTATGGTAACATTATGCAAATATTTATGCAAATGAAGCACCTTATGCAAATGGGGCTTTAATTGACGTGCTGGCACTTTGAGGAAATTCTTTGGTTTTGTGCGGCAGTTTGGGCACTCGGGCTCAAAAAGGTTAGCCATCACTGTCCTAGAGGAACCAACACGCCCTGAAGAGGTCTGCACTTAGACTGTGTGCACCAGTAATGTGGAACTACAACGTGTTGCAGAGGTAGCTCTCAAATAGCACATGCTCATCTTCACTCCTGCTCTCTTATATTCATATTTTTATGTCTTTTGGTTTTGGTTGATATATCTCTTATTTTTCTCCTTTTGTGAGATTTTAGCTTTTAACCAATGTTTAGTCATCATTAGTTTATGATAGTTCTTTATATGATTATTTTATTTCCTGCACATATTGTTTTAGTCTTATCTGCATGGTCTGCTTTTGCCTTTTATCACATTACCCTCTCTTATTTACAGATATTATGTTTATCATCTGTTTTTATGGTTGCATTTGTAACATATTTATGCTTTTTTTTGTTTTAATATGGTATACCGACAATGGTTCTTCACGTGGTTAATGAAGTATTTATGTTTTTAGTACATTTATGTTTGTTTAGGATATTTATAGGCTTATTCATTCTTTTATTTTGACACTTTTTTGATCTATTTACGTTTTAAGCTTCTTGATGTTTTATTATTTATTCTAATGTTTTTTAGTATTAGGTGTGCCTAACCCCTGAGGAAGATTCTTTCGAAACACGGCCTGTGTCGGGTCTGGCCCCCTTTTATTATTTATGGACCAATAAAGATTTTGTGAGTTTTTATCCTGCCTACGTTCTTGTACTGTTTCTGCTTGTTCACGTGGCAGTGTGCTGTTTTCGTCTTGGTGGCACAGACTGACTTACTTTTGTGTCTGGACTGAAGAAACCCGAGACTGTCATGGTATTCGCAAAATGAACCATTTGGAGAAAATGCCCTGAATGAAACCAGAGACCCATGAGAGGAAGCTAATGCCCTCGATGAAGTGGAAGCCACTGAAACAGAGTCAAAGGCAAACGACGATCCAAATTGTCTGGCTCGGTTCTTGAGGCCTCTGTCATTTGTTAACAGAAAGGACAAGAAATGGGCTGATGGTCAAACATTTTAGACACCAATCAGGTTTATCAATGGCAGAGATGGTACCAGCACACTTGGTACATTTTTTGAAACCACTGACTGTCTTTTCCATGCCTTAAGAAGTTATCTTAGAGATGGAAGATAAGACTATGGAGATAGAGTCCTGGTTTAGCAGTGAAAAAACGCAATGAAAATAGAAAACAAAATTTTAAAATAAAAAAATGAAGGAATCATCAGGACCGGTGTTGGATTCAACAGAACCGGCATCAATAGGAAGGCAGATGCACGATATCACACAAATAGACTTTCAATTGTGACAGGACTATGCATCCTACTGACTCAACTGAGGAGAGGAGGCGGGAAGGCAGGTACCATGGAGTGCTCCCAAAGACTCTTATTGGATGCTGGGGAGCATTCCCGCACAGGTTCCATCAGTGACTTTCACCATGTGAAGACTGCATTTCTGCTTGTCCTAGAGATAAATGTAGTTACTCACCTGTAACAGGTGATCTCTAGGAGCAGTAGGAATCAGTCCTCATATGGGTATCATCTATACAGACAGAGCCTGCGTGAGAACATTACCCAGTGTCCAACAAGAAAGCTTTTGGTAGCACTCCACTGCACCTGCGCATCTGCCTTCTCAAGTCCTCTCAGTTGAGTTTGTAGCTGAGCAATAGAGGAAAGAAGAAAAACCATACAACTCCTAGAGGACGGTGTGTTGTGAAGACTGATTCCTGCTGTTCCCGGAGATCACCTGTTACAAGTGAGCAATTATGCTATCTCCAGGAACAAGCAGGAATGCAATCTTCACATATGGGACTCATTAGCTCCCAGGTGCCAGACTGGATTAACAGCGGTATCCCCAAGGCTAAAGGGTGGAGCCAGAAGGTATGTATACAGAGTGGCCCTGTTTGACTCAGACTTTTAGCAAGAATATAGACAAAGTCTGGTGCCAGAAAAAAGTCCAGGATGGAAGGTAGGAGTTGGTTAAGTCCCAAAAAGGTGCCAGAGGACAGCCTGGCCAAAGACATCATCCTGATGGGAGTACCTGTCTAAGCAGTAGTGAGTAGCGAAAGTGTGAATGGAGGACTTGGTAGATGTCCGACAGATCTCAATGGAGAAAGACTGAAGATTGGCAACTGAGGTTACCATGGCCCGCACATTGTGAGTTGTGATGTGATCCTCTAGGGAGAGTTCTGCTTGAGCAAAGGCAAAAGAAATCCAATCTCGAAATGAGCTCTCATTTCAAACTTGATTGCAGACTGCAAGTCCAAGGAGACTTGGATCAAAGAAAATTTACAATTGTGAGGATTTCTTGAAAGCCTTAGTTCTGTCCAAATAGAAAGCCAGTATACGCTTACAGACTAAAGTGTGCAGTACTGCTTCAGCCACAGAAGCGTGCGGTCTGGGGAAGAAGACTGGTAACATGACCGATTGAGATGGAAAGAGGAGATCACCTTCAGGAGGAAGCGTGGATGTGTACAGAGCACCACTTTGTCGTGGTGGAACTGCGTGTATGGAGGATTCGACATTGAACACCTGCAGTTCATTGATGCAGTGAGCTGAGGCAAGAGCAATGAGGAAGATTATTTAACGGTTTTATATACCGCCTTTCAGAAAAATCAAAGCGGTTTACATAGAACAAAAACTTGAACATTACATTGAAACGTATTCAAACAATTGAAATTACAGTGAACATTAAATTGTATATAATAAAAATGGTAATTTGAGGGTTACAATGCTGAGTAAATGCTGATTAGGTATACAGATTTAAATATTTACAAATTTCAAAAATCTTATCTTAGCAAGGAAAAATGAATTGTAGTTCACTAGAATTACCACCTTCCAAGAGAGGAATTTTAAAAGAAGTGATGGCCAAAGGCTCAAAAGGAGGCTTTATAAGTTGTGTCAGGACACATTGAGATCCCAAGCCATCGGTGGTGGTTTGATTGGGAGCTTACACAGCAGGAGACCCCACAAATTGCTGCACCAAGGGGTAAGATGAAATAGGGTGCCTGTTCACCTGCCCGTCATAGGATGGGATGGCACTAAGATGAACTCTGACCAAGTTAGTCTTGAGACCTGTCAATGACAAGTGGAGGAGATATTGTAAAAAAAAAAAATACACTGGATAGAGGGATCAATATGTTTCGGGGTACACCAATGGGTGAACCTTTGTCATTTGAAGACATAAGAACACCTAGTAGACCGTTTGTGTGATGCAAGTAAGAGGTCCTTGACCTGCTGAGGAAGATTGAAATCTGCAAATATCATGCTCTTAGTAGCCACAATGAGATGGAGGGCTTGTGGATTGGGATGGAGAAGTGTCCCATGATCCTGGCAGAGGAAGTTGGGTGCATGCCCCAGGCTGCGGGGTGGAGTCCATGTTAGTCAAAGCAGCAGAGTAAACCATGGCTGACCGGGCCAGTAAGGATATATTAGAAATATGGAGTCCCTGTCAGCCCACGGTATGAAGAGGGTTTTGGATATTAAGGAGGTGAGTGGGAATGCATAAAGCAGACCTTCCTCCAGTGGAGAAGGAAGGCACCCACTGCTTGACTGTTGAGGGAGGGAATCCTCAAGCAAAAAACAGTGGTGGTTTTGTGTTCTCCTTTGTACAGATCTATTGATGAGGTCCCCCACAGGTGGAAGATTCAAGATGCTGTATCCTGATTTAGAGTCAGCTCATGTGGATGCAGGATGTGGCAGAGTCTGTCCACTAGGAGACTAAGTTTGCCTGGGAGGTGCATCACCCTGAAATGGATACGTGTGCAATGGAGAAGAACCAGAGACAAAGGGCTTCTTGGCAGAGGGTATAGGAACCTGTTTTCCCCTGTTTGTCCACACAGAACATGGTCACCTGGTTGCCTGTTTAGATTAAGACCTGTTTGCCCGAAAGTTGGAGTTGAAAAACCCGAAGGGCATTCATGAGAGCCCATAGCTCCAGGAGGTTGATTTGCAACAGACTCCTGCTGCGTCTACTGCCCAGGTGTAGTGAGATTGTTCAGGTGTGCTCCCTACCCGAGTTTGGAAACATCCGTTGTTAGGGTGCATTGAGGTAGAAGCATCTGAAAAGGTGACCCTCTGAGTAGGTTTGGAGGAGGGCACTACCACTGAAGTGGATTGACAAGAGGAGGTATAATGCAAATTTTGTCTGAGAGATGCCCAGTTGCCTGGGTCCATTGAGACAACAGCATCCATTGAGCTTGTCGCACATGGACTGTGGAGGCCATGTGTCCCAGAAGGCGTAGCATTTCGAGCTGTCACAACACTTGACTCCTTATGGTGTGTGCAAGCTTGATGAGACAGGCAGAGCAATTCTGTGAAAGAAAAGCTCGGGCCTGACAAGCATCTAGAAGCACTCTGATGAATTTGAGCAACCGAGAAGGGACCGGGTGCAACCTGGAAAAGTTTAAGATGAATCCCAATGATAGCCTGATGAAGAGAAGGTTTTACCTCTTCTGGGGATTCTCCGCTGATGAGTCAATCATTTAAGTAGGAGAAGACAAAAGATCCCCAAGTACAAAGATAGGTAGCCATGACTTCCATGAATTTTGTGAACACTCAGGGTGTGGAAGTGAGCCCGAAGGGGAGCATCTGGTATTGGTAAGGGATTTGCTGGCACCGAAAATAGATACTTTATGTTGGAGGGTGAATCAGCAAATGTGTGAATGCCTCCTTGAGGTCTAGAGAACATAGCCAGTTGTTCCTCTGAAAGTATGGTAGAAGTGTACCAATGGAAATCATTTTGAATTTTCCCTCAGACGAGGAATCTGTTGAGATCCCTTAGATCTAGAATGGGCCTGACCCTACTGTTTTCTTGGAGATAAGAAAGTAAGAAGAGTAGAACCAGCTGCCTTCCTGGGCAGGAGGAACTCTATGGCCCTCCGAGATAACAAGGTTGACACCTCAGCTGACAGCAGGAGATCGGCCTGCAAGAGATTTGCAGGATAATCTCTTATGGAGGTGTGGGGGGGGGGAGATAAGCTTTGGAAATTAAGCAAAGCCCCTTTAGATGATACTGAGAACCCATTGCTCTGATGAGTCTACCTACTATGTGAAGGGACTGTGGGCCCTGCAGAGGCAGAATAGCTATGCTGTCTTGGAAGGAGTCAAAATGCAGGTGCCACCTGTAGCTGTGCTGCTGGTTGTGGTTTAGGGGTCTTAGGCTTGTTAGCCTGGCAAGGACCCTGTTGTCACTGCAGGCTGAAAAAGGATAATATATCTTTTTTAGGATAGAAAGCCTTTTTTGGATTGGTCTCTCTCCTAGAGAGTCTGATGTCTTTCTGGAAAGACGCTGAGGGCGAGATCAGCCTCAAGCTCCCCAGCTTTTCCCATCTAACCTTTTCCAAAGATGTTCTCTCCAGAGCATAGAATATTGGCTAATTCATCCTGAATCCACTGTTTGAGATCCGAAGCCTGGAGCCATGCCATTCTGCAAGCACTGATGCAAACTGCTGAAGTTCTACTGGAAAACAAAAGGAAAGATGCCCTGGCAAGAAATTTTGATATATTCTGATTCTGCCTAAATAAGATCAGGAATGCATCGCGTTTGTCATCAGGAATAATAGGAGCACAATTCTAGAAATCCCTGGAGATATCCTCGAGATACATGCCTATGTACAGCATGTAAGAAGTAATCCTGGAAGTGATTCTTAAAAAAAAACACCCAAAGGCATCAAGTCCTTGCCTGGAGGCATGGAAGAATGAGTCTTACTGCTACTACTACAACACACTTGCATAGCGCTACAAGACATACACAAAGCTGCACAGACATGTAAAGCACAGTTACTTACCTGTAACAGGTGATCTCTGGGAACAGCAGGAATTAGTCCTCACATATGGGTACGTCGGTACCGACGGAGCCTGCGCGGGAAAGCTCCCCAGCTTCCTAGAATGGAAGCTTTTGGGACCTCCCACTGCACATGCGCACTGCCTTCCCGCCTTCCTGAACAGCTCTCCTCAGTTTCGAGTTTATAGCTGAGTCAATAGAGAGAGGACAGGAAGATAGATAGATAAAAGATACAACTCCTAGGGGAGGTGGGTGGGTTGTGAGGACTAATTCCTGCTGTTCCCAGAGATCACCTGTTACAGGTAAGTAACTGTGCTATCTCCAGGAACAAGCAGGAATAAGTCCTCACATATGGGGACTCCCTAGCTTAGATGCGTGGGATCCCCTGTCAAGGTTCGCCATCTTCGTATGGATCTCAGGCATCCATCCTGGGAAGGTGGGCAGGAGTTGTCTAAGAATGGAACAGGTGTTTGAGGACAGCCTGGCCAAACAAGGCATCCCGGCGGGAGTCCTTGTCCAAACAGTAATGGGCTGTGAAGGTATGAACCGAGGCCCAGGTAGCGGCTCGACAGATCTGATCAATGGAAACAGAGTGCAGATGAGCCATAGAAGTTGCCATGGCTCTCACATTGTGAGCTGTGACATGGCCTTCCAGAGAAATGTTTTTACTCTGGTAAGCAAAGGAAATACACTGAGCAATCCAATTGGAAAGTGTACGCTTGGAGACTGGAAGTCCCAAATGTGAAGGATCAAAAGCCACGAAAAGTTGAGAAGACTTTCGATGTGGCTGAGTCCTATTAAGGTAAAAGGCTAGAGCTCTTTTACAATCCAGAGTATGAAGGCTCCTCTCTGCACTGGAGGCATGAGGAGCCGGACAAAAGACAGGTAGATATACCTCTTGATTAAGATGAAAAGGCGAGACCACTTTAGGCATAAAGTGGGGATTCGTCCTAAGGACCACCTTATCATGATGAAATCTTGTATAAGGTGGATTAGCCACTAGAGCTTGCAGTTCGCTGATGCGACGAGCGGAAGTGACTGCAATTAGGAATAGTACCTTCCAGGAAAGAAATTTCAAGGAGGTAGAAAATAACGGCTCAAAAGGTGGCTTCATAAGCTGACCAAGCACTAGATTCAAATCCCATGCGACCGGGGGGGGTCTGATGGGAGGTTTAGTGAGGGTCAGGCCTCTCATGAATCTTGCAACAAGAGGGTGAGAGGAGATAGGTTGTCCATTTACAGGTTTCAGGGATGCTGAAATAGCACTTAAATGGACTCTTACAGAATTCGTCTTAAGGCCTGCATTGGAAAGATGCAGGAGATAGTCTAAGAGGGAATTCAAAGGAAGTGCCAGAGGGTCAAGGCCCTGCTGAGCACACCAAATGGAAAAACGTTTCCATTTGAAAGCATAAGACCGCCTCGTGGAAGGTTTCCTAGAGGCATGAAGGATATCTTTCACAGGTTGAGAAAGATTAAAGTCTTGAAGACTTAAGCCTTCAGTAACCAAGCTCGGAGATGTAGGGATTTGGGGTTTGGGTGCCACAAAGTCCCGTCCTCCTGAGACAGAAGGTCTGGTGCAGCTCCTAAGTCCAGGGAGGATCCCTGGGAGAGCTGTAGAAGCAGAGGGAACCACACTTGGCGTGGCCAGCGTGGAGCTATGAGGATCATAGAGCCGTGATCTCTCTGGAGTTTGAACAGAGTCTTGGGAATCAGCGGAATGGGTGGAAAGGCATATAGGAACGCCTGACCCCAATGGAGGAGAAAGGCGTCCGTGGCCTGAGCTTCCTGACACGGAGTCCTGGAACAGAACCGGGGAAGTTTGGCATTCCACGGACTTGCAAAGAGGTCTATGTCCGGGGTCCCCCATTCCTGAAAGATTCTGGTTATCTGGTCCACGTGTAGGGACCACTCGTGTGGCAGCAGAACTCGACTGAGCCTGTCTGCTCGAGTGTTTTGAACTCCTGGAAGGTACACTGCTAGCAGATGAATTTGGTGCTCTCTGGCGAAGGCCCATAATCTGAGAGCTTCGTTGCAAAGCGACAGAGAGCCCGTCCCTCCTTGTTTGTTTATGTAAAACATGGCCACCTGATTGTCTGTTTGAACCAGGACAGTCAGGTTGGCAAGGAGGGTATGGAAGACCTTGAGGGCAAGGTGAATTGCTCGCAGTTCCAGGAGGTTGATATGAAGGGTGGCCTCCTGTGGAGACCAAGTGCCCTGAGTGGAGAGAGTTAGCAGATGGGCTCCCCACCCCAATTGGGAGGCATCTGTTGTGAGGGTTGCTTGGGGTAGCAAGGGCTGAAAGGGAGCCCCCAACAACAGATTCTTGGTGGATATCCACCAATGGAGGGACCAAGACAGACGGTTTGAGGTTTGTATTTGGTCTGAGAGTGCTCCCGACGCCTGAGTCCACTGGGTGGCCAGGGTCCATTGAGCTGCTCTCATATGAAGACGAGCGTAGGGCACCACATGTACTGTGGAGGCCATATGGCCCAGGAGGCGTAGCATTTCCCTGGCTGTCAAGTGAGTGCTGGACTGGGCTTGGGAGGCCAAGCTCAGCAGACGCTGACCCCGAACCATTGGAAGGTAGGCTCTTGCAGTGGTGGTGTCCAACTGGGCCCCTATGAATTCTAGAGAATGAGTAGGGCTGAGTTGAGACTTGGGAAGGTTTACCACCAGTCCCAGATACTGCAGAAGGCTCCTTGTGCGGTCTAGGGAAATCTGGGCCTGCGACTGAGTTGGAGCTCGAATGAGCCAGTCGTCCAGATATGGGAATACGAAAATTCCCATGCTTCTGAGAAATGCGGCTACGACTGCCATGCATTTGGTAAAGACTCTTGGGGCAGAGGCGAGACCGAAGGGAAGTACTCTGTATTGGTAATGACTTCCCTTGAACAGAAAGCGAAGATATTTTCTGTGGGATGGATGGATGAGTAGATGTGTATACGCATCCTGCAGGTCTAGAGAACAAAGCCAGTCCTGACTCTGAAGGTATGGAAGGAGAATGCCCAGAGAGAGCATTTTGAATTTCTCCTTGTACAGAAATTTGTTCAATTCTCTCAGATCTAGGATTGGTCTGAATCCCCCTGTCTTCTTTGGAATGAGAAAATAGGGGGAGTAGAAACCTGACCCTTGTTGATGAAGAGGAACCTCTTCTATGGCCCCTTGGGCAAGCAGAGAAGAGATCTCCTGATCCAACAGGGCTAGGAGAGGAGATGGAGAATTGAAGGGTCTCACCATGTGATGAGGAGGAAGGTTGGAGAAATGAAGTTTGTAACCCTCTCGGATGATAGAGAGGGTCCATTGCTCTGTTGTGATTTGTTCCCATCTGGGAGCAAAGTGAGCTAACCTTCCAGGTATGGTGAGAGGTTCTGGTTGGTCCAGAACCAGGAATGGCAAGTTCTCTAGGGGCAAGTCAAAACCCCTGAGGGGGTGGAGCCTGTTGAGCTGCAGTAGCTGCTGCCGGCTTTGCTCTTGCTTGTTTCGTTTGCTGACGTTTAGCCGCAAAACGAGGTTGAGAAGATTGCTGGCCAGTATTGGAAGCATATCTGGCCTTCTTATAATAAGGCCTCTTGAAAGACTTCTTCTTAGTGGGAGTAGAAGTGGACTTAGAAAGTCTCTCTAAGGTGGCATTTTCAGCGTCCATTTGAGTGGCCTTAACTTGCCACTCTGCACCGAATAAGTTCTCACCTGTACAGGGCAGATTCCGTAAGCCATCTAGAACCCAGGGTTCCAGATCAGAAGCCTGGAGCCAAGCCAGGCGTCTGGCTGCAATAGCAATGCCAGAAGCTCTGCTGGCTCCTTCGAAGGAATCAAAGGCAGCTCTGTTGGAGAACTTAGAAACATCTAAAAGTTGTTTCACAACAGAAAGGAAGTCCTCCTGTTTATCCTCAGGGATACAGGAGGCAAAATGCCGTACTTTCTTGGCAAGTTCCCCTAGGAACATGCCCATATAGAGGCTGTAGGAATTAATCCTGGCTATAAGCATACTAGCCTGGAAGATTTTCCTACCAAAAGAGTCTAGTGTCTTACATTCCCTTCCTGGAGGTGTAGAAGAGTGCCTTTTAGTACTCTTGATCTTTTTCATTGCAGACTTTACCACAATGGAGTGGTGAGGCAATTGAGTTTTCTGAAAACCAGGAGAAGGAGGGACCCGATACATGGTGTCCAACCTACGGGAATAAGGAGACAGAGTTAAAGGGTTCTCCCAGAAATCCATCAATTGTTCTTGAAGGATTTCATGGATAGGCAGAGTAACTGCTTCTTTAGGAGACTTAGAGTATCCTAAAATATCCAATCTTTTTGACCTTGGTTCCGTTTCAGAGGAAGTAGTGATAGAAAGGCCTTTAGCCATTTCTAAAATAAAGTCCTGAAAGGACAAATCCTCTGGAGGAGACATTCTCCTTTTTGGAGAAGAAGGTTCCTCAGGAAGGTCAAGGGAGAGCTCTGCAGACTCAGAGGAGACAAAATCCTCAGAGGAATCGGTGTATTCTCTAGTTTCCTCCAACGCACGATACGCATACCGATCGGTATCGACATCGGGCGTACCGGGTATGGAAGCGGTATGGAGCGAAAGCCCATACGGTACCGATTTGCGTTTAGAAGAGGAAGGCCTGGGTTCCGGCATGGCGGACGATACCGGAACCGGGCCCGGAACCGCTGGAAGCGGTACCGATGGCGTTGCAGCTTTAATGAAAGCCATGACGGCCTGCTGCATGGATTGGACAGTATTGCCCATAGACGCCACGGCTGCCTGGATGTCGGTACCGGTATGGGCCGGTACCCCAGAGCAGTCCAACAGGTGATCTGTCGAGGCCGTGCCATCGATGTCAACCTGTAGCCCCTGTATTGGCGTTTTGGAAGGTAGGACTTCCCGCCGGGGCTGTTTGGCTGGGGCAGGGTCCTCAAAACTAAGAGCCTCTCGATGCTTTGAAGGAGATTTGCTCTTTGAGGACTTGCCCACAGAAGGTTTGGTTACCTGAGATCCATCCGGGGATGATGACCTGGATGACTGTGATGTTGGATTCTCTGAAGCAAACAGCACATGGAATTTGTTGGCCCGGTTCTGCAGCCCACGCTTAGACATTTGGGAGCAGGAAGGGCAGTCCGGAATGGAGTGGTCAGGCCCCTAACATTTAAGACACCATTCATGGGTGTCTGTGACTGATATTACAGCAGTACACTTGGTACACTTCTTAAATCCAGGGGCTGGCTTCTCCATGTGGAGAATTCAAGTAGGCCTGAAGGCCTAACTGAAGTGACCAAGTGCTGAAAAATAATAAAAGAAAAGAAATAATTTTTCAAGAAAGAAAAAGGAAGACCGGCGATACCGGTATCGGTATGGGAAGGCAGGTACGCGGTCTAAAGAAACAAAACAAAAAACTACAATTTCTTCAGCGGTGACAGGATACACGACCTGCTGGCTCCGCGGAAAAAGAGAAACTGAGGAGAGCTGTTCAGGAAGGCGGGAAGGCAGTGCGCATGTGCAGTGGGAGGTCCCAAAAGCTTCCATTCTAGGAAGCTGGGGAGCTTTCCCGCGCAGGCTCCGTCGGTACCGACGTACCCATATGTGAGGACTTATTCCTGCTTGTTCCTGGAGATAAGACGGTCTCTGCTCATCAGAGCTTACAATCTAATCAAGACAAACACAGTAGCTGCAGACATGGGATACAGCTAGGGGGGAATGGTAAGAAAACGCAAAGGAGATCAGGGGAGTCAAGATCCAAAAGCGGCAAAAAAAAGAAGTGTTTCAGCCTGGATTTGAAAAGGGTCAGAGAAAGTGCCCGACAGACAGACTCAGGTAGTTTGCTACAGGTATAAGAAGCAGCAAGGTGAAAGGAGCAAAGTCTGGAATTAGCAATAGAAGAGAAGGGCACAGATAGAAGCGATTAGCTAGAAGAGCGGAATTCCCGAGGGGGGGGGGGTTTAAGGAGAGATAAGAGAAGATAGATAGTGAGGAGCTGCAGATTGAATGCACTTATAGGTCAGCAGGAGAAGTTTAAACTGGATGCGGAAATGGAGCCAATGAAGTGACTTGAGAAGAGGGGTAATATGAGCATGACGAGGCTGCTGGAAGACTAGCCATGCAGCAGAGTGTTGAACAAATTGAAGGGGAGACAGATGATTCAGAGGGAGACCAGCAAGGAGTAGGTTACAACGGTCTAGATGGGAGTTGACTAAGCAGTGGATGAGTGTCTTAGTAGTGTGTTCAGAAAGGAATGGGCGAATTTTGTTGATGTAGAGAAAAAACAGCAGGGTTTTAGCTATCAGTTAGTTGTGTGTGGAGAAGGAGAAAGAGGAGTCAAAGACAACCCCAAGGTTGCGCGCTAAAGAGAGAGAGGAGTATCCACAGAAACTGAGAAAGGAGGAAAGGGAGAGGAGGGTTTATGAGGAAAAATAAGAACTCCTAGAACTCTTGATGCGGTGCATTGAAGATTCCACTACCATGGAGTAGTGTGGTAGTTGAGGCTTTTGAAAGCCAGAGCATGGTGGAACTTGGTATAAGTATCAAGCTGTTTGCTGATAGGCGGAACGGTTAGCGAGGCCTTCCATATATGTAGCAATAAATCCTGCAGGATTCGATGCACTAGTAATGTGACTGCTTCCTTGGGTGCCGAGGAGTACTGGAGGATCTCCGCCCTCTGTTGTGTTTCAGATGAAATAGTAATCTGGATGCCCACTGTCATGTCCCGAATGTCTTGAAAGGACATGTTCTATGGTGGGATCTACGCTGCTCATGAGGTGGAAAGGGCCCAGAAGGAATTTCTCAGGTATCCCTGGACTCTGAGGTTTCATCAAATTTGGAAGATGAGTCCATATCAGACAAAAAACCGAACACAAATGCATTGACGTCCCGTGTTGATGTCAAGGCACAATGTCGGTACCTATGGTGAGCGGATGTGGTACTGGATCCGAGTAGCAGTTGGGCATTGACAATGCCTACCATTTACAAAGCAGGCATGGGGGGGGGGGGGGGGAGAAGGAGCTGTCGAAACAAGCTCAAGGGCTGGAATTGGCCCCAACGGTATCAGCCTCAATTCTGAGGTTGGTGACTGCACTGCTGAAGCCATCAATACAGAGAGACTAGGAGTGCTGCCAAGCTCCTTTTGCTAGCCAGTATGTGCTGGCCGAAGGAGGAGGCTGATGCCTAGGAGGAAGTCACATATGGGGCTTTCAACCACCATTCCAGATCATGAAACCAGTATCTCTCAGGACTGATCCTCCCACTGGGGCAGTTTGGCAGGCTGATCCGCAACAGACGCATCTTTTGGCAATGACTATGAAGGGACTTGTCTCGAGGATCGGTATCTGGCTTCAATACAGATGGACTTAGATTTAGATTTATGCTTGGACTTTGAGAAGATCTGAGAACCAAGAGAGGAGGCCAACATCCTCGATGATGTCTAAACTGCTGAAAGAGTCTGGGGCAAACAGGGATCCAATACTGTCTGGCCCTATTTTTCAGGCCAATCATTTGGAAGATGGTCTGGGCCCAAACATTTCAGTCATGTTTGTCTGTGACTGAAAATGTACCAAAGCACTTGGTACATTTTTTAAAGCCATTGACATGTTTTTCCATTGTGACGGGGAAAAAAATATATATAGGCGGCCAAGATCTAAGTTGGCAGTGAAACCACCAAAAAATAAAAGAAAATTGAAAGAAAATTGGTGGTCGGTATCAGGGAGTGTCCACGGAAAGGCAGAACACAGAATTTAAACAAAAAAAAAAAAAAAAGGGAAGTTTTACAGCAGTGACAGGAAGAGAACCACCTGCTGGCTCTGTGGAAAATGAACTCAGGAGAGGACTTGGGAAGGCGGAAAGACAGATGTGCAGGCACAGTGGAGTGCTCCCAAAGGCTTTTCTATTGGATGCTAGGGAGCGTTCCCACGCAGGCTCAGTCTGTACCGATGATACCCATATGCAAGGACTGCATTCCTGCTAGTTCCTGGTGATCTGATTTTCTTGGCTAGTCGGTAGAGAATTTAGTTTAAGTTTAAGCAGCAGGTAAAGGCGTGGCTTTTTAGCCAAGCTTTTGGAGGTTGATATTGGGGTCTGCAATTTTTTTATTTTTGTCTGCTGCCTTCCCTTTGTTATCCGACAGGATTATATTGTGTTTGTATAGTTTTGGGGGGGGGGGGGGGGGTTCAGTTGTGCTATTGCATCTCCCTTTCTTAGTGTATTTTGTACTGTTCTTTTTCTTGTGTATGGGTGTGTCTGCTGTTATTTGGTATTGTAAACTGCCGAGTTGCCCGCCTTTGGGTTATCAGTGGTATAGCAAATGGTTCAAATAAATGAATTAGATACATTAGGCCACAATTAAGGCAGCCAACATCCTAGAATAAAATGTTAATATTCCATGTCATCTCTGCGTTTATAGATCAAATGCAGTGCAAACAAAAAATAAGAAGTACAGCCAGTCACACTCTTACTTAACTATTTCCACTGGAGAAAAAATTCTACTCTCGGATTCTTATGCCATTGCACAGCATCCTAGACTGTCATTTTAAGAACAAGACCACAGGAATCATTATGCATTTAATAGGAGGTTCACAAACCAGAACTAGATTATACTGTCCCGTGTTCGGTATCATGAGCTCTCGACGTCAGGAGATGAATTCATAGGATGTCCAATCCAGAAGGCCTCTATCAGTGCTCAGTGTTGAGGGCAAATCAATGCACCCTTGATACCGATACATCCCAACATCTGATGTAGCCCATGGAGTCTGAGGCTTGCAATAGCAATGGACAAGACCTTACTGGCACAAAAAGTACCTGTGCTCCTTCTCGTGACCCCAAATATCTCCCTTTGACATCTGTGAGCACAAATTATACGAGAGGTTTCATGGTTTGGCCCCAGACACTGCAAATGTCTACTAACAATATTATTAATATGGTCCTGCAGTACCATGTGCATTTTTTTTTTTTAGCGTACTGGGGACTTTTCAGGGGCATACTGTATTGCCTAAACACACAGCTGCAGTGAAATCAAAAGGACAACTTTGAAAACTGTACCAACTCATGGCACCCAAGATCCTTTGCTGAAGGCTGTACTGGGTGAACATGGAAAAAAGATAGATAGAAAACAGAAAACCAGCCAAACTTAAGAAGCTATTGGGAATCAGAAACCACAGGACAGTAACAGGACTCTACCACTACTTACCATTTGTGTAGTGGAGTGAGACATATGCAATGCTCTATTTATTTTATTTAACATTTCTTATATACTCGTACTGCCTTTCCATGATATCAAGGCGGTTTACATTGAACAAACTGAAATTACATTGAACAGGGCATTATAACTTGGAGATAACTATTTTACAGGGAACATGGGCTATGGAGGTTTAAGTGGCTTGCCCAAGACCACAAGGAGCACCTGTGGGACTAGAAACCCCAGTCCTTCCGGCCCAAGGTTGCTGTCCTCTAGTGGGATTTGAACCCCCGACCCTCCAGCCTGAAGTACCTTGCCCCAACCACTAGGCCACTCCTACACAGATTTAAGACAGGGACTGTCGTCTATTTAAGATGGACAAACAGAACGAATAGGACTAGGGTGATTAAGTGAAATTATTAAAGCACACATAGGTATTAAATAGGAGAATTAATCTCAAATAAATCACGAAAAACCAAAAGAAAATAAATTTATGGAAATTAGTCTCGATGGGGGAACTACAGCAATGTGTCTTCAGCTCCATGGAAAAATGAAGACTGAGGTGGTGCAGCACAGTAACAGCAGGAAGGAAGTCTCACACATGCTCAGTAAAGTTCTCCACAAGCATTTAAAGTAACCTAAGCTGGAACAGCATTCCCATGCTGGGCTCTACTGGCGACATCACCCATGCTGTGAGGGACTTGCTGTTCTGCTGTCCCAGGAGAACATGTAGTTCATCAAGTACAGTAAAAAGAACCATGAGCAAATACTGTTCTATTTCCTCTTTATCTCATTGGTGAACCTTCCAGAGCACAAATTTAAAGCTTCAGAAATATATTCCTACCTCATCATCACAATCAAAGAAGAGAATATAAGCTACTTCTGCTTTGTCATTCATGGTCTTGTTCCAGCCCTGGAGATTATCTTCATTTCTGGGAAATCCATCAATTAAGAACTTATTCTTCTGGGCATTTGCCTTCATTGATTGATCCATTGCCTATATGAGAAACAAAATAATTTGTCTTAAAAAACTACAGAGTTTAAAAAAAACCTGATATTAAAAACAGTGGCTTAAATCAGTTTGGTTCATCCTGAGGTTTGGAAGTTACATGTGGCTTTCAGTGTCCTTGCTGTCACTTTCTGGAATCACCAATTTAAAATGGCACAGAACAAAACTAAGTGTGGTTTAAAAGGCATTGCTAAACCAGATATGTTAGAGGGGATTTTCTATTTTGGCGTCTATGGGGAAAACACTTAGTATCCTATCAGGCCCTAGGTCTTAAATGGGCAATATTCAAATTCGCTATCTGGAGAGGCAATGCGAGGCTAAGGGCGCTGAGCGAGAACTGCAGTGGCACTATCTGAACAGCACCGCTGAATAGCTCCACAGACTGCCCAGGTACTTTCCATGGGCCGGCCCAGCAGCTGTGGAACTGGTGCTATCTGCATAGCACTTATAAGAATAACTTGGGCTAGCTTTTTCACGTGGCCTAAGCGGCTATCTGGTTGCAAGTTTAAGCAGGCATTTAATCTCCAGAAAAGTGCCAGCATTTACCCAGACAGCACCATTCAACCTGGATATTCAGCAACAGCTAGTACCTGGAGACTGCTACTAAAAATCCCGCTGATATTTACATGCCACATTGTTCGACTCGTGACCCTTTTGAAACTGGGCCCCTAACAAAAAGTTAGCTTTCTGTAGTCTAACATGTCAGATGAAAGAAACTGAATTTCAGGCCGGAAGGTCGGGGGTTCAAATCCCACTAAAGGACAGCAACCTTGGGCCGGAAGGACTGGGGTTTCTAGTCCCACAGGTGCTCCTTGTGGTCTTGGGCAAGCCACTTAACCCTCCATAGCCCATGTTCCCTGTAAAATAGTTATCTCCAAGTTATAATGCCCTGTTCAATGTAATTTCAGTTTGTTCAATGTAAACCGCACTGATGCAGAATAGCACGGTATATAAGAGAATGTAAATAAATAAAATTTGCAACATGGACAGAAGAAACTCAGTAAGCACTGAAAAGAACTAATATTTTGCACTCAAACAGAATTCCTCTGTAGGCTCTTTTCCTGAATTCAGCCCAGTTTACTAGCAAACAAATGTTACACTGAACCAAGAACAGGAACGCAAATCCTGTCATTGGCACAATGAAGAAATGATGCTTTCTGCTGCAACAGATATAGACTCTGTACTATCTTGGTTCTCCTCCTATCTATCCCATCGCTCTTTCAGTGTGTGCTTAGATGGCTCCTCCTCCTCAACCTCACTACCTGTAGGAGTTCCTCAGGGTTCCGTCTTAGGTCCGCTCCTCTTCTCTCTCTATACCCAATCCTTTGGCACCCTTATCTCTTCCCATGGCTTTCATTATCATCTCTATGCCGACAACTCTCAAATCTATCTTTCTGCACCTGTTATCTCTCCTGATATTCAGTCTAAGATCTCACTCTGCCTCTCTGACATTGCTGCCTGGATGTCCCACCGCCACTTAAAACTGAACACGGCCAAAACTGAGCTTCTTATCTTTCCCCCGAATGCTTCCCCTCCTCTTTCCCCTTTCTCTCTCTCTGTTGATAACTCTGTACTCCTCCCTGTTTCTTCAGCACGTAACCTTGGTGTTATCTTCGATTCCTCTCTCTTTCTCTTCACATATCCAGCTCATTGCTAAAACGTGTCGTTTCTTTCTATACAATATTTCCAAAATTCACCCCTTCCTCTCTGTTGACACCACTAAATTGATTGTCCACTCCTTAATCACCTCCCGTCTTGATTTATTTAACGTTCTCCTTGCCGGCCTCCCTGCAAGCCACCTCTTTCCTCTTCAGTCAATTCAACACTCCGCTGCTCGACTCATTTTCCGCCAGTCTCGTTTTTCCCATATCACTCCTCTCCTCATGTCGCTTCATTGGCTTCCCATCCGTCTCCGTCTCCAATTTAAACTTCTCCTCCTGACCTATAAATGTATTCACTCTTCTGCCCCCCAGTACCTGTCATCTCTCGGTTGCTTCGCTCTTCTAACAGTCTTCGTTTATCTGTGCCCTTTACTCATACTGCCAATTCCAGACTTCACGCCTTCCAACTGGCAGCACCCTTTGCTTGGAATAGTCTTCCTATCTCTGTGTGCCAGGCATCCTCCCTGGCCATTTTCAAGTCCAGACTAAAATCCCACCTCTTCACTATTGCTTTCCATCCCTGTCTTACACTATCTTGATCTCTCTATCAACATTTGCTTACTTTGTCCTGTACATTTTTGTTATTTGTATTATGTAACTTATTTTGTTTTCTGTCTTATTAGATTGTGAGCTCTGATGAGCATGGACTGTCTCTCTATGTTTGTACAGCGCTCCGTATGTTGCGGCGCTTTATAAGTAGATAGCTATAGATGGCTCCCCCAGTTGTAAACCAAGTTGTATCACCCGTTCAATGTAAGTGCATAACAGTCCCCTTGTTCTGCACAAAAAAAAAAAAAAACCACTTATCTGTAAACCGCACTGATTTTAAAGAGCACGGTATATAAAAGCAATAAAATAAAAAAATAAAAGTCTTTATTAATATAAAAACTTTGCCCAAGTCCAAGACTGGGTTTCTTGTCTCCTCACAGGCAAAGCTGCATCACTGAGTAACCAAAGCAAACAATGGGAAGTCAACAATAAAAGCCCAAAGTGTCACGTACAGAACAATGAACCCCAGCTCCTATTCCACATTACACTAATGTAGATAACTGGATTACTTATGTATTAATGAATATGCAAGTCATGCTTTCCAGAGAAATCTCTATATTTCCTCAATACAAATACGAAAATTCTGCTAGAGACCAAGTATAAGATAGGCCATGGTCATTTTCAGGCATCATGTTTCTATCTAGTCTGCCCTTCCATATCAGCAACTACAGTCCTCCCCCCCCTTCAAGATCTTCTGTGTTTGTCCTATGCTTTCTTGAATTCAGATACGGTCCTCATCTTTAGAGGAGGCCTTTACCTATCCTTTGTGTAAACTAAAGTGGAAAATAAATCATACCATGCAGAGGTCTGCTGTACCTGAAGGTATAAAAAATGGATGCTTAGACTGTTGCATAATAGACAAGGCAAGCAGTAATTAGACTGTATCAACTATCAAATGCTATCCTTTGATCACAGAAGATATCATATGCTTTGGTTAAAGCCTTCTGTGACACCAAATCCAACATCGTGGTTCCTAATGATTCAGGAGAACAGCTTAAAGTAGTGAGTGGCTTGGCAGTAAAGTCAGCAGTTACTATAAGACAGGTGTTACTACCTGCTGTGTGTTCTTTGGAACCACTGCACAGTACATAGACAGCTACAACTTATGTTAATGCGGATTGGTATGAACGTTAATGCTGTTTTCACATATGTTTGAAAAAAAGAAAGGTTTTGGACTCCACCTTGATGGCACCAACTGCCAACTGTGTATCCTAAAGCCCAACATTAACGAGCAATACTCTTGTGGGGTGGGGGTGGGGGAGCAGAAAGTGTACCCGCTTGTATTTTTAATTTCACGACTACATGCATCTCATTTCTGTGCCCTTTATCTAGATAACAGTATTATGGTAGTGCACATTCCTTCATGGGCGAGTAAACACTACAGTTTTTGTTCTCTTTACCCTCTGCAAAAGGCTGATCGTTATCTCCACAGGAACAATTTTCCCATCTTTAATATAGTTGTCAATGAGCTCTCCAAACTGAGAGTCTGGTTTCTTTCTCTCATCACGCAGAAGGTCTCCTGCAGAAAGGTGAGTGTAGCCGTATTTCTAGGAATAGGAAAACATAACACAACACACAGAGAAGTTAGAGGGAACGAATTAGTAAATTAAACTAGAACACTGCTTTAATGCTGTTGCACATGTGGTTGCCACAAGACACTGCATAAAATGAGCTACAAGGCAAATAATACACATCAATAACATTACTGTATTAAACTCCTTCCCTTAGCAACTTTACTTTTATCAATTTTTTATACCGCCTTTCAGGGTAACAAAGCGGTTTATAATTAACACAACATTATACAAGGAACAGAGATTAATACTTTGAACTTAGTGAATTACATTGAACTAGATCAAGAAGCTATGATAGCGTACAAACTATGATACATTGTTAGGATACGAGCAACTATGTTACATTGAATTGGTCCATCAAACTATGATACATTATAATGTTATGAGCAAACTATGGTACAAGCTAATTTACAACAACTTTAAACTATCCTTTGAAAATAAACAGCAAAGTAGTGTATCAATAGAAGAAGAAAAAAAATCACAATTAGACGCTATTTAATACTAGGCCAAAATTGAGGCCACAATGGTCAGCCCCTGAAAGTAGTCAGCTGCCTATAGCCCTTAAAAGGACAGAACAAAGTTCTAAGAAAATAAAAGTCAACTCCAGAAGATGGGACATTTCTGGGTTATGTATTGGGAGGGGGAAGGTGTCAGATGCAGCGGAGGGAGGGGAGGGGACAGTTTGCAGGACAGTAGTAGAGGAAGAGCATTTTGCAGAATAGTGAGGCAACTATGAGATGGCAGAACTTTGGAGTGGTGGGGCAAATGGAGGGGGGAGAACTATCAAGATGATAGGACAGTTGAGTAGTTTTTGGGGGCAAGGCAGTGTGCAAGGTGGCAGGGCACTTGCAGAAGCTTTTGTTTTTTTAATGGATGGGGAAGTTGTAGGGATAGGGGTTTTTTTTTTTGGGAGTGGGGCAGATTGCAGGAAAGGTTAGGTCTTCCCAGCAAGACACACTGCGAGGTGGAGGGGCAATTGTGGAGTGTATTTCCTGGGGAGTGGGGCATTTTGCAGGGTGGAGAGGAACTTGCAGGAAGGGTTACAGACTTTCCCAACAGGGCAATTTGAGAGATGGAAGGACGCTTTTTTTTTGGAGGGGGGAGGGGTGGAGACATATGGGAGGTAGTTCTCAGGGGTGAAGTAGTCGACAGGATGGCAAGGCAGTTGCAGGAGAATTTAGGTTTTCCTAGTGGGGCAGTTTGCAACAGTGAGGGCAACTGCAGGGGGCTAACCTCTGGGGTTTTTTTGGGGGTGGGGGGGAGGTAGGCCAGTTTGCAGGGTGGTGAAGTAGTTGTGGAGGTGTATTTTTTCATGGTGGCATGATGGGGGGGGCAGGGCAGTCGCAAGGCAGAATTTACTGGGGACGGCGGAGTAGAGAACATGGAGAGGGTTTGAAACGAGCAATTCCCTATAACCACGTTTCACTATATGCAAATTATTTATATGCTAGAGAAGTTGGAACTCCTTCTCCCACAAACACACAATTAGGCAAGGGTTTTTTTGTGTGGGGGGGGGGGGGGAGGGAGAGTATTTATCTAGAACTCTGTCCAATTTGGCCAATTTTCCAACTCAGTGTCTTTTTATCAGTTTTCCCACAGGACAAGTGTCAGAGTTATTATGCCACAGACAGAAAGCGACCCTTTTTATATAATTTTCTTTCCAACTTTCATTGGGTTGGAAAGAATAAAAATGTATTTAAATGGGCAAGTGCTTTTTCATCCATATGGGCCCAGTCTTCATTCATTTTCTATTTTAAACTTAACCAGGGGACAGAGACCCACTCTCCTTTAAAAGGAAGGTGAATGGATTTTTAAAAAAATGTGTTATGATTTTTCAATTCTTGCGTCCTCTTATTATTGGAGTTAAACTGTATTGATGATATTGTTATATTATTGATAAATAAGTAATAAAAAATGGAAGGTGGACATGATAAAATGAAAAATGCATTATGTGCGTCCTAAAGATCTTTTCCCTTTTCTTCCCCTTTCATCCTATGATGCAGTTTAAGAGAAACAGCCAAGGGATATGGGCTACCATGGTTTTTGGACTCCCCCCTCCCCCCCTTTAGATCCGGATAACTACCTGCATTATTTTCACAAACATGACTCTAATTTAAATGAAAACAAGAATCAGTGAAGCCGGCAAATCATCATTTTGATATTAGTTATTGCTTATTATGATCTTTACTTGATATGATTTTTAAATTTAAAGGTCAGATATACAGCGTTCATTGGTGCTACAGAAATAAGAACTGTATGTCCTTAGGAAATAAAGTATGATGCATGGGTATCCATGATAATCACATAAAGAGATCTAGTGAAATAAAATAAACTAAGAAAATATTGTTAACTTACTGAAGAGTCATATTGCAATTGCTCATTTAGAAGCATTTTTTGAAGAGCCTGTTGCTAGTATGATAAAAGACGTTAAGAAGCCCTGTCTGTAAATATGATCAAGTCAAATTAAAATATGTAGTTAGATTTAAAATTGAAGGTTTCCATAGGGGATAAACTCAGACTTACAAAATTGAAATCCATAATGGGTAAGGTGCATTGTGGCACAGCAAAATGATTAAATCATGGCATTTTAGTGATTTACATGCATAAATGTGGTCAATTTCATAAGGTGAAATTAGGCTTTACCTGCTCATTTTCTTTCCTGGAGTCCCTCTAGTCCAGTCGAGATGCGTGGGTTATGCTCATCTACCAGCAGACGGAAACTGAGAATCCAACAAACTCTCTCAAGCAACCTGCGCTCCCTTGCAAAGTCAATATAAGCCTCACAGAAAAGCAGAGCAGAGCTCCAAACCCCTTATTCTCCACCAGCCCTGCAACCAATCTCACAACGTATCAGAAAACGTGCTTCATCTCTTTATTTTGTTTTACCTTAAAATACTATCACCGCAATAAGCCTCCCCCCCACGGGCCAAAACACAAAACTCCCAAAAAACAAAAGAACAATGGAAGGTCCACCCAAAAACACTGGCCTGAACCCACCTGCTCCAGCAATAACCTCCTTTCAGAGCAAACGCAAGACCAGCAGAAGAGAGCAGCTAAGTCCTGGGTGAGTTCTGGACTGGACTGAGGGACTCCAGGAAAGAAAACCGGTAGGTAAGGCTTAATTTCACCTTCCTCATTGTCCCTACAGTCCAGATGCATGGGACAAAGCATTACTACCGTGGGGTGGGTACCGAGATGTTAGCCAGCAGCATCAGAGCCCAAAAATTCATGTCCTGAAGGGCCTGCACATCCAACCTCTAACGGCACACAAATGAATGAGACGACAACCACATCACCACCCTGCAAATATCCTGAGGCTGAACTCCACCCAAGACGGTGCCCGAGTTCTGAGTGAGCCTGCAAACCCAGAACCATGCGCCCCTTTCAGCAAAACACGCAGATTCAAAGGCTCCTCTGATCCAGCAGAAAATGTGCTGTTTGGGGGTCTTTGGAAGGGTGAAGCAGCCTCTAAGGAGACCAAAGAGAAGCTCTGAATGCCAAAACACCTGAGTTACCTTTAAGTACCACTTAAGCAACCTGTGGAATCCAACAAATGCCAATTCCTGGACTCAGCCAATCTGGGGGAACCAGCAAAGGCTGGTAAAGCCAGCACCTGGTTCGAGTGGAATGCAGAAGCCACCCTCAGCAAAAAGCAGGGAACTGGATGAAGCACTACCTTCTCTTTAGTCACCACCAAATAGAGCTCCCGATACGACTGATCGGCGTGCTGCATTTCACAGCTGGAGATTCTAACTGCCACCAAGACCACCACCTTTAGCATCAAGGCCTTCAAAGAAGCACCCAAAAGAAGTTCAAACATAGGTGCTGTGAGGGCTGAGAACAAATTAAGATCCCAGGATGGAACAATGGGACAAGGCGGTCTCAAATACTTAACCCCTCAAAGAAAAGCAGATAACGTCTCGATGAGAGGCAAGATACTCGCCCTGCACCCATCCTGGAAACAAGCCAGGGCCACAACCTGCATTTTCAAGGTATATAAGGCCAAACTCTTGTGAAGACCAGCTTGCAAAAAAGCCAGAATCTTTGGAAGGGAGATCACCACACTCCCTTCTATCTGCATCAAGCTTCAAGGCACCAACTTCCCAGGGAGGATGCCATCGGAGCTAAGCACCTAGAGATGGTCCCAAATTCTCAGACAAGGGACCTTCCGCAGCCTTCACACCTGACTCCGCAACTTTACTATTCTGCCCTCTAGCAAAAACATGCCCTGCTGCATGTTGAAGTAGGCTCCCATGTACTCCAATGTCCAAGACAGAGACAGACTGCTCTTGGCAAAATTGAAGACCCAACCTGAAGCTGATGGATCACACAGGCTATTGCCTCCCAATTCTCCTGCAAGAACTTCACCCAGATCAACCAATGGTCCAAATATGGTTGCATAAGGATACCCTGTTTTCGCAAGGCTGCTGCTATCACCACCATTACTTGATGAATACCTGGAGAGCAGTGGCAAGACCACAAGCGAGAGCCTGAAACTGAAAATGCCTCTGAAAATACAAACAGCAGAAACCGCTGATGCTCTGGGTGGATGGAAATATGTAGATATGCCTTGGACAGATCCAGAGATGTCAAAAGTTCCCCTTGACGAACAGCCACTATTACGGACTGCAGATTCTCCATACAAAAGCAAGGCACCCCAAAGGTCTTGTTGACCCCTTTCAGATCTAAGATGCCCTCAGAGAAAATGGCCTTAAGCTGCAGGAGACTGCTGCATATGGAGACACCATAAAGGCATCCATGAGGCGGCAAAAACCTCTAGAACATAACTTTGCGGATCACCTCCAATACTGAAGCATCCATCATGATCTGGGCCCAGGCAGTATAAAGCAATTTAGAAGGCTGTATATCGATTGCATCTTTGCCATGACCCCCAAACCTTCATTAGAAGGACTTGGCAGCACTGGAATCTCCCATGGCCCCACCTCTTCCACATCGGCCACCTCCACGAAAGGAGGGGCTCTTCAGGTTAAACCAGGACCTCTGCAGATTCACCCCTTGGGCTGTGTGAAACCTCTGCACCTCACGGCCCCAGACTTTACCCCTAGAGGAGGGCCCCCAGCCAACACCCTTGGGCTTATCCTCCAGAAGCCAAGACACCATAGTGTCCCCCAGGTCCTTCACTAACTTCTCCAGAGCCTCCCCAAAAACAACCACCTTCACAAAAATAGAAGTTTGCTCAACCACGTCTTAGAGGCCACATCCACCAACCATTTTTGCAGCAACATGAAACGAAAAGCAGGCACCACAACAGCCATCGATTTAGTGGATGCTCCAAGCAAGTCGTAAAGGAGGGAGACAAGACCTTCCTTGGCTAAAGCCATGTTGACTTGTCTTACTAATCTGTTCTATTTTTGAAGATGTGAACAAATAAGTAGACAAAAATGATCGCCTGGTAACATGCCTGCCTGGTGCAAAGGTAGCGGACCTCACGCACCACCTAGATAAGGTCTTAGATAGTGCTGGGGAGGAGTCTGCTGTCTTGGTACATGTCGGTACCAATGACATAGGAAAATGTGGTGCTTCAGTACTGAAAGAGATGGCAGTGGGGGTGTACTATCGACTGCCTGGGCAGAATGAACAAATGGATGATGAAATGCTCAAAGAAATCAAGGAAGCTAACAAAAGACAGATGGGAAACCCAGACCTAGAACAGCAAAAATACATACATTTTTGCTGTTCTAGGTCTGGGTTTCCCATCTGTCTTTTTTACTGCATTGTTTAATTATTGGTTTACTGTTTGCACCTTATTTTGCATCATTTTTAATATGGTTGTTGTCTTTCAGCATTATTAACCACATTATTGGTTACACATTCCTATGCGCTTCATCTACTGTATTGGGTTTATACATTGTGTGAGTACAATATGATACACAATCTTGATGTTTGTCCTTTTTAACTATTTATGTTTATTTATACATTTATGTTTTTATGTTTTATTGAGATATTGTTCATATTTATTATGTTTTATTGAGATATATTGTTTGTATTTGTTTGCAGTCCTCTAGCCCCCTGATGAAGGCTTTTGCCAAAACGCGTCGGGGTTTTGGTGTTCAATAAAGCGCAAGTGACCCACACTCTGCTTGCTCCCTTGGTTATTTTTTGGACTCTCTGCGAGCCAGTGCTCTTCCTTGTGTCTACCATGCAGGGCCAAGACAGATTTTGAAGGCCTGCTTAAGCAACATCTCCATTTGCCAATCCTGAGGGTCCTTCAAGGTTTCAACCCCTTCCACTGGAATGGCAGTCTTCCTGGCGACTGCAGTCACCAGCACATCCACCCAAGGAAGACGCAAGCACTGCTCATCTAGTTGGATAGGATAAAGCCTGACCATACTCCTACCGATCTGCAAGTCTGAATCAGGGCCCTTCCATTCCTCAACCTCTAGTCCCCTCCCAGGAGTTGAAGAGCAGAAGAGGAAGCAGCCATCTCCTACCCCTCCAGAGGATTCCGAGGAACAGCTAGGGGAGAAGAGGGAGGGACAGAGGGATCCAGCTCCACCAGGTTCTGCAGCCCAGCACCAAAGAAAGAACCATCTAGCACAGGTTATGCTCATCTACCTGCTGGAGACAGCAATACTGGCTCTGCAGGGAAGCACAGGCTAATTGAGATGGAGAATAAGAACCACCAAACAAACTATTTACTGGTGGATGAGCATAAATCGTGCATCTGGATTGGACAGACGAAGTAAGCAGTTTGCCCCACTTCCACTGTGAGTATGCACATAGATGGAGTTTGGGTGAGGAGTGGGTAGAGCACAAAGCACATACTTTTTTTATAAGATTTTATAACCGACTTTGTATATGTTCTTTACAAATCTAGATGCTATCGTTTACATCAGTTCTAGATGGTGTAAATGATCATACCTTAATGAAGTGCAAAGGTATGTGCATGAATTCAAAAAAGTCAAGAATGTGCATACTTGATATTATAAAAAAAGTTGTGAAGAGTGTGCACAAAAATGAGCATTAAACTAGGCACCAGCTGAAAGTGAAGACAATTTGAAACATTTGCTTTTCAAGATCAAGGAACAGTCTTAAAATGGGCCTGCACGTTAACGTGAAAAAGATAAAAGATCCTGTCAAACTGTCAAAAATATATATAAAAATAAATACGTTCATAGCTGATGGAGAAGAAATAGAAATAGTGGACAACTTTAACCTGCTTGGATCAATCAATACAGAAACGGCAAGCAGTCAAGAAATAAGACAATGCATTGCTCTAGACAGAATGGCTATGAAGGGCCTAAACAAGAGATTCTCAAGAGCAGAGATGTTTTTCTCCATACAAAGATTTGACTTGTCCAAGCCATGATATGCAAAAGTTGGACAGTGAAAAAGATACAGGAAGAAAGCAGATGCCTTCGAATTATGATGCTGGCAAAGAATACTATGTATACCATGGACTGTCCAAAGAACAAGTCTGTACTAGAGGAGATCAAATCGGGTGTAGGAGTCGGGAGTGGCACCAAAGGACTGGAGAGAGGCTCATGTGGTCCCTTTACACAAAAGCAGAAGTAAGGATGTGGTTGAAAACTACAGGCCGGTTAGTTTAACTTCGGTGGTGAGTAAATTATTGGAAACACTGCTGAAAGAGAAAATAGTGAGGTTTCTGGAGTTCAGCAGATTACAGGATCCGAGGCAGTATGGATTCACCAGAGGCAGGTCTTGTCAGACAAATCTGATTGATTTCTTTGACTGGGTGACCAGGGAGTTGGACCGAGGGAGAGCCCCAGATGTGGTGTATTTAGATTTTAGTAAAGCCTTTGACACTGTTCCTCACAGGCGACTTATAAACAAACTGAGCACCCTAGGGGTGGACCCTAAAGTTACTGCTTGGGTTAGAAATTGGTTGGGTGGAAGGCGACAAAGAGAACAGGTAAATGGAGCTCACTCTGAGGAGAAGGATGTTACCAGTGGTGTGCCCCAGGGATCTGTCCTTGGTCCGCTTCTTTTTAACATCTTTGTTAGTGATATAGCGGAAGGACTGTCGGGTAAGGTTTGCCCCTCTGCGGATAATACCAAAATCTGCAATAGAGTAGACACCCAGGAAGGGGTACATAACATGAGGAGGGATCTAGCTAAGCTTGAAGAATGGTCTAGAATTTGGCAGCTGGGATTTAATGTTAAAAAATGTAAGGTCATGCATTTGGGCTGCAGCAATCCAAGGGAGCAATATAGTATAGGGGGTGAAGTACTTTTGTCCATTAAAGAAAAGCGGGACCTAGACGTGGTTGTCTCTGATGATCTTAAAGTAGCTAAACAGGTGGAAAAGGTGATGGAAAAAGCTAGGATGCTTGGGTGCATACGGAGGGGAATGACTAGCAGAAAAAAAGGAGGTGATAATGCCTCTGTATAAGTCTTTGGTGTGACCTCATTTGGAGTATAGTGTGCAATTCTGGAGACCGCACCTTCAAAAGGATGTGAACAGGATGGAGTCGGTGCAGAGGGTGGCTACTAAAATGATTAGTGGTCTTCATTATAAAGCATGCGAGGACAGACTGAAGGATCTTAATATGTACACCTTAGAGGAAAGGCGGGATAGAGGTGATATGATTGAGATGTTTAAATACCTCCGTGGCATAAATGTTCAGGGAGAGAGCCTCTTTCAATTGAAAGCAAGTTCTGCTACGAGGGGACATGGGATGAGGGTGAAGGGAGATAAATATTTCCGCATATCACTCCTGACTCTTTACAGAAAGAGTAGTGGATCCTTGGAATAGTCTCCCAGTGGAGGTGGTAGAGATGAGGACAGTAACTGAATTCAAAAAAGCATGGGACAGAGGATCTCTAAAGGTAAAAAGGAGAAATTAGACCTTACCTGCTAATTGTCTTTCCTTGAGTTCTCTCCGGGCCAGTCCAGGTCACTGTAGGGTTGTCAATCTCCTCTAGCAGCTAAGGACTGTAAATCTAAAAACTTGCTGATAGGCTAACCTGCTCCCCCTGGTGTGTCAGCCCCAGTCGACTACTGTCCAAGCAGCACCTTAATGGAATAACGAACCAAAGAACCAAGAACCCAAACACTCCAAAACCGCTATAAGTATTGAACTGGCTCGGCAACCCCGAGCTGGCATTTCCACTATGCCGTTCACGGACTCATTGTCTGGATATTAGTACTCTGATGTCTTTTTACAATCTTGTATGCGACATCGCAATCTTAGTGGCAACCACCCGACCACCCCTGCAGTGGACGAGGGTAACCCCCGGGCAGCTCTCTTCTCCAAACACCAGCCTCTCACCACGAGAAAGGACTTCGCCCGGACAGAACACAGAACCCTTCTAAGGAAGCCGAGCTCCAACTGACAAGGAACACAAACACTCGCAGCTCCACAGGGCGGGCCCTGGACTGGCCCGGAGAGAACTCAAGGAAAGACAATTAGCAGGTAAGGTCTAATTTCTCCTTCCTCTTCGTCTCTCTGGGCCAGTCCAGGTCACTGTAGGGCAGTACCAAAGCAGTGTCTACAAACGGGAGGGACCTGCGAGACCCCCAAGAACCGTGGAGGCCCCCACAATCGCATCTTCCCGAGCTTGCAGGTCCAACAGATAATGCTCAGTGAAGGTATGCAAGGAGGACCATGCCGCCGCCCGGCAGATATCCACAGGCGGAACCAAGGCGAGCTCCATCCAAGTAGCGGCTTGCGCTCTAGTAGAATGCACGCAGAGGTCGCGGGGCGGCCTCTTACCACTGGCTTCATACGCCGCACTGATCGCTCGTTTCACCCAACGAGCAATAGAGGCTTTCGACGCCGCTTCACCTTTCCGAGGCCCCGCAAACACCACAAACGCTCAGACCGCTGAAAACTCAGTCCTACGAAGATACTTCCGTAGCACCCTGCCCAGATCCAGTTTGCGCAACTGCTGACAGCTAGCACTGCCCGCATCCCGGGGAAAGGTAGGCAGCGAAATGACCTGATTCACATGAAAGGAAGACACCACCTTCGGCAGAAAGGCCGGCACCATTCTCAGCACCACCTTCTCCTTGGAAAACTGAAGGTAAGGCTCCCGACATGAAAGCGCCTGAAGCTCCGAGACTCTGCGAGCCGAACACAAGGCTACCAGAAAAGCCGTCTTCCAAGTGGTCTCGTGCAAACTTACCGCCGACACCGGCTCAAAGGGAGGTTGAGTCAGAGCTTCCAACACCAAGTTCAAGTCCCACGCCGGAACCACAGAGCGCACCGGTAGACGGAGAAGCCGCGTAGCTCTAAAAAAGCGTTGAACATCCAGAAGAGCCGACAACACTCTGCCGCCCACCTTACCCCTATAACAGGTTAAGGCGGCTAACTGCACCTTCAGCGTACTGAACGCCAGACCCTTCTCCAAACCCAGCTGAAGGAAGTCCAAAATGACTGGCAGAGATGCAGAAAATGGAGAAACCTCACGCTCTTGACACCAGTTCTCAAAAAAACGCCAGACGCGAACGTAAGCCAGAGAAGTAGACCGTTTCCTAGAACGGAGCAGGGTCCCAACTACCGCCGGTGAGAATCCGCGACAGCGGAGCCGCTCCCTTTCAACAGTCAAGCCGTAAGCAAGAACCGATCCACCTGCGGCATCAAGATCAGACCCTGACTCAACAAGTTGGCCCTGCGTGGGAGCCTACACGAGCAGCCGGATGAGATCCACGTACCACGGCCGACGGGGCCAGTCCGGAGCAATGAGGATCACCACTCCGTTGTGCCTCGCAATCCGCCGTAGCACCCGCTCTATTAAGGGCCAAGGGGGAGAGAGAGGAGCTGACCCTCCGGCCAGGGCTGCACCAGGCCATCCAACCCCTCCGACATATGCTCCCTGCACCGGCTAAAAACCGTGACGCCTTGGTGTTCTGCAGCATCGCCATGAAATCCAGGACTGGCTGACCCCAGCGAAGCGAGATGTCGTGGAACACGGCTGCATTCATCTCCCACTCCCCGGGGTCGAGGACATGCCGACTGAGGTAGTCGGCCTGAATGTTGTCCTTCCCGGCCACATGCGCCGCTGAGAGTGCTAAAAGATGAGTTTCTGTCCAAAGCAGTAGAGCAGACTCTCCTCCAGGAGGTCTGCGCAACCCGTGACCCCTTGCTTGTTGATGTAAGAAACTGTCACTGCATTGTCGGAGAAAACGCGCACTGCCTGCCCCTGCACCAAGCCGAGGAAGTGCTTCAGCGCCAAGGCGACCACTCATCTCCAGCCGATTTATCGACCACATTGACTGTTCCGGGGACCAGCATCCTTGAGCCACCTGGGCCAAGCAGTGCGCTCCCCAGCCCGTGAGGCTGGCATCCGTCGTTACCAACAGCCAGGACGGCTCCCGCAGAGGAACACCCGCTCGCACGCGCACCGGATCCAACCACCATTGAAGGCCGTCTCTCACGGACTCCGGACAGGGAAGCCTCTGCCCCAGCGAGTGAAGCTGCGGGGACCACCTGACTAGCAGCAAGTGCTGCAGCGGACGCATATGAGCGCGAGCCCACGGCACCAGATCCAAGGCCGCTGCCATAGTCCCGAGTAACTGCAGGTACCTCCAGGCCGTGGGAGCGCGCACTTGCCGCCAAAGCTTCTGAATGCGTTCTTCGGGCAGAAAGACCGACCCCCGCTCGGTATCGAACAAGGCGCCCAGGTAGGTGAGACGTGTAAACGGGGGCGCTGGGTGAGAATGTCCACAGTCTTGGCAAAGGCAAATAGTATGACTTGCAAAGGATTGTGGGAAATGTAGTCCATTCATACCAGAATCAGCCATTCACAAATAAATGAGTTGTGCTTGCTCGAATGTAAGCAAAGAAAATATATTTTATTTATGGGGTTATTTCTCCCACACAGATTTACTTGGTAGCACAGAAGGATACTTGCTTTCAGTATTATACTTAGGAAAAACAAATCATGATCAGCAACTGAACTTCTTAAGCAATCAAACAATAAAAGAACTTGATGGGAACAGAAAGGTCTTTCTGTAGGCTCCTGCTAATACCTTTTAGCAGTGCTCCAAAAACAAAACAAAACCCAAAAGGTAATCAAAAACTGTTCTTTTTCAAGGATAACTTCTTGTATTTTCACACACCCCCAGAAGTGTCCTTTCAGAGCCCACGTGCAATTATGCAAGGCTTAATTGCTAACAATTAACCAGCTGCAAACCTCTTGGCTGGTTTACTTTCTATACGTGGCTCAAATCCTACCCCAAGGCTTTCTTGTAAATGTTTCTGGGTAGATAAAACAAGATATATTTCTTTTTGATGGTTGTTGTATTTGTGAAAGTATTTTATCACAGCAGCCTAGACAGAGAGCAATCCATGTATTCACTCTGATCATTTAAAATATCTCCTTCTTCAACTATCATAGAATCAATATCATGGACTGGCTCAGAAGAATTTCTTAATGGAGCACTCTCAGGACAATATTTGTTTCCCTGCTGTCTTCCAAGTGAAGAGCTAGGGCATAGATCAGTGTTCATACCTGAGCTTCCATTGCTGTTAGGGTTCCTCTCCAGATATTCTGGCCAGTATGTAGTCCAGTTTTTATGTCCAGCCTTCCAATCAAGATCCCTGGACACTGGGTCTCTCTTCACATACCTTCTTGCACTGGTCTTAGGGCCCCTTCCAAATGCAGCCGTCTCCCTCACAGGTGCCGTCCGGGGATTCCTGGCTCTGTAACCCCACTCATCTGGTTTCCTCCAGTCCAATGGAGTATGCTTGCCTCTGGAATGACTCCCCACACACGTACTGCTATGGACTCCTTTAGACCTCCAAGATGCTTTTCTCTTATTTCTTCCACGCTGCTTCTTGCTCTCTGTCCTTGAGCTCTGGGTTCCTCATCAACTCCAACTCCAGCTCTCTGGTCTGCAACTGCTTCTGCTGATTCTGTGTAGAATAGGTTTTACTTTTAACTTGTTTAGAGGGATACTCCACCCTAGCACAGCTCAGCTGTGCTGAATCAAGCCCTGCCCTTGGAGATGAGTGCTTGGGGATTACCTCATAGCTCTCCTGATTGAACACACGTTTCCCCACTTCAGCTCTTCTAGAGGCTGTTTGAAACCTGGTGCATTCTGGGACTGGTAGTCTTATGAAAACATTCTGTTTTATTATTTCTACCAGCAAAGACAGGTTGCTTGTTCAGAGCCAATTTACCTCTATTACAGCTCCTTCCTGAACTATGATAAGCTTCCTTATCACAGACGTGTGCGCAGAGACAGGTGACTCTTGGCCTGATTGATCACCCACCCGAGCTGTTCGAGGAGCTGAACGACTCGGTTGGTCGCCGTAACTGATGGCGCCCGAGACTCCGCCCAGATCAACCAATCGTCCAGATAGGGATGGACTTGAATGCCCTCCTCTCTCAAGGCTGCCGCTACCACAACCATCACCTTGGTGAAGGTTCGCGGTGCTGTTGCCAGCCCGAACGGCAGCGCCCGGAACTGAAAATGACCCATGGGCACGGCAAACCGCAAGAACCGCCAGTGATCTGGCCTTATGGGGATATGAAGATACGCCTCCGTTAAATCTATGGAAGTCAAAAATTCCCCGGGCTGCACCGCGTGGATAACCGAGCGCAAGGTTTCCATCCGGAAGTGTGGAACCCGCAAACAGCAATTGACGTGCTTCAGATCCAAGATGGGCCGGAAGGACCCCTCTTTTTTGGGAACAACAAAGTAAATAGAGTATCGACCTAACCCGTATTGGTCTGCGGGAACGGGAACCACCGCCTGCAGATGTAGTAACTGCTGCAGCGTCTTGTGCACCGCTGCTTGTTTTCCCAAGGATCCGCAGGGTGAAGGGAGGAACGCGTCTCAGAGGTTGAACGAACTCTAGCGCGTACCCCTTGCTGATGATCTCCAGGACCCATTGATCCGTGGTAATGTCGGCCCAGACGGAGTGAAAACTCTGCAGGCATCCCCCCACCGGGGTCTCCGCCTGAGCTGGCCGCCCTTCATTGGGCCTTCTTGGAGGCGTTCGGCGGGGAGGAGAAGAAACCTCTGCCGAACCCCCACGCTCCTCGAAAGGACTGCCCACGGGCCTGAGAACGCCCCCGCTGATAAGGCGCAAACCGTGAGCCCCAGAACCTGCGCGAATCTCTACCCTGTCCCCTCGTGGGGAGCCCAGGCTGAGATCCCTTAGGACGATCCTCTGGGAGGCGTCCCCCCTTGGAATCTCCTAAATCCTTGACGATCTTTGAGCGCCTCCCCAAAGAGCAATTTACCCTTGTAAGGGAGCTTGCTAAGCCGCGTCTTAGAAGAGGCGTCCGCCGCCCAATTGCGCAACCAGAGGAACCTCCTCGCCACAATAACGGAGGCCATGGACTTGGCGGAAATCCGCAGCAGATCATAAAAAGCGTCCGCTAAATAAGCCGCAGCCGACTCAAGCCTAGCTCCCTCCATAGTGGTGCTAGCCTCCTTGTCGGCCTCCGCATCACTCTGCAGCCACCTAATGGACGCGCGAGAGACATAGGCACCACAAATAGAAGCCTGGAGCGATAAAGCACTGGAGTCAAATGCCTGCTTCAATAGTGCCTCCAACCTGCGGTCCTGCAGGTCCTTTAAGGCCACCCCCCCTTCAACTGGGATGGTCGTCTTTTTCGTGACAGCAGCCACGAGAGCATAAACTTTGGGCATACGCAAAAGATCCTTGACCTCCTGTGGGACCGGGTATAAGCGGCCCATCGTCTGGCCCCCCCTCAGGGAAGCTTCAGGATATTCCCATTCCGACTCAATCATTTGCCGAATAACTCTATGAAGGGGGAAACAGCGCTGCTCCGGTTTAAAACCCTGCAGCAGCGGATCTTACAACGGTTCCTCCTGCACTACTGTCAAGGAAAGATTAAGCGCCGCCAGAGACTGCGCAATCAATGCTCCTAGTTCCTCTTTGCGAAAAACTCGAAAAATATTAGGATCTTCTCCCGGGAGCACTTCTCCTTCCTCAATCTCCCCTAAAGTCCAGGACTCCGGAAAGCCCTCCGAGAGGAGCTCTCCCTCCTCTGTCTCCTGTGGGCCTGCCACCAGTTCCCTGAAGAACTCGGGGTCAGCTCAAGGCCTCTTAGGGGAAGGCCCTTCTCCCGGATCCAAGACAGGCGAATCTGCCATGGCAATGCTCTCCCTGGCTGAAGGGGATGGCTTGCCTAAACCGTGCTCCAGCTTCAACAAATAAGCTTTGTGCAAAGACAAGATGAAATCGGCAGAAAACACCGACTGCAAACTCCCCTGGGCAACAGGGGGAACCCCTTGCAGCTCTACCAGCTGCGGGGAGAGCCTTTTTGATTTTTGCTTCCTTTTAACGGCCTTCTCAGAAGCCGCGGGAACCGCATGAGCCGGGGTCAAGATGGCCACCGTTCCCGCCTGTAAACACCTCAGGCAGCTTCGATGCCGGCGATCCACGCTCCATTGGCCTCACCACGAGCCTTTCCACGAAGCTACCTGCCCTGAAACAAGTCCAGCAAATCCCCGGACACGAGAGCCCCCGACGACCGCCACACTGAACGCACACTGCCGGCGCAGCTAACATGCGCCGGGAATACCAAACGCCAGAAAACTAGTGAGCTTGCCCCACTGGACTGAAACCGCGACAGTGCACAAATAGCCTACCTGCGTCTCACCGTTGCAGGGAAGCCCCGATCAAGCTCCCGCTGCTAGCGGAAGGCGGAGATCTGGCTTTGGGGATAGAAGGCTGCCATCTGGGGCTCCCAGATCCGCTGTCCGCCCTCCCCCTCGGGGCCTGAATAGAAGCTGAACGAGGCAGGCTCTACCTCCAGCTCCTTGCACGGGGAAGAATTAAGAAACGCAATTTCATCAGTCAGAAACCCCTCAATGCTGACTCTGGGAGCCCAGCTAGGACCACCCTGTCAGAACAAAAATCAATTTAGGTAGGAATTTCCTCTTCCACACACCGGAGCCAGTTAGCCACGTCCTCTCTAGCTGCTAAGGACTGTAAGACTGGGGCTGACACACCAGGGGGTGACGGTTAGCCTATCAGCAAGTTTTTTCTTTTATTAGTCATGTTTCTTTGGTATTAATATATGTATCGCCACATTTATATTGAGTTTTTATTGGTACGGTTTAGTTTTACATTTACGCTTTTGGCTCTTAGTTCCTCATTTAGTTTTATGGTCATTTATCCATTTCCATAGGGGTGTGTGTGTGTGTGTATATATATATATATATATATATATATATATATATATATATATATATATATATATATATATATATATATATATATATATATATATAATAGTTTTATTTATTTATTTCTAATTTTATACATGACTGGTACAATTATAACTATTGTTATTTATTTATATTGATAGTTTATTGGTTATCTATGTGTTTTATACTTATATCTATATTATATTTATTGTTATAGTTAATTGGATATGTTTCCATTTTACTATTGTATAATACAAATTTTATTAGTCACATTACTGCATATTTATCTTTATAGTTGTCTACTGTATTCTCTATGCACATATGCAATCATTGGCTGCTCTAGTCGAGTTCCTTTTACACTATTTTTACTTATTAATTATTTATTGTATTAATTAGGTTGTAATGTTCTTCTTGTTCCCTCAGCCCTGCCTTTTGTGTTTCTCATATCGTCATCATTAGACTATCTTATGTTGTATGTCCTGCCGGTGCTTTCACATTTAAATCTTATTTTAACTGTTTTTAATTGTGTGTTTGTTTTTATTAATATGTTTAAATATATTTTTATTTATTAGTGTCACCCCCCTGATGAAGGCGTTGCCGAAACGCGTTGGGGTTCCCTTTGTACAATAAAGACCCCTTGCTCTTCCGACTCCTTCTGCTCCTTGTGTCTGGTTGGACTTCCTGCAGGAGGTTGCTCCTCTTTGTGTTTCCGGTCTCTTCGGAGCCATGTTTTCGCCTTGGAAAGAGGTCCTCAGCTTCAAGGAGGACGATCTGCGTTCCATGCTTCCAGAGGACCCTTTCTACATGGAAGAAGAGGGCGTTCCTGATTTAGAGGATGAGTGGCAAGACTGTGTCTGGATGACACAGCGTTTAATTAGAGAAGATTTACATGCAGCCTCTTTACTTGAATACTGTAGGAAGAAGATCATTCCTAGAGGATTACGAGTTCAGAAAGCACCTGGCATGTTCAAGGACGATGAAACATTCATGTCTAACTGGATTAAGATTTTGAACAAATGTTCGTTAGATCTAATGATTCTTTTAATTAATACGTCTAAACGCAGGGCTGAGGTTTTGAAACCTCAAATTGAACAAAAGATAGAACATCTAAAAAAGAAAGATGTACAATTTGATATTGAGAAGAGGAAATTTGATCATAATACAGTGGATTACAAGAAAGGTTTAAAAGAGAAAAAGATTAAGAAATTAAAGCGTGATGAAGATGATTATAAGTTGAACATGGTGTACTATTGGACCTACAATAAATCTGATCTTAGGGATAGGAAGCGAATCGTTTCCTATAAAAGGAAGGGAGTCGCCTAAACAAGCCCATAGAAACAACTTTAGGGATTATGCAAGAAATAGATCTAAATCGCCATCCATTACTCCTGAAATTGAAAGGCATACCAAAACAACAAGACATCATTCGCGGGAACAGATCGATCCCTCTGCCCCTTTATTTTCTACTGAACGACATCCATCAAGAGAGAATAATCAGACTAAAAAACGGGATTTTTTAATGGACAGGTTGTGGGAAAAAGGAAAAAGAAATCTGTCCCCAAAGTCACCACTACGACGTCCATACAAGCCCAGGTATTCACCAAAACAAACAATACCCACAACGGATGAGAACGAACAGTCAGGGATTAATGGCCAAGAGACATCTCAACTGGGACCTCTAAATGCAGTTATCAATCTCTCTAAATATCTCCCATCAGAGGCTGAGTTGGAGGTTCATAATAAAGGCCTTTCGTTCGTACCTACTAAGTCCCATGATAGGTTTTCTACCCATGTCGAGTTGTTTAAATTTTTTCGTAAATTAAGGATTGCGGACTACTTTTTTGACCAACCTAGCAAAGATACAGTTGACCTTTCGGTTGTAAAAAAACCCCTCTACATGGATTCCTCCGTGCAAACCTAATGTCATGATCTTGGCGTATGAGACCGTTCTGAATAAAATTGGTAATCTCTATAAGACAAAAAGTAAAAAGCCTTTCTGTAATTTGACGGGCTCTCAAAAGGCAGCTCTACAGAGTTTAAAATCAAATCATAACATCATCATTAAACCGGCCGATAAAGGTGGAGCTATCGTCATACAAGACAAAGATGCATATATAACAGAGGTCCTGTGCCAATTGAATGACACAGAATATTATTTGAAGATCTTTGATGATCCCACTGATAGTTTACGGCATAAAGTTGATACTTTATTATATATTGGCAAGGAGGCAGGGTACCTTACTGCTAAAGAAATTTCATATCTTACGGTTTCTCACCCTATTATACCCACAATATACATGCTCCCTAAGATCCATAAGTCCCTGCAGAATCCGCCAGGACGACCCATTTTTTCGGCGATTGGGTCACTCTTTGAACCATTATCAAAATTTCTTGATGTACATTTGAGACCCTTTGTGACACAGGCTCCCTCATATGTCAGAGATTCTACGCACATTATAAACATTCTACAGTCATTCCAAGGCCCCTTTGAGGATGTGCTCCTGGTCACCTATGACATTCGATCATTATATACTAACATTCCTAAATCTGCTGCGCTAGAAGTACTTGCCAACACTTTAATCGGAAGATCCAAACCAGTACGCACCCCGACTTTTTTTCTTACACAATTGGCAGAACTGGTCATGACCGAAAATTATTTTTGCTTTAGAGGTGTCTTCTACAAGCAAATTAAAGGGGTGGCCATGGGTTCACCCATGGCGCCTGATGTAGCAAATCTGTATGTTACAAACTTTGAGACTACATTTTTGAAATGTCATCCGTATAGATCTAACGGGCTTCTTTGGAAGCGCTACATCGACGACGTTTTAATGATATGGCATGGAACTGATCTGTTACAGACTTTTCATACATGGCTCAATACATTAGATCCAAATTTGCAATTCGAAGGTAACTATAGCAGTGAAGAGATTTCTTACTTAGATATTCTAATCAAAAAGTCTGATTCAGGTTTCTCAACTACCCTTTATCGGAAACCCACGGACCGTAATACATTCCTCAAATATGACAGTTGTCATAATCCTTCCTTTAAAAACAACCTTCCAGTCAGCCAATTCTTAAGAATAAAAAGATTATGTACCGATAACAAAGATTTTGAAGACCATGCCAAAGACATGATGAAGAGGTTCGCACAGCATGGATACCCTGCACCTTGTATTAAGAAAGCCTATCAGAGATCATGTGCCACAGATCGTGCTACTCTTCTTGAGAAAACCACACGCACACACACTGATAGAGTTGTTTGTCCCCTAACTTTCTCGAGTTTCTCCAAAGCTATCGCTAGTATTTTAAAACAAGAATGGCACCTCCTTACCACCTTACCTGCCTTTGCAACTAAAAGACTGATGATTGCCTATAAGCGTACCTCAAATCTATCAAATTCTCTTGTTCCATCCGCTCTTGCCATCTCTAGGCCTTCCCCTACTATCAAGGGTCATTACAGTTGTGGCAACTGCTCCGTGTGCATACATGCCATCACAGTCAAGGATTTCTTCACAGACAGCAATACTGGTCGCAAGTTCTTCTTACAACAATATTCCAATTGCAAAACTACTAATGTCATTTATCTCATCCAATGCCCATGTCAAATTATATAGGTAAAACCTTGAGACAGATCCGCACTCGTATAATAGAACATAGGAGCAATATTCTTAAAAAACATTCAGATAAACCACTGGTCTCCCATTGGCTGGAGAAGAACCATAAAATTAGTGATATCAAATTTGCAGTGCTTAAGACAATTGTTCCACATTGGAGGGGAGGGGAGACGGATAAAATTCTGTTGAGGTTTGAACGTTTTATTTATGAACTCAATACTTTGGAACCACATGGTTTAAATCAAGAAGTAGACTTGACAGTTTTCTTGGGTTGATCTCCTTCCCCTCCCCTCTTTTTTGCATTTGCTTCTCCCTCATGTGTTGATATTGAGTTAAACACTAGGAAAACTCCTATCACTTGTCCTTGTACATCGCTCTGTTCCTTCATGTTCTTTTGTGCTGGTAAGTCCTGCCGGTTTACTCCTCCCCCTAGTATCAAGTTCCCTGCATTTTGGCGCCAAAATCGGCGTTTAAAAAGAAGCACAGAATATGCTTTCTTTTCTCAGCTGGTTTGAACGCGATCTCTGCGCAGCAGTTATTTATGAGCTACGATTTGTGATAAGGAAGCTTATCATAGCTCAGGTAGGAGCTATAGAAAAGATGATGTGACTCTGAACAAGCAACCTGTCAGTTCTGGTAGAATTGAGAAAACAGAGTTTTCACATAAAAGACTACCAGTCCCAGAATGCACCAGCTTTCCAGCAGCCATGAGAGGGGCTGAAGTGAGAGAATGTGTGTGCAATCAAGAGAGCTATGAGGTAATCCCTAAGCACTCATCTCAAAGGGCAGGGCTTGATTCAACACAGCTGCGCTGTGTTAGGGAGCAGCACACATTAGGAAAGAATAAGAATAGAGATTATTCTTCAGGAAACAGTTTCAGCAACAGTTTCAAGAACAGCTTCAGGAAGAGATACAAAGGGGAGAGCTTCAGCAACGGCTACAAGCACCAGTATCACCTGGAGAAACAGAAGCCAAGCCAAGCAGATAGAGAGAGAAGGAAACTCTCTGGAAGGAAGAGAAGAAAGGCCATTGGAAGGTCTGGGAGATTCCAAGGCAGTACTCATACTGGGAGGTATTCCAAAGGCCAGCAGAGTCCATTGGACTGGATTCAGCCAGAGGAATGGAGTGGCAGAGATAGGAATCACCAGTGGCTACCTGGAAGAGAGAAGACTGCATGTGGAAGGGACTTTCAGACCAAGGCCAGAAGGTATGTGAGAGAAGATCCAGTGTCCAGGGATCAAGATTGGAAGGCTGGACATCAGAATTGGATTACATATTGGCCAGGCTATACAGAGAGGAATAATGATAGCAGGAGAGGCTCAGGTATGAACACTGATCCAGACCCTATCTATAATAGAGAATGGCAGCAAGGGAATAAGCATTCTCATGATAGTGCCTTAATGAAAGACTCATCTGTGCCAATGTATGATATTGACCCTATGATTGTTGATGCAGGGGGAAATACAGCAGATGAAACTATTTACATGGACTGTTCTTTATCTAAATGCTATTGCTAGTTTTCTATGAGCAAACACATCAGCCATCACAAAGAAACCTAACTTTGTTCTTTATTTCCACTGCAAACAGCTCTTAAAGCAGGATTTGGGCTCACACAGTAGCAGCCAGCCAGCTAAAGGCTTTCAGCTGGTCCATGGATAGTAATTAGGGCTGCACCTGATTGTGTGTGTGAGCAAGGGAGAATCACTGCTGAGATCAGCGTGGAAAATAAGCAGAAGTTAACCTAACCAGCAAAGTTTATTCTTTTCGTTGTGCCTTTGTATTTGGTAATTATTTGCTAAGAAAACATTAGCTAATTGCCTGACAAGCTGAAGGTTGTTTTCTGGTTTACTTTGTGACTTTTTGTTATCCATTTAAACACTGCAAGCAAGTAACCTCATTTATAGTGCTATCAAGCATACATGTGCTGGGTGAATTAAACCCCATCAATAAAAGAAGTATTTTATTGATCTTACCACTTGGTTTCACAACTCAAATTATTGTCATCAGCTGTGTTTGGGAGTGAATGAACTACAATACCCACAATACCTTGCAAGAATCATATGAATATATGCATCGTCAAGATTGTATAAGTTCTCACCCTAGGCAGCCGTCTGACAGATTATACAGGGTTTTTATTGATACTTGTATGCTTATTTTGATTGTGATTTTCTGCTTTATGGTTGGAATCCATTGTGTCTTTCAATTTGTTCATTGTAATTGTTCTTATACTTTTCTTTTAGCAACAACGATATTAGGATCTACACTTGCCTGCCGTGGTAGTGTTAGTCTGATAACGTCTGTCTGGGTGAGTTTTTCTAAAAACATAACTTGTTTATTTATTTCTAAAACAAGTTTTTACTCCTTCTTTTTGATCCCCGTTGGACTACTATTCTTGTTTCTCAGTACTTGCTCTCCGTGCCGCCGACGACAGCGCGGTTTATTTCTTCTGCTTTTTATAGATGCTCTAATGTGTCTTGATTTTTTTGTTAATTGTATCTAAGAATCGCATATCCCCTCATTTTTCACGTCCATGGCATTTGTATAACGGCAGTTGCAGTTTTTTAGTGCTACACTCATATCTACTTTTTATTCTATTCTGTTTGTTATTAGTTTTAAGCTCGTTTTTCTTCACCGAGTAAAATGGTTTTATGTGGTGTGCAGATACCTCCTCTTTGAGTGGCTACGTGCTGACATGAGGTTTTGACATCTTTCATTGTTTGCACTACCTTCTCTCAACATTACCATCTGTTAGTTTGTGCTCACATTGATAATTGTTCAACATGTTTCACACGGAAGTTTCTTTGTAAATATATTATATCTTTTAATTAGTTAATTTTTAAACTTTTTCTTTATCCAGATTGCACCACGTGACATTTTTTATGTTCAGGATTTTAATGTTTTTTAGCACCGTACAATTTTTGGTATTTGAAGAAGTTGTACTCATTTGTATATTTTTGTCTTGCTGTAAAGTTGCTCTGCTTCGACTTCATCTGCTCCTGGTGTGAAGTTTTTATTACCTCTTATTGAGAGCACAAATCCCCGTTGGATAACAATTCTTGTTCCTCAGTATTTGCTCTCTGTGTCGCCGATGTTGGCGCGGTTTATTTATTATTTCTTCTTCTTTTTACAGATACAATTAACAAACAAATCGAGGCACATTAAAGTATCTAAGAATCACATATCCCCTCCATCTTTCACGTCCATGGAATTTGTATAATGGCAGTTGCAGTCATTCAGTGCCACACTCCTATCTATTTTTTATTTTATTTGTTATCAGTTTTAAGCTTGCTTTTCTTTACCGAGTATAATGGTTTTATGTGGTGTGCAGGTACCCCCTCTTTAAGTGGCTACGCGCTGATATGAGGTTTTGACATCTTTTATCGTTTACACTTCCTTCTCCCGACATTACCACCTGGTAGTTTGTGCTTACATTGATAATTGTTCAACATGTTTTACACGGACGGTTCTTTGGTCCATGGCACACCAAGTTCTTCTTGACTCATCTAATCACATATGGTCTTATGTACCTTTTTATTATTATATTAAAATCCATGGTGTTCACCATTTATTTAATTATTAATTTTCTATCATGGTTTATCATATATGTTTTGTCTTTTATTAGTCATGTTTCTTTGGTATTAATATATGTATCGCCACATTTATATTGAGTTTTTATTGGTACAGTTTAGTTTTACATCTACGCTTTTATTTATTTGCGCTTGTGGCTCTTAGTTCATCATTTAGTTTTATGGTCATTTATCCATTTCCATAGTTTAGTATGTGTATATATATATATAATTTTATTTATATTATATTTTATAGTTTTATTTATTTATTTCTAATTTTATACATGACTGGTACAATTATAACTATTGTTATTTATATTGATAGTTTATTGGTTATCTATGTGTTTTATACTTATATCTATATTATATTTATTGTTATAGTTAATTGGATATGTTTCCATTTTACTATTGTATAATACAAATTTTATTAGTCACATTACTGCATATTTATCTTTATAGTTGTCTACTGTATTCTCTATGCACATATGCAATCATTGGCTGCTCTAGTCGAGTTCCTTTTACACTATTTTTACTTATTATTAATTATTTATTGTATTAATTAGGTTATAATGTTCTTCTTGTTCCCTCAGCCCTGCCTTTTGTGTTTCTCATATCGTCATCATTAGACTATGTTGTATGTCCTGCCGGTGCTTTCACATTTTAATCTTATTTTAACTGTTTTTAAGTGTGTGTTTGTTTTTATTAATATGTTTAAATATATTTTTATTTATTAGTGTCACCCCCCTGATGAAGGCGTTGCCGAAACGCGTTGGGGTTCCCTTTGTACAATAAAGACCCCTTGCTCTTCTGACTCCTTCTGCTCCTTGTGTCTGGTTGGACCTCCTGGTGGGGAAGCAACCTCTCTGAAAGGGTGTAGAGTGGGCCAGCCTAAAAACTTATGGGACTCCTGCGGCTGGGCCCTCGCCAGCGCGGGGGTTGCACCCCTGCTTCAGCCTATCCTCCAGGAGCCTACCCCCCTTGAGACTCCAGGTTCCTTCACTAATTTGTCCAGATCCTACCCGAAGAGTAGCTTTCCCTTCAGGGGGGAGTCTGCTGAGGTGGACTTTTGATGAACCGTCAGCTACCCAGTTGCGGAGCCACAGGTAATGAGCTGCCACTACCAAAGCCATGCCCTTTGCCAGGCTTCTGATGAGATGATAGTGGCTATCTGCCAGGTAGGCCACCCCCGCCTCAATTCTTGCTGCATCACTTCACCCGGTAGCTGAAACTGTTGAGCCCAGCGTAAACAAGCTCTTACCACCCAAGCCCCACTCTCTCATGCCTGGAGAGCCAGGACATTGATGTCAAAGGTCTGTTTTAACAGCTTATCAAGCTTTCTGTCTTGGGCATCCTTAAGGGCCGCACTGCCCTCTACTGGGATGGTTGTCTTTTTGGTTACTGCCAACACAGCTGCATCCACCCTGGGGGACCAAAGTACATTTTTTTCCTGCTCAGGCCAGGAGTACAAGCGAGACATAGACCACACCCCCCTTAAGCCTGACTCCAGTTGGTCCCACTCCTCTTGGATCATCTGTTGCAATACTCTGGACAGGAAAGACTTTCTGTGACTTCCTAACCGCCTGAATCAAGGGATCCTCCAACGCTTCCTCCTCCGCTGGGACATCAGTGGAGATATTGAGGACCTTCAGGAGACTCGCCGACCAAAGCCAACAACTCTTCCTGGCGGAAAACCCGAACAATCCTGGCTTGCTCCTGCTCTGGGATCTAACCCTCTTTGAACTCTGTCATCCTCCCCCATCTCCTGGTCGGAGGACTCGCCTTCCAGGGCCTCTGAACGAGGACAGCACAGAGCTCCCTCTTCCGCCAACCTCATCCTCTTTAGCAGCAACTTTGCCTCTCCCAGCTCCTTGGGCTCAGCTCCTCGCTTGACTGCATGGTCCTGTCCCTGGCCTCGAGTCCCCTGCTGCTTCAGGCAGAATGCTCTATGCAGCAATAAAACAAATTCTGGGGAAAACCCACCCCAGCCTCCCGACTCCTGCCGACGTGGAGGGCCCTGGCTGAGACTGAGGAAGAACCCACTGATCCAATGCCGAGGGCTGTGGAGGATCAGTCCCGAGCATTGCCTCACTGGGCTCCCCCCTAAGTCCTGGGAGTGGGAAGATAAAGGCTCCTGACATACTGGCCTGGATTCCTTGTTCCAAAAAGAGGTGGCTTCCACTGCGCAGCCTCTGCACACGCCTGCCTCTGACACCGCTCCTCGCCGTGTCCCACAGACCAAACACTGCCATCTCGCCGGCATGGTGACAGGACTCTACCAACGCTGACCTAAAATACCAAAGAGTTAATGCCTGAGAGTGTTAAGAATAGATATATGGTCTATATACAATCACCCACAGCTCTATATATAAATATCTAAGCAAAGAAAACCCTTTGTTAAAAATAAACAAAAAAGTGAAAGAAAGAAACAAAGAAATAACGAAATAAAGGGGCCTCTTACAAACATTCCAATCTGGTCCCTAAATCAAGTATCTCTCGAGCCTCTGAGACCCCCTTTGTCGGCCCAAGGCCTCCACACCGCATGGAAAGTGCATGAAAATCAAGGCCTGCCTGCAACAGCGTTTGATGTCCTTCGGGGCGGCAGACTTCCCTCTACAGCGTGGCCGGCAACCACGTGGTTGACTCACCTCATGTGGTCTGCCACCATGTCCACCACTGCCTGACGATCCCGCTGATCAGAGTGCTGCTCCTCTGTTTCTGGCCAGCAAGCCTCTCCCACCCTTGTGCTCAGCCATCTCCGGGCTTCGGCAGTGAGGCCGAAGATGACAGGTGGGCAGTCCCCTCCGGCAGCAATCGGCAGCTCCTCACCCTTGCTGGGATTGGGAGCCATGACTGTTGCCGATTGTCCCCAAAGCCTCCTCCGTCCTGCAGACACGGTAAGGGGGGGGGGGGGGGCTGAGAAGCCTGCTCTCCCGTCCCACTGCAAGGCAGATTCCCTGCTTAAGGACTAAGGCTCAATAAGGGAACAAGGAAAATAAAAATAAAATATAAAACCCCTTGCTAACTTTCTAAAGGTCTCTCCAGTAAGCCTTGTCCCTTGGCTTACTGCCTACCTCCAGCTGCTTGGAGACTGAGCATACTGGGGCTGATGGGCGGTACCAGTGCTATATATAGCAGTGCCATCAAAAAGGATGACGTGCTCAGTCTCCAAGCTACTGGAAGGGGAGCACAACCCAGAGGAAAGGGACTGGACTAGAGGGACCCTTCGGAAGGCTGCAGTATGTCAGAACGCTAATAAGGAGGATCTGCATAACAGTATGTGGTGCAAATTCATTTAAAACAATTTTAAAACTTTCTGATCTATAAGCAGTATGAGCTACCTATGAGATCTGAAACTAAAAGGATACTTCCAGATCTAACAGCACCCCTAAGTGCTTAACTGAATCCTTCAGAGGAGCAAATATGCCAACCACCATTCATGTTTAACTGTGACCAATCCACCTCCCAAATATCAGCACCTTTTGTTTTATTGCACACCAAGAATCATCTTGCTAAACTTCAATAAAAATACAACCCCTTCCCCCACAAAAAAAAAACCACAACCCACTCACATTGACTAAGCTCATCTGTCTGAAATCCATTCTTCAGTTGCAGCAAAAAATCACCAGCATATAAACAAAACAATTCAAAGACCCGAACTAATGATCTCAAAGGGTCATTCAATTAAAAGTGAAGAGAGTGGACCTTTTTGGAAACCTGTAAACCACACTGTTAGACTGAGATTCTACCATTAGCTTTCACTTTAAAACACATTTTGCAGTAAGGCAAAAAGCCAAAAGAGCCAACACCTCTCTCCTTAACCACAACTCTTTCCATCCATCCACCAAACTCACAAAATTAAAAGCAAAGGCCAGGTCTAGAGTTACCAATATAACTCCCTCTTTCTTATCCAAGCATCTATAGATGTTATGGAACAGTTGCCACATGAGTCAGTCCCCAATTCTTTCTTAAAGCCAGCATGACCCAAATTAAATAGTCTATCTTCCAAAAAGTCGCTTATTTGCAGAGCTGCCAACTTTTCTAGAATGTTTGCTACTGCAGGCAAATTAGATACAGGACAAAAACTAGCTACATCTGTAGCATCTAATCCTTTTTTCAAAACGGATGCAAATATGCATTCCTTCAAAAGCATAAGGAACTGGGTCAGCTCAGGAACAAATGATAGAATGAGATATGAAGATGTAGTAATAGTAGCAGCAAGAGGGGGGGGGGGGGAACCCCACTACCACCCCAGCAACTGCTATAATCATCTTCCATTTACTAAGACAAACGCGCCAAAATCCAACTTCACATCCAAAAGATCAATATGCTCACCAGTATTTTAAATGGCCATCATCCAGATTCCTACCAGCAACATTACTCTTTCTGCTCCTCGGATCCTGTATTTTCTTAATAAAAAGTTCATCCTCAGCCTACTCTCCCCCCCACTCCCCAACCAGAGGATTCTCCAAAGCAGACACTGGAATATAAGTTTCTGGATCCAGTCCAATCCCCATCCCCTGTTGTAGATGGGGAATGAAGGGGAAGCAGTTAATGCCTCTCTGGAGAATAGAAATGCCCTCAGAGCCCTATACAAATCTCCTACATCAGGGATGTCAAAATCTTTGAGTTGGGCTGTATGGGGGTGGGGGATGATAACTGGCAGGGCTAGTTAAAACCACAAGGTGAACTAAGCAGTTGGGTAGGGCAGCAGCTTCAGAGAGGCAGTGAAGAGCAGCTATAGTCAAACACAAAACAATGGGTTCCAGCAGCGACAAACTCACTCATCAGTGCTTAAACACAATACGAATGGACAATTTGCAAACGGTAGCCTATGGAAACATGCATATATTTACAAAACAAAGAAAAGGTTTTAAAGTATGATAGCCAATGCATTTTCTAGGAGGGCTAGCATTAGCATAATTCTGATAGACTAATTATCAAAATCTTGGAAGGGGAGGGGCAGAGATAGGGGGTCTAAAAACCTAACTGTGAAGGTTTGCCATGGGAGTCAAATAACCTTGCACGGGCCCTGGTGGGCTGACTGGGATAGAGGAGCCCCCTTGGATGTCACAGCTGCACTGGAGAATGGGTAACATTACAGGGCTGTGTTAGGATTTAAAGTGTATTAAAGATGTACCAAGAAACCAGACTTTGCTTTGTAAGCAGTGCAGTCAACCAATGCAACAGAGAAACAAAACATCCCGCTTCCTCCCCTCCTATAGGCAGAGTGGACCAAGCTGCCCTTTTCACCTGGCAAGTTGATAGCACTCTGAAATCTTTACCTGTGCTTGGTGCGGGTGCGGCTGCAGCAGCACTAAAAAAGTGCAGGGCAGGGAAGGCTATGCAGTCTGCACTGTTGGCGCAACTCTACAAGGCAAACTGGAATTGCAGGTTTGGGGGGGGGGGGGGGAGGCCTCATGTTTCAGAGACAGTCCTCTTTCTGTATCTCTCCGATGTGCTAGTCTTAAATGAAAATAAGAATTGGCAACACATGCTGAGATTCAAATTCAGCAGTCCTGGGGAGGGTGGGGAGTGGTTCCAGGATCAGTCCTTTAGGTCTCCCTGCCTGTCTTAATGAAACAAAAAAGTAAAGAGAAGGGAAGGGCGAGGTCAACAGGGCATTTGATTTGTGGTGCACAGCAGAAGGGAAGGACCACCGAAGGGCTGGATAAATATGCGAACTGGGCTTTTAAATTGGACACCCCTGTCCTAGATGGAGGATGGGTTCAAAGAGGCTGCAGAAAGATCTGAAGCAGGGCATAAAAATAAAAAGATCCTTTTGGGGATCAGAACAAAGATACAAATGATCACATAAGAGATTCTCTTCATTGCAGGGCATATCTATAAGCTTATCCTACGCGTCTAGTCTGAGTTCCGAGGCTCGCAGCCAAGAAAGTTTGTGGGCACCAAACTATAGCACAAGCACTCTCAAAAATCATCATAGAGCTAAATCAGACCAAATGTTTTCCCACACTCCTCACTCCTGTCTATCAACAAGGGAAAAACTGACATGACCTTCACCTTTCCAGAATATCATGTGCATATTGATCCATGAAAAGCTGGCAAAATACTAGGCAGAAGTGAGCTTAGCATCTCAAAATTTCTCTCCCAAGACGGTCAAAAAGTATGAATGGGCACCAAGGAACAAGTCCTTGACCACTTGGTTGTCTTGAGCAGATTCAAACACTGAAGACTGGTGCAACAGCTGCTATTTCTGAAATCTGGGAGCTTTCTGAACCAGGTAGATGGTGTCTGTCTTTTTGTTGACAGGAGGTACAGAATGTCTGAGTGAGAGTTTAACTAGCAACCAAAACCTAAGTGAGGTTTCCCTTTGACTTTTAAAGTTCTAAGCACAAAGAAAGAAGCTTCCTCCCCAGCACACTGCAAACTGATATGAGAGAGGCTGGCATGATACTGAAGCCCTTTGAGGCATCAAATGCAGTGCCTCCAGGCGCTGCAAGTCTCCACTTCATTACTGATATGGTTGGTGCACCATTTGCAAGAAAATGATCTAAAGCCTCCTGGCTTCTAACGCCTCCTCAAATATTGATAATGCTAAAGAGGAGAAGATGTGATATTTCCAAGTCATTTGAGGTATTTTGGTGGCTGTGACCCAAACCTCAATAATTTATGTGATCCCCCTAGACTTGTTTTATTTACTTATATTCTCATATACTGCGCTATTCTGCATCAGTGCGGTTTACATTGAACAGGGCATTATAACTTGGAGATAACCCTCCATAGCCCATGTTCCCTGTAAAATAGTTAAGTGGCTTGCCCAAGACCACAAGGAGCACATGTGGGACTAGAAACCCCAGTCCTTCCAGCCCAAGGTTGCTGTCCTCTAGTGGGATTTGAACCCCCGACCTTCCGGCCTGAAGTACCTTGCCCCAACCACTAGGCCACTCCTCCACTCCAAACGTCTCTGTGGGGATGCTCAAGAGGATTCCTCCTACTCTCCACTCCATACACTGACAAAGATCAAAGTTGATGATTCTTAGTTTTTGTCTAGTGAACTATATTAAAAACATTCCTCACTGCTATATATCTTTGGTGTTATAGGGTTTAATTATTGAAATTCACTGTATTTGGGCTTGCTCAAGCCAATGAACCAACTATTACAGATAACAGAGCGTGACAGTATGCTTGTTAACCAGGGCCAATAAGCATGCAAGGATGCACCCCCCCCCCCCCCCCCATTGAAGATCTTACATTTTTATCTTCTGCAATACAGGAAGCCAATGTAAGGAGTTGCAAGGGGATGGATTGGAGAACTTTAGGGAAGAGTTAGGACAGTATAGCCCTGTGCAACCTCATCTTTCTTGATGTTGCAACTTAGTTCCTGTGATGAAACAAATTCTATCGGTCTCCTCCCAGAGTGATGTATTCTGTCACTATTATTAATTCACTCTATGGTAAACAAAGTAATTTGTGTTAATACTTCTATGCTTTATAGTATTGTACCACATATCCATTTCAAACTGTACAAAACCATTAAATCTGAATAGTTTTTTCCCTTCCCCCCCTGCCTCTTATTGGTGCCACCTTTGCGTTTCACTCTTTTGAGTTTCTTCAGGGGTTTATAGCTCAATGTTCAGATAAATTGATGCTGCAGACGCCTACCTCTTAGAAACTTTCAATTCAGTTGGTCAAAAGTTTAAGAGGTAGGCATCTGCAGCATCAATTCATCTGAGCATTGAGCTATAAACCCCTGAAGAAACTCGAAAGAGTGAAACACAAAGGTGGCGCCAATAAGAGGCTTAAAGAAATATTTCATTTCTACCTGTATTAGGATGGTCATTGATGCAAGTAGGCACTAACGTTTAGACAAGAAAAATGGCTGGAAACCAGTGCTGATATGTCAGACCTCCTACAATCTAATGGTTTTGTAGTTTGAAATGGATATGTGGTACAATACTATACAGTGTAGAAGTACTTAACACAAATTACTTTGTTTACTATAGAGTGAATTAATAATTAATAGCAACTTAGTTCCTGGCATAATAGCTAGATCAGTATCTGGTGCTCTTCGTCTAGGAACACTGAGTTTTAGGAGGCAGCTTAAATCCAATTTAAATTTAGAGAGGCATATCGATGACTTAAAATGATACCGGTTCTATTTGATGATGGGGAGGGGTTCAATGTGTTATGTGACTAAACTGCCTTGATCAGTTTGAATTACTAACTGCACAATATAAACAAATAAGCAGAATGTGGGCCTGCCACCCTTCTCATCTGCACACTTAAGAATTCTGTGAAAACACCATCACCTTCCTGGAGGGAGGGAGAAACACTCAAGAAACTATGTCTGCCCTTGGCTCATCCTCCTTCTGTAGAGGAAATGGAACGATTTCACCTACAGTACTTACTGAACAAAATCAGTGAAGGAGAGATCCTCAAGTGGAGGAGATTTTCTCCTTTCCCGAAGAAGGGAGAAATACAAAGAAACCAGCTGAAGCTTCCTGTCCTGAGAAATGCAATGATCTGAAGGAGGACTGCTAGGGGTGTTCAGACTCCATGTTAGAAAATATTCTGCAACGAATTGTGAATCTGGGACTGACTAACAGGCCAGGCCTCTCCAAGGACATCCCTTGCCCGCTGCAGTCTTCACTGAGCTATTGATCTGCCTCAGTCTAGCTTCCTGCTCCATCTCACTTGATATCAGCAGCCAGCACAGGCAGATGTACCTCCGTCAGCCATTTCTGAGGCAGAGGGCAGCACAAATCTGGGGTCAACACCAGCCTACTACTGCCGCTGCCCTCCATCTGGACAACTCTAAAATGGAGCAAAAGAAGCCAGCGCAAGCCCTGAACAGATGCACGCATATTCCATCCTCTGCACCTCCCAGGACCATGGCATCAATGAGGATAAGCAGTGCCCCGATTGAACTGGTGCAGTTGCTTCTGGCATCGTGCTTCAATGCAGTTAACCACACCAGAAGAGCTCTCTTTAGTAAGAGGTGCTATCAAAAAGTTGCCAAACTGAACCCATAAAAAAATGGGCTGAGATTTTAGTGGCCACCCTCCCCCTCAGTCTCCTTGGGAATTGATGCAACAATCCATTAGTGTCAAGAACGCTGGGAACACCTTGTGAAAGTCCTCTCTCGTCAGACTCTTCAGCACAGTCCTCGTCTCTTCCCATATCTTCACAATGGTGTCAAATCTGCACCCTTTGAGCTTCATTTTCATTCCAGGGAAAAGGAAGTGTCACAAGTGGCTGTCAGGAGAATAGGGAAGGTGAGAGACGGCAACCATGTTGTTTCGGGCCAAAACTGCTGCACTTGTGATGGACATGTGCACTGGGGCATTATCATGGTGGATCATTCAGTTCCCAGTGGCCCACAACTATGTTTGTGCCTCACACAGTCCTGCAGATGCTGCAGCATGTCAGTGTAGTAGTCTATGTTGACTGTTTGTCCTTGAGGAATGAATTTCTGCAGAAGAATTCTTTTGTGGTCGACAAAAATCATCAACTTCACATTCTCTCCTACTTGCCATGCTTTCCTGGGGCGGGGAGACCATGACATATCCATTGTGAGGACTGTTTTCTGGATCATACCCATAAACCCAGATTTTCATCCCCAGTAATGACATGTTTCAAAAAGTCACTGTCAACATTCAGTGTGTCCTTGAGAATTTGATGCATGCACGTTGCTCAAGTTTCTCATTCATTTTCGGCAGTGAGAGAGTCGTGAAACGCGTGGTAAACAAAGAAGCGCAGTGCTGTCTCACATCCACTCAGCACCATACTCCTTAGCACATTGACTCAGAAGGCTGCCAGGTACTGCCACATGGTGACACACTGCTATACTGTATTTCGTTCCCATGCAACGGCACAAGTTTGGGAACTTTCTGACAGCACCTTGTATGTTCAAGACAGGAATAATTCTTATGATGCTGCTTTTTTATGCTATCTGTTAATGAGAGAAAATAATGTTGTACTCAGAATGTAATCAAACTCGAAATCATTACTGGAGGATGTAGCAAAAGCTGTTAGTGTAGCTGGGTTTAAAAAAAGATTTGGACAAGTTCCTGGAGGAAAGGTCCATAAACCAGAGGAGCCAAGAAATCCACTGCTTGCCCCAGGACTAGCATTGTGGAAGCTGTGTGCCTCTTTGGGAACCTGCCAGGTACTTGTGACCTGGATTGATCACTGTTGGAAACAGGATACTGGGCTTGATGGACCTTGGTCTAACTCAGTATGACATTTCTTATGCCATGCCATTAACGTACAATAGCAAGCACCTCCAATAGTTACTGCAGAGATTTTGCACCTAGTACACCTTAATTTTTTCAGCTAAACTTTAAAGGTGCAAAACCCATGCATCTTAGTAAATAGACTGCTTGGTGCCTATAGGCACCAAAGTTTGTCATCTGGCTGCATTTATCCCTGGCTCCTTTGCAGCTGCAAACTGTGTAAAATAACCCCCTTTATGTAATATGGAATTATTGTCTCCAGCTCATTTCCTAATCTTATTTCTACAAAATCTAAAACTAGGAAAAGATGGAAAAGATAAAAGGGGAGGGGGCACAGAGCAGCCTTGAAGGACCTAAAAAAAGATTTTCAAGTGCCCAGACCTATCCCTGTATACGAAGATTCAAGTTGTCCAAGCTGTGGTGTTTTCAATAACATCATATGAATGTGAAAGTTAGACAGTAAAGAAGCAAGGAGGAAGAAAAATAGATGTCTTTGAATTATGGTGTTGGTGAAGAATACTGGACATACTGTGGACTACTCAAGGAGAAAGATCAAACCTAAACTTTCCTTGAAATCTCATAAATGAGAAGACATCAATTTCTATGCTTCGTACACAACATGCGAAGAGAAAGTATTAGAGAAAGACATCATGCTTGCAAGCCTGAAGGTCAAAGAGAAAAAGACAGACAATGGAATGGATTAATACAACAGCAGCTAACGATGCCACTTAGCCACCTGACTGAAGGGCTAACAATTTAGGACAATTAGCTACAGGATCGCCATGAACCAGCTGGCACTCTACATGAGAAACCTGTGATCCAGTAAATGCAACTTACATCTTATAGGTTAAATGTCCGTGTAAAGGCTGAATGATTAATGTTACAAAACAGATGAGGTACCTAAAACAACAGATTTTGCATATGGAAAGCAAGGAAACTACTACTCACCTCTGTAGTAAGATTTTCTATATCTTGTAAAATATAAATAACTTTGAATATTGGGATAGATATAGATATAGATATATAGATATAGTGGGAATAAAGGCATTTACATGGTTTGTAGACTTGTAAAAATGTATAAATGCTGCTGAATGGTATACGGTACTAAACATGGTTAGTGCCGCTGAATTTCCCCTACTAATGCTGCTACAGAAAGAGCCACTAAAGAAGAGCGGGACCTAGGCGTGGTTGTGTCTGATGATCTTAAAGTAGTTAAACAGGTGGAAAAGGCGACAGCAAAAGCTAGAAGGATGCTTGGGTGCATACGGAGAGGAATGGCTAGCAGAAAAAAGGAGGTGATAATGCCTCTGTATAAGTCTTTGGTGCGACCTCATTTGGAGTATGGTGTGCAATTCTGGAGACCGCACCTTCAAAAGGATGTGAACAGGATGGAGTCGGTGCAGAGGGTTGCTACTAAAATGATTAGTGGTCTTCATTATAAAGCATATGAGGACAGACTTAAGGATCTTAATATGTACACCTTAGAGGAAAGGCGGGATAGAGGTGATATGATTGAGATGTTTAAATACCTCCGTGGCATAAATGTTCAGGGAGAGAGCCTCTTTCAATTGAAAGCAAGTTCTGCTACGAGGGGACATGGGATGAGGGTGAAGGGAGATAGATTCAGGAGTGATATGCGGAAATATTTCTTTACGGAAAGAGTAGTGGATCCGTGGAATAGTCTCCCAGTGGAGGTGGTAGAGATGAGGACAGTAACTGAATTCAAGAAAGCATGGGACCAACACAGAGGATCTCTAAAGGCAAAAAGTGGACTGTTGTAGTTGTTATGGAAGGACAGACTAGATAGGCCATGTGGTCTTTTTCTGTCGTCATATTTCTATGTTTCTATGTTACATGCCCCGATGCTAACTTCTTAGCATCATGACGTGTCATGAATGGTGACAATTGCTACCGCGGTAGTTGCACACAGGTAAAGCTAGGTGCAGCAAAAGCTGGCCTAGCTTTACCCACAGGAGCTAACAGGCAGCAGCTCAATATCACCACTGCCTGATTAGCAGGTGTGGAGGCTCTGCAGTGACCCCGGATATTCAATGCTGGGGACGGATATGACCCTGGCATTGAATACCTGGGTTTAGTGTTCAGCGCCTAGTCGCCAGGGCTGAATATCGGGCCCCCAGTTTCTCCAGCATAAAATGTGAGCTTTGAGACATGGAAAATAGCAAATGAAAACAAGGCAGATGTATTCTGCCCGTCTGTGATGCAATAGCACAGAGCCTGCCTGTTTTCAGTCTCTGCCTATATGTTACCAATATCTAAAGATCCCCTTTGCTCCTCCCATGTTTTCTTGAATTGTTACTGTTCTGGCCTCCACCAGCTCCACTCTTTAGCTGAAAATGAAGTGTAAAGATTTTAGCATAAATGGAAGATGCGGGGTAGAAATACCAAACCTCATTGGACCACTTTACATCAGGGTGAGTTTTAACACAACTGCACTCAAATGTTCTTGCCTTTTACTATGGAAGGTCTATGCCAATTTAATACATTTTTGGCTAAACTATTGTGGCCTTGGGCAAGTCACTTAACCCTCCATTGCCTCGGAAGAAAGGCCTGGCAATCTACTTCCGGTGATACTGCCAAGAAAACCCAGGAGCTTCTGGGTCGCCAGGAGTCAGCACTGACTGGAAGGCACACATTGCATTTTTTACAGGGGCCCATGCAAGCTAATACACTGCTAAGCAAAGGTTCACTTATCACTGATATAAAAATCCTAACTTGGTCACACTCAAGCTTCATCAGTATTTTTAAACATATTAGTAACAGGGCAAATCTCAGGTTAGCTTCTTTTGAAACTCTAAAATAAGATTTTGGTATTTTCCTGCTGCTATAGAAGTTCTGTGGCATAAATGAATCATCTTGACAGACAAGGCAATAAACGAATCTCACTGTCCCAACCCATACATCAGCCAACGTATAGACAGAATCTTATTACATCTTTACTGATCTCAAATCTCCTAGGTAGATTTCCGTCAAACAGTTTTTTTTGAGCCAAGAAATGTATCATTCCTCCGAAACTAAAAAAGAAGCTTTAAGCAAGACTGAAGAAAATAAAAGACACAAAACATTCCCAGACTATTTTTCATGTCTTAAATAATCTAGGAAGCAACTAGAACAAAAGATATTCATATACAAGGTAATTTTCTAAGGTGCCACGTAAATCACAGTATTTAAGTGGTTTACATGTGGAAATGGGCACTTAAGTGTGTACCTTAGACAGTTACTACTGTACAGGGGCAGAGTTTGGGTGGCAGACAAAGATATACATGTAAAATATTAAAGGAAGAGAAACTAGGTAGCCAGCATTTAAGACAGTCAAAAGGACCGGTGTACGTGATAGTGTCTACATTTAACATGTTAAAACCCTTGGCCAGTGTGCAGTGGCGGCCAAGAGAGCAAATAGAATGCTAGGTATCATAAGGAAAGGAATGGAAAATAAAACAAAGGATATTATAATGCCTCTATATCGTTCCATGGCGAGACCGTACCTTGAATATTGTGTGCAATTCTGGTCACCGTATCTTAAAAAGGATATAGCGATATTAGAAAAGGTTCAGAGAAGAGCCACCAAAATGGTAAAGGGGATGGAAGGCTACCTTTATGAAGAAAGGCTAAAAAGGTTAGGGCTCTTTAACCTGGAAAAGAGACGGCTGAGGGGAGTTATGATAGAAGTCTATAAATTAATGAACGGAGTGGAATGGGTAAATGTAGATCGATTGTTTACATTATCAGAATACAGAAAGACTAGGGGACATGCAATGAAGCTACAGGGTAAACTATTTAAGACTAATAAAAAGAAAATATTTTTTTTTCACTCAACATGTAATCAAACTCTGGAATTTGTTACCAGAGGATGTAGTAAAGGCTGTTAGTGTAGCTGGGTTTAAAAAAGGTTTGGACAAGTTCCTGGAGGAAAGGTCCATAAACCATTATTAAGAAGGGACCCAGGATATCAATGCTTAACACAATACAAGCATTGTGGAATCTGTCTTTTGGGGAAACTGCTAGGTACTTATGACCTAGATTGGCCACTGTTGGAAACAGGATACTGGGCTTGATGGACCTTGGTCTGACCCAGTATGGCATATCTTATGTTCTTATTTAAAGTCTCGTATGCCCTTATTTTATGAAGAAAAGTAGGCACCTACTTTCTCTTATAAAATAGGTTTAAGATAAGCACATTCTGTATGCCTAAACAGAGGTGCCTGGTTTAAAAAAAATCCCCTCAGTGTGATAGATTACTAGCTCTTGCCACTATTTGAAAGTTTATTTTGCAAACAGCAACAGACATATCACTGACAACAATTTTCATTCTACCATGTCTACTATACCATTTTTATATATCCACTGTTTCCTCATACTTTCTCCCCACCCCTTCCAACTCACGTGGAAGAACTAAAATAGAACTGTGGAGCTGCCAATGCAATCATACTGCCCATCTGTAAATACAGCTTAGGAAATAATGACTAACTAGATACCCTGATAAAATACAGGCTTAGATGACAACCATATAATAAACGGTTACAGAAAAAAAAATGATCAAAGAGCCCAGTTCCTGCACTAGTGGTTTATTCTCTTCTTCAAAAGAAAATCATTACAGGCATTGCCTTACTGCTCACTGGATCTTTTTTATTCAGTTGTGGAGCAGACAAAGCCCGTCATTTATAAAACTCATGCATGAATCACCCAAACCCACCTCAATTTAAAACAGTTATGAACTGCAGCCCAATTTATTTTTTGTAAGTTCTCTTTTTTCAGAAGCTCTTTCTGACAAACCAAGAAATAAAAATTGCATCATCATTGGGAGGTGGGGGGAGTAAACTCAACAGGTTCCAGGTTTCAACTGCTTCTCTGGGCTTGCAGCTCAATTAGCAATAGCTTCTGTTGGGCTACAGCCTTTAATCTTTCATTCACAGCTATTACATTCTCTTGAGCCCCCAACCCCGCCACTGTTTTAACCCATGACCACACACTCATCTAGCTTAGCCTCAAATGGGCAGGCAGATACAGACTGCTTTCCTTGAGAATCTTAAACACATGAGCCCTGAGCCTGGACATTAGATGTGACCACTCTGCAAAACAGGAATTCCCTCCTCCACAGTCTCCCCCTCCGACACTCCTCCCCCCCTTTCTCCCTCCGGAACAGAGCTGTCTTTAGATGGGAGAGGAGCCTGGTATAGTAATGAAATGCGGCCACTCTGCATTCCTTGCAGCAGCAGCAGGTTTTAAAGAGAAATGGAATAAGAAAGATCTGAGGCTTATATGCCTGACCCAGTTCCCTCTTGATGCTGACCCATGCTACAGGCTTTCCTTTAAGCCTGCAAGGTGCGATCCTGAAAAGAGTCCTACTGAAATTACATCCTCAGCTTGAGAATCAAACCCTGCATTCCAACACAATTATGATTTGAGAAGAAAAAGCATTTTAGGAAAAAAAATAAGCAGAAAGACTAGGACACACAATGAAGCTACAATGCAACCCATTTAAAACTAATAAGAGAAAATTTTTTTTTTTTTTTTTACACTCAGCGTGTAATCAAACTCTGGAATTCTTTCCTGGAAAATGTAGTAAAAGCTGTTAATATAGCTGGGTTTAAAAAAAAAAAAAAAAAAAAAAAAAAAAAAAAAAGAGATTTGGACAACTTCCTGGAGGAAATATCTATAAACCATTATTACAGAGGAGCCAAGAAATCCACTGTTTGCCCCAGGACTAGCATTGTGGAGCCTGTTGCTTCTTTGGGAACCTGCCAGATACTTGGGACCTAGATTAGCTATTGTTGGAAACAAGATACTGGGCTTGATGGAGCTTGGTCTGACCAAGAAGGCATTTCTTATGTTCTTGGAAGAGTCAAACAAATTAGGCTAGATCTAAGGAAAGACATTGGGTGTACTATGGAAACTATCTACTTTTTGGGATCCTGTCAGGCACTTGTAACCTGGCTTGGCCACTGTTGAAAACAGGAGGCTGGGCCTGACAGACCATTACTCTGACCCTGAATAGCAATTCTTATGGAATTAATGAGGTGCCTGTAAACCAAAACATGTTGGGTTGCTAAAATCAGTTGAATGGTGCAAGACATGACAAACACTACTGAGAAACCAAACATCAAAAATTTGAATTGCATTTAAAGCATCATGGGCAAAATTACTCAGTTTTCTTTGCATATTCAGGGCCATGTTTACTAAAATGCGTTAAGGGTTTACACTTAACATAGTAACATAGAAAATGACGGCAGATACTTAGGAAGCATGTTTACTGAAATGAAGTAGTGAAGCACAAGTTAAGTCCTGAGGTTTAGTGTGGGAGTACATCAGATCTATGCTAACACATGGAGGCATGCCAAGCATGTTCCCATGCAGTTATCACAGGTCCCGCACCACCCACACGCTAAGCAGTTAGCCATGATTAACAGGTATTTAACACCACCGATTGTGGCGGCGATAAATGTACTCGCGCTAAGACAGCATTGCTGGTTAGCAAATGCAAAGGACACTCACGTCTATCACAAAGTGCATACGCCACCCAGGAACCACCCAGTCTCCACCCCAGCGCAACCCATGTAATGCAGTTAGCAAGGGAATTTTACCCCAGCTGCATTTCTGGCAGCAGCGCACTTAGTTACTTCAGGGTTTACTGTGTGCTGTCAGTGCTCTTTAGTAAATATGCCCCTTAATGCTTATTTGGGGATAAACCTAACATGTTGTAAGTAAAAAGGATGTGCACTGTTGTAGGCATACCCAACAAGCCCTCCCTGCAGTTACCACACTGAAAAGTACTTCACCATGCTAAAAACTTCATTTGCAGTTAACACAGGGACATGTAACGCCACCCAATGATGTACCAGTACTAACTGCAACACCGACACATTGGGGCATGTTTACTAAGCAATGCACCGCTAGTGTGCGAATGCCCCCAAAAACAATCACGCACTTGATCTGCACTAGCAAATGCAGGTGTGCCTGGCATGTCCTCATATTACTAGCACAAGTATTGCACCATCTTTGCATGTGTCTTTGGTACAATCAGAGCAAGTTCACTTAACATGCCCATTGAGGTGATGGCAAGCGTACCCACATGCTAAGTGGCAAACTGATGAAGAGCATGAGTCTGTAATGTCCAGTGTGGATGCTCTACCAAAGAATCACCCATTCTCTGCCCCAACTCACACTGCATGGGCATGGTGGGTGGTGTTTGTTTTTTTTAACCACAGCGCACTTGTTACATTCTAAGCCTTGCACTATCAGTAGCACACATTAGTAAACACACTTCAGCATGCAGCAATTACCTTGTGCTAATGGGAATGTGGGTGTTGACCACACATTGCATTTGTAACCTACCCAGTCCCTGACCCATCGTAGCTAGCACAAGAGTTTTACCGTGTCAGTGTTACAGTTGGCATGGGTACAGTTAACGCCTCAAAGGGTGGTGTTACGTGTCCCTGTGTTAACTGCAAATGAAGTTTTAACATAGTGAAGTACTTTTCAGTGTGTTAACTGCAGGGAGGGCATGTTTTAGTGCACAGTAGCAATGACCATGGTCCCAAGCTAAGCACCACAGCAAACAATACTGCAGTTTAGTAAACATGCCCCTCAGTGAATAAAATCTCAAAACTATCAGTGCTTTTACTTGCATTCCTCAAAAAAAAAAAAAAAAAAGACAAACCACACCACACCACACCCTGCAAATGGGGAATATCCTGCCTTATGATGAGGCTTACGACTGTCATGGTATGCACAAAACTAACCAAAAGTCACATTGCCGGTGTTAGATTTGTGATTGTGTTTGAGGTTTTGTTGTAATTATTAGCATTGTATTATAAGAATTTATATTGGTTGGTATTTAGTTTAGCTCTTGCACAGCTACTTGACGTAATGCACAAAACTAACCCATTTGGAGAAATTGCCCCTGGAATGCAAGGACTGAGAAAGGCAGCAGTATTGTACCATTATCTAACTACTTTGTATTATATTATAAAATAATAGTTAAAAACACAACTATGAAGATCCTCTTTTACATGATGATTTCGTGTTTAAAACTTCTAAACCACGCCCAAACTCAAGGATGCATGTCAAAAAACTCTAGTCAAAAGGACAAATCTCTCTTATCTTTTTTCCAAACACCACTTCTTTCTACTTCATTAAAATGAGAATGTAAGCAACCATACAAGGTATACTTCTCAGGCATGCAATATAAAATGGAACATATAGTCAGTCAGTTTTCTTTCTAAATCTAAATTAGAAAGGCTAAAGCAACTGCTTCTATTTATGCCCCCCTCTCGTACTGCCAACTCCAGACTCCGCTCCTTTTACCTTGCTGCGCCTTACACATGGAACAAAGCTACCTCTATCTGTACGCCAGGCACCCTCTCTGACCCTCTTCAAATCCAGGTTGAAAGCTCACCTCTTTGCTGCTGCCTTTGGATCTTGACTCGACTCACCTAATCTCCTCCCCCCCCCCTCTGTGTTTGTCAGATTAGATTGTAAACTCTGACTGTACAGCGCTGCGTACGACTGGTAGCGCTATAGAAATGCTCAGTAGTAGTAAAGCGGTTGAGAAAGCAGTGTAGTTCCTCCTCTTCTCTAGAAGCCAGTTCTCATCGCTTTCCCAGACAATTCCATAAATAGAAAAGGTGAAGACAGTGTCAGAGAGACGCCCTGCAGCAGGTAGGAGAGATGCCGCGGTGTGTCTAGCCAAGGACATGTATGTGGGGGGGTGGGGAGGGGGGGGGAGAAGCTGGAATCGCTTTAATCCCTCTACCTCCTCCTATACCCAGTCCAGGGCGGCTCCCCACACCCGGTTTCCAACGCCCGTGCAGGGTCCTTTAATAGAGCCCACCGAGGACTCCCTTTACCTGCACTATCCGCTCACATTGCGTCCCTTTCCCGGCCCCAGGCCCGCCGAGGACGAAAACGACCACTGGCTTCATGGCTCGCAGCTGAGCTAGGCCAGGCAGGTTCCGAAGCATACACGGAAAGCGAAGGCGGCGGCAGCACAAGTTCAAGGTGCTGGTGCTGCTGCTACGCTGTCGACAGGAAGTGGCGAAGAGCTTCCGGGGTAACCGGCACCAGCTCTGGGCGTGTCTGGGAGGTATTGTGACCTTTTCCGCGGTTTCTCGCCCAATTGGATCGTTGGAGCGGCGGGGAATTTAAAGCCCTTGCGGCTTTCTAGACTGCTATTACTTTGGAAATAGGAATACCAGTACAGATCTAAGTCAGCAACCGGTCTAAAGAGTGGGGGTTTCTGCAGTTTCAAGAGCGTGAAGGGGAGGGATTGCTTCCACTCAAGACCGGCGCAGGCGCCTTAAGCGAATCTTCGGCCTACTTTTAAACATAGACATGGGTTTGTACGTATGCGTGCGCCTGCACTTCCCGCAAATAAAAGAATATGCTGAACACTCTCTGAGTTTGTGTGGCTGTCAGAATCTACTGTTTTGCTTTAACTGCTGCTATTCCTTGCTGAGATGGGGGTGGCGGCCGAGCCTTTTTACAAGCTGGAACTGGCATGGCTAGGGGCTTCAGGAGCATTGCCTTTGGTGTGCATTCAGGCCCCTGATGCAGGATGATTTTCTTCTCAGAGCCAGGGAGCAGCTCTAGTTTTAGGCCGAGGCAGCAGAAAGTGCTCCCCACTTGGCTCCCTATCAGACCTAGCCCATCAGTCCAACATCACCCACTGCTAGTAAGATTGCCGACTGGCCGGTTTTTAAATGGCCAGGCCGATTGCCAGCAGAGAACTAAAACCAGCAATTGAAAAGTCGTATTTTTGCTCTAACGGTGGCGGCTCTAACTCTCTCTTTGTCCCCCTGCAACGTCATCTTGTCCTCCGATCCAGCCATGGCTCCTTCCTCTTTTGGAAGCGGGACGCAGCAGCATAGATTCTATAATGCAGGCTGGAAGACTCCGCAGCGGTTGCGCTTTTTGCTTTGTTTTTCATTATTACTATCGCAGCCACGGTTCTGTAAAGTGCAGGAGCCGCGGCTAGATTGGAGAAGGAGAGGATACATTTTTCAAAAAAAAAAATTCTGTCCTAGCCGCCGCTGGATTGGAGGTTTATTTTTTATAACTTATTATTACTATCGCAGCCAAGGCTTTCTAATATGCAGGAGCCGTGGCTGGATCGTCGGAGAAGGTTTTTTAAAAAATGAATAAATATATATATATATATATATATATATATATTATATCAGAGCCACAGCTGCTAAATATGAGAAGAGAGAAAGGAGATACAGTGGATCGGGGGGGGGGGGGGTGAGGGAGGTAGAGCAGGGATGCTGGATGGGGAGTACGGAAGTGAGATGAGGTGATGCTGCATCATGGAGGAGTAGAAGACGACAAAGGAGTGTGCTGAACAGGGGGAAGGAGAGGGGGAAATAAGGAGACAGTAGGGATATACAGGATTCGAGGGGGAAGGAACAAAGTTGGTAGTGGCAGATGGTAGGTTGAGAGAAGGGGGAAGCATGTTAGAAGGGTCAGATGTTTGGGGAAGACACAAGTAGGGTTTCCAATGGACTGGCTTTAGGGGCTGGAGGCTGATGGCTGGCAGAACTGTAAAATCAGCCAATGAAGGGCCAGTTTTCTGCTGACCTCTGGCCTCAGCTTGGCTCCCTCCCTCCCCCCCCCCCCCCACCTCGGCACTGCCTGCCCTTGCTCTGCTGCCACTTTTCCTGTTGCGTTGACGGCGGCACCAAAAGACTTCCAATGGGGGGGGGGGGGAAAGAAGGTGCTTCTTTGCAACTTTATGCTTGCAAGGCTGGTCTGGTTCTTCCCTCTGATGTATGTTCGTATTAGATACAAGCACAGAGTCACAAAGACCCGCTGTGTTTTTTTTTAAATTGGAGGTCCAAAGCTGCCACCAATGAAACTGGAAAAGTGGCAGTGAGGCAAGGGCAGGCAGCATGGGAAGAGAAGCCAGCTGGAACGGGACATGAGGTGGGTCAGGGCATGCTGGACATGGGGGTATAGTGACAGAAGGCGGTGCTGGGCATCAGGATGATGGGGTAAAAGTATACATGAAGAGATGTAATTTCTGACACACATATTTATCCTTGTTCATTGTTCCATGTAAACAGTTGAAACATACTGCTATATAATGTTCTATGTAAACCGTCCTGATTTGTAGAAGGACGGTATATAAAAAATGTAAAATAAATAAATAAATGCTGGTCGAGGGGGGGATAGGTACAGAAGAGGAATGCTGGACATGGGGGGAGGAAGAAGGGACAAAGCGGAGAGATGCTGGGCATGGGGAATAGGGACACAGAGAGAAGATGGTGGACATAGAGGAAGGAAAGCAGGGCAGAGAGGGGGTTGATACTGATATGGGGGAGAGAGAGGGAGAGTTAGTGAAAGACTAGAAAATAAGAGACTAGGGAAGGAGAAAGAGCTGGGAAATGGGAGGGTTAGGGTGAGGGAAGGGTGAAACTGAGGAGTGGTTGGTAAGAAGAAGGACTGAAATCTGTCTACAGAAGCGGAAAAAGATGGAAGAAAATGAAAAGAAGAGGTCAGTGTTAACAACTGATATGAGGGAGGAAGTGAAGACAGGAAGAGAGAGAATAAATGGCAAATGGAGAGGAGACCATGAAAAGAGAGCTAAGAGAAGACAGAAGAAAATAGAACCAGACTTGGACTAACAACATTAGAAAAATAAAATGATCTGACAACAAATGTGGAAAAAAGAATTGTATTTTCTATTTTGTACCTGGACAATGGTGGTATTTGTAAAGTATATTGCCAGGGATCAGGATTGGTGTCTGTGTTGGACATGGCTGGGGCCTAACCCAAGGCAAAAATCTGAGAAGGGATCCTAAAGCCCGCTAGCAAGCTGTGCCTTTTTTTCTGTCTTTGATATATCTAAGGTCCTCTCTGGCTTGGAGGCCCAGGGCAATTGCTCTGGCTGCTTCCCTCTTAATGCCAATCCTGACATCTGCTGTCTTGTTTTGTACAATAGAGGGGGAAATGCATTTCTTTCTGTTTCTCTGGTGTTGCTCTGCATATAGCATCTGACTTTCTGGCTAGTTTAATTTTTGTCTATATATTTCTATTTTCACTTTGTGGTCACTTATTGATGAAGGCCTATCTGTAATAGCTGTGTGTGTGTGATCAAGACTGGGTATTCTGTTAGCATGGAAGAAGAAATTAGATCTTACCTGCTAATTTTCTTTCCTTGAATATTCTCCGGGCCAGTCCAGGAAAAGTGGGGTAGTCAACTTCCTTCAGCAGCTGAGGACTGAACTCTTCAAAGACTTGCTGCTAGCCTACCCAGCTCCCCCTGGTACTAGAGAGCCAGTCACCTATGTCAAAGCAGCTCTATAACAAGAATGAAACGGCAACTAGGTAAAACCATAAACAAGCAGGAACTGCACTAACTTCCTTTAAATCTTCAGTTATTCAATTAATTTATCATCCTGTCCGAAATTGTATTCTTTTTTTTTTCTCTTTCTTTTTTTTTTTTTAACTCTGTTCTACCCAGACCTGGAAGGGAGCACCCCCCCTAGCCAGAGGCACGAGGAAAGAGCTCGCCCAAATTTGCAGCCTAACCGCGACCCGAACTGCACCATGCACTGACTGCCCCTAACCGAGCAGAGCGCTTAACACTCGAAACGACGGAAACAACGGCAAAGATCACTACTTTCTGGGTGGGTCCTGGACTGGCCCGGAGAATACTCAAGGAAAGACAATTAGCAGGTAAGATCTAATTTCTTCTTCCTTTTCGTCTCTCCAGGCCAGTCCAGGAACAGTAGGGCAGTACCAAAGCAGTACCTACTCTCGGGAGGGTCCAAGTAATCCTGCCAACACGGCTGACGCACCCACTTTCGCGTCTCCCGCCGCCTGAACATCCAATCGATAATGTTTCGTGAACGTATGTAAGGACGACCAGGTTGCCGCCCGACAAATATCCACAAACGTAATCAACGCTAGCTCTGCCCAAGACGTCGCCTGCCCCCGCGTAGAGTGAGCTCTAAGACCCTCCGGCGGCAGTTTGCCACTGGCCACATAAGAAGCTGCGATGGCTTGCTTAACCCATCGTGCAATGGAAGCTTTGGATGCCGCTTCACCCTTACGCGGACCACCAAACAGCACAAACAGCCTATCTGATTTCCGAAAGGATTTCGTCCGCCGCAGGTATCTGTGCAGTACTCTGCCGAGATCCAAACTCCGCAGCGAAGCTCTAGCCTCTGCAACTGGCTCGGTGCGAAAGGTAGGGAGCGAAATCGCCTGATTGACATGGAAAGCTGATACCACTTTTGGCAAAAACGAGGGCACCGGTCGCAATACCACCTTCTTCTCCGAAAACTGAATGTAAGGCTCCCGACAAGAGAGCGCTTGAAGGTCAGCAATTCTCCTAGCCGAACACAACGCTACTAAGAAGGCGGTTTTCCAAGAGAGCTCCCTTAGAGAGACTCGCCTCCCAGGCTCAAAAGGACTCCGAGTCAATGCCTCCAGAACTAAATTAAGATCCCAGGCCGGCACCACCGGCCTCACTGGGGGCCTGATATTCCTAACCGCACGCAGGAAACACACGACATCCGAATGAAGGGACAAACTCTTTCCCCGAACCTTGCCCCTATAACAAGCTATAGCCGCCAACTGGACCTTAAGAGTGCTAACCGCCAACCCCTTGTCCATTCCGCACTGCAAGAACGCTAACACATCCGAAACCGCCGCTGACAAGGGCTGCACCTTCCTAGCTGCACACCAACACTCAAACACTCGCCAGATACGGGAACAAGCCAAAGACGTGGACCTCCGTTTCGCCTGAAGCATTGTGGAGACCACCGCCTCCGAATACCCCCGACGCCTCAGACGGTCCCTCTCAAGAGCCAAGCCGTAAGCAAGAAGCGGTCCACCCGTGGCATGAGCACTGGTCCCTGATGAAGAAGATTGACTCGATCGGGAAGCCGCCAAGGCCTGTCCACCAACAGCCGCACGAGATCTGCATACCAAGCTCATCTGGGCCAATCCGGCGCTATGAGAATCACTGTCCCTTGGTGATGCGCTATCCTGCGAAGAACTCGGCCTATCATGGGCCATGGAGGAAACACATATAGAAGGCCTTTGGACGGCCATGGTTGCACCAGACCGTCCAACCCCTCCAACATGCGCTCTCTGCCTCTGCTGAAAAATCGAGATGCCTTGGCATTGTTGTACGTTGCCATAAGGTCCATCACCGGCTGACCCCAATGCTGTACAATCTCGTGATACACGGTGAGGTTCAACTCCCACTCGCCTGGATCCAACACATGACGGCTGAGAAAATCGGCTTGAACATTGTCCTTTCCTGCGACATGGGCCGCTGACAAGGCTACGAGATGGGCTTCCGCCCAAGTCATCAACTGTTGGCTCTCTTGCAACAAGATTGCACTGCCCGTGCCTCCTTGCCGATTGATATAAGACACCATCACCGCATTGTCGGAGAAAACTCGCACCACCTTGCCCTCCAGAAGCGGCTGGAACTCCTGTAATGCTAGGCGTACCGCTCTCATCTCGAGCTGATTGATGGAGCACGCGGACATCTCCCTGGCCCAGCGACCCTGCGCTACGTGAGACATGCAATGTGCTCCCCAGCCGGAGAGACTTGCATCCGTGGTAAGCAAGATCCACTCCTGCATCTCCAGCGGCATCCCCGCCCGAAGATGCGAGGGACTGAGCCACCATTGAAGACTGTCGCTGACCTCCGATGGACACACCAACCGTCGACCTAGCGGCTGCTCCTGGGGAGACCAACAGGATAGTAAGGACCGTTGGAGCGGCCACATGTGGGCCCTGGCCCATTGTACCAAGTCCAAGGCCGCTGCCATGGAACCCAGCAGCTGCAAGTATCTCCAGGCCGTTGGAGCCCTGATACGCAAAAAGGCTGACACTTGACTTAAGATCTTCTGCACCCTTGCTTCTGGCAGAAACACTGCTCCCACCGTCGTGTCGAACAGTGCTCCCAAGTAGACTAAACGCTGCACTGGTTCCAAGTGACTTTTGGCCCAATTCACCACCCAACCTAGGCTCTCTAGAAACTCTACCACCCGAGAGGTGGCCTCCACTGACACCGCCACTGAGCGAGCCCGAATTAGCCAATCATCCAAATAGGGGTGTACCAGAATGCCCTCTCGATGTAGGGCCGCTGCCACCACCACCATCACTTTCGTGAAGGTGCGAGGTGCCGTTGCCAGCCCGAACGGCAACGCCCAGAACTGGAAGTGCCCCATGGGCACCGCAAACTGCAAGAATTTTTGATGCTCGGGTCTGATAGGGATGTGCAAATACGCTTCCGTTAAATCTATAGACGTCAACACCTCCCCTGGCCTGACGGACCTGATTACCGACTGCAGAGTTTCCATCCGAAAATGAGGCACCCGCAAACAGCGATTCACATGTTTGAGATCCAGAATTGGCCGAAAAGAGCCTTCCTTTTTGGGAACTACGAAATAAATCGAGTATCGACCTAACCCGCACTGATCCAACGGAACCAGGACGACTGCTTGCAGTTGCAGCAGCCGCTGTAGCGTGGCATTTATTGCGTTTGACTTTAGTGACGAACCGCCTGGAGACTGCATGAAGGCTCCAGCCAGAGGCTGTGCGAATTCCAAGGCATAACCCTTTTGAATGATCTCCAACACCCAGCGATCCGTTGTTATCGTCCAAACGGAGAGAAACTGCTGCAAACGCCCTCCTATGGGAATCTCCGCTTGGACCAGCCTCGCTTCATTGTGGCTTCTTAGAGGAGTTCGACTGGAGACTCCCATATCCCCTCCCGAAACCTCTAGCTCCTCGAAAGGACTGACCCCTAGTCATAAACCTGCCTCGCTGGTAAGGAGCAAAACGACTGCCTCTGAACCTTCGAAAGTCCCTGCCTTGCCCTCTTTGCGAAGACTCCGGCTTTGGACCCTTCGACCGGTCCTCCAGCAACCGACCACCTTTAGAATCTCCCAAATCCTTCACAATTTTTTCCAACGCCTCCCCAAAGAGAAGCTTGCCCTTATACGGCAGCTTGCTAAGCTGAGCCTTAGAGGAGGCGTCCGCCGCCCAGTTACGCAGCCAGAGAAATCTGCGAGCGGCTATCAAAGAGGCCATGGACTTAGCCGACATTCTCACTAAATCGTAAAAGGTGTCCGTGAGATAAGCCGACGCGGACTCTAACTTCGCCCCTTCCGGAGCCGCCGATATCTCAGACTCTGGAGAGGCCTCTGCCTGAAGCCATCTGATAGACGCCCTGGACACATAGGCTCCACAGATAGAAGCCTGGAGCGCCAACGCACTGGTATCGAAGGCCTGCTTGAGGAGCACTTCCAGCTTTCTATCCTGCAGATCCTTAAGAGCCGTTCCCCCTTCTACCAGGATAGTGGTCTTCTTTGTTACCGCCGAAACCAAGGCACCCACCTTTGGCATCCACAGCAATTCCCTTTCCTCTTGAGGGATTGGATACAAACGGCCTAACGCTCGACCTCCTCTCAAGGAGGCTTCTGGGCACTCCCATTCTGACTCCACCATCTGCTTAATGACTCTGTGGACAGGGAAACACCTCTGCTCCGCCCGAAAACCTTGCAGAAGTGGATCCTCCAGGGGTTCTGCTGGCACTGACGGCAAACTCAGATTCAGCGCTGCAAGCGCATGAGAAATTAGAGCCCCTAGTTCTTCTTTCCTAAAAACTCTGAAAACATTAGGATCTTCTCCTGTTCCCCGCTCCCCCTCTTCCAACCCTTCAGGCCAGAGGTCTTCCTCCTGCTCTGAAGGAAGCTCTCCCTCCTCTGGTTCCGGGGATTCCATATCTTGTGGGGTACCCATATCAGACTCCCCCACCAAGAGACCCTGCTTGGAGGACCCCGGTCCAGGTCAGTAGTGCCTTTCCGAACCCCCTCAGTGAGATTAATCACAGACTGCTTGTTCTGCCCTTGCTGCAGCTTCAAACAATACGCTCTATGAAGTGCCAGAATAAAATCTGGCGAAAATAAAGACTGCATCTTTTCCGGAGGTTCTAAAATTGGAGCAGAGTCAATCCCCACCGGAGGAACCGGCTTTTTTGACTTACTTTTCCTTTTTACCGGCCTTTCAGGAAGCGTGGGAGAAACGGATGCGCCATCCAAAATGGCCACCCCTCCTGCCTTTTCTGAGGGGAGCTTGAGCTTTAACGCCAACTTCGGAGCCGCCGCCTTGTCCTCCATCGCCCTAACCAAACGTTACCACTGACTTCCCCGCCGGACACAGAAACGGTAGAAATCGAGCTCTGACAAGCCCCGACGGCTCCCGCAGTGCACGCACGCCGCCGGACTCGGTAGCATGCGCTGTCACTTAACTACGCAACCCTCGACTCCCCGACGGCTGCGGCCTTGCAAAAAAAACAGCACAAGAAGCAGCTTACCTCCCTTGCCTTGCGCTATGTCGTGCCTCACCCAACAATCCGCTGCTAGCGGTAGGGCAAGCTGGAGCACCGGGGCTCGAGGAACTAGACTCTGGGGCTCCCAGACCAGATCTCGGCTCCCCTGCACGGATCTTGCCAGCGAGGCAGGCTCTGTCTCTGCTGCGGCTGTTAGGGTAAGTGGCAGCTGGCCCGTGTCTGCTCTGTTTAATTATGCAGTTTTTCCTTTAGCCAACTAGACTTTTTCCCAATATAAGAACTACCCTTGCTTTAACCCTGCTAGGGTCAGAAAGGGAATTCCCTGCTAGTGCAGATCCTGATCGCTTCTCCTAAGAGCCAGTCAGGAACACATCCTTTTCGCTGTTGAGGACTGAAAGACTGGCTCTCTAGCACCAGAGCGAGCTGGGTAGGCTAGCAGCAAGTCTTTGAAGAGTTCAGTCCTCAGCTGCTGAAGGAGGTTGACTACCCCACTGTTCCTGGACTGGCCCGGAGAGACAAAAAGGAATTTCTGTTTAAGAATATGTAGTATTCGGGCTTGTTCAGCTTTCCTAACAGGTTTATTGATATTCTAGGACCCACTGCAATATTTACGGTGCTGCTTTTTTCTAGATAGGGGTCCTTATTTAAGTTTTCCAAGTTATTACTGGCATGGTAGATTTGCTCTTGGTCCCGAATTACATTTTTGTATTAATTCCAGGGCTGGTCCAACCATCAGGCGATTGCTTTGGGGGTTGGCATTCAAAGTTAAACAATAAATTCTGACAGCCAGTGGGGACATATGGATTAATATTTTCTTAGGGTGCCAACATTTTGAATTAACTGTGGGGCTTGTCCTGATTAAATTCACAATATACCTGATATTGAGAGGGATTTTTTTTTATACGGTAAGTTTTATGGGGAAGGCTCTAGCTCTGCTCTGCACAGATTGTTGAGGAAGGGGCCGGGGCTGGGTTCGGTGGATGTAACTATTATAGTCTCTTGCTAACCATGTAAATAATCTACTTTTTGGTTCCTTGTAACATAGTTTTATGTTTCCTTTTATGTTAATAACCCACACATTGTTTTCCATGTAACCTAGTTCTTATGTAATCTAGTTTATGTTCACTTAATGTTTAATGTAATGCAATATTGCACTGTTTTGCTATATTGTTGTTTAAGTTCCTTGTAAACCGCCCCTGATCTTTGGAAGGGGCGGTATAGAAAAGCACACAAATAAATAAATAAAATAAATGTAGAATATATGTTTGGATTTAATGCCATATGGGAGAGCATATGTGTGATGGAAGGGTGTGAGAAGGGTACTGTGGCTGAATTGGTGCTGAAGAGTCCAAACTCTTGTACCTCCCCCCTTGATATAGCCTGCAGACTCTAAAGCCTGCATTGTTACCCTCTCTGAATTTTTTTTTTATGGATGAGACGGGGTGGGCGGGCATGGGTGGAGCATGGCTAGCCCAAATGGCAGATTTTTCTCTTTGAAAAACTTTGCAACCCTAACTGCTAGTGTCACCTCCTTTGCCACTGCTGTTTCCTGGGATAGGTGGCAGCAACAGTAAAAAGGAGATAAGGCTTTGGACCCATAAAGCCTCTGCTGGTCTTGCCCCTTCAGAAACAGGACATGTACCTTAGAAGAGAAGGGATCAGCAGAGTCTTTAGTGTTGTGCTCTCTGTTTTATTGCCATTGCCACACACCTCAGGAAGCAGTGGTAGCAGGGAGAAGAGAAGGGTAGAAAGAGGAGATGTTGACTCGGAGGGAGGTGGGGGAAGAAAGTGCATATACTTGCTCAGATGGAAATGGGGAAAGTTGGCAAAGTGGGGAGTAGGGTGACAGAAAATAGATGTTGGAATGGGATGAGACAAAATGCTGGCTTGGGGAAGGAGGAAAGAGAGGGGAGATGCCGTATCAGGGGAGGGGAACATGAGAGGGGATAGGAACACAGAACAGAGATGCTGACACTGAGAGCAAGGTAGAGTGTTGGTGAAATCCTGGACATTCCAGAGATAAAATTATACATTAGGAGAGATGCGGAACAAAGATAGGGGATAGGGATAGAGAAGGGGAATGCAGGACATGGGAGGAAGGAGCAGGAAGACAGAAGGAAGTCAGGGATACAAAAGGGGGATGCTGGACACTAGGAGCATAGATAGGGTGATTGAGGGAGGATACTGGACTGGGAAGAAGAGTATGGAGACAGAGAGGATGATACTGGACAAAGGGTGTGGGGAAGGTAGAGAGAAAGAAATAGGAGATGCTGGCGAAAGGGAGAGGAGAGATTCTGGACAAAGAGGGAGGGAGATGTTAAATGAAGGGAGGGAAGGAGAGAGGGGGTGGGGAATACTGTCACACATTTACCATCTAGGAGACTTTTCTTGCATAGAAAGTGAGCTGCAGTCTCTTCCTGGTCTGTCTGATGATGTCACATGTGCTGATTTGCCCTCTCAGGATGCATCCTGGTTTAGTGGGCTCTTGAAGGATGCATCCTCTCTGGTTCCCTATATCTGTTTATACCCAGGAATTCCCATGACATCTTGTCCTTGGATAGGTCGTATGTATGAGTTTCTTATTGCTTCTTGGGATCTGTGGTATCTGGCCTCTGTTGTTTTTCTGTTCATGAACTTGTTCTACCTGCCATGATCTATTCTTGTATACTGACTATGTGCCTGCCTGCTGATTTGGTATTGTTCCTATCTGTTATTATTGCACTGGTGAGTCTGACCTCCTAACTTACCTGTGTTCCTCCATAGCTCCATGTGTCCCCCATTACCTGGTGGTTGGTGTCTATGCTGACTCTGTGGGGAAAATCTTGGACTTCTAGATAACCTCCGCGTATAGGAGGGCTCGTCCCAAAAGGAAAGGGGGCTGTTATTGGTGAAAAAGGCACAACCTAGGCCCAGAGTCCCTGGTGTGCTGCCACCTGATTATAACATTATCTGAGGACAACTGTGTAGCCTGAAGATGGCTGTTATGGCTGTCTTTCATCTGTAAGCTGTTGAGATATTTTCTATGTTCCACCCTCCAGTGATTGCAATAATGGTGCAAGCGATTTTAGATCTTCAAAAGAATATGTCAGAGGTCTTATCCTTAGTCAGACATTAGACACCTGTCTCAGTTTCTGTGGCAGTACAAGTCCTGTACGTGTTCAGGATTCCAAGGTTACTTATCCAAACTGTTTTTCTGAGGACTGCAGTACCTTTCATAACTTCATGAATAGTTGCAGACTTTATTTCCTGATAAGATCTAACTGATACTCTACTGACTAAATGAAAGTGATGGTTGTAGTGTCCCTTTTGCAAGGGAACCCACAAGCCTGGGCTCCTTTGGTGGTCACAATCCTTGATTCATTTTTCTGGACCATGTGATAGTATATGATGACCTTGACAAGACAGCTCTCAAGTTTCCTATATGCTCTCTGCCCCAGGGATCACATTCCACATTCCATCGCAGGATTTAGGCATTGGTGTCCCAAGTAGAACTCACAGGCCTCGATAACTACCTGGGTCAGCCCTTCTTTATATTGGTTCAAGGCTTATCCAATGTAGTGAATCCATCTACTACTTTAGATCATCTGTTGCAGCTTTCTATTCAGGTCAATTGCAGATGATGTGAGTGGAAGGCTTAAAAAGCCATCTGAGTCTACCTAGAGAACCCTATAGTTCCACCTGTTACTCAGTTAACAGCCAATGAAGAACTTATGCAAATTAGGGATACTAAGGGGCATGTTTACTAAGCTAAGCTAATAATTACCACACACTATTTGTAACTAGGTCCTTTGTTATTCAGTGGGACCTAGCTACAAACAGCACGCACTAACTCTTAGCCCAGCTTAGTAAACATGCCCTTAAGCTATATCTAGAAGACAGATTCTACCATTGGGTGTAACCTTGTCAGCCCTGTGGAGTAAGGAGACATTATCTGAAATCATCTAAGAAAGGTAGAACTTGTGAACTTAGATGGGGTTAGGGAGACTTGTCTAGGCAAGAGACTGGACCCCTCTACTAATGTATGTAAGGCTTCTCTTTTGGTCTCTGTCAAATGGCAAGGTCAGTTTACCTCTGCTTTGACCTTTTTGGACTTAGGAGCTTTGGGCAATTTCATGAACTTATCACTAGCTGGACTATTAGGGATTCTCTCTGAGACCTTGCTTGTACCCATTTAAGTGGTGGCTGTTAAAGAAAGATCATTAGCTGGAGGTTTAGTTACTGCTATCATTCCTGAGATGAAGCTCGCTGTAGGGGGTATACATAAGGAATCCCTGGTATTTCATCTTATGCCATGCCCTTCTACTCCTATCATTTTATGTACTCATCTATCGACTAGAGATTGGGAGATAGTGTAGGCTGGAGTCTAGGGTACAAAACTACATGTGAGGGTAGCAATGTTGACAATGGAAATGGCCACTGTACTGCAACAAGCTCAGGAGATGATACCTAGTAATACTGCTATCAATTATTGCCTTTATGTCCTTGATATCTTACATCAATCTGTTTTGTCTGAAATGCATAATAGCAAACAACCAGAGCACCCAGGGGTGGGTAAGACAGTACTTTTATTGAGCTGCTCTGTATAGTAGTTTTAGATTTTGTATTTACTGTATAAGATTGTTTTATTATTTTTTACTTTTTAAAATGATTTTACACATTCTATTAATAGTTAAACCGAGGGAGAGCCCTAAATGTGATGTATTTAGGTTTCACTAAAGCCTTTGACACCGTTCCACACAGGCGACTTATAAACAAACTCAGCACCCTTGGGATGAGTTACTGATTGGGTTAGAAATTGGTTGAGTGGGAGGCGACAAAGAGTTCAGGTAAGCGGAGCTCACTCTGAGGAGAAGGTTACCAGTGGTGTGCCACAGGAATCTGTCTTGGTCCAATTCTTTTTAACATCTTTGGTGGTGATATTGCAGAAGGACTGTCAGGTAAGTTTTGCTTGTTTGCGGATGATACCAACCATATCTGCAGTAGAGTAAACATCTAGGAAGAAGGGATCTAGCCAAGCTTGAAGAATGGTCTAGAATTTGACAGCTGAAATTTTAATGCTAAAAATTACAGGGTCATGCATTTGGGCTGCAAAAAATCCAAAGGAGCAGTACGGTGTAAGGGATGAGGTACTCCTGTCCACAAAAGAAGAACAGTACCTGAGCATAATTGTGTCTGACAATCTTAAAGTAGCTAAACAGGTAGAAAATGCGACTGTGAAAACCCAAAGGATGCTTGGGTGTATAGGGAGAGGAATGGCCAGCAGAAAAAAGGAGTTGATAATGCCTCTATAAGTCTCTGGTGCGACTCCCATTTGGAATATTGTGTGCAAGTCTGGAGACCACACCTTCAAAAGGATTTAAGCAGGTTGCAGTCAGTGCAGAGGGTGGCTACTAAAATGGTTAGTGGTTTTCGTTATGTAGCATCTGAGTTCACACAGAGGAAAGGCGGGATAGGGGCGATATGATAGAGGCATTTAAATATCTCAGTGGCATAAATGCACAGGAAGGTATCATTCAATTGAAGGCAATCTCAGCTATGAGGGGACATAGGATGAGAGCGAAAGGGGATAGAATCGGGAGTAATATGCGGAAAATGTTTCTTTATGGAAAGATTGGTAGATGCGTGAAATAGTCTCCCAGTGGAAGTGGTGGACATGAGGACAGTATCTGAATTCAAAAAAGCACGGGACAAACACAGAGGATCCCTAAAAAGGGGACTATTGTAGTTGATATGGAAGGGAAGACTAGGTAGGCCATGTGGTCTTTCTGCCGTCATGTTTCTAGTTATTGTTTCATGTTGTATATATTGTCAGGAATAGTTATTATTGGTTGTTTTTAATTGTAATTGTTTTAGTTTTATGGTTGCTTTTTGTTTTTTATTATTTAGACCACTTTGATATTTGTCAAAGGTGGTGTATCAAATGCTATTAAATTAAATTCATATCTCTAGTCCTGTATCTTCATGGATTTTATTGTTCTGCCACCATCCAGGGATGATACTATTATCAAGGTGGTAGTGGACCAATTCATAAGATGGCTCCTTTTTTACCTAGGAGGCTCAATAGGCTACTAGGGAAAAGCTGCTGACTCTTCAGAGTAAAGTCAGCATTTATGAGGTGGTTGGAACAAAGCTCTTGGAACGTCTGACTGCAGATATAGCTGAGCATGAAATGAGAGTCAGAAGCAACAAAGATGTCTTCCTTTTCGTTCCTCTAGTCCAGTCCCGGAACCTTTGAGTTTAGTATCTCTTCCAGCAGCTTTGGAGACTGAAACACGTCATCGCTTTGACACCTGTATAAATAGGCAAGGTCCGCACCTCTCCTGCAGTAGTTTCAGTCTCCAAGCAGCTGGAGAAGGTTCTGAGCCTGTGACTAGGCTCACACAGCACAAATAAGCAGAGATTCTATTTTTTTAATTTTTTCAAAGATTGTGAAATATTTTGTAATTTGAGTTGCTTTTACTTTAAGATGGATATTTCAGGGCAGAAGGGTACTGCTAGCTGAGGCTTCCTTTTCTGTCTCTGTCAGATTTTTCTGTTTGATTTTCCTTCTCCTCTTCTCTTCCCCCCGCCCTCCTCTCCCCCCCCTCCGTTTGACTTCCCCCGCACTGTAACGAGCATCGGGAGGACTGACCGGATGCATATGCCCCCCTGCTCCCGAACCCGCTTGAACAGGTGAGGCGCAGGCACGGGCCAGAGCCCCGCAGAGAGGAGAGGAAGCAGACACTGACAAGCTGTGTCTGCCGCGCCGGAGCCGAAGCCGCTGTTTTGGCTGAGCTCTGATGCTGGATGAGGCCTCCACTAAAGCGGTGAGTCTCTGTCAGTTTGGCGGTCGGTTTAGGTCAGCGGTTATTGGCTGGGGAGGACACGGAGCCTCGATCGCATGGGGCCTCGAGATTCCGGCATCAAGGCCGGACCACATGAATTCGTGCGGGAAGCATGACGGCAGCCATTTTATCTCAGCAAGCAAAGGGGCAGTTCATTTAGGTGCCTGGAGGCCTCCGAGACTCGTTTTGGCTTCAGTTGCAGGGGAGAGGGTCTAGCCTGATATCAGCTGCATGCAGATTGTGAAAAAAAAAAAGTGATTGGTGGACTTGGACTGCTGAGGGTGTTCAGCTTTCACGGGGAAGTTAGTATGCTGGCGAGACCTTGCTGCTTGGTCTGTGGCACGAGGTGCGGCACAGTCTTGGAGTCAGGTGTGTGTAGGGGCTGTACTCATGAGGCGGCTGTCACGGAGAAGGTGCTGGATTTGGGAACCGAAGGACAGTTGGTGGTTCCTCATGAAGAGGGCGAAGCCCTCCCATCTCCGCTGGTCTCCTTGGAGCCGGTAGCGGGGCTATCTACTGGGGTAGGGCCGTTTCCTCCGCTGGGATTGGGCCAGGTGGGGGGGCCTTCCGTGGTTCCGCCATATTTCTTTGCCCTTATGCAGCAGGCATTTGCTTTGTTGCAGTCTGGAATGGCCTCACCTTCTCTGGCCGCGCGAGACTTCATTGTGGTCTGAGGAGGGGTCTGCCCCTGTCAAGAGAAGAATGGAGGTGGGGCGGCGAGCTCAGCGTCCCTGCCCGGGGGGGGGGGACCTAGAGGCGGGTGACGGGGATGTAAAGGACGTCTCGGGGGACGAGTTCGAAGAAGGTGAGTTGCCTGACTCGGAACAACAGGCTAGGGTAGTCAGGGTGTTTAGGTGGGAGGAGCTGCCAGCTCTGATTACCGAGACGCTCAAAACGCTAAATGTGCCCTCTACAGTGCCGGCATTGGATGAAGCATTAGAGGATCCGCTCTTGCAGGCGGTGCGGATGACCCAACAGGTGTTTCCCTTTCATAGAGTGTTTAGGAGCATGATTCAGGAGGAGTGGGATTTGCCCGAGTCGGCCCTGAGAGGTTCTAGAGCGATAGCTAGGCTGTATCCACTATCAGACCAAGATAGGGAGCTTTTTCGCTCTCCTAAGGTAGATGCGATGGTGTCGGCTGTTTCTAAGAAGACTACGGTCCCGGTAGAGGGCACCGCAGCGCTTAAGGATGTTCAAGACTTGAAGTTAGATACCTTGTTGAAGCAGGTGTTTGATATAAGCGCCCTTTCCATGCAGGCCTCGATAGCGGGGGCGTGGGTGGCGAGAGGCTGCCTGAGATGGTCCCAACGAATGCAGGGTGATCAGCTGGGAGAGCAGGTTGATGAGGTAGCACGGCTGGAGTCGGGGACTGCCTATCTGGTGGATATTCATTATGACCTCATCCGGGGGCTTGCAAAGAGTATGGCGTCCGTAGTGGCAGTTCGGCGGTATTTGTGGTTGAGAAACTGGTCTGCTGATGGTTCTTCTAAGGCTTGTCTCAGCAAGCTTCCGTTTAGGGGGAAGCTTTTGTTTGGAGAGGATTTGGATAAGTTGGTCAAGGACCTCGGGGAATCCAAGGGGGGACAGTTGCCTGAGGATAAGCCTAAGCAGGGCCGTCCTAATACAGGTCCCAAGGGGTCTCAGAGAGTTTCGTAGGTTTCGGTCCTCTCACTTCTGCCAGTCGCAGCGAGGAAGGTTTCCGATGCTAGGCCAGGGATTTTGGGGGGCGGGCAGAGGTTTTGTGCCCTTCCTGTCCTCAAACCTTAAAAAGCCACAATGAGATGAGGGGGACTCAGGTGGGGTTCGTGCCCGTGGGAGGACAGCTACGGGAGTTTTACCCTGCCTGGGTCCAGATTACGTCAGACCAGTGGGTGTTGGAAGTCATTCGAGAGGGTTATGTGCTAGAGCTCCATCGACCGGTGTTAAGATTCCTTTGTCCTGTCACCTTGCAGAGCCTCGCACAAGGTCCGGGTGGTTCGGGAGACGCTACAGTGGCTGCTGCAGCTCAGGGCAGTGGTGCCCGTCCCATCAGACCAGTGCGGGTGCAGTCGATACTCCATCTATTTCGTGGTGCCAAAGAAGGAAGGCACATTTCGGCCGATTCTGGATTTGAAAAGAGTGAATCGATGTCTCCGGGTGACTCATTTCCATATGGAGATGTTGTGCTCCGTGATTGCGGCGGTCAAGAAGGGAGAGTTCCTTACGTCATTGGACCTCACGGAAGCTTATCTGCACATCTCCGTTTGGCGAGAGCATCAACAGTTTCTACGGTTTGCGGTGGCCATGGGGCACTTTCAATTCCAGGCCTTGCCCTTTGGTCTGGCGACGCGCCAAGAACTTTCACCAAGATCATGGTGGTGGTGGCGACGGCGCTCCGCAAGGAAGGAGTGCTGGTTCACCGTATTTGGACGATTGGTTGATTCGAGCAAAGTCAAAGGTAGAGAGTGACGCAGCCACTGCCCGGGTGGTGCAATTGTTAGAGAGCCTGGTCTGAGTGGTCAACTTTGTAAAGAGCAAGCTGGTTCCCTCGCAATCTCTGGAATATCTGGGGGCGCGATTCGATACAGAGCAGGGAGCGGTGTTTCTTCCGGTTCAGCAAGCGCAGGGATTAAGAGAGCTTGTGCGAAGGTTTCTGTCCCAACCGGCGCCTACAGCTTGGCAGTATCTGCACTTGCTCGGAACGATGGCGGCCACAATCGAGGTGGTGCCATGGGCTAGAGCTCAGATGCGGTCATTGCAGAGGGATCTACTCCAGCGGTGGTCTCATCAGTCGGACGCGCTATCTCATCGGCTGGTCTGCCCACCGGAGGTGCGGCAGGAACATCTCTGGTGGTTACGGCCAGAGAGTTTGGAGAAGGGCATGCCTCTGGAGACTCCAGCCTGGAGACTTTTTGATGACGGATGCAAGTCTGTTAGGATGGGGAGCGCATTGCGAAGGGAGGTTAGCGCAGGGACAGTGGTCGCTGGTAGAGAAGGAGTGATTGATCAACAGATTGGAGATGAGGGCGGTGTTTTTGGCCCTCCTGGAGTTTGTCAGACGGCTGTCTGTGGTGAGAATGTTCACAGTCTTGGCAAGTGCATATATCAATATGATTTGCAAGGGATTGTGGGAAATGCAGTCCATTCACACCAGACACAGCCACTCACAATAATTAGTTGTGCTTGAGTGTAAAGCCAATAAGATATTTATTTATGGGGTTATTTCTCCCAACACAGATGTGCTTGGTAGCACATAAAACAGGATACTTGCTTTCAGTGTTAAACTTAGAAAAAACAAAATCAGGAAAACAACAGCTGAACTTGTCAGGCAATCAAAGCAAAAAAATAAAGACCTGGTTGGTAACAAACTGGTCTTTTCTGTAGGCTCTAGCTAATATTTTCTTAGCTGTGCATCAAACAACAAGCAAAACCCACAAAGAAGGGAAAAACTGTTCTTTTCAGGTTAACTTCTTATATCTTCACACATAGATTCAGAAGTGATTCCCTCAGAGCTCACAAGCAATTAGGTAAGGCTCAATTGCTAGCAGTTACCCAGCTGAAACCCCTTAGCTGGCTTGCTTTCTACTGCGTGGCTCAAATCCTACTTCAGGAGCTTTTCTGAGTAGATTAAAGAACAAATTTGTATTTCTTTGTGATGGTTGTTGTACTTTGTAACAGAAAATTACCAAAGGAGTTTAGACAGAGCAATCCATATATTCACAGCCTGTATCTAAGACCGCTCCCCCTTCTTCAACAATCATGGGTTCAATATCATGGATTGGCACAGAGGAATTTCTCAATGTAGCACTCTCAGGAGAATACTTGTTTCCCTGCTGTCTTTCAAGGTTATAGCTAGGGCATAGATCAGTGTTCATACCTGAGCTTCCATTGCTGTTAGAGTTCCTCTCTAAATAGCCTGGCCAGTATGTAGTCCAATTCTTATGTCCAGCCTTCCAATCCAGATCCCTGGACACTGGATCTCTCTTCACATACCTTCTGGCACGGGTCCTAGGGTCCCTTCCAAGTGCAGCCGTCTCCCTCACAGGTACCCTCTGGAGATTCCTAGCTCTGCAGCACCATTCCTCTGGCTTTCCCCAGTCCAATGGTGTATGCTGGCCTTTTGAATGTCTCCCAGTATACGTACTGCTCTGGACTCCTTTAGACCTCCCAAATGCTTTTCTCTTCTTTCTTCCAAAGGGTTTCTTGCCCTTTCTGTCCGTTCGCTCTGGCTTCTGCTTCTGATGATCCTCCAGATGATGAAGATGTCCAAGATGAGGATATCCAAGCTGATCCTGAGGATAAGGATTCTGAGGATAATTCTCTGTAGAATAAACTCTACCTTTATTCTGCCTAAATGAGTGCTCCACCCTAGCACAGCGCAGCTGTGCTGAATCAGGCCCTGCCCTTTGAGATGAGTGCTTAGGGATTACCTCATAGCCCTCCTGATTGAACACACGTTTCCCCACTTCAGCTCCTCTAATGGCTGTTGGAAACCTGGTGCATTCTGGGACTGGTAGTCTTTTATGGGAAAATTCTGTTTTCTTATTTCTACCAGAACTGACAGGTTGCTTGTTCAGAGTCACTTCACCTTTACTATAGCTCCTTCCTGAGCTATGATAAGCTTCCTTATCACAAGTTCCATTCATGGTTGAGACAGACGGCGGTGCAGGTGCTGTCCGACAATGCGACTACAGTAGCCTACATCAATCGACAGGGCGGCACAGGAAGTGCGGCGTTAGAGGCAGAGGTGAGTCAGCTGTTAGACTGGGCCGAGCTAAATCTGAAGGGCCTGTCGGCGCAACACGTGGCTGGAGTGGACAATATCGAAGTGGATTACCTAAGTCGGCGCAGGGTGGATCCCGGAGAGTGGGTACTTCACCCGGATGTGTTTGTTCTGGTCGTACGACGCTGGGGGATGCCTCTCATGGATCTAATGGCGACCTTCGAGTCAGCAAAGGCAGCACGATTTTACAGCAGAAGACGAGAGCGAATGTCGGAGGGTCTCGATGCGTTGACGCAGAGGTGGCCGGTGGAGGGTCTCCTCTATGTCTTTCCTCCTTGGGCTCTCATAGAACGAGTGGTACAGCGCATAGAGAAGCACGAGGGCCTGGTGGTTCTGGTGGCACCCGATTGGCCCAGAAGACCTTGGTATGCGGATATGGTGTGTCTGCTGCTGGACAGTCCGTGGAGACTTCCACAGCGGGAGGACCTGTTGCTTCAGGGGCCATTACATATGCCGCAGGTGAATTAGTTCTCACGGCATGGCTCTTGAAAGGGCTAGGATGAATCCCAAGGGCTATTCCGCGGCAGTCATTTCTACATTGTTGAAGGCGTGGAGGCGATCTACATTGTTAGCGTACGTACGGGTCTGGCGCATTTTTGAGGCCTGGTGTGCGGATTGGAGGCTGCGGCCCTTAGGGGCGTTGATTCCACAGATCCTTTCGTTTTTGCAGGATGGTGTGGAGAAGGGTCTCGCGGCTAGTTCTTTGCGAGTTCAGTTGGCAGCACTGTGTTACCGTGGTAAGGTACAAGGTCAGGTGTTAGGAGCTCATGTGGACGTTCGAAGATTTTTGCAAGCCGTGTTACTCATGCGGCTGCCGCACAGGTGTTCGGTTCCGGCATGGGATCTGAATTTGGTGTTGGATGCGTTGGTCAGGGAACCGTTTGAGCCGTTAGGTAAGGCCTCTCTAAAGGATCTGACTTTGAAGACAATTTTTCTAGTAGCTATTTGCTCCGCTCACAGAATTTCAGAGTTACAGGCTTTGTTCTGTAAGGAACCGTATCTTTCCTTCTTCGATCACAAGGTGGTGTTGCGTACGGTTCCTGCATTCTTGCCTAAGGTGGTTTCGGTTTTTCATGTCAACCAGGTGGTTTCGTTGCCGGTATTCTCGGGGGAGCAGAAGGAAGCGACAGAAGGTAAATTGCATCTTCTTGATGTTCGTCGGGCACTCAAGAAATACCTCCGCGGGGCAGCATCCTTCTGTAGGTCGGACAGGTTGTTTGTGTCGTTTGGGGGTCCGCGGAAGGGGGAGGCGGCGGCAAAGTCGGCCATTTCCAGATGGTTGAAGGAAACCATTGCAGCTGCATATATTTTGAAAGATAAAGTGGTACCGGAGGGTCTTCGAGCTCATTCGACTAGGGCGCAAGCGGCATCTTGGGCAGAATTCAGTTTGGTGCCAGCCGCGGATATTTGTAGGGCGGCGACTTGGTCGTCGTTGCATTCTTTTGCTAAGCATTATAGGCTCGATGTGCAGGCATCTGGAGATGTACGTTTTGGGTCAGCAGTACTTCAGGCTGGGCTTGCAGGGCCCTCCCGTTGATATTCACTGCTCTGTTACATCCTCAAAGGTTCTTGGACTGGACTAGAGGGATGAAAAGGAAGATGTAATTAGACTTACCTGCTAATTGTTGTTCCTTAAGGAACTCTAGTCCAGTCCCGGATCCCACCCGGGGTGTTTGGCTGTCAGCCTGAGGTTCGTAGCGTGCAGTGAGGTATTGGGAAGGTCCTCTGTTAGAGCTAGGTTGGAAGGAGCGGATGGGGTCCTTTCTAAGCAGTACTTTGTTTGCTCTGGGGGTACGTGCTTCGTCCAGAAGAGCGTATTTTACATTTTTATACTTGTACCTTAAGGGTACAGTTTTAGACAGTTAAAAAAAAAACGTTTACTACGTATTTACCTGCTTACTTATTTAACTACTGTTTTGACTACTTATTTGTTGCTCTGCTGAGTCTGCTTTGTCAATAGTGTCGCGCCCTCGCCCCGCCTAGGCGGTTGCCTGACAAGGAAAGGGGCGAATGTTCCTTTCAATTGTACTCCAGGGCAAAGGCCTCTGGGAGTTGTAGTTAAATTGTAGTTGTAAAGAAATGCTGAGCCAAGGGTTGAAAGCAAACACAGGAAGTTTATTCACCTCCTGAAATAAACAGGAACTTCTTAATGAAGCTTGGCTTTTCACGTGTACAGACTTTTTACAGGAAAATAAAAGATAACAATGGCTCTTGCTTACTTCAACAAGGCACATGTGGTTTCTTCAAAAATAAAGCTTCAATTCCCATTGCTTAACTGAAACTTAAATGTCCATTGACAACTTCAATGCTACCAAACTCAAGCAATAAACTTTTCTTCTTAGCTTATTTCTTCAGGGGTTTTAATTAGCTTCCTAGAGACTTCAGTCAGTGCTCCTTAATAAGTCTCTTTTCAAGCAGCAGCCACGCTAATTAAAACTTCCTGGCTTCTTAGCATAACATGCACAGCAAACACATGGATATTTCTTCAAGGTTAGAATTTCCAAACATTCTTACTTTACTGCTATGGACAAATCACACTCCATTTCTATCTCAGGCTGACTCAAGACAGTATCATTCTCTCCCAGTTCCATTGATTCACATTCTGAACACGATGGATCTGTGACGTCATTGTAAAACAGCTGTTCCCCTCGAGACCTCTCTCGGTACACAGAGCTGTTATTACCACAAGCTACTTCCTGGTCCTTTAACAGACCTTTTAAAAGCTTTAAAACATTCAGACCTTGTTTGTTAAGAGGTTTTCTTACCAGCCCTTCCTGGGTTCTTGAACCACCTGCAGGCTTCCTGTAACCCTGGTACTGGTTTGAATGTTGGAGCTGCCTTTGGGGATATCCTTCCCTCAAACTGCTGTCTGGGAACCTTTCCTGAGAGCTTTGGCTAAAATCCTCCTGAGCAATACCTTTGGAGATTCTTTTCAGCAGTGCTTCACTGCCACTCCCCTGGCCATGCTGGTTCCTGGATGAGTTAGCCCTCACGTCTCTCTTCCTCCTGCAAGAGTGAAACTCTTGCTCAGACTGAGGTTCCTGCTCAGACTCCGCCTCTGAATCAGACTCAGCTCTCCTTCTCTCGTGCCTTACTCTTTCTGCTGTCTTGTTCCTGTTTCCTGCTCTCGCTGTTAGTCTTGCTGCTCCCGCTGTTAGTCTGTCTTTCCCTGTTCTCTGGGGTTTATATGAGTGGGTCTGACCTGTATCTTTCCACCCCGCCCCCAGCTGTCCTGCATTACCACCCTCAGTTACCATGGAGCTGGGGCGTGGCTTTTGGACAACAACCTTTGACAGGTCTTTTCCAATGTTAGCTGCACTTTTAAAGTGACCATTTCTTGCATTTTCCTTCTGACTATGGGAAACTGCAAGCGCTTTCTCTATCTCCATAGGGACCTGGCTGTCTTCGCCACCACATATCCCCCCACTTAAGATATTACGGGCTGGCGTATCAACTTCAGCACAGCTCGTAATACGCGAAAGGGCGTCAGCGTTGGTGTGTAACTTTCCTGCCCTATGCTCTATATGAAAGTCGAACGCCTGCAAGGCCATGTACCAACGGGTAAGACGGGGATTATGATCCTTCATCTGGTTTAGCCAACGTAACGGGGCATGATCTGTCACTAGTAAAAACTTACGGCCCGTTAGGTAAAAACGCAAGGCGTCCACCGCCCACCTTATGGCCAGATATTCCCTCTCTACTACAGAGTATTTCCTCTCTGGTGGTGTTAATTTCCTGCTGAGGAACATAACCGGATGTTCCTCCCCATCAAACGTCTGTGACAACACAGCGCCCAACCCTGTATCGGAGGCGTCTGTTTTGTACGATAAAAGACTTACTAAAATCTACACCCCTTAATATTGGTGCCTGGCAGAGCTCTTCCTTTAACCTAGAAAAGGCTTGTTCTGCTTCCACTGACCATTTTACCTGGTTGGGTGCATTCTTCTTCAACCCCTCTGTTAAGGCAGCACTCTTGGTAGCGAAATGGGGAATGAATCGGTGGTAATAGCCGATTAAACCTAGAAAACTACGGAGCTGTCTCTTTGTCTGAGGTCTAGGAAATGTCCTCACACTTTCCACTTTTTCAAGTAGAGGTTTTACAGTGCCTCGCCCTACCAAATGTCCCAGATATTTCACTTGCTTTCCCCAAACATACACTTGGCCGGGTTCAAAGTAATACCTGCACCACGCAAGGCCTTTAAAACGGCGTCGATGCGTGCCAAGTGCTCATCCCAGCGAGAGCTATGGATCACTATGTCGTCCATATACGCGGTCACGTATTGTTGATGGGGACGTAAGATCACATCAACTAGTCGCTGGCAGGTCGCAGTCACCCCATGCAATCCAAAAGGCATGCGACAAAACTGGTACAGACCGATAGGGGTGCTGAACGTGGTCTTTGGGCGAGATTCCCTGGTGAGGGGAATCTGCCAATACCCCTTAGTCATGTCAAGGGTGGTCAGGTAAGACGCCTGGCCTAATCGGTCCAGCAATTCTTCTATCCTTGGCATGGGATAGGCATCAAACCGGGAGATGGCATTCACCCTGCGGAAATCAATGCAAAACCGCATTGTTCCGTCTGGCTTAGGTACCAGCACTATAGGGCTGTTCCATGGGCTATGGGACTCTTCAATTATTCCCATCTTAAGCATGTCCTGCACTTGGGAAACTACCTCCTGGCGTTTTGCCTCAGGTAACCGGTAGGGTCTCTGGCGTACTATCTCCCCTGGAAGGGTAACTACCTCGTGAGCCACGAGTCTTGTCTCACCTGGTATGGGTGTTAAAACATCGGGGTACTTCCTTAGGAGCCCTAATATCTCCTGCTGTTGAGACCAGGAAAGTTCTTCCCCTAACCTGGGGACTGGATCTCCCTTGCAATCAGTTAATTGCAGGCCTAGATCCTCCTCCTCGGTCACCTCACAGCTGGCAGCTAAACCTTTTACTTCGGTTTTTCCGGTGGAACCAAAACCTCCGGTCCCCCTAGTGGTAGGAGTTAACTCTGCTACCTCTTCCAGGGCCGGAAAACCCACCCGCTCACAGATCATTTGGGCTATACGGTCCCCTATATTTACCCTAAAATCCTCTTTGGCAAAATTGAATAATAGCACCTTAATCGTCCCTCGGTAGTCGGGGTCGATTACTCCGGTGCCTATATCAATGAAGTTCTTCCAGGCTAGGCCTGAACGAGGGGCAAGACGTCCATAGCAACCCGGGGGTATTTCCACTTGTACTCCCGTTTCTACCAGGGCTTTTCCTTGATGGGGAACGACTATCTTTTCTGCACTACACAGATCAAAGCCGGCTGCCATCTGGGTAGCCCGCTTAGGAACTTTGGCATTGGGAGTAGTGCGGCAGAACCTAAGAACGAATGGGGACTTCTTAGGGAAGTTCTCCCTCTTAGCTATCTCCCCTTTGGCCTGTCGCTGTTTGGAACCAAACAATGGTTGGGGTACTGTCCTAGCCTTAGTGTTCCCTGTACTTGTAGACGGTGCTCGATCTCCCTCACTCTCCTTTGCCTGGGGTACTCTCCCACCCTCCAAATGAGGTGAATCCCCTGGTGGTGCTTCTCTCTTGTCTTTTGGGGGTGCTAAGGTGGATGCCTTACCTGCTTTATTCTGGAGACCCTCTGCTATCCCACGCCTGAACTGGGGCCAGTCCCTTCCCAGGACTAACGCTTGTGGGAGCCTTGGTACTACCGCCACAGGTACTTTCCTCTTTAGCCCTAAGCCTTTTACAGATACAACATACACAGGGTACGATGAGGCTGCCCCATGAATGCATCGTATCTTGATAGACTTTTCTTGAGGCTCGGGAGCCGGACCAATCTGGGATGCTATCTCTTTCCAGAGCTTCCTTGAGATCATTGACTGGTCCGCTCCGGAGTCCAACAAAGCCTCTACCTGGACACCCTCCACTTCTACATCTAGAAGGAATCCTTCCCCGCTCTCTTCAGAGTGGGAGGTCATCAGGGCTGTCCTAGCTCTGCAGTCTTTCTTCATGTGTCCCTCTTCCCCACATGAAAAACATTTCCTGCGCCTATAACCAGGTTTATCAAAAGGCACTGCTTTCATACCTTCTCCCCATATAGGCTTCTCCTTCCTTTCTGAGGCTACCTTGACTGCCTGCGTTAGACCACCTACTTTAACCGGGCTCGCCACACTGGCCTCCAGGTAACGCTCAGCCAGTGCGGTCGCTGCCTCTGTGGTCCTGCAGTCTTGTAGGATCAGGAAGGATCTTATGTCACTTGGAACAGCGTCCATGAACTGCTCCAAGATAATGCAGTCAAACAATGACTCCTTGGTTCGAGTCTCAGGTGTTAGCCATTTTACCGCCAACCCCTTGATCCGCTGGCATAGAGCACGTGGTGTTTCACCGGGTTTTAACCGGGAGCTTCGCAGAAGGCGGCGGTAGACCATGGGGTTTAGGCCCAGGCGGTCTCTTATTGCCTTCTGTACCTCCTTGTAATCAGTGGCTAATTCCACGGGCATAGCCCTATATGCTGCTAGCGCTTCTCCGGTTAAAGAAGCGGCAAGGCGTATGGCCCATTGCTCTTTATGCCAACCTGATAACATTGCTACCCTTTCAAATGCAGCTAAAAAGTCATCAACATCGTCCTCTTTTGTTAACTGTCCAAAGGAAAGTGTCCCAGTCCCAGGCATCCCAAACCCTGGTGTATCCCTTAAGGAACCTGGTACTGTCCTTGAAGACTCTGCTGTTGGTTTCTGCGTTCCCAGCCAACCGTCCATCTTCTCCAGTAACGGCTTCTGCTGGGCTTGAAGCATGGCCGCTGTATGTTCCATTGTCCGTGCTGACATCTCCTGTTGCTTTTGAAACTGCTCGGCCATCCATCGCAATAGCTCCGTCTGCTCCATACTCGGTAGTGGCTGAAACAAGAAAAACAGAGACAAACACCAAGTGCGGCCCTCCAAAGTATAGGCCCTCTCTCCCTGGTGTACTGCTGCAGTCCCACCCGGCTCTGGTATCCGCTTATATCCCTTATAAATACGGGTTACCTCAGGCAGGTGTAGACTCGGGCTTATCAACCAGCAGGAATGGCCTCAGGACTCTGCTCCACTCCGGCCCCTCTGTTGTTGATCCGGGTCTTCCTTACAGCAGCAACTTGTATCCTTTGTGCATGTGCAAAAAAAAACCTTTTTCCTCCTTTTTTTTTTTTCCTTTTCTTTCTTTCTTCTTCCTGTAGTTCCGGTGTCTTGGGAACACGTGACCAAGGCGAATCCTAAATACTACGCCACCTGTCACGCCCTCGCCCCGCCTAGGCGGTTGCCTGACAAGGAAAGGGGCGAATGTTCCTTTCAATTGTACTCCAGGGCAAAGGCCTCTGGGAGTTGTAGTTAAATTGTAGTTGTAAAGAAATGCTGAGCCGAAGGTTGAAAGCAAACACAGGAATTTTATTCACCTCCCGAAATAAACAGGAACTTCTTAATGAAGCTTGGCTTTTCACGTGTACAGACTTTTTACAGGAAAATAAAAGATAACAATGGCTCTTGCTTACTTCAACAAGGCACATGTGGTTTCTTCAATAATAAAGCTTCAATTCCCATTGCTTAACTGAAACTTAAATGTCCATCGACAACTTCAATGCTACCAAACTCAAGCAATAAACTTTTCTTCTTAGCTTATTTCTTCAGGGGTTTTAATTAGCTTCCTAGAGACTTCAGTCAGTCCTCCTTAATAAGTCTCTTTTCAAGGAGCAGCCACGCTAATTAAAACTTCCTGGCTTCTTAGCATAACATGCACAGCAAACACATGGATATTTCTTCAAGGTTAGAATTTCCAAACATTCTTACTTTACTGCTATGGACAAATCACACTCCATTTCTATCTCAGGCTGACTCAAGACAGTATCATTCTCTCCCAGTTCCATTGATTCACATTCTGAACACGATGGATCTGTGACGTCGTTGTAAAACAGCTGTTCCCCTCGAGACCTCTCTCAGTACACAGAGCTGTTATTACCACAAGCTACTTCCTGGTCCTTTAACAGACCTTTTAAAAGCTTTAAAACATTCAGACCTTGTTTGTTAAGAGGTTTTCTTACCAGCCCTTCCTGGGTTCTTGAACCACCTGCAGGCTTCCTGTAACCCTGGTACTGGTTTGAATGTTGGAGCTGCCTTTGGGGATATCCTTCCCTCAAACTGCTGTCTGGGAACCTTTCCTGAGAGCTTTGGCTAAAATCCTCCTGAGCAATACCTTTGGAGATTCTTTTCAGCAGTGCTTCACTGCCACTCCCCTGGCCATGCTGGTTCCTGGATGAGTTAGCCCTCACGTCTCTCTTCCTCCTGCAAGAGTGAAACTCTTGCTCAGACTGAGGTTCCTGCTCAGACTCCGCCTCTGAATCAGACTCAGCTCTCCTCCTCTCGTGCCTTACTCTTTCTGCTGTCTTGTTCCTGTTTCCTGCTCTCGCTGTTAGTCTTGCTGCTCCCGCTGTTAGTCTGTATTTCCCTGTTCTCTGGGGTTTATATGAGTGGGTCTGACCTGTATCTTTCCACCCCGCCCCCAGCTGTCCTGCATTACCACCCTCAGTTACCATGGAGCTGGGGCGTGGCTTTTGGACAACAACTTTTGACAGGTCTTTTCCAATGTTAGCTGCACTTTTAAAGTGACCATTTCTTGCATTTTCCTTCTGACTATGGGAAACTGCCGGCGCTTTCTCAATCTCCATAGGGACCTGGCTGTCTTCGCCACCACAATAGGTACTGGAGGAGAGGGGCGGACCTTGCCTATTTATACAGGTGACATCAAAGTGATGACGTGTTTCAGTCTCCAAAGGTGCTGGAAGAGATACTAAACTCAAAGGTTCCGGGACTGGACTAGAGTTCCTTAAGGAACAACAATTAGCAGGTAAGTCTAATTACATCTTACATATTGGGACATGGAATATACAAAGCATGAACCAAAGGAAAGTAGAGGTGGTCAAGAACAAAATGGAATATGTTGGGTATCAATGAACATAATTGGACTGGCATCACGCACTTTGAATCTGATACCATGGTATATTATGCCAGAAATGAAAAGCAAAGAAAAAATGGCATTGCATTTATAATTAATAAAAAAACTTGCAAGAACTGCAATGAAATACAGAGCAATTCATCGACAAGGAATGCCCGTCATATGCAGGTATGTGCACCAACAGCAGGTTCAGAAAAGGATGTACTGATCAGTTCTATGAATAAGTAAAAGCTGAAATGGAGAGAGCATGTACACAAGATGTACTGGTAGTCATGGTGACTGGAAAGCAAAAGTTCGGAAGTAGGCAAAGTGATTAGAAAATATGGGCTTGGCAACAACGGATGCTGGAGAAAAACTGATAGAATTCAGCAATACTAACAACCTATGCATCTCAAACACCCTTCTTCTAGCAACACAAGCAGCAACTGTATTCATGGACTTAGCACAATGGATTGCACAAAAATCAAATTAACTACATCTGTGGAAGTCAGTGATGGAAAAGTTCAGTAACATCAACAAAGACAAAACCTGGAGATGACTGCTGTAGAGATCACCAGATATTAGTATGAACACTAAAGCAAAAGCTGAAAACAGAGTAAGCCACTCATGAATATAGCAATGTATTATTACCACCGGAATTTTAAAGACTGCCTGTGAAACTGATTTGTTGCTTTGGATACAAATGATAGAATACCAGAAGAGTTATGGGATGGCATGTTGTACTTGAAGAAAGTGTAAAGTCTCTCCAAAGATGAAAAAGCAAAAACAGCCAAAGTGGATGACCAAAAACTCTGAAAATTGTTCAAACGCAGAGAAGTGAAAGAGGAGAAAGAGGTAATCACAGAACTTAACAGATTTCCAATGTGCAGCAAGATGAGACAAAGGGAAGTACAATGATGCATTGAAGGAAATAGAATCAAACTATCAGAGGAAGAACAAGATTGACTTTCCTAAAGCTGTGAAAATTAAAGAAACATTTCAAGCCTCAAGTCTTTTAGCATTCATGGTTAATGATATTGACAAGATCCAGAAAAAGTGGAAAGAATACACTGAGTCATTATACCATAAAGATCAAGTGGATCAACAACCATTTCAAGCTGTACCTTACAATCAGGAACCATTGGTGATACAAGAAATTGAAGCAGCATAGAAAGCCTTAGCAAAGAACGAAGCACCAGTCATTATGACGTTTCCATTGAAGTATTACAATGATCATATGCAGCTGTTACAATACTTACAAGGCCCTGCCAGGAAATTTGAAAGACAACATCATGGCTGACTGGAAAATATCTTGTTCATGCCAATACTGAATAAAGGTGATCAGACTGTGAAATTATTGCAAGATTACTCTGATTCCACATGCCACCAAGATTCTACTCAAGATCCTTCAGTGGTGACCACAACCATACCTGGAACGAGAACTGCTCAGAGTTCAATCAGGATTCATGAAAGGGCGAGGAACAAGAGATATCCTTTCGGTATTTTTTTTGTCTTTTTAAGGATTCATCTCACATCTACAATTATAGCTGCATGTTTCATTGACTATAGTGAGGCCTTTCATTGTATAAATCATTAAAAGTTCTGGGCCACATTAAGAAGCAGGGTACTGTATATCAGAACACCTGATAATTCTCATGCACAACCTTTACAATGATCAAGAAGCAACATTCAAATAGAACAAGGAGACACAATGTTTTAAAATTGGCAAAGGTGTATGACACTGCAGCATATGTTCCCCATACCTAATCAATTTTTATGCAGAGCAAATCATCAGAGAAGCAAGACTGTATGAAGACAACCAAAGTGTGAACATTGATAGAAGTCTTATCAGCAGTCTTCAATATGCTGATGTTACCACGTTAATGGATGAAAGTGAAGACTATCTAAAACATCTGCTTATGAAGATCAAGGAACACAGGGGACATAATATGATTAATGTGGTTAGCAGACCTGCTAACCATGGTGAGTGGGATATTCAGTGGCACCTAGCCATTTTCGGCCACTGAATAACCCAATGCTAACTATATTATTGGGGTGGCACTCACCTTAGGTGATCAGCGGCGCTATTCAGCCAATGGCTGGTTTAGCAAACCAGGCAGCAGTTGAATATCAACTCTGCCTGGTTAGCTAAAATGCTATCCGGGAAGATCGGACCTTCAATGCCTGTGGCTAGATATGACCCCAGCATTGAATATCTGGGTCTAAATTAAAATAGCAATGGCCAACCACTTTACTTGGGCTGGCCATTGCCATCAAATATTGACTCCATAGTCTTAAAAGGGTAGCGTTAGTGCATGTCTGTTTGGGGTCTATATTATAAAAGTGAAATACAGGCAGGGCCAGTCAACCCACTAAGCAGCCGCCTAGGGCAGCAGATCTCTGTGCACACCAGGCTATGTGCTTTGGCACACATGGCCTGTCGCCGAGCTTAGCTGCATCCCCACCCCTAACCCCACCATCGGAATCGGCAGTAGCGTGGCTTAGCATGGGGAGCTTGGCTCGGCATGTGGGGGGGGGGGGGGGCACGGCCAGGGCTTCTGTTTAGGGTGGCAGAATCCCTTAGGTCAGCCCTGAGCACAGGCATGCTTAACTTTATAAAATAGGGGTGTACTTGTATGTCTGAATCTAGTTGGAAGTTATGCCAACTGTATGCAACTAGGTTAACTAAAACATGTGTAGGTTATAACACTATATGACCTTCATGCATGAATTTAGACCCTGCCTATGCTCTGCCCAGTGCACACCCCTATGGAAAGTATGCACTTTGGGACTTATACACTTGCTTACAAAATAACAACTGTCCAAAGTGTGCACTAAAGTGCCCAATAACAATGTAAATGCATTCATTCTATTGCTCCTCGCTACCTCTCCTCTCTCCCTATACTTCTCCTCGTGAACTCCGCTCTTCCTCTGGCTTGCTTCTCTCTATGCCTTTCTCCTCCTCTGCCAACTCCAGACTGCTATCCTTTCACCCTGGTGCTTCTTATGCCTGGAACAAATACCTGAATCTTTACGTCAAGTTTCATCTCTTCCCCTGATCAAATCCCTGCTAAAGACTCACCTCTTTCAGGCTGCTTTTGGATCTTAATCCTTCATTCTCCTTCTGTCTTCTTACCCTTCCCTATTGTACCCTTATTTTTATCTATTGTACTGTCTGTCTTGATTAGATTTTAAACTCTGATGAGCAGGGACCATCTTTTATTTCTGTATCGTGCTGCATACGCCTTGTAGCACTATATAAATGAATTAATAGTAGTAGTAGCAGGTCCTTGAGAACAGAGACATGGACATTTGTAACATATAAATGTCCATGTATGCTTGATAGAATTAGTCCCAAAATGGGCCTGCACTTTAACATTGAGATCCTGACAACAGATAAAAGCAATTTCATCCAAGATTGAAAAGAAATAGAAACAGTAGATACCTTTAACCTGCTTGGATCAATAATCAATAATGAAATGACAAGCAAAAGCAAAGAAATGTGTGCCTAGGAGTCAATGCTGACTCAGCAGCTTTTGGCAGCATGAGTGGAAATAGATTGCCAGGCCTTTCTTCCGAGGCAATGGAGGATTAAGTGACTTGCCCAAGGTCACAAGGAGTGCTAGTGGGAATTGAACCCTGGTCTCTTGGCTACTAAGGTCCAGAGCAAACACAGCAAAGAGCAGCGCTCTTGCAGAAACAGCGGGTACACAAAAAGCAAGAGACGATTCGTCAGGATGATAGATATTGGTAATATTTATTGGACAAACCCCGACGCGTTTCGGCGAAGCCGCCTTCCTCAGGGGGTATACAGCTAAAAACATTAAAAATAAATACAATAATGCTTTAATAATGCAAAAAGCCCCTTATGGGATACAACTCAAATAACAGATAACATTAAAACACATAAACAAAATAACAAAACATGCTAAACAATAATAAATATATACAAGCGCAGGAACAGAGACATGTCAATAAACTAATAAATTAAAAATATGGACATGAAATCTACAATAACAATAAAAAAAATAATAATAATAGTCAGGAAACCCAAAGGACATCTGACAAAAAAATAGAAATTACACTTACCTGGTAATTGTAGTTCCTGGAGGGTCCAGTTTAGTCCTCCACATCAGGGTAGTGCACCTCCTCCTGCAGCAAGGAGACTGGACCAATCAAATCTTTCCCCTATCAGGATGTATACTGCCGGAGCTCCCATCAGCCCCCCAGTGAACTGTAACAAAGCAAACTCAAAGGAGAAATAGACATGTACTACAGAAAAAAGACCCCTCCCCTAAAGAACCCGACTTCCTCCCCAAACGAGGGAGTCAGAACTGTGCACATCGCATCCACCTGAACAAGCGAACCTAATCAAAGGCAGCGCCGCACCGCGACGAAGGCAAGCGACCAAAAAAGAGAGCGGAGATCCTCAAATGTGAGAACCATAGAAAAAATCACTTAACCAGCTCTCTCGCACCCCACAGTAGCGCGCCGACAGGAAAAAAGCTCTCGGGAGGGAATGAGGACTAAACTGGACCTTCCAGGAACTACAATTACCAGGTAAGTGTAATTTCTATTTCCTGAGCGGTCCTCCAGTTTAGTCCTCCACATCAGGGATGTAACAGAGCAGTAATCAACGGGAGGGACCAACCCAACCGGCGTGCAAAACCGCCGAACCGAAGGAAGAATCCCTGGAGGCCAGGACATCCAGCCGATAATGCTTACTAAAGGCATGCAGCGAAGACCACGTAGCCGCCCTGCAAATGTCCACAGGAGGGACCAAACTATGCTCCGCCCACGACGTCGCCTGCGCCCCAGTAGAATGAGCCTGCAATCCTGGCGGAACCGCATGGCCCTGTAGAATATACGCCGACGCAATGGCCTCCTTAATCCAACGAGCAATGGAGGACTTCGTTGCCGCCTCTCCTTTTCGCTTACCCCCAAACAGGACGAACAGGCGGTCCGTCTTCCGAAAAGACTCGGTAGTTCTCAGGTAGCGGCGGAGAACCCGCCGAACGTCAAGACAATACAATCCATCAGCAGACGCGCCCGTCTCCGAGGAGTTAAAGACCGGGAGAAACACGGCTTGGTTCACATGAAAAGGAGAGACCACCTTAGGAAGGAAAGAAGGAACAGGCCTTAAAACAACCCTGTCTCTAGAGAACGATAAGAATGGCTCACGACAAGAAAGCGCCTGCAATTCCGAAATTCGACGAGCCGAACAGATGGCCACCAAGAAAACAGCCTTCAACGTGAGATCCTTCACGGACGCCAAGCGAAGAGGCTCAAAAGGCTTGTGGACCAAGGTCTGTAACACCAGATTCAAATCCCACGGAGGAATCGTGACCCGGCGGAAAGGACGCAGACGGAATACGGCCCTCAGAAAACGTTGCACATCCGTGTGAGCCCCCAGGGGAACCCCCAACACCTTACCCCTGTAACACGCTAGGGCCGCCAATTGAACCTTCAGAGAACTGGCAGCAAGCCTCTTGTCAAAACCGTCCTGCAAAAAACTGAGAATGGCTGGTACTGATGCCTTCGCGGCCCGGATAGCGTGTCGCAAACACCAATCTTCAAAAATTCGCCAGACGCGCACATACGTGAGTGAAGTAGATGCTTTTCGCGCTCGCAGAAGAGTGGCAATGACCGCTGAAGAATAACCTTTGCGCCTCAACCGAGCCGTCTCAATGGCCATACCGTAAGCAAGAACCGATCCACCTGCGGCATTCTCAGCGGACCCTGAAGCAAAAGATCCCTCAAGGTCGGCAGCCGCCATGGCTCGCCATCGAGAAGCCGAATCAGATCCGCATACCACAGACGTCTGGGCCAATCCGGCGCCACCAGAAGAACCTTCCCCCGATGCGCTTCTATGCGTTGAACCACCCGACCGATCAACGCCCACGGAGGGAAGATGTACAGGAGCTCGCAGCTCGGCCACGGGCTAATGAGAGCGTCTATGCCCTCCGACATGCGTTCCCTTCGCCTGCTGAAAAACCGAGCGGTTTTGGCCGACTGAAAGGTCGCCATGAGATCCATGACCGGAGGCCCCATCTGCGGACAATTTGAGCGTACACTTGCGGGTGGAGGTCCCATTCCCCGGCATCCACCTGCACTCTGCTGAGGAAATCCGCCATCACATTCTCCTTCCCGGCGATATGCCCCGCGGAAATGGCCAGCAGTCGAGGTTCCACCCACTGGAACAACATGTCGGACTCTTCCTCCATCGCTCTGCTTCCTGTGCCGCCCTGACGATTGAGATAGGCAACGGTCGCCGAGTTGTCCGAGAGGATCCTCACGGCCCGGCCCGTCACCAAATGTTCGAACGCCTGTAGGGCCCGCATCACCGCTCGGAGCTCGAGGCGGTTGATCGACCAAGAGGCTTCCAGAGTAGACCACTCTCCCTGCGCGAAACGACTGTCGCAATGAGCCCCCCAGCCCGTCAGACTCGCGTCCGTCAGCACCGGCAGCCAGATCGGCTGCTCTAGAGGAACTCCCGCTCGCAACGCCGTCAAGCTCAGCCACCAGCGTAATGACTGCCGAACTCGCTGCGGACAAGGCAACCGCTTGTTCAGGGAATCCGTTTGATTCGACCAACGCCGTAAAAGGGCTCGTTGCAGCGGACGCATGTGAAACCTGGCCCAGGGGACTACATCGAGAGTCGCCGCCATCGTTCCCAACACACGAAGGTACCACCACGCCGATGGAGTCCGGAACGCCAAAAACTTGCGAATCAGAAGGCGCAAAGCTTGCGCCCGGCGATCTGGCAGAAACACTAACCCGTTTGCCGTATCGAAGCGAACTCCGAGATACTCGAGGGACTGAGTTGGCACAAGATGGCTCTTCTTCTGGTTCACCACCCAACCGAGACTCTGTAGGAGAGCTACCACCCTGTCCGTGGCTTGCAAGCTCTCTCGCTCTGTCTTCGCCCGAATTAACCAATCGTCGAGATAAGGGTGAACCAAAACACCTTCCTTCCGCAAGGCCGCCGCGACCACCACCATGACCTTGGTGAAAACACGGGGAGCTGTGGCCAGGCCGAACGGCAGCGCCTGAAACTGGTAATGACCCCAAGGCAGGGCGAATCGTAGAAACTTTTGATGAGCCGCCCTGTTCGGAATATGTAAGTAGGCCTCCGAAAGATCGAGAGACGTTAGGAACTCTCCCTGACAAACCGCAACTAAGACGGATCGCAGAGTTTCCATGCAAAAATGAGGCACCCTCAGGCAACGGTTCACGCCTTTGAGATCCAGGATAGGACGAAGAGACCCGTCCTTCTTTGGCACCACGAAATAAATAGAATACCGACCCGTACCGAGATCGGACTCAGGAACAGGCACCACTGCCCCTAAGGCCAGCAGACGGTCTAATGTCGTGCGAACGGCTAACACTTTTTGAGGACCCTTGCAGGGCGACAGAACGAAGACATCCCGGAGGGGACAAGCCAGTTCCAGAGCGTACCCCTCCCGAATGACCTCGAGGACCCACTGGTCCGAAGTGATCTGGACCCAGGAAGAAAGAAAATGACGAAGCCGACCTCCGATCACCTGACTTCCCCCCGGGGTCCGCCTCGCTTCATTGCGGTTTGCGACTAAAGGAAGAGGAGGACGAAGGGGAGGGAACCGAGAATCCTCTACTCGCTCCTCGAAATCCCCGGAACCCCGAGGATCTAGTAGCCAGTCGTCCGCGCTGGAAACCCGCAAGTCTGGAGGACCGGAACCTGCGAAAGTCCCGAAAAGTCGCTCTAGCTGAAGAGCCACCCCTATTCTGTCTGGGCTTATCTTCCGGGAGCCTTCCGCCTTTGGACTCACCGAGGTCCTTGACTAACTTATCCAGGTCGTCACCGAATAACAGCTTGCCTTTAAAAGGAAGCTTGCTGAGACGCACTTTGGAAGAACCATCAGCAGCCCAATTTCGAAGCCAAATAGTCCTGCGCGCCGCGACTACAGAAGCCATGCTGTTAGCCAACGTCCTAATCAAGTCATAATGAACATCCGCCAGATATGCCGACCCCGATTCCAAGCGGGCCACCTCCAACAGACCGGGCTGGTCCAGGTGGGAGTCCTGTCGCAAACGCTGCGCCCATCGCAAACAGGCCCGAGAGACCCAGGCTCCACAAATCGAGTTCTGTAAGGCCAAGGCATTAGTCTCAAAAGCCTGCTTTAACAAGCCATCTACCTTCCTATCTTGAGTGTCCTTCAAGGCTGCACTGGGAAAAAACAAGGAGCACTTGTGCTTGCAAAAATCCAGCAGGAACCACAAAAAGCAAGAACCAAAAGTCAGGACTATTCAAAACCAATTTATTGATGACAGACCCCGACGCGTTTCGGCAATGATGCCTTCATCAGGGGGTAACAGCTATAATGTAAATAAAAATAATGATATACATCTACCGTAAAAGGAATAAATAAAATACAATAAAATAAACGAATACTTGAAATGTTATAATCTGGATAAAAACTGGGACTGGTGGAGCTAACATCAATAAAATAAAACAAAGACAAATGTATGAAAATGTATAAAAACGCAGGACATAGAAATGTGATAATCAAAAGTAATAATGGTAAACATAAACACTTATAAACAATTATGAATAAAAGTATGTCTGAGAAAAGTAAATGAAAAACAACATAAGTCTCATAACATCAAGAGAAAAAGAAAATGATTCAAAAAATTCTGGTACTTACATACAATCATGTGCATGGACTAAAAGTATAATCCTAGGTTCAAGGCTGTGTACGTTCTGTCTCACTATATTTGAGAGACTGAATGTTGCCTAAGTTGGACTACAAATATAATAAGTAGCAAGGTAAGACATCAGTTGAACTCAAAATGTTAAGAAAATCATAAATAATTAAATTAGTGAAAAGGTAACAACAATAAAGTAAATATATCATATAATGCATTGTTATATTGTTTTATCAATAAATGTTAATAAGCATATTGATTATCGGACCATATGGCTGTTTTTAAAAAAAGAGACTAATAAACAGAGAGTCAAAGGTTGAGAATCTATATCATGGCAAAAAAGTAAAACCAGGAAAGACATAACAACTATTCCAATGAGGTAAAAATTGTATAAATCGAGATTGTAAACATATAAAATAACATTAAATAGTCTGAGTAGTAAGTCTTTTATACGTATGAAGATAACCACAAATAATTTAAATAATAAATTATAAATTGATGATTATGTGTGTTTGTACCTATATCTTTGTATTGAGAGGGAAAACCAATGATAGTAAAAAGATTAGCTCTAGTAAAATTACTATAGAGGATATATATATGTAATAAGATGTGCGTACCCACTAATGATATGTTTAATAAAACACACGCTTATCTAAATCTTAAAAAACTGTATGTATGCATAATTAATTAATTAGATAAATGAATAAATATGGTTTATCTTAAAAATTTAATGAATTAAAAAACAATGATCTTAATTAATCCTGTGTCAGGAAATACAACAAGAGTATTATGATCAAGACTCTGATATTGGGACAATGACATTAATTGAGAACAGTATATAATTGATTTAAAGGACATGTGTAGATTTCTTGATAACGTTATATCATTCTCTAGATGCAGTAAGTTAACGATATAGAACTTATGTAGTGGAAAAATTCATGATATAATATCGCGTACTGTTGTTGTGAGCTAGAGAAAATCACATGTGATCATTAAATAGCAGACCTAGGAAGGAATGGGCAAAGTATATTTAAAACTAACCGGCATGGTGGTTTGATTCGAGGAAAAGAGATGTAATGCCTCAGATACAATTGTGGTGAATCATAGTGTAAATTACCTTAAAAAGGTCTTGTTCCTTCCAAGATCGTTGCCTAAATGTAAAAATACGTTCAATTACTGTATGAAAACAGGTTGTTACTTGGAAAGGTTTTATAAAAGAGAAAACTGAGTATTTAACATGTGCATTGTGAATAAAACAAGTATTGAATCAATGTAAAACTACACTTGAAACTACTTTGTTTGCATGTGTCAAACTGATCGCAGTGGGGATAATGCCGTGAGACACGGAGGAGAATGAAAGTGACAATAAAGGTCCCAAAGCGGACTGTTTCCATAATATAGCATTATGTATTGCTTAAACTCACACTACTGCTATTGTATAGTGTGCAAGTAATTTACTCACGTCAATCCTCCGAGCGAATCCAAGAAATATATCTGCCTTGGAGAAATGCAAGAAGCTGATGCTGCTCTCATGAAATCGAAAGTGAAAGTGCACTAGCTGCAGGGGGATTTGATATAGCTTTTTTGAACTTGGCGCCAAAAAGGAACAAGAAAGCTGATTGGGGGATGAATAATGAGATGAAGCACGTAGAAGCTCATTATAATATAAATGAATAAGATCGTTAGATACCAATGTGTAATGGATGCGCATTGCAAACAGCTTGTTAGTAAAATAAAGACCAAGATATCAGCGATGTTACTGTTGTTAAACAGAGAATGACAAGACCAATATATAAATAGATGTGTCTCTAAAATAGCGTGGACAATTATCTAGATCAATGAATGTGTAAAATAAAATGGACAGTGAACATCATGACATGAACCATGAATTGCAGTAAAATTATCGGTAAAAACTATTAAAAAGGGAAAGAACGAACTCAATACTTGACAAGTTGTATGTCTTCTTATGCCTCTACTATTGTACAAGGTGCAAACATTAGAGATAATCTATCTTCAAGGGATACAATCGCTGGTACTGCATGTAAAAAGTGAAGAATCAAAAAATCTAAATGCATGAGCTGAAGAGAGCATATTATACCAACTACATAGAAATCAAAAAGGGGGGAGCAATTAATAATGCATAAGCTGCAAAGAGCCTCTACATTAATGTTAAAGGCAAATTAGTAGGTAAGCAATTGGTAATATAAACTTGGGGAAACTCAATGTAATGTTAATAAACATTTGCTGAGAAACAGTGTGATATGTAATTGTACTTGCAAATAAAACAGAGGTGAAATAAGAAAAACATCGATGATGATATTGTTAGTTGAAGAGATATATTGTGATAAGCATCAGGATTGCAATAGAACATTACAAAGGTCCATAAATTCACAGAAAAACAGAGAGGTCTATTTCTTGATTAAGACCATGTGGGGATAGACTTTTAAATTCATAAATGTATCTCTGTTCCAGCTTCAACAGTTTTTTGTCTGTATCTCCTCCTCTCCAAGATGGTTTTATCCATTTCAAAACTAAATATTTCAAATCACTGATTTTGTGGTCAGCGGCAATCCAATGAGAGACCAAAGGCTTCTCTGTGATTTTTCGGGAAATGCAACTTTTGTGCTCAGTAATTCGGATACGAATTTCTCTTTTAGTTTTTCCAATGTATACAAGGTGACATGGGCACTGTATTAGATAAATTACATTGGATGTTCTACAATTTGTATAGTCGTTTAGGTATATCTTATGTCCTGATTTTAAATCCGTGAAGCTATTTTTTGATGTAATGGTATGTAAACAAATGGAACATTTTCCACAACTATAGTGTCCCTTAATTTTAGGGGGAGCATGTGACCTTAATAGGGCTGATGGAACAAGTGTGTTGGCTAAATTTGCATTTCTTTTGTGAGCAACCATAATGTGTTTTGTATGAAATGCTGGTAAGGTGGTCAATAAATGCCATTCCTGTTTAAGGATGTTCACTATTGATTTAGAATATTGGGAAAATGTTAGAGCACAAACAACCCTGTCAGGATTAGTTGGAATTTTCTTTTTCTGTAACAAAAGAGAACGATCAGCAGTAGAGGCACGAAGGTATGCTTTTTTAATACTTTCTTTTGGATATCCTCTCGTTTTAAATCTATAGTGCATATCAACAGCGTGGCGTTCAAAGTCCCTCTCTGTGGTGCAAGTTCTTTTGATTCTCAAAAACTGGCTAACTGGTAGATTTTTTTTGAATGCTCTATTGTGGCAACTGTCATAGTGAAGGAGAGTGTTGCGATCGGTGGGTTTTCTATACAGTTCTGTAACAAAACCACTATGGTCCTTCTTTATCATGATGTCAAGATAAGGAATTTTGTCAGAACTAAAGGTACCCTCAAATTGCAAATGGGGGTCCAGAGAATTAATCCATAGGAAAAATTCTTGTAGTTTATCTTCTGGACCTTGCCATATGATCAGAATATCATCTATATATCTCTTCCATAAAAGGACATTAGATGTGTAAGGATGAATAGTTAAATATTGTGCTTCAAAATTTGCCACATAGAGGTTAGCCACATCTGGAGCCATGGAGGAGCCCATGGCTACTCCTTTTATCTGTTTGTAGAAGAGGCCACGAAAGTAAAAGAAATTCTCTGTCATCGCTATTGAGGCTAACTGTATTAGAAAAGCCGTGGGGGTACGCACTGGTCGCGTTCTTTGTATTAAGGTGTTGGCTAAAACTTCAAGTGCAGCCTGTTGAGGTATATTAGTATATAGAGAATTTATGTCCAGGGTAACTAATATGAGTTGGTCATGATATTGGTTAAATCCTTGTAAAATATTGATGATGTGTGTGGAATCACGAATGTAAGAAGGTATCTGTGTAACAAATGGTCTAAGATAGATATCAAGAAATTTGGAAATGGGTTCCAAAACTGAACCTATAGCGGACACAATCGGACGACCTGGTGGATTCTGTAAGGATTTATGTATTTTAGGTAAAGTGTAAATAGTAGGAATAATAGGATGCATTACACGCAAAAATGCAGTCTCATTAGTAGTCAAATAACCTGCTTCTTTGCCTAAGAAAAGAAGAGTATCAATTTTCTGTTGTATCATTGGTGTAGGGTCATCAAATATCTTCTGATAGAATTGTTGATCATTAAGTTGTCGTGTAATCTCATTAATATAATCTTCTCTATTCTGGATAACTATGGCGCCACCCTTATCGGCTGGCTTAATTATGATGTCATTGTTAGATTGTAATGTCTTGAGCGCCTGTAGTTGTGATTTATTCAAATTAAAATAGCCAGATCGTTTGTTATGTCTGTACAGGTCATCAATTTTTGAAAGGACCACATTTTCAAATGCTGAAATCATGGTATTAGTGACGGGTGGGATCCATTTAGAGGGATTTTTTACCACGGATGGGTCTGTGGTAACTTCAGAGATATTTGTGAAATGATCAATGATTCTCAATTTCCGGAAAAATTTGTAAAGCTCCACCTGTGTAGTGAATTTGTCATGCTGTCTTGTTGGTACGTACGACAGCCCTCTATTCAAAAGAAATTTTTCAGTGTCAGATAAAGTATAGTTAGACAAGTTAATGATGCCACCTAAAGATTCCACTCCAATTGCCTTTTGGCTGAGAAGCTCTGGGTCCGATTTGTTCGATGTGGCTGGGAGACATGTTGTTCTTGTTGTCTCGTCTGCCTGTCGATAGGCGACTTGGGTGATATGCCTCTGCCACCTCCTTTCCATAGGGCAGACATTTGAAAATCCCGTTTGGGACTCCGAGGTTGTCTAGGGGGAATCGGGGCAGAGGAGGAGAAGAGAGAACCGGAGGGTTCAATAGGATGTGGAGATTGCTGTCGTGGTCTTTTATGGTCTCGCATGGGAGATTCAGATTTATCTGTTTTCCGCTCATCATATTTATGAGGGTATTTAGATGATCGCCGTGGAGATCTAGCTGTCTTCTTATAAGATGTACTTCTCCGCCTATTTTTATGTTCCGTTTTATTATAGGTCCAGTAATACACTGTTTGAAGTTTATAATCTTCCTCATCCCTCCGATATTTGGTTATCTTCATACTCTTTATTTCTTGTTTATATTCTAAGTTATTTTTTTCAAATTCCTTCATTTCATTATCAAAGTGTTTATCTTGTTTCTTAAGATTCTCAACCTTGGATTCTATCTGTGTTTTTAGAACTGTTGTCCTGCGTTTAGAAGTATTTATCAACAAGATCATAAGATCTAAGGAACACTTGTTCAATATCTTCAACCAGTCCGACATGAATTTCTTGTCATCCCGGAACATGCCCGGGGCTTTTTGCACTCTTAATCCTCTAGGGATAATTTTATTACGGCAGTACTCAAGCAATGAAGCTGCATGAAATTCCTCTCGAATATACTTTTGTGTTGTCCAGACAAGTTCCCTCCATTCTTCTTCTAAATTTGGAGTAGTTTCATCATTGGTGAAGAAGGGGTCCTCTGGTAACATAGTAGTAAGATCATCATCCTTGAAACTGAGGATGTCCCTCCACGGAGAGAACATGGCTCCAAAAGAGCAAGGGGAAAAAACAAGGAGCACTTGTGCTTGCAAAAATCCAGCAGGAACCACAAAAAGCAAGAACCAAAAGTCAGGACTATTCAAAACCAATTTATTGATGACAGACCCCGACGCGATTCGGCAATGATGCCTTCATCAGGGGGTAACAGCTATAATGTAAATAAAAATAATGATATACATCTACCGTAAAAGGAATAAATAAAATACAATAAAATAAACGAATACTTGAAATGTTATAATCTGGATAAAAACTGGGACTGGTGGAGCTAACATCAATAAATAAAACAAAGACAAATGTATGAAAATGTATAAAAACGCAGGACATAGAAATGTGATAATCAAAAGTAATAATGGTAAACATAAACACTTATAAACAATTATGAATAAAAGTATGTCTGAGAAAAGTAAATGAAAAACAACATAAGTCTCATAACATCAAGAGAAAAAGAAAATGATTCAAAAAATTCTGGTACTTACATACAATCATGTGCATGGACTAAAAGTATAATCCTAGGTTCAAGGCTGTGTACGTTCTGTCTCACTATATTTGAGAGACTGAATGTTGCCTAAGTTGGACTACAAATATAATAAGTAGCAAGGTAAGACATCAGTTGAACTCAAAATGTTAAGAAAATCATAAATAATTAAATTAGTGAAAAGGTAACAACAATAAAGTAAATATATCATATAATGCATTGTTATATTGTTTTATCAATAAATGTTAATAAGCATATTGATTATCGGACCATATGGCTGTTTTTAAAAAAAAAAGAGACTAATAAACAGAGAGTCAAAGGTTGAGAATCTATATCATGGCAAAAAAGTAAAACCAGGAAAGACATAACAACTATTCCAATGAGGTAAAAATTGTATAAATCGAGATTGTAAACATATAAAATAACATTAAATAGTCTGAGTAGTAAGTCTTTTATACGTATGAAGATAACCACAAATAATTTAAATAATAAATTATAAATTGATGATTATGTGTGTTTGTACCTATATCTTTGTATTGAGAGGGAAAACCAATGATAGTAAAAAGATTAGCTCTAGTAAAATTACTATAGAGGATATATATATGTAATAAGATGTGCGTACCCACTAATGATATGTTTAATAAAACACACGCTTATCTAAATCTTAAAAAACTGTATGTATGCATAATTAATTAATTAGATAAATGAATAAATATGGTTTATCTTAAAAATTTAATGAATTAAAAAACAATGATCTTAATTAATCCTGTGTCAGGAAATACAACAAGAGTATTATGATCAAGACTCTGATATTGGGACAATGACATTAATTGAGAACAGTATATAATTGATTTAAAGGACATGTGTAGATTTCTTGATAACGTTATATCATTCTCTAGATGCAGTAAGTTAACGATATAGAACTTATGTAGTGGAAAAATTCATGATATAATATCGCGTACTGTTGTTGTGAGCTAGAGAAAATCACATGTGATCATTAAATAGCAGACCTAGGAAGGAATGGGCAAAGTATATTTAAAACTAACCGGCATGGTGGTTTGATTCGAGGAAAAGAGATGTAATGCCTCAGATACAATTGTGGTGAATCATAGTGTAAATTACCTTAAAAAGGTCTTGTTCCTTCCAAGATCGTTGCCTAAATGTAAAAATACGTTCAATTACTGTATGAAAACAGGTTGTTACTTGGAAAGGTTTTATAAAAGAGAAAACTGAGTATTTAACATGTGCATTGTGAATAAAACAAGTATTGAATCAATGTAAAACTACACTTGAAACTACTTTGTTTGCATGTGTCAAACTGATCGCAGTGGGGATAATGCCGTGAGACACGGAGGAGAATGAAAGTGACAATAAAGGTCCCAAAGCGGACTGTTTCCATAATATAGCATTATGTATTGCTTAAACTCACACTACTGCTATTGTATAGTGTGCAAGTAATTTACTCACGTCAATCCTCCGAGCGAATCCAAGAAATATATCTGCCTTGGAGAAATGCAAGAAGCTGATGCTGCTCTCATGAAATCGAAAGTGAAAGTGCACTAGCTGCAGGGGGATTTGATATAGCCATGTCTCCCAGCCACATCGAACAAATCGGACCCAGAGCTTCTCAGCCAAAAGGCAATTGGAGTGGAATCTTTAGGTGGCATCATTAACTTGTCTAACTATACTTTATCTGACACTGAAAAATTTCTTTTGAATAGAGGGCTGTCGTACGTACCAACAAGACAGCATGACAAATTCACTACACAGGTGGAGCTTTACAAATTTTTCCGGAAATTGAGAATCATTGATCATTTCACAAATATCTCTGAAGTTACCACAGACCCATCCGTGGTAAAAAATCCCTCTAAATGGATCCCACCCGTCACTAATACCATGATTTCAGCATTTGAAAATGTGGTCCTTTCAAAAATTGATGACCTGTACAGACATAACAAACGATCTGGCTATTTTAATTTGAATAAATCACAACTACAGGCGCTCAAGACATTACAATCTAACAATGACATCATAATTAAGCCAGCCGATAAGGGTGGCGCCATAGTTATCCAGAATAGAGAAGATTATATTAATGAGATTACACGACAACTTAATGATCAACAATTCTATCAGAAGATATTTGATGACCCTACACCAATGATACAACAGAAAATTGATACTCTTCTTTTCTTAGGCAAAGAAGCAGGTTATTTGACTACTAATGAGACTGCATTTTTGCGTGTAATGCATCCTATTATTCCTACTATTTACACTTTACCTAAAATACATAAATCCTTACAGAATCCACCAGGTCGTCCGATTGTGTCCGCTATAGGTTCAGTTTTGGAACCCATTTCCAAATTTCTTGATATCTATCTTAGACCATTTGTTACACAGATACCTTCTTACATTCGTGATTCCACACACATCATCAATATTTTACAAGGATTTAACCAATATCATGACCAACTCATATTAGTTACCCTGGACATAAATTCTCTATATACTAATATACCTCAACAGGCTGCACTTGAAGTTTTAGCCAACACCTTAATACAAAGAACGCGACCAGTGCGTACCCCCACGGCTTTTCTAATACAGTTAGCCTCAATAGCGATGACAGAGAATTTCTTTTACTTTCGTGGCCTCTTCTACAAACAGATAAAAGGAGTAGCCATGGGCTCCTCCATGGCTCCAGATGTGGCTAACCTCTATGTGGCAAATTTTGAAGCACAATATTTAACTATTCATCCTTACACATCTAATGTCCTTTTATGGAAGAGATATATAGATGATATTCTGATCATATGGCAAGGTCCAGAAGATAAACTACAAGAATTTTTCCTATGGATTAATTCTCTGGACCCCCATTTGCAATTTGAGGGTACCTTTAGTTCTGACAAAATTCCTTATCTTGACATCATGATAAAGAAGGACCATAGTGGTTTTGTTACAGAACTGTATAGAAAACCCACCGATCGCAACACTCTCCTTCACTATGACAGTTGCCACAATAGAGCATTCAAAAAAATCTACCAGTTAGCCAGTTTTTGAGAATCAAAAGAACTTGCACCACAGAGAGGGACTTTGAACGCCACGCTGTTGATATGCACTATAGATTTAAAACGAGAGGATATCCAAAAGAAAGTATTAAAAAAGCATACCTTCGTGCCTCTACTGCTGATCGTTCTCTTTTGTTACAGAAAAAGAAAATTCCAACTAATCCTGACAGGGTTGTTTGTGCTCTAACATTTTCCCAATATTCTAAATCAATAGTGAACATCCTTAAACAGGAATGGCATTTATTGACCACCTTACCAGCATTTCATACAAAACACATTATGGTTGCTCACAAAAGAAATGCAAATTTAGCCAACACACTTGTTCCATCAGCCCTATTAAGGTCACATGCTCCCCCTAAAATTAAGGGACACTATAGTTGTGGAAAATGTTCCATTTGTTTACATACCATTACATCAAAAAATAGCTTCACGGATTTAAAATCAGGACATAAGATATACCTAAACGACTATACAAATTGTAGAACATCCAATGTAATTTATCTAATACAGTGCCCATGTCACCTTGTATACATTGGAAAAACTAAAAGAGAAATTCGTATCCGAATTACTGAGCACAAAAGTTGCATTTCCCGAAAAATCACAGAGAAGCCTTTGGTCTCTCATTGGATTGCCGCTGACCACAAAATCAGTGATTTGAAATATTTAGTTTTGAAATGGATAAAACCATCTTGGAGAGGAGGAGATACAGACAAAAAACTGTTGAAGCTGGAACAGAGATACATTTATGAATTTAAAAGTCTATCCCCACATGGTCTTAATCAAGAAATAGACCTCTCTGTTTTTCTGTGAATTTATGGACCTTTGTAATGTTCTATTGCAATCCTGATGCTTATCACAATATATCTCTTCAACTAACAATATCATCATCGATGTTTTTCTTATTTCACCTCTGTTTTATTTGCAAGTACAATTACATATCACACTGTTTCTCAGCAAATGTTTATTAACATTACATTGAGTTTCCCCAAGTTTATATTACCAATTGCTTACCTACTAATTTGCCTTTAACATTAATGTAGAGGCTCTTTGCAGCTTATGCATTATTAATTGCTCCCCCCTTTTTGATTTCTATGTAGTTGGTATAATATGCTCTCTTCAGCTCATGCATTTAGATTTTTTGATTCTTCACTTTTTACATGCAGTACCAGCGATTGTATCCCTTGAAGATAGATTATCTCTAATGTTTGCACCTTGTACAATAGTAGAGGCATAAGAAGACATACAACTTGTCAAGTATTGAGTTCGTTCTTTCCCTTTTTAATAGTTTTTACCGATAATTTTACTGCAATTCATGGTTCATGTCATGATGTTCACTGTCCATTTTATTTTACACATTCATTGATCTAGATAATTGTCCACGCTATTTTAGAGACACATCTATTTATATATTGGTCTTGTCATTCTCTGTTTAACAACAGTAACATCGCTGATATCTTGGTCTTTATTTTACTAACAAGCTGTTTGCAATGCGCATCCATTACACATTGGTATCTAACGATCTTATTCATTTATATTATAATGAGCTTCTACGTGCTTCATCTCATTATTCATCCCCCAATCAGCTTTCTTGTTCCTTTTTGGCGCCAAGTTCAAAAAAGCTATATCAAATCCCCCTGCAGCTAGTGCACTTTCACTTTCGATTTCATGAGAGCAGCATCAGCTTCTTGCATTTCTCCAAGGCAGATATATTTCTTGGATTCGCTCGGAGGATTGACGTGAGTAAATTACTTGCACACTATACAATAGCAGTAGTGTGAGTTTAAGCAATACATAATGCTATATTATGGAAACAGTCCGCTTTGGGACCTTTATTGTCACTTTCATTCTCCTCCGTGTCTCACGGCATTATCCCCACTGCGATCAGTTTGACACATGCAAACAAAGTAGTTTCAAGTGTAGTTTTACATTGATTCAATACTTGTTTTATTCACAATGCACATGTTAAATACTCAGTTTTCTCTTTTATAAAACCTTTCCAAGTAACAACCTGTTTTCATACAGTAATTGAACGTATTTTTACATTTAGGCAACGATCTTGGAAGGAACAAGACCTTTTTAAGGTAATTTACACTATGATTCACCACAATTGTATCTGAGGCATTACATCTCTTTTCCTCGAATCAAACCACCATGCCGGTTAGTTTTAAATATACTTTGCCCATTCCTTCCTAGGTCTGCTATTTAATGATCACATGTGATTTTCTCTAGCTCACAACAACAGTACGCGATATTATATCATGAATTTTTCCACTACATAAGTTCTATATCGTTAACTTACTGCATCTAGAGAATGATATAACGTTATCAAGAAATCTACACATGTCCTTTAAATCAATTATATACTGTTCTCAATTAATGTCATTGTCCCAATATCAGAGTCTTGATCATAATACTCTTGTTGTATTTCCTGACACAGGATTAATTAAGATCATTGTTTTTTAATTCATTAAATTTTTAAGATAAACCATATTTATTCATTTATCTAATTAATTAATTATGCATACATACAGTTTTTTAAGATTTAGATAAGCGTGTGTTTTATTAAACATATCATTAGTGGGTACGCACATCTTATTACATATATATATCCTCTATAGTAATTTTACTAGAGCTAATCTTTTTACTATCATTGGTTTTCCCTCTCAATACAAAGATATAGGTACAAACACACATAATCATCAATTTATAATTTATTATTTAAATTATTTGTGGTTATCTTCATACGTATAAAAGACTTACTACTCAGACTATTTAATGTTATTTTATATGTTTACAATCTCGATTTATACAATTTTTACCTCATTGGAATAGTTGTTATGTCTTTCCTGGTTTTACTTTTTTGCCATGATATAGATTCTCAACCTTTGACTCTCTGTTTATTAGTCTCTTTTTTTTAAAAACAGCCATATGGTCCGATAATCAATATGCTTATTAACATTTATTGATAAAACAATATAACAATGCATTATATGATATATTTACTTTATTGTTGTTACCTTTTCACTAATTTAATTATTTATGATTTTCTTAACATTTTGAGTTCAACTGATGTCTTACCTTGCTACTTATTATATTTGTAGTCCAACTTAGGCAACATTCAGTCTCTCAAATATAGTGAGACAGAACGTACACAGCCTTGAACCTAGGATTATACTTTTAGTCCATGCACATGATTGTATGTAAGTACCAGAATTTTTTGAATCATTTTCTTTTTCTCTTGATGTTATGAGACTTATGTTGTTTTTCATTTACTTTTCTCAGACATACTTTTATTCATAATTGTTTATAAGTGTTTATGTTTACCATTATTACTTTTGATTATCACATTTCTATGTCCTGCGTTTTTATACATTTTCATACATTTGTCTTTGTTTTATTTTATTGATGTTAGCTCCACCAGTCCCAGTTTTTATCCAGATTATAACATTTCAAGTATTCGTTTATTTTATTGTATTTTATTTATTCCTTTTACGGTAGATGTATATCATATTTTTATTTACATTATAGCTGTTACCCCCTGATGAAGGCATCATTGCCGAAACGCGTCGGGGTCTGTCATCAATAAATTGGTTTTGAATAGTCCTGACTTTTGGTTCTTGCTTTTTGTGGTTCCTGCTGGATTTTTGCAAGCACAAGTGCTCCTTGTTTTTTCCCCTTGCTCTTTTGGAGCCATGTTCTCTCCGTGGAGGGACATCCTCAGTTTCAAGGATGATGATCTTACTACTATGTTACCAGAGGACCCCTTCTTCACCAATGATGAAACTACTCCAAATTTAGAAGAAGAATGGAGGGAACTTGTCTGGACAACACAAAAGTATATTCGAGAGGAATTTCATGCAGCTTCATTGCTTGAGTACTGCCGTAATAAAATTATCCCTAGAGGATTAAGAGTGCAAAAAGCCCCGGGCATGTTCCGGGATGACAAGAAATTCATGTCGGACTGGTTGAAGATATTGAACAAGTGTTCCTTATATCTTATGATCTTGTTGATAAATACTTCTAAACGCAGGACAACAGTTCTAAAAACACAGATAGAATCCAAGGTTGAGAATCTTAAGAAACAAGATAAACACTTTGATAATGAAATGAAGGAATTTGAAAAAAATAACTTAGAATATAAACAAGAAATAAAGAGTATGAAGATAACCAAATATCGGAGGGATGAGGAAGATTATAAACTTCAAACAGTGTATTACTGGACCTATAATAAAACGGAACATAAAAATAGGCGGAGAAGTACATCTTATAAGAAGACAGCTAGATCTCCACGGCGATCATCTAAATACCCTCATAAATATGATGAGCGGAAAACAGATAAATCTGAATCTCCCATGCGAGACCATAAAAGACCACGACAGCAATCTCCACATCCTATTGAACCCTCCGGTTCTCTCTTCTCCTCCTCTGCCCCGATTCCCCCTAGACAACCTCGGAGTCCCAAACGGGATTTTCAAATGTCTGCCCTATGGAAAGGAGGTGGCAGAGGCATATCACCCAAGTCGCCTATCGACAGGCAGACGAGACAACAAGAACAACATGTCTCCCAGCCACATCGAACAAATCGGACCCAGAGCTTCTCAGCCAAAAGGCAATTGGAGTGGAATCTTTAGGTGGCATCATTAACTTGTCTAACTATACTTTATCTGACACTGAAAAATTTCTTTTGAATAGAGGGCTGTCGTACGTACCAACAAGACAGCATGACAAATTCACTACACAGGTGGAGCTTTACAAATTTTTCCGGAAATTGAGAATCATTGATCATTTCACAAATATCTCTGAAGTTACCACAGACCCATCCGTGGTAAAAAATCCCTCTAAATGGATCCCACCCGTCACTAATACCATGATTTCAGCATTTGAAAATGTGGTCCTTTCAAAAATTGATGACCTGTACAGACATAACAAACGATCTGGCTATTTTAATTTGAATAAATCACAACTACAGGCGCTCAAGACATTACAATCTAACAATGACATCATAATTAAGCCAGCCGATAAGGGTGGCGCCATAGTTATCCAGAATAGAGAAGATTATATTAATGAGATTACACGACAACTTAATGATCAACAATTCTATCAGAAGATATTTGATGACCCTACACCAATGATACAACAGAAAATTGATACTCTTCTTTTCTTAGGCAAAGAAGCAGGTTATTTGACTACTAATGAGACTGCATTTTTGCGTGTAATGCATCCTATTATTCCTACTATTTACACTTTACCTAAAATACATAAATCCTTACAGAATCCACCAGGTCGTCCGATTGTGTCCGCTATAGGTTCAGTTTTGGAACCCATTTCCAAATTTCTTGATATCTATCTTAGACCATTTGTTACACAGATACCTTCTTACATTCGTGATTCCACACACCTCATCAATATTTACAAGGATTTAACCAATATCATGACCAACTCATATTAGTTACCCTGGACATAAATTCTCTATATACTAATATACCTCAACAGGCTGCACTTGAAGTTTTAGCCAACACCTTAATACAAAGAACGCGACCAGTGCGTACCCCCACGGCTTTTCTAATACAGTTAGCCTCAATAGCGATGACAGAGAATTTCTTTTACTTTCGTGGCCTCTTCTACAAACAGATAAAAGGAGTAGCCATGGGCTCCTCCATGGCTCCAGATGTGGCTAACCTCTATGTGGCAAATTTTGAAGCACAATATTTAACTATTCATCCTTACACATCTAATGTCCTTTTATGGAAGAGATATATAGATGATATTCTGATCATATGGCAAGGTCCAGAAGATAAACTACAAGAATTTTTCCTATGGATTAATTCTCTGGACCCCCATTTGCAATTTGAGGGTACCTTTAGTTCTGACAAAATTCCTTATCTTGACATCATGATAAAGAAGGACCATAGTGGTTTTGTTACAGAACTGTATAGAAAACCCACCGATCGCAACACTCTCCTTCACTATGACAGTTGCCACAATAGAGCATTCAAAAAAAATCTACCAGTTAGCCAGTTTTTGAGAATCAAAAGAACTTGCACCACAGAGAGGGACTTTGAACGCCACGCTGTTGATATGCACTATAGATTTAAAACGAGAGGATATCCAAAAGAAAGTATTAAAAAAGCATACCTTCGTGCCTCTACTGCTGATCGTTCTCTTTTGTTACAGAAAAAGAAAATTCCAACTAATCCTGACAGGGTTGTTTGTGCTCTAACATTTTCCCAATATTCTAAATCAATAGTGAACATCCTTAAACAGGAATGGCATTTATTGACCACCTTACCAGCATTTCATACAAAACACATTATGGTTGCTCACAAAAGAAATGCAAATTTAGCCAACACACTTGTTCCATCAGCCCTATTAAGGTCACATGCTCCCCCTAAAATTAAGGGACACTATAGTTGTGGAAAATGTTCCATTTGTTTACATACCATTACATCAAAAAATAGCTTCACGGATTTAAAATCAGGACATAAGATATACCTAAACGACTATACAAATTGTAGAACATCCAATGTAATTTATCTAATACAGTGCCCATGTCACCTTGTATACATTGGAAAAACTAAAAGAGAAATTCGTATCCGAATTACTGAGCACAAAAGTTGCATTTCCCGAAAATCACAGAGAAGCCTTTGGTCTCTCATTGGATTGCCGCTGACCACAAAATCAGTGATTTGAAATATTTAGTTTTGAAATGGATAAAACCATCTTGGAGAGGAGGAGATACAGACAAAAAACTGTTGAAGCTGGAACAGAGATACATTTATGAATTTAAAAGTCTATCCCCACATGGTCTTAATCAAGAAATAGACCTCTCTGTTTTTCTGTGAATTTATGGACCTTTGTAATGTTCTATTGCAATCCTGATGCTTATCACAATATATCTCTTCAACTAACAATATCATCATCGATGTTTTTCTTATTTCACCTCTGTTTTATTTGCAAGTACAATTACATATCACACTGTTTCTCAGCAAATGTTTATTAACATTACATTGAGTTTCCCCAAGTTTATATTACCAATTGCTTACCTACTTATTTGCCTTTAAACATTAATGTAGAGGCTCTTTGCAGCTTATGCATTATTAATTGCTCCCCCCTTTTTGATTTCTATGTAGTTGGTATAATATGCTCTCTTCAGCTCATGCATTTAGATTTTTTGATTCTTCACTTTTTACATGCAGTACCAGCGATTGTATCCCTTGAAGATAGATTATCTCTAATGTTTGCACCTTGTACAATAGTAGAGGCATAAGAAGACATACAACTTGTCAAGTATTGAGTTCGTTCTTTCCCTTTTTAATAGTTTTTACCGATAATTTTACTGCAATTCATGGTTCATGTCATGATGTTCACTGTCCATTTTATTTTACACATTCATTGATCTAGATAATTGTCCACGCTATTTTAGAGACACATCTATTTATATATTGGTCTTGTCATTCTCTGTTTAACAACAGTAACATCGCTGATATCTTGGTCTTTATTTTACTAACAAGCTGTTTGCAATGCGCATCCATTACACATTGGTATCTAACGATCTTATTCATTTATATTATAATGAGCTTCTACGTGCTTCATCTCATTATTCATCCCCCAATCAGCTTTCTTGTTCCTTTTTGGCGCCAAGTTCAAAAAAGCTATATCAAATCCCCCTGCAGCTAGTGCACTTTCACTTTCGATTCATGAGAGCAGCATCAGCTTCTTGCATTTCTCCAAGGCAGATATATTTCTTGGATTCGCTCGGAGGATTGACGTGAGTAATTACTTGCACACTATACAATAGCAGTAGTGTGAGTTTAAGCAATACATAATGCTATATTATGGAAACAGTCCGCTTTGGGACCTTTATTGTCACTTTCATTCTCCTCCGTGTCTCACGGCATTATCCCCCACTGCGATCAGTTTGACACATGCAAACAAAGTAGTTTCAAGTGTAGTTTTACATTGATTCAATACTTGTTTTATTCACAATGCACATGTTAAATACTCAGTTTTCTCTTTTATAAAACCTTTCCAAGTAACAACCTGTTTTCATACAGTAATTGAACGTATTTTTACATTTAGGCAACGATCTTGGAAGGAACAAGACCTTTTTAAGGTAATTTACACTATGATTCACCACAATTGTATCTGAGGCATTACATCTCTTTTTCCTCGAATCAAACCACCATGCCGGTTAGTTTTAAATATACTTTGCCCATTCCTTCCTAGGTCTGCTATTTAATGATCACATGTGATTTTCTCTAGCTCACAACAACAGTACGCGATATTATATCATGAATTTTTCCACTACATAAGTTCTATATCGTTAACTTACTGCATCTAGAGAATGATATAACGTTATCAAGAAATCTACACATGTCCTTTAAATCAATTATATACTGTTCTCAATTAATGTCATTGTCCCAATATCAGAGTCTTGATCATAATACTCTTGTTGTATTTCCTGACACAGGATTAATTAAGATCATTGTTTTTTAATTCATTAAATTTTTAAGATAAACCATATTTATTCATTTATCTAATTAATTAATTATGCATACATACAGTTTTTTAAGATTTAGATAAGCGTGTGTTTTATTAAAAATATCATTATTGGGAACGCACATCTTATTACATATATATATCCTCTATAGTAATTTTTACTAGAGCTAATCTTTTTACTATCATTGGTTTTCCCTCTCAATACAAAGATATAGGTACAAACACACATAATCATCAATTTATAATTTATTATTTAAATTATTTGTGGTTATCTTCATACGTATAAAAGACTTACTACTCAGACTATTTAATGTTATTTTATATGTTTACAATCTCGATTTATACAATTTTTACCTCATTGGAATAGTTGTTATGTCTTTTCCTGGTTTTACTTTTTTTGCCATGATATAGATTCTCAACCTTTGACTCTCTGTTTATTAGTCTCTTTTTTTTTTAAAAACAGCCATATGGTCCGATAATCAATATGCTTATTAACATTTATTGATAAAACAATATAACAATGCATTATATGATATATTTACTTTATTGTTGTTACCTTTTCACTAATTTAATTATTTATGATTTTCTTAACATTTTGAGTTCAACTGATGTCTTACCTTGCTACTTATTATATTTGTAGTCCAACTTAGGCAACATTCAGTCTCTCTCAAATATAGTGAGACAGAACGTACACAGCCTTGAACCTAGGATTATACTTTTAGTCCATGCACATGATTGTATGTAAGTACCAGAATTTTTTGAATCATTTTCTTTTTCTCTTGATGTTATGAGACTTTATGTTGTTTTTCATTTACTTTTCCTCAGACATACTTTTATTCATAATTGTTTATAAGTGTTTATGTTTACAATTATAACTTTTGATTATAACATTTCTATGTCCTGCGTTTTTATACATTTTCATACATTAGTCTTTGTTTTATTTTATTGATGTTATCTCCACCAGTCACAGTTTTATCCAGATTATAACATTTCAAGTATTCGTTTATTTTATTGTATTTTATTTATTCCTTTTACGGTAGATGTATATAATATTTTTATTTTACATTATAGCTGTTACCCCCTGATGAAGGCATCATTGCCGAAACGCGTCGGGGTCTGTCATCAATAAATTGGTTTTGAATAGTCCTGACTTTTGGTTCTTGCTTTTTGTGGTTCCTGCTGGATTTTTGCAAGCACAAGTGCTCCTTGTTTTTTTCCCCTTGCTCTTTTGGAGCCATGTTCTCTCCGTGGAGGGACATCCTCAGTTTCAAGGATGATGATCTTACTACTATGTTTACCAGAGGACCCCTTCTTCACCAATGATGAAACTACTCCAAATTTAGAAGAAGAATGGAGGGAACTTGTCTGGACAACACAAAAGTATATTCGAGAGGAATTTCATGCAGCTTCATTGCTTGAGTACTGCCGTAATAAAATTATCCCTAGAGGATTAAGAGTGCAAAAAGCCCCGGGCATGTTCCGGGATGACAAGAAATTCATGTCGGACTGGTTTGAAGATATTGAACAAGTGTTCCTTATATCTTATGATCTTGTTGATAAATACTTCTAAACGCAGGACAACAGTTCTAAAAACACAGATAGAATCCAAGGTTGAGAATCTTAAGAAACAAGATAAACACTTTGATAATGAAATGAAGGAATTTGAAAAAAAATAACTTAGAATATAAACAAGAAATAAAGAGTATGAAGATAACCAAATATCGGAGGGATGAGGAAGATTATAAACTTCAAACAGTGTATTACTGGACCTATAATAAAACGGAACATAAAATAGGCGGAGAAGTACATCTTATAAGAAGACAGCTAGATCTCCACGGCGATCATCTAAATACCCTCATAAATATGATGAGCGGAAAACAGATAAATCTGAATCTCCCCATGCGAGACCATAAAAGACCACGACAGCAATCTCCACATCCTATTGAACCCTCCGGTTCTCTCTTCTCCTCCTCTGCCCCGATTCCCCCTAGACAACCTCGGAGTCCCAAACGGGATTTTCAAATGTCTGCCCTATGGAAAGGAGGTGGCAGAGGCATATCACCCAAGTCGCCTATCGACAGGCAGACGAGACAACAAGAACAACATGTCTCCCAGCCACATCGAACAAATCGGACCCAGAGCTTCTCAGCCAAAAGGCAATTGGAGTGGAATCTTTAGGTGGCATCATTAACTTGTCTAACTATACTTTTATCTGACACTGAAAAATTTCTTTTGAATAGAGGGCTGTCGTACGTACCAACAAGACAGCATGACAAATTCACTACACAGGTGGAGCTTTACAAATTTTTCCGGAAATTGAGAATCATTGATCATTTCACAAATATCTCTGAAGTTACCACAGACCCATCCGTGGTAAAAAATCCCTCTAAATGGATCCCACCCGTCACTAATACCATGATTTCAGCATTTGAAAATGTGGTCCTTTCAAAAATTGATGACCTTGTACAGACATAACAAACGATCTGGCTATTTTAATTTGAATAAATCACAACTACAGGCGCTCAAGACATTACAATCTAACAATGACATCATAATTAAGCCAGCCGATAAGGGTGGCGCCATAGTATCCAGAATAGAGAAGATTATATTAATGAGATTACACGACAACTTAATGATCAACAATTCTATCAGAAGATATTTGGATGACCCTACACCAATGATACAACAGAAAATTGATACTCTTCTTTTCTTAGGCAAAGAAGGCAGGTTATTTGACTACTAATGAGACTGCATTTTTGCGTGTAATGCATCCTATTATTCCTACTATTTACACTTTACCTAAATACATAAATCCTTACAGAATCCACCAGGTCGTCCTGATTGTGTCCGCTATAGGTTCAGTTTTGGAACCCATTTCCAAATTTCTTGATATCTATCTTAGACCATTTGTTACACAGATACCTTCTTACATTCGTGATTCCACACACATCATCAATATTTTACAAGGATTTAACCAATATCATGACCAACTCATATTAGTTACCCTGGACATAAATTCTCTATATACTAATATACCTCAACAGGCTGCACTTGAAGTTTTAGCCAACACCTTAATACAAAGAACGCGACCAGTGCGTACCCCCACGGCTTTTCTAATACAGTTAGCCTCAATAGCGATGACAGAGAATTTCTTTTACTTTCGTGGCCTCTTCTACAAACAGATAAAAGGAGTAGCCATGGGCTCCTCCATGGCTCCAGATGTGGCTAACCTCTATGTGGCAAATTTTGAAGCACAATATTTAACTATTCATCCTTACACATCTAATGTCCTTTTATGGAAGAGATATTATAGATGATATTCTGATCATATGGCAAGGTCCAGAAGATAAACTACAAGAATTTTTCCTATGGATTAATTCTCTGGACCCCCATTTGCAATTTGAGGGTACCTTTAGTTCTGACAAAATTCCTTATCTTGACATCATGATAAAGAAGGACCATAGTGGTTTTGTTACAGAACTGTATAGAAAACCCACCGATCCGCAACACTCTCCTTCACTATGACAGTTGCCACAATAGAGCATTCAAAAAAAATCTACCAGTTAGCCAGTTTTTTGAGAATCAAAAGAACTTGCACCACAGAGAGGGACTTTGAACGCCACGCTGTTGATATGGCACTATAGATTTAAAACGAGAGGATATCCAAAAGAAAGTATTAAAAAAGCATACCTTCGTGCCTCTACTGCTGATCGTTCTCTTTTGTTACAGAAAAAGAAAATTCCAACTAATCCTGACAGGGTTGTTTGTGCTCTAACATTTTCCCAATATTCTAAATCAATAGTGAACATCCTTAAAACAGGAATGGCATTTATTGACCACCTTACCAGCATTTCATACAAAACAACATTATGGTTGCTCACAAAAGAAATGCAAATTTAGCCAACACACTTGTTTCCATCAGCCATATTATGGTCACTTGCTCCCCCTAAAATTAAGGTACACTATAGTTGTGGAAAATGTTCCATTTGTTTACATACCATTACATCAAAAAATAGCTTCACGGATTTAAAATCAGGACATAAGATATACCTAAACGACTATACAAATTGTAGAACATCCAATGTAATTTATCTAATACAGTGCCCATGTCACCTTGTATACATTGGAAAAACTAAAAGAGAAATTCGTATCCGAATTACTGAGCACAAAAGTTGCATTTCCCGAAAAATCACAGAGAAGCCTTTGTGCTCTCAATTGGATGCCGCTGACCACAAAAATCAGTGATATTTGAAATCATTTAGTTTTGAAATGGATAAAACCATCTGGGCGCGTGAGGAGATACAGACCAAAAAACTTGTTGAAGCTGGGAACAGAGATACATTTTATGAATTTAAAAGTCTATCCCCACATGGTCTTTAAATCAAGAAATAGACCTCTCTGTTTTTTCTGTGAATTTATTGGACCTTTGTAAATGTTTCTATTAGCAATCCTGATGCTTATCACAATATATCTTCTCTTCAACTTAACAGATATCATCATCGATGTTTTTTCTTATTTCCACCTCTGTTTATTTGCAAGTACAATTACATATCACAACTGTTTTCTTTTCCTCAAGCAAATGACTTTATTTTAACCATTACATTGAAGTTTCCTCCAACCCCAAGTTTATATTACCAATTGCTTACCTACTAATTTGCCTTTAACATTAATGTAGAGGCGCTTTGCAGCTT